>OY751557.1:0-2919903 GCA_963572265.1 Caenorhabditis doughertyi
AACTTTCCTAGAGCCGTGGCAACACTGATCAACTTTGTTGGTATACTGCAATTTGGCGTATCTTATTTGTTAAGCTCAAAAGCGTTACTTGAGGCTGTAAATTTGAGGGAACACGTAATTAAACATGCTCTTTCATTTCCAATCAAAAACAGGCAAAAAAAAATTTTGACCCAAATTGAAAAAACGCCCATCTAACCATCAGGGATTTTTTCATTTTGGCCAAAAAATTTTTTTTGTCTGTTTTTGATCGGAAATGAAAGAGCACGTTTAACTGTTACTACGGTACAATGGAAACTTCCGTGCGATGCCTGGAACATCTATTTTTTAGCCGTCAAACATATAAAAATGCACCTAATTTTTTTAATTGCCTAAGCCTTTCCTAAGCTTCCCCCATTATTTATGGACGGTTTTCAATGTTTAATATTGTATTTAGACCATAATGAACTATTTAAGACACTTGCCGCATACCTGGGCAAACTGGTAAAGCCGTGGCAACACTGTGCAACTTTGTTGAAATAGTGCAATTTTGTGTTTTTTGGCTGTAATCGATTTTTAAGCTTTCCCCATCGTTAGACAAGTGGTTTTTATTGTTAAATATTGTTATTAGACCATAATTGATTATTTAAGACAGTTGCCGCATGCCTGGGCAAATTGCTAAAGCCGTGGCAACACTGTGCAACTTTGTTGAAAAAGTGCAATTTTGTGTTTTTTGGCTGTAATCGATTTTTAAGCTTTCCCCATCGTTAGACAAGTGGTTTTTATTGTTAAATATTGTTATTAGACCATAATTGATTATTTAAAACAGTTGCCGCACGCCTGGGCAAATTGCTATAGCCGTGGCAACACTGTGCAACTTTGTTGAAATAGTGCAATTTTGTGTTTTTTGGCTGTAATCGATTTTTAAGCTTTCCCCATCGTTAGACAAGTGGTTTTTATTGTTAAATATTGTTATTAGACCATAATTGATTATTTAAGACAGTTGCCGCATGCCTGGGCAAATTGCTAAAGCCGTGGCAACACTGTGCAACTTTGTTGAAAAAGTGCAATTTTGTGTTTTTTGGCTGTAATCGATTTTTAAGCTTTCCCCATCGTTAGACAAGTGGTTTTTATTGTTAAATATTGTTATTAGACCATAATTGATTATTTAAAACAGTTGCCGCATGCCTGGGCAAATTGCTATAGCCGTGGCAACACTGTGCAACTTTGTTGGTATAGTGCAATTTTGTGTTTTTTGGCTGTAATTGATTTTTAAGCTTTTCCCATCGTTAGACAAGTGGTTTTTATCGATTAATACTGTATTTAGACCATAATTAACTATTTAGAACAGTTGCCGCTTGCCTGGGCAAATTGCTAAAGCCGTGGCAACACTGTGCAACTTTGTTGGTACAATGCAATTTTGTGTTTTTTGGCTGTAATTGATTTTTAAGCTTTCCTCATCGTTAGACAAGTGGTTTTTATTGTTAAATATTGTTGTTAGATCATAATTAACTAATTCCAACAACTGCCGCTTGCCTGGGCAAATTGCTAAAGCCGTGGCAACACTGTGCAACTTTGTTGGTATAGTGCAATTTTGTGTTTTTTGGCTGTAATTGATTTTTAAGCTTTCCCCATCGTTAGACAAGTGGTTTTCATTGTTAAATATTGTTGTTAGATCATAATTAACTAATTCCAACAACTGCCGCTTGCCCGGCAACTTTCCTAGAGCCGTGGCAACACTGATCAACTTTGTTGGTATACTGCAATTTGGCGTATCTTATTTGTTAAGCTCAAAAGCGTTACTTGAGGCTGTAAATTTGAGGGAACACGTAATTAAACATGCTCTTTCATTTCCAATCAAAAACAGGCAAAAAAAAATTTTGACCCAAATTGAAAAAACGCCCATCTAACCATCAGGGATTTTTTCATTTTGGCCAAAAAATTTTTTTTGTCTGTTTTTGATCGGAAATGAAAGAGCACGTTTAACTGTTACTACGGTACAATGGAAACTTCCGTGCGATGCCTGGAACATCTATTTTTTAGCCGTCAAACATATAAAAATGCACCTAATTTTTTTAATTGCCTAAGCCTTTCCTAAGCTTCCCCCATTATTTATGGACGGTTTTCAATGTTTAATATTGTATTTAGACCATAATGAACTATTTAAGACACTTGCCGCATACCTGGGCAAACTGGTAAAGCCGTGGCAACACTGTGCAACTTTGTTGAAATAGTGCAATTTTGTGTTTTTTGGCTGTAATCGATTTTTAAGCTTTCCCCATCGTTAGACAAGTGGTTTTTATTGTTAAATATTGTTATTAGACCATAATTGATTATTTAAGACAGTTGCCGCATGCCTGGGCAAATTGCTAAAGCCGTGGCAACACTGTGCAACTTTGTTGAAAAAGTGCAATTTTGTGTTTTTTGGCTGTAATCGATTTTTAAGCTTTCCCCATCGTTAGACAAGTGGTTTTTATTGTTAAATATTGTTATCAGACCATAATTGATTATTTAAAACAGTTGCCGCATGCCTGGGCAAATTGCTATAGCCGTGGCAACACTGTGCAACTTTGTTGAAATAGTGCAATTTTGTGTTTTTTGGCTGTAATCGATTTTTAAGCTTTCCCCATCGTTAGACAAGTGGTTTTTATTGTTAAATATTGTTATTAGACCATAATTGATTATTTAAGACAGTTGCCGCATGCCTGGGCAAATTGCTAAAGCCGTGGCAACACTGTGCAACTTTGTTGAAAAAGTGCAATTTTGTGTTTTTTGGCTGTAATCGATTTTTAAGCTTTCCCCATCGTTAGACAAGTGGTTTTTATTGTTAAATATTGTTATTAGACCATAATTGATTATTTAAAACAGTTGCCGCATGCCTGGGCAAATTGCTATAGCCGTGGCAACACTGTGCAACTTTGTTGGTATAGTGCAATTTTGTGTTTTTTGGCTGTAATTGATTTTTAAGCTTTTCCCATCGTTAGACAAGTGGTTTTTATCGATTAATACTGTATTTAGACCATAATTAACTATTTAGAACAGTTGCCGCTTGCCTGGGCAAATTGCTAAAGCCGTGGCAACACTGTGCAACTTTGTTGGTACAATGCAATTTTGTGTTTTTTGGCTGTAATTGATTTTTAAGCTTTCCTCATCGTTAGACAAGTGGTTTTTATTGTTAAATATTGTTGTTAGATCATAATTAACTAATTCCAACAACTGCCGCTTGCCTGGGCAAATTGCTAAAGCCGTGGCAACACTGTGCAACTTTGTTGGTATAGTGCAATTTTGTGTTTTTTGGCTGTAATTGATTTTTAAGCTTTCCCCATCGTTAGACAAGTGGTTTTCATTGTTAAATATTGTTGTTAGATCATAATTAACTAATTCCAACAACTGCCGCTTGCCCGGCAACTTTCCTAGAGCCGTGGCAACACTGATCAACTTTGTTGGTATACTGCAATTTGGCGTATCTTATTTGTTGAGCTCAAAGGCGTTACTTGAGGCTGTAAATTTGAGGGAACACGTAATTAAACATGCTCTTTCATTTCCAATCAAAAACAGGCAAAAAAAATTTTGACCCAAATTGAAAAAACGCCCATCTAACCATCAGGGATTTTTTCATTTTGGCCAAAAAATTTTTTTTGTCTGTTTTTGATCGGAAATGAAAGAGCACGTTTAACTGATACTACGGTACAATGGAAACTTCCGTGCGATGCCTGGAACATCTATTTTTTAGCCGTCAAACATATAAAAATGCACCTAATTTTTTTAATTGCCTAAGCCTTTCCTAAGCTTCCCCCATTATTTATGGACGGTTTTCAATGTTTAATATTGTATTTAGACCATAATTAACTATTTAAGACACCTGCCGCATACCTGGGCAAACTGGTAAAGCCGTGGCAACACTGTGCAACTTTGTTGGTACAATGCAATTTTGTGTTTTTTGGCTGTAATTGATTTTTAAGCTTTTCCCATCGTTAGACAAGTGGTTTTTATCGATTAATACTGTATTTAGACCATAATTAACTATTTAGAACAGTTGCCGCTTGCCTGGGCAAATTGCTAAAGCCGTGGCAACACTGTGCAACTTTGTTGGTACAATGCAATTTTGTGTTTTTTGGCTGTAATTGATTTTTAAGCTTTCCCCATCGTTAGACAAGTGGTTTTTATTGTTAAATATTGTTGTTAGATCATAATTACCTAATTCCAACAACTGCCGCTTGCCTGGGCAAATTGCTAAAGCCGTGGCAACACTGTGCAACTTTGTTGGTACAAAGCAATTTTGTGTTTTTTGGCTGTAATTGATTTTTAAGCTTTCCCCATCGTTAGACAAGTGGTTTTTATTGTTAAATATTGTTGTTAGATCATAATTAACTAATTCCAACAACTGCCGCTTGCCTGGGCAAATTGCTAAAGCCGTGGCAACACTGTGCAACTTTGTTGGTACAATTCAATTTTGTGTTTTTTGGCTGTAATTGATTTTTAAGCTTTCCCCATCGTTAGACAAGTGGTTTTTATTGTTAAATATTGTTGTTAGATCATAATTAACTAATTCCAACAACTGCCGCTTGCCCGGCAACTTTCCTAGAGCCGTGGCAACACTGATCAACTTTGTTGGTATACTGCAATTTGGCGTATCTTATTTGTTAAGCTCAAAAGCGTTACTTGAGGCTGTAAATTTGAGGGAACACGTAATTAAACATGCTCTTTCATTTCCAATCAAAAACAGGCAAAAAAAAAATTTTGACCCAAATTGAAAAAACGCCCATCTAACCATCAGGGATTTTTTCATTTTGGCCAAAAAATTTTTTTTGTCTGTTTTTGATCGGAAATGAAAGAGCACGTTTAACTGTTACTACGGTACAATGGAAACTTCCGTGCGATGCCTGGAACATCTATTTTTTAGCCGTCAAACATATAAAAATGCACCTAATTTTTTTAATTGCCTAAGCCTTTCCTAAGCTTCCCCCATTATTTATGGACGGTTTTCAATGTTTAATATTGTATTTAGACCATAATGAACTATTTAAGACACTTGCCGCATACCTGGGCAAACTGGTAAAGCCGTGGCAACACTGTGCAACTTTGTTGAAATAGTGCAATTTTGTGTTTTTTGGCTGTAATCGATTTTTAAGCTTTCCCCATCGTTAGACAAGTGGTTTTTATTGTTAAATATTGTTATTAGACCATAATTGATTATTTAAGACAGTTGCCGCATGCCTGGGCAAATTGCTAAAGCCGTGGCAACACTGTGCAACTTTGTTGAAAAAGTGCAATTTTGTGTTTTTTGGCTGTAATCGATTTTTAAGCTTTCCCCATCGTTAGACAAGTGGTTTTTATTGTTAAATATTGTTATCAGACCATAATTGATTATTTAAAACAGTTGCCGCATGCCTGGGCAAATTGCTATAGCCGTGGCAACACTGTGCAACTTTGTTGAAATAGTGCAATTTTGTGTTTTTTGGCTGTAATCGATTTTTAAGCTTTCCCCATCGTTAGACAAGTGGTTTTTATTGTTAAATATTGTTATTAGACCATAATTGATTATTTAAGACAGTTGCCGCATGCCTGGGCAAATTGCTAAAGCCGTGGCAACACTGTGCAACTTTGTTGAAAAAGTGCAATTTTGTGTTTTTTGGCTGTAATCGATTTTTAAGCTTTCCCCATCGTTAGACAAGTGGTTTTTATTGTTAAATATTGTTATTAGACCATAATTGATTATTTAAAACAGTTGCCGCATGCCTGGGCAAATTGCTATAGCCGTGGCAACACTGTGCAACTTTGTTGGTATAGTGCAATTTTGTGTTTTTTGGCTGTAATTGATTTTTAAGCTTTTCCCATCGTTAGACAAGTGGTTTTTATCGATTAATACTGTATTTAGACCATAATTAACTATTTAGAACAGTTGCCGCTTGCCTGGGCAAATTGCTAAAGCCGTGGCAACACTGTGCAACTTTGTTGGTACAATGCAATTTTGTGTTTTTTGGCTGTAATTGATTTTTAAGCTTTCCTCATCGTTAGACAAGTGGTTTTTATTGTTAAATATTGTTGTTAGATCATAATTAACTAATTCCAACAACTGCCGCTTGCCTGGGCAAATTGCTAAAGCCGTGGCAACACTGTGCAACTTTGTTGGTATAGTGCAATTTTGTGTTTTTTGGCTGTAATTGATTTTTAAGCTTTCCCCATCGTTAGACAAGTGGTTTTCATTGTTAAATATTGTTGTTAGATCATAATTAACTAATTCCAACAACTGCCGCTTGCCCGGCAACTTTCCTAGAGCCGTGGCAACACTGATCAACTTTGTTGGTATACTGCAATTTGGCGTATCTTATTTGTTAAGCTCAAAAGCGTTACTTGAGGCTGTAAATTTGAGGGAACACGTAATTAAACATGCTCTTTCATTTCCAATCAAAAACAGGCAAAAAAAAATTTTGACCCAAATTGAAAAAACGCCCATCTAACCATCAGGGATTTTTTCATTTTGGCCAAAAAATTTTTTTTGTCTGTTTTTGATCGGAAATGAAAGAGCACGTTTAACTGTTACTACGGTACAATGGAAACTTCCGTGCGATGCCTGGAACATCTATTTTTTAGCCGTCAAACATATAAAAATGCACCTAATTTTTTTAATTGCCTAAGCCTTTCCTAAGCTTCCCCCATTATTTATGGACGGTTTTCAATGTTTAATATTGTATTTAGACCATAATGAACTATTTAAGACACTTGCCGCATACCTGGGCAAACTGGTAAAGCCGTGGCAACACTGTGCAACTTTGTTGAAATAGTGCAATTTTGTGTTTTTTGGCTGTAATCGATTTTTAAGCTTTCCCCATCGTTAGACAAGTGGTTTTTATTGTTAAATATTGTTATTAGACCATAATTGATTATTTAAGACAGTTGCCGCATGCCTGGGCAAATTGCTATAGCCGTGGCAACACTGTGCAACTTTGTTGAAATAGTGCAATTTTGTGTTTTTTGGCTGTAATCGATTTTTAAGCTTTCCCCATCGTTAGACAAGTGGTTTTTATTGTTAAATATTGTTATTAGACCATAATTGATTATTTAAGACAGTTGCCGCATGCCTGGGCAAATTGCTAAAGCCGTGGCAACACTGTGCAACTTTGTTGAAAAAGTGCAATTTTGTGTTTTTTGGCTGTAATCGATTTTTAAGCTTTCCCCATCGTTAGACAAGTGGTTTTTATTGTTAAATATTGTTATTAGACCATAATTGATTATTTAAAACAGTTGCCGCATGCCTGGGCAAATTGCTATAGCCGTGGCAACACTGTGCAACTTTGTTGGTATAGTGCAATTTTGTGTTTTTTGGCTGTAATTGATTTTTAAGCTTTTCCCATCGTTAGACAAGTGGTTTTTATCGATTAATACTGTATTTAGACCATAGTTAACTATTTAGAACAGTTGCCGCTTGCCTGGGCAAATTGCTAAAGCCGTGGCAACACTGTGCAACTTTGTTGGTACAATGCAATTTTGTGTTTTTTGGCTGTAATTGATTTTTAAGCTTTCCTCATCGTTAGACAAGTGGTTTTTATTGTTAAATATTGTTGTTAGATCATAATTAACTAATTCCAACAACTGCCGCTTGCCTGGGCAAATTGCTAAAGCCGTGGCAACACTGTGCAACTTTGTTGGTATAGTGCAATTTTGTGTTTTTTGGCTGTAATTGATTTTTAAGCTTTCCCCATCGTTAGACAAGTGGTTTTCATTGTTAAATATTGTTGTTAGATCATAATTAACTAATTCCAACAACTGCCGCTTGCCCGGCAACTTTCCTAGAGCCGTGGCAACACTGATCAACTTTGTTGGTATACTGCAATTTGGCGTATCTTATTTGTTGAGCTCAAAGGCGTTACTTGAGGCTGTAAATTTGAGGGAACACGTAATTAAACATGCTCTTTCATTTCCAATCAAAAACAGGCAAAAAAAATTTTGACCCAAATTGAAAAAACGCCCATCTAACCATCAGGGATTTTTTCATTTTGGCCAAAAAATTTTTTTTGTCTGTTTTTGATCGGAAATGAAAGAGCACGTTTAACTGATACTACGGTACAATGGAAACTTCCGTGCGATGCCTGGAACATCTATTTTTTAGCCGTCAAACATATAAAAATGCACCTAATTTTTTTAATTGCCTAAGCCTTTCCTAAGCTTCCCCCATTATTTATGGACGGTTTTCAATGTTTAATATTGTATTTAGACCATAATTAACTATTTAAGACACCTGCCGCATACCTGGGCAAACTGGTAAAGCCGTGGCAACACTGTGCAACTTTGTTGGTACAATGCAATTTTGTGTTTTTTGGCTGTAATTGATTTTTAAGCTTTTCCCATCGTTAGACAAGTGGTTTTTATCGATTAATACTGTATTTAGACCATAATTAACTATTTAGAACAGTTGCCGCTTGCCTGGGCAAATTGCTAAAGCCGTGGCAACACTGTGCAACTTTGTTGAAATAGTGCAATTTTGTGTTTTTTGGCTGTAATCGATTTTTAAGCTTTCCCCATCGTTAGACAAGTGGTTTTTATTGTTAAATATTGTTATTAGACCATAATTGATTATTTAAAACAGTTGCCGCATGCCTGGGCAAATTGCTAAAGCCGTGGCAAAGCTGGATAACTTTTTGGTTTAGTGTAATTTTGTGTTTTTTTGACTGTAATCGATTTTTAAGCTTTTCCCATCGTTAGACAAGTGGTTTTTATCGATTAATACTGTATTTAGACCATAATTAACTATTTAGAACAGTTGCCGCTTGCCTGGGCAAATTGCTAAAGCCGTGGCAACACTGTGCAACTTTGTTGGTATAGTGCAATTTTGTGTTTTTTGGCTGTAATTGATTTTTAAGCTTTTCCCATCGTTAGACAAGTGGTTTTTATCGATTAATACTGTATTTAGACCATAATTAACTATTTAGAACAGTTGCCGCTTGCCTGGGCAAATTGCTAAAGCCGTGGCAACACTGTGCAACTTTGTTGGTACAATGCAATTTTGTGTTTTTTGGCTGTAATTGATTTTTAAGCTTTCCCCATCGTTAGACAAGTGGTTTTTATTGTTAAATATTGTTGTTAGATCATAATTAACTAATTCCAACAACTGCCGCTTGCCTGGGCAAATTGCTAAAGCCGTGGCAACACTGTGCAACTTTGTTGGTACAATGCAATTTTGTGTTTTTTGGCTGTAATTGATTTTTAAGCTTTCCCCATCGTTAGACAAGTGGTTTTTGTTGTTAAATATTGTTATTAGACCATAATTGATTATTTAAAACAGTTGCCGCATGCCTGGGCAAATTGCTAAAGCCGTGGCAACACTGTGCAACTTTGTTGAAATAGTGCAATTTTGTGTTTTTTTGGCTGTAATCGATTTTTAAGCTTTCCCCATCGTTAGACAAGTAGTTTTTATTGTTAAATATTGTTATTAGACCATATTTGATTATTTAGAACAGTTGCCGCTTGCCTGGGCAAATTGCTAAAGCCGTGGCAACACTGTGCAACTTTGTTGGTATACTGCAATTTGGCGTATCTTATTTGTTAAGCTCAAAAGCGTTACTTGAGGCTGTAAATTTGAGGGAACACGTAATTAAACATGCTCTTTCATTTCCAATCAAAAACAGGCAAAAAAAATTTTTGACCCAAATTGAAAAAACGCCCATCTAACCATCAGGGATTTTTTCATTTTGGCCAAAAAATTTTTTTTGTCTGTTTTTGATCGGAAATGAAAGAGCACGTTTAACTGTTACTACGGTACAATGGAAACTTCCGTGCGATGCCTGGAACATCTATTTTTTAGCCGTCAAACATATAAAAATGCACCTAATTTTTTTAATTGCCTAAGCCTTTCCTAAGCTTCCCCCATTATTTATGGACGGTTTTCAATGTTTAATATTGTATTTAGACCATAATTAACTATTTAAGACACCTGCCGCATACCTGGGCAAACTGGTAAAGCCGTGGCAACACTGTGCAACTTTGTTGGTACAATGCAATTTTGTGTTTTTTGGCTGTAATTGATTTTTAAGCTTTTCCCATCGTTAGACAAGTGGTTTTTATCGATTAATACTGTATTTAGACCATAATTAACTATTTAGAACAGTTGCCGCTTGCCTGGGCAAATTGCTAAAGCCGTGGCAACACTGTGCAACTTTGTTGGTACAATGCAATTTTGTGTTTTTTGGCTGTAATTGATTTTTAAGCTTTCCCCATCGTTAGACAAGTGGTTTTTATTGTTAAATATTGTTGTTAGATCATAATTAACTAATTCCAACAACTGCCGCTTGCCTGGGCAAATTGCTAAAGCCGTGGCAACACTGTGCAACTTTGTTGGTACAAAGCAATTTTGTGTTTTTTGGCTGTAATTGATTTTTAAGCTTTCCCCATCGTTAGACAAGTGGTTTTTATTGTTAAATATTGTTGTTAGATCATAATTAACTAATTCCAACAACTGCCGCTTGCCTGGGCAAATTGCTAAAGCCGTGGCAACACTGTGCAACTTTGTTGGTACAATTCAATTTTGTGTTTTTTGGCTGTAATTGATTTTTAAGCTTTCCCCATCGTTAGACAAGTGGTTTTTATTGTTAAATATTGTTGTTAGATCATAATTAACTAATTCCAACAACTGCCGCTTGCCCGGCAACTTTCCTAGAGCCGTGGCAACACTGATCAACTTTGTTGGTATACTGCAATTTGGCGTATCTTATTTGTTAAGCTCAAAAGCGTTACTTGAGGCTGTAAATTTGAGGGAACACGTAATTAAACATGCTCTTTCATTTCCAATCAAAAACAGGCAAAAAAAAATTTTGACCCAAATTGAAAAAACGCCCATCTAACCATCAGGGATTTTTTCATTTTGGCCAAAAAATTTTTTTTGTCTGTTTTTGATCGGAAATGAAAGAGCACGTTTAACTGTTACTACGGTACAATGGAAACTTCCGTGCGATGCCTGGAACATCTATTTTTTAGCCGTCAAACATATAAAAATGCACCTAATTTTTTTAATTGCCTAAGCCTTTCCTAAGCTTCCCCCATTATTTATGGACGGTTTTCAATGTTTAATATTGTATTTAGACCATAATGAACTATTTAAGACACTTGCCGCATACCTGGGCAAACTGATAAAGCCGTGGCAACACTGTGCAACTTTGTTGAAATAGTGCAATTTTGTGTTTTTTGGCTGTAATCGATTTTTAAGCTTTCCCCATCGTTAGACAAGTGGTTTTTATTGTTAAATATTGTTATTAGACCATAATTGATTATTTAAGACAGTTGCCGCATGCCTGGGCAAATTGCTAAAGCCGTGGCAACACTGTGCAACTTTGTTGAAAAAGTGCAATTTTGTGTTTTTTGGCTGTAATCGATTTTTAAGCTTTCCCCATCGTTAGACAAGTGGTTTTTATTGTTAAATATTGTTATTAGACCATAATTGATTATTTAAAACAGTTGCCGCACGCCTGGGCAAATTGCTATAGCCGTGGCAACACTGTGCAACTTTGTTGAAATAGTGCAATTTTGTGTTTTTTGGCTGTAATCGATTTTTAAGCTTTCCCCATCGTTAGACAAGTGGTTTTTATTGTTAAATATTGTTATTAGACCATAATTGATTATTTAAGACAGTTGCCGCATGCCTGGGCAAATTGCTAAAGCCGTGGCAACACTGTGCAACTTTGTTGAAAAAGTGCAATTTTGTGTTTTTTGGCTGTAATCGATTTTTAAGCTTTCCCCATCGTTAGACAAGTGGTTTTTATTGTTAAATATTGTTATTAGACCATAATTGATTATTTAAAACAGTTGCCGCATGCCTGGGCAAATTGCTATAGCCGTGGCAACACTGTGCAACTTTGTTGGTATAGTGCAATTTTGTGTTTTTTGGCTGTAATTGATTTTTAAGCTTTTCCCATCGTTAGACAAGTGGTTTTTATCGATTAATACTGTATTTAGACCATAATTAACTATTTAGAACAGTTGCCGCTTGCCTGGGCAAATTGCTAAAGCCGTGGCAACACTGTGCAACTTTGTTGGTACAATGCAATTTTGTGTTTTTTGGCTGTAATTGATTTTTAAGCTTTCCTCATCGTTAGACAAGTGGTTTTTATTGTTAAATATTGTTGTTAGATCATAATTAACTAATTCCAACAACTGCCGCTTGCCTGGGCAAATTGCTAAAGCCGTGGCAACACTGTGCAACTTTGTTGGTATAGTGCAATTTTGTGTTTTTTGGCTGTAATTGATTTTTAAGCTTTCCCCATCGTTAGACAAGTGGTTTTCATTGTTAAATATTGTTGATAGATCATAATTAACTAATTCCAACAACTGCCGCTTGCCCGGCAACTTTCCTAGAGCCGTGGCAACACTGATCAACTTTGTTGGTATACTGCAATTTGGCGTATCTTATTTGTTAAGCTCAAAAGCGTTACTTGAGGCTGTAAATTTGAGGGAACACGTAATTAAACATGCTCTTTCATTTCCAATCAAAAACAGGCAAAAAAAAATTTTGACCCAAATTGAAAAAACGCCCATCTAACCATCAGGGATTTTTTCATTTTGGCCAAAAAATTTTTTTTGTCTGTTTTTGATCGGAAATGAAAGAGCACGTTTAACTGTTACTACGGTACAATGGAAACTTCCGTGCGATGCCTGGAACATCTATTTTTTAGCCGTCAAACATATAAAAATGCACCTAATTTTTTTAATTGCCTAAGCCTTTCCTAAGCTTCCCCCATTATTTATGGACGGTTTTCAATGTTTAATATTGTATTTAGACCATAATGAACTATTTAAGACACTTGCCGCATACCTGGGCAAACTGGTAAAGCCGTGGCAACACTGTGCAACTTTGTTGAAATAGTGCAATTTTGTGTTTTTTGGCTGTAATCGATTTTTAAGCTTTCCCCATCGTTAGACAAGTGGTTTTTATTGTTAAATATTGTTATTAGACCATAATTGATTATTTAAGACAGTTGCCGCATGCCTGGGCAAATTGCTAAAGCCGTGGCAACACTGTGCAACTTTGTTGAAAAAGTGCAATTTTGTGTTTTTTGGCTGTAATCGATTTTTAAGCTTTCCCCATCGTTAGACAAGTGGTTTTTATTGTTAAATATTGTTATCAGACCATAATTGATTATTTAAAACAGTTGCCGCATGCCTGGGCAAATTGCTATAGCCGTGGCAACACTGTGCAACTTTGTTGAAATAGTGCAATTTTGTGTTTTTTGGCTGTAATCGATTTTTAAGCTTTCCCCATCGTTAGACAAGTGGTTTTTATTGTTAAATATTGTTATTAGACCATAATTGATTATTTAAGACAGTTGCCGCATGCCTGGGCAAATTGCTATAGCCGTGGCAACACTGTGCAACTTTGTTGAAATAGTGCAATTTTGTGTTTTTTGGCTGTAATCGATTTTTAAGCTTTCCCCATCGTTAGACAAGTGGTTTTTATTGTTAAATATTGTTATTAGACCATAATTGATTATTTAAGACAGTTGCCGCATGCCTGGGCAAATTGCTAAAGCCGTGGCAACACTGTGCAACTTTGTTGAAAAAGTGCAATTTTGTGTTTTTTGGCTGTAATCGATTTTTAAGCTTTCCCCATCGTTAGACAAGTGGTTTTTATTGTTAAATATTGTTATTAGACCATAATTGATTATTTAAGACAGTTGCCGCATGCCTGGGCAAATTGCTAAAGCCGTGGCAACACTGTGCAACTTTGTTGAAAAAGTGCAATTTTGTGTTTTTTGGCTGTAATCGATTTTTAAGCTTTCCCCATCGTTAGACAAGTGGTTTTTATTGTTAAATATTGTTATTAGACCATAATTGATTATTTAAAACAGTTGCCGCATGCCTGGGCAAATTGCTATAGCCGTGGCAACACTGTGCAACTTTGTTGGTATAGTGCAATTTTGTGTTTTTTGGCTGTAATTGATTTTTAAGCTTTTCCCATCGTTAGACAAGTGGTTTTTATCGATTAATACTGTATTTAGACCATAATTAACTATTTAGAACAGTTGCCGCTTGCCTGGGCAAATTGCTAAAGCCGTGGCAACACTGTGCAACTTTGTTGGTACAATGCAATTTTGTGTTTTTTGGCTGTAATTGATTTTTAAGCTTTCCTCATCGTTAGACAAGTGGTTTTTATTGTTAAATATTGTTGTTAGATCATAATTAACTAATTCCAACAACTGCCGCTTGCCTGGGCAAATTGCTAAAGCCGTGGCAACACTGTGCAACTTTGTTGGTATAGTGCAATTTTGTGTTTTTTGGCTGTAATTGATTTTTAAGCTTTCCCCATCGTTAGACAAGTGGTTTTCATTGTTAAATATTGTTGTTAGATCATAATTAACTAATTCCAACAACTGCCGCTTGCCCGGCAACTTTCCTAGAGCCGTGGCAACACTGATCAACTTTGTTGGTATACTGCAATTTGGCGTATCTTATTTGTTAAGCTCAAAAGCGTTACTTGAGGCTGTAAATTTGAGGGAACACGTAATTAAACATGCTCTTTCATTTCCAATCAAAAACAGGCAAAAAAAAATTTTGACCCAAATTGGAAAAACGCCCATCTAACCATCAGGGATTTTTTCATTTTGGCCAAAAAATTTTTTTTGTCTGTTTTTGATCGGAAATGAAAGAGCACGTTTAACTGTTACTACGGTACAATGGAAACTTCCGTGCGATGCCTGGAACATCTATTTTTTAGCCGTCAAACATATAAAAATGCACCTAATTTTTTTAATTGCCTAAGCCTTTCCTAAGCTTCCCCCATTATTTATGGACGGTTTTCAATGTTTAATATTGTATTTAGACCATAATGAACTATTTAAGACACTTGCCGCATACCTGGGCAAACTGGTAAAGCCGTGGCAACACTGTGCAACTTTGTTGAAATAGTGCAATTTTGTGTTTTTTGGCTGTAATCGATTTTTAAGCTTTCCCCATCGTTAGACAAGTGGTTTTTATTGTTAAATATTGTTATTAGATCATAATTGATTATTTAAGACAGTTGCCGCATGCCTGGGCAAATTGCTAAAGCCGTGGCAACACTGTGCAACTTTGTTGAAAAAGTGCAATTTTGTGTTTTTTGGCTGTAATCGATTTTTAAGCTTTCCCCATCGTTAGACAAGTGGTTTTTATTGTTAAATATTGTTATCAGACCATAATTGATTATTTAAAACAGTTGCCGCATGCCTGGGCAAATTGCTATAGCCGTGGCAACACTGTGCAACTTTGTTGAAATAGTGCAATTTTGTGTTTTTTGGCTGTAATCGATTTTTAAGCTTTCCCCATCGTTAGACAAGTGGTTTTTATTGTTAAATATTGTTATTAGACCATAATTGATTATTTAAGACAGTTGCCGCATGCCTGGGCAAATTGCTAAAGCCGTGGCAACACTGTGCAACTTTGTTGAAAAAGTGCAATTTTGTGTTTTTTGGCTGTAATCGATTTTTAAGCTTTCCCCATCGTTAGACAAGTGGTTTTTATTGTTAAATATTGTTATTAGACCATAATTGATTATTTAAAACAGTTGCCGCATGCCTGGGCAAATTGCTATAGCCGTGGCAACACTGTGCAACTTTGTTGGTATAGTGCAATTTTGTGTTTTTTGGCTGTAATTGATTTTTAAGCTTTTCCCATCGTTAGACAAGTGGTTTTTATCGATTAATACTGTATTTAGACCATAATTAACTATTTAGAACAGTTGCCGCTTGCCTGGGCAAATTGCTAAAGCCGTGGCAACACTGTGCAACTTTGTTGGTACAATGCAATTTTGTGTTTTTTGGCTGTAATTGATTTTTAAGCTTTCCTCATCGTTAGACAAGTGGTTTTTATTGTTAAATATTGTTGTTAGATCATAATTAACTAATTCCAACAACTGCCGCTTGCCTGGGCAAATTGCTAAAGCCGTGGCAACACTGTGCAACTTTGTTGGTATAGTGCAATTTTGTGTTTTTTGGCTGTAATTGATTTTTAAGCTTTCCCCATCGTTAGACAAGTGGTTTTCATTGTTAAATATTGTTGTTAGATCATAATTAACTAATTCCAACAACTGCCGCTTGCCCGGCAACTTTCCTAGAGCCGTGGCAACACTGATCAACTTTGTTGGTATACTGCAATTTGGCGTATCTTATTTGTTGAGCTCAAAGGCGTTACTTGAGGCTGTAAATTTGAGGGAACACGTAATTAAACATGCTCTTTCATTTCCAATCAAAAACAGGCAAAAAAAATTTTTGACCCAAATTGAAAAAACGCCCATCTAACCATCAGGGATTTTTTCATTTTGGCCAAAAAATTTTTTTTGTCTGTTTTTGATCGGAAATGAAAGAGCACGTTTAACTGTTACTACGGTACAATGGAAACTTCCGTGCGATGCCTGGAACATCTATTTTTTAGCCGTCAAACATATAAAAATGCACCTAATTTTTTTAATTGCCTAAGCCTTTCCTAAGCTTCCCCCATTATTTATGGACGGTTTTCAATGTTTAATATTGTATTTAGACCATAATTAACTATTTAAGACACCTGCCGCATACCTGGGCAAACTGGTAAAGCCGTGGCAACACTGTGCAACTTTGTTGGTACAATGCAATTTTGTGTTTTTTGGCTGTAATTGATTTTTAAGCTTTTCCCATCGTTAGACAAGTGGTTTTTATCGATTAATACTGTATTTAGACCATAATTAACTATTTAGAACAGTTGCCGCTTGCCTGGGCAAATTGCTAAAGCCGTGGCAACACTGTGCAACTTTGTTGAAATAGTGCAATTTTGTGTTTTTTGGCTGTAATCGATTTTTAAGCTTTCCCCATCGTTAGACAAGTGGTTTTTATTGTTAAATATTGTTATTAGACCATAATTGATTATTTAAAACAGTTGCCGCATGCCTGGGCAAATTGCTAAAGCCGTGGCAAAGCTGGATAACTTTTTGGTTTAGTGTAATTTTGTGTTTTTTTGACTGTAATCGATTTTTAAGCTTTTCCCATCGTTAGACAAGTGGTTTTTATCGATTAATACTGTATTTAGACCATAATGAACTATTTAAGACACTTGCCGCATACCTGGGCAAACTGGTAAAGCCGTGGCAACACTGTGCAACTTTGTTGAAATAGTGCAATTTTGTGTTTTTTGGCTGTAATCGATTTTTAAGCTTTCCCCATCGTTAGACAAGTGGTTTTTATTGTTAAATATTGTTATTAGATCATAATTGATTATTTAAGACAGTTGCCGCATGCCTGGGCAAATTGCTAAAGCCGTGGCAACACTGTGCAACTTTGTTGAAAAAGTGCAATTTTGTGTTTTTTGGCTGTAATCGATTTTTAAGCTTTCCCCATCGTTAGACAAGTGGTTTTTATTGTTAAATATTGTTATCAGACCATAATTGATTATTTAAAACAGTTGCCGCATGCCTGGGCAAATTGCTATAGCCGTGGCAACACTGTGCAACTTTGTTGAAATAGTGCAATTTTGTGTTTTTTGGCTGTAATCGATTTTTAAGCTTTCCCCATCGTTAGACAAGTGGTTTTTATTGTTAAATATTGTTATTAGACCATAATTGATTATTTAAGACAGTTGCCGCATGCCTGGGCAAATTGCTAAAGCCGTGGCAACACTGTGCAACTTTGTTGAAAAAGTGCAATTTTGTGTTTTTTGGCTGTAATCGATTTTTAAGCTTTCCCCATCGTTAGACAAGTGGTTTTTATTGTTAAATATTGTTATTAGACCATAATTGATTATTTAAAACAGTTGCCGCATGCCTGGGCAAATTGCTATAGCCGTGGCAACACTGTGCAACTTTGTTGGTATAGTGCAATTTTGTGTTTTTTGGCTGTAATTGATTTTTAAGCTTTTCCCATCGTTAGACAAGTGGTTTTTATCGATTAATACTGTATTTAGACCATAATTAACTATTTAGAACAGTTGCCGCTTGCCTGGGCAAATTGCTAAAGCCGTGGCAACACTGTGCAACTTTGTTGGTACAATGCAATTTTGTGTTTTTTGGCTGTAATTGATTTTTAAGCTTTCCTCATCGTTAGACAAGTGGTTTTTATTGTTAAATATTGTTGTTAGATCATAATTAACTAATTCCAACAACTGCCGCTTGCCTGGGCAAATTGCTAAAGCCGTGGCAACACTGTGCAACTTTGTTGGTATAGTGCAATTTTGTGTTTTTTGGCTGTAATTGATTTTTAAGCTTTCCCCATCGTTAGACAAGTGGTTTTCATTGTTAAATATTGTTGTTAGATCATAATTAACTAATTCCAACAACTGCCGCTTGCCCGGCAACTTTCCTAGAGCCGTGGCAACACTGATCAACTTTGTTGGTATACTGCAATTTGGCGTATCTTATTTGTTGAGCTCAAAGGCGTTACTTGAGGCTGTAAATTTGAGGGAACACGTAATTAAACATGCTCTTTCATTTCCAATCAAAAACAGGCAAAAAAAATTTTTGACCCAAATTGAAAAAACGCCCATCTAACCATCAGGGATTTTTTCATTTTGGCCAAAAAATTTTTTTTGTCTGTTTTTGATCGGAAATGAAAGAGCACGTTTAACTGTTACTACGGTACAATGGAAACTTCCGTGCGATGCCTGGAACATCTATTTTTTAGCCGTCAAACATATAAAAATGCACCTAATTTTTTTAATTGCCTAAGCCTTTCCTAAGCTTCCCCCATTATTTATGGACGGTTTTCAATGTTTAATATTGTATTTAGACCATAATTAACTATTTAAGACACCTGCCGCATACCTGGGCAAACTGGTAAAGCCGTGGCAACACTGTGCAACTTTGTTGGTACAATGCAATTTTGTGTTTTTTGGCTGTAATTGATTTTTAAGCTTTTCCCATCGTTAGACAAGTGGTTTTTATCGATTAATACTGTATTTAGACCATAATTAACTATTTAGAACAGTTGCCGCTTGCCTGGGCAAATTGCTAAAGCCGTGGCAACACTGTGCAACTTTGTTGAAATAGTGCAATTTTGTGTTTTTTGGCTGTAATCGATTTTTAAGCTTTCCCCATCGTTAGACAAGTGGTTTTTATTGTTAAATATTGTTATTAGACCATAATTGATTATTTAAAACAGTTGCCGCATGCCTGGGCAAATTGCTAAAGCCGTGGCAAAGCTGGATAACTTTTTGGTTTAGTGTAATTTTGTGTTTTTTTGACTGTAATCGATTTTTAAGCTTTTCCCATCGTTAGACAAGTGGTTTTTATCGATTAATACTGTATTTAGACCATAATTAACTATTTAGAACAGTTGCCGCTTGCCTGGGCAAATTGCTAAAGCCGTGGCAACACTGTGCAACTTTGTTGGTATAGTGCAATTTTGTGTTTTTTGGCTGTAATTGATTTTTAAGCTTTTCCCATCGTTAGACAAGTGGTTTTTATCGATTAATACTGTATTTAGACCATAATTAACTATTTAGAACAGTTGCCGCTTGCCTGGGCAAATTGCTAAAGCCGTGGCAACACTGTGCAACTTTGTTGGTACAATGCAATTTTGTGTTTTTTGGCTGTAATTGATTTTTAAGCTTTCCCCATCGTTAGACAAGTGGTTTTTATTGTTAAATATTGTTGTTAGATCATAATTAACTAATTCCAACAACTGCCGCTTGCCTGGGCAAATTGCTAAAGCCGTGGCAACACTGTGCAACTTTGTTGGTACAATGCAATTTTGTGTTTTTTGGCTGTAATTGATTTTTAAGCTTTCCCCATCGTTAGACAAGTGGTTTTTGTTGTTAAATATTGTTATTAGACCATAATTGATTATTTAAAACAGTTGCCGCATGCCTGGGCAAATTGCTAAAGCCGTGGCAACACTGTGCAACTTTGTTGAAATAGTGCAATTTTGTGTTTTTTTGGCTGTAATCGATTTTTAAGCTTTCCCCATCGTTAGACAAGTAGTTTTTATTGTTAAATATTGTTATTAGACCATATTTGATTATTTAGAACAGTTGCCGCTTGCCTGGGCAAATTGCTAAAGCCGTGGCAACACTGTGCAACTTTGTTGGTATACTGCAATTTGGCGTATCTTATTTGTTAAGCTCAAAAGCGTTACTTGAGGCTGTAAATTTGAGGGAACACGTAATTAAACATGCTCTTTCATTTCCAATCAAAAACAGGCAAAAAAAATTTTTGACCCAAATTGAAAAAACGCCCATCTAACCATCAGGGATTTTTTCATTTTGGCCAAAAAATTTTTTTTGTCTGTTTTTGATCGGAAATGAAAGAGCACGTTTAACTGTTACTACGGTACAATGGAAACTTCCGTGCGATGCCTGGAACATCTATTTTTTAGCCGTCAAACATATAAAAATGCACCTAATTTTTTTAATTGCCTAAGCCTTTCCTAAGCTTCCCCCATTATTTATGGACGGTTTTCAATGTTTAATATTGTATTTAGACCATAATTAACTATTTAAGACACCTGCCGCATACCTGGGCAAACTGGTAAAGCCGTGGCAACACTGTGCAACTTTGTTGGTACAATGCAATTTTGTGTTTTTTGGCTGTAATTGATTTTTAAGCTTTTCCCATCGTTAGACAAGTGGTTTTTATCGATTAATACTGTATTTAGACCATAATTAACTATTTAGAACAGTTGCCGCTTGCCTGGGCAAATTGCTAAAGCCGTGGCAACACTGTGCAACTTTGTTGGTACAATGCAATTTTGTGTTTTTTGGCTGTAATTGATTTTTAAGCTTTCCCCATCGTTAGACAAGTGGTTTTTATTGTTAAATATTGTTGTTAGATCATAATTACCTAATTCCAACAACTGCCGCTTGCCTGGGCAAATTGCTAAAGCCGTGGCAACACTGTGCAACTTTGTTGGTACAAAGCAATTTTGTGTTTTTTGGCTGTAATTGATTTTTAAGCTTTCCCCATCGTTAGACAAGTGGTTTTTATTGTTAAATATTGTTGTTAGATCATAATTAACTAATTCCAACAACTGCCGCTTGCCTGGGCAAATTGCTAAAGCCGTGGCAACACTGTGCAACTTTGTTGGTACAATTCAATTTTGTGTTTTTTGGCTGTAATTGATTTTTAAGCTTTCCCCATCGTTAGACAAGTGGTTTTTATTGTTAAATATTGTTGTTAGATCATAATTAACTAATTCCAACAACTGCCGCTTGCCCGGCAACTTTCCTAGAGCCGTGGCAACACTGATCAACTTTGTTGGTATACTGCAATTTGGCGTATCTTATTTGTTAAGCTCAAAAGCGTTACTTGAGGCTGTAAATTTGAGGGAACACGTAATTAAACATGCTCTTTCATTTCCAATCAAAAACAGGCAAAAAAAAATTTTGACCCAAATTGAAAAAACGCCCATCTAACCATCAGGGATTTTTTCATTTTGGCCAAAAAATTTTTTTTGTCTGTTTTTGATCGGAAATGAAAGAGCACGTTTAACTGTTACTACGGTACAATGGAAACTTCCGTGCGATGCCTGGAACATCTATTTTTTAGCCGTCAAACATATAAAAATGCACCTAATTTTTTTAATTGCCTAAGCCTTTCCTAAGCTTCCCCCATTATTTATGGACGGTTTTCAATGTTTAATATTGTATTTAGACCATAATGAACTATTTAAGACACTTGCCGCATACCTGGGCAAACTGGTAAAGCCGTGGCAACACTGTGCAACTTTGTTGAAATAGTGCAATTTTGTGTTTTTTGGCTGTAATCGATTTTTAAGCTTTCCCCATCGTTAGACAAGTGGTTTTTATTGTTAAATATTGTTATTAGACCATAATTGATTATTTAAGACAGTTGCCGCATGCCTGGGCAAATTGCTAAAGCCGTGGCAACACTGTGCAACTTTGTTGAAAAAGTGCAATTTTGTGTTTTTTGGCTGTAATCGATTTTTAAGCTTTCCCCATCGTTAGACAAGTGGTTTTTATTGTTAAATATTGTTATTAGACCATAATTGATTTTTTAAAACAGTTGCCGCACGCCTGGGCAAATTGCTATAGCCGTGGCAACACTGTGCAACTTTGTTGAAATAGTGCAATTTTGTGTTTTTTGGCTGTAATCGATTTTTAAGCTTTCCCCATCGTTAGACAAGTGGTTTTTATTGTTAAATATTGTTATTAGACCATAATTGATTATTTAAGACAGTTGCCGCATGCCTGGGCAAATTGCTAAAGCCGTGGCAACACTGTGCAACTTTGTTGAAAAAGTGCAATTTTGTGTTTTTTGGCTGTAATCGATTTTTAAGCTTTCCCCATCGTTAGACAAGTGGTTTTTATTGTTAAATATTGTTATTAGACCATAATTGATTATTTAAAACAGTTGCCGCATGCCTGGGCAAATTGCTATAGCCGTGGCAACACTGTGCAACTTTGTTGGTATAGTGCAATTTTGTGTTTTTTGGCTGTAATTGATTTTTAAGCTTTTCCCATCGTTAGACAAGTGGTTTTTATCGATTAATACTGTATTTAGACCATAATTAACTATTTAGAACAGTTGCCGCTTGCCTGGGCAAATTGCTAAAGCCGTGGCAACACTGTGCAACTTTGTTGGTACAATGCAATTTTGTGTTTTTTGGCTGTAATTGATTTTTAAGCTTTCCTCATCGTTAGACAAGTGGTTTTTATTGTTAAATATTGTTGTTAGATCATAATTAACTAATTCCAACAACTGCCGCTTGCCTGGGCAAATTGCTAAAGCCGTGGCAACACTGTGCAACTTTGTTGGTATAGTGCAATTTTGTGTTTTTTGGCTGTAATTGATTTTTAAGCTTTCCCCATCGTTAGACAAGTGGTTTTCATTGTTAAATATTGTTGTTAGATCATAATTAACTAATTCCAACAACTGCCGCTTGCCCGGCAACTTTCCTAGAGCCGTGGCAACACTGATCAACTTTGTTGGTATACTGCAATTTGGCGTATCTTATTTGTTAAGCTCAAAAGCGTTACTTGAGGCTGTAAATTTGAGGGAACACGTAATTAAACATGCTCTTTCATTTCCAATCAAAAACAGGCAAAAAAAAATTTTGACCCAAATTGAAAAAACGCCCATCTAACCATCAGGGATTTTTTCATTTTGGCCAAAAAATTTTTTTTGTCTGTTTTTGATCGGAAATGAAAGAGCACGTTTAACTGTTACTACGGTACAATGGAAACTTCCGTGCGATGCCTGGAACATCTATTTTTTAGCCGTCAAACATATAAAAATGCACCTAATTTTTTTAATTGCCTAAGCCTTTCCTAAGCTTCCCCCATTATTTATGGACGGTTTTCAATGTTTAATATTGTATTTAGACCATAATGAACTATTTAAGACACTTGCCGCATACCTGGGCAAACTGGTAAAGCCGTGGCAACACTGTGCAACTTTGTTGAAATAGTGCAATTTTGTGTTTTTTGGCTGTAATCGATTTTTAAGCTTTCCCCATCGTTAGACAAGTGGTTTTTATTGTTAAATATTGTTATTAGACCATAATTGATTATTTAAGACAGTTGCCGCATGCCTGGGCAAATTGCTAAAGCCGTGGCAACACTGTGCAACTTTGTTGAAAAAGTGCAATTTTGTGTTTTTTGGCTGTAATCGATTTTTAAGCTTTCCCCATCGTTAGACAAGTGGTTTTTATTGTTAAATATTGTTATCAGACCATAATTGATTATTTAAAACAGTTGCCGCATGCCTGGGCAAATTGCTATAGCCGTGGCAACACTGTGCAACTTTGTTGAAATAGTGCAATTTTGTGTTTTTTGGCTGTAATCGATTTTTAAGCTTTCCCCATCGTTAGACAAGTGGTTTTTATTGTTAAATATTGTTATTAGACCATAATTGATTATTTAAGACAGTTGCCGCATGCCTGGGCAAATTGCTAAAGCCGTGGCAACACTGTGCAACTTTGTTGAAAAAGTGCAATTTTGTGTTTTTTGGCTGTAATCGATTTTTAAGCTTTCCCCATCGTTAGACAAGTGGTTTTTATTGTTAAATATTGTTATTAGACCATAATTGATTATTTAAAACAGTTGCCGCATGCCTGGGCAAATTGCTATAGCCGTGGCAACACTGTGCAACTTTGTTGGTATAGTGCAATTTTGTGTTTTTTGGCTGTAATTGATTTTTAAGCTTTTCCCATCGTTAGACAAGTGGTTTTTATCGATTAATACTGTATTTAGACCATAATTAACTATTTAGAACAGTTGCCGCTTGCCTGGGCAAATTGCTAAAGCCGTGGCAACACTGTGCAACTTTGTTGGTACAATGCAATTTTGTGTTTTTTGGCTGTAATTGATTTTTAAGCTTTCCTCATCGTTAGACAAGTGGTTTTTATTGTTAAATATTGTTGTTAGATCATAATTAACTAATTCCAACAACTGCCGCTTGCCTGGGCAAATTGCTAAAGCCGTGGCAACACTGTGCAACTTTGTTGGTATAGTGCAATTTTGTGTTTTTTGGCTGTAATTGATTTTTAAGCTTTCCCCATCGTTAGACAAGTGGTTTTCATTGTTAAATATTGTTGTTAGATCATAATTAACTAATTCCAACAACTGCCGCTTGCCCGGCAACTTTCCTAGAGCCGTGGCAACACTGATCAACTTTGTTGGTATACTGCAATTTGGCGTATCTTATTTGTTGAGCTCAAAGGCGTTACTTGAGGCTGTAAATT
Source organism: Caenorhabditis doughertyi (assembly GCA_963572265.1). NCBI lineage: Eukaryota > Metazoa > Nematoda > Chromadorea > Rhabditida > Rhabditidae > Caenorhabditis > Caenorhabditis doughertyi. The sequence goes on from OY751557.1 coordinate 24,600, forward strand.
TGAGGGAACACGTAATTAAACATGCTCTTTCATTTCCAATCAAAAACAGGCAAAAAAAATTTTTGACCCAAATTGAAAAAACGCCCATCTAACCATCAGGGATTTTTTCATTTTGGCCAAAAAATTTTTTTTGTCTGTTTTTGATCGGAAATGAAAGAGCACGTTTAACTGTTACTACGGTACAATGGAAACTTCCGTGCGATGCCTGGAACATCTATTTTTTAGCCGTCAAACATATAAAAATGCACCTAATTTTTTTAATTGCCTAAGCCTTTCCTAAGCTTCCCCCATTATTTATGGACGGTTTTCAATGTTTAATATTGTATTTAGACCATAATTAACTATTTAAGACACCTGCCGCATACCTGGGCAAACTGGTAAAGCCGTGGCAACACTGTGCAACTTTGTTGGTACAATGCAATTTTGTGTTTTTTGGCTGTAATTGATTTTTAAGCTTTTCCCATCGTTAGACAAGTGGTTTTTATCGATTAATACTGTATTTAGACCATAATTAACTATTTAGAACAGTTGCCGCTTGCCTGGGCAAATTGCTAAAGCCGTGGCAACACTGTGCAACTTTGTTGGTACAATGCAATTTTGTGTTTTTTGGCTGTAATTGATTTTTAAGCTTTTCCCATCGTTAGACAAGTGGTTTTTATCGATTAATACTGTATTTAGACCATAATTGATTATTTAAAACAGTTGCCGCACGCCTGGGCAAATTGCTATAGCCGTGGCAACACTGTGCAACTTTGTTGAAATAGTGCAATTTTGTGTTTTTTGGCTGTAATCGATTTTTAAGCTTTCCCCATCGTTAGACAAGTGGTTTTTATTGTTAAATATTGTTATTAGACCATAATTGATTATTTAAAACAGTTGCCGCATGCCTGGGCAAATTGCTAAAGCCGTGGCAAAGCTGGATAACTTTTTGGTTTAGTGTAATTTTGTGTTTTTTTGACTGTAATCGATTTTTAAGCTTTTCCCATCGTTAGACAAGTGGTTTTTATCGATTAATACTGTATTTAGACCATAATTAACTATTTAGAACAGTTGCCGCTTGCCTGGGCAAATTGCTAAAGCCGTGGCAACACTGTGCAACTTTGTTGGTATAGTGCAATTTTGTGTTTTTTGGCTGTAATTGATTTTTAAGCTTTTCCCATCGTTAGACAAGTGGTTTTTATCGATTAATACTGTATTTAGACCATAAATAACTATTTAGAACAGTTGCCGCTTGCCTGGGCAAATTGCTAAAGCCGTGGCAACACTGTGCAACTTTGTTGGTACAATGCAATTTTGTGTTTTTTGGCTGTAATTGATTTTTAAGCTTTCCCCATCGTTAGACAAGTGGTTTTTATTGTTAAATATTGTTGTTAGATCATAATTAACTAATTCCAACAACTGCCGCTTGCCTGGGCAAATTGCTAAAGCCGTGGCAACACTGTGCAACTTTGTTGGTACAATGCAATTTTGTGTTTTTTGGCTGTAATTGATTTTTAAGCTTTCCCCATCGTTAGACAAGTGGTTTTTGTTGTTAAATATTGTTATTAGACCATAATTGATTATTTAAAACAGTTGCCGCATGCCTGGGCAAATTGCTAAAGCCGTGGCAACACTGTGCAACTTTGTTGAAATAGTGCAATTTTGTGTTTTTTTGGCTGTAATCGATTTTTAAGCTTTCCCCATCGTTAGACAAGTAGTTTTTATTGTTAAATATTGTTATTAGACCATATTTGATTATTTAGAACAGTTGCCGCTTGCCTGGGCAAATTGCTAAAGCCGTGGCAACACTGTGCAACTTTGTTGGTATACTGCAATTTGGCGTATCTTATTTGTTAAGCTCAAAAGCGTTACTTGAGGCTGTAAATTTGAGGGAACACGTAATTAAACATGCTCTTTCATTTCCAATCAAAAACAGGCAAAAAAAATTTTTGACCCAAATTGAAAAAACGCCCATCTAACCATCAGGGATTTTTTCATTTTGGCCAAAAAATTTTTTTTGTCTGTTTTTGATCGGAAATGAAAGAGCACGTTTAACTGTTACTACGGTACAATGGAAACTTCCGTGCGATGCCTGGAACATCTATTTTTTAGCCGTCAAACATATAAAAATGCACCTAATTTTTTTAATTGCCTAAGCCTTTCCTAAGCTTCCCCCATTATTTATGGACGGTTTTCAATGTTTAATATTGTATTTAGACCATAATTAACTATTTAAGACACCTGCCGCATACCTGGGCAAACTGGTAAAGCCGTGGCAACACTGTGCAACTTTGTTGGTACAATGCAATTTTGTGTTTTTTGGCTGTAATTGATTTTTAAGCTTTTCCCATCGTTAGACAAGTGGTTTTTATCGATTAATACTGTATTTAGACCATAATTAACTATTTAGAACAGTTGCCGCTTGCCTGGGCAAATTGCTAAAGCCGTGGCAACACTGTGCAACTTTGTTGGTACAATGCAATTTTGTGTTTTTTGGCTGTAATTGATTTTTAAGCTTTCCCCATCGTTAGACAAGTGGTTTTTATTGTTAAATATTGTTGTTAGATCATAATTACCTAATTCCAACAACTGCCGCTTGCCTGGGCAAATTGCTAAAGCCGTGGCAACACTGTGCAACTTTGTTGGTACAAAGCAATTTTGTGTTTTTTGGCTGTAATTGATTTTTAAGCTTTCCCCATCGTTAGACAAGTGGTTTTTATTGTTAAATATTGTTGTTAGATCATAATTAACTAATTCCAACAACTGCCGCTTGCCTGGGCAAATTGCTAAAGCCGTGGCAACACTGTGCAACTTTGTTGGTACAATTCAATTTTGTGTTTTTTGGCTGTAATTGATTTTTAAGCTTTCCCCATCGTTAGACAAGTGGTTTTTATTGTTAAATATTGTTGTTAGATCATAATTAACTAATTCCAACAACTGCCGCTTGCCCGGCAACTTTCCTAGAGCCGTGGCAACACTGATCAACTTTGTTGGTATACTGCAATTTGGCGTATCTTATTTGTTAAGCTCAAAAGCGTTACTTGAGGCTGTAAATTTGAGGGAACACGTAATTAAACATGCTCTTTCATTTCCAATCAAAAACAGGCAAAAAAAAATTTTGACCCAAATTGAAAAAACGCCCATCTAACCATCAGGGATTTTTTCATTTTGGCCAAAAAATTTTTTTTGTCTGTTTTTGATCGGAAATGAAAGAGCACGTTTAACTGTTACTACGGTACAATGGAAACTTCCGTGCGATGCCTGGAACATCTATTTTTTAGCCGTCAAACATATAAAAATGCACCTAATTTTTTTAATTGCCTAAGCCTTTCCTAAGCTTCCCCCATTATTTATGGACGGTTTTCAATGTTTAATATTGTATTTAGACCATAATGAACTATTTAAGACACTTGCCGCATACCTGGGCAAACTGGTAAAGCCGTGGCAACACTGTGCAACTTTGTTGAAATAGTGCAATTTTGTGTTTTTTGGCTGTAATCGATTTTTAAGCTTTCCCCATCGTTAGACAAGTGGTTTTTAATGTTAAATATTGTTATTAGACCATAATTGATTATTTAAGACAGTTGCCGCATGCCTGGGCAAATTGCTAAAGCCGTGGCAACACTGTGCAACTTTGTTGAAAAAGTGCAATTTTGTGTTTTTTGGCTGTAATCGATTTTTAAGCTTTCCCCATCGTTAGACAAGTGGTTTTTATTGTTAAATATTGTTATTAGACCATAATTGATTATTTAAAACAGTTGCCGCACGCCTGGGCAAATTGCTATAGCCGTGGCAACACTGTGCAACTTTGTTGAAATAGTGCAATTTTGTGTTTTTTGGCTGTAATCGATTTTTAAGCTTTCCCCATCGTTAGACAAGTGGTTTTTATTGTTAAATATTGTTATTAGACCATAATTGATTATTTAAGACAGTTGCCGCATGCCTGGGCAAATTGCTAAAGCCGTGGCAACACTGTGCAACTTTGTTGAAAAAGTGCAATTTTGTGTTTTTTGGCTGTAATCGATTTTTAAGCTTTCCCCATCGTTAGACAAGTGGTTTTTATTGTTAAATATTGTTATTAGACCATAATTGATTATTTAAAACAGTTGCCGCATGCCTGGGCAAATTGCTATAGCCGTGGCAACACTGTGCAACTTTGTTGGTATAGTGCAATTTTGTGTTTTTTGGCTGTAATTGATTTTTAAGCTTTTCCCATCGTTAGACAAGTGGTTTTTATCGATTAATACTGTATTTAGACCATAATTAACTATTTAGAACAGTTGCCGCTTGCCTGGGCAAATTGCTAAAGCCGTGGCAACACTGTGCAACTTTGTTGGTACAATGCAATTTTGTGTTTTTTGGCTGTAATTGATTTTTAAGCTTTCCTCATCGTTAGACAAGTGGTTTTTATTGTTAAATATTGTTGTTAGATCATAATTAACTAATTCCAACAACTGCCGCTTGCCTGGGCAAATTGCTAAAGCCGTGGCAACACTGTGCAACTTTGTTGGTATAGTGCAATTTTGTGTTTTTTGGCTGTAATTGATTTTTAAGCTTTCCCCATCGTTAGACAAGTGGTTTTCATTGTTAAATATTGTTGTTAGATCATAATTAACTAATTCCAACAACTGCCGCTTGCCCGGCAACTTTCCTAGAGCCGTGGCAACACTGATCAACTTTGTTGGTATACTGCAATTTGGCGTATCTTATTTGTTAAGCTCAAAAGCGTTACTTGAGGCTGTAAATTTGAGGGAACACGTAATTAAACATGCTCTTTCATTTCCAATCAAAAACAGGCAAAAAAAAATTTTGACCCAAATTGAAAAAACGCCCATCTAACCATCAGGGATTTTTTCATTTTGGCCAAAAAATTTTTTTTGTCTGTTTTTGATCGGAAATGAAAGAGCACGTTTAACTGTTACTACGGTACAATGGAAACTTCCGTGCGATGCCTGGAACATCTATTTTTTAGCCGTCAAACATATAAAAATGCACCTAATTTTTTTAATTGCCTAAGCCTTTCCTAAGCTTCCCCCATTATTTATGGACGGTTTTCAATGTTTAATATTGTATTTAGACCATAATGAACTATTTAAGACACTTGCCGCATACCTGGGCAAACTGGTAAAGCCGTGGCAACACTGTGCAACTTTGTTGAAATAGTGCAATTTTGTGTTTTTTGGCTGTAATCGATTTTTAAGCTTTCCCCATCGTTAGACAAGTGGTTTTTATTGTTAAATATTGTTATTAGACCATAATTGATTATTTAAGACAGTTGCCGCATGCCTGGGCAAATTGCTAAAGCCGTGGCAACACTGTGCAACTTTGTTGAAAAAGTGCAATTTTGTGTTTTTTGGCTGTAATCGATTTTTAAGCTTTCCCCATCGTTAGACAAGTGGTTTTTATTGTTAAATATTGTTATCAGACCATAATTGATTATTTAAAACAGTTGCCGCATGCCTGGGCAAATTGCTATAGCCGTGGCAACACTGTGCAACTTTGTTGAAATAGTGCAATTTTGTGTTTTTTGGCTGTAATCGATTTTTAAGCTTTCCCCATCGTTAGACAAGTGGTTTTTATTGTTAAATATTGTTATTAGACCATAATTGATTATTTAAGACAGTTGCCGCATGCCTGGGCAAATTGCTAAAGCCGTGGCAACACTGTGCAACTTTGTTGAAAAAGTGCAATTTTGTGTTTTTTGGCTGTAATCGATTTTTAAGCTTTCCCCATCGTTAGACAAGTGGTTTTTATTGTTAAATATTGTTATTAGACCATAATTGATTATTTAAAACAGTTGCCGCATGCCTGGGCAAATTGCTATAGCCGTGGCAACACTGTGCAACTTTGTTGGTATAGTGCAATTTTGTGTTTTTTGGCTGTAATTGATTTTTAAGCTTTTCCCATCGTTAGACAAGTGGTTTTTATCGATTAATACTGTATTTAGACCATAATTAACTATTTAGAACAGTTGCCGCTTGCCTGGGCAAATTGCTAAAGCCGTGGCAACACTGTGCAACTTTGTTGGTACAATGCAATTTTGTGTTTTTTGGCTGTAATTGATTTTTAAGCTTTCCTCATCGTTAGACAAGTGGTTTTTATTGTTAAATATTGTTGTTAGATCATAATTAACTAATTCCAACAACTGCCGCTTGCCTGGGCAAATTGCTAAAGCCGTGGCAACACTGTGCAACTTTGTTGGTATAGTGCAATTTTGTGTTTTTTGGCTGTAATTGATTTTTAAGCTTTCCCCATCGTTAGACAAGTGGTTTTCATTGTTAAATATTGTTGTTAGATCATAATTAACTAATTCCAACAACTGCCGCTTGCCCGGCAACTTTCCTAGAGCCGTGGCAACACTGATCAACTTTGTTGGTATACTGCAATTTGGCGTATCTTATTTGTTGAGCTCAAAGGCGTTACTTGAGGCTGTAAATTTGAGGGAACACGTAATTAAACATGCTCTTTCATTTCCAATCAAAAACAGGCAAAAAAAATTTTGACCCAAATTGAAAAAACGCCCATCTAACCATCAGGGATTTTTTCATTTTGGCCAAAAAATTTTTTTTGTCTGTTTTTGATCGGAAATGAAAGAGCACGTTTAACTGATACTACGGTACAATGGAAACTTCCGTGCGATGCCTGGAACATCTATTTTTTAGCCGTCAAACATATAAAAATGCACCTAATTTTTTTAATTGCCTAAGCCTTTCCTAAGCTTCCCCCATTATTTATGGACGGTTTTCAATGTTTAATATTGTATTTAGACCATAATTAACTATTTAAGACACCTGCCGCATACCTGGGCAAACTGGTAAAGCCGTGGCAACACTGTGCAACTTTGTTGGTACAATGCAATTTTGTGTTTTTTGGCTGTAATTGATTTTTAAGCTTTTCCCATCGTTAGACAAGTGGTTTTTATCGATTAATACTGTATTTAGACCATAATTAACTATTTAGAACAGTTGCCGCTTGCCTGGGCAAATTGCTAAAGCCGTGGCAACACTGTGCAACTTTGTTGGTACAATGCAATTTTGTGTTTTTTGGCTGTAATTGATTTTTAAGCTTTCCCCATCGTTAGACAAGTGGTTTTTATTGTTAAATATTGTTGTTAGATCATAATTACCTAATTCCAACAACTGCCGCTTGCCTGGGCAAATTGCTAAAGCCGTGGCAACACTGTGCAACTTTGTTGGTACAAAGCAATTTTGTGTTTTTTGGCTGTAATTGATTTTTAAGCTTTCCCCATCGTTAGACAAGTGGTTTTTATTGTTAAATATTGTTGTTAGATCATAATTAACTAATTCCAACAACTGCCGCTTGCCTGGGCAAATTGCTAAAGCCGTGGCAACACTGTGCAACTTTGTTGGTACAATTCAATTTTGTGTTTTTTGGCTGTAATTGATTTTTAAGCTTTCCCCATCGTTAGACAAGTGGTTTTTATTGTTAAATATTGTTGTTAGATCATAATTAACTAATTCCAACAACTGCCGCTTGCCCGGCAACTTTCCTAGAGCCGTGGCAACACTGATCAACTTTGTTGGTATACTGCAATTTGGCGTATCTTATTTGTTAAGCTCAAAAGCGTTACTTGAGGCTGTAAATTTGAGGGAACACGTAATTAAACATGCTCTTTCATTTCCAATCAAAAACAGGCAAAAAAAAATTTTGACCCAAATTGAAAAAACGCCCATCTAACCATCAGGGATTTTTTCATTTTGGCCAAAAAATTTTTTTTGTCTGTTTTTGATCGGAAATGAAAGAGCACGTTTAACTGTTACTACGGTACAATGGAAACTTCCGTGCGATGCCTGGAACATCTATTTTTTAGCCGTCAAACATATAAAAATGCACCTAATTTTTTTAATTGCCTAAGCCTTTCCTAAGCTTCCCCCATTATTTATGGACGGTTTTCAATGTTTAATATTGTATTTAGACCATAATGAACTATTTAAGACACTTGCCGCATACCTGGGCAAACTGGTAAAGCCGTGGCAACACTGTGCAACTTTGTTGAAATAGTGCAATTTTGTGTTTTTTGGCTGTAATCGATTTTTAAGCTTTCCCCATCGTTAGACAAGTGGTTTTTATTGTTAAATATTGTTATTAGACCATAATTGATTATTTAAGACAGTTGCCGCATGCCTGGGCAAATTGCTAAAGCCGTGGCAACACTGTGCAACTTTGTTGAAAAAGTGCAATTTTGTGTTTTTTGGCTGTAATCGATTTTTAAGCTTTCCCCATCGTTAGACAAGTGGTTTTTATTGTTAAATATTGTTATTAGACCATAATTGATTATTTAAAACAGTTGCCGCACGCCTGGGCAAATTGCTATAGCCGTGGCAACACTGTGCAACTTTGTTGAAATAGTGCAATTTTGTGTTTTTTGGCTGTAATCGATTTTTAAGCTTTCCCCATCGTTAGACAAGTGGTTTTTATTGTTAAATATTGTTATTAGACCATAATTGATTATTTAAGACAGTTGCCGCATGCCTGGGCAAATTGCTAAAGCCGTGGCAACACTGTGCAACTTTGTTGAAAAAGTGCAATTTTGTGTTTTTTGGCTGTAATCGATTTTTAAGCTTTCCCCATCGTTAGACAAGTGGTTTTTATTGTTAAATATTGTTATTAGACCATAATTGATTATTTAAAACAGTTGCCGCATGCCTGGGCAAATTGCTATAGCCGTGGCAACACTGTGCAACTTTGTTGGTATAGTGCAATTTTGTGTTTTTTGGCTGTAATTGATTTTTAAGCTTTTCCCATCGTTAGACAAGTGGTTTTTATCGATTAATACTGTATTTAGACCATAATTAACTATTTAGAACAGTTGCCGCTTGCCTGGGCAAATTGCTAAAGCCGTGGCAACACTGTGCAACTTTGTTGGTACAATGCAATTTTGTGTTTTTTGGCTGTAATTGATTTTTAAGCTTTCCTCATCGTTAGACAAGTGGTTTTTATTGTTAAATATTGTTGTTAGATCATAATTAACTAATTCCAACAACTGCCGCTTGCCTGGGCAAATTGCTAAAGCCGTGGCAACACTGTGCAACTTTGTTGGTATAGTGCAATTTTGTGTTTTTTGGCTGTAATTGATTTTTAAGCTTTCCCCATCGTTAGACAAGTGGTTTTCATTGTTAAATATTGTTGTTAGATCATAATTAACTAATTCCAACAACTGCCGCTTGCCCGGCAACTTTCCTAGAGCCGTGGCAACACTGATCAACTTTGTTGGTATACTGCAATTTGGCGTATCTTATTTGTTAAGCTCAAAAGCGTTACTTGAGGCTGTAAATTTGAGGGAACACGTAATTAAACATGCTCTTTCATTTCCAATCAAAAACAGGCAAAAAAAAATTTTGACCCAAATTGAAAAAACGCCCATCTAACCATCAGGGATTTTTTCATTTTGGCCAAAAAATTTTTTTTGTCTGTTTTTGATCGGAAATGAAAGAGCACGTTTAACTGTTACTACGGTACAATGGAAACTTCCGTGCGATGCCTGGAACATCTATTTTTTAGCCGTCAAACATATAAAAATGCACCTAATTTTTTTAATTGCCTAAGCCTTTCCTAAGCTTCCCCCATTATTTATGGACGGTTTTCAATGTTTAATATTGTATTTAGACCATAATGAACTATTTAAGACACTTGCCGCATACCTGGGCAAACTGGTAAAGCCGTGGCAACACTGTGCAACTTTGTTGAAATAGTGCAATTTTGTGTTTTTTGGCTGTAATCGATTTTTAAGCTTTCCCCATCGTTAGACAAGTGGTTTTTATTGTTAAATATTGTTATTAGACCATAATTGATTATTTAAGACAGTTGCCGCATGCCTGGGCAAATTGCTATAGCCGTGGCAACACTGTGCAACTTTGTTGAAATAGTGCAATTTTGTGTTTTTTGGCTGTAATCGATTTTTAAGCTTTCCCCATCGTTAGACAAGTGGTTTTTATTGTTAAATATTGTTATTAGACCATAATTGATTATTTAAGACAGTTGCCGCATGCCTGGGCAAATTGCTAAAGCCGTGGCAACACTGTGCAACTTTGTTGAAAAAGTGCAATTTTGTGTTTTTTGGCTGTAATCGATTTTTAAGCTTTCCCCATCGTTAGACAAGTGGTTTTTATTGTTAAATATTGTTATTAGACCATAATTGATTATTTAAAACAGTTGCCGCATGCCTGGGCAAATTGCTATAGCCGTGGCAACACTGTGCAACTTTGTTGGTATAGTGCAATTTTGTGTTTTTTGGCTGTAATTGATTTTTAAGCTTTTCCCATCGTTAGACAAGTGGTTTTTATCGATTAATACTGTATTTAGACCATAATTAACTATTTAGAACAGTTGCCGCTTGCCTGGGCAAATTGCTAAAGCCGTGGCAACACTGTGCAACTTTGTTGGTACAATGCAATTTTGTGTTTTTTGGCTGTAATTGATTTTTAAGCTTTCCTCATCGTTAGACAAGTGGTTTTTATTGTTAAATATTGTTGTTAGATCATAATTAACTAATTCCAACAACTGCCGCTTGCCTGGGCAAATTGCTAAAGCCGTGGCAACACTGTGCAACTTTGTTGGTATAGTGCAATTTTGTGTTTTTTGGCTGTAATTGATTTTTAAGCTTTCCCCATCGTTAGACAAGTGGTTTTCATTGTTAAATATTGTTGTTAGATCATAATTAACTAATTCCAACAACTGCCGCTTGCCCGGCAACTTTCCTAGAGCCGTGGCAACACTGATCAACTTTGTTGGTATACTGCAATTTGGCGTATCTTATTTGTTGAGCTCAAAGGCGTTACTTGAGGCTGTAAATTTGAGGGAACACGTAATTAAACATGCTCTTTCATTTCCAATCAAAAACAGGCAAAAAAAATTTTGACCCAAATTGAAAAAACGCCCATCTAACCATCAGGGATTTTTTCATTTTGGCCAAAAAATTTTTTTTGTCTGTTTTTGATCGGAAATGAAAGAGCACGTTTAACTGATACTACGGTACAATGGAAACTTCCGTGCGATGCCTGGAACATCTATTTTTTAGCCGTCAAACATATAAAAATGCACCTAATTTTTTTAATTGCCTAAGCCTTTCCTAAGCTTCCCCCATTATTTATGGACGGTTTTCAATGTTTAATATTGTATTTAGACCATAATTAACTATTTAAGACACCTGCCGCATACCTGGGCAAACTGGTAAAGCCGTGGCAACACTGTGCAACTTTGTTGGTACAATGCAATTTTGTGTTTTTTGGCTGTAATTGATTTTTAAGCTTTTCCCATCGTTAGACAAGTGGTTTTTATCGATTAATACTGTATTTAGACCATAATTAACTATTTAGAACAGTTGCCGCTTGCCTGGGCAAATTGCTAAAGCCGTGGCAACACTGTGCAACTTTGTTGAAATAGTGCAATTTTGTGTTTTTTGGCTGTAATCGATTTTTAAGCTTTCCCCATCGTTAGACAAGTGGTTTTTATTGTTAAATATTGTTATTAGACCATAATTGATTATTTAAAACAGTTGCCGCATGCCTGGGCAAATTGCTAAAGCCGTGGCAAAGCTGGATAACTTTTTGGTTTAGTGTAATTTTGTGTTTTTTTGACTGTAATCGATTTTTAAGCTTTTCCCATCGTTAGACAAGTGGTTTTTATCGATTAATACTGTATTTAGACCATAATTAACTATTTAGAACAGTTGCCGCTTGCCTGGGCAAATTGCTAAAGCCGTGGCAACACTGTGCAACTTTGTTGGTATAGTGCAATTTTGTGTTTTTTGGCTGTAATTGATTTTTAAGCTTTTCCCATCGTTAGACAAGTGGTTTTTATCGATTAATACTGTATTTAGACCATAATTAACTATTTAGAACAGTTGCCGCTTGCCTGGGCAAATTGCTAAAGCCGTGGCAACACTGTGCAACTTTGTTGGTACAATGCAATTTTGTGTTTTTTGGCTGTAATTGATTTTTAAGCTTTCCCCATCGTTAGACAAGTGGTTTTTATTGTTAAATATTGTTGTTAGATCATAATTAACTAATTCCAACAACTGCCGCTTGCCTGGGCAAATTGCTAAAGCCGTGGCAACACTGTGCAACTTTGTTGGTACAATGCAATTTTGTGTTTTTTGGCTGTAATTGATTTTTAAGCTTTCCCCATCGTTAGACAAGTGGTTTTTGTTGTTAAATATTGTTATTAGACCATAATTGATTATTTAAAACAGTTGCCGCATGCCTGGGCAAATTGCTAAAGCCGTGGCAACACTGTGCAACTTTGTTGAAATAGTGCAATTTTGTGTTTTTTTGGCTGTAATCGATTTTTAAGCTTTCCCCATCGTTAGACAAGTAGTTTTTATTGTTAAATATTGTTATTAGACCATATTTGATTATTTAGAACAGTTGCCGCTTGCCTGGGCAAATTGCTAAAGCCGTGGCAACACTGTGCAACTTTGTTGGTATACTGCAATTTGGCGTATCTTATTTGTTAAGCTCAAAAGCGTTACTTGAGGCTGTAAATTTGAGGGAACACGTAATTAAACATGCTCTTTCATTTCCAATCAAAAACAGGCAAAAAAAATTTTTGACCCAAATTGAAAAAACGCCCATCTAACCATCAGGGATTTTTTCATTTTGGCCAAAAAATTTTTTTTGTCTGTTTTTGATCGGAAATGAAAGAGCACGTTTAACTGTTACTACGGTACAATGGAAACTTCCGTGCGATGCCTGGAACATCTATTTTTTAGCCGTCAAACATATAAAAATGCACCTAATTTTTTTAATTGCCTAAGCCTTTCCTAAGCTTCCCCCATTATTTATGGACGGTTTTCAATGTTTAATATTGTATTTAGACCATAATTAACTATTTAAGACACCTGCCGCATACCTGGGCAAACTGGTAAAGCCGTGGCAACACTGTGCAACTTTGTTGGTACAATGCAATTTTGTGTTTTTTGGCTGTAATTGATTTTTAAGCTTTTCCCATCGTTAGACAAGTGGTTTTTATCGATTAATACTGTATTTAGACCATAATTAACTATTTAGAACAGTTGCCGCTTGCCTGGGCAAATTGCTAAAGCCGTGGCAACACTGTGCAACTTTGTTGGTACAATGCAATTTTGTGTTTTTTGGCTGTAATTGATTTTTAAGCTTTCCCCATCGTTAGACAAGTGGTTTTTATTGTTAAATATTGTTGTTAGATCATAATTAACTAATTCCAACAACTGCCGCTTGCCTGGGCAAATTGCTAAAGCCGTGGCAACACTGTGCAACTTTGTTGGTACAAAGCAATTTTGTGTTTTTTGGCTGTAATTGATTTTTAAGCTTTCCCCATCGTTAGACAAGTGGTTTTTATTGTTAAATATTGTTGTTAGATCATAATTAACTAATTCCAACAACTGCCGCTTGCCTGGGCAAATTGCTAAAGCCGTGGCAACACTGTGCAACTTTGTTGGTACAATTCAATTTTGTGTTTTTTGGCTGTAATTGATTTTTAAGCTTTCCCCATCGTTAGACAAGTGGTTTTTATTGTTAAATATTGTTGTTAGATCATAATTAACTAATTCCAACAACTGCCGCTTGCCCGGCAACTTTCCTAGAGCCGTGGCAACACTGATCAACTTTGTTGGTATACTGCAATTTGGCGTATCTTATTTGTTAAGCTCAAAAGCGTTACTTGAGGCTGTAAATTTGAGGGAACACGTAATTAAACATGCTCTTTCATTTCCAATCAAAAACAGGCAAAAAAAAAATTTTGACCCAAATTGAAAAAACGCCCATCTAACCATCAGGGATTTTTTCATTTTGGCCAAAAAATTTTTTTTGTCTGTTTTTGATCGGAAATGAAAGAGCACGTTTAACTGTTACTACGGTACAATGGAAACTTCCGTGCGATGCCTGGAACATCTATTTTTTAGCCGTCAAACATATAAAAATGCACCTAATTTTTTTAATTGCCTAAGCCTTTCCTAAGCTTCCCCCATTATTTATGGACGGTTTTCAATGTTTAATATTGTATTTAGACCATAATGAACTATTTAAGACACTTGCCGCATACCTGGGCAAACTGATAAAGCCGTGGCAACACTGTGCAACTTTGTTGAAATAGTGCAATTTTGTGTTTTTTGGCTGTAATCGATTTTTAAGCTTTCCCCATCGTTAGACAAGTGGTTTTTATTGTTAAATATTGTTATTAGACCATAATTGATTATTTAAGACAGTTGCCGCATGCCTGGGCAAATTGCTAAAGCCGTGGCAACACTGTGCAACTTTGTTGAAAAAGTGCAATTTTGTGTTTTTTGGCTGTAATCGATTTTTAAGCTTTCCCCATCGTTAGACAAGTGGTTTTTATTGTTAAATATTGTTATTAGACCATAATTGATTATTTAAAACAGTTGCCGCACGCCTGGGCAAATTGCTATAGCCGTGGCAACACTGTGCAACTTTGTTGAAATAGTGCAATTTTGTGTTTTTTGGCTGTAATCGATTTTTAAGCTTTCCCCATCGTTAGACAAGTGGTTTTTATTGTTAAATATTGTTATTAGACCATAATTGATTATTTAAGACAGTTGCCGCATGCCTGGGCAAATTGCTAAAGCCGTGGCAACACTGTGCAACTTTGTTGAAAAAGTGCAATTTTGTGTTTTTTGGCTGTAATCGATTTTTAAGCTTTCCCCATCGTTAGACAAGTGGTTTTTATTGTTAAATATTGTTATTAGACCATAATTGATTATTTAAAACAGTTGCCGCATGCCTGGGCAAATTGCTATAGCCGTGGCAACACTGTGCAACTTTGTTGGTATAGTGCAATTTTGTGTTTTTTGGCTGTAATTGATTTTTAAGCTTTTCCCATCGTTAGACAAGTGGTTTTTATCGATTAATACTGTATTTAGACCATAATTAACTATTTAGAACAGTTGCCGCTTGCCTGGGCAAATTGCTAAAGCCGTGGCAACACTGTGCAACTTTGTTGGTACAATGCAATTTTGTGTTTTTTGGCTGTAATTGATTTTTAAGCTTTCCTCATCGTTAGACAAGTGGTTTTTATTGTTAAATATTGTTGTTAGATCATAATTAACTAATTCCAACAACTGCCGCTTGCCTGGGCAAATTGCTAAAGCCGTGGCAACACTGTGCAACTTTGTTGGTATAGTGCAATTTTGTGTTTTTTGGCTGTAATTGATTTTTAAGCTTTCCCCATCGTTAGACAAGTGGTTTTCATTGTTAAATATTGTTGTTAGATCATAATTAACTAATTCCAACAACTGCCGCTTGCCCGGCAACTTTCCTAGAGCCGTGGCAACACTGATCAACTTTGTTGGTATACTGCAATTTGGCGTATCTTATTTGTTAAGCTCAAAAGCGTTACTTGAGGCTGTAAATTTGAGGGAACACGTAATTAAACATGCTCTTTCATTTCCAATCAAAAACAGGCAAAAAAAAATTTTGACCCAAATTGAAAAAACGCCCATCTAACCATCAGGGATTTTTTCATTTTGGCCAAAAAATTTTTTTTGTCTGTTTTTGATCGGAAATGAAAGAGCACGTTTAACTGTTACTACGGTACAATGGAAACTTCCGTGCGATGCCTGGAACATCTATTTTTTAGCCGTCAAACATATAAAAATGCACCTAATTTTTTTAATTGCCTAAGCCTTTCCTAAGCTTCCCCCATTATTTATGGACGGTTTTCAATGTTTAATATTGTATTTAGACCATAATGAACTATTTAAGACACTTGCCGCATACCTGGGCAAACTGGTAAAGCCGTGGCAACACTGTGCAACTTTGTTGAAATAGTGCAATTTTGTGTTTTTTGGCTGTAATCGATTTTTAAGCTTTCCCCATCGTTAGACAAGTGGTTTTTATTGTTAAATATTGTTATTAGACCATAATTGATTATTTAAGACAGTTGCCGCATGCCTGGGCAAATTGCTAAAGCCGTGGCAACACTGTGCAACTTTGTTGAAAAAGTGCAATTTTGTGTTTTTTGGCTGTAATCGATTTTTAAGCTTTCCCCATCGTTAGACAAGTGGTTTTTATTGTTAAATATTGTTATCAGACCATAATTGATTATTTAAAACAGTTGCCGCATGCCTGGGCAAATTGCTATAGCCGTGGCAACACTGTGCAACTTTGTTGAAATAGTGCAATTTTGTGTTTTTTGGCTGTAATCGATTTTTAAGCTTTCCCCATCGTTAGACAAGTGGTTTTTATTGTTAAATATTGTTATTAGACCATAATTGATTATTTAAGACAGTTGCCGCATGCCTGGGCAAATTGCTAAAGCCGTGGCAACACTGTGCAACTTTGTTGAAAAAGTGCAATTTTGTGTTTTTTGGCTGTAATCGATTTTTAAGCTTTCCCCATCGTTAGACAAGTGGTTTTTATTGTTAAATATTGTTATTAGACCATAATTGATTATTTAAAACAGTTGCCGCATGCCTGGGCAAATTGCTATAGCCGTGGCAACACTGTGCAACTTTGTTGGTATAGTGCAATTTTGTGTTTTTTGGCTGTAATTGATTTTTAAGCTTTTCCCATCGTTAGACAAGTGGTTTTTATCGATTAATACTGTATTTAGACCATAATTAACTATTTAGAACAGTTGCCGCTTGCCTGGGCAAATTGCTAAAGCCGTGGCAACACTGTGCAACTTTGTTGGTACAATGCAATTTTGTGTTTTTTGGCTGTAATTGATTTTTAAGCTTTCCTCATCGTTAGACAAGTGGTTTTTATTGTTAAATATTGTTGTTAGATCATAATTAACTAATTCCAACAACTGCCGCTTGCCTGGGCAAATTGCTAAAGCCGTGGCAACACTGTGCAACTTTGTTGGTATAGTGCAATTTTGTGTTTTTTGGCTGTAATTGATTTTTAAGCTTTCCCCATCGTTAGACAAGTGGTTTTCATTGTTAAATATTGTTGTTAGATCATAATTAACTAATTCCAACAACTGCCGCTTGCCCGGCAACTTTCCTAGAGCCGTGGCAACACTGATCAACTTTGTTGGTATACTGCAATTTGGCGTATCTTATTTGTTAAGCTCAAAAGCGTTACTTGAGGCTGTAAATTTGAGGGAACACGTAATTAAACATGCTCTTTCATTTCCAATCAAAAACAGGCAAAAAAAAATTTTGACCCAAATTGGAAAAACGCCCATCTAACCATCAGGGATTTTTTCATTTTGGCCAAAAAATTTTTTTTGTCTGTTTTTGATCGGAAATGAAAGAGCACGTTTAACTGTTACTACGGTACAATGGAAACTTCCGTGCGATGCCTGGAACATCTATTTTTTAGCCGTCAAACATATAAAAATGCACCTAATTTTTTTAATTGCCTAAGCCTTTCCTAAGCTTCCCCCATTATTTATGGACGGTTTTCAATGTTTAATATTGTATTTAGACCATAATGAACTATTTAAGACACTTGCCGCATACCTGGGCAAACTGGTAAAGCCGTGGCAACACTGTGCAACTTTGTTGAAATAGTGCAATTTTGTGTTTTTTGGCTGTAATCGATTTTTAAGCTTTCCCCATCGTTAGACAAGTGGTTTTTATTGTTAAATATTGTTATTAGATCATAATTGATTATTTAAGACAGTTGCCGCATGCCTGGGCAAATTGCTAAAGCCGTGGCAACACTGTGCAACTTTGTTGAAAAAGTGCAATTTTGTGTTTTTTGGCTGTAATCGATTTTTAAGCTTTCCCCATCGTTAGACAAGTGGTTTTTATTGTTAAATATTGTTATCAGACCATAATTGATTATTTAAAACAGTTGCCGCATGCCTGGGCAAATTGCTATAGCCGTGGCAACACTGTGCAACTTTGTTGAAATAGTGCAATTTTGTGTTTTTTGGCTGTAATCGATTTTTAAGCTTTCCCCATCGTTAGACAAGTGGTTTTTATTGTTAAATATTGTTATTAGACCATAATTGATTATTTAAGACAGTTGCCGCATGCCTGGGCAAATTGCTAAAGCCGTGGCAACACTGTGCAACTTTGTTGAAAAAGTGCAATTTTGTGTTTTTTGGCTGTAATTGATTTTTAAGCTTTCCTCATCGTTAGACAAGTGGTTTTTATTGTTAAATATTGTTGTTAGATCATAATTAACTAATTCCAACAACTGCCGCTTGCCTGGGCAAATTGCTAAAGCCGTGGCAACACTGTGCAACTTTGTTGGTATAGTGCAATTTTGTGTTTTTTGGCTGTAATTGATTTTTAAGCTTTCCCCATCGTTAGACAAGTGGTTTTCATTGTTAAATATTGTTGTTAGATCATAATTAACTAATTCCAACAACTGCCGCTTGCCCGGCAACTTTCCTAGAGCCGTGGCAACACTGATCAACTTTGTTGGTATACTGCAATTTGGCGTATCTTATTTGTTAAGCTCAAAAGCGTTACTTGAGGCTGTAAATTTGAGGGAACACGTAATTAAACATGCTCTTTCATTTCCAATCAAAAACAGGCAAAAAAAAATTTTGACCCAAATTGAAAAAACGCCCATCTAACCATCAGGGATTTTTTCATTTTGGCCAAAAAATTTTTTTTGTCTGTTTTTGATCGGAAATGAAAGAGCACGTTTAACTGTTACTACGGTACAATGGAAACTTCCGTGCGATGCCTGGAACATCTATTTTTTAGCCGTCAAACATATAAAAATGCACCTAATTTTTTTAATTGCCTAAGCCTTTCCTAAGCTTCCCCCATTATTTATGGACGGTTTTCAATGTTTAATATTGTATTTAGACCATAATGAACTATTTAAGACACTTGCCGCATACCTGGGCAAACTGGTAAAGCCGTGGCAACACTGTGCAACTTTGTTGAAATAGTGCAATTTTGTGTTTTTTGGCTGTAATCGATTTTTAAGCTTTCCCCATCGTTAGACAAGTGGTTTTTATTGTTAAATATTGTTATTAGACCATAATTGATTATTTAAGACAGTTGCCGCATGCCTGGGCAAATTGCTAAAGCCGTGGCAACACTGTGCAACTTTGTTGAAAAAGTGCAATTTTGTGTTTTTTGGCTGTAATCGATTTTTAAGCTTTCCCCATCGTTAGACAAGTGGTTTTTATTGTTAAATATTGTTATCAGACCATAATTGATTATTTAAAACAGTTGCCGCATGCCTGGGCAAATTGCTATAGCCGTGGCAACACTGTGCAACTTTGTTGAAATAGTGCAATTTTGTGTTTTTTGGCTGTAATCGATTTTTAAGCTTTCCCCATCGTTAGACAAGTGGTTTTTATTGTTAAATATTGTTATTAGACCATAATTGATTATTTAAGACAGTTGCCGCATGCCTGGGCAAATTGCTAAAGCCGTGGCAACACTGTGCAACTTTGTTGAAAAAGTGCAATTTTGTGTTTTTTGGCTGTAATCGATTTTTAAGCTTTCCCCATCGTTAGACAAGTGGTTTTTATTGTTAAATATTGTTATTAGACCATAATTGATTATTTAAAACAGTTGCCGCATGCCTGGGCAAATTGCTATAGCCGTGGCAACACTGTGCAACTTTGTTGGTATAGTGCAATTTTGTGTTTTTTGGCTGTAATTGATTTTTAAGCTTTTCCCATCGTTAGACAAGTGGTTTTTATCGATTAATACTGTATTTAGACCATAATTAACTATTTAGAACAGTTGCCGCTTGCCTGGGCAAATTGCTAAAGCCGTGGCAACACTGTGCAACTTTGTTGGTACAATGCAATTTTGTGTTTTTTGGCTGTAATTGATTTTTAAGCTTTCCTCATCGTTAGACAAGTGGTTTTTATTGTTAAATATTGTTGTTAGATCATAATTAACTAATTCCAACAACTGCCGCTTGCCTGGGCAAATTGCTAAAGCCGTGGCAACACTGTGCAACTTTGTTGGTATAGTGCAATTTTGTGTTTTTTGGCTGTAATTGATTTTTAAGCTTTCCCCATCGTTAGACAAGTGGTTTTCATTGTTAAATATTGTTGTTAGATCATAATTAACTAATTCCAACAACTGCCGCTTGCCCGGCAACTTTCCTAGAGCCGTGGCAACACTGATCAACTTTGTTGGTATACTGCAATTTGGCGTATCTTATTTGTTAAGCTCAAAAGCGTTACTTGAGGCTGTAAATTTGAGGGAACACGTAATTAAACATGCTCTTTCATTTCCAATCAAAAACAGGCAAAAAAAAATTTTGACCCAAATTGGAAAAACGCCCATCTAACCATCAGGGATTTTTTCATTTTGGCCAAAAAATTTTTTTTGTCTGTTTTTGATCGGAAATGAAAGAGCACGTTTAACTGTTACTACGGTACAATGGAAACTTCCGTGCGATGCCTGGAACATCTATTTTTTAGCCGTCAAACATATAAAAATGCACCTAATTTTTTTAATTGCCTAAGCCTTTCCTAAGCTTCCCCCATTATTTATGGACGGTTTTCAATGTTTAATATTGTATTTAGACCATAATGAACTATTTAAGACACTTGCCGCATACCTGGGCAAACTGGTAAAGCCGTGGCAACACTGTGCAACTTTGTTGAAATAGTGCAATTTTGTGTTTTTTGGCTGTAATCGATTTTTAAGCTTTCCCCATCGTTAGACAAGTGGTTTTTATTGTTAAATATTGTTATTAGATCATAATTGATTATTTAAGACAGTTGCCGCATGCCTGGGCAAATTGCTAAAGCCGTGGCAACACTGTGCAACTTTGTTGAAAAAGTGCAATTTTGTGTTTTTTGGCTGTAATCGATTTTTAAGCTTTCCCCATCGTTAGACAAGTGGTTTTTATTGTTAAATATTGTTATCAGACCATAATTGATTATTTAAAACAGTTGCCGCATGCCTGGGCAAATTGCTATAGCCGTGGCAACACTGTGCAACTTTGTTGAAATAGTGCAATTTTGTGTTTTTTGGCTGTAATCGATTTTTAAGCTTTCCCCATCGTTAGACAAGTGGTTTTTATTGTTAAATATTGTTATTAGACCATAATTGATTATTTAAGACAGTTGCCGCATGCCTGGGCAAATTGCTAAAGCCGTGGCAACACTGTGCAACTTTGTTGAAAAAGTGCAATTTTGTGTTTTTTGGCTGTAATCGATTTTTAAGCTTTCCCCATCGTTAGACAAGTGGTTTTTATTGTTAAATATTGTTATTAGACCATAATTGATTATTTAAAACAGTTGCCGCATGCCTGGGCAAATTGCTATAGCCGTGGCAACACTGTGCAACTTTGTTGGTATAGTGCAATTTTGTGTTTTTTGGCTGTAATTGATTTTTAAGCTTTTCCCATCGTTAGACAAGTGGTTTTTATCGATTAATACTGTATTTAGACCATAATTAACTATTTAGAACAGTTGCCGCTTGCCTGGGCAAATTGCTAAAGCCGTGGCAACACTGTGCAACTTTGTTGGTACAATGCAATTTTGTGTTTTTTGGCTGTAATTGATTTTTAAGCTTTCCTCATCGTTAGACAAGTGGTTTTTATTGTTAAATATTGTTGTTAGATCATAATTAACTAATTCCAACAACTGCCGCTTGCCTGGGCAAATTGCTAAAGCCGTGGCAACACTGTGCAACTTTGTTGGTATAGTGCAATTTTGTGTTTTTTGGCTGTAATTGATTTTTAAGCTTTCCCCATCGTTAGACAAGTGGTTTTCATTGTTAAATATTGTTGTTAGATCATAATTAACTAATTCCAACAACTGCCGCTTGCCCGGCAACTTTCCTAGAGCCGTGGCAACACTGATCAACTTTGTTGGTATACTGCAATTTGGCGTATCTTATTTGTTAAGCTCAAAAGCGTTACTTGAGGCTGTAAATTTGAGGGAACACGTAATTAAACATGCTCTTTCATTTCCAATCAAAAACAGGCAAAAAAAAATTTTGACCCAAATTGGAAAAACGCCCATCTAACCATCAGGGATTTTTTCATTTTGGCCAAAAAATTTTTTTTGTCTGTTTTTGATCGGAAATGAAAGAGCACGTTTAACTGTTACTACGGTACAATGGAAACTTCCGTGCGATGCCTGGAACATCTATTTTTTAGCCGTCAAACATATAAAAATGCACCTAATTTTTTTAATTGCCTAAGCCTTTCCTAAGCTTCCCCCATTATTTATGGACGGTTTTCAATGTTTAATATTGTATTTAGACCATAATTAACTATTTAAGACACCTGCCGCATACCTGGGCAAACTGGTAAAGCCGTGGCAACACTGTGCAACTTTGTTGGTACAATGCAATTTTGTGTTTTTTGGCTGTAATTGATTTTTAAGCTTTTCCCATCGTTAGACAAGTGGTTTTTATCGATTAATACTGTATTTAGACCATAATTAACTATTTAGAACAGTTGCCGCTTGCCTGGGCAAATTGCTAAAGCCGTGGCAACACTGTGCAACTTTGTTGAAATAGTGCAATTTTGTGTTTTTTGGCTGTAATCGATTTTTAAGCTTTCCCCATCGTTAGACAAGTGGTTTTTATTGTTAAATATTGTTATTAGACCATAATTGATTATTTAAAACAGTTGCCGCATGCCTGGGCAAATTGCTAAAGCCGTGGCAAAGCTGGATAACTTTTTGGTTTAGTGTAATTTTGTGTTTTTTTGACTGTAATCGATTTTTAAGCTTTTCCCATCGTTAGACAAGTGGTTTTTATCGATTAATACTGTATTTAGACCATAATTAACTATTTAGAACAGTTGCCGCTTGCCTGGGCAAATTGCTAAAGCCGTGGCAACACTGTGCAACTTTGTTGGTATAGTGCAATTTTGTGTTTTTTGGCTGTAATTGATTTTTAAGCTTTTCCCATCGTTAGACAAGTGGTTTTTATTGTTAAATATTGTTGTTAGATCATAATTACCTAATTCCAACAACTGCCGCTTGCCTGGGCAAATTGCTAAAGCCGTGGCAACACTGTGCAACTTTGTTGGTACAAAGCAATTTTGTGTTTTTTGGCTGTAATTGATTTTTAAGCTTTCCCCATCGTTAGACAAGTGGTTTTTATTGTTAAATATTGTTGTTAGATCATAATTAACTAATTCCAACAACTGCCGCTTGCCTGGGCAAATTGCTAAAGCCGTGGCAACACTGTGCAACTTTGTTGGTACAATTCAATTTTGTGTTTTTTGGCTGTAATTGATTTTTAAGCTTTCCCCATCGTTAGACAAGTGGTTTTTATTGTTAAATATTGTTGTTAGATCATAATTAACTAATTCCAACAACTGCCGCTTGCCCGGCAACTTTCCTAGAGCCGTGGCAACACTGATCAACTTTGTTGGTATACTGCAATTTGGCGTATCTTATTTGTTAAGCTCAAAAGCGTTACTTGAGGCTGTAAATTTGAGGGAACACGTAATTAAACATGCTCTTTCATTTCCAATCAAAAACAGGCAAAAAAAAATTTTGACCCAAATTGAAAAAACGCCCATCTAACCATCAGGGATTTTTTCATTTTGGCCAAAAAATTTTTTTTGTCTGTTTTTGATCGGAAATGAAAGAGCACGTTTAACTGTTACTACGGTACAATGGAAACTTCCGTGCGATGCCTGGAACATCTATTTTTTAGCCGTCAAACATATAAAAATGCACCTAATTTTTTTAATTGCCTAAGCCTTTCCTAAGCTTCCCCCATTATTTATGGACGGTTTTCAATGTTTAATATTGTATTTAGACCATAATGAACTATTTAAGACACTTGCCGCATACCTGGGCAAACTGGTAAAGCCGTGGCAACACTGTGCAACTTTGTTGAAATAGTGCAATTTTGTGTTTTTTGGCTGTAATCGATTTTTAAGCTTTCCCCATCGTTAGACAAGTGGTTTTTATTGTTAAATATTGTTATTAGACCATAATTGATTATTTAAGACAGTTGCCGCATGCCTGGGCAAATTGCTAAAGCCGTGGCAACACTGTGCAACTTTGTTGAAAAAGTGCAATTTTGTGTTTTTTGGCTGTAATCGATTTTTAAGCTTTCCCCATCGTTAGACAAGTGGTTTTTATTGTTAAATATTGTTATTAGACCATAATTGATTATTTAAAACAGTTGCCGCACGCCTGGGCAAATTGCTATAGCCGTGGCAACACTGTGCAACTTTGTTGAAATAGTGCAATTTTGTGTTTTTTGGCTGTAATCGATTTTTAAGCTTTCCCCATCGTTAGACAAGTGGTTTTTATTGTTAAATATTGTTATTAGACCATAATTGATTATTTAAGACAGTTGCCGCATGCCTGGGCAAATTGCTAAAGCCGTGGCAACACTGTGCAACTTTGTTGAAAAAGTGCAATTTTGTGTTTTTTGGCTGTAATCGATTTTTAAGCTTTCCCCATCGTTAGACAAGTGGTTTTTATTGTTAAATATTGTTATTAGACCATAATTGATTATTTAAAACAGTTGCCGCATGCCTGGGCAAATTGCTATAGCCGTGGCAACACTGTGCAACTTTGTTGGTATAGTGCAATTTTGTGTTTTTTGGCTGTAATTGATTTTTAAGCTTTTCCCATCGTTAGACAAGTGGTTTTTATCGATTAATACTGTATTTAGACCATAATTAACTATTTAGAACAGTTGCCGCTTGCCTGGGCAAATTGCTAAAGCCGTGGCAACACTGTGCAACTTTGTTGGTACAATGCAATTTTGTGTTTTTTGGCTGTAATTGATTTTTAAGCTTTCCTCATCGTTAGACAAGTGGTTTTTATTGTTAAATATTGTTGTTAGATCATAATTAACTAATTCCAACAACTGCCGCTTGCCTGGGCAAATTGCTAAAGCCGTGGCAACACTGTGCAACTTTGTTGGTATAGTGCAATTTTGTGTTTTTTGGCTGTAATTGATTTTTAAGCTTTCCCCATCGTTAGACAAGTGGTTTTCATTGTTAAATATTGTTGTTAGATCATAATTAACTAATTCCAACAACTGCCGCTTGCCCGGCAACTTTCCTAGAGCCGTGGCAACACTGATCAACTTTGTTGGTATACTGCAATTTGGCGTATCTTATTTGTTAAGCTCAAAAGCGTTACTTGAGGCTGTAAATTTGAGGGAACACGTAATTAAACATGCTCTTTCATTTCCAATCAAAAACAGGCAAAAAAAAATTTTGACCCAAATTGGAAAAACGCCCATCTAACCATCAGGGATTTTTTCATTTTGGCCAAAAAATTTTTTTTGTCTGTTTTTGATCGGAAATGAAAGAGCACGTTTAACTGTTACTACGGTACAATGGAAACTTCCGTGCGATGCCTGGAACATCTATTTTTTAGCCGTCAAACATATAAAAATGCACCTAATTTTTTTAATTGCCTAAGCCTTTCCTAAGCTTCCCCCATTATTTATGGACGGTTTTCAATGTTTAATATTGTATTTAGACCATAATGAACTATTTAAGACACTTGCCGCATACCTGGGCAAACTGGTAAAGCCGTGGCAACACTGTGCAACTTTGTTGAAATAGTGCAATTTTGTGTTTTTTGGCTGTAATCGATTTTTAAGCTTTCCCCATCGTTAGACAAGTGGTTTTTATTGTTAAATATTGTTATTAGATCATAATTGATTATTTAAGACAGTTGCCGCATGCCTGGGCAAATTGCTAAAGCCGTGGCAACACTGTGCAACTTTGTTGAAAAAGTGCAATTTTGTGTTTTTTGGCTGTAATCGATTTTTAAGCTTTCCCCATCGTTAGACAAGTGGTTTTTATTGTTAAATATTGTTATCAGACCATAATTGATTATTTAAAACAGTTGCCGCATGCCTGGGCAAATTGCTATAGCCGTGGCAACACTGTGCAACTTTGTTGAAATAGTGCAATTTTGTGTTTTTTGGCTGTAATCGATTTTTAAGCTTTCCCCATCGTTAGACAAGTGGTTTTTATTGTTAAATATTGTTATTAGACCATAATTGATTATTTAAGACAGTTGCCGCATGCCTGGGCAAATTGCTAAAGCCGTGGCAACACTGTGCAACTTTGTTGAAAAAGTGCAATTTTGTGTTTTTTGGCTGTAATCGATTTTTAAGCTTTCCCCATCGTTAGACAAGTGGTTTTTATTGTTAAATATTGTTATTAGACCATAATTGATTATTTAAAACAGTTGCCGCATGCCTGGGCAAATTGCTATAGC
This sequence comes from Caenorhabditis doughertyi, assembly GCA_963572265.1. Taxonomy (NCBI): domain Eukaryota; kingdom Metazoa; phylum Nematoda; class Chromadorea; order Rhabditida; family Rhabditidae; genus Caenorhabditis; species Caenorhabditis doughertyi. The sequence goes on from OY751557.1 coordinate 50,649, forward strand.
CGTGGCAACACTGTGCAACTTTGTTGGTATAGTGCAATTTTGTGTTTTTTGGCTGTAATTGATTTTTAAGCTTTTCCCATCGTTAGACAAGTGGTTTTTATCGATTAATACTGTATTTAGACCATAATTAACTATTTAGAACAGTTGCCGCTTGCCTGGGCAAATTGCTAAAGCCGTGGCAACACTGTGCAACTTTGTTGGTACAATGCAATTTTGTGTTTTTTGGCTGTAATTGATTTTTAAGCTTTCCTCATCGTTAGACAAAAGGTTTTTATTGTTAAATATTGTTGTTAGATCATAATTAACTAATTCCAACAACTGCCGCTTGCCTGGGCAAATTGCTAAAGCCGTGGCAACACTGTGCAACTTTGTTGGTATAGTGCAATTTTGTGTTTTTTGGCTGTAATTGATTTTTAAGCTTTCCCCATCGTTAGACAAGTGGTTTTCATTGTTAAATATTGTTGTTAGATCATAATTAACTAATTCCAACAACTGCCGCTTGCCCGGCAACTTTCCTAGAGCCGTGGCAACACTGATCAACTTTGTTGGTATACTGCAATTTGGCGTATCTTATTTGTTGAGCTCAAAGGCGTTACTTGAGGCTGTAAATTTGAGGGAACACGTAATTAAACATGCTCTTTCATTTCCAATCAAAAACAGGCAAAAAAAATTTTTGACCCAAATTGAAAAAACGCCCATCTAACCATCAGGGATTTTTTCATTTTGGCCAAAAAATTTTTTTTGTCTGTTTTTGATCGGAAATGAAAGAGCACGTTTAACTGTTACTACGGTACAATGGAAACTTCCGTGCGATGCCTGGAACATCTATTTTTTAGCCGTCAAACATATAAAAATGCACCTAATTTTTTTAATTGCCTAAGCCTTTCCTAAGCTTCCCCCATTATTTATGGACGGTTTTCAATGTTTAATATTGTATTTAGACCATAATTAACTATTTAAGACACCTGCCGCATACCTGGGCAAACTGGTAAAGCCGTGGCAACACTGTGCAACTTTGTTGGTACAATGCAATTTTGTGTTTTTTGGCTGTAATTGATTTTTAAGCTTTTCCCATCGTTAGACAAGTGGTTTTTATCGATTAATACTGTATTTAGACCATAATTAACTATTTAGAACAGTTGCCGCTTGCCTGGGCAAATTGCTAAAGCCGTGGCAACACTGTGCAACTTTGTTGAAATAGTGCAATTTTGTGTTTTTTGGCTGTAATCGATTTTTAAGCTTTCCCCATCGTTAGACAAGTGGTTTTTATTGTTAAATATTGTTATTAGACCATAATTGATTATTTAAAACAGTTGCCGCATGCCTGGGCAAATTGCTAAAGCCGTGGCAAAGCTGGATAACTTTTTGGTTTAGTGTAATTTTGTGTTTTTTTGACTGTAATCGATTTTTAAGCTTTTCCCATCGTTAGACAAGTGGTTTTTATCGATTAATACTGTATTTAGACCATAATTAACTATTTAGAACAGTTGCCGCTTGCCTGGGCAAATTGCTAAAGCCGTGGCAACACTGTGCAACTTTGTTGGTATAGTGCAATTTTGTGTTTTTTGGCTGTAATTGATTTTTAAGCTTTTCCCATCGTTAGACAAGTGGTTTTTATTGTTAAATATTGTTGTTAGATCATAATTACCTAATTCCAACAACTGCCGCTTGCCTGGGCAAATTGCTAAAGCCGTGGCAACACTGTGCAACTTTGTTGGTACAAAGCAATTTTGTGTTTTTTGGCTGTAATTGATTTTTAAGCTTTCCCCATCGTTAGACAAGTGGTTTTTATTGTTAAATATTGTTGTTAGATCATAATTAACTAATTCCAACAACTGCCGCTTGCCTGGGCAAATTGCTAAAGCCGTGGCAACACTGTGCAACTTTGTTGGTACAATTCAATTTTGTGTTTTTTGGCTGTAATTGATTTTTAAGCTTTCCCCATCGTTAGACAAGTGGTTTTTATTGTTAAATATTGTTGTTAGATCATAATTAACTAATTCCAACAACTGCCGCTTGCCCGGCAACTTTCCTAGAGCCGTGGCAACACTGATCAACTTTGTTGGTATACTGCAATTTGGCGTATCTTATTTGTTAAGCTCAAAAGCGTTACTTGAGGCTGTAAATTTGAGGGAACACGTAATTAAACATGCTCTTTCATTTCCAATCAAAAACAGGCAAAAAAAAATTTTGACCCAAATTGAAAAAACGCCCATCTAACCATCAGGGATTTTTTCATTTTGGCCAAAAAATTTTTTTTGTCTGTTTTTGATCGGAAATGAAAGAGCACGTTTAACTGTTACTACGGTACAATGGAAACTTCCGTGCGATGCCTGGAACATCTATTTTTTAGCCGTCAAACATATAAAAATGCACCTAATTTTTTTAATTGCCTAAGCCTTTCCTAAGCTTCCCCCATTATTTATGGACGGTTTTCAATGTTTAATATTGTATTTAGACCATAATGAACTATTTAAGACACTTGCCGCATACCTGGGCAAACTGGTAAAGCCGTGGCAACACTGTGCAACTTTGTTGAAATAGTGCAATTTTGTGTTTTTTGGCTGTAATCGATTTTTAAGCTTTCCCCATCGTTAGACAAGTGGTTTTTATTGTTAAATATTGTTATTAGACCATAATTGATTATTTAAGACAGTTGCCGCATGCCTGGGCAAATTGCTAAAGCCGTGGCAACACTGTGCAACTTTGTTGAAAAAGTGCAATTTTGTGTTTTTTGGCTGTAATCGATTTTTAAGCTTTCCCCATCGTTAGACAAGTGGTTTTTATTGTTAAATATTGTTATTAGACCATAATTGATTATTTAAAACAGTTGCCGCACGCCTGGGCAAATTGCTATAGCCGTGGCAACACTGTGCAACTTTGTTGAAATAGTGCAATTTTGTGTTTTTTGGCTGTAATCGATTTTTAAGCTTTCCCCATCGTTAGACAAGTGGTTTTTATTGTTAAATATTGTTATTAGACCATAATTGATTATTTAAGACAGTTGCCGCATGCCTGGGCAAATTGCTAAAGCCGTGGCAACACTGTGCAACTTTGTTGAAAAAGTGCAATTTTGTGTTTTTTGGCTGTAATCGATTTTTAAGCTTTCCCCATCGTTAGACAAGTGGTTTTTATTGTTAAATATTGTTATTAGACCATAATTGATTATTTAAAACAGTTGCCGCATGCCTGGGCAAATTGCTATAGCCGTGGCAACACTGTGCAACTTTGTTGGTATAGTGCAATTTTGTGTTTTTTGGCTGTAATTGATTTTTAAGCTTTTCCCATCGTTAGACAAGTGGTTTTTATCGATTAATACTGTATTTAGACCATAATTAACTATTTAGAACAGTTGCCGCTTGCCTGGGCAAATTGCTAAAGCCGTGGCAACACTGTGCAACTTTGTTGGTACAATGCAATTTTGTGTTTTTTGGCTGTAATTGATTTTTAAGCTTTCCTCATCGTTAGACAAGTGGTTTTTATTGTTAAATATTGTTGTTAGATCATAATTAACTAATTCCAACAACTGCCGCTTGCCTGGGCAAATTGCTAAAGCCGTGGCAACACTGTGCAACTTTGTTGGTATAGTGCAATTTTGTGTTTTTTGGCTGTAATTGATTTTTAAGCTTTCCCCATCGTTAGACAAGTGGTTTTCATTGTTAAATATTGTTGTTAGATCATAATTAACTAATTCCAACAACTGCCGCTTGCCCGGCAACTTTCCTAGAGCCGTGGCAACACTGATCAACTTTGTTGGTATACTGCAATTTGGCGTATCTTATTTGTTAAGCTCAAAAGCGTTACTTGAGGCTGTAAATTTGAGGGAACACGTAATTAAACATGCTCTTTCATTTCCAATCAAAAACAGGCAAAAAAAAATTTTGACCCAAATTGAAAAAACGCCCATCTAACCATCAGGGATTTTTTCATTTTGGCCAAAAAATTTTTTTTGTCTGTTTTTGATCGGAAATGAAAGAGCACGTTTAACTGTTACTACGGTACAATGGAAACTTCCGTGCGATGCCTGGAACATCTATTTTTTAGCCGTCAAACATATAAAAATGCACCTAATTTTTTTAATTGCCTAAGCCTTTCCTAAGCTTCCCCCATTATTTATGGACGGTTTTCAATGTTTAATATTGTATTTAGACCATAATGAACTATTTAAGACACTTGCCGCATACCTGGGCAAACTGGTAAAGCCGTGGCAACACTGTGCAACTTTGTTGAAATAGTGCAATTTTGTGTTTTTTGGCTGTAATCGATTTTTAAGCTTTCCCCATCGTTAGACAAGTGGTTTTTATTGTTAAATATTGTTATTAGACCATAATTGATTATTTAAGACAGTTGCCGCATGCCTGGGCAAATTGCTAAAGCCGTGGCAACACTGTGCAACTTTGTTGAAAAAGTGCAATTTTGTGTTTTTTGGCTGTAATCGATTTTTAAGCTTTCCCCATCGTTAGACAAGTGGTTTTTATTGTTAAATATTGTTATTAGACCATAATTGATTATTTAAAACAGTTGCCGCACGCCTGGGCAAATTGCTATAGCCGTGGCAACACTGTGCAACTTTGTTGAAATAGTGCAATTTTGTGTTTTTTGGCTGTAATCGATTTTTAAGCTTTCCCCATCGTTAGACAAGTGGTTTTTATTGTTAAATATTGTTATTAGACCATAATTGATTATTTAAGACAGTTGCCGCATGCCTGGGCAAATTGCTAAAGCCGTGGCAACACTGTGCAACTTTGTTGAAAATGTGCAATTTTGTGTTTTTTGGCTGTAATCGATTTTTAAGCTTTCCCCATCGTTAGACAAGTGGTTTTTATTGTTAAATATTGTTATTAGACCATAATTGATTATTTAAAACAGTTGCCGCATGCCTGGGCAAATTGCTATAGCCGTGGCAACACTGTGCAACTTTGTTGGTATAGTGCAATTTTGTGTTTTTTGGCTGTAATTGATTTTTAAGCTTTTCCCATCGTTAGACAAGTGGTTTTTATCGATTAATACTGTATTTAGACCATAATTAACTATTTAGAACAGTTGCCGCTTGCCTGGGCAAATTGCTAAAGCCGTGGCAACACTGTGCAACTTTGTTGGTACAATGCAATTTTGTGTTTTTTGGCTGTAATTGATTTTTAAGCTTTCCTCATCGTTAGACAAGTGGTTTTTATTGTTAAATATTGTTGTTAGATCATAATTAACTAATTCCAACAACTGCCGCTTGCCTGGGCAAATTGCTAAAGCCGTGGCAACACTGTGCAACTTTGTTGGTATAGTGCAATTTTGTGTTTTTTGGCTGTAATTGATTTTTAAGCTTTCCCCATCGTTAGACAAGTGGTTTTCATTGTTAAATATTGTTGTTAGATCATAATTAACTAATTCCAACAACTGCCGCTTGCCCGGCAACTTTCCTAGAGCCGTGGCAACACTGATCAACTTTGTTGGTATACTGCAATTTGGCGTATCTTATTTGTTGAGCTCAAAGGCGTTACTTGAAGCTGTAAATTTGAGGGAACACGTAATTAAACATGCTCTTTCATTTCCAATCAAAAACAGGCAAAAAAAATTTTGACCCAAATTGAAAAAACGCCCATCTAACCATCAGGGATTTTTTCATTTTGGCCAAAAAATTTTTTTTGTCTGTTTTTGATCGGAAATGAAAGAGCACGTTTAACTGATACTACGGTACAATGGAAACTTCCGTGCGATGCCTGGAACATCTATTTTTTAGCCGTCAAACATATAAAAATGCACCTAATTTTTTTAATTGCCTAAGCCTTTCCTAAGCTTCCCCCATTATTTATGGACGGTTTTCAATGTTTAATATTGTATTTAGACCATAATGAACTATTTAAGACACTTGCCGCATACCTGGGCAAACTGGTAAAGCCGTGGCAACACTGTGCAACTTTGTTGAAATAGTGCAATTTTGTGTTTTTTGGCTGTAATCGATTTTTAAGCTTTCCCCATCGTTAGACAAGTGGTTTTTATTGTTAAATATTGTTATTAGACCATAATTGATTATTTAAGACAGTTGCCGCATGCCTGGGCAAATTGCTAAAGCCGTGGCAACACTGTGCAACTTTGTTGAAAAAGTGCAATTTTGTGTTTTTTGGCTGTAATCGATTTTTAAGCTTTCCCCATCGTTAGACAAGTGGTTTTTATTGTTAAATATTGTTATCAGACCATAATTGATTATTTAAAACAGTTGCCGCATGCCTGGGCAAATTGCTATAGCCGTGGCAACACTGTGCAACTTTGTTGAAATAGTGCAATTTTGTGTTTTTTGGCTGTAATCGATTTTTAAGCTTTCCCCATCGTTAGACAAGTGGTTTTTATTGTTAAATATTGTTATTAGACCATAATTGATTATTTAAGACAGTTGCCGCATGCCTGGGCAAATTGCTAAAGCCGTGGCAACACTGTGCAACTTTGTTGAAAAAGTGCAATTTTGTGTTTTTTGGCTGTAATCGATTTTTAAGCTTTCCCCATCGTTAGACAAGTGGTTTTTATTGTTAAATATTGTTATTAGACCATAATTGATTATTTAAAACAGTTGCCGCATGCCTGGGCAAATTGCTATAGCCGTGGCAACACTGTGCAACTTTGTTGGTATAGTGCAATTTTGTGTTTTTTGGCTGTAATTGATTTTTAAGCTTTTCCCATCGTTAGACAAGTGGTTTTTATCGATTAATACTGTATTTAGACCATAATTAACTATTTAGAACAGTTGCCGCTTGCCTGGGCAAATTGCTAAAGCCGTGGCAACACTGTGCAACTTTGTTGGTACAATGCAATTTTGTGTTTTTTGGCTGTAATTGATTTTTAAGCTTTCCTCATCGTTAGACAAGTGGTTTTTATTGTTAAATATTGTTGTTAGATCATAATTAACTAATTCCAACAACTGCCGCTTGCCTGGGCAAATTGCTAAAGCCGTGGCAACACTGTGCAACTTTGTTGGTATAGTGCAATTTTGTGTTTTTTGGCTGTAATTGATTTTTAAGCTTTCCCCATCGTTAGACAAGTGGTTTTCATTGTTAAATATTGTTGTTAGATCATAATTAACTAATTCCAACAACTGCCGCTTGCCCGGCAACTTTCCTAGAGCCGTGGCAACACTGATCAACTTTGTTGGTATACTGCAATTTGGCGTATCTTATTTGTTAAGCTCAAAAGCGTTACTTGAGGCTGTAAATTTGAGGGAACACGTAATTAAACATGCTCTTTCATTTCCAATCAAAAACAGGCAAAAAAAAATTTTGACCCAAATTGGAAAAACGCCCATCTAACCATCAGGGATTTTTTCATTTTGGCCAAAAAATTTTTTTTGTCTGTTTTTGATCGGAAATGAAAGAGCACGTTTAACTGTTACTACGGTACAATGGAAACTTCCGTGCGATGCCTGGAACATCTATTTTTTAGCCGTCAAACATATAAAAATGCACCTAATTTTTTTAATTGCCTAAGCCTTTCCTAAGCTTCCCCCATTATTTATGGACGGTTTTCAATGTTTAATATTGTATTTAGACCATAATGAACTATTTAAGACACTTGCCGCATACCTGGGCAAACTGGTAAAGCCGTGGCAACACTGTGCAACTTTGTTGAAATAGTGCAATTTTGTGTTTTTTGGCTGTAATCGATTTTTAAGCTTTCCCCATCGTTAGACAAGTGGTTTTTATTGTTAAATATTGTTATTAGATCATAATTGATTATTTAAGACAGTTGCCGCATGCCTGGGCAAATTGCTAAAGCCGTGGCAACACTGTGCAACTTTGTTGAAAAAGTGCAATTTTGTGTTTTTTGGCTGTAATCGATTTTTAAGCTTTCCCCATCGTTAGACAAGTGGTTTTTATTGTTAAATATTGTTATCAGACCATAATTGATTATTTAAAACAGTTGCCGCATGCCTGGGCAAATTGCTATAGCCGTGGCAACACTGTGCAACTTTGTTGAAATAGTGCAATTTTGTGTTTTTTGGCTGTAATCGATTTTTAAGCTTTCCCCATCGTTAGACAAGTGGTTTTTATTGTTAAATATTGTTATTAGACCATAATTGATTATTTAAGACAGTTGCCGCATGCCTGGGCAAATTGCTAAAGCCGTGGCAACACTGTGCAACTTTGTTGAAAAAGTGCAATTTTGTGTTTTTTGGCTGTAATTGATTTTTAAGCTTTCCTCATCGTTAGACAAGTGGTTTTTATTGTTAAATATTGTTGTTAGATCATAATTAACTAATTCCAACAACTGCCGCTTGCCTGGGCAAATTGCTAAAGCCGTGGCAACACTGTGCAACTTTGTTGGTATAGTGCAATTTTGTGTTTTTTGGCTGTAATTGATTTTTAAGCTTTCCCCATCGTTAGACAAGTGGTTTTCATTGTTAAATATTGTTGTTAGATCATAATTAACTAATTCCAACAACTGCCGCTTGCCCGGCAACTTTCCTAGAGCCGTGGCAACACTGATCAACTTTGTTGGTATACTGCAATTTGGCGTATCTTATTTGTTAAGCTCAAAAGCGTTACTTGAGGCTGTAAATTTGAGGGAACACGTAATTAAACATGCTCTTTCATTTCCAATCAAAAACAGGCAAAAAAAAATTTTGACCCAAATTGAAAAAACGCCCATCTAACCATCAGGGATTTTTTCATTTTGGCCAAAAAATTTTTTTTGTCTGTTTTTGATCGGAAATGAAAGAGCACGTTTAACTGTTACTACGGTACAATGGAAACTTCCGTGCGATGCCTGGAACATCTATTTTTTAGCCGTCAAACATATAAAAATGCACCTAATTTTTTTAATTGCCTAAGCCTTTCCTAAGCTTCCCCCATTATTTATGGACGGTTTTCAATGTTTAATATTGTATTTAGACCATAATGAACTATTTAAGACACTTGCCGCATACCTGGGCAAACTGGTAAAGCCGTGGCAACACTGTGCAACTTTGTTGAAATAGTGCAATTTTGTGTTTTTTGGCTGTAATCGATTTTTAAGCTTTCCCCATCGTTAGACAAGTGGTTTTTATTGTTAAATATTGTTATTAGACCATAATTGATTATTTAAGACAGTTGCCGCATGCCTGGGCAAATTGCTAAAGCCGTGGCAACACTGTGCAACTTTGTTGAAAAAGTGCAATTTTGTGTTTTTTGGCTGTAATCGATTTTTAAGCTTTCCCCATCGTTAGACAAGTGGTTTTTATTGTTAAATATTGTTATCAGACCATAATTGATTATTTAAAACAGTTGCCGCATGCCTGGGCAAATTGCTATAGCCGTGGCAACACTGTGCAACTTTGTTGAAATAGTGCAATTTTGTGTTTTTTGGCTGTAATCGATTTTTAAGCTTTCCCCATCGTTAGACAAGTGGTTTTTATTGTTAAATATTGTTATTAGACCATAATTGATTATTTAAGACAGTTGCCGCATGCCTGGGCAAATTGCTAAAGCCGTGGCAACACTGTGCAACTTTGTTGAAAAAGTGCAATTTTGTGTTTTTTGGCTGTAATCGATTTTTAAGCTTTCCCCATCGTTAGACAAGTGGTTTTTATTGTTAAATATTGTTATTAGACCATAATTGATTATTTAAAACAGTTGCCGCATGCCTGGGCAAATTGCTATAGCCGTGGCAACACTGTGCAACTTTGTTGGTATAGTGCAATTTTGTGTTTTTTGGCTGTAATTGATTTTTAAGCTTTTCCCATCGTTAGACAAGTGGTTTTTATCGATTAATACTGTATTTAGACCATAATTAACTATTTAGAACAGTTGCCGCTTGCCTGGGCAAATTGCTAAAGCCGTGGCAACACTGTGCAACTTTGTTGGTACAATGCAATTTTGTGTTTTTTGGCTGTAATTGATTTTTAAGCTTTCCTCATCGTTAGACAAGTGGTTTTTATTGTTAAATATTGTTGTTAGATCATAATTAACTAATTCCAACAACTGCCGCTTGCCTGGGCAAATTGCTAAAGCCGTGGCAACACTGTGCAACTTTGTTGGTATAGTGCAATTTTGTGTTTTTTGGCTGTAATTGATTTTTAAGCTTTCCCCATCGTTAGACAAGTGGTTTTCATTGTTAAATATTGTTGTTAGATCATAATTAACTAATTCCAACAACTGCCGCTTGCCCGGCAACTTTCCTAGAGCCGTGGCAACACTGATCAACTTTGTTGGTATACTGCAATTTGGCGTATCTTATTTGTTAAGCTCAAAAGCGTTACTTGAGGCTGTAAATTTGAGGGAACACGTAATTAAACATGCTCTTTCATTTCCAATCAAAAACAGGCAAAAAAAAATTTTGACCCAAATTGGAAAAACGCCCATCTAACCATCAGGGATTTTTTCATTTTGGCCAAAAAATTTTTTTTGTCTGTTTTTGATCGGAAATGAAAGAGCACGTTTAACTGTTACTACGGTACAATGGAAACTTCCGTGCGATGCCTGGAACATCTATTTTTTAGCCGTCAAACATATAAAAATGCACCTAATTTTTTTAATTGCCTAAGCCTTTCCTAAGCTTCCCCCATTATTTATGGACGGTTTTCAATGTTTAATATTGTATTTAGACCATAATGAACTATTTAAGACACTTGCCGCATACCTGGGCAAACTGGTAAAGCCGTGGCAACACTGTGCAACTTTGTTGAAATAGTGCAATTTTGTGTTTTTTGGCTGTAATCGATTTTTAAGCTTTCCCCATCGTTAGACAAGTGGTTTTTATTGTTAAATATTGTTATTAGATCATAATTGATTATTTAAGACAGTTGCCGCATGCCTGGGCAAATTGCTAAAGCCGTGGCAACACTGTGCAACTTTGTTGAAAAAGTGCAATTTTGTGTTTTTTGGCTGTAATCGATTTTTAAGCTTTCCCCATCGTTAGACAAGTGGTTTTTATTGTTAAATATTGTTATCAGACCATAATTGATTATTTAAAACAGTTGCCGCATGCCTGGGCAAATTGCTATAGCCGTGGCAACACTGTGCAACTTTGTTGAAATAGTGCAATTTTGTGTTTTTTGGCTGTAATCGATTTTTAAGCTTTCCCCATCGTTAGACAAGTGGTTTTTATTGTTAAATATTGTTATTAGACCATAATTGATTATTTAAGACAGTTGCCGCATGCCTGGGCAAATTGCTAAAGCCGTGGCAACACTGTGCAACTTTGTTGAAAAAGTGCAATTTTGTGTTTTTTGGCTGTAATCGATTTTTAAGCTTTCCCCATCGTTAGACAAGTGGTTTTTATTGTTAAATATTGTTATTAGACCATAATTGATTATTTAAAACAGTTGCCGCATGCCTGGGCAAATTGCTATAGCCGTGGCAACACTGTGCAACTTTGTTGGTATAGTGCAATTTTGTGTTTTTTGGCTGTAATTGATTTTTAAGCTTTTCCCATCGTTAGACAAGTGGTTTTTATCGATTAATACTGTATTTAGACCATAATTAACTATTTAGAACAGTTGCCGCTTGCCTGGGCAAATTGCTAAAGCCGTGGCAACACTGTGCAACTTTGTTGGTACAATGCAATTTTGTGTTTTTTGGCTGTAATTGATTTTTAAGCTTTCCTCATCGTTAGACAAGTGGTTTTTATTGTTAAATATTGTTGTTAGATCATAATTAACTAATTCCAACAACTGCCGCTTGCCTGGGCAAATTGCTAAAGCCGTGGCAACACTGTGCAACTTTGTTGGTATAGTGCAATTTTGTGTTTTTTGGCTGTAATTGATTTTTAAGCTTTCCCCATCGTTAGACAAGTGGTTTTCATTGTTAAATATTGTTGTTAGATCATAATTAACTAATTCCAACAACTGCCGCTTGCCCGGCAACTTTCCTAGAGCCGTGGCAACACTGATCAACTTTGTTGGTATACTGCAATTTGGCGTATCTTATTTGTTAAGCTCAAAAGCGTTACTTGAGGCTGTAAATTTGAGGGAACACGTAATTAAACATGCTCTTTCATTTCCAATCAAAAACAGGCAAAAAAAAATTTTGACCCAAATTGGAAAAACGCCCATCTAACCATCAGGGATTTTTTCATTTTGGCCAAAAAATTTTTTTTGTCTGTTTTTGATCGGAAATGAAAGAGCACGTTTAACTGTTACTACGGTACAATGGAAACTTCCGTGCGATGCCTGGAACATCTATTTTTTAGCCGTCAAACATATAAAAATGCACCTAATTTTTTTAATTGCCTAAGCCTTTCCTAAGCTTCCCCCATTATTTATGGACGGTTTTCAATGTTTAATATTGTATTTAGACCATAATTAACTATTTAAGACACCTGCCGCATACCTGGGCAAACTGGTAAAGCCGTGGCAACACTGTGCAACTTTGTTGGTACAATGCAATTTTGTGTTTTTTGGCTGTAATTGATTTTTAAGCTTTTCCCATCGTTAGACAAGTGGTTTTTATCGATTAATACTGTATTTAGACCATAATTAACTATTTAGAACAGTTGCCGCTTGCCTGGGCAAATTGCTAAAGCCGTGGCAACACTGTGCAACTTTGTTGAAATAGTGCAATTTTGTGTTTTTTGGCTGTAATCGATTTTTAAGCTTTCCCCATCGTTAGACAAGTGGTTTTTATTGTTAAATATTGTTATTAGACCATAATTGATTATTTAAAACAGTTGCCGCATGCCTGGGCAAATTGCTAAAGCCGTGGCAAAGCTGGATAACTTTTTGGTTTAGTGTAATTTTGTGTTTTTTTGACTGTAATCGATTTTTAAGCTTTTCCCATCGTTAGACAAGTGGTTTTTATCGATTAATACTGTATTTAGACCATAATTAACTATTTAGAACAGTTGCCGCTTGCCTGGGCAAATTGCTAAAGCCGTGGCAACACTGTGCAACTTTGTTGGTATAGTGCAATTTTGTGTTTTTTGGCTGTAATTGATTTTTAAGCTTTTCCCATCGTTAGACAAGTGGTTTTTATTGTTAAATATTGTTGTTAGATCATAATTACCTAATTCCAACAACTGCCGCTTGCCTGGGCAAATTGCTAAAGCCGTGGCAACACTGTGCAACTTTGTTGGTACAAAGCAATTTTGTGTTTTTTGGCTGTAATTGATTTTTAAGCTTTCCCCATCGTTAGACAAGTGGTTTTTATTGTTAAATATTGTTGTTAGATCATAATTAACTAATTCCAACAACTGCCGCTTGCCTGGGCAAATTGCTAAAGCCGTGGCAACACTGTGCAACTTTGTTGGTACAATTCAATTTTGTGTTTTTTGGCTGTAATTGATTTTTAAGCTTTCCCCATCGTTAGACAAGTGGTTTTTATTGTTAAATATTGTTGTTAGATCATAATTAACTAATTCCAACAACTGCCGCTTGCCCGGCAACTTTCCTAGAGCCGTGGCAACACTGATCAACTTTGTTGGTATACTGCAATTTGGCGTATCTTATTTGTTAAGCTCAAAAGCGTTACTTGAGGCTGTAAATTTGAGGGAACACGTAATTAAACATGCTCTTTCATTTCCAATCAAAAACAGGCAAAAAAAAATTTTGACCCAAATTGAAAAAACGCCCATCTAACCATCAGGGATTTTTTCATTTTGGCCAAAAAATTTTTTTTGTCTGTTTTTGATCGGAAATGAAAGAGCACGTTTAACTGTTACTACGGTACAATGGAAACTTCCGTGCGATGCCTGGAACATCTATTTTTTAGCCGTCAAACATATAAAAATGCACCTAATTTTTTTAATTGCCTAAGCCTTTCCTAAGCTTCCCCCATTATTTATGGACGGTTTTCAATGTTTAATATTGTATTTAGACCATAATGAACTATTTAAGACACTTGCCGCATACCTGGGCAAACTGGTAAAGCCGTGGCAACACTGTGCAACTTTGTTGAAATAGTGCAATTTTGTGTTTTTTGGCTGTAATCGATTTTTAAGCTTTCCCCATCGTTAGACAAGTGGTTTTTATTGTTAAATATTGTTATTAGACCATAATTGATTATTTAAGACAGTTGCCGCATGCCTGGGCAAATTGCTAAAGCCGTGGCAACACTGTGCAACTTTGTTGAAAAAGTGCAATTTTGTGTTTTTTGGCTGTAATCGATTTTTAAGCTTTCCCCATCGTTAGACAAGTGGTTTTTATTGTTAAATATTGTTATTAGACCATAATTGATTATTTAAAACAGTTGCCGCACGCCTGGGCAAATTGCTATAGCCGTGGCAACACTGTGCAACTTTGTTGAAATAGTGCAATTTTGTGTTTTTTGGCTGTAATCGATTTTTAAGCTTTCCCCATCGTTAGACAAGTGGTTTTTATTGTTAAATATTGTTATTAGACCATAATTGATTATTTAAGACAGTTGCCGCATGCCTGGGCAAATTGCTAAAGCCGTGGCAACACTGTGCAACTTTGTTGAAAAAGTGCAATTTTGTGTTTTTTGGCTGTAATCGATTTTTAAGCTTTCCCCATCGTTAGACAAGTGGTTTTTATTGTTAAATATTGTTATTAGACCATAATTGATTATTTAAAACAGTTGCCGCATGCCTGGGCAAATTGCTATAGCCGTGGCAACACTGTGCAACTTTGTTGGTATAGTGCAATTTTGTGTTTTTTGGCTGTAATTGATTTTTAAGCTTTTCCCATCGTTAGACAAGTGGTTTTTATCGATTAATACTGTATTTAGACCATAATTAACTATTTAGAACAGTTGCCGCTTGCCTGGGCAAATTGCTAAAGCCGTGGCAACACTGTGCAACTTTGTTGGTACAATGCAATTTTGTGTTTTTTGGCTGTAATTGATTTTTAAGCTTTCCTCATCGTTAGACAAGTGGTTTTTATTGTTAAATATTGTTGTTAGATCATAATTAACTAATTCCAACAACTGCCGCTTGCCTGGGCAAATTGCTAAAGCCGTGGCAACACTGTGCAACTTTGTTGGTATAGTGCAATTTTGTGTTTTTTGGCTGTAATTGATTTTTAAGCTTTCCCCATCGTTAGACAAGTGGTTTTCATTGTTAAATATTGTTGTTAGATCATAATTAACTAATTCCAACAACTGCCGCTTGCCCGGCAACTTTCCTAGAGCCGTGGCAACACTGATCAACTTTGTTGGTATACTGCAATTTGGCGTATCTTATTTGTTAAGCTCAAAAGCGTTACTTGAGGCTGTAAATTTGAGGGAACACGTAATTAAACATGCTCTTTCATTTCCAATCAAAAACAGGCAAAAAAAAATTTTGACCCAAATTGAAAAAACGCCCATCTAACCATCAGGGATTTTTTCATTTTGGCCAAAAAATTTTTTTTGTCTGTTTTTGATCGGAAATGAAAGAGCACGTTTAACTGTTACTACGGTACAATGGAAACTTCCGTGCGATGCCTGGAACATCTATTTTTTAGCCGTCAAACATATAAAAATGCACCTAATTTTTTTAATTGCCTAAGCCTTTCCTAAGCTTCCCCCATTATTTATGGACGGTTTTCAATGTTTAATATTGTATTTAGACCATAATGAACTATTTAAGACACTTGCCGCATACCTGGGCAAACTGGTAAAGCCGTGGCAACACTGTGCAACTTTGTTGAAATAGTGCAATTTTGTGTTTTTTGGCTGTAATCGATTTTTAAGCTTTCCCCATCGTTAGACAAGTGGTTTTTATTGTTAAATATTGTTATTAGACCATAATTGATTATTTAAGACAGTTGCCGCATGCCTGGGCAAATTGCTAAAGCCGTGGCAACACTGTGCAACTTTGTTGAAAAAGTGCAATTTTGTGTTTTTTGGCTGTAATCGATTTTTAAGCTTTCCCCATCGTTAGACAAGTGGTTTTTATTGTTAAATATTGTTATTAGACCATAATTGATTATTTAAAACAGTTGCCGCACGCCTGGGCAAATTGCTATAGCCGTGGCAACACTGTGCAACTTTGTTGAAATAGTGCAATTTTGTGTTTTTTGGCTGTAATCGATTTTTAAGCTTTCCCCATCGTTAGACAAGTGGTTTTTATTGTTAAATATTGTTATTAGACCATAATTGATTATTTAAGACAGTTGCCGCATGCCTGGGCAAATTGCTAAAGCCGTGGCAACACTGTGCAACTTTGTTGAAAATGTGCAATTTTGTGTTTTTTGGCTGTAATCGATTTTTAAGCTTTCCCCATCGTTAGACAAGTGGTTTTTATTGTTAAATATTGTTATTAGACCATAATTGATTATTTAAAACAGTTGCCGCATGCCTGGGCAAATTGCTATAGCCGTGGCAACACTGTGCAACTTTGTTGGTATAGTGCAATTTTGTGTTTTTTGGCTGTAATTGATTTTTAAGCTTTTCCCATCGTTAGACAAGTGGTTTTTATCGATTAATACTGTATTTAGACCATAATTAACTATTTAGAACAGTTGCCGCTTGCCTGGGCAAATTGCTAAAGCCGTGGCAACACTGTGCAACTTTGTTGGTACAATGCAATTTTGTGTTTTTTGGCTGTAATTGATTTTTAAGCTTTCCTCATCGTTAGACAAGTGGTTTTTATTGTTAAATATTGTTGTTAGATCATAATTAACTAATTCCAACAACTGCCGCTTGCCTGGGCAAATTGCTAAAGCCGTGGCAACACTGTGCAACTTTGTTGGTATAGTGCAATTTTGTGTTTTTTGGCTGTAATTGATTTTTAAGCTTTCCCCATCGTTAGACAAGTGGTTTTCATTGTTAAATATTGTTGTTAGATCATAATTAACTAATTCCAACAACTGCCGCTTGCCCGGCAACTTTCCTAGAGCCGTGGCAACACTGATCAACTTTGTTGGTATACTGCAATTTGGCGTATCTTATTTGTTGAGCTCAAAGGCGTTACTTGAAGCTGTAAATTTGAGGGAACACGTAATTAAACATGCTCTTTCATTTCCAATCAAAAACAGGCAAAAAAAATTTTGACCCAAATTGAAAAAACGCCCATCTAACCATCAGGGATTTTTTCATTTTGGCCAAAAAATTTTTTTTGTCTGTTTTTGATCGGAAATGAAAGAGCACGTTTAACTGATACTACGGTACAATGGAAACTTCCGTGCGATGCCTGGAACATCTATTTTTTAGCCGTCAAACATATAAAAATGCACCTAATTTTTTTAATTGCCTAAGCCTTTCCTAAGCTTCCCCCATTATTTATGGACGGTTTTCAATGTTTAATATTGTATTTAGACCATAATGAACTATTTAAGACACTTGCCGCATACCTGGGCAAACTGGTAAAGCCGTGGCAACACTGTGCAACTTTGTTGAAATAGTGCAATTTTGTGTTTTTTGGCTGTAATCGATTTTTAAGCTTTCCCCATCGTTAGACAAGTGGTTTTTATTGTTAAATATTGTTATTAGACCATAATTGATTATTTAAGACAGTTGCCGCATGCCTGGGCAAATTGCTAAAGCCGTGGCAACACTGTGCAACTTTGTTGAAAAAGTGCAATTTTGTGTTTTTTGGCTGTAATCGATTTTTAAGCTTTCCCCATCGTTAGACAAGTGGTTTTTATTGTTAAATATTGTTATCAGACCATAATTGATTATTTAAAACAGTTGCCGCATGCCTGGGCAAATTGCTATAGCCGTGGCAACACTGTGCAACTTTGTTGAAATAGTGCAATTTTGTGTTTTTTGGCTGTAATCGATTTTTAAGCTTTCCCCATCGTTAGACAAGTGGTTTTTATTGTTAAATATTGTTATTAGACCATAATTGATTATTTAAGACAGTTGCCGCATGCCTGGGCAAATTGCTAAAGCCGTGGCAACACTGTGCAACTTTGTTGAAAAAGTGCAATTTTGTGTTTTTTGGCTGTAATCGATTTTTAAGCTTTCCCCATCGTTAGACAAGTGGTTTTTATTGTTAAATATTGTTATTAGACCATAATTGATTATTTAAAACAGTTGCCGCATGCCTGGGCAAATTGCTATAGCCGTGGCAACACTGTGCAACTTTGTTGGTATAGTGCAATTTTGTGTTTTTTGGCTGTAATTGATTTTTAAGCTTTTCCCATCGTTAGACAAGTGGTTTTTATCGATTAATACTGTATTTAGACCATAATTAACTATTTAGAACAGTTGCCGCTTGCCTGGGCAAATTGCTAAAGCCGTGGCAACACTGTGCAACTTTGTTGGTACAATGCAATTTTGTGTTTTTTGGCTGTAATTGATTTTTAAGCTTTCCTCATCGTTAGACAAGTGGTTTTTATTGTTAAATATTGTTGTTAGATCATAATTAACTAATTCCAACAACTGCCGCTTGCCTGGGCAAATTGCTAAAGCCGTGGCAACACTGTGCAACTTTGTTGGTATAGTGCAATTTTGTGTTTTTTGGCTGTAATTGATTTTTAAGCTTTCCCCATCGTTAGACAAGTGGTTTTCATTGTTAAATATTGTTGTTAGATCATAATTAACTAATTCCAACAACTGCCGCTTGCCCGGCAACTTTCCTAGAGCCGTGGCAACACTGATCAACTTTGTTGGTATACTGCAATTTGGCGTATCTTATTTGTTAAGCTCAAAAGCGTTACTTGAGGCTGTAAATTTGAGGGAACACGTAATTAAACATGCTCTTTCATTTCCAATCAAAAACAGGCAAAAAAAAATTTTGACCCAAATTGGAAAAACGCCCATCTAACCATCAGGGATTTTTTCATTTTGGCCAAAAAATTTTTTTTGTCTGTTTTTGATCGGAAATGAAAGAGCACGTTTAACTGTTACTACGGTACAATGGAAACTTCCGTGCGATGCCTGGAACATCTATTTTTTAGCCGTCAAACATATAAAAATGCACCTAATTTTTTTAATTGCCTAAGCCTTTCCTAAGCTTCCCCCATTATTTATGGACGGTTTTCAATGTTTAATATTGTATTTAGACCATAATGAACTATTTAAGACACTTGCCGCATACCTGGGCAAACTGGTAAAGCCGTGGCAACACTGTGCAACTTTGTTGAAATAGTGCAATTTTGTGTTTTTTGGCTGTAATCGATTTTTAAGCTTTCCCCATCGTTAGACAAGTGGTTTTTATTGTTAAATATTGTTATTAGATCATAATTGATTATTTAAGACAGTTGCCGCATGCCTGGGCAAATTGCTAAAGCCGTGGCAACACTGTGCAACTTTGTTGAAAAAGTGCAATTTTGTGTTTTTTGGCTGTAATCGATTTTTAAGCTTTCCCCATCGTTAGACAAGTGGTTTTTATTGTTAAATATTGTTATCAGACCATAATTGATTATTTAAAACAGTTGCCGCATGCCTGGGCAAATTGCTATAGCCGTGGCAACACTGTGCAACTTTGTTGAAATAGTGCAATTTTGTGTTTTTTGGCTGTAATCGATTTTTAAGCTTTCCCCATCGTTAGACAAGTGGTTTTTATTGTTAAATATTGTTATTAGACCATAATTGATTATTTAAGACAGTTGCCGCATGCCTGGGCAAATTGCTAAAGCCGTGGCAACACTGTGCAACTTTGTTGAAAAAGTGCAATTTTGTGTTTTTTGGCTGTAATTGATTTTTAAGCTTTCCTCATCGTTAGACAAGTGGTTTTTATTGTTAAATATTGTTGTTAGATCATAATTAACTAATTCCAACAACTGCCGCTTGCCTGGGCAAATTGCTAAAGCCGTGGCAACACTGTGCAACTTTGTTGGTATAGTGCAATTTTGTGTTTTTTGGCTGTAATTGATTTTTAAGCTTTCCCCATCGTTAGACAAGTGGTTTTCATTGTTAAATATTGTTGTTAGATCATAATTAACTAATTCCAACAACTGCCGCTTGCCCGGCAACTTTCCTAGAGCCGTGGCAACACTGATCAACTTTGTTGGTATACTGCAATTTGGCGTATCTTATTTGTTAAGCTCAAAAGCGTTACTTGAGGCTGTAAATTTGAGGGAACACGTAATTAAACATGCTCTTTCATTTCCAATCAAAAACAGGCAAAAAAAAATTTTGACCCAAATTGAAAAAACGCCCATCTAACCATCAGGGATTTTTTCATTTTGGCCAAAAAATTTTTTTTGTCTGTTTTTGATCGGAAATGAAAGAGCACGTTTAACTGTTACTACGGTACAATGGAAACTTCCGTGCGATGCCTGGAACATCTATTTTTTAGCCGTCAAACATATAAAAATGCACCTAATTTTTTTAATTGCCTAAGCCTTTCCTAAGCTTCCCCCATTATTTATGGACGGTTTTCAATGTTTAATATTGTATTTAGACCATAATGAACTATTTAAGACACTTGCCGCATACCTGGGCAAACTGGTAAAGCCGTGGCAACACTGTGCAACTTTGTTGAAATAGTGCAATTTTGTGTTTTTTGGCTGTAATCGATTTTTAAGCTTTCCCCATCGTTAGACAAGTGGTTTTTATTGTTAAATATTGTTATTAGACCATAATTGATTATTTAAGACAGTTGCCGCATGCCTGGGCAAATTGCTAAAGCCGTGGCAACACTGTGCAACTTTGTTGAAAAAGTGCAATTTTGTGTTTTTTGGCTGTAATCGATTTTTAAGCTTTCCCCATCGTTAGACAAGTGGTTTTTATTGTTAAATATTGTTATCAGACCATAATTGATTATTTAAAACAGTTGCCGCATGCCTGGGCAAATTGCTATAGCCGTGGCAACACTGTGCAACTTTGTTGAAATAGTGCAATTTTGTGTTTTTTGGCTGTAATCGATTTTTAAGCTTTCCCCATCGTTAGACAAGTGGTTTTTATTGTTAAATATTGTTATTAGACCATAATTGATTATTTAAGACAGTTGCCGCATGCCTGGGCAAATTGCTAAAGCCGTGGCAACACTGTGCAACTTTGTTGAAAAAGTGCAATTTTGTGTTTTTTGGCTGTAATCGATTTTTAAGCTTTCCCCATCGTTAGACAAGTGGTTTTTATTGTTAAATATTGTTATTAGACCATAATTGATTATTTAAAACAGTTGCCGCATGCCTGGGCAAATTGCTATAGCCGTGGCAACACTGTGCAACTTTGTTGGTATAGTGCAATTTTGTGTTTTTTGGCTGTAATTGATTTTTAAGCTTTTCCCATCGTTAGACAAGTGGTTTTTATCGATTAATACTGTATTTAGACCATAATTAACTATTTAGAACAGTTGCCGCTTGCCTGGGCAAATTGCTAAAGCCGTGGCAACACTGTGCAACTTTGTTGGTACAATGCAATTTTGTGTTTTTTGGCTGTAATTGATTTTTAAGCTTTCCTCATCGTTAGACAAGTGGTTTTTATTGTTAAATATTGTTGTTAGATCATAATTAACTAATTCCAACAACTGCCGCTTGCCTGGGCAAATTGCTAAAGCCGTGGCAACACTGTGCAACTTTGTTGGTATAGTGCAATTTTGTGTTTTTTGGCTGTAATTGATTTTTAAGCTTTCCCCATCGTTAGACAAGTGGTTTTCATTGTTAAATATTGTTGTTAGATCATAATTAACTAATTCCAACAACTGCCGCTTGCCCGGCAACTTTCCTAGAGCCGTGGCAACACTGATCAACTTTGTTGGTATACTGCAATTTGGCGTATCTTATTTGTTAAGCTCAAAAGCGTTACTTGAGGCTGTAAATTTGAGGGAACACGTAATTAAACATGCTCTTTCATTTCCAATCAAAAACAGGCAAAAAAAAATTTTGACCCAAATTGGAAAAACGCCCATCTAACCATCAGGGATTTTTTCATTTTGGCCAAAAAATTTTTTTTGTCTGTTTTTGATCGGAAATGAAAGAGCACGTTTAACTGTTACTACGGTACAATGGAAACTTCCGTGCGATGCCTGGAACATCTATTTTTTAGCCGTCAAACATATAAAAATGCACCTAATTTTTTTAATTGCCTAAGCCTTTCCTAAGCTTCCCCCATTATTTATGGACGGTTTTCAATGTTTAATATTGTATTTAGACCATAATGAACTATTTAAGACACTTGCCGCATACCTGGGCAAACTGGTAAAGCCGTGGCAACACTGTGCAACTTTGTTGAAATAGTGCAATTTTGTGTTTTTTGGCTGTAATCGATTTTTAAGCTTTCCCCATCGTTAGACAAGTGGTTTTTATTGTTAAATATTGTTATTAGATCATAATTGATTATTTAAGACAGTTGCCGCATGCCTGGGCAAATTGCTAAAGCCGTGGCAACACTGTGCAACTTTGTTGAAAAAGTGCAATTTTGTGTTTTTTGGCTGTAATCGATTTTTAAGCTTTCCCCATCGTTAGACAAGTGGTTTTTATTGTTAAATATTGTTATCAGACCATAATTGATTATTTAAAACAGTTGCCGCATGCCTGGGCAAATTGCTATAGCCGTGGCAACACTGTGCAACTTTGTTGAAATAGTGCAATTTTGTGTTTTTTGGCTGTAATCGATTTTTAAGCTTTCCCCATCGTTAGACAAGTGGTTTTTATTGTTAAATATTGTTATTAGACCATAATTGATTATTTAAGACAGTTGCCGCATGCCTGGGCAAATTGCTAAAGCCGTGGCAACACTGTGCAACTTTGTTGAAAAAGTGCAATTTTGTGTTTTTTGGCTGTAATCGATTTTTAAGCTTTCCCCATCGTTAGACAAGTGGTTTTTATTGTTAAATATTGTTATTAGACCATAATTGATTATTTAAAACAGTTGCCGCATGCCTGGGCAAATTGCTATAGCCGTGGCAACACTGTGCAACTTTGTTGGTATAGTGCAATTTTGTGTTTTTTGGCTGTAATTGATTTTTAAGCTTTTCCCATCGTTAGACAAGTGGTTTTTATCGATTAATACTGTATTTAGACCATAATTAACTATTTAGAACAGTTGCCGCTTGCCTGGGCAAATTGCTAAAGCCGTGGCAACACTGTGCAACTTTGTTGGTACAATGCAATTTTGTGTTTTTTGGCTGTAATTGATTTTTAAGCTTTCCTCATCGTTAGACAAGTGGTTTTTATTGTTAAATATTGTTGTTAGATCATAATTAACTAATTCCAACAACTGCCGCTTGCCTGGGCAAATTGCTAAAGCCGTGGCAACACTGTGCAACTTTGTTGGTATAGTGCAATTTTGTGTTTTTTGGCTGTAATTGATTTTTAAGCTTTCCCCATCGTTAGACAAGTGGTTTTCATTGTTAAATATTGTTGTTAGATCATAATTAACTAATTCCAACAACTGCCGCTTGCCCGGCAACTTTCCTAGAGCCGTGGCAACACTGATCAACTTTGTTGGTATACTGCAATTTGGCGTATCTTATTTGTTAAGCTCAAAAGCGTTACTTGAGGCTGTAAATTTGAGGGAACACGTAATTAAACATGCTCTTTCATTTCCAATCAAAAACAGGCAAAAAAAAATTTTGACCCAAATTGGAAAAACGCCCATCTAACCATCAGGGATTTTTTCATTTTGGCCAAAAAATTTTTTTTGTCTGTTTTTGATCGGAAATGAAAGAGCACGTTTAACTGTTACTACGGTACAATGGAAACTTCCGTGCGATGCCTGGAACATCTATTTTTTAGCCGTCAAACATATAAAAATGCACCTAATTTTTTTAATTGCCTAAGCCTTTCCTAAGCTTCCCCCATTATTTATGGACGGTTTTCAATGTTTAATATTGTATTTAGACCATAATTAACTATTTAAGACACCTGCCGCATACCTGGGCAAACTGGTAAAGCCGTGGCAACACTGTGCAACTTTGTTGGTACAATGCAATTTTGTGTTTTTTGGCTGTAATTGATTTTTAAGCTTTTCCCATCGTTAGACAAGTGGTTTTTATCGATTAATACTGTATTTAGACCATAATTAACTATTTAGAACAGTTGCCGCTTGCCTGGGCAAATTGCTAAAGCCGTGGCAACACTGTGCAACTTTGTTGAAATAGTGCAATTTTGTGTTTTTTGGCTGTAATCGATTTTTAAGCTTTCCCCATCGTTAGACAAGTGGTTTTTATTGTTAAATATTGTTATTAGACCATAATTGATTATTTAAAACAGTTGCCGCATGCCTGGGCAAATTGCTAAAGCCGTGGCAAAGCTGGATAACTTTTTGGTTTAGTGTAATTTTGTGTTTTTTTGACTGTAATCGATTTTTAAGCTTTTCCCATCGTTAGACAAGTGGTTTTTATCGATTAATACTGTATTTAGACCATAATTAACTATTTAGAACAGTTGCCGCTTGCCTGGGCAAATTGCTAAAGCCGTGGCAACACTGTGCAACTTTGTTGGTATAGTGCAATTTTGTGTTTTTTGGCTGTAATTGATTTTTAAGCTTTTCCCATCGTTAGACAAGTGGTTTTTATTGTTAAATATTGTTGTTAGATCATAATTACCTAATTCCAACAACTGCCGCTTGCCTGGGCAAATTGCTAAAGCCGTGGCAACACTGTGCAACTTTGTTGGTACAAAGCAATTTTGTGTTTTTTGGCTGTAATTGATTTTTAAGCTTTCCCCATCGTTAGACAAGTGGTTTTTATTGTTAAATATTGTTGTTAGATCATAATTAACTAATTCCAACAACTGCCGCTTGCCTGGGCAAATTGCTAAAGCCGTGGCAACACTGTGCAACTTTGTTGGTACAATTCAATTTTGTGTTTTTTGGCTGTAATTGATTTTTAAGCTTTCCCCATCGTTAGACAAGTGGTTTTTATTGTTAAATATTGTTGTTAGATCATAATTAACTAATTCCAACAACTGCCGCTTGCCCGGCAACTTTCCTAGAGCCGTGGCAACACTGATCAACTTTGTTGGTATACTGCAATTTGGCGTATCTTATTTGTTAAGCTCAAAAGCGTTACTTGAGGCTGTAAATTTGAGGGAACACGTAATTAAACATGCTCTTTCATTTCCAATCAAAAACAGGCAAAAAAAAATTTTGACCCAAATTGAAAAAACGCCCATCTAACCATCAGGGATTTTTTCATTTTGGCCAAAAAATTTTTTTTGTCTGTTTTTGATCGGAAATGAAAGAGCACGTTTAACTGTTACTACGGTACAATGGAAACTTCCGTGCGATGCCTGGAACATCTATTTTTTAGCCGTCAAACATATAAAAATGCACCTAATTTTTTTAATTGCCTAAGCCTTTCCTAAGCTTCCCCCATTATTTATGGACGGTTTTCAATGTTTAATATTGTATTTAGACCATAATGAACTATTTAAGACACTTGCCGCATACCTGGGCAAACTGGTAAAGCCGTGGCAACACTGTGCAACTTTGTTGAAATAGTGCAATTTTGTGTTTTTTGGCTGTAATCGATTTTTAAGCTTTCCCCATCGTTAGACAAGTGGTTTTTATTGTTAAATATTGTTATTAGACCATAATTGATTATTTAAGACAGTTGCCGCATGCCTGGGCAAATTGCTAAAGCCGTGGCAACACTGTGCAACTTTGTTGAAAAAGTGCAATTTTGTGTTTTTTGGCTGTAATCGATTTTTAAGCTTTCCCCATCGTTAGACAAGTGGTTTTTATTGTTAAATATTGTTATTAGACCATAATTGATTATTTAAAACAGTTGCCGCACGCCTGGGCAAATTGCTATAGCCGTGGCAACACTGTGCAACTTTGTTGAAATAGTGCAATTTTGTGTTTTTTGGCTGTAATCGATTTTTAAGCTTTCCCCATCGTTAGACAAGTGGTTTTTATTGTTAAATATTGTTATTAGACCATAATTGATTATTTAAGACAGTTGCCGCATGCCTGGGCAAATTGCTAAAGCCGTGGCAACACTGTGCAACTTTGTTGAAAAAGTGCAATTTTGTGTTTTTTGGCTGTAATCGATTTTTAAGCTTTCCCCATCGTTAGACAAGTGGTTTTTATTGTTAAATATTGTTATTAGACCATAATTGATTATTTAAAACAGTTGCCGCATGCCTGGGCAAATTGCTATAGCCGTGGCAACACTGTGCAACTTTGTTGGTATAGTGCAATTTTGTGTTTTTTGGCTGTAATTGATTTTTAAGCTTTTCCCATCGTTAGACAAGTGGTTTTTATCGATTAATACTGTATTTAGACCATAATTAACTATTTAGAACAGTTGCCGCTTGCCTGGGCAAATTGCTAAAGCCGTGGCAACACTGTGCAACTTTGTTGGTACAATGCAATTTTGTGTTTTTTGGCTGTAATTGATTTTTAAGCTTTCCTCATCGTTAGACAAGTGGTTTTTATTGTTAAATATTGTTGTTAGATCATAATTAACTAATTCCAACAACTGCCGCTTGCCTGGGCAAATTGCTAAAGCCGTGGCAACACTGTGCAACTTTGTTGGTATAGTGCAATTTTGTGTTTTTTGGCTGTAATTGATTTTTAAGCTTTCCCCATCGTTAGACAAGTGGTTTTCATTGTTAAATATTGTTGTTAGATCATAATTAACTAATTCCAACAACTGCCGCTTGCCCGGCAACTTTCCTAGAGCCGTGGCAACACTGATCAACTTTGTTGGTATACTGCAATTTGGCGTATCTTATTTGTTAAGCTCAAAAGCGTTACTTGAGGCTGTAAATTTGAGGGAACACGTAATTAAACATGCTCTTTCATTTCCAATCAAAAACAGGCAAAAAAAAATTTTGACCCAAATTGAAAAAACGCCCATCTAACCATCAGGGATTTTTTCATTTTGGCCAAAAAATTTTTTTTGTCTGTTTTTGATCGGAAATGAAAGAGCACGTTTAACTGTTACTACGGTACAATGGAAACTTCCGTGCGATGCCTGGAACATCTATTTTTTAGCCGTCAAACATATAAAAATGCACCTAATTTTTTTAATTGCCTAAGCCTTTCCTAAGCTTCCCCCATTATTTATGGACGGTTTTCAATGTTTAATATTGTATTTAGACCATAATGAACTATTTAAGACACTTGCCGCATACCTGGGCAAACTGGTAAAGCCGTGGCAACACTGTGCAACTTTGTTGAAATAGTGCAATTTTGTGTTTTTTGGCTGTAATCGATTTTTAAGCTTTCCCCATCGTTAGACAAGTGGTTTTTATTGTTAAATATTGTTATTAGACCATAATTGATTATTTAAGACAGTTGCCGCATGCCTGGGCAAATTGCTAAAGCCGTGGCAACACTGTGCAACTTTGTTGAAAAAGTGCAATTTTGTGTTTTTTGGCTGTAATCGATTTTTAAGCTTTCCCCATCGTTAGACAAGTGGTTTTTATTGTTAAATATTGTTATTAGACCATAATTGATTATTTAAAACAGTTGCCGCACGCCTGGGCAAATTGCTATAGCCGTGGCAACACTGTGCAACTTTGTTGAAATAGTGCAATTTTGTGTTTTTTGGCTGTAATCGATTTTTAAGCTTTCCCCATCGTTAGACAAGTGGTTTTTATTGTTAAATATTGTTATTAGACCATAATTGATTATTTAAGACAGTTGCCGCATGCCTGGGCAAATTGCTAAAGCCGTGGCAACACTGTGCAACTTTGTTGAAAAAGTGCAATTTTGTGTTTTTTGGCTGTAATCGATTTTTAAGCTTTCCCCATCGTTAGACAAGTGGTTTTTATTGTTAAATATTGTTATTAGACCATAATTGATTATTTAAAACAGTTGCCGCATGCCTGGGCAAATTGCTATAGCCGTGGCAACACTGTGCAACTTTGTTGGTATAGTGCAATTTTGTGTTTTTTGGCTGTAATTGATTTTTAAGCTTTTCCCATCGTTAGACAAGTGGTTTTTATCGATTAATACTGTATTTAGACCATAATTAACTATTTAGAACAGTTGCCGCTTGCCTGGGCAAATTGCTAAAGCCGTGGCAACACTGTGCAACTTTGTTGGTACAATGCAATTTTGTGTTTTTTGGCTGTAATTGATTTTTAAGCTTTCCTCATCGTTAGACAAGTGGTTTTTATTGTTAAATATTGTTGTTAGATCATAATTAACTAATTCCAACAACTGCCGCTTGCCTGGGCAAATTGCTAAAGCCGTGGCAACACTGTGCAACTTTGTTGGTATAGTGCAATTTTGTGTTTTTTGGCTGTAATTGATTTTTAAGCTTTCCCCATCGTTAGACAAGTGGTTTTCATTGTTAAATATTGTTGTTAGATCATAATTAACTAATTCCAACAACTGCCGCTTGCCCGGCAACTTTCCTAGAGCCGTGGCAACACTGATCAACTTTGTTGGTATACTGCAATTTGGCGTATCTTATTTGTTGAGCTCAAAGGCGTTACTTGAAGCTGTAAATTTGAGGGAACACGTAATTAAACATGCTCTTTCATTTCCAATCAAAAACAGGCAAAAAAAATTTTGACCCAAATTGAAAAAACGCCCATCTAACCATCAGGGATTTTTTCATTTTGGCCAAAAAATTTTTTTTGTCTGTTTTTGATCGGAAATGAAAGAGCACGTTTAACTGATACTACGGTACAATGGAAACTTCCGTGCGATGCCTGGAACATCTATTTTTTAGCCGTCAAACATATAAAAATGCACCTAATTTTTTTAATTGCCTAAGCCTTTCCTAAGCTTCCCCCATTATTTATGGACGGTTTTCAATGTTTAATATTGTATTTAGACCATAATTAACTATTTAAGACACCTGCCGCATACCTGGGCAAACTGGTAAAGCCGTGGCAACACTGTGCAACTTTGTTGGTACAATGCAATTTTGTGTTTTTTGGCTGTAATTGATTTTTAAGCTTTTCCCATCGTTAGACAAGTGGTTTTTATCGATTAATACTGTATTTAGACCATAATTAACTATTTAGAACAGTTGCCGCTTGCCTGGGCAAATTGCTAAAGCCGTGGCAACACTGTGCAACTTTGTTGAAATAGTGCAATTTTGTGTTTTTTGGCTGTAATCGATTTTTAAGCTTTCCCCATCGTTAGACAAGTGGTTTTTATTGTTAAATATTGTTATTAGACCATAATTGATTATTTAAAACAGTTGCCGCATGCCTGGGCAAATTGCTAAAGCCGTGGCAAAGCTGGATAACTTTTTGGTTTAGTGTAATTTTGTGTTTTTTTGACTGTAATCGATTTTTAAGCTTTCCCAACAATTCGACAAGCGGGTTTAACTGTTAAATATTGTGATTATACCATAGCTAAATATTTAGGGCAGTTGCCGCATGCCTGGGCAAATTGGTAAAGCCGTGGCAAAGCTGGGTAACATAGTTCATATAGTGCATTTTAGTGTTTCTTGGTTCTATTTGATTTTTGAGCTTCCCTATTGTTTTTCTAAGGCTATCAATTCATAAATATTGTTATCAGATCACAATTAACCATTCCCGACCGTTGCCGCTTGCGCGGCAATTTTCCTAGAGCCGTGGCAACACTGGGTAACATAGTTCATATAGTGCATTTTAGTGTTTTTTGGTTCTAATTGATTTTTGAGCTTCCAGAATCAGTGCTGAAGGGTTTGTCTTGCAATTCAATTACAAGAAACTTCATTCCGCATGTCTTACACGTTCTTATTGGGTTAAATGTTGGAAATTGGTTCAAACACCTATATGAGTAGCGGAAAATTGGTCGCATGAAAAGCTTAGCTTTTATTACCATCAGATCCGCCTTCCAATTAGCAATATTTTTCGCTTTTGATCAGAAAAAAAAGCGCTGATTTGAACTAATCCCGAGCAAAACAAAGTTAAAAATCAAAAAAATCGATATTCAATCGATAATTCGGAAGATGGTATAAGAGGCAAAAAGATTGCCCTCGTCGAGACACACCTTTTATCCTCTTGAACCAATTTGCTATCTCTCACCTGAACAGAGATATGATCAGATTTATGAAAAAATCCTGAAACTAATATAGCGTATGCTACGCACCAGCGATTACTGTAGTATATCCTCCGAACTTTCTACATCTCACCTCCTAACAGACCGTTTAACTTCGTTTTTACATCAAATTCTACGTCTTGGGAAGTAGATCAAAACCTGATTCAAAAAATGTATGATTCCAAGACTTCTGAAGACGTTGTCCCAGACAAAACCTACAGTAACCTTACTCTTTCGAAACCCGGCTTTCTAAGCCGTTTTTGCTGTCAATTGACTTGTTATCAGCTTGAATAATGTGTCGCGCATTTTATCACATGGTTTTATTGTTAATCAATTGTCTCACGTCTTCAAGAATGACGATTTAACGCATTCTAGCGGAAGTGTCGCAAGCGCGCTCTATGGTCACGCGTTAGAGAGTGCAGACGCAGGGTACATTGTTTGTTGTTTCTGTTTTTTCGATGTAAACAACGTTGTTTCTCTCGAATTTTCGGGCCGTTTTCTTCCGTTTTTCCAGCCGCTGCGACGATTTTCAGCGAATTTTCTCCCAATAAAAAATAGCCGAGCACAAATTATCCGTTTATTTCAATTTTTCTAACGAGTTTCATCGAAAAAAAAGTGGGAAAATGGGGTTTGCAAGAGAAAAATCGGCGAAATCACTCGAAAATCATGTTTTTTGGCGATATGCTGGAAAATATCTGATGAAGTATTTTCAGGTGGAGAGGTAAGCTTGGTAAGTTAATGTTTCCCAGTGTATTGCCTGAAAACGTAAATTTTCGAAGAGAAATGTTATTTTTGCTCGATAT
This sequence comes from Caenorhabditis doughertyi, assembly GCA_963572265.1. Lineage (NCBI taxonomy): Eukaryota > Metazoa > Nematoda > Chromadorea > Rhabditida > Rhabditidae > Caenorhabditis > Caenorhabditis doughertyi. The sequence continues at coordinate 81,118 of OY751557.1, forward strand.
CTGAGAATTGGCCCTTTTTTCGCTTTTTTTTTCGCTATAGGACTTTTGATATTGATACGAGTTGATGGGAATTTATTGGCGAAAGTTGATAAAATCAAGGAATTCTAAAATTTTCCAAAAAACCCAAAACCCGGAATGTTCATTAGAATTCCTTTCTCAATAAATTTTTGCCTATCATTGCTCGTTCACTCTGATTTTGAATTTAGTTTTTTGCTAGAAGTCAGAGTTTCGCAGCTTTTTTCGCTGAAAAAACTTGTAGAACATCTAAATTTGAGCGAACCATAAAGGATAAATCGGCAGAAGCCAACCGATGAATTCCAGACTTGTCAAAACCCGGCCCCGGTCGGGCCGGCCTGATGAAAAATCCTCCGGTTGGCCCGGGTTTGAAAATTTTTGAATTTTGGACCGCGTTTTTCCCGATTTTCAGCCCTATTTCGAAACTTTTCCTGGGTATTTGCGCTTAAAATCGATGAGAATTCCCTCCCTGAAAACATAGGCTAAGAAAGTAGGAAAAAACCGCGAAAAAAAGTTGAAGAAAACATGTTTTGCCTTGAACCCCGGGCCGGGTCGGTAGAAGTTTCTTCAGCGGCCCGGCCCGTGACAAGTCTGATGAATTCGAAAGAATCTTGCAAGGATTTGCATTCCGCAGGGCTCCTCATCCCATTTTTGTGCTGGGAAGCTCACAATTTCTCAAGGATTTTTTGGCCAGCACGCTGCAAAAAATTGGGAGTACTCCACGGCTTGAATATCAAAAGCATTCGGCTTGAACGCTGATTTTGGCACGCGTAGGCTTGATTAGCCTCAAAAACCGGCGTGAGTCAACTGAAAATGAAATCTAGCCATTAGTTTCGGCGATGGACCTATCAATCCGAGAGTTAGCTAGTCGAAAACGGCAACTATGCCCACGGCTAATTCCTCTAGAATCCCCTGAATGATTTCTGGAACGTTTCGCTGGAGAATAATTGGAAAAATTGGACTCAAATCAGGCTCAATCGTGATTGAATTGTTATGACTTTTCAGCAGTACTTTTTGAGCGCTTTCATAATACGTCAGAACAGTTTTTTGGGCGTTCTTGTTCACAAAAAGCCAAACTCTACTCAAAAAATCCGTCTCCAATTGTATCACTCGGAAACGTTTTTCGACCCGAAAAACATTTTTCACAAATATTGTTTCGATTGCACTGTCCTCCGCTCGTTTATTCGATTTCTTCGACGATTCTCAGAGCCTATAAACCCGAATCACGCCAGAAAGCAAGAGTAAAGTCAGAGGCAAAATGTCATTTATTTCAATGTCCTTTGAGAGAGAGAGAGAGAGAGTTTATTTTCTACGTGTTTGTCACGGGGGCCACTTACCCATCTATCAGGGTTGAGTGTTTCCGGAAAGTTCGGAAATTTTCTAGTTCGAAGTAAAAATTCAGAAAAACTGCTGGTTCGTAAAGTTTCGAACCCTAGGAAAACTTTTTTCGTCGAATTTCTTTTTAAAAAATCCTGATTTTTTTTATTAGAAAATCGCCGCTTTCTTTGAATCTTTGTTCTTTGTTCGTCCCGATTTTCGTCAACATTTTTCTGAATCCCCTAATTTTTTTGCAGGTTAAAATAGGACGTCGTATCCGTATCCAGCTTAAAGAAGCTGGTGATATCTTCAAGAGGCACAACAAGCACTGTAGAGGAGCCTCCAAACTTCGCTCACTCGACTATGTCATGGTCAACAATCAAGGAAAAATTAATGTTCCATGGCCCAGGAAGAGGAGCTCTTTTTGCCGTTGTCGTTCTTCTTGACCAATGTACAAGACCGTTCCGACCACCGTTGGTGCTGCAGAAGACGTTAACACCGGACAATTCATCCACTGTTTAGTTTATTAAGGTGAGTTTTAGTTGGAAGTAATCTGTCGCCTTGATGGTTATTTTGTGGTATAGAACTTTGTCGAAATAATCATAATTCACCGAGAAAATAGTACTTTTTGTACTAAAAATTCTCATGTTTTTGACTAGTTTTCAGATTTTTATTTTCTGTTGCAAATAGTTCAACTATGACTCAGTTAAAAATTTTTAAAAAATAGAACAAAAAACAAAATAATTTTTTTGAATTCCCGCTGTTGGTTTTCTAGGCTATCGCTGATTTTCCTGGATCCTCCTGCTGGCCTGCCTCATTTTTACGTTCGTTTTTCTAATTTGAGAGGATTTCAAAATTTTAACCCGAAATTTATGTAACTGGGATATTCTCCTACCCATTTTTTACATGTTTCTTCCGAGAAAAAAGAAAAAGAGATTTGCCAACCTTTCAAAAAGGCATGATATTATGTCAGTTATTGTATTAAAAAATCGATGGATTTAGCAAGATTAAAGTTTTCCAGCTTCGATTCTTAAAGCTTTAACTTTATTTTTTAGCCCAAGTCTAGACCAGAAACATCTGTCCTGTTGGAACGCTCCATGAAGATACTAGTATTTGCAACGTTGAGGACAAGACCAGTGACATCGTGGAGTTATTGCTTCTAGTGAGTTGATTTCAAAGTTGAAGCTTTCTAAGTGTGTGGTTTTGAAGAAAGGTACGAGACTTAATGAGGATGTACTGACAAGCCACTTCGTAAAGCCAGAAGATCATATCACAAGTGCAAAGAGAAACTGCTGGCGACGTGTCAGAGGGGTTGTCATCCAGTTGAACATCCACACAAACGAAGTAAAAATCGGCATATTGAACATCACAGTCTGAAGAGATGCCAGTGCCGGAAGGAACGGCGGGTTTATCGCCGCCCGTTGTACGAGAAGATTTCGGGGAGGAAAGCCAGTCAAGTTCACCAAGAGAGAGAGAGAGAAATTCTAAATGTATTGTTGTTTTTTGGAATACAGAATACATTTGTGTTATTGATTTCATGTTTTGTGTTCTATCACATACAAATAAGTCATTATGATATTGTGATTCGTTGAATGATCAAGCAGAGTAGATTTGGATCATTTGTTGCTCGTGGAGTTCGAAATCCTGGAAGTTTGTAGATAGTTCACGGTCCATAGAAACTTTCCGCAATTTTCTGGTTCTTTAATTTGTCATAAGTACTTTCTCAACTCCAAAATGTTTTATTCGGTATCGAAGAAGCTGGAAAAGTGTTGTAGCAGTTTTTGAACAATTGTATTCTTCTGCGACTAACAAAAATTTTAATAATTGAAGAACATTCAAATGAGTAAGATCATTTCGAATCATGCCACGATACTGTTTTTGATGAGAAGCAAAAATGGCATTACTGAAAAGTCGATTGACATCCTCTTCAATTCAAAACACATTCAACAAACCAAAATCTATCAAAATGAGCCCAACTTGGCTCATTTTTCCGATCAGTCTTATCTTTTTGGCACGTCTCTAGGTATCTTCAGGACCATCATTGAAGAAAAAACACAGTCAACATTTGGGAAAGATCTTCGAATAAGAGCTAAAAATGTTTGGCAAATTCTTCCAAAATTGTGTTCCTACGAAGTACAAACTTTTCCATCTATAACCTGTAGGACAACTCATAAGGTCAAGAGAGCATCTTGGTATTCCACTAACCTTATTTATCAATTTTTCTTTAGACTAGACCACCAGTCCGGAAAAGGTAGAAGAAGGATGGGTTGGCGTGAGCCTAATCCTATATTTCAGCTTGATTGCTTAGTTTTTGCCAAAAAAGAGGGTATGATGAATATAACCACGTGTTTATTAAATAATTGTGAGACGTGGCGAAAATTGTTAAGACAAATATTTCGAAAAAAATATTTCATTTAAACAATGGAATGTGTATACAGCAGCGAATATGGTATAGACCCGCAATCTCCAAATCAAGGTGAGTGCGCCTCAAATCAGTTTGATTGTTTTGTTACCGATTTCATGTAATTCTGCGAACTGGAAGTTTGTGGTTTTCATCTGCTCGGAAAATTGAGATTATTGTCTCCCTTTAGAAAATATTCTTATAGTATCAATCATACTTCTGATTTTTCGGGCCGGGCAAATGGAAAATTCTGAAGGAAAATTGCCGGACATGCGGCAACTGTCGGGAATAGTAAGTTATGATCTAAAAACAATATCTAACACATGAAATCCTGTGAAAAAAATTCTGGAAGATCAAAATTCTAAAACAGGAAAAACAATTTCACTATACCAAAAATGTTACACAGTTTTGCCTCGTTTCTAGAAAAATTGCCGGGCATGCGGCAACTAGAAAACTAGAAAAGGATGTCTCACTATTCTTCTATTAGAGGTTGCCCTTCTAATTTTCAATAACACTTTGAAGCTGTCCCTCTATCACAGATGTTACGGAAAAGTGACGCATCTGTCGGAGGAGTTTTTGCAAAACTCAGCTGGAAATATCCATGCTTTCAAAGTGCAAATGACCGACTAATGAGTCTCCCTTACCTGTTATAGTCACAAACTAACTTGTATTACATGTCCGCTTCAACTTGATGGTGGTCTTTTATTTCTAAAATTATTTAAATGATTCAGAAAGCAGGAGAACACAAAAGTTCATTGTGTACCAATAGTTTCAGTCCAAAATCACAAAAAAAAGATATCTTTTGCAGTTCAGAAAACCTTCCAAAACAAAAAAAATTGAAGTCCATTTCACATTGTATTTTGTTCCGTTTATTTGCTTTTTGTTACAGCTATCCTATTAAAAAACGCATATTCGAAGATTGTTCATGGCCTTGTTCAACCATTCTCTTCATCTGGTCGAAAAAATAAACTCATAATATTTTGGAATTGAGAACAATTCATATATAACTAGACTGATCCTTTTTTTTCTCATGGTCATTCTTCAGTTTTGAATACAAGTTTTTTCTTTCCCCTTTCTTTTTCTTGGTTATTCTTTTTTCATCAAATAGTATAGTATTCTCGAAGGAATCGTTCTGCAAATTGGCATACAGGTCGGATCGAGGACAGTCATATTTCAATCAAATGTTTGTGTCTCTTGACTACCACTGCCTTCTTGTGTCCTTGCATAATTATAGTTCGAGATTCGAAATTCACGAGTTTGTTAAAAGTGAAAATAAGTATTAAGAGCTTGGCGCATTGAATGAAAATCAACTCGTTTCCATGAATTCATTAATTATGCTCTGACTTCCGTTTACCCTTTCTTTCCTCTCCTCCTAAATCAATCATGGAAACAGCAGGTATTGTGTATCCATAATTCTTTGCGCGGTCGCGGGCATTTTACTCATGGCCGAGTTTTGAAATCGTTCGGCCACCTCCGAATTTCTCAAATTGAGGCCCGTTGCGAGAGACATCGTTTATCACTGATTTCTTTCATTTTTCGACCTTTTTTCTGTATTTTTTTGCTTTAGGAATATTTAAATATGAATTTATTAAGACAAAAAATAAATAAGAACTTGATTTCATCGCAAAATCACTACCAAATTGTTTTTTTCATTTTTCCTCGATTGCACGAAAATTGGAAAAACACAAAGAATCAAGTTCTTATTTATTTTTCGTCTAAATAAATTCATATTTAAATATTCCTAAAGCAAAAAAATACAGAAAAAAGGTCGAAAAATGAAAGAAATCAGTGATAAACGATGTCTCTCGCAACGGGCCTCAATTTGAGAAATTCGGAGGTGGCCGAACGATTTCAAAACTCGGCCATGAGTAAAATGCCCGCGACCGCGCAAAGAATTATGGATACACAATAGTTTGAAATGTTCTCCTTCAAAGACACTTCATTCTTCCGAATATATTGTTTTCCAGGAGTTGATATTATTAAAGAATAGTTTGATGGCAGAAATGTTCCCTCTTTACAGTAAGGAAGTGCGATTATTGGTATTGAATGGCAAATATACAGGTGCTGGCATAATCTTACAAAAATTAACGTTCTTCTGTATCCAAAAAAATAACAACAGGTGCAATAGGAACTTTTCTGAAGAATAAAAAAAAAGGGTTGAAAGTATTGAGACAGGTGTTAGTTTTCCAAGAGGGCGACAGGTGGCCAACACCTGGGAGAAACTGTAAAAATAAGTTTGGATTATTAAAACTTATAAGGTTCTAGACCCTTATTGGTGGAATATGTGGGAAAGAAACCGTGAAAAAAGACATTACAATTCAAATAAAACGTTCAGATTTGACCGCGAAGTAGATATTCATAACAAGGAGTTTTCAAACTTGTTTCCGGAACAAATGGTTATTTTCTTGTTGGCATCATCCATAGTCGCAAATTTTTCAAACAATTATATAAAACAACTTTTCGTCCTTCCAACATAACAAAAATGAATACCCTTTTTTTTCTCGAAGAATTTCTTATAAAGTTGTTTCTCCAACTCAAAATGAACTATTAAATGGGTGGATCTAAATGTTTAGAACTATCTCATACTCCACTAAACTCCATCTATTGAGCATTGTATTTTTCAAAAAAATACTTGCAAAACGGTTCATCTTAGAAGAACATTACGAAACAATATGCTAACTACTACTAGTTTTTTTTCGTTTACGTACTCTCAATATTTTTTCCGTGGTCACATCCGTTCCATATGATCTGTCGGAAGACGACATCACACATAAAACGGGCATTCGCTCTCTCTCTCTCTTCTCTCCCCTCTTCTTCGTCCTCCAATAAAAAGTGCATTTTTGTAGTCATTTTCGTTCCCCTGGTGCCTATGAAGAAAGGGCCACCAGGTGTTCTTCTATGTCTTTTTCATACTCAAATTACATTTACCGGATCGCAGACGACACCGCCGGACGCCTACATATTCATTTATTCTATACCGTTCCGATTTTCCCTTTTCCCTTTTTTTCCCTCCCCTTTTCCTTTCAAAACGGGCTTCGGCATTTTTGGATTAAAAATGATGAAGGAAAAGTAAGGTGCTGCTCGAATGAATCTTTTCTTTTCATACCTTTTCCCTTATGTCCATAACCCTTCGCTCGCCCTCAATTATTTCCGTTTCACATTTTCCGTGGACCCTTGAGCACCATTACCAAGGGCGCCAAGCGGTGAGGTGAAGGAAAAGTGTGCAAACGTATTCGTAGTTGGAAGGCTCTCACTTCTTGAGTTCAACAACTTTTTTCTCAGAAAATATCTTTGATTTAAAATCTATATTTCTCCTATTAATTTAAGTTTTACCTTTAGTTTCGATTCATTCCATATCTCTGAAAACACTTTTATTTTAAAACACTTTTTCATCTTTGAAGCTATGAAGGATCTCAAAATTTGAATTCTAATCAACCTGTCATTCATTAATTTAATTGAAGTATTGGTCGTATGTCCTTGAGTTAAAACAAATACAAATATGGTGTCAAAATGATAAATGTTTCAATAGAAGAAGCAGATGGTAGTCGAAATTTATGTTGCATTTCTATTAAATTTCATATCAAGGCAGTTTACTTGGACTAGTTAAAACTTTTGGCACCTCCGCTGGATAAAAAATCGCTGCAAAATTTCAAATGTTTTCACTGCTTCCTTTGACAGCTTAATTTGTGGTAGTTTTGCAGTATAGAAAAATGATGAAAATAATGCATTTGAGAGAAGAAATATTGACGACTAATTTTAGCCTTGTGGATATTTCTCAAAATGACCAAACAGTCAGATACCGGAACTTTATTGTTAGTCTATAAAGCGCTATCCCATGTTCACCATAATTCTCAGAAAGGAGCAAATTCCAATTTCAGAAGTTTCTGATATTTTACTTTGAAATTTTTTGCAGATTTGTTAATTTCAAAAATATTGGGAACGCCTTGCATATTTCAATAACTGATTTTTCAAATTATGGATTGTCTATAGAAGATCCCTAGTGCTATGTACACAATATTTCCCCAACGTCATCGTTTCGGCTACCTTCCCAACCTCCGGTTGAGTAGATACACAAGGAATGAACACCTTTTGGGATGACACTAATCCCTCTTCACTCATCAAGTCATACCTTTTCACTTCCGTTTTAGGATTTTATTGCCATGCACTGTATCCTAAACAAACATTAATACATAGTGATGTGAAAACATCTGCCGACGTTTTTCGGAACCGATGTCGGCTCATTTCAAGTTGAACTCCTGCTGAGCACAAGAAAATTTGTGAGAATTTGTATTCAGCCTGAAAACAAACCTGAAGAAAGTCAATGAAGCGTAACCAAAAAGTGAGTTTTCACAGGGTTCGTTCACTTTTTGACAATTCACTAAGACTGGAGAGTTCCTGGCATTTGAACAAAAGCAAGAGGAGCGAGAAAATGAATTCACGAGGTGTCTCCTCTTTTGTTTAGTGTTTCTTGTATTCATACTTTTATGATCATGTATATGTCAGAATGTAGTCCTAAAACAGGATAAATTTGCATTTGAATCTGTATATCTCGGGTTCTAATTCGAAACACAAAACGTGATCAAATCAGTTGGTATAATTGACAGTAAACGTTTTGCTAGTTGACCGCTTTTCGAATCAACTTTTTGTTATTCATGGAGTTAATTCTTTTGCTTCATTGTTTTCCATCAAAATTAATGTTTTCATTCCGGTTGACGAACTTCATAATTTTTCAGTTATCTAATAAGCCAAAAAAAACTTGCATTATGCTTACTTTTCCAATTTCTTCCCCTTATCTTCTTTCGTCCTTGCGAGCGTACCCTTCAAATTTCTAGACATTTGGTCTTCTGACCAATATGACCCCAGTCTCCCATTCTGCACTTGTCTACGCTTTTTCTTTATAGGCAAAGTTTGCAGCTTGAGAAGTTTCATTTTAGATGGAGTCCATACAGACTGAGCAGTGCACAGACTTGGAGAGGCACAACTAATGAAACAACAGGTGTTTGTCTTCTCTATTTAGGCCACGCCTCAATGAGAAGGGGGTGGGTGTTTGGTAAGTGAAGAGGAGTGGCATGTCTTCAGTCATTTTGGACGCATTGTCTTCCGGTTCGCACTCTCTTACCGCATCCGGTTGACTAATGAGTTAATCTGAGCAGTTGAGTTGGAGATTGTTATCAATTAGTTAATACTTTCTCTTTCCTTCAATATAATAACCATTCCTTTTAGTTCAACGGATCCTGAATATCGTATGCTTTTATGCTTTAATCTTCAAAACCTCCTCTTTTTCTTTAGCTTTCCATCAAAACTTTCAATTTTTCAGAAATGCTGGAAATTGTTTTCCTATTCCTTCTCCCTTTGATAAATTGCAATGTTGAAGTTCGTCAAGATTTCGTCACAACCGATCGTTTATTTCTGAGATATGAGATTATCACTAACTCTCCTGATAACTCTCGACCCAGAACTACAAACTTCAGCCTTTTCCCACGTTCATCTAAAACTCAAACAATTCATTTGAAGTCATTCGATACGGCATTCAACTATTCAATACAGTTATTGGAGCCGTTTACCAAGCAACAAATGGGTGCTCCGATTCACCGTCAAATTCAATTTCTTGATACCACTCAACCTTGGCTCAACGATTCATTTACAACTGCATCGGGGGTGACATTGACAGTGGCCACAAAGATTAGTTGCAGCCCGAACTATTTTGGCAGCAGATGCGAAGCTTTCTGCAATGGGAACTTGGCGAAAACTGCTAGAAAAAGATGTGATGCAATGGGACGTCTTCGCTGTGATATTGGATGGATGGGACCGCATTGTGGACAAGGTAAATTCTTTAAAAAAAAACTTTCAAAAAGTTTTCAAAGCATATTTTCAGCTGTTGATCCAAGGAAATGTTCGTGTCAGAATGATGGAATCTGTGCATCAACTCTCATACATAGTTCGGAAAATTCGACCATCAACGCAGCGGATAACAATGAACTTCTGGTTTGCGAGTGTGTCAATGGGTTCACAGGCGATCGATGTCAAGTGCCTAGCTTCTCTCAATTTCGGCTTGATGTACCAAAAGCAGATGTTTGCAAAGTGAAAGATGTTTGTCTAAATGGTTAGTTTTTTGCCTTTTTTAATCAGATTTATCTCAGAAAAAACAGTCATAAGTTTCGGTCAATGAGTTGGAAACCTAACAACTGCTCTCCCTCTGAAATTTTTATATACTTATTTGTTCCAAACTTGCAGGTGCTCAGTGCTTTTCAAATGGTCCAAAGGTTTTCTGCTCCTGTGTCGCTGGTTTCATTGGAGAGTTCTGCGAAGTTTCCATGTCCGCTACAACTCCAACTATCGAAATCAAACCAACAACTTCTGATTATTATGGAATCGTATTCTCTGTTGTTGGAATCATTCTCTTAATTGGACTGCTTCTGATGTGCATTCGTTACAAGAAAAAGCATAGAAGAGAAAACGCTCTTACACGTGGACAAGCTCCAGAACCTTATGCAATGCCATCAAATAAGTCAATGCTAGTTGATTCGGAAGCATGTGATATGCATCTGAAAAAAGTGTTCACTGTTGAGAATCGTTTGACGAAAATTGATGAGGAAGAGAGATATACAAGTGCACCAAGAAATATTCAGCAAAATGAATATGCTGTGATTCAGAAGACTCTACCACCCCCACCAACATCGAGTCCTCCATCAGTTCCAGTGACTTGTGTTTATGTGTAAATGATCGTTTTTCTGCCTCTCTATATTTCCCGCCCATCCTTCCCATCATTTACGAGTTATTTTGATCTCCACACAATCCTCATCTCTGTTCCTCTTTTCCAGTGTTCTCATCTTCTCTCTCACAGATTCTCCAATGGAGAGCAAACCGATATTTTCCTTTTCTTTTTATCATTTTAGTGCCTTGAACACAAAATTCTCTTTCCTTTCGACTTTCTTAATGCGATATTAAGTGTTCTCAAATGAATCGTTTTTTGAAATTGAAACCGAGTTCGCCCACTAAAAACTGACTTTTCAAAATGTAAAATGTAAGAACAAGAAGTTTTTGCCGAAAGTGAAACATTGTGACGGTTTTTTTTCCGACAGATAAGAAAGAAAACTTCGCACCTGTTCAAACAGGATTAGGTGTGCGTGACCAGTCGATGGTCAACTGAGTAAGGCAGGCGGTTAGATGAAAAAAATCTATAGGGGAAGTGTTTTTCTTCACGCCTTTCCATTCAGAATGTTGATTCAGAAGTATAAGGGGATTACAGGATCCTTTATATATATCGGATCTTGCAAAATTCATTCACAACGTTCAAATTTTTTTCTTGTTTATGATCCTTTTATAAGTTGAATTCTGTTCTTTTATTACAAAATTTTGTAGCCATCTTCACATCAAATCAAATGCTTATAATTTGTTTTTTGTAGACACAATTTCGTTTTCAAACATTGCTTTACATGCTTCCGCTACCAACACTGCTTGTGACTTGTTCTGAAAATGTGTGTCTTTTGCCACGTAGACAGATGCTCCACATTGGTTTCCATTGAACGATTTCATGACTTGCAGTCTTTCTTCGTCGGAAATTTTGTCGTCGAAATTCTAAAAAAGTTTATTTTTTCTTTGAATTTCAATATTAGGAACTTACAAAATGCTGAAGATCTTTGTGTTTTTCCAATGCTTCAAAAATAATCTCCTCTTCCACCAAATGATCTTTACCAGCAAAAACAATAAGCTTTTTAACCTGAAGAATGAATTTTATTCAAGCTCTTATTTTCGAAACTCACATCCATTTTATTAGTTTCTTCGATATACTTCAACTGGCCGCCCAAGGAAACCTTCATCATAGATCTCATTGAGTTTATTGCTTCGTCCCCGGTCTGAATTTTGAATCCGATGGCTTTGTACACTGAAAACTGTTCGTCTAGAAAAAGTATAGCAAAAGAATGACTCACATCCCAACATCATTGCATTACCGATAAAACTTGGAAGCATACTATAAACATAATCAATTGTTTCCATTCTAGACATGGGTCTGATTCCTTTGTGGATCCTCAATCCAATTGGGTTAATCATTACTAATCCATGCCCACATCTTTCAACAACAGTTTCCAGAGCATTTTCACACCCGCGACTATGACCAATGTATGCTATTTTTCCATTGATATTCAGTTCATCTAATAGCGAGTTCGAATACCTCTGCCTTTCCAGATTAGTGTGTTCTTGACTCTCGTAACCTAAGAGAATGGAAGTCTCTAGAAAATTATTCAAATAAATACTTGCGTACCATCTGTGAATGTGAATCCTGGGTAGTTAATCCCAATGAAACGAATGCTCATCTCATCCAACTTCTGACGAATATATTTGAAATCATTGTGGGATCCAGGAGAACCATGAAACCCAACTACAGTGCCCACAGAGGAACCAGAAGATAGAGAGTCCTAGAAATAAATAAATGAAATGATACTGTATTCCAATCTCACCTCATATGCAGCCTCCAATTTGATACATTTTCCTTTTGACGTCTCAAATTCAATCAGTTTCCGACATAATATTGCTTCGGACGCCGACATTTTCTTGATAATTTTGGCGGGTGCAGTGAACAGATTACTTGTCATTACACAATGATCTCTCAAACGCCTTTTTATTGAAAGAAATATGAAAAAAATTGGCACTTTGATGACAGTGAGATGGTAGAGAGGGAGAGTTATACAACACGAAATAAGACGGTAGTGTATGGAGACGCAGGAAGAGAAAAAAAACGTTCAGGGATACGAGTGAGTGTGTGTTCTTGTGTCTTCTTGAGGTGAAACGTTTTGTAATAACGATGTAATCAGCGACTGAAGAAAATATTGATGATAAGAAAACTACTATGTTTGAATGTTTATATAATTTGCAGAAGTTTTTCTGATTGTCCGATGGTTTTGATAAGGATTTTATATAGTCTAAAGTTATTTTATGAAGGTCTCAAGCCAGTAGACTAGCTAAATATTTTGAAGTTCTGATTGATTATTCAATTTATAATCTTAGAAATATTCTATGTTCCTTCTCATTTTGAATATTTCCAATTCCATTTCTATTTTCTTCGAATTACTTTGAACTATGAACCCTTTGAAAATTATGGATTTATCAAAAGAGAAAAGTCAATTTTTTGTACATTCGTTAAGATCAATTTCTTCCTGGAACATTTTTCTGCAAGCTTCTGCAACCAACCGGGCCTGTGATTTATTTTGAAAATGGTTGTCTTTTGCCACATAGACAGACGCGCCACGTTGATTTCCAGTAAAGGAATCCATTATTTTCTGTTGATCTGCCTCAGAAATACTCTCTTCGAATCTCTAAAATTTAGAATGTTTCTTTTTTTTTTCGAATAAAAAACTTACGAAATGTGCAATTCCTTCGTGCTTTTCCAGTTTTTCCATAACAATGTCCTCCTCTACCAAATGATCGTTTCCACCAAAAACTATAAGCTTTTTTGTCTGAAAACTTATCTTCGATATGTGTATAGATGAAATTCTCTTACATTTTTATTATTCAATTTTTCTATAGCAACAATTTGATCTTCAAATGACAGTCTCATTGCTGATCTCATCGCATTTATCGCTTCTTCCCCACTTTGAACTTTGAATCCAATTGCTTTATAAACTTTAAAAATAGGTATCATCCCAACTTGTTTCTAATTTTCTATCCAACTTACTTCCCATCATTATAGGGTTTCCTATAAAACTTGGTAAAGATTCATAAAGCCAATCCAGATATTCAAGTCTATAAATGGGGCGAATCCCTTTATGGTGTCTAAAACCAGTTGGGTTTATCAGCACTAGGCCATGTGCAGGAGAATCTGCAGCAGTTTGAAGGGCATTTTCACACCCACGACTATGACCAATAAATATGATTTTTCCTTCGATGTCAAGGCTTCTTAGAAGCGAATTCGTGAAATTCTGGCGTTCCGTGTTGCTGTGTTGTTGGCTTTTATAACCTAGAAATAAGATTTCCGGTGGAGATTCAGGTCTCGGGGGACAAAGTTCTCAAGATTTCAAAGATTTGGAAAATATGAAATAAATGAAGTGAATAGTCTAATACAGACCTGGAGTATGTGAAACCCCTGGATGATTGATTCCAATTAAGCGAATGCTCATTTCGTCCAGTTTATCTCGTACATATTTGAAATCATTATGAGATCCAGGTGAACCATGAAATCCAACTACAGTACCCAATATGGAGCCTGTCGGGAGAGAATCCTTAAACTTTAACATAATTTTCTGAATAATTTCAGTGAGTTTCCTCAAAATACTTGTCAAAAATTAGATATGTACCTCATAAACAGCTTCCAATTCTATAAGTTTCTCATTTTCAGAGAGAAAGTGGATCAACTTTGTGTGCAACTTTGCTTCACTAATCCTTGGCTTTTTTTTTATTTCCTCCATTGTTTTGAAAATAAAAAATGAGAATTAATATAAATAGATGTGTTTTGTTAATATATTAACATTTCTCTAAAAAATCGATCACAAACGTGGGATATTCTTCTCAAACAAGCTACTGACTATGAGAAGGGGAAGAAATAAAAGCAAGTGCGCTCTATAGAGAACTCTCATTGCTTCACAAAAATTGATAGAACTTTTAATGCTTTTTCAATCGAACTTTTCTATTTGAAATCAGTTGCCTGGTTGGTACAGTTGTTGCATATAGTCAGCTTGAAGATTGGTCCTAGTTTCTTCTTGATACAATTTATGTGATGAGTTAGAGTTGTCACCTGATTTCTCTTTTTAATATCAAATACCTTTCTTTTTCATTCACAGTGAAGCATTTATTCTTTTGCTCTGAAACTTCCATGATCATCAATCAAGATAACAACAAAATGATACAAGAATGTTCAGTGAAATTCTTCTACAACACAAAAGAGTAGAAAACAATGGTGCAAGAATAATGACAAAAATATGTACAAATGGCAAAAAAAGACATGGAAATGAAAAAAAAACGTTGAAGAAAAATTCCCGTACAAACTGTCTAAGCCACTGGGCTCTACGTTTTTTGATGATTAACATTTTGAGATTTTGGATGGTTTGGGGCTCACGATCGACTGATGGTGAGCCCCCAGAACCGTTTGAGAATAGAGGGGAAAACACATTTTCGCATAGAAATTCTAAAAAATGGACTGGCGATAAAAAGGAAGCAATAATAATATTGACTATGATAAAAAATTGATATCTTGGGGACGAAATTTGACAACCGGGGAGAAAAAGAGAAAGGAAACGAGGAAAATGTACTAATAACTATATAACAAAGTGGATTATTCGATGATTGGTGTAGTTTAGACACGAAAAGAAGTTTTATCCTCATCCATAGGTATACTTCGATATGCTCGAGACATAACTGGAGAAGAATACGCTGGCGGTGGCGAATGGCGATGAAGGTAAAGATCGGGCTCGTTGTCTGACGAAATCGGTGTTTGACAGTTTTCGGCTTCAATTATGCAAATCTGTAAAATGAAATTTGTGGTTACTCAAAATATTTATTCTGAATTTACCTTGTAAACGGGAGAAGAAGTTGGCGATCCAGTTTTAGGTAGAGAAGCAAATGGCGTTCGACATTGTTTGGAAATAATTCGTTTGTAGACGAGCAGGATGGATGAAATGAGTCCGAAAATGCAGACTGAAAAACGTCTATGATTATCATAGCAAAAAATGATTAGAATAAGGTTGGCTTTCTACGGTAAATAATCATAAGAAATGGCCGAAAAAGGAGAAAACAAAACATACAGATTCCAAGAGCAAGTACTGAAGTTTTGTCCTCGAATTTTTCGACAACTGTCTCCATCTTTCTAGTCGATTTGTTTTCCGTTTTGCCCATCAGAGATTTGACCGACGCCTCTTTCGCCACACACGTCGGCACATCTCCAGCCATGTGGCATTCGAAGTCCTTCGAACATTTCATGGTAGAACAGGTCTTCGATGCTCCCGATTCACAGAACTTGCCAGTGAAGCCTGGTCGGCATTTACATTGAATCGTTGTCTCGTCCATCGAAACGCATACTCCTCCTATAAACAGAGACACATATTCTTTTGTTTTCAAATTAATTATTCATGTTCCGGGTAGGAGATATATATGTTTATGATCAGATAACACCATAAAGTTTTGATTTGCATATGAAAGAAAACGAGGCTCAGTTCGAAGGGAAAACATAATTTTTCAAAACTTTTCTGTCTACAAAGATTTCTTTGAACATTCAATCACTAACCGTTCTGGCAGACCTGATCAGCCCTCGTCGAACATATAACGTTTGACAGTGGGACTTCACATTTACTACCCATGAAATCGAATGGACATTCACATCTGTATCCGACGGGCGAAGAACTGTCGATTGAGCATCTACCTCCATTGGCACACGGCTTCAGGGTGGAACAAATATTGACGTCTGAATAGGGAAAGATGAAATTGACAATAGAAATAGCAACAGAACCAAAGAAATATGAAAGTGTCTTACCGATGTCGCAATTATCTCCAATGAAGCCGTCTTTGCATTTACAAGTGTTCGGTTTACCGTTGAGGCATTCTCCGTGACGGCATCCAGCTCGAGGAAGACATTGCTCACATTCTGTTCCATTGAATCCGTCGATGCACGCGCATTGATTTGGGGAGACGCACCGTCCTCGTCCGTTACAGCCGTTCTGGCAGATGGCTGAAGATTATGAAAGTAAAAATCAATGAAAATGTAGACAATAAGGAACTGCGTAGAAAACAGATCTATGTTTTAGCAATTCTTAATAAGCGTTCACTATTCTTTTCGACTAGACTACTTTACGCAACTCATCAAAACTGTGTCATCTATTTATCCTACTGGTGACCTAACTCAATTAGTAGACGCAGAACAAACACCTGCACTTGTTATAATCATTAGATCAGGTATAAATGCATGCAAATAACACCTGGACCAGGTCCTGGAGTGTTCAGCCATTCAGAAGTTTCTCTGCCATATGTTCTTCGTTTACCAATAAAACTCACTAACAATCCTTCCCGAGTGATTCAGATCGAGGTTAATTAGCTCAGATCTTTCGCGAATCTAACTGTGTGTTTTCTTTGCTTTTTTCGTTACCACATTAACCTTGTCGATCAAAATCGTGACGGGTTGAGGTGGGAGGCATTACCTTATTTCAAATTTAGTGCACTCAGTGTTTTCTTTATTTTTTCTCACAAAACCTCGTTATGTTACATTGCACATTGACATATTTTACATTATCGAAACGAAACGGAAGACCGCTCGATCATATTTGATAGGGTGAAAAGCGCGCGCAAATGAACGAGTTTCTTTTGTGTGGGGGCGCCATTTCCCGCGCGAGCGCATCTTTTGATGTAAATGGGTGCCGACCGACGCCAATCTTCGCCCATAACTTGTCAATTCACCAGATGTGTGAGTATGAAAAGAAGAGGAACGAATTGATAAATGAAAAAGAGTTCGCAGTATTTTATATAGACAGTTCTACTAAAACATACGAGTTGAGCAATCGACACCTGTCCATCCAGCTGCACAACGCCGTTCTCCTTGACGTGAGCACTCCCAATGACGGTCACGAGATGTAATACAGTAGCGCCCACAACGTTTTCCGTGATAGAAGCTATAAAACGGTTCATTTATCAAACATGAAATTTTGAAATGAACGCACTTATCGCACTTGTTTCTTAATTGGACAGTCACGTTGAAACCAGACGAGGTAGTAACAATGAGCGGTGTGTTCCATTCATTGTCAGCTAGAGGACGGAAGTGTTCTTGGGCGATGATCTCTGAAAAAAAATTGTATGCAGGAGTGTGAATTTTTTAAAGCAGATGTCTTTCTATTGCGCAGACTGATGTTTTTTATCCAATTAAATGCAGACTTGTCACGGGCCGGGCCGGGCCGGGCCGCTGGAGGAATTTCTACCGGCCCGGATTTTGACAAGTCTGATTAAATGTGTTTAAAAATCGCAATTCATCGAGGAAATACTACACAGGGACGACATATAACACTAATGCCATTACTGTAAATAGTATATCTTTACTACAATACTAAAACTTACCATTCGTGGAGGGCTCTATCACCCTCAGATGTACATCAAGATGCTCACGTGCCTCTCCGTGATATAGCCCTGTCTTGAAACGAAAATCGACACCTCCTTGAACTTTTCGTGTCGGAGACAACTCGTCAGGTGCAGGACACTCAAAGTTCGGGCAAACGGTCGGCTCGATGAGGACAGTTTTCGGGGAGGTTATGAGAAATTCAATGATTCCAGAAGCATCAGTTGAGGAGATGAGAAGACCGAAAATGGCGACGATGATGATGTTGAAGTTGTAGCAGTTAGTCATGGCACAAGAATTTCGAGGGTAGAGGGAAAAATGTAGTTGATACGTGGGGCGGGTGAAATGACCTGAATAAAGAAACTTGAGCAAAACAGAGAGATAAATAAAATCGGCGAAAAACGAAGATCAAAAATTATTTTTAATTCGAGGACTAAAGAATTACAAAGGTCACTTTTATCAGCAGGAACACATTTGATTCGTAATCATAAGGAAAGAAACCAAAACGAATGTGAGACGGATAGCAAAACGACTAAATTGAGTTGTAATTCAGCGAAAAAAAAACTATTCTAATTAGACAGATCTTCGGATTTCAATTAGAAACGGACAACACTAATTCCATGTCTCTTTTACGCGCCCCCTCGGACATATAGATGCGTCTAGAGTGCGTGTCCCCGCCCCTTCGGAAGCGTTGGGGCTGGTCCCTCACTGTACAAGATAACATGTGGTATGAAGAGACGAAGAGGGAAAGTAAGGTGAGAAGCGGGATTCAAGAAATAACAGCTGTGACATTGAGACGATAAAAATTTATAGCAACAAAGTATCCAACTATAGTTCTAATGAATTCTAAGAAAACCAGAGCCGATCTGAAAAATAGTGAAATCTACCTGTGTACTAGTTTACGTAGGCTATTAAAAACGGAAAAAAAACGTTGGAACTGATTTGTGGAAGCATAGGTAACCAATATAATTTGCACCGGCCATCTATAAACTTCCCGATGAGCATCAAGCTGTGACGAATCTATAGAGTAGATTGACTAACAAAAGAAAGAAAAAGAAGCCGCCTCACAATTTCTTTATAGAGTGTAAAGAAGTGAAGTTACTAGAGAACGGGTATTCGCTAAACGGGGTAAACAAACATATTATCACACGCCCGTTAACGGGCAGAGCAACTATCAATGGTAGACGAACCATATAAATGGAAGACTCTAGATAGCGCGCCTACAAGTTCTGATTATGCAAATCGTTGAATTTCCGGTAGCCAAGATGACGTGCTGCTCTTCAGGTAGGGAAGGAATAAGTTTACACCGTCTGTTCAGTATAATTAGGTGGCTGTTGTTTAGTCTTCTTCTTTCATGACATGCCGCCACGCAATCCACCTTGCAACAGTAATCGGATGTGGCCTTACGTAACCTCATTATGCGAATGACACCCATTGTCACTAGAAATAAGAGGAATAATAAAGCGGGAGAGAATTGAGATGCTCATTAAGAATTCTGATACTGTGAGAGAAACTATATTAAGCTATGAACTATTTGTACTCAAAATTTAGGGCGGGTAAAAGTAAAAACAAATTAAACCTGTCATTTTCCCTGCAGAAAAACATCTAGAAACCTGGAACAAAAATTCAAACACTCTATTTTGCCTTATTTGTCAGGCGTCCTAACTTAGCGGCACAGTTCAAAGTGGGCATTCATTGTAGAGTCATCGGAAGTATTTAGGTGAATGAGACAAATTGGTTCTCAAAACACCGCCCATCTTGGAAATTTCCCTTTTCTACCCGTTGAAAAATGGTTGGATTATCCGGTTGAAAACGGAGAGGACTCTGTGATGAACGCCCAAATCGGTGAGTAATTCGTTCTTTTTCAAAGTAAGAGATATTCTTCAAGTGCGCTAACCACGAGAAGCAGGTGGTTAACACTCGTCTAAAATTTTTCCATTTGCGGCGTTTGGATAACTATCGAAAGAAATTTTTCGTACAGAGGCAGCTGTAAGAATTGGGGACGGAAGACGGGCACGAATTGAATATCCGCTTGAATAAATGACAATTATAAATGACACGTGTCAACTGATGAACATCTGCCTAGACCGGCCTCTGCCACCTGCATCAACTTCGCCTAAATTTTGATAGAAAAAGAAATTTCGATTGAGTAAAACGATGATATGCCTTTTCTAGATAAAATACCGAATCGGAGAAGTCAAACAAGATGTAAAACAACAATCTCGATGATTGCCCTGAGTAGAAATGAATGCGCACGCAGATAATCATTATGACTCAGAAAAAACGGAAGAAACAAAAAACCGTTGCTGCTAGTAACCATTCTGAATCGTTGAATAAGACATTAACATGAGCATATGGTGACACTTTGAAACATGCACATGTTACAACGATTTTCATATTTTACCACGTTATGTAGGTGTGAAGTGAGCCTTATCTCGTATGTCATCGCTTCACTTCTTGTTAATTGCAAGCGATTACCACGGAAATGAAATTGTTGACAGATGAGCTGTTTTTTTCGATATAAGTATGCAATAATTGAGAGACAGAGCAGTCAGCAATGTTTTTTGAGAGGGGTCAACTAAAAACTGACTTGAGAGAAACAATAAGCAGAATGTTTCATGCTTGCGCTATTAGCTTTGAAAACAGTGATTATTGATAGGAACAGAGACAAAGGCTTAAAATTGGCTTTTTCGAAAAAATTAGCATTTTTCGGTAAGACTTTGAGAAAATAACCAAAGAAATATAAAAATTCGAGAGAAATCTCACATGAAAACAGAAAATTTATAATTTTGTCATTAGGAACAAAAAAGTCAACTCGAGTAGTGACCGTGTCTCGAAAGGCGCATATGAGTAAACAATGCGCGGGTTTCAATGCGAATATGAACTTGCAAGTCTAATTTACAAAAGCCAGTCTCTCAGTTTTTAGGTTTTCAAATCCATGGATTAATCCACTGATAAATGGAACAAGAAATCACATAAATTGGAATATAAAAAAATTAGCAGCAATAAAAGTCAGAACCATCATCATCAAATCATCAAAACATTATGACAGATGCTTCTTTGCTGGCGGCTTTTCCGATTGAGACTCTTTTTATTGAAACATGTGCACCACGACGCCTGACGAACTAACAACAGATGTGTGCAGGAAAACTCCCGAGGCTCAATATTGCCAATATTATTGTCTCAAAAATGTTGAGAAGAGGAGATAAAATGAAAGGAATCGCAGACGGAAATAAACTTCATATATGAAAAGAATCTCTGTGATTCCTTTCTTCTTCACGCCCACACTTTTGTGTTCGTCTTGCACAATTTGCATGATAACACAAGGTAGAAAAGACGGGCGGTGTTATCTATAAACTCACAAAGCAGATTCGGAATAGACATGGAAACATCAGAGAAGCTTCTCGAGAAGTCTCAGGTTTAGAAATATCTGGAAATGTGAACTATGTTTTATGTATAGAAAAGTGTACTTTCAAAGAAAAACTAAAAAATAGAAAACGTTAAGATCTGTCCATCTTCTAAAAAAAAACTAATTCTTCGTGTGAGATTAGACAAAAAGCTATTATTTCGGCGTTTTATGTATAGGGAAAATAAATATAGAGAACAACCAAAAAATGGAAGCGAGAGTTAGTTCACTCCATCTCAACAGTTCTATCCGTCATTTCCGATATTTCTGTTTGGGTGACTTCTAAAACATTCATAAACTCAAAGCTTGATCTTTTCAAAGTTTGAAAAAATATGTTTCATACTATCATTAACACCTGCATCAATAAAAAACATCACACTTTCCTTAGCGTAATCGTGCGGAAAAGACTCAATGACCCATAAAACATACAAGTCTCCAGGTGTCTTTTTTGTTCCAATTTGCTTTGACACTGCTCTGATGCCGAAATCCAATTGAAATCTCTTTAGAATCTTTAAAGTTAGAAATGGCAGTATACCAAAGAAGATTCGAAGGGCTCTTAACACTTTAGTCCAGCTTTGAAAGATTGAAGGAATTATCGATGTTTAACGAAACCCGATGACAATTGTCTGTTGTTTCCAGTATTCCAGTATTACTACTTGGCAAACCGTAGGACAGTCGTTGTTGGTGTCTTAGAGTTGTGAAAACTTTTGTATCAAATAATCCCACGAGTTCTGCAAGTCCTGCTTCTTGATATTAATATTCATGAGTTTCCATAGTTTTGCATATTGTTTCTTGATATTTCTCAGTATAAAAGTTATTTTGTTCTTCAATAGAAACTATCAACAAGATGACTTCCAGTCTTCTCTACCTTATATTCCTTGGTGTTCTCCCGATCTCTTCAGCAGATTACGGTACTCAGTTCAAATTTGCTAAACTGTCTTCATTGGAAAACTCGCGTCTCCAGAAGACATGCGGCCTTGATGGACATTATCATACAAAAGTCTTGAATAATGATGTACCTCAGGATTCTCCTTGGGCTGCTGCAGTGAATGTCAAAGGCATTCTAACTGCTTCTGTCATTTCGTCTCGTCATATTCTATTGTTTAATACCTTCCAATGGAATCAGGAGATGTTACGATTCAGTCTGTTCAATGATACGTATTTGGCCGGAGCAGGAGAATGTGTTTTTGATGAAGATTGGATAATTCCAGAAGAAGCAAAGTTTCGCTTTTCTGTTAAATTTGCCAATGAGCAGTTCGGAACAAGCGAAAAATATAAAGTCAGTAGGATTGCTGTTATTGGCGCATGTACTTCTTACGACCAATGCGACACATACAAGCCTATGATTCTTGAATTGGAAAGCGATCTGAAGTTTGACAAGAATCATGGACCTGTGTGCCTTCCAAGAAAAGACGATAATCTAGTTAATCATTCGGACTTTATTGTTTATGGTCTAGGACCTAAAGGAGAGTCTCTATCTTCTGCACAGTTCACGAGAAAGGAATGTGATCAAGCTCATGACCAGAACCACGTATTCTGTGGAAAAGCAACTAATGAGAGCAGAGTATTGTGCTCGGTAAGTAATCAAATTACTCATCGACATCGAATGAGGATTTGTTCGCAAGTTTCCTAATAATATATTGATTTGTTTAGGGAGACTTCGGAGGAGGTGCCATAACTAATAGCAACGGCCGAAGCGTCATTATGGGTGTTTATGCCGAAGGAAACATTCGTTGTGATGCTGTACAAGAACCTAGACAAGAGCCCGAGTTCATTGATATATCTGCCTATACGGATTCTATCTGCCGTCAAACAGGAATTTGTCCGGATCAAGTAGAAGAGCTCTCGACATCAACTGACGGACCATACCTTTCAGGACAAGAAACTGAGGAGACTGAAGAAAGTTACGAACCCGAGTCAACCACCGAGTCATCTATCACAACCACATTGGAAACAATTGTTGCTGAAACTTTCGAAAAGATGAAGTTGTCTAACTGCACTGCTCATGAGGCCCAAGAGATCCATATCCACATTCATTTGGATAAGAACATGAAACTTTCGAACAACTAAATCATGTTTTTTATCAGTATATAAATGTTCAACAAATTGTTTCTTTTTTGAAAGCAAATTAGGTATTTCTATTTTAATCAATTGACAAATTATCTGAAATTTTATTAAAACAGATTATTCGGGATCATAAAGTAGTATACCTGGAAGAAACGATTGAACTGAAATTGGAAAATTCTAGGGGACTGTTACTTCTGTTCTGCAATACAAATCAACCACTTGTGTATTTACTAAAAACAATAAATTCCAAAACTCGTTGAGCCTTTCATGAAAAAAGAAATGAATTGAAGATTACACAGTAACTATTTAACCCACCCAATAAATTCCACAAAAAATGATTGCAAATACCTTTCGATTTTTGTTGCAGCCATATTCAGAAGTTACTATTTTCCTTGTAATTAATAGTATAATAGCATACAAGTCTCTTCAATAAAGTAGTTATAAAGTATACGCCCTATTGTTCAAAAAGAAGTATGATTTATTTAAAACAATTATCTCGTGAACTTCCAGTTCTCAATAGACCAAAAAAACAAAACAAACGTGTACTTAATAAAAATGATCTTATCGGAACATTGCCACGTTTTTCCAAAACAAGCAAATATACACTATTGGAGTTTGGTATTTCGAAGCATCTACCTGTCGGGCAAATATTCCGAGTACAGTGAGGAGCAATGCTTTCCAAAGGTGGGTTTCCCGTTCATAGAGATCCCACTGCAAGCATTTTTTTTGTCGTTTTCAGATCGAATATTTTTCACGATTCTATCGTTTCTTGTCACATTCACAACGGCCGAAACAATATGTGAAGGTCGCGAGTTGAGCGTTCGAAACGATGCAGATATTGGATTATTGACTGAAAAGCCATGCACCAAAGTTTATGGCAACATTTTTATTCAAAACTTGCGTAAGTTATAATATTTACTGTTAACCCACAGATTTGGAATCCTTAGATAATGGAAAACGGATGCCAAACTATTGGACGATTGAAGAGCTACATGGATCCCTAATCATTGAGAACACGACTGATTTGGGTAGTTCCGTGAACCTCCAGAATCTTCGACTGATTCATGCTAACGAACATCCAGCGATTATATTGAAGGGGAATAAAGGATTGGCACTGGCAATCGGTGCCAGACTGGGTTCAGTGTTCACTTCTCACAACGTCACTTATTGGTTCACTGATAATTGGCCGGCTTTTATGACAGAGGTTAGTGGACCATTGAAACTATTAAAAACCAAACAAAGCCTTCTCAGAGCCAGCACTATACACTCTTTCACGCTGCCAAGACTACCCGCCCCGTCTTTTACACTGACAATCACTTCATAACTAAGCAATGCGACGAATGGCATTATAAACTGTGGACTTCAGTTTTCGCAGTTCTTTGTTTCTTAGTTGCTTCCGCTCTCATTGGATGCTCATTTTACGGGAGACGCGAGAATCAAAAGAAGGAGTATTAAAGTGTCGAGAACTAAAGCTTACTTTCTATCAATAAAAACTTAAAATTACATATCGTAAAACCTGCAATAGAAGGACACTTTCCAATACTTACTTGATTAACTATTCAGTAATACTACAACGTTAAACACAATAAATCCCCTATTTTTTTTCAATTTTTCGAATGGAAAGCCTTCCTTGACTTTCCGTGAAAATGTGTCAAAGAATAAGAAATCACTCTCTAGTCTCGTTTTTGTATTCAATAGAAGGGCTTCTATTAGAGATTATACGGTAAGTCCAGTCTTCTTATAGTCTACAAAAAAGTTGCAGCTTCAAATTTGCGAAAAAACTACATTTTCCCATGTTTAACTTCATAATTTCCTTTTTCTAGAGTTCCACGTTTCCGCTCATCAACGTGGATCCGCTTATCTTCTCTATATCCATGTATTTATACTCTTACTATCGGTTCTGGAAAGAATACTGAAAAAATAATGAACGAAAAAGATTTCTTGTTTTTTTACATGTTGGGTAAGCTGTAAAAGAGAGTTGGACCAATAAAACTTTGTTTGCAGGAGTGCCAATAATGATCTGGTCAACGACATTTATCTTGGCCTTCATTCGTATCTGGCACCGAAACAATCGCGATTTGACAGAAGAGCGAAAGAAATGGGAAGAACAACAGCGAATTCCGGCATATCACATGCGCGAGAGAAGAGTTGTAAGGCGACGTAGAAGGAAGCGGAGACCGTCGATCGAAGGACAAAGCCGTTCTGGAAGTAAGGGGTCTGCTGGTACAGTTGGGTCAAAAGGAAGTGATGGCAGTCAAGGAAGTGCAGGAAAACTTGGAATCGTCAATGAAAAATACCGTCCTGAAACTAAACAGTTGTACAAGAAACAAAAGCAATAAATCTTTATTCTCACTGCGTTGGACTGTTAAATGTTCTTGAAATACTGAACCAAGAAAAAAAACAAGATTTTCGCTGCTCGAGTTCCGTTTTTCAACTAGAAACTTGTGTCAAAGAGTAAAAGAACATTTCCAATTGAAAGGCTTCTTCAATAGAAGGGCTTCTATTACAGATTATACGGTAATTTCAGTCTTTTTATTATATGTAGTCTACGAAAAAACTACAGTTTCAAAGGTGCGAAGACATTTCCCTACTTGTCAATTCACGTTTCATTTCGTAATTCTATTTTTCAAAAGTTCCACGTGTCCGTTCTATCCCATTAACGTGGATCCACCGATTGCCCTTGTTCTTCCTGAATTCATTTATTATCATTCTTCTCATCGATTTCGAGAGTTTAGTTCGATATTCAATGATGTCTGGAGTGCTTAAAATTCTCTTCCTTGTATTTTTGTCGAATACAGTCTTTGGATCAGTCGAGTGGTGTTATGGCAAAAATATGAGTGCAAATGGTACGTCAGAGGTGAACGGGCTGTATGCTATGGTCGATAAGAAGCCGTGTACTCATGTCATTGGAGATATTTTTTTAATCAATTTGTGTAAGTTTTCATTATTCCAATTCCATGGATATCGAATGAATCTTGTTTTCAGCTCATGTAACACTGCCTACTGAAATCTACCGACGAGTCCGGAAAGTTTATGGGTCTATAATCGTCATCAACAATACGCATATCGAGACACCAATTCACTTTCCAAATCTCCGTTCAATTAATGCTACAGAACTCCCAGCTATCACCATTCTAGGCAATGAAAACGTGCTTCTCTCCGTTGGTGATAGTTTCAGACAAGCAATCAGCAAAAGTCGTCATGGTATAACTTTCGCTGTTATGCGGAATAAGAATTTTATGATCAATACGGATCAATACAACATCTGGTACTTGGCTGCTCATCCGAACAGCAAGTTTCTGATTGATTCGAGTCTTTTGGCCAGTGTT
The DNA here is from genome assembly GCA_963572265.1 of Caenorhabditis doughertyi. NCBI lineage: Eukaryota > Metazoa > Nematoda > Chromadorea > Rhabditida > Rhabditidae > Caenorhabditis > Caenorhabditis doughertyi. The sequence goes on from OY751557.1 coordinate 107,679, forward strand.
TGTGCAGAAAACTGTATGTTACCTTCTCTTGTTCAATGTATGAATCTTTTTTTAGTTTTCAAGCCAATCGCGGGGATTATGGGCTTCTTGTTTGTCACTCTCAGCGTTGCCTTCTCGACAGTTGCTTTCTTCGATCGACCTAAAAATCGCTATCGTCCGCAAAACTAAATACTTACTATTATATTTATCGATTAAATAAAACAGTTTTGAAAAGAAACCAATAGATATACAAAAGAAACGGGTTGATATTCCTGAAACGGGAGGAATTATGAACAAAAAATAGAGGGGAAATTAAATGGAACAAAGACTCGTGGTGGTTTTTGAGTAAGTTCACTCGTTTCTAATTCTTGGAATTTGACGAAGGAAATGCGTATCAAGAAGCTCTTCTTTCACCACATCGAGACCTCCGACAAGCTCACCATCGAGATAGAGCTGTGGATAAGTGGGCCAGTTGGAGAACTCCTTAATTCAAATATGAATAGACTATAAAACTAATTTCAGAATTACCTTCAGTCCTTGTCTCACTTCCTCATCCTCTAAGATATCAAACGTTTGGTAATCGGCGCGAGCTTTGTTGAGAAGATCGACGATAGTTCTTGAAAATCCACATTTCGGAGTGTCACGATTGCCCTTCATGAAGAGCATCAAACGATGGGAAGACACCAACTTCTTCAAGCGTTCGTTGAGAGCTTCTTCGGATTGTCCCACTTTTGGCAAACTATCAATGAATGATTGATCTTGGAACTCCTCTTTGACGACATCTAATCCTCCAACAAGCTCTCCATCTAAGTAAAGCTGTGGGTAAGTTGGCCAATTCGAGTATTCTTTCAGTCCTTGACGCACATTTTCATCCGAAAAAATATCAAAAGAACCAAATTCAATATTGTGACTGTTGAGAAGATCAACAATGGTTCTCGAGAACCCACAACGTGGCGATGTCGGATTGCCCTTCATGAATAACATCACTCTATGCGAGGAAATCAATGATTTCAGACGAGCGTTGAGAGCTTCTTTCTCTTGTTCGGGAGTTACCGAGGATGTTGAAGAGAGTGTAGAAATGGAGGAGTCTGACGAGTTCTGCGAAAGAGAACGGCTTGACACTAACACAACCTTCGACTGAATATCCTTTGGAACAAACCCGTCCACTCTGTCGACTTCTTTTCCATTCTGAAAAACATTCAATTGGTAAAATGAATACAATGACCGATTCATACGCTGAAAAAGACAAGAGTTGGCGCAGCAGTAATTTTGAAGTTCAGCGAGATTCCCGGTAAAGCTTCAGCATCTATATAGGCAGCACGAAGTGGGAGGGCAATTTCAGCAAGCAAGTCCTCGAGAAGCTGATTCACTTGCTCACAACTTGGAGCCCATGTAGCGAAGAAGTGAAGAACAGCTGGAGAAGGGTCCTTGATGAAGGCGGCTACTTCTTCGCCACTTTTGATTTCTTGAATTGTCATTTTTTACTGAAAATGAGTCTATTTCGAAATCATTTTTTTAGAGAACAGGTATCTCGAGGATATTTTACCAAATTATGAAAAGCTAAGAGGAAAAAAAAAAAGAAAAGGAAGTTTCAAATAGAAAGTGGCATAAAAACAAAGATCATTTTGAGATCGTAATATAAAAACCGATTGAATATATAACAGAGGAGAAGAAACATTCAAAAAGAAAGACAAAGTAAATTGTTCGAAGGAGAATATTGTGCAAAATTGTACACGTAGTTTTGAGAAAATTTTGTAACTTTAAGTTATTAGATCATAGTTCAACGCGGGTTCGGGGGTGGTAGACATCCGAACTTTTTGTCCCAAGCAGCATACGCGTCTAGTTGAGAGTTATCGACAGTTGGACGAACTACACGAGCCGCTTCGGCGAAATCGGCAACGGTTACGGCACGAATCTGGAACGTCGTTACTTGAAACACGGTTGTTTTCAAAAATGGGCAGCTGTTTTTTTTTAGAGAATACCGAGCCCGCGTTATTGTAGTAAAAATGTGATAATAAGGGATGAAACGTACTGATTCGTAATACTTAAGGTTGCGAAATTAGGTGCAATATGTATTTTATAGCTCTGAATGAGACGTTTGAGCTGAAGATATATTCTATTTGGACAATAATTATTCGTCTTCTAAAAAGTCACATGACTTGTCACGTGGAAACTATCTTTGTTTGTGTGCGGGCGTGTGTGTGTGTGTACGTTTGGGTGTTTGATTGGCTAATTTGTTGCCTTGTAATTGAATGCCTAACCTCATCTTTATCAATTGTCTCAATATCGTCTCCGACATCCCGGATTGGTCCCATCGCTGCTTCAGTGCAAAGTTGTCGCATATCGGCTCCTGAATATCCATCAGTTAGTTTTCGAATTCTCTCCAAATTGAAATCCGTTATATCATGACGAGTTCCAGCTAACAAATTTTGAACGATTTGAGATCGAGATTCCGGCTCTGGTAGAGCTATATAAAGCCTCTTCTGAAATCTTCGTCGAGCGGCTTCGTCCAGCTCTTGCGGTCGATTGGTGGCTCCCAGGACTAGAAGACGTTCATCGGGTGCGGTATTCACACCATCTAACTGGACAAGAAATTCAGTCTTAATGCGACGAGATGATTCATGCTCAGATTCTGATCTGGCTGACAGAAGTGAGTCGATTTCATCGATAAAGATTACACTTGGAAGCTTCAGACGGGCCACCGAGAACAGTGCACGCACGAGTTTTTCGCCTTCTCCTACCCATTTCGAGGTTAGCGATGAAGCAGAAATATTGAAGAAAGTGGCTTTACATTGAGAAGCTACACATCTTCCAATCATCGTCTTTCCAGTGCCAGGGGGTCCAAAAAGAAGAACTCCTTTCGGTGGTGCCCGTATTCCAGTAAACACGTCACTGAAAAGCATAATAATTAGCATTAAAAATGTATTCCGCAGAACTAACGGTCTTTTAAAAGGTAGCACGACAATCTCACGCAACGCTTTCTTGGCACCTTCTAATCCTGCGACATCTGCCCATCCAACTTCATTATTCACTGACATAATTTCTGACTCAATTAAAGAGATAATGTTTTCATCGAAGTGTTTCAAACTTGGTTCCGCCCTCAATCCGCTCAGTTTCTCATCTTTTCCACCACCTTCCGTATCCATTCCCATTGCTTTTCTTATCAAAGGATTCGAAGTTCGGTGCGGGATATCTGGTAGAGTTTTCTTTATCGGCGGAATAGAGGAAGTAGACTGTGAGCTTGATTGACGCTCAAGAGGCACTTGGAATTTGTTTTTATATGGATCTTGGCCAGCGGCAGTGAGAAATGTGGGATAAAGAGTGCCCAAGGTGGATTGAATTGCAGCACGATTTTTTGGAAGTGGCCTGTAATAAATTTATTAATCGTAGTGGCTTCTAATTGAAGAATTATCTTTTCTGTATATTATGGAGTTTCGTTATTTTGTTTTTATATTAATGTTTTCACTTCGACTAGAGGAAGTTAAAAGCACCTTTTTCTTTTAAAATTTGGGTTTGATGCCACCTCGATGCCTTTTAATGTATTCTCGTGCATTTGACGTACGAACTTTGGATCTGACCTTCTGGCTCCCGTTGGGTCCACAATGTCGCATATTTTATCCCTGATTTTGGCAACTTTTTCATCATTTCCGAAATCGAAACCTCGCATTGTGAACGGATCTCTTTTTGGCTTATCTTCGGTTGCTTTTGATGAAGAGGCAAGCTCTTCCGGTTTCAAACTGCTTTTTTCGCCGAGAAAAGGGCGATTGTATGTTTTCTTATCATTTTTCTTTGGAACTGGCATTTCATCTTCATCTTCATCAATAACAATTCTTTCTACGTCCAAGGTAATTTCTTTCTGATTAGACTTGAAAGGCAGCGATGAAGCGGACCCTGATTCGACGATCTTCTCGTCGGTCAGAATTTTTCGACGGGGTTTTCCGATAAAATATGGACTTATTCCATTGCGTGCAAGAGCTGTTGGTGGATAAAGTTCTTCGTTATTTTCTCCGCTTTCCGGCCTTTTTCTCATACCGCTAGTGAGATTGAGTTTAACCCGTTTTGGAGAATGCATCGTGAAGATTTTCTGAAACTTTTCGTGTTTCTATTATCTTCCAAGCGGTAAATATACAAAAAGTTACGAGTTTACTTGAACTGTGCATGAAACAAAATAAAAATAAAACTTAAAATTTATGTCATCTTCTAATAACATCAAATGAATAAAGAAAGTGAGAAGAAAAAATGACGATCCAAAGACAGGGAATGTATCCAACAGGAAAGAGTTAGAGTACTTTGCTTTCTACTTTTGTTGTTTCCCGTTTTCCCAAAGGTTGATCTGAAAAAATAATTATAAATAACGAACATGCCATCGAAGAACGAACCTTGAGAGTAGCGTCTGGCTTCTTAACTGCGGCCTTTCCGGGAGCCGGCTTGGTACACTTGCGAGTGATCTCGGCAGCGATTTGTGAGAAACGGACGTAGTTGAGTCCAGCGGCTCTCCAAGCAACCATAGTTCACCTTAAATCATAAGGTTTTGAGAACATTACATTTTCAAAAGTTGTGATTAAACAAAGAGACAAATGATTTACACAGGATCGTGTTTGTTTTTCGGGAAAATTCAGAGACTGTCAAGGTTATAGTCAGCGATACTGAATTTGCGTTTCAACGGAACGAATTTTCAACTGGCATGATAAAGCTGATAAAATGCAAAAAATTTAGCAAAAAGTTTGGAAACATTTCTTTAACAAAGCACAGTCCATGTTGGGGAAAAATAGCTAAAGGCGCACGCATTTTCTTCGCATGTGGGTCTCGCAGCGATGTTTTGAATGAAGGGGTAGCGCGCGAAATTTGAACGACCGACGTGTCCATCTGCCTCATTCTCTCCTCGTTTCCTGTCATTTTCGCGCATTTTTTCTTCGGTTTTTGATTTTCTTCTATTCATTGGATTTTTTGCAGCGTGTCTCTAATCAACTAAACATGAAACAACCAACTTACAATACCGATTGGGACACTGAAAAGAAGAAGATTCGTAGCTTCATCGATGAATACTACGTAGAAAAAGAGGATGGGTCTGGAAAGGTTTTCCCATACCGTGATCAAGTGTTCGAAATTGCAAACCGCGAGAAACAAGCTATCGTCATCGATATCGACCACATCAAAGAATCTGACGTTGCTGATGCTTTTGACCTTGCTGAGTCGATTGCTTCAAACACCAAGAGGTAAAACTAGTGATTACGATGTATTTTAATGAAACTATCACAGATACGAGACGCTATTCAAAGACACCATTTCGGATATGATTCAAGACTATTTGGGCGACAAACAAGCGCCAGTAATGGACGCACTTGATGCCTATATGTTTCAACGGATTCATATGGATAAAACGGAAGGAGCGTCAAAAGAGGAAGTCACTCTTGCGGACAAGCGCAAAAGGTACCCGCCACAACTTCTTCAACGCTTCGAGGTCTACTTCTCCACTGATGATGATGCTCATCAGACTTCTGTTCGCAACATTAAGGCCACGGAAATCGGTCATTTGGTGTCAATGAAAGGAGTTGTCATCAGAGCCACCGAGGTGAAACCTTCAATTGAAGTGATGACTTACACTTGTGATACATGTGCTGCGGAGGTATATCAACCAGTGAAGGGCATGCAATTCACTCCACCTGTAAACTGTCCCAATAAGGAATGCGTGGAAGCCAAAGCAAATGGAAGACTCCACATGCAGCTTCGCGGATCGAAGTTCACCAAGTTCCAAGAGTTGAAGGTACAGGAGTTAGCTGAGCAAGTGCCAGTCGGATCTATCCCACGCACAATGACTGTCTACGTTTATGGAGAGATGACAAGACGGTGCAACACCGGTAATATTGTGAAAGTGTGCGGAGTGTTCTTGCCAATCATGCAATCCGGTTTTCGACCAACCGGAGGATTAGTGGCTGACACATATCTCGAAGCTCATGTAAGATAGCATATTTTAATGCCTGAATGCTTTATTTTATTTATTTCCAGCTTATTCTCAACCTCGATGATAACCCAACATTTGCTGGAATCGAATCCGCCGAAATCGAAGTTCTCCGTCGTAAGGGAGATAATTACGAAACCCTCGCTGCTTCCATTGCTCCCGAAATCTTCGGACACGTGGATGTCAAAAAGTGTCTTCTCATGGCTCTCGTTGGAGGAAATGACAACACATCCAATGGAATGAAGATTCGTGGATGCATCAATGTACTGATGATGGGAGATCCGGGAGTCGCCAAGTCGCAACTACTTGGCTATGTTAACCGTTTGGCGCCAAGATCTCAATACACTACTGGAAGAGGATCTTCTGGAGTCGGTCTGACTGCTGCCGTCATGAAAGACCCGGTTACTGGAGAGATGTCGCTTGAAGGAGGAGCTCTTGTCTTGGCTGATGGTGGAATCTGTTGTATCGATGAGTTTGACAAGATGATGGATCAAGATAGAACTGCCATCCATGAGGTGATGGAACAGCAGACGATCTCGATTGCTAAGGCTGGTATTCTGACCACCTTAAATGCGCGTACGGCTATCATTGCTGCTGCTAATCCAGCCTATGGAAGATACAACCCTAGCCGTTCCATTGAGCAGAACGTGGACCTTCCAGCTGCTCTTCTATCTCGTTTCGATTTGATTCTTCTTATGCAGGACAAGGCTGATCGTGAAAACGACAAGACGTTGGCAGAGCACATCACCTATGTTCATCAACACGGACGACATCCCAACCGCGAAAAGAAGGACTTAATCTCTCTTGAGACTCTCCGAGAATACATCTCTCTTTGCAAGACTTACACTCCAACTGTTGATCCAGCTCTTCGTGAGCGTATTGTCGAAGCTTACGTGGAGATGCGTAGAGATGCTCGTTATTCATCCGATCCAACATTTGTCTCGCCAAGAATGATCCTCGGAATCATCAGAATGGCCACTGCTCGCGCCAAGCTTCGACTTTCGAAAACTGTCGATGAGAGTGACGTAGAAGAGGCTCTCCGTTTGATGCAATTCGCTAAAGATTCTCTCCGCCCAGAACATACCAGAATCGAGAAGTAAGTTTATCGTTTATTTTTGAGTTCATATTTTTGATTTTTCAGGAAAATGGCTCCAGTTGACGCCGCCTTCTCAGTTCTCCGTGAGATCTACCATTCGAACAACGAGCCGATTGCACTCTCAAACGCCATCCAACGCTGCGCTCGCAAGGGAATCAGTGAAGTTGCTCTTCGGAAATGTCTCGATCAGTACACAGCCAACGGAGTTTTGGTTATGGATCGCCAGAACATCGTTTTTGCTATGAATTAATTGCACTCAAATATCTTGATTCTTCGCTTATACCTCTGATTCATCTATTTAATCATTCAACAACCTTCTCACTTTAAACTTGTACTATGTCTGACATACATTGGTCCACTCAATAACTCATTCAATTTCGACTGATCTCATTTTTTCTGTTTTCCTTAAACTCATATTGCTTACAAGCATAATAAACTGATTGTGAATTCACGCGATATTCTTTTTTGACAGTCAAACAATAGGAAATGGAGTAATGTGGTTCACAATAACAATATGATGACCCGATGTAAGCATCAATTACAAACTTTCTGTTCTGGGAATGCTCGTGAGGAAAAATGCAAATGAATTTTTAATATGACGGTTAAGAGAAAATGTATTCTTTATTTTTTGACGAAAAGCTTTAACCGTTTCATATAATTGAATAACCCGTAAAAAAGCAGTAACCGAAAAAAAAAACCAGAGAAATCATATAAATGATCATAAGTTGTTCTTTCTTTTTAAAATTCGAAAGAGTTTCTCTCGATTCTCCCGTGCCACATCATCATCTTTGTTCAAAACCAACGACATGTCATATGCCTTCAAAGCTGATTCGTACTTCTGATTCAGATGAAGAATTGCTCCGTAATTAGTGTGAGCCGAGAAGGAATCAGGTTGAAGATCCACTATTCGTTTGAAGAACCGTTCGGCTTCCTTATAATTGTCCGTTTCTTGAAGAATGTTAGCAATTCCGTGTAAGGATTCAATGTGATTAGGATTGATCGTAAGAGCTTTCCGATAGTGAATAAGAGAGCGATTGTAGTTTTTCTGAAAAATAAATTCTGATATACGTTACTTATCAAAGTGTTTGAATAGATCTTTTTCAACAAAAAAGTTCAGTTAATTCTTTCTTTTTTGGAATAAGAAATTTTCCATCGAGGCTTACCATTTGAAATTCTGCTGAAGCTATGTTTTGAAGAACCGTTATCGATTCTGGAGCCATGGTTATCACCTTCTCAAGCAAATTATGAGCTTCATAACTTTTATTTTGTCGAATTTTTAAATGAGCCATTATAAGGAACGAATTCACGTTATCTTCGGCAATTGCCAGTTCCAAATACTTTTCAGCAGATGCAAAATCTCCGATTTCGTTATAACAAGTTCCGATTGAATTGAGCACACTTGAGCCGTGCTCATAGTTAATTCCACCAATGAGGAGAGCTAATTTGAAACTTTCGATTGCCTCATCTAATTTTCCTGTCTTCTGGTGAAACCTTCCTTTATTATAAGCACATGTTGCTTGAGTTCTTTGATGATTACGATATGACTTTAAAGATTCTCCAGAGTTTAGAAGGCACTTTTCCAGGTGAGAAAAAGCTTGCTGAGAGAATCCGGACTCGTACAACAAAAGAGCCAAATTAAGATGAGCAGCAGCGAAGTTCGATCTGCTTTCCAGAGCGTTTCGATAGTACTGAATAGCTTCTTGTGTTGAGTTAGAAGATTTACTTGTGAGAACTCCTCTGAAAAACACAGACTTATGGATGTTTTCTCTCTTTGAAACTCACAAATTATACCAAGCATCGGCCAAGTTCCCTTTCCTACGAAGAGCTTGTTGATAGTGATATTTGGCAAGATCATATTTCCTCTGCATGGTATAAACATAACCCAAATTCAAATGAGCCTTCGTCGGATTCACACCAAGAGCACTTTTGAATAAAGATTCTTCTGACCTCCAATCTTCCACACGTTGAATGGTTTTGTAGCAGAATAAGGAAATACAAACTATTGCAGCAGATAGAACTATGACGCTGTACGATGGGAATCTGCGAGATAACAAGGGTTCTCACTTCCTATTTTGTAACATGGAACTTACTTTTCTCTGATTGTCTCGATTGCAAATCCAACCAAAATACAATATGCAACAGTATTCAGGTACAGTATCCTCTCGGCAGCCACAAATCCCACGTATGAGAATAAATTGGAAGATATGATATGAGGTGTTGAAAGCAGTCCTAACAAAAATAGAAGAGTTGGAAACGTTTGATCACGGTTCTTGAGCTTCAAAACCAAGTTGCCAATAATTTTCAGACCCATGAAATAGAGGAAGGCCGACGAAATGAATCGAGAATCCAAAACTGATTCGACCTTCGATATCGCATCCATAGACCAGTCAAAAGACAGAGTCTTTGGAACAACTATCAATTTTAGGTGGAAGATTGGCAGATAAAGAAATGTTAGAGCCCTTCTAATAAAACTGGTGTCATGAGCAATAGGGTTATCATTTCTTGAGAACTTGGGTGATTGAAAATTGTTGATTGATAGCCGAAGATAGCAAATGACACAGAGAGCAAGTATGTAATTGGCGATCTCTCGACAGAATTTCTTTGTAGACGTGTTCTGGAAAAATCTTTTGAATGTTTTTCTTAAAAACGGTCCCTCTAGGTTTGAAATTGTTTTCTTCAACTTTTAATTCATTCTTCTCATGCCAATTCCCAAATCATTTCCTTTTTCACCCTCAACAACATCATCATTCCTTCAAGGTTATTGTAGAACAATACCTCTATCGTGCCCCTTTACCGCCTGAAGACCTTTAAGGACGCCTCATTTGTTATGAATGCACCAATGTGCACAGGAAGACACCTCTTTAACGAAAAGACGGGAGGGGCCCGTCCTTCCGTTCTTATTAATGTGTTTACTATTTTTCTCAGCATCCAATAAAGATTGAATGAATTGAACGAGAAATGGATTCAAAATAAATCAAGATCGTTCCTTCCATCTAAAACGATTCGAACACTTACCTTAAACAAAAATTCGTAAAGAATGACAAGTGGAATCAGAATGATACCGGTCTCTTTTGAAAAAACTGCTAGAACAGAAAGTGCAATTGTTCGGATGGTATTCGGACAAGAAATATGAGAAGTAATGGCCAGAAGGATAAACGTTGTTGCCATCAAATCTGCTCTCCCGACAATTGAGCAGACAGCTTCAGAATTGACAGGATGACATGCAAACAAGCATGCGGACAGCAGGGATGAGTCTGAGAAAATACAATTTTTTTTTAATTTCAGAATAAAGTTTTTGAGTTAGAAGGGTATACAAATTCAAAATGTCTTTTGTTTGGTAAATGTTTTGACAGATGTTCAGGATTCATATTTCTATTCATCTCCGTTTTGGTCTTCATTTTAATTGAGGATCATACGATAATCAATGGTTTACTAGCCTACAAGATCCAATTTCATACTTACCATCACTCATAATATTCAAGTTTCGTGTCATACTCAAAACCAAAACTGAATTGATGACGTGTACAATCAAATTGACCCCGTGGAATCTGTAAATTGTTGAGTATAAGAAGCATGACCTAGAAATTTCCTAAAATCCAATTCCCTGGAGTGCTTTAAAGAGATTTCATGGCGTACTCAAGAATGTTATCTACACACCCGCATACTCATCATAATTCCATCTCCCTTTTCTCTTCTAAAAGGTTTCCATGCGTGTGTGTGGAGGAGACAGATTTTGCATATCTGAGTAGATGAAGAGACGGAGCCATGTGACGCTCTCAATCGTGTTTTGTGTGTGTGTGTGTGTATAAAATTACCGAATACTTAGTAACCTTCCCTTCTAATGTGTGTTAGAAAGATTCATCTGTCGGAAGAATCATCATGTGTGCTCACAGATAGGCTCCAGAAGGCGAAATCCGATAGTCAGAAAAGCCCTCAAGCAAGAAATCCTATTATACTAGAGACTCATAGGAAGGAAGTTACGAGCAACATGAGCTTCAAATTCTTCAGAAACACACAGGAAGATATACGATTTCTTTCCAAAAAAAACCGAGAAAGTGAAAGTACAGTAACCAAAAGAGGCATAACTGCCTTCATTCAGATGTTACGTTGAAAATTTTAAAACGCGCTTCGAACATTTTTTTCAAACCTGTTTGGCTCATGAGTTATGGATATGAGTTGTGGAAAAATGTTTGACTAATAAAATGTGCCTCATATTTTGATAAATACTTTGTTAGTGGAACACTTTTTGATTCCTCGTAGTTTGTTTGAAATATACAGGTTCATAAAAAAGTTATGCGCGCACTTCAAAGTTGCTCGTCTATCATCTCATTAAAGAAGATGAAACCCTATTTCATTCTAGAATTTCATCATTTTTTAACTCAGAATTCCTCATAGGTTCATTTATTTCGAAAACTCCTCCATACTCGTTCTTTCCTTTTTCCCTCCACCATGGCGCACGAATTTTGCGAAAAGGAGAGAAAAGCAATTTAAGAGCTCGAAGGACTTGGAGCTCCCTCTTCTCCGCCGGAAAGCCCTTTAATCGCGTTATGAAATCAACTTGTGTGGGAAAAACGTTTTACGACCGAGAAGAAGTAGAAATTGCAGAAGGAGCAGATTGAAAATTGAATCATGAAAATTTCGGAGAACTCTAAATTTCAAATGAAAGTTCTTGTTAGTGAAGGACATCAGTCCAAAACTGTGGGTAAACACTTTCTCTAGTCAATTGACAGTGGAATGCATTAGGCAGTTTAGTAATCGAAAAAAAAAATAATTAACAACCATTTGAGATTCTTCATAGTTCCCAAACCTCGTTTTCCCCTGTCCCCCCTCTATCTCTCTCTCTCTTTTTTCTCTTCCACTTACAATTCGGCTTTCATGCCATGAACGACAAATTGAAGTCGGAATGAGGCGGTGATTAATGGACGAAAACTTTTATGTGATCCTTCCAACCCGATCGGATTACCCCAAAAATCGCTGGTGGTGACAATTGAACGCCATGGTGTGTGCCCGAGAACGTCGTCGTTGGTCAAGATGGCGGGTCTGAAAACAAATGGGTCATGGGGAGGAAGTTGCTAGTTTCCATATGTGTTTTTAATGTTTTAGTACATGTTTCATTCGGAATTTCTACCACAATTCGAAACCGAAATTGTTTCCGGACCCTTGCTCGTAAATAGAAACTTTGTGTCTCTTCGGAAGATTATATGTATATCTCCTGTACTTTTTTCATTCATTTTCTTTGTTTCTCGAAACTATAAATAAGATTCTTGTTGTCTGCATTTTGTAGCCCAATATGTGACTCCCTCGACCAGTCACTCTGGTAATAAAACGAGAAAATTGCTGCTCTGTTGTGTGTATGTATGGGGGTCTCCTTCCTACTTCGCCCCTATATGTCAGGTTCCGGGCCATAAACCACATAAATATTAGATGAAGGAAAGGAAAGTCTCCGTATGTATTTGTATGTTTTTTTATTTCTAAAAATGATGAATGTATGTAATACACAACGAATTTTTCTGTATAGACATTCCATACCAATGTTCGTTGTGCTTCAAACTTAAAGGGGAATTGGGAAAAGTGATGAGAAATTGAGGAAGCATCTTCGCCTGAAGACGGTGGTCTTCCAACTCAATTTCCTATTTCCGCGCATTTCGCTAGCCAAGGACTACTACTGCATACCAACTCATCTCTAGAGTAAAATCTATTAATCTGGATTTTCAAACATTCTAAACAAAAATATCTCTGTCATTGACATATTTATTTATTATTCAACAGGCTTTCTCTCTTGTCAATGTTTGTCTTCCCTCCCCCAAAGAAAGTCATCTCATAGTCAGGCTCACTCTAATTAGGTGGATTAGACGTTGGTGTAGAGTGTGCGTCTATCTCTATTCTAATCCTGTATCCATTTTCTTATTATCTCGTCGTCCCTCTTTCAACATCTTCAGTCAACTGATCATAATTTCTTTGAAAATAATTAGAAATTCCGAAAAAGTACGAGCAAAAGAAGATGTTGGAGGAATACATTCGTACTAGTGTCGAAAATTCAGTGTTTACCTTTACTGAAGACTAGAAAATGAACACAAAAACAATAGCGAATAAAGCGCATGTTCTCAAGTTACAGTCTAGGAATTCAATGCTAATTGATGTTATTTTTACGGTTTTGTTCTATTTACAAAAGTACATTTTGAACTTTCTTTTTGATCTTGGTTTAAAAATGAAAGTATCATGTCAAGTGCTCATTGGATTCTATTTTTTAACCATGTTTTTTGCTTAAGTTGTTTCACTTTTTATTAGATTGGTTACAAACTAATAAGTTAGAATCTTTTCAGTAACTGTCGTTCATAGAATTCACAACAAGAAACAAAAATAACTAGTGTTCTCAAGGTATATTTGCCAACTAAACCTTACCTGTCATCATACACAAAATCCGCTTTTAAAGAATTAGAATAAACAAGAGCAGCTAATAATGCAACAATGGAATAATGATAATGATAAGGAAGGTGTGATATCAATGAACTGTTCGGGCGATGACCTTTTTTCATGATTAGACACGAATCATCAGGGTGCTCTAGGAAGGAAATGAATGTTCACGATGATGTTGTAGGGGAGGAAGGGAGGAGGACAAGAAAGGAGAAAGCTCCGCCTACTATTTGAGGAGAAGAGGCGAGAGGAAGAGAAAAGGTTTTTGAAAACGTAGGTGAACGGATTCCAATTTTACAAAATTGTTCAAATAATGATATCAACCTTTAGGGTCTTTCGAAAGTATGAAAGTGTATTTCGGTGGAAATGAGATCGAGAAGAATAAGAATTGTTATAAATGAGAATTTCAACATTACAGTTGTAGACACATGTGAGAGTTCCTTGGTGTTTCCGTTAATAAACCCATATGAAACACGCCAGATTGATCTAAAAACCCGAATTTTTTCGACAACTTCTGAATTCTGAAAATAAGTAACCAATATTTTTTTGGTCTTCGAAATTTGATCTTCTCTTTTAGAGCTTGTTCGAGATGTATTTCTGTCTCCAACGTCAAGGCTTCAGATGTCCAAATATTGAGATTTACAAGAGAAGTCGACTAAAAGCGATGGGATCAGTCTGAAAAATGAGTTCTGCTCAGTTTTTGAGTCAATGTGTTTCCAAGGTTATCATCCATAGAATTTCCTACTTGGAAATGTTTTTAATTGCACCAACTCTCATTTCTAACGGTTAGTTTTTCTCTTTACTCGTTTCTAACATCACCGTAAACCTGGAGAACTTAATGAATGTTCGACATACTCTGGACAAACTTATTATTCACAAAAGGGAAAATCTTGTGACGTTCGATAAAGAATCTTTTTTGAGGTCTCTTAATTATTGAAAAATACCCAATCTTCTGAGATTTCATGATCGTCTTTTACTCACTCTTCTCATCTGACATCTAACCTATTCTTTCGTTCTGTCTCTCGATTATGCGGAGATAACACCTTTTCGTTTGATCTGTCATAAATCCTTATAAATCACAGTTTGCCGATTGACCTTACTCTCGCCAGTGTGGTGTTCACCTTATCGTTCTCACAAAATCGTGAGACGATTTGAGGGAGGAAGGTTTTTCAACGAGGTTGGTGCGAAGTCATGTTATTATAAACTGCCCTAAAGAAGAAGAAGAAGTAAAAGGTGATAAAAAGAAAAATAAAATTTAATAGATTTTTGAGGAATGGAAGACAACAACACAAATGTTAAAAGAACTTTTAAGGATCGAACGATCAAATGTAAACAAAGATAATATAGATAAATTAAAGACGAAGAAAAATTATTCAGCAGGAGATTCTTCATTTCCTGTACCGCCAGTACCCGTTGGTTCGTCATCATCTGGTGCTCGAGATTTTGTGGTTTTCTCCTTTCGATCCCGTTTTCCACTGCTACTATCATCATCTTCTTCCCGACGACTTCTCTTTTTCCGATCATCGTCATCACCACGCCGTTCACGCCTCTTCTCTCGTTCCCTGTCATCACGACGCCTTCGACGATCTCCAGACGTGCTACGACTACGATGCCGTCTTGAAGATGTTCGTTCCGATTCTCGATCTCCACGACGTCGCGAGTCTCGGTCTCTTCGCTCTTCTCTGTCTCTTCTCGGACTCCTAGATCTGGATCGTTTTCTCCTCGATGTCCTTCTCTCTTCGTCATCATCACTAACATTTGCAAAACTAGCAGTGGGCAACAGTGTTCGTGGTGGCTGCGTCGCCACAGGACTAGGCCCAAACCCAGCTCTTGAGTGCTGTTGGAACTGCGGTGGTGGCATACTGAACCCAGGTGGCGGAAGGCTCGTTGCCATCATTCCCATCGGTGGTATTCCTGGCGGAGGCATGTTTGGATTAAAACTAAGTGGTGGGAGACCCAAATTCAAATCGAGCCCGCCGCCAAATTGTGTGGGAGCGCTAGTGACTGGAGCTGATTCAACACCGGGTGGAAGGTCTGCTCTAGTATCGATTCCGGGTGGCGCTTCTGAAATAATTTCGTTTATGTGGTACTTCGTAGTGCATTACGATTTTTACCTGCTACAGATGTGGGAGTAATCACAGGCATTGGCGCAGGAAGACCCATTGGCGGCATGCCTGGCGGCGGTCTTGTGAAATCCATCATGGAAGGAGTTGGTTGTTGGTTACCAGAGATTACTGTTCGAATTATTTGCTCGTTTTGAATTGAAGTCGACGGAGCTGGATGATGAATGGGTTGCTTAAAACGACCCCCGTTATCTGTGAGTACTTTCACAACACTCGCAGCTGCAAATTTATTTTACGACTATTAGCGATTAGTACAACAACTTCTTACATGTATTTATGACTGGATTTGCTAATGGATTGCTGATTTTGATGGCCGAGAACAATGCATTATTAGCTGCTTGCTGATTACCCGAGAACTCGGCTCTCAATTTCTTTTGACGCTCACAGTACAAGTTCCATGTTTCTTCGGTGAAACCATAATTGAAATAATCGGTGATATCCGCTCCAGGCTTTCGCCAGGGACGATCTTCCATTTGGGCGAGATCGAGGTCGTAGATCGGTTTATCATTGATCAGTGCAATAGAATCGAGATCTAATTTTCCTTGACGAGCGGCAGGTTTCTCAGTTGGCTCCATCTTTCTAATGGTAACCTGAACACCACCGCCTTCCTCATCTGATTCGTCATCGTCAGCGAACGGATTGTTTTCTTCTTCAAATTGGGCTTCTTCTTCATTATCCACTGCAGTACCCTCTGCTTCATTTCCATCTTCATTGTCTGCGCCTTTTGCAACGTCAGCGATTTCGGGCAAGTTTTCAACATTCACACCATCGTCAGCTACGTGAACAAAACCTTCATCGAATTCAATATCTTCCTGTTCGATTTCATGACGTACTGGTGCTCCTGGCGCGAATTCGTTCTGTAAGTGAGTTAAATTTAATGAGAAACAATAAGAAAAACATACTTCATCACTGAGATCTATAATGGCCTCATTTTCTTCCATTTTCAAATGACTTTTGCGCAAACGATCCAAAAAACAGTGTTCTGGCAAACAGAAGAACAAGAAATATGCAAGGCTCAGATTTTATTCCATTTATTAAACAGTGCGCGAGTGTAAGAACGGAGCGTCGTTGTTTCTCTATCTCTCTTCGTTTTGCGTACTGTCTCTCCAATTTTTTTATAGGCCCGTTCCAAATTTTACACGTTTGTTCAGTCACTGTTCCTATTTTGAGTTTTCCAATGCTCGATTAGTTTCAGTTTTGTCTCATCTTTACTATTATTACCACACAAATTCTGTGTGTGTGTTTGTCTGTGTATCCAGAGCCATATCTAAGCTCCTACTGAACCGATTTTCATAATTTTTTGACTGATCGATAGAGAATGCTGACGTGATGATGCCCGACTTTTCCGTTTTTCGATTAGATCACTGATAAGCTCTGTGCTATCTATGCACATAGTCAAAATCGCGTTGCCCAGCGGATGCCACGCGGTTGAGGCGCGAAGCGCCGGAAACCGTCTGGTTTTTCTTAATCTAAGCCGAACAATATTGTTGGGAAAGTTTCTTGATTTCTGGAAAAATAGCGCCGAATATCATTCGTGCGAGTTTGACACGAAAGTCAGAGTAGATCACAAGTTATTATTCGATCTCCGCGCAATACAAAATCGGTATAATGCTTTGCCCATGAAACGTTCAGCATTGAATCATCTTCTTCTGACTGTTGCTCTCCTCTTGTGAGATAAAATAATGATACACTTTCTTTACCATTTTCATCTCCTTTGCAATCTCCTTAGCTTTTTCTAATTTATTGTCAGATGTTTCGTTTCAGGGTAATTATTCGTGCGAGATGCCTCGCATCGAGTTCGAGCCGAAGCTCGATTTCAAAGACGTTCTTCTCCGTCCGAAGCGCTCGACGCTCAAGAGTCGCGCCGATGTCGACTTGGACAGAGAGTACATTTTCCGTAACTCCAAGGCCACCTACGTCGGAGTCCCTGTAGTCGCCTCAAACATGGACACTGTTGGAACCTTCGAAATGGCTACCGCTTTGAACAATCATAAGATGTTCACAACCATCCACAAGCACTACTCGGTAAACGAGTTGCGCCTAGAGTTATGACAAAGTTTATGTTTTTCAGGTCGATGAATGGAAGGCGTTTGCTGCTTCTGCTACTCCAGAAGCGTTCAATAATCTGGCAATCTCCTCAGGAATCTCGGAAAATGACTGGAACAAGCTCAGTCAGGTCATCAAAGAAGTTCCACAACTCAAATACATTTGTCTCGATGTTGCTAACGGCTATTCGGAGTCGTTCGTTGATTTCATTCGGCGTGTTCGTGAAGCCTACCCGACTCATACTATTATGGCCGGAAATGTGGTCACCGGTGAGATGGTTGAAGAGCTTATTCTCTCTGGTGCCGATATCGTCAAAGTGGGAATCGGACCGGGATCCGTCTGCACCACAAGAAAGAAGGCTGGCGTCGGATACCCACAGCTCAGCGCTGTTTTGGAGTGTGCCGATGCTGCGCACGGTCTCAACGGCCATGTCATGAGCGATGGAGGATGTAGCAATCCAGGAGATGTTGCCAAAGCTTTTGGAGCGGGAGCCGATTTCGTTATGATTGGTGGACTGTTTGCTGGACATGACCAAAGTGGAGGAGATCTCATTGAACACAATGGAAAAGTAAGTGATTTGTTATAAATCTGTTTAATTTAATGGCCTACTTTCAGAAATTCAAGCTTTTTTATGGTATGAGTTCGGACACTGCCATGAAAAAGCATCACGGATCGGTGGCTGAGTACCGTGCGTCGGAAGGAAAAACTGTAACCATTCCATACCGAGGAGATGTCAACGGAACCGTCCAGGATATTCTCGGTGGAATCCGTTCTGCTTGCACATACACTGGATCTAAGCAGCTCAAGGAGCTTGCCAAACGTGCTACGTTCATTCGTGTCACTCAACAGACCAACGACATGTATGTGCCATTCGAGGTGCCGACTCTTCCTTCTCAATCCAAATAACAATCTTTTTTTGTCATTTTCGCATTTTTTCATTGAGTTTTCACTTTTTTATTGTGAATAGGCTCACAATTTTATTCATCTCGGTTGTTTCAGTTTATAACCTCTAGCTTTATCGGTAATACATCTTGAACTTAGATCCAGTTTTCTAACATAAAAACAAACACATCTTATCAAAACTGGGTCGTTTTCCATTTCGATCGCTTTTCCCCTTCATTTCTTCGGGATATCAAGTTCATTCTCTTCTTTTCATTTCTATGGAGTTCCTTCCTTCACAAGCCAGAGAAGCAAACGTATTCCAAAAATTCAGTTCTACATGGAACTGTGTCAAGTGTATTGGTTCGTTCCTCTCTTCTCCATCGATCTCATTTGCCAATTCAAAAAACAAGATACTTCAAAAGAGAGGAAAACTAGTGGTTGGACACAGTATCTCTTGCGTTTTCTGCCATTTTTCGCATATATTTTCTATCAAAAGACGTATTCTGAAAATGAAATGAGTTCGTGTAATTTCGTACTTTGAACTCATGGATCGAAAAATCAATTAGGCACCAGAAAAGGGAAATGATTACTTTAAATTTACTTGAAATTTTACTATGTTTCTGATAATCCCTTCTTGTTAATACATTAAGTTTATTGACGCCTCTGCCACCAAGATTAATTCGATTTTCGTTTTCAGAGTACTATTTTGATAGGTGTTTAGCAGAGTTCCAGGGAAGTGAATCGGAATTCATCTGGAATTGCTCCAAAGCTCTTTGAATAGCGGTTGAATTGAAAAACAGAGGTAGAACTTTTCAAGAGATTTCTATTGGAATGATGAAGGTCAGGGTATAGTGATTCTGAGTGAAATTATGACATTACTGCCGGCGCTCTTCTCGTCCGGAAATAATATGAACCACAACTTCAGTCAGAATCACAATTTCTAGACGATCTTTATCTGACCGTTTTTCGAAGAGTTGTGAAGCTCTTCCAGTTAAAGTCCGTTCCACTTGCGTGCACCTTTGCTGTTTAGTGAACTCAATTGTGTTCTCAATACGTTTTTTCATAGTGATAAACAAGATCCCTTGTCAGCCAGCTCTCTCTTATCGTCCTTGTATTAGAGGTGCTCTTAAATTAGAGGAAGGCTATCTTTATTGCATGTGCATTTCGAACTAGCTGTTTTTTTGTTGCAAAACCTCTAGTTTGCTTCAACTTTTTCATCAAAAACCACTAGAAATGTGCGTAAATATATGAACTTTATTGCAAAGATCTTGCGATCTTCTGTCGAAAGCACTGATAAAAAGTAAGAATGGCTGCCCTTTTAATAGAAGTTGCTCTTATATTCGAATAATTTCTTATACTGGTAACCTGAACTAGCTTTCCATATTAAAGAAAGATGAAAGTTAACAGTAGACACTAAGGAAGCCAGATAAACATTGAAATTAAAATTTATTTTTTTCTATAACCTCCTTGATAATCTTGATAATTTTTTTTCCGCCAGTCTCTTACATTCTGATGAAAGATCATGATTTGTTTTATCCAGAAAAGCATTTCAACCAGTCTATCCTTTTCATTTTCTTTTCTTCCCATCATCTTCTTCTTCCTCGTTTCTCATTCCAATCCTCGTTTCTGTTCAGGAGGATCTGTAAACGTAGACATAAACAAAAAGCCCGGTTTTGTCAGTAATACAAACTAATTTATCATTTTATTGGTGTGATGATGGTATTCAATTAGGGAGATATGTGTTTTTGTTGTTTTGCCATCATCTGCATGGGAAACGCAACAACACGACAGCTATTTGGACTTCTAGTAGAAAAAGAAAGTTTATTTCACATATTTGCAAGACTTTTTTGTTTTTTTTTTTTCAGAATAAACTTGTGTACTGTTTTTATTCAATGACAATTTATATATTTAAATCCACCCTATAGAGTCTTCTAATCAATTTCATGTCTAACTCTGATCTATTTTCTGATTTTTTAGTTTGGTTTGCTCTCAAATATTTCTTCAAGTTAAACTTCAGTATTATTCCAAAGTATTTGGAACTTCCGACCATTGATCATTCTAGTCAGAAGATCAACATGATCAGATTATTTTTCAATTACCCATCCTGAAATTGCCTCTACCGTTATTCTTTCTCTACAAAACCGGATCCGTCTTTTGGTCCATCTTCCGTTCATAACGAGATTGGTATTGGTCACCTGACTTTTTACCCACTTCATCTATTATTTTCCTACTGGAACTACAAAAAGATCAACATTGTTTCCAGATCAGTCAGTAGACATGTTGAAAGTGGTTTTGTCAATCCTTATGGTCTTACAACTCGGCCACGCATTTGAATGTTTCACGTGTAATACTGAACTGACAAAAAATGGACCATGCATTGACAGGGTGAGTGTGATTTGTGATAGTCACATATATTGAATTCAAACGTAGAATCGATAGTCAGTAAGTAAAAAAAAGGAATTTTTAAAACTTTTTTTGAATTTCATTATTCGATTTTTTTCGAACTATCTCAGAGGCGCACGAAAGTAAATCTTAATTCGTCTGGAATTGCTCCAAAGCTTTTCAAATAGCGATTGGGTTGAAACACTGAGCACTGAAGAAAGGAAGAACTGTCTCAGGGTTTTCTGTTAGAAAAACAACGTCTAGAAGTAGTGATTCTGAATTTAGTTGTGACATTACTTCCGGCATTTTCCCCTCTGGAAGTAGAACGGATTTCGTAAGTCGGAAGAAATGCTACAACTTCGTTCAGAATAACTATTTCTGGACGTTGTTTATTCCAATAGAAAGCCCTGAGAACGTTACTCCACATAGGCCCAACTTAACCTAGCGTTTATTCATTCATATCCAGAAGACAATATGCGAGAACTCAACATCGTGCTCGATGGCTGTAATGTATCACTCTGGGCGTTCTATCGTCCGTAAATTCTGCACACCGCCAAACACTCCAATATACCAGTATCTCATGATGATACCCGGTGCAAGTATGTGTCAAAACATCGATATGACCGAGCTGTCGCCTCCACTACGCCAACGAAGACATGCCGGACCACCAGCAACTCCCGGTGAGCAAGCGTCTCTTCTCTGCGTTTGCACAACTCCTCTTTGTAATAAGGGAGTTTATTCGAAGGTTTGAATTCTATTTTTATCTTTTTGCTCATCTGTTTATTAAGGTATTGGAAAACACAATGTTGAATAACTTACCACGACGTCTTCTTCCACCTCTTGAGAACTTTAGAAAAGAGTCAAAGCCAGAGGAAAATATCGAATTCGATGACAATATGGCACAGCAAATGGCAGATGCTGGTTTCTGAAGCTGGAAGAAAAATATAAATAATATAAAAACTAATAAACCCTACTGGTATCTTTTTTTGTGTGGTTAGAAGAGTTCATTTCATATTGTTTTCCATTGATTTGTTAGCGGGTTTCTTGTTCAATGTGTATTAAATTCGGTATCCATTTTTGTGAAGATAAATATTGATAAAAGTATGTTCTTTTTCTCGGCTTCTCAAAGTCCTTTCACCAATAATCTATGCCTAGTCTTCCCTTTCCAAGTACAGCTTCATGAAACTTTTCCAATTACTACCATTTATTACTATGGTTTCTCTTCGGGGACAGTTTTTCTCTATTCCCCAGTCATTCCTTCTGTTTTCATCTCAGTACAGTAATTACCGGAAAACGCTTTTGACACTTCCAACCCTCCGGTTTTCCACAGGTTTAGGTTCAAGCGGTTTCACCACTTCCGCCCACTTTCACTTCTTTATTTTCCTCCCATTTATTTTTCTATAGTCTCCCCCTTTTGTTGCGTAACTTCTCTTTTACGTCACATCCATCACAATGGTGCATATTTTCATAATATCCATGACTATTTTTGGCTTATCTCAAGGTTTATTTTTCAATGGTGGAGGTGGTTGTGGGTGTAGACCACAACAATGTAGTTGTGCTGCACCATTACCTATTGCTAGAAGTTATTGCCCAGTGAGTATAAACCTTTTAAGGACAAGTCCGGAAATGAGAAAGTAACTTGTTCTCATTACCGCTTCTGTCACGTACAAAGAAAGCTATTGAGTACTTCAAAATGTTGAGCCAATTCTTTGCTCTGTGACATGTTCTCGAATATGATTTTCAACCGAAACCAAGACTATGAACATCAGATTCTCTATCGTTTTTGTTCGTCTAGTTCGTATCCAGATTCTACATATTTCACAGTTATTAATAGGGGGAAAATCGAACAGACCATATTCATAAATTAATGTTAGAGTACTTGGCTCATCTTGAAACTTATGACCTTCTTCAAAAGATCTGGAACGAATTCAATAAAAAGTTAGTTGAATAAAAAAGTTTTTAGAAAGTTTCTTACAAAAACTATACATATCATAACTAAACATAAAAACCATCAAAAACTTTGTTTACAGCCGTCACCTTGCAGTCGTCCATATCTACCGTACTCTCCGGTTGCCTATCGTCCAACACTTCAAACTTTTATTCAACAGCCGTATTACGCATCGGCTCAACCCATCCCTATCCAAACTCAATTTCATAATTCTTATCAGCAGTCACCAGTTTTTCAGCCACAACAAATCTTGACGAGTGGGCTTGACATCATTTGAATCAATAGCTTATTCTTCTTTCAGGCAGCTACAATGCTCCATTAAACCCATCCTATATAAGTTCTCCTCCTCAAAATGCACCTGTTCAGGTAGCTTCTGCAAAAGGTAAGCGAATATATTTCTAAAAGTTCGAAAGAAAGAGAAAATTAAGAAACCACAGCCGACTCATTCGATACAGTCATTCAGAAGAGCAGAGCAGGATCTACACCCGAAAAAAATGATTTGGATATTGACGTAGTAACAAAACATTCTTAGTTGTTCTTAGTTAACCTCTTAGTTAAAGATCTTGTTTAGGTTTTAAAAAAGTCAAATTTCCAGAACGCATTGTCTAATTTCGAAACTTCTCTTCAAGCGTATAAATCAATGAATGGAATTCGAGGAATCCGTAGAGCACAGGGATCGAAAGCGGAGAAATGTTCGAGTACTCGTCTCCAAGAAATCATGGAAGGGGTTCGTCGTTGCGCAGTATTCATAAAGAACTTCTCTGCGTTCAGGCAATGACTTCGAATGTGTCTCTCTCAAAGCTGAAAATCTCACAGGGAGCCAAGAAAGAGTTCGGATACAACTTCGATGTCATTTGCAGCCAATACGATTTTTCCTATTTGATTTCTTCAAACATTTTCTGCCGAGTTGAATTCGATGGCCAAATCTGTTTAGCATATGAGAATTAAAACGAATGTTTCCTCTAGTGTGTGTATATTTGTGTTACAAATGAAGATTACGTTTTATCTCGTGTTATAATTTAGTCTTTGAGAAACCGGATGATACAGGTAAGTAGACTAGCAAACCAACATACAGAGTTCAATAATAAATCAAGATACAGATAAATAAATATACATGTCATAATAATTACTTGGGTGCTGAAAAGAAAAACTAGCTGATTATTCGGATGGCTTCCGAGGGTCCATTAATTTCAAAACGACTTTTTTGCCGAGGTAAGTGCCAAGTGTGAGCCGAAGTCGTTCATCGTCTTTTCTACTAGTAATTTTTCGGAGTTTTCTGATTCCTTTCGCCATCCGATCTTTTTTAACTTTCCGAGAGCGCTGTTTTGTGTGGCTTTCGTCGTCGGTGTCCGATAGATCGATGATTGGAATGCACTTCTGAAACGATATTTTGAAGCATGGGAAATTGTGAGGGCGATGTTCGTTAATAACAACTCGGCGATTGGGGAAACGGTGGTCGAAAGAAGCGAACATATTTGTTGCTTCGGCGACAGACGATCACTTGGCCGTTCTTTCCCCGAAAAAAAGGAAATGGCCCGCATCGCTGGTTCAAAATACATGACGTTCTGCACATTCGAGTACTTAGTAACAATCTTTACTATTAACAATCACCAAATTCTGTGTGTATGTAGCGGACCGTAGCGTCCTTCCCAGTAAACCAATTCTCATAGGGTTTGGACACGTCGATGCAGAAATTGGCGAGGATGATGCCCGTCATTTTCGTTTTTCAATTGGAGCTCTGCGGAGCTCTGTGCACTCTAAGCACGAAACCTCAGCCCTGCCCACCTTCACGCAAATTATAGTGGCCATCGCGGGCCGAGATCAATGTAACGCGCGGTGGTGTAGTGGTGAAGATGTTTGACCGCCACACACACGGCCCGGGTTCGATGCTTCGAGCGGACAGAACTTTTTTGTTTCGTTGTTGAATCATTAAACGATGGATTCTGAAGGCTGTCGTCTTCAGAAAAAATTTTTCGAAACCCGAGGAAATTTTAAGTTTATCTATTTCATCGTATGACGGGACGAAAAACTTATATTCTGAAACTTCTCGACGACGGGAAAAAGAAGATGAAAACATTTTGGAAAGCTTCGAAATTGACGGAAATTGACAAAAATTTAATGCTTCTCTCATTAAAGGTCGGACAGGAAAGTTGTGGGGACTGAGTTTGAGGACTAGGTATGCATTTTGTCGTAAGATGTGGTGTATACACTAACTTTCAATTTTGATTATTTTCAAGAAAAACAAAAACCGTTACCATCGATGGGGTCGAACTAAGCTACCGTACCGATTGGTGGTCCGCCGCGTTACCGGCTGAGCCACGGGGACCAAAACGTGGCCGCCCTCATTAGGCGGCTACGAACTTGCCTCTCGCGCCCATAAACTAGGTAGCGTGATAGTTTTGCTCCTACGCTATGTTCCGGACTTAAAATATGGGTTTACATTGGTCCTTTCCTTATGAAATAGAAAACACTACGATTTGAACTTTTTCAAATTTTACCACCTTTAAGTGGTTCAGCGATGATTTGGCGGAGATGATTGTCCGGTAAATTCAACAACCAAGGTAAACAGGGATTTTTTTTAAACTCATTCTCCAAAACATAAAAAAATGAGGTTTTCCTTGATTTTGGGATTTTTAAAGTAATTTATTATTGAACTTCATCGTGCAAGTTTTGATAGCCTCCTTTGTAAGAGGCTGCCAGCTTTCAATCTGTTTTGTAGAGCAAAAAGCACGTTTTGAAAAGATATGACCGATAAAAAAAATCTTTGGAGTTATTTTTTGAATTTCTGTGATTATTCGTTCACATGTCGAAGAAAACTGCTCTCTAAACAAATATATGTCACAGTAGACCAGAAGCGGTTTTAAACAGCGGAATTCAAGAAGTGGAGTGGCAGAAAAAAAACCTGAGCATCAGCACGTCGACATATAGCGAGACAAAATTTTGAAAAGAGCATAATCATAACAACTTTTTCCACTTTGCTTCAATAAAACCCAGGGAGACACACCAACTCAGGCTTCACAGAAAATGGAGTCGCCGGAGGCGACGAAGTTTTCTGGTAAACTCAAAAAGCAAATTTTTTCTCTCATGCTCTTTGTTTTCACAGTTACGCTTCAAGTCTCGTGGAATTTTTTGGTCAAACGCTTCAGCCGATCAGACTTGGTTATTGAAGAAACGGTGGACAACCGCTGGCTTTGGTGAAATTCTTAGTTGTTTCTTGGCTTCAAATCGGCAGCGTTATAATTGTCTTCTGTCAGAATTTATTATTTCCAAGTCAAGCGCATAGTTTGAAACCTTAAACTTTCGTGAAACGGACAATCTGACGATGACTCGGAATACCGCCAAAGCCAGGCGTTGACCGACGTTTTTGTTTTCAGTTTTATCGTCTGCTTGTATTAGAACGCTACATTCTGCGCAGTTTCGCCAACACGATTCGCTGAGAAACTAGTTATTTGACAAACCTTTCCGATCGAACTCTCAGCTGAGTTCGATTTTTGCAGGAACTCTGTTGGACTTGTTAGACTTTCGAAACGAAGCGGTGACTCGGATGTACTTGACACAGAGCGGGAATAGGGAAGCTGAAAACAATATATTACTTCTCAACAACAATGACAAAATATACCTCGAAAGGAGGAGAAATAGGCTGTTGAAAAGTCCAATTTTCTGAATCAGTAGAACTGTTTGAAGACGCTGACAGCCTTGTAGCTACAGAGAATGGAAACGACGAAGGAGAGCAAAAATGTGACTGAAAAAGATTGAACCATAAATAATTCAGTGGTATTTTGTTTTACCATGTCCGGGGTCATTGGCATCATCGAATACACGGGAGGGTAGAAAGAGGGCGGAGAAAACATCGGAACCTGGAAATTTCACTTTCAGTTGAAGCTATGAAATTTTGGTGATTTTACCTGGAAGTTTGTGGGATTCGGGTACATTTTTGTTATCAATATTAATAATTTACTGAAAAAAAACGATATTGGTCAGAAAATCTGGCGAAAGCGATTTAGAAGTTTCAAAACTCGTGAGTAGCAATGAAATGATGGCGCCGCTGAGTGGCGGGTCTTGGCGCGTACAAACGCTTTCTGTGTTGCGCCTTTAAGTAGAGGCGCAGTTCAATGCAATCAAACAAGACTGAAAACATGCGCCAGCCAGAAGGTGATCAACTCTTCAACTATAAAATTTTCTGATATTTAGTGATAACGAGGATGGTTATCAAATATTCAGAAGTGAAATTTTAATAATAAAAAGATTTCATGAAAATAGCGCAAAAAGGATGAAGCAGGTCGGAAGTGTGAGAATTTCAGAAAAGGCACTTGTAATATTGTATTTGAATCAGAAACTATATCAATTGTTAGTTAAGATCAGTCAAACTTCATTACTTCATAATACTGATAAAATGAACATTGACGTGAGGCTATTTTGTTTCTTCTATTACATCAACACTGAAAATTAAAAAATTTTCCTGGAGTGTCAAATTAAGATCCAAACCTTCCTCAGTCCAAGTTTGACCTTCAGCAACAGAAAGCCCACGGCGGGCGTTTCGACGGACGAGACGAGGAAACGGTTCTTTCGTAGACTGAAGCTAAATATTTTTCCCAAAAACACTCAGAATGGTTGTTGATTTAGTCACCTTCTTCCCTCTTACTCTCTTCTTGACAGTCGTTGTCCCATTCTTCTCACTGACAGCCGGCTTCACGTTTTCATCTTTTTTCATAGCAATGTCTTCAGTATTCTTATGTTCTTGTTTCATTTTTTGTTCAACATCTCTTTTTGCTTTCAGAAGATCATCATAACTATTGATTTTCCTCTGGGTGGCAAGATTGTGAAGGTTCTGAAGGAATTGAAGACGGGGGATATCTCGAGAACGCTCCTCCGCGTTTTGCTTTTTGAGGTTTGGGAGAATAGCTAAAGTTGTTTGTTTCGTTTTGATAGTAACATACAAAATGAACAAAGCTGCATACGAAGCTCATCGGCAATTCCATAGGTCATCTCGGAATGTTCCTTTATTGGATTATTCATGGTTTATCACGTATGATAACTAACAATTTGTTGATGAAAAGCAATATGGTAATGAAAGACAGTACTACTCTACAAACACCCCTTGGTTCCACACAAAAGGGAAACGTGTAAAAAGTAAAATAAAAGTTTAGATTTAATGTTTTTCTTTGGACGAAAGTTCTAGGGGGACAAAAACAATGATGCAGGGTTTTCGAACTTCTGATTGGATACATTCCAATTGATAGAGTGTGCTAATAAGTGCAAAATAAGTGTGAAATTACCTATCCATCCTGAAATAAAAAAATTTTCGTTTTGGATTAATTGATTAGACTCTCAGTTTTTGAAGAAACTGTGTTTGTGTATGGTATCAAATATTGAAGTTACTAGGTGTTTATTTGTTAGTTTTTTGAATAAGAAAAGCGGTTGGAAGCATCCAGAATAACATAAATGACAGAGAACAAAGGAAATAAGCGTCAGTTGTTTTCTATATCAGAAAATTTCTTTTATTCGACGTTAGTTGGAACCATCAACCGAACTTTATCAGAAGCTCAAATACTTTGCTTTCCTTTTTTCTTCGCATTAGTCTTCTCATCGGATTCTTCCGCAAACGTCATTTCTGTAACTTTTTTTTTTCACCAAATCGTTCAAACTTTTATCACCATTATCACTATCTTCTTTATAATGAACATGCTTTATTGCTCGTCTTGGGTTAGTACGTGGAACTCCTTTATCGGCCATCATTCGCTTGAGCTCTTCGGCTGCTTTCTTTTTTTGAGCGAGTACCATTTTCTTGTATTCTGAAATATACATCTTGTGTCTTGTCTTCTTATTTTGGATACCTGATCACTTTTGTAAAGTATATGAAATTATTCATGAATACATTGATTATTGGATTTGCATGATAACAGAATGGTATCTCATTTAGAAATTGACTCGGTAATTAACTGTTTTTTTCTTTGCTAATAACTTGTGCGTTAGTTTCAATGTGATTAGATTGGTGATAGGAATGTCGAATAACCCTCGGAGATAAAAGGAAAACGCAGATTTATGTTCTATAACATTTCACTTCCTAAAATATGATATATTGTCAACTCACTCGTGGTTGCTTTAGCTTGAGGGTGACGAAAAAACCGAACGTTAGACTCAACATATGCCACGTTTTTCTGCACTTCGGCTTCGTACCATGTTCGTTCTGATTCTGGGAAGCTGGCTGAAAAAAAAATAAAGAAGAAGTATACATAGAACGAGCATAGTTTGACCCACTTACCAATGTACGCTTCGACATCATCAATCTCTTTTCCAATTTCTTGCAATACTTCCTCATAAGTGGCTTGGTTGAAAAGAGGAGATGGAGGTGGAGAATGCTCTTTTTCCATCGATTCTTCCTCTTTTTTCGGATCTAATGAAGAATTGAGCTCCGAAGAACTCGAATGATGCGCCATTCTCGAATAGAAATGTCAAAAAGAATGAAGCTCCGAATTGAGAGCTGTTCAGATGAGGGACATGCAAAAAAGAGGGTGTGTCCAGTAGTAAATGGGTGCGTCTGTGTTCTCTTCGTTGCAAAAAAAAGTATAGGGGTTTGGTTTTTGCATTAAAAAAAGACGGAGGAATATTTATTAGCAGAAATATCAGGTTGAAAACGAAAATTGCACATTGCCGATAAAGAATTATTAGTTTCTATTTTTGTTGTCTAAGAGGATTGCTTGAAAGCGAAACATGTGGTCCCGTTCTTTTCGGTTTCGCAGTATAATTCAGTGTTCACAATGTACGAAAATGTTCCCTTAGAGCAGATGACGTCAACGCGTCCTCCAATCGCATCGGCTGCAGCTGATTGAATCTGACGCTTGGCAACGGCAGTGCTTTCATTGATGTTCTGAAAAGAGTACTTGTCTAGAAGTCACGATTTAGTGCGACTCACAGCAAGAATAATAGCCTTCAAATCTTCAGAGTTGCATTTTGGATCAAAGACAGTTTCCTCGTCTCTCTTAACACGTGCAACATAACCTTCCGATTGATCGACTCCGGTCTCCTCCATATCATTCATGATGTGTCTTTTGTGTGGAGCTGCATAAGATGGTGGTGGAGCAACAATTGCTTGCGGTGGTGCGGATTGAGCAGCGAATGGTTGAGGCTGAGCGGCGAAAGGAACTGGAGCTGCATAAGATGATCCAAATGATGCTGGAGCAGCTGGTTGATAAGATGGTTGTGCTGAAAATTGAAACAGTTTTACCGATCCTTTTACACTTTTTACTGCATGAGAAAAAAGTCAATGAGATTCTTTTCTCATGTATTCTGCAGTATGGGATATTTGGCTCGTTGGATAAATTTAAAAGTGATAGGAAAATGATCAAAAAAACTTACGTTGATAGAGAGGTTGTTGTGGGTAAGAACCTCCTGCGGCGAAAGTTGGTGCAGAATATGCTCTAGCATATCCACCACCTCCACCTCCTCCACATGGAGATGGTGGTGGTGGTGGGGGACAAGCTGGCGGAGCAGAACATCCACATGAAGCTCCACCTCCAAAGAAGAAGGCCTGAGAAATATATATTTATAAAGTGAATAAGGGAATTGTTTATGTGAAATGAAAATATGAAGTGGAATTTGAATAATTTCAATACATTTTTTTTTTCAAAATTATATTTTGCAGAAGACGAGGACAAAGAAGAGCCTTTTAGAAGGTGTCAAAAAGCAAAATGGAATTAAAGTTAGATAAAATTAGGATTACATAACATACCTGTGATGTGGCAACACCGATCGCTAATAATAGACCAGTTCTCATGACTATCCTTTTTCTTATCTCAATGAATCCTCAACAGAAAGGAATAATATATCCAATTTATAGCAGAGGTGTGCTTGATCCTCTCTCGGTATCACAACCGCCCGCCTTGTTGCGACGTCGAAACGGGTTCTGGCTCTCCTCCCTTCCTCGTTGTTCATCCAAAAAGGCATCAGATGGAAGAAAAAAGAAGACGAGATATCGGATTTTTTGACCGATTGTTGTGAAATGACGAATAAGACGAAGAGAGGAAAAGAAGGCTTGTAAATTTCGAGAGAGGAGGGAGGGCATGTCACACCTTGAAGAACAAGAAAGAACAAGGAACTATAGTTTGAATTCAATTCTAATTAAAATTTGCATTTCATTTCCAAATGAATTCTTTTTTGCATCGGAAACACTTTATCACCACTGTTCTCTCAATCCATCAAGAAGAAAATGGAATCGGATAGATATTGTATTGCGTAAGGTTTTTTGTGTGGTCTTGGAGAGATTGCATTGCGCACGACGGGAAAATAGAAAAAGACAAACGAGATTTTAGGATCGGCTGGCCGAAAGCGCAACACCATAAGAAGTTCGACAACGATGGCATTTTGGATTGAGGGAAAATTATCATGGGAACGACCGCTGGCCAAGAATTCAAACTGAATTTTCATAATTGATAAGAAGGTTTGAACCTGTAATGATGGACTGAACAAAGGTTTTTAGACACCGTCAATTACAGACTGATAGCCTAGAATCCAAAATTTGCAGACATTCTCCCATTCTTATTTCTTTTTTAGTTTCCCCATTTCTCGAGGAAACGGCGTGGAGAAGAAGTACGAACAGCAAAAAAATGAAAAGGGAAATAAAACGAACTGCCTGTAAATCGTCCACCTGTCGGATTCTCCGGTCTTCGGACTTGCTTCCGTTGTTTTTGAAGTTGATTTTGAGTGAATTCAAAATGGAAAATGGAATAAGAATAACAAAATACGTCGGAACTGATAACTTGAGCTCTCTCTGTTCTTCTGATAAAGTTTGAAATAAATATTATTAATTGGATACAGAATGGCCCCTTACAATTTGATACATTTGAATGTTCACCTGGAAATGCGAAACCGTTTCTTCCAAATAAAACGTTCAAAAGTTCAACTGTTCTGCGTAGTTCATTTTAACAATGTAATAACAATCCTATTCCTACATTTCCTTTGTCTACTTCCTCCTCTTTTCGATTTCTCGACCCGACAAAAAAAGTCGTTAAAATCCTCATTCGATTTTACTCATTTTGTGCTGCATTGAGCAATTTCTGGTTTTGGCAATAGACCAGGAAAAGGCGAATGGGCTTTTTTGACAAGACATGTAATTGAAAAAATGGCATTTTGTTCATTGAGAGATTTAGTAGGGATATTCTTCATTTACCAAATATAATCTCAAATAAAAAGCAGTATAGTGAAATTGTCAATGGAATATTTGGTCGGTTATTGTTTCTTCTGTTGGAATCTTCTGACTGGTTGGAGAGGGCGTCGATGGAAATTACGGGTAACGCTAGCCTTTGCACGTTGGCGGACTTAAAAAACACACTGATTTGTCATTGAGGAATAAAGTTAACTTACAGGTTCCTGGAGAGTTATAATCAGTTGCAGATGGGGAATAACTTGGCAACGAAGCAACTTCACTATCACCAAATGAGTTGGAAGAGTATCCAGATGGAGATGGTGGAGGAGGTGGTGGAGGAGCAGAGTATGATGGTTTTTGAGCATAATCAGATGATGGAGATGGGTAAGCCGATGGAGTTGGATAGGTTGGAGCAACTGGGTACTTCTTTGGAAGAGGATAGGATGGAGTAGTTGGGTAAGTTGGAGGAGTTTGATAACTTGGAGTTGTTGCATACTTCGGTGGCGGAGTTGGATAGACGTTTTCAGCAACTGGATATCCACAAGCGGCAAAAACAATCAGGAAAGCAGAAGAAATGATGAAAAGACGCATTTTGAAAAGATGGATGGTGACTATGAATTATGGAGAACCTTTAAATACTAGGAAAAGTTCAACTTTGACCATTTTAACCGATAGAGAGAAAACCAGAAAGAAAGGTGATTGAAGAGAATGGGCTAATAAATTCTAAGCATTTTGAATGCTGAAGTACACAAAATGTTTCGTGTCTCTAGTTTCCTATTCAGTGTAGGTCGTTTCATTTCATCACCATTCATGAAAGAAAAAGAAATCATTGTATCGAAGTTCAAAGTTTCGGAGATATTTTAAAAGAAGATAGGAAAAACATATTCTCAATATTCTCCCAATATTCCTATAATTTCAACAAAAAAAACAAGTTTTGGATAAAACGTGATTAAGAAGGTGAAAATATTTTTCTTCTACAGCTAGTATTCAACATTCAACATCCGGCTCCAAGTATATTTTCCGATTTGCATCTAACATCGCTAGTCGAGACTTTCAGCAAACGGTTCTAGCATGCTTTTGGAAGCAAAGCTATACCTAAAGTTTTTCAGACTTTGAGATTTGGAAAATAACGCACTGATAATTCGACACCAGGTTCCTTCTCTGATTCTTAGATTTTATGAACGCCAGTAGACAATTTAAAAAAAAAGAAAGGTTTTCTGTTAGATTGATCTTTCATTCCTAAAGAATATCTTAGGCCAGAAGCTTACTTTTCGATGGTTGAAGATAAGACTGACTGTTTCGAATAAATGTCTTTTCTGAATCGAATTGTCGTTGTATTTTCCTTATGGACTTAACCGCAGCTCGAAGATATTGTATCAATTCGTCAATATTTTAAATGCAATTATATCTTGGTAAATATAAAACTGCAGTTGAATTGGAATAGAACAATTTTATTAGTTCAAGTTAACATATCAAATGATTACTGTTTCTTCTGCTGGAATCTTCTGATTGGTTGGAGAGCACGACGCTGGAAGTGACGGTTATGAGCAGTGCGAGCCTTAGCACGTTTCCGATCTGAAAAAAGAAGGTTATTGGGACAGACAAAATTGAGATCTCACATTCAGTAGTTGTTGAAGATTCCGTACCAGCTGCATTGTCTTCATCAGAGAAAAAGTTAGAAATGTCAGATGATGTAGTAGACGAAGAATACGAAGAAGGACTTTGATATGTTGGAGCAGCGACTGGATACTTTTTCGGTACTGGATAAGAGGGAGGTGGTGTTGGGTAGCTTGGAGTGGTTGGATAGCTCTCGGGTACTGGATATCCGCATTGGACGATAACAGCCAAAACAGCAGAGAAAATTATAAAGGAAGAATACATTTTTGAACGAATGAATGATGTTTCTACATTCTGAAAACTCTTTTATATATGGCTGGGTTTTAGTTCATTTTTGACCAGTTAGCACTGGTTTTTTGACCCTAGCTACATGGAAACGGGAACCGCCTTAAAACCAATTATAGTTCTCATGAAAATGATTTTGGATGGGGTGGCATTCCCGTGCAAAAGAGAGGATCGAAGATTATAAACTGCTAAACACAAAACGAATTCCGAGTTTAAAACTAGTAATTCCAACTATAAAACGTACTGCCCATTGAGTTGAGGATTTATCAAAATATCATCTCGAACTTAATAACAAGATAGATCCAGATTCAAAGCCCAGTTCGAGTTAAAAATCTTTACTTATCACAAGAAACTCAGGTGCGTTGTGCCTATGATTGAAGAACATCCTAAAACCTGAACCGGCAAGTGTTCTAATGTTCAAAGCACTTGTCTGTTTAAGAGAGGTTCCGTTTTATTTGGAGCTGACGCTTTTTTTCCGAACAATGTTTCGAATTTTCAAGTGAACTAATGCTTAATAAATGCTCTTTTTTCTCTAAATTGAAGCAAGAAGCATAATGATTGCTATTTTTTACCGCCGCGTGTGCAATGCAGAAAATAATTTTCATAATATGATTTTATCCTTTCGGAAAATCAGTGTCAAAGCTTATTACCTCTGCTACTCTCATCATTGATACTTTTCATCATTGAGACAACTTTGGACAGCCAATGCCGGTCTACAAGGGGTGCGTGTGTAATATAAGTTTCATGGTAATGTCCGTGAGTGTATAGCTATATTTGAATGTTCCGATCCCTCTCTTTATGTGCTTTTCGTAACCACTAGAAAAAAAGTGTCTATTGTGTGACGCCATAAAAAGTTTCAATTGGGTTGTTGCTACATACTTTAAAATTTATGAAATGAATTGCCCAATTTTTTAACGAGTGTTTGAGAACTGAAATTTGATGTTGTGTTTTGGACCGAGCCTCAGATTATGCATTATTTACCTTGTTGCAACAAATTCGATACTGGAAATAGTTGAATCAAAAGTTTATTGGATATGAACACCGACAGTTAGTAATTTTTAACGAAAATCATTACTGTTTCTTCTGCTGGAATCTTCTGATTGGTTGGAGAGCACGACGCTGGAAGTGACGGTTATGAGCGGTGCGAGCTTTAGCACGTTTGCGATCTGAAAGCCAAACATCTTAATAAAACTTTAACAAAAACTGGTTCTAACATTCGGAGGGTGGGGTGTATGTGGTGTATTCAGACTCTGAGCCTACTCCGCTATCGCTGAACATATATGATGGAGTTGAAGCTGGTGAAGCAGAATATGAAGGTTGCTGAGCATAATCAGGTTGTGGAGATGGATAATTCGCTTTGACAGGGTACGATGGAGCAACTGGATACTTTTTCGGAACTGGATAGGATGGTGGGGATGTTGGATAACTGGGTGTGGTTGGATAGCTATTAACTGAATAACCACCATGAACAAGCACCACAAGGAGAGCAGCAGAAATGATAAGAGAACGCATTGCTGAAGGAATGGATATTTTTGCCAATTCCGCCGCTTATTTTATACAGTTTCGCGAGAAATGACTTACGGTCAGTATAATGTGAAAATAGAATGAGTAGTACTTTTCCATCGTGAAAAACGTTTCTATACGAGTGATGGTCGGGGGGGGGGGGGGGGGGGGCGACTCGTTTCTCGGTTTCTTGACTACCGAAACCAACTTTCAAACACAGAAACCACCCATAAAATATAATAGAAAATATCATGGTTCCCGTGCTCTAATTTGTTTCATCGCTTGAAAAAGTAGAACTTGTAAAGAACATTTTATTTGAAATGCAAAACGTTGACCGCAGTTTACTTGCAAAAAAAAATGGATAGAAAATTAGCACAAAAAGTTTCCCAGCTTATTGTCTCGCTTTCTTCTGAAATCGGTGTCTTCGAATAGGCTGGAGTTGACGACGATGGAAACGACGGTTTGGAGCAGTACGAGCACGAGCACGGGCACGAGCACGAGCCTTTGCTTTGGCGCGGCGGCGGTCTGGAATGAAAAGTTGAAAATTATCAAACCACTAATTGATCTCACATCCAGAAGACGAGCCAGCTCCAGTGGCAGTAGACGATGATGGTGTGTATGTTCCATATGAAAGAGAAGATCCACCAACTATTCCTCCAGATGACAAAGATCCTCCATATGCTGGTGCTCCTCCTCCAACAACTTGAGCATCAGTAGGTGGAGCTGGTGGTGAATCATGAACGGATACAGAGTTGTCATCAGATGAATATCCACTGGGTGATGGTGGTGGTGGGGGTGGAGGCGGAGTCTGTGGTGGTGCTCCTCCACCTACTGGAGTTTCTTCTCGATGTCCATACTTTGGAGGAGTTGGATACGACTGTTTGGGAACCACATAGGAATCAGAAGGAGGTGTTGGATAACTATTTTGGTATCCATGAATACCAATGAACAGTATGGCAGTGGAAAGAATGAAGAAATTCATAATTTTTCTGAAGTTAGCACAATATTGGTTACTTTTATACTAGTCCGTTTCACCTTTGACCACTTCGGAAAACCGGAAGACATTGTAGAAAAAGGGGAGAGAACTCATTTAACTACTATTCTTCTTCTCACACCTCGCCTATTTTGGCACCGCCTTTCCAAATGAAACGACCTTCACTTGTTTCAAAGCATACAATTTGGGAATGGAATTTTTGAATGAAAAGGGCATAGTGATTCGTTGGTTCCAATAGTGGTCTTTGAAAAAATCTGTAGTGAAAAGAATAACAGAAGACTTGCACGCGTTGAAACATGTGCAAACTTTTGTAAAAATTGAAAACTGAATTACCTTAAAATCTCGACAACTTCAGCATCCCTAATATAAAGTCACGCCTGAATTAGACTGGCACTAAGTGCCAAAAGTTGAGAAATGTTCCGTTTCAAACGTTCAGAGCAGTATTTTTTGAAACACAATTTTGAAAAAGTGTTGGCTCATGACGCACCTAGTCCTTTTGAAAATTTGAAGAAAAAACGTTCGTAACGAGTGATATTCTCTTATAGAATGGCGCCTCTAATAAACCGGCTCCCAGATAGTCTGTTTATAATAGTTTTCACGGAAATATTGTGTCTTTTTGTAGTTCTTGGTAGGAGTGGCAATGATGGAAAAAAGTTGGTAGAAAACTTATTGTCATCCTAATAAAACAGAACACTGTTTGTATCTATTCTTTAGAAGTTTTATTTGTTTCGTCTGTCTCAATTTTTTGTTTTTTATTTTGTTGTATATATCAGCAGATTATCAAAGTCGCAACTCAAAATCTTTTCATTCTCATTGTTTTTTTCAAATATTTGACCATTTCAGCTATTTGTCACCTCTGATTCACAGAATTAAACGTTAAACTTTTCTCAAGAGCGCACTTCAAATGAGAAAAAAACCACTAACAAAACTTTAAAATTTTTTTTCATTCAAAAGAACTGTTGAACACACTCACGAGAAAAGTAGTGAGTTCGATGCCGATGTGTATAGTTTGAACGACAGAATTAAATTATTACTTTTTGTTTCGCATGTGCTGAAAGCTTTCCGAAGCTTAGATCCCATACTTTAGTTCATTATCATAAAGTTCCCACAGTTCACTTCACAAATTTAAAAAGTTATTGAGCAGAGATAAATCTGATCTTCGAATTTTGGTTCGATGTTTCTTTAAGACTCTTCCACTTCAAAACTTCTTTTAAAAAATGCGCACTTGGAGACTTCCGGATGCTGATCATCGGTTACTAACCGTAGTGACCTTAAACCGTTTCTTGCCTCTCCCACGTGCCAAACCTTGTCCACCTATTTACCCACTTGTCGTTTGTATTCTGAGTTGTTTATGTACTTGTCAACACACCAAAGAACCTTGAAATGTTTCTTTCTTTCCAAGCTATTGAAAAAAAGTTGAATAGGCAAATGGAAACTTTGAAAAGAACACATGAGACTGAACTAAAGTGAGAAGAAAAATTGTGAATGTACAGACAGACGACTGATTGACTTGAAACTGGAGTCTAAGCTTTGGAGAGATGCTTGCGGTATCCACTTGAAGCAGATGCGGATGTCTCGACAACTTGTTCAGTAGCTTGAGATCCATACTCCTGAAAGAATAAATTATTGATCCCAATACTACTTCCGTTTATCCTACTTGAGTTTGAGCTGGAGCTGCCTCAAAGGTTTGTTGTTGAACAACAGTCTCTGGTTGACTTTGAACTGGAGCCTGCTCTTGGTAAGATTGAGCTGGAGCAGCGACGGCAACTGGGGCGGAGACGATTTGTTGTTGCTGATATTGTTGTTGTCCTCCAGAAATGACAGCTGAGGCTCCTTGTTGATATCCAGCTCCACCTTGAGATCCACCGGCATATCCTCCGGCTCCTCCCTGAGATCCACCAGCATATCCACCTTGCCCTCCTTGAGATCCACCGGCATATCCTCCTTGACCACCCTGTCCAGCTCCAGCATATCCTCCGGCTCCTCCTTGAGATCCTCCAAAACCGCCTTGTCCAGCTCCAGCGTATCCTCCGGATCCTCCTTGAGATCCTCCAAAACCGCCTTGTCCAGCTCCAGCATATCCTCCGGATCCTCCTTGAGATCCTCCGAATCCACCTTGTCCAGCTCCAGCATATCCTCCGAATCCTCCTTGAGATCCTCCGAATCCACCTTGTCCAGCTCCAGCATATCCTCCGGATCCTCCTTGAGATCCTCCGAATCCACCTTGTCCAGCTCCAGCATATCCTCCGGATCCTCCTTGAGATCCTCCAAATCCACCTTGTCCAGCTCCAGCATATCCTCCGGATCCTCCTTGAGATCCTCCAAATCCACCTTGTCCAGCTCCAGCATATCCTCCGGCTCCTCCTTGAGATCCTCCAAATCCTCCTTGTCCAGCTCCAGCATATCCGCCACCTCCACCTTGGGAAGCTCCTCCGAAACCTCCAGCTCCGGCATAACCTCCTTGAGATCCACCGAATCCACCCTGTCCAGCTCCGGCGTATCCTCCTTGGGATCCTCCTCCATAGCCTCCTTGCCCGGCTCCTGCATATCCACCTCCTCCGATAGCTGGTGCGGCTTGGTATGCTCCTCCAGCTCCGCCACCATACCCTCCGGCTCCTCCGTATCCTCCTCCAATTGGAGCTGGTGGTGGTGGGGGTGGTGGTGGTGGAGCATAGGCTGCTGCTGGAGCGACAGCATAACCACCACCGGCTGGTGCTGGAGCAGCACCTCCACCACATCCTCCACCACATGCTGGTGGTGGTGGGGCACAACAGCCACCTCCTCCACCTCCACCTCCTAGTCCGAGCATGGAGAAGAGGAAGGCATTAGAGCAACCGAAAAGTGCAAGAAGGACCACGGTCTTCATCATTGTTGAGGATACAATTACTGGAAAAAGAAGTCGTTTAAAGAATTTCTAGGAAAATTATACAAAAGGTCTATAAAGAAAACATCTCAGGAGTATCGAATCACTGTTTTGTAGGCATTCTGAGACTGTAACTGATGCTTCTATATTCTATCCAACGTTTCCTTATATACACACCATTTTTTTGAATCCATCTTTCATATAATTTGTGTAAAACTGACGTCTTTTCTCTTCCGTCTGTCTCTTTTCATATCCACTCCGATCTGTGGAGATGATAAGTTTCTCCTCCTACCTCCTCCTTTCTTCAACCAACACGATGATCATTAACCTAACCGTTGTTGCGTATTGAGAGGAATAACAGGATTACATCAACAGATCAACCCGAAAAAATGGTTTGCAAGTGAGAGGGGGAAATATTCAGAAGCTGGGTGTTTCTGCCTTGTTGCGTAATGCAAAAATCGTTCAATGTAACATGTTTTATCGACTGTTTATTGTCCATGAATGAAAGGTGTGTAAGTCACAAAAAAAGTGGATGTAATAGATGCTAGGGAATTGATAAGAAGCTTTAAAAGGCAATTCACTCTCCAATATGTTATGAAGAATTTTCGGTTCTGTACGTTTATGAAGAAATCTCGATTCTGTACGGTATATGTGGACCCATCGTGCAAAAATGGAAATTGCTTAAAGACTTGATTACTCACATTATATTTTTCACAAGAAAATTTATTCAAAACTGAACATATACCGAAAGCAGAATGTCCAAGTTTTGAGTATGAAATTCTTGCAGTTCAATCTGAGAAAAGCTTAGGAATTTTGTTCTTATGTCTAGGAAGTTGTTATCTTCGTAGTTATAGAATAGGTATCTCAAAACAAAGGCCACTCAATGCCTAAGTCATTTCCCAAAAATTAAAAAAGTTTAGAGAACTAAGATTTCTAGGGCATAAGTCAAAGAGAAAAAAGTCATAGCGCTTAGAGTCTGAAAAAGATGTTCTCTAACTTTTTAAATATGGGTCCGCCCAATTAAGCTTGGGTCCACGTAAATGTTTTTGGACCCACATAATTATTTTAGGTCCATATAATTCTTCGTTGGTCCCCAGCGTACAGAACCGAAATAACCTGGAAAAAAAATCAAAAACCTGGAAAAAAACTACATATATTTACTCGTTTTTTTAATTCGCACAATGCGGTTCATGCGTTCATGAAAGTGTTCTGTCAAATCAAATAGTTCAAATCAAATAACTAGCTAATAATTTATTAGGAGAATGTACCAGACATGAAAATCATCACTTTTTCTCATTATGTCATACGAACACTGACTTGGGTAGAGAAAGCGTTACTTCCGGTGTACACTTGCTTGTTCCGACTGACTAGTTCTGAGAATAGTAATACGTGTTATGGTCTCGTTTCTAAAACTCACTGCTCAATGCATTTCTGTAATCGGAAACAATGTACATCAGAAGAAAACTATCAATTGGTGGGTATAAACTGAAAAAGCTGTAAATAATTCCAGATTGAATGCTAATCTTCAGGTTGAGAAATGGTGCAGAAAGAACAGGAACAATTGGCATGTGAAAGAGAACGGTTGGAACAGTAATTTGGCAAACTAAAGTTTTGAAGAATTGCTTCTGAAGACGCTGATGTGTTGCGGAGAAGTGCTTCAGCTTTTCCACCATTTGAAAATGCATTGTAGTTCCACAGAAAATCATTACAATGTATTGAACAAGCTGAATATTGTTATTTCAACCCTTCATTGTTCTAAGCTCACCAAAATTGATACAGTCCCACACCAGAAAATAAGGCTGCTCTTTCTCAACTGAAGCTTTGTCGGATCTAACTCACTGGGCTCCTGTATTGTACATCTTAATTTCATGAACAACTTTACAACTTTTATAACTCACATAAGCCACAATAATCATTCCAGCTGTCTCTGATATGTTCATATTGTAAACATTCAACATTTCTTCTCTGTTAAAATTAACATGGTTCAATTTTTAATAGAATATAAAGTTACCGAGTATAATCCATAGAGTAATCATCAAATTTTCCACAGAAAAAACATAAAAAAATCCATAGAGCACCAAAGAACAGGGCGTAGGAAACCCAAAAAAGCATCCTCCATCCTTTGAACAACATTGTGGCGGTGTCTTGGCTGACAATTCAAGTAATTCTCTTTTTGTTTAGAACCAAAAAAAACCTAGATACACAGCAACTTACTTGTTGAGAATAAAGTACCGGAAAATGAACTGAACAGCCACGAATGAAATCAGAGCCGCATATAACCCTGCGTACAATGCTAAAAGAAATGTGACAATACTTTCCATTCCTGATATTTCTTTGGCCAAACTAAAGTATACAAATGCGCCATTATAACTATGTACAAACGGTCTTGCAAGCATTTCAACCACAGAAAAGGATAGTCCAAGACATGCAAAAATGATGATCATTCTTTTATATGGACCTTGAATCTGTTTAGTCATCCATCCGGTTAAATATATCAATATTGAATTTCCAACCATAGCAGTGAGAAATCCAAATTCTGCAATATTGCGGGAGAAGTCTTGAATATACGGCATTGCTTGAGCCAAATGAATGAAATGGTTACTCTGATGTTTTTGTATTACAACTGACATGTTCCTACAGGAAATTAGAAAAGAATAAAGTGACAAAAACATTCAATGTTAAAAACAATAAAGAAAAACGGCTAGACAAGTTTGAAACAAGGTTAAAACACATTTACAGTTCATATAAATTGTTCAATTGAGACGAGGAAAGTTTTTTTGAAGCGATGTTAATGGCAGTAGTCGTCCCGAAGAAAAATGAACTCTCACTTTTTTTATTGGAAAAAAGAATATGAATCCATGTATGAATGTAACCTGATTTATACCTAGCCATTCCTTAAAGCACAAAACTTCTGTATGGCTCTTTGCAAATAAATCCACGCCAAAAATTTTTTCAAATTTTCTCAGTCATCACATTCTTCCCCTAATTCTGAAATTCTTCTGTAAACTGCAATGAAAAACCAACCACAAATACACATGACATAAATAAGAAAAAGTGGATGAAGAAGATGAATTAGGATGAGTTTGTTTATATTTTCCAAGACTTCCTACTACTTCTTCGTTTCCTCCTTTTCAACTCTTACAATGAACGACACAAATCCAATTGGCTTTTTTCTTCCTCTTTTTTTTTTCAGTCCTCCGTTCCTGGTCTTGATGAGTTTTAAGAGATGGTTAAAAGAAAGTAATCTTTTGATTTTTGCAAAACTTTTTCCTTCGTTTCATTTTTCTTTGTCAACTTATTCAGCAGTAAAAAAAACCTTCGTGGAACACTCCTCTCACACATAGACATGAGGACTCTAATTGAATATTCAAAGGCATGGACACGGGACTCTCCTTCTTGCCACTCACTCATATGCACACCTGATTGAGTTTAGGGGGATAAGGACAAAGTTATTCTTTTTTCAAAGTTTTTTCGTTTCTGCTTATTCTTTGGTCAAGACTATCAATATTCAAAAAGTTTGATTACATATACAGAAGTTCCTAATTCAAATCATTCAGCATTAAAGGAAGTACTGAACTTTCAGATCTTTTTAATTATATCGACGTTATTTTCCATGTTGATTTCATTTTTCACTATGACTAGAGTCGAAAAAACTTCTAAACAGTACAAAACGGCGCTAGAAAGTGGCACGGCTTACAGAGTGATAGCCTAGAATCCGACAGGTGGACGACTCAAAAGCCCTTACCTTACTTTTTTGAGGGCCTGCCGTGCACAAAAAGTACGAACAGCATAACAAAAATAAAGAAAATGAAAAAAGAATTGCCCGTAACTCGTTGTCGGTTTCTAGGCCATCAATATGTTCTTGGCGCTGTTTGAAAAATAGATTTTATATTGATAGGAGTGATTTTTGAGTGCATTATTAATGAAAATAAAGATTCCGAATGAAAAATATCTCGTAATTAAATTTTTTTCGAAAAATCTGATTCAGATCCATTTCAATAAGGAACAAGGCTCAAAATCACGAAATAGAATAAAAGATCCTTTCATAACCTCTTCTCTTGTCTTTTAAAAACCAGGAGAAAGTCGTACCGATTTCCTTTTTCTTATTTTTTTTAATTTCAAGGATGACATGAAAACAATCTTTCCATCGTATTTCTCCTTTTATTTTCTCCAATTCTTCTTATTCTTTTTCTTATTACATAGATTCTTTTTCTTCTTTCGCATCAATGCTCCTTTCCGGGATTAAAGAAATACACTCAAAAAGAGAAGGGAAAAAAGGTTTTGTTTTTGTGTAATAGGTGTGAAAAAAAGAGGAATGAAAGAATTAAAACTTGTTCCTTTCTTGGCTATTTCTTTCAGTTCTCTGTGTTAAAAGTTGAGTCACAAAACGTTCAATTATTCTTTTAGCAATTATTTCTGTTGGACAACA
The DNA here is from genome assembly GCA_963572265.1 of Caenorhabditis doughertyi. Taxonomy (NCBI): domain Eukaryota; kingdom Metazoa; phylum Nematoda; class Chromadorea; order Rhabditida; family Rhabditidae; genus Caenorhabditis; species Caenorhabditis doughertyi. The sequence goes on from OY751557.1 coordinate 151,341, forward strand.
AAATTTTCTGATATTTTATTATAACAGAGTATACAATTTTGTTAAGAAGAAATGTTTTCAATATGAGATTGTTCCAAGTTTTTCTTTACATAGTTTGTATGCTGAACTCGGTTTTTATGCCTATGTATTTTTTCATTTCGATTCCATTTTTCACAATTAATTCACTGAATAATAACTCTACAATTTACGTGCGCGTTCGCGTTTTTTTTCTTACCGTTTTTTGTGTGGCTTTCAAATGTCTTCCAAAACTGCCGTGACAAAAAAGTACGAACAACATAAAAAACGAAAAAAAAACCGCACTTGTATTTGCCGGATTCTAGGCCATCAATCTGTGTTAGGCGCTGCTTTCAAAGACCGTTTTGTGTCGTGTAGAGTTGTTTTTGAGAGAATTCACAGTGAAAAATTGAACCAGATTGAAAAAAACCTGCGGAATCGGCAATGAAATAATTGTTCAGCCCTGCTAAACATAATTGAGCTACACTATGTTCAGTTCGAGTCGAAGATCTTGTGTTTTGATGCATTGTTGTTATTATTTAGTATGATCTCCAAACAGTATCTGCCAAACTTTCCTAAGTTTTTTCTCGTTTCTCCCTTCACATTGTACACTCCATCCGGTCACATTAAGTCGTCTTCCCCTCTCAGTCGTTTTACTCTATGCCTACTCTATTCTAAATAATGGGACGCAATCTGTTCCTTGTCCGATCTTGTCTTCTACCATTAATCACGTGAGCATCTTGTTGTTTATGAGAAGAAGTAGCTAGCAAAAGCTCAGAAGAGAGTATTATTATTCCGGTTGTTCTCAAATTGTCCCCACCAGAAAGGGAATTTTCTTTTTCCAAGAAAAAGTGGTCGCAAGAATTTGGTATTCACAATGAGAAATTCAAATAAGATCTCATGCTTTTTGAATTCCTCTGGAAGTTCCGAGGATTCCGGTTTCTGCTAGGAAGGATTTTAATGACTTATGTACAAACTATCTGAATCAGTTTTTCTTCATTTATCGTTCGATTCTCTTCGAAAAACAAAAACTGATGTTCCGATTTTTTCACCTAGGTTCACATCGAGTCTACTCTGGTTTCTCGGTGATTAAAAAGAAAATAAATTAAAATTCTTCAAATCGTCAATTACGACGTATTTCAGTATTCTGATCCCACGTTTCAAATCGAAATGCATTTGAAACAATAAATGGCCTGGAATCCGACAGTTTGGACGCATTACACTCAAAAAGAAAAAAATTCGCCTCTGAACCTTCCACTTGTCAGATTCTAGGTCATCAATCTATATTAAGCTCTATTTTCTATCCCTGTCTTGTGCCGTTTATAACTGTCTTTTGTAGATTTATAGGGAAACATGGAATCAAAATAATGCCTCGGAATTTATGACAAACAACTAAGCTTAAATTCCTTCAAGAAGCGACCACGCTCGCTGAAAATCTGGATCTTTCCGAGCAATATGATATTTTGAAATTTCGAAATTTGTAATCCAAGAGCTTTTTGTTTCAATATTATGATACAATACTACATATATAAATGTATTATTCAGTTTTAAACATTTATCCTGTGACCTGTGACCTTGAAGCTTTCAAATGGTGAAGCTCAGGCTCATTCAACCATTTCAAAAAGAGGCAAAAGTCATTTTGTTTCAAATGGAACATAAAAGAGCTTATTTGAAACCTCTCTAGCTATTTGCTCTCTTCTTTTTTACTAGATTGACTGAAGATTGTACATTTATTTCATCCCACTCTTCCCCCTATTTAATTGTATTTCCAGATCCTTTCTCATCCAACACAAAGGATACAAAGGGCCATTTTTGTTTCTGGATAAATTTTTTTTTCTGAAAAAGTAACTTTTTTGTTGCGAAATCATCTATTCAGCTTCCTTCGTCGAATGCATACTTATCGAGTAAATTGAATTTACGTTCTCTTCCACTCCCTGTTTACCAACATTTTACCTTTTTTTTCATTCTATTTCGCACTTTTTTGAAAGTTTCAAAGTACATATGTGGGTGGTTGAAACGAATCTATGGACATTGACCACTGTTAATATTGAAAATAAAAAAGTTTCCTATTTGGGGAAGAAGTTGGGGAAACGAAGCGTGAAATGTTTCGCCTTAGAACCTCAGCCTAAAAGTTTGTGGGAATAAAACCACAAATAGTTTTTGAAATTTAGAACTCTTGTTCAGATTTTCCTCTGTGCTTCTTGCTCTTCACTCTAAAAAGTCAAGAAAGAATGACCTCATATCTATGCTCAGCACCGCGAACCTTCTCATTATATCTAATTGCTCATCTTTTCCATCAAGGACATCCCTTATTTTTGATGCATTCTTCGTCACGTTCACAATTTGTTCACACCATCTAATTGATCATTTGACGGAAACAGATAATGTCTGAGACGTATTTAGAATGGCTGTTCGAAACGTTTCAAGTGGAGAATGAAGCCACATTTTTTACTTTCATTTTTTTTTGTTGGTTTTTTCATGTTTATTCGGCTATTAATAAAGAAACTAGTCGAAAATCGATCTGAACCACACAAATCGCTTCTAAAACCGCAAGCTACAGACTGATGGCCGCGTCCGTACGGCCCAGATTTCGAAAAAACCATCTCGTAGCTTGCAACTTCGGACGCTATTTATGCACTTTTTCAGTGATTCTAGAGCAATTTCATAGTGAAATGTGAGGTGAGAGCGAGAAAATATGCCAGAATTGATATTTAAAAAATTCTCATTTTTTTGTTATCATCAGATCCATGTTGTAGGAACTATTATCAACAAAAATTTTCACTAAATCTCCACTACTTTTGTCATGATCTCGAAGAAGATTGCAACATTGATGTCATGTAAATCCTCCTACATATTCTACGTGTCATTTGCCATGCAACCTTTTCCAACTTTTTCTAATGCATAACTTCGAAATAAACACTGAGAAAGTCAAGTTTAAATGTATTTATCCTGATCCCTTTTCAATTTTCTCATGTTTGTAATATGAGCTTGTCATCCTATTCTTTTTTCCTTCGCTCGTTCCTTCTGTTTTTTTATTCTTTCTCTTCAGACTGAAGATTAGTTGAAGATTTAAAGGAGTACTGATGAACTTCTAACTTACCTTAGCGCTCGGAACACGAAATTCCAGTGCTAGTTGATAGCATAGTGACGAAGTTATGTAGATGAAAAAGAACGCCTTCTCTGTTTTCAGTTTTCATAATCATCACTAATCCGGCAGCTTTAAATTTCTTGTATAGATTATCCAGATTCTGTAGAGCTGCTATCTTAGCAATGTACAAAAACTATGTTAGTTGCCACTTGTTTTCCTGGTTGTTGTTTCAATTTTATTTTGATTAGCCCACTTTTGACACAATTTCCAAACTAATTCAGAAAATATAATGATAATAAGGACTGGGGAAAAAATGATTTTTTGTGTTCCATTCATCTCTCCCTATCACCAAACAACAACCACGTCACACTATCAAAAATTACCCTTCCAAATCAGTTTTGTGACACAGCGTCTACACTTTTCTATTTTGATATATTGTCTAGAGCTCTTTTTGTTACACCACCTACATAAAGTCTGTTTTGTAAAATTAGAGTCTACATAATCCAAGAATGTAGGTGTTCCTGGTGTCCTAGTCATCATTTCCCTCATTTATTTGGCTAGACATCGTTAACACATTAGAGTAGGCAATTCTTACAAAGAGTCTAAAAAAACAAATTTTTTGACCTGTTAAAACGTATTTTGAAAATTACCTTACCAACGTTTCCAATTATTACGAACGCCAAGTCAAGAAAAAAAATCGAATTTTTCCAAAGAACGTGTTCTCTTTTTCTTACAAGAACGTTCTTGTTAGATAGAGAGCACAAAAACAAGCAGGAAGCGGAAATTGGATGCATTTGTATTAGTCCCGTAGTGGACACTCTAAACGAACACAGCCGAAAGAAAATGGAGTGGAAGAGAGGAATAGAAGGAGAAAATGTAGAAATGTGCACTCGGCTTCTTTTTTTGGGTGGCTCCGAAATTTGCATGAGAAGAGCAGAAAACATTTCGCTTTTTTTAGCTTACTTTTTTACGGAAATATAATTCAACTTTATTTCATTTTTCGCCACAACATATGCACTTGTCATATTCTTTTTTTTCCTCTTCCTCATCTTTCTTTGTTCCGTTTCGGACACCTAGACTACCGTCATATTTGCATAAAATGCATACGTAGTACGTTTTCCAACTGTCATTTGCATTTAGTTTCGAGAAATATTATTACAAATTCAATATAAACGTTTCCCTAAAAAGCTTAGTTTATAAAAAAAAGTGTACTTTGGAAAAAAAACTAAACATAAAGTGAACTTTACTGCAAATAAATATATAAAACAAGATGACGAGAGTTCTGCGCAAGTCCTCCAAATAAATTCTGAGAACAATGAGAAAACTCATAAAAGCCTTCAGAAGAAGGTCATACAATTAGATGACTCTCTTCTTCTTCTTTCCGGAAAAAAAGTCACTCAGACATATCGGGACACTCGCACGATTGTTTTTATTTTCTTCATTGGCGACGGCGGTGCTCTCATTAAGCATCAGGATCCTGCTTCTCTTTATTTTACCCATTTGGATATCTGAAAGTGAGGAGCAAGAGACTGAAAATGTCACGTATATAAGCTCGAGATTGCTTGGACCATAATGAAGAAAATTTATTTTTAGGTTCTGTGTAGTTTCCTCCCCCATCCTCATTTCGATTGAATAGAATGAAATGCAATAAAAAATTTTGAGTCAAGATAATTGAATCAGAATCTAGTAGTGCCTTTCCAGAATATCATCTCCATTAGAGAGTTAGTCTGTTTAACTCGACAATATTTGAAAATGAAACTTTGGTAAACCCTTAACATAACTGTTTGAAATATTGCAGGAATGACATCATTTTTCTTTGATTTTTTATTCACAAGTGCATTGGTTCTAAGTCCTTCTGTAATCCTTTCAAAGTGCCATACTTTTGGAAAAAAACTCGTGTTGTTTTTGTTCTATTCTGCAACTTGGTAGCATTTATTCTGAATTGTTTCTTGCAAAACAGTCATGCTAATGACATCTTCTGAACGTCAAAGATTATTTCAGAGAAACAAGACTAGACTAGCTACCAATTTTCCTTCTTTAAATGTGGTCAGGTCTCGATATTTTTTCAATAAAGGTTTTCCTGTTAGCTTTCTCCCTCCAAAATTTACCGGATCATGTTTGGATCGTGTTAGTTTATTCCTTTTTTCATCAATTATGTATTCCTAGTCTTACTCGGAAACAATAACAATTGATGATGCAGAAGCGAAAAGAAATTATTCGATGTTTGATATTTCTTCTTCTCATAAAAATTGAAAACAAATTGGTCATCCTAGAAGGAACTTTTATTCTTTCTTCACCTGTTCCAAGTATAGAGCTTTGACCAACTAACAATAGTCTGAATATGACCTAATCTTATTGAGTGCGAGAGCGGAAAAAGAGAAGGAACAATGCATTAGATGAGTCAGAAGAGCATAGAATCTTATTTCTTTTAAGATGTTTCACAGGAGGCACGTCATCTGAGTTTAGACTGAACTTGCTTATAATCTTTTGAGCTTTTTGAAAATTTTGTCATAATTTCAAGGTGTTCTGACTAAACATGCGGAACAGATCACTAAGAAATCCTTGAAATCCTTTAGGGTTAAAAGACCTTTAGATTCCAATTTTCTGGTTTACACAGAATTTCGGTGCTTCATATTTCTTTTCATAAACAAAGCACTTTACCAATCCTAGGATTTCCTGATTTCATTCTCTCCTTTTTTGTGTTTTAGCCTTTTTTCAATTTCCCATGGTCTTTGTATAATCACATGCCCTTCTCCCAGTTAATAATGAAATCACCTGTGAAACGTGACAATTAGGAAACACTCAATTATTTTTTTCGAATTTTCTCACGACATCATCCGAATCGAGATTTTTGGAAGACGTCAGAAGATACCTTGTAAACAAATCGGGAACAGTTTTGAAACATCACAGTGCTCTGTGATAATAATATGTTCCAAATATAGCTGTTTCCAAAAGCCAGCATACCCATTTTTGGTTTTTTAGATCTCATAATTTTTGAACGAATAAGGAAACAGAAAGAGAAATGTAGTTCCCACTCGTTCAATGAAATATTCAACAATATACATGAACGAAAAGAGCAAGTGTTGTTTCGTTTTTTAATTAGATTATGTCGTAAAAATATGGAAGTTATGGAAGTAACAAGAAGCACGTATTATGGGAAATTTTGAAACTTCTTTTGAAAAAAAAAGAAACGTGCTAAAAAAGCTAATAAGAACTGCAGGGCAAAAAATTAGGAGTAGGGGTTTGAAAAAAGAGCACAGAAAATTGTAATTTAGCACTTCACTTCAGACGAGAATTGTGACTTTTTAGTTGACATGGGGGCTTCAAAAGACATTATAAATCACAAGTTTTCAACAATTTATGAAAGATTGGTATTTTGAAAAACCCTTGAAACCAAACTGCTATTTCCTATAATCTTGAACTTTTGTTTATCAATTGGTTTTTTCTCTGACAGCCCCAAAAACTAATCAGTTTCTTTTTCTCCTAATTGTATTTTGCCACTCGAACCTTTCCTGATTGATTATCACATCTCCCGTTGTTATATTTGATTTATTAAATTTTCAAAAGTTTACATTTCAACTCATGATTAGCCCAGTACACCTGACCGCTTCTCTTTTCAATCCCGCCCACTTCCGTATTCTATAGGCTCCGCCCCCTTGAGCGATTTGAATATACTACCTCTCTTCTTCTTCCCTATTCTCCTTAATCTACCAACACCATCCACCTCATCATCCTCATCACCACTTTCTTTTCCGTTTTCCTGCACAAAAAAGAACTTGTTTCTCTATTCTTTTCCGTTATTCTGAAGATGTGTGACGCAATTTAGAATGAAGACGTTTTCTTTTTTTTTCGCACACTCGTTAAGTTGATTACACCCAACAATTGCCACTCCCCCACGTACCTACCTCATTGTCTTTTTTTTCTTTTTTTTCATTTCTATTTGTTGAAAAGTTTGTATTCTTTGAACTATGAACGTTCAGATTTCTGACCATTATTTTAATATTAACCTAATTTGAATCTCACAGAACCATTGTTTCAGTTTCATGAGCTTTTCCAATAGAAATCTGACGTTACAAGAGCTCGAAGAAGCGAACGCCCTCAAAGAAGCCGAAGAGATTTCCGAGATTTTGAGGATTAAGGTGAGACTTTTGTTTGGATTATTCTTTAAAGATGTTCAAGCTCGGGGTTCAAAGGAACGCTGTTTTTGAACACAGTTTTTTTCCTTATGAGAAATTGAGTAGGTGTGTTTGATCGCTCCGTTCTCTTTCCCACTGGTAATTCGTTCCGGAAAACGTTTAATGAAGGCATCAACAAAGTGTTACGTGTCATTTGACACAAAATTTGAGAAGCGGAAACTTTGAATATTAAGCATTCTATACATCGGAACTTGCCATGGTGTCTATGCTTGGTGATTCAAGATTTCGGAATCCAAAATTAGACATCAGATTCTGGGAGATCCATGTGGAGAGATTGAAAGTCATTTTGGAATCTAGGGAAGTCAAAAAAGTGAAAAAATTCAATTTCCGATTATGATGTTCCGATCTCTGTAGAAGGAAACAAGTTGTCTAGCCTGCTCAAATTAGATTATCCAATAAGATTAGGCCATGAGAACATACTCTTATAACTTCATTACCTGACCTTTTTCACCTAAAAAAAACAAGAAAAAAAAATTTCCCTAACTTATAGTTACGTATGAACAAAACAATTATCGGCTCTACATCGAAAATTAGCTTTATTTGATGTTATTCGGGTAGATAGCTGTCGCGTAGAGAGTAAGAAGAAATATGTAGGCGGAGGAAAAGAAAATAAACGGACCGCCTATTATTTTCGGCATTTTCGGATCGTTTTTTTTGTGTTCTAAGCGGCTAAACGTTAGTTATGATCTCATTGGGAAAATTTGAAATTTCAACTTCTTCTATGGTAAGTTTCCAACTTTTTTGAGAGTTTCAAGGTGAAGTTCAAGTTTTGAATTTTTCCAAAAAGTCTTTCAAAGTCCTCCCTTTTTCAGATCGAAGTATGCATATACGTGATTGTATTCTTCATCGGAGGTCCTCTAAACTTGATGGCTCTTTCAAAATCCCTCCGTGCTTTCTCCAGAACACACAAAGCAAAAAGTCAAATTCTTCTACTCAGGATAACTCTGAACCTGGCAGATCTGATGACTCTTTTCCTCTACGTACCTAAACAAATCATTTGGTTGATCACATATCAATGGTATGGAGGAGAGTTTTTGTGCAGAGCGTGCGCATTCTTCTCCACTTTCTCATTCTATCTCAATTCGTTTGTAATTGCTTGTATTGCAATTGATCGAGTGTTTGGAGCATACAACATTAGCTCACTAAATGCTCATCGAAAAGCTTATATTCGGTGCCGAAATCTTCTGGGTTGTGGTTGGGTTTTGGCTTTCTTGCTGTCGTTACCACAAGCTGTGGTTTTCACCACCACTAGCCCCTACGAGAAAATTGAGTTCAAGTAAGTTATTTTTCTTTCTAGTAAAGTGAATCAAATATCTTATTACAGACAATGTGCCACAATATTCATGATATTCCTTCACGAAAAACGAATCGAGTATCAAGATCCAATGACAACAGATATTCGAAGAGAGCAAATAGATGCAGAAGCATCTTCAATGGAACGATGGGAGAAGCTGTACGCAATCAATCACTTTTTATTTGTATTTTGGATTCCATGTATTGTGATTGTCGGAAGTTACATAGTAGTGTTACTCATTCTTCAAGGGCATCTGAAGCAAGGTTAGTTGCTCTCTCAATTGGCCAAATCATTTTCGAGTTCTTTCCAGACAAGTCTTCTACATCGTGCTTCAATTTTCGAGTAAAGTCATGCGATCTAACCATAGAAGATACCCAATCAACAACCACGAGATCTCCAACAAGATCAACATATTTACTGCAACAAGAAGAATCATTCGCACTTCGATCATCGTCATCTTACGATTTTGAATCACATCAATCTCATCCAACTCGTCAAGGATCTATCAGATCAAGAGCTTCAAATGGTGGAGGTACGAAGTTCGGTGCAATGGCAGTTACCACAATTCATCGAGCAAAACAACACGCAAAACGGCAAGCCGCTATGATAATTGTTGCCTATTTGTGCATTTGGAGCCCTTACAATTTATTCACAGTTCTCAATCTTTTTGGAATGCCAATAATGGAAGAGCTCCGTCATTTTTTGAGTTTCTTGAATGCCGCTATTTGTGTAAACACAGTGGTCAATCCAATTATTTATGGAGTCTTTGCCTTACCGGGAAGAAAATGATTTCTGACAATTTTCCATAGAAAGCAATGTTCTTACATGTATGTACTTTACGGGTTCTCTTATACTTTTGCCACATTTTTTTTTCCTGTGAATCATTCAAAATATATGTGTTGTTTAATACGTGTCGCATTTGTTCCGTTGAATAAGAAGCTGATTTATTATTTAATATTATAATTAAATGAATTCCTCACTTTCTTCTTTTTAATTTAATTCCTCTTCGCTTTTTCCATGTCAAAGGGTTAGCGTGTCATGTGATTGTCTGAGTGTTATTCATGTAATCAGATTCCTTTTTTTGCAATAAATAACGATTTTTGATGAAGGGACCTAAACAGACAAAATGTCAATACTTTAATTCTTGATAAGATAGCCTTATCATTGATAAGTGGTTGTGATGGTTTAAAGTTAAATGATAAATAATCGCAGGTGCAATCGATATTTCTATTTAATTTTTTAGATTGTAATTGTTTTTTTTTCAAGACAATCTATCACTTTTTTCCATCTAATAGTGATATTTGCTGCTCTAAAAACTGCATTTTCTTCGAAGAAAAGCTTCGAAGCTTCCAAACACTGTTTACTAACTTTGAAATCCCGCTCAAAGAAGGTGTGCGGTGGAGCGCGAATGCATCGTTTCAAAAATGTTTTTTGTTTTCCAAGCTTTTTCCTCAATGCTTTTCTGCTCAAAACTATTCAAAACACGAAGTTTTTATATTTCGCAACAATTAAAAAATTATTAAATCTGAAATTATCTGGTTCGGCTTTTCTAAAACGTATTTCCAGATCACAATGGGTTGCTCGCCAACCATATTTATATTGGTGGCGCTTTTCGGGTCGAGTTCATGGATGGGAACGAATAGTGTGTGGATGCAGTTGCCGTTGTTGACGTCTGATCTTCCAGAACATTGGAATTTACCCAGTTATTTAGCTGGAGTGGTACAGGTAAGGTTTTTTTTCAAGTAAAAAACATTGCAAGTTGAATGGCGAGTTACTTCTTCGGGAGTGTTTTTCCTTCAAAACCCGCGTTATGCAAAAATCAATAGAACATTTTCAGATTGCTTGCATCGTGCCTTTAATCTACACAATACTTCACAAAGGCGTAAAGTCTTTTACAATTCCAACACCTCCATTGATTATCTCACTTCTTTCACTTGCCTGTTGTTGTCAACTAGGCCTCTCATTCTTCTGGAGTAACTATTCGACAGTTTTTGGAGCAGAGAGATCATGGCCTCTCTACTCTCTTCTCTTCGGATTGGCCATAGTCAATGCCATGTCAAATGTTCTTTTTATGCCGTTCATGGCGCAGTTTCATCCGGCTTATTTAAATGCGTATTTCGTTGGAATGGGATTGAGTTCTTTGATGCCGAGTTTACTTTCGTTGGCTCAAGGAACATCGAAGTTTCAATGTGATGGCTCCAAAGTGATCAGATTTCCACCCAATTTCTCAGTTTCTATCTTTTTCTTCATCATTTTCATATTCACATGTGTCGCTTTAATAGCGTTCATTTTGTTATATCGTTCTGGTGCCCATACACACGCATCTCAAAATTCGAATAATCGAAACGGTAAAGAACCAAATGAAGGAACTCCGTTAAAAAAGAAACCAGTTGCCACGTCATCAAGTGTTTCACAAGCCAATGAAGACGATGATGAAACACCAATAAACCTTCATGAAACAGGATCAACAGCCATCGATGGAATTGTGTCAGAATTGGATGAAACGTTTAGAGAGGTTTGTGTTTGTCTAGACAAGTGAAGAGCATAAAAAAGAACATGGAGAAGAAATTCCATTCAAAGTAAGAACGATGTTCAGCACGTAAATTGAGAGCAGAAAAAGGGGTTGAATAACGAAAATCTTCTGGAATATTGAATGCAATGCCAATATATTCGTTTCGAGAAAGTATTTAAACAGCCAGCGGTGACAGCGATAGGACAGGTCGCACCTTAAAAAACTAATTTTCAGCGAAATTGTGTTTTTTTCTGCTTCATTGTGAGAATATCTTATGAGTTTGCGGGGGTCTCATCACTATCGCCGCAAGAAATTGCCGATTCTTGATGTAAAAGTTTTCTAGTAAGTCACTTATTTATTTCACAAACCAGTAACGACGATTGCTCGTTTGCGTAACTATGAATAAAAAACACTTGAAAAACCACAACAAGTATGTTGTTTTACCCGTGAATACATAGACTCTTCAAGAGTGCAAAAAGAGTCACTCTTGTTGCAACAAACAGCGAATTACATAATATATTGTCAGTTCACACGAGGTGTCACCTACAGTAACCGGAAAAACCGTGCGGCAAGCCGATTTAAAACCCCGCCCCGAGTGGGCGGGATCTGCAAATCCCCCGCACGCTTTTAGATTAATTTTTTCACTGCAGTAATTCTCTCGATTTCTTTTCATTTTTCAGGCAGAATAATAGAGATTCGTTCAGTTTTCAGACGGGAAAACATGCAATTTAAACACTCTGAATATAAAAAAGGCTACGATTATTGAAACTCCAGTTTTTTTCGTTAATATTCTCAGTTTCGATTAAAGCCCATTACATGTGCTGATAATCAACAAGTTAACAAAAATAAAGCCAATTAAGCTTGGAATATGCAACAACCAATAGTCAACACCCCCCGCCGACCCAAAAAAGCTTTATTAGTAATCATGAAAAATCAGCAATTAGTAAACGGAACTTTTATGGCACAATAATAGGTTTTAACTCGATGAGAATATAATTTTCGCATTAAAAAGTATTTTTTTTAACGAAAAACACAAAAGAACACTGAACGAATCTCTATTTCGCCTGAATTACATGAAGAAAACGAAAAGATTGATGCTGCGATAGGTTGAAATATGGAGGTATGCGCCCCAAATTGCAGTTTTGGGGCGTGGCCTAAATTACAAGTGCGCCGCAGTTGCGGAGGTGACACCTCGTATGAATTGACAATATAATCACCTGTTACTGCGAAAATCGGCAATCTCTAGCGGCGACAGTGAAAAATCATCTACAAACTATGTTTATGAAAAATCATCTACAAACTATGTCTTTTTTCGGGTGCGGAGCATCCCTGAGCCGAGAGTCCTAAACAAGCATTTTATTGCCTTCAACAAAGCCTAATTTTCCAGCGCTCTTCGCCTTGCCACGACTCGGAGCCACATCCTGTTGATTATATCACTGGTGTTAAATTTACATTTTTACTATTCACAACAGCACTCGTGAATGCACAAATGAATGGAATCATCACTAGTGTGCAGAGTTATGCTGCATTACCCTATTCACAGGTATTGGATTTCTATACTTTATTTTGTATACTTTGTAATACAGAAAAATTGTTATATTTCAGGCCACGTATCACTTCGCCGTCACGTTGTCGAACGTCGTCTCACCACTCTCCTCATTCCTTCCATTTTTCGTCAGTGTTCGAAGTATTGCAGTTCTTGCAATTCTCACTGCTTGCTCTTCAGCAATGACAGCCTTCATTGTGTACTTGGCAGCGTTGTCGCCGGACCTAATATTTGACTCAGTCACAATAGGAAGTGCACTTTCAGTAAGGATATATGTTGCAGACAAATATTACTGCAAGCAAAAACTAACTGTTTCGACATGTCACTAGCCACGATTTAAGCTAACTTGGTGGCTAATTGGGAGGGTCATTGAAAGACGTTCAACGCGGCCAGCGACATGTCTGCATCTGTTTCAGTAACAAATACAGTTGGTTTCAGATAGGAGGATCTCTCGTAGCGGCAGGACTTCATTCATATCTTCGTGTAGTTTTTGCATCATTGCTTCGAGAAGGACATCAAAGTGAATCAAGACTGTTTTGGTGTGGAGTTTTTATCCAAGTGAGTTCTCACGTGACAACGTAATTATATTTTCAACCGGCGGATTTATTGGACTTATTCTTTCCTCTCAGAGTCCATGATAATCACTTTTAAACTTGCAAAAAATTACTGACAACTAATATTTCACCAACTATTCTGAATTACGCTTGTTTCCGGGCGAGCCCGCTGTTCGTTCGCTTTTCCGCGAGGCAAACAACCAGGCAAAAGAGGACGATGAATTTTCGTCCAAATGAAAGCCTTAATTCCGTGTACAAAACCCTTACATCGGTTTTCTAGATTGGTTCATTCATTGGCTCGGCAATCATGTTTCCACTGGTCAACATTGCCCATTTATTTACTTCAGCTCCACAATGCAAACCATGATAATTTTAATCATTTCTGTTTTTTGTTATGTTCTAGATAGTTATTTATTGTTATAATTTAATATTTCTTTAGAGCTTCCATGTCTTCATCATCCACGCCTCTTCTCTCTTCTAATGTGCCTTTACCTACAATTCCTGTGAATAATTCCTCCCTTTTATATTGTTTACATGTACTATATCGTCATTAAAAAAGGTCATAAACGTATAATCTATAATCTGACTGTTTTTTTGTACACTCACATTTTGCATCACATTTTTTTTCAATTTCCTGTTTCCAAATACTTCATTCGATTTATTATTTTCGTTATCAAAATTTCAGCACTTCACTCATAGTTCACTTATCAATTAACAATTAGTCTACGTATTATTCAAACACTTTCATCATTTTTTTCAATTTCATCTTTGAAATTCTTTGACCTAGACATGAATTTCTCACTGATCACATTCTGTCTAGTGGCTATTTTCGGATCCAGTTCTTGGATTGGAACCAATAGTGTATGGATGGAATTATCACTTTTGACAGCTAAACTTCCTGAAGGATGGAACTTGCCCAGCTATTTGTCAGCTATTGTTCAGGTACTTTATTTGAAAGGATCTCCCAATTTTATAGTTTTAACAGATAGCATGTTTGGGACCGCTTATTTATTCTATTATTCTCAAAGGAATCAAAATTCAAATACCTACAGCTCTGTTGATTTTTCTTTTCATGATATTAGCTTGTATTTGTCAATTGGGTGAGTTTTAATTATTAGGTTGAAAGGATAGAAATACGCGCTGAACATTTTTTGAATCTGTATATCTCGGCTGAAAATAAAGATACAAAAAAGTGGTAAACTGATAAAATGTGCGAAATTTTATGAACAACATTTTGTTAGTTGATCACGTTTTGATATCACTCAGTCTAGCTGAGATATGTAGATTCGCGTAAACGTTTAGCGCGCATTTCTTACCGTCTAATACAATTTTCGTTGATGTACGGTTTCAAGTAAAAATTGTCATTTTTGAAAGTGTTCCTAGATTTGAGAGATTGGGGAAAAGCTTCAAAACTTTTTCCAGGTATTGTACCGTTCAAAAATCTAATCTTTGTTGATGATTTTTCTCTGTAGTCACCACTAAAAATTAAACAAACTATCAAAGAGAAAACATAAGAAATAGGAGTTTCTTGGAACCAGCTGTTGGCTGAACAGAAAAGTCACGGGCTACAAAATTGAAGTTGTCAAATGGAACAGTACCGTCAAAAAAATTTGGAGCTTTACTCTCAAAGATTACGAATTTTAACTGAAAGATGGCGAATGTGCATTCATAATGATGATCAGCCGATTAGGGCAAATAAGAAACATTTCTGGTTTCCCAACTGTTCTAAACCCCTTTTCCCTTACTTTCAGGACTCTGTTTCTTCTGGTCCAAAACTGGAATACTTTTCGGAGTTGATCGTTCTTGGCCTCTGTATCTTCTCGTCTTTGGTTTGGCCATCGTCGATGCAATATCCAGTGTCTTATTTCTCCCTTTTATGGCTAAATTTCATCCAGCATTTCTTAACGCATACTTCGTTGGAATGGGATTGAGTGCCTTGATTCCCAGTTTATTATCTCTAATCCAAGGAACTTCTAATTATTGGTGTGATGTTAACAAAGAGCCTCACTACTATCCACCAAGGTTCTCTGTGGCTGTCTTCTTTCTTATAAACTTCTTCTTCACTTGTGCTGCAGTTTTGGCATTTGTGATTCTGTATAAGAAAGGAGAACATAATCAGCAGTAAGTTCAGCCAAATCCACTATTTTCATAAATTAAATTTTCAGGAATAAAGTATCATTGTCTAATCAGTCTATGGAAAGCGGAACGGATAACAAGCAATTGAGAATAATGTTAGATTACCCAAAACAGTTTCAGCTTTCAGGAGGATTCTCTCCAAGTTCCAAGTGCATCTGGCTCCCGGCTTCTTTTTCTTTTGATTGCTACTGCTTTGGTGAATGCACAGATGAATGGAATAGTGACAAGTGTACAAAGTTATGCAACTTTAGTATATTCACAGGTTAGTTGTCTGTCAAAGCCATTTGTAAATGCAACTCCTGAACTATCACACTTTCAGAGCACCTATCACTACGCTGTAACTCTCTCGAATGTAGTTTCCCCACTTGCGTCATATCTTCAGTTTTTTATCAAAATCCGAAGTATTCCTATTCTGGCTGCACTTACAATTTGCTCATCACTTACAACTGCACTCATTGTGTATTTAGCAGTGTTATCTCCAAATTGGATCTTTGGTTCGGAAGCTGCTGGAAGTGCAATTTCGGTATAGACTTTAATGTAGTTGAAAGAAAGTATTAGCTGACTTCAGATTGCCAGTTCCCTGATAGCAGCTGGACTACACTCTTACCTTCGTGTGATGTTTGCTGCACTTCTTCGAGAGGGAAATCATAAAGAATCTAGACTGTTTTGGTGTGGAGCATTCATTCAGGTATCATTATACTGGGAAATTATCGACAAAACTTTCCATTCAGATTGGTTCTTTCACTGGCTCAGCTATAATGTTTCCACTCGTCAATGTCTGGAAACTCTTCCACTCGGCGCCATCTTGCCGTTAACTCATCTTATTTTGGAACTGGTACTTCTCCAAGTTATCTCAAATGAATGTCCTTACCTATTTAACCCCAATCAGTTTCACTTTCCTCTCTTAATTTATTGGACATTGTGTAATACATTGCTTTCCCTTATTTTTTCATTCATTTCTATAGACATGTAAATAGGAGGGTAGGAAACACACCTTTCCCTGTTTGACAGTACCATCCGGCCTTGGATTTCTTAGCAAGTTTTTTGTGATACCTAGAAACGGTGATGCTGAAAGTTTGAAAAGTATAAAAGAGTAGAAGTGTAGGTGGTCACTGTGATGTGATTCGAAAAGATTTTTGAGAATTTCAGAGATAAAATTATTGAAAAGAAAGTTATATTAGTCGTTTGCTTCCCATAATATCCAAAAATATTCAGGCCACTTTAAAAAACTTTTAGGCCAATTTGGAATTAGAAGAGAATAGATACAACCTTCAAAAAACTGAAACATTTAACCTATCTTAAGAGATCGCTATTTCAACGATCTGAAAAAGAACAATGGGAGAAAACTTGATAGACATACTCACTTTTGCAAACTTATTCATCAAACAACACCTTATAGTAAAACGGCAAAACATTTTACAGCTTTTGCCTTTATTTTCCCTACCCTGTTAGTCCGTAGAGGTCAAGCATCAAAGAAGCAATGAATGAGAAGGGAAAGACGGATGACGTAAGGAATTGAATGTACGAATGTTAACAGAGATCATAATGATTGGAAGAATTGAGGAATTAGGAATTATCACATTTTTATCTGTATCATTATTTGAAACTTTCAAATCAACGAAGTTGTTTTTGGTGAAGGTTCTACTAGTTTTGCTATGATGGTTGTACTCCCAAAGCGTTTAAATTTTAAAAGGAAAATACATAATAGAGTAGAAAGCGAATTGTATCAGGAACTATACGTTAAATGAGCCAGTCTCAGAAGTTTTCTTTCTTAAGTAAAAACATGATAAAAGTTTGGGAAACGAGCCATAATTTTCAAAGGATTCCAAAGTGATGCTGAATCTGATGGATGTAAACTTACAGACTATAGGACAAATATCTTCAAAAAACTTGGCAGTTTCACTTGAAGCTGTCACGACTTGAGAAATATTAATATGAAACTTGAAACTTTTGCGAAATGTTCTTTTGCGAAAAATACATTATTCATTTAACTTGGGTTCATCGATCCGAATTCCGTTTTTGCAGAATCGTGCTTAATCCCTTTTTCGTAGAAGGAACCAAACAACTAATTTGAATCAAGGACAAGGAACAAAAAACACCGGTCATCTCTTACGGAATTGATACAGATCATAATATTATGCCCTTCGGGAGGAGAGAAAAGAGGGGGGATTTCCTCCTTTTTGATGCAATGGCAAATGAAAGGAACAGGATTTTTTTCAAGAAAGCGGAAGGCTTTTTAAGGTTGGCAGAGAGGGAAAAGGAGATGAACACGGCGCTGTCAAAAACAGATAACGGCAGGTTTCTTCTTGGAAAAAAAGAAGGGAAAGGAGGAAAGAGAGTTACGTAATGGGGGAGAAGGTTATCCGATGAATTTGTATTAGCAAAATCACGCTGATCCTAAACAATCATCACATTGACTGGGAATAGAAACATCACAAGGATTTTGGGTGCCATCATAACAAAAATATCACAACAAAATTAAAATAAACGAACAAGAACAATTGAACAAAAATATCACACATACTTCTTATGCAATATATCAGCGATGTTACGTACTATACCCAGTTTTTTGCTAAAAGAACCATCTGAGCTGTTCGAGAACTTCTGGCTTGAATTTCTGAAATATAAAATATATTCTTATCATCAAAGTCTTGAGACACTTATTGGGAGCTTTAAACAAACTTCCCGGCAAAACTCAAGATTCAAATTATCTGACTTAAAATTTTTCAATTGAGTTTTTAACATTTCAGGAGTTCAATTAGTCTCTCATGTCAGCTTTCAAATGATTCCCAAAGACTATCTGAAGCAACATTTATTTTAATAATCTTCTGGATCAAAAAGAAACTCATTAACTACAATGGAAACGGAAATTCCACTGACCATTCATTTGTCATTATTAAAACTATGAAGCAAACATTGAGTAATTTGAAATTCCTCCGTTACTATAGCCCAAATGAATGATGGGTTTATAGGCGTCTGCTACTATTACGCAACAAACCGCCAAACTGAAACAAGATTTAAATTTCTATAAAGTACCGTTTTTCTTATTCTCTTGTGTTTGTATAAATTTCCTCTTATTCCACTTGAGACAATGAGATGGTACTCCTCAAATCAACACCTTTTCCTCTTCTTCCCGTTACAACAGTTTTTACACCGAACAATTAAAGAGATGTGTCTTCCGACACACTTGACTTAACTTCTTTTTCTCGACATATTCATTCCCATGGGGCCTCAATACAAAACCTCAATGAAAAAGCTGCAGTTATAGATGAACAATTACCAAGTAGTGGCCGCCAAAAACCGGTAAGGGTTATCTCCACCTTCTACACCTTATCCAAAAAAGGAAGTACCCGCCCATTTTTAGCATTCACGAGGAGGAGAAGAAAAGAAGAAGAAGCCTAAAGTCTAGCTGAATAGGCGGGGCTTATTTCTCTAGAATCTCTCAATATTGTGAAGAATCTCATGCGGAAAATGTTACGCAAGGTTTGATGATCCGTTGGCATCATATATAAAGCCGATCAGTTCCCCACTGGAAGCTATTCAATTCAATTAGCTTATACTTCTTTCCTATTTTTATTTTCATGTTTTCTCTCTATTTCCTTCGAATATTCTTGCGAAGAGTTTGCCTAGAAATTATCCAATTAATAATACTCCCTATTCCGCTCATCTTGAAACCTAGATTTGCCTTTTCATAAGCCATTTTTTCTTACAGAATGAAGTACCTCGTCTTCGTAGCTCTATTCGGATGCTCTAACGCTTTCCTCTTCTCTCTTCTCGGAGGAGGAGGTGGCGGAGGTGGCTGCTGTGCCCCACCACCACCACCATGCGGAGGAGGATGTGGAGGAGGTGCTCCACCACCACCACCATCCGGTGGATATGCTGTTGCTCCAGCCGCCTATGCTCCACCACCACCACCACCAGCCCCAATCGGAGGAGGATACGCTCAATCTGGAGGATACGGAGGAGCCGGAGGATACGGAGGAGGAGCCGGTGGAGGTTACCAAGCTGCCCCAGCCATCGGAGGAGGAGGCTCATACGCTGGAGCCGGACAGGGAGGATTCGGAGGAGCCCAACAAGGAGGATATGCAGGAGCTGGACAAGGACCAATCGGAGGAGGAGGATATGCCGGAGGAGCTCAACAAGGAGGATACGCCGGAGCCGGACAAGGGCCAATCGGAGGAGGAGCCGGAGGATACCAACAAGGACCAGCTCAAGGACCAATCGGAGGTGGAGCCGGATACGCTGGAGCTCAACAAGGACCAATCGGAGGTGGAGCCGGAGGATACCAACAAGGACCAGCCGTCGGAGGAGGAGCCGGATACCAAGGAGGAGCTCCAGCTCAAGGAGCCGGATACCAACAAGGACCAGCCGTCGGAGGAGGAGCCGGATACCAAGGAGGAGCCCCAGCTCAAGGAGCCGGATACCAACAAGGAGCCGCCGCTGTTGTTTCTGAGGGACAACAAGGATACCAACAACAACAGCCACAACAGCCAGCTCCAGTTGCTTCATATGGTGAACAAGCTCCAGCTCAACCAGCCCCAGCTGCCTCTTACGGAGAGCAAGCTCCAGTCCAGACTCAACAAGAGACTGTTCAACAAACCTTCGAGGCTGCTCCAGCTCCAGCTCAGCCAGCCGCCGAATACGGATCCCAACAACCAGCCACCACCGAGCAAGTTGTTGAGACCTCTGCTTCTGGATACAGAAACAAGTTCCACCTCAAGAAGGCCGCCAAGGCTTAGATCTGATGTTCTCAATTGATTTCTCAAATTGTTTTTTATTTTGCTTTTTTTTCTGTATATTTCTCGTTGATGAGTCATATCTGGTCTTTCAATGAACTCGTTCGTTTCTTGAATTCAATGTTTTCAATTTGTGGGTTATTTTCTGATTTGCAGACAATTACGATAGCTTTTTCTACGTAATAAATTAAACACAGGGGTTTTTAGTTTGCTTTTTTATGAGATGTTCCTGGAAAAAAAGATATACTTTGAAATTATTGGCATTTCCAAAGTTGCTGTTTGGGAACATTTCTGAGAAGTTTGTTGAGATTTTGGAATCGTTAGCTTAAATATACATTGTCGAATCTAATAATCAGTACTTTTAATAAGTCTGATTTTGCCTCCCAGAACTTGGATTAAGTACAAAAAACTACTTCTTCATGACATTTGTAAACTGAATTCTGGATTTCACGAAATTTTCTTTTTGGAGTTGAAGTCAAAAATTTTATCATTAACATTCGAATTTCACACAAGGCTCACCTAATATTAAATAGGAGACTTTGGCTTCTCGAATGTACTGTTTTACTTCAATTATTGCTTCTAAGGAACATGCTTCTAAATCAGGTAATATTACCTTATTCAAGGTATTGTGTATGTATACGCAATCACCACTAAATGAGATCAACTTTTTGAACCATCTATAGTTTTTGAAAGTTTCCCTTTGGGGGTGTGGACACTTCTTGGGCTTCTTCCTTTTAGATTGTACGAAAAAATATGCATACATTTTTGTTTTTATGTTCGTTCAGGAAGAACCAATAGAAATATTCGGTTAAATCATAAATTCGTTCTGACAATGCTCTCAAAAACTGTTTACCAATTGCCTGACTCTGAAAAGATATTCGATTCCAATTGGTCTTCTGTCTCTCCGAAGAAACCAATTGATGCTTTCTGAACTTCTTTACGTGGTATGGTCATTTGACCATCATTCTCTTATCATTCAAATTCTGTTGCCACCTCCTTTCCTTCTGTTTCATCACATGAACACTGTTTCTCTCTCTCTCCCTCTCTATCTATTACCTAGTTCCAGGCTGGCACGTATTTGTTTATATTTCCGCCATTCATATGTCTCGCATTCATTGAAAAACAACAAAACATTGATTGTTCATGCGTTCTCATACAAAAAGTCTCTTTTATAAAAATAAATAAATATGATAACATGAACTTTTCATCTTCTTCTTTCTTCACCTCTTTTGTGACTGACCGAAAAATATTTGTTGGTCTCTCGTCTCTTTTTTCTCACTATCGGTCACAAAATGTTTATCATTTTGTCATCTCGAAAAATGGAAATTGGCTTTAAATTCGACGTGTCTTTAATCATTTTTTTTCATTTACAGACACTACAATGACAGTGGAAACAGTTCCTCTCAATACTGGAGCCCAACTTCCTCTTTTCGGATTGGGAACATGGCAAGTGAAGGATGAAACTGAGTTGACTGTTGCTCTTCGTGCTGCTCTTGATGCCGGTTATAGGCTTATTGGTGAGTTAGTTTGAGTGATTTGTATTTATGTTAGGTCTAGAATTTGTTTGATAATGATCTCCGAAATCTATTTTCAGATACTGCCCATCTGTACCAAAATGAGCACATTATTGGAGAAGTTCTTCATGAATACATTTCATCCGGAAAGATCAAGAGAGAAGATCTTTTCATAACTTCTAAACTTCCATTCATTGCTCATGCTCCGGAAGATGTTGCCAAATGCGTAGAGGGTCAACTAAAGGCTTTGAAGCTTGACTACATTGATCTCTATCTGATTCATTGCCCATGCCCATTCAAACATCAGGAAGGAAACTTCTTGCCACTTTTGGAGAATGGAAAATTGGTTTTCGATGAACAAACTTCTCATATCGATACATGGAGAGCATTGGAAAAACTCTTCCATGAGAAGAAATTGAGAGTGAGTTTTTTCAAAATGCTCTCTTTTTATTCTTGAATGTATTTCAGGCCCTCGGAGTATCCAACTTCAGCGGCAAACAGCTTCAAGAACTCTATGATCTTGCCGAAGTGAAGCCCTCAAACATCCAAGTGGAATGCCATATCTACTGGCCTCAAGAGCCTCTTCGTGCCCTGTGCAAAAAACTCGGAGTAACCTTTACGGCGTACGCACCACTTGGCTCACCAGGCAGAAAAGCTGCTCGACCGGACGGTGTCTGGCCAGAAGGTGACCCACTTCTTGAGCCTGTCGTTCAACAACTGGCTGCCAAATATCACAAAACTGCTGCACAAATTCTGATCCGTCACCTGACTCAGCATGGCATTTCTGCTATCCCAAAAAGTATCAGCCCAGATAGAATTGTGGAGAACATCTCTACTTTTGATTTCAAACTGAGTGATGAGGATATGCATACATTGGACACCGTCCCAACAAGAATCCGACTTTTCATCTTTGATTTGTAAGTTTTAAATCTGGAAATTGAACTCTTTATCGTAATTTCAGCGCCGTCGGTCATCCACTCTTCCCACATGATGATGTAGATGTCACTACCCCAAGATCTGGAATCAAGCTTCACTAGATCCTGAAGACTTCCCTGCTTTTCCAATTTCTGATATTTAGAAATTTAATTTAGTTTGTAATTAAACTCAACGTTTTCTTTTTGCTTACTCTCCAATAAAAACATTATTTCGCGCATTCATATTTTACTTTTTTCATGGTTGAGGGATTTATAACTAGTCGGAAGTGTTGGCAAAACAATAAAAAACAGTCAAGAAGAGAGATGATCGGCAAATAATTGGACAACAGGTATGCCCTCAACTTCAAAAGGTTCCGATAGAAAAAGAGGTCCCCCCATCGACCTTGCCCAAACAAATGACAGATTTTTGATTGCATAATCGAGAAAGATGCACTTCTTTGCACATAATAGATCATTGTCTCAACAATCGGCACCTCATCACTTCCAAAACTAATCCTTTGATACTCTGAAAGTTAGGTGCTGAGGCAAACAACTTGGGAGAGGGGTACTGGAGTCTCCTACACTTATCGATTTGCAGTTCCAGTTTCACATGTCTAACAGCATACGATGAGTTTCAATGCTTGATCTCTACACGTGCCTATATAATTAACTCTGACCAAAAACAATGGGTAATTAACAGAATCAGATAGGCGTATCATGGATCTTGGCGTAATAATGATGGATCATGAGCATGGAAAATACAGATAAGATCTATGGAAATGAAAACAAAAGAAAAATGGAGAGTTAGAATATAGACATTATGAAAACATGGCAAGCCGTTTATATAGCTAGAATATATCTGAAAGTAACCAACTAACAAAATATTCATCATTAAATTGCCCTTTTTTGATCATTTTTCTAAATTTTATTCCAGGGGAGATATGAAAGTCCATTCAGACAATCTAAAATTGAAAGTGAATATTTCTTTCTCTTCGATAAAATCTTCCGGTAAAATACAACGAACGTATTACTCGATGACCATCAATTACATTAATTGATCTGTCTGCTCAAAGATCCCGATGCTATAATCCCTGTTCAAATCTGCCGCCATAAAAGACAATAAGGCGAACAATGATCCCTTTTTCCCAGGAGCACAAACTTTCGAATATCTAGATCAATTGAGGCCGTGAGAAACGAGATGTGAGGATACAAGTCGCACCTGTGAAGATGAGTAACAATACATAATCTACCCGTCAATACGTATTGTATTCCCCTTAAATCCATTGGTCCGTCTTTTTCACACTCTAATGTGACCCGTCTTCTCACTTCAAATTTCTGTCAATTGTTTTTAAATTTTCATATTTCAATTTCAGTACTTCAAAATTGATTAAAACATCAATCATCGTCTTACCGGAATCTTCATCTTCCTCTCCATCTAACTTCCTCTTTCAGAAATGTGAGTGATTCTTTCGAATTTTTCGGCTTACGGAAATTTTAATCTATGCTTTCATTTTTGAATCTTCCCGAGACCTATTTTTCATCCATTCTCTTTGAAAAATCATCTCATTTCCTCTTCATTAACTCGTAACTTCATAACCTATAAATCAAAGCGCGACCATTTTATTTTTGCGGATAATGATGTGTAATGTAAGGAAAGGGAAAGAACGTCTGTTGCGAGGATATGCTGATTACGCAATGCCAAAAGAGCGCAGATATGATCGGGAAGAATAGGAGAAAGGAAGTGTAATACTGTTCATCTTTTTGTGCCATTACTCATCAATATTTGCACGTTTTGCGAGAAAAACTTCTCATTTTACAAGAGTTTCTAGTCCTTCTCCTGGCAACCTTCTTGTTAATGGAGCCAGCTATTCTACACGACCCCTCGCTCTCCGAGAAAAAGAAAAAAAGATTACGGTGCTTTTATTGGTTGGAAATAATAGGAAGCAAGCAATGCTAGGCACCCCCTTCTCGAGTAGCGTCTCTATTCCGGAAGACTTGTCAATCAAACATTTCAATTTTCGTTTCAACTTGCCTCGGCTTCTCCAAAACGTCTTCTTATTTTCTCCCTCTTTTTGTGGAAGGGACGTCTTCTACTTTTCCACTTCCGACGTTTGCTTATTGTGGTTGGTGCCATCCATCGAGACATCAAAAATGAAGGGAATCCCAGATAGATTTCATATAAAGAGAGGGAAATGGTATTCCACTTTATGAAACTTGTCAATCAAACATTCTCTTCGGATTAGAGATGTGCTTTCCATTCTTTTTTTCCACCTACAACCCAACGTTTTCTGATGATTCGAAAGAGCAGAACAAGAGAGGGACACAGCCCTAAAGTTTACGGCTCGTTTCTAGAGAACGTCGTCTGGCGAGTCACATTACGGTTTTATGGCCCCAATTGAGGGAAGTATTGAGAGGTCAAACCGTTACATTCACTCATTTTTTGTTTATCTTTTCATTGTGGTGATTTTTTCTTTGATTCGGTTTGTTTTGGTTCCAATGTTTAGAACAGTGAGTTTCTATCAGCTACAGTTTTTTTTTCCCAAAAACCGTGCCTTTTGTCTGGTATTAATCCTTCGAAGACTTCCCAACTTCTGTTCATTCATCCACGCAACTTTCTTTTTTATCGTTCAAACGCCCGATTGAGTCACTCTAATCCATAGCAGATGTTTCTTATTTCTTCTATCAAAATATTCACACAATCATCCTTTTTGTTTCCCTTTTGCCTTCGCGGACATATCCATCAGTCATCTTCTATAATGATTTTTACGTAATAAGAAGAGCAGTTGGTGCTCCTCCTTCGTTTCTTGCTTCTTCTCTTCCTCCTGCTCCTCCGTCACTTTTCCAACCAAAATCGATTATCAGTGCGGCTTCTCCTTCTTCTTCTTCAACTACATGTCAATCAAAATCAGGGGGCATAGAGTATATTGAATGTGGAGAATTGAGCACAAGTAAAAGAAAAATGAGCCGCCCATTTCTCTCCTTTTTTCGAAACAAAAACTGATACGTATAAGCACTGTATTATAACCTTTATAACTTTTCAACCTAACTTCCCCTCCCCCCAATCCCATAGATTGTTTGTACAAGTACAGTAGGGAGAAACTGCTGCTATGTGATATCTGATCACGGAGAGCATTTCTTCTCACCTACGGTGTATTTGTATGCCAACGCCAGGCTCCGCCCACTTCTGGGTCCCCGGGGCTGGCTCACTACCGCCGGCTCACCGCTCACTTGTCAACATCGCTCATTTATTTGATGTATCTGATTTTACAGCTTTCTCAGTTTTCAAATGATTTACCGATTTTTACCGCAAGTTTTTGAGAGTTGAAAAAAAGTCAAAAATGGGACTGACTATGAATTCCGAGTAGACCGAAATGGGCTTAGGCTCTAGAAAACTTTTCAATCAAAGCTAATTTATGTCGACAGCTGCTAGAATTAATGAGTACAGAAAACCACGGACTTTAACTGAATTAGTTTTGTCTGTTGGTTCATTCACTGATAGATTTCTGATTTAATATCAAAAATTTGTTCAATACTTCTACCAATTCCCTTCTGAGCTCAAAGTATTTCTTTCATCAAAAAAGTCCCATTCCCTTAAATTTACCGCAACTTCTTCTTTCTCCTAGACTCACCTAGAGCCCTTGGGTTTCTTTGTCTCCTCCGAAAATTCCGTGGAAGTGTCCCTTTAATTTTCTTTGTTCTACAATCTTATGTGAATACGTAATTTTTCTTCTTCCCTCAGACCCACTTGGCGGGTCCTTTTTTCAACTCACTCGTCATGTTCCGCTTCCCAGGCAGATATGATCTACTTTCTAGGCGGCTCTTCTTCCTTTTCTTACAATTAGTGATCTACCCCTTTCTTACAACTTTCCGAAAAAGGTTCCTTCTCATTTTTCTTTCTTTTTTTTTCTTTTCTGAAAAATTTCTGATTTACGAGAGGAACTTTTCCTTTGAAAATAGGCTTTTTGATTGTACGATTTCTTTGCACTTGAAAGCGTCTCAGGCTGCAAAATCTTGAAATTGAGTTTCATAACCTATCATCCCCAGAGTTTTTCTTTCCAATCAGATTCTCGTTTGAAAAATGGGATCATACTGTATGCTGATTATGGGTGTACAAAACAGGATATCTGTCAGTTAACCTCATTTTGGTCGTTTTTTTGGCACTAACGACTTAAGACCACCTGTTTCTTTCTTTCTTCATTCAATTTAGGCATTTAGGTACTATTCATGTACAGTACAGTATTCTCGTAGATTCTAGAGGTAACTCTTTTCATTAAACTCCGGCCAATTCCTGTCGAAATCGATCATCTTCATCTTTCCGTTTCCTTGTACATCCGGTGTTCGGAACTTGCGCCCCCTCATCTCAAATTTTGGCCCGAAAGAGAGTCAATTATCCACTTAGACCCAACAATTATAGCATCTGTGATTTCTTAGTCGACGATGGAGGGGGGAGGAAGGTCCTTTCCAAATATATACAAATAGAGAAAATCTCGTAATAGTATCATATATCCAACATGCTCTTCCTTTCCTTTTCTTCCTTGTTTGGTTCAATTTCAAACGATTTACTTCGGAATATGAAGATTCCCTGATGATTCTTCTAAGAAGCCATAAATCAGAATCCTCAAAATCTCTGTTTACGGTTCCTTTTGAAATCGGAAACCATGCTGTTTTGTTTCTTTTATTGTCGGGTTCATTTAGGTTACGCTTAGAGCCACACGCAGCTACAGAAAGTGATATATCATGGCCAGATTAGAAGGAGAGGACAGCCGTCTCTCTTTCTTATTCAGAAGGCCTTTTTAGAAATAGCGCATCTGCCGACACCGATGACTGCTAAGAGAGCATTTCGAATGCAAATCAGGCTTTGGAAAGTGGAGACATAGAACTGAAGATTTTGATTCGAAGTGACACAGCGAGAGTTCAAGACAGTTCAGTTCAAAATTTAAGATTCTATAAAAAGCATTCTAGAAATTTCATCTCATCGGAACGTTTTCGTCGCTAGGGCCCTCCCATGCCTACAGTTTTAGAACCTGAATACAACGATGAAGCAGGGCACCCCTGATTTCCAAAAACAATGGTTTCAGTCGGCTTGACCCAAATGAAAGCGGGTATATATCATAAACCAATTAAACGCCGTCTCATTTACAACTTGTTTTGAAGAGGTAAAATGGTGGGCGGTGCACCTGTCTCTGGCACATACGATTCTCGAGACCTGAATTGAATCTGAAGCCATTTTCCGTGTTCTCCATTTCTCCCTCTCTTCTTTTTTCTTCGTCTCTATTTTCTTCTGAGGTTTCCTATAGACCTCATCAATCATTTGTATGACTTGTCCGGTGCACAAGTCCACGCAATTCTTCGTCCTTTTTGCCCAATTCTGCGCCCGCCCGTGTCCCCCCTTCACAACCACCTCTTCTAACCGCCACCAAGGAATGAAACGTATCGATTCTCAGAGAAGACGAGGGAGTTGGAAAAGTCAGCGCCATGCGCGCGTTTTTCAAATTTAGCCTCCCCCTAATGCGTTTGCCGGTTGTTCTTTCGATGGTAGTGATGGTGGAGGTGGTGGCTGGACTGGGCTGGTTGCTGCTGGACACAACGGGTTACTGTAGTGTGTGTGTATATATAACAAAAAGAAGGAGGATCCGTGCACGGTACGGTATGAGGAACAATAAGAATTGAGTATTGAAATAGCAAAGAGCGGGAGCACAGGCAAGTTGCGATTGAAGAAGAGGAGGGGAGGAGCAGGAAAAACCACTGATAATTTTTTTTTTGACAAAATGTTCGGCGCACGTAGCAGCGCACTGTGAGCTTATCAGTTTGCGTCAGCTTTTTTTGTCTTATTGAGCAAAGATCTTCAATCTTGTTGGCTCTAGAAGTCTGAATGATAGTCGAATACTAGGATCAAAATTGATCTTACCAAAGTTCGAAGATAGAGATTGTTTCATGGATAAATGAAGCTGATATGCTCAACAGTTACTGTAGGAGCCCGAGTTGAGATGCCAGGGACCAACTTTGAAATCTTCTTACCCTGAACCATTTACTTTTTGGGAAGAAACTACTTCCCCCAATCCTTTCCAGATTGCAAATCTCCGACAATCCTTACCTAAACAAAAGAGTTGCTTGCCAAGACAAAGAGATGTTACTTCTGAAAGTTTTGATCGCCTAGCTAACCCACTTGACACCTCTTCAATCCATTTCCCATCTCATCCCCTCAACCAAACGATCCTAATCTTAATCCCTTTAGAACAAAAGGCGACGTTAATATAGTGCAGCTGGAGTATAAGTAGATGAGGGAAATATAGGAACTATTAAATGCAAAATAGAACATTGAAATTGAAACTTTTGTATTTTAATGTTGCTATCTTACTATTCTAAGTCTCTCCTAGATGATTCTGATCGTTTCTGATAAGGAATGTGTCAAAAAAAAAAGTCTGCTCAAAAATCGTTCGACCTTCGGTTCATAGAATTATTTTGTAGATTCAAAGGTGTTCAAGTGGCTATTCAGAGATTCAAATTTCTTTTTTCCAAACTTCCGGAAAGGTTCCAGACATTAAATTTTTCAGCCGAATACCGTATCATATTTCTCTTGCCCTTATCAAATAAAAGTAAGAAACTAGTTTCGAAATCATTCATTTTTCTCCCCGATCGTACCCTTTTTTTCAATCCAAGGTCTTTTTAAATATTCGATTTCAAATGATGAGATGTCCTACAGCTTTGATTTGTGCATAGAAACGAACAAAAGCAATTTATCTTGAAAGCGCACAGAGAGGACACCTACCACACAGTCATGTAAACTTGAATCCTTTTCCCTTCTTCTCTTCCTATTCCTTTCTCTCATTCAGAACAGGGGAGCCCATTTATTATTTTTCAAATCCGTCTCGTTTTTTTCTTGTTCGCCTTGGTCCATCGGACCCCTTTTTCTCTTTTTATCCATCTGTTTCAACTTGACACAACCCGCTCTCTCTTTTCTCTTTGCTGTCTCGAGCGCGGTTTTTTTGATAAATGATAATCGGTTCTCATTCATTGCAGGGACATGAGCGGCGACTCCAAAGTGTGGGCACACGCTTCGGCGGACACATGGGCGGCTCAGACTGGAATTTCAACATATGATTTGGACACATCTAGTATCAAACGGGAGAAGATCGATTGTCATGAGGTTGGTTATATTTTATTTTCAAAAAAAAACATGGCAAAACTAGATTGGCGTTCCCTTGCCACGACGATAGAGTATAGTGACAAAAAAGTAGGATTTTTTTAACTTTTGCGAAATTTTGGTTCAGAAACTCGTAGAGCTTGTTAGAATTATCATTCTGGAAGAGTTTTTCAGAAAGATCTAACGTTTCGGAAAAAGAAAAAGACTACTTCCGTGGGCAAACTTTAGAGGCTCTCGATAAGATTAGGAATTCCAGCATTGTATTCTACTAGCTCAGTGATCAAAATGATTAAAGATTCTGTTGAAATTTCTTGGCAAAATGAATTACTCTAGTCCATATTCTTAGTAGCTATGGCCATTTTCAATCGAATCAATCTATCTTTCTAAGATTTTTATGGAAATCTGCTACATGAAAAAGCATGCGACTTCACTTATGGTGCTTCAAATTCAAACGAAAGTTTTGCAAAAAAAAAGTTGCCAAGAAAAATCCAAGAAAATCCGAGAAAATTTCAATCCACAAAATGGGAGTTATCAGAAAAGGAGGGGAAAGATCCATCAAACAACTAGTTCCATCATAAAATTGTGTCCATCGGCTGTTGATATGATATGCGAGATTCCTTCATCAACATCCTGATGATTTTCACACAAATCGGTCTTTATCTTCTTCTCTATTTCTTTCGGAAGGACCCCGATTTATCTCCTCTTAATCACATTAATCATGTGTTTCTTATCATGAAGAATGGGAGGATAGGAAGAGGAGGTGGAGGAGGCACAACGATTTACAAGATTTCTAGATCGACTTGAACGAATGGAAAAAATTAATTCTGGAGCAACGATGAAGGGGGGTTAGAAGACGTAAACTCTTTTGCTCTTCTCCTCCCTCACTTCACTTTTTTTGCTAAAACAGAAGAAAAAGACGAGGGAAAATGCAATGCATGTATTTTTTCGTCGTTTTCGCCGTCGTCGGGGTCGACATCTTCTTTTTTTTTCTTCTTGATTTTCTACTTCTCTTCTACTTCATTTTTCGTTTTCGCGTCCTACTGTACCAAACGACGCGACGATTGGCGCAAGTGGGTGGAGCCTCGAGGGGCAAGCGTCGTCTTCCCCCAGGGCTAACAGGAGAGAGCGTGCGCGCGCGCCGATCTGCCCCCGGTTGCCCCACACTTGCCTTCTTTTTCACCCAGGGCCCCCCTAACAGGGCTCCGCCCATTTCACCCCACCCCGATCGGACAAGATTGACATACAACCGTTTTGAAGTGTGTGAGAAGTTGTCATTTTCGATATTCATCTGTCTGTCATATTATTTACGTTCTCAATCTTTCTTGTTGTCTCCCACCCCGGCGGAGAGAGAGTCTCTCTCCCTTTTCACGCGGAACACCATCAAATCGACACACTAATCAATCGATCAACAAGACGAAAGGGGCGGGCGACAAGCTCTGACCACTGACACTGACTACTTGACTGACACGGACAAACGGACACGTCGAGTTCGATCCCGACGACCATCGTTCATCTTATTCAGCCCGTGTCGGCGACGACGACGATGGCGCAGAGGGTACTTCTTCTTCTTCTCCTTCTTCTTCTTCTGACATTGACATGATACCACCAGAAGAGCGCCGCCATCCTTTTCCCCTCTTCTCTATAATTTATCGTTGGGGTGCTAGGAGCTCATTCTTGGTTTCCAATCGGCTTCCAAGCTCAGTATTTCTCTATTTTTCCCAATACGAAAAGCTCAATTTTGGCTCTTTGCCGAGCTTCAGCTGCTTAGCTTGAAGCTTCGAGCGTTTCGTTGGGCTTTCTTGGATTTTAAACCATTTTCACACTAATATCTGAGCTCTCGATAAATTAGTGAGCCTGGAAACTACTATTTTACAAAAAGTAGTAACCGCAAACGTACTCTCGTTGATTCATAACACCAAAATAATTTTAAATGAGCTTCCCCTTTTTGAATCCCCTTCAATTTTGAATTTCCAAAAACCCCCATTCTCTTTGCTTAGACTAAAAACCACCTTACGATAGCGATCGATTATATTTTGGAAGAAAAACCAACAGAGAAAAAAGTTTTACGATCTTAACGACAGTATCACTTTTAGTTCGGAAAGATAAGAAAATTTCACCATTTATATGTAGCTCCACCCCTTTTTTTTCTTCCCCACAAAGCCATAAAGCCTATTAAAATGATCATAATGGGTTCTGAGCCGACTAGCTTCCGGAGACTGCTTGAGCTTGAAAAACTTGAAAAACTAGCTTTTGTTTTAAACTCAAAGTAAAATCAGCCGTTCGTTATCAATTTGTCAGAGGATTTATGTAACATGTTTATCATTAATCAATCAAGCAGTTGACTGACTCTTAGTGCGAATGAAAAAAAAAAAGAAAGAAACAAAAAGATGAAATCATTTTTCTCACCTGAAGAGACTGAGATCTTAAGAAAAAGACGTTCCTTTATCCATCACTCGCATCTCCATCAATGAGGGCGAGAAGATTTATTTCGTCAAAAATCCGCCTATCAGAAGGACGGCATCTGGAACGACACTCTCAGTGTTCGCTCGTTTTTTTCCTTAGTTCGGGTCTCTACTATTATTCTTACAATTAGAACTTCCCCCAAAGTTTAGATACTGTCTAGATTTCAAAAAAAGGTTAGGTTAGATAGTCAGAAGAAGAGATAAGTTAATCTTTCGAGACAGACTGAACCGAGATAAATAATATCTAATCTTATCAAGAAAACTCATTTTCAGCAGTTCAATGATGGGTATGGACCGCCACCTGGCTCTGCGAGCACTGATCAAGTCAGTTACGCAGCCGATCCATCTGCCTATTTCAACCTATACCCTAATATGGGCGCCACGGCAACTACTACTCCGATGATGCATCATGAAATGGGCGAAGCCATGAAACGGGATAAAGAAGCAATTTATGCGTGAGTTTTTTCTTTTGAGGACTGAAAAAAAATTATTTCCTAACAATTTTGGATAACTTTATTTAAAATCGATTTTCAGTCATCCACTCTACCCACTTCTATGTGTTCTATTCGAAAAATGCGAGCTGGCAACATCAACGCCAAGAGAAACATCACGTGATGGATCCACGTCATCTGATGTCTGCTCCAGTGCATCTTTCAAAGATGATCTCAATGAATTTGTAAGACATGTGAGTTAACTTTTTCCTTTTGAAAACGATTAAAAAACACGTACCGAAAAGAGAATAAAAGAAAAACGAAAATTAACGTTTCAGACTCAGGAGACTGCAGACAAGCTATATTATGTACCGAATCCACAATTAGATCAAATTATGCTTCAATCGATTCAAATGCTTCGCTTTCATCTTTTGGAGCTTGAAAAGGTTAGTGAGTGCAAAGAATAAGGAAAAAAGGGATGAAAACTCAAAAAAAGCAGAATAATGTCTGCGTCTCCTAACGGAGTTTTTAGTATTTTTGAGTCGTCTATGTATATGAACAGTTATTATCAGTTATCAACTGTTCACATTTGCACTTTTTCAGTCGCGGGCGCCGACTGGCACCGTATCAGTGTAGATTCAGTTTAGAGTAGACGGGAGGGACACTGGAAAGTGCACTTCTACGACAAATACAGTTTTTGGCGTTTTATAGATTTTTGAATATTGCACTTTCGGAATTAAGAGTATTTGTTTCTCTTGTGTCATCTATGATATTTTGAAGTTTTTCCTGAGAAGTACAGTAACCCAGTGTAAAAATTATGTTTTTTTCAATTAGGTTTTTTTTATCATTTCCTTTTCCAGGTTCACGAACTCTGTGACAACTTCTGCAATCGTTACGTAACCTGCTTGAAAGGCAAAATGCCTTTGGATATTGTCGGCGATGAGCGTGCTTCATCATCTCAGCCACCAATGTCACCAGGAAGCATGGGCCATCACGGACATTCATCATCACCATCAATGGCCGGTGGAGCCACTCCAATGCACTATCCGCCACCCTATGAACCACAATCCGTACCATTGCCAGAGAACGTGTTAGGAGGACATCCGTTGGAGGTGAGAAATAGATTAGAGATAAAGCATGGGGAGGGGGGAATGATGTTGGAGTACCAACTGACACTTTTTTTGCTCCTGGGGGGAATGATTGCAAATCATTTTGTGGATGATCAAGTGAGTGATATAAATTTTGTGTAGTAGGTTCTTCAGGGGTTGAAAAACTTCTGAAAATACCTCTCAAAACTATTTTCCCTATTTAGTTTTTCGCTCATTTTTTTATTTAGTGTCTGTTTAGACTGAAAATCAGCACCGAATCTCAATTTATGATAATCAGAACAAAACAAATTTTTTTCTGATTTTAGAATTTCTGATTTTTCCTTTGAACCTAATAGATTGGACGTGTGGATAAATATGGATAATAGGCGACGAAGAGTCAATCTAGTAAAGTGCGTTGAAGGGATATATAGAATGGTGCCCCGGGTGTCAATAATTGGATTCTTCTTTTCTCTATTTATCTCTCTCACCGATACACATACATACATTTGACCACACATAGGCTCCCCTCACCACCCCTGAATTTCTCGTCTCGTCGTGTCTGTCTATTTGGGATTTGTGTATCGTGTCAAAAATCAGGCGAAAATGATTAGGGCGGCAAATATGGGAGCGCACAGCGGGAGGGAGGTGTGGGGTCTAAACGATATAGTGATCTGAACACGAGAAAGACTGTTCGAATGGGGTGGTTGGGCGGCTTTGAACAATAAGAAAGTACTTGACTCAATGGTATTCAAAGGGTTTTTGGAGGGGGGAATAGTAGCGGTAAAAAGAAGAAGACGTTGACGATGGAACGCGCGCGCACTTTGGAATTTGCATAATTTAGTTTTTTTTTGGGGACGACGCCGTCTTTTTATGTCTACCGACAACTAACAGTCTTAAATCTATACTGTCGAACGCCTGTAGAAAAGGGAACATTGAATTAAATATAAAATCTAAATCTAGACACAATAAACAATCAGTTATAGATGTTTCAGGGACCGTCAATGGCGTATGCAATGGCTGGAATGGCAGCAGCCGCCGCCTCCTCTTCCTCAGCTAATCAACCCGGGGATCACCCTTTAGTGAACGGCGGGACGCTCCACTCGACGGCTGGAGCCTCCCAGACGCTAATGCCCTTAGCCGTCAGTAGTCCATCAACGTGTTCATCAGGTGGTTTAAGACAAGACTCAACACCATTATCTGGTGAGACCCCACAAGGTCATGCCAACGGAAATTCAATGGATTCGATTTCAGAAGCTGGTATGTTGTTTGGAATTTTTCCCGGGTCATGGTAGTAGGACAGTTTGGAGTATCAGTTTCTCCAACCTGCTCAACGTCTTCAGAATAATCTAATCCTCGTGTCGACATACGTACTGTCGCCCGGCTAACAACCCTTCTGTATTCGGACCTTTGTGATGCTATCCCCCCAAATTTCCTCTTTTTCTCTTCCCTTGCTATCAACTCAACTCAATTCATTCTTTCCGTTTTTAATGTTTTCTTTAACCCTTTGTCTATTCATAATTTTTTTTCCTCCCCAACTTTATTCCTCTATTTCAGAGCATGGTATTAATTGATATCCTCTCTTCATTCTCATTATCGTCTTTTCCCTTCTGAATAACACTTGTATGTGCATTTGCCTGCAACTGACACTTCTTAGTCGCTTTCTTGCTTTTATGTGTTATTATTCTCGCTTCGCAGGTCCATTGCTTCACCACGCACCGCCGCCACCACAGCCTCTACTTCATCATCATCATCAGCATAATTCACATTCGGATTTCATACCTCAATCCCAAAATATTATCGAACAAAGCCTCCATTGTGCCGGTGTCTCAATGCTTGACGCTTCCCTAGTTCCTCCGTCGTCAACCTCTTCTGAATATCATGTGGATATGATGTCTATGTATTCTCATGATCCTTCTATATACCATCAAGATATGGGTCCATATGACTATGGTGACTACGGTACACCAGATGTTGTTATGTTAAATTCTGAAATCAAGACTGAAAACAATTCAATACCTTCTTCCTCAAAAAATGGCAAAAAACAACCAGGTACTCCAAATGGGGGCAGAGTTGGCAAAAGCCGAGGACGTGGAATATTTCCAAAGCAGGCAACAAATCGGCTCCGGCAGTGGTTGTTTCAAAATCTTACGGTAAGAAAGAATGAAATTCAAATGATAAATGTGAACTTTTTTGTTGATTTTTTAAGTGGATTGCACTGATAAGTTACTATTAAGTTTTTGTCCAAACTTGTCTTTTTTTTTGTCCATCTATCATGTTTTCTTTTCTCTGAATTCCATCTCTCTGACAGACTCTCATCCTCCCTGAAATATTCATTTCATCTTCTCTTTTCTCTTTTTCATTTCCTGCCCTAAAAGCATCCAAAAATGGTCCGAATACAGGAGGGTCTTGATCTCTACATGATCATGACCTAAACGTATTCCAGGTGACGAGTTCTCAGTTTGTGGTTCAAATGAAGATGGTCGGGATTCGGTACTTTCCGACTCAGCCAACGGAAGTCAAAATGGCAAACGAAAAGTGCCGAAAGTGTTCTCAAAAGAAGCGATTACGAAATTCCGCGCGTGGTTATTTCAAAATCTTTCGGTAAGAAAAAAAAACGAAAAAAAAAACTTATCTTCCATATTCATCTTTTAGTTTTTTGCCGTCAATCTCTCACCTTGTTTTTTCCTCCTCTCTTTCGTTTTTTCACACTTTTTCTGTCTCTTAATTCTTCAAATTGACCTCCCCTATTCCTACAGTAATCTAGATTTTAAAAACTTGTTGTAGGAGGTCAATTTTCTCTCTCTCCCCCCGTTCCCTCTCCCTTTCTCTGGAGGTGAGCGTTTGTACAACGAAAACTTTTCCACGCATAGTGTAACATAATTTTTACAACTATTGGTCAGAGGTCACTTTTGTGGTCCAAACAGATGATGATACTAGCGGGGGACAAACATAAACTTATTAATAAATCAAATGAGAAGAAGCTCAATATCTATTCTTTTTTCAGCATCCATACCCATCAGAAGAGCAAAAGAAGCAATTGGCAAAAGAAACGGGTCTTACAATTCTTCAGGTCAATAACTGGTAAGCTACTTTTTCACTTCTTTTTTTGGGGGAGGGATAAGTGCTCTCTAGAAAATGTTTATGTAATCAGCTCCATCCTATCAGATTACTTCTCTTTTTGGCGGTGCCTTCACATATACGCCGCGTGCGGGATGAAGGATAAACACTGTAGTTAGGGAACTGTTTGACCTATCCGAGTTGCGTCATCCGGGTCATTGATGAGAGTATAGATTATCAAGGAACGGTATTAAAAAGTTATAATGTGTACATATCAATAAGTTGGTAGTCAAGGGACCTGAACTTTACTATTTCCTTTTTGAACTTTGCACACTTTTCTTTTCATTCTGACACCTGTTTGATTTACGAGGTGTGAATCCGGAATTGAAATCAAAACAACAGTAGAAAGGGATAATAGTATCCATCTCCAATTATGACACGCTCCATTGCACACATCGACAGTGATCGGTTAATGGGATGCGCATGGCACCAGATACGGTAAAGAGCAACACTACTCGGTAATTAGTGGGGGAGAAGGAAGAGTGATTTTAACAAGTGGTGTCTAAAGATGGAATGGAATTGAGGGGTTTGTATTGCAATGTTTCGAGTGGCGCTAGGTGAATTACCTGAATATAAAAGGATTTGAATAGTTCTCTTTCAAACCAAAGTTATTTGGGGATTTAGAAGTAGTTTGAACTGTTAGACTTTCAGTTCCACCTTCCTAATAACTTTTTCAACTGAATCTTTCACTGACTATAGTTTAACCAGATTTCTTCCGATTTCTTGTTTTCATGCCGTTGTCCAGGTACCGACGGACTCGATTCAGCCTCATTATCCTATTCCGCCTTTCTCCCCTACTATTCCGACTACGAACAACGCTCATTGAGTGGACATTTTGACTGACATTTCGTGTCAAACTGACATACGACCACCCCCATCGAATCGGTTCGGGTCCACCTTTTTCTGCTCCTCCTTCGTCGTTTTTCGATTCTCCTCTTTTCCTTTTTTGGTTTCTTCTAGAAAAAAGCATTTAGGGACCAGCGGCAGGCTTAGGAAACAAAAAAGAAGCGTAGAGGGATTAGGAAGAGAGAAAAAAAATGATGATAGTAGTTGATAAGGAAAAGAGGGGGTAGTATGCCCGAAGGAGCTGGAAGATGGATGGATTCAACCAACGTGTCTAATGCATAACAAATGGTTGTTGTCTGCATATGGGGATAGATCCCTTTTTGCAGAGAGAGTAAGAAATATCTATAGATGTTCAATTAAAACTTAAAGAAGGTAAATAGTAGAATTTTATATTCGCTTTTTTTCGGAAAGATAAAAGACTGTTGAGTTCATTGGGGACGAGGAGAAGCTGGGGTTGACTAAACTGGAATGGGTACTGATTCTGTTTGTTAACACTTTTATCTCAGCTGAAATGCAAGTTATCCTAGAATCTTGAAATGAGTAACTGACAAAATGTGCGAAACTTTCTGAATATTAAATTGTTAGCTGACTACTTTTTAATACCTAGTTTTCTAGCCGAGGTATACAGACTGATTGCTCCCTTTTGATTTTCTGTATCTTTAGCATTATTCCTACGACACTTTTTTGAATGAGATTCCTATGAACCTTCCAAATCTCTCGTTCTACTTATCATGAGTTTTTACTCGTTATTTTGCTCACTGAATTCCAAACTTTTGTTCTGATAAACTCTGTTTTGTTCGCTCTTCGAACAATTTGAAAATATTTGAAATTCGAAAAACTGGCAACAGTTGAGAAGGGGAAAGAAAAAGATTCTCATCCTCTTCTTCTTCTTTCTTCATCGTCCCCTGTCAATTACCGTATCCCTCTTGGTTTGCTGCATCTCTCTTTCTCTTTCTCTTATTCTTTCTTCGTTTTCTCTTCAAGGCGGCAATTCGAACAGAGCGCGACTCTCTGCTTTTCTTGGTAGAGTCAATGTAAGACGAAGAGATCGAAGAGAATTGGCTGGCAGAGCGACAGCCTTGGCAATGATGGATCGACGCAGCTGGCGACGTTGACAAGCCATGGGGCCCCAAAGCAGTGGGAAATAGAGATAGAGAAAAAAGAAGGAAAGCGGCGGATACATTGAGAGAGACGACTGGGGGTCTAGTTCAGTTCTCTGGAAAAGAAGAGAAGAAGCGCTTCTTCATATCTAAACGGGGGTCGATTTGTCAATTTGGTTGACGGTGAAGGTGT
Source organism: Caenorhabditis doughertyi (assembly GCA_963572265.1). NCBI lineage: Eukaryota > Metazoa > Nematoda > Chromadorea > Rhabditida > Rhabditidae > Caenorhabditis > Caenorhabditis doughertyi. The sequence goes on from OY751557.1 coordinate 190,206, forward strand.
CAATTTATGACGAAAAGAGTGATTGCTTTTTTCGGGTCGTGGTTTTTGTTGCTGACGGGAGTGACTGACTGACTGAAGAGATGATAGGGGGAGATGAGAAGATTTATAGATGGACGCTGAATTGATAAAGATTGTGACAGGGTACTAAGATTGATTGTGAGAAAATGGCAAAGTGGTGTTAACAGAATTGATGGACTTCGAGGGTGGAAAAAAACACATTTTAAAGTACAGTAGGGAAAATTATATTCATTGAATCAACAAAATCATCTGAAGCCATAATAAGGCACAGGCTTATCACAGATTAATGAAACAGCACTATTACTTGAAACTCGGGGGCTTTTTTTCCGTATCCGATAGTCAATTGTCTCATGAACTCAATCAGATAATCATCTAAAGTCTTCACTCCACACTAAACCTATAAACCCAATAAACCGTTGTTTTATGCGCTCGTCAAATAGTCTCCGTTGCGTTTATATTACGAGTGTGACATTGGTCACTTAACTTTTTTTCATTGCGTCTTCTTCTCCAAGTAGTTTTGTGGTGGTTAAAGGCGATTTATGAGATTTTTATGATCCTTCCTCAACGAGAGAAGTTAGTTGTTTCTGAATAGGATTCGGAGGAGGAGGAGAAGGTTGCTATTCTCCTTTCTTTTTTCTGATTCTTATCTTTTCTGGCCACTTGTATTGGTTCAATTGTGACGCACATAAATTGTCACGATTTGACACTTTTAGTGGTTGTTTAGGTTCGAGTGGGCACACACACAGATGAAACTTGAGAAAAGGGGAAGGGTGGATAAAATAATAGTGGCAACTGATAAAAAATACATTTCATTTACAGGTTTATCAATGCTCGGCGACGAATTGTTCAACCAATGATCGATCAGAATAATCGTGCAGGACGTGCTCCGCATATGAGTGCGTGCAAGAATCGAAGAAGGAATCGAAGTGAGCAGTCACCAGGGCCTAGTCCTGATTCGGAATCCGACAGTGGACCCAACTACTCGCCGGATCCGGCTTCTTTGGCAGCCGCAACTATGCATTACCCCGCCGAGTTGTACATGCAAAGGACGATGTATAATACTGGATTCCAGGCTTTCCCTAATCCGTAAGTTTTTTTTTATATTTGAGAATGTTGTTCCTTTAACATCCTTGAACTCTGAAGCGTGGCATCAGAATTTGGAAAAAAGACAAAAAACTAATCTATAATTTTTCAGAGCAATGCAATTCATGAATCCAATGATGGGTTTCCCAGTGGCACCAAGTGTCGATGCCCTCTCCGCTCAGCAATGGGTTGATCTCTCGGCTCCACATGAATAAAATCAACAGATGATCTTTCTATTTATTCCAATTTCATCCATCGTTTTCCAAGTGACAAAGGTCTTTCCCCCCGTTCTCTCACATTTGCTCTCATCAGTTTTTGCTCTTTTCTTTTTTTTTCTAATTTTGGAACCGTTTCGAAGTCTTCCATGACCATAATTCTTCTTATTTTATAAATACATATACATATTCTCATTTTTCACATTTTTTTCAATTGTTATTATTCTCTTTGTGACCACAGGGTTCAACACACAAAACTTCATTTCCACAACAAAAATTTATTTGAGGACCAATCTGTATACTTTATATATTCTCGTGACTAGACTTGTATTTTTTGTCTCTCTTAATATTGATTTCCAGTTCATATCAGTGTCCTCAAATATTCTCTCCAATCCGTTCTCTCATTTTCAGTGAAATTCTTTAATTATTCTTTTTATTTGTTTTTTTCAAGTTTTTTTGAAATTAAAAATATCAAATCAAAAACGTTTTTCAACAATTGAACATTCAACAATTTCCCAGTGCACTTAGAATCTTGGACGTAAATTGAAACACATGTTTTGAACGAATTTTTGATTTAAAAATGATGACTGTGATCTTAGATTTGATGTAAAGTACTCTTTGCCAACAGGTTCGGATTAGAGAACTGCGTAGTTACAGATTGAACATAGCAGTTTGATACAAAAACTGCGCGCAAACAGTTTTATGCAGAAGGTTGAAAAAAATGCAAATTAACATTGCGAAAAGGTTTCAGAACGGTGGAAGATAGAGAAGTGTTCCTAAGGCTTCAAAGATTTCGTAGTTGAAGACTTCATTGTGAAATTTAAATCAAGATTCATATACATCAAGAGTTCTAAAAAGGGAAAGATGGAATTCTTTTCCTTTTTGTTATGTAAGCTATCGTCAACTAACAAGTTGTTATTTTTTCTCTGGAAAATATACACAAAAAAGTTTGAAGCAATTGGAACATTTCTGTAAATGCAATGCATGCTCAAATGAAACCATTTCGAACTGAAAATGCTCAAAAGTTCAAAAAATTACGCACGGTACTGTATCATATCTGAAACGTGTTGATGATCAGGAAACAAAACGCAAGAAACATCGTCAGAAGTAGATAGACTGGAAATCTTAGAACTGGGCTTATACCAGCTTTGACAGAACTTGCTCTAAAATTACACTGAATTGAACGATTCTATCGAAATGATTTTCACGTGATTAATCTAACTTCATTCTAGGGAACTCAATATACCCGTGTACTGTTTTATATTTCATTCTTAACGTGTATCCCATCTTCTTGTTTTTTTCTTTTTTTGTCACTCTAAACGCCATTTCGTTTATAGTTGTTCTAAAAGTGTTCTAATCATTAGTAAGTTGTTTCATCAATCTTCCAAAATTGCAAGATGATTCCAGAACGAATTATGCATGATTATCAAGTCTCGATCTATCGAGAACGGCCGAAGAGCAGAAAGTTCGTTTTGCCCACTTGTATCATGTTGATAATCCTGGCTTCTTTCATGTTTGGTAAGTGAAGATTCAGAGTCATTGGAGTATACCGTACAGGCCACAAAGAAATATCTTGACTTATCACCTGTTTCGTAAGCAAGAAACAAAGAACTGACACGACGCCCCAAAAATTTTTGACTGTATTGTATCACTAAACAGCTTAATTTTGTAGTTTATGACACCAGTCGGTCATCGGCGCTACGCGCCTCCTACCGCCTGGCTTCACTTTTTTTTTAGAAATGAAAAATTTGTGAAAAGTTTTACGGGGTTTATTATATTCACGTGGCCCCCTGTGTGTCTCTCTCTCCAATGGAAGTTTTGAAAAAGGCCTGAAAACGTGGTTTTTTGAGCCTGTTGACCTCATTTCCATCAGTTTCAAAAATCAAAATAGACGGGCATCATCGCGTCAAAATTCTGGATCGACCTGTCCAGGTCCCATCTAAATCGGTTCAGTAGGAGTCTCGCTAGGGCCGGCGAAACACACACAAACACACACACACACAGAATCTGTACAGTAATAATAGTAAAGATTTTTGAGTCGCGCACTTCAAGCTAGTCCGGAGCGTCGAAGTGAAAACACCAGAAAAAAACAAGATTTCCAATGCAAAATATGAAGTTTTTATGCTTTTTTTGACGCTCCGTAGCAGATTCAAATTTGACGGTACAGAAAAGTCTTGAACTACGAAAGTGAAGCTCTTGAGTTTTGAAATATCGTCAAAAAATGTTGGAGCCCTGAGTCAAGCCGTTGCTTTGTGAAACACTCTCAAAAAAGATCATTTTGAACTGAAAACCAGCAGTATTGGCCAGTACTGAATATGAATTTTCGTGCTTACACTACATCTTTCCAGGATACGAAAGTACAACGTCTGAAGAAATCGAAATGAATTATGCAAAAGATTTGAGAAGAATGGAAAGAAGTTCGAATACTTCGAAATGTGAAGTTAGTTTTTAAATCACCTATGAAGTTTCTTTGAATTCTCTTCAGGAAGGAATTTCTAACTCTGGTTTCGCTCAATGCAAAGACTTTTGCTCAACATTGCAATCTAGACTAAAAGCTGCAAAGAAGAAAAAGACGTGAGTGAAGACAATCTGAAAATTCAAAATTTGAAGTTTTCAGAAGTACATGGAGAACTGTGAACTACTGTCTGATTGGTCTTCTCTGTATCCTTATCCCTACATCTATCATCGTATTCATTATTCAATGTTGGAAATTGAAATCGAAACAAGCTGCAAAACAACCGGAAACCCCTATTATAGTTGTTCAACCTCAAGATAAACCGAAAAAGGATGCCAGTATTCCTCCTGAAGCTACAAAGAAGAATACTGTAGGGCTCTTTCTTTTCCGAAATCCTAATTCATAACATTCGTTTCACAGGATTTGGCTGGTGACAAACCTAATCTTCCAGAAGTCAGTCCTCCAATAATCAGTCCTCCAGATGCCATTTCTCCAGAAATCAGTCCACCAAAAGTCGGAATAAGAGTTCAGAAACAAACTAAAGGACCTAAATACACAGCAGCTGATTACGTTAAACTGAGAGATCATGTGAAGAAAACAACAGCCCAACATAAGTCAGATACCAGAAGTTCTAAATTTACTAAGATGGGGCCTATATCCATTCCCCGTGAACCGGAAGTGAGTTACAGTTTATCAATGAGAATGATTGTATCAAACGATGTGGTGATTCAATCAGGTTCCATAGAGTTCTATCCATATTCGAGCTTCAGAAAAGCACGAAAGAAAAACTGCCTATATTCAGAACTCTGGTCAAATTAGAACTGACTTTTATGAGAACCAGTCTTTTGGAAACAGTAATCTTTTCTTTCCAGTTTCATTTGTTCAGAAACTACATTGGTTCCTGTTGTTCTCATCTGCCCAGTTTTCATCCGGCCAGCTCTGATTCGTTTAAATTTTCAGTCCTGATTAGGAGTAGATCCCAAAAAGGATGGTCTTCTAGTTAGAACTGCTCATAATCAAAACACTCGGCAATTTAGAGCTGATCGATGAAGAACCGGATAGATCAGGAATCGCCCTTATACCCAGCTTATTACCAGCTTATTCTAGAACAGTTCTGATCTGTCCAGTTCTCGTTCGATCATCAGAACTTAACCGGATAACGACTTCAAATTCTTTTCAGTTGTGGATTGTTCTGATCTGTGCAGTTCTGATAAGATACAGTTGCAGAACGGCGGGAATTCTGATCTGTCCTGTTAACATTCGTCCAGTTCCGATTGATCCGGCTTGGATTGATTTAGAGTTTTGATTAGTGGTACCACCTCTAAATCTTTTTGGTTATAGTTATCTCACTAGGTATTTTTTATGCTCGACCCTTGCTGTAAAGAAATTGTCAGTTTTTCGCTGATACAACATTAAAAATCCGTAAACTTTTGAAACTCTTTTGTCAAACATATCTAGCACATTTTGAATTCAAGTTTCTACTTGTCTATTTCTAAGAGTTACAGATCCCTCCTGCTGCTGCTGATCTTCCGAACAATATCATCCTTGATCGTGTGACATATGATCCGAAACTGAACGAAAAGTGGGATATTGGCTCAGATGTGGACGATATTGAGCTGGAGCCGAGTTCTACAGCCGATTCAGTGAACAGTGCAAGATCTGGGAGAACGAAGACGTCAACATTGGGAGCAGAGGATAGGATTGCAGACAAAGAAGAAGAGGAAAGATTTAATAAAGTGAATGGTAAAATTGAAAATGTGGTGAAACCTGAAGAGAAAATGCCGTTGGAAAATGCTGAAAAAATGGAAGAAGCAGAAGACAAGACACAGAGCATTTCGACTAAAAAGAAGCCATTCAAAACTCCAGAAGGAAAGTCGAAGAAGTCGAAGCGATCCAAAGAGAAATCTGCGAAAAAAGAGCCCAAAGATAAGAAATGAAATTGTTGTTGTATTCATATTATTGTAGAAATAAAATGACGGACATAAATTGAGAAAGAAACGAAATGAGGAGAATGCGTTGTATATCACAGGAAGAGAACTGGTTGTTTTTAGGGTGTTCTGGCTGGGGGAGAAGGAAAAATCTCAAAATATTTGGAAAGTAAACAAAGTTGCGTGATGATTTTTCACAATAATCGAGATCAACATTTGGTAGCAAACTTGGAACAGGGTGAAAAGAAGGGGAAGAAGTGAATATATGTATACATTTTTGGATCGGGGGAAGGAAGCAATATGAGATATCATTTTGTAGAGGGGAAAGGGGGTAAAACGGCGAGAAAATGTGACAAAGAAAAACGTTAAGGAATCTATTGTTTCTTAGAGATTCGATAAGTTTTTGGAGGCAACGGGGGTGGTGGAGTGTTGACGAAAATAGAGGGAGAAGTCGGATCTTCGAAAGGATCTGAAGAAGTTGGACTGCTGCTGTTGTGCCGGCTGAAAGAGAAGATTGTTTTGTTATGGAGAGAAAATCAAAAGGGAAACTCACTTTGACTTTGGTGGAAGTGGCGGCGCCTTGAATACGTTGGATCCTCTCGGTGGAGGAAGAGCTGGCGGGAGTGGCACGGATAATCGGACGGTTGGAGAATGGGACTCTTCGCTGAAAACTTGTTGACGTTCAGAACCTTTTCAATGCAGTTTGTTTCACTTACCGGTCGAAGATTACTCTGAGCTGCTCTTGATTCTCTTTGGCGGCTGATGACGTGGAAGCAGATGTGCTGGGAGATGAAGAAGAAGCATCCGAAGACGGTGAGGGACGTGGCGGAAGTGGTGGTGGAGCATCGTATATAACTGGGAAGGGGAAAGCCGATGGAGAGTTATCTGAAATTTTGTACTTAGAAACGTGAAGTGGGATAAATTTTTAATTGAACTGCGGAAATCACAATTGATATGATAAACTGGTTTCCTAATAGTACATAGACTGATAAAAGAAAAGAAAATAACGAACCTTTTGAAGGAGTCAAAGGTGACTTTGCCAATGGAGACATCGGTGGTGGTCCACGTCTTGGATAGAGCTTCGGAGCCGGGCCATGAGAAGAACTTGGAGTCGTCGACGTACTCGTTGGACTAGACGCCGTGCTCATCATTCCAGAAGACTTTGGTGCTGGCGGCATTGGAGCTTGAGTAGTTGGCGGCAGAGAAGCACTGTTGCTTGGAATATGATGACGAGGACGTGGCACAAGTGGTGGTGGTTGGAGAACAGCTGAACAGCAAGTCATGATTTTATATATGAATGATTTTCGGTGAACCCCGGGGGACAGGTGGGTGGTCAGAAGAAAGATGGGCGGAGTTTACTATTACTAGCTTGTGTGTTTTTCTCTCTGAGGGCGTAAGAAGGTGAAAAGAGGCGGACCTTTAATATCTGGTGAAGGTGACGACGGTCTTGAGCCGCTTCGCTTGCGAAATAAAAAGTTCATGATTTTTAGTGTCTGATGCGATGAACGGACAAGGAAGGAAAATAGAGAAATGAAATGAAGACGTGGTGGAGAAGAAGGGAAGGAACGGTCGAGAAACGAGACAACTTCTCTTTTCTCTCTCCCACTTCTAACACGACAATCATAAGTGTTATCGTGTCTCAATTCTCTTATCTACTTTCAACAAAAAAAGAAAAGTAGTGAAAGGGATGTGGTGGTGATTACTTTGTTTTTTTTTCGAAAACTTTGAGAAAAAACTAACGAATTTTCTGTAGAGTTCCCTTCCTGTCGTATCGTACATCAACCATGGCAAACTGTGAATCTTCATGATTCTGCGACAAGCTTCTCTTCGTCTCATGTGCTGTAATTGGTGTACTCGGAACAGTATTCGCCTGATGAACCATGCCGTGTGGAGCCGAATGTGAGTGTTGGCTGTGAAGGTGAAGGCCGATTGGATGATTGGCCGTGTAATGATTCGCAGCTTTTGGTGGCTTAATTCCTGGTGAGCGGAGAGTCGACGATGAATGTTTTGGCTTCTGAAAATTGAAATTTTAACTTTTCCTATTTTGACTTTAGATTCTCACCACTTCAGATGTCGGTGAATCAACCCCTTTCGGTTGAATCTCACACGACTTTTGGTAGAGATAATCCTCCAACTCTTCATTGCTCTTGAACTCATTCTTTGGATTGATCGATTCGAAGAATTGCTGAAACAAAATGTTTTATTTATAGAGATGACTACTATAATCCATCTAATTCTATTAGTTTTATGCTATAATTCTATTAGCCTCATACTTTCTTAAAAGACCACTTGTTGGTGGGCGATTGTGGTGCAGTACAGCAGCAGAAATGATAGGATATCATGATGATCCGAAAAAGAAGAAGAAAGAATACAAAAGTGTGGAAAAGGTCGCAGAAAAGAGTGAGAGGAATACGATTTATAGCGGGAAATCAGAAGACGGAATGGTTGTTTGGGAATGAAGAAGAAGAGGAGAAGCGCGAACGGGCGGAAGTCATCGTCATCATCGTCGTCGGCGAAGGAGAGAGATAGAAAACGTGTCAGAAGATATTTGTTTTTCGAGGAATTTATGATCTTTCTTTGTAATTATAGTGATGATCAGTGACCTCTCACTTCTTGCAAATCCGTGCATCCATTAGTGTCAAATGTCAGAAGCAGCTAATCCCCATAATCTGATATACAAAATAACTCTAAATTTATGAGATTGGCTTCTAGTCTCTAAATCTCAGATGCATATTGATAGATATGACGTGAATGCAACACCTTCAGTTCACTGATTATGATGACATCATGAAGTCAGGCTATGGTTACAGTCAATTCACAGTTACAGTTAGTTCAATAGCGAATTCAATTCACTTTATTTGGAAAGGTCGTCACCGGAAGCGCTTTGTGTTGGTGTTATCAAAAAGGGAGAATGCGTATCTCGTAGTATTCGCTTCTTCTCTTCTCTCAGTTCTCTTCATTTGTCAAAATATCTTTTTCTTCTTCACCATTCGAATGAATTCATTCCAGACCGCATTAACGACGTATGGGGAAAGAGTGGCGGCGGCGGCGCAAAAAAGCGCAAAAAACGACGGTGGTGCGTAACAAGTCATATGATAATAGAGGAGATGGCGGATATGATTGATTCGAATGATAGATCAAATTGGAGAAAGCAAAAAAGTCAAGGAGCGTGTCCTCCTTCCGTCATCTTGATTTCCTCTTTCAGTTCTAAGAAGTCTTGCAGTTTATGATTACTGGTATCAGGAAGTTATTGTGAGCACATGTTGAATCCAAAAAAACAAGTAGTTTTTCTGATCTACGTAAACTTCCGGGTTAACTAGGTACCACAGCAATATCAATTCCAGAAAGGTACAAAGTCAGATTTTTCAAATTCATCCCAACTATCCCTCATACGCCCGTACTCCACACCGGACCACTCATCTTCTTCTTCTTTTTTTCCACATTAAAAACGTGTGTACGAGGTAGGTGGTGCCAAGAGGTGGCCTCGTGGGACACAATTGTTCCACCGGAAGTATGAGCTATACTATGATGAGAAGAGCCAAGAGATATGAGCATCTGCTGCTGAAGATGATTCAAAAGTAATTTCAGCAGCAGCATCAGTCAAAGGAGAAGATAGTGTAATCATGTGACACATTTTTGGTGGTTGCAATCGGAAGGAACATGACGAACTGCCAGCTGACAGGACACCATAAAAACAAACGTTCTTTTGGAGTGAAGACAGAAGATTTTGATAGAGATCTTCTCAGTTTCAAAATATAATTTTCGTGTAAAATCTACTCAGGCTCTTGGGTTTACTTTTGACTCGAATCTACTCAAGAGGGGCCACAAGTTGCAAAATTGCGCTTGTTGCAAAAGCTTCGAAGAGACAGACTCTATCTATCAAAACACAAAGTTCGTGCTTCTTTTCAACAGCTGCTCGTTGTATCCAATCTCTCCTAAACATGCTAAAGTACAAAGAATCATAATAGGGTTCTCATCAACATCACAAGGGAAAGTTCAAAAACAAACGTTGATAGACCAATTCTATTTTTGGGTAACTGTAATGATCAGAAATAGACCGGAAACGCAAAGTTTGAAGAACAACAGTGTCGTCAAGGAACCAGAAACTTTTGACACAGTCTCAATGATTTATCACCCGCGAAAACGAATATCATTTCCAACAGTTCTCCCTAGTCAGTCATATGATCACCATGAACATATTGTTTCTGTTTAACCCATATCTACATGATACGATGGAACGGAAACGGTTCATGAAGATCAGCCAGTAGGGCAGGTGGAAGGGGGGGGGGGGGACCTATTTTCTTCAAAACGAATCTTTTCATTTGACCCCTATTGCGTTACTATAGGGATGTGTCGACTTGCGTAATCCCTCTACCATCTGCCCATTCACCTCACCTGGAAACAATACAGAGGAATAATACCATATTACATCATATTCTCGAAGTCAGGTGTGAACAGGAGACGATATAATACAAGGTGAGCCGCTCAAACTGTCACTTTTTCTGATTGAAGAGTGGACAATGTTCTACATGACAGACGGTGAGCAATTAAATGTACTTTTAATTGGTTTTCTCTTTTTTTTTTGTTAGGAAAGGCCCCCGTTTACATCGTATTAGTACTAGGAGAAAATCTCAGGGTGCATTATACAAATCTATTTGCAAATATTAGCAAGTGTTCCTCTCAATGTGTAAATACTATATTCCTCAGCTTCTCTCATGGTGGGGAACGAGAAGAATGAGGAGAACTGTCACGAAATTCTTTGCAACAACTGTACAAAATACTAATAAACTGGCCTTTTTTTGGCGAGATGCCAACCAAAGCTACTACTACTAATACCAGTTTTTTTCACACAAAAGACACTACTTAGAAGAAATAAAATAAACATACCCCAGTTTGTCTTGCAAGAAGCATTTCTTTCAAATATGGCAGTGGGAGAGGAAAATGTGCACACAAGAAGTATAGATATATGCGACACTGTATATCTATAGAATCAGAGGATAATGGTAGGAAGTAAATGAGGTGAGAGGAGGCTATGAATGAGTAGGTGACTCTTTTATGACATACGGACCACGACACCTTTTTAAGAGGGTCCGACTCCGCCCCCCACAAAAAGGAGTAAGAGAAGAAGAAGCGACTGTTGGACACCAGGTATTTTGTTTACAACAAGGAGAAGAAAGTCTATTAAATGATTGGAATGGAAAGGAATGACAAGAAGGTGCAGAGGTATAAGGAATTCAAAATTCGTACCTTTATGCGGCCAATTGTTTTTTGAAAGCCTGACACTGGACGCTTCGTTCGCTTGGGTAACGGAACAAAATTAGGAGTGATGCTTCTTGATTCTACAAGTGCACATGAAAACCGTCGACGCTCCCCTATGAAAACCATGCTTTTGATCCTTGGTTGAGAACTCATACTTCGAACACAGCAATGATTGAAATCGCAGATCCTCATGATCGGCTCATCGGGAGGTTCGGATAAGTAGGCTGGTAGCGGTGAGGATACCATCAGATCCTATAGTGCTCTTGTCTCTCTCTTGAAATCACAAATGATTCAATTTCTCTCATGTCTCTCCCCGGGCTTCATTCATCCTCCCAACCTCCTCCCTCACCGATAGGGGGCGGGGTTTCCAGGAAGAAACTAATGGCGCGAGTGTGGAGGGAGCAGAGATAGGCTCCCTAGTTGCAGAAGCAGCAGCAACAGCAGCCTGATGTGCTATGCATGTTGTTCTTCTCAATTAAAGCTCGTCGACCGTGATGTTGCCAAATTTCTCTGCATACCCCGCGCGCTGGCTCGCCTCGCTCGTTCCATATAAATCCTGTGTCAGTCGGTGCTAGGTGCCGGTGGAGCTAGAAGAAGACGAGTACACGCGCGGAGAGTTATCAGTTTATTGCATCCATCGCCGGCTCCTCAGGAGGCGCAGACGAAGCGAGCAATCCGCAAGTGACTCATTGAGAGAGTGTTTCATGCCTTGTTGCATGTCTTTTTTGAGAATAAGCAGTAGCAACAAAGTAGAAAAGGAGAGGGCAAAGTGAATGAGGCGGAGAATAGAGAGTAAATATAGACTTATGTGGAAAATTGTAAGAGTGCATATACTGATGTGATATTAATCATGGCAAAAGACTTCCAGACTACAAAACACGAAACTTCAACATCGATATACTGGGATTCTGAAAGAACTAGTTTCAGTCAGAAAGATTGCTAGCCATAGTATCAGAAGCCGGTGGAAAGATTACGATTCTCGTTCTTATATGAGTAATAATTATAAATCTAGAATCATCTTCTGAATGCATTCACGAGCTCTGAACAGCTCGAATGGTTTTATCCGGATAGGATTTCCTGAGTTATCCCACTTGTGGAAAAAAAGCGAAAAGTATCAATGACCACATTCCAAAGCTTGGAACACAAGAACCTTTTCATACTTTTTCTCACTTCGGAACGTATCAAATAGCAAACACGTTATCCCACCTCATGAATTCGATATGTACTTTGAGGCATTTTGCACATAAGCTGCACTTGACAGACCCATTTTTTGTTAGAACTCCAGTTGACACATTCTTTTTGAAACTATTGAAGAGTGCTACGTAACACTGCGGTCAAGACAAGAGAGGAATCTTGTAGGGACGCTCCCAAATTACTCATTGGCCTGTCTACTAGCAAAAGAGACTTTCCCAAATATATCACTCTCCGTTGGAGATTTTAGGTGTCTTGAGAAAGACCAATGGTCAGGCCCATATATAACACCAGTTTGAGCTTCTCAAAGTACTCCTCAAATTAATATAACTCTCGGAAGATATTCCATTTTCACACGTATCATGTGTATTAGTTTCTAAGTATGGATATGTACTTGTATCTTTCTAGCTTCCCACGTTAAATCATCAACTCCAAAGAACTCGTGGTTTTTCGTTTCTGACACACTCGAGAGAAAAGAGAGAGAGAGGGCCAAATTTGGAATGATCAACCCGACGTCACAGCTCTTTCTGCTCTGCTATAATTCGGGTATACACATGCGAGTTTGAGAAGCGAAAAAAGAACAAAGTTTGAATGGGATTTTCGGGGGGACAGCTGTTGTTTTTGTAGATATCTAGAACGCTTTGAAGTTGAGAACCGGAACTATTATGACCCGTAAATATAAAGCAAAGATTACTATACTTCCTAAAGCTATTGTACTACTTCTCAATGAGGAACTACTCTGAGCACAACGCCGTGCACTGACTGTTTGGAAGTTTCTATCTGTGTTTTAATGATATTTTTTCATACCAAAATCTTCATTCTTCTCAAAAGCTTCTTCATGTTGATCGTTGATCCGGCAGCACGTGAGATTTGTCGTCTTTTCCCAACACTTTTCACCCCTTTTTTAGATGAAGAAGGTGGTAGTGTGGGTGTGGGTGCCTCGATAAGAGGCTGACAATCAGAATCATGTCTCGAGAAATTGTAAACGTGATGAGCGCGTTGAATACGTCGACGCATACGTACTAGCAACATTACTGAAAGTTCAAAGGTTCCGAGCATATTGAACGGGTATAAACGAGACGAAGAACGAGTACGGAATATTTAGAAATGAAAAATGAGAAAAGAAGAAAAAGCCACATTATTAGAATCTTTTTCTAGTCTTGGCACAGAGCCAAGTAATCTATTGGTTATTGATCTGCTCATCTCTGAGCTCCATGAGCAATCACTGTTCAAGTAAACAAAGAAGTGATCTATGCTAATACCTTTGGAACCAAAAAATTGTTTGGAAACTAAAATACTTTGAATCTGAAGGGTTGCACGTGTGGTTTTGCGGTGACCGAATGGCCCAAGAGATCCATCAAAAAGTTTATTAGGGTCCTATGGAGTGTATTAGATAGAGAGCAGCTAGAGATAAAATTGTGTCAGATTTGAACGTCTATAAATCAATCATTGTGGAAAAATGAAGTTTTATTCTTCATAGAAATCAAGAAATATTCTTGCATGTCTAGATGACAAAAACGGCTTTAAGCAAAACTCGTGGAACTTCGAGGGAATAGACCACAAACAAAGAGGTCAAGCTGACAAACATTTTGAGAAAAAAGGTGGCAAAAAAAGCTTTCAAAAAAGCATTTTGAATAGAAAAGTGAGCTTGGCCATTCAATTCGGAAAAGAAGAAGCAAGAAGTTCAACAAAGCTCAAACTGAAATAGTCAAATAGTTCTTTGTTTTGTGATTCTGATCCTACAATCTCTCATATTCCGCTTCAAAAACTCCCAGAGGTGTCAGATAATAAAATAAATACTAGGAGTGGACTCCTCTTCTTTTACTTCCACCACCCACGGCGCAAAGCATTATGACACCTCCCGCGACGCCTACGCAACAACGATAAACTGGCAGCAACACGAAAAGAGGGGATGAAAAACGGTTTTTGTTTTTGTTCCAACGATTTCTTGTTGGAAAGATGGAAAGTCAATGCAGGAGAAATTCCCATCTGAAATGACTCAGAAACCCTTTGAACCAAAAAAAACAGAAAAAAGGTTCGATAGAATTGAGTTATGCTAACCGGATATTCTATGTCTCGACGTCAATCGGACAGAGATGTGCGGCACAGGAAACTAATTGTGTAAAAAAGACTACCTAAAGGAACAAATGCGATACGCAATTGTGTAGGTCTATCCGTAAAAACAAAGAAGTCAAATGTTTGAAGTTGCCGATCTTAATGATTCTCTGTTTTTTTTTTCTCTTATTCTTCTCTTGCCTTTCTCTCGTAATTATGAGTACTATAAAAATCGAGGTGACAATAGCACCAGAAGGAAATGAGTTACGATTTGGCAGGCATTGCTTAGAGCTATGCAACCCTCTGTGGGAAAGTTGTCGTTATACGGTTTCAATGAACGAATGGAAAATACAAATGGCAGTGGTTCAGAAACTACAATGCAACAAGAACTATAGCAAAAAAGAACTGCGAAAAAACATTCATCCGTGTCTAAACGTCCGTGTCTAATCGAGAAGGATTCTTGTGTGTTATTTTGGTTCAGTAATTGTTTGGTCAGACAGACGTGAAAACTTGAACATAAACTTCTTTTAAACAAAACCAATTTCAATTCAATCAACACTCAAGAAGTGTTGCTTGAAGGTCAAAATAAACACTATTCCGCTGTTGGAATAGAGTACGGTAGTTCCCAGGAGTAACTACTTCTCTTGTTCAAGAAGTCGGAAGTCGGAATGTAAAGTGTTGAAAGAAACAACAAGACTGACAAAGCGGTCATCGGGGAAATCGAGTGTCAAGAGTGGACATGGGCGGTGCCGGAAAAAATGAACAAAAAATGGATTTTTTTTCGAAAAAATTTCGAAAAATCACGAAAATGAGTCAGTATTGTTCTGCAGAGAAGGCAAGGAATAAACACATCCCAACCGGAAATAGGAGAAAATGGAGGATAGACCACCCGTGGCAAGAACAAAGTAACATTAAGAGGGGAGATGGTAGAGGCGGTTCACACGCCATTTTTCTTGTCTGGGAGAGCGAACTGACAGCTGAAGCTTTTGAGCAAGAGAAAAAAATCTAAAAGATCCCTGAGAACAGAAAAAAAGATGAATTTGATCTGTTGACAGATACAGTTTTAGGTCATTCAAAACCAAAGAGGATTTGCAGAAACTTGACGACGGGTACTTCAGAAACAGATTAGCGCCGCGAAGTCCAGATGAATAAGTAATCATGATACGCAATTCGTACTTTCTAAGAAGAAGAATATTCTTCTCCTTCTGTTGTTTATTAATATTTCTCGAAAGAAAACTAACCCTAATCGTTGGTTCCAGCGTCAGCGAGTACCGTTCGTTCTGGTAGATTTGAATCTCTCGGATAACATCCGAGATTTTTCGGCATTTCAAAAACGATACCAGCTGCTTGAATTGCTTGTTCTCGGACTCCTGTAAGATTTTTGTTTTTTCCTCCAATTCGGTTAATGAGCAGGTGTTTTCCTTTCAACGAACGGAAGGGCACCTGTCTTCTCCACTTACCGACGATTTCACATCGTCCTTCTGCTTAGAGCCAGCAGGTTGTTTGTTGACGAACGTGCTGTTTCCTTGCTCCAAGAAATAGATGTTTGATAAATAATGACCGAAGAATGGAATGCAAGGGGGATTGATGGAGGAGAGACGCTTCTGCATTTCATGCCAACGACGTTCGCAAAGTGTGTTGAAACGATCGAAGCACTTTTGCTTTTCACTATCCAGTCGCTGAAAACAAAAAAAAGTTAATTTAAATTTCTTGGTATTTTTATATTCTTTTTACCTCCCAACACCACTTTAATCTAAAAATACAGGATGAATTGAGTGCAGAATAGAATGCGACGAGTCCGGTGAAGTTGTGAAGCTCCTCGAACACCGACATAACTTCCAACACTCTGTTGAACATCGCCATTCGTTCTTCAAGTGATTCCGTCTCGACGATTGAACGAGACACCCAATAGGTGAGAAGTGTTGAGTGATCTGTGAGCCTTAACAGTTGTGGACTTTTCCTCCATTTCTCTGATTTTGTCCATGCTGCTTCGACGAGTTCAATGGGTTGGATTGCACGATACAGGTCAAAGTGGAGAAGTGTCAACTGAAATAATTGGGTTATTTTATACAGAAACTTTTCAGTGTCCGTTTCTCACCTGTCTTCCAATTTCAAGCGGGTGGAGAGTGAGAAGATCGTAGTGTTCTACGTCGCCTTTCTGGGCAGTGTGCCAGAGAATCTACAAATAAGACAAGTTATTTTGAATAGGATTTTCAACGGTTTACCTCCGGTCGTTTTGATGAAAAATGATTGCTCTCGTTCGGGCTGTCATTTGTGTACACTTGCTGATTTCTTTGCTGTTGGGCCAGAAGCTGCTGCTGATCATCTCCGAACACAAATGCATTATTCACATGCCCTTCATCTCCTCCGTTCTCTACTGGCGGCTGCATTATTCCAGGCGGATTCTTGACACGCTTCTCGATAAGTGCCAGGATGGTCTTACAGAACTTCTTATGCTGTTTCGTTAGACCCTCTCTTGGATCGCAGCATCTATTCAAAAAGAGTGCGAGAGCATCGAGAAGAACTGGATCACATTGAAAATCATACCAATGCTGTTTGACCCATTGGTTAATAACACTCAACACTCTCAACTGAATTGGCTGTTGGAATTCTTTTCGGAACTTTTGTTCGTATAGCGGATTGATTCCTGTAGAACTAGACATCGTAGATAGCCCGTGAGACTGAACAGTGTCAAAACGTCCCGCCAATGGACCACCTCCTTGCTTAGGTTGCTGCAGTTTCTTGGGTGTTGGAATATTGAAACGTTCTAGAAGAAGACTAAACAAATCATTTGGCGTGCAGAATGAACGGTAAGAAATGAGGAAAGTTTGTATGTATTTACTGTCAGTGTATCTGAAAATAAGTTTTTTGGAAAAGTATTTCCTATTTCTCAACTCACGAATGATAAGTGAGCCGTTCGATTAGCTTCAACACAGTTCCACATTTAATTACAGGAATACCACTACTAGATGTGTAATCTTCGAAGCTAATATTATCTTCAGTATCGGGCTCAGAGAATCGATACTGATCGGATCCTGGGACAATCAATGGAATACGCTTCGCCTCCTCTCTTTCATAGTTATCCAGGATTCTGTCTAGCACACTTTTTGTCGTCACTTTCACGAGCACAGCCATCCATTGTCGTTTTTCTTCTGGATTTCGACAAACGAAATAGTAGATTCTCGGAAGACTACATTTGTCATGTGACTCAATTTTGAAACAATTGGTTACTTCTGTATCTGGAATATCGAAGACGTCGATTGAATGCACGGCGAGGCGATCCTTGAATTTTAGTGAATTTTTATGTCGTTTGCAAAGGATAATCATTTGGTCAAATACATAGACGAATCTGTAGAAAGTATGAATGAGTTGAAACAAATTTAATAGAGACAAACCTTTCAGTTTTCCACTTTTTATTCTTTGTGATCTCTCCTGCAAACTGTAGTGATGGCCTGATCATTCCTAAATCTCCATCTTTCTCTAGCTCATTGCAAGTTTTTCCAATTGGACTTCCAGCAAATCCATCAATCGATGATTGAATCTCATTTAGTCTTTTGACATTGTAGATCTTCTCACTTTTTGCTTGTTGATCCAAGAACGATGCAATTCTAGGTTTGAGCTCAATCGAGATGTCAGACACAGTGCCAACAACACGTTCAAAAGCGGAACGGCAGTCGTTCAAGTCACGACGATCTTCTTCTGATGAGCTGAGCTGATGAAGTCTCTGAAAAATGATGCGGAATTTTTAACCATTATTCTATCTAGTAGGCTCACATTGATATACTCATGATACTGATAAATGTGAAAGATTGGGATATGGAGAAGTTGTGGGAGAACGTATTGCACTGCCAATCGAAAACTTTGCCCATCCAATGAGCTCGCATTCAAATGCTCGCCCGATTGAAACAACTGAGCGAAACTCTCACTTTCTAACAGTGCCTTGATATTATCGTTGATAACGTAAGTAGCATGTCTCGATTCGTTAATCTCTCCTTCTCTTCTGATATAAAATGTGTAGGTATCGAATTCGTACGCCTCTCCATACTCCCAGATACCCATTCCGATGCATTGCGTGTCGTTGAGTTCAATAGCATCCTCAAGTGTTCTTTCAATTTTCAGAGCGAGATCGTGGATTTCATGAAGGTTTCCAAACAGATTAGCGATGATAGTCTGAAAGAATGAAAGTTTTTTTTAAAAAACCAAATTCCTTTTTTTGCATTCATTTAAATACCGATCCCAGTTCACATACATCTCTTGCAATGTCAAAAAAAGAGAACGTTTAATTGGTCATTATTATCTACCTTATCGCTTTCCGAAGTGGCCACTGATTCGATTCTTCTGCGAAACACGTTGATGCGATTCAGTTCACGAATAAATCTTCTCTCATCTCTCAAAAAGTCCACTGCCACAGACTCGTATGTCTGACTATTTGATGAGTATTTTCCGGTGTGTTCTGTCTCTTCAGCCACCAATTCTTCAAAGTCGGAGAGAACACCGAAGCCTCCCGGTGATTCGGCTTCCTCTTCGTTTCGAAGTTTGGTGCGGAGTTCCATGAGAGCCTGGAAAGTATCTCGTTTTAAGAAACAACCAATAGATCAATAAATAAGATCAACGTACTCTGTCGGCATTCAACGCTACATCGAGATTAGCCATTGTGATTCTCTGCTCACTATTTCTGATGTTTTTGACATAATTTCCAGTCAATCGGAGAACATCTTCAGTGACACTTTCACACGCATAATAAATATAACATGCGCTTCTTTCGATCTCCTTCTTCTCTCGATCCTTCTTCTCTTTTTCACGCGGTCCCAGCGTTTCCTGGAAAACATTTATATTTATGTACAGTTTTTTGAAAGTTTTTAAAATTTAATTTCTGTGCTTGTAAAAAATGTCGCACTGCTTTGAAAATCAATTCATCGATGTTCAAATTATACACATCTTGTCAAATAAAGCAATTTAAACTTTGTGAAAGATAAATATACTTTGTGAAAGATAAATTTGGTATAATTGCATTTCCGCCGAAAGGTTGAAAAGTGAATAGTTATTTTTTGATTAAAACATTGACAAATCCCAACCTTTATGATAGCAGCCAAACGATGTTGACTTTCCAATACTGTCTTCAGTGTCTTCTGGTATTTATGCTTCTGAAGTTGTTGATGCATGTTATCCCAGGCATCCTATAAACATCACAACGTATTTACTGGAAAAGATACAGGCAAAATTGACCTTGCAAACCGAACCGAGCCCATATCCGAATAGTTTTTTTGCCGCCTTGTCAACTTCGACGACACTTGTGGCACGTGCCTCAATGAGCTGAAGAGGGGGATAAGGATTAGTTGAAGATGGATTACAAGGTCAAATGGTTGCCTCAAACCTCAAAAACGATGCTTTGCAGGAAGTATCGTATGTGTTCAACTGCATCGAAGTCGATTGGGAGTCCCGGATGAACTATGTTGCAGATCTGCAAGTAGGATGGCTTGTTATGATTTTTTTGTTTGAAAGTTAGAAAAAGTTTGTTATTTCAACACATAACGATTCATTACATAACAATGAGAATTCCAATAAACGAGAAACGCGTATGATTCATATTTTCATCTCTGTGCGTAAGCTCTTGCATTCCAAACATTTCTCAGTTTTCTTTCAACCGTTTGAAGACGAACCTGATAGATCCTTTCATCAAAAATAGCCGCCCAATGTTTGCTTGTCGAGATGGTTCTTCGACTGGTCAATGAGACCGTATCCGATGATGCTGAGTGCATAGATACGCTCATTGTGCTTCCATCTGAAAAGTAGACTGTAAGTATTTAAGAAGATCGCAATCGGCACTGATAGGAAACGTGCAAAAGCCAAGAGATCCCGAATCGGGAGTAAAAAACTATAAAATCACAAAGAAAAGGGGAGAAGAAAAAGAAGACGATGAGGTGTATTGATGATGATGATGATTACAACCCGCAAAATGCATGGAACAACACACACTGAAAGAGATAGAAAGAAAGCGAAAAATAGAGAGAGTGACATAGAGAAACGGAGGACAAAATGATACGGGATGAGAACGGGAAGGAGAGGTACCCGGCCAGGGTTGAAAAGTGAATAGATAGCATGGCAACATTCAGAGTATTAGAGAAATGGACACCTCGCCACTGGGACACCACGGCCTTGTTCTTTTGAACCAGTTTGATCCGTTGCATCTCCCTCTTCCCGTATAGTTTAACTTTGAAACGATATCGATCGGTTCTGATAAGTCAGAACAAGCGACGATTTTTTTTGCCCAATTCCCTTTGAAGGTCGTTTAGTTCTTCTCCATCAAATCGGATCGATCTTGATTAGAGGACAAATCATGAAAACGAATGAAATTTTTCGACCTGATGGTGATGAGATTAACGAAAACGGTGAAAATTATTAAAATGAGAAAGACCAATTTTCAGAAACCAGCTTATTGGGCGCCTTCTTACAGATTATGAGGTCAAAAACAAAAAGGTCGGACTCGCTTTGAGTCATAGTAATTTACAAGTTAGGAACAGTGCTTTAGGAGAAAGTAAACATTCACAAATAAGTGTGAATAGCGGCACAGAGAGAACAAACAAGACGGGTGGCACGAACCTTATTGGGTAACGTCGGGGTGTTATGAAAAGATGAAAGACAGTCATCTGTCAGGATTAATTTTATGACACGTTTAATGATATTTATTAAAAGCAGACTTGTCACGGGCCGGGCCGGGCCGGGCCGGGCCGGGCCGCTGGAGGAATTTCTACCGGCCCGGCCCGGCCCGGCCCGGCCCGGTCGGCCCGGGGTTCAAGGCAAAACATGTTTCCTTCAACTTTTTTTTTTGAAAAATTTTTTTTCGCGGTTTTTTTTCTACTTTTTTAGCCTATGTTTTCAGGGAGGAAATTCTGATCAATTTTTGAGTAAAAATACCCAGGAAAAGTTTTGAAATAGGGCTGAAAATCGGGAAAAACGTGCTTCAAAATTCAAAAATTTTCAAACCCGGGCCGACCGGGCCGGGCCGGGCCGGAGAATTTTTCATCGGCCCGGCCCGGCCCGGCCCGGCCCGGCCTGGCCCGGCCCGGCCCGCTCCGGCCCGCCGGGCCGACGCGGGCCGGCCCGGGTTTTGACAAGTCTGATTAAAAGACGTTTTTTTCGAGAAAACAAAGAGAGAAAAGCTTTGAAGCAAGAAGTTTGGTGAACTGTAAAAAAAAATAAATTAAAAAGTTCGATGCAAAATTGCTCCATGGAGAGACTGTTTTTGGCGCGATGAACATAAAGTTTCAATTTCGTCTAAAAACGCTATGAAAACATTTCAAGATAAATATTTAACTGAATCTTCAAAATTGAAAGTTTATAAAACCAACCATGTTTTGTTTTTGTTCAGCTCCCACTTTCGAGAATTTCAATTTATTGAGAAATTTTGAGCGAGTCGTGGGAGCCGACTCTAAGACCTGACTGAAAAGTTTCAGCGGAATGAATTCTGTCGAGTTGCATGAAAATGTTAATTTTAAAAAAATACTTGAAAAAAGATTTATTTTTCGGTAAATCCAAAATTTAAATTATCCTAAATACACCTGATCGGAACATTGGCCGTGCCAGACACAGCCAAAATTCTAATTCAGTACAGTTTTCAATTGAACAACTGATAGGGAATCAAAACAGTGATCTAATAGACAATGTTCTAGGGATGAATGAAAAGTGTACGAGGAGAAATAATGAGAAAACCTGAAGACATTACAATAAAAAAGTTAACACGTGAACACTCACAGATAGAATAAGAGGTAATTGGGGAAAAACACTATAGAAAAAATGACTAGTTAGCAGTGGTCCGACAGTTGGCTCCGAATCGGCATTCCTGAAAATAGATAATTTTATTATAGCTGAAAAATAAGCTAACACGAACCTTCGGATGTTTGAAATGACAAACGGGATTGCGACAGCCACCCGCATAACGGCAATGAATCATTGATTGAATTGGGCATTGACTCTGCTCAATCTAGAAGTACAATATTCAAAAAGTCCAGGTATTTTATCTACTCACTCTGAAACACCCTTGACAATACTAGAAGTAGTCGGACTATCTGGTTTATTTTTTGTCAGTTAGGTTTTATCCTCTGAATCGCCTGCTCCATTCTCATCACTTTTCACTTCTGCTTCTTCTTCTTTCTGTTCAGTCGAAACACTTGGGGCCTTCTTTTTGATAGACGCAGCCAGTTTTTCAGCCAAAGATCCTAATGTTCCACGAACTGCTGGCTTTGGAAGCTCCTCTGATGGTAAAACTCAGTTAGAAGTGAGTGGATTTTTGAGTTCAGGAGCAACTCCAGGTTGGAATCTTCGAAAACGGTTGAAACGACATGCAGGATGAATGAAGAGGCAACGAATTCCATATGTACAATTAGGAAATTCCTGCAAGCACAATCATAGTTAGCTATAAACGAATGATTTGATGTATACTCACTTTCTTGTTTTTAGTTGGATGCACGAAAGCGCAAGCTTCTCCTTTAGTGCGTTTCGGCCATAAAATACATCGCTCTTTCATGTGTTGATCCTGAAATTATCTTTCGTTTGCTGGAATTCATTATGTTACACGTTTACCTTGCCAGCGCCAGCGCCCATTTGACTATCGTCATCGACAATTCTATCCTGAATTATCGTTTTCTCAATAGCTTTCTTTCCCGCAGAGCTCCTTTACGGCGCTGAGGAAGATACCGCCAGCTGGATACAAGCTGGATACGGCGTCTCATATTACCTTGAAACAGAAAAAGTTAGTGATAATGCATAGGAAAACTTGACGAAAAAAGTAAAGTTTAACAGTTCAGACTACATGAAACCTGCTGATTGTTCCCAAACTTTTAATGCATGTCAAATATCATTTTTTTCATTGTCAATAAAGTACTTACTCCTTTGTTTCTACATCTATGAAAAGAGAAAAAAGAAATAAAATTTATTCAACCCGTAAATGTAAAATTCAAATTATACCAAATACTGAAAACTGAGTCATTCAAACAATTAGTTTTTATTATTCCTATTGCGGACAGCAGAGGATTCTTCGTAGAACTTCTGATAATCACTTGTGAACTGATCGATAATATCAAAAACTTTTTTCGGTTCAGGCTTATCCGATGAGCTTCGCTTTCCACGTCTTTGAGCCTCGAACTCATCATGAGCCTTTTTCAGTTCCATTAGCCTATCTGGTGATAAGATTTGAGCCAAATACTCATCCATACTCTCTTTTACCATCTCTTCGTTGGCTCCAGAGTCACGAGCAGAAACGATGAGCTGATGGAGAGTTTGCTGCAAATGTTGAAAGTTTATATAAACATTCGGACCACATGACACACAACTAGATTCTGCAGATTCTAAATGATTCACATGAACTTTGATTTTCGTTATACACCCTGAGAGGCTTAAACCTATCAATAGTCCCTGTATATTTATCTAGAATATACACAATCTTAACATTGCAGATAACGTACCTGTTGAGAATCGGTCAGAAACTGGGTCAACGGAGACATTTTACATGGTCCACTAGTGACATGAATCACTAAAAGTGCACATAAAGCGAGGTAGAACATCCTCATTTTTTGAGTGAAAGTACTTGAAAATGGAGAAAAAGAGAGGAACTTTTGAATGATCGAATGGGCACAAGAAGAGTGACCGATGGGGGGAAGAGACAAACAAATCGAAGAGGAGGAGCATGAGAAGCACCCGTCGCAAACCGTTTTGTTTGGAGAGAGCAAGAAATGTCTCGGGAGCAGCATACACGCGTTGACATCATTTCCATTTTTATCCTGACACTGATGTGAACCTAACAATCATCAACAACAAAATAGATAGTTTCATTTGAACATTTAATTTTGGCAATCTCCTCTTTTTCTTTTTTTTTGGAAAAAAAAATTAAAATCGGCACGAGAAACTAGTTCCGGTAGTCCAGCACACCGAGCCCATAGAAAACAAAAGAAATAGACAATGAACAGGTTTGGCATAGAGACAATTGAAAAAGAAGCCGCTGTTTTGATTCCGAAAGTTGTTTGTGAAGCGCAGCTACAACTGATCAGAACATTGGCCCAGTCAGACATGTCCCATACAGCCTAAATTCTAATTAGGTGAAGTATCTAGAAACCAATCATACAACTGATAAGGAATCAGAACAGCGGTTTTTAATAGACAATGTTCTAGGGGTGAATGTAAAGTGTACGGGAAAAACAGTGAGGAAACCTGAAGGCATTACAATAAAAAAGTTAACACGTGAACACTCACAGATAGAATAAGAGGTAATTGGGGAAAAACACTATAGAAAAAATGACTAGTTAGCAGCGGTCCACTTGTACTTGGCAGCACCGGCTTCGGTGGATATTGGAGCTGAGGCCGGGGCAGTTGAAGTACTACCCGGTTTATGATAGAAGTAGCATGAGGGATTGCGACAGTTGGCTCCGAATCGGCATTCCTGAAAATAGATAATTTTATTTTAGTGGAAAAAACAGCTAACACGAACCTTTGGATGTTTGAAATGGCAAACGGGATTGCGACAGCCACCCGCATAACGGCAATGAATCATTGATTGAAGTGGGGCATTGACTGTGCTCAATCTAGAAGTACAATATTCAAAAAGTCCAGGTATTTTATCTACTCACTCTGAAACACCCTTGACAATACTAGAAGTAGTCGGACTATCTGGTTTGTTCTTTGTCAATTCGGTGGTATCCTCTGAATCGCCTGCTCCATTCTCATCGCTTCTCACTTCTGCTTCTCCTTCTTTCTGTTCAGTCGAAACACTTGGGGCCTTCTTTTTGATAGACGCAGCCAGTTTTTCAGCCAAAGATCCTAATGTTCCACGAACTGCTGGCTTTGGAAGCTCCTCTGATGGTAAAACTCTGTTAGAAGTGAGTGGATTTTTGAGTTCAGGAGCAACTCCAGGTTGGACTCCTCCTGTGCCATGATGAGTGTATGGGCAGTGTTTTTTGGTGCAGAAACGGTCGAAACGACAAGCAGGATGAATGAAAAGGCAACGAATTCCATATGTACAATTAGGGAAGTTCCTGCAAGCACGATCATATTTGGTGATTGATAAACGATTTGATAACTACTCACTTGCAATTTGTGGTTGGATGCATGAAAGCGCACGCTTCTCCTTTTGTGCATTTCGGCCAGAAGACACACCGCTCTTTCATGTGTGGATCCTGAAAATATCTTTCGTTTGCTGGAATTCATTATGTTACAAGCAGTCTGTGTTTTCAGTAATGTATTCGATAAATATATCGATAATTTTGTCGACAATTTATGGATAAATTATCGATAAACTTGTGAAACGGTAGTTGCTCATCTTGAAATTTGGATTGCTCAGTTTAAATTGACTGTCCACGTGGAGTTCGTGATGAACAACCGAGTAATTTTCAAAAACCCGCCAAGTTTTGAAACTTATCGAATTTATCGATAAATTACCAATAATTTATCGAAATGTAGAGTTTCCGATAAATTGTTTTCGGTAAGCACACACTGACTACAAGGTTACCTTGCCAGCGCCCATTTGATTATGCTGCTCATTGAGAACACTCAACGGTGTAGGGATATATGTTGGTACATTAGACGGATATCCGGGTGGAATATGAACTGCATAAGTTGCTCCAGACAGTTGATGGGTCGGTGGGAGCTCATCTTCTTCGAGAACGCTGTCTTTCCTGGCAATTCCTCTTGCTTCGGCGACAAAAGCATCAATTTCAGCTTCCTCGTCATCTGAGTCTGAATCTCCTATTTTAATCTGCCCATCCCACTTTTGCATTGTTGGAGAGTCGTCGGTAGGAGTCGAATCGCGAGAGTGAGATACATCGAACACTATTCTTTCGTGCTTAGATTTCGGCTCCTCGGACACTTCAGGAACTTCGATTCGTCTCTTGAGAAGCCCTTTACGCAGACTATCGTCAACAACAATTCTGTCCTGAATTCTCGTCTTCTTAATAGCTTCTTTTCCTCCGGAAAGCTTCAATATCATCTGAGGACCGCCGCTTTGTGTCTGATTTTTGAGAACAACAGCGTCATCATCAATAGGTTCGATAACTCCTTTGTTCACTCTACTCAGTCTGTCTCGAAGACTCTTTTTCGGCGAACTATTAGTTTTAGATGGGAGTGCCTCCACATCTGACATGTCATCATCGCGAGGTGTGTCTTCAGATGTATCAACTTTAGAGGAACCATAACCAGCGCTAACACTCGCTTCGTTCATTGCACGAAGGAACATCGTACCACGTCCTCTCACATTTGCGCTGAAATACAAAACTTGATGATCACAAATAATACGTTTGAAACTTACTCTCCGGTTGGACGAATATTCCTTTTAACAACGACTGTTGACTGAAGCTTCTTCTCTGGACTGGCCGACGCGAGACGGTTAGCTGGCTGTCGCCGCTCTCCTGAACGAGCTCGTCTGTCGCGATTGTGATGTCTAACGTTTTGAGTAACTCTTTCATCATCCGAATAGGTGTTAGATCTACTTCTAGATCGCCGACGCTTGTTTCTGAAAATGTTTTCGCTGAAAAGCTACAATTCAATACAAGAAATTATACCTCTGAACGTCCTTCCGTTTCTCTTCACGACGTTTCTCCTCTTCAACTCTTTTTGCGCGATCTCTTTCTCGTTGACGTTCCTTTTCTCGCTCCCTTTCACGCTCCCGTTCTCGTTCGTGTTCTCGATCTTTCTCTTTTTGCCTAAAATTAAAAATTTTGTATTTCAGTAAGGTTCGGCGCTACTTACAGTTCTTTGTCACGTTCCTCCTTCTCCTCCCTCCGCCTTTCTTCCTGTTCTTTTGCTTCTTGTTCTTTCTTAACGTCTTCATCTTTTTTACTGGTTTCACCTTGTTTATTGGATGCATTCTGAAGACGATCGAACAAGTCGAAGAGCCTGCAACAACAATTTTGTGATTAAAAGAAAGGAATAATATAACTTCTCACCAGTCAACGAATTTGGCAGTACTTTTTCCGATGAACAAGTTCAAGTCATCTTTCATTTGTACTTTCTCCTTTTTGTTGGCTATCATCACCATTATGTAATCGGGGAGCTCATCATCCACGTAGACGCCTAGTTCTTCTAGCTTAGCGCGAATCGCAGCCTGTAACTTTTTGACCAATTAGAAGCCAATTCATATTATTAGCACAAACCTTGAGCTTTTTCGAGACCTCTGAGGTTCCTGTTCCAGCTTGTGAACTCATTTTCAAAAGATGATCCTGAAAGAAAACGAATGAGCGTGATCTCGGGATAAACAACGAAAACTGGTTTCGGAACGAGGATAGTGAGAAAATCAATGAACATTTAAAGTTTCTCTTAATAAATTCAAAATTCTAAGACTGCGAGAGACATGAAAGCAATTTAAGGGAAGAGAAGGAAACAATACGAAACAAAAGTTGGTATGTGTGCAAAAGTTTTCGAAAGCGGATAAAGCTAATTATATCTCACCGCAACTGATATGTTTCGCTTTTTTCATCGATAAGAGATATTTTATTAAACTGGTTATCGGATTTCGCATCAGAAAACAAAGAAAACAAATTACTTATCCTGGAAAATCACGTGTAAGCCGGCATTGACAGCCGATTGCCAGCAACAGTTTTGATCGTGTAATCTAATGTTTTGTGTGCATACACCGCACGGCCATATTACACAAAACTGTGTAGTTGTTTTCGTTAAGTTGAAACATTCAGGAAGGGGAATAACAAAAGCAGGAAAAAAAAGAATGAAAATTTTTATAGGAAAAACTTTGTATGTCTATAATGAGGATAATTGAATACTCATCGAAATCTGAATCCTTGCTTGTTAGCATTCACTCTTTCCAAACTGTTTTCTAGTTCTAAGTTTGTTTTGCTTATTGACTTCTGAATGTAGAAAGAGTTATTCATGAATAACAAATAAGAAACAATCTGAAACAATGAAAACATCCTCCGTTCTTTGTATATAGAGTGAAAAGCACCTGCCCAATCAATCAAGTAACTAAATTCAATTCTGCTCATTCCACAAAACGTATTACAAAATCAAATTCCAGTCTCAACTAGTCATTCCTCTTATCAGAATCATTTGAATTCTCATGGTGTTTGATGCAAATCTTCAGATTCGCTTCTTTTTCTTTACTGGTATTATATGTATTATTAACAACATCCTAGCATTGTATTTGTTGATTTTCAAGTCGGGAAATGTAGGAACTTATCGATATTATATGATATACTTCCAGGTGCGTTTGAGATATTCATGATAATGGTCACAGTAGTTGTAAAAGATTTCAGATAGTTTGTTTCGTACTCGATATTCATCTGACATTGTTAGTTGCTCCAGTTGCCTATTTCCCCGCACTATTTGGAATTTCAAACGGAGCATATTCCAAGTGGCTCTCCATCAAAACTCACTATCAGATTGTAAAAAACGTTGAGCCCCTTACGGTTAATCTCGGAAAGTTTCAGAACATAATATTCACCATGATAGTTCTTCAAATCGCATCGCTTCTTTGCAGTTTCATTAAAAAGCATCAGAGTGTTGCAGCTATTGATCAGAAAAGGATAATGAATCCATTTCAAAAGTATCTGATCAAAGTATGCCTCCATCTTCCTCCTCTATTGATTTGTGTCGCTTTTGGAACATCTGATTTAACTAAAGAAGAAGAATTAAACGTTGCAAAGAAGGAATACCCTTACCTCGTGCCTCTAATATCCCTTCAAAGTTCTGAACTTTATTCAACATCTTCCATTTCAATTCAGCTTACTCTTGTCATAATGATAGCTACTTTTGTAGTGTTCTGCTCTTTATTTTTGTTTTACTACGGTCAAATATTGCAAATGCTTCATGGCCATAGACAGTTTATGGCAGCCAGGACTTATTCGAAACATTTAGCAGCTGTCTTAAGTTTAGTTGCTCAGGTAAGCTTATTTGAGCTCTCTACAGATTTGAGCTCTTATCAAATGATTTTCAGTTAACAGTTCTCGTTATTTGGCTTGCAATACCTCTGGCATTTCTCCTTGGGGATGTAATTCTTCATGTTGAAGGAATGGAAGTCTATTGTAATTTGCTTATTTGTCTTTTCTCCACTCATTCAATAGCTAGTACTATTGTCATGATTTTCACATTTCCAGCATTTCGACGATTAGTTTCATGTAAAGAAAAGTGGGGATATTTTGCTGAGAATTCAAGAAACAAGGTTCATTCCAGATCCCTCTTCTCTCCAGCTACCACAATGGTTCAGCCACGGAAGACTTTGCATAATTGATAGTTCTTGTGAGAAAATACTAAGTTTGTTTCTTTGTTTTTACAGTCTGATTTCCAAATAAACTTCAAAGATAAAATTTGAAAGCTAGAGAAAAAACCAAAAGAGCAAACGGATTGTGCCACAAACTGAGCCCGAATAATGAGATTACCAAAGCGTGGCAACCTCCTACATTTTCAACTTGATTGATAAAACTCAAAAATATTCACAAAAAAGCAAGACATGAGCGAAAGACAGACATTTCATTAAACTACTTTGCAATACGACCATCAATAATGTGAGTTTAAGGGTTGTACTCGATTGGCAAGTTCTTGCGACGAACCATACCGTCTCCCTGGAACCATTCACGACGGAACTGCTTGGCGGCTCCATCTGGAGTGTTGGTCCATTCGACGGTGATACGATCGTTGTTGGTGTCCTGAAAGATAGTTAGGATTACAAATTGCTTCTAATCATTGATTTATTTGAAACTCACCTCTTGTCCGAAGGCAAAAGCGTCGCAAGAGACGGCCAAGAGCACAGCCTCCTTTGGATCGAGGACTCCGCATGGTGGATCGACGCCAAGGCGCTTCATGTTGGTGGTCTTGATTCCGTATCCAATACGGCGAGCCGACGAGTTGATCACCTTGATGTGGTAGGTGTGCTTGTCGTCGTATGGGGCATTGAAGACGATCTTCGTGCCGGGTTGGGTCTGGATGTCTCCTGGTGGGACGGATTGAGCCATTGTTGGTTGTTGAAGGAGTTTTGAGAAACTCGATTGAAGATTCTACTGAAAGAGAGCTCCTTATATACCACGCTGTTATTAGTGGTCCAAATCTTTGCCCTTGATTTGGATAAGAGATAAGAAAAAGTTCACGTTAAAAAAGGGAATTTGCGTAAATCAAACATTTCCGTACTTTTGAAAAATCAAGAATATGGGATCTCCCGGAAAACCTTTAATTGGAGTTCACGTTTAATTGAAAGGCATCTGCAATAGAATGATTGCTTCAGGAAAGCATTGAAAATGAGACGGTCAGTCTCTAATAGAAGAACACCCTTTTCTATCTCCATTTGGCTTGCAAAATGCTCCTCTTTCTTCTCTACTACTGCCACTATTCGATGAATTTTCAGCTCCTTGTGGATCGTAGTTCATCTCTCCCAGCCATCCATATTCTATCAAATGTACTTTCACTTCTCCCCCATTCCCATCATTTCCAATCCACATCATTCTCCCCTTTTTTTTCACATCCTTTCTTCTTTTCCAGCAGTCATTTCCCATACTATTCTATCCATAAAGGTTTCTCTTCTCCTATTTCTGTTTGTTCCCACTCGTTCTTTTTCGCCATAGTACTGACTCACATCATTGGCTTCTTTCGACGCCTTCTTTTTCTTTTTCCAGAGTGTCTGACGATGACGTCAGTTTGCTTGGATGATCGTGGACATTTGGAATTCATCGTGTAGCTCTATCTCTCTCGCTTGGTTCTTATTGAAAAAGAAATAATAATCGAGGGCAAGGAGCCCCCTTTTCTTTTTTAGATTGTTTTCTTTTTGTTCTATTTTTTCCTAGACTACTATGCTTGGTGTACCGGAAAAATATTTTTGTTTTCGTGTTTTCTTTTTTTTTAAGCGTCCCGCTGTGACACTGAAAAACAACAAAAAACAAGAAAGAAAATAGTCAGGACTTAGACGGGAGTTCGTTTAAGAAGGAGTGTTTTTTTTTCAGTCATGATTTTGAGAATTGTAATTTGAAATGATCTAATGACTTCAAATTTCCTAAAAGATTTCAGTGTCAACTTTTGTTTTTGAACCCCTTTTGGATTAAACGTCGTGAAGACTTCGTCATTGCAATGGATTTCCCAGGCTTATCCAAAGAAGCAGATTAATGCGTTCGTCATCAGCGTACTTCTTTTGGACTATGATTGTAATAACATCTAGAACTGATCTTCTATTTCTGAATGGAAGTTGACAATCATTCTAATTTGGAATTCGGCTTGCAGAGACATTTTCCTCTACTACACCAAACGGTTTTCTCGTTTTCTTGGGACTCTGTAATAATACAGTAATCTGCAAAGATAAAATTGAAAAAGTTTTCTGGGAAAATATTTTAAAAACTCCTAGCACATTTTCTAATTGGATCACATAAGCACAATTTCAGTATGTATTTAGGGTGAAGTTGAGTGGCAAGTGAAGTGAACATAAGTACACATCAAGACAATAGTACAATTTCGGACAATTCTAAATTTCTAGTCATCAAATATGATGGTCAAGTGATATAAATCGTCTTCAAGTCATTTCAACAGTCATAACTCCTCCCACTCTCCCAGTTCGCAACATTATTTGCTCGTCGTGATCAAATAATACCTCAAGGCACCTGCGTCTATTATTTCAATCTACATGAAGTCGAATCTCTTTTTTCACTTTTCCTTTCCGCTGCACTTTCAATGAATGACACACTTTCCCTGAGACTCCCGTCGCTTTCTTACTGACTGCTGCCGCTGTTGCACACTCTTTTTTTTCTCTTTTGGCAACATGCCAACTTTAGGCTTCTTTCTTTTTTCTTTTCACTTCAAGGCTTCCACTTTAAAAGCCGCGCACACACACCCGTTTACAAGCGTCATTTTTGCTCCAAAAAAGCAATTACACGAAATTGAAATCGGTCTTTCCCCCTATTCTCTTTTTCCTCTTTTTCTCATTCCCATGTTTCTCTTCATTTCCTATCGTTACACCCCAATTCTCGAGCTCCTCTTCGGAGTCATACGAGAGAGAAAAAAATTGGTGTATAGAGCATAAATAGTATTCAAAGAGACTAGACGCAGACTCATACTATTTCGAATATTCGTATAGCAAAGAAGCAGAGACGAGAGAAGAAGAAGACCCCGGACGCCACACCCCAGCTTCTTTAATCCCTCCTAGTTATGTGTACTGCCTCTCGGGCGACTTGGCTCGCTGCCAGCCGACTGGCGCCGCGGATCGATGAGCTTGAGGGGGGGACCGCCCCTCTTTCCGCTCAAAAGCGCGCACTCGCTTCTTTTTCTTCTGGCAGTCGGCCAACTTCAGCTATATAGTCGATGTGAATGCAGTTTCCTTCTTCTAATTCTTACTTTCTCTTTTGCATTTTCCCCCCTTCTATTATGATGATGGGAGGGTAGGGCTAGGCCTAGCCTAACGCCTAGCGCAGTATACGCGAATTGGACAGTGGCTGGGGTGGGCGCCATAGTCTGCAACCAGAAACCGGTCCTAGTCTATCTCTCTCACACATCCAATTTTTTCCTACACTATTTCACTCTCCGCACCTCCAATCGACCATCACCGACAGTCTTCTTCCCGCGCACATACACCTCCGTCCATTTCACCTTTCCTTTTCTCTCTCTCCTGTTTTAACTTTCATTTCAACGCATATTTTCTTCCTTTCTCTCTTTCTTCTCCTTTTCCTTCATGCCACCTAATTTCAATTTTTTCAGAAAACACTCATGGTGTTCTATTAAAACCTCTGGGTAAAACCCTCGGTGATCGAGTGTTTTTCGATGTCACTTATCTCAATGTCATTCTGTTTTTCATTAGACTAATGTACACAAAGGTAATCATCTATCAGTGTTAGAGTAAATAATTATTTGAATATTTCAGATATATCAAATCTTCCATCTTCCTTGTGACACGTTTTCCACATCGTCACCGTTGGAGAGCACAATTCAACATCTTCCAGCTCGGCCAATTTCAGCGTAGTCAACATCACTGCTAGCGATTTCTTCTATTCTTCACTCATTTTGTATTCAAATTTTAACCTCTTCTTTCTTCGCACACCGTCTAGGCCTGTAACTTTTCTTTCCCAAAAAAAAACCTCTTTCTTTCTCTCTCATTCACACCCCTGGGTTCCACGAAACATGTAGACAACCAAACACAATGAGTCTCATGCCCTGCTTGCAATCTGACTGGTCAAACGACAGCACCTATGACTCTATTTCACTCATTACGTTGGCAAACTGTCGCCACGTAGCGTGATATGATGCCTTACGGAGCCACGTGTCCATAGGGACATACTACTACGTCGTCTTTCCCACCCACTCACCCTCCCTTCCCTCCCCAAGAACCCCTATCTCTATTTTGTTTCTGTTCTCTCTCTCTTTTCTTTTTTCAGCGCTTTCCAACACCTGTTTTCCCAATATACATTTAGATCAGTTGTAAATGACTTCTCATATTTCCGATCTTCTGAAATTGTAAACCATTCTCTCTCCGTGTGTACACGGGTTTTGTCACGACTTAACAATACTTCCCATGTTTTTCAGACATTTTAATCTTCGACCTCTTATATTATTTTATTTGTCATTCATTTATTCTTCATCCATATGTTGGTTCCCTCTTATTCCTCACCATTTCCAAACTTATTTATTCCCTTTAAACTACTATATTAGTCATCCATTTCCCATTTTATTCACCTGATTTCCTTTTCGATTTCATTTCTCATTTAACCACCAACATGTGGAATTTAGTATTGTTGGAGAGCGAATGGTTCAGCTTCATCTCCCGGATTTCTCTGACTGGTTTGTCACTTCTCTTCTTATGTATCCAATGTCACACTGAATCCTATTCTTTTGTGATCCTCCTCTAATCTTTAGGTCGCCCGTAGTGGGAGAACCTCTAAATACTACACCAGCACTCCCACTGCCTTCTAGAAACTTTTCTGTCCCCCCTTTTCTGTAACCACACCACAACCACAAACATCTATCTTTGTATCTATTACCGATCTTTCGCGCGCTTGAAAATTGATAATGAAATATGCACAAGGAATACAACTATTTATTATTCGTAGCTACCAATAATTTTGAAACTTTTCTTGGTATACACTCCACCAACAGGTTGATAAAGAGCAGAATCCGCACATCGTCAAAGCAATAGAGCATCGGTAGAGAATGCTTTTTTGCAGGTGAATACGACTTATGAAGAATAATGACATAGAGCCTGAAAATGGTGTACTAGTGGACACAGAAGTTTTCAAATAGCATACCTGCAAATAAAAACAGTGATAATCCGATAACATTTGGACTGATCGTTCTTGCTCTCATCGTCAGGAAAAGCATTGATATCAAAACTCCAACATGAACCAAGAGAACAAAGTTGATTGTGCTACTGGAAACATAATTTAGAGGATGATTTGAAACAAAAAAGAATTCTCTCAGGCGGGACTGAACCGCCGACTTTCAGTTTTCGAGATAGGTGCTCAGCCATTACTAGAGTATCGGATGAATTTGAAAACTGCCTTACCTAACACTTCCATCTTCAATCGGCTCCATTTGACAGTATACATGGACTAGTAGCAAAACTTGGAGGACATTCAGAAACGCTGACAGTCTATAAGAAGTTTCAAAATCTGAAAAATTGAGTGACGAAGTACTTACTTATACATTATTTTTCAAGGAACATAAAATTGAAGATAAAGAAATGATAAAGCTTCATTATACAATCCAATACACGTATTGAATACTTTATTTGATAATTGGATTTCAGGACAATTCACGTATATAAAAAAAACTACGTTTAAATATATGTATAAGTTTTTAAAAAAGTTTTTTAAATCAAGAAAGTTGGAAGATCAATCCACATGTAAAAGTGTCTCAATTCGTTGCTCTAGTTCCTGTTTATCTTGTTTCAGGCTTTTGATGGTGGATCTATATTCTCTAGAATCTACCTCTAATTTCCTAGCCAGTAGTTTTGTTTCTTCCCTTAACGCGGCAATAAGATGACTTTGATCTCCTAATAACTTATTCATGTCTTCAATATCATGTTCATTCTTCGGTAACTTTGCTCTTAATTGTTGAATCTTCGCTTTTAGTTCAGCGCATTCAGCTGTCATTGATGAGCATCTGACCATAACCGCAGACTTGTCTTTCCTTGTTTCTTTGATTTCTTCCATTGCATCTTCATAAAGCTTTTCCAATTGTTTTTCTCGATGCTCTTTTATCTCATTTTCCGTTTTCACTCCGGCCAATTCTATCTGACATTTTGCCAAGTTTTTCTGTAGATCATCACATTTCTGTCGCATGTTGGTCTCTATTAGTTCCATTTTTCCAGTCATCCGTTCCTTTTCTTCACTTCTTTCTCTTTTCTCGTCTGACAACTCAGTTCTGAGAAATTCGTTGTTCTTCTTCTGAGTTTCCAATTCAATCACAATTCCTGTTTGTTGTGTCTGTTGCTTTTCCAGTTTGTAAGTCATCTGAAATAGAGTTCAGAAGTTGTCAATTGAAAATTGGGTAAGTTTTAGAGAACATTTTAGTTATTTCTATTTCAAGATGGTTCTAAGAAGATAATGAAGATTCATTGACGAGAATACTGTGAAATATTTAATATAAGGGCATGTTAATCTATTCTGAATCCTCTGCTAGAAATACTTCCTTTTTCAGATGTTAAGCCGAATGCGAGGGATATTAAAGCAAAAAATCATTAGGATATATCACTTATACCAAATCATCCATCATTCATTTAAAACTTCTCCCATTAACGTCGAAGAGCAAAATTCAACATCTTCCAACTCGGCCAATTTGTATTAGGGTGATCGGAAAGTTTTTGTGAATTTTTGATTTTTCTCCCATTTGAGAATGACAAGGAGCATTGACAAAAGGGTAACTGTATATTGTATATAGAGAGTCAAAACATCTGAAAGTGAAGTCCAGACCCTTTGCTCGCCCCTCTCCTGTTAACACTAGGTTCGTGTTCCGAAGGCTTTTAAAAGCCTCTGACATTTTCATTAATTTCTCACTTCTTATTATCCAATGATACTTGGCTCATGGCGGGGTTTATGAAGGACATTGCCCTTTACAAAACCTAAAACAGAAATAAAGTTGCTCAGTTGAAACATTTTGAGATACCGAAAGAATAACAAAAAATTACTATTCTGCCATAGTGATAGCTCCCGCAAGAGGATCGATTCCAATCTTTTGGTGGAAAGTCATAAGCAACGGTACCTACCTATAGCAACATTAAATCCTTCCAGAACAATCTTGGAGTAACAAAAAACTTTGGTCGTGGACATTATCCCAAATATTCGACATTTTTCTGACCTCAAAACTGACCTCATGTTGCAAAACTCATGAAATATCTCGAGACTAAGTTTAAGTAGATTGTTCTTATTTGACCATTAAACTCTCCAGATAGTGGGTTTTCTTCATTTAATTTTTCTCGAAATATGATCTACGTCCAAAGCAACCAGGGGTCAAAACTCATCCTACAGTCGAAAAAAAGACCACTTCATGTTTCGAGTTATAGCTGCCCGAGTTCTGAAGGAGGGAATCCCTAAACTTAAATATCATATAGCAGTCTTAAAGGTATAAAAATAATCAACAAACCAGAACCTGAAACTGCTTTTTGTTTGAATAAAATCAAAACTAAAAGTTCACAAAAACTTTCCGATCACCCTAATATATTTTTCATCCATTTATATTCAGATTTAATTTTTCTCTCTAATCTTAAAAATACAAAAACTCACTTCTTTGCACTTCATCCTTAATTCTTCCATAGTTTCCAAATCGAAAGCTTCATCCCTATGTTCTGATTTCTTTTGTTTCCCCATTATTTCTTCCTTTTCGTTCTGCCATTTTTACGTTTATTAGTATTCAGTTTCAGAGTTTCAAAACATTCAACGCCACACATTTAATAAACAAACATACTCTCAAGGATTCAATTTCAAGTTCCATCAGACCTCTTGTTTCTTCTAGAACTTTGATAATTTCACTCTTCTTATTGCTCTCTTCGACTGTTTTTTGAAATTCTAATCGAAAATCGCCCATCTGTTGTTCAAAGATTTCAATAACTTCTTGTTGCCTTTGAACAACTTCCATTAGTTCTTCAAAAGTTGGATTCTCTCCTCCAAAACTCATCTGAAAAGGCCAGGTGAAGTGTTGCAAGGCATAATGATAATTGAAATAAAAACATGAGCATGCCAACACAACACAACACCTAGCCAAGAATCAAAACGCAAAGTTACGCTGAAACTGTCGAAACTGCGAGAAAACATGTCAGGTAAAACATTTCATCTTCTAGCACTTATCACAAGAAAGGGATTATCGGGGGGGGAGAAATCAGAATGTCTGATTTTAAATATCGGGTGCAATGAATGGGGGAAAAGTTTTGGAAAAGAAAAGATGGTGGCTGGAGACGAGAAAGTGAATGACAACCAAATCGGGACAGAAAAATTGACTACTTTTGGTGTATAAATAATAAATACAATTATTTAACAGAGAAAAGAAATTTCGAAGCGAATATGCGGAAAGAAAAGTGGAGAAACAGCGACAAAATATATAAGTTAGAGGAAAAAGTTAGATTTATTTTCCAGCGTGTTTCAGCCCAGCGAGCAACGTCTTCAGACGACTCAAATCCCGACCGCTTTTGCTCTTTTGCTGTTCGACAAGCTTGTTCACAGTCTCCCATTGAGCATCTCCGTCTTGTTGTTTGGCGAACATTTCCTGATTTGCCTTCTCGTTCTTGCTGTAAAAAGGCAACTGTATTTTAGATTTTGTCTAGGAAGCATTCGTTGTTTCTCATTTCCAGGGCTCAATTTTATACCAAATGCCTCAGGACGTATGTTTGTTTGTCTGCCATTATACTGAAAGCTTGATTATACGAATTTTCGTTGTCTTCCCTCAAATGTATACACTTTTTCGATGTTTAGTTTATTTCAGCAGAATTAACCGCATCGGAGGCACTCGGCCAAACTGTTCTCAAATAAAACACAACATATCAATGTTTTGTGGATAAATCAAATCATGAACGGTAACATGTCCAGCCTAATTAGCGATTCGTCATGCATTACGAACCGATAAGACTGGCATTGTCGAAACACTCAATAAATCTCTACCCTTTCTGTGAGAATAAAAACGTTTCGCATTATTAAACTTCGTGGCAAAATATATCACATTTTCAGAGTGTGACAAGACACTATTATTAAAATGTCAGCGTGAACTTACAGATTTTCATCATGAGACAATTGAAGAGTTTTCTCTCTTTGCTTATACCACTCTTCAAGTTCTTTCTTGGCATTCGCACGAAGTTCGTCCTTCTTCCTCTCTTCGGCAGTATCTTTCTGAGCGAGAACTTGCTCTTGCTGGGCTTTCCATAGACGAATTTTCTCAGCCTCAATTCTTGGAACAGTTGAAAGAACTGGCGATGGCCCTTTCGAGCTTCCTCCAGACGGAATTCCGTGATTTCCGTTCACCATCGGCTCGGCGGCCGGTACAACGATAGCTGGAGCGGCGGCGTTATCGTCCATGAGACCGTCCAAATCAACTCCGGAGTCTGTTGGATGCACAGCTGGCGGCACATCATCATCAGCAATCTGAAAAAAACTCATTTTTGATGACAACTCAGAGAATCTTCGGCTAATCGCGTACTAATTTGGCAGCAAACCATTGCATACGGCTATTTGTTAAGTCGATAGCTTTTTCCAATAACTAGTAATAAAATCATCGACTAATAGCTTCTTCAGTCATTTTGCGTGGCCCAGAGCCTTTTTCAATGACTATTAACAAAATTATCGGCTTATAGCCAAAACAGTTTCATGCAGAGGCTCCTTGCCGAATCGAAACGCTATTAACCATTATTTTATGAGAACTTATAATTCCCGACATTCAATATCGACATTCAATACCTGAAGATCTCCGAAGTCGTCATCCAAAGCAGGTGCTGCTGGCGCTTCCGCAACTAAAACAAAAAGATGAGTCATAATTTTAACACTTTTTTCTTACCTGGATCAGCGGCAGCTGGTGGAGCACCGTCGAAATCAGCAAACAAGTTCTGCTCACGAGCCAAGAAATCTGCCACGGGGTCCGACATTTCGCTTACGCTCTGAAAATTGAATAATACATTTAGAAATTTAGCCGAGGTCAATTAAATCGATAATAAACAGCGAGAGACAAAAGGTTTTTCAAAGAAAAAGCAGGCTTGTGGAAAATAGAAAGAGATGACAAATCAAACAAGCGGTCAAACAGGAAAATCCAAAGACAGCGTGGTGCGAAAGAGAGAACGAAGTAAAATGAGAGGACAGCTGGAGCCGCGACGCAAACACGCGACGCGCCTTTTTGCTAGCGGCAGTTTGAAATGAGATATTTCACAATCAGCTTATTTTCGAAAATTTCATTGGTAAACTATTCAAAAAGCCACTCATTCTACGATGAATATTTATTTCTGAGTAAGACACTTTTTTGTGATTCTTTCGTCTTACAGATTTTTCCGGTCTTACAGATTTTTCCATCGGCCAGATCGGCGGCTTTCTGGCGACACTACTTCAAAAATATCAGCTCTAAAAGGCAATCAAGCCATATTGTAGTTCAAAAAAGCCAGAAAAAAGAACCAGACAGTCAGCCAGTGAAGCCAGTTTTGAGTTTTAAAGCGGAAAGTATCACGAGATTCTGTGACGTGGTAATGAAAGTTAGGCAGAAAGCTAGAGGCTTAGCTAAAAACTTAAAGCTAAAGCTAAAAGTTTCAGAATCGTTCAGGTTTTGAACTTGTCGTAAAGAATTTTGGCTAGAAAAGAAATCACTGGCTGACGAATTTTGATTTTATAGGTTGCTTCTATTTCAAGCGCACGTTTTTGACTGGTTTTACGTATTCTGAATGTGATTTTCTCCCGTTTTGCTTTCAACACATCTGCTCCTCATCCTTTGTTTTGGTCTCTCGCAATTAGCACGATACCTGCAAACCAGAAAGTTTGAAAAGAAAATCAGAAAACAAGAAAACAAGAAATAGTGTTTGAAAATTGAAGTAATAAGAAAAAAGAAAAAAAATTGAACAGGTTTTCAGCTGGAATAAAGAGCAATCGAGAATCAAAAGCTGCTGCTTTCGTTGATTTTGTCGAGCTATCCGTTAACTATTCGCATGATATCGGCCCTTATTCACCAGAAAATTGAAACATTTGAAAAAGAAATGACAAGGGAAAGAGAGAATTCCAAGAAAAGCTAGGGAAAGAATGGCTGCAAATAAATCAGGCACGGCACGGTGGCGGCGACTCATGGCCTAGGAAAAAGTGTGTTGAATACTCAGCCTAGTCCCCCAGCAGCGAAATGAATTCTGTGCGAGTTGACGTACGATCGTTCGATTTGTCAACCGTAGTCAAGCAGAAAATTCAGTTTTCTCTAACAATTTTTCGCGGAAAAGCGATAAAAAGCTCGCGGACTCTGTAAATTACCAAAAAAAAGTAAAATTCTCAGATAAACAATCGTTTATTATATACAAGAATAAAATTTATCAAACAAATTCAAGGGAAAAACACAAATTATGAGCTACCTAATTTTTCGGCATAATTCGCCGTATGGAAGTCCGAATCTTGTAGATGACGTCTCATTTTTTGTCCGGCGACCTGAAAAAATGACTGAATCGTCTAACTGCTGTATCCCGACGCTTATATGACCAACGGTGAAGTCTCTGACGGACTGAATGTCTGTTTTCGCCCTAATTTTTCGACTAAATGTCATTTTTCTCGAAAACGAACTCCATAGCAAGGGGTACAGATGTTAACAGTACATAGAAGACACCCGTGGCGAGGTCCTGTCAAAGTTTCGTAAAATCTGATGGAAGGATTTTCGAGAAAATCTGCATTTAGTGCTTTTCTGGGTGATTTTTGTACCATATTCCTAATTTTCTCACAAACTAACCCATAACCAGGAAAATCGCTTCCATCAAAATTTGGATAGGACTACGGCGGACATTTTGGCCAAGTTTTAGAAAATCTGATGCATTTATTTTTGAGAAGTGATTTTTTGAAGCATTTTTCTCGCCCTCATAACCTCCAGCTCGCGTTTTTCTCAAAAATCTACTTGATAACGAGTGGTAACCTTGACGAATAAACACGGCAGGCATCAAGACAAATGTTTTTGTCAAGTTGCAAGAAATATAATCAAGTAGTTTTTGAGAAAAACGTCGCAAAACTGTCAAAACATACCCCCATGTCGGCGACGATTCCTGGGGCGTCGCTGGCGAAGGGAGCCTGCAAATGTTTAAAATTTAGTATTTCATGCTTCTTTACACCTAATAAATGAATAAAAAATAAGAAAAAACAGAGAAAAATGAAAAAGGAAAACGCAATGCTTAAGAAACTCAATGGAAGAATGTGTGATTTTCCTAAGCCATGAGTCGCCGCCACCGTGCCGTGCAGGAGAAACTGAAAATAATGAAAACCCGCTCCGCCGCACCAAAAAAAGGCGGCGTTTGAAAAGACATGACTCTTTTTTGTCAACTTCCGATACAAAATTCAGCGTTCTCGCAGGGCCTAGCACATTAGGAGATTTCCTGGAACCTACACAGACATGAAAGAAGAACAAAAATCGCAATGAGAATTCGAAATTCAAGAAAGTTATACATGAAGTAGTACAATAGAATGTTCAAAAATAAGTTTATGTACAATAAAGGTTTCCAATACAATGAAAAGTCATGAGAGTTATCAGCCTGTGGTTGTCTCAGAACACCCTGCAAATATCATCAACCCCTTTCCATAGTTACACATTTCTTCCCAAAAGCTTCTTTTGAAATCCAATTCCTCACATCAGAAAGTCATAAACTGTGGCTACCTTCCATCTCCTCAGATTTCTTAGTTCCCAGGTCAATAATCTCTTCTTCTTCTTCTTCAACCCGTCGCTCTCAATCAGCGGCCTCTTTTCTGCCTCAATCGGGTGCGCATAAATACTCAAAAGTGCCACTTACCTAATCGTATTACGCCACTCTCATCATCACCACCAATCGTTCTTTTCTTTCACAAACCCCCGAGACCGTAAATCGAAATGAGGCTTTCTAGACATAGAGGAGTTCAACACAAGAAGTGGGAAGATTTCAATTTGTTTTCCAATTAGCGTATGACCTTCTCGACCGTGATTGAGATTTCCCTATCGAACTCTGAGAATCACGCACTATTTGGCAATGACCGACTGAAAAAAACTAATTACGTTTCAATACCAAACTTTGCGAACGAATCTTTTCCTTAGTCTGAAGTCTGATTGTTCCTCGGTGACGCTGAATGATCTTATTCTAATCTCGTTTCCCGATTTACAAAGTGGCTTCAGTTGCGGTTAGGCTCATCATCAACTGCTAAAAATGCTGGTTTTGATGTAGTATAGCCCTATTTCTGAGCTTCTTCTTTCTTCTATCTTGTTTCAATTTTTGTTTTTTGAAATCATTATCTTACCAAAATGGGTATATTTCTAAATGATCATAATCTAGTTGGAAGATCTTAATCCAGTCTTGCTTCTTGAGATCTTCAGAGCAGCTGAAGCTTCTCAACTTAAAAGTTTTCTCAAATTTCAGGTTCTAAAAGGAACATCGGGATCAAGAAACGTTGGCTTCGAAGTAGTATCGTCCCTCCTCTGTGCTTCTCCTTTCTTACATCTTTTTTTCAAAACTCATTTGTTTCTTTACCATTATCCCTTCTGTTATTAGCCTCACGAATGTTTTTATACCCATCGCCCATAAAATGGTACTTCCCACTTCTTTTCATCTGTTTTCTAGGGGCTTCGGTGCCGCGAGTTGTTCCACACCGGATGGCGGCGAACTCAAAAGCCTTCTGTCCTTGGGTTTTTATGTGTCGCATTTGAGTTACAACCACTCCCTCCCATCCCAACCGAGAATATGTTTTTGCTGGAAGAAATAGATTGTGATTCGAGGAGAAGAAGACGACGAACATCGGGTGGTGATGGCAAAATGAAAAGAAGGAGGGACGGGGGGAGCCAATGAAATGCGCGAAACGATACTGCGGAACATATGGGGGGCTCAGAGGTTTAAAAACTCTCTGTTTCCGCCCACATCATCATCCCATTCTTCTAATCCATCACATTTTTTTTTCTTATTCTATGAGTATTCGATATACATCCAATTTCAGAAGATGTACCCTTTTGAAGAGAAATAGAGTCTTCTAAAAAACCTCAAAACCACATTTGAAATTCAAACGGAAATTTAAAATTGTTGTCTACTTGTCACATATATACATATTGAATTGTCACAGACACCCTTGAGCTCATTGGCGCCAACCTTGAGTCCTCTTCTGGTCCTTATTTCTTTCCATCTTTCTTTCTTCTTCTTTTTTGGTGACGTGCCAATCATCTTATAACTGATTTATTGGATGGGTGTCCACATACACATACACACCCCTTTTCTTCCTTCCAAAAATGGAAACGTTGAAAGCCCAACCCCAAAAACCTAGTCCCTTTTTAACCATCGACCATATTTCAAAAAATTTTATGGGCTTCGTAAAATGCGCCTAACCCAGAAGAAGACTTTTAAACT
This sequence comes from Caenorhabditis doughertyi, assembly GCA_963572265.1. NCBI lineage: Eukaryota > Metazoa > Nematoda > Chromadorea > Rhabditida > Rhabditidae > Caenorhabditis > Caenorhabditis doughertyi. Next base: position 233,862 of record OY751557.1, read on the forward strand.
AATATGTGGCCCTCCCTCTTCCCGTTTATTATACAGTTCCGGTTAAGGATTAATAAAACCTCACCCTTTTTGCAAGCGGTCATGGTCAACTGACTCATTTCACCTTTTATCATCATCTCTGGATGGTTTCGTCGAGAAAAGAGAAGAGGATACTGTAACCCATTCAAACTTAATTAGAACTGGTTATGTTTCTTCTCCAATCTAAAATCTTTCAAACGAATTTTACAGTAATACACTATTGTCTTCTCCAATTATTCTTGTACATGTATGTGTCACTGATTACGTCATATCCCATTCACTGTTATTAGAGGGGGATGTCTGACGCAACTGTTGATGACAAGTGAGATGAATAAATTAGGCATGAAGATATCATTTTTTGAAAAGAACCACGGGAAGAACAACTAAAATCGGAGCTAGAGTTCCCGACTTGTACAGAAGTAATTAAATGAAAAAAACTCTTTATGGTTCTTTTTCTTCCTCGATTTAACTTCCCTGTTACCACATGTCAATCAAATCGTATCAGCTCAATAATATTTTTTGCCGGTATTGAAAATTGATGGAAAAAAAAATCTGAAAGTGTCCATCTGACGTTATCTCCCCATTTTCTTCGTTTTTCTCTCCAAATCGAGAAAAAAAACTGCTCTGCATTTCTCTAGACCCTCGTGTAAACCCATTAAACCTACATTTACTGGCACATAAAACAGTGTGTGCACACGACTGGGGCAAAAAGCGAAGAAGAAAAGCCACGTCAAAGAGGGACCGATAAGAGTTGAAATAAAAAGAGGTGCTAAAAGAGAAAAGACCCTCATTCTGTATTTGCCACCTTATGCTTTGCTTTTTTCTCGTGCGGCGGCGACTGATGTAATGGAGCAGCAGATGGTTCCACCGGTTCAGAAGATCATATCTATACATAAGGTCCTCTTGTACATCAGGCACATTACGAACGTAGGTCAGTATTACCATGGTTTGGCCAGGTGAGGTTTTATGGACAGTCCAACTATGCAAGGTTAGTTCAGCTTTTATAGTAAATCCAGAAGCTGGAGCTACCGTAAAAACCCTCAAAACATGGTAATACAGCTATTCCTGGAGTCATATCAAGCTCAGCTTCTTCAAACCAATTCTGCAAGTTTTTCTGACACACAAGCATTAATACGTCTTTACATACACATCAAACCCATTTCTCTTCAACTTTTTTTCCCAACGTTTATTCTTATTGTCTCCTTCTGGGTTTCACACTTTGACATGATGATTGACGATCGCTAGTTCACACCCTAGTCTCTCTTTTCACCTATTTTGAACCATCCCACTCCCCCTCCTCATTGTGCTCTTTATTAGTACAAGTGGTTACCCTCGGAGGCTCTCACCTGCTTGCAAAGCATACATAAAAGGCTCTTCAGTAGGGCCAGGTGAACCCTACCCAACGTCCTCATCCATTCTACTGCTAGCCTTACAAATTAATTCCCCCTTCTTTAGTTACGCAACCAACTTTTTTGTAGATAATATCCTGTCACCGCCATCTGCTCATTCCGTTGTCCTCTTCTTTTTCTTCTTATTTGCTTCTTCTTCTTCTTCCTTTCTTTACATCCAATTCTGTCTCTTTTTAGCCTGCGCAACAAAGGCAATGTCATCATTTGCTTTTTAGTACTGAATGTTCTTGTCAGATCGTGGTTAGAGATAGCTACAGTACCGCCAATTTTATGACTTTTTCTAATGGGGGCCATCTGTAAATGAAACGTCCGCCTTTTCTTCTCCTTCCCAACAACACACATGTCACTTTCGTCCTCTATTCCGATGCTCTTAACCCTTATCAGCGTCGATTTGAGGCGGCGGCAGGTACCGGCCGGTACGAAAACTGGCATTGTCGACCACCTGCCAATTATTCTGGATGCACTTTCCCGCAAATTCAGCGTATAAAGGTGGTCTCGTGAACGATGATACATGGAGCATTTTGCCGTTTTCTCACTTTTTTATCAATGATGCGCTATTTTAAAGACAGTTTTACCTCACTTGTTGCTGACTTAGGTCTGCTATGTTTTTCAAATAGAGGTTCGTTCAATTTGTTTTCAAATAGATTTTTCTCGAGAAAATGTCCTCCCTGAGCATTTCTTCTGATCAGAAATCTTTGAAAAATATTTCAAATCAGAAACCTACCGATGATTTCTCAGAGGTCATTTGATATTAGCTTCTTAAAATATATTTTATTTTTTTGGTTAGTGGTTCCTGTTGAAATATTATTGACACTAACCTTGAACAAAATTATTTTTGCTGTCCAACACAAAAATCGGAACAAACATCCATCATGATACCGTATTTGAGAAGACGGCGTCTCGTTAATCACTTCTGAAATGTGACAAGTGACAAGTGATAGGCGGAGACATTGAACGAAACTTTTCTAAAATGCATTGTTGTCATTGTGCCACCGATTGATTATCCGCTTTCCTTCTTCAATGTCCCTTTATTTCTTTTTGGTCCAATGACAAATTCTAGTGCGCCACGAACGTCTTCTTTTTCTTCTTCTTTCATGTTTCATCCTTTATTCCGCCAAGGTGAATACAAATTTGTGTTATCTGTTTCCTACCCCCGTCACATTCATTACGCTTCTTTGGTTCCTTGGACGTCTTCTTATTGTCCCATACGGTAGGGTGGTCGGATGCCTAATCAAGCGTGCAATTACAAGGTTGGTACCGCCGAGAGAGAAAGAGATCTTCAGATGGCATTATCGATATTTAATCATTCTTCAATCACAAGCTCCTCAGAGTTCCGCAGTGTCAGAATGTGTGTGCGCACACCCTTTGCAGACACACACACACTTCACTGGACGGGGGGACGACGGGACGGGTGGACGGGTGGGCCCGAATTATGAGTGACAAGCCTCGGACGCCGAGTCGACGACAACTAAAAGTCTAGATAAAAGAGTTCCTAAGAGGAAGAGACGCAGACGATTTCGAGTATGGGATCCTTTGGAGAGTGCGCGACAATGAGAGCGTCGGGGCCGGTGAGAGAAGAGACGTCGATTGGCGGCGACAGTTATATTAGCGTCGAGATGGATGAAGTGCTGACGGAGATTGACAGTCCGTCGTTGTCGCGGGCCCCGTCGGACATCTCCTGAAAGAAGAACCACACCTCAGGCAGCATATTGCAGCAGAAAGAAGCACACTCTGGAATGATGGGTGATTTCCCATAGGATGAAAGATCTATTCGAGCCATTTCAATATAATTCTAGAATAATTTCCCTAAATTCCATGAATAATTATTAGCATTTCCCAATGAGGCTTTTTGGTCCATTACCATAGAGCTCCTTCAGAATTCTAGGATGGACATATTTGTATATTTAGAATCTGTACATTTCAGATCATCCGTCTAGATCTCGGTCCGTTTTCTTCGACATTTTTGACAGCTTGCGTCGGATAACTGCCCTCCCGTTTCTCTCCACATCATTCAAATTTATCTGCGTTTTGTGTGTCATTCAAAACTTTCAAGTACTTACCGCTGCTCTTCTTTTCCTTCTTCTCCTTCTTCTTCTTATTCGTCTTCATTTCTTTTTTTTTTGCTTGCTTACTTCTTCTTCTTCTTTCCCGCAACTTCAATTCATATTAATTTTGAAACTAAGGAAAAAATGCCAGACATCGCTCATTTTGACGTGAAGAGGCAGAAGGCCTTTCCGAAGGGTACCAACACCTACACCTCCAGAGCAGTGATTGTCACTTTTTTTTTGTTTTGGGGTGACCTGTCTCGTTCAAACGATTGAAATGTAAATCTCTTGTTTTCTGCTCCTGGAGCCCTCCCCACCACCAATCACTCTTCGAAGAAGAAGGACCAGCTCTGCCCGGAAGAAAACTGAATGTCCGTTGAAGTAGATTGACAAATTGACAAACGAGTCAAAGTTAGAGATATCTAACGGAAAACTCTCGAGACCCCCAAGCTTTACGTTTACGAATTCAATTTACCTTTGAGAAGACTTCTCTTGAGTCAACGCTGCTCAAAACAGTAAAATATTTGCAAACAGTATATACAATACTATTTGACAACAACTTTTTGGAACTGTTCCTGATCTTAATCTAGTTAGATTTTCCCTTTCGATTTGTTCCATTTCCCTTCAAAATCTTACTATGCCATCTTAGCTACTAAACATACAAAACCATGTCGTTTTTACTAATTGACACCCGGTTTTTTCTTTTTCTTTTCCAAAAAACTCAAGTCCGATGACCAGACCAATTGGCACCTTCTTCGTTTTTTGCAGTACCAAACCCTTCTATTACCCTTCTGATAAGCGGATTGTCGTTTGCTTGATTTGATGTTCTCGCAAACATGTACGACGCCACTCAAACCAGCTGTTTTTGTTGAAGGATTTTGCATCTTCTGACAGACTGCCTGCCAATTTCAGTGCCTATTTAAGTACCTCGAGCCCCACTGTCACCCAGTGACGTTGTCCGTGCCCAGTCTCTTCCTCCCCCTTTTCCACTTCTAAAATAATTATTTTCTGTTCTTGTCATCTTGTCTCAAATTCTCATCTGTATATTTGACATGCTAATTGACATAATGCTCGTATTATGAGTTCATCTTTCGTGCCATCTTCCGGTATAACGGGAAGGTGTCATGTAGAACTTCTGTGAACACGCGAGAGTGAGAAAGATGATAGAGACACAGACGCAAAATCATAGGAAGGGGGGCGGAGCCTAGTAAGCACAACATTTTTGGATCGTTTTCTTCGTTTCTTTATTTCTCTTGGGTATTTAGAACTAATAATTTTCTTTTGAAATCCTTCGATTTCTGAACTTTTCTTCTTATCCTTCTTTACCTTTCAATAAAATCTATCTAAAATAATAACAACAACAAATTACAGAATGAATATCACTGATATGCCAGATGATGTTCTCATTCGCCTTTTGAATACGGCCTCCCCGAACGATGTAACTCGAGCAAAACGTCTTAACAAAAGGTTTAATCAACTGGTGGAGACTTACAATCTTGGAAAACCTCGTGTCAAAGAATTTTGGTAAGAATAAAGCCTCTGCTTTTAGCATATTTTTTTCTAAAAACCCAATTTCAGCGTAGAATCCCGTATCTCTCCAGGCCTTCCAACAAAAATTGGACGTCTTCGCCTGGGAGCAACTTTGACAGCTCCAAAAAGGAGGACCGTGGTGACAATGAGAAGAGATAAAGGAGTGAAAACAACTGAAAAATTGGAGGATCCATCAAGTTCAAACTCTACAACATCCGCGAATCTTTTCGTTCAGGAGAATTTGAAAAAGATTGAATTGGAGGAAAAGCTTTCGTTTGATGGTGTCACACTAGATGAAGATTTCTATAAAATTCTTACGATGAAGAAAGATGGATTGAGGTGAGCTCTTTTTTTTTTGGTTATTGTAAACTCTCTAAATTCTTTCTCCCATCAAAAATTCCAATGAGTATTACTGTAAACAGTCATAAGGTAGCGAAACTGTCATATAATTTCGTTTACCTCCTTCTCTTTCCCTCCTTTTTTCCATTTTTCTCTTTTCTCCATTGGACAACCCAGACACACAGACACATATCAAAATGTCGAAAATGTCAAACAAGAGTGTGCCGATGGGAAGAAACTGACTGACTGAAATCTATATATTTTTTGACTTTTTGACACGTGTCAACCTTTCTACTTTTCTACAGACATGTCACCACACTCTCGTTATCCCTGTGTCACATTCGACTCTCATGGATTCAATTTACCGATTTGTTGTCTCGAATGACCGTCAAACATCTTTACATTGATTTTTGCACATTCGATCCATCTCTTATTTCTGACAAGGTTACCTCTTTTTTCGAAACTTTAATAATTCTTCAAATTTTTTACAGGTATTGATGACATTACCCCACCTGGAAACCATTCAAATTCAACCAAGGTATCCATGCTTTTTGAATGAGCTGACTGATCAATCATTGATACATTGGGCAACAAATAAGACTGTTCCCAAAACGATTCAGTTGCGAAATGGGTGTGCAAGTAGGATTACTGTAGATGGAATCAAAACAATGATCATGGTGAGTTATTTGTTGGATGAAGTTTGAAGATAAAGCTGGAATTTTTCTATTTTTCTGTGAAACTAAAAATTGGGTTACCTCAATTAATATATTTTTACAGAGAGTTCTAACCACTTCACCAGCTCCGCAGCCATCAATGAAAATCGATTGGGATTTCGGTCTTCTTCTTGAGCCAACTCAAACTGATTCTGCTCTTCTCTCATTAATTCTCTGCCCTGGACTTGATGTAAAAGTTACCGACGATTTCCGTTCTCGTCGTATCACTATAAACCGTCCAAACTTCGCCTTACAATTCTTTATCCCAGCTCCATTCCCAACGGAGCCAATCTCTGCTCCAAACTAATTTATAGACTATAAATTATAGCATCTCTTATGAATTTGCATTCCCTTTCTTTTAAGTTTCTTTCTCAAAAATCTTTCCTTTCCACGGGTTATTCTTTCACATTTCTGTTAAATTCATATACCAAACTAATATAATAAAACTGTTTTATTACTTTGTTCACATCAGATGCTCAGTGAAACTTGAACCCTTTGTAACAAGAGATTTGCTTCTCCTGTTTCTTCATAAAATACCAGTAATCGTTAAAATTGTAAGGATTGGCAATTAAAATCAGTCATATCTGTTCCCGTAAACATATTTTGCTCTTCGTTTCACATTTCGAGTTAGCGCTCCCATATACTTTTCAGGATATTCCGTTCTTCGTAGTGGTCCAAATTTTAAAGTTTTACCCAACCATTTTCGACCCCATTCCCCTAGAGCTTGATCTCGATAATGTCTGAAAACACACATATTAGTAACAGTCAAAACGAATTTTTAACCTGACAAGACCCTCTTCCGGGGTCAATTCGTACATGAAATATCCTTTTCCGGGAAAGAATTCAGTGACACTGTGTATCCACATGATGAATACTTTTGAACTGTCAATGATACATTTTGCAGTGTGGCCAACTTCCCCAATCCCGGAAGAGTTATGAAATCGATGGGTGGGCATCCAGGCGTCAATCTGAAAACTATCAATGACGTCAGACTTGACTGACACATAAACATGTTCAAATGTAGTATACGAGGACAAGTGACACTTAGATTCATAAAGTATTCAATACAAAGAATGTCTCACCTGAAGATCACTTTGATACTTTTCTGGCATCAGTTCAGTTTTCAAAACCCATTGTTGTCTGAACTGAACTGCTCCAATCGATTCATTTTTAATGTTTTTCACATAATCCAATATTGTTCCAGAGTAATTTGTCATTATGATTCTCTCGTCTAGGTCAGCGAATATTGTCCATTTTGAGTCAGTTCTAGACCATATCAGACAGTCCTTAAATTTCAAATCTTATTGAAAGTGAAGAAAATAAATCTGTTACCGCAATATTAACCATATGCCAGTGATTATCTGCCCTTTGATCTCTCTCCAAAAGATAATGTATTTCAACTTCTCCTGTTCTTACATAATCATTTATTACTTTTAAATCATAGTTGGATGCATTATGAATGTGAAGATAGAAATGTTGGACTCCCTGAAACAGCCAATTTGGAGTAGTTAATCATTTATTAAGTTTGGATACCTGCAACTTATAATGTTCAATCATTTCAATAAACAACAACCACTTGGGTTCATCTCCATAAATTGTTGCCACACACATAGAAAGCTCATATTTTGGTACTGAAAACAGATGGATCTAAAGAGAAAAAGAACTGAAAGCATACTCTTCCTCATCCGATCAATTAATGGTAATGGAACAAATTCTCCATTTGCTGCCACACTTAATCCAATTCTCTCGGTTCCTTTTCGTTTCGGACAGTTTACAATATATTCTGGGTAAGTGAAGCTTTCAAACGGATCTCCAATTTCTTGATGATTTTCATCCAAGTATCGACAATAAACTCGCATTCTCAAGTTGTTTCTTCTTGAAATAAGCAACCGAAAAATTAGACTAACCGAATCATATTCCAAGAAGTCAAGGTGACAGTTATCTCGTGTTTGAATTCGTAAGCATGTAAGGTACTGATGTTTGGAGCGGTTTTTATCTGCAATATTGTTCAAATGAGTTTTTCTTGACAGAAATACAAAAAAGAAACGTACCAAAGTTTCAGAAGTTTTCTTCACATACCAATGGAATCTATCCACTCCATCGATCTGATATTCAGCTGTTGGTGCAATAGTAATAGGGTTTTCAGTGGTAGCGTCTAGTTCAGCTATCAATTTATCAATTTTCTCATTGTTCGGAAACGTTTTCTGTGAGGGAATTCCAGGGTATTGAACTTTTGGGGAGTTATTCAAAAATATATCGAACACCAGTAGAATTAAGATTGCAATCAAGATGAGTTGAAAATATCGTTTCATCTGAAACAAAAAAATTATATTATTTAAAGAAGAAACATTTTGATCATTGACTGATCTAAAAGACTGAAGAATGACCAGAATGATGAAGTCTGCGGTTACGTTCACGATAAGAGGAGACGTAGTTTGGTTCAAACAATTCATCTTATCAAAATTCTATTTTTATTTCAAAAAGTAAACAAGTGCAAATGTTTTGAGTGCAAATATAGATCAAACATGCTGCAAGCAATTATAAAATTGAAAACTATTATTTTAACTTTCTCAAATTGAAAGAACGTGGCTGTCAGATTAAAACATCAGTGTTGAAAACTAATTGATTACGTAAAAGCACTATCAGCTCTGATAATCATTCATTTTTATATTTAGCTGTCCCATTTTCCAGTCTACTTTATTTTTGAGTGCATTTTCGTTTAAACAAATGTAACCGTTTATTCAATTGAGATCAATCAAATTTATTTCCATACACATATTCTGCTCTCCGTAAAACGTTTTCCGTCAGATTTCCCAAATAATCTGAAGGATAGTTGGTGCTTCTCAAAGGTCCAAATTCCAAAGTTCCCTTCAACCATCGTTGTCCCCAATTTCCAAGAGATTGATCTCTATAATGCCTAAAAACTACTAGTTAGGAATTGAACGAATTCAAAAAATAAACCTGACTAATCCTTCCTCCGGGTCAACACTTTTTTCGAAATAGTTCTCTCCAGGAAAGAACTCTGTGACATAATGGATGAACATTATGAAAACTTTTGAAGTGTCCACAATACACTTTGTTGTATGCCCGGGTGGTCCAATGCCAGTTGAATTGTGCCATCGATGAGTTGGCATCCATTCAACTATCTACCAAGAAGATATTATAATAATACGCTCAGAACACCTACTTTATTTCTTCCCTCAAATTTCTCAGGCATCAGTTCCGTTTTTAGAACCCATTGCTGTCTGAATTGCAAGCCTCCAACTCTATCATCATTCACTTCTCTAACATAATCCAGAATGGTTCCAGTGTAATTTGTCATTATTATCCTTTCGTCCAAATCAGCAAAAATCGTCCATTTCGATTCATATCTAGACCATATTAGACAATCCTGAAAACAGTTTTAATTTTTGGAAGGTTTTTAAATGAACCTGTTACCGCAATATTAACCATATGCCAGTGATTATCTGCCCTTTGATCTCTCTCCAAAAGATAATGTATTTCCACTTCTCCTGTTCTCACATAATCATTGATAATTTTCAAATCATAGTTTGATGCATTATGAATGTGAAGATAGAAATGTTGGACACCCTGAAACAACTTGTTTGGAGCTATAAATTACTCATTTAAGCTTGGCACCTGTAGCTTGTAATGTTCAATCATCTCTATAAACAATAACCACTTATGTTCATCTCCATAAATCGTTGCAATACACATTGAAAGCTCATACTTTGGTTCTGAATCATTCTATTTCTAAAAGCAAACATCCATAACAAAACAAACCTTCAAACATTCTATCAATGATATGAAGTGGTTGAAACTCTCCAAACTTCTCCACACTCAACCCAATCTTTTTGGTTCCTTTTCTTTTTCGACAACTAACAATATATTCTGGATAAGTAAAGCTCTCATATGGCGCTCCAATTTCCTCATCGTGCTCATTCAGGTAACGGCAGAAAACGCGATATCTATATTTTTCAATGAATTTATTTTAATACCCATTAAATATACCCAATAAAATTCCAGCCAGTAACAGTGATAGTGAACTCATGTTCGAATTCGTAGGCATGTAGTGTACTAACTTTGTCAGCGGTTTTCAGCTAAACTTTGTGATACCAATTAGTATAAATAATGAAATATAACTTACAGAAGAGTTTAATTTCATAAAATACCAGTCGAATCTATCCATTCCGTTAATTAATGCAGATGATTGTTTCACACGATTTTTCCATAACTTTTGGGAAAAACTAAACTTTGGCCCTTCAGTGAATAATGCGTAGAGAAGTAAAACAGAGACTCCAAAAACACAAATAAAAACTCGAAAAACTTTGTTCATACTGAAATTGAGTCTCTGAAAACAATTCAAACTATTTTAGGGAAATAGTTCGCTTTGTGATTCATAAATTGATAGGCGTGATACGTTTGCAGAGCAATAAAATATGTAAACGTCTGATCAAGTTCATTCTTAAGATCAGCAACAAAAAATAAAAAGAGGGAGGAAAAAGAAAAGAACGCGTAAGGTGTCTCGAAAAGAGCTAGACTACTATGGTTTTAAAAGATCGGAAACAAAAAAGTGTATAAGAAGCTCGACTATTTTATACCAGCCACTTCACCTATTTCAAGCACGTCATATTTTTGTTTGTTTTGGGGAAGACCAAGTTGCTCTTCTGATACAATGGGGCATGCCCTTCTATTCCCAAATATTTCAGTCCTTATATTTACAGGTGTTCTTCTATCAATGTCTCTAAGATTTTTTTCAATTGAAGGATATCCTTCCATCGTTCAATTTTGCTCCAAGGACACTTTTCTCGAAAAAGTGTTCTTCTAATACAGTTTTCACGGGATTGCTTATTTTCAACTGTTCAATATTTTTCAAATAAAGGTTCTTGAACTTTCCCTTTTCCATTGTTATTTGTTTTATTTTCTAACTTTTGAAAATTTCACGACAATCTTTAAGCGGAACTTCTTGTTTGTTATGCTAATGCTTCAGACTAAGATCTACGACTGTCTGGGGCATTGGAAATCAAAAAAAAAGATCTCTGAACAGTTCCAGGAAGTTTACATCTACATACTATTTATTTAAGAAAAATTTCAAACAAAATAAAACAGAAAATAATAAAAATAATAAAAATTAGTCATCATACTTATTATCATACACATATTTAGCTCTCCTTTTCACATTCTCCGTCAATTTTCCAATCATTGATTCTGGATAATTTGTTTGCCGAAGCGGTCCGAACTTTAGTGTTGAATTCAACCATTTCTGGCCCCACGAGCCGAGGCTTTGATCCCGGTAATGTCTGAAAAAAGCGGTCAGTTGATATAACTTTCAACAGTTATTACCTGATAATTCCTTCTTCGTCTGCACGATAGTTAACATAAAGGCCATTTGGACCTGGGAAGAATTGCGTGACATAATGGATGAACATTATGAAAACTTTTGAAGTGTCCACAATACATTTTGCAGTGTGACCTGGAGCTCCGATTCCAGATGAGTTGTGCCACCGATGAGTTGGCATCCATTCGTCAAGCTGGAAATTTCAATCATAGAGAATCTCGTCATCCAACTATAGTTACCTGTTTGTCTCCTTGGTATCTTTCAGGCATCAGTTCAGTTTTAAGAACCCATTGTTGTCGGAATTGGAGGCTGGCAATCGACTCATTTCTAGGCTCTCGTACATAATCCAAAAGGGTCCCAGTGTAGTTTGTCATGTAAATTCTTTCATCCAAATCAGCAAATATTGTCCATCTGGATTCACCTCGAGACCAAATCAAGCAGTCCTGAAATTGAAACTTTAATCGTGATTTAATATGGTTTTTTGTACCGCAAGATTAACCATATGCCAGTGATTATCAGCTCTATAGTCTCGTTCAATGAGGTAATGCACTTCAACTTCTCCCGTTCTGATATAATCATTGATAGCTTTCATATCATAGCTGGATGCATTATGAATGTGCAAATAGAAATGTTGGACTCCCTGTAATTTTGAATGGTAAAAATTGGAGCTCTACTAAAGAATCTGAATACCTGCATTTTGAAGTGCTCAACCATTTCAATGAACATCAACCATTTTGGTTCGAATCCGTATATCGTTGCTACACACATTGATAACTCATACTTTGGTTCTGGAAAAAGAAAAGAAAATCAGTGATTTACTTCCTTATGAAACTATCACTTTTGAGCATTCTATCCATAATTGGCAAAGGCTGAAACTCTGCGTCCTTCTCTACACTCAATCCGATTTGTCTGGTCCCTTCTCTCTTTTTACAACTAACAATATACTCCGGATAGGTAACACTTTCAAACGGCTCCCCGATTTCTTGACCATTTTCATTCAAATATCGACAGAAGACTCTGTGACTGAAAAAAATTGAAAAAAGTTGAAGTTATTGTTTGAATAAAACTAACCCCATCCGTTGCCAAGATGTAGTTGTGATAGTGATTTCATGTTCAAACTCATAAGCGTATAAGGTGCTGATATTGGTGGCAATTTTTGGCTGAATAAATATTTTATTTTATTGTCAATTTTTTGAATTACCTTATCAATTTTCATTCTTAAATACATTTGTTTTCGATACCATTCGAATCGATCAGTTCCATTGATTAGATAATTGGAACTGGAAGATTCAGTGGGGGAATCTACAGTGACGACGTCATCAGAATCCAACAGCTCCTCCAAATTAGATGTATCTCCTACATCCCCGATCGTTCGGAATACTGGTGTTGTGTAGAACTTATCAACTATCAGGAAGGTAAGGATTAGGTAAGTGACTGCCAGAAGAATGTATTTGCTCATTTTACTCTGTAAAATTTTCAATTGAAGGCAATTGAACAAAATGTGAAACGTCAAATGAACAATGATATTCAAATTTATTGTAATTATTGCAACTCATTACCATCTCCATAATGATCATAATCGGTTTTCTATAGAGTGGATGTAACATTTAAAATACGAGAGAAAAATCAAAAATGATCAGCGTCACCAAATGTTGGGATGGATCGACGTGGAATTTTAAAATTTCAGTTGAGGGCGGGGTTATAAGACCGCCCCAGATGTGATCGGCTAAATTTCACAAGAGGCCGGATAACAATTAAAAAATTTGAATAAGAAAGAAAAAAAAAGCGGAAGAAAAGAACATTGACATCAAATATCACACTGAAAGATATAGACTGATGTTTAGAAAATTGGCCCAAAACACAAAACATCCAGACACAATAAAAAGAAGGACGTGTCTTTTAAAAAGAACTTTTGTTGTCTGTAAAAATCAAAAGCATAAAACTCAGAGTTCAAATGATTGAGGTTTGGTTGGGAATGTCCAAATTCACCATTTCAAGTGCAGGCCATGGCTCTAATGGTCCCAAAAACGTGTTTTAAAAAACCTGGAACGTCTTTGAACGGATAACAGCAATCGTGTTTTGGTGTTATTTCACAATAAGAAACTTCTGGTAGGGGGAAATTGGTTTTTAGAGTTTATAGAAAACTTTTTTGGTAATTTCTGAGTTGAATAAAAACAGTCATAGAGATCAAACAAGCAGTCGTTGCGAGCCTGTTACATCCCCATAAAAAACGGCTTTATTAAAAAGTTATCATGAATATTTTGGGCAATTTTCTCCAGTAATATTAAAAAAAAAAACAAAGAAAAACCATTTCTTCATAAAAACTGATGAATTTAGCATAATTTCTTATAGATAAGCATAACTTCTTATAGTTAACTTGAACACACACATTGATAGCCAGGCTCTCGGTATTGTACTTTTCGACAGAAAAATTTTCGAGAAATGAAAAATGTTTAGAATTAAAAAATTTTTTTCCGTGACCTTTCCCGTTTTCTTTTTCACTGCCCCCGATTTATTGTGTATAAAAGGAGGGGGAGAACAGAAAAATCAGTTATTCCCGATTTCTACTCGGGTTCAATCTCGACGACATTTTCATGGAAATGGGCAAGTGGAGGCGCACCGGCCTGGACGGCTCCAGGATTTTGGAAAGGGCACGAGTGCTCCCGGAAGGTTTCTGCAGGATATGGAGAGTTCCGGAAGGACCATCAAAAAGCCGTTTGAAGCCACGACGACGCTTGGATCCGTCTATGACAAGGTGAATTTTATTTTTCAGTTTCCAATAAGATTCTGCCAAATTGGTTGAATTCTTAGAGTATCTATCTTGGTTTGGCTCCATTCACTAGTGTCTGCATGTCTTCAACTTAACTAAACGATCACGGAATTTTAGCCGCTGTCATGATTCTGAGCGGCTCCTGAATTCGTAAAGGCGGCTACTTTTGGAGGACATGGAGGACCCTGGATGAACTTGAAAGTACCAGGGGACATGGAGGATTCCAAAAAAACAAATTCTGGAGCCGCAACAACCCTCAACAAAATTATTTGGAGCCGCAGATGTTTTCTGAATTTATAAGGTGAAGTTTTCTGACAATTCAACCGATTCTCCCCACAAAAATTTATGAAAATTTCAGGAATATATCTTCTGGTTTATCTTCAATCTGTCATCAGTTGGTACCCCGAACTAGCCACTTTGGATCAAGTCATTTGAACGGCTTCAGGATATTGGGAGGAGCACGCATCGGGTAGACATGGTGGATCCTGAAGCGAATGGAGGATGCAAAAAGGACACCGAAAAGCTCTAAGAAGCCACGAAGACGCTGGCAGCCTTGGCTTTATCCACTGATCATTTTGCATGGCTTCAACTTCCACGCTGTCATGGTTTTGAGCTGCTCTGAATTCTGAGTTCTGGGAAGGAGCCGGATGCTTTTGGAGGACATGGAGGATCCTGGATGACTTAAAAGGAACCAGGGGACATGGAGGATTCCAAACCGATTATCAAATAGCTTCTGGAGCAGCAGATGTTTTCTAAAGTTGTGAAGTGAAGGCTTCTGACAATTCATTGATTCATTTTAATCCTCTATTTTGTATTCCTTTTTTAAACCTCATTTCATGCCTAATTATAAATACTCATAAACGGAAGCTTGACTTCCAAACATGAGGTATTTAAGTATCATATAGAACTCCCCATAAACGGAAGCTAGACTTTCAAACATGGGGAGAAATAATAATTGTTTTTTAACATCTATTTTTTATTCATTTTAATTAGGAACCGCAACGTGTTGGATGAAACCAAAGAAATTCGTTCATATGAATAAGTTTCTATGTTCAATATGAGTCTATTCCTGAATTTTTTCGCAAAAATATTAATCCGGTCGAGAGAGAGTAGAGAGAGGCGCAGGGGTGAGTATCTATTGGAGACCCCAATCTTCAGTAGTGATCCATCGGAGAGAGCGAAAAAATAAAGATATACCTAAAAGCTAAACGTTTTGGAATGATTCAAAAGAGAGAGTAGAGAGAGGCGCAGGGGTGAGTATCTATTATCAGCTCAATTCTCAAATGAACGTAGACAAGTTTTGAACAGATATCAATACAAACCTCTTATTGGTTCCTTCTTCGATCGTGGCTGGATGTTACACATCTTGATTAGACTCTTCCCATGTTTAAAATATATAATCTTATTAGGTTCAGTTATGTCTCCACTATACGTCACTAAAACGGATTCCATTTCGACTTTACTTGTGCCATTCCAACGCAATTTCCTGCCATTCCAAAATTGTTCACACATGCTTCACTTCTCCAGCAGTCAGCCGAATTCTCGTGAGTTCGACAAGAAACAAGACCACAAATGAGAGAGAAAAACTCCCTATTCGAAAACCCCATCTGACACACAATATCACAAGAGACCATGGATCATGATCACTTCATATTTTGTTGTCACATGGGTCCCCTATCTAGCTGTTTTCTCTTCTTTCTTTCTCTTTTTTCTTCTTCTCATCACACAAAAAAATATACACACAAATTGTTTTGTCCTCTTTCTCTCTTTCGCACCCGTTCTTTTCTTCTCTAAGTCTCTTCACTTGTTTACTACTCTCATGTCCATGGGTCTCCATTTTTAATCTCCGTCCGTTTTCTCCAACACCCATCCCCCAACCCAGTCTCGTCTATTTTGTTTTAACCGAACGTTTTTGGATTCATTCTACAGGGTGGTCCATAATTACTGCGCTTTTTGTTCAGCACAGCATAACCATTTGCTAAGAACTTCCACCACCTCCATATTTCGCAATTTTGTTGAAGAAGTAGTCAGTTAGTGTTTTGCCAAATTTCAGCCCAATCAGAAACGTTTGAGCTCGTCCAACACACTCTGCATCAGATTCATCTTGAAAATTACTGAATATGAGCCAAAATTAGGCTAAGTCGGCGTCGAGAAATATGCGTTAATGAGTATCGTAATAATCCAAAAGTGACGTAAAATGTATTCCGACTATATATACTTGAGAATTAATGTGTATGCTTGATCTTACGGAAACTCATTAGTATCACCTTCACGCTGAAAAACCGCCTCATTTGGCTTGGCACGGTCAAAAAGGA
This sequence comes from Caenorhabditis doughertyi, assembly GCA_963572265.1. NCBI lineage: Eukaryota > Metazoa > Nematoda > Chromadorea > Rhabditida > Rhabditidae > Caenorhabditis > Caenorhabditis doughertyi. The sequence continues at coordinate 250,339 of OY751557.1, forward strand.
GATGTCAGTGTCAAGGAAGTTGACAGGAAATTTTCCAAAAAATAGAAAGGCCTCCAGACTCAAACTTTTTTTGGGATAACTCACAATGCTTATGAACATTTTGGCATGGATATTGAAGTCATTATCTGTTTTTCCAGGACACAGTAATGCCATTGAGAAACTTGATCACTATCAGTGATGTTAATGCCATTTTCGCTCAAGAATCTAGCATCATTTGTAAAACTCTTCCAACTAACCCAGAATTACGTTTTTGCGTTCCAGAACTACTTTATACAACACAAAAAATTAACCTCCAGACTAGCAAACAGCCTGGTATCGAATTTGTCTCATTTCAACTGTTTTTAACAGAATTTACCAATGACTATATGTTGCGGTTTTTTTCACAGATGGGTTAGCCGTTTGTTTTGTTTTTCTGGAATTTAGATTAATATGATCTGATCATAACCCAATTCATTTTTGAAGTCGTTTGAATGAAAACCCATTGAGGAACAAGGCTACATACCCGTTAAAAAGCTGCGTGCCACGGACCATGAGTGCTGATGGCGTCATCGCACAGCCGTGCGTGCTAACGGTTTAGAATCGAATAGTCTTTTTTTGTGACTTATCTTTAGACATAGGGTTACCATTTTGCCAAGTCTCAGCTCTTTTTCATTTCTACTTCAGAAGCTATGATGTCAAACAAAAAGCGCAGTAATTATGGGCCACCCTGTATACTTGACTCATTTCATTCTACAGTGCTCCACAAAAATATAGCCTCACCCCCCGGTTTTGCAGTATCTCGAGAACGGTAAGAGTTACAGGAAAGCTTCCAACTGACAAAATGTTCCAAATTTATAGTTATTATGATCCACAAAAGCTCAGGGAATAAAAATAAAAATTTGAAAAAATATTGAACTTTTTGTAAAAAACCACTTTTGGCGATCCACAAAAATATAGCCTCACCCTGAAAAAACGATGAAAAATTCGAGGTCTTGTGTAACTTGACTCATAACTTGGTTCACAAACGTTTTGGTAAAAAATTTTCAATTACAAAGTTGTTTCAAATTTTATTTTCTACAACTTCTTAGTTGATCACTTTTTATCTAAACCCTTCGCTGCCGAGGTACGGCCCTTTCAAAATGACTTACTGTCTTCGGTGCGTCTAGCCGCGTATCTCGCTGATAGGTACAGTAATCAAAAAGTGGTCAACTAAAAAAATGTTCTCCAGACACTGTTTTATTACATCCAGTTGATTCTAAACCTAAGAAATAGTTTTTATCCATGATGGATAACGATATCTGAAAATTGGCGCAAATTACACTTTTTTCGATTTTAGGCCTGATTGACACGTTTTTTCAGCGCTTATAACTCGCTTCGAAATGGTTTTGGAAAAATGTTGTCAACATAAAAAATGTTCAAAATTATCAGATAAACAACTTTTTAGTTGAAAACTTTTTTGTATCTCCTCTGTCTGCGAAGTTGGTGACACGAAAGTGTGCCTCATTTTCGGTCACAATTCAAAATGTGTTAGATTCTTGAGGCAAGGGCCTGGGCAAGTTAAGATTTAAGAAAATGGTGTTTCTGATATTCAGAAGCCTTTCCTTATTGAATTCACGCAATTTTATCAACAGCGCCTGTCATGATTCTACCGAGAACTTGCCAGTTAGTATCAGGAGAGTACTCAACAAAGCTTTCGGTGGAATCATGACAGGAGCTGTTGATAAAATTGCGTGAATTCAATAAGGAAAGGCTTCTGAATATCAGAAACACCATTTTCTTAAATCTTAACTTGCCCAGGCCCTTGCCTCAAGAATCTAACACATTTTGAATTGTGACCGAAAATGAGGCACACTTTCGTGTCACCAACTTCGCAGACAGAGGAGATACAAAAAAGTTTTCAACTAAAAAGTTGTTTATCTGATAATTTTGAACATTTTTTATGTTGACAACATTTTTCCAAAACCATTTCGAAGCGAGTTATAAGCGCTGAAAAAACGTGTCAATCAGGCCTAAAATCGAAAAAAGTGTAATTTGCGCCAATTTTCAGATATCGTTATCCATCATGGATAAAAACTATTTCTTAGGTTTAGAATCAACTGGATGTAATAAAACAGTGTCTGGAGAACATTTTTTTAGTTGACCACTTTTTGATTACTGTACCTATCAGCGAGATACGCGGCTAGACGCACCGAAGACAGTAAGTCATTTTGAAAGGGCCGTACCTCGGCAGCGAAGGGTTTAGATAAAAAGTGATCAACTAAGAAGTTGTAGAAAATAAAATTTGAAACAACTTTGTAATTGAAAATTTTTTACCAAAACGTTTGTGAACCAAGTTATGAGTCAAGTTACACAAGACCTCGAATTTTTCATCGTTTTTTCAGGGTGAGGCTATATTTTTGTGGATCGCCAAAAGTGGTTTTTTACAAAAAGTTCAATATTTTTTCAAATTTTTATTTTTATTCCCTGAGCTTTTGTGGATCATAATAACTATAAATTTGGAACATTTTGTCAGTTGGAAGCTTTCCTGTAACTCTTACCGTTCTCGAGATACTGCAAAACCGGGGGGTGAGGCTATATTTTTGTGGAGCACTGTAGTTCCTTCCGCACGCTTTAGTCATTTTTTGTCTTTGGTCCTTTTTGAATTTATAGTGCATTTCTGTGTCTCTCATCTCTTTCATTTTAACCATTTTTTTTCCGCTTTCATTCACAACACCCTCATTGTGTTCTTTTCTGATGATGAATCGTTTGTTCGAAAATCGTTTTCTGTTGAATTCTCTAGAACAATTTCTCTCAGACCTATTACTTTAACTGTAACAGAGTTAGCTCGAGTTAGGGTAGATCAAATCCAAAAGACTTCAAACTTCCCGTATTTTCAGTTTTTATGTTTTCGTTTGTTTCGTTCGGATTTTCTGCTCAAAGATTTCTTACCAAATTAGTTTGCTCTTATATTAAAGTTTCTACTTGAAAACAAATACCGAAAATCGCAAACGCGCTCTGTTGAGAAACGTTTTCCAATTTTTTTTTGTTTTCTGAAAACGTTTTTTTATATCCCTTTTTTCTTGTTTTTTTTTCGAGGGGACGTAAAAAGAAAAGAAGACAAAACGAAACGAAACTCAAAATATTAAAATAATTCAGTTTTGAAAAACATATTTTTGATTCTACGCTATTCTCAATAGAGCGCGAATGCGGTGAAATCAAACTTGAATTGTGAACCAATTCCTTGAATAGGACACCATTTTGAATAGGAAATCATCTCTGAATAGATTGTTGATTCTTTATTTTAATTCGATTTGAGTCATCACCAAAACTCGGCGCTATTTTACATTCACAACTCAACTTTGTCTTTTTGACTTCCTCAGTAAACAAGAAAACACGAACAATGAGTGAAAAGTTCAAAGTCCTAAAAAACTAAAGACTACTATATTTCGGAAACATCAAACCAAAGTTTTTGTGAATTAAAAATGATTTTTGAAATTGAAAAGTAGTTTGTTTCTATCAAAATTATTTCATAACGTGCCCTCTGACTGATCACATTCTCTTATCAATTCGTTGTCTCTCTCCTATCATTTTGTCGAATAGATGTTGTTCGTTATTGTCTATTATATTCTTCTATTTGTATTCTCTGTTTTCGTGCTTCTCTGGTCCAATTATTGGTTTCATTTTTTCGTTTAGTTTCTATTCAATCTTTCTATTTTTCAGGATGACTTCCATGCTCACCTCGGTTAACGGATGCAAATTTTGCGACATTGTTAAAAACAAAAAGGAACTTCAATTGAAGGATAAGAATACAGTAAGTTTCTTTCTTTTTTCATTCTGTGAAATATCTTCTGATTTTCAGTGTGTTGTCATCAACGATATCAAGCCGAAAGCCAAGCATCATTTCCTTGTGCTCAGCAAACAACACATCTCCAAACCCACTGATCTCACTGTTGCTGATGTTCCACTTTGTGAGTTTTTTGTTACCTAAAAGTTCATTTCACGAAATATGACAACCTATGAATACTAAATCATCGAGGTTCACTTACTTTTCTTTTTTCAGTGGAAGAAATGGAACGAACAGGACGTGAATTGCTCCGCGAACAGCTGAAGAAAGAGGGTGAGGCTGATACTGTAGAGGACATGCTCCGCATTGGATTCCACCTGCCACCACTGCTCTCCGTTCATCATCTGCACATGCACATCATCTATCCGATCAGTGATGTGAGTCATTTGAATTATTTCTTTTAGAACGGAACTACCAGAGGTCCTTCAGAATCGGTTAGAATTAAGAGCTGTCCTAGGAGCACATATACATAGTTCTCCAATCACTGAAAAATCTTCAATTTTCAGATGGGACTGATATCGCGAAAACTGACGTTCCGCCCGGGAAAAGTGTTCAAACCAGCACGCGAGCTGATCGATCAGTTGAAAGAAGAAGCCGGCGTACCGGATCCATTGGAGGGAAATCCAGCCAAAGATGATATGCATGAGAAGATTCCGGCTCAAGCCATCACATAATTCATATTGATTCTTTCGCTTCTGATTCCTTTTTCCTATTCTTCGGGTTTTCGTCATCCACACTTTTCCATTTTCACATGTACACCCGTTGTATTAATCATACTTCCCTTCTCCCGAGCTTCATGCCTACTATTTCTTTTTTTTATCCGAGTTTCTTAGCTTTTTACCTATTGACTCCCCCAGCATAAATATTATTAATTTTTACTTTTAAAAAGTTGTAATTCACTGAATTCAGATTGAGAGAAGAAAGTTTTTCTTTGTTTGCTGGCTAGAAGCAAGGAGAATGAAAAAGATGCTGATAGGTGCCTGCATTATAGTGGCATATAAGAACTACTCCCGGATAACTAAAACTGCTTTGCATTTTGTTATCAAACTTGGATGAACTGGAAGAATCGTGTTTAGGACTACTTTTTTCTTAATTAATCCTTGTACTGTAATGACTTCGCTCATTTTCATAATCTCGCTTTGCCAGTTTAGTTCCATCGAAACCATTTAGTGAAATGAGGAAGAACAAGAAAAAAAAAACGAAAAGTACATGAAGATATACTATATTTTGATGATCAAGATCCTTCCATGTCATTTTCCCTTCATCTCCTTCTCCTCCTCATTCTTCTTCACCCACATAACAAAATTCTGAGAATCGGGCTCATGGAGACCTGTTTGTGTTGCTTCCTCACCTCGTCATGACTCTTCTGTGTCGCCCCCCCCCCCCTTTCTCATCCGATAAACCAGTCCGTTTGTTGAAAATGAAGCGACGAGCACACGAAGTAATTGAAATTCAATTCATTCTTTTTCCTCTTCTATCCCCCTACCACCCGCCTTCCTCGGAATAGTCTTAGCCCCTCTGATGCTCCGAGAGCCGCGCCTTCTTCGGAGTCTATTCAAGCGATCACCGGCTCTGCGACTCTCAATTCTTATCCGTCTATAGTCGTGTCATTTACGCAATGTTTCTTTTTGTATTATTAAATTGATTAGTCATTCAGCCTGAAGAAGATGCCTTTAGTTTTTTTTTTTCATCCCCACTTCTTTTTATTCCTCCTTCGGATCCGAAGAGGATTACGGTAGTTGCCTTCTGTCACATAATTTATTTCCACGCCACCAATTTGACTTCTTCCTTTCCTTTTATTCTTTTGGCTCCTTCTTGTTTGATTTTGCTTCTATCGGATGAGAAAATCTCATGAATACTGACGACTGGGAAAATAACAAACAATGTGATTCATTTTTCATTAGCCCTCCAGTTTTTTGGGCGGAAAAGGTTATGTAGATTTCAGCTCTGAAGATCGCTTCATGTGGTCCCTTCTAATCGCTCCAAGTTGTTTGTTCGTCAGAGCTAAATTATCCTGATATGTCGATAGAAATCACCTCATTTTTTATCAATCAAAGAGGGAGCGAACTCAGATAGTTTTATCTTCAATTCTGGCATTGTTTCGTATTCTGATTCCATTTTTCCCTATGAAGAAGTTTCTCAAGAAATTTAAAAACGAAAAAGCGGAATAAGTCGGATTCCAGGCCACCAGTCCGTTAACGACGCTGCTCTGAACCGTTTAGAGCCATTTTTAGTGAATTCATAACGAAAAATGGAGTCAGAATAAGAAAGTACGTCGGGATTGATGATTTTAAAAAAAGTGAGCTCAGCCTTCCTTTGAGCTCATTGTGAACTAGCATACCGACAAATGGAATCAGCATTATTTTGGCAAGCGGTCCCATTGACAAAATATTTTGTCAATTAAGATGTCTTTTTGACAACCTGGAGATACTTACTATTAGTTCACCATGTTATCTTCAAGCTTACCAAGTTTTTTCTCTTCATAGTTTTCTTATTTGACACCTTCTAACATTCCCTCTGAGACACCTCCGCCTGACCATGCTGCCATTCTAATTTGTATGTTTTCCCCTTATTTTCTTGTACTCATTTATCAAATTCGCTCCTCGAACTTTTTCCCACTTTACCTTATTTTTCACTTTCTAGACTCTCCGAAATTGACATGAGAAATGGGAAACGAGAAATGAATCTGTAATAAACATGCGTTGGTCCTCTGCTTCTGGAAGAGGGGAGAACCTGGCAGTCTGAAAACGAAACACAGACTTGTTTTTCGTCGTTTTTTTCATTGAAATATAGAGATGATGCTTAGGGGCATATATTTTTGGTCTATTTACTCACACAACTTTTTTTCTTCTTTTTGAGTTTTGTTGCGGACTGGTTTCTGTTAATCATCAGCTTTTTCGTTTCAAACAGTTTTTTGAAGGAGGAATTTTCTGTTATAAATTTTCTCAAAACTGTCTATAAACGGTACAAAAAGGAGTTCGAAAGCAGCTCCAATTACAGCACACTGGTTTCCAGCGAGGGTAGGAAAGCGCGCTCTAATGATAAAAACGTTGAATACTCAGTTTCGCCCTATTTCCCTAAAAATTCGGTTGAAAAAGTTCGCCCGAAATCGAGGTACGCAGCGAAACTATCAATTTATCATATAGTTTCTCAAAAATTAGAAAAAAGTACAAAAAAAAACGAAAATAAAAGTTTGAAAAATTGTCAGTAACTCTTCTATCTGTCGGTTTCTAGGCCATCAATCTGTATTCGGTGAGAGCTGTTTTCAAGCTAACTCAGAATGGAAAATGGAAACCGAATAAGCAAATACTTTGGAACTTTATTTTTAAAAATCCCCTTTTAAACAGAAAATTATTCTTCAGAAGGAATGATTACGACTATTTCTGCAAATACAGAACAACAAATTTTTGATATAACATTTTATTTCAAAATAGTTGAGGTTCGAAAATGATTTGAAAAACTCTTCATAGACTTTTGGAATTCTGATCCAGAGTTTCTTTCACATCAAAAAGTGAACACCAGAAGCAATCATCACTCACTCTGAGTGCTCTTAACGTCAGAACAAGGAAATGCTTCAGATTTTGTCTTCTCCATTTGTTCATTTTTTTTCAAAAGTTTTCTCTCTCCATAATTGCTCGTTTTTCTTGCAATGTTATAACTTTCTCTGTTTCCGGGTGGTGTTATTATTGGAAACGTACTAGTGGGTGTTGATTGTTTTTGCCCCCGTTATAGATGATGTCTCTTCTGAAAGTGACACGCTCAGTGCAAACGATTTCTAACTTGTTAGAACCTTCTCTGCAGACAGTGTGGCCTGGAGAAATCTGAGGAAATTTCATATATTTTCTCGAGGTGTTTTCCTACTTGGTTCTCTGATTTTCTCGTTTGCAGATTTGGATTCAATTTCAAGTTTTTTTTCCATATTTTGAGAAAAGGAAAGAGTTTTGAATCAGGCATCATAATTGTAGGTTGTTGCAAGTAATAGTTTCAGAAAATTCTATAACTTTGAAATTTGAAATGCAGCATGTATCTTTTCCAGATACCACTTGATCGGTCAGCCTTTAAGCCAATAGTTTTTTGAGCCAATAGTTCAAGTTCTTGGGAGCCTGGCACCCAGTAGCTCTAAAGTTTAATCTCACTGCACACCGACAAAAATCCAATTTCACCACTTCTAGAAAACACTCTTAATTTTCTGGGAAACCTTCTAACTTCAATTCTCCTATTTACGCCTGATCACAATTCAATCAACTTCTAGTCTCTAATCTTATCAGTACTATATTGGCATTAGCTTGTTCTATTGTGGTTTCTCTTTTTCTTCCAAAATGTCTTTCGAGTGAGAAACATGTGTGTTATTACTGCAGATGAATTTGTTGAAGGCACTTTACATTATTTTATGAGGTGTCAAGTCAAGGGGGCTTTTAGAACACAAGGTTACCAACACGTTCTTTATACCCAGAAATGTCTTCTTAGAATATACTATACTTGATAAAGAGACTGATTGATCTAGACATTTCAATGGATTCTTTAACCATGAAGTTTTCCGGCAAATTCTTGTTATAAACTGGGCAAGTTTGACGCCATTCAATTATAATTTCTCCCGAATCCATATCAGTTTCCCACGCTTTTCAGACTTCGTCATTTTTTCTATTGGAACCCATTGAACAATTCGAACATAGAGATGTCCTTTAGTTCTCTTCTTTATTTACTCTATTTCCAATACTTTATTAAAGATAGTGGACAAATTCCGAGAAAACTCCAGAAGTAATTTAAGAAAATCTTGAAAATGAAAATGTGCGACTCGTTTATATACATAAAACTGCAATAAAAGGGCATCTCACCCATGAAATCTTATATTTGAGACATACTTTCGTCTGAATATTATAGTGAGTTTCTACGTCAAATAGAACTTGGAAGTTCTGAATAAATTTAGGGACATTGAGGTTATAAAAAATAATATCTTTTTTTTTCAAAACTATTCATTTCTGATGGAATGGCTGTAAAATGTTCAGTTCTTTTTTATATATTTATTTATCGTTTTTGAAGTTTTTCATTAAGCCATCTCTCCAACAACTTTTCCTCTTCAAAAACGTCTTGTAACTCTTGAAAAAGGTCACACAAGATTCGCATTCAACTCACTCCGGAATGACTAAAACATCCTAGGAATGCGATCCCTCTCTTCCTCGTCTTCTCTTCTTTTTTTTCATTATTTTTTCTTCTGTATGTAATTTCAACTTCTTCGACGCTCCAGACAGACAGAACTACTTCTTCTTTTTTTAATCTTCCTGAATCGGATAATATCCGCAATTAAAATTAAAACTGACTAGTGAATGTGACCATGAATAAATAACTGAAAGTGAAGAAAAAAGTAAGAAAATGTCAAGTATATAAGAATGTCATGTATACATGAGAATGATGTACATATAAAATTGAATTAACCTCGAAATTCGCGTGTCTGTGTGTTTTACTCTCCCCTCTACCCGTTTCGTGCCAAATAGACGGGGGGAAAAAGCAGAAGTCAATTTTCGTATAATATTTTTTTGGGTAAAACGAGTGCAGCTCAAGAGTAATTGCGTCAAAAAGACATACGACACTTGTTATGATCTCTTCTCTTTCTCTCTCCATCCAACACCCCCTTTCTGATTAGTAAAGGTTCAAATTTGGGTCAGATTTACTTGGATTCATGTGACTATTCATCAGTCATCTATAAGGGAGCACAAAGAGAGGGGTCTGATGCGGAAATTGAATAAAAGGCGCTAAGATGATTGATTTGTGTAGATCTAGAACACAAAACACCCGTTCATTTTTCACATGGACACCGGATTCTGGAGATTTCTGATGTTTTTCTTTTCTTCATCCCGGTTCTGACTGGTCGTTTTTATAAGAACAGATTGCTGGCGTGAAATATACCATAACGGTGAGTTTTCCGAATGTGGTGTATCAGACTGAGCTACAGTATGCACCATTGGTTTGCTGTTTTCGAAGATTTATGTGTTTAAATTCAGATATATTTTCTCATTCTAATTAATTTCATTCTAATTTTCACTTCTTAATTCACACGATTTAACTCTAACCAGTACAATACTACTTTAGAAAGCAGGCACAGAGTGATGACCTAGAATCCGACTTGGACGAATTACAGGCTTTTTCCATTTCTTTTTTCGTGCTATTTGTATTTTTCTCAACGCCATTTTTTCAGAAAGTATTAGAACAGCACAAAGAAGTACAGTACTGGCCATAAAGAATGCGCGTTTTTATTTTTTCAGTGGTAAATCGTGATTTTTCGCCTTTTTCGAGAACATGTCACGAAAAGAGGCATTGACATAGGGCTCCAAAATTTTTTGAGGGTATTCTACCACTCTAGAGCTCCACTTCTGTAGTTTATGACTTTCCTTGATAATCAACTTGAATACTTTTTACGGACTGTCAAAGAAAAAACACCAGAAAAAACGAGGTTTTCAGTGCAAAATATGCGATTTTTGCGCTTTTTTTCTTTGACGGTCCCTAAAAAGTATTCAAGTTGATTATCCAGAAAAGTCATGAACTACAAAAGTAGAGTTCTAAAGTGGTAGAATATCCTCAAAAAATTTTGGAGCCCTATGTCAATGCCTCTTTTCGTGACATGTTCTCGAAAAAGGCGAAAAATCACGATTTACCACTGAAAAAATAAAAACGCGCATTCTTTATGGCCAGTACTGTAAATAGGTCTGAAGGCAGAGAATCTTGTCGGATTCTAGGCAAACAATCTGTAATCGGCTCAGCTATGAAACGTCGTTTTTTACAGTTTGGAATGATTTTTGAGTGGATTGCGTGGAGTTAGAAGGAAAAGTTTAGGATTGCTTTAAGCTTATAGTAGTCATCATTTGATGTTTTCAAAGATCCTTCTATCTATCAATAAACTTATAAATTGAAAATCAGTCATATATAGTTTAAAATCAAGACTTCAAAAATGTCTCATAGAACTTCTAAGAAATTTCCAAAACCAGTGAAACGAAACTAATTCTAACAACGTCATCTTCTAGTTGATGATCATCAGTTTGTCTACAAAAAAATGTCTTAAAACAAGTCAAAAAAAATTTCAAAATTCTGCATGATGAACAGGTGTGTTTCCTCCTACACTTTCTTTTTCTTCTTCGTTTTTTCTTCATCTCTAAGAGTACTCTCCGCCCATATCTCGCGTTCTTCCGCGACTCAGCAACCCCCATCTCCGGTCCCCATAATTGCCCTCATAACGTGTGTTCGTTCCTCCTTTTTTATCTGAATCTTCTTCTTCTTCTTCTCCTTCACTTTTTGCTCTTCTTCCTTCTGTTTCCTTCCTAGTTTTTTCTCTTCTCTTTTTTCCCCAAATCCCTCCTCCCCCTAGTTTTTTTTCGGGGTGTACCGGACACGATTAATCACCGAGTCAGAAGATTCTTTTTTCTGCAAACGAAAAGAAGAAGAACGTGAAGATTCTGTCATTTTAGCTTCCCATTGTGTTCTTTTTTATTTCCGATTCAATTGTGACCTGCGTCAGATAACGTCTGGACGAGGGGAGAATAAGTCAATTTTCAAAGTGAAAAAAACAAGTCCCAATCGGAAAACAGTGTACTCTAGTTGAGCTAAAAACGCTAGTCGGAATATTGAAGATAATTAAAATTTCATATTCATTTCCTTTCTTGGTATAGGTCTTCAACCATCGGGAGCAATTCTACTATTAGGTTGGCCGGAAAGAGATGCGCGCTTAACGTTTACGCGAATCTGCATATCTCAGAGTGAGTGATATCAAAAAGTGATCAACTAACAAAATGTTGACCATAAAATTTTGCACATTTTACCAGTTGACCCCTTTTTTGTATCTTTTATTCCAGCCGAGATATACAGATTTGTAAAAAATTCAGCGCGCATTTCTTTCCGGCCAACCTAACACAACAAATCCCTTGGATTCCAAATTCTTGTTCTCTAAGTTCTAGAAATCTGGATCATCTGCTTTAATATATAAATATTTTTATAAATAAAAATAGACAAGATTTTTTTACGATGAATAGTGTCTTCGAGATTTATGATTCTCACACTTAAAATGTGTTTTGCAATATGAAGTTTTCTAACGGACTCCTCCTCCTCATCCTCTTCGAAAAAAACCATCACGTAATGGAGGAGACCACCCGGAAGTGCACTGGTCCGTTTAGGCAGATGAAAGCAAACAAAATGAATAATTGAAGTTGTTGAGAGAGATACCCTTATTATTATTAATTTGGACTGAAAGCGCTGCTGCATCCGTTTTGGATCTCGGTTCTAGAAGAGCGAAAATTGAAAATAAATTCAAGATTGAAAACCCAATTCTTGTTCTTTGAAATGTTTATTCTCACTTGTTTTTCTTTATGATCAAAAATCAAAATCAATTTTTTTCCAGCAATCAAATGCACTACTGTTGAGCAGAAACAATCAACATAAAATATGCTGGATCTGCTCTCCCGGGTGTTGGTCACTGTGATGACCGTGATGTGTTTCGTTGGAATCATCACCAACTTCATTTCCCTCTACATTTACACTCGTCGAACATTCCGGAAAAGGAGCATCAACGTGTTGCTCTCAGCTCTTTCTGCATCTGATCTCTCTGTGTGTCTTCTAGCTATTCCCGTATTTGCAAGTACACAGCTACAGCAATTCATTCCTCCAGAAGTCACTGCTATGATTATGGTCTATCTTTATCCAGTGACAATAATGTTCCAATCGATGTCTGTATGGTTGTTGGTATCAATCACAATTGATCGATATCTAGCTGTGTGCCATCCATTTATGGTTAACACTTATTGCAAAAGGAATCGAGCACTTGCTACTGTTGGAGTAGTTGTTGTCTTTTCTTTTGCTTATAATGCAATCAGATTCTGGGAGTACACCATTGACTTCGATGTACCTCCGGAGAACAAATCTATCGAGCAGATGGTTGTACCACTACTTCGTGGAGAGTTAGTTTTCATCTTATGGTATCAAAATGTGGCCACCCTGATCTCCCAATTTGCGTTTCCACTTATCATGCTATGTTATATGAACATCCAGGTGAGTCTATTTGTATATTCCTGAGTCCCTGAAATTCGACAAACTTACAGGTGGCCCGAACAATTATCGAAGCTTCTGAGCAACGAAGAGATCTAGTTGCAAGTGTGAAACGAGAGCATTCCACTGCAAAAATGATGATTATGGTAGTCTTAGGTAAGTAATTTTCTCAATCTTCTTAATCAAACTTCAATTCTTTCAGTGTTCATAGTCTGTTACACCTTTTCCTTCGTTCTCAATGTTTTGGAAATAGTCTACTTTCAATTATTCAGCACAGCAATCGGGTTCTTTTTGAATGATATTAATAATGTGCTCGTAGTGGTCAACTCATCATCTGCATTTGTGTTTTATTATAGATATTCTACAAGGTAAGCGAATAGAAAACTTTGGAAGCTCTAACTAAAAATTTTCAGATTCCGAAATCAAGCGAGAACACTGCCGGGAATACGATGGTTTGCCAGTATGTCAAAATTCAATGTTTATGATACATCTGTGGCTCATAACCGTTCCATGACCACCAGATATAAAGGTATTAGTTTTTAGAGGCCAACTTGTAAGAATCATGAAGTTTCAGAATCAATAATTACAATGCGTGGGACATCATCTACTCGATTAAACAGTTCTCACAACTTACTCTACAAACCAAGTTATTCCAAACCTTGTGATATATAGGAAAAAATTCTATGAGATTCTACAAAACCCTTCCAAATGTTGTGTACGAGTATTCTTTCCTGCATATCACTGTCTATATTCGTTAACCATGACCTGTTTTCTACTGGTTTTTTTCATTATTATATCGTCAAGAACGACACCAATCAGTCTGTAATGTAAACCTTAGTTATATCTTTTTCTCAGATAGAAATTTTTTAATTCTAAACCTAATTTTATATAAAGATTTTTTTATTATAGAAAAAAAAGCGTTCTTATGTCCCTCCGATGTAGAAATATTCTGATCAAGATAATCGAAAATCATCTGACAAGTGGAAGACCTGTCGAAATCGTCGCAAATCCCGAGTGATCCAAGAATCCAAACCGAGAAAAAACGTGTGTATATTGCGCGGTCCATCGATCAGATATCAAGCTGTCTCTGTCTCTTCACCTTATTCTATATTTTTGTTCTTCTAAATTCGGCTTGAAACACAGACACACAGAAGGCTTCACAGTCGAGAAATGAATCGTCAAGACATGATTGATACTCCTTGGAATGAAGCCTGCCATTGGGAGACACTCAGGAAGAAGAAGGGAGAAGCTAGAAGCAAGTTTCGTGGCGAATGGGCGGTCTCTTACGTGATTCGTCCCCACTCTCCTTCCGATCTATTTTCCTCTGGATACATCCTTTTCTCCTCTTATTGTGTCACCCAATTGTTTCTTGTATCCCTCTCGAGAAAGAGTGAAACAACATCTTCCGTGCGGAAAACACCACGACACTTCACCTAAGAAATGAGGCACTTATTCACACTTCTGGTCATCACTTCCTCTTTTATATTTCTCCCAACAGTTCACGCCTTTTTCTTCGGAGCTGCGGGAGGTGGTGGAGCATGTGGATGCTCACAGAGACCTGCTTGTCCTCCACCACCACCTCCTTCTGGATGTGGCGGTTCGGGAGGAAGAGCAGCTGCCAGAGGAGCCAAAACAATGGTGAGTTTGGCGACTAAATTATGATAGATTAGTTTGATTTAAATCTCTGAAAGTGCATTTCCTATTATAAAATGAATGTTATCTTCGCTTCCAGTCTTTTGATCAGCCATTGCCTGTCAATGCTCCTCAACAACCTCCACGCGTTTACTCAGTACCAGATGAACTTGATTTGGTATGTTTACATTTGATTCTCTATCCTTGCCGTTTTATTGGTTTTTACTCAAGAACTTGTTCGATTACAACAATACAATTCTTTGTCTTTTTTATCTATCCACACCATGATTATGTAATCATATTATTGGAACTTGTTTTTTTTATAGAGAGCTGCTGCTTTTGGAGTGCCAATTCAACCACAGCCACAGTACTCGATCTTCGACATTCTGCATAATCTAGGTGAAAGTAACGATAGCCCGGCACAGCAGTTGGTCGTCGCTGACGGAACTACGAATACTGATTATTTCCCAAGAGAAAATGACGAAGATCTGACTGTGTCCGACATGACAGGCAGCACTGGGTTATACAGATCGAAGGAAATTCGCAGAGCTCCAGTTGAACCAACAGTCCATGTACATCGCGATAGCTCTGTAGAGACAACAACAGTTTCTTCCGACAATCTTAGTCCGGAGACTGACGATTCGCTTGACAAAAACAAATGCAGCAGTGTGGTTTTAAGGAAATTAATGATTGAAGTAGGATTTTTACCATTTTATATTCAGCCTAGCTTCTGTTTTTAATTTCAGAACATCAGTGACAGCTCTGCAGAATCGAAAAGAAATATCAATGTTGCCGCAGAAAGAAAATTCGGAGGGAATGTTGACGTTATTTGCTCGAGAGGCCACTTTTCATACATATTTACTTCAAATCTGTTTTGTGAAGCAACGAAAGGGCTTACGACATGTATCGCCTTTCGGCAGTCCGACAAAGTTAGAAGGAGATAACACAACTTCTCCATTTGTTCCTTTGTATATTTTAATAATTGTAATCAACGCGATATCTTTTCAATAAAGAGCTTTATTGAAAAGTAATCAACATAGAGGGTGAACGGTGTCGAGAAGATCCATTGACCAATCAACAGTTTAGAGCTTCAGCTTGGTGCGTCTCCAGTGGCGTCTCTTGGCGTTGTACTTCATCTGAAAAATTGGAAACATAAGAACAGCTGTCAAAACTCAATCAAATCACTTAATACTTCTACAAGTGTCTAGTAGCTTTAATAATTGAGAGAAATCTTAACATTAGATTACTCAACAGAAGATAAGTTAAAACTTACGGTGTTTCCGGTCTTCATGCGGACCCATTGTGGCATTGGGCGATTTTGCTTCTGCTTTTTGGCAAGCTTGCGCTTGATGAAGGATTTCTTCAAAGCGGACATTACCTGAAAAAAAACCAAGATTTAGAAATAGCAAAACATTACGAAGTTCAAACAACGATAAAAATCACGCAAATTGATACAATTATTGCAATTATAGCACTGAACAATCGATCATCTCGAATTTGCTTTAATCACACGAAGAAAAGCACAAAAAACGCCTTCGAAATCACAAAAAATTGTAAAAAATTTTAGGATCGAAAAGAAAAGCGGCGGTTGCGAGGCAGAGAACAAGAGAAAGCGGCTCTTCGTTGCGAGACCCGCGTTTTCGCTGCGTATTCGACTGAGTATTCAACGTTAATACATGTGTCTGCCGCACCCGCAAATTTTTCTCGCGTATTCCGATTTTCTTTTCATTTTTTTGACTGTTTTTCGGTTATTTTCAATGAAATATTTTCGAAAAAGCAATGAAAAATATGTTGTGAACGTATGTTTAAACTTTTTCTCATGTTTTCTCTATTTTTCCCGTCCAAAATGTTATATTTATTGATTTTAAATTTTTTTTATTTTCAGGATGCAGATCTTTATTCTTGGCCTTGACAACACCACGCACACGCTCGACGTGGATGCTTCCACCACTCTCTCCGCTATCAAGGTAAGATTTATAAATTTTTAGCTTTCGCTAATTATGAAATATTTCACAATATTGTAATTCCAGGGAGCTCTCGGAGCCGGAGAAGAATTCTCCATCTCCTACGGATCCAAGGTCCTCAGCGAGGAATTGACTCTCGGAGAATGCCAAATTGAGAGCCTTTCCACCCTTTCCGTCAACGGAAGACTTCTCGGAGGTAAGACCATTTTTTTGTAGCGATCAAAATTATCTTCATGGATGTTCAAAACTTACAATGAGGTTTTTATTGTTGTTCACCTTTGAATTATTTATTTAAAGATTCTCATCCTATGTGTTATTCAAATAATTATTTTCAGGAAAGGTCCACGGATCCCTCGCTCGTGCCGGTAAGGTCCGTGCCCAGACCCCAAAGGTTGACAAGCAGGACAAGAAGAAGAAGAAGCGTGGACGTGCATTCCGTCGTATCCAATACACCCGTCGCTACGTCAACGTTGCTTCCGGACCAGGAAAGAAGCGCGGACCAAACTCCAACTCATAAACATCAGCGTTGTTGTTTCTCTTTCCAAATAAATTGTTAATTTTTTTGAAAAGTGTATTTACACTGAATAAACAATCCGCGTTTACTCGCATTCATTTAGCTACATTTATCAGTTCTGGCCGTCACTAGAGGTTTCGCTTTAAGATGTCGGAAGAGCTTTTGCAAAAGTTCTTGACTTCAATTGAACAGGAAGATGGCATCACAGAAGTTGGAAAAAAGAAAAAGAGCAAAAGTGCGGCTAGAAGAGACAACGTTAAGAATATTCTTCAAGCTGCTTCGAAGGGACAAGTTCAGTTGTCCGCTGAGGAAAGCTACATTGTTCAGAAACCAAGCACCTCGAAAGGAGCAGACTATATCGATGATCGATTGGCATCTCAAGGATTTTCATTAATCGATCAAGCGCGATCATTCAAGCCAAAAGATCTTAAGAAGAGAAACTTAAAGTAAGATAATTACCTTGAAGCTTTATTTAATATGTGGTAATTTTAGATACATGAAATATCAAGAAGGCCGCCGGTTGGACCCGAAAAAAGGACGGACTCTGGTGACAGCGCACATGAAAACGAAGACGGATTTGAAGAGTCTTCGGAAAGAGAAGAAGAAAATCATCGGTATGGGAGTTGTTGAACTTGAAGGTCCCAATTAAAACTGAAAACCATAATATTGTTTGCCTTAAAATTGATTGAACGAGTGTATTCCTTCTGCGTTTTCACAAGCCGTGCTCATGAGTCATTTTGTCGCGTTTTACAGTAAAGGCTACTCAAAAAACGATGGATTCATAAGCCCAATATAAACAAAATTTCATTCATATTTTGCAGGAGTAAAAGAGCCACGTCGTCTGTTGCCGGGTCAAAAGAAGAAGGAAAAGAACAAGAGTGTCTTCAGCGACGCGGATTTCGCCCAAGTCGCCCACGTTGCCAAGAGAATCAACTCAGTTAGCGATCACTCGTTCCTGTAAAACCCTTTGTTAAGTTTGAATCGTTGTTTTCACAAATATTTTTCCGTTGTTTTTCTCTTTCATTTTTGTTTTACATGTAAGCAGTTGAGATTCATATTTTGCTGTTGTTGAAGTTCGAAGAATAATAAATAAAAATTTATGAAAAATTAAAAAGAAAATAATGTGAAAAATGAGGGTTCAAATGTCGAGGAATGTGTCGTGGAATGTCTGAACCAGCCATCCGAGAGTAAACTCTTTAATTGGACTGATTTGTAAAGGAACATACGGCTTGTCCATCTACGTTTTTCAGGCCTTTCAATTCAAGTAGATTCTTTTCTTCACATAACGACAGTACCGGAAGGAAGTCATATAACATATCGCAAATATCCCCCACCAGAAGGGGGGTTTCAGCAAGGACATTCGGCTTTTCACTAGACTCCCTCATCTTTTCGATCAGTCCAGTCACCATTCTGCTCATATTCTCTTTTGTGATGTACTGAAATGAAGGTTTCTAACGTTGTCCCTCATATAATTTGCATACCTCATATGAGTCTTTTTTGTTGTGTGCCTGAATTATTATCCTCTTTAGTTGGTAGACCGGCTGTTTTTTTTGGCTGTTTTTGGAAGAAACTGTCCTCTCCAGTTTTCAATTCCTGATCCAGCTCAACTATCTGCTTAAAACAGACAAATACACAATTCTAACCTCTACAGGTCATCAAGAACTGCACTTTAAAAATTGTTTTCAAAACAACTTTGATGCTCACAATAACATTGTTTCTCGACTATCAAACAAAGTGAGAATATGTCAGACTATAAAAGTAGAAATAATTTTGAATTTCTCTGTTGATCAAAAATGCTATGGGTGTTGATTATAATTGGCTTTCTAATCTATGCTATTCTTTCAAACTGGAAAACTCTAAAAGAACTTTATACAATTAACAGGACATGTGCTAAAGAATTCAAGGTATTTGATAGTTTCCAGAATCCGAAAAATTCATTTTGACATTCAGAAAATCACCGGTCTCCAATCTTTACCTATAATTGGTTCTGCTTATCAATTCAAATTGAATAATCGAGGTTTTATCTGTTGAATTGACAGATACATAACATTTTCAGAATTCACATATCAATTGGAAAAATGGGGAAGAGAGTTCGGGATGGCTCCGACAAGTATTGGAGTTATTTCTGTAAATAAATGGAATTCGTCTGAAATTAAAATTTTTTCTGAAAACATTCCAGGCGTGGCTCGGCCCGATTCCAGTTGCAATCCTTCTGACTCATGAGTCTCTGAGGGTTGGCCGTAACTTTCTTAATGGATTTAATCTCAGTTTAACCATTTAGATATTACTCGAAAGCACTGAAAATATTACAAAACCTGTTCAATATGGAAAAATAATGGAATGGATTGGAACGGGCCTCCTTACTAGTACAAATGAGAAGTGGAGGCAACGTCGAAAGATTCTGACACCTACATTTCACTTCAATGTTCTTCAACGATACCAAGAAATATTTGCTCAACAAGGATTAGTTCTTGCGGAACTTCTAAACCGAAAAGCCAATAATTTAGATGTTGTGAACATATTCCCCTATATAAAACGATGCGCTTTGGATATCATCTGTGGTGACTCCTAGCTATATTTTTCATCTAAAGTTTAACTTTCAGAAACGGCGATGGGAGCGAAAGTGAATGCTCAAAGCGGGGAAAATAATGCATATGTGGATGCTGTTGGTCGAGTATCTGAAATCATTTGGAACTATGAAAGATTCCCGTGGCTTTGGCTTAAGCCTATCTGGTATCTGACTGGACTCGGATTTGAGTTTGATAGACTTGTGGAATTGACAAATGATTTTACAAGAAAGGTAAACATTTTACTTCATGTTCAATTTAAGAAAATTGAGTGATCGGAAGGAAAGAACGGATTTTGCTTTTCTTATTCTTATAAAATCGGCCCCAGTCGGAAAGAATGGACCCAAAAAATGAATGTACCCAAAAAAAAAAGAACGGATTCAAATAAAACTAGAAAGGCATTAATCTGAAGGCTCAGGCAATCCCAAGACACTGAACTGCGCATACTTGGTATCCTTCTGGAATTGGACTATTGGTTCCATAAGCTCGTCGAGAGTATCTAACTAAGCCTTCAAATAAATGGATTTTAGGTGCTACTGATTTTGGGAGGGCCCATTTTTTTATGAGAATTTTTATCCGGTTCATTCTTTTATTTTTGGGTCCTTTCTTTCCCACTAGAGCCCTAAAACCTAGAGAAACGAATCACATATCAGAACACTGAAATATAATCGGAAAACTCGGGAACATACTATTCACATTCATACATCCACAGTATTTTTCATTCTCGGTTTTTGATTACATCACAGCACCACAGCGCACGTTTTTAAACACCAATGTTCCTTCAAACCGAAGTACATACACTATTAGGTAACCAGTTATCAATTAAAACAGACTACAACAGTACAAACCTCTTTCCAAATACAATAAAAATCAAACCCGTTCAACTGCAAAAAAAAGCAAAAGAACAAGGACAAATAAGACTTTTGAAGGTGATTGCTTCTCGAAAAAAGGAATTTGATGATAGTGTTTTCGAAGAAACGGAAGTCAAACAAGGAAAGCGATTGGCATTTTTGGATTTTCTATTAAAAATGCAAACGGAAGGAAAATTGAGTGATGAGGATATAAGAGAGGAAGTGGATACATTCATGTTTGAAGGCCATGATACAACAGCCAGTGGAATGGCTTTCACTATTTGGTGGATTGGTCAATATCCTGAATATCAAAAGAAAGTTCATGAAGAAATTGATGCAGTTTTTGGAGATGATACTGAACGATTGCCAACTATGGATGATATAAAACAGCTGGTGTTTCTTGAGAAGTGTATAAAAGTAATTCAGAATTTTAGAGCTCAAATTAAAATTGAAGAAATTTCAGGAGTCTCTTCGTCTCTTTCCTTCAGTGCCATTCATTGCGAGAAAACTTACTGAAGACCTTGTCCTTCCACATCCAATTCATAAGTCTTTCACACTTCCAAAAGGAATGACAGTGGTGGCAGCTTTATTAGGATCAGCAAGGGATCCAAGGTAACTGACAGTTGATAAGGACTGTAGTACAAGCCTATAAAAATTTGTTTAACAAACAAAAAAGGTCTTTGGAAAAACATAGTTAACTTGATGATTCACCCATTTGACCTAGATCTGTAAGTTGTTTGGAGAACTCAACTCGCCAAACAAGTAGTCTGGTTCAAAGATTATTTGTCTGAAATTCTTTCAAATTTTTACAGAGATTACGAAAGACCAGAAGAGTTTTTCCCAGATCATTTCGATGCTGAAAGAGTCTCAAAAAGAAATCCATATGCATACGTTCCCTTCTCAGCTGGCCCACGGAACTGCATTGGTCAAAAGTTTGCAATTCTCGAAGAGAAAACTGTGCTCTCATGGATTTTTCGTCGTTTCGAAGTAAAAAGTGTGGAGCGTTGGCCAGACGGACGCCCAGTTCCAGAACTAATTCTTCGCCCGTACGATGGGATCAAGATGATTCTGAAAAATAGAAGACGGTCGTAAACAAATAAACAATGAAGAGAGAAAAAGAGAAAGAAGAGAAGAAAACGAATTAGCTGCCCATCTAACCTATTTGACTGTAAAATAAAAGAGTATTGATAATAAATCTGAAAAGGAAAGAAAGGATTACTACACCTTCCTATCTACTGTGTACCCTTTTACCTTTCTCCTCCTTCTTCTTCTCTATTTCTATGGTTGAAACAAATTCGCTGAAGAACTGCTGCCTCTCTTCACTTATTATCACTCTGTGTTGATCAATTGTCCCATCCTTCTCGTGACAAATATCTTTTCGATTTCTTGTAGGTAAAAGGTGTTTTTAGTTATGAGACACTGACTGATTGACTACTGACCAGAGAGGACCCTAACAGGTTTGCGTACTGTTTTAGATGGGTCTTCTTCTTGTTTTCTTAATTTTTTTTAATGTCCATTATTTTTTGTTCAATCATTTTGATTGGCTTGTCACTTGTTTCAAACTATACTCATTCGTTTCATTCTACAACTAAATTTCAGTACAATGATTATCGTTATCAGCATTGTTATCGGATACGTCATCTATCTTGTTGTTGTTAACTTCCAGCAGATTCTTGAGTTGTGGAGGGTTAACAGAAAATGTGCACAGAATCTCAGTGTAAGTCTATCACGAGTTATTTTTTCTGAATTTCCACCTTATCTACCTTCAGATGGTAAATGGACCTCCATCTTTGCCATTAGTCGGGTCAGCTCATCTTTTCAAATGGCATCCTTACGATTTCACATTTCAAATGGAGCAATGGGCTCAAAAATATCTTTTTGGACGGGCTAAATATGGAGAAATTGCTGCTCCAAACAATGAGGTCGATGGTATAATGCTTCTCTGGATTGGTCCAGTTCCAATAGTTTTTCTGGGGATGTCGGAATGCATTCGGGTGAGCTTTTTTGTACTTTTGGTCCGCCAGCAAATTATATTTTTTGCAGCCTGTTTTGGAGAGCAACACAAATATTTCAAAACCAAGTCAATATGATAAAATGAGTGAATGGATTGGAACTGGTCTACTAACGAGTACTCATGAGAAATGGTTCCACAGAAGAAAGATGCTCACTCCAACATTCCATTTCAGTATTATTCAAGACTATTTCCCCATTTTCGCTAGACATGCAGATGTGAGTACAAATTGAATTACTTTTTATAATTTCGTGTTACAGGTTCTCGTAGAAGCAGTTGAAGCTCATGTGGATGGGGATTATTTCGACGGGTTCCCATATTTCAAACGATGCACACTTGATATTATTTGTGGTTCGTTTTTTTTTCTATTCATCCCTCCTTTATATTTTTTCCATTTCCAATTTTAAATCCCAAAATCTATTCAGAAACTGCAATGGGAATTCAAGTTAACGCTCAGCTGGGTCATAACAATGAATATGTGCATGCAGTGAAAAGAATCTCCGAAATCGTCTGGAATCATATGAAATTTCCGTGGCTCTGGTTGAAACCAATTTGGTATTTGACTGGATTAGGATTCGAATTTGATCGAAATGTGAAGCTGACCAATGATTTTGTGAGAAAAGTGATACAAGAGCGAAAAGAGTTGTTGAGAGAAGAAGGAGAAGATGATGGAAAGAAAAGAAAAGCATTTTTGGATCTTTTGTTGACAATTCAAAAAGAAAAAGGAACACTTTCGGATGAAGATATTCGAGAGGAAGTTGATACTTTTATGTTTGAAGGTCACGATACAACTTCAAGTGGAATTGGATTTACTATTTTGTGGCTTGGCTTTTATCCAGAATGTCAAAAGAAATTGCATAAGGAATTAGACGAAATCTTTGGATTCGCCACAGATCAGAGTCCAACTATGGATGATATCAAAAAATGTACTTATTTGGAGAAGTGCATCAAAGAATCATTGAGAATGTTCCCTTCTGTTCCTCTAATTGCCCGTCGTCTATCAGAAGACGTCACGATTGGTGAGTAACGATGACGTAAAATTTGAGTAGTTCAGAAACTTTTTCGCTATTTACAAGTATGTGAAAGACAGGTGATTTCGTGATATTTAGTTGATCGACGGTCAGATAAATTGGCATGCCTGCAGGAGGTCAAATGTCCATTTAGAGAGAGAGATAGAGAGATAGATGTGATTAGTGGGGGATCTTGAAAGGATTGTATCTTTATTGGTCAATCAGAGAACTGGTTGGTCGAAAAACTATTAAGAGGGCAAAAGATGATCTAATTGATTTTCACAGTACCAAAAGAACAAGGAATTCTTTTTACAGATCACCCAAGCGGTCAGAAAATAGTGCTTCCCGCTGGACTTGCTGCGTGTGTTTCCCCAATTGCAGCCGCCAGAGACCCAAGAGCTTATAAGGATCCAGACACCTTCAATCCAGATAATTTTGACATTGATGCAATTGCTGGAAGAGATCCATATGCATATATACCATTCTCAGCTGGTCCTCGTAACTGCATTGGCCAGAAGTTTGCAATTCTAGAACAGAAAACGATTCTATCAACATTTTTCCGGAAGTATGAAGTGGAAAGTTTGCAGACGGAAGAGAATCTCCGACCTACTCCAGAACTTATTCTTAGACCTTATAATGGAATTCGAATTAAAATTAAGCGACGGGAATCTGCAGATTATGTTGTTTTGTAAACTTTGTTGTTCTCATTTATAACTATCTATTGTTCTCTTTAATGTTCATTCAAATTCTCTTTTTTCACAAAAAAAAATCCAAAAATGAAATAAAGACAAAATAAGCTTTTCTTTTCTCTCCTTTCTCCACATGATTGATAGCCGACCTCTGTTGTCTTGTCTACTTTCTCGAACTACTGAAACCGACACCTTTTTGAATTCAAAGGAAAGAGGGAAATGAAAAATTAAGAGTGCGCAGAGAGGATAACCCGTTTTTAGACAGGTACTCGCAACCCCTTATAAAGGTTACAACGCGCAATGATGAGATGAAGAAGAAGAAGAAGCTGAAGAGGCGGACTGGAACCCGCAAGCCTTCTACACATGCTAACAATAAATGTTGATGTAGATCATTCTCAAAATTACCTTTTTTCAAAATTTTCGTTTCTTTGTTACCTTGAACTTTTTTAGATGCATCGATCCATTCTCTCCCTTTTTATTGTTGTTCTTCCACAAGCAAGTGCATTCCTCTTCGGTGGAGGATGCTGTGGAGCTCCCGTTATGCAATCTCCATGTTGTGGAGGAGCCACAAGCTGGGCTTATGCTCCACCTCAAGTGATTGGTTATGAGAGAATCCCATTGTACGCCAAGGTTCCAATGCCACCACCACCAATGCCACCATCATAGTGAGTTAACTTACTTTTTTTTTAAACTAAAGTAAAATAATAAAATAACTCTTGTGTGATACTTTTAATTGTGTGGTCCTACCAACTAATAACCCTTACAGTTTCCGAAGACCTGCCATTCGTGTGGTTCAAGCTGAGCCGTAAGTTCTAATTTATATAAATATTCTAACTAATACTAATCCCTCAGTTACTATCCACCTGCACCACCTCCACCACCAGCTTCTTATCAAAACTCTTATTATCCTCCTCCTCCTCCATCAGCTCCAATGGATAACTTTGCCAATGGACCTTCTCCAAGACCTTCCATTTCTTCAGTTCCCGGTCCCATGCCATCAGTCATCGCCCCACCACAAGATAGATACGACGATGGAGACGTCATGTATACAGTTTAATAATAACTTTCTTATTTCATACTAACTATTTCAGAGTGATTGAGACGGATGATTCGAGAAGACGTAGAATGTCGCGTAAATCGTATGTTTCAGTTTCATCTGTAGCTAACGTTGGCCATCTCATATTACACATTGAAGAGTCTAAAAAACACAAACTTCTCCCTTTTTTCAGCGTTCAACCTCCACCACAAGGCTACGTCTCGCAACCCGTCGCCCCGCAGGTAACACTTTTTACACTAGAAGATGAATAAGACATCGATAATCTCATTTGACATATATTGCGCATAGTCTTACACACACACACACACTCAAGTGGTTTACAGGGATACCAGCAACAGCCACAGCAACAATTCGGTGGACAAGTTGAACAGGGAATCGAGGTCACTGTGAGTACTCGAAT
This sequence comes from Caenorhabditis doughertyi, assembly GCA_963572265.1. NCBI lineage: Eukaryota > Metazoa > Nematoda > Chromadorea > Rhabditida > Rhabditidae > Caenorhabditis > Caenorhabditis doughertyi. The sequence continues at coordinate 275,863 of OY751557.1, forward strand.
TAAGAGATTTTTCTATAAATGATAATTTCAGCCAGACCAAATCTCTTCTGGATATCAACCACAACAACAACAACATTTTGCCAGTGCTGATAGCTCATCCTATGGAAACCAAGGAGGAGCTGATGCATCTCAATTCGGAGCATCCCAAGGATCCCAACACTCTGGACTCGTAGAATCTGTTGGCTCATCTGCTGCCTACGAAGCCACCGGAATTGCTCCAAGTGCTCGCCGCCTACGAAAATTCAAGAACTAGATAGAACACAAAAATAGCCACGTAATGTTTCCTGTTGTTAGTACCTCACTCTCTCATTCTCTCAAAATGTTATTGTGTACATATAATGAACATGTTTTTCGATACTATCTTAGGTGTTCTATGCTCTGATCAGCATAAAATTTCACAAACTAAAATCGAATTTTCTAAATAAATCTAACAGACAGCTGGAATTTCTAGGAAAACTTGGGTGCCACCCTCACCTGCTCTCAACTTTACACAACCTTTTTCTAAAACGTGACCTAGTAAACATTCATGACGTTACCAATACAGCTCACCTTGCATCCTAATTTGTAATTCAGAAGAAGGGTCCATGACGTCTCCAAATGTTTCTCTTCCTTTTTTTTCCATTTCCTTCTTCATTTAGATAGATACCTGTCTATGTATAAATTTACTTGAATTCCAATTCCAGGAAAACATTCCAGGAATCCCAAGATAGCGTGACTAGGTTTAAGTTTTATGGGAAAAATATAAAAAATGATGTATGTTTTTTTCCGAGAATATATTTCTTACTGTAACACCTTTGATTTTTGATAAATTCCTGATGAATCAGGGATCATTTCTTTTCTCTTTTCCTTGTGAACGTCATTGTTTTCGTAACACTTGTGCAAACGGAGGGAAGAACAATGAGAACTTGAAACGGATTACTATAGAAATGAAGTGAACTTTGGTTTCGAAATTTCAATCCTTTTCATTCTTTTCTTTTTTAACAAATCCGGGAGTATAAATACGATAGAAAAATACAGCGCGATTATAACATCTGCTGAGCAGGCTGGTAGATCACACTGAAAGGCGTTTGGCTTTTTGGTCTTTCTTGAAACTTTGAAACTTCTTCTTGACGGAAGAAGGTAGTCATGCTTTTTATATTCGTTTCCGGTTCACTTTTTCATGCTGTTATCGTTTTTTTTATAAGAAAATTGTCCAAAAACCGTTCTGAAGTGCACAAATCGCATTGAAAATCGCAAAGTTACAGACTGATGACCGCGGCCTATGTCCGACAGTGCGGGCGCTTTTTTTCTATGTTTTTCGCTTCTTTTCGCTCATTTCACAAGTAAAAGTAGTTAGACAGGAGAATAAAAAACATGCGAAATGAACAAAGAGACGTAAAAGAGGACCCCGCGCTGTCGGATTCTCGGCCCCATGGCCGCGGCCACCAATCTGTAACTTGCGAAGCAATTTGTGCGCTGCACCGGCATTTTTGAGTGATTACTTTATGTTAGACGGTAACAGCGTAAAATTATAAGTTAAAATTGAACGATATGACTTCAATCTTCTCTAAAACATCTTTTTTAAACTCGTCTCTTTGAGATTACTCCGTTTATTAACAATCAAAGCCATAATTATATGCACCAAAAAGCTCACGAACTTCTGATTCTTACCAAGTGATCAGGATCAATCATCAGAACCAACTTTCAATCATCACCAACTCCATTTTACTCTCCCACTCACATTCATTTCTCGAAATGAAACAAAAGAAAAAATGTATCTAACAACTTTTTCTCATAGTACAATGACGAAGACATGCTCTCTGCCCACCTCACTTATTCACCCCATTTTTCACCTTCGAAATTCTTCAACGTCTTCAACCATTTTCGTTGGCACCTGAGGTCACGCAACTTCGAGACCTATTTATGCGCATAATTTAGGTGTCATTTCCGTCGTTTTAGAAATGACTTCATCTTGATGTTTCCCTTCATATCTTTCAGCTAACATCTTCAAATGGTTCTTCGTTCTTTCTCTTTTTGCATCTTTATCCTTTTATTCTTCATCCAATTTTCATGTCATTGTTCCCTCTATTCTTTAATTGTTTTTCGTGCGTCCAATGCACTTTTCCTCTCTCTTATTCTTTTCTTTGGTTCTTTTTTCTTGTTCTCTTCTTAAATTATTCCTTGTTTCCATATTATTCTTTGCTCTATTATACTCAAAGGGTTATGGTAACTGCTTTTGCTGCAAATGCCACCCACTTTACTCATTCGTAATCAATGGTAGACTTCTTCTAGTCAACTGATGATTATTAAAAATTCGTGCGTCTCGTTTTCAAAACACGTCGGCGTCGACATTCAGAAAAATGATGGATGGGCCATCATACAGCTTGTACAGCTCTCTCGTACAAGGGGGCGGAGCCGAGTGTTCCGGAAGAGCGGACTACTAAAACTAGACGTTTCCAATGGGTCGGGATCACTTATTCGTTTTCCGTCTGGAGCCGGATGGTTAGTCAGACGGCAACATTTTCTATTTGCAATTTGTATAGCATGTTATGAGTAATATGTTTCAGTTGTCTTGATAAAGTGGTATGTCCTGACACTGGTTTTTTGGATCTATTGATCTTCCAGAATAATGAAACAAAATCTTCCCACGATTTTTTCTTCAGAAATCTAATCTTAGAAAAATGACATAACTTTTTGGTCTGGTAACCATTCAGACGATGATGTTACTAAAGGCAACATCAAAAAGCCTAATGGGGATTCTCAACATGACTTCTACATGACGAATTCGTGCTTTTTCAACTTTTTCTACTACGCATTAGTCACTTTTTCAAAAAAGGAAACGAAACTTTTCTTCTGATCCGCCTGGTTAAACCTTAAAAGGTCAATGGGCCAAAAAACTTCATACCCCCCGCTTCCTTATTCATAAACTCACAGCCCCCGAAGTAATACGATAATCGTGGAAATTTCAAAAGAAGAAATTTTGGAGACTTCCAAAATGGCTCATTGCCTCATTTCTTATATGATTCCTTCATAACTATAGTCGTTACCCAGAGGCAAACCCTTCAATTAGAGTTTTACATATACCAACTTCTTCTCGCGTCATCCATTTTTTTCTCTTTATATGTATATTTAACATACTCCCACGACATCAAAACTTACATCACTTTCTTTTTTTTTGGTTGAGGGTATATCAATTGTGGATGTCTTTGTGTATTCGAGATATGTGTTATGGGGTTGAGAGAGTCACAAGGGGGGACTCTATGCATTTCGATCTGTTTTTTTATGCTGTAAGATACTACTTACTATGCAGTGGAACTGCGAATTTTATACGAAGCAAGTTGAACTTTTTTAGGAATACAATGAGTTCATTATAAGGATTTCCTTCATGTTCTATTCTTGTTTCATACATAAAGGTTCCTAACGTTCTTACTAGAGAAGCTCTACTACCGTATACTTACTTTCTGGAATGTGTACCAGCTTTTTATGTTTGTCACTCCGAAATTTTTTATTCCCGTTTACTTTTTTATCTATTGCTTACTTGGAAATATTTATGACCCAGTTCTTCTCCGACTCTTGATAGCCAAGGGTCAAGTTTCGAGTTTCCTCTCTCAACTCAGACGCTTACCACTCACCAATTCAGGTGCCTCCACACCGTAGGGGGGAAGGGAAGATCACTTCCGGTTTCACTTATCGTCATTCTCATCTCCCTTTTTCACCATCATCTTCTACTCTTCCATTTTTTCATCTCATCATTGCTCTGGAATCTCATTAACAAATGCAAATAGGGCTCTTTTCTCTCTATGTTATACATACTCCCCCTATTTAAAGAAGTGTATATACAAATAGTGGCCCTCCCTCACTAACACCAAACACTAACTATTTTTCCAGACGATGCGGCTCTTCATCTTGCTTTCGTGTCTTCTCGCGTGGGTCCTCGCAGCGCCGTACATCGATCAAGAGGATGCGCTTCGCGTTTGTAAGTTGAACCAAATTTTTGGGTTGAGAATGAGTTTTTGATTTTGCAGTGAACGCATATCTAGAACAATTCGGACCCGGAGGTGACAAGGTCTACTACGTCGCCGAGGACGATCATGGGTAAGACTGAAATAGTTTTGACTTTAAGATCAGAAGCAACATACGTTGGAAAAGGCCAAAATGATTTTGTAACCTTTTACAAGATGTTCTGAATATTGACTGACCTTCAACTCCTAACCCTTCCCTATGGTTAGAAGGTCCAACATTCAACTTTAGGTTCAACTTTAGTTAGAAGGTTCAACTTTTAATTCAAGCTCGACGCTATTCAAAATCTCATAATGATTCTCACTTCCTAATCTTTCCCTACAGTTTCAGATCGATGAAAAGAGGACTTGGTCCGCGCCCTCTTCGCTTCGGATAACCGCTGCAACTTCATAATTTCTCTTTCTCTCTCTTTTCATGTCACTCGCACTTCAAATCGCTGTTCCATCTCTTTTTCTCACCCCCAGTATCGAAGAAATCTCTCTTAAACTCCCCTTTAAAAAACGCTGCAGAAACAAATTGTTAAAAAGACATTTTTCCATCGCTCCCCCCGTTTCTCTATTTTCTCTCATTCTCCCTCTTTCTGTTAACAACAATAAACAGCTTTCAGTTTCCCCCCTTCGATTCCCCAGAATTTCAGATTTTCAGATTCGTTATTTTGAGACCAAAGTAAATCAAATCTCCTAATGGTTATTGTCGTTTTTTTTTTGTGTTTTCTTCCGTAAAAAAGGAGGAAGAGCTCGGGAAGGAGTAAACAAGTATTCATTAGACAAATGGTAGGCAACAATAATAGACGTAAAAATGGAAACGATTCTCCCGAATTCCCAGAGCCTATTAGGTTAATTTGTCTCGTTCCTGAATAGGTAGATTCAGGATGGAGTGGATCAGGACTAATCGAATCCTGAATTCTTGAGTTCTTCGGGAAAGATTTGAATCGCTGCAAACTTCATGATGAAAAGTGATAGCTGATCTTATAGACCACGAAGTCTCAGTGCTTTTCGAAAAGAACGTCATTTCTCTGAAAGGAGCTCGAGATATTTTTGGCAGTGTACTACTATTGTCTGTACGTCAAAAATCTTGAAAAACAGAAAAGTCCTTTTCCATTTATAGAATGGTTGAACCTTTTTTCTTGCTAATGTTGAAACAACAATCAAAGTCACATGCACATCATAGATGAAACTTGTAGATAATTCGGAGGGCATCGGAGCCATGCTTTGTTGAAAGATTGAAAAAAACAAACAAATGATGTAAACAATTACGTTGGGAATAAAATTTGAAATTTGCAGCCAAACAGACATTAGAGGAATAGTTAAATCAGTGCGTTCTAAACCTGAAGAAAATTGTAAATCATTTTGCCATCTGAGTAAACTTCTGAGAATCGAGATCATTTCAAACGGTGGTTCATCAATACAGGGTGGCTCATAAGTATGGAGACTTTTGTTTCTGGGTATATTTCGAAAAGTAGAGTAGCAATATAGAAACCAAGGTGATTTTTTGATTGCTACGATCCTAAGCAATAATTAGGAAAAAATATTTGGGAATCGGCAGTTTCCGCGGCGTTCCACGTCTTCTGACATGCAACCGCGAGACCTCCCGCTGCGGCGGAGGTTTCGATGGCTACTTCATGGTATAGCAAATGAAATATCTGACCAAATGACTTCAATGTTCAATCCGAGTAAGTTTGATAAACAGTTTCAAAGTACTTAAAAGTAGAAGACCGCCGGATGAAAATGAGGCCCATAGTATGATCCCAAACCTTGTTACCAAATAATTGAAGTTTGAATGTTTCGGCAGTGTTTCCGAAACTGAGCTCATGAGGCGGTCTCATAACATTGTGAATGTTCAAAAACAACCGGCCGGTGTGTTTGTTAGTCCACAAAAACGGGTATTCGGTTAGCTCTTCTTATGACCTGATCCCGGCACTTTTCTTTATCGAGATTTCAGTGTTAAAAGACCTCCGCCGCAGTACCTGTGTTTTTGCGATTTTATTCTAGGAGAATGTTCCCATATTTTTGAGATGAGTTCTTCAATTTAGTTCTGCTGTTATCGGCAGTTACTACACTATCCGTATGTTGAAAATTTCCTGTTAGATCCCGAGTTAATGATCTGGCAGGCTGGCACAAAGCCAAAGTTCACCAGCACCATAGTCTCCATACTTATGAGCCACCCTGTATATCAGAACTTATATCAAAGTGTAAATGGTTCACCGGTCGCTTTGTCTTTGTCTTTCCAGAATCTCGTTTTCTTTTTTATCACTTTTTTGAGGTTTCAACTTTCTATAAGGAGCACCGCTAGACTTCTCTATCCGCTACAATCCAACTTTCCTGCTCTTCTGTACGAAACCTCTAGACAGATATTTCATTCTTTAGTCTCAAGAGCTCGAAATGTCAATATAAAGAAGAATACATATTGGGGTCAATTGTTCTAGTAAGGTCAAGCTGGCAATTGGACCACAATGAATCCTATAACGGAAATAGACGGCATGGAGATATCACTCGATCAGATGACCTACCTGCAACATGAAAGACGTCAATTGTGAAAAGTTGTTTCATGGAACCTCTTTTATGCCTATCGGAAGTGACATAATAGCAGCTACTTCCTTTACAATCAGTTCTGAATTGTCCTACTTCAACTTTGTTCCTCTTTGCAAAAGTGTATGTCAGCATTATCACTTCCTTTTCCACCAATGGCAAAAAGAACTTCTAGTACATTTTATATATCCCAGCATCCGAAACTAGAACATATTCATATATTAGGTTGGCAAGAAAGTTTCTGACTTTTTTGATGATGTGAGTTTGACTGGTCATTTCTCAACAGCCAGACATTCATTAAGGCTGTAACTTTGCAGTAGTATAGTGCCTTGATGTACAATATTTGTGCGTTTTAAATATTGTCTGCCGGTTCTTCCGTACTAGAGAGCCACGCATTTCTATCGTCCCACTTTTCTGCGTGTTTTAGGCGGTTCTCATTGATAGCGATTTTCCTATCCAAGCAGAAGTAATAAACTAGAGGATATGCTATAAATCTAAAGTAGGTATACTTAAAATTGTCCAACTGAAAGATCTAGTTCCTAGAACTATCTCTTCGCAGAGTACACAACATTCAAATGACTCGATAGTTGACATCGGGAGCCAGTCAACTCCGTGGACCGTACAAAAACGGACAGAGCTATTTTATCCAAAGTTTCTCTCAACGTTAAGAGTATCAATAGTGTAATTTTGAAAAAACTTCAACTCTCTCAGAAACTCAGAAAAGTTGGAAAACCCTGTCTATTCTAACTATTCGTTTTGTAAAATAACACAGAATACAAAATGATGATTTTTTTCACTTTTTCTGGAATTTCTCGAGAATGAGATTGAGTGAGAGGCTGATTTTATAGTGTTGAACTGTGGCACATAACCATATAAGAGTTCACAGTTTAGTTTCCTCCTTTCGTGAACACAAGCGGAGCACACTCGAAATTAATGCTCCTGGAGCAGATGTGGCCGAAATTTCAAAACTTGTAACAAAAGTTTTCTATTCTTTTTCGCAATTTATACCAGATATATGTTTGTCAAAAAACATAACTTCACAGACTCCTATCAATTCAATAAAATTTTTTATGGCCGGTTATCGAAAAATGATGTAATACTGAGAAGTTGCTCACAATCATGAAGTAATTTTTGTGTCATTTTGAGTGGTAAAACGGAAAGTTATTTTGCTAAGCGACTTTAAACACAATACTTGTTCGAAAAATATAAGAACATTTTAGAAAATCTTCCGACTTTCTCTTGAAAAAACGGACTCAAAATGACATATGAAAACGAACATGTTGCAGTGCTACGGTTGCAACATAGGCGAGCGTGGTAGTACAGAGACAGGAATTTCCAAAAATTTTGCTCAATAGTGCACAATGTTAGTTGACAATACCACAACATTTGGATATCCTCACAATCCAGGAAAAACTATCGCTCAAAATTATCGAAAAAAGTCAGAAACTTTCTTGCCAACCTAATAACTTTTTTGTGAACTACTTTTAATGATGCTAAAAAATCTTGGATTTGTTCGGTGCAAATCCAATCATATTAAGAAAAGAGTTAGTGTAAATTGAATTCTGGTTCTGTGATCATTACTCTGAGTTTTTTTTTCCATGACATCAACATATTTAAAAGATATTATAAAATCAAAGAACTTGTCGAAAAACAGTGTTGATTATGAAAAAAATGTCCAGACGCTAGCCCACGTTGTAAGTTCACCAGAGGTATTCAGTTACCAGCATAAAAAATTAGTTTGGTCTAACTGATCTGATTCCTCCGATCATAAAAACGATGATCTAGTTATAATTAGGAGGGCGGAATTCGGAAAAGTTGGTCAGAAGACACAACCTGTTTGTCAAACAACAAAAAAGTTTTGTATACAACTCCCGCGAACTCTCACATCATCAGAAATCATTGAATTCTGAAAAAAAAAGTGTTCAAGAAAGACACGTCACTTCGAGTCCGATCCCATAGTGTTGTACGCCTCCTCGCACACATCGACGGGCGATCTGCTATTCTTCCTTTGTCATTTTGATTAATCACATCTTCAGATTCCGCTTCAACGAATTCTGTCATCTGGAAGAGAAAGGTGGAAGAAGCATAAAGAGAATTGTCGAATTCAGCTCCTCCCTCTCTTCCCTTCTCTTTCATCATCATCATCATCATCATCTTTTACAGCTATCCGACGTGAAATGTCACGTTGGCAGCAGAAGGCGTAGAGTATTGTGTGTGTGTTGCTTACTGACGCCCATCGGACCGCCCCTTTTCGACGACACCTCCCGGCTCCCGACGATTTGCATGCCATTCTGCTGGTCGATGGTGGCCATAACACGACGATCTGGGTCCCAAATGTGGGTCGCCCCTTTGTTATTTCTGATTGCGTTTTCGACAGTCGCAGATTCAATGTGTAAGTTATACTGGGTTAAGGGCTGCTTGAATTTACTTCTTGCTATGTTAGTCCTGCTATGAGATAAGTTAACCAAGGGCATGACAAATAGACTATAGGACCACCTGAAAGAGATATAGGATTATGAACTTCATTGTGACGGTTCAATTAGGTAAGCTCACTTTGAAAAGTTAATCAGCTTGCTAGGAATTAGGAAGGCTTGCTCAAGCTTAGGAGTTAGCTTTGAAATAAGCTCAGGAGCTATGATGCTCAATTCTCCAAATACTATCAGGACTGTCCTTATAAAATTCTCAGAATTTGATAGAATTGTTATCCGGAAGTTTCCCCGATTTTCCAAAGATTATTGGTTCTTTCTAAAAATATCCAAAGACAATCAAATCCACCTACCTGTTTTTCGATTCCAACGAATCTATTTTATTGACATTCTAACTTTCTTTTTTGATTTCTAACACGTTATTAGTTTTCTGTTTTCACTTCCAGTTGTGCAAATCGCAATCCAATTATTCTGACCCAATATCGACCAATGAAAAACAAGAAAAAATGACGTTATTTATAACAGAAAACATGAAAAAGCCTACAAACTATGAATCCAAATAGTTTCAGCCATTCCTCTCCGCGAGATGATCATTCAATGGTCGGACGCTCCTCAAATGATCTCCAGTGGTTATCAACGATCATCTAGATCTTTCAACATGGGTCCCGACGTCGTGTAAGTGTTCTTATGATGATAGGATTAGCTCCAGAAAAACGTCTAGAAAAAAAAACAGTTATTCTATGAAAATAGAAAGTTCTTATGTATGTACTTCCTTGTCTCCTATCCCCTGTCAATGACCTTATTTTCTGAATTTTTACCTAGACTTTTACTAAGAATATGTAGGGCTTTTCTGAAATTGCGTGTCTTCATGAGACATAACTCAAATATTCTCGGTTCGCTCGCCGGTTACGTAAAAATAACCAATTATATACGAATATTAGATGGGTTTTTACGAAAAAAAAAAGATATGAATCTGGTCCCGGACATGCGTCATTTTTATTTCGTAAAAAGTTCAGAATGAATTTGACTACACATGACAGAGATTCTGAATAATTGATTACAAATTTTTCCATTTCCAGACACGAGAAACCACGACCTCTTCGATTCGGATGATGACATTATTGGCATGTTGAGAGGAGAGGCTTTATCTTGAAGAGAACAGTTACCCCCACGCCCCGTAAAATAAAGTGATTGCTCATTCGGTTTTTAATTGTGTTGCATCTTATTTTCAAACTTCCACAAACTTTCTGCAATTCCATCCGGCTACTCAAACTTTCTGGGTTCATAAAAGATTCATAGAACTTATGAAAGAGAATCGGATCACGGGGTAATGAAATAGTGGAAAAGATACTTGAGGGTGGACGTAGTTTTGCAAAATGTACTCTGACGACGATAATGTGACGTTGGAGTTAACCCATCATCATTTCGAATATGACGATGTTGGTCAAACATTTAGTAGATGGAGAAGATGTGCATTTGGGTGAAGGGTAAACAAAATATGTTCTGACCCGCTTTTTTTTCGAAGCGAAGTTGACATGCATGCAAAATTTCAACTCATTTGCAGGGAAAGTCAAAAACTAAACTCTAAACAAGCATAGCATCAGAATTCAGCTCGTTGAGATACGAAACGGCATCTCTAGAACCAAAATATTAGTTTTGTTGTTAGGTAGTACGAAAATAAATTTCGTTCAGAACTTTCTCAAACAAACTTGTTTCCTAAGAGAGAAGGATTGGTAAAGTTTCAGACACATTTCTCAACTCATTTTTTTTTCGTATGGTCCAAAATTACGATTTAATAATATACTTCATAACCAAAATAAATGTACACACATAAAATGAGATCATTCAATCGAGACTATATTTCTTAGAGATGCGAGAACTGATGACTAAAATTCTTCTCCAAACGATTCCTCCGCGTTGCCGTCACATCTGCAGATATCCTTTCAATAGTTTTTGGATCCAGAAGCTTCTTCTGAAGTCGACTCCTGACATCTTGTGACGAAGTCGTCTCTACTTCATGCTTCTTCTTTCGTTTTGTCTTCGATTCATATTCTTTCATAATCTTCTTACTGTATTCTTCAGCTTCTTTCAAACGTCGTTTTTCGATTCGTTGACCCTCTCTCCGTCGATCTTCTTCATCCAACGGAATTCCGTCAGCATCTCGAGGAACTATCTTTCCATGAAGTGGGCATCTAAAAACCGAGAGGTTGAGTTCTTTAGCAAAGTAAAATGCTTACTTATGAAGATCCATTCTTTTACACAAAGATCCATTCGGAAGCTTTGCCAAACACTGTCGATCAATTTTGGGAGCTTCTCCAACGAATGTGAACTGTCTTTGGGTGTAGATCGACTCGTGAACAGTTCCAGCAATTGTCCTTAGATGAAATCATTTAGCTAGATTATATCAAAATGTACACCTTACCCTTCATCTGCTGATCTCCAAAATCGGTGACAATCCGCATTGTTTTTGGGTATTTGAACATCTTCCCTTTTCTCTCCCCAATACTTGAGATCCAAACCGAATGGTACACTTTTAATCACCGGCTTCGCCTTTTCAACTTTCTTCTTTTCCGTTGCAACTTTATTGTCTGTATCAGTGAGCTTATCTTTCTTTTCTTCTTCTTCCTCGTCTAAAGCTTTTTGAGCATACTGTACCATTAGAATGTCATCAATGGAAACTTCCACATCAATAAAGTCATCGTCAAACCTCTTCTTCTTTTTTGGTTTGGATCTATCGTCGCCCTTTTTCTTTTGAATCTTCAATTCATCAGCCTGTAGAACCAACTTTTTAATTCCATCCCGATAATTGATAATCTCTTGGGCAAGATCTTCACCAGGTTTCTTCAACACTTGCAAGCGTTTTGTAATTCTAAATCAAGCGAATAGTACATTGGAAGATCTAAAAAACTAACTTTCGAAGTGTCTGAACTCTGTGAATCAACATAAGTTTGGAGCCAAGAAATGCTTCCACAATAGCGTCGTTTTCTGAATTCACTTTAATCGTTGGTGCTAAATCTTCTATAACGATTTCCAATGTATTTGAAGATGACTGTAATGTTTCAGGCATGTTTGGTAATCCCGAACTTGAATCTTCTGAAGTGAAAGAAGGGACCAACATGTGCATTGTAGTTCTCAACTCCATTGACAACTTCTCTATTTCATCTTTAATCTCATTGAATTTTGATTTGAAAACTGACAAAGTCTGAAAGTATAAACAGTTTATAACTGACATTACTTTGTCTTACTCTATCCAACATCATTCGTTTTCTTTCTTCCAACATCATTATTCTTGATTTCTCCTCTTCGATCTTACTGTCACTTTTTTCATAGTCCACGAACTTTGTCTTTTTCAAAGTCACAACTAAACATTTCATTCTAACATCGTTCTTTGCGTACTTTTTCTCCCAGTCTTTGATAAAACGAATAGCTTGAGCCTTCAGTTCATTTCCATGAATTTTCGAACCAGGAAGTGGATTTCGAATGGGATTTGTCTCTACCATTATTTCTAGGAATTCCTGGAAATAATTTATTGTCTTCCTTTTGAGAATCTAATTAGGTTTACTTACTGAAGGATCATTGAGCATGATGTCTCTGAATATGGAGGATTGAAGAAAGAAATTGTTGTATAGTTGTAGTATTAATCCTCTGTCTATACATCCGGATTTCTAGAAATATCAAGAATGTACACTAAAAACACGTGACTTTTCTTACACTAGCAGTTTCTAATAAAATTTCAGTCAACCCATTTATACATTCCTCGTCTTGTTTCTCTATTTCCGCTTTCAAAGTTTGATATGGGAAAGACTCAAAATCTAGTTTTCCAGCTTCTGTCAACTGTAATTTTTGGTCATTATAGTTTGTTCCATCAAAATATGAATTTACTTCTCGAATCAATCGATTGAGATTCTTCCGTATTCCTGTTTTGAATGCATCTTCTGTTTGCATTTGGTTTCTGAAATTATGAAATTAAAGGAGCATGTCCATCACAACAAAGGTCTCGTAGCGAACACATGTTTTATGTTCGTTTCAAAACAGAGTGTGATGTTTTTCAACACAATGCATTCAACGTTGAGAGCTTTTTGTTTTGCAAGCTATTTATTTTTTTGTTTTCCGGCGAACTCAAAAGTTTGGTTCTTTCTATAAACAATAATTGAAGCAAATATATCATTGCTAATTGATAAAAATGGAATTCTAGTCGAAATTTTTTTCACAGTGGGCGTTCTCGTCTTTCTTACTAATGACTTCCATTTCATCACATATGTAATGGAAATTTCTCTACCTTTCGAATGTTTTGTGAAAAATGATGTAGTTTCTAACTTTTCTCTCTATTTTCATGCAGACTTACGAAAATCTTCGTTAATTTCTAATAAGAGGCGTGGCGGACGTTTCAGGTGCAATTGCACGAGACCAGAGGCAATTTCGCTCTATCGCACCCAGTTACGTCGGCAACAATTTCGAACGGAAAATGCCGCGAGGAGACGACGGCTTACTCGCCCCGTCTCGTGTGCGCAATAGTGGTTGCGGTGGTGCCTCGTGATAAAATTGCGGATGACCGTGAGCATCCAACCGACATCTTCTGCTCTATGCCCTCGTTCTCTGGCACCGAATCTCGTCCTTCCTCTTATGTGTTTTTTCTGCATTGCGAATAATAGGTGTGTCACGTGCCCTCCCAGACGCAGGGGGTTCTGCTTCTATTTCCATTTCATCTTCTCTGTGCTCTCATTTTCCATCACATGCGAAAAGATTAACTCAGTAATCTTTCTTCCTTTTTCTGCTCTATCGACTTATGGCTTTCAGTTGAGATGTCTGCAAATGAGTAAATAAACAAAATCATCACATGACTTCCGTCGATAGCTGCTTTTCTTCAATCGCTTCCTTTCTATTTTGAGTGTGTGCGTACGAACGTAAAAGAAGGGCGCAAGACAGACATGCACATCACGTGACAAAGCCGGACGGCTGTACTCATTGAGGTGTCGATCGATTTTCGACTGTTGCTTACAATAACATTGCATTCACTTCGTTTTTGTTTTCCTTCTCGTGTCTTATTTCAAAATTTCTTTTTTGTCTCTCCGTGTCGCTGATGGCCGAACTTTTTCAATTTTTGACGTTTGCGCCGACAGCAAGAGAAGTGCCCTTATCAAGATCTTTCCGTTTCGGCTGATGGGTGATGTTTTCAAATTTTGCTGTGATTACATTGCAGAAAAATTGGTCGTTTCGTTTCGTCCCATATCTTATTTTCTCTCAACCAGTTCTCCCCCAAAATTCAATTCACTTTTTTCCAGCGTTTTTGATATATGTGAATTTCTCTTTTTTCTCGCACTCGTAAATCTTTGCTTTTTCTAATCTTTCGTCATAAATTTCGAGTTTTATTTCAGAACTAGGGCAGATCGATCGTCCCATCGTCAACTTTCGGTTGTGTGAGAGTGTGAGAGCGAGTGAGAGACAGAACCGACTTTTGGCCTATTTTCTAGCTTCACTGTGAAACCCCCGACCAGCTCCCTGAACAGAGCTTGACCGCCATAACTGCGTGTGTGAGTGTGAGTGTGAGAAACTGAACTGAAAACTGCCGATTTTGCGAAAATCGATCGCCGGTAAGTGTGTAAGGAGCTACCTCAAATTAGAACAAACAAGTTTTCAGAAACCAACGAAAAACAACCCAACAATGGAAGTGCTTGCCCAAGCGAAAGCTCAATTTTCTCAAGGTGACCGGATCGATGTCAGCCTCCTGGATCAAGTGGTCAACATTATGAACCAAAGGAGCGGAAGAGAACAGGCGGAGGCCAACCAAATCCTGATGACCCTCAAGGAAGACCGTGACTCGTGGACTAAAGTTGACGCTATTCTCCAATACTCGAATCTCAATGAATCGAAGTATTTCGCTCTTCAAATCTTGGAGGCTGTTATTCAACATAAGTGGAAGTCGTTGCCACAAGTTCAACGTGATGGAATAAAATCGTACATTATCAGCAAGATGCTTGAATTGTCCTCGGATGCGAAACGCATGGAGAGCAATCAATTGCTTCTTCACAAGATGAATCTTGTGTTGGTCCAAATCGTCAAGCAAGACTGGCCAAAGCAGTGGCCAACCTTCATCACTGACATCGTCGAATCATCTAAGACCAATGAAACCGTTTGCATCAACAACATGAACATCTTGAGCTTGTTGAGGTTTGTTTTTTAATTAGTACATGTATTTGACTGAAAATGTATTTTTTCCAGCGAGGAAGTATTCGATTTTGGATCACAAAATTTGACGCAAGCCAAGGAGCAACATCTGAAACAACAATTCTGTGGGCAATTCCAGGAAGTGTTCGGCCTTTGTGTTAGCATTCTCGAAAAGTGTCCATCCAACTCAATGGTTCAAGCCACGTTAAAAACGTTGCAACGTTTTTTGACCTGGATCCCAGTTGGATACGTCTTTGAAACCAACATCACCGAGCTTTTGTCGGAAAACTTCCTTTCGCTTGAAGTGTATCGTGTCATCACTCTTCAATGCCTAACTGAAATCTCCCAAATTCAAGTCGAAACTAATGATCCAAGCTACAACGAAAAGCTTGTTAAGATGTTCTGTTCGACTATGCGTCACATAGCCTCCGTTTTGTCGCTTGAATTGGATTTGGCTGCCCTTTACAAGGATGCTTCTGATCAAGACCAGAAATTCATCAGCAGCTTGGCTCAGTTTCTTGTTGCATTCATCAAAGAGCATGTTCACTTGATTGAGGTCACCGATGAACCACTCACCGAGATGCAGATTATGATGAAGGAAGCTCATGACTATGCGATTCAACTTCTTTTGAAGATCACGTTGATTGAAGAAATGGAAGTGTTCAAAGTTTGTCTGGATTGCTGGTGCTGGCTCACTGCCGAACTTTACCGCATATCGCCATTTATTCAACCGAGCTCTATGTACATCATGAGTGGCGTTCGTGAGCATCCACGTCGTATGCTCTACCGTGGATATTTGTCAGTGCTTCGTTCAACAATGATCTCTCGAATGGCAAAGCCAGAAGAAGTGTTGATTGTCGAAAACGAACAAGGAGAGGTGGTTCGTGAAATGGTGAAGGATACCGACTCGATAGCTTTGTACCGCAATATGCGTGAGACTCTTGTCTACTTGACTCATCTTGACAATAAAGACACTGAAATGAAGATGACTGAGAAACTTGCATCGCAGGTTAATGGCGGAGAGTTCTCATGGAAGAACTTGAATCGTTTGTGCTGGGCTGTCGGATCGATTTCTGGAACAATGATAGAAGAAGACGAAAAGAGATTCCTTGTTCTTGTCATTCGTGACTTACTCGGGCTTTGTGAGCAGAAAAGAGGGAAGGATAACAAGGCTGTGATTGCTTCGAATATTATGTACGTTGTCGGACAATACCCACGTTTCCTTAGAGCTCATTGGAAGTTCTTGAAAACTGTAAGTGTTTCCTAGGCTAGTACAGCAACTTTATAACAAGTGTTTCAGGTTATCAACAAACTGTTCGAGTTCATGCATGAGACACACGAAGGTGTTCAAGACATGGCTTGTGACACTTTCATCAAGATAGCTATCAAATGTAAGAGACACTTTGTCATCGTCCAACCAGCCGAAAACAAGCCATTTGTCGAAGAGATGCTCGAGAACTTGACTGGAATTATCTGTGATTTATCTCATTCTCAAGTTCACGTTTTCTACGAGGCCGTCGGACACATTATCTCAGCTCAAATCGACGGAAACCTTCAGGAGGCACTTATCATGCAGCTGATGGAGATTCCAAATCGCACATGGAACGATATCATTGCTAATGCTTCCGTCAGTGATTCTATTCTCGAAGAGCATGAGGTAATTCAAAATTCTTAGTGAAAGCAGTTTGTGAAAAACACAATTTTCAGATGGTCCGCTCGGTTCTCAACATTTTGAAGACAAACGTGGCCGCGTGTAAGTCTATCGGATCGGCATTCGTTTCACAGCTCGGGAACATCTACAGCGATTTACTTTCCGTTTACAAGTACTATATAGAAATATTATTGCTCAACCTATTTCATTTGTTTTCAGAATTCTATCCGAGAAAGTCTCGCGTGCTGTGACAACCGCTGGAGAGGACGCTTTGAAAAATCCACTGGTGAAAACAATGCGCGCCGTCAAGCGCGAGATTTTGATTCTTCTCTCAACATTCGTTTCCAAGAACAATGACGCTAGACTCATTCTCGACAGTATTGTCCCACCACTATTCGATGCTGTTCTCTTCGATTACCAGAAGAATGTTCCTCAAGCCAGAGAACCAAAAGTGCTTTCGCTCCTCAGTATTCTGGTCACCCAGCTTGGAGTGAGTTGAAATTTATGTATTCTCTGTGAATTAGTCTTTATTTCAGAATCTTTTGTCCCCACAAGTTCCGAGTATTCTCAGCGCTGTCTTCCAATGCAGCATTGACATGATCAACAAAGATATGGAGGCGTTCCCAGAGCATCGTACCAATTTCTTCGAGTTGGTTCTTTCTTTGGTTCAAGAGTGCTTCTCAGTCTTCATGGAGATGCCAGAAACTGATCTTAAAACTGTCATCGATGCTGTCGTGTGGGCATTCCAGCACACGATGCGCAACGTTGCTGAGATTGGTGAGTGGAAATTATGAATAAGTTAAAGAGTGAAACTTTTATTTCAAACAATTAGTTAACTTTTAACGGTACATATCCGATTACTCCTGCGTGGCAATCTTTTCCCCCAGCTGCTGCAAGTTGTTTCACATATTCCTTGAACGCATTTCTGAAGTGTGATGCTTCTTCGTCCACTGAGAAATCCGTCACTGTTTTTGAAGAGCTGTAAAGTAAAAAGTTGATGAGACATGTATTAGTAGATGAACTCACCTTTTCTCATGATTACTATCGGAAAGCTCTTTCATGTGCCAATGTGCAGACATTTTATGAAGTGCGAATTCACTCGGAGAAAACTTCGGATCGGGACAAGAGAAAACTTCTCCAGCAATCAGTTTTCTCGGAAAGTCTGGTTCGGAGCAGCTCCATCTTCCGAGCCCAACTCCTTTTGTCAAACCCATTTTCACCGAAGCTGTCATGGCATTGGCAGTCTGCCAACGGCCAGTGATGTAAACGACAGTGTTTTTGAAGATTTCGCTGGTAAATGCAACGAAATCAAGAAAGAAATTCTCTCTGTCAATAGTGCTTTGTCTCATTTGTGCTTCCTTGACAGCACTTTCCATCGCACCTCCAGTGAGCTCAACGAAATCGAATCCAACATCCTGAAATAAAGTGAATAATTTTCTTATTCAAGAAAGTTATACCTACCTCGATCAATTGGCAAACTTTGATGATCTCTTCACGAGAAATTTGACACTCTTGGAAATCTCGCGAATTTAATTTCACTCCGATCATGAAACCAGTGCTTTCCGGTACCACTTTACGAACAGCTTTGTAAGTATCCAGCAGTAGACGAGCACGGTTCTCAATTGAACCACCGTACTCATCAGTTCGATGATTTGCCGGATCAAGAAATTGATTGAAAATCATACCGTGCGCAGAATGCATTTCCATCCCATCGAAGCCACATTCATAAAGAATAGAGGCAGCATTAGCAAATCGGTCAAATACTTTTTCTTTTAATTCACTTTTAGAAAAGTTGAGAGGATCCGGAATTTGCTCCACGATGGTACATCTCTGACCGAGTGGATTTGTATAACCCGTTATCCCATTTTTCCCCACGTGATTAGTTTGAGCGATTGCTAGTGCTCCGTCAGATTTCATAGCTTTTGCTAGCTTGATGAACCATTCTTTAGACTTGTCTTTTGTATTTTCGAAACTGACAACTCCCTGACCAGCTTCTCCAATATATTTCGGATCCACTGCTAAGTTCCCGGTAATGATCAAACCATATCCACCATTACCCCAATGACTGTAAAGATTGACAATCTCATCAGTTGGTAGTCCCAGCTTTTCCTCGCTGTGCTCATCCCATTTGTACAGTTTTTCGGAGAGAGGACTCTGAAATTTAAAAACATAAGTATGTGAAAGATCATTGAGAGCAAGTATACTCTGGTCACTAAACAAATATAACTTACCTTCATGATCCTGTTGTTCGCTTTCTTTCCATGACGGAACAATAATGACTCGCCGAGCACGGCAGTGTCTACAGCAGAAGTAGCAATACGACTGAAAGGCATTCTTGAAATGAATAGATTTAGACTGAAAATCATGAATTTATATACAGGCACGATAGCAGAGATCAAAATGTGTGCGTAAGAGAGCAATGAGACAAGAAATATAGATAGCGAAGAGGAGTATAGAAAAAGAGACAGAGATAGTGCTTGAGGTCAATTGAAACAGACGACAGCAGCCACAAATGTGGTTTCTTCAATTGTATGTTGTAGCGTCTTCTCTCAGATTCTGCCCGTGATGTATTTCGATAAGATTGCTTTGTCTACTATGAGTTTCGAAAACTGAGCTTGTATTGCGAAATTTATTCTGACTCAAAAAAGTACAATCTAGGAATGAAGTGGAGTGTATTC
Organism: Caenorhabditis doughertyi; assembly: GCA_963572265.1. Classification (NCBI taxonomy): domain Eukaryota; kingdom Metazoa; phylum Nematoda; class Chromadorea; order Rhabditida; family Rhabditidae; genus Caenorhabditis; species Caenorhabditis doughertyi. The sequence goes on from OY751557.1 coordinate 295,310, forward strand.
AATAACTTCAGCAAAAGTATCTGGTTTCCCATCAGCAGCCACGAACTTCATGTATTCCGCTGCTTTTTCGGAAAAGTTCTTAGCTTCTTTCTCATCAGTGAAATCAGGAAGTCCATCGCTTGGTCTAAAAATTATTTTGATAAACCAAGGCTTTTTGTTAGCTGCTGTCATACCTGGCAACGTTGTTTATCGAACGACCAGCCATAGTCTTAATCTGGAAATGAGCTGCGTGTTTTGATGTGAAATAATCAGCAGGAGAGAATTTGTTGTCGAGAGTGGCATGAGCTACTCCGCTTAGAAGTTTGCGAGGCAAATCTGAAGATAAAAAGGGATCATAAAGTTCCTCGATTACTACTACTAACCAGGTTCAGCTGCAGCTGCCCTTGCAAAACCGATTCCTTGAGTGATGTTCATTTTGACAGCATTGACCATACCAGAAGCGGTTTGCCATCCTCCAGTAATATATACCACAGTTTTACTTAATGACTTTGAGACAGTTTCGATGAACTCAAGGAAGTAATTTTCACGAGCAATTGTGCTTGCTCTTTGTTGAGCTTCTTTAACGCACTGCTCCATTTGTCCACCAGTGAGCTCAACAAAATCATAACCAGTATCTTCGAAGATCTCACAGAGACGACGAACTTCGTCACTAGTGAAATTGTTTTGGAAATCAGCAGAGTTGAGTTTTAATCCAACAAGGAAACCTCCAGCAGCTGGTACTTCTCTGCGAATTGCATTCAATAAATCTATATGGAACTTAGTTCTTTTCTCAAGTGTTTCCCCTCCGTATTCATCTGTTCTTTTGTTGTTGTTTCCAAGGAATTGGCAGAAAAGATTTCCGAATGCAGTGTTGACTTCAATACCGTCAAATCCACAATTCGACAAAAGTTTAGCAGCATAAACGACTCGATCAATTAGCTCTGACTTCACCACACTCTTTGGAGCATTAAGAATGTCATCGGCGCCATCACTAATGGTATGCTTTCGTCCTCTACCATCAGTATACTCAGTAAAAGCCCATGCTCCTGGCTGAAACATGAATCTATAAATTAGTAGATCTTAACTTTAAAAAACATACATGATTAAGCTGGGCGATAGCCAGCGCATGGTTTGCTTTCATGGCTCTAGCCATCTTGGCATACCAATCTCTCATAATTGGACTATCATTTTCCTTCGAAACGATCCCTTGACCAGCTTCATATGGATGCTTTGGATCGATGACAAGATTTCCAGTGAATAGGATTCCGAATCCTCCGAATCCCCACTTTTCATATAAGTTCACAAGACCAGCATTAGGAACACCACGCTTCGTCTCATCGGGATCTTCCCAGTTGTAAATTTTCTCCGACATTGGTGATTTCATCAGTCGGTTCAAAGCAACCCGGCCATTACGAAAATGAATATGCTCGGTGAGCACCTTTACATCGACACATTCAGCATCGTATCGTTGATGAGGCATTTTTTTTGAAGACACTTCGTGCTTTTTTTGGAAGCTGTTCTGTAAAATTGAAACGTTAGAAACTGGGAACTGGGAGGCGTTGAGAATAGAGTTTCAAACTGCAGGGCCAAGTTGGCTTTTATATTGAATGGCTATGTGTACGGACGCGGACACGAAAGTCATCATTTCGCCTCTGGTTGGGTAAACAACTCTACAACACACAGAAATGTACTTTGAAGGCCCACTGTGTCAACTGGCGTATTTTGCGAGGAGATGAGAAAAGACAAGAAAAGTAACTGAAGGAATCAAAAAGTAACCCGCCAAGGACATGATCGTCAGGCGAATGATGATGACAAAAAGTTGTAGGACCTAGAATGTAGGTTGTGCCCAAGATGGCCTATCTGCACCATCTGACCATCTTTCTCATTCATAGGTCTTTGAAGAGCATTTTATGGCATCAAGGAAGTGCCTCATATTCTCATAACGTTTCAGTTGTTCCATAAACAATACATGTGAACCTTGATCGCTGTTTTCAATTTATTGCGTCTTTAATGAAAGTGAAAGTCTTCTAATAGACTTACCGCGTCAGAAACAAATTGAATGAAACAATTTGAAAGATTTAACAAAAACTGGTTTTCTAAATACTCTTATATTTCAGGTCTCGATATTCTGAAGGAGTTGTTGGCTCGTGTTGCTGAACAAGATGATACGGTTTCCCAGACCTTCTACCAAAAATACTACGTTCCTCTTCTCGAGCATGTGTTGGCTGTCGCCTGTGATAGTTCGCAAGTTCATGTGGCCGGTACGTTACCTCTCTTGCGACTTGTTCTTTTGAAAAGTGTTGTTGTCTTCAGGACTGACATACTACGCGGAAGTTTTGTGCGCTCTGTTCCGTGCCCCAGAGTTTTCGATCAAAGTTCCATTGAACGCTGAAAATCCAGCACAAGGAAACATCGATTACATATACGAGACGGTCGGAAGAGACTTCCAAGCTCACTTCGAAAACATGAACCAGTAAGTTCAAATGCCTATTGTACCAGACTTTCATTCTTCTTTGTTTTGCAGCGATCAAATTCGAATCATCATCAAGGGATTCTTCTCTTTCAACACCGAAATTTCAAGCATGCGCAACCACCTTCGTGACTTCCTTATCCAAATCAAAGAGCATAATGGAGAGGACACTTCGGATTTGTATCTCGAGGAGCGCGAAGCCGAAATTCAACAGGCTCAACAACGGAAACGCGATGTTCCCGGAATTCTGAAGCCAGACGAGGTCGATGATGAGGACATGCGCTAAATGGTGATTCTACCACTCACCATCATAATGTTCTTTTTATCTTCTTTGCCTAATACGTCCACACAATTGCAATACCCTTTTCTATATTCCCCTTGTTTGTTTTCTCTTCAGAAGATATTCTAATTTGGTCAAAGACCTTTCAAATTCTTCTGTTTTGAAAACGATTTCCCATTCCCTCAACCCCCGACCCCGATAAAATAAGATTCCCCTCTCATTGCTTTTTTTATTTTTTTTAATTTTCGATATTTCATCTCCACCCCAACCTCATCCCTAATCTCAACGAAATGGTTTCCCCATTCTGGGTTTACCAAATCTCTTTTCCCCCTTCTCCACCAGTTACTGTGTAGCTTCCCACATCCGGATCTCGGCACTACTTTTCCCCTTTATCTACTTTGAATCCCGGAATCGTTATGAATCACCACTCTCCCTATCTCCTTCCTTCCTACCATAATTACTGTACTGAATCGCAACCAATTCTGTCATCAAAATTGCTATTTTTATAAGAATCTTCATCCCCCAATACTTCGTTTTTTCCCCTGAAGCCAACGCAAAAGAAACTGTTCTCCCCACCCCCATCATCACCTAAATTGATTATTTTTGTTGTGTTCATTATTATTTTATCATACATTTTTATTTTACCCCCTCCAGCAAGAATATAGTTTTCTATGAACACATACAAATGTTAGGAAGTTAATTACAACAGTAGATTCGATTCACAGAATGGTGCAGCACTTTGATTTTGACACGTCACGATGATACGAATCGATGGTATCGATGGAGACACGTGGCATCAGATCATTTGATGAAGGCTGTGTGATAACCACTTTGGGAGGTCGACGAGTATCCTATAGAAATTCAGATGAGATGAAAAAAGAACACATGGAAAGCTACCTTTGAATCTGCTGGTTTAGTCATGTCCTGCATTCAGAACATGTGGAGAGTTGGGGGATGCTGAAAACTTGAAAAAAAAGATGACGTCACAGAAGAAGCACTTGAAATCGAAACGTGGAAGTCTGAAGCAGGGGGAAAGAAAGAAGAACGAAGAAGGAGAGCGAGAGAGTAATTATGATGAATGTGAGAAAGTTTTCATTTTTCACATGACGATCAAAACAGCTCTCTCTTTTGAAAATAATAATAATAACAGAGTATAGGGAAAGAACGGAGAGCTGATTTTGAGATTTTCATAATTGGAAACCTTGTCTGAACCGAAAGAAAGAATGAATGGTCTCCAGAAGGTAGAGTATCTTAAAGCTATTTGGTTAAAAAAAATGCTCTTTTGCCACTAACTTGCTTTCATGGCATTCAACAGTACTGAAGTAAGTATAGAAACAAGAAGAAGTGAAGGATATGGGAACTTTTTGAGATAAGAAAGAGGAAGCTCCGAGAAGGTATAGTCTCTTCAGATTTCATATATTGTACCAGAACTTAGTCTATTGTTCTTAGAGAACTTCCAGTTCTGGTACTAGAACTCATAACATTACCGACAAAATCATTTTACTATCAAGAATGGTCAGAACTTATTTAGGGGAATCGGAACCCATTGAAAGGATGGTTACGATTTGGAAGTCGAAGTTTCTGTCACCCAACCACCTTGACCAGTTTTGGCCAAAACTGCTTTGGAGCATGGCTTCATGACAGTACTGAGTCAGAATACGGGATAGATCATCCAAGAACATTACTTTCTACTTTCTATCGCTTCTCAAAAGATCTCTAAGTGTTTTTAAAACCTGTAAAAATTAAGAACAATTTTTGTTAGGCCCAGAGCAACCTTTAAACTCTTGATCAGCATTCTACGATACGTCACAATAGCTCACTCTATGCGTACAACAATAACTAGTTAGAATTCTGAATAAATCAGGAGCCATCTGAAAAGTGAAGTTCAGATAATTTTGATTGGAAATAACACCAACAGTATCCATTCTTCTCAACTCAACAAAATCTTCAAAATAACACTTTTCTCGAAAAGTGACTCTCACCACTTTCAGAAAAGCGAAAAAACACTTCTGAAATCATAAACGGTTTTCAGACCAGGAAGAAAAAATGGGTGTTGAAAATGAAACGGAACTGACAGCTTCTGGATCTTTGTTCATAATGAAAAATAGTTATGAATTAGGTTCTTATGTACAAATTGATGGCACAGTAACTCATGAAAGTTGGTTGGTCGCAAGTTCGAAAAATATAATTTTTAATCTATAGAACTGACTCCAGTAGTGTACTTTAATGATCACTCTCACTAGCTGATAGTGTCTTATAGAATTTGCGAAGAGAAATTGAACCAATTGGTGGGTCTGCAAGTGTCTTAGTTGGCAAATAATGCTAATTTTGGGAAGAAGGAGTAAGTTGGAATTATAGCCAGTGTACTTTAGAGATTCAAAATCGTAGTAGAAGAGAGAGAGAAAAGTTAAGAAACAACAGACCATTTTATCTGAATTTCTATGATGGATTCCGTAGAAAAATTAGATGAACAGTGATTGAATGTATAAGGAAAGACTACAAAAATTTCATGAAAATTGGGAATTGTCCTCCCTATACTGCTCATTAATACTTGTAAACAATTGTGAAATCAATAGGCTTTAAAATAAAACTGCAGTTTTAAAATTTCAAAAGAAAATTGTATCAAAAACTGAAATCTTGAAAAAGAAGATTCATCTCCTTCCATCTCACCATTTGTACTTGTCTCGCCAGTGATTCATTCACTAGTCTAGTTTCTTTCTCTCTTTTTCGAAAAGCAAAAAGAAGACAAAATTAAAGGGTGAAGAAAAAAGAAAAGGAAAAAATAGAGAATGTTTTTTGTTGGTATGAAGGAATAGATCCTTCGCCGTACGATTCAGAGTCAAGATAAGTTGTTGGTGGAAACGAAGAAAAAGATATTCTTCTCAACAAGACGAAGGGTCCATTGAATGCTCTGCGGCGCCTTTTAGGCAACATCCGATGCGGACACGGACCGTCAAATTGAATTAGCAGGGTCAATTGGAGAGACCTAATGTCGTGGAGAAAGAAGAAGAAGAAGCTCTTTGTTAGGCATACTAAAAGATGTATTGACTCATTTGGAACACACTTAAACGGAAGAAAAATGAATTGGTGATGAAGAAGAAGAGGAGAATGGATGAATATGTTTTATGGATGTCAATGAAACGCAAAAATGAAATTAAAACTAGATCGAAAAGGGCTACGGTGTCTGAAGGTTTTATGTTCTGAAGTGGGCTTTGCTAAAGATTAAAATTCTAGAAAGTTGAGACCAATTTTTCTTATTGAAATGTTTAGAATTTTAGGCTTCGAATTGGATTTCGGTATGAATTCTTCTCATTTGGAGAAATGGAATTGGTACCTGAACTTTTGTTGATTATGTAAACAATCCTTAGGATATGAATCACTAAATTCGGTATTTTGTGTAACTGATGTGTTTTTTTATTGAAAATCCAAACTCTCTGAAACATTACGGTTTGCAATCTTTCCAGAAATGAACTACAAGACCCTTAGGCCAAGAGGGCTGCTGCGTCTTGAGGCTGTTACCTATATTTTAAATTCTGAAAGAATTCAAGTTCTAGGAAGTTGAGACTTTCTGGTAAAATCAAATATTTGTTTGTATCGAAACTTTCGGAATATGAAGCTTAACCTGGTATATCGTTTTTAATGTACTTCTCTTGTTTTAACATTAAAATATAAAGATAGTCCTTAGCCAAAAGTGGTTGCAAATTTACAGAAAAAAGTGAACTCTATCTGATTTTCAAAAGCTCCGAAACATTTTGACGTACAACCTTTGTAAGATGAAGTCCGCTCTTTTGTCATTCATTCAAAAACCATATTTTCTCAAAAACTTTCAAATTCATGAACCTGATTGAAACACATGTCACTCTATTCCTTCTTATTCTTCTCAAAAAAAGCCACGAAAAAAGCAGAAAGCCTCGAGTGAATATTTCATGTGTTTGAGTGATGAGTGTCGAATTTTTGAAATGTTGATGATGTCTCCCTCGTGGTGTGTGTCTGAATGCAATGTGTTTGAATAGAACCGAACCGAAAAAAATATAGTTTTTTTTTTCTATTCTTTGTTTTTCTGAGCCCCCCCCCCCCCCCCCCCCCCTCCCCCCCACAAACTACTTCATAGACATGAGAAAAAGGAGAAGGAAAATGAAAAGAAAAAATGAATGAAAAGAAAAAAAAAAGAGAAAAACAACTGCTCGTATTCTGAAATGAGAAGAAAAAAAATATTGCGTCTGTAAGGAAAATAAGACGAAGAAATCTAGAATAATAAAGGATTCTGGAGCAGAAGGAAAAAGTAGAAGGTGTCACGTGGCGCACGTCATAAAACACGACTAAAAGTTTCGGGCATCTTCTCTCCTTCTCTCTGTAAACTTGTTATAGAAATTTGATATCTTACTCTCTTCGTTTTTTGTGCCTAACTAGGTGCTTCTGAAGTGGGGAAGAGCACGTCGCCAATCAAGACGAAGAAGAAGTTACGTTGGAAAAAAAAGAAAGAATTGTAAAAAGAAACGGAAATGCATATAGAACATATGAGTTTTAGGCATATGTCCTTCTTCCTGAAAATGAAGAGAGAAAAAGCGAAGGAGGAGGCGCGAAAAACGAAAAGTTGTGGAATGCTCCGCCCATCTACGTCTCCAAAAATAGTGTACTTCCTTCGCTCCACAAGACGTTTTCTGCTGGACATTTGATCATTTTGGCAATGTCTGACCAATCTGATTAAAGTGTCTTTTGCATTCAGCCAAAAGCCCTCTTTGGTATACATCTGTCTTCGTCTCATAAAATTTTCCAACTTTTTCTCTCTTCTTAACTTTTATTCGGAAGCTGTTGCTTGAAGGGAAAATAAATAATGAAGAAGAAAGAAGGAAGATGTTGGCGATGTGCCAGGGCTAGGAAGTGTCAAGTTAGATTATGCGTCTGTTTTTCTGATTCTTCTCGGCAAATGATGGAAAATAAATGAGAACGAAGGAAGAAGAAGAAGAAAGAGCTGACGGAAGAACATGTGGAACATCTTCAGATGTCAGGGATCTACAGTAGTCACTGTCTCACGCGGCTATGTAGGCCTCTCGGAAAAACTCCTAACTGTTCAGCTTTTGCAGAAGCTTTTGCTGATAGAGTTTTTGCAATTTTTCAGAATGATTAACGTCAGTGTTTCATTTCAAATGTAATTTCGAAGATTCCAGATAACTTTTCAGAGCGAAATCTGTAAAGTTTATAACATAGAACTCACCGTTTTCCAACAGTTCGCTTCAATTACATCATGATTTTCGTTCTGCTTGACACCGTAAAAAGCAAAAATTATTTGAATAATGATCGAACAGTGTCTGCGGATTTTCTTCTTCCTAAAAACGATTCTCGGAAAGGTGGAACATAAATGCAAAGGATCAACCAGAAAGCTATCTTTTGAGCCACAAACCAACTTTTTTGATGGAATGTGAGGCGAGTTATAACGACTTATGTATTCGAAACTACTGCCGTTCGGAACTAGCTATCAATAATGTTGAACATAAATATTGGAGGGTTAATTGTTACTGATGTTTTGAGCCATGAACCAACTTTATTGGTCATCTGACTCCTGAGTTATAAGTCATCAATAGCACGAAATTTATGCTCTGGATACAATATCTCGGCTTCCGCTTGTTCTCAAAACGTCATAGTGAGACTATACTCCGAGATAAGTTGTAGAGTGGACCGCTCTTGCAAATTCTATGGTTCGCCGCACTTTATGAGTTACAATTTCAAGGCTTAACCCAATTATAGTCCTTATAAATGTCAATACTCGTAATCTTATAAAACAGTGTTGAAAATTTTGAACTATGCCTTCTGAATTGTTCGAACAATCTATAATACTGTTTTTAGATAAGATGAATGTCAAAAATCGAAATTGGCCAATTATTCTAGCACTCTGGGATTGGGGCCTATTCTTATGGTAGTTGATTGGAAGTTAACGTGAAAAAATTTTATAAGATTATCAAATTTTCAAATTTTCCGTGACTGACACGTCAATTAGGGCGTCTGGAAAAATGCGTCAGTGAAGATTGGGAAATATTCAATTGGAAGTTTGGAACACCGTGTCGAATCAAACTCGCAATCGTTCATCCTAATTCTCAGTGAATGTCTCCTGCCTACCACGGAATATAAATGGCAGAATCGTTTGATATCAGAATCGACATCGATGATGCTCAAATAGACCCGAAGGATGGATCTTTTTGGCTGATACTTTTCTTAGCATGGGGAACATTTGTTGTTCTTTATTTCTCGCGAGTCAGTGCTTTTCTCGTCACATTCATCATTGATAAGTAAGAAGCATAAACTCCGTCGAGGACAGCTACAACACGAGATTATTCCAGATATTTGCGTCTATCAAAACAAGGAATTCACTTCCGAATAGGAGGAGTTTCAATATCTGGACTGCTTGCTGGGAAAATTTTGTTTAAAGATGTAACATATGACAACGGAGATTTAACAATCAAAGTCAGCGATGGACATTTCGTTTTCAAATATTGGATAGCTATTGAACATCGCCATTTAAATCTTTCAACGTAGGTTTCTGTCCTTTTGTAGTTCAAAATTCAGCAAAAGTTGTTACAGAGAAAGACCGTCTCGTCTTCATTTAGTCTTAAACGGATTGCATGTTAATATTTACAACAACTTGACAAAGTATACAGAAATTGCTCGAATGCGGAGATTCAATTGGTTTTTCGAAAGTGCCAACGTGAATGAAGAGAAACATCAGCAAAATAAACCCCCAGACACGTAAGAGCGCAAGAATGTTCAGCGTACTTCACCACAATACAGTTTCAGTTCACCACCTTCATCCGTCTGGGAGAACATGTGGAATTTGTTCGGAGTTGTGCATATTGAAGTTTCTGCTGGTTGCCTGCTTGTTGGAAACAAGTTTCTCCCATATGCTCTTTGGACACGTTTCGAGAACTTGAATAGTCAGTAATACCCATCATAAGAAGTTGAGCAGCTTTTTATAGGCAGAGCAAATGTAGCAGAATCAGCTAACGATCGAGCTTTATTGACATTTGAAGGAAAAACAGAGAATGTGGCAATTTCCCTCGTGAAAAGTGAAGAGTTCCAATTTACAACAAAAGATAGAGATCCTCCGAGGACGATGGGGAATGACGGATGTTCTGTTTTACAATCTGCGTCTCTCGAATTTATCTACAAGCAGGATGTATTAGGTAAACTATCCTAAATTACAAAATCGAACACTGAAAATGTTCACTTGAAGGCTACGTGACCGACGACGAATCACAGAGCATTACATCCAAAGTTCCTCTGTGGTCATCTGAATGGCGATTTGGTTGCAATAATGTTCTATCCTATGGTCCCTGGACTGAACAACAACGTTTTCGGATTTTTTCATTTTTCTATCCTCCCGACTACCAAAATGTACCGGCGACAGCGATGCCAACAAGAGGACAAAAGCGTATTCACATAAAACACGATATTAAAGTTTTATTAACGAAAGAGTCGTGTATGGATATATGGTTCATGAGAGGAGATCAACTGGAAAGTATCCGAACTAGATGTGGGGCTCAAAGCAACATTGACGTAAGTTAACCTGCATACTTTATGGAAGTTTCAATATAACTTTAGATTTCTGTTCCCTGGATAAGAACTGAGAGAGGGTTCTGCTTGAATATGAAGTCAGAGTTTTTGAAGTGAGACTGGCGGTCTCCTCATGTTCTTCATTATTTCAATTTTTCAGCTTTGAAGCAACAACATCCTTAGTATTCACAAAACTATTGTCTTGCCAAAAGTTCAATGTTGATGGCAGATTCGTTTATCCTTTGACTTGGAACGGAGAACAATCATGGACTCTCGAATATACAATCACAAACGCTGTCGCGTGGTTTGTCTGGGACCACAAGAGACTTTTCACGGATTTGATTAATGACTGGATCTGCGAGGAACCTTCAGATATGTCGAAATTCGTTCCATTTCGTGTTCAAAACCGAATGAAAGTAGTTGATGGATTTGAAGTAAGCTTCATTGATATTCTGTTCTTCATTTCCAATATTCAACAGGTGATACTGTTGCTGAATGAGTCGAATTGGATAGACACTGCTGATATGAACGCAGAAAATGTTGAATTAGCGATAGTTGGTGAGAAGCTTCTATTCGAATGAGAACTTCCTTTCGTTGATTTTCTACCACAAAAACAGTTGATGAAGTACGAGCTTAGAGGAGAAAAAGGAGTAGCGATGCGAGCAAAGTGAGAAATTATTTTCTTTAAATACGCTCAGTTTGTTATTTCAATAGATTCCCTTCTGACTCGGCAACAGCTCCAATGCGAGCAGCCCTATCGAAGCTTGCTCGTTGTGATTCTAATGCATCTCCATCGAAACATGGAACTTATTCTCTCGATAAAGACACGTGGTTTGAAATGTGGCGAACCGAGTTGGTCAAGATGGAATTTGATCATCACTATCGACCGCTTGTAGTCAAATCGAACATTCCTTCGGATATTCCATTGTCAGTCCTCACAGATTATCTTCTAACACCTGCAAATCATCCCTGGGATGTAAGTCACAAATATTGCTTTATTTTTTTGTTTCAATTCATCTTCTTACAGCTTGAACCAGATTATCTTGGAGTAAATGTTTTGATAGAAGGAAGTGATGTCAAATTCACTGGGCTTTTGGTAAAACTGCTTTTTGAACTAAAAAACAACTACTTCGGGTGGTATGATTCGGTTAGTCGAATGTCTTTCATATAAGCAAATGTTTCATTTAAATTTTCAGCTGACATCATTGGCCGACGAGACGATTAATATTGATGATCCTGTCAAATTAAAAACCGCATTTGACAAAACAAGTTCTAATAAGATGAAGCCTGTGGAGTTATTTCGTAACAGTTCGAGTATGCAATATGACAGTTCGAGTATGCAATATGCGTGCAGAAATGTTGATTTATTCTCCAGCAATTGAAGAGAATGCGATACCGGAAAAAGTTCCAGTTGTGCTCGTGGAAGAAGTTGCCGTAGAGGTTAAAAAAACAAAAACGCAAGCACTTATTCAAGTCGGTGTAAGCCCAGCATGTGCATATCTCGATCAGTCCAGCACAGGAACAAGTCCCGGATGTATCACTCTTTCAGGGTTTCAGTTCAGGTATTTTTTATTTTACTGTAATTTCATAACTTGGGTTTGATTACAGAGGACATGCAATGTATTCAGCAAAAGAAGTGGCATGGAATATGGGAAGTGTTGAATATGGATGGATAATGGAAATTCTGGTTGGAGACATTGCTGGAACGTTAGATTTTCCATCACATGTAAGTTGACAATATTAATAAATTAAAAATTAATGTTAGTTTTTTTTGAGGTACTCGCGCTCCATCAATTTATCGAGTCTCTCTGGATGTTTGTGATGTCACCTGATGATGCTGCTAAAGTTCCTGATCGAATGCAGTTTTGCCAACATGGGCAACTTGTCAAAGCTTGCTCCGTAGCTGGTAGACCGAAGAGTGAGATGTTAGCACCGTGTAAAACAGAAGAAGAGATGAAATATAGACAAATCAGAATATCGGTGGATTCCATCAATTTGACAATTGTTGAGGAGAAATCGATATTGCAGGTTCCATTTCAGAAAAAGAAATCAAAACCTAATTCAAAACGTTTGTAGATCACTGCCGATCTGATTCGAGTTACCAATTGTAAAGGACATGAAGAGCGATACACAGAGCGTCTGTGTATTCGTGCTCCCGAAATAACAGTTCGCCAAGCGATACGCATAAGAGAAAAAAAAAGAGAAAACTCCAGAAGTATGGATTGAAGGAGCCAATGCTACTATTGAAGGAGTGTTACTTGATATAGAAGTAAGCTCAATGTTCTGAGACTTTCGGTAGTTTTCATTTCAGCTTCCAATTCCAAAATCAGCTTCACCGAGCATTGGAAAGGAACGACTCGATTTCGCAAAATTTCATGATGCGGACACTAAAAGATTGCGTTTTCTCTGGGCTGATCATTCTGTTAGGGGTTGCGCATGTTTCGGCAACACTTGCTTCTTTGGTGAAATCGATGAAATCGGCCTCACGTTTATAGACACTATTCAAAAAAAGAAGCTTTTCGTTCCTGGAATTAAACGAAATCCGGATAAACAACCACAAGTTTTGCAGAGCGTTATTTCGAGAAATAAGTCCATTCTGAGCAACCAAGCTCATAAGTTCTACGAAAAATCGAAAAAAGATTATGTCGCGATTGCAATAGAACGTGAATCTAATGGCCACAATGAATCTTTTCATTCGGCACGCTATCAAAAATCTCCAGGAACCCGTTTACTTCAGTCTGCAGAAATGACAGGCAGTTACGCAACATTCGTGGATAACGTAAAAGTCGAAATGCCTTCATCAATGACAGTTCCACAATTTGGAGTGCCGGGAGCCGTCTTCAAATGGTGTCAAGCGCATCCTGCCACAAAGATAATAGAAGTAATTGAAAGAATAAATTTGTCTAAGTCATAAAACTAGTTTTCAGGACTCGAATACGAAAGGAATAAACGAAGTGCGATTGCTTAAGAAACAAACTGGAACCCTCAATCCGTTCGAAATTATCGATAAAAAAGAACCAGTTGAGCAAGATGTTGAATGTATCACGACTCGGGAAGATAGTGGAAAACGTCGCCTTGCAATAAGTGGAGTAGCTGCAACTTCATTGGACATATTTGTGACTCCTATTGGAATCGAAGCAATTGAAAGACTTTTAACAGCTTTCCGACACTCTATACCAGCTATAAACCCATGTATACTGGTGCACATGTGTTATAGAGAATGTGTTTCGAAAAAGCATAGACAACCGCTGACAGAAAGTTTGTTTGCTGATGAAGATAATGGTGCTCACCAGAGTTGCACGGAAGTGAAAATTTCTTAGACGGAAGTCGGAAGTCGGAAGTCGGAAGTGAAATTCCTCAGACGGAAGTCGGAAGTCGGAAGTCGGAATTAAATTTTCTAGACGGAAGTCGGAAGTCGGAAGCCGGAAGTGAAAAAAACGGCGGAAGTCGGAAGTCGGAAGTGGGAAGTAGGAATTATGAGGTGGAAAATCTCACAAAATTGTCGAAAATTGGAGACATTTTCGAATTTTCGATAGTAATACATACTTTTCACGTGTTTCTAAGCTCAATTTTTTTTGAATTTACGTCAAATTCCGAAAAAAATTTCTATTCTAGAACTTCCGACTTCCGTCTAAAACTTGGTCCCAAAACGGAAGTCGGAAGTCGGAAGTCGGAAGTGACTTTTCTTAGACGGAAGTCGGAAGTCGGAAGACGGAAGTGAAAAAACCCCGGAAGTCGGAAGTCGGAAGTCGGAAGTCGGAATTCCGTGCAACTCTGGTGCTCACTATAGCATAGAAGCTGTGTAAAATATTTATATTTTCAGATTCTGAACCTATTTTCGAAGTGGACATCACCTTGGATCTTCCTCGAGTCACACTTGGCTTATTCCAATGCGGTCTCAAAAAGAACGTGATCAAGTCAAACAGTACTGACCACATTACTGCAAACATGGGACTGTTTTTAATCGAACGTGCTTTCATTCAGTCAAAACTGATACCTGCTGGAACTAGCGAGAAAGAATTCGGTAAAGATAGTTCTAATCTCTCCAGTACAATATATGAATTGAATGGAAGTGCCATTACGGTTCAGCTCCTGCAGCTGACTAATCGGGATTATCCTTATTTCGGCAGTAGTGCAACACCTACAACATCAAATAACTGGAATCAGTGTGCTGTTTCTAGACGACTGTGTAACTTGGAGCCACGGGTCATGCTCGATTTCGATATTTCTGATTCATCCATCATTCTGGATAGACGTCCGAAACTGTTCTGCCTTGGAGAAAAATTGACGACTACAGTGACTCAAATTAACACAACCGCTCCAACTTCAACTCCTATACCAGTGAACGAAACATCTATTTTTACTCCGAGCACAAGACTCGAAGGAATCCCGATAAAGAAGAAGTCGAAAATACGGTGGGAGCATCACGTAAAAGCGGAAATTAGATCTGTAACCACTTCATTAGTCATGGCTAGACCACAAGAGCTCACCGCAGGCGATGAATTCCCCATATACGAAGCGCTAGCTCCTGTAATGGTTTCTTGGCGGAGTGTTCTAGATAACTTTCAAAGAACAATCGATAAGACTATACATACTATCGTGTGTTGGAAAATCTTATCTATGGCTAAAATTATGAAACTCGCTTTGGATTCAACTAACGATAAAGTGGTTGTCCGAGTTGGAAATAATCGAATGGGATGCACACGTGTTCTTTTCGCTCATCAATCTTCGTGCCCGTCTTGTATTCTTCTCAAAACATTATTCCGGTGGTTCGCCTACGCTGAAAATGCATCCGTTGCTATCAATAATCGTTTGGATATTCGTCCAGAGTTTGAAGTCGAGAAAACAAGAAAGACAGCTCTCATGGCACTTCTTAATCGTTGGCAGTCGAAAGTAGGGAATGTGATGAAACTAGTTTCAAATGAAGATGCACAAAAGTTCAAAATTAATCAAGCCGACGAAGCAGCTGTAGTTGCAAAATGTACGAGAGGGAGACGGAAGTTGTTGAATGAAAAGGATCCTATGAAAAAAGAAACCCGTATTTTGATTGAAGCAGATAGTGAACAGTCAGTTTGATTGCCAATTTGTGAATCATATAACCGCTTTTTCAGGCCCAAAGCGACAAGGGAGAGAACCGATGCCACAAAAAAACTCGTCGGCGGGAGCACTACGGTTCAAGATGATTTGAACTTGAAAGGATACATAAATGCTATGGATATCCAACAGAAATCGTTTTATTACAACATATACCGATGGGCACAGATACAGTGGACTTCACTTGATAGCATAGATCAAGACCATTGGCATCTCGAGTACTCTATTGTACTACGAGAAGTCGACGTTAGAACGATGGCCAAAAGCATGAAAAACCATACAGATCACTCAAAGCGAGGCCTAACACCAGCTCAAGTGAAAGTTATACACATTCGAAATGCAAGGATAACTGGAGGAATGGTGTGGAAAATTGAGAGAGATGAAAAGCGAAAAATTCCACTTCAAGCGCAATGGAACATAGACTACAATGGAAATGTCGAAGAAATCCGGTTTCTAATTGGAACGGCCACAGTTTCACTTGCAAAAGAGCTCTACTCGGTCTTACGAGAAGTTTTGGAAGCGAAAAACGGACTGAGGCTTCACTCAACAGCAGAATCGGTATGTGTTGACTTGTGTTTCATCAAACTGACTTGATTTTCAGACTCCAATAACTAATACGAAAGCTTTCATACCAGTCGAAAATCAGTATGATCAGGGTGCCGCCTGGGACGAAGAAGTTCTGAACATGGTCAAAGACTATGAAAAGGACATGCTAAGTTCAAAAAATTCGAACCAAGAAGTGGGAAAAGTGGAAAAAGATGTGGTGGTGAATGGAAAGGTTGTTGTTTCATCTGTAGTACTGGAATCTGTTCTTAATGATCTTCACGCTGCTGTAACAATATCTCAAATTGACTTGATTCACTCAAGAACTCCAATAGTTATTGTTCTGCGAAATGCGGCCACAATTGGTACGCCCATTGATGAAAAGAAGACAGCCAAGTTAACTAAGGAATCCATAACTACACCCTCAAGAATTGATGATCTAACAATTTCTTTAACGTAAGGAGATTCAATTATAGCTTTTTGAAAGTTAGAAAAAACTTTTCAGAAAGATGAAACTGACTCTTTCTGAAGCTGACGGTACCAATAAGAAATCGGACATACTTCGTTGTACACTTGACTCTAGTTGGTTCAATATTTACACGTAAGGTTGCATTCAATTGTTCAATAGCAATGAATTGTAATTTCAGAAAACTGAAATCGGTTGGTTCTGTTAAAGAAATAAATCGATCTAGCAGTAAAGTCGTGGAGTCTATCGCAACTACAGTAACAGTACGATTAGGTGCACTTGAAGGAAACATCCCCATGGCTGCTGACTCTCTTCATGATGTCGTTATGAGACATGGAAAAGAATTCGAACGTCAATTAAACCGTCTTGCTGCCCAGCCAGCTTCAACACCTTTGAGTAGTGCTACGCCATTTCCTATCACGGGTCAGCCGTTACTCACCAAAGTATCTGAACGAAGAAGCCAAACCGCTCCAGACCAAAAGCCACTGGAAATGAAGCCTGCGACGGTAAACGAAGTCACTTTGAGCATTGAGCTGTCAAGCGTTGAAATGAACATAAAGCTTCTACCTAGTCTTCGAGCGAAGTATAGAATCAATCAAGCACAGAGTAAAGGTATCACTGGAGATAAAGCGAATTGGTCGATACTTTTGGATGAACACTTTTTTGAGTTTTGTGTCTCTAGTCGAGGTGGAAAAACAGAAACATTCAATCTGCTGTTGCCTTCTGTAAGATGTGATGGAATATATCAAGCAGAGCAAGGTACATCCTCCTATAGACCAAGTACTGATAAGAAGCATCGAGAAGGATATAGCCTTCAAATGACAGTCGTCCTTGGATCTGTAGACCACACATTTACAACAGAGCTACTTAACCAACTGATTATAGCCGTGCAGTCTTTCGGAACCGAACTTTCAGCTCTCATCAATAGGCAAGTAAAAGTGCAAAAACTATTACGTACAATCCAGTTTTTTTTTTGCTTCTATAGGAAGTGAGTCATCAAAGGATCGAAAAAACTCTGCTGCTAATTTGGAATTATTGGTGCCAGTTCAAAACCCACATCCTTCACAAGCTAAGAAGCCACCTTTTCTGTTCTCTATCAAAATAATAACGGAAGACTTACCGAAAAAGGAAAATAATAATAACGAGAGAGAAGAAAAAGATGGGAAGACACCACAAGCTGGAAGCATTTCGAAATCAGATCATAACCAAGTTGCACCTTCCTCTACTCAACAAAAAGCAATGCCATGGTTGCAACTTACATCTGTGACTCCAACTCAGACTGCCGTTCGTTTGAATATTCACAGTTTGGAGGGAGAATTAACCAATAAATGGGTTTTCAAAGAAGAAGGATACAAAGAACGAATCTATGGAAACGCTGTAGTTCAAAACTAGGACAAATAATTAAGCCTATGCGAATAAATGGTACGACAACAACAGATCTCCAAGAGTTTGCAACTTTTATGACCCAATTCCGAGTGGAGAACAAAGAACGTAGTATCTTCAATAGTTCATATTCCTACCATATATCCCTCAACAGGCCGATATTTTTGGTGAAAGCAGCTGCTATTGACAAGGCTATTCTTTTGTGGCTCAATTGCAAAAATACGTATGACTACTGGAGAAATAAAGCAGAAAAAGTGGTTCAGGAAAAAACGAATAAAAAACGATCAAATGCTGTCATGCTCTCGCTTACACAAATAACAGAAGATGCCGATATGAATCTCACCATGGCGATTGATAATGGAATGTATCTATGTATGCCACTTTACAGTCACGATGTCACTGAAGGAATGCCCGCATTAGTTTTATCTCTCCAAAAATCTAATCTCTCAGTATTGTCTAAGAAGGAATTCACTTGTAAGGCATCATTCAACGGGTTCAAATGTTCCATTGTTGACAATTTTGACGAACAAGCACTGACTCAATGTTTTTTGGATCCTGCCCATAGTGATCAGTCCAACTATATATTCTTCCCGGAAGGAACTTACCAACTATGCTCAAAAACCGAAGCGACAAGTGGATCTGCGAAATGGGTGCTCAATGTTTCTGCTGAAATGCAAGGAGTAGTAATAGATCTGGACACTAGAATCGGTAAACTGGCCAAACTTCTTCTCAACAGTTTTTCGATGTTCGGCAAAGATGACGATGATAAGTCGGCTTTTTGGGGAGATCAAGGAGATTTGGGTTCGGGTGAACAACAAGTAGAAGGAGCTTCTGAACTCAACGAACTGAAGGAAAAAGTGCGATGGATGGAAAAAAAGATGCATGAACAATCGAGAGATATTTCTGAACTGGCTGCCGGTGGTGTTTCCAGTGAACGGATTGAAGCTGAAAAGCATAAATTGAGACAGTATGAGTTGATTTGGTTCAAGGAGTTCAGGCGGAACATAGCTGAGAAGCCTAGAAAGGGTACGAGTGAAAGCAGGCATCATACAGTGAGTCAAAGTGGCGAGAATTTAAAGATAATTATTATCCATCTTTTAGGAAACTCCACCTCCGCCAACAGGAGTTGGATCTACATCTAGACGGAATTCAACGGCTAGATCTGCATCTGTGGCTTCCACAAAAGATATTTCTACTAAAGAACAGAGCACAGCTGACAGCGAAACAGTTGATTTCAATTTAGTTGTGAAAGTGAACATTAAATCGGGAACTTGTACAGTGAGAACTGAGAAAAAGGAAGAATCAATGCCGTTTTCTCCTCGTGAGTTGATTCAATTTATTAAAAGAATTACAAAATGAAACGTCTTAATTTAGCAAAAAAAGACTTCAAGGCTATGCTCAAACCACAAATGGCCACCACGACAACGTTCACTATCCCAAGTGTTAAAATCAGATCGTATTTTGTATCGGATCCAACGAACACTTCTTCAGACAAGTTTAACAATAAAAAAGGAGAGAAAATATCAAAAGAATCAGCAGAAGCTGCAGATAAATTATATGGAGAGCTCCTTACAAAATCTAAGTTCCGTAATAATGTAAAAACATGCGAAGAACCACGTGCTGTCAAGCCATCTAAGCGAGGATGTTTTTACATTATCGTTGGAGTGGCTTCCATGCCAACAGGGACTGTTGTGACTCCACATCTGGCAACTTATTTGGAACAAGTTCTTGAATCTCTTCCACCTTCTGCAGTTTTCCAGTATCAGAATAATACCAGAGAAGCATCGGTGATAGATGACGGAAAAGGAAAAGGTTCGTTTCACAATCGCAATATCATTCCATCTTATATGTTATCTTCTTTACTTTTCAGATAACAATGAAGTTCATAGTTTTGTGACTATGGACATGGCAGCATTCCCGATCGATTTTATGTTCTATTTGGATGTTCAAAGTTCAACTATTCGGTTCAATGTAAACCAGCCAACAGCAATAAGCGAGACTCAGTTTCATTGTCTCCTCACTCTTCCTCGTTGTACTCTTGAGCTGACATCAAAAAGTATAAAGGACAAAATCGACAACTACATTGGTGGAATTCACATTTCTGGTCAGTTCAAGGGGTTCAGTCTCAAAATCGTCGATTCTCGGGAACCGAAATCGGATTCATCTAGTGTGCTGCAACTCTATTTAGATGTACTCTCTTTCGTGTTTTCAAGAAACAACAATTCTTCAACTGAACCAGATAACCGTGTTAGGGTAAGCTAATTTAGAGTCGATTGCCTTGGAGTTATTTTTTCAGTTCGTTTGCTCTTCTCAAATCAGTAAAGCTTCAGTTGAATATCATTTCCGGAGACATGGAGAATTGATTCAATTCCTCAAACCGTGGTATCGATCAGGAATTGCCAGACGTCTATTCTTTGAAGATCAAGCTGCTCCGAGACCAAGAGATGATGTCAGTAATGTGACTGGAAAGGCCAGAAGCCGATTTCCCACAAATTCAAAAAGTTTGCATCCGCCTCCAAACATGATCAGCACAGAATCTGGTAGTGTTTTTCCACACCAGACTAAACCATGGACAGCTTTCGTGCTCACTGCAATCCATTGGAATGAATTCAAAGTGACTGCTTTCATGTTAACGACAATGGGAAAAGCCACATGGAAAGCCACAAAAGGATTGCTATGGGGAGAGGGAAAACTGAACTCATTGAACGAGCGAGATGTTAGTCTTTCTTCCGAACTAGGTTCGAGCGAGTTATGCGCTAAGGGTGGAGCCATCAGTGGAGACATCAAGTTGAATAATCTGAAAGTATTTGCAAATCATTCATTGGCAGGTGATTTGAAGCGATCACCTGTTAACAATGCAAAGATCCGTATTGAATGGATCACCACTAATATCGAGTGGATGAGTCGGCGAGTTTTAATTGCTAAATGGAGTGAACCTTGTTTCAAAGTGAGCGACTTTTACAATGGAATTCGAGAAGGAGAACACGTGAGCTCACTCTCGTTTAGGTTAATTCAAGCGAGTTGTTACAGATGGTGCTAGCCAAATTGGGAATGAACGTACAAGCTTCATGGAAAGATCTACAAGTTGTAATCACCAAGTCGACTGTAGATGACGTTACCACCATTGCTCACACATTAACTTCTTTCATTGGCGTAAGATAATTTCTTAACTTCAATTGTGAAAAATCTCTATTGTAGAAGCAACTCAAGAACTCTCGTATTCTTCTTGATAACTTCAATGCCGCTGCTACTAAGAAGCAAGTCCAGAAGCCGGTAGAAACACGAAAACATACAACAGACTTCTGGGGAAAAGTACTAGATTATGCATCTCTAATGCAAAAGAATGAGCAGTTAATGAGATTGATGGAGAACGAATCAACGAAAGTTGGTGGTCATATGGGACTAGAGGCTGGAGAAATATCATTAGTTCTCATGAAAGGAGACATGAATGCAGATACTTGGGCATTATTCCATCTCCGTGACGCTTGTATCACTTTCGAGCCGGAAGCATGTATGGAATTTTTGGATGGTACATCACAAGAGAAAATTGGAATTCTTCTAAAACAGTCACTGTGTCTGAAACTCGGGTCGGTAGAAGGGAACAACGCAGAAAACAGAGCCAACGTCTGCAGAGTTCATACTTCTGATAATACTTCAAGACAAATACAGAAGACGGAAGATATTTTGGAGTTCTTCATCGGAGGAGCTATGAAACAGAATGTAATGGAACTATTCCAGTTCCCCGGGCTTGTAGCCAAAATGACTTCCCAACAACTATGTGGAAATGAAAATGGGGGCAAATATGACTCGGCGTTCCAAACACCAATGGAAGTCGTGACTTCTTTCGTTTGCGATTTCTTCAGTGAAGTTGCAATTGAAACAAACTTCAATGTCCAAATGAAATTTTTGCCCGAACTGTTCAAAAGTTATTTCAAAGAATCGCCAACATCTTCTTCTTCTAGTAGCGAGCCAATAGGATCGGAAGGAGATAAAGATCCAAGAGATTTTTCATGCAACGAATGGAGGGTAGCACCAAATATTCGATTTATTGACTCAAATAAGTGGAAACCACCAGTTATAGATGAGATTCTGAAGAAACTCCAGGTGTGCAGTACTTGCGACTATGATTATTTCAATTTTTATTCTTCAGATTTTTGATCTTCGAAATACCGTGCCGAAAGTTATTCAAAGAGCAGTTCTCGACCCACTTGATGCTACACTTGCTGCATCAGTATTTGCAACTTTGCAAATAGTCGATAATAAAAAAACTATTCAAAAATTCAAAAAAGTAAGTATAATTTTTAAAAAGTTTCAATTGTAAGTTTATCCTTCAGAGTCAAGCAGATTTGATTGCACCAACGCCAAAAAGACGCAACAGTCGACAATTTAGTGAAGAAGAATCTGTGCAAATTGATATTCCGGATATTATGGCTAAAATATCAAATGCTTCTTCAAATTCTAAATTGGATTAATGTGTATATTCTTTATTCCAAAATTTAATTTAATTTCTGTTAACTTAGATAACACTTCCTGCTTCTTCTAAAATTTATATACTTGTTGCCTGTTACGGTTAAACATTTTGTAGCCTCATGAACTTCCAACTAACCAAATTCTGTGATTTTCAAACTGCCACAAACATCATACTTTAATAAAATATGTAATGCTTTTTGTTGACTAATGTTATTTACGGCATCATCCACTTTTCTGTCTTGCGAAGATCTTTTTAATAACTAGTTCGAATTGTTCAAAACACTAAGCGTGAGTATTGCAGCTGAATATAACCTCTCAAATTTGTTTCAGCAATTTTTTCAGACAGACATCTGTAAAATTTATAACAGAATTTACAGTTTTCCATCAGTTCGCTTCAATCACATTTTTGCTTTTCACCGTCACGGCACGGTGGCGGCGACTCATGGCCTAGGAAAAAGTGTGTTGAATACTCAGCCTAGTCCCCCAGCAGCGAAATGTATTCTGTGCGAGTTGACGTACGATCGTTCGATTTGTCAACCGTAGTCAAGCAGAAAATTCAGTTGTCTCTAACAATTTTTCGCGGAAAAGCGATAAAAAGCTCGCGGACTCTGTAAATCATCGAAAAAAAGTAAAATTCTCAGATAAACAATCGTTTATTATATACAAGAATAAAAATTATCAAACAAATTCAAGGGAAAAACACAAATTATGAGATACCTAATTTTTCGGCGGAAGTCGCCGTATGGAAGTCCGAAACTTGTAGCTGACGTCCTTTTTTTTGTCCGGCGACCTGAAACAATGACTGAATCGTCTAACTGCTGTATCCCGACGCTTATATGATCAACGGTGAAGTCTCTGATGGACTGAATGTCTGTTTTCGCCCTAATTTTTCGACTAAATGTCATTTTTCTCGAAAACGAACTCCATAGCAAGTGGTAAAGATGTTAACAGTACATAGAAGACACCCGTGGCGAGGTCCTGTCAAAGTTTCGCAGAATCTGATGGAAGGATTTTCGAGAAAATCTACATTTAGTGCTTTTCTGGGTGATTTTTGTACCATATTCCTAATTTTCTCACAAACTAACCCATAACCAGGAAAATCGCTTCCATCAAAATTTGGATAGGACTACGGCGGATGTTTTGGCCAAGTTTTAGAAAATCTGATGGATTTATTTTTGAGAAGTGATTTTTTGAAGCATTTTTCTAGCCCTCATAACGTCCAGTTCGCGTTTTTCGCAAAAATCTACTGAATAACGAGTGGTAAGCTTCACGAATAAACACGGCAGGGATCAAGACAAATGTTTGTGTTAAGTTGCAAGAAATATTATAAAGTAGTTTTTGAGAAAAACCGTCGCAAGACTGTCAAAACATACCCTCGTGTCTGCGACGATTCCTGGAGCGTCGCTGGCGAAGGGAGCCTGCAAATATTTGAAATTTTGTATTTCATGCTTTTTTACACTTAGTAAATGAAAAAAAATAAAGAAAAAACAGGGAAAACTGAAAAAGGAAAACGCAATGCTTAAGCAACTCAATGGAAGAATGAGTGATTTTCCTAGGCCATGAGTCGCCGCCACCGTGCCGTGCCGTAAAAACTGTTGTCAAGCAAACGTGCTCCATCGCTAACCGTTTTCTTGGCGATTTTTCTTTTTCCTTCTGAACGATTTTTCTCTGTTAAACTTATAAATTGCTCTTGCATCATCATAAATATTTCAGAAAAACGCCAAAATGTCAGTGCCAGACAAGTTTTTTGGTCGCTATCAGCTGGATAAAAGCGAGAATTTCGATGAATTCCTCTCCTCGAAAGGTGTCAATTGGTTCGTCCGACAGATGATCAAGTTGGCTGGACTCACGAAAATCATTTCTCAAAATCAGGAAGCCGGAAAGTGAGATTTTTAATTAATGTTGTTAAACAACGTTGCTGAACATTTGCGACGTTTCCACACATTCTTTTTCGAGGATATACAGTTTTGCCAGACTGACATGCTGCTCATATGTCGTTTCTTTCTTTTGCAGGTACAACATGGAGAACCTCACCTCGAAAAAGAACACAAACTACCAAGGATGGGAGCTCGGGAAAAGTTTCGAGGCACCTGGATTGGATGGGAATCAGCATCAGGTTGGTAGAGAAATGTTAAATTGAAGTAGCCCATAAAGAATAGAAAATATACGTTTATCATATGTTGTGTCACGTTTAAAAGTAAACGGTTCTGGAGCAGTTTTGGATATGTTTCGAGCGAACACCTGATCGGGTTCCTCCTATGTTTTCTACATATTATGTCCAACTTTGGTCAGCAAAAGATTTCCATGAAATTAATCTTCGCCAAAATTGGCCTAATCGAACCGTAGAAACCGTTAAATACGAACATTCGCTCTAAAAATTGCTGCAATGTCTTCCAACGCGTCGACTCAAATAGTAAAGCAGAAATAATCTCATCGATGAATACCAAACTAATTTCAGATCACATTCGAGTTCAAAGACGAAACACTCTCCGAACATCACATTCGACTGAACGAGCCAGAGACAAGCGCGGAGACATATTTCTACACAGTCGACGATCAGAATCAATTGGTAATGCGCATGGAGAATAATGGAATCGTCTGTCGTCGTTGGTTCAAGAAGGTTGAGCAGAAGTGATTCGATTGTTTTAGTTATTGTTTTTCTATATTTATCAGCTAATTTTTAAATTATTGTGCCTTTTTAACCTTTAAGCATAATCTTATAGATAAAATGTGATTCCACTGTAGTCAAAACGCACTCGAACAGTTGCAATAAGTTGCCCTCGCAATGCGTGTTCGTCAGATATCTCGTCCCTTCAAGAATTAGTTCGAAGAATGATGTCATCAAAGCACATTGTGAACTCCGTTTGTTTACCGCAACAACATTGCACTTCCAAAGAAACTTGGCATACTGCCAGCCGGCGTGGTCGTAGCTGACAGACAGGCTTTACGATGGGATGTAGATACGCGCACTTTTTGCGCTCCGGGCAACTGTGGGTTACACTCGAAGAGGGACATTCCATTCCGTTTACACTAAAAAGAGAAAAGAAATGCGCAGGATATATTAAGCGGGTGAAGGAAGGAAAAGGTGATAGATTTGAAAACAAAACAAAGTGCGCTCTTGAAGGGAAATGTTGAATACATGTGTGATGGAATTCAGCGAGAAGAATGAGTTGAAAAGTGTTTGGAATTGTAACAATAACAGTTCGTAATCGAGCATATCAGCGGTTTGTGGCTTCCATGAAAGTTTTCGATTGAAGTATATCCGAGTTAGAAAGATTGTTCCATGACATCAGAAGTCTTAATTTTTCCGGGGGCAAAAAAACTGTGATTTTTGCTGAATTGCCAACTTGAAAAAGCTTGAAATTGGTTGAAAAATTGTCTAGCTGCGTGGAACACGCCAATCCTGTTCATGTGCTGATAGAAACGGAGGTTACAGAAGAAGTTGAATCGGGAGAAATGCCACATTTGAGTATGCTAACGCATATATTTTGCTACGAGAACAGCGTTAAGTTTGATTCCTCTCTCATGTTCATACGGTTACAGATTCTAGAGGTTCTAGAGGATTCTGATGATTCTAGAGGTATACTTAACCAATCAAAACTTCTCGTTTCATCTTCAATTCTAGTAAGCTCAAAACCACCATAGTTTCAACATTCTGTTTTCGATCATTTTCCATGGAACCTCAAACGTCAATGATCCCCACTCTGGCATCGAATGGGATGCTTCTCAACATTTTGCCCCGTTGCCATTTCTTTTTCGATTAGTTCTCTTTTGTGAGAGACACCAAGTGGCCGTGTGTGTTGCAAAAAGAAAGTCCAACCTTCTGGCGGCTTACAACTTCTTCTTCTTCTTCTCCATCTCCTTTCGACTCTCATTAATCTGCGAAAGGTTGGATTGAGGCCGCCTGCTCGCGCCTGTCACCTCCATAAATAATTGTGCTCTCTCTCTCTGTGCTCTTCCACTTCTTCATCTGCTTCTTCTTCTTCTTCTTGTTTCACGCTGACTCATCATTCCACCACCCTCTTCTCCACTGATCCCGGAATGTGATAGGAAGAATTGATAGCAGAAATGAGAAAGAAGTGAAGAGATAGATACACGTGTAACTGATTGGAGTCGAAATGTGTGTGGCAGATGATGGGGGGCTCTTGTTGTTGTGACACTTTTTGATAAAAGTGATTGATGGCGGTTTCGGTTTCAAAACATGTGTGGCAAGAAGGGAAAAGATTCTTTGATCTTAGGGAGTTCCTCGCATTCACTGTGAAATGAGATCCTCGAAATGATGAGATTGTAAAGCTAAAATTCTGACTTTTACAGGTTCCTCAATGCATTTAATTGGAATATCAAGTCTAATGGAGAGTTTTTCAGCTGAAGAAACTGTATTTTCAAACTCTACTAGGGAATGATCAAAAATAGAGGGTATAAAACTTTTCAAATCAAGACTGATATTCTTCAAAAACTTTCTAAATTTTTGAGGATATTAGAGGATGGGCAGTTCTGTAGTTTGACTCAATTTGGATACTTTACTATCACCGGATCATGCTTAAAAGCCGCACTGAAGTAGTAATTTTGGAAAACAATTGAAGCCGTAACTTCTTTACAAAGGCGCGAAAACGAAAACCGATTTCAGATGCCTGATCAGCGTGCTCACGGCTTCCGGATGATCCATAGCACAAAAGTTCACTTCAAGGTTTGACCATTTTACATTTCCCTAGCTAGAATATCAGTCAAATACGAGCTTCTCTATTGAGTTTTCCATAGTTCGAGCCCAGATTCAACGAAACTTTTGAATCTATCTGCAACATTCTAAGACCGCCCAATCTCTCATTTTTTATGGCTGAGCTCAACCGCCATCTGTGCTCTAAAAGTTTTATGACAGGGCTCTCGTTTCTCACATTTCCAAAGAGCCCCACAAAAACGGCTTTTTCCATCCATTCAACCCGACGATCATAAACTGTTCTCTTCTTGTGAAATGTGACCCATCTGACCCTTCTTTTTTGTTTATACTTTTGATGGTGAGAATTGGAAGATGGAGAAGCGAAGGAACCACGAAGCAAATGGGGGAAAGGTCCAATCTCCATTAGAACAACAACAACAAACTCTACTATATGAGATGAATGTTTATATGCACTTTACTGCAGAAGAGAAAGCCAACACGATGATGAAGTGCCGCCATCTCAAAGAAGAATTGATAACCCCAATCGTTTTTTTTTCGTCTGTTCAACCCTGGCACGAAACACTCTCAAAAGCTTGAATCAAAAAATGTTACACACACACGCAAGAGCCGCCTCAACTTGATTAATCTTTTCTATATCGTTTTGATCATCTCTTACTACTTCAGACACTTCATTGCACCAAAATCGCAGGTGGAAGCAGCTGCAGTGGGTCATCCGAAATTGTCGAATACTGATGACAGCTGCAACACACTTTTTTTGGTCAAAACTATACGATTTCTTTTCGAAATGAAGTGGAGAGGAACGCAGCTGTGGATGGTGCCAAGTACAGAGAAAAAACTGTGGAAATTTAGTGAAATTTAGAAATGCAGGTGTTCATTGTGCCCTGTACTATAGCTCAATTGTGCGAGAGCTCTTCAAGTGCAAACATCAGGGATCAGAATGGTTGAATATAGTGGAAATAGGTCCACTGAAAAGTCATTGTTGGAAGAGTTGGGGGGGGGGGGGGGTGTACCAGTAGAGACCTATAATATGGAGTTATCACTGAAGCTGAACTGATAAAATCATCCCGCTGGAAACATACCAATCAGTACCATAGTAGACTATCTAAAAATGGTGTGCCCAAGGAAAGTGATCTCTGTAGCACTACTGAACCTGATATTGCTCTACTGGTCCAAATTTTCTAAATAGGTTGAAATTTTGTATAAGTTGAACTTTCGCTCTTCTCTCTCCTTTTGCAATTACGCACCTGTCTAGACTGTTTGCATTACAAGGTTAATTTGTTAAAGAACCTAATCTCTTATCTCTCAATCACAGAAGCCTGACCGCAAAAATCATTAGCATCGCGCCGTTAAATTGGAGTACTTCTGTAATCATAAATTTCGATTTATGGTTACCGTTCTTCTCTTTACTGCAAACCAATTTAGAATGATTTCTTGATTTCTTTCTCTATTCATCTTTGATTCTTACGACTTCCGATGGTTCTCTCAAAAATTGTATATTTGATATGGATTGTTTATAAACACTAAGAAAATGGTTTGATCGTCTAAACTTATTTACGAAACGATTCATAATCAAAACATAGCTGCATCGAAAAATAAACACTTGCTCTTGCTCATCTTTACTTTTTTTTCGGCTGCCATAGAATTGGTTGAAATGAGCAAACGCGTTGGAAGCATTTTCAGATCACAAACACAGCAAACAATCTGGAAACTGAAGTCGAAGGAAACCCAATTGCTCTGTAGATTATACATGCACTAGAGTATAACCCAAATACTTTCTTTCTAACAACATCTTTGTTTTTGAAAATCATCAAGTTCAAAATTCATCAATGCCAATCCATGGCATGTTGAAACCGGAGCCCACCTGGTCAACGAGATGAGTTGACAAGACAAAAGATATGTTATCAATCAACACTTTTCACTCAAAGAAAACTCGCGGATCAAAACTCTTCAGAGCACAGAAGACACACGTCTGGCGGGAAGAGTCTGACCTTTGTGGCCCTGTAAAAACGCCATAAATCTTTTTCCCGAAGATTCTTGTTAGGCCTAGAATAGCAAAAACTTTTTCTCTCTTCTCTCTCTTCCCGTCTCTCATAACGATGACTCAGTCTTCGAAAGTGGGCGTGGCTTCTGTGAGCTCTCAACCATCTGGCGACTCCACCCCTTTTCCACGACGACGCTTCACACCAGAACAGGCTCCGGAGAGGTGTCAGTTGCCCTTCATTTTCCTTCGGACTAATTTGGTCTCTCATGTTCTCCGTTCTTATCACAAATGACCCTGGAGTCTCTGTCTGGGTCTCTTTGGACCTTCAAAATAGTTGCTATCAGAGGGAATAGTTGCGTAAAAGAGCTCTCACGACATTTGACCCCTTTCTTTCCACTATCATCTCCTCCTAGTTTCTTTCATATATTACACTCTCTTGATAGTTCTTCTCATCATCTCCCCCTTTTCCCCAAAGAGTAGGAGGAGTCCTTCTCTCCACAAAAAAGAAAAAGAGAGAAGTGACAACACTGGAGCACGTTCTTTCAAATTTGTGCCAATTTACTTTTCGTCCCTATCTCTCTATCTAGATTTTGGCCAATCGTTCTGAAATTCCAGCCACTTTTCATACCGTATATAGAGATTTTTGTTTACTCTTCTTCTTTTTCAAATCTTCTTTTTCTTTCCAATTTTTCTCCACTTACCAATTCACGTCTTCAGAGTGTGTGCTCCTCCCTCTCTCTCACTAACACCTTACCCAATACCATCAGTTAGTGATATAGATTGTGTCACTGCAGACGTCACACCATGAGGTTGCTGCTCTTCTCGGCAGCCCTTCTTCTGTGCTCCGTCCCAACGTGGGCCTTCTCTCTGTCTTCGTTTTTTGGCAGCAATGCTCCACAGGTAACTTTGATTTGAACCTTCAGATCCATTTTAACCTCACAAAATTCAGAAGCCATACCTTCATCCACTTTCCCCTCCGGAGCGGGAACCAAGTCTTCGGATGAAACGACAGGCATATCAGGTGTACGTTGATGGAGATGTCTCGGTTACCGTAGACAAGTCTGGACAAAAAGAGACTGGCAACTGGGGTCAATGGGTTAAAGAGAACGAGTGCTCACGCAGCTGTGGCGGAGGAGTTCAACTCGAGAAGAGACAGTGCAGGTTAGTTGCGAAAAGATAAAGGAAAATAGTGGGTTGATTTCTGATTTTGAAGGGGGGATATTTTGGGTCATTTTTTCCTTCAGCTCGTTTTTTAGTAGTCCAATTTTTGTGTTCAAGTTACTCTTCCCTTTCTGTTTTTTCTTTCATTACCTATCAAGTCAACTCATGAATAATACAGCTAAAAACCATTTCTGACCATCCCAAATTGAAATTTTCCATATTAACATGATCATTTTGGCACCTCCAAACATTCCAAATATACACCCAACTCAAAACTTTCACCGGAAAAGTATTCGCTAAAGAACTTTCACCGTAGAAATTTCAATCAGAGTCAGAGTTAGAGGGAATATCTATTCTAGTGCACTTTTTCCTTCAGATCGTTTCTAGTGGTCTAATTTTTGTAGATAACTTACTCTTATCTTTCCGTTTTTTTTCATTCATTTCTTATCAAATCAACTCATCAGAAGTAGAGCAAAAAACCGGTTTCTCAGAAGACTATGAATTCAAGCATAAAGCTTTCTTTTTCTTCCACGGGTTATTATGAGCTCAAAAAAAAAAGCTTAATTCAAACAGAACCAGAAATAAAATATAACTGATTCCTTCTTTGGAACCCACATTTTTTTCAGCGAACTAACAGACGGTTTATACCAAATTCCTTTTTTTAAAGCCTTACTTTTTTCCCTCATCAAATCATGTTTTCCTTATTTTCAGTGGAGACTGTACTGGAGCTTCTGTTCGTTACATCTCTTGTAACTTGGAACCATGTGAGGCTGGATCCGATTTCCGTGCCGAACAATGCGCCAAGTACAACGATGAGGCTCTCGATGGAAACTATCACAAGTGGAGCCCATACAAGGGAAAGAACAAGTGAGCTTACAAAGAATAGGCTTTTTCAAGAGTTTGATTCTTTCAGGTGTGAACTTGTTTGCAAGCCAGAATCCGGAAACTTCTACTATAAATGGGCTGATAAGGTGATTGATGGAACCAAGTGTGACTCCAAAAGCAATGATATCTGTGTTGATGGAGAGTGTCTTCCAGTTGGATGTGATGGAAAGCTTGGATCTTGTAAGTTTGGAGTTTTAAAGATTCATCTCATTATTTTCAAATTTTCAGCCCTCAAGTTCGACAAGTGCGGAAAGTGTGATGGTGATGGATCTACCTGCAAAACCATCGAAGGACGTTTCGACGAGCGCAATCTTTCTCCAGGATACCATGATATCATCAAGCTTCCAGAAGGAGCCACCAACATCAAGATTCAAGAAGCCAGAAAGAGCACCAACAATTTGGCTCTTAAGAACGGATCTGATCATTTCTATCTCAATGGAAATGGATTGATTCAAGTTGAGAAAGAGGTCGAGGTCGGAGGAACCATCTTCGTTTACGATGATGCTGAACCAGAGACTCTCAGTGCTCAAGGACCACTCACTGAAGAAATCACTGTTGCTCTTCTCTTCAGAAAGGGAAGCCGTGACACTGCCATCAAGTACGAATTCTCCATTCCACTCGAAGAGGAAGTCGACTACATGTACAAGTTCGATTCATGGACTCCATGCTCTGTCACCTGCGGAAAGGGAGTTCAAACTCGTAACCTCTATTGTATTGATGGAAAGAGCAAGGGACGTGTTGAAGATGGACTTTGTGAGGAGAACAATGCCACCAAGCCAGAATTTGAGAAGAGCTGTGAAACTGTTGACTGTGAAGCTGAATGGTTCACCGGAGACTGGGAATCCTGCTCATCTACCTGTGGAGATCAAGGACAACAATACCGTGTCGTTTATTGCCATCAAGTCTTTGCTAATGGACGTCGTGTTACCGTTGATGATGGAAATTGCACTGTTGAGAGACCACCAGTCAAACAGACTTGCAATCGGTTAGTGATCTTCTTTCATAAACAACATTTGTTTATGCTATACATTACCAGATGGATTCATTCCTCTTCCATTCTCTTCATCTAGTTAAGCAGAAAGTATAAACTAATAAACAAATTCTCTGCAGATTCGCGTGCCCAGAGTGGCAAGCTGGACCATGGTCGGCTTGTTCTGAAAAGTGTGGAGATGCCTTCCAATACAGATCAGTCACTTGCCGTAGTGAGAAGGAAGGAGAAGAGGGCAAATTGTTGGCTGCTGATGCTTGCCCATCTGATGAGAAGGAGAAGTTTGACACTGAACGTACTTGCAATTTGGGACCATGTGAAGGACTTACCTTTGTCACCGGAGACTGGAACTTGTGTACCCGTTGTAATGATACTGAGGAGACTCGTGAAGTTAGCTGCAAGGATTCTCAAGGAAGAGCCTATCCACTTGAGAAGTGCTTGGTTGATAACTCCACCGAACTTCCAACTGATACCAGGTACAATATTTCCCATCAATTATTCTTATAAATATTCATTTTCTTTTAGATCCTGCGCCACTCAACCACCATGTGTTTATGAATGGACTGTCAGTGAATGGAGCAAATGTACGACCACATGTGGACACGGACACAAGACCCGTCGTGTCATCTGTGCCATTCATCAAAACGGAGGACTCGAAGTTGTTGATGAGGGACACTGTCAAGCTGAAAAACCAGAAGGAAAGACCAACTGTACCAACGAGGAGAAATGTACCGGAACTTGGTATGCCTCTTCATGGTCTGAGTGTACTGCTGAATGCGGAGGTGGAAACCAAGAACGTGTTGCTGTCTGCTTGAACTACGACAAGAAGCCAGTTCCAGAATGGTGTGATGAAGCTGTGAAGCCAGTTGAACAACAGGAATGTAACGTCGATGCTTGCCCAACTTGCGGTGATTCTGAATTCGGATGCTGCCCAGACAACACCACTTTTGCTACTGGAGAATTCAACTTTGGATGCTCCAACTGCTCTGAAACTGAGTTTGGATGCTGTGCTGACAACGTCACTGTTGCTACCGGACCAAACTCAAAGGGATGTGAAGAATTCGTCGAGTCTCCACTCAACCTTGAAGCTGATGTTGCTGCTGCTGATGCCGGAGAGGCTTCAGGAGATATGCCAGAGGCTCTTTGCAGTGTCACCAATGAGAACGGAGAAGCTGCTGATGTTGAATGTGCTACCATTGCTCCAATTGCTGCTCTTCTCGACGGAGAACTTTTCGGAAATGAGACTGATGCTTCTAACGAGACACTTCACTGCTCCAAATCTGAATTTGGCTGCTGTCCAGATTGGTTCACTCCTGCTTCTGGAAAAGGCAACCAAGGATGCCCATCTTTCACTCTTGGAAGCTGTAATGAGACTCAATTCGGTTGCTGTCACGATGACGTCACTCTTGCTCGTGGAGCCAACCTTGAAGGATGTGGGGAACCATCATGTGCTGCTTCCCTCTACGGATGCTGCAAGGATCGTAAGACCATCGCCTTCGGGCCACATTACTCTGGATGTGAAAGATCTTCATTCCCATGTGAACTCAGTGACTTCGGATGCTGCCCAGATGGTGAAACTGCTGCTCTTGGAAAGAACGGAACTGGATGCGGAGAGAACTGTTTGACCACCAAATTCGGATGTTGCCCAGATGGAAAAACCACCGCCAAGGGATCTCACAATGAAGGATGCGGTTGCGAGTTCGCTCAATACGGATGCTGTCCAGATGGAAAGTCTGTCGCCAAGGGAGCCGGATTCTATGGATGCCCAGAAAGCTGTGCTCAGAGCCAGTTCGGATGCTGTCCAGATGGAAAGACACGTGCTCGTGGAGAGAACAAAGAAGGATGCCCATGCCAATACACTCGCTACGGTTGCTGCCCAGATGGAGAAACCACTGCTTTGGGACCAAGAAATGATGGATGTGACAACTGCAGATATGCTAAGCACGGATGCTGCCCAGATGGAGAGACCAAGGCTCTTGGACCAGATGGAGCTGGATGCCCAGCAACCACTACTCCACCATTCCTTATGGGAGGAACTGTTGCTCCGCACAAAATCATTGCTTGCAATCAATCACAAGAAAGTGGAACTGTTTGCGGAGCCGGATACAAACTTGTGAGTTCAAATCTTAGCATATATTTGAATTCTATTTTCTTTTATTTCAGTCATGGCACTACGATACCACCGAAGGACGATGCAACCAATTCTGGTACGGAGGATGCGGTGGAAACGAGAACAACTTTGCCACTCAAGAAATGTGTGAGACCATCTGCGTTGAGCCACCAAGCAAGGGAAGATGTTACTTGCCACGTGTCGATGGACCACTTCGCTGTGACCAACTTCAGCCAAGATACTACTACGATCATACCAAGAAGCACTGTGTTGCCTTCTGGTGGAGAGGATGTCTCGGAAATGCCAACAACTTCAATTCTTTCGAAGAATGCTCCATGTTCTGTAAGGATGTCGGACCATATGAGGCACCAACTACCGCTGCCCCACCACCACCACCACAAGCTCCACAAAACATTCAACAAGCCACCCAACAACCAGAAATTGACATTGTTGCCGCTGACACTCCACAAGCTCCAGCTGCACCACAACAACAACAACGTCAATCCATGGAAGAGATCTGCAGAGATCGTCAAGATGCTGGACCATGCGAAGATTATTCTGATCAATGGTTCTACAACGCTTTCAGCCAACAGTGTGAGACTTTCACTTATGGAGGATGCGGAGGAAATCTTAACCGTTTCCGTACCAAGGATGAATGTGAGCAACGTTGCTTCTTCGTTCACGGAGGACAAGCACCAGCCCGCAAGGCTGATCCAGCTCAACAAGCTCCACAAGCCCAACAAGCCCAGCAGGCTAACATTGTAACTCCACCACAAGAGAAGAAGGTTGTCATTCCATGTAAGTTTTATTTATTATTTCCTGATGAATGGTTTTGTATGAGCCAAGTTTTCTTTTAATTTCAATGAGAATCCAATATGATTTTGCACGTTTAAGCATCCCAAATTCCATTTCAGCAAACAACAAACAACGTGAAGTCTGCCACTTGAATGTCGATCAAGGACGTTGTAAGGGAGCATTCGATTCATGGTACTATGAAGTTGCCACCGGTTCATGTGTCTCTTTCAAGTACACCGGATGTGGAGGAAATGCCAACAGATTTGCCAGCAAAGAACAATGCGATGCTCTCTGTGTGAAGCCAGCTAATGAGCCAGAAGCTGGAAGTGGTATGCATTATTATTATTATTTTGTCTTGCATTATTTTAGTTCTTTGAATTATTGCGTAGTTTGAAAACTGCAAAACTTCTGTTGAGTCATTCATGAATTCTTCTAAATTCATTTTTTATTTAGATGGACCAGCCGGATCAAACTCTGTCTGTGACGAAGCCAAGGACACTGGACCATGTACCAACTTTGCCACCAAATGGTACTACAACCAAGCTGATGGAACCTGCAACAGATTCCATTACGGAGGATGCCAAGGAACCAACAACCGATTCGACAACGAACAACAGTGCAAGGCTGCCTGCCAGAACCACAAAGACGCTTGCAGTCTTCCAAAGGTTCAAGGACCATGCTCCGGAAAGCACTCGTACTACTTCTTCAACTCTGCCAGTCAACAATGCGAGACCTTTGTCTACGGAGGATGTCTCGGAAACACCAACAGATTTGCCACTATTGAAGAGTGTCAAGCACGATGCCCACGTAAGTAGATAGCACACCATCGTCTATTTACCTTACCCCCTTATGCTTTTCCCCTTTATTATTTTCCCATTTGCATTATAATCTAATTCCAAGTACACAAATTCTACCCGTATCTTCTCTTCCTCACTTTTGAACCACTCCGATTGGAATGGTTTCTCCCCGGGCACATACGTGTGCACCCACTGCCTTTAACTATTTATATTTCATTTTTTCAATTTTCTGTTACTTTCCTTGCTTCCCCCCAATTTTCCCCCTTCTTCTGATTTCCTTTCCAATTGTTTCCAGTTTTCTTCATAAATAAATAAAGTTGAAAAAAGAGTCTAAGTAATTCAAATGAACTGCATGCTTTCTTTCCTGTCTTTACCCTTGCATGAAACTAAAACTTAGAATGCTGTGTTACTGACTGTGTGCTCTTTTTCCAGCCGGAAGTGGAACGACTACAACCACGACTACAACGGAGCTTCCAAGTTTGTCACTGCTTCAAGAGGATCCGCAGCCACGGCCAGCTTTTTCGTTGAAGTAAGTTATTGCATGTGAAATAACTGTGTGGTTAGTGATATAAAACGGTTTGGGTGAGAATGCTGAAAAAGATTTGCTGACATTTTTGCAATATGATCACTAGCTTTAGCTTTGAGAACAGTTTTTGGGGCTGCGGATCAAAAACACGAAACCTGATGATACGGATAGTGAGACAACATTACAGAATAGAAATGTGTATTAAAAAGAGTATTAAAAAAGTTGCCAGACGTATTTTGAAGAAATCTCCATTATCTTCAAGTCTAATTTTGAAATTTTGATAGCACATCTTTGAAATTGAAGCAAAAATGATGTTAGAAACTGATCAAACCAATTTGAAAAAAGAAAACGAAGGGCTGTTAACAAGCCCGTGAGATATCTGTAGATTCAGCAAACGAAAAGAAGGTTGTTTTATCACTAAATATAACCAGGATCAACTTGGCTTCAACGAATGGAACATTCCAATTACAGCTTTCTCTATAAATTACAAAAACATTCCAGACAAGCTTTTGCTCATAGTCGTCGTCGTGACGCTCCTTATGCCCGTTCTGTCTCTGCTCGTCATCATCACGCTGATTCCAATGTGGAACGAATTGACTGTTATGCCGTCCCAGATCCAGGATCTTGCGCGTAAGACTTCAACTGAAAGCAGAACAAAAACTGACTGAGTCTTTTTCAGAGACTACCGTCTTGTCTGGCACTACTCTGCAACCAGCAACTCTTGCCGTCAATTCTATTATGGTGGATGTGCTGGAAACACAAATCGTTTTGATAATCGTGAAAAGTGCGAGACTTCATGTGTGGCTAAGATTGAGGAAAGAGTGGAGAGTGTGTCAGAAGCATCGAAATCTTTGGAAGAAGTCAGAATCACCGATCCACGCTCCGACTCTCATTTCGGCTACCACGATCCAGAGGCTGAACAAATGGAAGACGAAGGAGAATATGTGATTGTGGACACTGGAGCTCTTCCAGAATTGTGCATGCTTCCAGAACAAAGAGGATCATGTTACGACAGTATTCTGAGATGGAGGTAATAAACTAAACTAAAACTTCATTCACACATATATCAAACTGTTTCAGATATGACTCTGAAAAATCTCAATGTGTATCGTTCATGTATTCTGGATGTAATCCAAATGCCAATCACTTCACCAGCCAGGTATGTCTATTTGGTGTCTTTTCTGATAACCGGGGATTTGTTATCAACTTTGATTTTTTCTTTTCGAATCGCCATTTTGAGAACAGCAGGTTCACTTCTTCTTCGATTCCGCTCTTCTATTCTAGCCTCTTCTGAGTCCTCATCTGCGTCATGAGCAACTGTTTCCTCACTAGAAATAGCTTTGTTTGCTCAATGTTTTTAGAAAACAACTCACAATTTCTGTAAGCGCACTGTATTTGTAAGAAGCCTGTGCCTCATCGCAGTATCTTCTCTGCTTCTAGCCGCATTCTGAAATTTTTGATTTACCCTGATTTTTTTGTCAAGTGAGCTCACCGCAAGATTTGCATTCTTATGCACGCAACGTAGAAAGCAAACGACGATTCCAACAAATGAAATTACTGCCACACATACACTGATTATTTGGAGACGGTCACGGATCTGAAATATTAGAGCGAATGTCAATTCAGCTCACAATAAGAAAATAAACTCACGTCCTTCTTAACTTTCTGCCTATGCTCCGCTGCCTTCTCGATATGTTTCTTCTTGCTCAAATCTAGCTCACAATAAGGGAAGGGTTCGATAAGTGGTCCATGTTTTCTACATTGTTCACACCGTCGACCAACAAACTTATCCGGGCAGATACAAGAAAGTGTTCGGTTTTTGAAATCTGAAAATTTGGAACATATTCATGACAAAAAATAGTTGATAATAGACGTACTTGGTGTTCCAAAAACACAAATAATCTTGTCACAATAGTCTCCTTCGAATCCATTATTGCAAATGCATCTTCCATTCCTTAGAAAGCCTTCAACACATTTGCTCGTGTACTGACATTCACTACCAAAGTATGAGCCAACACATTCGCATCTATCTTTTTTCCACTCTCCTTTGTTTCCACACTAAAACGTTCTCTAATACAAGGGCACACTGATAAGAGTCTTACTTTTTCCGTCGGCTGATAATCACACATCTCCCCTTTCCATCCTTGTTCACAAATGCAAGGGGAATTGAATAGAAGACTTTCCGGGTCGAATCGAAATCCAACTGATATTCCATGAACTGGAATTCTATTGACATTTAGTTCTGATGACATTCATAAATCACCTACCACATTCGAAATGTTCACAGTGATCACCGGTTTGTCCTCTGATGCAATGACAAATACCACCTGCGTATATTCCGCCATTCCTACATTTCGCTCTCGGATCATCTAACGCCACATTGTCCAGTACATTTCTTTTTTGAATGATATGATGAATATCAATCAAAATTTCTTCGTCTAGATTATCATCCGACGCTTTGGCTGATAAGAAAAATAAAAATAGAAATAGTGAAAAGAGGTATTGCAAACAATACATAACTATCGCTACCTACTACTGACAGGTATGCAGGTACTATCAATTGATTAATGTATTGTGTTGTATCATCATGTCATTGAGAAGAGAGACTGAGATGAAAAACAGTTCATTGAGAGGAAAGAAGAAAGAGATTAAATGACGTAAGTGATTAACCGGAGATCAGAATATAGAGCTTCCTTGATTTATTTTCTGTGGAGACAGTCGCGAGATTCAGATTCAAATTCGATTTGCATGTTGATAGTTCCAATGTTGAAGAAGGTTTTTGGATTCTCTCCAGAAGACACAAATGATTTTGGAATGTTGAAAGTGACTCTTCTTTGGCAAGGCTTGATTCCATCATCACAATCGTGGTAGATATTAAGCTTTGGATCAATAGTCATAACTTCAGAAGTATGTCCAGTAAGCAAAAATTGCCCAAGAGAATCAGTAGTTCCCTCGGCAAGAAGATCATCGAGATCTGGTCCTAAAATAATGAGAAATTTTAGCTTTTAACTACGAAAATAACCAACCAGTATCATCATCGTAAAGCTTGACTTTCGTATTAGCCAACGGCTTATCTCCACACATCAGAACTCCTTTGACACCAGCAGACTGCGTGAAGACTGCTTCAGAAGCAGCAAAGAGCAAGAACAAAGAAGAAATGCAGAGAAGTCGAGACATTTCCGACTGAAACTGACTGATTTCTTACAAAAGTGTCTGGAGAGAAACTCTTTTTATTGACCTCGTCAGAAGAGAAAAAGAAAAAGAAGAAGAAGAGAAAAGAGAGAATTGACTAAACAAAGAACTGGTTTTCGACCAAAAGAGAAGATAAAAACAGTGTGGAAATGAAGATCGGAAGTGTGAGTCACCTTGAGAAATGAAAGAGCTTCTTGTCTTCTTATATACCCTTCCCAATTAAAAGGATTCACCTGATTCCCTACCTGAATGTGTACCTTTCGCTGACTAACGCGCGTTTTTCAATTTTTTTTGTCTATTGAAAGTAAACAACAAAGCAATCGAAAGATTCATTTTGAGACTAACCACAGGGATAATACAGAGGAACAGAGAAACTACATGAGGATACCCGGATATATAAATCAGAAAAGTTATCAGAAAAACAGGAAAAAGTTAAACTTTTCCTTCGTCACCCTTCACTGGAATATTATATTTCATTCGATAAGCTTCCAACTCGGCTTTTCGTTGATCCGATCGCACACTTTGTCTATCTTCCATTTCTCTTTGAGCTGTCGTTCGCTTGTCATTCCATTTCTGAGCTTTTGCTTTCTTATGAATCCGATTGTATTCTTTGCATTTGCAACAGCAATAACAAAGACACGAGATTAGGATAACGGCAATGATTCCGGCACAAATTGCAATGACGATGGCGGCGGCTGATGTGCTTACCCAGCAGACATTGTATTTGACATGTTTGATGTCACAGTCAGGGTAATACCAGTCGAATGGCAAGCATTTTTTGGTTTTTCCACCACACCAGAAGCATTTCTGAAAGCAGCACGTGAATTTAGTAGATTTCGTAAGACTCATTTCCAAAATGACATCATCCAAGGTTTCTGAGACTATTTCCACACAAAAGATTAGTTAAAGTACCCCTGATATTTAAGACACGGAATTTTGAGTTCTCAAATGTTTTACAACATATTATTTCGATAGATTTCGTAAGGAATGTATGAAACTTAAAAACTGATATCATTCTGATTATCAAATATCAGTTTTTTTAACTTCGGGACTTCTAGACCTTGCAAAACTTTCCAGCACATGATTTTAGTAGATTTCCCAAGATTTGTTTTAGGACTAACCCGGTTGAAGCCTATTAAAAACAGGTCAACTCATGACATCAGTTGAAATTTTGTCTAACTTTTTAACCTCTAGACCTCACAAAACCTTACCGATCCTTTCCCAACACATGATTCACAAGTGTTCAAATCACTCGAACTCATTCTACAGTAGTCTTGCTTCTCTGTCCACGTCATATTATCCGCAGCACATAAAGATATTAAAACAATCGAAAACAAAAATAATAGTCGTTGAATCATTCTGAAATCAATCAATCAATAATAGTTTGTATCTATGTACTTGAGCAATGGGATTTGCCACGAAAAAGAGTAAAAGTAAAGTAACAAAGGGTAAGAAGAAGACAAACGAAACCCTTTCCGCGGATGTTTGTCTAGTGAGTGCCAAACGACGAAAATAGGAGAAAGAAAGTTTTTCAAGAACTACTAGTTAATACTAACAACAAAACATATTATTTGAAAAAATAAAAAGTTAGAGATTTGATGAAACGTTTTCGATCGCTAGTCACAAGCAATCGTTTGTTCAGCTTTAGAGTTTCCCGTCACTCTCTACTTCCCTATTCTATTTCATATTTTTCCATGAAATTATTTCCAAAAGAGGAGGTGGAAAGAGGGAGATGGGAGTTGAAATTTGATATTCAGTATTCCAAAAAAAAATTTTCAGGAAACCTGCGAACGAGCATGCGGAAAATGGAGGAATGTAGCCGTTTGTGAATTGGCGCCAGAACACGGAGACTGTCAACTTGCTATTCCGAGGTATTTACACATTTAAAAGGGGGAAGGCACATGGGAAAACAGTTCAGTGAACATTTCAAAAAGATACTGAAAATACAGATGTGCATACATTAGTTGAAACAATAATATCATATGGCAATGAGTCATAATCTAGAATAATCGGTAGCGTCAAACTTTTGGAAACTTGGAAAACCTAAAAGCTGAACTTTGAAACGTTTCAAAAATGAAGTTTGAAGTAATTTTATTGTGTTCAAACACCTCCTTTCGACAACCTCCTAATATTTGCTCATGTAGTCTCTAGCTTCTTTTTTGCTTTTCTTTAAACTGTATCTTTTCAGATGGTTCCACGACCCAAAAACGTCTCAATGCAAAATGATGATGTGGACTGGATGTGGAGGAAATGGGAACTCGTTCTCTTCGAAAGCCGATTGTGAAACACTTTGTAGAGTTGAATCCGCTTGGACCAACACCACCGACTTTTGCAAATTGGAAAGATCTGCTGGCCCTTGCACTGATTCCATTTCCATGTGGTACTTTGATTCGGCCGACGACGACTGCAAACCATTCACTTATGGAGGATGTCGTGGAAATCAGAACAGATTCGTGAGCAAAGAACAGTGTCAACAGAGTTGCCGGGGCACAAGCACCGAAGAAGTTTGCA
The DNA here is from genome assembly GCA_963572265.1 of Caenorhabditis doughertyi. Lineage (NCBI taxonomy): Eukaryota > Metazoa > Nematoda > Chromadorea > Rhabditida > Rhabditidae > Caenorhabditis > Caenorhabditis doughertyi. The sequence goes on from OY751557.1 coordinate 337,161, forward strand.
CTCTCCGTCCAGAACCAGGACCGTGTCGTTTGGAAATGGAAAAGTATTTCTATGATCCAACGACCCAGTCTTGTCACATGTTCCATTATGGTGGTTGTGAAGGAAATGCAAATCGATTCGACACGGAACTTGATTGTTTCCGTCAGTGTTCCAGTGTGAAAGTTGAAGCAGGACAGGAAAGAATGGGACTGTTGACTACTGCATCAACACCAGTCATCTACATTGTGGATAAGTCTCCAATCTTCGTTGGAAACACAGTAAGTTAATACTCTTTTTTTAACTTTTCGATTTAAATTTAAAATGTTTTCAGTTCCGCATCCGATGCAACGGCTATGGTGTCCTCCCTATCACCTGGTACAAGAACGGAGGACTTCTCCAGTTTGGATCCAGAATCACCGAAGAGAACGATGACACATTGGAAATCGTGGATTCCCACACAATTGACGCTGGAATCTACGCTTGCATTGCTGGACAAGACAGTCAGATGAGCGAAGGAGTGGAGGTGATCATCAAAAGATCAAATGTACCACATACAACTCGTGCTGCTCCAATGCTAACCCCATCTCCAAACTTCAAGCTGGGAACTCCACCAACACTTCCACCAACCACAATCCGTCCTCCGACAACGACTCGTCGCTACGCTTCTTCTCTATCAGATGCTTATGTCTCCCGTCCATCCACTCCGAAGGCCTGTGTCGATGTTGGAAACACGAGTACCTGTGACCTGATCGTCAAGAATGGACTTTGCCAGAAGAAGCGATACGGAACCTTTTGCTGTCACACTTGCACTCGAATTCATAATTTCAAATTCTAAAATAGAATCCTTCCCAGTTTCTTTCATAATATCTCCATTGCGGGATCTCTCTTTTACTTGTTAATGATTCTATTTACCTTTTTTGCATTCCCCCATCATTTCCCCCTGTACTCATTATTCCGTTCCAGCTGTTTTTGAAAAGTAAATCATATGCATTCCTTCATTGAAAAACAATCCACTTGAAATCCATCCAGGTGTGAACAATACAACAACACCTCCTACCTAATTACTTCGACTTGTCATTTCTTGGCAAAATGACTTTACTTCTTCTCAGGATTATATTTCTTATTTTTCTTTTGATTTCATGCTCTCCGGCTCAGAGGAGTAGACGGAAACAGAAGTTTGTTAGACTTCCAAGTGGATTCACATTTCCTGCAGATGCTGCAAGCAATTTTCAACGGGATTCTTATATTCCAGCTACAGTGAGATATTAGATTGGGTTTCTATATTCTGTAGAATTTTAGTTTGCTCCACCATCAGAAAAGATTCTACAAGCTCCACCACGTTATGTGACTGGGGAGCATGAGCCAGGTATCTTAGATTCTCAACTTTATGTTTCTCAAGACCTTATAGGTGCTAGTTCTTCAAACACAGATGGACATGGAATGAATTATGGAGAATACAAAAAAGCAATGCAAAACTATGGTCCTTCTGCTCCACCTCCTTCAGCTCCAGAAGGAGAGAGTTATCAAGCATCACCTCCCCCATCGATTCCACCGGTGACTGTAGTTCAATCACCTGGAATGCCACCTGAGCCAGCGACAACTGTGGCTCCGGGACCAGCCACCACCGCAGCTACTATGGGATTGAAAAAGGAGAAGTAGGCAATACAACTTGTGGCTCCAGCTGAAAATTTACCTTTCAGCATTGGAGGGATTGCTCAAAATCTAAACAGTAGATTCAGCAGTTTGTCTCCCGAGAATCAACAAGCTCAAAGAGGCCATACTTACACTGCTCTTGGCGGAGGACAGTTTTATCAGAGTCTTCTCGGAGGCGTTTGTCATTTTTATTAGTTCTAAACTCAATTTTTTTTCTTTTAGAAAGGTGGATTTTCCCCTCTTTCATTCTTCCTGAACGGTGGTTTTGGTGGTGGCGGTGGTGGTCATAACAATGGATTTTTCGTGCCAGTTCCAGTAGTTATTCCGCCCCCACCTCCTCCGCCTCCAGGACCAAAATGCTTCACAAATCCATCTGGATTTCTTTGTTGCAATGTTACCCTTGAGAAAACAATGGAAGAAGCTTATATAGCAGCAAAAGCAGATGGAGTATCTTCTTGTAATGTTCAAAAAATGGCAACTGCTGTGCAAGCGGTAAGTTTTTCAATAGCAAGTTTCCAAATTAAAAAAAAATTTTTTTTTGCTCAGCAAGCCGAGAAAAAGTTCGGAACCACATTCGAATCCGTTGCTGCTCACAAAGATTTCGTAGCCAAAATCAACTTTGCGGGAGATCTCAATTGTAAAATTGAAATCGATGGAAAGTTCATAATGGCGTATGCAACTCCACTCGCTGAGCAAGAAGTCAATATTGTCGATGCAAGCTCTTTCTTCTCCGGAGCAGCTGATCAGGATTTGGAGGGTGTTAATGGAACTAAACCTACGTATATTGTCTATGGTCCAATAAAATAGTGAATTTAATTGGCTTCATTTGTCTGTAAATAGATATGAAAAATATAATTGTTTATTATTCATATTACAATCACATATTTTTCTTCTTCTTTTGAAAATGAATTTACATATAAAATCATAGAAAACGATAGTTAGGAATGGGTGTGTTTCAATTCTTTAAAAAATTGGCGGAGGCGGTTGAATCGATAAGAAAATTGTGTCACATATTTACAGTTTACAAAATGATACAGAAACCGTTCTATATCTGAATTTTTGTTTTGCAGAATAAAGAAAAAAGAGAAAAACCTATAACTGAATTCAATTTTACATAGAGAAATTCAGATAGAGAAACGGTGGGAAGGGGGAGGGGGATCACTTGGGATGTACAAATAGAGCTCCAGAAGCATAGGAGACAGATGAGTCGGATGGGGAACGGACCTGCAAATGAAACTTCAGGAATAATTGTTCTATAACTTTTGAACTACCTTATTGGATTGTGTATAGTGTAGGAACTTGAACTCGTGGGTATGATTATTGCTGATACGGAAGTGTTCGGCTGCTTGCAGCATTATAAGAATCGGGTTCCGACCGCAAATCGTATTCTGCGTCTTTTTAAGATACTCGTTGAAAACTGTTGGATTAAGAGTCTCAATTGCATTCATTCCCTGAAAAAATACTCAGTTTCAAATTCCGAAGCTTCTAAAGTCACCTGCTTATCCAAATTAGTAATCTGCTCATAAATAGGCAGACTACTACTCCGATCATAAGGCGAAAAGCTGAAACGGTCTCCCCAATGACAAAAATCAGAAGAAATAACGAATAAGTTTCTCGGGTCTTCCAAGTAACGAGCAAAAATGTTTCCATAAGTTTGTTGGCGAGACCCGGGTAAAGATCCCACAAGCACTGGTACAATGGTATAGCGACGATTCCCCATCACTTTGACAAGGAATGGAAGTTGCATTTCAATACTGTGCTCCGCTTCTTCATCCCGACGATCCATCAGATCAAAGTGGCGGGTTGCACGGAGCTCTTCGATAACTATAAGAATAGATTATAAAAAGGAGACATAAATTAGTGAAACTAACTTTTATGATCTACATTCATGTCACCAAGAGGAGTACGGTATTTGGTGCAAGTGGTGATTGCACATCCATTCAGAGCAACAACATGTGATGGTCCCAAAATGAAAATACGTTCCCTATAAGTTATCGATAGTCAGTAGACTAAAAAAAAAACTAATAATTCTTACACAGCGGAAGACACAACCTGTTTGAAAGCATATGCAGCTGTCTCTCCGCAATATGAATATCCGGCGTGTCTGCAACAAAGTTCATTTAGATTCCAGAGTTCATTTGAAATGAATTACGGTGAAATCACGGCTCTAGCCGTTCCAAATCGTTCACCAGCATTATCCAACCATTTTGTTAGCTGTCTATCGAGGTCTCGTTGATTACCACTGTACCATGATCCGGCATGAGAAGCAGCTCTCGTGTGCTCACCAAATCCGTTTAAAGACATATTAGTTGGTCTGAATTAAAATAGGATTTAGAATGATATGGTGGAAAATAATAATGATAAATTGAAATTTATTTTGATCACTATTAATTTTTCACCGTTCAGCCTCTGTGAGTGTAGAAAAAGAAACTTTCAAAAGTGCACTCATACTGAAAAAAGGCATTACGGTGTCTATCTCAAAACGAGCAAAATAAAAAAGAGCTCTGGTGGAAATTTGGCTCCTGCGTCATGTTTTATTTCAAGTTCTTTTTCCAGAAAAAAACACTTACAAAAAAGAGGCTACATAAGTGGCAAAAGGATCACCAAATGTCCTGAGAAATATAGCACGAGAGCTTTGAAATACCTGCAAGAACAGGAGCATGGTTTTTTGATTCCCGAGTCTTGACTTCATTTTTTGGTAGGAAGGTATTGTTTTTTGCATTGCAGGAGAAATTCGAATTGATTGTTTTTTATCAGTGATTTTTGATATCATAAGACTACAATGATTAGGAACTGGTAGTCTTGAAAAATGTTCAATGTTTCTTAAAACTATGAAGGGTCTGAAAAACCAGTGATAGTTATCACTAACTTAAGAAAAAGTTATTTATTAGGTCTTCTAAGTTGCTGAGCATTCTCGACAACCGGCATATCTCCTCTGAAAAAGGAGATATCAAAAAATAATCTATTGGTAAAATGTGCAAAATTTTATGATTAATATTTTGTTAATTGATCATTTGCTGATATGTGGTATTCTAGCTGATATATGCAAGCCTACAAGTGAATAAATGAACACTTTTAAATGAATATTTAAACTTTCAGACAAGTAAGAAACTAAAATAGGACCAGAATGCTAACATTTTTTCGGTCTGAATGGGATTTCACTAGAATCCCATTCTAAAAGAGCAAGAGATGTCGTCCTTAGAATGCCCTATTCCTAATGTATTCAACTAGTTCTCTCCCTCTCAAAAATTGCATTCACCCGTAGAAAGAAGGCGTGTAGATAGTGAAGATTCTTTGTCACACAGTTTTTTGATAACGACTGAATCGCTTTTGACGTGTCTTCTCGACGTAGATGGTATTGAAGAGGACCACGCTGATCTTGTGCTGGTCTTCGTCGCCGTGTCGGACCGCCGCGAGTAGCCTTCAATCCACCAATTACCTGTAATAGAAGGGTCGATTTAGAGACTGGAAAACAATGAATGTAGTTTCATATAAAAGAGACAAAGAAGGAAAAAGAAGAATAGAGACGCTTTCTTTTATTTTCCCTGCGCCCCACGAATAGTATATGGAGGCGAAAAACGAAGAAGAGAGAGTATTTGGAAGGAGGGAAAGAAGAACGAAAACGGGTGGAGGCAGGCGAAAAAAAGGAGATGAAGAAAAAAGCAAAAATAGAATGAGAAAATAGGAATCGACAGAGATAGCTGTTGAAAATAAGGACCACTGTGTGTTTCAGTCCTTTTTCGCACTTGGAAGGCAGAAGGGTAGACGTATTCTTCAAAAGAAGCGATGAATTGGAAGATAATTCTATTGAAGTGGTTATGTTTTGAAGTTGATGATAAGATTCTCTGAAAGTCTGAAAGGAAAGACTTACAGAGAGAACATTGAAGATTGACCAGGAGTAGATCAGTAAGAATCTTGCTAGATATTGTAGAAACAAAAAGGAAAAACATCTATTTGATTGGCAGAACGATCCATTTGAGATTTCCTATACCACTCACTATGATCTATACACTGGTCGGAAGTATTTTATGTCTCTTCCAGTTCCAAGTGAACAGACTTATTGAAGTTCAACAAAACAAAGATGCTATAGCCAGAGAGTAGAAATCGAACTAGATGTTGGAAAAACAAAAAAAACATGAACAATAAATGTGATGCATCATATTCCTCATCATCATCTATCGATTGGTGGTAAGAATTACTGATTATGAATGCGCTTTCTAGTTACTGAATCCAGCCATTGTGACCAGAGTCAATTTCATAAAAACGAGACATTTGTGATTTTGGGGTGATTGTTGGACGAACTAAGCGCGTGTTTCTCAAAGTTGGTACCGTTCTTATAACCTCAATCAGAGATAAAAATGAGACCTTTGTGAATTAGATAAACTGTTATCATGAAAATAATATATCGGTTATGAGAGTCATCTCTAGTTTTGAATGCAATGAATATTAACAAATTCCAAAAAGGGACTCTTATGTAAAATAACAGAGTCATTATGACTGTTTTTTCTAGCTTTGAATCCAGTCTGTACGAGCAGAGTCAGTTAGATAAAAACAAAGACTCTTATGATTTTGACATACTTTGAAGGAACTATATCAAAATTAAACAATTGGAAGTTTTCTGGAAGCTCATACCGTAAAGTAAGATCTTTGCAACTTTTAAGCAAGTTTACTTCTTAAAGGAACTGCTTCAGACATGAAGCGTTTTTTGATACCGCTCTCCAATAGCTTTTAGTTTTTGAAAATACAAGGTTTTCGCCTCGACTTTTTGATGAAAATTTTATAAGTCTGACTGGAAATGTTCCAGTGGAAAATTTTGATATCAAAAAAGTAAATATTTACTTCTTCATCATTCTTTCCGTTCGTCTCATTTTCAATCTTTCTTCCTGTTGTTTACACCTTCAGTCAGGTAGACTCGACGACTTTACGTTCGTATCCTCCCTCTTCCCTTCCGTCACGTTTTCTCATTTTCCTCTTCTTCTTTTCCAGAAAATTGTCTCCACCCAGAATAGCTTTGCCCTTTGCTTGATCATTGGGACCATTCAATCCACTAGTCCGACGTCATTCAGCCCTTTTCTCCTTTCTTTTTCTACTTTTTCCTATCGTTGGAGAATGAAAAAAAGGGAGAAAAAGACACTCGCTGTTGGGCGCTCACATTCACTCACATACACACTCACATTGAGGAAAGAGAAAGGGGAAAATTGTTTGGGAGACGATATGACGAGATCTTTGATTCATTTTGATCTCGTAATGGATGACTATGCAATGAGAGATGACAGAACAGATTGATGATTGGATAGCCTAGCATATTATTAGGCATTTCTACGAGTTCATTGCTTTGAAAGAAGGTAACAACGGTTCAAAAAATAATGAAAAGATGAAAGCTCCGGGTAATTTGTAAATTTAAAAAATGGATGGATAGGAATAAGACATCTCACGGGTCACGGGCAAGTAATACACGAGAAATCGAACATGAGCGTTGAGGCAGCAGAGACACTCAGCTGACTGGCAAGGCCTGTCGCACATTCGCTCACCAAAACGCTCTCACTCTCTTCCTCATTCTTCTCCCACCCGCTCTCCGCCCCGGGTCGTCAGTCCGGTCGATCCATGTTTGTTCGGTACAATAGTTGGAAGAACAAAAGTTAGAAAGAAGGGAAATGCATAGGGATCGATGTGAATAATAGTTGGGGAAAGGTTAGGTTATTAGTTATGATTAGGTGGACATATAAAAATAGTACAAAGAAAACAAATAAATACAAATACAGGAACTACTCGACGCATCGAAGAAGCGATGATTATGATCGCAATTCATTGATCCATTCTTCGAAGAGACGTGAGCAGAGATTCCGACGGCATTGCGCACAGACTTCACGATTACACGATTTGCATAGTGAGAGAACGAACGGCTTCCCTGAAAAACGAATGATTTACAATGATATCATTTGCAATTTCCCCATACTATTCTTCGAACGACCCGGTCGTGGAGGTCTCATGGAGCATTGCTGGCAACCAAGACCTTGTACTTCTTCATTGAATGAGATTCGATGACGGAAGATCGCGCCCCTGGAAAGAAAAAATATATATTTGGTTTCATGCATCATCATACCCATGGAGAACAGCGTCAGCAACTCTTTTCACATTTTCGCTTCTCTTATCACTGCTTTTTCTCTGTAACTTCACGAGAAACTTATGGAACTCTGCAATATTCAACGGGCTTGATAGTTCAGCCAGACACGAAAACATCTGAAACAGAGAGAATATTCTTTAGCGACAGAGAGACAAGGGTACCGCATCGACAGCTACGTCAGCCAGTGTCGGATCATGTTCATACTCGGCGTTCAATGAGAAGCACAGATGATAGAACAAATGGAATACATCCGGTAGAGGCCGGGCTTCAGGCCTGAAATCGCATTATGTTTGGAAAAGTAACTCAGTTTTTAGTTTTTAACCTGTAATCTCTCAAGAAGTCGATGCAATTGAACTTCAGATTTGTCATCAAATACTTATCACATAACCTGAGTACAATACATACATTTCTTTCTGGAAAAAATATTCGTTGTCGAAAGATCGTTTGAATGCATATTACCATCAACAGGATCTGGGTACAACCCAAGAGAATTAGGCGAGATGACAGTTATTAGTGTTAGAATATCTTCCGGAGATTCGTCTTGGATCCTTAATAGCCGGGCGGCGCTTTCAATAAAGAACTTGCTTCCCATCAAGATACGGAAGTAATCAGAGTTTCTCGAGAAAATTATTGGGTCAACGAAATAGGTTTTGTTGCCGACGGAAATGGGCCAGTTTCGAAGCCTGCTTGTTGACTCGAAATCAACCTAAATAAAAGTAAGTCATTTTGGCTTGCTCATACTTCATTTACGTAATCAGTTCTATCGATGAATATTTCATGACTTGTTGTCGGCTGCATAAGAATGACGTTGACCGGGAAATTTATGTTTATCCCAAATCGCGAGTTAGCCGAAGCGTGGACCTGAATATTTGACGCGTTAGACATTTTAATTTAGCTTTCATTGGAAAATTAATGAAAAAACTTGCTTTTTCATGTGATCCCATCGCGTCGTTTCGGGAGGTCAGTCGTTAGAAGTGAATGAGCTGACTGAAACACTTCGACAGCAAAGTTCAGTTATTCCACCGTAATGCATAACCTCAAAGGCGCGGGATAACTTTGTTATAAATGGTCTCGCAGCGATCGTATTAAATTTGTCTCATTTTTATTGAAAACATGCTTCTCTTGCACATACTCATGCTTATATAATTTTGATTGATATAAAATTTTAACGTTCTTACTCAAACACATCAATTTCTACACACATACATACATCCTTGTTCCTTTGCCTCCCCTCGTTTGTTTAAAGGCGCACTCATTTGTTTGAATGACGGGTCTCGCAGCGCGTACGCTCCACGATTGAATACACTTTCTCCGCTTGCGCTATTTTCAGGTCCTTTTAAAGCGTTTTCAAACCTACCTCGACGATTTTTGTCTTCTTGGCATCCAAATAATTGATTTTATTTTGCCTCTCTGTAATCTGGGTTTCTGAGAATATTGATTCATTGAGATTAAGTTGTTTTTAGGGGTAATACTTGTTTTCTTGTTCAGAGTTAACTAATTGCTTCCAGTTGATCAGAGCTTTAATCGAATAGTGTTCTGAATTAAGTTTTTTAAATGAAATAATACTCTCTCTCTCTCTCTTCCCCGTAGAATGAGTTATTACATTATGAATTTCTCTTCTCCCAATCATAGTTCCTTGTCTCCGTTACACTCTTTCCATTGGAAAACTTCTGTCCTCATAGAATTGTTCGACGCATTAAAGATGATAACGCTTATCGTTCCACGTTACTTCTTCTCTTGTCTTTCTTTCCATTTTTGTGCACTGTCAGCAGCATAAAACAAATGGAGAATATTGAAAGTTACGTGGCTGTAGTTTTTCTCACTCTACCATGACATCACGAAATGCAGGCAGCGAAGACTATCGGAAAAATAGCGCACGGGCTGGTGGAAACTAGGCGAAGATAACGTGTTGCGGGCCGTAAAGAGAGAAAATAAGACGCGAGACAATGCTTCTGGGGTGAGACGCAGGCGGTTCAGAGAACACTAGAGAAACCGCGCCTCTGTCCGCTCACAGCCAGTCCCATCAAGCCTCTTCGGGCATCGGCGCATAGACACACATCATTTTGCCCCAATTTCCATTCATTCCGTCACGTATTTCGCAACTTATCGTCATATTGCTCTTTACAAATTACTGTCTTACAGAAGCATCCTTCTTCTGCTTGGTCTGACCGCATCAGATAACTGGGAAGTCCAGTTGTGCATGTTCTTGTGCCCACACAAACTCGCGCCCATTTGCAATTTTATGATCGACAACCCTCAGGAAGGTAAGCGTGAAAAACGTGTCAACCCCGTTGCCCATAAAAATCCGAATACCCTGGATAGCATGTGGATAGCACTATTTCTCGTTCTTCCACTGCTATCGCAGGAACTCAATATTTGCACGCTCAATCCAACGAATCATACTGGTCTGTTTTAGAGAATCTAATCAGTTTCTCATTGCATTGTCGGATTTAGAAGTAGCTGAATACTGTAGGGAAAACAAATCGTTGTTTTTATGAATCAGTCCTACTGCTAATACAAGAGCGAACTAGTTTGCGAGATAGCCTTGTCGTATTCTCGATGAAATTATAGCTATCTTAGATATTCCTTAGATTGAATAGATCAAGATTGAGAACTATCAATTGAAAACGTTGACATTTTTTCCAAGTTATCAGCCAACGCGTATCAGCTGATCGAATCACGCACCTGCAAGTGACTGGTCAACCAGTAAATATACCTTAGAACTACTGTGCCGAAAAGTAATGAGGGACATACAAAATTACAATTCGGAGTATTATCATAGAGATGTCAACGAGAGAACCAGCTTTTAAAAGTACGGCGTGGAAATTACAAGTTCAGGAGATTAGCGTTCCCTTTCGCGCGCGCAAAATATGTGTGTTCGGTTTTTTTTCTTCCCCGCGCTCTTTTTGCTATAAACCCACCGATGTGAGTCGATGGACACATAATCGGTTTTCGAAGAGTATCAATCACCGACAGTTTATTTTTTCAGGGAGGTTGTCCAGAAAGAGAAAGAAACTGAAGATTTGTGAATCGATAGCGTCGTCATCTCTCGACGCCCTTGAAATCAAAATCGATTACAACAGTGTATGCGATTCCCAAAATCCACATATCAACCGGACTCGTGATATTTACCATTTGTAAGTATCTTGAAGACAAAAAGAGCAAGTCAATATACCCAGTGTTAGCAACTTACAGAAGACGATCTAAACAAAAACTATCAAAATGGCTCTCAACGTGAACCGTGCTGTCGCTGATCCTTTCTACCGCTACAAGATGCCAAAACTATCCGCGAAAGTTGAAGGCAAAGGAAACGGAATCAAAACGGTCATTTCGAACATGTCTGAGATCGCAAAAGCTCTCGAGCGCCCACCAATGTGTATGTTTATCACAGATTAAATGGGAAATGAAAATAGCATTTTTCAGATCCGACAAAATACTTTGGTTGTGAGCTCGGTGCTCAAACGAATTTCGATGCTAAGAACGAGCGTTACATCGTCAATGGAGAGCATGATGCCAACAAGCTTCAAGATATCCTTGATGGATTCATCAAGAAGTTTGTTCTGTGCAAATCATGTGAGAACCCAGAGACCCAATTGGTATTATCATTCAGTTACTGAAGAGTTTTATATTTTATCGTTTCCAGTTTGTTCGCAAAAACAACATAAAGAGCAAATGCAAGGCCTGCGGATGTTCGTTTGACATCGATCTCAAGCATAAGCTGTCCACTTTCATCATGAAGAACCCACCTAAAATTGATGTCGATTTTTGTGAGTGCATCGAACCGGTCATATTTTGTTACAGCATAAGCGGGAAGTCTCGTGTTTGCATAGCGAAATGGCTAATTTCCATTTTTCGCATGATTGCGGTACATGTTTAATATGTAAATTTTCTATTTCCAGCCAAAGCAGAAGAGAAGAATGGAAAGAAGACATCAGGAGCTGACGCAGCCGCTGCTGTTGCTGCGGACATAATCCACAACAGCGACAAGGGCAGTTCGAATGATGACGACGACGACGACTGGGAACCTGAACCAGTCGAGCCGAATGGCATGCTGTCGGCGGGAATGGGCAAGCTCGTGTTGGACAAGGATCTCGAGAAAAGCGAGGAGCAACGTCTTGACATGCTTCACAACTTCTTCATGAAAGCCAAAGAAGAAGGTATTTGTTTTTGAATAATTTATCTTAACTTAACGACTCGATTACAGGCCGTATTTCGGACGCCAAAGGACAAACTGGATTGCGTGACGAGGCTGAGCGACTTGAACTGAAGCAAAAAGCTTCACTTCTTCTCGCCAACGTTTTGTTCGATGCGAAGCTAGTCTCAGATAAACAAATTCAAGCCCATCGCAATCTTTTGCTACGTTTCACTTTGAACGATAAGAAAGCTCAGCGTTACCTGTTGGGAGGAATCGAACAAGTGATCCACAAGCACGAGGGCGAGCTTCTCTCCAAATCAGCACACATCATTAAGTCGCTTTACGACTCGGATGTCTGTGAAGAGGAGTCCCTATTGTCATGGGGAGATAAGGTAGAAAATACACAAAAGAAGTTGTTAAGGAACAATGTTATTTCAGCCGTCCAGCAAGTACGTTTCGAAGTCCTTTGCTAGAAAGATCATCGAGCAAGCTCAACCAGTCCTCACGTGGTTGAAGGAAGCGGAAGAGGAAACCGAGGAAGAATCTGATGACGATATCGCGGTGAGAGAAATCTATAAGCTTTCCCTAATCATTGCAAGGCATTTTTTCAGTTCGGAGGAGACGTGAAAGAGAGTGAATTCCTTCGTCAACAGAGAGAGAAAGCCGCCAGAGAAGAACAACAAAAGGCTGCCAGCGCTGCTAAGCCAACGAACGGAGCAGCTGCAGCCGACGACGATGAAGACTTGGATATCGATGACATTTAATTGTATAGTTGCTTAAACTTCTTTACTTTTTTGTAAGCCATTCAATTATTTCTGACCCTTTCGACGAATCCCAAAGAAAATTCTTTATTGCTTTTTGTTTTCTAACAAGCATCTATTGATTTCTGTCTTCTCCTTCTCTATTTTCTATCCCCAAGCTGTTTCCCTTCTACAAAACAATGAATTAAATTAATCGTGAAACATTACACTCTGTCTTTAATGAATAAAGTTTATTGAGAGATTTCGCTTGTTCCGTGCATAACATGTTCTTGTTGAGGCAGTTCAATATTCAGGATGAAACGACTAGTGCGTAGTTCAATTATGATTATTTTTCAAGAATGGGTACTCGGAGGATCCGTCGGGATGATGGAGACTTTACTCTTTTCTTTCGTAAAGTCAGCCCGTTTTCCAATCATCATCCCGTGGAGTTTGACTGTGAAGAGGCTATAACCTTCGAAGATCTCAAACGTTTCTGTTGTACAGAACAGTATTATATGTAAGTTCTGAGATAAAAAGAAATTTGATAATTAATTGACAACAGGTATAATAAAGCGATGATGATAAAAGACCAACAATTGATGACGGCGATACTGAATTCGGATAGTCCACGAGAAATGAAAGCAATGTGTTCGAAAGGGAATTTAAGAGGATGGAGTGATGAGCAGTGAGTTTTTGAGTTTATTTGAATGATGAGAAAATAATGTTTTAACGTTCAGATGGGACGGACACAAGATGACAGTGATGGATTTGGGAAGTTTCGCCAAATACGACGCGGCTGTTCACCTACGGTACGCTCTTTTCCTCACAATGGGCAGCAAACTTGTCGAGTGCAATCCATATGATAACATATGGGGAATCGGTTTGTTTTTTCTTTGCTGGACATGATGAAATATTTTGGATTCACAGGAAAAGATTTGCAAGCTGCCGAAAGAGGATCGCTGGACACTGGTGAAAACTTGTTGGGAAAAATTTTAGATATGACCCGAGACAAAATGTGGGAGAGACACGCTTATGGGTTAGTTGCGTTTTCGCAATTTGAAAGCTTACTAGGGAACGATCAGAAGTTGAGACGAGATCTTAGGATGTGTTAAATGTCATTCGAAAGCTGGAAGCTCACTGAACACGAATCTGAAGCGAGCTCAGAGAAAAATCATCGCGATCAGAACGTTTTCAGTGTTAGAATGAGAAATAATGTGTCACTGGAACTTACCTTGTGTACTGACCATTTCCTAGTTAGTCAAACGACAACTTTAGTTTCTCAGGTTATTTCGCGAAATATATCTTGTCTTTTAGACGTGAAAGAATGGAAATCGAGAATCGAGTGAAAGAAGACAAGGATTACATGATGAAAGCGATGAAGCAGGTCGATCTGTTGTACAAGGCAAGAGCCACAAAAAGATATTTGTAAGTTGTCAGAGAACTTCGAAATTAACTTGATGGTTTTTTTCAGAATGTCCCAAGGTCATGTCCGCAGAGACGAACAAGAGTATGTCACCAGAGAAATGCGAGCTCTTCTACCAGAGTATGCTATTCCAGCTCCGATAGAACGTTACGAACGGATAAGACCATCTCCGCCACATATTACTCATTTCTCAAGGTATTTTATATTGCGAAGTCGTCTTAATGGTTTAATTAAACTTCAGAACTCCGTCCCCTCCACATATAAGAGTACCACCTAGAGGAAGTCGATTGTACGGAAGAGTTTCACTTCCTAATAAACAAAATGAAAGAAGAAGAAGTCCTTCGCCAAACAGAAGAAGCCGAAGTTGGAGCCGGTCTAGAAGACAAGAAGATGGTGGTCCGTCGACGAGTAGAAGACACGAGAATAACAGAAGAAGTTGGAGCAGAAGCAAAAGTCCTGATAGATATCCAGTGGAAGGATCTTCGTCACAAAGAGGAAGAAGAAGTCACAATTCGGAGAGACGTAGAAGAAGTCGGAGCAGAAGTGGGCACAGAAATGGTCACAGAAGAGAGGAACAAAGTCCACGTATTGATCACGGAGAAGGAACATCTGATGGACGCCGCGTTCGGCATTCCGGTAGAAGAAGCTCGCGGAGCTCTGAAAATAATAGAGAGAAGAAACACAAGAAAGAGAAACGTTCGAGAAGAAGTAGAAGTGCCGGAAATGAATCGAAAAGGAGTCGACGTAATTTATCAAGCTCATCGATTGAGGTACTGGAAGTAGTAAGCAAGAAGGATAAGAAGGAGGAAGATAAGAAGAAAAAGAAAAAGGAAGAAGAACGATCTCGGAACAATCATCATGGAGAAAGTACGAGCCGTCAACAAAGGTCGGAATCAGAGGAGGACTCTAGGCAGAGAAAGAAGAATATGAAGAAGTTGTTAGAGAAAAGAGCAGAGGAAAAGAAGCTGAGACCTCCACCGAAAAAATCTTCTCCATCGTCATCTTCAAACTCTTCGTCAACTTCAACAAGTGATTCCAGCAGTTCCAGTGATTGATTTTCCCGCTTTTTTAAAACATTGCCGCTTTATATTTATTTCTTCGATACTCATAAGTTCAGTCATAATTAATTTGCCCCCCGCAGACATAATGTCATTAAATTTTATTTATTTTTCAAATATACAGATAACTATAAACGCTTCAATAATAAAATATCTAAATGCATATATTATAATTACAACCTGTCGGACAACACCTCTGTTGAGGCGTTGTATGACAATCCGAGTCTTCATTACACCAGCTTACAGGTTCGGAAACGATGCATCGGAAATTGAGATGTGTGACAGGAGGACATTCTCGACGAGTTGGAGCACAACACTCACGATAACGGATCATGTCAATGCAGCGCTGAAAACATGAAGTTTATATCAGGAAATGGAATAAAGAAGGCAAACCAGTTGACCTGCGCCGCATTGATAATTGGCAGTACAGTACATGTAATGGGCGGAACATTGCTGCATTTGAATTGTAATGAGAGATTGATGAGACGGATTTGAGATTGGTTTAGCTACAAATGACAAAGAGAAGTGATTGGAAAAGAAACATAAGAGAGTTTTTGATTTTCTAATAATTCATCCATAACTGAGGAACCAGTAAATGTTGAAGCTGGGAATTCAATCATGTAACTGCACTATAATGTGGCTGAATAGGCAAAACTTATTCCGTTAACAGTTCGGAAAAGCAAGATACCACCGCTGAAGGTTATACAGTTTTTTGAAAGAACATTCGATGGCAGTTTCCTCTACCACTGGTAGAAAATTAGAAATAATCGGGTTCTGAGAAAAGTCAGGCTACCGGATATGAGATTTATGCGTTTCATTTATGCGTTTCAAATGTCAGTTCTCATAGTTAATTTTTGATTAGGGACTGTTTTTTCCGGGTAGTTAGGGGTACTCCCGCCAGGTCATTTCGAACTTTTCATCACTATGATGTAGCTGAACGGGAAGAATTTATTCTGTTCTACGGGGTACTCATGAATGATGGGAAAGCAAGGAATCTATGAATACTCAGCAAAACTCATTCGACCATGGATATTGCTTTTCTTACATTCGTATCTAAGGCTATCAAAAATGAGCTTCTCCAGTTCCAGATGTGTGAAGAAATTAGGAATGAACCAGTTGTTCTGAGAATCATCATATTTTTTATAGATATGTAGATGAACTTTTTGGACGAGTACAAGGGCAACTTAAAAGGAAAAAAACTGACAGAAACTTTCTTATCAGCTCTACCGTCTCTTCAGACCTACCTCTAATCTCCTTTTCCACGTGTAAATCTACATCATCATAGAATTTACATTCAGGTTTATAGATATGAAGACGTTGAAAGTATAGGCACCAGTCAATATGAGTACTGGGAAATGAATAGGTTGATGTCTTCTGAATACAGTTTAACAGGATTGATATCACCACAAAGAAATACATTTTCATGTTGATGATTTGGATCAACTGATATGAATCAAAATCAAAAAAACTTTTGTAGGTATGCGGAAATGTCTTTTGTTTCTTAAGCACCTCGTAAGACACGGAGCAGTTAGAAGAGATAGGGATCAAGTAGGAAGTGGAGAGGTAAATGCCACTTTATGAAAAAAAAAGAGAGAAAGATGCAAATTGAAAACAAACAGTGGCACCTACTCAAGAGGGAAAGGAGGAAGGGGAAACAAGTGCACATGACACAATGTTTTATTACAAAAGAATGACGGAAGGATAGATTAAAGGGCGAATATGGTCATATTTTGTTTGTAAATATTTGAGGTCAACTTTCTGGTTTTTTCCCGATTTTCGACTTTTGAAGTGCACAGAACACAATTCGGAATGACCGAATGGCAACGGGAAGTTGTTTGAGTTTTGGTGGAGGAATAGCCTTAGAAGTAGAGACTCAAGAGCTGCAAGAAATTTCAACACACTGACAAGAGAAGTACTTGTAGACTCAAGATCCGATTTGTCTGAAAATTGTACCCTTGCAGTTTAGAAGATACTGATTCCATGTCTGAAGTCAACGCCTGCAGAATACTCTTCAGAAATTTGAGGAAATTCAATTGAAAACTATTCATCTGGTAATAGTTGATAGCTGAATGATTACCTTGTTGCTGATTTGGCTGAAAAAGTTAACCTGAACTTATCACTTCACGACTCGGACAACGAAGACGATTAAGGGAAGATGGATAGACTTTTTCAGAGCTAAAACATAGAAAACTTTCATAAGCTCACAACTCGGCTGATCATTTTGCAGATTTTGACTTGAAAAATGAAATCAGTATGGTCGAAAGTACCTGGAGTACAGTTTCCAGATAGACCAGACTCTGAATATGTCTCATTTCAGCTAACTTTACTGGAATCCCAAATATACTTTTTTTATCTCTTTTTTTGTATTCCAATTGGTTGTAAATTTCATTTAAAACTATAACACCATTCTTAATTTGAAAAAAAATAATTAGTTTTATTGCAAAATCACTTTCCAAAATCACCGAGATGCTAGACATACTTCTCTGTGAAATACAAAAAAAAAACACAACCAGATTAAAATCAAAATTATATAATCTTATATCATTATTCAAACTTTGAAATCATGCTCCATAACCGGTAACATTTGTTCGGTGACTTGTTTGACCGCCCATTGAAGGAATAGAAGAACTCCAGAAAGACTGAAACAGATGAAATAGTCGAGTCCTTCCATAAGAGAATGAGATGTTTGGAGAAAAAATAACGGGACGTATAGTACCCCGAACAGTGCTGTCAAACCATTTATTAGCTGAAAAAAAACAAAATGTTTTTTGAATACAAATCCGTTTATAAATAACTCACCACACTGAGAAGATAACCATGTAAAACCACCTCATAAGTAGATCCTATTTTTCGTTTGGCAAGACAGAACAGAGAGAAAAGAAGAGCTGATATGGAACAAGACACGTGAATCCAAAAGAGAATACGTAGAATGACACTGTCCCCTTCTATTTTGACACGATATAAGATTCTGGAAATCAGGGGAGAAGATATTACTTTTGAAAATTAAAATTTTTGTGAGATCCACAGTCTTCTGTTTACAACTTATCACAAGAATCTAATCAGTTTGTAAGCGTGTGTAACTAAAATTATAACAAAATCTTTTTAAATCTTATCACTTAGGATTTGGTGCAAACATCGTTTTGTAACTTCAATTCTGTTAATTCTACATGTTCAACAGACTGACAACGACCAGTCAGAAGGAAGCTGACTAAATTCTTGATGGTGAACTTCTATTAGAAGTTTTTTTTAGTTATGCCAATTCTTAGTAGATAATTCTCAAACGGCGTGATTGTCAGAAAATTAATAAGGCGCCCCTCTATTAAAGGTTTTGGTAAACTCACGCCAATAACGCGGAGAGAATTGTTTGAAGCACTGCCATTATCACTGTAGATGCATACAGTGAGAATGAGCACATATACGGGCTCGGCGGCTTTTGAACCACAATCGAATTAGCAGCCATCATTGTCTTCTCTGTTGATCGAATGATTTCAGTTCATGATTTCTGATTCTCCCGATTTATTTCTGGAAATTGTTCCCGTTCAAGACGTAGTTGGTGATTCATTCAAATACAAAGGACTACAATTCTTAGGGGAGAAGGGAAATGAGCAGGAGAAGTGTGAGATGAAAAGTATAAGCTTTTTTTGGGTTAATGTAAATAAACAAATGGAGATTAAAGATGGAAATGAGAGATTTACGTTAAAGAATAAAGATATATAATTCTAATAATAGGTCTTAACCTCTAATAAAAGAGCATAAACCCAACAGAAGAAAATGAGGAAACAAGAGAATCTGAGAACAGACTTTCTAACCATTAAACGTAGCTTTTCAAATTCTGACCCAAAAAAGGTACAGATCAAAATGGATATGCTAGAATACCTACACTTCAAGAACCACCACCACCACTTGAATGCACCCTCAAGAGCACCACGCCTTCTACCAAAAGAGGGGTTCAAGAAGAAGAAGAAGCGGAAGTTGGGATGACAAAAGTTCGCGCGCGGGAGTAGAAAAAAGCAATTTCAGAATAGAAATTGGAAGATGAAGTTCTCAAACAATGTGCAGGTGTATCTGTGTGTATGTGTGTAAGGCACATGTCCACATGTTTGTTAGTGTGTGTGTATGTGAGAGCATGTAAGTACGTGTGCTCCGCTCATCATGTCTTCTCCCCTCCTTCTCCTTCTGTCTTCTACTTCAACTTCTTCTTCTGCTTCTGCTTCTACTCCTCGGTGAGCCCCGCTACCCGACGACGACGACGACGACGACTACTCGACTCTAATTGGCCCTAAACGCAAGTAAATTTTTAGGCAATGTATGTTTGTGTGTGTTGAGAGCTGAGGAGAAATGGAAGGGGGGCTCCGTCGTTGACGCTGACATCCCCCAAAAAGATTCCGAAAAGATTCTCCGATCTTCTTCTTTTTTTTTGTTTTGTTTCCGGGGAATCTAGGTTCTAGCAAAACCTGCGAAGAAAAAATACAAAAATAAACGTAAATCGACGCCTACATGAGAGTAGGAGGCAATTAGATGCCTCTTGGATATGTAAAATGAGTGAGAAATAGTTTTTCGATCTCTCTTTCCACGGTAATGAGGGGGGTTCGACGTAGTCGTCGTCAGATGACTGAGCAAAAAAACTGAGAATTCATTTCTATTTTTGATTGATAGAGACCAAGAATGAGTTGACACATTTGCTCGTCTAATTGGAGAGAACGTAAAGGGCATGTCTGTGAATTTTTGCAGCGATGATTCCAGAAAAGGTTTTGAGTAGGAACTGGGGCAAGAGAGACTAGGGAATTGTCTAGATGAAGCTTGAAGCTAGATGAAATTCGTTTAGCAACTGCGAGCTCGTCAATCTCCGCTAGAGTAGGAAAAATGAAAATGTGCTCAACTAACAAAATTTAGCTCATTTTGTGATAAAGATTTCATCAGTTGAACACTTTTGGACACCTCGTACTCCAGCTAAGATATTCAGCTGTTAGTAAAAAAAATATCTAGAAGGTCTCTATTAGAAGGGCAGTCTCAAAAGGAGCTGAAAATACCAATGAGCCACTTTATAACTCACAAAGTTTGTCGTTCATTTTTAATCAAATGTTTTGACGCTCGAATAATTTTAAGTATTGTACCTGGTTATTACATTCAGTAACAATAAAGCAAGCCTCCCAAACAAAGATCCGTATAGTAGACGTGCTCATTATATCGCTAAATCTCTAGGTGACTACTATCAACTACCTGGGGTAAATAATCTTGAGATATCAACTGATTTGAATGTACACAGAAACCGAATCGAGGAAACCTGCCTCCAAGAAACTAACGTAAAAGTATAAAGAAGAAGAATAATGAGCAACGACGGAAACCAAGACTTTGAATTCTGAAATAAGGGGGAATCTGAGAGAAGGACGTAGTTGGTAGCCGGAAGAGGGAGGGGAAGAAGATATAAAAAGAGGGGAAGGAATAATACAAATTGAAGAAGAATGTTGTGTGAGCTCCGAATTATTTCGATATCAAAAATTTATGAATTGTGTGTGTGTATGAATGCGTCGGCGAGAAAAAAGAAGAAGAGACTTGAATAAGATGGTTTCTTTCCTTCCTCTCTTCAGGTCCCCGTTGGTTGAGTGAACACGAAGAAAAAAAAAAGGAATGAAGTGAGATGGAGAGAAAGTAATATGAATCTACATGAAAATTATCTATCGGAGCGCGGAGCTTTCCTTCCCTCCCTCCGATAACGCGCGGATTGTCTCCCCTTCTTTTAGGGAGGATGTATTCGGGATGAGACCTCAGAAAGAGCTTGAAGTGAGACGAACAAGACAACGACGTACGTAACGGATTAAGAGGGTATAAATAAGAAAAGTGAATAGAAAAAGAGAGTGATGAAGAGAGGGGAGGAAAAGGGAGGTTGGAACGGATACTTATCAAATTGATAAGAGGTTTCCTTTTAACTTGTCGGATTTACTTTCTGTTATAAATCAGAATAGGATAAAGTACTTTGAAATGAAGGGATCAGCAAGTTCTGATTCTATTCCAAATACGAAAATATTCCAAACTGATATTCGCTTCATATTTGTTGGTTTGGTAAAAGCTAAGTCCTAGAACATGGAGCCAAGCTACACTTGAAATTTGTAAATTTCAAACTACATTTCTTGAACTTTTCGAACATTTGATGATATCAGTTTTATCACTGGTACCCTGAGATAAGATTTTCAAAAATTCAAAAAAACTGTCTTACAAAATATTTCTGCTATCAGCTAAACTCTCTCTGGTACTTCCAGACAACAAAAAAAAGGAAATCTTGAGAGTAAGAATACAAATAGATATATTTTATTATTATTATTATTATTCCAGCTTAGACCGACCGCCCGTCTAACTTTAATACGCATCTTGGTATAGTGATCCATGCCCCTGCGGCTCATCACGAGAGCACACACACAACTGAAAAACAGCAGATTGTGTGGCAGAAGAAAAGAAGAAGCGGACGGAGGCGGGCGGCGACGACGGACATAATGAATTGAGGTGTGTGAGAATGTACAGATGAATAACGAAGTGTGGAGAGACCATCAAATCATTTGGGGGAAAGCATTACTCAATACTGGGGAATACTCTGACAATGATGTTCAATACAAGTGCAAACGGATTGATTAGGAATTGGGTATAAAAATAGAGCCGGTGACACGATGTGATGAAGTTCTGAGAGGCGCATTGTGATTGACGCATTTGTAGTTGAAGCGAATCGAGGACGGACGTGAGGGTCAGAGAGACAGTCGATTACAAGAGTCCAGCTGAAAAAAAATGGGCTTAAAGGGAGACTTGATGAATTTTTTTATTCTGAATTCCATTTTTTATCTTGAATCTCTTAAAGATCTCTAAACGATGCAAAATAGTGTTTGAAAGCAGCACCGAATACAGATTGGTGGGCTAGAATCCCACAGTTCCTCGAGAAATGAAGAGTTCTACGCCATCAATCTGTAATGAGCTCTTGCACATTGACTTACACATCAAGAGGGCAAGTTGGCGGACATGATAAGCCTCGATCAGGCAGTCGGAAGCTTCTGAAATCATCTACATATCCCCAGAAGAACCTGATAAAAACCAACTTTTTGATATCTTCCACTGATTTTCTAAAATGTGGCTGAGCCCCCAATGTCAAACATTCCCATATGAAAACCCCAAACATCCAAACATCATTTTCCGGTCTATGCGGTGGAATTCGTTCAGCACAACACAAAATCTCTGGAGGCATATAGGCCACTATCGGTGTTGAGTACTCTATTCCACTTGGTGCCTCTCCGAAATCTCCCAACTTCACTTCACACTTTTTAAGATCCGGTTCCGAGATAAGCACATTTCGAGTGAGAATTCTGCCGTGAGTCAGTTCCTGCCCGAATTCGTCTAGTCTACTGTGAATGTACTTGAGAGCTTGTGATACTTGATAGAGGATAGATAGCATGTCCTTGAGTTGGATAGGGCTCCTTTCAGAATCTTCCTTTTCCTGGAAATAGTCTGTCGATTACCATTATAATCTGAATCACCCAAAGAAAGTAACCCTACCCTGATTTTATAGACGAAATAGTCGGCAAGAGTCCCTCCTGGCAGCCATTCTAAAGCTATCATCGGACGGAAGACTACAATAGAAATTGGGTTATCAAACATCGTTTTCTTTTTTCACACTTCTTCGAATCTTTTTGAAAAAAGAGAAACACTTACCCGTAAAAGAGAGCTGAGAAACTGCGAGAAGTCGAATTAGATTAGGGTGGTCAAGTTTCGAGAGTCGAAGTGCATCCTCCAAAAGACTGATCGACTTGGTCACAATTGGAAAACTGATCTGTGAAATTCGATTCGAAAATATATTCAAGAAAAAAGAGCAACCTTAACAGCAGTAGTGACCTTTGCATTGAATCTATTTCGAGTTTTTGGGAAAACCCCTCCACGAAATATGAATCCATCGGCTGTCTGACCTATTTGGTAGTCATCTACTTCAATGCTTTCCTCGTCAATCAGAAAGTTTTTGAGTTCTGGAAAAAAAGAATAAAGACGTAAACGTGGTCTACTTAAAGCAAATGCGCTCTACTGAATTTTTTGAAATCGAAAAAGAAACCACGAGTATTCCTAAAGTTAACGTGAACTTTCTCTTATCTCTAAACATGATCAAGGGCATAGATCTGGAGCACTGATAACAGCTTGGTATATAAGGAGCTCTCTTTCAGTAGAATCTTTCAATCGAGTTTCACAAAACTCCTTCAACAACCAACAATGGCTCAATCCGTCCCACCAGGAGACATCCAGACCCAACCGGGTACCAAGATCGTCTTCAATGCCCCGTACGACGACAAGCACACCTACCACATCAAGGTGATCAACTCGTCGGCTCGCCGTATTGGATACGGAATCAAGACCACCAACATGAAGCGCCTTGGCGTCGATCCACCATGCGGAGTCCTCGACCCAAAGGAGGCTGTGCTCTTGGCCGTCTCTTGCGACGCTTTTGCCTTCGGACAAGAGGTGAGTTTCAAATAAATCAATGATTAGAAGCAATTTGTAATCCTAACTATCTTTCAGGACACCAACAACGATCGTATCACCGTCGAATGGACCAACACTCCAGATGGAGCCGCCAAGCAGTTCCGTCGTGAATGGTTCCAAGGAGACGGTATGGTTCGTCGCAAGAACTTGCCAATCGAGTACAACCCATGAGAGAGTAAACTTTTTCTAGATACATAAAGTTGGTCTTCATTTGCATTCTGTGTTTTTACTATAAACATCTCTACATTGAGCTTTTTTTGACACGGGCTACAAGCCCGACTGCGAGAACAGCTTTTTGTGAATAAAAAAACGCGCACCTCTTTCCAACTGCTTCAATCGCTTTTGATATGGATACATGCTATCTGGCATTGGCTGGCACATCTTTTTCGATTCTGAAGTCAGCAGTGATTTTCATATTCAGTTTCAAATTTCTCACTTTTACAAAAGAAGAAAATGACAATGAGATACAGTCCGGACATGGCAATTACTGTGGCATATGGAGTCATATAAGAAGCTGAGCAGTTGTCATCTAGAACACTTGGAGGCGGAGTATGATCCATTTTTAGAAGAAAGATTTTTGATTTCAGAGTTTGAATAGAATGAGAAGTTTGTGACCTTTGTATACATGACTTCAGAACAGGTTATTGATTTTTGTTCTCTTCGGCGAAGAAGATGAAGAAGGCGTAAAGAAGTTGTAGACGCAGAATGTTGAACATATTTGAGAAGAAGATATCGAGAATATTGAGAAGAGGTGATGGACGGTAGAAGGGATCGTTGTAGTCGTTGCGATTGAAAGGTGGTTTGAAGCGTTTGTATTACGTTTTGAATATAATCCGTGGAAGTTCCTAACGGTTACATACGCTTTCCTAACCTAACGGTTACATTGCAAATCATACCGAGGTTCAACTCCTGGTAACTTTCAATTGTTCGACAATTTCAAGCTCCAGCTTTTGCATTCCTTCTCTTACTTGATGGCTCATTCAAAAAGAACAAATTATGATTTTGGGTTAAAAAAAATTTTTTCTGCAAAGTTCAGAAATGCACATGTGCTGGTTTTGGCAAATCACTTAACTTTGCAGATCCTACAGAAACTATACATTTCATCATCCAGACGTTTCTTCAAACTCTTCAGTTCGAAGTTTGCTCCAAAACTGCTCCTGCTCCTTGTTCATCTACAACATCTCACCAAATACCCAATGATGAATTACTGTCCATTTCGTCTGCCAACACCACAATTGTTTTGAGCCCTTTACTATCTCTATTCGTTTCTCGCTTTTCGGAAACAAAAACATTTTATTAGTCGACTCCCAACGGACATTCCACCCAAAAAAGAGGCGTGTATATATGTATTCTCCTCAAAAAGTTCGCAAATGTTTTGTGCACCGGACTTCTTTTCTATTGTGTGAAGATAGAGAGAAAGGGAATTTTTAGAGGAATTCATTTCAAACCTCAAGAGAATTATGAAGTCAATCCATCTCTCTTCTGGCCTTTCTTTTGTTTCTCTCCATTGACTCTCCTACTTCTTCTCTAACTAATAAGTCACTTCGAGCGTGCACTAATTCAATAACTTCCGACATCTTTAATTTCAAAATAAGAAACACTCTCTTTTTCCGGTTTTCTCCTCTACACACCATTACTTCATAACACCATCCGTTTGAAATGAGTTTCATCAGTCTTAGAGTCTTAGTGCATTTAGGATGTTATACATGAGAGGTGCAGTTCTATAAGGGTTATTCTTGAAAGTATTTCTTGAAAGTGGAATATCCTTTTGTAAGCTCTTTAAATTTGGTATATTTACTTGAGTTCCTCATAAACAAGACCATGTAAAATACTCTTTAACACTCTTATATTAGGGAATTTCTTGAAAGTGAGAGAATTCTTTTTGTAGAAAAATAACTTTTTTATCTTGATCTTGAGTTTCTCACAAATGGAACCACTATAAAAAGTTTTCTATGTGATTTCTAGGTGCCTTTCTATTGAAGGTTGATGAGCTTTATCACCTGGAAAACTTTTCTGTGAAATATTCACAATTCGGTGCTCTTATAGTAAGGTATTTCTTGAAATTTTAAGCTAAGCATTTTTTTTCCTAAAAAGACAGCCCAACTAAAATGATACATCTCGTTTAGATTCTCTAGTTAATCGTATCAGAAATTGCAAGCCTCCAGATGCTCTTCCATAGAAAGTTTCTGAACTTTATCACCTGTACAATCATTCTGCAAAACTACATTCAACTAATTTCTCTTTCATCTGCTATTGAAATTGAATAGCTTTACATGATGTAGAAGGTTGTAGTAGTACCTGAGTACTCCCTCCCTCCCTCTCCAATGGTATCAGTTTTCAAATGTCCCCCGACCCTCTTGTCACATTGTAACAACTGTCAATGGCGGGTGAGATATCTAAGAACATTACATGTGTCTCGTATAAATCTTGTTGAAAATCTTGTTAAAAATGTGGAAATGTCGAAACTTCTTTTTTCGCTGAAACGCTTATGAATTCTGTGAGAAAAGTGTGGAGAAAGAGACGCATAATCTTCTAATGGATGTGAGGCTCTTTCCTCCCTTTCCTTCCCACCGCTCCTTCTTTTCCCTTCATCTTCTTCTACGGAGATTCAGATTCACATGTATCACACTTAGATAAAACGTTTCTCTATCTCTTCTTTCTCCAAATAAACGAATTCTGTTGGGCCGAAATTCGAAAATCAAAGCGTGGCGCAATCGAATTATGGTAGTGTGTGTGTACACGGCGACAGAAGCGTCTTTTCTTCAGAAGCCCCCCATTTTTTTTTGTTCGTGTGTCTCAACACGACATCTCCATCCTCCTCCTACTCCTTTTTTGCTTTTTTTGAGCAGTTGAGCAACTCAAACTTTTCAGTGTGACAAGTGAGTTCAAAATGTTTATACCCAATTCCCTTGGAGATTTTGGAATAATCTCTACACAATTCGTCCATCATCTATCCTCGTAAAACTTAGATTCTTCTTTGATATTGCTCAATAAACATAGGGAAAGTTAGAATGAACAACAAGTTTTTTTTGGTGAGAAAAATGGAATCGTCGTTTGTTTTTCAAAGTTAACGAATTTCAAACTGTAATTTTGGAGCCTGTAAACATGCCTAAATATATGTTCATATAATTTTCTTACATGGCTCTATCGGCTTTTTTCGTCTATTTTTCCCCTCGGTAAGGCTACGTTTTTTTATTAGGTATGTGATAGTCGAACACTACTTTGGTAAGGCTGATTGTTAAAGCCGAAGATTAGTTTCAGATAATCTATTGTAAGACCATAATCTATCTGAAAATCTGACCACTTCAGTGTCTTTCTTTCCCGGTCTTTTCTTGAGTTACTGAAAAATATGACTGAATTATTTTAGTCCCCAGACTTTTTTGGAGCCAAGTTTCAGATGAAACATAACCTAACTTCTTGGAGCCCTTCTATTACAGGTTACTCCGAATGCTAGTTGACCATTCAGCGTGGAAATATTTCATCTTTCCTTAGCGGAACCATCGGAAGATCATATCACTTCTAATTTCTGAGCCTTTGTTTTAATGGCTCACGCCACTATCAATTTTCGTTTCCAAAATAACAATTCTTTCTTTGTTTATCACTATCAACAATTTTAAAACCTTTTGAATTCAAACCCTCAAACAAACAACAACACTCCAATTATGAATTTGAATCCCGGAGCTTAACAATTTGTTCTAGAGGCACCTGCTGATTTTTAACGTTACTTTTTCACTCCCGGTCTACACTCCTCTTCTACCTTGCATCATATCGAATTTCTTTTTTATCCCCCCTCACACAGAGAAGCTCTTCTTTTTTAAAATCATTTCCTGTTGCTCCAAGAGCTCTGTTCCCTTTTGTGGGTCATCTGTCCTCTTCTAATCCATTGTTTATATCGGAATGAAGGGTGTCGGCATAAACTCAAAATGGAAGAAGAAACTCTGTCGTCTCCTGACTCTCGAAGAAGAAGAAAAAGAAGAAGAAGCTCACTAATAATTGAGCAAGAGAGCCACACGCACATCACCCTTTTTTCCTCTTCATTCTTCTCACCTTTTGTGCTTGTTGTTCTTTTCTTGGAAGCATATCTTTTACCCTTCTTTTTTCAAAAAAAAAAATAGAAACAGTTGTTGTTTATCGTTTTTCCTTTTCCAAAAGAGAAAGCATTGAGGAAATTGTGTTTCCAATGGAAAAGAATTGGATTTGCATTGTTCCGGAATGTTCAGAATTTTGTGTCTCCTGTTGGGAGAAGGGAAATCAAAAAGCCACGATTTTTTAGAATCTTTGAACTGGAACTGGTTGTGGTTTCATAACACTTTGGTTCCAAATGATTCTGATATAGCTCACAAATAAAATGTCATGAAAGTATCGAATTTCAGTTTTTGTTTTTAGATTGAAAATGCTGTTAGAATTGATTTTTTAATGGTACACTTTATTTCAAAAATGTCTGATGATAATCACAAACAAAGTTTTGCTGATCAAAAAGATCTTCTTGTATGTAGTATAAAATTTGCTACCAGAAGTATATAGATCTAAACTTTTAGTGAAAACAATAAATAGAAAATATGGATTTTCAATTTTTGTTTTTAGATTGAAAATATAGCTAAAAATGATTTTCCGACCACAAGAATGGTTGAAATTGAATTCGAAAACATTTTGATTCAGGTTTGTCTATAACTAATAATTTAATATCTCTAACCTATACTTCTCGAAATTCTAACAATTCTGAACCCTAGAACTCCAAAAGCTTCACAATTATAGCCGCAATTACTGACCTAATTCCAACTTTCTAGTTTGTATCTTCATCCCTCCAGATATATATCCATTTGCCCTTCCGTAAGACCACACACGTCTTGTTTGAGCAAACAAAAAAAAAGAAAGAAATCCTTCTTGCCTCAGAGTTTACTTTCTCCTTCTTTTTCTCCTAACAAACATCAGCCTTTTTTTCGGAGCTTTATCTTTTTACTATATATCTCAATTAGATTTGACACCTGTGGATTTGATCGATTTCAGAATATTTAGAAAGGGAAGGCAGGTGATATGATATCAGCTGTTTTACACGTACTAGGCAATCGAAATGTTGAAGCTCTTTCTTCCGAAATTTGTACTTTGAGAAGTAAGACCTATAACATGAAATTACCCAGTTGTTTGTCACTATTATTTTAATTCAATTTCCGTTGTTATCCCCTGCCTTTGACCAATTTTTTCACCCATTTCAATTTCCCAATTTTTTGCAGTTCCGGTTGGATCAAATGTATCCCTGAGCGTCCGACGAAAAGACCACCTCATCATTCAGGAAAATGTCACGAATGGATAGTTATAGTGCATCAATTCGAGAGGAGCAGAAAGCTATTCTTAACGGTCTTTTAGGTATTCTTTTAGCTGACGGTTAGTCTTAGTGTTAGGAAAAATGTAGTTGATAACATGTGCTTCTGGTGCATGTCACTGTGTGGTTTTGTGATATAACTAACTTCTGTGAGTGAGCTTTTACTGTGAATCTGTAATAGAAGGTCTGCCCTTTTATTACAGGTTTGAAAGAGTTCAGAAGAAGATGAATGCATTTTCAGGTATAATCTATGACAACTACGATACTACTAGGAAAATTCAGCAAACCGTCGATGGAATCTATCGGTAAGCTTTTTTTCTTTGCAAGTATCATCCTCAGATTGTAGTACATTCTTTCCAATCCCAATATTCCAGAATGGTAGTCGCCTTACTTCTAATTGTGATTGCTCTGATCATCATCGCCATATTTCTCGTCTGCTTCTTTCACTGCCGTCGTGCCAACGAGGAGAGGTCTCCGTTGCACGCCAACCGCAAAAGTCATCCCATCGAAATCTGACCAAATCTTTCATTTTTTGTTTTGCATAGAACTTTTATGGGTCTTTGGATTGTGTATTTCTAATAAAACCTTTCATTATTTGTCTTCGTTTTTTATAGGAGAGATGTTCAGGAGAACTATTCAATGCCAAGCCACAAAAAGTACAGAGAGGTCGGCTTGATATGACTTTGAAATTCAAACAGCACAATCACTACTGATTCGTAATTTATGTTTCGTTTTTATCATATTTACTGCAAAAGAATTTTGATCCAACACTTTTAGAACATCACTTGGCAAACCACCCGCCCATCGCGAGGAAGAGGAAAAGAGAAACAACGAAACTCCGATAATTCCGTTTTGCCCGCTTTTAACGTTGGTTTTTCACTTGTTTGCCTGTTGTTGATTTTTTTCCCAAATCTCTCTCAAGATTACGTTTTGAACATATTTTTTGATAAGGAAATGCAAATGTCCAACGCTTTTTTGGAGTAAATCGCAAGTGCGCCCCAGCCTAAACTACCGTGTACTCCTCGTGAATAAACCAGAAAGCTTTCATTGGCAACGAGATGCTTCAACTTTTATCACTTGTTTCTCATTGTTTTCTCCATAAAAAGTAAAAATGAAACCCGCAAACAGAAAAATAAAAACTATTTATCATTCCGCGCTAACTTTATCTTCTTCCACGACCTACATTCACATTCTTCGTCTTCATTTCTATACCTTTTGTCTATTCATTTCTCTAGTTCGCCGCTATGCTTCCCTCCTGGTACGTGTGTGTTTTTCATGATTTTTCGTAACTTTCTCGTGTGAAAAACACCTAAAAACAAACCTTGATTCAGGATGGTCGTCCTGGTAACCCGTTCTCTACTCCTTTTCGCCTCTAGAGCACCACTCGCCGCCGCGGTCGCCACTTCTTCTGCTAAATTTCCAAGGTTTACCATTTGTAACTCTGCTCTCCTTTGTTCTTTTATTGCGAGCGTACCTAAACATGTAAATTTACAGAGGTTTCGCTACGATGGCCGCTGAAGCATTCACCAAACACGAGGTGATTCCCGACGTTCTCGCCTCGGATCCACCATCGAAGATTGTCTCGGTGAAGTTCAACTCAGGAGCTGAGGTGAGAATAAAAGAAAAATGAAATGATAGAGAATAGTACTAAAAAGTAAATCGATGACGATTCGAAATCGCGACGTTTCGCCTCGAATGTAAGTTCCGATATCTCGACGTTCCGACAACACATTACGTGAACAACACGAAAATAAGAGCATTAGAAGTTAGATGAAGTCCAATGAACGAGATAGGTCGCATATATCATAATAAGCAAAAGAAGCGTGACTTTTTTTGGCATAAGCCCCCAATAACAATCAAAAAAACTTCGGAACTTTCACATCGCGAGATGTCTTGTAGTGGAACGTCACAATGGCGAAACTCACATTTCTGGCGAAACGTCGAATGGTTACTTTGCAAATTGTCGCGTTGTCATACTTCTGAGCATCTATTTTACTGGCATTCTTGAAATAATGATTACGTTAAGAAAACGCTTTGTTCAACAGCTGTCGTATTGTTAAAAAAAAGTAGCATGTCCCCCTTACACCTCTGTATGCATTTCTTTCAGGCCAACCTCGGAAACGTGCTCACCCCAACACTCGTCAAGGATGTGCCAGA
The DNA here is from genome assembly GCA_963572265.1 of Caenorhabditis doughertyi. NCBI lineage: Eukaryota > Metazoa > Nematoda > Chromadorea > Rhabditida > Rhabditidae > Caenorhabditis > Caenorhabditis doughertyi. Next base: position 368,255 of record OY751557.1, read on the forward strand.
AGTGAAGTGGGATGCTGAACCAGGAGCACTCTACACCCTCATCAAAACCGATCCAGACGCCCCATCACGCAAGGAGCCAACATACCGTGAGTGGCATCACTGGCTCGTCGTCAACATTCCCGGAAACGACATCTCGAAAGGAGACACTCTCTCCGAGTACATTGGCGCCGGACCACCACCAAAGACTGGCCTTCATCGTTACGTCTACCTGGTCTACAAGCAATCGGGACGTATTGAAGATGCCGAGCACGGACATCTCACCAACACTTCTGGAGACAAGAGAGGAGGATGGAAGGCTGCCGCTTTCGTTGCGAAGCATGGTCTCGGAACTCCAGTGTTCGGAAATCTCTACCAAGCCGAGTACGACGACTACGTTCCAATCCTCTACAAGCAACTCGGTGCATAAATATTCATCATTTTGTGAACGTTTCCAGTGTAATTTATATATCTTTTTTTCAAATGAATGTAGTTTTAATTGCATTCTGCGCGGGTATCTTCTCTCTCACACACAAACAAACAATTCATTTAGAAAGCGACGATTTCTAACCTTGTTATCTTCTCCGTCCTCCAATCATCGTTACTGATTACCAGTCCTCCCCACACAGTCAAATTGACGTCTTCTTCTTCTTCTCCGTCAACGTCTTCTCTTCTTCTGATTTCCAATTTCTGTCTTCTCGCAGGTTATCATGTTAACCCCTTCTTCCTCTCTTCTCTTCACTATTTACTTCTTCTCTATGCCGTTTTCCAATTTGATTCTTGCCCCCCAACCAACACTTAATTTCAACCAATTTTTTCCTCCTCGAAGTTTCTTTTTTTTCGCCGTAGTCCACTTGAATTTTAAAACTACATTTAATTTAACCGTTAAAGGTAATTGCTTCAAAACGAGAAGAACATGCTTCGGAGGATTATTTTCTCCGCTATACTAATTGTGTTAGTAGCCAGCGTTCTCCGCAAGAAGAAGCCGTGCATCAATGGAACTCCTGAAGGTTTGTTTCGAATTTTTGAGAAAACGGCAAAACTTTGGTGTCTTTGAAACGTAGAAAACCGGAAAGTTTTTTATGAGTTTTCACATTCTAAGTTCTTGACGATGATTGTTTTGCGGTTGCCAACCATTGGTTGGGTAGATGAATCTTTGTTTTTCCAGAAGCTTTGTAGAATAAAAATGAAGAAAAGCGACATTATAAGATTTCCAAATTTATTCAGAATCTCAGATAAAAGAACTGAAATGTTTGCATGAGATTGAAAAGTTATCTGTTGAACTTTCATAGTGTCTTCGTTATCAAACCCCTATCAAACATCTAGCATCTCTAAGGTAGGGTAAAACAGAAGATGAATCTTCGAATTCATATTTTACTGGTGTCATATTTTCCGGCTCTAAAAGTGTAAATGAACATCTACCTGTTTTGTTTGACTTTTCTCATTCTGAACTATTAACAATGGTCATTCAGTTTTCGGCGCAATCTTTGTATTTCCGATATTATTTTGGTATTGATTTATAAGTTTCGATACTGACTTATAATTTCATTATATTGTTTTATAAGCGACCTAGACTAGTTCAGGCTATCAAGGTACCGAAAGATTGGAAAGTTATCTAGTGCCTTTTTGAATGAAACCTCTATCGACGACCTATTATCTCTGTTGCAAACTGATAGACAAGACGCAGCACGAATATCTTCCCTGATTTCAGTCTACAAGGGTCTACGTGAACTTGTGTTGTGATTGAAATGGATAATTGGCTAGAATAGAGAAAGATGAAAATTTTTCTATACGAACAGTTCATTTTGGTAACAATCATTGGCAGTCTATCACAAAGTACCCAAAGGTTTAGAAAATTATCAAGTGCCCTCCTTATCAATTTTCTATTATCTATCCATTATCTCTGCTGCAAAAAAATAGACAAGTTGTAACATACTTTTCCTGATTCCAAGGTCTATCAACAAAGGTCTAAACGAAAAACATCTGAAGACAAAAATATTGATATAAATACTCATTCTATCCTTGGTTTTGAGAATTGTTGTTTCAGACATCATTAATCTTGTTATTACTTGTTGACAGTAAGTTTGTTTTGAAGGAACTGAAATGGACTGTTGTGTGATCCGCCTGTTCAATTGCAATTAGAACAAAATACATGATTGATAGATTTACACTTTACATATTTTATTTTAAAAATAGCGACAGTTGAAACTTTTTGCTTTGTAGGCGCGTGAAACTGTGTCTTCTATTTTGGAAGAAATTGTATTAACTATTTTGTGATCTAACTGTTACAATGCTAGTTGGCTAAAACTAGAAAAATAAAGCCTGAAAGAACAAGCCTATAAATTTTGAATTCACCCCAACTAGTATGACTTGTTAAATTCATATTTCAGAAGATAATTCCAGATTAGAGAACACCCCTCTAGTCCCTATATAGGCATGGTTAATAATGTTATTCTACATATGATACCACGTCCGAGTCGTTGTTTTCAAGAAGAAGCGTTGTAATTATAGAGTTGGGCTTGTTTTCGTTCAACAAAACCTATTTTTCGGTTGTCTTCCAACTATTGTTTTTGAAAAACAATATGAGAATCATTAGAATAAGCACGATAACAATGGCATTTTCAGGTGATCGATGTTTCTGTGTCGAAGGATGGACTGGAACCCTTTGCCATCGTAAAATGATGTGTGCCGGGTTTGAACGTCTTCAAAATGGAAGTTGCATTGAGTGTCAAGTCGGATGGGCGGGTTCTGATTGTGACATCATTGATTGCCACGGAAACGGGATGCCAAATTACGATTTGACTGAGTGCACGTGTACTGTACCTTATTCGGGAAAGTATTGTGAAATTGCTGATACGAAGGACATTTACAAGTGGTACAATAATTTCACTTCTAGCATTGGTCCAATTGGAATTTTAACTATTATTCCACTGGCTCTTATTTATATGTGTAAGATTTTCTACGATAAGAATATTTTCATATTATCATATAATTTTTAGGCTGTGAGCACTTTGCCAAGAAGCGTCAACTCCGTCGTGTTGAGCAACATTTGAATGGAGTCTGCATCACAAGTGGTATAAAGGCAGTCGACAAAGAGCTTGTCAAAGGTCTTCTAGAAGCCTCGGACGATGAAAAATCAGTCAAATCAGTGAAAGCCGCACACGAGGAGGAGGAGAAAGAGGAAAAAGATAAAGATGGAGGTCAGAATGGCGAATAGCACACAAAAATCATATCGTTCAGTTTCTATTCCATTTTAGAAGAAGTCATAAAAATGAGAAATTCAGCGACGACTAGTGAGAAGAAGGCTCTGCTTGCTGATCCGGCTGATTTGTAGCATTAGATGATGATGGCTTCTTCGTGGTGTGGTTTCAACGATCTATTAATTTGAGTTTTTTGTTTTTTGTTTTACAGTATGACATTCTTATTATGCTGGAATAAACTTTTATATTCTATGAGACGGTCATGAGAAGCTGTAGGACTTTCCGGCTTGTTGTTGTGTCCTGGAATTTCAGTGAAGTGAACTTGAATAAGATTTTGTAGCAACTTTATTAGAACTGCATGATGCTTTATTAAACCTATAGCCTGTTCATATAGCTTATAGGCAAGTTCAATTTAGTTTTGTATTCAAAAAGCGAATAATCTCTTGTATTCTCTTCTCTTGCACTGAAGTTGCAGCGGTTTTTAAAACTGGTAAAAACTTCATTAGAACTGCATGCCTTTTTATCAGAATATCGATGAATACCACTGCTGAAGATTCATTGCTGATCATTTTCAGAGAAAAGTTTATAGAAAAAGCGTTCCACGTCCACACTTTTTCTGCAATTTCAAACATCACCATTCCATCCACATCGTCATTGATGGACAAGGAAGTTTGCAGAAATATCATGTGCCAGTCAGTCATTCTTCCAACTTTTCCCTCCCCTTCGCTCAAAAAAAATGAAACTTTCAAAAGAGTGGACAAGCTGTCATGAACACTCACTTAAACATCAAAAGGACAAAAAAGGCGGCGGAGAAGAAATAAAAGTTGGTTTCTCTTGTGAATATTCATGTCAGATTGAACTCGTATAATAAACTCTTGTTGGAGAGAAAGAAGAGGGGGAAAATGCATACAACAATACTCCCCAGAGCTTTTTGTGTCCGATTGGCCACTTTCGAATAGAGGGGGACGGAAACTCTATGTCTGCCAGTTCCCGACCGATTCGAGAGAAAAGAAGATGTTCGAGTTAATTCGTTGTGGCATCAGGTCTTCAAATCGTTTTGTTGTTGACGTCTTCTATCTATGATGATGTCGGTTTCGATTTCCTCTCGTTCAGGAGAGTCATTACGGTGCGGTTTCGTAATAAAAATGCTTTGCAACCCAGGCAATTATGCAGTCTTTCCTCACTTTCTTTCCTCCCCTGTACTTTTTCTCTCTTACTCATTCTGTTTCGAAACAACAAAGACAGTTAGAATTCTGAATTAGTGGTCACTTTCGATTGTAATGTTTCCTATGTCTATTGCTCATGGTGATTCATTTGAAGGTGTCCAGGTCAACTGAGGACGACATTTGAAGTATCATTCTGGTTTTTCTTTTTTACTTCTTTTTGAAAATTTCTTCTGTTGTTTCTTAACTTTCTGAAGAGTTTCGTTCAAAATGGTTACTGTTTTTGACAAATTCAAAATCTAAAAGTCAGATAATAGAGTGAAAAAAGCTTATGACAGAGACCGTTATTTTCACCTAACGCAGGTCTATTTCACAGAAATGTTCATCGGAACATTTGAAGTACCATTCTGGGTTTCGATGTCTTTTCCACTTGTAGATTCTATGGGCTTGAAATCGTTATTTGTTTCAGTTCATAATTTTTGAAGATCTTGAAAATATCTGTTCAAAATCAAAATAATTTTTTTTGAGAAATTGAAAATCCTGGGGTAAGAATACAGATCACCAAGTAAAAAAATCTAAAAAAATTATCTTTCTCTCCTGCCAACCCTGATGGACTTCAGAGACACCTAGAAACCAAAGAAGTGAAAAAGTAATTCCTCAACCCTGACTTGTTTTTCCAAACCCACCTTCCTCTGGAGACCCACTTTTTAGTTTTTTTATTCCAAAACCCAAAATAAGTTCTGTCGTTGCCATTGACATCCCTCCCTCAATACTTCAAGACCTATTCCAAGTGGTCTACCCTTTCCCCCCTGGAGACCGCCTCTGTGATTGTGAACCGTGACCTATGTCCTTCTTCTCAATTTCTTTTCTCTTTCCGAGAATGAGTGACCAGTTTCCGGTGAGAACTGAGAGGGGAACTCGTTTTCGCTTCTAGTCGGGGCCCGCCTCTTCCTCCCTCATTTCCATGCCATCTATCCTCATTTTCCTCTTTTTTCCCTCCTCTTATTCGTTTTTTTGCTGTCGTGGTGGTCTTCTGAAAATTTCTTTTGTTTTTTTTGTTCGTCTCTTTTTTTATTTCTTTCAAAAAATGATAGAAAATGTGGTGGAATGCTGGAAGTTTTCATCTGAATGTTTTGTTGATTCTCCAATCTTTCGGTAGACATGGATGATTCTTTGAGTCAAAAAAGGGCCAGGAATTTATGATGCGGCTAAAAATCTGACATGCAGTTTTGTTAGAGGTTTACATGAATTTGGGCTAGGGGCTATCGAGCTGGCTAAACTGAACTGCGCGTTGGACAATTTCCCCAATATATCCGCTGAAAAAGAAGCTACCAGAAAACAATCAACAAGTAAAATGTGGGCAGATTCATAATGAATATTTTTCTAGTTGACCATTTTTTGATGTGACTTATTCTAAACAAAACAAGTCAGATCAAAGTCCTTATCCTTTTTCCTTCTTCAACGAATTGACTCGAAATTTTGAGATCATAAATGAACATTTTAAATTCTGACATTTTCTCAAAACTAGATTAAAAATGCTAGTCTCTCTCCTAATTCCATATTCCATTTAGGTCATCCGATCCGACCTTTTACGGACAACTAACCCATTGAGCTGACACATCTGCGATGACAGCTTTTATTATCTATTCGCCTCTCTCTTTTACTCATCTCCCAGAATAGAAAAAAGAGAAATCTCTTCAAACACAAACAAAACAACGAGAAGAAGAAGGATACTTCGTTCGAAATGCACTAACTATGTATGTATGTGCGTGTGTTTGCCTCTGCAAAAGAGATTATTTGAAGCTGTGAGTTTGAGACAAATGGCAAAAAAAAAGAAATGCATAGAGAGAGATTAAGTTAGAGAGACAGAGAGAGCTTTCTCGGGAGCCAAATTAATTAGATGACGACAAAAAGAGCGTTTTTTCCTTTTTCAGAGCGAGATTTTTTCTCGTTGTCGTCGTTGAAAAAGTGTGAATTGAAGGGAAAGAGAAGGCTGGTGGTGGTAAACAAGGGAGGCGAAGAAAGAGGAAAAAAGAACTAGGTTGAGCTCGTTTATGGACTCAAAGTCTTCCAAAGGTTTTTTTTTGACGCAAAACATTGGAACATAGAGTCATGGCGAGAAGGAGATTCTTCCCATGATATCTCAAGGCTCTCAGGTTTCGCTCACCTCAAGTTTCATTCGTTTTTTTTTCAAATCGAGATGGATCAAGGGTACGAGATTACCGAAAGATTCTGAATCATTTTGCAAAATCCTTAAAGAACCTCTGATTTTCTAAGCCATTTCCAACGCTAAATTGCTCAGAAGTCCGACTTATTATTTGATTCTGATGCAGCGGCGATTTCAGATTGGTAGCCTAGATTCCGACAAGTGGCCTATTTATGCAAGCCTTTTTAAAAATTTTTTTTCATTTGCTGCCGTAATTTTTTGCACAGCAGTTAATGTGAATTCAATACCATACAACAAAAACGAAAGAAAAAACATTCTCCGTTAATCGACCTCTTGTCAGACTCTAGGCCAGCGGCCGCGGCCACCAATCTGTAATAAAAGCTGCTTTCAACCGTGATTTTTGTTTTACTGTTTTTAGTTGTTTTCAAACAATTTCATTCAGAAAGACAAAACCAGCTTAAAAATAAATCAGAATTGAGAAAGAAGTATCATCGGCGATTCTTTCAAAAGATCTCTTGCCCCTAAGAACATTTTCCTGAACACCAAAGTTTTCAAGGAAGCACTTAAAGATTCACATCTAGGCTCGGAACCTTCAAAACCTTCAAAACCGAAACCCATAGAAACGATTATAAGTATACATGTCCTTGTACTTCCTTTCCATTTCCTCTTTTTTTCTCTCAACTCCCAAAACAATCACACTTTTTCATTCTCTACTCAATTTCCTTTTGTAGCGCCAAACCACAATTTCATTATTATTTATTCTGATCGTGGTCATATGCCACGTCAGACACTTCTGAATTGGACTGGAAACTTTCTAGGAAAAATAAACTGGAAAAAAAAACTTCGAAAAAGAGAAAACTCTCATTCCGCCTGAAGGTTCATAAGCTGCTTGCCACCACTTCAGAATTCATAATTTATGCTCAGCTAGCATTTTTTTCTCACACTGACCTACTTTGAGCCTTATGGAACATGGCTGGTCTTCCTTTCAATTCCATCCCATCAGTTGCCAAAAACGACCGGCGGTAATCTAATCTTATCCCTATCACTAATTTGAATCAAAAGATTAAGGATTATCCCTGTCTTATATTAGATAGCCCTTTTGCATTCGAGCAAGAGGGAGTTTCAGAAATATTCTTTTTTTAATCGAAATTCTTCCCTGACCATCTAAACCTTTACCTGGAGGCAACAAGACCTGAAAAAAGACAGAACTAAATTTTTTAAAAGCCATTTCCCGTAAATTTTTCCATTCTTATTCTAACTTTCCGCTATAAGTTCGCTCAGAAAAAAACTCTACGAATCAAAACCGCATTTGAAATCAGGGTCAGTTACAGCCTAGAATCCGGCAAGCTGACGCACTATTTTGTCGTTTGCTTCTTGTTCTTTTCTGTGTTTCTTACAGGTTCGTCGAGGGGCTGCGCAAAAAGTACGAACAGCACAAAAAAAATGAAAGAAGTTCGCGTAAATCTTCCACTTGTCGGATTCTAGGCCATCGATCTGTATTCGGCAAACGCTATTTTGTACCGTTTGCAGTTGTTTTCCAATGAATTCATTATGAAATGAAATCCAAGTCCAGTCCTCCTTTAAACTTCTCTGACCATCTAAACCTCTTCCACCTGGGGGAAAAGTCCATTTGTGAACTCTTTTTGAGATCCCCAACCACCAGTGTTCGGTCAATCCCATTACTTCTTCTCTCATTCTTTTCAGTTTTTTTGCTTTTTTTCCTCTCCGCTCTTCATTTTTTTTCTTGTCTTCAGTAGGCTCTCAATTAAATTCTCTTCTTCTTCATCGTTTTTTTTCTTGCTCGGAAGGGGGGAGAAGCCTGTCGTGTGTCGCTTCATTTGTTTCTTTCGAATTCTCACTGAATAATTCACAATGTTGTTCGAACATTTCTTCTCTTTTCTTTCGCTGCCCACATCTCAAACGCTTTTCTATTCGTTTTTTTTTCATTATACCTTTTTCCGTTTATATCGAGGGGGTCACACATACCGTCAATCTATCAATTACCTTCTTTTTTTCCATTCCGTCGCGATCAACACGATTGGCGTGAAAATCACTCAGCTAATCAATCAATCCACATCTTCTTCTTTTTCTTAAGCTAGGTCATCAGATGATGTCTCTATCCCGTCTACCGCTTTGGCCTCTTTGACAACTCCTAACACATAATAAATTTGACATGTAGGCAATAAATTACCGCCACCGCCGCCACCGCCGATACCGTGGGCATATAAATCTCATTCTGACTTTTCATTATACGTGTATCCGAATGTTAATTGGGAATGTTAATCGAGAAGATAATCTCCACTTTAAACCACTTCCTGACGCTTTCCCTTTTCAATACTCGGAGGAGGGGGCCACACTTCGAACATTCATTCAAAGTGATATGCATTCTGATAAACAGGCGTGCCAAAACCTCTCTTCTGGTCTTCTAATTCGTTTCAATTTCCACATTTAATCTGATTAGTCTCGCTGCCACTAACTTCATCTGACAAGAAGACACTTTACAAGATTTTCTGTTTCTGGTGAAACTTGTGTTACTTCTTCTGGTAATTGATACTCTCTTTTTTTAGTTGCAGTTTGTAAAACTTGGTTTTTCTCATAATTTTCTAGAAGTGAGGTCTAAGCTTTACTTTGCTCATAAATTTCAATAGTACTTTTGATCTCTTTGTACTTTTCAATTAAAAGCATCATCGCTTAGTCAACCCTATTCAAAAAGTTCAGGATACCACTGCAAATTTTTTTCAAACGTGGATGCAAAAGTGCTTCAATTGAGAACGTTATCCTACAACGTGAGAACGTGTATTTTGTGGGTTCTGAAACGAAGAGCATGAATAGAATTTGCATAAGTTGAGATAAACCGAGGAACTCATGTTGTAGACGCAAAGCATTATCATTTAGCACTGTAACTGTTTCTTTCTGATTTCATTCGCGTTCTTTTCCTTATACACTACTAACTTTATCTGACAAGAGGGCCGACTAGATTGTGAAACTCTAATCCTTTTGTTCCTTCTGTATCTCATGCTGAGGTATGTTCTAAATCCTTTCCAATACCTAAATTTTCTGCATCAGTTCAGAAAAGTTCATAACACCAGGGTTGCCTCTCTACTTGAAAAGCCGATGGACCATTCCAACCCTTTTGTTAATCGGTTGCTTTCTATTCCTAGCAACTAACTCTGCCTGCTTTCAAGTCAATTTTGAAATCAACAGGATAGTCTAAAATTGAACTCCAATCTATTCTGGAGCCAGACGTTGGAGCCAATATACGTAAAATCTGAACTAACTGTATTCTCACTTCGTTCTGAACAAACCGCCGTAATCATTCGCCAAAACGTTGGCGACATTATTTAAAAACAGTGTTCTTACTAGTAAAATCTGACTTTTTTCAAGGATTCCGATGCTCTCGATTTAAATTCTGAAACATACTTATACCAATTCATGCCACTTCTGTTTTCTCTTGTCCCTAGCAAAGCATTTTGGATACCATTTCAAAGCAGTGCCCTTCTAAACCTCCTCCACAATTTGTTTTCTTTACCTTCCACATCCGCTTCCATACCCTCCAATTCATACTACTTTTTTGTGTACAATAACTCGTCGGTCTCTTCTTTTTGCTTCTTCTTCTTCTTCTCTTCGATTGATATGAGTGTACGTAAGGCGGCCGACCGAAACTGTTAAAAGCGCAAAAACTCTCCCGGGTGGGGGGAGAGGTGGCTGTGTGTTGTCTATTGTGCAAATAACATCGATTGATTCAACACTCTCTTCCACGCTTAACAATCTCTGGATTTCGAAACTTTTTTTTGCTGTTGGCGCTTCTTGTTATTTTTTCGGGCCTTCAACTTTTGGCCATGAATAATGCGCTTTTTTATTTTTTTTAGTGGTAAATTGTGATTTTTCGCCCTTTTTACAAGCATTTCAGAAATAGAGGGATTGACACAAGACTCCAATTCCAAACTTCAAAACTTTTACGGACTGTCAAAGAAAAAACATTTGAAAAAAACAAAACTTTTGGAGACCTGTGTCAATCCCATGCTCTGTAGCATGGTCTCAAAAATGATCATTTTCAACTGAAAACAGGCTAACAAGCAATCTTTATGGCCAATACTGTACAACTTTTAGCAGTGACTATTGAATGTTTCGGAACAAGAAGACCAACAGTAACAATTACCTCAATTGACCAACCACTTCAAAACTATTTCTTATTCTTATTATTCTCAACGTCCTCACACAAATAATTCTTGTTTGTTGTCATCGCCCTCCTGTAGGTTACTTCTTCTTTTTTTCTTCGTTTTTTTTCTTCAACTTCTATTTTTTCCCCTCCTCCTCATGTATTCCTTTGCCCCTTTACGTGGGGGCATGAAAAATGGATGCATGTCAAAAAAAAGTATGCATTTGCGTCCCGACTGCAATGACTTATTACCCTCTTCTGTCAGTTCTGTGGCGTGTTTCTGTGTGCCACTTTTTTTATTGAATATATCTTCTTGATTCGCATTAAGCCCATCTCACCACAACCACTTCATCATCATTTTCATGAATTATCAATTTTGTTTTTTTTTCAGAGCCGGACTTCCGTTTTTCTATCTCGATATGCCATGATGCCACGTCTTCATGGTCTGAATTATGTGATTGTTGTCTTATTTTTAGTGCTTCCCAGTTGGCAAAATCATTTAGAGGTGAGTATTTATAATTTTTGAAAAATTAGACACCGGAAGTACAATAGAAAGACAGGATTAGTCTAATATCTTGGCATATCACGGACCATTGCCAAAGTCTCTTCAATCTTAGAGAGGAATTTGTCCTTTGGACGGGATGTTAGTTGAACGAAATTGGATCCGACGATTCTAGAGTCTTGGTTGCGAACGTATGGATGAGATTGGTAGAGATATGGAGATAGGGGAGAGCTGCAATGCCCTTATATTAGAGTTAGATTTTAGAAAATGCTTAGACCAACCTGTCAAAGTCTTTGTAGTCGATCAATGTTTGCCGATTGTTCTTTTCATATTCCTCATCGGCTCGGGTTTTGTAGCTGGTCAATGGCTGAAAATTCATCTTTCTTTTTTTTTTCATAAATTTCTTTTCAAGGCCTTACTGGTCTATAACTTGACAATGATGAGTACAAATTCTTCTTTGGCTCTCCTGTGTACTCCTCATACTCTTCTTTGTCATATGAAGCCAATTCCTTTTCTAAATCCTTCTTCCTTCTCTCACGCTCAGCCTCGTATGTTGCAGCAAAGTATTCAGAGGAAGACTTTGGCTCGTATACTTGATAACTGCGGTAGTTAGTTGACTATAAGCACATGATTTTAGAGCTCGAAAAAAGCTAGAAAATTGTTACCGCTGGATTTTTGATTCCTAATTCAGAGTAGAGGTTTTCAAGTGGCATCTTCTCAAAGAAGTGCTCTCTATCGTACTTTTCGTCAAGAGCATGTCTTCCGAACTCGCGTTCAGCTCTCAACATACTTGTGGCAGACAATCCATGGTCACGCACCAACTGCTCCTTGTCCTGAAAATATAGAGATCTTGAGAAGAGAAGGTTTGGAATTACTGGAATTTCGGAAAATAGTATTACTCATTTGTAAAAGTGTGACTTCTCTGTTTGGACCCACATTGCTTAGAGGATTTAGCTATAACTGTGAATAAGTCAAACTTGAAGGGACCCAATGAAAATTTGTCGTTGCGCCTTTAAACAGATGCACAAATCTATCGCAAACAAGTACAAACGGTTATCCAGAAAATGGTCAAATAGGTTAGAAACTTTGAAATGAGGGCTAAACTTTCTTGTATATCTCAGCTAAAATATGAGCTACGGAGAAGTGGTAAACTAATAAAATGTTTTTCACAACGAAATGTTAGTTTTGTTAGTTGATTTCTTTGCCAAATTTCACATTCGCTTTTCTATTTTAGTTTTTTCATAAATCAGACGAAAAATTAGAAAGATCTATGATTTCCGGTGGCCATTAATCAGACATGCGCCGGTGGCTTAATATCCGGTCGGTTCGATCGGATGTCATCATAAATCAGAAATCTCGTCTAGTTCCGCAAACTAATTATGCCGCCAAACCTCATTCATAAAACACTCACCTTTGCATTTAGACGGTTTGTTGGATGGAAAATGTTTTTGACATAGCTCTCATAACTTTTCGTATGAGCTCCGCCTGGAATGATATCGCGATCGAAATCCGATTGGCGACTATGTTCATAATGTGGTTTACGCTCTCTCCACCCAAGATATGTCGACATCTAGAATTGAGATTTACAGTAATTGAGAGGCAAAATCAGTGATAGAAGGAAAAAGTGTACCGACAACAACAAATATCAACACGGAAAAACGTTGAGTTGAAGAAATGCGTGAGATAGAGAAGAAGGGAGAAATGGAATGGAAAGAAGAGCAGTTTCTTCAGTTGTATTACACAATATCATCTTAACTTCTCACTGACTCTTCGGTTGGATAGTGTGTGGGGTAATCTGAAGAGACACAGGAGATATCCGATGAAGCTGCCATTACATCATGGCATCGTGCTTTCGGGAGAGGAGGCAGGGATGCGGGATGGATTGGCAAAAAAATTAGACAGAGTGAGAGGGAGAAACAAACAAAACATGTGACATTCGAGTGATTTTCATTTGTTATAGACAGTTTTATCGATGGTTAGAATAATTCCAACTCTTGAAGGTTTACTGATTTTGAGCATACTTAGTTTGTCATGAATAAGAAGGTCATTGAAATCTAGAGAAAAGTTTTACGATTTTCAGATAAATTTGTACAGTACTGATCTTATGAAAAATGTGATTTTGTATATTTTCAGTGGAAAATGGCAACTTTTAGGAACATGGTTAAGACAGAGGGATTTTGGAAAAGTTCCAAATTTTCATTCTACCACTACCACTGGTTTGGACCGTCCATTTCCAGTGCAAAAGTGGGAAATTTTAAAAAGTTATTTTTGAATGGCCTTTTTGAAACACCAGATATTTTTTGTAGAGGAAAGACATAAACTACAAGAATGAATTCAACATACTTAGCTGGGCTAAGGGCCTTGTCTTGTCTGAATAGGCAGACCAACCTCGTTCTTTAACCGTCTTCATCTTTCAGATAAATGATTGGGAACTAATTGGAAGCCGAACGTATTCATGGAAAGGAAGTGAAGTTTTGCGATGTAAACATTGGGATAAAGTTGCAATCAGATGGCATTTATCAACTTGCACACATGATGGGCATTGTGAAGGAGGAACCAATGTTGATTATGCCACTAAAGCTCAGAATTGGACACAGATGCCAGTTTGGAAGAATGCATTCACATTTGTGCAAGTTCCAGGACAAGTAAATGTATGAAGATGGAAGCTATCTTATTCTTTTTACCGGTTTGGTTTCAGAAAACTCAATTCCTACGACTTGGTCTCACTGGCTACGACAGTAGGAAAACTCAAGTCGAAGCGTTTTCTCCATTGAAAATAGATGTTGATTGGAGATGGCAGATCACTAGGGATGGTTGTAATAACTTTGTTGTCAGGTAATTTCATTTTATAACACTTGAAATTCAACTCTACATTATTTCAGAATGTCAGCAATGAGCATGATCAATGAAAAAATGCGACCAAAGCTAGAAAGGTTCTGTCGCCTGTTCGACAAGGATCATTTTGTAGACTGTACCAATCTCTAGGCTTCCATTCAAATAACTTTGCTTTGCCCAAGGGTCCTCATTATTCTTCAAACAAAAAACATGTCAAACTGTGATTCACTTTGCCTTCTGCCCTCCTACCATTTCCCATTGCTTTATATTTTCTTCTGTATATAAGAACTCTCACATTGTCACTGGTATCCGTATATCATCCAATGCATTCATCAATTACTTCTTTGTTTTTTTATCTGTTGGAATAGTTTTTTCTGATAAAGTTTAGATTGAATAAAAACTTTCTAGATGCTATATAGTTTCAGATTGATTGCCAATTAGTGGACCAGAGCTTCTGAAACGTGTTTTTCAGAATTATAATATTCAATTTATAATGAAGCCATAGAGCCAGCGTACAGATTTTCAGATTATCAGACATAAAAGAGGTCCAAGCTTCTAGTAAAAGACTCCAGTTTCCAAAACGGCTAGTTTTAATTCAGGATAGCACAGTATGCTAAAAAAACATACATTTCAATAGAAATTAATACATTTTTATTAAGTGATATCAAAAAATCAGATCAAATTAAAAATCGAGATCGTTGTCAAAAAAGTACCCGTATTTTCAAAATTTGAATGTTTTTTCTTTCAGAGATCTCCTTTACGTGTTCCGTTTAAAAGTGGTTGATAAATAGTCTCAACGGCACTCAATGCTCTGTGATTCTTTGCTACAAGTGGTGCACAGGATGATGATCGTTTCTTTTCTTGAACTGGCATTGAGGTCCTTCGAGATGAAGCCGTGCTGAGTTTAGTCGTATGTACCAGTGATCCAGTTATGGAATCTGGAAAATGGGACGTTTGAAAAAAGAAAGTTAAGGCGGAGATCTGGATTGTTTCTAGCATTTTCAAAGAAACGCCCCGGTCTCCATTTTGACAAGCTGGGGAATAGAAAGTGCGCTCCAATGCGAAACTAATAGTTTTGGCACATCGTTTGTCATGACAGCACCATAACGTTATCACAGAAATCAGTAGAGATAGGAAAACCACAAAAGGTACATTTCACACAGGTGGTGAGTTGAAAGATATTGAGGGAAAAGTGTGTAGTTTGTGGGGTGAGAGTTAGTTAGTTTGAAAAATAAAAATTAAAAAAACTGAAAATTATTGGCAAAGCGTGTGTTGGAACATAGTGTAAGCCCTTTTGTGCAAGTGACTTTTTTGGTGTTTCATAAAATGACAAAAAGCTTTTTGGGGGGCGCGAACCGTTTCGTAATCCGGGGTTTCGCCAGTGTCGAAGAATAGTGAAGAGTGTGGAAAGATTCTCGTGAAGTGTGATAATTGGTCCTGAATGGGAGAGTGGGTTTTTCATCAGAAAACAGAAGAATAAGGGATTCAAGAAGTAGAGAACATAGGAAGAAATGCGTGTATTGTTAATGTGATTGTGTTGGTGAGAGAAACCAAAGAGATCAAACTGTGCTACAGAATGTAATGTCACACTGAAACCTACTGATATGTTCGTGTGATGTGTGTTTTTGGGTTTGGCAGGAATTGAACCAAACCGAACCCCCATTTTATCCTAGCCTTGAGAATGATGTTCCCTTCGGTTTGTAGAGGTACGAATTCTTATGGAGCACTAAGATATTTGGTAGAAGCGATAGAAATTTTGAGTTTTAGATTCCTAATACTTACCTATTTTTCTGTTGATCTTCTTCCGTGTTAGCTTGAGCAGTCGGAGTCTGAAGTGTTTGGATCCAAGGCAGAAGAGGATGAAATTAGATGCTTTTCCACAAATTACCAGTGTGCTAAATCAATTGTTTTTTGTTATTTTTCAATCCCTTTTCTTATCCATACCTAGAAATCATTGTGAGATCATACAACTCTTCATGAGTTGCATACATCACCAAATGAACTAATGCTGATGGTCCATTCGTCAACGTGAACATCGTGACAATAAATGTGACTGTCAGAGTTACACGATGCTCTGTCTTCTGCATGTGCACGTCATTTTGACGTCTGAAGAGAATTACGATGTGATTCGGATTAGTTATCTCTGACCCTACCTATCCGCATTGAAATCCTTTCCAATTGACAAATGCTTCTGACGTTTTCTTAAAGCCCAAAGCAGAGTTAAGTTCAAGAACAGAAGAAGGATTATCGGTAGGATAATCATGAGGAAGATGTGTGCCAGCTTGCACATGGCTATGAAGCTTTGATATCGAGACGAAAACGGATTCGGACGGTGGCCAAACCATTTTCTGGAAAATAACGGATTTTAGTTTTTTCAGAGAACAAGCTGTGAACTTTGTACTTTGCGTCTAGCCGTGAACGCCTCACTGAATTTAAAACCCGGAACATTTTACGATTTCAACACTCAAATTCTCAGCCTTCGATATTTGAACTATCTGTTCAGACATTCCGGGCTGGCTGAATTGAAGTGTGCGCTGGACATTTACATTCATATCTTCTCTTAAAAAGACGTTATCCAAAGATGGTCCACTAGTAAAACGCGCACAGTTTTATGACAAATATTTTGCTAGTTGACCATTCTCAGATATTTCGTATTCTAGCTGAGATATACGAGTCGGAACTTTTATTTCACATCATCTGATTTCTGTCATAGTTTTCTGAACTCATGATCATGACTCAGCGTCATTCAATATTCATACCCATAGCAACCCACTAATTCTCAGAAATTTCATTCCTGGTTCAACCAGTCAATTTTCTAAATTTGAAAGTCAAACTAGATTCTCCCCTTCTTTTTTCTCTAACTGGCGCGCGCATGTTTTTGACACCGACACCCCAAATTTCCTAAATGTTGTTTATTTCTGGTGGTGCCAAGCGGCGGTTCGGTATGATGAGAGGAGATGCAAAATTTATGAGTCACAAGCACACACTTACTCGGCATTGACTGGAAGACACCTTGAGTAGAGTTGAGTCTCTCGACAATAGGACCGGACCAGGCAGAAGTATTCGAAATGTTGATAACAGGTCAGAAGACCACAAGTGAAGACGATGACCGTTGTGACAAGAGGAAGTTTCCACCTGAAATCTCCTTTTTTTCTGATTTTGGTCCCCTTTTCCCCAAAGATCATACCATCTCCACGTGGCTCTCGCATAAAGCGGATTCTGAATACCCAGAAGTCGATCAGCACAGACTGCAATCACGCACCAATGAGCCACCGAAGAGCACCAATTGGCCAGTGATATTAGATGAACCTAGAATGATGATCTTTGATATTTGCAGAAAAAATGGATAATGTCATCATTGAATTGTTTATCGAATTCATTTTTAGTAAAGGAAGTGATGTTTACCCAGTTTTCCAGAAGGGGGAAGAAAAAACAATATGTCATTTTTTTGAAGGGGGCTTAATATTGGAAGTTATGTGGGTGTTCTTATGGTTCATTTTGATGAGGATTCAAGGGGAATTGTCAAAAATTTAGATTAAAATCTTAAAATAAATCTATTTCGCCTCAGACTTAGAAAGGTTTGGTTCGGTCCGAAGTATATCTCCCTTTTCGGAGCTATCATTCCACTTGTATGTATCATTTTGGCAAATTTTGAAACTTGAATATCTCAGCTAGAATATGAAATATCAAAAAATGTTCAACTAACAAAATTTGGTCCATTTCGTGGTAAATATTTCGTGGTTTCTCAGTTGATCATTTTTCGGTATCTCTTCTTTTACCGAAGATATAAATGTCAGTAATAGTTGTCAACCAAACATTTGTACCCAAAAAAAAGGTCCTTCATAACAAATTCATCCCAAGATTACTTACCTTTGAGTGCAAGTAGAACCACCGAAAGTACCAATTAAATGTGAAAAACGAGTAGTTCGCCAGAATATTTGGAAACAAAAGAAATAGAAAAATGATATCGGCAAACGCCAAAACGGCTAGGAATGAGTTCGCTCGGCTCCTCATACTTCGATTCAAAAGAACTGTCAAATTGAGTACATTTCCTAGAATTCCGAATATTGCCAGTGCCGGGTAGAAGTACCTGGAAAGAGATGTTTCTAGATGAATCTAGCTCGCTACATACCTTTGCAAATTGTACTCCAGATTCGTACCCGACATTCGTTGCTGCTCATCAGTTAAACATAGATGTGAGAAATTTGCTGACATTTCTGAAAATGGGAGAGTTTCGAATTTCAGAAGCAAATGAATTCATAAGAAAAAAAAAACGAAGAAAGAAGGAAAGGAGGAGCCACAGAGTGAGAGGAAAAGTTCGATTGTTTGTCTTGCCTCTGAAAATGGGGCGTTCCCCTTTCTCTCGATTCTAGGTGGTCAGTGAACCATAATTAAAGAATTCGAATTTCGTTTTGCACGACGACTCTCAAAACACGTGAGTAAATAGAGAGGGAAGGCACAGCTTCAAGAAAAGATGCACTTTTTCAAGATGCTTAAGATAGAGAGAGACAAGGAACAATTGGAATCTAATGATCTATTAGGTAAATGGCATATAAACACAACCCGGCACACATACACACACTCAACTTGTTATCATGTGCCTTATCAATTGAATTTATAAAGTTGATTATCAAAGTAATCGCATTCCCCCCCCCCCCCCCCCCCTCTGCCTCTGGCTCCAATCGAAGAAAATAGGTTATTGAACTGCTTGTTGTTTTTGTCTCTCTCGGAAAGAAACACAACTTTCTGTTCCACTAATCTCCCAAAAAGAGCAAAGAAGACGTGGGGGTTTGAGTTATGAGTATGTGACAAGCTAGTGCATGAAGAAGCTTAGGCAAGGCTCTTAGGTGCTACATGGTTTTGTTTATTCAGGAGAGGGTTGGACCCTTTGGATGTTAGGGGATTGAGTCACAGAAGCTCCTTGGGATTAAGCTCAATGATCTTAAGCAAACCTCCCTCTTAGAACAATTTCCTGGGAAGTTTCATTTGGAGGAAAGAAGCTTTGAAAGATCAAAAATTTAGGGCAGAATAATTCTGGAAGTATATTTTCAGCTATTCAAGAGTCAAAAGTCAATGTAAGGGAATTGAATAGCAGCTGATTTGTAGTTTTTGGAAAGCTTATTTCAGATAGGTAGCACTGGATAAAAGATTGAGAAAAGACGGCGTTGAATTGTTTAGAAACTTTGAAACCAAACGTACCAAAACCATCGAAAAAAAAGTGAGGAAGATTGGAAAATAAGAGATACCGTAAAACCTGAAATAGTGGTGCCCCTCAAATAGTCATGCCCTCAGACGAGGTAGTTGAACAATAGTAGGGCATGCACCACTATTTCAGGTTTTACGGTATTTGAGAATTTTGAAGTAAATTTCAACTTTATTATACGAAATATGAAGGTTTCTTGAGCCAAAATCACTGATGATTCAAAAAATGAAAGATTAAAAATACAATTTTGCTAAACGATCCAATATTTGTCGAGATCAAAATGTGCTTTTGTTATTCACATTTCATCTATTTTTCTGACCCAATCACATTTGAGAAAAGGTCGCTGACTACCCATCGATTAGCGAAATTGAAATTCATGCACTCCTTAGTAGACTGTTAAATTAATATTAGTCAGTTTACTTTGAGTAAAAACTGGCCAAGGACACCGTAAGCTAGACTGTGAGATTGATAAAATTAGTCAGCTTTCTTTAAGAATTGCAGAAATTTTCCCACTTTTTCTGTGTGAAAAATGAGCAAGAACATTTCTGAAATTGAATTCCTCGAGGAGTCAAGTCTTCAAAGTTTGACCTCACTAATACCCACTAGAATATTCAAGAAAAACAAAATTTGTGGGTTAACATTTTACTACAAAGTGCGTCAGTGTGGCCATCAAGTTTTAATATTTAATCCAAGTGACATGGATCTATGGAAATTTCGAAAAATGTTAGTTGGATTATGTGAAACTTCCGCGTTGAACTCATTATTCATCGGGATCTTAAGATCTCACAGAATCTAAAAAAAACGTTCTTTTAATGGAATTCATGAGGAGGAAGATTATAATGATGGGGTCATTTTACTTTACTGACCACAGACAAAAAATAGTCGAGCAGCTGTGTTTTTTATAAACTTGGAAGCTATTAAGAGACTTCCTATTTAATGGAAAAGCGTAAAGTGTTTCGAACTTTTTTATTGGAGAAAAAAACTATGCACAAAAGTATGAATTATTGAGGAAGAAGAAGAAGGAAACTCGGAAAAATGGCGCAACTTTTTGTTTGACCAGAAGGAATCGAATGAGGCACTTAGAGAGACCTCCTATGTATGTTTTCAAGTCGGAAATAGATATGAGATATACATATCCGAAAGGGAAAAGGAGTAAAACTTATTATATTTGCTTTTTACTTAAAGATGAAAGATGGTGAATTTACTTGCAGATCACATGCAGTTATAATAGTCTATAACCTTGTTCCAGTGGTGTTTCAGTATGTTCTTTGGGACTAGAAATCTTTTTCTGAAAATGAAAAAGAAGAAAACGGCTAAAAAAGAAAAATGGGACAATGCTGAGTGATGAGGATTCGTCAAAAACGGAAGTGGGAAGAAGGCCTCTCGGAAGTGGTGTCGGAACAAGAAAAACATTTGGAATAAAACTTGAAAAAGCGGAGAGGAAGAATTGAGAAATGGTGGGAATTGCAATGTCTAATTATCAGAAATGAGCTCAATTCTCAGACAATTATCTGTATCATTTCAAATTTTGTGAAGTAGTTCGAAAGTAAAATCAGTTTAAAGGAGAACTGAAATCACATTTATTAAATTATGAGAATCCGACAGTTTTTTATCGTTGATCTCGTATGTTTCTGTTACGAATACTCAGTCTGCTTCTAGTTTTACATGTGAAGTGTAAGAGAAAAAGTAAAAAAAAATGCAGAAGAAAACGCTGTCGGATTCTCGGCCACATGGCCTGCGGCCCTCAGTCTGTAACGTATCTTCTTTTTGTTAAATGGAATAAGCATGAAGATTGAACCAGTATCAGAGTCTAAAAATGGGAAATCAGTTAATGAAGAAATGAGTGAGAGGGATATCAAATCTCAAGACCTTAGCTCAAAGTCAAAAGTTCATACATGATTTCAGATAATAATGATTCAAAATCTCTGTACCGGAAGTTCTACTGTAAAAAATGAGCAGTCAAGCAGTGCTCTGATCAAGAAAACATGTGGTGTGCTACATTAGAAATTCGTGTGTGAGTAAAGGTTTTGAAGCATCTTTGAAAATGTTTTTCAAGAACATGTTTTTGAAGAATTTCGAACAAGATTTAAGACACGAGCGTTCGGAATATTTTGTGATCTGGCATCGGCTAATGAGGTCATTCTGGAGATCTAAGAATATAAAAGGTCGCTTTTCTAAGAAACTGACGTTGTGGGGGAAGATTCGTAGAGAAACATGTTAAGATAACATCCTCAACTTCCTGATTACTTTTAGTCTCCAAGAGAAACACATATTCACTTTGAAATCTGAAAATGGGCTTTTTCTCTCAAAAAGCGTTCTATGTAAAATAACTTGACACTGCATTTTTGAAACTCAATTTTGAAGAAAAAAGGATCGAATTCGAACTTGACAATAGAAGAAAAAGCGCGTCATGATATAAGGGGGTGGGAAGAGGGTAAAGGTCCGGGTTGAAAGAAGATGCAAAATTCAATATAAATTGAGAGGGTAATAAGCTTAGCGAAAGCGCTTTTTATACTGTGAGAAATGTGATAAAATGGGGTAGACTCTTATCATGTCATACGTCTGGATGGTCAGTTTCATTACGTGGGAGTAATGGAAACAAGCAAACAAACTGTAAATTTAAGAACGTGATTATTAGATTCTTCATTAGAAGTTGAAGAGCAAAAAATCATCGATTGATATGCCTATGGTTCCAGTAGGAATTATCTTTTTTCACACTTCGACAAAATTTCGTTCCGCAACCAAGTTTATAAAAATATATTGAGAATTTTTTTCTCTACAGATCCTCATTTTTTCATTTTCTAATTTCAAAAAAAGCTGACCTTCTTGTGATAAGATTCCACTCCTGTTGCAGGCCAGCTCTAATATAGGTTTCATTAGGCTGGATATAAGTTTCATTAGGTTTCGCAGTGTTACCATAAGAATAAGAAAATCAGAGGACAAACGTGGAAAACTCAAATAATAGATAGAAATTGTCTCTTTTCCCCCACCCAGATTTTCAATGAATAAATGAAATTTAAAAAATAAGGGTCACCCTTTGAAAGTGACCTTGAAAACCAAAACCTCTTTGCAAAATTATGGGGCGTGGAGCCCCTCGAGAGAGCCCGAGAATCGAATAATCAAATTTTGAGAACGAATGAAAAAAAAAGAGAAGAATATAAGAACCAGATAAGGATATAAGGGTCGCCACATTCCTATTTAGAAAAGCGACAACCGATTCGATTATGCATGCGCACTCACCATTTACTCTAATTGCCCCCACCATCTTCCCCCATTTTCATTCTCACACACAATTTTTGGTCCGTTTTATCGAAAAAAGCTCGGAGCCTTCTTTGGTGGGGAATTTGGTTCTTCGAAATGAAATTCCAAGGGAGTTTCTTCTTCGTGACAGGAAATTAGAAAAGAAGAAGAGAAAATGATCGACGATGCCAAGAGATCAGAAGATGTGGTTGCGGCGAAGAAAAGAAGGTCCGGGGACAGTTAAAACATGGATTTGAAATCAGATCATTTGTGCACGTAGAAAGATTGAAGAACAGGAAAATGGATGGAAATAGATGAGATGATGTTAGGTTTAGATAAAAGAAGGTTGGAAAAGATTCACAACATAAAAAAGAGAAACTAGAATGTTGTCTCTGGATTGCGGAGATGTTTGAAATGCTTAAATATTGTGGTATTATAGAATAGAGAAGCTGTGAAGAACCGGTTATTTTGAGTAAACTAGATGGCCTAGGAATCTCTAGCAAATTTCTAGGCCACGGTTTGCTCTCTAACTACTCGGTGGAATTCATAGGCCAGGAGGCAACGGTTATTAAAAATTATTAATATTTCATAAGTTATTCTTAGAACAATTCTCGAGGAAGATCCCTATGAAAATTGTGATCAGTGGTGAACTTCCATTCAGAAACAAGGTCTGATTTAGGGTTTTTAGTGATCCTTCAAGGATGTTTTTGACCAGAATTTCACATTAAAACTGAAAGTTCGAAAGCTACATGACTTTTGCTAGAATATTTCCTCTTGATGAAAATTAACAGACTCGTTCATCGCTGTCAAGCTCTGAACTCTAGTTGGGCCTGATCAGTCTGTAGAACTTTTGACAGCATCGGAGCAAAAGTTCACTTTTGCCAGCTCCGTAGAGCAGTCGAACTTTGGTTCATTCCTCCGAGGAAACAGCCATAAAATGAAGGTCCCTAGACTCCTGTATAATCCATGGTCTGAAAGATTGACCTAGTTCTTAAAGGAGCATGATTCTCCTGCAAAAGAATCATATTCTAACACATACATTCTCAGATTTCTAAATCTTTCCAGCTGTGACCCCTTGGCAAGAAAAAAAGGCAACCAGAATCGAATGTTTATGAGAATACGAAACGCTCAAAAAGGTCCTAACAAAAACATTGGCGGAAACAACGTCAAGAAACAAAGGACAGCACTGGTGGGGCCCAGCAGAAAAAAGAAAACTCGTGGATGAAAAAAAGTTTTTTGGAAAAGGGAGGGGAGAAAAATGGGAGGGGAGGGACAAGAGGCCCCTGAAGGAGGAGAAGGTGTTGCAGACATGATGGATCATAAATCGGAAATGGGTTCAATTATCCAAAAAGTTTTGACTCTGAATGCAAAATGAATGAGATCAAGAGATCTGGAATTGAAATTGAAGGTGGAAGAAAAAATAAGAAAAATAAAAGAAATAGACAGGTTGATGGTGATGTTTATAATCTATGATTCATTGGAAGAACAAAAGTTTATGTCTCTGGGGGGTGCCACTTTTTGACATTTATCTCTTTTGAAAATGATGAGGTGCCACTGTTCTAAAACATAGTTTTCTGATAGTTATAAGAGAAAATGTTCGATATGTTTAGATCTGCCACCTGAGCATATGAGTGTCCAAACCCGCCAAAATTGGCTTTATATTCCTCTGAAAATTGTGTTTGTCGGGGAACTGGAGTGAACAACAAGGCGTTATTACTCACGTTCGAAGAAAGTTCGACTCTGAAAAACAAGAAGAACTACCTTTTAGTTAAGGGCAGGAGATCCTCTAATTTCTATTTCTGGATCAGAAGTGCTGGAATTGCACATAAATTTGGCTCTTAGATGAGCAAAATTCTGCAAGAATCAACAAAACGAAGAGATGTTGTGTCAAAAGATGAAAAGTTCAAAGCATTCTGTATTCATGAAGTTCTCACTGACCTGTTGGGGTTTCTAGATCAGGAAGGAACTATGGCAAACGTCATTTTTTCGAAAATCTCAGAATCACGTCATGCAATGATTTCACGTGGAAGTTATAATGGAAGAGTTTTTTCTGTACAAATTTTCTAGGCTGCCAGCACTAAAGTTTACAGTTTTTGGTGAAATACGAAGGATATGCCCTTCTATAACAGACAATTTTGCAGCTCAAACTTGAAGAGCTGAAAATGTGTTCACAAGAAAAAAAACATGAAATACGACCCACGCGACTTTTTTTTATTATTTTGTGATCCGAACTTTCAAAAAACAAAAAAACACCTTTCAGAAGTTTATCTTCTCTTCTTTTTCTTCTCTTTTTCTGCTTGTTCATCTGTTTTTATTTCTCTTCTCACTTATTTCCATCAACCTGATCTATCTGTGTTTGAAAACATGGTTGGTCACACGGGGGGTGAGGAGAGGGGACCGGCCTGGTTGGCTCCGAGGAGGGCTCATCATTCTGCTGGTTTGCCTCGAATTGGTTTCCAATTCTAGAGGTCCGTGGAGGAGAAGCAGAAACAAAAACATTGTTGATACAAGGATTCCTGGACATCAGGCCCATTCTTTCTGACACAAACAATTCGAAACCTTTTTCCTCTGATGGGACACAGAGACAGGGGGCTGCTGAAACCACAAGTTGTTTCGATAGAGGCCCTGACCCTGTGCGGCGGCTCTCACAAGAAATTGAAATGTGTTTACGTGGAGAGACAAGAAAAGGAGAGATGCTTTTCTCATTACCCCGCCGTACGTGTCTGTGTATGTGCGGAAGTTGAGAAGGAAGAAATCATCGTCGTCGTCGTCACATTTCGAGAAGTTTGGAGAAGGAAAAGCAGGAGAAGAAGAAGGAGATGAAGCAAACAGAAAAACGAAACAAAAAGAAGAATTGGGACTCTAAAAGTTCTAAAAAGAGAAGAAAATTGATAATTGGATCAAAGAAAACAGAAACAGCACATCAAAAAAGTTTACGATCTTCTTAGAGAACATGTGTCTTTTTTTCGATGTCTTTGACACCAAGAACTTTCATGTTTCGTTCATTCTGAGGTCAAATAAAAGTGCAAGGCGTTTTCTAATGAAATAATGAAACACAACATTTTGAGAGAAAAGATGAATTCAGAATGAATATCTATGAGAGAAAATTAATCTCTGGAGAAAAGGAATAGGAACTGTTCTTTATGGAGAACCAGAAAGTTGGCGTTCTTTCTGCAACGTACTTTTTCATTATGATTTTATTTTTTGCTATAAACTTCTTCGAAAACAACTCCAAACGGTACAAAACGGTGTTTGTAAGCAACGCCAATTGGGGGCTCATAAACATTATTTCAGTTTCTTTTTGTTTTTTTTTGGGTTTTTCTTTTTCATCAGAACAAGAAGTACAAACAGCATTAACGAATAGAAAATGAGAAAAACATCGCCTGTAAATGTCGGATTCTAGGTAAATAGAAAATAGTAATAAAACGGCTAAAAGTGTTCGGATTCGGGCAACACAAATGTACTCCACGGCGTACAAAGAGCACCAATTTAAAAAAATCACGAAAAAAAAGAAAGCCATTGTCCATGGATCCAAAATCTTGACTCACACTGTCTGAAAATGCATGGGTACCAGTTTTTAGCGCGTTCCCAGTGCCCATATAAAAAAGGGCCTGTGTAAGAAAGTGAGTCAAGCCTATGCATAATGCCAGACTTTCACACAAATTTTGATTAGAAAAATCATAAATCTAGTACATATACTCTCTCTTCAAACATCACTCATCTTTGATATTGAAAGAAATCTCAACCGAAGAACATCAAAAGTATACAGAATGGGAGCACACTCCACTGTGTGCTCATCCTCCTAGTATCTCTCAGAATCTCCTCCCAGTTTGTTTAAATAAAACTTGTGAAAGAATGAAAGAAAAAACACTCAACGAATCCTGCTGTCTGCTTTTGGTGGATCATCAAGAGGTGGTTCGGTGACGTGGAATGAGGGTTCGGAGACCAGAGGACTTACAGAAATTTTGAAGAAGAAGAAGAAGCTATATTTGTTCATGTGGGTGTTTATTAATATACAAACTTTGAACTGGTCAGTAGGTTGAGAGAGAAAGGAGGGGGTCCTCAGAAATATAATGGTTGTTGAACATTGGTTGAGCACTTCTAAGAGAGAGAGAGTGGACACAATGGAAACAATTGATAGAGAACACCTTGAGAGGAAACATGTAGCTTTTCAGCAGAATAATAAAACGTCTAGTACATATAAACATGGAGTGTATAAAAATAAATTGGGAGAAAGAATAACAAATTGATAACTGGTATGGTTTCTTTATGAAATCAAAACAAAATAGAACCAATCAGCAAATTAAAAGAACAAAATGAAAGTCTGAAGGATTTTAGTTTCCTTAGGAGATCCAAATAACAGTTACAAGGATCACTTAAGAAAGCAGTTTGTCTAAATTAATATGGCAGGACATACAGAAAAACTTTTCCATGTCGCTCTAGTATTCTGGTCCTTACGTCCTGCGAGTCTCTGATTGGGTCGGCCAGGAAGGCTGAGTAAATTGGTGTTTTTATTTTTTTAGACTATTACAGTAGTAGATTACTTTCCTCAAATTCATCTAAATTGGCCAAAGGAAATCTCAAATGAAAATATAGCATCATTTGGAGCCGGGTAATAATAAATGCATCTACCAGTTTTAGCTTTATGTCTACAAAATTTTATTAATTTTTATTTGATACTTAAGTCAACCAATTTGGATGGCTTTCGAAAAAAAGTTATGACAATGAGAAAAAGCTTCCTGAAACGTTACCACCCAAAATACTCGTTTTGTTTTCAGAAGTGTTCTGGAAGCACCAGAAAACTGGAAGCTATCAAACTTCAGAAAAAGTATCCGCCTGAAAAGGGTTCACTATTTTCCAGATCACTAACCTTCTAATTACTCACGTCACTTCCGTGTCCGCCTCTCCCTTTTTTTCTGACCTATATCATTCGTATATTTGACCCGTTCATGACTTGAACAGCAGCAAACGACATTAATAATTGGTTTTTCTTTGTGTGGAAATAAAAATAAAAGTATACGGACTTTTTCACAAGAAAAAAGGAAAAAGTCTGTCAAATTTTGAGTTTAATTTCATACATTTGCAATGAGGGAAAAGTATAAAAACAGCCCAATTTTTAAAAGTTTGCAGGATTAAAAAGGGATTTGAGAAAAGGGAAAAGAAAAAAGAGAAAAAATTGTAAAGAAAAGCAAATAGCCGATAGGCAGGGCGGCGAGATTTTTGACGAAATTAGTTTCATCATTTTGGATTCACATCATAATCAGAATATCTAGAAGGAAAAGGAAGAAGATGTACCTAACATGTCCGTTTTGTTTTCTGGGTTAAAGTACGTCATTTTATATAAGATATTGAGTTATGAGGGGAATATTGGAAAAGGAAATTTGAAATTCAAAATAATGTTTTGAGACGCATTTTCTTGACCTAAAAGGTGAAGGAAGACGGAAAACAAAATGATATATTTTGTAGTTTAGAGAACAGTCACAATAGAGATTCCGAGGGAGCTTAGACGTCACCAAGAATTTCTGAGAATTCAGCCCAGCAAAATTATCATCAATATAATTTAAAACGGATACAGATTACGACAATTTTCAGAAGAAAAAGGGGCTATGAAACCAGCTCCAAATTCATTTTTATAGAAAAAAAAGTATAGATTTCGAAATGAAACCAATCTGCAATACAAAATGATCCGAACTCTTCTCAAAAATATTTATATTGTTGAAAAAGTTTCCAACTTTTTGCCCGGCTGATCAAACTTAACATCCGATGGTCTTGTACAGTTATAGACAACATCCTGCACATGACACAGAATAAAGTCACAACTTTCAGTTATTGAATGAAATAAAAAAAAATGAAAAGTCAAAATGGATGTGTGTGTTGGTGGGAGGAGGACAACGAAATGTGTGCGGCTGTGCGTGAAAATGAGCAAATTCATTCGGGTTTTGAAGGGCGTTTGGGTATGCTCTCTTCGAGAGTCCCTTGTTACCCTCCAACACAATTTGATTCGATTCCAGTTCGCTTCTTCTTCTTTTATTCCATGATCGAAGGAATATAGAAGTTCCTATCATAAAAGAACCTTGGAAGATGAAAAGTTCAGATTTTGGTCTTGGGTCCGAAGCTTGATGGTTCAGAAAGGCTTTCAGCGTCTTAGTCAAAAACATATGATAAAACTGAAACGTAATGGGAAACTTTGCTGAAGGCGAAAGTTCCAGAAGAAGACTGCATTAACAAAAGGTACAACTGATTAGCATACAACGATAATGATGAAAATGATGATATCAACAACGTTGATAAAACTTCGATTCCAGCTCAATTTGTTTTATTATTTAGAACTGCAGTCTAAGCTCCAGTCAGACTGGGGAATATGCTCCCACCTACATGATGTCGAACTGAGCGAGCACCCAAAGAAAAACTTAGTTCGAATATTTGAACTCATTTAGAACAAAGTTTAGAAAAATATTTTCTAGATTTTTTGTAGTAAGTAACCCAATCTAGTTATCTCATTTTTCAAGAACTGTAGTATTAGGTTGTTTCATAAGTCTTTGACACTTTTCAGTAGGATTTTTGAGGAACCTGAATTTTCACTTTGTGCAGAGGATTCATTCTGGTCTTGAACCAATATATAGGGACACATATAGGGATATATAGAGATATTGTCCTCAAATAAATGTTTTGGCATTGGGCCCCTGTCTCTATCAGAGGAGATACAAAGATTTTAATGAACATAGTTATTTTCGTGATTGGGGATCATATTATGTTCAGATCTGAAACTACACCAGAAATTGCACCGGGAATGTTTTTATTTCGGATATAGTATACCGCGGATATGTGTATCTTAACATAAAAATCACACGCCTCCTTCTTGCATTATTCATGAGATATCATAAATTGAAAGTGATCACCATGATTTCATGGTGCCAAAGTTTGAGATGGCCTAGCAAAAACTGGCGATGGCCAATCTTTACCTGACCCTGATCATTTTTTTGCCCATAATAATGGTTGTTCAACCTATTATTTTAAAGAAACTATTGACTTCCATTCCAGTTAAAAATTCAAAAATAATATGATCAGTGTTTTTTTCACAAAATTACGCCACTGAAATCAAGGCTCAAAAGCAACGTTTTGGAAAGATCGGGTAATATCTAAAGTTTGAGAAACAAAATTATTGTTTTGTTTTGATTAATTTGTAGCCTCAACACTCCTATTTATATGCGCAAAAAAGCTTGAAAAGAAAACATTAGGTTCCGGAAATACACTGAATTTTCCGACGCTACTCAAATCCGAGCATAACTCATTCTCTAGGGTGTATCTCAGAAAGCACTACCTGGATAATATCGAAAACTTGGGGGGGGGGGGGGGGGGGGGATATACTACAATAGTAGTGTATTGTTATACAAAAACTAGAGGTGCATAACTCCTTCTCATCTTGTTGTGGAAGATCGTTCAATATTTTTGTGAAAAGTGTCAAAGACTTATGAAACAACCTAATAGTTTGAAAAGAAGTTAAAACACATCAAAAGCTACATTCAAGCGTTATTCATCTAGCATTCATTCATCTTTAAGAAGGCCCACTTTCAATTTGAATAACATTCTGTTTGAGCCAAATTTTGAATATCAAATCCAGAAAATTTACAGAACAGCCACCAAATCCAGCACATCGTTTATTTTTTCAGATCTGAAGCTGTAGGCGTTGCCAATTTGACAAGAAGGTTCGATACTACGAAATTTCCATTCACGTGTACATCGATTCATTCATTGAAGGAAGCTCCAGTCTGTATGAACATTCATTTAAGTTTTTTTCTTTCTATTAAGATCTTATCACAGAGTATCATAACACATCTATTACATCACAAATCCTCCTGCGATCCTCCTCCTCCATTTCTCAGATGTTCCCGACAAAACACTCAAATTTCATGTACACATCTATTACCACGTTTGCGAATAGCAACGCCAATGCATTCAAAACTCATCAGATAACCAGTTGGAAGAATGAAACGATGCAGAGGGCAATTTCTGACGGAGATAACAAGGGAAAGAGAGAATGAGAGGGTGCGTAACAGCTGCATTACCCGATTGAATACAGTGAACAAACGACAGGTTTCTTATCGTCAACGGAGACGAGCGAGAGGGGTTTAGAACGGTTGAAGACTCTTTTCATTTTATGTATTTTCCCCCCAATTGATTTCACAATTTATGATTCTTCTCTGCTTGGTCTTGATTTGATTTTCCGAATTCTGATTTTCTGATACGTAGGTTCTGAAAAAGCTGTGACTTTTCTAAAGAACATCCGTTTCCTAATTATGTATGTTTTTCCTTGTCTGACAAATAATGCCAATTTCCATCTCAAGTAAATATCATGAGCGAAATGTTTTGTCACGTAGGCTCATTCTGTCTCAATCGGATTACCAAATCCTCGTGTATAGGGGATCAAGATTTCGAGAGGGAAGACAATTGTCGACGAAACATTCTTAATCTTATTGTTGTCCATTTGGAGGTCTTTCCCGTCATCGGTGACTCCGTTCTGAGTAGTAGTGACTTGTAAATTACATTTCTAACTTTTTTTTTCTCAATTAGGAGGACCTTCTCGCGTTCTGAACTACACTGATACCAAATTGAATATTTAAATTTTCTCCCTTATAAAACATCGTTTTTTTCAGAATTCTCAGGTACAACAACCGAAAAAAATGATCATAAAGGTGTTCATGTTTTTATTCAGAGTTCTTGTAGAAAAAAGGAAGATAAGCTACCTGAAATTCTTCACCATTTTTTGATTTCTGGCTAATAAATAGAAATTTAGGTTTGTAACTTTAAAATGTCTTGCTGTAATGTTTTTGGTAAACAATTCAAACAGAAGGGTTTATGGTGTTTGATAGAAATATTTCTAGTGTTTGATTGAAACGTCATCTACAACTATACAATTCATAAAATCCCCACAAACTAAATGCATTTATGTGAATCCCATCTAGGTGTTTATCCTCTTCCAAAGTGACATCTATGCAAGTGCCACTAATCCATTTCCTTATGTGACATTTGGTCCAAATAGGGGTTCTTCAACCAGAAACTGAATGTATTATTATATTATTATGCTTCTTATGAAATTGCGCAAAAAATCCACATGCGATGGTTATCGAGGGGGTCCATTGTCATTAGTTTATGACTCAACTATGACATGCCTCCAGCTGTGGATTGACTTTGAATTACATGTAGATGTAGATGTATGTGAGTTGATAAGAGTGGTTACAATCTGGCATAAGGTTATGGTGAGATATTTACCAAAATTAAGAAGGTTATCAATACACAAAAATCAAGACATAATCTCTATCGGGCTCAAAGGGAACTCAGTTTTGGAAATTATATACTTTTATCTTATTTCCAAACTCATGGTTGAGTTCCCTAGATCAACTCGAGTGAAAGTTTTTCCAGAATGTATTGAGTTATTGAAACTAACTTTTGCAAACTAACTTCTCCAGGATTTTTTTTTTATTTATGTTCTGAGCCCCAGGACTTAAATAATACAAAATAAAATCACCTGGTTCATATCAAGTAGCCCTTTCCTTTCCCGCATTTTACAATTCTGTCACAATTACAAGTACTGTTTACTTCGGGCAGCTGATCCATAAGGAAATCCAGTCGTCCCGTTTCCCATGAACACCCTGGACAAACACCTGTCCACACTTCGTTTTCTAACACCAACCATACATATTCCCCTCTTTTTCTCCCCCTTTTGTTATATGGAAAATAAGAAATGAAATTTAATTTAACACGAATACATTTTATTATCCCTTCCCCTGCTTCCCGCCCGTTGTCACGCTTTCATCTCATTTATAGTCAGTCGATTACTTGAATTCTTCATTCGACGCCACTCACTCACTGGGGTGGTTTGAGTGAAAGAAGAGAAGAGGCAACAAGTAGGCCACCACCACACAACTGTTGTAAATATTTGTAGTTTTCTTCCTTCCCTTCTCCCCAGTTTTTCGCCCCTCTTTTGATAGTGAACATACATAAAGAGGCCACATGAATACACATACATACACAGCTGGAGTCTTTGATATTTCAATAGAAGTATTTCATCAGATCCATCTCAACAACCCCCTGTCACTCAAAACTCACTTCTATTTTCTTTTTCTTCTCAGTCAAACGAACAAAATCCTCTTTTTTTTGCGTCCTCTTTTGCCCCCCGAACAATTCCATTTTATGTTTTCAGTCGCCTTTCTCTCTCTGTTTTTTCTGCTGCGGGGAGACCACAAAACATTGCGAGAGTTTGATTAAAGTATTGGTGTCTCGTTGTGTTTGTGATTCAAGTGATTCAGATTTTTCAAATATTAGTTTGGGTGACAGGCACGAGAAAACTGAAAAAGCGTCTTTTTGAGATTACCAATACTTAGTGCTACACAACATTTTCCGTTTTCGAGATGGGGAAGAAAAAACAAAACTATAACATTTTTGAGATGAAGGTCAAATTGGCTTTTTAGTTTTTAGTTTTTGAAGGAGGTCTGAATTCACTTTTTCTCATTTTCATTTTCATTTTCGGTTTTTGTTTTTATGTTGAACATGTTTTTTCATAAATGAACCAATTAGTAAACTCTCTGAATAGAAATAATCGCGTCCAGGACTGATAGTCGCGGCTGAAGGAGCCTAGAACACAACCTTTTTTTCAACATTTTTTGCTTTATCAAACATTTCACATGTATAGGAAACGTCGGATTCTCGGCTCCACGCATGCGGCTTGCGATTTCGGACACGTGTTGTGCTCTTCAGAACGATTTTTGAATCATTTCTTTTTGAAAAACTGTATCAGCAGAAAAAAATGCATCCGAACAAAAAATCTGAGTTCAGTTCTTCTCTAAAGAAAAATCAGTCATCTGCATCTCCAATCTGATTTCAAAATTTTTGGTCCCTCTAACAATCTTGTAAAACTTTTTTGTATCTTACATCCTCTCCCATATTCCTCCCATCCCCTATCCAATTCACAATGCAATTCCCCCGCCAAGTAATACTTGTCACAAGCACTCTCCAAGTCATCAGGGAGATGTCGTCGTTTTACACCAGTTGGCTTTAGATGCTCATCCGAAATTATGCCTCCTCTTTTGATAAATAAGTCGAGACCATCTGGTGGAGTTGGATGAGAGGAGAATGAGGGGGAGAAGAGGAAGGACGTCTTTAATCGTATGTGGATGGATCTTCTTAGATAAACACCTGTTCAAAATTATTCACCCCTTCAATAAAACCTATATTTATATATCCAGATTGTATATTCGCTCATTCATCTAATCCAACCATCCATCGGGTGCGGTCATTCCATATTAGGCCTTATTTCGAAGATCTGGTAGAGAATATTCGAGAATTGGAAGACGAATTACTCATAATTCAAGCTCATTCATTTCATCGATATTTATTGATAGTTGATAGGCTTGGTACTTGACAAAAAAAAGTGCAGTACTTCAGTCCAACAGTTTCTGTGTCTAAAGATTCAATCGATTCCTTCAATTCGAACTTTCACCTTTGAAATTTTAAAATTGACCCTGTATATCTCGGTTGGAAATAAAGATACAAAAAAGTAGTCAACTGTTAAAATATGCAGAATTTTATAACCAACATTTTGTTAGTTGATCACTTTTTGATATCGTTCACTCTAGTTGAGATATGTAGATTTGCGTAAACGCTTAACGTGAATTTCTTTCCAGCCAACCTAATAGGAAAACTATGTTTTGATGAGCTACATTTGCCCTGTCCAATCTGCGAAACATAATCCCTAAAGCCATTTCAGCTGATATTTTCCTCTCATTTCCTTCAAAACTGACAATTTGTTTTTGATTGCATGTACATCTGTATCTGATCTCCGTATGCATGCACCTCTCCTCCCTTTTCCTTCGCAAAATTTGTTCCCTTGAAGTGGTGTGTGTCACACACCAGTTATTCTTATTTATCCGTTTTTTGTTGTTCCAATCTGTCGTTCTTAGTTCTCCTTTTCTCTTCTTTTCTCTTTTCAAAACCCTCAATTTATCGGAGGGCAAAAAGAGAGAAAAGACATTGCTCTCTTTCTATTCTGCCGTCCGTCCCGTCCCCCCCTTCAATTTTCTTTTCTTCTTAGTCCTTCTGGGCCTGTGTCGTTTCGTTTCTAACCCCCGTCCAAATGTCCCAATTTATGACTTGTCCACATACATACACACACTATACTCCCTCATTTCCATTTTTCCAAGTAGTACTCTCACTCTATTTTCTCGTCAATCAATTCAACCCCCCGAAGCCATGTGAAGGTGACCAAATCTGAATTCTCATCTTTTTTTTCTTTTTCAAGGCGAAAATCTTCTTTCGTTTGGAATTCGGATCCAAGTTGAATGACATGAAGGTTCCAAAAAAAAGCTGAGTTCTGCTTAGATATTTTTTTTGAAAGATCAGTGTTTGAGATTTGAGAGGATTGAAAACAATCCTTATAGCTCAGAGCAGGCTTACCTCTAATGAATATGTCTTTTTATTTAAAGATCGGTGCAGAAATCTGATCGGTTTAACACAGAGAATGTCTAGGGTTTCTGATGCTTTGATGCAGTGCTCATAGTTTGCTTCAAAAGTTTTTGATGATGCATGTTTTACCGTTCCTTGTTTAGCCTTTGTTCTCTCAATCTAGAATATTCTAAGGTTTCCATCTGGTAGTTCTTGACTTTTGTGGAATTAATCCCTGGAAAAAAAGCACATAGATGACACAGGCACTTCTGTTAGAGGTAGTTTCTCTCAAAAAACCCTGCCTTTGATTAGAGTTGAAGACTACATTTGAACGCTTTCATAAACAGAATTTGTTACCATTTACTAGCCTCCCTTTTATTATGGGTTTTATTTGTCTATTCTGTCAATTGTGAAATTCTTCCTCCCTTAAAGTTCAGACAATAACATCTGACACTTCTATTAGAGGTAATCTTCTTAGAACACCGAAGCCTGTAATTTGACCGAAAACTTCCATTTACACCCACTTACCGAGTAGTCCACTTCATCAAAATCTCAATCGAGAGAGAGAGAGAGAGAGAGAGAGAGAAAAAGACAATAATCCAAAAGTCTGTTTGTAACGTGTCGGTCTCCCCTTTTCTACATATCTGGTCAACATCAACTCTCTGTGTGTTTGTTTCCTTCCCCTCCTTTTTCTTTTGCTTTTCTCGATCTAATTTATTCATTACACACATTGCCTCACAAAAAGAAAGATAGGCCGCAACCCTTCTTTTTCTTCAATATAACACCAAATTTTTCCATTACGGCGACATATGGGAATAGAAAAAGAAGAAGAAGAATATGGCTAATTGTTTAGAGACATCTCGCCTTTTTTTTGTTTTTGTTTTGAGCATTTCTAGAAGTCGAATTATAATTTCGAAGAGTATTCAATGTGACATCTTCCATTCAATAGTTTGCATATTCATGTGGAAGAAGCGGAACTATACAACTTGTATTCTCTATTCATAATCATTCCTTTTCTCTTTTTGACCAACAATTATTGCATTCCTTCTTCTTCTTCTTCTCCACTGTCAGTTTTACTCAACAGTTATTGCCTCTCATTGGTAGATTTCGCCTGAGAATGTTCTTTTTCTTTTTGAATCTTTTCCTATTCCTTTGAATTTATTGTTTGGGGTTTGAGAGAAATAATTTAAATGTTTTTGGTAACCAAAAATGTTTTGTTGAAACTGCATTATATATGTTTTTGTCATATAGGCTTCTGCAAAAACCTATTAGCATTTTTGAATTATTGTGTATTTTCCACCTGTAGAAATGATTGTTAAAAATGCAGGTGTTGGTATACTTCAATTATACAATTTTTAAGTAGAAGTTTGATGCATAAAGTTTGAGAATGCGGATTAACTTTATAAGAAAAGATTTCATTCTATCAAATAAATTAATTTGATTTTGGAGATATCGAATTTTTAATGTAAACTCGTAAATTTTTATTATGACGAAAACCAAAATCTATAATACGTATAACATTCTCGTTTTGTTAAATCTCGAATACATTTTTTGGAGCAAATCTCTTCCAATCCACCACATATTTCAAACATTAATTTTGTATTCCATAATCCTTTTCCCAAAAAACTAATTATTTTAGTTTTGGATGCATTAAACGTTTTATCATGGCCTACAACTATCTTAGCGAAATACAGATTTTATTTTTCTATCTTTTGGGAAAATCGTTTCCAATCCACCTACAATTCAAAATACTCTTTTTGTATTCCATAATCCTTCAATTTCCTCCCCGTCAGAGCCGATCTTTGCTCACCTGAAACCAAAAAACTTCAGTTTTCCCATCGAACATTTCTTCCGATCTTTTTCAAATTCCCCACCATCCCCCAATTTTAATTCGATTGTCTTCTTCCTTACCATAAATCATCATTCTTCTTTTCAGTTCTTTTCCCCTCCACGATTCCAGTTTCTATGTTTACCACCCCTCCCCCCATTACTGTGTAATTGTGTTCCTCAAGACCTCTTGGTCATCATCATCATCTTCGTCTTTTCTCCTTCGATGTATTTCCATCTTATTCCCGATATCACACAAGATTTCTTTTCTTTTTTGTCTTATCATCTGTCACCAATCGGTTTGGTTTCTCTCTTATCTTCTTTCCTCTCCTCCTCCACACTCATTTTCTTGACATTACAGTTTGTATCTCGCCTTCTATTACACCATCGTCTTAAAGTACATTTTTATATATTCCTAAGATTTCGTACAAATTCTTCATCCTTCTTTCTCTCTCCCTCTCTCAAACTCTATTTGAACATCTGCAGAAAAGAAATGCACTCTTTTTTATTCCCGCCAATCAGATGATCACTGGTTTGTGACTCTTTTCTGTCTCTCTCACACATCGGTTATAAGTAAGTGAAAGTGATGATGATCGTGGAGGTCTTTTCGAACTATTCAATACTTTTTTGTCAACCCGACCTTCACCCTTCTCTCCTAATTGGTCTTCACCTATTCATTATATTCGTTCGTTCGGTGTGCCCCCAGTACGTCAAAATGGTTTGATTCAATTGGTTCCGTGTGTCGACGAAACACACAATTCTGCTGCTTTTTATTGTTATTATCATATCTAATTGTCCACTTTTTCTGCAATCTATTAGTTGGAATATAAGACAGATTAAATACCTTGATATCATTCTTTTTCGTTTCATCGACCTTTCAATCTGCATTAGGAGAAGGACGGGGCGAAAGAAGGAGTCTTTTGTAATTGCCTTCATTTTGCCGTTGAATTTTATGAGAAAACGTTTTTATGGAGACAAAAGATTGCTCAGTTTGTTTTATTGCTGCTCAAGTTTTTAGTTTTCGGAAAACTACTTTCAATGTAGAGGTTATTCAAACTCCTTACCAGATCTCTCGAAGTTTTTCTGTTCTTAAACGGATAGTCAAATGATAGATAGATAAAGAGATTTCGAAAAATTATTCCAGAACTTTCAATGTATAAGTTATTCAAACTTCTTACCATATTCATATGACTAGAGTATAGCTGTTTTTAACAGATGATAGATAGGAAAAAATCATCAGAAACTCTTAGGACGCTCTCAAACTCCGCCCACATTTCGATGCGTAGACACATTGCGAAACGCGTTGTACATAGCGCCTCGACCCTGATGTCGTAACAAAGATTTTTTTGCCATGTGCCCGTCATGACGGTTATTATTCTTCTTGCTAAGCTTCATTATTCTTTTCGCTAACCCTCCACCAACAAAAAATCTTTTATTTTTTTCATTTCCCTTGCGAAATTGCCCCTCATCTTTGCAAAACCATCGTTTCCATCTTGACGACGTGTCTCTCTGTTGGCATTGTTATGACACTTTCATTTCAGTCACCCCCATTTCCTTTTCACCTTCTTTCTTTTCAACATTTTCTCATGCTCGATGATTTCTTGTCTCTTTTCCCCCCTTCCTAGTCGAACAAACCTATCAGTTCCTCATTCAAGTCACAATGTTCTCTCTGGAATGTAATCTTCTTCTTCCAATACATAAACATTTTTCTCATTATTAAACAAAACCCCGTGCTCTCTCTCTCTGCGATCCAGGCTCAGTTGACAGCAAAATTGTGGTTCTGATCAAAAAGAGAATAGTATAATTATGTGCCGTCTTTGTAATTAGATTATGCATAACGCGATTAGATCTTTTTCACGTATCTGGGTACGTTTACACCCCATCAAGTACAGTATGTTCTTCATAAAGTTTAGTATATTCTCTATTCAAATATCTCTTCTCTAAGGGAAGTTCTATGGGAATTAGATGCAAGATGAAAAGGGATAAACCCATCCACTCTTCAAGACCCCTAGAGGGTATTAGAATTCAGTGAAATGGAAATTTTTGTACGGCTAGTCTCCCCACACAACAACAACTATTCCTCATCCATTGTTTTCTGATCTTCTTCTTCTCGGGGGCATCTGTTTGATAATAAGAATCTTCTGTTTTTATATGGGCGGAGCCTCGATTCCTTTTTTCCCTTCTCTCTCCCTCAGCACACATTCATCATCAATCTTCTCGATTTTCATCAAATTTCCGGCCCCTCTTGACTCCCTCTCGCTTGTCGTTTTGAGACGTTTTGCAAATACTCTATTTGGATACTACGCTTTGAGTGTACAGTGAGAAGTGGTGCCGTTTTGTTAGAGGTTGTATACAAGCAGGCGCTAAATTGGAAGACAGACAAGTGTGGAAAATGTGAGAATTGGTTCAGAATGCCCACTCCAATTTGCATTCCATTTCATTATCTTCTTTCATGTCACGCTCTCACTCTCTTCTTATTTTCTCCGTTTCCAACTGCTCAGAAATTCTAATTCGGTCCACACATACACACTCGACGCCCGACTGACGTCGTCGCAATTACGAACACCTTTGTCTTCTTCTTCTTTTTCTCTGTCCACCAGCTGCTTCTTCTTCTTCTTCTGCCATAGTGGTCCCTTCAGTTTCTTTCTAATCCAACCCGCGCGTACCGGAGAGGGAGGTCGCAAAAATAATCATGACCGGGGTGGAGAGGTTCTTTCTTTTTCTCTCTTTCACTTCCACCAGAGGTCTCTCTCTCTCCATCGGTGTAAACCAATAGAGAAGTGGTGAGATTATCCCGGTGCACACAGAGAGAGACTCCACATTGAGAACCCCCTCCGGGGCACTACCATCTATTCACATTGATTTTCCCCCTTCTCCTTCTTCTTCTCTTCACTTGTCTCAAATGTCCATCTCCAGAACCTAGGCACTATTATCCTATTATGCTCGGTTCGGTTCTAGTCCTTCTTCCTGAAACAATTGAAGCGCGGCGAAGACGAAGACGTCGATTCATACACGCGCAATTTGATGAATATATGACCCGACTCTATCTTATTCCTTTTTCTCTTTTCTCCCTTTTTCTATTATTCTTTCAGCAAATCTTTGTCGTGAAATTCAGTTTTCGTTCTCTTTTTTATGTTACTGTACAATGAAGGCGCATGCCAAAACACTTTTTGGTGTCTTACCGCAAATTCTTTGGGGTTACTTTTTCGCAATGTGCACCGTATATTTTGTTTATCAAGTTCTTTCGAAATTTTTACCTAAACCTTTCTTTGTTTTCTTTTTTCAGCGGAAAATAAATAACTCTTTTTCTCTAATTCTGACTGATAAAAACGTATAAAAACTTGAACAGAACGCTATCGCAATCATTTTTTTGGTGAAATGTCTTTCGAAACAAGCGCTTCCATAACGTCAATTATACGAGAAATTTCTCTCAAAAAAGCGCTTTTCACAAATAAAACCAAACGAAATTCTTCTGGATTATAGAAAAGAAAGCTTTTCCGAAAAATCTCTCTCTCCAAAAATCGCATTTCTTCAAAAGTAATTGATTCAGCCAGCAATTTTCCCAATCATAAACACGCCATCTCTCGTGCACCCTTCCCCCAGACATCTTTCTTCAAAGCTTCGCAAAGTGCTTTAGCATCCTGCGTCTCTGCTTGTCCTTGATCTCTCTTGCCTCCTCCAACACTCTTCCGAATTGTCGTTGCAACTATCCACAACCAGCATACACATGTTCGGTTTTCTTTATTTTTTTTTTGATCGGCTCGTTGTCATCGTATTTTGAAGCATCTTTTTTCAATTTTCACAATATTAAAACGTTATTATTTCAGGGTACTTTGGTTTGCCGAACGGGCCAATCGATCGATTCGGCGGTCGACAAACAACAACTTATTCACCTCTCTATTGGATTTTTTTAATATATAAATTTCAACGATAATAATGGATATACCCGGAACCAGTAATAATAGCTCATACGTAAGTTGCTTTGAAAGATAAAATGAATGAACTGAAATCGTTTTCAGCAACAATGGGCGCATGTGGTCGAATGCCCGATTTGCTACAATATCTATGACAAGCCAATGCAGATGAATTGCGGTCACACCTTGTGTGTGACTTGTGTTGGACGATTGGTAAGTATTTCTGACAATAAAGGGTGAGAAAAATGTTGTGAGAAGACGCTTGTGAATTTTCGAAATCAAGACGTTTCGCCCCGTTCCGCCCAAAGACATTTCGCCACGTAAACGAAACAAGTAAAACAATTATTACAAATTTTGAAGGAAGGATGCCCAATGTATCCCGAAAAGCAAGAAACGTTAATTTTTCAACGTATAAACTCGCATCACAGACATAAAACATCGAATTCACAAATCTCGAAGCTTGTACGTAGTAGCACTTTTAGCGAAACGTAGCAATTTCGAATGATAGCTGCCGCTAAGCAGGAAAACGAATAAAACCAAAAATTATTTCCCAATCAGATTATCGTTTAAGTAACCTTAATAAAAAGTCATTTTCTAGGTGGATCAAGTAAAAACGAATATGGCCGACGAGCAGGCACGTGGAATTCCACCTCAAATGCCACGTTTACAAATGTTGAACGATGAACAAGCTGGACTAATAGCCGGTCTCGGAGGTCTCGGAGGTCTCAATGACCAGTTGGATGAAGCGAATTGGGTCGAAATTCCACGACTCGATCAACGAGATCATGGAATAGTTCGAGGAATGATTGGATTTCCACCAAGAAGGCCTCCTGGATCAACAGAAATCAAGTGTCCAGAGTGTAGAAAGCCAACTGTAGTGCCACCAGATGGACTCTCAATCAATTATCGAGTTCAAGAAATAGTTCAAAAAGTGGCGCCACTATTCAAAGATCGTCATCTTGTCAAACACTGTAATCAGTGTGAATCCGTGCTCGCTCAAGGAGTCTACTTCGATTGTACTCAATGCGGAGAAAAGGGAAATAAAATCTGCTCGACGTGTGCGATTCGTGTGCATAATGGGCACGAGTTGGTTGAAAAGAAGGCGTTGACTTCGGAAGATGTTGTGAAAATGAAGAAAATGATCAATGATGCATCACATCGTGCATATCAAGCATTTGAAAATATTAAGCCACGTTTGGAGAATGTTGGAGGAACTATTGAAACAAAAGTTTCTGAGGTGAGTAGTCTCCTTGAAATGAAACTCGTAAATTGGTAAAATTTTATTCGAGAAACATGCCTAATTTATTCTCTTTTCAGAAGCTCTCATCATTGATAAAAATCTTCGAGTTCATGATCAGCAACTTCGACTCAAAAATCGAAGATACATCAACAATGGATCAGTTGATGGTGGAGGTGAAGAAAGCGGAAAAGATTGCGGAAGTTTATGAAAGTGCTGAGGAAAGAACGAAAGCATTGCTTGACTCTATTGAGGCCGCGGTCACGTCCTATTGGGATCCGTTTGAACAACTCAAGCAAGAAATGGATTATCAAGTTGGAGAGCCGCCTGCTCCACCACCTGCAGTCGCTCCACCTGTTGCTCCAATGGCAAACGCCAACAACGCAGTAGCTCTTGATGATTTCCCACCAATTCTGAGAGCTTTCAATCAGCTGCAGAACCGTGTAATAAATGCAAATCAGCCACCAGTCAATCCACGAGGTGCCGCTGCTCATTTCGCTCAAGTGGATCGCCAACGACAAAGAGTTCGCCAAAACTTCCCGGGAATGCATGGTGGACCACCACAAATGCCACAAATGCAACCAATGATTCAGCCGATTGGTTGGGGGCCACCAGGTCCACAACCAATGGGAATGGCTCCAATGGGTCCAGGACCAATGAGACACGGGCCAAGAATGATGCATCCACCAGGTCCACAACAACACCAGCCACCACCACCACAACATCAGCCACAACAACATCAGCAGCAAATGGCTCCACCGCCACCACAAGCCGATCCGAACATGTTGGATTTCTTACAACAAGCCCATCAAATGCATTTGCGTAATCATGGAATGCAGGGAATGCCAATGCAGATGAGATTGAATGCTGGCGGCAATATGCCACCGAATATTCAGTTGCAACAAAATCTTCCGATGCCACCACAGATGCCAAACTTCCCACAACAACAAATGCAGCCACTACCTCCACCACCACGACATCAAAATCAGCCGCCACGTCGTGAGTTGATGCCACCGCCGCCACAACCACCACCACATGTGCATCGAGGCGGTTACTATCAACAACAGAATCAAATAGTTCCAAGGATGCCTCAGAACTTCCATCAACCAGGACCAGTGCAACCCCAACAACTTCAGCATCAACTTCAGCAGTTGCAACAGTTGCAACAACAACAACAACAGCAACAGCAAATGGCAGAGCAACAGAATCAGGAATTGCAGCAACAATTGCAACAACAACAGCAACTTCAACAAATCGCTCAAGCGCCAATGCCGGAACCACGTGAAGAAATCCCTCGTAAGTATTAATAACTATAATGAACACATTTTAAAGAATTCAATAGATTTAGGTGATCCGAACTGGGAAGACCTACAACCTGCAAACAACGATCAATTCGTTGAAATCGAGTTTGAAGATCCGGTTCAAAGAGAGGAAGTAGTGGAGCAACTAGATGACAATGAAATTGCTGCTCGACTCCTTGCGAATCGTATTGGCCAAGATGCTGAAAACTATCGAGATGGTGATATGAACATTCTTCATTTCCCAGAGCAAGGCAACAATCCACCCATAATAATACACATTCCACCAGACGCTGGCCTTCCGAACAATCAAATTCCAAATGATGATATGGAAGATGAAGGACTTCAAGGGGACGAGGAACAAGAAGACGACGAAGAACAGGATCAGTTTGATGGTATTGAAGTGGTTCCGAACTTTGTCGAGTTCCACGAGATGCAAAACGAGGTGGCTGCTATAGAAGCCGAGGAGTTTGAACAAGATCAGCAGGTCCAGGAAGAACAAGATCAAATTGCCGAGGCGGATCTCATTCAAAGAGTAATTCACGCTGCTGATTTGGCTGAAATGCCAGTGGAGGAAGTTGAGGAGGCGATTGTATTGGTCGAAGAGGAACAACATCTACCAGCGGTCAACGCTCGTCGTAGTCAGAGACGTGAATTGGCACCAGAAGGCGCTGATAACACAAGACGTACTAGGCGATCAGTCAGAACTTCCAATGGACCATATGAAGACGTTGGCCCATCATATTCCAATGGTGATGCACCGACTTCATCTTCCGCAGCAGCCAGACAAAGATCTCCAAGCCCATCAAGTGCTTCGAAAAGAAGAAAGACGGAAAAAAGAGGAGGAAGGCTCAGAGAACCAAAGGTGGAAGAGCCAGATGAGGCGATGGAAGAAGATGAGCCAATGGATGAACCAGTTCATCGCCCACCAAAGTGAGTTTTTCGAAAAATCATATCCAAGCATTTTCCTTCTTTGAGCAATCTGTAAACATGAGTAATAACAACATTCATGCTCATTGGTCAGTCTCTAATCATGTATTTTCTAGACGTCGTGCCGCCACTTCCTCGTCTGGAGCATCTTCATCATCTGCTGGTCCTTCATCGTCTTCGGCTCCAACCACTCGTAGCCAAACTCGTTCATAATTTTGAATCCTAAATTTTGATACACTTTTCATTTTGAATACTCATTTCACCTGTCAATCCCTGTTTGAAATTGTAAATCTTTATCCAAGTTTTTTGAATCATTTCCCAACCACTTCTATTATAACGTACAGTCATGAAAACCCCTCTTACGGTTTAGATGCTTAGATGCTCTATTTCTTTTTCTTATTCCTACCTACTTCTCTTTCTTCTCCTTCTTCCTGAAATACATGTTGTTCACCCCCTTCTCTGTGCGGATCATTTCTCTCGGCTTTTCTTCTTTTTTCTTTTCCTTTTCTACGTGCTTTACATTAAATTGTTCTCTCCTTTTGTAATCATCTCTAGCTTCGCATCCATCCTAAACTTTATTTTTCTTGTATGTCGCTTCTCTAATATTGAATCTTGTTGACATTAATATTAATA
The DNA here is from genome assembly GCA_963572265.1 of Caenorhabditis doughertyi. Lineage (NCBI taxonomy): Eukaryota > Metazoa > Nematoda > Chromadorea > Rhabditida > Rhabditidae > Caenorhabditis > Caenorhabditis doughertyi. The sequence goes on from OY751557.1 coordinate 412,977, forward strand.
AAGGAATGAAGCTAAAAACAAACCTGTTGGGAATTAAACAGAAATCTATAATAATGTCAGAGTGGGAGCTCGTTTGCAACGAGCTCAAAATATCGGAGCCGTTTCCCTGAATACACCGAAAACCGAATTCGGTAACACGCAAGATTTGACGCGCATTTGCAGCCTTGTGATCTAGCGGTGTAGTTTCTTTTTTCTGTATGTCCACTTCTTTTTCAACCTTTTTTCTTTATTCTACCAAAAAAGTTCTCTATTCCTCCTCTTATTCTTTTTCACTTCCTTTTTCATCTTTTTCTTCCTTCTTCCTGCCACCCTTTTCCCCTCCCTCCTTAGTTTTCCTGTTTGACTCCTGTTTGAAATTGTAAATCTTTATCCAAGTTTTTTGAATCATTTCCCAACCACTTCTATTATAACGTACAGTCATGAAACCCCCTCTTACGGTTTAGATGCTTAGATGCTCTATTTCTTTTTCTAATTCCTACCTACTTCTCTTTCTTCTTCTTCTTCCTGAAATACATGTTGTTCACCCCCTTCTCTGTGCGGATCATTTCTCTCGGCTTCTCTTCTTTTTTTTCTTTTCCTTTTTACATGCTTTACATTAAACTGTTCTCTTTTTGTAATCATCTCTAGCTTCGCATCCATCCTGCACTTTATTTTTCTTGTATGTCGCTTCTCTAATACAGGGTGGCTCATAAGTATGGAGACTTTTGTGCTGGTGAACTTTGGCTCTGTGCCAACCTGCCAGATCATAAACACAGGATCTAACAGAAAATTTTTAACGTACAAATAGTGTAGTAACTGCTAATGAGAGTAGGACTCAATATATGATCTCATATCGAAGCTATGGGAGCTTTCTCTCAAAATGAAATCGCAAAAACACAGGTACTGCGGCGGAGGTCTTTTAACACTGAAATCTCAATGAGAAAAAGTGCCGGCATCAGGTCACTAGAAGAGCTAACCGAATACCCGTTTTTGTGGACTAATAAACACCCCAGTTGGTCATTTTTGACCACTCACAATGTTATGAGACCGCCTCATAAGCTCAGTTTCGAAAACACTGCCGAAAAATTCAAACTTCACTTATTTGGTAACAATGTTTGGGACCATACTATGAGCTTCATTTTCATCCGGAGGTCTTCTACTTTTAAGTACTTCGAAACTGTTGTTCAAACTTACTCGGATTGAATTTTGAAGTCATTTGGTCAGATACATCGTCTGCTATACCATGAAGTAGCCATCGAAACCTCCGCCGCAGCGGGGGGTCTCGCGGTTACATGTCAGAAGACGTGGAAAGCCGCAGAAACTTCCGATTCCAAAATTTTTTTTCCTAACTATTGCTTAGGATCGTAGCAATCAAAAAATCACCTTGGTTTCTATATTGCTACTCTATTTTTCAAAATATACCCAGAAACAAAAGTCTCCATACTTATGAGCCACCCTGTATTTACGGTAATTGAAAAACAAAAATTACTACAATCACCATTTCATTTTTTTCATCATTTTCAAATCAAAAAGGAATCATGAAGCTTTTTCATCCCCATCCATTGATTTAGCTGATCAATCTGCACGATGGTAATCGAAGGGAAGATCGAACCAGCTCACAATCATTTCGACAATCTCAGACGGGAGAACGAACTGTAGATTTTTTAAAAACTATCTCGCTGAAAAAAACCTACAGTCTCTCTGGCGGCCAATGCTAATTTGGTGTTGTTTAGGGTTTCGGTGTAGGCGTTCGAATCACCATGTTGGATTGAAATCTTGAAACGAGTGAATGCACCGAGAGCTTCTTTCCAATGAATTTTATCCGTTTCATCAACATCAGCATACACTTTTGAGTTGTTCAATTTGGTGAGGACGTCGTTGAACCACTCTCCGACATGTTCACGGGAGAAATCCTGAGATAAACACTTTCTTTTCTGAATCATGCTCATTTTCTCACCTCTTCATCATTGGAGCACTCTCTATGCTTGGTCACCAGTTTCCCCACATTGTTCGTTTCACGTTGAAGACGCATCGGTACCAAAGGCAACACATGACGCCACGTGTCATACATCAATATACGTCTCGCAAATGATCCCAATTCCAGCTTTGCTAAACATACTGTCGAATGGTGATGTTGTTTTGTCGTTGCGATCTCCCGATCTCGATCTCCTAGCCATCTCAGAAGCAGAAGCCCTCGAGTTTTTCACTGATATGAATAGAATTGTATTATTTTTCTCAAACGTTGACATTTCATAGATCTTATTAACACGTCGAGTTCGAGGTCTATAGGTTACACGTAATTTTCGGGGAAAATGTGTTTTTTTGAATTGCAAAATGAGAATAAGTTTTGAAAACACGTTTACACAAGAATGGTTTTCAGAATTGTGTGGAAGCTTTGTGAATGGAAATTACAAGAAAAACAAAAAATGTGTATAATAGAATACATTTTCAGATCCAGCTTCTCCAAATTTTCTGAAAGCTCCTGATGAATTCGAGATTCCTCACTACAGTACACCCACAGTGACCCTTCATTTTTTCCAGCCTTTTCAATCTTACTTTTTTTATCATTTGATGAGAAATTTCTTGGTAAATTTAATGGTTCCAAGAAAAAGTAGTTCAAAAATCGAAAAAAATCGTTCAAGTTTTCACCTCAGTTGCCCTTATGTTAGAGGTTTTTTCACAAATGATATATGAAATGAAAGAAAATTTTCACCGAAATTAATCAGCTCATTTCCATTTGCGATTTTTAGTTTCCTGACATTTCGCTTGTGTGGTTTTATTGGACTTTGACGAAAAATAACTGTTTTTTTTTCTCAAAATTCAAATCTTCCACTGACATACATCTACAGTAACCTGAAAATTATGCCGTGATAAGCTAGAATCGCAGCTCTTCTCCCCTTTTTTCCTTTCCCCATCAATTTCAACCTTGTACTTTTCTGCTACTGATTCTCACTTTTCTTCTCCATCGCCTTCTCATTTTCCTTTTTGGCCATTAGAGTTCCTGGCTGAGATTTTATTACTTCTGGTGGTTGAACCACATTGTATTGAACAATATTGCATGACTGTGTACAGCCCAGAGAAATGCCCCGAAATTCACTTGTTTACTCATTCCCATTACAGTTCGACGTGAAATCATGGATAGTTCACGATTGAATAGGGAGCAACTCTATAATACAACGATTGTTTTTAATAGCAGATTCATTATTTTCAAAACATTACAACGTGAAGAGAACGAGAAGAAACGGAGAAAAGATCAAACCAAAAACTGCTCTCAAAATTTATCATTAAAACTTCTTTTTGAGTTCAATCTTCTTTTTCTTCTTCGTAGCTTCTCTTTTCTGCTTAATATTCTTTTATGCTTTACGGACACCACGCAAGTCAAAGAAGAATATGGCTAGTTTGATAACTTCATGGCACGGAATCGGCTGTAATTATGTTTTCTAAAAATATCTCTCGCGAAAAATCTTACCGCATCCATAAGGTCGACGGCTTCATGGCATTTTGTCTTCAACAATGTGTACTTTTCCCCATCAGAGTGAATGGACATTGTTTTGAAATCTGAGATTGAGTCGAGAAGGGAAGAACTGGATAATGTATGTGACGTCTCATACTCAACAACAGGTTTTGCCCAGTGAAGAATGAGTTCAAGCAATAGACAAGCGAACTTTTCGATGGTCTCTCTCTGGAAAGTCTCATCATGGAGGCCATATTCTTCTTGTTTGTTTATCAGTGCCAATACTATATTTGATTCGACCAAGTAACGTGAGGAGAGTTTTTTGATAACGTTTAAGTAGAAACTCTCCGCAATGAGCACTTTACTCCATCTTCCAGTTTTCACCAGGTTTATGAGATTTTTTCACTTTGTTTCCGTAAGAGCTGCAAAAAATTAAAGCTCTGTGAGTTAATTCCAGATTAGCTAAACATACTTGGAAAAGGTTTAGGAGAAGAAGAACAGGATCTTCTCGGTGCAGATGGTGATGGACTGCTGGGAGAACTAGGTGCGGAGGAAGGACGGGGACGATTCTTCTTCTCTTCGTTCTTTTCTTTCTTTTCTTCTTTCTTCTTTTCTTCATCTTCTTTTTTCTTCTCATCCTTCTTCTTCTCTTCTTTCGTTTTCTCCTTGGTCTCGTCCATTTTCGGTGTTTGACTTCGCTTCAATTGAGACTTTTCTGAAATGAATAAAATTGTATCATTTTTCTCTTACTTCTTTTCACAATTGTGTGGAAGCTATTTGAATGGAAGTTACAAGAAAAAAGTAAATCAAAATGTGTAGAATACATTCTCAGACCCAGTTTTCCAAAAAGCTCCTGATGAATTCGAGATTCCTCACTACAGTACACCTACAGTAATCCTTCATTTTTCCAGCCATTTCAATTTTACTTTTTTATCATTTCATCAACAATTTCTTGGTTATTTTGATGGTTCCAAAATAAAGGAAGTTCAAAATCCGAATAAACCGTTCAAGTTTTCACCTTAGATGCCCTTTTATTAGAGGTTTTTTTTTCTCAAATGATATATGAAATGAAAGAAAACTTTCACCGGAACTAATCAGCATATTTCCATTTGCGATTTTTTGTTTCCTGACATTTCGCTTGTGTGGTTATTGGACTGACGAAAAATAATTGTTTTTTTCTCAAAATTCAAATCTCCCACTGACATACATCTACAGTAACCCGAAAATTATGCCGTGATAAACTAGAATTCAAGCTCTTCTCCCTTTTTTTCCTTTCCCCAACAATTTTAACCTTGTACTTTTCTGCTACTGATTCTCACTTTTCTTCTCCATCGCCTTCTCATTTTCCTTTTTGGCCATTTGAGTGCCTGGCTGAGTTTTTATCACTTCAGGTGGTTGAACCACATAGTATTGAACAATATTGCATGACTGTGTACAGCCCATTTATACTGTAAATGCCCCGAAATTTACTATTTTCGCATTCCCATTACAGTTCGACGTGAAATCATGGATATTTCACGATTTAATAGGGAGCAACTTTATAATACAACGATTGTTTTTAATAGCAGATTCATTAATTTCAAAACATTACAACAAAAAAAGAACAAAAAGAAAACAGAGAAAAGCTCAAACCTTACAAAATGGCATTTTAATGAAAGTATGGATAGTCAATTGAGGTTACTAGAAGAAGTACCAGTTTCGTCGATCTCTCATCCTTCCAATAATGAATGAAAAAGTGAATGTTCTGGAACTGTTGTTTTTGTACACTTCTTTTCTGGGATTTCGGATTGAATGATCAAACCGACGAGTTTATGATGATTGGGAAGAGTGTCAACGAACGAGTGATGAAGGAGTTGGCTTTCAATTTGAGATTTGTAAGGAAAATGGATGAACCAGCGATTCGTGTTGCCTCACTGCTCACTCTCCTTCCAAATACTCAGAGAAGTGTTCACCGTTTCCAAGAAGACAATTGAGATCAATAGCGTTTTCAATGTCTATTCACCAGGGAAAGCCTTCTACGATCTTGTCAATGGGAAGTTCTGCTAAACCTGATGCATTTTTTGATTTATTTTCATATCTTTAGCACCCCATCATCTCATTTGCCTTGTGTGGTCTCATTTGTTGTTCTTTGAACTTATTTTATTCATAAAAGCTTCTCATAAAAGCCACATCATCAGTTTTTTTGTTGGAAGTACAAAGCATAGATATGGCTTCTGCCACTTCTTCTCCACCAGCATCAATTTTTCTATTTTGCTTTTCTATCAAAAGAATAATTGACAAACAAATACCACTACAAAACTTTATTTCTTCTCTTATTCAACCTATGTTCCATTTCTTCTTCTTTTTCTGCTTCTGCTTCCCTCATTCAGTTTTCTTGATTCCTTGGAGATCAAACAGCGATTCAATGATCCCCAATAACTCGTCGCAAGGAACTTCCTGTAATTATGTTTTTTCAAATTATCTCTCGCGAAAAAAAACCAACCGGATCCCTCACTTTATTCACCACATCGCATGCTCTTTTGTCTTTTCCGAATTCAACGGAGTCTGGAATGAGCAGATTCGATTTGAAGACAGTGATTGCGGCAACGACTGCTTTGCCACTGACACGGAAACTTTGATGAGGAGTACCCAATGAGTTCCCCCATTTTTGAACTTTCTCCAGCATTAAAATCGTCATCTTCTCGAGCTCATTAGAATCGAAATTTTCATCTTTCAAATCAAACTGCTTTTTTCTGTCCATCATTGACTTGACTACTTTTGATTCGACTATGAAAGCTCGTGGAAAACAACAAATAATATCCTCATAGCACAAATGGATCGTCAACCGTTTGGACCATGCGCCAAACTTAGTATTTGCGAGAAGGTCGTTTTTAATGTGTGGTCTCATTGCTGCAAAAAATGGAAGCTCTGTGAGCTAATTTCAGCTTTGCTAAACATACTTGGAAAAGGTTTAGGAGTAGAAGAATGGACTCTTCTCGGTGCAGATGGTGATGGACCTCTAGGAGAACTAGGTGCGGAGGAAGGACGGGGAGGTTTCTTCTTCTCTTCTTTCTTTTCTTCTTTCTTCTTTTCTTTCTTCTTTTCTTCTTTCTTCTCTTCTTTCTTCTTTTCTTTCTTCTTTTCTTCTTTCTTCTCTTCTTTCTTCTCTTCTTTCTTCTCTTCTTTCTTCTTTTCTTTCTTTTTTTCTTTCTTCTCTTCTTTCTTCTCTTCATCTTCTTTTTTCTTCTCATCCTTCTTCTTCTCTTCTTTCGTTTTCTCCTTGTGCTCGTCCATCTTTTTCGGTTTTTGTCTTCGCCTCCGTTCAGATTTTTCTGAAATGAATAGAATTGTATCATTTTTCTCTTAATTCTTTTCACAATTGTGTGGAAGCTTTTTGAATGGAAATAATAAGAAAAACAAAAAATGTGTAGAATACATTCTCAGACCCAGTTTCTCTGAATTTTCTGAAAGCTCCTGATGAATTCGAGATTCCTCACTACAGTACACCCACAGTGACGCTTCATTTTTTTCCAGCCTTTTCAATCTTACTTTTTTATCATTTGATCAGCAATTTCTTCGTTAATTTGATGGTTCCAAGGAAAAAGGAGTTCAAAAATAAAATAAACCGTTCAAGTTATCACTTTAGATGCCTTTTTATTAGAGGTTTTTTTTCTCAAAATTCAAATCTCCCACTGACATACATCTACAGTAACCCGAAAATTATGCCGTGATAAGCTAGAATTGCAGCTCTTCTCCCCTTTTTTCCTTTCCCCATCAATTTCAACCTTGTACTTTTCTGCTACTGATTCTCACTTTTCTTCTCCATCGCCTTCTCATTTTCCTTTTTGGCCATTTGAGTGCCTGGCTGAGTTTTTATTACTTCTGGTGGTTGAACCACATAGTATTGAACAATATTGCATGACTGTGTACAGCCCATTATTTGAGAAATGCCCCGAAATTTACTATTTTCGCATTCCCATTACAGTTCGACGTGAAATCATGGATATTTCACGAATTAATAGGGAGCAACTTTATAATAATATAGCAGATTTATTAATTTAAAAACATTACAACGTAAAGAGAACGAGAAGAAAACGGAGAAAAGCTCGAACCTTACAAAATGGCATTAAAAAGTATGGATGAATATTTGAGATTACTTGAAGAAGTACCAGTTTCAAACATAGGCGAGTTAACGAAAAGATGGCGTAGAGTGGAAGAGTTTCCAGACAAAATGGAAACATTATGGCTGAACCAGTGAAAGAACCAATCTGAATTAAAAGTTGTGTGGATAAATGTTGTATATAACATTTTAGGGTATAAATGTTGAAATCGTCGAAGAATTTAATTAAACCTTCTCTGGAAATCGATGAAAAGCAGGAGATTCTGATTACTTTGGTCTTTTGGGAGAGAACTCCGAAAGCCCGAGGAAGCCGCTGAGTTGCCAAATGTACGTCAAAGCTAACACATTGATCATCTGGCTATTTTTTGATTTTAACAATTTTTAGGTTTTCCACTCCTTTGGTTCCACATTTGTCATTTTTGTCAGCGTCGAAGATTCCTATCTAAACTATAAAACACTTCAGGTTCTTCTTGGTAAACTTATTCTCCCACCAATCTTTTCTTATAGTTTCAAAATTATAGCCATTTACTGTCTTCGGCTCTCTTCTCGCTATTTTCAACATTCAGTTTGTGTATCGCTATTGGGTTGTGAGTGGAAGCAAGCATTTGGAAAGTTTCAATGGATTCAAGATTCTGATTTGATTCCAATTGCAAGTGGCTCTTTCTGGGGGTTGGGTGGATATTTTACATGTGCATCTAGGCCAAGCAGTGATAATTATTTGAGGTGTGTCTTAAGCAGTTTGAAGTGACTTTGTGATGAATAATTATTTTTCTTCAAAATAGGTTAGACGATAAAAAAAATTAAATTCAGGGATAATATATTGGAAGAATATGGAATGAAAATGGAATAAAACTTTTATTTCGCACCTTATTTCTACGAGAAAAATGGAAACGGAACAGTGAATATTTACTATCCATCTTTTGTCACTATTGTAGTACATAGACACCCTTATCATCGTAAACACTTTTCAACATGTCGAAAGCTTCAAAAATGTTTTCAGAACACATCCATTTCAGTTGCTTGCTACTTTGGTGTCAAATGCTACACAACTCTTCAAAAATCAAAAGATCTATCAAGCCCGTTGAATTACGGAGCTCTCCAAACTCAACTTTTTTATTCTCTGGTCGCTCAAACGTTGATTCCACTTTTCCTAATGCATATTCCGGCATTCATAATGTTTGCTTCATCATTCTTGCAAATCAATATTGGTCCTTTAAGTGGTGTTGTCACTATCACAATCGCTCTATTTCCTGCAATTGACACACTTCCAACACTAATCATAGTTAAGAACTAACGAAGATCTATTCAGTCTTACATCAGCTCTTTCCTTCATGGAATCGCCAGAATGCTGGAATCTTCTGATTCCAATACCGGAACTGCAACGACTTTCGTAAGAGTCTGAATCACCTTCACACAGATTTCTGATGCCATATCGTCACTTAATTGTATATCCACTTTCGAATAACAAACCGTCTCTCCTCCCACTTAATGATAGCTTTAACCCTCCCATTGGAATTGAGTTCTTTCTTGGTAATCACATGATTATTTTTTTCGTCTTCTTCATTCTTTTGATTTCGTTTTTGTCTATCTTCTTTTTCAAGTCACAAAATGACGATTACATGGGAAGGTGTTCAACATGGCTTCCAAATGGTTGCAGCTTTGAGTGCCTTTTTTATGCACTATATTCTCATTAATCTCATTGTGTATCACTCACCAAAAGGCATCGGCCAATATAAATATTTAATGCTTTTAATTTCAATTTTCGAAGTTATTTATGCTCTTCTCGATGTTATTGTTCAACCGGTAAAAGATTTATAAATTGGTTATTCATAATGGTGTGCATTCAGATTTTCCATTCATTCGGAGCAACTTTTGCATTGATGATCAGTTTTTCAAGCAACCAAGTGAATAAGCCATTCTGGGAGATACTTGGAGGTATGATCTTTGTCTTGAATCTCATGCTAATTAGGCATTTTGACTTTACTTCCTGTTTTTGTTAAAATAACAAACTTTCGTGTTCTTTGTTACCAACTAACGTCTTCAGTGATCTACTGTGGCTTCTTCGGATCATCAATGGCAATCTTCACTATCCATTACATTTATCGTTATTGGGTAGTCTCAAGTAACAAGGATAAACTGAATTGGTTCAAGGGCAACAAGGTCTTTCTTTGGTTTATTGGACCATTAATCAGTGGATTGACTTGGACTTTTGTTGGATACTTCACTTGCTATGCACGCAAGAGCTCTTCGGATTACTTGAGAGAAAGTGTGAAGGTTAAGCTTGGATTGGATATTGACAAAATCGCATATTTCGCTCCGTACTTCTACGATAGAAATGAGACAACTGGGCAAGAATTCATTTTTTGGCCTTCCTTCATTGGAATTACATTGGATTCTATAAGCATTGTGAGTAGAGAGAAATGCTATTCCCTCAAAAACGTCTTGTATTTCAGAACATTTCCCTCGTGTTTTCAATATACTACGGTGTTGGTTGTTGGCGTCGTATTCAGAGAGTAATGGGAAGTTCATCTGCTCAACATCAAGCATTGGAGAACCAATTATTCTACGCCCTCGTCGCTCAAACTGCTATCCCAATAGCTCTCATGCACATCCCTGCTCTCGCCCTGTTCATGTTCTCATTCTTTGAAATCGAAGCTGGCCACTTTAGTGGAGTTGTTTCTATGACAATTGCTCTCTTCCCTGCACTTGATCCAATTCCAACGATTCTGATAATCTCTAATTACCGGAATGCAGTCAGTGTTTTCATTTCAACTAAAATTCAAAAGTTTAAAAAATCAGCGAGATGTTTGAAACGGAATTCGAGATCTGTTCAGCCTTATAAGTCCTCAACTGCTAACGCATGACGCCTCTCATGAGAACACTTTTGGTTCTAAGTATTTGTATTTTTCATTCACAATTATTTTTCTTCCAGTAATAAAGTCTATTTTATTTTTAACTAAACATCAACCTCTATATCCGAAAATATTCGGGCCAAGTTTCAAGCTCCTGAAGTTCCTGAAAAGTTGAGTCTTTCCAGAAGTGCTCCATGTAATTGTCAATGTTCTTGATAGTTCTGTAAGAACATCTTGACATTCCCATTGAAATTAAATGGGAATGTCAAGACTATGCAGACGTGGAGAAAATTACAGCTTTTACCTGTCTCTGAGCAAAAAAACAATGAATCAGGAAAGTGTAGTTTGGTTTGAAATAGTAAAAGATGCTGACAGAACTGTTTGAGAAAAGATTATTTCAGAAAAGCTAAACTGGCCTTTTGAGTGACATTGGGATCTTTGTTTTCATTGGCTTTGAATTTGGCTCATTATAACATCAAGTCGAATAAAAGCAAAACGCTTTAGACCACGCTTTTTTCCACACCACTCAGACTCTAACTCCAGTTATTCTTCTTCAACTCTCGGCCATTCTACTTGTTGTCACCAGTTACTGAAGTTCACTGTCAAAAAAAAAATGCTAGAAACAATTCGGAAAGTTACAGATTTTTTTGTAATGTGTCAAAGTAAGCAAAAAACCAAGGTTTAATTCATTCATACTAAAATTTTTATTTACTATTGTTTGTATTCGAAGCACTTCCATGGACATGCTTTTTAATTCGTAACATAACAGAAAGGTATTCTCGAAGTGGTCTTGTGAATGCAATCATCGCAAAGGTAGAAACAAATCCATGATATGTCAAACACAAAAATGTCAGATAGCCATATGCTACAAAAATGTTATATGTGAGAAATTAAAATCTCATGTATGACTCGCTTTCATTTGTATACTCGAAAAACAAAGAATAAATGAACATTATGTTGGGACCACCTAACATAACACCATGAATTCCTGCTTGTATAGCCAGACTCCACAACAGCTGCTTTTGAACTTTCCATGTGGCAGCTGATATTGATTTCGGAACATGTTTAATGATATAAATCACAGTTCCTGGGATAGAAGCAAGTAATAAAAGAGTTTGAACAATCCAAAAAGTTAGAATTATAGAGGATACATAGTCGGCAAATGGAGCTAATATAAAAACATTAGGACAAGCTAAGACACCTAACGTAGGGTTATTCTGAAACAAGGCTGCTTTATGTTTCAATTGAAAATCTGAAGCATCATTGATTGTAACAATAGAAAATATAACATCAAATATAGCGATAAATCTAGTGAAGTACACACAACCACGGAGATAATATGAGAACAGATGCTCTCGATAGTTAAGAAGGCCAGCCTTGTAACGGAAATAAAACATTTCACTGACAGATAAGCCATTAACTGGAATTTTAGATAACTAAAATATATTTGGTACTTTTATGACTCACACTCAATAGCAATGGAAAATGCATATATTTGAACAAGTTGGCTAAAACCAAAATGAGATAGTAACCCAGCTGTTCGAATAAGGGAAAACGGAGGGTGCACTGCAGGAACTATCAAAAAAGCGGAATACATTTCAAAGCATATATTTTCAAAGAGATGCCAGATAAGAAAATATCGATAGGTAACGAATACTTTTGATTTGACAAAAATCAGAGAAACTAGGGCTGCTAAATATGTAGGTACGCTTAGAAAATGTATTGAATGGGTTAGTATCCGAAATATTATTGGTGGTGGCTGAAGGCAATCCATATTTAGAGAGAAATGAAGAAAAAACAAGGTTGCCACTCCTGAATCTAGTTGTCAGCCTGCTAAATTATGTTATTGAATTGAATGGAGAGACATGAGCAGAATTTGATTGCTAATATTGGAAAAAATGAAAGTACACATAATTAAGAATTTATTGTGAAACCATTCCAATCACAGAAGCTCTTTTGTTAATAGTCATTGAAATTTTCCGACTTCCAGGTTTCTTTAATTTCAGCATTGTTAAAAGATATTGTCTCAATGGTTTTGTGAACACAAGCATGGCGAAACTAGATACAAATCCGTGGTATGTCAAACAAACAAACGAGGAGTATGCCATAGCTGTAAAATAATTCATTATGTTATCAATCATGAAAAGAACCTTACTTTCATTATCATAACCAAAAAGAAAACTATAAAGAAACATTAAATTTGGAGCGCCGAGCATAAACGCGTGGATTGCCGCTTGAATCATGAGACTTCTCAGAAGTTGTTTTTGTACTTTTAAAGTCACATCTGATACTGATTTAGGTAAATTGAAACTGATATAAATTGAAGTGCCAGTAACTGAAATTGTGAGAATAATAGACTGGAAAATCCAAGAAGACACAAAAAATGAAGTTATATAATCTGCATAGGCATTCATGATATATACAGAATCACATAATAGAAAAGTATCAGAAGGGCTTTGTTGCAAGAACAAGGACTTATATTTTTGCTGATAGAGATGTGCATCATTAAAAGAAACAATGGCGACGACTGTATTCAATACCCCAATAAGCCGTGTCAGATAAACACAACATTTGAAAATATAAGTGTAGGTATAATCCTTATAGTTCATAATACACGACTTGTATCGAAAGTAGAACATCTCTGTTATGGAATTAGCATTGTCTGAAGTTTCTGAAGTTGAAATGTCTTTGTAGAAAATCACCAACACTCTATCCCCAATGTTAGGATGTAAAACTGCACTAAATTGTCGACACCTAATCTTGACAGTAGCCCTGTCGAACGAATCAAAGTGTACGGAGCGTGGAGAGCTGGCTCTACCATAACCGCGGAATGAATTTCAAAAAGAAAATTTTCGAGAACATGACAGATAAGAAATAGTCGGTATGTGGTAAAAACATTAGATTTTATATTTATCAAAGATAAAAGAGCTAGAAAATAGGTAGGAATACTGATAAAATGGATAGAGTGGAGGAAAATACGATATGTAGTGGGAGCGGGTGCAAAGCAATCCATTCGAGTTGAATGATGTGATTCAGTATTCTTTCTGACTTATATAAACATAAAACAAACTAAGTTTAACCAAGACGTCCACGTGTCTACTATGATTTCATTGCAACCCACTTCCGTATAATAGAATAACGATAAATAAACTCTAGCTCAGAATTTCTTCTGATCGGATGCAGATGAAACTGCTTCTGATATATTGCAGAAACGTTTTGATCAATTTTGTTCTTTCTTTAAGTTCTATTCGATGTAAATAAAAAGCTTTTTCATCCTGTTGAATCTCGCTATCAACACAAAAAACAAACAGAGAAATTACCATTACAAATTAAAAAAAAATTCAATCGGAAGCACAAATCTTTATTGAGAAATGACTCCAACAACAGAAGTTCTCTTGTTATTCGTCACTGAAATTCTCCGACTTCCAGGCTTCCTCAATTTCAACATTGTCAAAAGATATTGTCTTAATGGTTTTGTGAACACAATCATGGCGAAACTAGATACGAATCCATGAGATGTCAAACAGACAAACGAGGAATATGCAACGGCTGAAAAAAATTTGGTTTTTCCATAAAATTCGAACTCTCCTACTTTCATTTTTATAACCAAAAATGAAGCTGTATACAAACATTGTACATGGAACCCCAAGCATAATCACATGAATTGAAGCTTGAATTACAAGACTTCTCAAGAGATGCCTTTGCATTTTCAAAGTTACTTCTGATACTGTTTTTGGGATATTGAAAGTGATAAATATAGAAGTTTCAGTAACGCAGAATGCGAGGACTACTGATTGTAAAATCCAAAATAAAACAAAAGTAGTGGAAATGTAATCGGAGAATGCTATCATGATATAAACGTTATCACAAGATAGAAAGCTATCGGCTGGATTCTTTTGCAACAACAAAGCTTTATACCCTTGCAGAAACTGAAACGCATCACTATAAGTGATAAAGCAGAATAAAGTATCGAAAACTGCAATGCTTCTTGTCAAATATACACAGAGCTTAATAATATAAGTATAGAAATAGTGATTATAATTCATAATACTTGATTTGTATCGGAAGTAAAACATTTCACTTATTGAAGTTGCGTTAACTGAAATTTTAAAATTTGATCTACCTTTTTTTTTTTTAGCGAAACGTGATTACATTCAATTGCCAATGTTAGAATATAAAATTGAGCTAAACTATCAAAACCAATTTTTGATAGTATCCCTGTCGTGCGTATCAGGCTATATGGAGCATGAAGAGCTGGTTGTACCATAAGAGCAGAATGAAACTCAAAAAGTATATTTTCCATAACATGCCAGATAAGAAACAGTCGATAAGTTGTGAAAACATTTGACTTTATTAATATTAATGATAGAAGGGCTAGAAAATATGTGGGAATACTGATAAAATGAATAGAGTGGAGGAATATACGATATGTTGTGGGAGCTGCTGCGAGACAATCCATTGAAGTTGTTGTATGCAGTATCTTTTTGTTCTTACATCAAACATGAACATAATATATAACTAAGACTTCCATGTGACTAACATAACCAACCCACTGCCGCATAATCTAATAATGATAGAGCAACTCTAGCCTCGAACTTCCTTATTTCAGAAAACATGAACAAAGTTCCTTCATCTTCTGATACCAATTTAATAGACAGAAGTCCTTTTGTAACTTGAGATTGACACTTTGCTAGTGACCTCTTTCTTCAGCTTGCAAGCAACCAAAAGATATTGTCTCAAGGGTTTAGTGAATACAATCATGGCAACACTAGAAACGAATCCATGGTATGTCAAACAGACGATTGAAATGTATCCGATTGCTGAAAATATTTGCTT
Organism: Caenorhabditis doughertyi; assembly: GCA_963572265.1. Classification (NCBI taxonomy): domain Eukaryota; kingdom Metazoa; phylum Nematoda; class Chromadorea; order Rhabditida; family Rhabditidae; genus Caenorhabditis; species Caenorhabditis doughertyi. The sequence goes on from OY751557.1 coordinate 428,197, forward strand.
TGAACTTCACTACTCAGGTAATTTTTGGACAAAATATCGCGCGAATCGGCATGAGTGCCGATTGTCACGGGCACTCATGCCGATTTGCTCGGCATAATGCCGATTTACTCTCTCAATTTACTACTAAATTTACTCTCAGGTAATTTTTGGCAAACAGTCGGCATTTTGCTAAGCGATCGGCATTTTGCCACACAAATTGGCATCTTGCCGTGAAAATTGGCGAAAATGCCGCGAAATTCGACATGATGCCTGCTGAAACGGCATAATGCCGGTCTTTTATGTCTGCGTCTCAAATTTGAGCCATAGTGAGAGAGTAAATCGGCATTATGCCGAGCAAGTCGGCATGAGTGCCCGTGACAATCGGCACTCATGCCGATTTGCGCGGCATTTTGTCCCAAAATTACCTGAGTAGATTGCGTCATCAACTTACATTCGTTTTCATATCCAAAGAAGAATGCGTAGATAAACATTGAATTTGGAATTCCAAGCATAATAGCATGGATCGAAGCTTGAATGATAAGGCTTTTCAGAAGATGCTGCTGAACTTTCAAAGTCGCTTCAGAAGTTGTTTTTGGGAGATGGAAACTGATAAATATTGCAGCTCCAGGAACAGAAGCAAAAAGAACAATAGATTGCAGAATCCAATTGACGATGATAATGGAAGAAATGTAGTCAGTGAAAGCACCCATGTAATAAATATTGTCACATGATAGAAAAGTATCCGCGGGGTTTAATTGCAACAATGCCAATTTGTATGTATTTTTGCTGAAACTGAGATCCATCCCTATAAGTGATAGAGCAGAACAATGTATCAAAAATAGATATGAATCGTGTTGTATATACACAAAGTTTGATGAAATATGTGAACTTGTGCTCGTTATAGTTCATTATACTTGCTTTATAGCGGAAATAAAACATCTCGCTTACAGATACTGCGTTAACTGGAATATTCTAAACTTTTCAACTTTCAATCCAAGAACTTACACTCCATTGCCAGAGCTAGCATATAACCTTGAGCTAAACTCCCGAAACCTAACCTTGATAGTATTCCGGTAGCCTGTATTAGAGTGTAAGGAGCATGAATGACTGGCTCAACCAGAAAAGCGGAATATAACTCAAAAAATAAGTTTTCGAGAACATGCCAAATAAGAAAAATTCTGTAGGTCGTGAATACATTTGATTTTATGAATGCTAGGGAGATGATAGTCAAAAGATAAGTTGGGATACTGAGAAAGTGAATCGAGTGGTTGAAAATACGAAATGAAGTTGGAGCCGGTGCAAAGCAATCCATCAGACTAGACTTTTCTTTTGAAATATGTCTCATGGTAATATTTCACTCGTGGTTTGCATGATGCTATGTGTAAGTTAGCTCCCGTCTAATTTGATAACCGACACGAGTGTGGAAGAAGTTCTGAACGAATATTAGTTTATTTTATGCAGTGTTATTTCCCTGATGAACGGAAGTTTTCGGTTCAAGAAAACAGTAAAACCCTTTTAATTTTCTCAGGCACAAATCAATCTGTCGAATTTTTGAAATTTTCAAATAACACTTTAACTGAAACATATGGAACTTTTTCAATATCTTCAAGGAACTTACACCTCCTCACCAAAGCTTCCGTAAAACCTTCAAAAAAACAGAAGAATAAAAGATAATTCGTCGTCCATCGGTTTATTTCCTGATTCGAATGTATTTCCTTGGACATTTAAAGCCATCTGATTTTAATTATCAAAAAATTGGTTTCTTTCCTTTCAATCAATGCTGCCTGAAAACCATAGCCTATTTTAATTTTCAAAAAATTTTCTACTTCTCAATTTCTTTACTTTTTCAATTCTGATTCTTCCTGATTTTTTACATAAAGCCAATGATCAACTAATCACCAAACCTAAATCTTTCTTTCACTGTACTAGACCAGGTTTCTTTGGGTAGACCTGTATTCACCACTAACCGAATGATCATAAACCGTTTTTATCTTCAAATCGGTCGTGTTGCTTGTTATTAGCTTGTAGCCTCCTTTTCCTTTTCATCTAGGTCATATAATAACCGGAAGAATAGGTGAACAAAGATGTATCAAATGGGAAGATGGGAGGCGCAGAAGGATAAGAACACATCAGGTGTCGAATGGAATGTTGATGATAATGTAGATGTTAGCAAAGATTGGATTAGCTATTGGAGGAAGTGTTTGCATGGTTTAATTAGCGATTCGGTTTTTGTGAATCCAGTAAAAAACATAGAACAAAGTACATTCTCAGAGTTTCCACGTTTTCATTTGTCATAGGTTGGCCGGAAAGATATAAGCGCTAGACGTTTACGCGAATCTACATATGTCAGCTAGAGTGAGTGTTATCAAAAAGTGATCAACTAATACAATGGTCATAAAATTTTGCACATTTTACCATTTTACTAACCACTTTTTTGTCTCTTTTTTTTCTAGCCGAGATACAAATTCGAAGAAAAGAATCAGTGCGCATTTCTTACCGGCCAACCTAATAACAATATACACAGGTGGTGGGCGATGAACTCGATAGGGAATCAATGTGTACCGGATATGTGGACACATGCAACACATTCAGTACAGCTTGTGTGGACCGATCACATTCCAGACACACATTTGACACATAAAAAGGCTCGAACACACGCGAACGCATTTATTCGTCTATATGAAGACGCGCTTGTTCTTAGTGCTAACTGTCCACATAAGTTGTACTGAATGTGTTGCATGTGTCCACATATCGGGTACACATTGATTCCCTATCGAGTTCATCGCCCACCACCTGTGTAGGTTTTTGTATAATAAGAAGAAGCATGTTATTCCTCCAATTTTGTCATCATCAAGCTTATCTTTTTTCAATCTGAAATATCCTAAATAAACATCCAAATTTTCAACAGAAATCCGGTTCTTCTATTCCGATTTCTCTCCGTCAGATGCCCTCTAAATTTCCTGATTCACACGTGTTTCGCACAAGTGCGACTGTCCGTGTATTCGTAGATCAGATTTTATCAACTTTGTAACATTCTTGCAAAACAATGGCAGTGGAAAATGAAAATGGATATTTTATTAATTTAGAGGAGCAAAAACATCATGTTTTTCGATAGAATCGCTTGTGATACCGACTCCATATCAAGCATGTTTTTTCTCATTTTTTTTGCTCAAAAAACCTTTTTAAAATACCGCCAGTGAATCCGTTCAAAACCTAAAGAATCTTCAATTCTGGAAACCATAAAATCCGGAATTCTTTGTTATTTTTTATGAACTGTTGAATCAAATTCGAAATCAAGAGAAGAAGAGCTTTCTGAAAAGTTGGAGTCCATGATCCTAGTTCATTCGAAACAAGCTACAGACAGGCATTTCAAGTGAGAGAAAAATCGAAATGACCTAGAAAATGCACCTAGAAAAACTAGTCCATGTAGTTCTATAGCTCCTAACGTCTTAGAAATATTACTGTGATAGCTAGCCACTGGTGATTCTTAGTTTTTTCTTAGCTGTCTTGAGTGATGTATTTGTAATTCGTAATAGGTGATTCCGATGATTTATGAGTACGAGCTAATTCCCCAAATTCTGGATTCAATTCACTCGCTTTGTGAGTTTCTTTTAGAACAAAAAAAAAACAAAACAAAAGTTCGAATTGAAAATATTTATTCAGTTCTCAAAATTTACAGAAACTGGGGTGATTGAAAGCAAATGCAATTACTTTCCTCCGACGGCGTAGGCTCCTCCGGCTGGGGCAGCGTAGGCTGGAGCTGGGGCAGCGTATGCTGGTGGTGGTGGAGCAGCTCCTCCTCCGCATCCGCAAGCTGGTGGTGGTGGTGGTGGAGCGCTGAAATACGAGGGATAAGATATTTGAAAATTTTTGAAGATTTGAAGGCAACCCACCATCCGCATCCTCCACCTCCTCCGGATGGGAACAAGAAAGCCGAAGTGGCGGCGACCATGGAAGCGAAGATGACGGCGAAACGCATGATTTAATGAGTTGAATACAGTTGAAGACTGCTTGCCTTTTCGACACCTCTCGCACCTTTTATACCGATACCCACTATTCGATTTTTTGCTGTATGTATCCGCTAAGGCGGGGTGTCGGTGATCCCGCCTTTCACTCGATGAAGCCGATAATACCGGGTGTCGGCTAGACGATTTTGCAAGAATCCTCTGACAGCTTCTTTCTCTCTCTTTTCCTCTTCATTTTCAACACTTCCAGTTTGTTTCGATGACGCGTGTTTCTACGCTCTGATTAGAAGAGAAACAGGTGGTGAAGAGAGGGAAAGATGGCAGGCATAAAGAGTGTCAGGAATTACATTTGCGAGATGATGGATAAAAGATTTTTGAATCCTTACGGATAATATTCAGGTTTTACTCGGCTTTCAGAAGAAAGAGTGAAAACGGTAGATGGCTATCTTATCGCCTGCTTCTTTGTTCGGCAAATTTTATTTATTTCAAAATGAGGCCTTTTATGATTTGTGCGTGGAGATAATTTGAAGGATAATTGGAAGATGGCAAGGTCAAAAAGGATTTGAAATACTTCGTTTTATGAAAAAAGCGAATTCAAAAGAACTTGAATGAAAATTGAGATCTCTGAAATAGATTAGGTTTTCGAAGAGGAAATAGAAATGGCGTAGTGATGTGGAAAATGGATTGATACAGGTTGTTCAGGCGCGCGGCTTGCAGCTCTTTTCTATTGTTTGAAGCTGTGCTTTCAGGCTCTTCAAATAAGCAATATGCAATTTCCGCTAGAATAGGAGATATCCATAAATGATTCACTAATAAATTGTTTATCACAAAATGAGCTAAATTTTGTTAGTTGACAGTTGATTGATACCAATCTCTTTTTCCAGGCGTCACTAACCTCTATATCTTATGTTAGCTAGAATATGAAGCGTCACAAAGTGTTCAATTAACAAAATGTTTTGAACAAAATGAGTTTGTAAGAAGACCACTTTTTTGTATCTTCTATCCTGACCAAAAAAGTTTCCTTCACGGACAGCCAAAAATTCACGAACGAGTATATAAAATTAATGAGAATTTGAGTTGAAAAGCGCATGTTAACTTTATAATTTTAGAATACTGCAACTTCTGTTTTTTTGAAAATCCAGGTTCTCACCGGTTTTAATGATTTTTTCAAAAACTGTATCTCTGATGTAGGCTACGAGTAATCAAAAGAAAACAAACCCCTACTCAAAATTCATTCTGGTTCATCTACCATCCTATTCTTATTACCGTACCCTCCATTGGTGCAACATTCTTAATTTGCCAGAACCTCCTCAATTTTTATCTCCTCATCAACAAATAGTTTTAAAGTTGTTATTATGTTTGCATGGCTACAACCTTCAATCTTCGCTTTCTTTATTGTAACCTTTTGCAGGGGCAGAAGCACCTTGTCTACACATCATTTCCGCAACAATGTCACAAGTTTACACCAATTCTTTTTGAATGGAAAGAGAATTACAATGTTCGGCTATCTATGAGATCAAGGCTTCAAAGATCGGTTAATTGGGAATAAGTGATCTTATAAAGTTTTATGAAACATCTTTTGGCAGAGATACGGTGGAGGTCTTGCAGGGTTTTCAGGAACAAAATAAGATGAAAAGGAAAAATTTCAAAGTACTCAGAAACATTCTTTGAAGTTAAAAATGATGTAATTATAGTCTATTTTAGGAAAACTGATAAGAATCAACAGATGGAAGTAAAGAATTCGGAAAATGATGCAAATTAAAAGGTCAAATGTAAAAAAAAGTTTCATAGCTGGAGCTCATTTTTGAATCTGGACTTAAGATAGAGAGCACTTGAACGCTCAGACACTATCATTCAGATTTTCGGCTATTTTTGGTTGCTTTTACATGGCAACTTTGCTGAACGATTAGATTAAAATAACTCAATTTATGCTGAGAAGTGTTTTCACCCAACACTTCTTGATGGCTTAAAGTACTGAACTCTTGGCTCACTCAATATTTCAAAAGTTGAGACCTATTACCATCGCAATTTCCTCTCAATTTATTTGTAGAGCACTCTTCTTCTTCTTTTTTCCCTTCTGCCACGTCATCTGGAGTCACTTCTCCATCTCTTTCCCTTCTTCATCTAACCACTCTTCTCCACGTCAAAAGTTCATCGAGTTGGCAATTAGGACCTTCAAGCTTTTCTCTCTCTATTTCTGCCGGATGCTCTTCTCCCCTTTTTTTTCTTCGACTTTTCGTACTTTTCGTTCATTTCCCTTTTTTTATCCCCCCTTGTTCCTTTCATTTTCTTCCTTTTTTTTCTTGACGGATGTTCATTTGAAAAATATGAATATGCTATTATTTCTTGACTCCATTCCGTCTTTCTTTCTTCTAGCCATAATATAGGCAAAAGATCCGGAAATTGGAAAAATGGAGAATTGGGTCCGACACTCTTATTTTTCGTGTTTTTTGTGCAGTGTATCTTCCCTTTAGCTTTCTTACAATTGTGCCTTTCTAATAGAGTTTCCCTTAGTTCTGTGGATAAAAACCATAAAATGATTCCTGAAAAGTTCAAAAAAATTGAAAGGCAGACATATTTTATGACCCCAACTAAAAATTATTACCTTTCTGTCTAGGATTTTCCTCCTTTTTTTATTCCAAACTAAAGCTGAAAACAGGCTAACATGTTATTCTTGTTTTCACAAAGTTTTCAACATTCAGAAGACGTGGTAAGGTGAACTCATTACGAAGAAATGTAGACGTCGAGGGGAGGGCGCTGTTCGAAGAAAAACAGCATAAATGATTAGAAAGTTTTTTTTCTCTCCGAACTTCCTCTTCCTTTTTCTACCTTACTTGTCTTTTTTATTTTTTCATTCTATACCTTTTTCAAACTGTTCAGCTGATACCAGACTTTTAGGATTGTTATCACAAACTGTATTTTGTGGTCTAGGCCAAAACAAACAAGTTGGGAATGTTCAAATTTATTCAGTTTTCGAAATTTACAGAAACTGTGTTGAAAAGGCGAGGAGAAGTCGGTTTACTTTCCGGCGACAGCGTATCCTCCGGCTGGAGCAGCGTAGGCTGGTGGTGGTGGGGCAGCATATCCACCGCCTCCTCCTCCGCATCCTCCTCCACATGGTGGTGGTGGTGGTGGAGCACTGAAAATATGAGAAATTAATTAACTTTGTGAACTTTTAATAGACTTACCATCCACATCCACCACCTCCTCCAGATGGGAACAAGAAGGCTGAAGTGGCAGCGGCCAAGGAAGCGAAGATGACGGCGAAACGCATGATGCTACAGAAGTGAATACAGTAGGACACTGCTTGACTTCTCGACACACTTCTCACCTTTTATACCCATTTGGATATACGATTTTTTGTAATACATTCACTTCCTTGCGTAACGTCTTGGAGAGGGGGGGCGTGATGTTTATTCCGCCTGCCCGCTTAAAAATACCGGTATTAGTTGTTCGCCCAATTTTTGGTCCTTTACCTCAGTGTGTCGCGCAAGCTTTTCCCCTCATCGAAAACAATTTGGTCAGACCTTGAAAAAACGGGAGAGACAGTGGGAAAGAAAGAGTGGGCTGTGAATAAAATCACATTATGATCACAAAAATACAGTGTATTCAAACAGAGCGGAAAGCTGTTGGTTTGAGTTTTCTGAGAGTGGAATAAAATTTACTTAGTAACGTTGGTTTTCAAAGACAATAGCTCGGAAAATCAATTTGGCAGGAAGACAACAAGTCAAACTTTTTTTTTCGAAACCGGAACGTGAAGCTACTGGAATTGAAAAAAGAAACTTTCGAACCATGTTGAACTATTTTGAACTGCAAGCTATGAACTTCTTTGTGATTTTTTTGTGAAATTAATCAGTTCTATTGGTTTATTTGCTGGCAGTTTTAAGAATATACCTTCATGTTACAATTACAAAAGCACAGAAAACTTAATGTCCGGCTTTAAGGCACACAGGTTTTTTCCAATAAGTTCTCGAAACGATCTCCTTCAACCTTTAGTTGAAAACAAATAAACTCGTGACGATGGACTCATTGACAAAAATTCGATGCGTTTTAAGCCTGGTCTTATCCATGTTGTGTTCACGTCATAGAAATGACCCAATGTATTTTATAATGTAATTTGGGCAAAATTAACCATTTTCTAATGTATTAGGTTGACCGGAAAAAAAAATGCGCTCAACGTTTACGCGGATCTACATATCTCAACTAGAATGAGTGTTATCAAAAAGTGATCAACTATTAAAATGTCGATCATAAAATTTTTCACATTTAACCAGAAGACCACTTTTTTTAAATTTTGATTCCAGCCGAGATATATAGATTCGAACAAAGTTCGACACGCATTTCTTCAACCTAATAGTTCACGGTAACTTTAACTAACATAGTAAAGTAGCTAAATTAATAGGGGAACAGTATGAAACTTCTCAGATTGAAATTCAGTAGTCTGAAGGTTTTCACAAAACTTCTGTTCTTATTCTTTCAGTTCTAAAAAATAATCCTCTTTTTACCCAAGCGTTCCAATGGTCACATTACATGAATCTAATAACCTCCGCGCCTAATTACTTTATGGCTTGTCGACTGATTCTGTTTATGCGTTCTCTTCTCTCCCTTTTAAAATTTATTTTCAAAATTATTTCCGAAAATTTCCATTCAATTTATTTGCTTTTCTTCGACAATCCTCAGTCTTCTATTTTCGTCTTTTCGCACCATTTGACCCTCCCTAAATTTGGCTCCTTATCAGTTTCCCCTTCTTTAACCCGTCTATTAATAGTTCAGTGATGTATTGATATTAACCTTGATGTATTATTTCATATTTACAGACCAATTTTCATTTTTTTTTTCGGTGATAACAAATTTTCTCCATCAATCATTCTCTATTCTAACAATGGATCCAACTACTATGAGTGCACCTCCAGAGTATTGTGAGACTGTTGATGAAACAATTACTGCTAATTCAAAAGATGAAATGCCTCCAGTTTACGTTATGGATGTTAATAACTTGACTTGGCAAAGAGCTTTTCCTCCAACTTATGATGAAGAAGAAAGGCAGATTGATGAACCATTACGGAGCATTGAAGCTGAAATTGATAGTGAGTTGAAAAGAGTTTTGAATTGTGTTGGAAAATTTGAGAGAATTATTTCCTGTATGAGGAAGAATTTTTAAGAGTGAATTTCTGTTTGGATTGTCCTTATTCTTTTGAATTAGTAATATGATTGGAAGCTGTAATACTGTGAGAATGAAAACGTTTTCACAATTAATACACAAATTTAGGTTCCTCGGGCGATCCGTCTTTTTTTTTTGGCCAGCTTGTCATTTTGAATTCACGCGACTTTTCTGAACAGTCTGTGATCACAAAAGTTCGAGGTTTTTTCCAACATTATATCAATCCTACAAGTTAGTGGAACCGGCAACTTACAAAAATGTTCAAAACAAAACGTTCGGTTTTTGATTTGACTCTGAATATTTGTCAGTGACCGTGACATGTTAGTGGCAAGAGCTTTGCATCATTGAGTTTAGAATGATAATTAATTTAGGGTTATCAATGCAACTTCCGCATTCTATAAAGAGTTTGCATGCAGACCTTGAGAAGTTCCGTAACAGCTGGCTCTAAGTTCTAGTTTATGATTCAACTACTGTTATCAATCATTAAAAGAATTTTGAGGATTGTAAAAACTGCTCATCGTTCCCGAAATTGTGCTCCAGCATATTTTAATAAGTCTAGGAATCAGTTTAACAATGACATTATTAGAATTGAAACTGACCGGTTTTGAAAATATTGGTTTTGGAATTATATTAAAGGAAGACTAAACTCTGGTTTTTTACTCTAAACTCGGACATATTTCTTTGTTCTGATTATATCTTCCACTATAACTTCACAATAATCTCTGTGAATGAGAGAAAACTGCGTTTCAAGGCATCGCCGAATAGAGATTGATGGCCTAGGAATTTAGTAAAATAACCCGAGTTCCGTCCTTCTTCAATGACTGAAAACGCTTTGAAAGAAGCATTAAAAAAGCTTCAGGCATCATTCGACACCTGGCTGGAAAGCCAGCGAAAACTGAACTCATAACAGATAATAACGTTTAGGTCTTTTTCAACTGATAACCATTATTTGACGTCCGTAAAAACTAGTCAGAATCAAACAAAAAAAACCTTATTCAAAATTAACAAACCAAATCAAACACTTTGTTTATTTTCCAGACGAACAATCTCGTATGTATCGATGCGGTCCCTGTGTTCTATCGGAAACCAAATCATTTCTTCTCTGCTTCTTCACAGTATTCCTCGGTCTTCTAATCCTCTTGCCAACATTATTCTTTGTAACTGTTCTAACAAGAGATCAGGATCCAAATGTATCTCCTAGTATCTAACAGACAAATCATTTTTTTATGGATTGACCTTTTCAAATGATCTCAATATCTTTTCTGCTTTTTGAAAATGAAATAAATGATAGAATTTCAAAAAAACAATTCTATTTATTTTCTCATGGTTTGAAAAAAGATCATCTAATGGAGTCAATGGCAATGAATAAAAAACGAAAATTGTCGCAATCTTTATCGCGTAATCCATCAAATCCATGGCCGATTCTGGAGTGAAAAACGATGCTGTCGGCGGATAAAAAACACGTTATACCTGTTTAGACAAGCGCTTTTATAAGGAGCGTAACACATCCAAAAGTGCTTTCCCCACACACTCGTTCCGCGTTCCCTTTGCTTCTTTGGTGTCAATTTCTTTGTGTCCTTTCTTTATTGAAAATCATTTTGAAGACATTTTTCAGAATGAACAGCACACTTCTTGCAATTATTGTTTCTTTGTGCGTTGTTACTATGGTCTCTGCTCGTTTCTCATGTGGCCATGATGACCTTCAATCTGGCTTCGCTGAGCTTCTTATCAAGAATGACTGCAAAGGAAGATTGAGTTGGTTCTTTTGAAAGTTTCTTTTTCTTTAAATCAAGATGAGTTGCTAGTTATCGGTAGTAGTTTTCATTTTGTGGTTAAATGAAAACGGGTTTGATAGCTTCTCAGTAGTACAGGGTGGCGCATAAGTATAGGACGTTTTGATTTCACTATATTTTTCAGAAGCGAGGTCGGATCTTGGTAGAAACTTGTTAAAATGATGGAAAATGTTCCAAAGTTTAAGTTTTTGATGAGAAATTGGCGATTTGAATATTTTATTTTGATTTAGGAATCAGGAAGTGCGATATTAGAATTGGCTATGCGCCGCAGGCAGTCGTGCTGAATATCGACTTCTGTTTTCTTTGTAGTTGCTTCGAAACAGCTAAAAAATTTGTAAAATAATTCTACGGCAATGATCTTAAAGTTTTATTTCATGCCGACATCTTCTGCTCGAAATTCGATCTAGCAAGATAGCCAAGTAGGAAATGGTCCTGAGCGCGATTTTGAGATTCTGGACTTTCCAAGGCGAAATATAATTTCCAAAAGATTAGGATGCAACTAATATTTGTCTTTTTTACTTTATAGTGTAAAACCAATCAACAAAGAAACATTTCCGAACCATTTTGCAACTGTTCAGACATTTTTTGCAATAATGACCATTGTTGATCATGATTTGCTTGTCACATCCGTTGGATCCACCCAATGTTTCGAACAAAGGCGGTTATGAGCTTTCATATGTTTTAGAGACATCTCGTGACTAGTTCAGACAGAAAACTTAGATCAAAACAATTTGCAAGGGCACTAATGAGTGAAAAACCACAGCGTCTTCAAATCGCATAGGACTAACGGCGCACTCCGATGCACTGCAAGGGCTCAATGTGTTTTTGGAAGCTGAGGGCTTCCAGTAGTTCTGAGGGAAATAATTTTCGATTTATCACTTTATTCTTCATTTCTAGTTTATTTTTTAGGACATTCTAATAAGCAGTTTTGCCGATATGAAGGCCGAAAGATTGGATGAAAAGGCCTGAAAAAGCAGTTCGGTTTGGTAAAATCAAAATTTTTCGCCTATCAGGAGGAATTTAACCAAATAGCTTCTATCACCTTTTATTTGGGTATTTGGCATTCCAAAAGTACCATTACATCCATTAAATATCTATTGGCGTGCCACCAGGGGATCATAACAAAAACGTCCTATACTTATGCGCCACCCTGTAAAGTTTTTACTGGCGCACCATTTGCGGTTTTTGCAGGTTTTTGCAGATTTTTTAAAATTGAAATACGTACTTTTTAGCACAAAATTTGTAATTTTTGAAAATGACCAAAATATGTCAGGCGCGCCACTAGATAATTTTTCCCAATTGCCGGAACTCACGCTTTTTGATGCTCTCAGCCTCTCAGCCAGTCCGAGTCGAGACTTTTCTCAGTTAAAGGTCTAAAATGATCTACTGTTCGCTTTTTGGTTACTTGAATATTGTTACGTGGTTTGTGGGAACTTCGACAGGTCTAATTCAGATCATTCCCTCATTTTAATTTAGCTCAACTCCTACTAGAGAAGCTCTTTTTGAGTTGCTTCATAATATGATTTCTTACAGACAAAGTTGACCACTGCTGTGCCCAACACACTGCTTGCTACGCCAAGAAAACCGCCAGAAACGTTTGTGATGAGGCTTTCTGTAAATGTGCCAAATCTGCGTCAAAGGACTTGCCACTCTGCAGTGTGAGTTTTTTTTTATTTATTTGAGAAAATTACGGCATACAAACTTACTAGTTACTTACTAAACTTACTAAACTTAGTTAGAATTTCACATAACGTTTATATACTTTTCAGTTCCAAATGGACACTTTCTGTAACACCGCCAAGAGCTTCGGAGGATTCCACTTCAAGGGATAATAATAATAATAATTCATCAACGGGCTATATTAATTTATAAACCTAAATAAATTTTTGTATTTTGTGTGCAACTCAAGAAACGTGTTTTCTAGCTACCACTTACCAAATGGTTTCTCAGTGGTCACTTATTTATTTTCAACTCATTTGAAACTTGCGGCTTTATTGACACAGTTTTTAACACGATTTTGTCTGATTCTCCACTGGCTTAACGAAAATGTACAATGAGGAAGAAGTAGCCAAAAACAACTGTTGACCTCTCAAGTTGTTTGGGAAGTGACCAAGAGTTCAAAAGTGTTGTCTCTCTATGTACCAAAGAGCACACCCAGTGACCAGTCGGGTAGTCGGAAGTGTTTATAAGTTTAGCCTTCGTTTTCGCTTTTGCTAAACTAAATTATTGAAAAATGAGAAAACTTATTTTCTTTTCTATCATTCTTATCCCATGTTCAATCGGACACTTTTTTGAAATAACTCCAGAAGTCAACTTCGAAAGCGGCAATCAAGAATATTTGGGTCCAAAGTTTTTAGAAAATATCTCAAGAAATGGTAGAGATGAGTTCCTTGAAATCATTCATAGTGATAGACTATCTCAAGATGAGAAAAATCGAATTTTGGAAAACTGGGCAAAAGAATTCAATCTCACTGTAAGTTTTTAATCTTTTCATAGGGGTTTGTTGAGGTGTTTCTTTTCTTTTTTAGGATGAATTGAGCACTTGGACAACTCAAATTCAAAACAAAAAAGATATGGTGATGACAAATGTTCAAGCTGTAGTTGCAAACATTTCAACAGTCTACGATCAACTTGCATCAATTGTTTCAAACGCGACAATGGCTCGTCGTGAACAACACGAGCAAATTGACAAACTTGCTGAAACTTTTCCCAGAGTAACCTTTTTATTTTGAGTCCAGACTATTTAGTTTTGGATTTTCAGGAGGTTAGAGCGCTGTTCTTTATTGCTCGCCATTATCGCCCTGAAAGTAACGCTCCGATTTTCGGAAATGAGTTACCTATCCGTGGTGATATATCCCAACAAAGGCGCATTCCAAACTTTTTTATGCGGCTTCCCAATGATGCAAAACAATCATTTTTCGAGATTCTCACTGATGAAACGTTGTCCCAATATGAAACTGATAAGAAGTTGAGATTATGGGCTGAAGAGTACCAAATCGGGGTGAGGTTTTTCAAATATGGACCGGTTTTTAAAACCAAAACACTTACAGAAAAAGGTTGAACTGTGGTCAAAACAAATTCAACAACAAAAAGACGTTGTCATTGAGAATGTCAATGCAGTGGTTGCCAATATTTCCAACGTCTCTGAACAAATTGAAAGTGCTCTTTTAAACAAAACTCTGACTCGTAGGGCTCAACACGCTCAAATTGATAGACTTGTAGGAACTTTCCCAAGAGTAAGTTTTGAATAGTTTTTGAAAATTATCCCTTCAAGCTTTCAGGAAGTCAGAGCTCTGTTCTTTATCGCTCGTCATTATGCTCCAGAAGACACCACTCCAGTTTTTGGCTCAGAACAAGGATCAGAAAACAAATTGGAAGCATTCGGATTCCCAGTTTTCAAGAAACAAGAAACTGATATGGGAGTTCCAGAAGGAAATGAAAATCATGAATTTGCTGGACATATAGATCCACGCTTTTTCTATAGAACATATTTCCAAAGAAACATGGGACCTGGAATGCGTTTCGACTATTCGTGGTTTGAATTTTAATTCATGATCTGTTTTGATAACTTTAATTTAATGAATATTTATAAGTTATTTTTTCTGTGAAGACTACCTATTCACAAAAAACAACACAACACTTTCCCACGCCTTTCCTGGTACATGTCCCGGGGTGTGCGGTGTCCCACGCCTTCTGAAACAGAATGTGCAGAAGTTGTGTTCCAGGCATGGGAACCATGATCTGTTTCCCACGCTTGCACAGTATATAAAGAAGAGGGGTTACGGTGTTTTGTTCATTTTGCCATACTGAGTGGCTATTTTTTCTCTCCTCTTGGATAGGGTCGATTTCAGTCATATCTATTAGGTTGGCCGGAAAGAATTGCGCGCTGAACTTTTTTTTGAACCTGTATATCTCGACTGAAATTAAAGCTACAAAAAAGTGTTCAACTAATGAAGTGTGTAAAATTTCATAATAAACATTTTGTTAGTTGACTACTTTTGAATAGCACTTAATTTAGCTGAGATATGGAGATTCGCCTAAACGTTTAGCGCGCATTTCTTTCCTGCCAATCTATTACTTTCTGGTTTTTTCTTCAGTCAGTTTGTTCGTTTTGTAGGTGTTCAGAAACCTTATTCACCTATATTGCAAATGTTTTTCGAAATTTTTTTCAGTATCTATCCTAAACTAAATTTACTTCTGAGTTTTCTAGTCAATTAGCATCATTAGAAGACCAACAATATCTTTTCTCACTTGTCCAGTTTTGGAATACTCAATGGATCAAGATAATATTCTTTCTCACTCATGTTTTCTTTTTTTTTTCTCTTTGAAAAAGTCCAGATCGATTTGCTGGAATCAGTTCAATCAGTAATCATCAATCTGGGATCAGTAATCAGTTACTTTCCCTTGCCTTCCTGGTACATGTCCCCGGAGTGTGCGGTATCCCACGCCTTCTGAAACAGAATGTGCAGAAGTTGTGTGCCAGGCATGGGAACCATGATCTGTTTCCCACGCTTGCACAGTATATAAAGGAGAGGGGGTACAGTGTTTTTTCCAGTTTGCCATTTGGAATGACGATTTTTTCTCTCCTATTGGATTGGATAGACTTCAGTTATATCTTCTTTCTGGGTTTTTTTTTCTTCATAGTTAGTTTTTTCATTTTGTAGGTACCCAGAAACGTTATTCTTTTATATTTTAAAAGTTTATTGGGATTTTTATTTAGTATCCTACACTAACGTTACAAAAAAACTAACTTCACAAAGAGTCAATTGGCATTATTGGAAGTTTTTAAGTTCTGGAATATTCAATGATTTAAGATAATACTCTTTCTTACTCATGTTTTCTTTTTCTGTATGAAAAAGTCCAAATCAATTTGCTGGAATCATTCGATTTGTTTATATTTTTTCAAACTGATTTGTTTATATTTCCTTTGAACTTGGTTTGTACCAACGGTAGTATTTTGAAGATAGTTTTAAGTTATCTCAGTTAACTTTCCAAAACCATTTTAATATTTAAAAGTATTATTTCAAAGACTTTGTGTTTTCATAGATTTAAAAGTTTCAAAACCATTTGATATAGTTCGGGTTTTTAGGTATTCTCTTCCGTTTTCTTTATTGTCTACCTCTCGTCAGTTTCTTCGACTATTAAATTCGCTTTGCTATTAGCTCTAAACTTTCAGAATTCTCAATATTTTGAAAATGAGCTCCACCTCAACCACCACCGCCACTCCATACAGTCAGACCTCTAGAGGAATTACGGAAAAGAAAAGAACTGAGGCATGCAAAAACATCATCGAGGATATGAAGGACCTTCTAATCCAGAATGGCGCTGGTAGCAAAGAAGAACTGCATTCGTAAGTTTTATCATTTTATTTTAAAAACTTTCCAATTTATCCATTTTCAGACAACCCGCCGTATTGTTCAAAGTGGTCAAAGTTGTCACTTTAACCGATTTGAATGAAGTGGTTCCACCCTTCAAACTCATTGGTTCTGGGCACAGAAAAGAGGCTAGAAAGCAAAGAGAGCAATACAGAAGAGACCAACAAGACGCGGCTTATAACAAGCTCAGAGAGTTCATTCTTGCCAGTGAAGTTGGAAATCTGAAGAGTGGAACCGCTCTGGAAAAGCTCGTGGTTCTGCAAACCATTCTGCCATACCTCAAGCAGTTGTTAGAAAAACCTGGCACCTCAGCTCCAGCTCCTCCAGTTAAGAAGCCACTGCGACATAGCATCAGCTCCATTCTGGCGCCGTCTTTCCCAAGAGTGCTCTCACCTTCGACACTGCCCAACATTGTCTCTCCAGTTCCTTCGCCTTTCGCTCCTCAATTTTCCATTCCTTGGAATTCCTACCATCCGTTAATGTCAATCAGCCAGATCAGTTCAACTTCTGAGGAAAATAAAGAGAATGAGGATGAGTATATTGATGTAGTTGGATTATAGATTCTGCGGAATTTCATTTCTATACTGCCGGTCTTTTTGTCCAAACATTCCAGTCTTTCATTCTTTTCTCCCGTTTTTTGAGTTTTACTAATTTCCTCAGGCTACCCATTTCATTGTACCGATTTTCTATTTTATTTGTTTTCCTTGTTTTGTTTCTTTTGTTCTTTTGTTTAGTAATGTTCATTAATTGTATCTCTTTCCAAGAATAAATTTTAAAAACTATTTAAGTTTAGTTATCGACTAACACTTCACTGTCAGTTCAAATCAAAAAATTTGGAAAAGTCCTAAACTTCAAAAAAAAACCACCTCTTTATTTTCCTTCTTCTTCTACATCATAGCCAGCTGATCCAAAAATTGAACCCTCTTTTCCCTTCAATTAGTCAGATCACAAACCCCATGGGTTTTCTTTCCGTTTCTCTGTCTGCGCCTCATTTCTCTATGTACTAAACACATAGCCAGCATAAACTATGGAAACGATCTATATAATAGATTGAATTTTTACTTCATTTTATTCTACTTCTCTCAAAACCATGTCACTTAATATTCTGATCATCAACCCAATTTTTGGCTTTAGTCATGTTAAATTCCTCTCTACTCTTGCTGATATCATTGCAGAACGTGGACATAATGTGGTCAGTTTTGTTTACTTTTCTTTTTTTTTCTCTAACTCTGATTGCAGACAGTTCTTCAACCATTCCATATTGCTATGAACAATCTAGATGGATTAATCAGAAACAAATCTGTGAAAATTATCAATTATTATCCTGATAACTTTTCTGAACTAGAGAAGAACGAAGAGCAAACTTTCAAAATGGCTTGGGATTCAAAAATGATGTCGAATCCAGTTCTAGGAGCTCTTTTTTCAAATATGGTGGCCAAACAGTTCAAGAACACTGTCACAAGTTAGTTGATAATTTGAACTGTTCTTGAAACTGAATTGATCCAGAGATGCTCCGTGATGAGCAATTGCACAAAAAGCTGTCCTCTTACAATTTTGATGCTGTTCTTGTCGAAACTTTTGAGATTTCTGGATTCTGTACGCTTTACCTTTAGCTTTTCAATTTTTCAATTTTTCAATTTACAGTTTTTTTAGATCTAGCTGAAATCCTACAAGTTCCTGCAATTGCTATGCTCTCTGCTGTTCGATACCCAGTCTTTGATGAACTTTTTGGCCAAAATTCAACTCTTGGTTATATTCCTCAAACAGGTTCAAAGCTACCTCCAAAAGCCGGGTTCCTTGACCGTCTTAATGATGTCTACAATTCATTGTTCCTCTCAATCGGCCAAAAATCTCTGAATAATGCTCAATATGATATTATCAAAAATGCATTGGGTAGAAGGCCCACAAAATGGCAAAACCTTGTACGAAAGTCCCCTATCTACATTGTTAACTCAAATCCATTTTTGAGTTTTGCCGTTCCAAGGCCAGGAAGTGTGGTTCAAATTGGAGGGATTACAATGTTGAAAGAGGGGAAAAAGAAGGGCATCGAGTTGCCAGAAGAGTATGAAAAGATTCTAAATGAAAGGAAAGCCACTGTCTTCATATCATTTGGATCCGTAGTTCGTGCTTATGAAATGCCTGAGACTTACAAGTTATTTTATCTATTGGAGACTTAGGAATAAAAAAGTGAAATTTCAGAAAAGGAATTCTGGAAACGTTCAGACTTCTACCAGATGTCACGTTTATATTCAAGTATGAGGATGAATTAGAAGAAGACATGAACAGTCGTATTCCAAAAAATGTGTATCTCAAAAAATGGGTCCCCCAGCCAGCACTTCTTTTGGATAACCGGCTGAAAGTGTTTGTGACTCACGGAGGATTGGGAAGCACTATGGAAGTTGCTTATTCTGGAAAACCTGCTTTTATGGTAATGATTTTAGCGGAAGTTTAGACAAAATTTTCCAATTCAGGTCCCTCTATTTGCCGATCAGTTTGAAAATGCACAAATGTTAGCTCGTCATGGTGGAGCCGTAGACTACAACAAGTTTGATCTTTCTAACGGAAAGAAAATGGCGAAGGTTCTCAAAGAAATCATCAAGAATCCCAAGTACCTGCAGAATGCTCAACAGCTTCAGGAATTCCTTCTGAATCAGCCGGTTAATCCGAAAGAAAACTTCCTACAACATTTGGAGTTTGCATGTAAATTTCCAACATGGCAATCACAAATTCCTGCTATTAGTCGATCTGGACTGATCTCCTACTATTACCTTGATGTTATCTTATTCCTAATTGCTACTCCATGTGCTCTCATTGGAGCATTCTCTTATCTTATGGTTCGAATTTTTTCATAGCTATTTCAGATTTATTTGAACATGTCACTCAACTTTTGCTTTACCTAAAATGAATTTTCTCAATATTCTCGATACAACTCTACCCAACAAATACAAACTTATAAAAGCAATACAAACTAAAAATGCGATAACATCCATATAATATTGAGCAATAATACCACAGTGATTGATAGCAGGGACTTGAGAACGAAGATTTGGAAACTTCATAGCGAATTCCAAATGTTTCATCAAATTTGTTTTCGGGTCCATTGGTTGATTAGCAAGCACATTCAATAATGCCTCCGCATTTTGTTTGTACCTGAATCATAGTAATTTCCATTTAATCTACAAAATTTTCAAATTACTTCGGGTTATAAACCAACTCTTTGATAGCCTCTGTTAACTTTTTCCCATCTTTCAAATCATATTTATTGTACGCAATAGCTCCTCCATGTCTAGCCAACATATCCGCATTATGGGGTTGATCTGCGAATATTGGAACCATCAAGGCCGGTTTTCCGCTATAAGCCACTTCAGTTGTACTTGCCAAACCTCCATGAGTCACAAATACTTTTACACGGTCATCAGCAAGAAGAGCTGGTTGTGGAATCCATTTTTTGAGATTAACATTCTTCGGAAGTCTCTTCTTGAATTCTACGTCATCTTCTTCATATTTCCAGATAAACGTGACTTCTGGAAGCGCCTTGAACATAGCGATAATTCCTGATTTGGAGCTCTCTGGCATTTGGAATGATCTAATCACTGATCCAAAAGAAATAAGAACTGTTGATTCTCGTTCTTGCAGAATCTTCTCATAGTCTTCTGGTAAAACTTGTTTGTTCTTGTTTAAATTCATTGTGATTCCTCCAACTTGAACAATTGTAGCTGTCGTGGGAACAGCAAAATCCAAATATGGATTAGAATTAACAATATAAATCGGAGATTGTTTCACAAGATCTTTCCAATGTGGCAATGGTTTTCCAACTGCTTTCTCAAACATCTCGTATTGATATTTCGAAATCCAATCAGAATTGATATCACCTAGAAACTTCTGGTAAACATCGTTTAGTCTATCAAGGAATCCAGCTTCTGAAGCCATTTCAGACCCAGATTGTTGAACGTATCCAAGAATAGATGGTTGACCAAACACATGTTTTGAATTCATAAGTCGTACTGCAGGCATCATGGGGATACAAGGCACTTCAAGGAAATGAGCAAGATCTGCAATAACATTACCTTTCAAAACACTTGATAATAAATCTTACAAATTCCGGTCAGTTCAAAAGTTTCCGCAATGACAACGTCAAACTTCAAGTTTTTCAGCTCATCAAGTATTCTTTGATCTCGGAATAACCCTGAAACCAATTTCTTCATCCACGCAGTAAACAAGGAAAAAACTAACGAGTCACTGTTTTTTCCAATGCTCTACTTATCAACTTCGGAGTCAGAATAGCTTGAAGAACAGGATGATTAACCATGGGGTCATCCCAAAAACATAGGGAATGTTTCAGCTTCTGCTTTCACTAGTTCATCATGATGATCGGGATAATAATCGATTATCTAGAAATTACTTGTTCAGAATCGGGCAAAAATATGGCAGTTACCTTTATATTTTCGTTTTTTATTAGTCCTCCAGTATCATGCATAATGTGGTATGGACGGAAAAGTGTCTGAACTTCTTTCATTTTTTTCAGATAATTTGTTTTTTTTCCAACTCACCACATTATGTCCATGGTCCGCTATAATATTAGCCATTAAACTTATAAACTTTACATGACTATAACTAAATATAGAATTATAAATCAAAATGTTCTTTCCATAAATTGTACCAAAGAACAAGAAGAATAGAAATGTGATATTTGATTTCATAACAAACAAATTAACTTCAGCAATCCCTTTTATTTTCTCTTTTATACTCTTATCTGATAGAAATTGAAAGATCAAAACTAGAGATGTAGTGTGTAGTTTTTTGAGTGAATGCTATGGAAAACTGTGTTTTGTAGGGGGGTCAACATATGATGTAAGACTGATTTTGAAGTGATTGGTATCATTTCGATGACAATTGTGATCATTCGATTATAAGCGAAGTAACGCATTTTAATATTAAATTACTGATCTAATGTCTAGTTCTATTATCTGATGGCCTCGAAACTTTTAATTTTAATGTTTTGAAAGCTTCAAAATTTTTTTTCGTTCATACCCAGGAAGTGGTTTTCAGAAATAATCAAATCTTTTTCTAGACTTGCTTTGTAAATGATAAAAGATTACTCTGCTTCTCTAACGCTCTCTCACTGTGCTGGCAGTGATAAGCGCGCGCACAGGTAGATACAATTTTTGTTGGCGCCAAATATTTCAAAAGAGTTTGCATGCCGATTTTCAATCGATAATTTGAAATTTTTTTTTTCAAAAAGAATTGTATTGTCAAAGTAAAAAAGTTGCGACGCGTGAACCTCACAAAGCTGTGAAAAACTCTCTCGAATAAACTCCACCTTTTTCTGCAAGAGTGCGGCGCACTTTTACACAGGTTATCATACGCCGTTTTCTAACCTTTTCAAGGAGAAATCGACAGGAACATATGATGTTAGAGATATTTTATTGCTATTTTAATCAAATACTCAACTTTTCAATTAGTTAATTCGAGACTAACGCGAGGAATCCATTGTATTCAGAAAATCTGAAAAATGCGCGGCACTCTTGCAAAAAAAGGTGGAGTTTATTCGAGTGAGTTTTTCACAGCTTTGTGAGGTTCACGCGTCGCAACTTTTTTACTTTGACAATGAAACTTTCCAATGTTATCGAAAAAGACTCAAAATTACAGTATAAGCTGAGAGAGATGTCTTCTTTCTTTTTTCCCCCTTTCTCTCTCTCTCTCTCTCTCTCTCTCTCTCTCTCTCTCTCTCTCTCTCTTTTCTCCTGTTTTTTTCAATTTCTGTGAATTTCATTCCAAAAATTCTGTTCATTCAACCCTTATCTTCCTCTTTCTCCACCTTTCCTTTCTCTTCCTCCTTTTATGTATCAATTTCTTTTTCTTTTTTTTTAAACATTTCTCTTTCTCTTTCCCTTAATTTTTTTTGCTTTTAGTTCTCCAAATTCAGTTTCATTTCAGCCTAAAAGGAATGGCCAGCGTTAGCAATTCGGACATTGTGCGTGCTGTGGAAGGTGGATCCATTCTCTCAACACCACGAAGCTCTCTGGATCATGCCATCCACAAGTTCTTGTTGGCACTCCCAGCCAAGTTTCAAGCCGGTCAAAATGGGAAGTGGATCCTGTTTGTTGTTCCAGGTAATCATTTCACAACTTTTGTGTTGTTTTACGGAATCTGAAAGTTTTTTGAGAAACAAATTCCCTATCAAATGATGCTTTTTCCATCAAATTTTTGTGTAGGAACGATTGTTGGAAAACCGATAAGTTTTCGACATAAGAATTTGATAGAAAATATGTTTCTCACCTTTTCGTCTTTTTTGCCTGTTAGGAAGAGTCCAAATAGCTTGTCGTTCGAGCTTTCATATTCTTAATCTACTATTATTTCAGGCGAACACTTCCAGCGAGCACTTCAAAAAGCACTGATTGGATTCAAGACTATCCATTTGACGGGAAGCTGTGAGAAGGAACGAACCGCAACGGACCTTCTGTCCAATGCCGACAGGAGCGGTCGATGTCTCGAATACATCGTCAGCGGCATTGGACACTGGACGCGGGAGGAGCCAGTCAACAAAGACCAACAAAAGACCTTCTCTCTGTGGAGAAGGCAACACGGAGAGAGCAAGATATGGAGAAGGAGAGCTGAATGAAGGAAACATCACCACCCCTGGATCACCGCCTTCTTCGCCCGCTCAAGATCAGAACCAGGCGGACGTATTTTTCCCCACTCTCGACGGAACCGTCTCCTATGTTGAGGCGCAAAGACACAAGGAGCAAGCGAAGACGCGGAACGAATCAGAACCCGAGCTTCCGCTGCCATCAAGATGCAGATTCAACGACGAAAGGAGAATCGAAAGCCTCTGTGGGTTCAAAAGCGACAATCCAGAAGACTTGAGGTTCAACAGAATTCATGGAGCAACTTTGTATGTTTCAAAAACCCAAAAAAAGTATTTCTAATGAATTCCAGATCAATTCTCCTACAACGCACGGGAAACAGTACGGGACGAAAAGGAGAGTGCGCTGTTTTTTTGGTGGTGGCAGCACTGGAAAACAGCCCCCAATACCAGTACTTCTTCGACGTCACACTGATCTACACGAGCGATTTGGACCGGCTGATCGGATGGATACATCCAGACAGCTGGCTGAAAATCAAAGTGGAGACGCTCATATCGGTGCACCGAAAGTCGGTTCCTAGATTCCCGGTAAGGAAACATTCAAAACTAGTGCCAAATCGAAAAGTTCCAAGCCAGAATCGGTTTCAAATGCAAAATTTTGAACGTTTTGGATTTTTTTGGGTCAAAAGTTCAATTTTCAGCCTAACTATTCTCTTTTTCAGGCACTATCATCTCCTATCATGCAACGCGGAAGCCAAGGAGAAAGTGATGTCTACGTAGAGCAGCTGCAAGAAGAAAAAAGGGATGAGACTGAAGAAGAGCTAGAGGACCAAGTACAGGATGTGGGTGATGAGAATGTTCTGGACACGGACATTCTCAATGAAGCCATGCGGAGCTCTGTGAGTTTTCTTATTCTATTTAGGCTCTTAGTGCTCTTCAATTAGAGGCTTTTGAGCGTCAAAAAAAGAGCCCTACTTTCCACAAAAAAAGCGCAGAGGTTTCGCAGACTAAAACAGAGCGCGAGCGCGCAGTCCAAAGGGAACAGCTCAGCAAAAAAACCCAGTGATTCAAAAGAGTCCCACGTTCGCTTGGGCCCCTTTGAATCACTGAGTTTTCACTAGGGGACAGTCCAAAAAAGAATTTTACGGTCTGAAAAAAGTACATTTGGAACACTTACTTTAACAGAAATCAACATTTTCAAAAGTGGAGCAGCATAAAATATAATAATTTGCATAATCCTGGCCCACAGGGGCAAAAAATGTAAAATCTTCTTTAAACATGATCCTTTAGATTTCTTGATCCATTTTGCATCTTTTTTGTGTCCAGTTTGTGTTGTCGCAATATCCTGAAAATTGGTAAAATTTTTCATTGAACTCCATCATTCGAGACCAACCCAAAAATCCTATTGGTCCTTGGGGGTGCCCATTGAAACTCTGCAATTAAATGCAATTATTTATAGCATCACACAACCTAAGCATATTACCTGATCTCAGTAGAGCCATTGAAATGTCATCCCGGATGAATTCTGGAAAAAAGTATCCATTAACCGTGGGAAAAAATTTAGGAACAATTTTTTACCTGGGAATTGAGCTTTCGGTGATTTTGAAGACGTGGCGGCTCCTGAAGACGTGCTGGGTTGTTCCGAAGACGTTGTAACACTCTGAATAAACGAAAATTGTAGAAAGCAAAGTAAAAAAAAACATCTTTGAATGGAAAACTGACAGATTTTGGGCGGGAGATCAAATTTTATACGAATATTTTGTTTGCTATTTTTCAAGATCAAAATTGAACATCAAAAGTAGATCAAAACTTTGTGTTGCTCCAAACAGAAAAACTATTTTTTCGAAAAATGAAAACAATAAGATTTTGAGCCGGAGATCAAACTCAAAAGACCACAAAATGTGCGCCTGTTCAACTTGAAATTTCTGTTTCAAACCCAAAGGGTAGATCAAAAGTTTTGCTAATTTGTAGATCTGAAAAGAATTTCCTAAACGTGGGCGTGGCTCAAAAATGACTTGTAGTTTGAGCTTTTTCGGGGAATTTTGTGAAGTATAAAAGAGGAAAACAATCACGTTTCTAGGTCGTCACAAAACGTTGAGCAAAATGAAAAGAAGGAAAATGACACAATTTTGATTTTCAGGTAGACGTCTCCATAAACCTGGAACACACGGAGCGAAGATCGTCCAGAAAGAGAACAAGCCCAATCTTCTACAAGAGCGTCGACTTCACTGCGACCGCAAAAAGAACGAAGAATTGCTCAAAGGACGACGAGGAATACACCCCTTAGAGGCCCCGTTTCTTCTCTTTCGCTCTTTTTTCTTTTCACTTCTTTCCACATTGCAGTCGCTTTCTGTCCTTCCCTAGTTCTGCTCGCCTCAGTTAGTCCCTTCCTCTCTCTCTTTCTCTTTTTCACCACACCTTGCTTCTGTAATTCATTCTTCTCCCTTAATTTCCCCTTCCAATCTCGTGTTCCCCTTTTTGGCTCTTTTCCCCTTCTCCTTTTTTTAACTAGAACGGAATGGGGGTGGTGGGGTTTACCAAACTCCGCTGCGCCCCATCTCCTTGACCATTTTTTTGTACGCAACTGTAGCTGAACAGTGGTTCAGCTAGTCGCCCCCCTTTTTCCCCCTCTTTTGCGTACCTTTCTCCCCCATCACCCTTTAATAGTATTTTTTTATTCTAATGTAGTTTTCTTTTTCTTTCAATTACCTTTTGTTATGATTTATGTTTCTCTATATATCCCGGTTCCATTTCTCATCTTCCCCCAAAAATGCAGTCACTCCCCCGTTTTTCAGTGCTTATTAGTTTATTTTACAGGTTCCCCCAATTCAAAACCCCTAGTTAATGTCAAAGTTAATGTCTTTTAGCGTTTCCCTTTCTTCTTTTCTCCCTTTTTCTCTCTTTAAAAGATTCTCTTTTAGAATCTTCTTCTCAAACACAAATACATTGTTCTTCAGCAAATTTTACCAATTTCTTAAGTCAATGTCCCTTTTCATACTCTTACCAACTATTTTGCCCTCCAATCTTTCCTCTCTTAATTTGATTCTCTTCTAGAATCTTTTCTTCAAACCAGTGCATCAATGTGTCCCCATATTTCCTGTCCACCGGTTGGATGTCTCTGATAACATTCCCCTCCCCTGAATAGTTGTATATAGTTTCCATATGCAGCCCTTATTCTACCATATAGTCCCGTTTCCAACCCTAATTTCCTATTATAATCCACAATTACTTTCTACTTTCCACAAAACCCTATACAGACAACCCCTATTAAGCGAGAATCAAGTCTAAAACTATCAAAACTTAGAATAATAAAACTCTAAAATTATCAAATTTTCCAACTCACATCAAATCAAACAGTTGTTCTGATTCCCCACAATCGTAAGCTGTAGGTAGTGTGAAGGTATACGATACATCTTTCATCACAATTCGGGGAGCATATCACAGTTCACACTGATAAACAAGAAAGCCCAAAAAAAATCAGAAAACAAATGAAGATTTTTGCTAAGGATATGAGAAAAGATTTCAGGATTTGTAAAAAAAATGGCAGGAAAAAGTTTTCCCCATTATTCTTTATTACCAAAAATACTTATACATAACATGGCGAGTTTATCTAAAACGAATCTTTTCCAGTTTTTCTGTCCTTGGTCGAGTTGTTCTTAAATTCAGATGACACTCAAAAGACGCGGAATGTCATTTTTATGCTTGTTTTGTCATAATTTTTTTCTGTGAAATTAGCTCTGATCCTCAATATTTTTTGAATTCGCTTATTAAAAATTTTGAGTTCCCGACAGACTATTATATTTTTTTGTTTCAGGTCTTTTTGGTTGGTCTTCAAATAGTTTTTTTTGTGATACCAGTTCAGCCTCTGCTCATGATAGTTCAGCCAATAAATCAGTGTGTTATGCAAAATATTTTTTGCGTTTTCAAATGCAAAAAAAGGAAGAATTAATCACCACAAATTTGGATGGTCTTAGCGCCAGAGTTTTATGCTCATAAAGTTTATCGCTTATTTAAAGTAAAGCAGAGGCTATGTAATTCGATTTATTTTGTCAAAATGTCATGATACATTTCAAAAGAGATCAATAATTATTCCGATTTTTGTTTTTTGGTGATGAGCCTGACTGGAAGTTTGCGAAGAAGTTGGAAAATCAAATAGACAACTAGAAGTCCAACTAGTCCAATGAAAGCAAGAGCATCTAAATAATAATGAGCAACAATTCCAACAAGATTAATAGCTGGTACTTGAGAGCGAAGATTTGGAAATCTGAAAATAGGGTTCTTTTTTTTTCTTATCACTGAAAACTTTCAACTTACTCCATTGCAAACTCAATATGTCTCATCAAGTTCAATTTTGGATCGATTGGTTGATTAGAAAGTACTTTCAAAAGTTCTTTGGCATTCTTCTCATACTTTGGATTCTCCACCATATCCTTCATTGTTTTCGTCAACTTCTCTCCATCTTTTAGGTCAAATTTATCATAAGCAATAGCTCCTCCGTGTCTTTCCAACATGTAGGCATTCTGAGGTTGATCTCCGAAAATTGGAACCATCAACGCTGGTTTTCCAGAGTAAGCAACTTCCATTGTACTTCCTAATCCTCCATGAGTCACGAATACTTTGACTCTTTCATCAGCAAGAAGAGCTGGTTGTGGAACCCATTTCTTAAGATGGACATTCTTCGGAAGTCTCTTCTGAAGCTCCACGTCATCTTTTTCATATTTCCATATAAAAGTGACATCCGGAAGCGACTTGAACATATGGATTAGTCCAGCTTTGAAATTCTCTGGCATTTGGAATGATCTAATCACTGATCCAAATGAAATTAGAACTGTAGAATCTCTTTCTTTTAGGATTGGCAAATACTCCTCTGGTAGTTCTCCAACATGTTTCATTTTCTTTAAGTCAATTGTAATTCCAGCTACATGAACGATAGCAGCAGTAGTTGGGACGGCAAAGTCCAAATATGGATTCGAATTGGTGATATAAAGTGGTGATTGGCTGACAAGATCTCTCCAATATGGGACAGGTCTACCAAGTGCTTTCTCAATAAAATCATTTTGAAGATTTCCCATTCGATCCATCATAATATTTAAGAAAAACATGCGATAAATATCATTGAGTCTATCGAAGAAACCAGCTTCAGGAGCAGATTTTGAGCCAATCAATGGATAATATCCAACGCCAGATGGTTGTCCGTAAATATCATTAAAACAAGGGAAACGAACCCCGGACATTGTAGGGATAAATGGAATTCCAAGAATATCGGCGATGTCTGGAAATGTTTTCAATTTTTTTCAATGTTTTGTTTTATAAAATAACTCACAAAATCCTGTAATTTCAAAGGTTTCCACAATCATCACGTCATACTTTCTGCTCCTCAATTCATCTAATGTTTTTTGATCCTTTAGAAGTTCTGAAACAAAGTTTCGATTTTAAAATAACGTTTAATTCAAAGACAAACTCACGAACTGATGTTCTTTCAAATTGTCCAGCCAAAGCTTTTGGCATCATAAAAGCCTGTAGAATTGGATTATTCATCAAGTGTGAATCCCAAAACAAGGGGAAGGTTTCTGTTGGTAAATTGGCAAGTTCTTCAAAATGGTCAGGATAGTAATTGATTATCTGAATTTAAAGAAAAAAATTATAGATTAGAGAAAAAACAAATTACAAACCTCAATGTTTTTGTTTTTCACAAGTCCTTCTGTGTTTTTCATCGCATTATGAAATGGTTGGAAGAGTGTCTAAATTATTTTAATTTGTTTTCTTTTTTCGGAAACCCAAACTTACGACATTATGTCCATGATCAGCAATAATATCAGCCATTTGGCTCATAAATTTTACATGGCTAAATCCGAAAATAGGATTATAAATTAAAATATTCTTTCCAGAAACGAAAAACAGTCCAGACAGAAATATTAACAATTTCATAGCAACAATGCACACAATGGAAAATGTCTATAGTCTTATATACTTGCTTATCAGTTGACCAAAACGTTGTGATGACTATAGTTGTTGTAGTAGATTGAGTTTATGTGTAGTCATTCTAGTCAAGTTCAGACGGGTAGAAGGGGGAGGGGGAACTGGTTTGTCTCTTGGACAAGTTGGTCATTTATATTTGTGGTTGATGCCCTTCTATTGGGGTATATTACAGGCTGTTGAGCCAGATCTGGCTATAAAAATGCAAAAAAGTTAGTTCGAAAATTCTTCAGAAATCAATAAATTTTGATTCAATCATTTTCATTTCAGTTAGATAAAACAAGATGATCCTACCAGATTCTAAACACTTACTCTATAATACGGACTCTTTCAATAACCTCATTTTACAGTCTATTTATCCCATTTAAACTTCCAGCAAGACATTTCAGAAGTCATTGATAGGTCAAAGTATTCAGAAATGAAGCGACTACCTCACTTTGATTTCTGACAGTTTATGACACTGATAAGAGCATAACCATTTGTAAGCTTCAAACACAAAACTTATCAGTTGTCTTGAAAAACGACAGATCATTATTTTTCCTTACTCCTTTTTCATTTGTTAAAAACTTTATTAACAAATTCAAAATGGAAAATATTTACATGAGATCATTATCTAGTCATTCTTTGCTTTCTTGACCAATACCCTTATGGCGATTTTCTGTAGGAGTTTGAAGATAAGATAACTTGTGACAACACCCGATAATGCCAAAAAGGCCAAAGCATCCAAATAATAGTGAGCAATGAAGCCGGAATGATTGATAGCAGGAACTTGGGATCGGAGATTTGGGAATCTTAAATATCAAAAGTTTTCTTAAATGGTTTCAAATATATTTGAGTTCTTACTCAATAGCAAACTCCAAATGTTTCATCAAGTTCAGTTTCGGATCAATTGGTTGATTAGAAAGGACTTCTAGAAGTGCTTTAGCATTCTCATGGTACTTTGGATTTTCCACCATATCTCGCATTGTCTTTGTCAACTTTTCTCCGTCTTGCAAATCAAATTTATTATATGCAATGGCTCCTCCATGCCTCTCCAACATGTATGCATTCTGAGGTTGATCTCCGAAAATTGGAACCATCAAAGCTGGTTTTCCAGTATATGCAATTTCCATTGTACTTCCCAAACCACCATGAGTTACAAATACTTTAAGGCGATTATCAGAGAGAAGAGCGGGTTGCGGAACCCATTTTTTGAGATGGACATTCTTTGGAAGTTTCTTCTGGAAATCCACGTCATCTTTCTCATACTTCCAGATAAAAGTGACATCTGGAAGAGACTCGAACATTTTGATGATTCCTGCCTTGAAAGATTCTGGCATTTCAAAAGAGCGAATTACGGATCCAAATGAAATGAGAACAGTGGATTCTCTTTCTTGAAGGATTTTCTCATATTCATCTGGCAATGGTCCCACATTTTTCAGCTTTTTCAGATCAATTGTGATCCCCCCAACATGAACAATTGTAGCAGTTGTTGGGACAGCAAAATCCAAATATGGGTTAGAATTGGTGATATAAATGGGAGATTGACTAACAAGATCCCTCCAATGTGGAACTGGTTGGCCGAGAATTTTTCGAATAAAGTCATTCTGGTGTTGTAACATTCCACTCATACCAATATTCTCGAAATAACTTCTATAAACATCATTGAGTCTATCCAAGAATCCAGCTTGTGGTGCCATTTTAGAACCAACTTGAGGAATGTATCCCAGACCAGAAGGTTGTCCAAAAAGATTATTTATAAGGGGGAATCCTACAGCAGACATCATTGGAATAGAAGGAAGACCAATCATTTTGGCAAGGTCTGTAAAATAAAGTTAAGAAATTGTCCGTGGTGCTGAGGAAAAAAAACTCACAAAATCCAGTGATCTCAAAAGTTTCAATCAATGCTACATCAAACTTTTTGTTTCTCAAAGTATTGTGCAGTTTTGTATCCTTTAGCACTTCTGAAAAATCGTAGTGTAAACATTTGCTCTATACTTTCTACTCACGTTCAGATGTTCTTTCAAATTCCTTTCCCAAGATTTTTGGCATCATGAATGCAAAAAGAATTGGTTGATTCATTAGTTGTGAGTCCCAAAAAATGGGAAAAGTTGGCGTTTCAGTTTTCAACAATTCATCATAGTGATCTGGGTAGTAATTGAGAACCTCGATATTTGTGTTTTTGATCAACCCTTCTGTATTTTTCATAGCAACATGATACGGTTGGAATAGAGTCTGAATTGAAAGTCATATTAGTTTCTTCAAATTTCGAATACTTACCACATTATGTCCATGATCCGCAATTATATTAGCCATTTGACTGATAAATTTGACATGGCTATATCCAAACATAGGATTGATAATCAATATGTTTTTCGAGTAGACATTTCCGAATACCAAAAAGAAAGATAGCAAACTATTCACATGCATTGTGATAGGGTACTTAACCAGACGTGACAGTCGTTTTCCTTTTATATGACCCGTCGCTAATCGAATGGACGGGTACAAATTGTAGAAATTGTGGGAATTGTAGGTTTTGTAGTTAGTGATAATATTTGTGTTCTATGCTTTTGTGATTTATTTTTTCACTGATTTATGTTCAATATTTCTCTATTTAGTTTTTAGAATTGATTGATTTGTTGTGACACAATGAAAATGCGTCTGATGTAGATCTTTTTAAGGTCATTTAATGTACTTTCAGTGGGTTTTAAAATTTCCAAATAGTCCATTAAAGCAACTTGAAATCGTTCAAAAATCCATCTGAACATCTAGACAAACATGTTTGATCCCCGTGAACCAAAACACAAAAAACCTTTTTTTTCCAATGATGCAACCTCCAACTTTTAAAAGAGACGCAAACCACGAAAAAGAATCATCTCACTCAATTTTTAACGGGAGAGTATAAAAGAAAAAGACAGACAGTTTGTCCCCCTGTTTCAATGAACTTTCATTTTCTTTCATTTATTTTTATCCTTGGTGGCCAAGCCTCAAAAATACTCATATTCAATCCAATATTTGGATTTAGTCATGTAAAATTTATCAGTAAATTGGTTGATATAATTGCAGAAAATGGACATAATGTGGTGAGATTTTGATTCATTTTCAGAAAAATCGCCTTTCTGTTTCAAATTTCAGACCTTATTCCAACCATACCATATTGCTTTGAAAAATGTGGATGGTTTAGTGAAAAATAAAAATATTGAGGTGAGATATTTGAAATAAATGTTGCTATTAATCAATAATTTTCAGATTGTAAACTATTATCCTACCCACTATGATGATCTTCTAAAAAAGGAGACTCAAACTTTCAAGTTCTTCTGGGACTCTCAATTAATTGGAAACCCGATTCTTGGAGCTTTTATGTTGGCTCCATTATTAGGGGGAGAATTCAAGAAAACTGCTATGGGTGAGTACTTTTAATTCAGTGATTTGATAAAAAATAGTATTTGTTTACAGAAGTTCTGAGTGATAAAAATTTGATAAATGATCTGAAAAACCAAAAGTTTGACCTAGTAATGGCAGAGACATTTGAGCTCACTGGGATTTGTAAGTTTTCACATTAAAAAACAAAAACACACTTGTAAAATTGCAGACCTAGCTCATCTCCTCGATATTCCATGTATTCCGATGATGTCTACAGTACGTTACCCAATTTTCAATGGAGTGTTTGGCCAGCCATCCTTCCTTGGTCCTCAACCTGGATCCGTAGGGGCTCCAGATGCTGGATTCCTGGACAGACTAAACGATTTATGCCGTTTTGGGCTTGCACAAATTGGTCAAGAACTCTTGAACATATATCAGAATAGATTTATTGAAGAAGCCATAGGGCATCCAGTTCCACATTGGAAAGATCTTGTTAAGAAGTCACCGATTTATATCACCAACTCAAATCCATATTTGGACTTTGCTGTTCCAACTACTGCTACTATTGTACATGTTGGTGGAGTTACAATGGATTTACAGAAAAAGAAGAACACTGAGAAAATGCCCGAGGGTTACGAGAAAATACTATCCGAAAGAGATTTGACAGTTTTGATTTCATTTGGATCAGTCATCAGATCTTATGAAATGCCGGAGCACTTCAAAGATGGAATCATACAAATGTTTCATTCACTTCCAGATGTCACATTTATTTGGAAATATGAGCGAGAAGATTTGGAGTTGCAGAAGAAACTTCCTAGCAATGTCTATTTAAAGAAATGGGTTCCACAACCAGCTCTTCTTGCTGATGAAAGAGTAAAAGTATTTGTGACACATGGAGGATTAGGAAGCACCATGGAAGTTGCTTACTCTGGAAAACCTGCAATCATGGTTCCAATCTTTGGAGATCAACATCATAACGCATTGATGCTAGCAAGACATGGAGGTGCAGTTGCCTATAATAAGTTTGACTTGCAGTACGGAGAGAAGTTGACGAAAGTTATCACAGAAATTATACATAATCCAAAGTAAGTCTCGTTTCTGCGGTTAGCACAAAACTGAATATTTTCAGATATAAGGAAAATGCGAGAATGCTATTAGAAGTTTTGAGAAACCAGCCAATCGATCCTAAAATGAACTTTTTGAATCACTTGCATTTCGCCATTAAATTTCCAAACCATCGATCACAAGTTCCAGCAATCAATGAAGTTGGATTTAATGCTCATTTTTATTTGGATGCCTTGTTATTCCTCTTGGCATGTGCTGCCTTCGTTACATATATATTCATCAAAGTTTTGCAAAGAATAGTTAGACAATGTGTAGGCAATAAAACTAAAACTGAATGAGTAAACACTTTGATCTCTGTTTCTTGTTACGTGTATTTGACCAATAAAAGTTGATTCGATTGTTTGATTTACTGATAACAAATGATTGCATACTGTTTACGTCATTTGTTGAAAACACAAGGAAAGACCAAAAATTTTTGGAAAAATGTGAGACCGTCCTGAAGAAAGTTTGTTGTCAATCAGATTGGATCAAGTAGAGATTACTTAGTATTTTGGAATGGCAAACATAAACCACACACACAATTTATAAACGTTTATCTGCAAACTGATTGATAATTTGTGACACGATCGAAAAAAAGAGATACATCCTCATGATATTTTTCGGTTCATTGTTGTACTTTTTGCTAATATTTTTTAAACGACTCTCTAGTCTATTCTTTTTGTGTGATTAAAAGAAAATAAATAAAGACTGTCTCATATTCGTTCTTATATTCTTTTGCGGATTTGCTGAAGCATCCAAAATATTGATATTCAATCCAATATTTGGTCTGAGTCATGTCAAATTTATCAGTAAATTGGCTGATATAATTGCGGATCATGGGCACAACGTGGTGAGATTTTTTGCATTTTTCAGACTGATATATTCTAAATTCGGGTTTCAGACCTTACTCCAGCCGTATCATATTGCTTTAAAAAATTTCGACGGATTAGTGAAAAATGAGAACATTGAGGTAGAATTTACGAAAGAAAATCCTCTACTGCAAACAAAAATTTTCATATTATAAACTATTTTCCTACTCATTATGATGATCTTCTGAAAAAGGAGACCCAAACATTCAAAATCTTCTGAGATTCTCAATTAGTTGGAAATCCCGTTCTTGGAGCATTCCTTCTGGCTCCATTACTCGGAGGAGAGCTGAAACAAACAGCTATGGGCGAGCATTTTCAACTAGATATTTTTGATAATTCGAATTATTTGCAGAGCTTCTCAGCGACAAAAATTTGCTCGATGATTTGAAAAGTCGAAAGTTTGATTTAATGCTATCAGAAACTTTTGAACTCACTGGGATTTGTAAGATTTTGAAACTAGCTAATACAAATTATATGAAACTTGTAGACCTTGCTCATCTCCTTGATATTCCATGTGTTCCAGTGATGTCCACAGTTAGATATCCAATCTTCAATGGGCTTTTTGGTCAACCATCTTACCTTGGATACGTACCCCAACAAGGATCAGCTATGGCACCGGATGCTGGATTTCTTGATCGTCTAAATGACTTATGCCGATTTGGACTGATACATATTAGCCAAGAACTGCTGAACATATATCAGAATAGATTTATTGAAGAAGCCATAGGACATCCAGTTCCACATTGGAAAGATCTTGTTAAGAAGTCACCTGTTTATATCACCAATTCAAATCCATCTTTGGACTTTGCTGTTCCAACTACTGCTACTATTGTACATGTTGGTGGAGTTACAATGGATTTACAGAAAAAGAAGAACACTGAGAAAATGCCCGAAGATTACGAGAAAATACTATCCGAAAGAGAATCGACAGTTTTGATTTCATTTGGATCGGTAGTCTTGTCACATGAAATGCCGGAGCACTTCAAAAACGGGATTATAAAAATGTTCAAATCACTTCCAGAAATAACGTTCATCTGGAAATATGAGCGAGAAGATATAGAGCTCCAGAAAAAGTTTCCAAGTAATGTCTACTTAAAGAAATGGGTTCCACAGCCAGCGCTTCTTGCTGATGACCGTGTAAAAGTGTTTGTGACTCATGCAGGATTAGGAAGTACAATGGAAGTTGCTTACTCTGGAAAACCGGCAGTAATGGCTCCAATATTCGCAGATCAACCACACAACGCGGATATGTTGGCTAGACATGGAGGTGCAGTTGTCTATGATAAATTTGATTTGCAATATGGAGACAAGTTAACGAAGGTCATCTCAGAAGTCATGACTGACGCAAAGTGAGTGTTTTTAAAATGTTGAGTTTATCGCAATCATTTTCAGATACAAAGAAAATGCTAGGATTCTATCGGAGGTCCTCACAAACCAACCAATCGACCCCAAAATAAACTTTTTGAATCACTTGGATTTTGCCATTAAATTTCCAAACCATCGATCACAAGTTCCAGCTATCAATGAAGTTGGATTTATTGCTCATTACTATCTGGATGCCCTGCTATTTTTCTTGGCTTGTGTTACTCTTATTACATATTTATTTTTCAAAGTTTCGCATAGAATAGTAAGACGATGTGTAGGCAATAAAACTAAGACTGAATGAGTAGACACTTTGATCTATTTCTCTTGTTATTGTTTTTTATTTTTGTTTGATTATTTGTTTAATAAACAATGAACAAATCATTTTTCAAATATGTATTCAATATAACTTCGAGTTCATTAAGCCAATAATTCTCAAGTCCGCATATACCCCTTGACCACCTTTTTCCACTCTCAATTAAATTTTCACATAAAATTGCAACAAAGAAACTATTGGTCAAGCTCTTCAAATCCATTCTCTCCCTCCCCATACTTTTCAACAGGTCATTTGTCTCCATTGGAGGCTCCTCATAAGGAGAGTTCACGCACCCACTCGATTACTGTTTATACAGCTATCATCGTCACTTCTCGCAGGACCGTTTGTGTGGACAATCAACAAGCCCCTTATATCTCATCCATTAGCTCATCTTTTATCCTTTCGCATAACCAGATATATACATTTCAATTTTGGTTGTTTTTTCCCTTGTTTTTATTTTTTGAATGTTCACACCTTGCTCCTCTCTCTCTTCTTTCATCATGTTCATCCGATGATCAAACAAATCGGTGAGGCATTGTGTTCTGTTTTTTTCCGCATCTTTTATTCTTTCTTGTGTTTTGTCACATCGTGAACTAACTAAGAATTAAATTCACTCAGATCAATCATTGAATGGAAAGTCAGTTAGGAAATGTGGAAATTTATCCACCATCACCTCCGCCGTCCCCAAGAAGAGACGTCGACAACTCAAAGAGAGGGATGTAGGTATTTTACTTTTGAAGCTTTTGAATTCTGAATTCAAATTTGTTTTAGGCTTTTCGATGTTCCTTGGATTATAATACTTGTCCAGTTCATTGTGATTCTTGCCTTGGTACTTGGCCTTTTTGCATTTTTCCTTACAAGATCTGATTCTCCAGCTCCTTCTGTGTACTCTACTAGAACATATCAGAACTTTGAGCTGCAAACTCTTTCCCCAAGCAGTTCACCGTTAACATTTAGAAGGCGTTACAAAACTTCTACAGAATCTCCTCATAATATTGATTTTGATTTTTCCGAAGACCTGGATCCTACGCTAGCCCCTGCTGTGATCCCAGTTGAAATACTCACTTCGACTGTTACGACCAGTAAGTTACTCTTCTTTTAAAGCACAATTTCTCATTTTAAAATATCCAGAATCTCATCAATCACATCAAAGCACAATTCTAGAATCAGAATCTGGAAATAGCTTCGAAGTATTTGAAAACGATGAAAACCTTCGAGCAGCTGTATTCACTTCATCCCCAGAATGCTCTGAAATTGGAAAATCTGTTTTAGTTCGTGGAGGAAACGCAGTTGATGCGGCAATTGCAGCCAGTTTTTGCTTGATGGGATCAATGCCAAATAAAGCGAGTTTAGCAGGAGGATTGATGATGACAGTGAGAAAAAAGACAGGGAATGTTACCACTATCATTGCCAGGTTAGTGATCATTTTGGTAATCATTATCAAGTTTATATTCCAGAGAAAGCGCTCCAATGAACACAAATCTCGCAGAGCTCAAAAAGAATCCAGAGCTTGCGAATGTTGGTTCTAAAGCTTCTGGTACCCCGGGAATGCTCAACGGACTTTATCGAGCATTTCAAAAGTTTTCGTCAAACAGAGTTCAATGGAAGCATTTAGTAACTCCCACTATCCAACAGTGCAATAAGGGATTTGTGCTCAACGAGGACCTTAAGACAAGATCCGGTGCACCAGCTCTCGCTTCGTTTTTCAAAGCAAACCGACAAAGTGACAAGTTGTTCTGCAGTGGTTTGGCTACTCAGTTAACTGAAATATCTGAATATGAAAACCCTTTGGATGCATTTTATCGTGGAGAAATGGCTCAGAAACTTGTGAAGGAAGTTGGGGGGTATTTGACAGTTTCTGATTTGGAAGACTATGAAAGTGATATGAATATGGCGATTTGCACAGAGATAGATGTAGATACAAAGGTTTGTGGACCAGGTCCACCTTCTTCATTTGCAGTGTTGGCAAACACTTATCTGGCAACTAAAAGTAAGAAACTTCATTTTATAAACTGTTTTAAAAATATACAATTCAGATATGTCAAATTTGATAAAAGTGAATGATATTGTGAAGTCTAGCCAAACTCTTATCAATAAAATTGGCGATCCAATGTTTGTGAAAAGTAGCAAAAAGTATGCAGAAGACCTGGCGAAGACATCGAAAAGGACTAGTGGTGAAATTAAAAATATGGCGGTTGACTTCAAAGAGGAAGGTTCCACAGAAGTTTTGATTATTGATGAGAACAACATGACTGTCAGTGTGACATTATCATTGGGTGATGAGTGAGTTTTTTCTTCTGGAAGATAAGTTTATTCTTATATATTTTCAGCTTTGGAAGTTTGATCTACTCATCATCCGGATTCTTTTGGAACAACAAAGTGAAGTATTTCGACTTGAAAAATGAGAATGTTCCATTGTCATTACAACCTGGAAAAGTGCCGACTACATTAATTTCTCCAATGATTGTTGTGAAAAATAATTCTGTAAGTCCTAAATTTTGTGCTCTTTCCAATCCATTCCAATTTAGGTGCTAGCTGTCAGCGGGGGCTCAAATTTACTAGGTCTTGTGCACTTACTACGTGACATAACGCATCGAAATTACGACGCTTCAAAAGTTGCTCCGTCACTGATTGTGCAAAATTCTGCAATATCACTCAAATCTCCTTCAAACAAATATTCAATTACGGGCTATTGACAAACGACTTTGTATTACACACATTTTCTGATTTCTCGACTTTTGATTCCGTTGGTTTTCTGTTTTCAGTTTCTTTTTACTTTATTTTCCGTTGAAAAAAGTTATGAAAATTATTTATTTTGAATTCAAACTGATTTTAATTTTTATGGAAAATTGTACTTTTATCATGATTAGATGTAATCAATTCAGTACTAGTCCGGCTGCATATTTTCAAAATCCATCGTCTGTAAGGAAGAACGCATCTGATGGTGACCAATGGATCGGCTATGCATCCTAATGAAAGACATGGAATAATAAAGTAGCTATAAGCTGTTGGCTCCACAATTCCCAATTGTGCAAGACACCAAAATGTGGAAGCAGGGAAAACGGAGACCAATGGAATAATTGATTGGATGGTCAGAGCCTGAAAAATGAATGGGTTGGAGTGTGTTTCGGTGAACAGCCTTCGGGCATTAATACACTTCTTCTGGAAAAGGAAATATTTCCCTGGAATACTTCGTTTTTTTCTGGAAGCTATGAATCGTTGAGCAGCTCTTTGCTTCCGTTTTTATAATGAACCCATTCAAAAGTCTCATTGAAGTTCACAATTCGCTTTCGAAATCGCAAGTTGTAAGCTGATGACCGTGGCCGTGTGGCCGAGAACCCAATTGTATATTTTCTCTTTTTTCATATATTTCACATTTGAAACATATAGAAAGTATTTTTGTAACAAAAATATGCGAAATGTGCGAATAGAAAGCTAAAAATGAGGCAAAAGAGGAATCGACCATCGGTTTATCGGCCGCACGGCGGCGGCCACCGGCCTGTAACCTGCGATTTTGGACTCGAATTGTGAGAAGCAAGGCGATTTTTTGAGGAATTTCTCTATGAAAAAAAAGCCAGCAAACGAAAAATGTACTTCCTCCTTAAGAAGACTTCCTCCTTTGATACTTACGTGCACTAATCTCCTAGCGTTATCCCTTGTCGATGGACTATGCACTGATCTTGTTTGCTTCAATGTTTTATGAATCTGATATCGGCACCAGTACATCACAAAATAGATTGGGATTAGGCCCAACGTCACGGCAGCCACCAGAATAATAATAGGAAGCTGGTTAGAAATATTCGTGGAGAGCACCATGTTATAGCTTTCCAAATTTTCAACCAGCCCATCCAAAATTGCTTTGTTAACAGAAATAGAAGAGGAGATGACAAGATGAGAACAACTGGCATAGATTAGAAATGGGATTGAGTAGCCAACAATGCATAAAATAAGGGAAACATTCACTGAGAATCTGTGAAATCTAATAGAAAAGTATCGATAGATCATTGAGAGCATCAAGGAGATAAACGAGTTTAGCGATAGGTGAACTGCAAAGAATGAGCAATGAACAGATTATTTGTGTTATTCACATACGTATTCCCACGTAGGACATGTAGCTAAACCATTCACCAAAATATTGAACTGGGCCCAAATAGATGACTATACACTGCGTCCAATAAGGATAGGACCCCCCTTGAATTTTCGCGTCCAGCCAAAACTAAAAACTTTATGAAAAATTTGTAAGTGCCATTAGATTCCAAATACAAAATAACCCCCGGGCACAATTTTTCATTATCCTATCACTTTCCATACTCAGGTAGCAGAAAAAACTCATTTTTTCAGCTGTCCAAAAAGGATAGGACCCCCTGGAAATTGGGGTGAATTCATTATTTTTTCGAAGTTTTGATACTTCAAAATGATTTATTTTTACATTTTCGAATGTTTTATGAAGTTTCTGATTTCTTCCGACCGTTTCTGACAAATATCACAACTCGACGAAATCCCACTTTTTATCCGATTTACAAGTTTTTTGCCCTATTTTCATAAATTGGAAGATTTGATGGTTGTAATGTTCAGAAAACCTCTGGAAATGCTCAATCATAGTTAAAATTATAACAGATACTGATTTCTGACCGATTTGGGCCATCCCGTGCCAAGAATCTCATATTTGTTAAATTACCACCAAAAGTGAGTAAATCAGCTAAAAAGTGAGACTTCCTCGAGTTGTGATATTTGTCAGAAACGGTCGGAAGAAATCAGAAACTTCATAAAACATTCGAAAATGTAAAAATAAATCATTTTGAAGTATCAAAACTTCGAAAAAATAATGAATTCACCCCAATTTCCAGGGGGTCCTATCCTTTTTGGACAGCTGAAAAAATGAGTTTTTTCTGCTACCTGAGTATGGAAAGTGATAGGATAATGAAAAATTGTGCCCGGGGGTTATTTTGTATTTGGAATCTAATGGCACTTACAGATTTTTCATAAAGTTTTTAGTTTTGGCTGGACGCGAAAATTCAAGGGGGGTCCTATCCTTATTGGACGCAGTGTAGTGTACTGATGTTTTGATAACACTCTGAAAAGGAAATATTAAATATAATAAAGTAATAAATAAATAAACTTACCTTGGCTGACTGGTAATTGAAAATAAGGCAAAAAGTAATTGAGTTATAGTGGTGTTCGCCAGAAAAATACGATATGGTGTAAGGTTCCGTGGACTTTTCCAGATAATCATATACATCAAAAGACAGTTCAAGGAAAATCCGATAAGAGTAAGGATAGTGACAATAATAACAAATAAACTATCAGCGGTATTCATATAGGTATCTGCAAGAATCATAATTTTTGAACCTAGACTGAATCTTGATTCTTAATCTACATATCTAATACTTCCTCTTTTCTGGTTCTATGAATTCTAATTATATCAAAGATGTTCTCTCATCAAAAATCACTAACCGGAAGTAAATGGTGCTAACACAGCAGCGATGGTTCTCCAGAATGGCATACGACTTCCCCGGGTTCTTTTTGCTGAAAATGTGTCATATGGGTGTGGTGAGAAATAGAGAACGTGTGAAACATTAAAAAGAACGAAAATTGAAAGTCTAGCACGAATTCAGTTCGCTGACCATGACGGACAAAACATGAGAAAATTAAAAGTTCGGTGCTTTTTCGGAATCAAAGTTATGCTATTGTAAAGTCTGTATTAGAACGGCATCATAATAAAGTGGGACCTCTAATGAAAGAGCACACAGGCAGATTCTTCAAACAACAAAGCTTCATGCCGGTTCAATAGGGTCTTACAGTGTTTAACGTTTAGAAGCCCTTTTAATCAATTATTCTCTCAAAAAGCTGTGCGAAGCATTGGGAAATAGACTTTCTGACAACTTTAATTAAATCAAGGTCCAATTTTATTCAATTATCTAGTTCAATTCGTTTGAAATTTCATCAGAGCTCAATTTTGGATTCTGTTTATCAAATATGACTAAAAAGTTTTAAAACAAAGTTTGGAATTCAGGCTGTCTGCAAAATCTACTTGAAATGCTTCAATTTAAAAGTACTGGAAGCCAATTATTTCCTTTAAAAAACTAGGACAGATACTGAAGAAAAAACCTTCTGACTGCTAAAATTTGATCAAAATTCAATTTGGTTACATTTAATTTTTCAAAAAAACTGCATCACTTTATTCCCAATCGAGTGCACAAAAACAGGAAAAATGACGAAGCTCAAATGAACTACAAAACTTTATATAACCTCCTAAGATCCTAAAATTCTCTAAGCTGCAGCGTGCTCGATTTCATATGGGTGTGGTATTGAGAAGAAGCAAAGAACGTTCGAAACTTTAATAAGAACTCGAATTGAGGACTCACAAATCATGAGAAAAAAAGAAAAAAGGAGTTTGGAATTCATGATGACGAAATGGTGAGCAATATTCTAAAGCAGTTCGGATCGTCAATTAATATGGAAAAATCTGGGCAGACATTGGAACAGCAACTTTCTGACTACAATTGGATCAAAATCCAATGTGATTTACTTATATATTTTAGTTCTACTTCTAAAATCTGCATCAGTTTGTCCTCGAACTGCGTCTGGAAAATTGAATAATTCCACAAATATGATGAAACCCAATGAAACAACGAAGTTTATATAACTTCCTACAATCCTTAAATTTTTTAAGCTCAACCTTTTTGATGTCATATGGGTGTGGTATAAAGAAAACGCAAAGAGCATTCAAAATTTCATCAGAAATGGAAACTGAGGACTAACAAAACATAAGAAAAAGGGATTGGAACTTTAAATTTCAGAAGGGATAGTGAGTAACGTTTTGAGCTCGGAACACTGGAAGTCAATTATTTGGGAAATAATCTATAGAAAATGAACCTTGTGACCATTAAAATTTAATTATTTTGATTCCCGTAAAGCGTTCAATTCTCAACATCAGCATCATTCGACTGCCAATGCTAGATTCAAAAAGATTTAACGACATCTAATTGAACTCTGAACCCTCTTTACCTTCTTAGGATCCTTAAGCTGCAAGTGTGCTAGATGTACCTATTCTAATCTTAGAAAGACGTCGGACTCCCCCTCAAAAGCTATACTAAATCAATCTCAAAATACATATTTCATTTGGCGAGAATTCTGTCTAGTTCCTTGCAAAGTAAACTTAATTAGGTAGACTTTAGTTGTACATAATGCCTTCTGAATTTGGAACTTGAAGAATTAGGAGTATGAAATTCAAAATGAACTAGCTTTAAGAAAATCTGAATAAGCTATTTCCAGAATATGACGTGCTTTGCCGATGTAACAAGTTTATGATCTTCTCGAACAGATTGAAAGGCTTCATATGACAGGGAAGAAGAAACAAATAGGAAGGAAAAGGGTCTCTGCCCCCCAGCATCCTTCCTTCTCTTAAATTAAAATATTCTATGAAATTTACCAGGATAAGCAGAAAAAGCGATGAGAGAGGGGGACTCCCAAAACAAATCTTGCGCAAATTTTATGGGTCACGTTGCTTGTTCGGAAGGAAAAAAGGAAAAAAAAAAGTGGGGAGAGAATGAAAAGCAATGACGATTCGTTAGAAGGCAGGTCTTTGTTTTTGAGCCCCTGCTTTTTTTTTCAGAATCCGTCAAAAACAGGCAATAAAATGGGAAATCAGGCGAAGGTCAAGGTACAAGAAATCAGACAAAATGAGTGTTTCGCATCATGAGCACACTATTCGAACGACTTCTGTAGAATCGTGGATCGTTGTTGGAAAGGAATGGTGAGACCAATGGACGTTCTTCAAACCATAACAAATCGACAATGTATTTTCGATAGGGTTGCACGTAGTAAATGGTTACCAATGGATCTATTGTTGGGCCTGGAAACTTGATATGCTTTTGCTTTCTGGAATTTTTCGTTTCGACATGCAAACGATGCTCTTTTGATTTCAAATTTGGAAATGAGAGCAAAGTTTGTTTGTTAAAGTAGGCGGATTTTCGAAGGTTTTTTTTAGTGAGGAACAGATCAAATACCAATTCTCATTTCATGTATTCGTTCAATTAAACCCTTCTCATTAATTCTCATTTTCTGATTGGGAAACATCTGCTTTTTTTCCAGATGTTCTGATCAACAAACCACAAATTATGAGACAAATTCCAATTAACTTACTCAGACTCAATAAGGAAATGATAATATAGCCGAACTTTGTTGTCTCAATAACATGAAATTGAGTAGAAAGAAATATAAGAGAGGCAGGAAATAAAGTGAACACCGGAATCATTGATTGGACGGTTAGCGCCTGGAATACAGAGGTTATGGATGGAATCTAGAAAAAATTTATCTCGTGAAAATGCTAATTCTATCATGAAAAATGTGAAAATCGCAAGCCCATCCCGATTTCAGCCTGCTACTGTTAACATAGCGGCAAACATGTTCTATTAGTATAACTTAATTGAAATAGGCAAACAGTTTTCCCAACCTTTGTATCCTTATTGAAAAGGAAGCTATCAAAACATGGTAAACTATAAAAATGCGGAAGATGTTATGATAAATATTTTGTTAGATCGTTTTTTGATATGTGGTATTCTAAATGAGATACGCAAGACAGAAAAAAATGCATTTCAATTTAGCCAACTTGAAAGTATTACTCTTTTTCGAAATTTGTATTTCTAGTAAAACTGCCCGCTAAAAGCATTACCCCAAAAAGAACCGATTTAAACAAAAGATATTGCATGCCGCACTAATATGGTATCATGATGTTTCAATTTTCACTTTCATCTATACAAACAATGTCCTTCAGATGAAATGGCTGGTGCTTTTCTATAACAGCTTCATATTTCTTTTTTACCTTAACAAGCCTTCTTATCTGTAGAGTCGTTGTCGTATTGAACATGTAACCGGGTCGTTCGAGCATCTTCAAAATCCTATATCTACAGT
Organism: Caenorhabditis doughertyi; assembly: GCA_963572265.1. Lineage (NCBI taxonomy): Eukaryota > Metazoa > Nematoda > Chromadorea > Rhabditida > Rhabditidae > Caenorhabditis > Caenorhabditis doughertyi. Next base: position 472,938 of record OY751557.1, read on the forward strand.
AAAACATGACACTGTATATCGGAATACAAAGTATGCTGACGCAGCTGGCGACCCATAATGTTGAAAGCTGAAAAATTTTTTTGTGCGTGGGTATTCTTTTTTTAAGAGGTTTGACTTGGGCAACTCATTCCATTGAACCCACACTTCCATTCCACCAAGATGGACAATTTGTTCTATTAATACCCGGTTCCGGATGATGTCATGATCTAGTGGTCTTTAGAAGTGGTTTTTTATTCTATTTACTAGTAACCAAATAAACATCCAGTTGTTTTTAATATCCTAAAAGCACTTGTGTTCTCATCCGTTATTCTTCATTTCATAAACTTCCTAGTTCTTGTTTATCTAGTTTTTGATATCTTAAAGTTTTTATAAATATACCTGAGCAACACTGGTTCCCACAACTGTGTTATATTTATCCAAATTCTCCAATTGCCATAAAGTGTAATTACTATTGATTGTGAAGTTTGAAGTGATTTCGATATCACTGATAGAGACAACCATACTCAATGGAATCAAGTATGCGAGGATACACATTGCAAATGCTCCAGACGTTGGGAACCTCAAGGTTTTTAAGGAGATACATCGGAAAACCATTGATAACATGATAGACAAAAAAGAGTTTACTGCGAAGTGCACTGAAAATTAAAGTTCAGGAGTTTGAAGTAATTTTGTTAAAAAGTCTCACACATCGTTGTAAATATCATGTAGCTCCACCAATGACCCAAAAATTGAGAGAATCCTAGATAAATATTGACTATCCGGAGGTTTATGGAAATTACTCTAAATATGTATTTATAAAAAAAGCCTCCAAATAAAAAATATTACCTGGGGACCGTCAAAAGAAAGCATATAGAGTAAAGAAGTTGTGTTATAGAAGTATTCGCTAGGAATACTGTATACGGGGTAAGGCATGACGGACTTTTGAAGAATATGAGAAAAAGTAGAAAACCATTGAAAAGTACACCCAATGTGGAAACTACGGATGCATAAGAAATATAGAGTTGATCGTAAATGTCAACGAACATCTTCAAACAAAAGAAGACACACTGCCACACACGCAAAATGAGAAAAATGTGGTAAAAAAGGAGGGAAGGGGGGAAGGAGGAGAAGAAGAAGAACAAATTTCGAATATCTGGGTCCTCTTCAAATGTGTTGATGAGATGGAAGAAGGACCAGATCAGAAGACAAACACACGTTGCTTCAAGAGAGCATTTATTGTGCCACCACGCGGCAGATTCTTTTGAGGAGATCTTCGGAAGACAAAAGGGGAAAAGGATCATGGATGTGTTTGAATGAACTTACAATGTGACATCAGAGAGAAATGTCATTTTATTAGGCAGTTGTAGACTGTTGTTATAGAACGTTTTGGCTCTGTCAAATTAGCTGTGTTCAGGATTCGTTCGATATTTCCTCCGTTTTGGAACAAACTGCATAACTACAATATACGGAGCAAAGGCAGTATACCCATTTTTAGGAAGGTTTGAAAAATGGAAAATTTGTATCACTATTACCTGTAAAAATGACGTACAACATCCAATTTCAAGGAAATTAATCCAAATCAATACCAGATGGCCCAGAACACGCACCAGCGAACGGTTTTCGAAAAAAAGTCATTGTGAAAATGAACATCATCGTTGTACACTACTTCAGAGGAATTACAAAAGCTATTTATTTTTTTCCCTTAGCTTTTAGAAAGGACTTGGTAGTTGCCTAAAAATTGGCGGAAATACTGTTTTGACAATAGGAGTCTGATAATCAACTTTTTAGCTGCTTTCAAACCAATGAAAAACAATTTTCGTAAATGCGAGAGGTGATTTAACATGCCCTCAATATCTCAGAAAACTACCAAGACCTTACTAAAAACATATCCCTTATAAGAATTAAACCTTCGACAAATTTTCGTAATTTGACAAGTCCTTGTTATATTTGAAGCTGTCATTTGTAGGATTTCAAATCTGTTTACACTTCCTTCAATTTTTTCCTTTTCTTTGTATTCTCTGATCCACATTAGCACTCGAAATTTTTCCGGGTATCCCTGAACTTTTGGAGTGCTTTCTTGTTACCGAAGCTTGTGAAAGTCAGTAAATATTTTGAAAAGTTCCAAAACTCGGAATCTAAAGATCAATTATGCCTTTCTTATTTATAACAGAACTATTTAGATTCACATAAACACCCGCTTTGCAGCCGGAAACTTGAAACATCTGGCCAGATGAATTCATCCAATTTTTTTTGTTGTCTCAAAGATCCCAAGGTCCTTGTGATATTGGAAGATGATTAACAATTTGGGTTAGACAACTCCCCGTTAGATTTTATCTTAATTGAGTAATAATCCTTCCAGTTTTGAGGGCGGTCAAATTTGAAAAACAAATCAAATGAAGCGTGATGAAAGTTTTCAGACAGGTCGGCTGGAATTTGACAGAAAGTTTTCATTGATTTAAGTTTTTTGTCGTGCTTTGTGCAGTCCAAAAAATAACTTATTTTGACAAGAATCTCAAATCTGTTTTTAATTTTACAGTCGGTTTTTTTCCTTTTTCAAATTTGAGACCAAATATGACTACGTGTAACACTCCTTTTTTTCAATCATTTTCTAATTTTTCAACTTTTGAAACAAGTGAGTTATGCCCGGTTGCCAAGAAGCTCCCCGAAACAAAGCCCTCTCCTCCTCTACGATGTGTAGTCAGTGGTCTCCTTTTCACAGAATTGCGTCATTCGACTACACTCATAACGTGTAGTCTTCTTCCCTTTGGTCAGTTGTTCCAAACAAACACTTCGTCGTCTAAACCTCTCTTCTTCTCAAGGAAAAAACTAGTATTTATTGTCAGCATTTTCAACTTTATTATTAGAAGAAGAAAATAAGAAGAGAAGAGCTCGAAGAAGATGTTAGTTGGATGCAGAATAGCTCGACAAACTATTTCAGCGGTAAGTAAAAGTGTTTGAAATATTGTTTTTTGTGGTATTAGGGCAGAAAAAGAGAAAAACACTTCAAAAAAAAACTACTTCAGAATCTAGTTTCCGTTTTTTCTCCAACTAATTCATCTTCGTGACTCCTGAGGAGTCTTGCAACAAATCTAATTAATGCCCTGTGGTCGTATATACACATTTGATTCTTTTTTTGCTCAACGAAGCGTACAGCTCACACATACAAAGCAATTGTTTGCTCGGGAGTTCTTTTTTTCTGCTTTGCTCTGTTTTCCTGCAAGCTCTGGGAATTTGAGAATTTTCGAGAAAAGTTGCTTTGTTTTCTTGACGTGTCATAGTTTTTTTTTTTGCGATCTCTTGTTCCAATACTTTCTAAATATGTCTTCAAAATATATGCAAAACTAATTCGGATGCATCAGAGATCCATAAAAGGATTATGGAGGAAAAAAACCAAAACTATTGAAAAATTAGGGAAGATTATATCTCTAAAAAATAGAAGATAAATTGGATTCATGTTATCATGTGACCGTTTGAATTCCGTTCGATCATTTCATAAAGTTTTCAACTTCCTGGAATGACCTCTAATAGTAGAGCAGTAGAAAATGGAACATCCAGCTTTTTTTGATTCTCTTATCAGTTTTCAAAGTTTAGTATTTTGAAAAATTTCAAAGATTCGTATTTCTTTTAAAATCAGGCCTAACTTGATCTTTCTTGATCTGCTCTAGTTATTCGAAAATTCCTCTAATAGACCTTTAATAGTAGAGCAATGGAAAATCTGGAAAAAGATAATTGAGCTTATTGAACTTTCTTGTCAATCGAGGATTTCCTTGAAATTGATTTTTGAAGATTTTCATACCTTTCAAAATAAAATCCCCCGTTAGATATTTTATAATTTTTCTTAATATCAATCATCCAAAAGTTAGCTTTCCCGATTCAAATCGAACCACTTTATGTTTCTTCTTTCCTCCACCCATCTCCTTTTTTCCTAAACCGCCTGCTTGTCCTTCATGCTAATCCGTCGTGTTTCGAGCCTTCTCCCCTTCTTCTATTCTACCATCCAACTGTCTGCGTTTCCAATCTCTTGTTCTGTCCTTCCTCAGTGACACTCCTCGCTCTCATCACTTGTTTTCCTCTCCTTCCCTTCAGGCCCTCCTTTAGGCCCTGAGGAGATGCAAAAGAATAGGAGAAGAAGCAGAAAATAAATGTGTTCCCTCTCTCTTCAACACCACCCAATTTTTTTAAAAGAGAGACAATCTTCTTGTCTCTTTCCCATTCTGTTTTTCCCCATTCTTTTTTATTTCAAGTGCTGTTTTATTTTCAGACCGCTCGCCGTATCATTCAACAACAACAAAAACGTTTTGAGAACACCGGAATGTCGTCGTCGTCTTCATCGTCCTCATCGACACATGCAAACACTTCTCCGTGTGTGGAGAGCCATTTTGCGCATAGGCCACAACACGTCAGTTCACAACCATCGGTGAGTAGTGACTCAATGTTCACTTTTTCTCTTTCTATCTTTGTAGTCTCCCTCACTCTCTTTTTTTTAGTTTTCCCCTCCTTTTTTCCCCTTTTTCTGGGTTAATCTTGGAAATTGGAAATTGCAAACTGCTTCCGTTTAGTGGTCGGAAAGAAGAAGAAGAAGATGCTTGTGCACTTTTCATGATGAGATTATCTTTTTTCTTGGCTTTTTTTCTCTTTTGGAAAAGTAGAAAAATAAATCATAGAACAATTTTTTTAGATATTTTTAGCTTCTAACCCACGTCATTTGCCTGTTGTTTTTTGTTGAAACAATTGAGCCCTGGTCATTGGGCATAGTTTGTTGAAGGAAATCCAAAAAATGTCGGTTGCGTAGCACAAAGTTGGGCTCCAAGGCAGAGTTTCAGCCTACTTCGGCTTCAACTTTTGAAAGTGAACTTCAAAATTCATATCTGAAGTTCTTGAAATACTTTCTTCATTAATTCTCTGTGCTCAAATTTGTAACAGTTGCAAAACGAATCCAACCAATTTGAAAAGTAAACTTTCCCATCAAATGACTTTGAAATTATACTAATTTTTGCTGAATATTAAAAAAAAACACGTGAAATCCCAGCCCTGACCCTGACCCGGTCACTTTTTGTTTACAAACTTCACCCCGAGCTACGTGGATCCACGTTGCCCAAACCACTTTTTTACCGTTTTTCAAATCCACATTGATTCCAGAGATCAATGGAAATGGACGATCAAAACGGTGTTCCCCACTATCCGATGCTTCTCAATGTGACCCATATCGATATGACGTCACGAGCAGATGATATTCGTGCCGGGCTCATCGACACTTTTCTCAATTTGGAGCGAGTTGACAAGAATTTGTATTTGTGAGTTTCTACATATCCGAAATCTTTCAAAAAATCCATAAATTTGTTTTTCAGAGCTCGTCATTTGCTGAAAGGACGCAACTCACTTCCAGTTGTCTATGGAGGACAAGTCATTGGACAGGCTCTTTCGGCAGCCACGGCAACTGTTGAAGTTGGATTTGTTCCGAATAGTCTTCACAGCTATTTTGTGCAAAGTGGAAATGTGGATCGTCCAATCCTTTATCAAGTTGATCGGATTCGCGATGGCAAGAGTTTCTGTACTCGGCTGGTGAAGGCGTTGCAAGATGGAGAAGCAATCTTTACAGTTCAAATTTCTTTCCATCGGGTATGTTGGTTTTGAGTTTGAATGTTTAGTTTCTTAATCTTTTTTATTTTCAGCCAGAAGCCGATTCCATCGTTCATCAGCTTCCGATGCCAGAAGTTCCAGCTCCGGATAGTTTAGAGGATCTCTCGGACACTTTTGAAAGAATCAAGAAAAATGCGAATATTCCACCTGCTGCACTCGCTATGATTGGATTTAAGCAGAAAGAGATTCCACCTGCATTCTTCAGAATTTTCTCAGTGAGCTCTCTCAACATGTTTTATGGATCAATAAACAAAAATATTTCAGTTCCGCCCAGTCGACATTGATTCCTATCTTTGTCTAAAGAAAGATGACATTCACAGTGCTGGTCACGGACATCCGACTGATGCCTACCGTTCGTATGTGTGGATTAAAGCTAATGAGAACATTGGAGATGATCCACGCCTTCATATGGCCGCTGCCGCTTATATTTCTGATGCCACGATGATTGAGACGGCGTTGAGACCACACTCAAAGTAAGTTTTCAAGAAGTTATGTCCCTTGTCAGAATTGCTGGATAGAGAAATGATTGTCATCCGATTTTTGGACAGATTAGAACTGGCCTAATAAGAACTCACGAACTGAGAACTATGCTTTATCAGAACCAGTCGGTCATCGGCGCTCCGCGCCTCCTACCGCCTGGCTTCACTTTTTTTTTGGAAATGAAAAAATTGGGAAAAGTTTTACGGGGGTTATTATATTCACGTGGCCCCCTGTGCGTCTCTCTCCCCAATGGAAATTTTCGAAAAGGCCTGAAAACGTGGTTTTTCGAACCTGGTGACCTCATTTTTCTTCCTTTCAAAATTTTAAACAGACGGGCATCATCTCGAAAGAATTCTACGCTCAGCTGTCTAAGTTACAGAGAAATCGGTTCAGTACAAATCTCGCTAGGGCCGGCGACACACACACACACACGGACAGACAGACAGACAGAAGTTCTTGATTGTTATTAGTAAAGATTGCCTGAAGAACGAATGCTTCTGATCTAATCTTTTAAACGAATTCAAACTGGCCTGATTTTAACTGAACGGAAGAGAACTGAAAGAATCCAAAGTGCTCAAAAAAAAGTATTCCAAATATGATGTGGTGATCGCTGGTGGAAAAACCACAAAAATGGTCTTCAAAAAGTTTCTTATTCAGGAATTGTTATTCTTGAGAGTCAGCTCTGATTCGTTTCATTCCCGGATATCATAAGAAAAGTTCCGGTTTGCCCAAAGTTCTAAATGGAGGATGCAAGGAGCACCGTAAGCTAGCGTGCAACACGTTGAAAAATCACAATCGTGGTTCTTTAAAAAGTTCTTGTTCGGACAGTTCTTAGGAAGTGTGGTTCTTATGAGAATCGGTTTTGATTCATTGCATTCTTATCCGGTTGTATTTCATGAGACCAGTTCTGATTTGCCCAAAACTCCGATCAGATACAGCATTCATTACAACAATTCTGATTATAGTTATCACTGAAAACATTCCTCCGTTTCAATCACCAAAAGCGCTTTCTATTTGCAATATCTGATTTTCAAACATCCCTATTTTCCAGACGTGGATTCATACCATCAATGGCTCTGACACTGGATCACTCCATCTGGATGCACACTGGTAACTTCCGTGTGGATGACTGGCTTCTCTACGAGAACCATTCAACTATTGCTGGCGGTGGACGTAGTCTTATCGAAGGAAAGTTGTGGACTCGGGACGGACGTCTGGTGTTCTCAACGACCCAAGAAGCGCTCATCCGTGCACACAAAAAACGCCCCAGCGCTTCTCCTTCACCGGCCAAACAATGATAGAAAGAGAGTGGAAACAAATCATAAATACTTGGAGAACATTTTTATTTTATTTATTCGTTTCAACTTTAAAACTTCGATCAAATTATGAACGGACATTCGTGTAGTGTTTTAAATGGAATGATCTCTTTCTTTTTTGTTCAAAATAATATGTTTTGAGAAAAATAAATGTTTAGATGTATTGATATTGGTATTGAGAACGGGTGCAGAAGAACAAATATGTAAAGCGTGTGAGGAGAGATTATGAGGAATATATGGGGATTCAGGAACAAAACACAAGAATTTATTCAATGGATTCTGGAGTTGGTGCGAAGCTGTTCTCCATGTTATTGAATCCACTGAGAAGAGTACAAATCATCCGAGTGTATTCTCCAGATGTTGATTGGCAAATGTCGTGCTCCAAAGGACGTTGATATTTGCGCTTGTACTCGAGTGAGATGTCTTGCAAGTCGATCTGAAAATTGAAGGAATTCGTCTTGAAATTATTTTGATTTTCTTACCTCACTGCGGCTGACACAGATTCTGATGATAGTAGTTTGATCGACACGCTCTGCAGTCATTGCAGTGCGGAGCTTCTCGGCGAAGTAGATTTGAACGCTTCGAGATACACGAGCTGAAAATTTCAGATTAGTTGTAGTCTCTATTATTTGTAGGCATACCAATAGTCTGAAGAATCAAGCGAATCTCTGAATGAATGTTTTTGTTGCGACGAATAAGAGATTCAATATCCATCATATCTCTGCGAGCCTCATCAACTTTATCCAATACAGTTCCAATATGTTTCCATGAATGTCCAATGAACAACTCTTCGAACATGCTCACATTCTTTGCAATATCATCAATTGTATTGGTTGTAAGAATCTTGACATGTTTCTCAACCAACTCATCGTTGACACGAACACCAAGTCCCTCTTCACGATTGTTGCAAAGCAAGAGGCTTAACATTTTTCCGACGACACCTTCCACCTGAAGCCCTTTGGTTAGTTTCTGGGATTAACAATAATATGAATACCTTGACAGTGATATCCTTATCAAGAGATTTGCGATAATCCACTTGGTAGGTGTCACGAAGAGCACGCAGCTGCTGAAAGCATTTTGGGGGGTGAACTTTAGCCATCTGAAAGGGGTCTTACACGTGGTGAGCGAGTGCACGCGATTTCGATAGCAACTGAACGATCGCCATGGCGGTTGGAGAGAGATTTGTAGACGCATTGAGCATCATAGTTTGGTGCAGGCTTGAAGAGAGCCTGACACATTTCAAAGAAGAAACCACCGCATTCTTCTTCAAGATCTTCGAGAAGCTTCTGAAAAGTCTGTTTTGTTAAAATTGGGCCCATCAGTTATGAGATACAAACCCTGCTGTACATGTCCTCATAAGCTCCCAAAATCTTCTGACGTTGGAAGTTATTGTGATAGAGAACGGTGTTTATGATAGTCTGATCCTTGGTCTCTGAAAATGGGATAAAAAAGATAAAAATAATCTGTGACGTAACAAATACCAAGTCCATGAAGAGAAGAACGAAGAGTCTCAGAAGCCTGAACTGGATGAAAATCCGGAGAGCTTGGACCATAAATAGTCCCGCGAAGATCCTCGTATTGAGATTCGTACATTTGGAAGATCATTGGAATATTTTTAGAACGATGGCTGTTTTCCGAGTCGATCGACGAGCCGGTAGAAAGTGTCTGAAATAGAACGGAAATTGGACAGAAAAAAAAATAGTCGATGGATAAAAAAATAATTTCCGGGGTGGAATGGAAAAAGGTGTGTGAGCGTATAGATTATAAATGGAATAGGGAGAGAGAAGGCGGGACCTCTCGGAAGTTTCGTGACATGAATATTTGAGTTGGATAAGTTTCGATGTATACACTTGTTTATGTGTAAAGAAGAGACTCCACATGAAACAAGAATCACATGGAGAGAAGAGTCTGGAAAAGCTTTGAGCTAGCTTTTGACCTAGATATTCCACCTTCAAGTTTCCAGAAATCTGAATTTTTAAGTGAAAGTTCTTAGATGTCCTAGGTGCAATGAAAAAGCTCTCAAAATGAAAAGAATGGCTGTAGGCGCCTATTTATATACTGGATTTAAAATCTATCCATACATAAATATTTATGATCCACGCCTCCTTATTTTCTCATTTGACCAATGGATTATTCTGAGATAAACCACTGTATAAAGTTATTATCAAATGGATAAGCTAAGGGTAAAACAAAAAGTACTCAACTATTGACGCAAACTGATGAAGATCCGATATCTCAGACGGAGTTATATAGTCCGACTATAGAAGCCATTGAAATCTTGTTTTCATGGGCGGTCAGCCGGATTTTTTAGATGACTAACTGTGAAAAACAGTGAGTGAGTAAGATTTGGAAATCCTTCAATAAAGCATTGTAATGTCTCGAAGTGATAATGAATCATTATTAATGAAGAGGACATCACATTTTGTTATTTTGTAACTCAACAACATTGGTTTCATACTATAACTCTTATAAGTTATAAAATATAATTTCTAACTTGGATAACATAAATTATGTATCACAAGTATCAAAAAGTGGTTCACTAATAAAATGTTTACCTTTATATGGTCAAAATTGTTCTAGTTATTTATTTTTTTTAACCATTGTTCTCTTAGATTAATACTGGCCTAAACCGACGATGTAGAAGGGCTCTTCTAATACGGTTCTCACAGCATATAACTCAAATGGCATAACTTATTGTAACATGATAAGACAGCGTTTAAGTATTTAAATTGAAAATGTTAAAAAATTTACTTAAAATTTAAAATGTAAGTTTAAATGTTATTTAAAAATTTCACAGCTCTAAAAACTAGTTTTTTTGAAAGAAGAAGATCTTCACAAGTTTTTATGAATCATAAACTCATTTCTGATCACTTGAGCTCTCAATATGAATTTCAAAACTCCTCCCAGCACGTGGCTCTTTTCCAACTTTTTGATCTATGTCTGTTTATCAGTTACCACATTTCAAACCGACGCCTAACGTGGAATAAGAAATGTGTACATCTTGTCTATTTATGTTGAAACCAGACCAAAGACAGAAAATTCATATTATGTCTAACATCAAACCACACATTTCTTACCATATTTTTCACTCGAGAGGCCAAAGAATTATGAGAGTTAAATGCAAGACGCGGGGCACGTTGTCTTGTAGATTCCGTAGAACTACTTGCCATTCAGTTTGGAGGAGAAAAATATAGATAGCCGAAATTCAATGTGTGTGTACGACTGATTGGATATATATCAACTGATACCGGATTATACGACACAGAGTTTGTTGCGAGGGAGAAAAGAGGAGGAGGAGCCGAGAAGAGAATGCAACCGACGGAGGGGACGGATAATTGATGGGGAAGCTTCTAGAGAGAGAGAGAGGTGGAGTCCGAAAGAGGGCATGACACGACACAACTATCATAGGACTAGGAGAAAAGATTAAGAGGTGATAGATTAAGAATGTATAGAATATACATTCATTTTGGTAACAATAGATTCCCTTATGGATTTGCTTAATCTGAAGCCATAGAGATGATCTTAAAACTCTGAAAAAGAGAGATGGAGATATGTTTATTATAGAAAGATTTTATAGTTTTTAGATGGTTTCCGGTTTTTGGCAGATGGCTTGTGTTATGCTCATTAGATGAAGATGGATCCTTATGGTTGCCAAGAAGGCAGAAACAGAAAATTCTAAGATTAATTTGGAAAAAAACTCTGTTAGATCGGCGTTGCATGAAGGATTTGGTTCAAAAGAGAGATGAGGGTTACATTGCATTATAGGTGCCTTTGTATTGAAGGGTGCTCTTCATTTTTCGGAAGAGATTTCCGAAAGTTTGTGTTTTTGATTGGCGGATCACAAAATCGGAAGGATGTATGGAATCAAACTGAAACCTTAGAAAACAAGCATACTGGAGGGTTTCGTTCTCTTATCCGGATAGGCTCCTAGACTGCGACTATATTACAGGTGCCCTTCTATTGAGAATGCCGTTTCCATACAGTAGGTCACACATGTTCTGGGATGCTTTTTTGGATCATACCAAACATTTTTCTCAAATACGGTTTGTAAACATTAGTCCCTATCTCTAAAATAATACCAGAAAAATCAGAAGAACATTCATTTTACAAAAGTTGATTCTCATAAAATCACAGCTTTTCTCTAATCCAACAATTCTAAAAAAAACTGTCTGAGAAGTTATAACATCCCACCCTCACTTCTCAAAAATCTTGGATGTTACAATTCGTTAAAAACGTGATCGTTCAAAACAACCACTTAGTTAGATCTCTATTCATTCCCACCCTTCCCATCATCAAACAACTTTGGATTTTCAAAGACTTAACTCCCCCACTCTTCTTCCTTCAATTTTCAATATTCTCACATCCTCCAGACTAATTCATAATTCAAAGTTGTTGACGATGTCCATTTTCAAGATAATATCTTTTTTGGTGATGACCATTTCTAATTTCTGGTTGGAAACTTTCAGTTTTGAATTTTCAGAATTCTAAAATTTCGTCACAAAAACAAGAAGCCAGTTAAAGTTTGCGTATTTACAACGTCAGGAGAATTCCGGTTAACACATCGAATAACCGATCACGATGGAGATGTTCATCCTATTAACTTAAAACTTCAAAGATTATTTTGATTGAATTTCAAGACGATTTCAGATTATCTAGGAGTTTTATTCGAATCTTTTGCCTACGTCAACAAAGCTGTCACATGCGGATGGATTATATTGACTCTCTATCTTTTTCAGAGAGATAATGGATTAAAGGGGACAAGAAGGGCTGACTTACTCAGAGAGATTAGGGATTCTGAGTTAGAGCTAAGGTAGTTGAAAACAAGTTTAAGGAATTTTTTGGTGTTGTTCGATTTTCTAGTGGTAATGGTCTATGGTATTTTTCTGTGAAAGCTTATTTTCTGTGAAAAATTCAAAAGAAAATGGAAGAAGTTTGCATATTAAAACAACCAAAGATGCCAAAAAGTTTAAAATTTGCAAATGTCTCGAAAAGTGTGTGACGACGCCCAAAAACAACCTCGGAATGTCTAATCCCCACCTTTCATCTCTTCTAGACTAGACTTCTTCTGGAAAGTTCCAGATAACTTGTTCAATTTCTAAAATGTAAAAATGCGAAACTATAACACGAATCAATTTTCATGAGAAATGATAAATAGATAATGTGGAAGGAAATCTAGGAACTGGCTGAGCCGAATCATAGAGTTTCCGGACTACGATGATTCTTGATTTATTTTTTCTTCATTTTATAAAAACACACTGAACACATAATAACTCACCCGATCGCGATCAGCTCTTGTAACCTCAATGCTTATGCTTCGATCAGTGCTCATTGTCATTATTCTGGAAATATGGGAAAATTAGAATTAGTATTTGGCATAGGGGAGAGAAAAGCAAACGATTGTTAAAAATGAGTTGAGACAAAACTCGAATAGAATGGCACGTTCTACCAGCGTCCACGAGTAGCTGAAACACTTCAAATAAGACAAAAGCGGAGCAATATTCAATTTAACTGGAGATCGTCTACAAGCTAGAAAACTTTGTGTATGAACTAAAAAAAATGAAGATATCCTTAAGAAAACGAACTGTTCAATCAGAATAGATACGCTCATATTAACATGAATAATGCCAAGATATAGGAGAAAATTCTTGAGAAATTACCTAGAACCACGTTTATTACTTTTCTGCAGAACTTTCTATGAGTAGAAGATCTCAAGAAATGGTGGAAAGATTGGCATTTCCTTTTCAAAGATCCCATTGTGTACATGATCAAAAACCTTATCACTCATCCTATTATCACATTCACAAATCCTATTCTCATTAACAAAAGAAATGATTAGTTAATCTGTTTTATGTTTCAATAAGAAAAAAAAAGAGAAATGAGACACTCCATCTATTCATCCAAATACCAGACACATATTTATATATGTGTTCTCTCTAAGCCGCCCGGAGGGATAATCACTTGATTATGCGTCGTCGCCATTTAATTTGTCCCGAGTAGCGATTTCAGATTGGTGACGAAAGCAGGCTCACACACTGAAAGCACCCATCGAAAACAGAAAGTTGGGAGGAGAAAGAAGAGTAGGATAAATATATAGATGCGAAGAAAACAGGAAATTTTCACAGGAGATGTGTGAGTGAGGCACATCCGCCACTTTCATCCGATTTAGCAGAACGACTAATGACTGATAAACGAATGAAGTAATCAAGCAAAATAAAAAAATGGCTAGTTTTATGAACCGCGGATGAATGTGTCATGTGGATTCCAGTTTGAAATTTTCATCACCAATCACAGGAAGACTAAATAGACTAAACAAATCATCTAGTTTAAATTACGACATTCAGAACCTGATTATAAAAAGAAACCTGATTATAATTTTGACTACTTTTTCCAGTCCTATACTTCCTTTCAGAATACCAAAAACACATTCCATTCTTCAGAAAACAACATCGTTTGTTGTCATTTTGATATAAAGTTGTTTCTCTTTTTTCTTGATTTTTTTCAAAAGTACATCCAGGTTCTGAATGTCTTGAATTGAACTAGAAGATCTGTTTTGTCTATTCCAGGCTTTCTCTAGTCCTATACTTTCTTTCAGAATACCAAAAACACATTCCATTCTTCAGAAAACAACATCGTTTGTTGTCATTTTGATAGAAAGTTGTTTCTCTTTTTTCTTGATTTTTTTCAAAAGTACATCCAGGTTCTGAATGTCTTAAATTGAACTAGAAGATTTGTTTTGTCTATTCCAGGCTTTCTCTAGTCCTATACTTCCTTTCAGAATACCAAAAACACACTCTATTCTTCAGAAAACAACATCGTTTGTTGTCATTTTGATATAAAGTTGTTTCTCTTTTTTCTTGATTTTTTTCAAAAGTACATCCAGGTTCTGAATGTCTTGAATTAAACTAAAAGATTTGTTTAGTCTATTCCAGGCTTTCTCTAGTCCTATACTTCCTTTCAGAATACCAAAAACACACTCTATTCTTCAGAAAACAACATCGTTTGTTGTCATTTTGATATAAAGTTGTTTCTCTTTTTTCTTGATTTTTTTCAAAAGTACATCCAGGTTCTGAATGTCTTAAATTGAACTAGAAGATCTGTTTTGTCTATTCCAGGCTTTCTCTAGTCCTATACTTCCTTTCAGAATACCAAAAACACATCCTATTCTTCAGAAAACAACATCGTTTGTTGTCATTTTGATATACAGTTGTTTCTCTTTTTTCTTGATTTTTTCAAAAGTACATCCAGCTTCTGAATGTCTTAAATTGAACTAGAAGATTTGTTTTGTCTATTCCAGGCTTTCTCTAGTCCTATACTTCCTTTCAGAATACCAAAAACACACTCTATTCTTCAGAAAACAACATCGTTTGTTGTCATTTTGATATACAGTTGTTTCTCTTTTTTCTTGATTTTTTCAAAAGTACATCCAGGTTCTGAATGTCTTGAATTAAACTAAAAGATTTGTTTAGTCTATTCCAGGCTTTCTCTAGTCCTATACTTCCTTTCAGAATACCAAAAACACACTCTATTCTTCAGAAAACAACATCGTTTGTTGTCATTTTGATATAAAGTTGTTTCTCTTTTTTCTTGATTTTTTCAAAAGTACATCCAGCTTCTGAATGTCTTAAATTGAACTAGAAGATTTGTTTTGTCTATTCCAGGCTTTCTCTAGTCCTATACTTCCTTTCAGAATACCAAAAACACATCCTATTCTTCAGAAAACAACATCGTTTGTTGTCATTTTGATATACAGTTGTTTCTCTTTTTTCTTGATTTTTTCAAAAGTACATCCAGCTTCTGAATGTCTTAAATTGAACTAGAAGATTTGTTTTGTCTATTCCAGGCTTTCTCTAGTCCTATACTTCCTTTCAGAATACCAAAAACACACTCTATTCTTCAGAAAACAACATCGTTTGTTGTCATTTTGATATAAAGTTGTTTCTCTTTTTTCTTGATTTTTTTCAAAAGTACATCCAGGTTCTGAATGTCTTGAATTAAACTAAAAGATTTGTTTAGTCTATTCCAGGCTTTCTCTAGTCCTATACTTCCTTTCAGAATACCAAAAACACATTCCATTCTTCAGAAAACAACATCGTTTGTTGTCATTTTGATATAAAGTTGTTTCTCTTTTTTCTTGATTTTTTCAAAAGTACAATCAGGTTCTGAATGTCTTGAATTAAACTAAAAGATTTGTTTAGTCTATTCCAGGCTTTTTCTAGTCCTATACTTCCTTTCAGAATACCAAAAACACATTCCATTCTTCTGAAAACAAAATCGTTTGTTGTCATTTTGATATAAAGTTGTTTCTCTTTTTTCTTGATTTTTTCAAAAGTACATCCAGGTTCTGAATGTCTTAAATTAAACTGGAAGATCTATTGTGTCTATTCCAGGCTTTCTCTAGTCCTATACTTCCTTTCAGAATACCAAAAACACATTCCATTCTTCTGAAAACAACATCGTTTGTTGTCATTTTGATATAAAGTTGTTTCTCTTTTTTCTTGATTTTTTCAAAAGTACATCCAGGTTCTGAATGTCTTAAATTGAACTAGAAGATCTGTTTTGTCTATTCCAGGCTTTCTCTAGTCCTATACTTCCTTTCAGAATACCAAAAACACATTCCATTCTTCAGAAAACAACATCGTTTGTTGTCATTTTGATATAAAGTTGTTTCTCTTTTTTCTTGATTTTTTTCAAAAGTACATCCAGGTTCTGAATGTCTTAAATTGAACTAGAAGATCTGTTTTGTCTATTCCAGGCTTTCTCTAGTCCTATACTTCCTTTCAGAATACCAAAAACACATCCTATTCTTCAGAAAACAACATCGTTTGTTGTCATTTTGATATACAGTTGTTTCTCTTTTTTCTTGATTTTTTCAAAAGTACATCCAGCTTCTGAATGTCTTAAATTGAACTAGAAGATTTGTTTTGTCTATTCCAGGCTTTCTCTAGTCCTATACTTCCTTTCAGAATACCAAAAACACACTCTATTCTTCAGAAAACAACATCGTTTGTTGTCATTTTGATATAAAGTTGTTTCTCTTTTTTCTTGATTTTTTCAAAAGTACATCCAGCTTCTGAATGTCTTAAATTGAACTAGAAGATTTGTTTTGTCTATTCCAGGCTTTCTCTAGTCCTATACTTCCTTTCAGAATACCAAAAACACATCCTATTCTTCAGAAAACAACATCGTTTGTTGTCATTTTGATATACAGTTGTTTCTCTTTTTTCTTGATTTTTTCAAAAGTACATCCAGCTTCTGAATGTCTTAAATTGAACTAGAAAATTTGTTTAGTCTATTCCAGGCTTTCTCTAGTCCTATACTTCCTTTCAGAATACCAAAAACACACTCTATTCTTCAGAAAACAACATCGTTTGTTGTCATTTTGATATAAAGTTGTTTCTCTTTTTTCTTGATTTTTTCAAAAGTACATCCAGCTTCTGAATGTCTTACATTGAACTAGAAGATTTGTTTTGTCTATTCCAGGCTTTCTCTAGTCCTATACTTCCTTTCAGAATACCAAAAACACATCCTATTCTTCAGAAAACAACATCGTTTGTTGTCATTTTGATATACAGTTGTTTCTCTTTTTTCTTGATTTTTTCAAAAGTACATCCAGCTTCTGAATGTCTTAAATTGAACTAGAAGATTTGTTTTGTCTATTCCAGGCTTTCTCTAGTCCTATACTTCCTTTCAGAATACCAAAAACACACTCTATTCTTCAGAAAACAACATCGTTTGTTGTCATTTTGATATAAAGTTGTTTCTCTTTTTTCTTGATTTTTTCAAAAGTACAATCAGGTTCTGAATGTCTTGAATTAAACTAAAAGATTTGTTTAGTCTATTCCAGGCTTTTTCTAGTCCTATACTTCCTTTCAGAATACCAAAAACACATTCCATTCTTCAGAAAACAACATCGTTTGTTGTCATTTTGATATAAAGTTGTTTCTCTTTTTTCTTGATTTTTTCAAAAGTACAATCAGGTTCTGAATGTCTTGAATTAAACTAAAAGATTTGTTTAGTCTATTCCAGGCTTTTTCTAGTCCTATACTTCCTTTCAGAATACCAAAAACACATTCCATTCTTCTGAAAACAAAATCGTTTGTTGTCATTTTGATATAAAGTTGTTTCTCTTTTTTCTTGATTTTTTCAAAAGTACATCCAGGTTCTGAATGTCTTAAATTAAACTGGAAGATCTATTGTGTCTATTCCAGGCTTTCTCTAGTCCTATACTTCCTTTCAGAATACCAAAAACACACTCTATTCTTCAGAAAACAACATCGTTTGTTGTCATTTTGATATAAAGTTGTTTCTCTTTTTTCTTGATTTTTTCAAAAGTACAATCAGGTTCTGAATGTCTTGAATTAAACTAAAAGATTTGTTTAGTCTATTCCAGGCTTTTTCTAGTCCTATACTTCCTTTCAGAATACCAAAAACACATTCCATTCTTCTGAAAACAACATCGTTTGTTGTCATTTTGATATAAAGTTGTTTCTCTTTTTTCTTGATTTTTTCAAAAGTACATCCAGGTTCTGAATGTCTTAAATTAAACTGGAAGATCTATTGTGTCTATTCCAGGCTTTCTCTAGTCCTATACTTCCTTTCAGAATACCAAAAACACATCCCATTCTTCAGAAAACAAAATCGTTTGTTGTCATTTTGATATAAAGTTGTTTTTCTTTTTTCTTGATTTTTTCAAAAGTACATCCAGGTTCTGAATGTCTTAAATTAAACTGGAAGATCTATTGTGTCTATTCCAGGCTTTCTCCAATCCTATACTTCCTTTCAGAATACCAAAAACACATTCCATTCTTCAGAAAACAACATCGTTTGTTGTCATTTTGATATAAAGTTGTTTCTCTTTTTTCTTGATTTTTTCAAAAGTACATCCAGGTTCTGAATGTCTTAAATTAAACTGGAAGATCTATTGTGTCTATTCCAGGCTTTCTCCAATCCTATACTTCCTTTCAGAATACCAAAAACACAT
This sequence comes from Caenorhabditis doughertyi, assembly GCA_963572265.1. Classification (NCBI taxonomy): domain Eukaryota; kingdom Metazoa; phylum Nematoda; class Chromadorea; order Rhabditida; family Rhabditidae; genus Caenorhabditis; species Caenorhabditis doughertyi. Next base: position 491,334 of record OY751557.1, read on the forward strand.
TCCATTCTTCTGAAAACAACATCGTTTGTTGTCATTTTGATAAAAAGTTGTTTCTCTTTTTTCTTGATTTTTTCAAAAGTACATCCAGGTTCTGAATGTCTTAAATTAGACTAGAAGATTTGTTTAGTCTATTCCAGGCTTTCTCTAATCCTATACTTCCTTTCAGAATACCAAAAACACATTCCATTCTTCTGAAAACAACATCGTTTGTTGTCATTTTGATATAAAGTTGTTTCTCTTTTTTCTTGATTTTTTCAAAAGTACATCCAGGTTCTGAATGTCTTAAATTAAACTAGAAGATATGTTTAGTGTATTCCAGGCTTTCTCTATTCCTATACTTCCTTTCAGAATACCAAAAACACATCCCATTCTTCAGAAAACAAAATCGTTTGTTGTCATTTTGATATAAAGTTGTTTTTCTTTTTTCTTGATTTTTTCAAAAGTACATCCAGGTTCTGAATGTCTTGAATTGAACTGGAAGATCTATTGTGTCTATTCCAGGCTTTCTCCAATTCTATATTTCCTTTCAGAATACCAAAAACACATTCCATTCTTCTGAAAACAACATCGTTTGTTGTCATTTTGATAAAAAGTTGTTTCTCTTTTTTCTTGATTTTTTCAAAAGTACATCCAGGTTCTGAATGTCTTGAATTGAACTGGAAGATCTATTGTGTCTATTCCAGGCTTTCTCCAATTCTATATTTCCTTTCAGAATACCAAAAACACATTCCATTCTTCTGAAAACAACATCGTTTGTTGTCATTTTGATATAAAGTTGTTTCTCTTTTTTCTTGATTTTTTCAAAAGTACATCCAGGTTCTGAATGTCTTAAATTAAACTAGAAGATTTGTTTAGTCTATTCCAGGCTTTCTCTAGTCCTATACTTCCTTTCAGAATACCAAAAACACATCCCATTCTTCAGAAAACAAAATCGTTTGTTGTCATTTTGATATAAAGTTGTTTTTCTTTTTTCTTGATTTTTTCAAAAGTACATCCAGGTTCTGAATGTCTTGAATTGAACTGGAAGATCTATTGTGTCTATTCCAGGCTTTCTCCAATTCTATATTTCCTTTCAGAATACCAAAAACACATTCCATTCTTCTGAAAACAACATCGTTTGTTGTCATTTTGATATAAAGTTGTTTCTCTTTTTTCTTGATTTTTTCAAAAGTACATCCAGGTTCTGAATGTCTTAAATTAAACTAGAAGATTTGTTTAGTCTATTCCAGGCTTTCTCTAGTCCTATACTTCCTTTCAGAATACCAAAAACACATTCCATTCTTCTGAAAACAACATCGTTTGTTGTCATTTTGATAAAAAGTTGTTTTTCTTTTTTCTTGATTTTTTCAAAAGTACATCCAGGTTCTGAATGTCTTAAATTAAACTGGAAGATCTATTGTGTCTATTCCAGGCTTTCTCTAATCCTATACTTCCTTTCAGAATATCAAAAACACATTCCATTCTTCTGAAAACAACATCGTTTGTTGTCATTTTGATATAAAGTTGTTTCTCTTTTTTCTTGATTTTTTCAAAAGTACATCCAGGTTCTGAATGTTTTAAATTAAACTAGAAGATATGTTTAGTGTATTCCAGGCTTTCTCTAGTCCTATACTTCCTTTCAGAATACCAAAAACACATTCCATTCTTCTGAAAACAACATCGTTTGTTGTCATTTTGATATAAAGTTGTTTCTCTTTTTTCTTGATTTTTTCAAAAGTACATCCAGGTTCTGAATGTCTTAAATTAAACTGGAAGATCTATTGTGTCTATTCCAGGCTTTCTCTAATCCTATACTTCCTTTCAGAATATCAAAAACACATTCCATTCTTCTGAAAACAACATCGTTTGTTGTCATTTTGATATAAAGTTGTTTCTCTTTTTTCTTGATTTTTTCAAAAGTACATCCAGGTTCTGAATGTTTTAAATTAGACTAGAAGATTTGTTTAGTCTATTCCAGGCTTTCTCTAGTCCTATACTTCCTTTCAGAATACCAAAAACACATTCCATTCTTCAGAAAACAACATCGTTTGTTGTCATTTTGATATAAAGTTGTTTCTCTTTTTTCTGGTTTTTTTTAAAAGTACATCCAGGTTCTGAATGTCTTAAATTAGACTAGAAGATTTGTTTAGTCTATTCCAGGCTTTCTCTAGTCCTATACTTCCTTTCAGAATACCAAAAACACATTCCATTCTTCAGAAAACAACATCGTTTGTTGTCATTTTGATATAAAGTTGTTTCTCTTTTTTCTTGATTTTTTCAAAAGTACATCCAGGTTCTGAATGTCTTAAATTAAACTGGAAGATCTATTGTGTCTATTCCAGGCTTTCTCTAATCCTATACTTCCTTTCAGAATATCAAAAACACATTCCATTCTTCTGAAAACAACATCGTTTGTTGTCATTTTGATATAAAGTTGTTTCTCTTTTTTCTTGATTTTTTCAAAAGTACATCCAGGTTCTGAATGTCTTAAATTAAACTGGAAGATCTATTGTGTCTATTCCAGGCTTTCTCTAATCCTATACTTCCTTTCAGAATACCAAAAACACATTCCATTCTTCTGAAAACAACATCGTTTGTTGTCATTTTGATATAAAGTTGTTTCTCTTTTTTCTTGATTTTTTCAAAAGTACATCCAGGTTCTGAATGTTTTAAATTAGACTAGAAGATTTGTTTAGTCTATTCCAGGCTTTCTCTAGTCCTATACTTCCTTTCAGAATACCAAAAACACATTCCATTCTTCAGAAAACAACATCGTTTGTTGTCATTTTGATATAAAGTTGTTTCTCTTTTTTCTTGATTTTTTCAAAAGTACATCCAGGTTCTGAATGTTTTAAATTAAACTAGAAGATTTGTTTAGTCTGTTCCAGGCTTTCTCTAGTCCTATACTTCCTTTCAGAATACCAAAAACACATTCCATTCTTCAGAAAACAACATCGTTTGTTGTCATTTTGATATGAAGTTGTTTCTCTTTTTTCTTGATTTTTTCAAAAGTACATCCAGGTTCTGAATGTCTTTAATTAAACTAGAAGATTTGTTTAGTCTATTCCAGGCTTTCTCTAGTCCTATACTTCCTTTCAGAATACCAAAAACACATCCCATTCTTCAGAAAACAAAATCGTTTGTTGTCATTTTGATATAAAGTTGTTTTTCTTTTTTCTTGATTTTTTCAAAAGTACATCCAGGTTCTGAATGTCTTGAATTGAACTGGAATATCTATTGTGTCTATTCCAGGCTTTCTCCAATCCTATACTTCCTTTCAGAATACCAAAAACACATTCCATTCTTCTGAAAACAACATCGTTTGTTGTCATTTTGATATAAAGTTGTTTCTCTTTTTTCTTGATTTTTTCAAAAGTACATCCAGGTTCTGAATGTCTTAAATTAGACTAGAAGATTTGTTTAGTCTATTCCAGGCTTTCTCTAGTCCTATACTTCCTTTCAGAATACCAAAAACACATTCCATTCTTCAGAAAACAACATCGTTTGTTGTCATTTTGATATAAAGTTGTTTCTCTTTTTTCTGGTTTTTTTTTAAAAGTACATCCAGGTTCTGAATGTCTTAAATTAAACTGGAAGATCTATTGTGTCTATTCCAGGCTTTCTCTAGTCCTATACTTCCTTTCAGAATACCAAAAACACATCCCATTCTTCAGAAAACAAAATCGTTTGTTGTCATTTTGATATAAAGTTGTTTTTCTTTTTTCTTGATTTTTTCAAAAGTACATCCAGGTTCTGAATGTCTTGAATTGAACTGGAAGATCTATTGTGTCTATTCCAGGCTTTCTCCAATCCTATACTTCCTTTCAGAAAACCAAAAACACATTCCATTCTTCTGAAAACAACATCGTTTGTTGTCATTTTGATATAAAGTTGTTTCTCTTTTTTCTTGATTTTTTCAAAAGTACATCCAGGTTTTGAATGTCTTAAATTAAACTAGAAGATCTATTGTGTCTATTCCAGGCTTTCTCTAATCCTATACTTCCTTTCAGAATACCAAAAACACATTCCATTCTTCTGAAAACAACATCGTTTGTTGTCATTTTGATATAAAGTTGTTTCTCTTTTTTCTTGATTTTTTCAAAAGTACATCCAGGTTCTGAATGTCTTAAATTAAACTGGAAGATCTATTGTGTCTATTCCAGGCTTTCTCTAATCCTATACTTCCTTTCAGAATATCAAAAACACATTCCATTCTTCTGAAAACAACATCGTTTGTTGTCATTTTGATATAAAGTTGTTTCTCTTTTTTCTTGATTTTTTCAAAAGTACATCCAAGTTCTGAATGTCTTAAATTAAACTAGAAGATTTGTTTAGTGTATTCCAGGCTTTCTCTAGTCCTATACTTCCTTTCAGAATACCAAAAACACATTCCATTCTTCAGAAAACAACATCGTTTGTTGTCATTTTGATATAAAGTTGTTTCTCTTTTTTCTTGATTTTTTCAAAAGTACATCCAGGTTCTGAATGTCTTAAATTAAACTAGAAGATTTGTTTAGTCTGTTCCAGGCTTTCTCTAGTCCTATACTTCCTTTCAGAATACCAAAAACACATTCCATTCTTCAGAAAACAACATCGTTTGTTGTCATTTTGATATGAAGTTGTTTCTCTTTTTTCTTGATTTTTTCAAAAGTACATCCAGGTTCTGAATGTCTTAAATTAAACTGGAAGATCTATTGTGTCTATTCCAGGCTTTCTCCAATCCTATACTTCCTTTCAGAATATCAAAAACACATTCCATTCTTCTGAAAACAACATCGTTTGTTGTCATTTTGATATAAAGTTGTTTCTCTTTTTTCTTGATTTTTTCAAAAGTACATCCAGGTTCTGAATGTTTTAAATTAGACTAGAAGATTTGTTTAGTCTATTCCAGGCTTTCTCTAGTCCTATACTTCCTTTCAGAATACCAAAAACACATTCCATTCTTCAGAAAACAACATCGTTTGTTGTCATTTTGATATAAAGTTGTTTCTCTTTTTTCTGGTTTTTTTTAAAAGTACATCCAGGTTCTGAATGTCCTAAAGTAGACTAGAAGATTTGTTTAGTCTATTCCAGGCTTTCTCTAGTCCTATACTTCCTTTCAGAATACCAAAAACACATTCCATTCTTCAGAAAACAACATCGTTTGTTGTCATTTTGATATAAAGTTGTTTCTCTTTTTTCTTGATTTTTTCAAAAGTACATCCAGGTTCTGAATGTCTTAAATTAAACTGGAAGATCTATTGTGTCTATTCCAGGCTTTCTCTAATCCTATACTTCCTTTCAGAATATCAAAAACACATTCCATTCTTCTGAAAACAACATCGTTTGTTGTCATTTTGATATAAAGTTGTTTCTCTTTTTTCTTGATTTTTTCAAAAGTACATCCAGGTTCTGAATGTCTTAAATTAAACTGGAAGATCTATTGTGTCTATTCCAGGCTTTCTCTAATCCTATACTTCCTTTCAGAATACCAAAAACACATTCCATTCTTCTGAAAACAACATCGTTTGTTGTCATTTTGATATAAAGTTGTTTCTCTTTTTTCTTGATTTTTTCAAAAGTACATCCAGGTTCTGAATGTTTTAAATTAGACTAGAAGATTTGTTTAGTCTATTCCAGGCTTTCTCTAGTCCTATACTTCCTTTCAGAATACCAAAAACACATTCCATTCTTCAGAAAACAACATCGTTTGTTGTCATTTTGATATAAAGTTGTTTCTCTTTTTTCTTGATTTTTTCAAAAGTACATCCATTTTCTGAATGTTTTAAATTAAACTAGAAGATTTGTTTAGTCTGTTCCAGGCTTTCTCTAGTCCTATACTTCCTTTCAGAATACCAAAAACACATTCCATTCTTCAGAAAACAACATCGTTTGTTGTCATTTTGATATGAAGTTGTTTCTCTTTTTTCTTGATTTTTTCAAAAGTACATCCAGGTTCTGAATGTCTTTAATTAAACTAGAAGATTTGTTTAGTCTATTCCAGGCTTTCTCTAGTCCTATACTTCCTTTCAGAATACCAAAAACACATCCCATTCTTCAGAAAACAAAATCGTTTGTTGTCATTTTGATATAAAGTTGTTTTTCTTTTTTCTTGATTTTTTCAAAAGTACATCCAGGTTCTGAATGTCTTGAATTGAACTGGAAGATCTATTGTGTCTATTCCAGGCTTTCTCCAATCCTATACTTCCTTTCAGAATACCAAAAACACATTCCATTCTTCTGAAAACAACATCGTTTGTTGTCATTTTGATATAAAGTTGTTTCTCTTTTTTCTTGATTTTTTCAAAAGTACATCCAGGTTCTGAATGTCTTAAATTAGACTAGAAGATTTGTTTAGTCTATTCCAGGCTTTCTCTAGTCCTATACTTCCTTTCAGAATACCAAAAACACATTCCATTCTTCAGAAAACAACATCGTTTGTTGTCATTTTGATATAAAGTTGTTTCTCTTTTTTCTGGTTTTTTTTTAAAAGTACATCCAGGTTCTGAATGTCTTAAATTAAACTGGAAGATCTATTGTGTCTATTCCAGGCTTTCTCTAGTCCTATACTTCCTTTCAGAATACCAAAAACACATCCCATTCTTCAGAAAACAAAATCGTTTGTTGTCATTTTGATATAAAGTTGTTTTTCTTTTTTCTTGATTTTTTCAAAAGTACATCCAGGTTCTGAATGTCTTGAATTGAACTGGAAGATCTATTGTGTCTATTCCAGGCTTTCTCCAATCCTATACTTCCTTTCAGAAAACCAAAAACACATTCCATTCTTCTGAAAACAACATCGTTTGTTGTCATTTTGATATAAAGTTGTTTCTCTTTTTTCTTGATTTTTTCAAAAGTACATCCAGGTTTTGAATGTCTTAAATTAAACTAGAAGATCTATTGTGTCTATTCCAGGCTTTCTCTAATCCTATACTTCCTTTCAGAATACCAAAAACACATTCCATTCTTCTGAAAACAACATCGTTTGTTGTCATTTTGATATAAAGTTGTTTCTCTTTTTTCTTGATTTTTTCAAAAGTACATCCAGGTTCTGAATGTCTTAAATTAAACTGGAAGATCTATTGTGTCTATTCCAGGCTTTCTCTAGTCCTATACTTCCTTTCAGAATACCAAAAACACATTCCGTTCTTCTGAAAACAACATCGTTTGTTGTCATTTTGATATAAAGTTGTTTCTCTTTTTTCTTGATTTTTTCAAAAGTACATCCAAGTTCTGAATGTCTTAAATTAAACTAGAAGATTTGTTTAGTGTATTCCAGGCTTTCTCTAGTCCTATACTTCCTTTCAGAATACCAAAAACACATTCCATTCTTCAGAAAACAACATCGTTTGTTGTCATTTTGATATAAAGTTGTTTCTCTTTTTTCTTGATTTTTTCAAAAGTACATCCAGGTTCTGAATGTCTTAAATTAAACTAGAAGATTTGTTTAGTCTGTTCCAGGCTTTCTCTAGTCCTATACTTCCTTTCAGAATACCAAAAACACATTCCATTCTTCAGAAAACAACATCGTTTGTTGTCATTTTGATATGAAGTTGTTTCTCTTTTTTCTTGATTTTTTCAAAAGTACATCCAGGTTCTGAATGTCTTAAATTAAACTAGAAGATTTGTTTAGTCTGTTCCAGGCTTTCTCTAGTCCTATACTTCCTTTCAGAATACCAAAAACACATTCCATTCTTCTGAAAACAACATCGTTTGTTGTCATTTTGATATAAAGTTGTTTCTCTTTTTTCTTGATTTTTTCAAAAGTACATCCAGGTTCTGAATGTCTTAAATTAAACTGGAAGATCTATTGTGTCTATTCCAGGCTTTCTCTAGTCCTATACTTCCTTTCAGAATACCAAAAACACATTCCATTCTTCAGAAAACAACATCGTTTGTTGTCATTTTGATATGAAGTTGTTTCTCTTTTTTCTTGATTTTTTCAAAAGTACATCCAGGTTCTGAATGTCTTAAATTAAACTGGAAGATCTATTGTGTCTATTCCAGGCTTTCTCTAGTCCTATACTTCCTTTCAGAATACCAAAAACACATTCCATTCTTCAGAAAACAACATCGTTTGTTGTCATTTTGATATAAAGTTGTTTCTCTTTTTTCTTGATTTTTTCAAAAGTACATCCAGGTTCTGAATGTCTTAAATTAAACTGGAAGATCTATTGTGTCTATTCCAGGCTTTCTCTAGTCCTATACTTCCTTTCAGAATACCAAAAACACATTCCATTCTTCAGAAAACAACATCGTTTGTTGTCATTTTGATATGAAGTTGTTTCTCTTTTTTCTTGATTTTTTCAAAAGTACATCCAGGTTCTGAATGTCTTAAGTTAAACTAGAAGATTTGTTTAGTCTGTTCCAGGCTTTCTCTAGTCCTATACTTCCTTTCAGAATACCAAAAACAGATTCCATCCTTCTGAAAACAACATCGTTTGTTGTCATTTTGATATAAAGTTGTTTCTCTTTTTTCTTGATTTTTTCAAAAGTACATCCAGGTTCTGAATGTCTTAAATTAAACTGGAAGATCTATTGTGTCTATTCCAGGCTTTCTCTAGTCCTATACTTCCTTTCAGAATACCAAAAACACATTCCATTCTTCAGAAAACAACATCGTTTGTTGTCATTTTGATATAAAGTTGTTTCTCTTTTTTCTTGATTTTTTCAAAAGTACATCCAGGTTCTGAATGTCTTAAATTAAACTAGAAGATTTGTTTAGTCTGTTCCAGGCTTTCTCTAGTCCTATACTTCCTTTCAGATTACCAAAAACACATTCCATTCTTCAGAAAACAACATCGTTTGTTGTCATTTTGATATAAAGTTGTTTCTCTTTTTTCTTGATTTTTTCAAAAGTACATCCAGGTTCTGAATGTCTTAAATTAAACTAGAAGATCTATTGTGTCTATTCCAGGCTTTCTCTAGTCCTATACTTCCTTTCAGAATACCAAAAACACATTCCATTCTTCAGAAAACAACATCGTTTGTTGTCATTTTGATATGAAGTTGTTTCTCTTTTTTCTTGATTTTTTCAAAAGTACATCCAGGTTCTGAATGTCTTAAATTAAACTAGAAGATTTGTTTAGTCTGTTCCAGGCTTTCTCTAGTCCTATACTTCCTTTCAGAATACCAAAAACACATTCCATTCTTCTGAAAACAACATCGTTTGTTGTCATTTTGATATAAAGTTGTTTCTCTTTTTTCTTGATTTTTTCAAAAGTACATCCAGGTTCTGAATGTCTTAAATTAAACTGGAAGATCTATTGTGTCTATTCCAGGCTTTCTCTAGTCCTATACTTCCTTTCAGAATACCAAAAACACATTCCGTTCTTCTGAAAACAACATCGTTTGTTGTCATTTTGATATAAAGTTGTTTCTGTTTTTTCTTGATTTTTTCGAAAGGACATCCAGGTTCTGAATGTCTCAAACTAACCTAGAAGATTTGTTTAGTCTATTCCAGGCTTTCTCTAGTCCTATACTTCCTTTCAGAATACCAAAAACACATTCCATTCTGTTGTGGAGATAATGCTATTACTCCTCAACCTTTACAGTCTAGCTCGTAGACCCGGTCTTATATAAAAAGATTACCAATGGTGGATTAGGAAGTCTCTTAGAGAATAATAGCGTGACCGCCCGCTCTCATTACTTTATCTCTGATCGTTATCACCTTTGACCTTCGAAACGTGGCAATGTCAACGATGGAAGTAAAGTTGCCAGAATTCAGTATTAGAAGTTAATTCCCTCCGGACGACAACTCTCAACTAATCGCTCTCCTCATGGCTTCTTCTGCTCCTGTTGTGAATCCATCGAACGACCGTCAAGTGGTAAAAGGTATCTATTAGTCTCTTGAGATATTCCTAATAAATTATTGGTAATTATTGTTGTTATTTCTTTGCAATGTGTTTCCCCATCCTCGGAGCAGTTCGGGTTCACCTACCCTAGGAATTGCTTCGACATGGTGCATCGACCGGGGTTCCAAGAACCAAGGTGGATCGGGATAGCTTGCTCGGAAATAACTTCAGTAAAAGCGCAAAATTGTTAGGCGTTTAGGCGTAGGTAAATAGCTTCTAATCTCACCAATTTATTCTTATCGAAGAATACATTTCTCTAACTCGTAGAGACACCGAGACTCTATTGAGAGCCTCCTTTTCGATAAAGCAAATTCGTGCTTTCTGTTGCTGTCAGAGCTCAGGTGGGGTCTGAGCGTGTGGCATCTTACAGTAACCAAGCAGGACGTCCAATCAATGACGTTTCCCCGACGAGATTATTTTCGTAATTCAAAAATTCCACTGAACTTTCGATATAACACATTGTGTTTCGACACAACGGTCTCGTTCCTGCTAAATTCAAAAAACATAGTAGACTAATCGTAGTCTCAAAATCTGAATAATCGTATTCAAATGGCAATGATCGCATTGTTTAAAGGGTCGTCAGGATCAAGAGTGATAATCGTTTTCACTCACAGTACTTCTAATCGTAGAAGCATAACTTTCGTTTCCTTCTAGTCGTAGAAGCAGACATCGTTAGCATCATGACCTTCACTTCGTAAAGAATCCAACACATAATGCAAAAAGGTCGCAAAATCAATCGTTTCAATAAGTGTGGCACCGGATCGTAAATGTCAGATGTCGGGTCCATCGTGGATAAAGGTTAGCTTCAGAACATCAAGACAGCGAAAGGACTTGATTGCATAAAACTGCCACTGGAGCGCCTCCGACCTCCACACTTATTCGTTTTACTCTGGGAATACCAGTTATTCTAGTTGATGGAAAGAATTGAGAAAGGCGCCAAAGTATCAAATCTGGAAAAAGACTGGAACCAACTGGTAGGAATATATGTAGCTGACAGGAAGATAGGTACAACTTCCGCATATGTTCTCCATCGTGGATCCTAGACGTCTAAATGAATCTTCCGAAAACGTCGCGAAGAATAGACGTTAAACTACGTTCTTGGCTAAACTGTTGGCAGACAGTATCCATGAACACGTTATATACGATCATCTGCATCACCAACGAATCGTTTTTTTAATCATCAACCATAAAAATACAGACGGAAATCTCGTTTTCCGAGGAACTCAATTATGCGAAACCACAAAATTCGATCTCATCATTTGACGTGAGTAAAATGACGTTTCACATCCGTGGACCCCGCGGAGGCCAAGGTCAAGGTTAGTAAACCAGAGCAGGGAGATCGAGTGATAAGGAAGAATACAATCAAACGAAAATCAGTTTCGATTATCATCGACATCAACCGAACAGTCTTCGACTCTAAACGCCCCAATGACCAAAAAACGCTCTCCACAACAAAAGAAAACGAAGGTGAACGCACCTTCTATGAAGTCCATCAAGTCTTCTGTTACAAAGCAGTTGACAAAGGTGAGAACTCTTATTACGTTAATCGAACGTCTTCTCTCGTCGGAGAGAACAAATCGGAACATAACCGCACTCGGCGGATATCGAACACAACTGTGCGATGCACTGCTAACTCTTGAAGGACTGCCCGAGTTCATCGAGGAAAAGCTCCAAGAAAACCCTCTTCTCGACAATCTCTTCAATCGTGAAGATATGGAGAAACATTTGGAGCTTCGTGGGTATGCAGCTCTTAAAGAAAGACTCCTGGCCGTCATGGAAGAATTCGATTTAGCTGCACAAGCAGTTAAAACATCATCATCTTCCGGTCATTCTTCTCATTCGACTCCGAAAAAATCTGACTCATCGGAGTCACGCAAAACGGAAGCATCGGCTTCTAATCTTGGACATTCGGATCCTGTCCTTCGTGCTAAAAATCCATTGGATGGTGATTCGTCCACCTCATCTCAAAGGGATGCTGAGTTCATTGATTTGTTGACAACAAGAATGGGTTCAATTGAACAAACTCAAACCATTCTGCTTGAATCCAATGATCTCATTAAAAAGGTTCTCAACAATCTCCAATTGCAACTTGCTGGAATATCGAAAAATGCGAATGGAAAATCAATCGGTCCGATTGCGGAGGGGGAATCAATCAGTCTGAACGAGGCTCCGGCAACTAAATCTCCAAACTCTATTCCGAAATCCAATGAAGGATGGCAGTGTACTGGGTTCAACGCATCCACAGGTCGACCAGTATTCAATCCAGTTCCAACAATTGATGAGCACGACCGTAATTGTACGGATCAACATCAAAACAAGGAAGTTTTCTCGGAGGCTACACCACCCACTTCAGCTGGATCGAGAGTATCGACTCTCAACAACTCTTCTTCCCAAGTTAAACCGTCTCCCATCCTGGCAACAAATACAATCAATTCTATTTCCAATACAATTGCTCCATTCGACGGAAATTCAGATGACTATCCTTTATTCCGACAAATGTTTGATCTATTAGTCCATGAAAATGATGAAATTCCGATTACTATGAAACACGCTCTTCTTCTAAAGCTTCTCATCGGAGAAGCAAAAACCATGATGCGGTCTCCAGGAATCTCTTCAGAAGATTATAACACCTTGCGAGAGAATTTGGATCGCCAATTCAACAACACCGTTGACTCCAAGCGCCAACATATGGATCAATTGAGTCGATTCTCTTTCGATGAGGAGAATTTTGACACGATAGAGAAACAGCTCAATCAATATTGCGTCCTCGCGAACACTCTTCGCAATAAAGGCTGTAATACCGATGATCCTATCTTTTTGGACAACTTCATTCAAAAGTTGCCTGAAAAAATCATGGGTGCTGTTTTTAAGAAGAATCAAGGGAAAGAACGCACATTTAAGGAGCTAACAGATTACACTTACCAAATCATCACCGAAAAACGGGCAATAGAGAACGCTAGGGACAGAAAGAAGACTATGATCCGATCCAGTGAAGTCTACGCCTTCCAAACCAAATCTTCGCATTCAGAGCAAGAAAATAATAAAGTTGGTCGCAACTTTAAAGCTTACAAATGCCACTATTGTGAGAAAAACGGTCATACCGCTCTCCGATGCGAACTGCCACTACAACGGAAATTGAAAGTGATTGAAAACAAGAAGTTGTGTTCGAATTGTCTTTCCCCTAATCATACAGTTGAAAAGTGTGCCTCAAAAGGATCATGTTTCGTTTGCAACGAACGTCATCACACCGGTCTTTGTCCAGGGAAAGCAAACGATAAAAAGGATAAATCAGGAGGAGCATCTCACAATAGTTCAAAGTTATTTCGACAAGAGGAGGACCGAACCTCCGCAAATAATTAATTCGGAACTCCCCAACAACGTGTTGAATTCGTCAACACATAGAGTTCCAACCACGTTGCAATCGGCAACATCTTCTTCTCCTTCTTATAGATTAGAATCGTCTAATCATGTCGTGTTGAATTCGTCAACAAACCAACGTTCTGTAACGACAGAAGATTCATCGGAATCAACAAAACAATTGTCGGCACCTACCGCGGGTACCAATTCCGTTCATTCTTCCAACGGGAAGAATAATCTTCTTTATAATAAATTTCAGTTAGTCGGTAATAGTGAATCATTGGATTCCGAAAACATCATACCCGACTCATTGGATAAAGATATCCTTCAAATCAATGTCTGTCGTGACATTAAACATGAAAGTACATTACCGTTCATGACCCTAAGGACTCCACAAGGACATACTCTACTTGCTCTGGTAGATAGTGGAGCCTCAACATCTATCATTTCAACACAAGCCGCGTCAAAGCTCAATCTCAAAGTCGTCGGACAACGATCGCTTAGCTTTCGGGATTCCTCACGGATAGTCAACAAGAAAACTGCAGTTTCTATAGATTGGAAGTGATGGAGCACAGAAAGAAACGATGGGCGGCAATTCTACCAAGTTATGATAAGATGCACATTCGGTTCATCGCACCGACTCCATCCAAAACGGAGTATCAGGAATTAGAAGAGCTCCAAATCGATACGAATCCAATCAAAGAATTTCAACGTTTTGATGGATTACCAATCGACATACTTCTAGGGAACAACATTTTGGGTAACATGAAACCAAAAATGTACACTCTTTCCTCTGGAAGGTTGGTAACTCGTACCACATTAGGAACAATCGTGTATCCACCAGTAAAAACCGAATCACTCGTACAAGTTCATCACGTCAATCAAATCAATGTATCGGGATCACATGAGCGTATCGTCGCTCAAAACAAGAACAAGTCGGTTTTTCCATGCAAATCTAGAAAAAATATGTCCAATACAAAACTGTCCCAACTAGTGGAGCAACTTTGGAATCTAGAACTCATGGGTATGGAACCCCCCGAAATCGTCAATAATAAGAAGAAATTGAACGAAGAACTTATCGAAAGTTTCAAGAAATCATCAACTCGTGATGAATCCAACATTATCCAAGTAGCCTTTCCATTCAACGGAAGAGAAAGTCAACTGAAAGACAACCTCGCTGTCGCCATCAAACGACTAGAGTCTTTACTTCGTTCACAATCAGAACACGTGCGAAAAGCGTATCATGATATCATTGTAACACAACAAACATCTGGTATCATTGAAGAAGTAACAGACGACATGGAGTCAGTCGGACCCACCTATTATATTCCTCATCGCGTTGTAGTAAAAGAAGATTCAAATACTACTAAATTACGAATTGTATTGGATGCGTCTTCACACGCCAAAGGGGAACTATCCTTGAATGATTGCATTCATCCTGGTCCGTCAATCCTTCAAAAAATAATGGGAATATTAATAAGAAGTCGTCTTTCCAAATATCTCTTCATTTCGGATCTGGAAAAAGCGTACCACAACGTGAGGGTACAGTCCAAATACAGGAACGCAACTCGTTTCTTATGGCTGAAAGATCCAACGAAAGGACCAACAAAGGATAATATTGTGATCTATCGGTTCACACGACTACCATTTGGTGTCACTTGTTCACCGTTTTTGTTAGCCATCACTATCCTTTTATACTTGGATATCGATCCAAGCCCAATAAACGAAAAGATTGTAGAAAATTTGTATGTCGACAATATTTTGGTCACATCAAATGATTTCAACGAAGTCCAAACTTTCTATGATCAACTCAAAACCAAATTTGCAAAAATGCATATGAATGCTCGAGAATTCCTGTGCAATTCAGAAGAGGTAATGCAAGTCATCAAAAGTGAAGATTGTGCACCGAGTCGAATTAACAAGCTATTGGGACATATCTGGAATAGCGTAATGGATACAATTACGATCAAGATTGCAACTCCTCCAACAGGAACCCCAACCAAAAAAGAAATAGTCGCATTTCTCGCTAAAAATTACGATCCAACCGGAATCATCGCACCTCTCGTGGTGCAAGTGAAGAAACTTATCGTGCTATTATGGGAACACGATCTCAAATGGAAAGACCCCATTCCAGAATCGCTGATGCCAATGTGGCTGACTATTACGAAACAATTCACGAATACAGCATATACAGTGCCACGGCAATTAGTGTCGGAGTACAATTATACCAGTGTACAATTGATCATTTTCTCCGATGCATCCAAAGACCATTATGCTACTGCCGCCTACTTAAGATTCAGCTATCCAGATAGAAGCTATCGAGCTCAATTGATTTCCGCCAAATCAAGGATAAAGCCTGGAAGAGTCGGCATTACTATTCCACAGTTAGAATTGTTAGCTCTTCAAACAGCAACAAACATGGCTATCACTCTGATCGCAGAGCTTCACTTAACCATCGAGAAGATCACATTTTTTAGTGATAATACATGTGTCCTATATTGGGTACTGCATCGCGTTAGCAGTCAGATAGGATTGAAATGGGCTGCCAATCGGGTAGCCACAATACATGCAAACCTACAGAAGTTAACCGAACTTCAACTGAACCCAGAAGTGCGATACGTGCCAACAAGTGTCAATCCAGCGGACATCGCGACTCGTGGAAGTTCCCTTCAAGACCTTAAAAACAATGAATTGTGGCACCAGGGTCCAACCTTTCTCAAACAAGATGAGAAATTTTGGCCAAAAACGTTGGAAACCAGCCCTGAAGATGTACAAACATTTCATTTATTCGTGTCTGAAGATACAAATCAAGTTCTATCTCGAGAACTTCATGGAAACAATCCATCAAAGATAGATTATCCATCACAATTTGTAAATTCGTTACAAACAGAAGTCGTAGAAGATCTACCCATCGTGCCCTACTCGAGGACACATAACTTGCTGAAATTGGTTACAATAACCAACTATGTGCTCAAATTCGTCCACAATTGCATAGCAAAACGAAACAATCGGTTTCAAGATAGGACATATCTCTATCAGTCTTCAACATTGAAAAACTATGAAGATGCGGCAAGAGACAATGATGAAGTAAAAAAGCGAAGAATCACTCGAAACTTCATTATTAAGTATCATTACGATGATGCCAAGGATCGCCTTGGTTTACAAATACCCGAACGGCTACGACCAAAATTGGATACAGATGAGCTATACCATCATATCAGACCATTTGTCAATTCAAAACATCATAAGCACACGGATGCGATGAAAAATCCAATAATTATTATTGGTAAACATCCTTTGGCTCTACTCTTGGTAATGGAATCCCATATCGCACATTTCCACCAAGGAGTTAAAGATGTCATTTCGGACATCCAACGCAAATACTGGATTGAAAAGATAGGAACACTCGTCAGAAAAGTTCGAAAAAAGTGTATCACCTGCCAAAAAATACACGGAAAACCTTTCAAATATCCTTATGCCGAAGTGCTACCGTCTATCCGAAGCCAACTCGTATGTCCATTCGCGTTCATCGGACTCGACTATTTTGGCCCTTTACGATACAAAGCAAAAAATGAAGATGGAAAAGTATGGGTCCTGCTTGTCACTTGCCTCGTCACACGAGCAGTACACTTGGAAATCGTCCAAGATAACACAACACATAGCTTTTTGTTGGCATTAAAGCGTTATTTCGGACGCCGAGGAGTCCCACAAACCATTTTATCGGATAACGCTCCGACCTTCAAATTAGGATACAAAATGGTTAATTCGGATATCAAAACAATGATCAACAAAAGTTTAACGTTGACATCATTCCTCGCGGAAAAGGAGATCGAAATAAAACTAATCACTCCCTTTTCCCCATGGCAAGGAGGAATATATGAGCGAATCGTCGCTATCGTCAAAAACATGATCAATAAAGTCATTGGAAAAATTCGAGTTTCGTATCTCGAGCTGGAAAGTCTGCTTATCGAAGCAGAAGGAATACTCAATTCAAGACCGATTACAACGAACAAAATTCACATCTCCGACGCAGAACCAATAAGACCAGTCGATTTTCTCATAACTAAAGCATTTCTAGCCATTCCTGAATCCTATCAATCAATTGCTGAAAGTATTAAACCTGGAGAAACGGAAAAGAATACAAGACGATTACTCGAATCGTTAGCAGCAGTAAGAGAGAGTCTATGGAATGTTTTCGCGAAAGAATATTTTGCCCTGTTACGAGAATCAACAATACGCCCAGCTGCTCATTCGGACCAAAAACCAACACCTGGAACCATAGTTTTAATCGTGACTGAAAAGGTTCCACGTTATCAATGGCCCATCGGGGTCATACAAAAACTAATCCTATCAGAAGATGGACAAATACGGAAAGTGGAAGTGAATTGTGGAACCAAAACACTCCGGAAATCAGTTAGTCATTTGATACCGCTCGAAGTACCAATTGAAACGGAGCAACATAAACAATCAGTTACCGATACTCAAGACACTACAAAACCAGATGCATCGGCATCTACAGTCAAACTCATCACAGGTCGCAAACGATCCCGACCATATCTTCATCGCAAAGCCAAAGAAGATAAGTTAAGAATCATATCACTCGTATCGTCGAGTACGCAACCGTCACCATCTGAGTCCTTGGATTCTAACTCATAACAAACTTCTACACTACCGTGAGAAGTTCGTTTCCTGCCTCCCCCCAGTGTTGTGGAGATAATGCTATTACTCCTCAACCTTTACAGTCTAGCTCGTAGACCCGGTCTTATATAAAAAGATTACCAATGGTGGATTAGGAAGTCTCTTAGAGAATAATAGCGTGACCGCCCGCTCTCATTACTTTATCTCTGATCGTTATCACCTTTGACCTTCGAAACGTGGCAATGTCAACGATGGAAGTAAAGTTGCCAGAATTCAGTATTAGAAGTTAATTCCCTCCGGACGACAACTCTCAACTAATCGCTCTCCTCATGGCTTCTTCTGCTCCTGTTGTGAATCCATCGAACGACCGTCAAGTGGTAAAAGGTATCTATTAGTCTCTTGAGATATTCCTAATAAATTATTGGTAATTATTGTTGTTATTTCTTTGCAATGTGTTTCCCCATCCTCGGAGCAGTTCGGGTTCACCTACCCTAGGAATTGCTTCGACACATTCTTCAGAAAACAACATCGTTTGTTGTCATTTTGATATAAAGTTGTTTCTCTTTTTTCTTGATTTTTTCAAAAGTACATCCAGGTTCTGAATGTCTTAAATTAAACTAGAAGATTTGTTTAGTCTGTTCCAGGCTTTCTCTAGTCCTATACTTCCTTTCAGAATACCAAAAACACATTCCATTCTTCAGAAAACAACATCGTTTGTTGTCACTTTGATATAAAGTTGTTTCTCTTTTTTCTTGATTTTTTCAAAAGTACATCCAGGTTCTGAGTGTCTTAAATTAAACTAGAAGATCTGTTTAGTCTATTCCAGGCTTTCTCTAGTCCTATACTTCCTTTCAGAATACCAAAAACACATTCCATTCTTCAGAAAACAACATCGTTTGTTGTCATTTTGATATAAAGTTGTTTCTCTTTTTTCTTGATTTTTTCAAAAGTACATCCAGGTTCTGAATGTCTTAAATTAAACTAGAAGATTTGTTTAGTCTGTTCCAGGCTTTCTCTAGTCCTATACTTCCTTTCAGAATACCAAAAACACATTCCATTCTTCAGAAAACAACATCGTTTGTTGTCATTTTGATATAAAGTTGTTTCTCTTTTTTCTTGATTTTTTCAAAAGTACATCCAGGTTCTGAATGTCTTAAATTAAACTAGAAGATTTGTTTAGTGTATTCCAGGCTTTCTCTAGTCCTATACTTCCTTTCAGAATACCAAAAACACATTCCATTCTTCAGAAAACAACATCGTTTGTTGTCATTTTGATATAAAGTTGTTTCTCTTTTTTCTTGATTTTTTCAAAAGTACATCCAGGTTCTGATTGTCTTAAATTAAACTAGAAGATTTGTTTAGTCTGTTCCAGGCTTTCTCTAGTCCTATACTTCCTTTCAGAATACCAAAAACACATTCCATTCTTCAGAAAACAACATCGTTTGTTGTCATTTTTATATAAAGTTGTTTCTCTTTTTTCTTGATTTTTTCAATAGTACATTCAGGTTCTGAATGTCTTAAATTAAACTAGAAGATTTGTTTAGTCTATTCCAGGTTTTCTCTAGTCCTATACTTCCTTTCAGAATACCAAAAACACATTCCATTCTTCTGAAAACAACATCGTTTGTTGTCATTTTGATATAAAGTTGTTTCTCTTTTTTATTGATTTTTTCAAAAGTACATCCAGGTTCTGAATGTCTTAAAATAAACTAGAAGATTTTTTTAGTCTATTCCAGGCTTTCTCTAGTCCTATACTTCCTTTCAGAATACCAAAAACACATTCCATTCTTCTGAAAACAAAATCGTTTGTTGTCATTTTTATATAAAGTTGTTTCTCTTTTTTCTTGATTTTTTCAAAAGTACATCCAGGTTCTGAATGTCTTAAAATAAACTAGAAGATTTTTTTAGTCTATTCCAGGCTTTCTCTAGTCCTATACTTCCTTTCAGAATACCAAAAACACATTCCATTCTTCAGAAAACAACATCGTTTGTTATCATTTTGATATAAAGTTGTTTCTCTTTTTTCTGGTTTTTTTTTAAAAGTACATCCAGGTTCTGAATGTCTTAAATTGAACTAGAAGATCTATTGTGTCTATTCCAGGCTTTCTCTAATCCTATACTACCTTTCAGAATACCAAAAACACATTCCATTCTTCAGAAAACAACATCGTTTGTTGTCATTTTGATATAAAGTTGTTTCTCTTTCTTCTTGATTTTTTCAAAAGTACATCCAGGTTCTGAATGTCTTAAATTGAACTAGAAGATTTGTTTAGTCTATTCCAGGCTTTCTCTAGTCCTATACTTCCTTTCAGAATACCAAAAACACATCCCATTCTTCAGAAAACAACATCGTTTGTTGTCATTTTGATATGAAGTTGTTTCTCTTTTTTCTTGATTTTTTCAAAAGTACATCCAGGTTCTGAATGTCTCAAATTAAACTAGAAGATTTGTTTAGTCTATTCCAGGCTTTCTCTAGTCCTATACTTCCTTTCAGAATACCAAAAACACATCCCATTCTTCAGAAAACAACATCGTTTGTTGTCATTTTGATATAAAGTTGTTTCTCTTTTTTCTTGATTTTTTTCAAAAGTACATCCAGTTTCTGAATGTCTTAAATTAAACTAGAAGATTTGTTTAGTCTATTCCAGGCTTTCTCTAGTCCTATACTTCCTTTCAGAATACCAAAAACAGATTCCATCCTTCTGAAAACAAAATCGTTTGTTGTCATTTTTATATAAAGTTGTTTCTCTTTTTTCTTGATTTTTTCAAAAGTACATCCAGGTTCTGAATGTCTTAAAATAAACTAGAAGATTTGTTTAGTCTATTCCAGGTTTTCTCTAGTCCTATACTTCCTTTCAGAATACCAAAAACAGATTCCATCCTTCTGAAAACAAAATCGTTTGTTGTCATTTTTATATAAAGTTGTTTCTCTTTTTTCTTGATTTTTTCAAAAGTACATCCAGTTTCTGAATGTCTTAAATTAAACTAGAAGATTTGTTTAGTCTATTCCAGGTTTTCTCTAGTCCTATACTTCCTTTCAGAATACCAAAAACAGATTCCATCCTTCTGAAAACAAAATCGTTTGTTGTCATTTTTATATAAAGTTGTTTCTCTTTTTTCTTGATTTTTTCAAAAGTACATTCAGGTTCTGAATGTCTTAAATTAAACTAGAAGATTTGTTTAGTCTATTCCAGGTTTTCTCTAGTCCTATACTTCCTTTCAGAATACCAAAAACACATTCCATTCTTCTGAAAACAACATCGTTTGTTGTCATTTTGATATAAAGTTGTTTCTCTTTTTTATTGATTTTTTCAAAACCACATCCAGGTTCTGAATGTCTTAAAATAAACTAGAAGATTTTTTTAGTCTATTCCAGGCTTTCTCTAGTCCTATACTTCCTTTCAGAATACCAAAAACACATTCCATTCTTCTGAAAACAAAATCGTTTGTTGTCATTTTTATATAAAGTTGTTTCTCTTTTTTCTTGATTTTTTCAAAAGTACATCCAGGTTCTGAATGTCTTAAAATAAACTAGAAGATTTTTTTAGTCTATTCCAGGCTTTCTCTAGTCCTATACTTCCTTTCAGAATACCAAAAACACATTCCATTCTTCTGAAAACAACATCGTTTGTTGTCATTTTTATATAAAGTTGTTTCTCTTTTTTCTTGATTTTTTCAAAAGTACATCCAGGTTCTGAATGCCTTAAAATTAACTAGAAGATTTTTTTAGTCTATTCCAGGCTTTCTCTAGTCCTATACTTCCTTTCAGAATACCAAAAACACATTCCATCCTTCTGAAAACAAAATCGTTTGTTGTCATTTTTATATAAAGTTGTTTCTCTTTTTTTTTTGATTTTTTCAAAAGTACAACCAGGTTCTGAATGTCTTAAATTAAACTAGAAGATTTGTTTAGTCTATTCCAGGCTTTCTCTAGTCCTATACTTCCTTTCAGAATACCAAAAACACATTCCATCCTTCTGAAAACAAAATCGTTTGTTGTCATTTTTATATAAAGTTGTTTCTCTTTTTTCTTGATTTTTTCAAAAGTACAACCAGGTTCTGAATGTCTTAAATTAAACTAGAAGATTTGTTTAGTCTATTCCAGGCTTTCTCTAGTCCTATACTTCCTTTCAGAATACCAAAAACACATTCCATCCTTCTGAAAACAAAATCGTTTGTTGTCATTTTTATATAAAGTTGTTTCTCTTTTTTCTTGATTTTTTCAAAAGTACAACCAGGTTCTGAATGTCTTAAATTAAACTAGAAGATTTGTTCAGTCTATTCCAGGCTTTCTCTAGTCCTACACTTCCTTTCAGAATACCAAAAATACATTCCATCCTTCTGAAAACAAAATCGTTTGTTGTCATTTTTATATAAAGTTGTTTCTCTTTTTTCTTGATTTTTTCAGAAGTACATCCAGGTTCTGAATGTTTTAAATTAAACTAGAAGATTTGTTTAGTCTATTCCAGGCTTTCTCTAATCCTATACTTCCTTTCAGAATACCAAAAACAGATTCCATTCTTCTGAAAACAACATCGTTTGTTGTCATTTTGATATAAAGTTGTTTCTCTTTTTTCTTGATTTTTTCAAAAGTACATCCAGGTTCTGAATGTCTTAAATTAAACTAGAAGACTTGTTTGGTCTATTCCAGGCTTTCTCTAGTCCTATACTTCCTTTCAGAATACCAAAAACACATTCCATTCTTCTGAAAACAACATCGTTTGTTGTCATTTTGATATAAAGTTGTTTCTCTTTTCTCTTGATTTTTTCAAAAGTACATCCAGGTTCTGAATGTTTTAAATTAAACTAGAAGATTTGTTTAGTCTATTCCAGGCTTTCTCTAATCCTATACTTCCTTTCAGAATACCAAAAACACATTCCATTCTTCTGAAAACAAAATCGTTTGTTGTCATTTTTATATAAAGTTGTTTCTCTTTTTTCTTGGTTTTTTTTAAAAGTACATCCAGGTTCTGAATGTTTTAAATCAAACTAGAAGATTTGTTTAGTCTATTCCAGGCTTTCTCTAATCCTATACTTCCTTTCAGAATACCAAAAACACATTCCATTCTCCTGAAAACAAAATCGTTTGTTGTCATTTTTATATAAAGTTGTTTCTCTTTTTTCTTGATTTTTTCAAAAGTACATCCAGGTTCTGAATGTCTTAAAATAAACTAGAAGATTTGTTTAGCCTATTCCAGGCTTTCTCTAGTCCTATACTTCCTTTCAGAATACCAAAAACACATTCCATCCTTCTGAAAACAACATCGTTTGTTGTCATTTTGATATAAAGTTGTTTCTCTTTTTTCTTGATTTTTTCAAAAGTACATTCAGGTTCTGAATGTCTTAAATTAAACTAGAAGACTTGTTTAGTCTATTCCAGGCTTTCTCTAGTCCTATACTTCCTTTCAGAATACCAAAAACACATTCCATCCTTCTGAAAACAAAATCGTTTGTTGTCATTTTGATATAAAGTTGTTTCTCTTTTTTCTTGATTTTTTCAAAAGTACATTCAGGTTCTGAATGTCTTAAATTAAACTAGAAGACTTGTTTAGTCTATTCCAGGCTTTCTCTAGTCCTATACTTCCTTTCAGAATACCAAAAACACATTCCATCCTTCTGAAAACAAAATCGTTTGTTGTCATTTTTATATAAAGTTGTTTCTCTTTTTTCTTGATTTTTTCAAAAGTACATTCAGGTTCTGAATGTCTTAAATTAAACTAGAAGATTTGTTTAGTCTATTCCAGGCTTTCTCTAATCCTATACTTCCTTTCAGAATACCAAAAACACATTCCATCCTTCTGAAAACAACATCGTTTGTTGTCATTTTGATATAAAGTTGTTTCTCTTTTTTCTTGATTTTTTCAAAAGTACATTCAGGTTCTGAATGTCTTAAATTAAACTAGAAGACTTGTTTAGTCTATTCCAGGCTTTCTCTAGTCCTATACTTCCTTTCAGAATACCAAAAACACATTCCATTCTTCTGAAAACAACATCGTTTGTTGTCATTTTGATATAAAATTGTTTCTCTTTTTTCTTGATCTTTTCAAAAGTACATCCAGGTTCTGAATGTCTTAAATTAAACTAGAAGATTTGTTTAGTCTATTCCAGGCTTTCTCTAGTCCTATACTTCCTCTCAGAATACCAAAAACACATTCCATTCTTCTGAAAACAACATCGTTTGTTGTCATTTTGATATAAAGTTGTTTCTCTTTTTTCTTGATTTTTTCAAAAGTACATTCAGGTTCTGAATGTTTTAAATTAAACTAGAAGATTTGTTTAGTCTATTCCAGGCTTTCTCTAATCCTATACTTCCTTTCAGAATACCAAAAACACATTCCATCCTTCTGAAAACAAAATCGTTTGTTGTCATTTTTATATAAAGTTGTTTCTCTTTTTTCTTGATTTTTTCAAAAGTACATTCAGGTTCTGAATGTCTTAAATTAAACTAGAAGATTTGTTTAGTCTATTCCAGGCTTTCTCTAATCCTATACTTCCTTTCAGAATACCAAAAACACATTCCATTCTTCTGAAAACAACATCGTTTGTTGTCATTTTGATATAAAGTTGTTTCTCTTTTTTCTTGATTTTTTCAAAAGTACATCCAGGTTCTGAATGTCTCAAACTAACCTAGAAGATTTGTTTAGTCTATTCCAGGCTTTCTCTAGTCCTATACTTCCTTTCAGAATACCAAAAACACATTCCATCCTTCTGAAAACAACATCGTTTGTTGTCATTTTGATATAAAGTTGTTTCTCTTTTTTCTTGATTTTTTCAAAAGTACATTCAGGTTCTGAATGTCTTAAATTAAACTAGAAGACTTGTTTAGTCTATTCCAGGCTTTCTCTAGTCCTATACTTCCTTTCAGAATACCAAAAACACATTCCATCCTTCTGAAAACAAAATCGTTTGTTGTCATTTTGATATAAAGTTGTTTCTCTTTTTTCTTGATTTTTTCAAAAGTACATTCAGGTTCTGAATGTCTTAAATTAAACTAGAAGACTTGTTTAGTCTATTCCAGGCTTTCTCTAGTCCTATACTTCCTTTCAGAATACCAAAAACACATTCCATCCTTCTGAAAACAAAATCGTTTGTTGTCATTTTTATATAAAGTTGTTTCTCTTTTTTCTTGATTTTTTCAAAAGTACATTCAGGTTCTGAATGTCTTAAATTAAACTAGAAGATTTGTTTAGTCTATTCCAGGCTTTCTCTAATCCTATACTTCCTTTCAGAATACCAAAAACACATTCCATTCTCCTGAAAACAAAATCGTTTGTTGTCATTTTTATATAAAGTTGTTTCTCTTTTTTCTTGATTTTTTCAAAAGTACATCCAGGTTCTGAATGTCTTAAAATAAACTAGAAGATTTGTTTAGCCTATTCCAGGCTTTCTCCAGTCCTATACTTCCTTTCAGAATACCAAAAACACATTCCATCCTTCTGAAAACAAAATCGTTTGTTGTCATTTTTATATAAAGTTGTTTCTCTTTTTTCTTGATTTTTTCAAAAGTACATCCAGGTACTGAATGTTTTAAATTAAACTAGAAGATTTGTTTAGTCTATTCCAGGCTTTCTCTAATCCTATACTTCCTTTCAGAATACCAAAAACACATTCCATTCTTCAGAAAACAACATCGTTTGTTGTCATTTTGATATAAAGTTGTTTCTCTTTTTTCTTGATTTTTTCAAAAGTACATTCAGGTTCTGAATGTCTTAAATTAAACTAGAAGACTTGTTTAGTCTATTCCAGGCTTTCTCTAGTCCTATACTTCCTTTCAGAATACCAAAAACACATTCCATCCTTCTGAAAACAAAATCGTTTGTTGTCATTTTTATATAAAGTTGTTTCTCTTTTTTCTTGATTTTTTCAAAAGTACATTCAGGTTCTGAATGTCTTAAATTAAACTAGAAGATTTGTTTAGTCTATTCCAGGCTTTCTCTAATCCTATACTTCCTTTCAGAATACCAAAAACACATTCCATCCTTCTGAAAACAACATCGTTTGTTGTCATTTTGATATAAAGTTGTTTCTCTTTTTTCTTGATTTTTTCAAAAGTACATTCAGGTTCTGAATGTCTTAAATTAAACTAGAAGACTTGTTTAGTCTATTCCAGGCTTTCTCTAGTCCTATACTTCCTTTCAGAATACCAAAAACACATTCCATTCTTCTGAAAACAACATCGTTTGTTGTCATTTTGATATAAAATTGTTTCTCTTTTTTCTTGATCTTTTCAAAAGTACATCCAGGTTCTGAATGTCTTAAATTAAACTAGAAGATTTGTTTAGTCTATTCCAGGCTTTCTCTAGTCCTATACTTCCTCTCAGAATACCAAAAACACATTCCATTCTTCTGAAAACAACATCGTTTGTTGTCATTTTGATATAAAGTTGTTTCTCTTTTTTCTTGATTTTTTCAAAAGTACATTCAGGTTCTGAATGTTTTAAATTAAACTAGAAGATTTGTTTAGTCTATTCCAGGCTTTCTCTAATCCTATACTTCCTTTCAGAATACCAAAAACACATTCCATCCTTCTGAAAACAAAATCGTTTGTTGTCATTTTTATATAAAGTTGTTTCTCTTTTTTCTTGATTTTTTCAAAAGTACATTCAGGTTCTGAATGTCTTAAATTAAACTAGAAGATTTGTTTAGTCTATTCCAGGCTTTCTCTAATCCTATACTTCCTTTCAGAATACCAAAAACACATTCCATTCTTCTGAAAACAACATCGTTTGTTGTCATTTTGATATAAAGTTGTTTCTCTTTTTTCTTGATTTTTTCAAAAGTACATCCAGGTTCTGAATGTCTTGAATTAAACTAGAAGATCTATTGTGTCTATTCCAGGCTTTCTCTAGTCCTATACTTCCTTTCAGAATACCAAAAACACATTCCATTCTTCTGAAAACAACATCGTTTGTTGTCATTTTGATATAAAGTTGTTTCTCTTTTTTCTTGATTTTTTCAAAAGTACATCCAGGTTCTGAATGTCTCAAACTAACCTAGAAGATTTGTTTAGTCTATTCCAGGCTTTCTCTAGTCCTATACTTCCTTTCAGAATAACAAAAACACATTCCATTCTTCTGAAAACAACATCATTTGTTGACATTTTGATATAAAGTTGTTTCTCTTTTTTCTTGATTTTTTCAAAAGTACATCCAGGTTCTGAATGTCTCAAACTAACCTCGAAGATTTGTTTAGTCTATTCCAGGCTTTCTCTAGTCCTATACTTCCTCTCAGAATACCAAAAACACATTCCATTCTTCTGAAAACAACATCGTTTGTTGTCATTTTGATATAAAGTTGTTTCTCTTTTTTCTTGATTTTTTCAAAAGTACATCCAGGTTCTGAATGTCTTAAATTAAACTAGAAGATCTATTGTGTCTTTTCCAGGCTTTCTCTAATCCTATACTTCCTTTCAGAATACCAAAAACACATTCCATTCTTCAGAAAACAACATCGTTTGTTGTCATTTTGATAAAAAGTTGTTTCTCTTTTTTCTTGATTTTTTCAAAAGTACATCCAGGTTCTGAATGTCTTAAATTAAACTAGAAGATCTATTGTGTCTATTCCAGGCTTTCTCTAATCCTATACTTCCTTTCAGAATACCAAAAACACATTCCATTCTTCTGAAAACAACATCGTTTGTTGTCATTTTGATATAAAATTGTTTCTCTTTTTTCTTGATCTTTTCAAAAGTACATCCAGGTTCTGAATGTCTTAAATTAAACTAGAAGATTTGTTTAGTCTATTCCAGGCTTTCTCTAGTCCTATACTTCCTCTCAGAATACCAAAAACACATTCCATTCTTCTGAAAACAACATCGTTTGTTGTCATTTTGATATAAAGTTGTTTCTCTTTTTTCTTGATTTTTTCAAAAGTACATTCAGGTTCTGAATGTTTTAAATTAAACTAGAAGATTTGTTTAGTCTATTCCAGGCTTTCTCTAATCCTATACTTCCTTTCAGAATACCAAAAACACATTCCATCCTTCTGAAAACAAAATCGTTTGTTGTCATTTTTATATAAAGTTGTTTCTCTTTTTTCTTGATTTTTTCAAAAGTACATTCAGGTTCTGAATGTCTTAAATTAAACTAGAAGATTTGTTTAGTCTATTCCAGGCTTTCTCTAATCCTATACTTCCTTTCAGAATACCAAAAACACATTCCATTCTTCTGAAAACAACATCGTTTGTTGTCATTTTGATATAAAGTTGTTTCTCTTTTTTCTTGATTTTTTCAAAAGTACATCCAGGTTCTGAATGTCTTGAATTAAACTAGAAGATCTATTGTGTCTATTCCAGGCTTTCTCTAGTCCTATACTTCCTTTCAGAATACCAAAAACACATTCCATTCTTCTGAAAACAACATCGTTTGTTGTCATTTTGATATAAAGTTGTTTCTCTTTTTTCTTGATTTTTTCAAAAGTACATCCAGGTTCTGAATGTCTCAAACTAACCTAGAAGATTTGTTTAGTCTATTCCAGGCTTTCTCTAGTCCTATACTTCCTTTCAGAATAACAAAAACACATTCCATTCTTCTGAAAACAACATCATTTGTTGACATTTTGATATAAAGTTGTTTCTCTTTTTTCTTGATTTTTTCAAAAGTACATCCAGGTTCTGAATGTCTCAAACTAACCTCGAAGATTTGTTTAGTCTATTCCAGGCTTTCTCTAGTCCTATACTTCCTCTCAGAATACCAAAAACACATTCCATTCTTCTGAAAACAACATCGTTTGTTGTCATTTTGATATAAAGTTGTTTCTCTTTTTTCTTGATTTTTTCAAAAGTACATCCAGGTTCTGAATGTCTTAAATTAAACTAGAAGATCTATTGTGTCTTTTCCAGGCTTTCTCTAATCCTATACTTCCTTTCAGAATACCAAAAACACATTCCATTCTTCAGAAAACAACATCGTTTGTTGTCATTTTGATAAAAAGTTGTTTCTCTTTTTTCTTGATTTTTTCAAAAGTACATCCAGGTTCTGAATGTCTTAAATTAAACTAGAAGATCTATTGTGTCTATTCCAGGCTTTCTCTAATCCTATACTTCCTTTCAGAATACCAAAAACACATTCCATTCTTCAGAAAACAACATCGTTTGTTGTCATTTTGATATAAAGTTGTTTCTCTTTTTTCTTGATTTTTTCAAAAGTACATCCAGGTTCTGAATGTCTTAAATTAAACTAGAAGATTTGTTTAGTCTGTTCCAGGCTTTCTCTAGTCCTATACTTCCTTTCAGAATACCAAAAACACATTCCATTCTTCAGAAAACAACATCGTTTGTTGTCATTTTGATATAAAGTTGTTTCTCTTTTTTCTTGATTTTTTCAAAAGTACATCCAGGTTCTGAATGTCTTAAATTGAACTAGAAGGTCTATTGTGTCTATTCCAGGCTTTCTCTAGTCCTATACTTCCTCTCAGAATACCAAAAACACATTCCATTCTTCTGAAAACAACATCGTTTGTTGTCATTTTGATAAAAAGTTGTTTCTCTTTTTTCTTGATTTTTTCAAAAGTACATCCAGGTTCTGAATGTCTTAAATTAAACTAGAAGATCTATTGTGTCTATTCCAGGCTTTCTCTAATCCTATACTTCCTTTCAGAATACCAAAAACACATTCCATTCTTCAGAAAACAACATCGTTTGTTGTCATTTTGATATAAAATTGTTTCTCTTTTTTCTTGATTTTTTCAAAAGTACATCCAGGTTCTGAATGTCTTAAATTGAACTAGAAGATTTGTTTAGTCTATTCCAGGCTTTCTCTAGTCCTATACTTCCTCTCAGAATACCAAAAACACATTCCATTCTTCAGAAAACAACATCGTTTGTTGTCATTTTGATAAAAAGTTGTTTCTCTTTTTTCTTGATTTTTTCAAAAGTACATCCAGGTTCTGAATGTCTTAAATTAAACTAGAAGATCTATTGTGTCTTTTCCAGGCTTTCTCTAATCCTATACTTCCTTTCAGAATACCAAAAACACATTCCATTCTTCAGAAAACAACATCGTTTGTTGTCATTTTGATATAAAATTGTTTCTGTTTTTTCTTGATTTTTTCGAAAGGACATCCAGGTTCTGAATGTCTCAAACTAACCTAGAAGATTTGTTTAGTCTATTCCAGGCTTTCTCTAGTCCTATACTTCCTTTCAGAATACCAAAAACACATCCCATTCTTCAGAAAACAACATCGTTTGTTGTCATTTTGATATAAAGTTGTTTCTCTTTTTTCTTGATTTTTTCAAAAGTACATCCAGGTTCTGAATGTCTTAAATTAACCTTGAAGGTCTATTGTGTCTATTCCAGGCTTTCTCTAGTCCTATACTTCCTTTCAGAATACCAAAAACACATCCCATTCTTCAGAAAACAACATCGTTTGTTGTCATTTTGATATAAAGTTGTTTCACTTTTTTCTTGATTTTTTCAAAAGTACATCCAGGTTCTGAATGTCTTAAATTGAACTAGAAGGTCTATTGTGTCTATTCCAGGCTTTCTCTAGTCCTATACTTCCTTTCAGAATACCAAAAACACATCCCATTCTTCAGAAAACAACATC
The DNA here is from genome assembly GCA_963572265.1 of Caenorhabditis doughertyi. Lineage (NCBI taxonomy): Eukaryota > Metazoa > Nematoda > Chromadorea > Rhabditida > Rhabditidae > Caenorhabditis > Caenorhabditis doughertyi. The sequence goes on from OY751557.1 coordinate 521,687, forward strand.
GTTTGTTGTCATTTTGATATAAAGTTGTTTCTCTTTTTTCTTGATTTTTTCAAAAGTACATCCAGGTTCTGAATGTCTTAAATTAACCTAGAAGGTCTATTGTGTCTATTCCAGGCTTTCTCTAGTCCTACACTTCCTTTCAGAATACCAAAAACACATCCCATTCTTCAGAAAACAACATCGTTTGTTGTCATTTTGATATAAAGTTGTTTCTCTTTTTTCTTGATTTTTTCAAAAGTACATCCAGGTTCTGAATGTCTTAAATTAAACTAGAAGGTCTATTGTGTCTATTCCAGGCTTTCTCTAGTCCTATACTTCCTTTCAGAATACCAAAAACACATCCCATTCTTCAGAAAACAACATCGTTTGTTGTCATTTTGATATAAAGTTGTTTCACTTTTTTCTTGATTTTTTCAAAAGTACATCCAGGTTCTGAATGTTTTAAATTGAACTAGAAGGTCTATTGTGTCTATTCCAGGCTTTCTCTAGTCCTATACTTCCTTTCAGAATACCAAAAACACATCCCATTCTTCAGAAAACAACATCGTTTGTTGTCATTTTGATATAAAGTTGTTTCTCTTTTTTCTTGATTTTTTCAAAAGTACATCCAGGTTCTGAATGTCTTAAATTAACCTAGAAGGTCTATTGTGTCTATTCCAGGCTTTCTCTAGTCCTACACTTCCTTTCAGAATACCAAAAACACATCCCATTCTTCAGAAAACAACATCGTTTGTTGTCATTTTGATATAAAGTTGTTTCACTTTTTTCTTGATTTTTTCAAAAGTACATCCAGGTTCTGAATGTCTTAAATTAAACTAGAAGGTCTATTGTGTCTATTCCAGGCTTTCTCTAGTCCTATACTTCCTCTCAGAATACCAAAAACACATTCCATTCTTCTGAAAACAACATCGTTTGTTGTCATTTTGATATAAAGTTGTTTCTCTTTTTTCTTGATCTTTTCAAAAGTACATCCAGGTTCTGAATGTCTCAAACTAACCTAGAAAATTTGTTTAGTCTATTCCAGGCTTTCTCTAGTCCTATACTTCCTTTCAGCATACCAAAAACACATCCCATTCTTCAGAAAACAACATCGTTTGTTGTCATTTTGATATAAAGTTGTTTCTCTTTTTTCTTGATTTTTTCAAAAGTACATCCAGGTTCTGAATGTCTCAAACTAACCTAGAAGATTTGTTTAGTCTATTCCAGGCTTTCTCTAGTCCTATACTTCCTTTCAGAATACCAAAAACACATTCCATTCTTCTGAAAACAACATCGTTTGTTGTCATTTTGATATAAAGTTGTTTCTCTTTCTTCTTGATTTTTTTCAAAAGTACATCCAGGTTCTGAATGTCTTAAATTAAACTAGAAGATTTGTTTAGTCTATTCCAGGCTTTCTCTAGTCCTATACTTCCTTTCAGAATACCAAAAACACATCCCATTCTTCAGAAAACAACATCGTTTGTTGTCATTTTGATATAAAGTTGTTTCTCTTTTTTCTTGATTTTTTCAAAAGTACATCCAGGTTCTGAATGTCCCAAACTAACCTAGAAGATTTGTTTAGTCTATTCCAGGCTTTCTCTAGTCCTATACTTCCTTTCAGAATACCAAAAACACATCCCATTCTTCAGAAAACAACATCGTTTGTTGTCATTTTGATAGAAAGTTGTTTCTCTTTTTTCTTGATTTTTTCAAAAGTACATCCAGGTTCTGAATGTCTTAAAATAAACTAGAAGATCTATTGTGTCTTTTCCAGGCTTTCTCTAGTCCTATACTTCCTTTCAGAATACCAAAAACACATCCCATTCTTCAGAAAACAACATCGTTTGTTGTCATTTTGATATAAAGTTGTTTCTCTTTTTTCTTGATTTTTTTTAAAAGTACATCCAGGTTCTGAATGTCTTAAATTAAACTAGAAGATTTGTTTAGTCTATTCCAGGCTTTCTCTAGTCCTATACTTCCTTTCAGAATACCAAAAACACATCCCATTCTTCAGAAAACAACATCGTTTGTTGTCATTTTGATATACAGTTGTTTCTCTTTTTTCTTGATTTTTTCAAAAGTAAATCCAGGTTCTGAATGTCTTAAATTAAACTAGAAGATTTGTTTAGTCTATTCCAGGCTTTCTCTAGTCCTATACTTCCTTTCAGAATACCAAAAACACATCCCATTCTTCTGAAAACAACATCGTTTGTTATCATTTTGATAGAAAGTTGTTTCTCTTTCTTCTTGATTTTTTCAAAAGTACATCCACATTCTGAATGTCTTAAATTAAACTAGAAGATTTGTTTAGTCTATTCCAGGCTTTCTCTAGTCCTATACTTCCTTTCAGAATACCAAAAACACATCCCATTCTTCTGAAAACAACATCGTTTGTTATCATTTTGATAGAAAGTTGTTTCTCTTTCTTCTTGATTTTTTCAAAAGTACATCCACATTCTGAATGTCTTAAATTAAACTAGAAGATTTGTTTAGTCTATTCCAGGCTTTCTCTAGTCCTATACTTCCTTTCAGAATACCAAAAACACATCCCATTCTTCAGAAAACAACATCGTTTGTTGTCATTTTGATATAAAGTTGTTTCTCTTTCTTCTTGATTTTTTCAAAAGTACATCCAGGTTCTGAATGTCTTAAATTAAACTAGAAGATTTGTTTAGTCTATTCCAGGCTTTCTCTAGTCCTATACTTCCTTTCAGAATACCAAAAACACATCCCATTCTTCAGAAAACAACATCGTTTGTTGTCATTTTGATATAAAGTTGTTTCTCTTTTTTCTTGATTTTTTCAAAAGTACATCCAGGTTCTGAATGTCCCAAACTAACCTAGAAGATTTGTTTAGTCTATTCCAGGCTTTCTCTAGTCCTATACTTCCTTTCAGAATACCAAAAACACATCCCATTCTTCAGAAAACAACATCGTTTGTTGTCATTTTGATAGAAAGTTGTTTCTCTTTTTTCTTGATTTTTTCAAAAGTACATCCAGGTTCTGAATGTCTTAAAATAAACTAGAAGATCTATTGTGTCTTTTCCAGGCTTTCTCTAGTCCTATACTTCCTTTCAGAATACCAAAAACACATCCCATTCTTCAGAAAACAACATCGTTTGTTGTCATTTTGATATAAAGTTGTTTCTCTTTTTTCTTGATTTTTTCAAAAGTACATCCAGGTTCTGAATGTCTTAAATTAAACTAGAAGATTTGTTTAGTCTATTCCAGGCTTTCTCTAGTCCTATACTTCCTTTCAGAATACCAAAAACACATCCCATTCTTCTGAAAGCAACATCGTTTGTTATCATTTTGATAGAAAGTTGTTTCTCTTTCTTCTTGATTTTTTCAAAAGTACATCCACATTCTGAATGTCTTAAATTAAACTAGAAGATTTGTTTAGTCTATTCCAGGCTTTCTCTAGTCCTATACTTCCTTTCAGAATACCAAAAACACATCCCATTCTTCTGAAAACAACATCGTTTGTTATCATTTTGATAGAAAGTTGTTTCTCTTTCTTCTTGATTTTTTCAAAAGTACATCCACATTCTGAATGTCTTAAATTAAACTAGAAGATTTGTTTAGTCTATTCCAGGCTTTCTCTAGTCCTATACTTCCTTTCAGAATACCAAAAACACATCCCATTCTTCAGAAAACAACATCGTTTGTTGTCATTTTGATATAAAGTTGTTTCTCTTTCTTCTTGATTTTTTCAAAAGTACATCCAGGTTCTGAATGTCTTAAATTAAACTAGAAGATTTGTTTAGTCTATTCCAGGCTTTCTCTAGTCCTATACTTCCTTTCAGAATACCAAAAACACATCCCATTCTTCTGAAAACAACATCGTTTGTTATCATTTTGATAGAAAGTTGTTTCTCTTTCTTCTTGATTTTTTCAAAAGTACATCCACATTCTGAATGTCCCAAACTAACCTAGAAGATTTGTTTAGTCTATTCCAGGCTTTCTCTAGTCCTATACTTCCTTTCAGAATACCAAAAACACATCCCATTCTTCTGAAAACAACATCGTTTGTTGTCATTTTGATATAAAGTTGTTTCTCTTTCTTCTTGATTTTTTCAAAAGTACATCCAGGTTCTGAATGTCTTAAATTAACCTAGAAGGTCTATTGTGTCTATTCCAGGCTTTCTCTAGTCCTATACTTCCTTTCAGAATACCAAAAACACATCCCATTCTTCTGAAAACAACATCGTTTGTTGTCATTTTGATATAAAGTTGTTTCTCTTTCTTCTTGATTTTTTCAAAAGTACATCCAGGTTCTGAATGTCTTAAATTAACCTAGAAGGTCTATTGTGTCTATTCCAGGCTTTCTCTAGTCCTACACTTCCTTTCAGAATACCAAAAACACATCCCATTCTTCAGAAAACAACATCGTTTGTTGTCATTTTGATATAAAGTTGTTTCTCTTTTTTCTTGATTTTTTTAAAAGTACATCCAGGTTCTGAATGTCTTAAATTAAACTAGAAGATTTGTTTAGTCTATTCCAGGCTTTCTCTAGTCCTATACTTCCTTTCAGAATACCAAAAACACATCCCATTCTTCTGAAAACAACATCGTTTGTTATCATTTTGATAGAAAGTTGTTTCTCTTTCTTCTTGATTTTTTTCAAAAGTACATCCAGGTTCTGAATGTCTTAAATTAAACTAGAAGATTTGTTTAGTCTATTCTAGGCTTTCTCTAGTCCTATACTTCCTTTCAGAATACCAAAAACACATCCCATTCTTCAGAAAACAACATCGTTTGTTGTTATTTTGATATAAAGTTGTTTCTCTTTTTTCTTGATTTTTTCAAAAGTACATCCAGGTTCTGAATGTCTTAAATTAAACTAGAAGATTTGTTTAGTCTATTCCAGGCTTTCTCTAGTCCTATACTTCCTTTCAGAATACCAAAAACACATCCCATTCTTCTGAAAACAACATCGTTTGTTGTCATTTTGATATAAAGTTGTTTCTCTTTTTTCTTGATTTTTTCAAAAGTACATCCACATTCTGAATGTCTTAAATTAAACTAGAAGATTTGTTTAGTCTATTCTAGGCTTTCTCTAGTCCTATACTTCCTTTCAGAATACCAAAAACACATCCCATTCTTCAGAAAACAACATCGTTTGTTGTCATTTTGATATAAAGTTGTTTCTCTTTCTTCTTGATTTTTTCAAAAGTACATCCACATTCTGAATGTCTTAAATTAAACTAGAAGATTTGTTTAGTCTATTCCAGGCTTTCTCTAGTCCTATACTTCCTCTCAGAATACCAAAAACACATCCCATTCTTCAGAAAACAACATCGTTTGTTGTCATTTTGATATAAAGTTGTTTCTCTTTCTTCTTGATTTTTTCAAAAGTACATCCAGGTTCTGAATGTCTTAAATTAAACTAGAAGATTTGTTTAGTCTATTCCAGGCTTTCTCTAGTCCTATACTTCCTTTCAGAATACCAAAAACACATCCCATTCTTCAGAAAACAACATCGTTTGTTGTCATTTTGATATAAAGTTGTTTCGTTTTTTTTCTTGATTTTTTCAAAAGTACATCCAGGTTCTGAATGTCTTAAATTAAACTAGAAGATTTGTTTAGTCTATTCCAGGCTTTCTCTAGTCCTACACTTCCTTTCAGAATACCAAAAACACATCCCATTCTTCAGAAAACAACATCGTTTGTTGTCATTTTGATATAAAGTTGTTTCTCTTTCTTCTTGATTTTTTTCAAAAGTACATCCAGGTTCTGAATGTCTTAAATTAAACTAGAAGATTTGTTTAGTCTATTCCAGGCTTTCTCTAGTCCTATACTTCCTTTCAGAATACCAAAAACGCATCCCATTCTTCTGAAAACAACATCGTTTGTTATCATTTTGATAGAAAGTTGTTTCTCTTTCTTCTTGATTTTTTTCAAAAGTACATCCAGGTTCTGAATGTCTTAAATTAAACTAGAAGATTTGTTTAGTCTATTCCAGGCTTTCTCTAGTCCTATACTTCCTTTCAGAATACCAAAAACACATCCCATTCTTCTGAAAACAAAATCGTTTGTTGTCATTTTGATATAAAGTTGTTTCTCTTTTTTCTTGATTTTTTCAAAAGTACATCCAGGTTCTGAATGTTTTAAATTAAACTAGAAGATTTGTTTAGTCTATTCCAGGCTTTCTCTAATCCTATACTTCCTTTCAGAATACCAAAAACACATCCCATTCTTCAGAAAACAACATCGTTTGTTGTCATTTTGATATAAAGTTGTTTCGTTTTTTTTCTTGATTTTTTCAAAAGTACATCCAGGTTCTGAATGTCTTAAATTAAACTAGAAGATTTGTTTAGTCTATTCCAGGCTTTCTCTAGTCCTACACTTCCTTTCAGAATACCAAAAACACATCCCATTCTTCAGAAAACAACATCGTTTGTTGTCATTTTGATATAAAGTTGTTTCGTTTTTTTTCTTGATTTTTTCAAAAGTACATCCAGGTTCTGAATGTCTTAAATTAAACTAGAAGATTTGTTTAGTCTATTCCAGGCTTTCTCTAGTCCTACACTTCCTTTCAGAATACCAAAAACACATCCCATTCTTCAGAAAACAACATCGTTTGTTGTCATTTTGATATAAAGTTGTTTCTCTTTCTTCTTGATTTTTTTCAAAAGTACATACAGGTTCTGAATGTCTTAAATTAAACTAGAAGATTTGTTTAGTCTATTCCAGGCTTTCTCTAGTCCTATACTTCCTTTCAGAATACCAAAAACACATCCCATTCTTCTGAAAACAACATCGTTTGTTATCATTTTGATAGAAAGTTGTTTCTCTTTCTTCTTGATTTTTTCAAAAGTACATCCACATTCTGAATGTTTTAAATTAAACTAGAAGATTTGTTTAGTCTATTCCAGGCTTTCTCTAATCCTATACTTCCTTTCAGAATACCAAAAACACATCCCATTCTTCAGAAAACAACATCGTTTGTTGTCATTTTGATATAAAGTTGTTTCTCTTTTTTCTTGATTTTTTCAAAAGTACATCCAGGTTCTGAATGTCCCAAACTAACCTAGAAGATTTGTTTAGTCTATTCCAGGCTTTCTCTAGTCCTACACTTCCTTTCAGAATACCAAAAACACATCCCATTCTTCAGAAAACAACATCGTTTGTTGTCATTTTGATATAAAGTTGTTTCTCTTTTTTCTTGATTTTTTCAAAAGTACATCCAGGTTCTGAATGTCCCAAACTAACCTAGAAGATTTGTTTAGTCTATTCCAGGCTTTCTCTAGTCCTATACTTCCTTTCAGAATACCAAAAACACATCCCATTCTTCTGAAAACAACATCGTTTGTTATCATTTTGATAGAAAGTTGTTTCTCTTTCTTCTTGATTTTTTCAAAAGTACATCCACATTCTGAATGTTTTAAATTAAACTAGAAGATTTGTTTAGTCTATTCCAGGCTTTCTCTAGTCCTATACTTCCTTTCAGAATACCAAAAACACATCCCATTCTTCAGAAAACAACATCGTTTGTTGTCATTTTGATAGAAAGTTGTTTCTCTTTCTTCTTGATTTCTTTCAAAAGTACATCCACATTCTGAATGTTTTAAATTAAACTAGAAGATTTGTTTAGTCTATTCCAGGCTTTCTCTAGTCCTACACTTCCTTTCAGAATACCAAAAACACATCCCATTCTTCTGAAAACAACATCGTTTGTTATCATTTTGATAGAAAGTTGTTTCTCTTTCTTCTTGATTTTTTTCAAAAGTACATCCAGGTTCTGAATGTCTTAAATTAAACTAGAAGATTTGTTTAGTCTATTCCAGGCTTTCTCTAGTCCTATACTTCCTTTCAGAATACCAAAAACACATCCCATTCTTCTGAAAACAACATCGTTTGTTATCATTTTGATAGAAAGTTGTTTCTCTTTCTTCTTGATTTTTTCAAAAGTACATCCAGGTTCTGAATGTCCCAAACTAACCTAGAAGATTTGTTTAGTCTATTCCAGGCTTTCTCTAGTCCTATACTTCCTTTCAGAATACCAAAAACACATCCCATTCTTCAGAAAACAACATCGTTTGTTGTCATTTTGATATAAAGTTGTTTCTCTTTTTTCTTGATTTTTTTCAAAAGTACATCCAGGTTCTGAATGTCTTAAATTAAACTAGAAGATTTGTTTAGTCTATTCCAGGCTTTCTCTAGTCCTATACTTCCTTTCAGAATACCAAAAACACATCCCATTCTTCTGAAAACAACATCGTTTGTTATCATTTTGATAGAAAGTTGTTTCTCTTTCTTCTTGATTTTTTCAAAAGTACATCCACATTCTGAATGTTTTAAATTAAACTAGAAGATTTGTTTAGTCTATTCCAGGCTTTCTCTAATCCTATACTTCCTTTCAGAATACCAAAAACACATCCCATTCTTCAGAAAACAACATCGTTTGTTGTCATTTTGATATAAAGTTGTTTCTCTTTCTTCTTGATTTTTTCAAAAGTACATCCAGGTTCTGAATGTCCCAAACTAACCTAGAAGATTTGTTTAGTCTATTCCAGGCTTTCTCTAGTCCTATACTTCCTTTCAGAATACCAAAAACACATCCCATTCTTCAGAAAACAACATCGTTTGTTGTCATTTTGATAGAAAGTTGTTTCTCTTTTTTCTTGATCTTTTCAAAAGTACATCCAGGTTCTGAATGTCTTAAATTAAACTAGAAGATTTGTTTAGTCTATTCCAGGCTTTCTCTAGTCCTATACTTCCTTTCAGAATACCAAAAACACATCCCATTCTTCTGAAAACAACATCGTTTGTTATCATTTTGATAGAAAGTTGTTTCTCTTTCTTCTTGATTTTTTTCAAAAGTACATCCAGGTTCTGAATGTCTTAAATTAAACTAGAAGATTTGTTTAGTCTATTCCAGGCTTTCTCTAATCCTATACTTCCTTTCAGAATACCAAAAACACATCCCATTCTTCTGAAAACAACATCGTTTGTTATCATTTTGATAGAAAGTTGTTTCTCTTTCTTCTTGATTTTTTCAAAAGTACATCCACATTCTGAATGTTTTAAATTAAACTAGAAGATTTGTTTAGTCTATTCCAGGCTTTCTCTAATCCTATACTTCCTTTCAGAATACCAAAAACACATCCCATTCTTCTGAAAACAACATCGTTTGTTATCATTTTGATAGAAAGTTGTTTCTCTTTCTTCTTGATTTTTTCAAAAGTACATCCACATTCTGAATGTTTTAAATTAAACTAGAAGATTTGTTTAGTCTATTCCAGGCTTTCTCTAATCCTATACTTCCTTTCAGAATACCAAAAACACATCCCATTCTTCTGAAAACAACATCGTTTGTTATCATTTTGATAGAAAGTTGTTTCTCTTTCTTCTTGATTTTTTCAAAAGTACATCCACATTCTGAATGTTTTAAATTTAACTAGAAGATTTGTTTAGTCTATTCCAGGCTTTCTCTAATCCTATACTTCCTTTCAGAATACCAAAAACACATCCCATTCTTCTGAAAACAACATCGTTTGTTATCATTTTGATAGAAAGTTGTTTCTCTTTCTTCTTGATTTTTTCAAAAGTACATCCACATTCTGAATGTTTTAAATTAAACTAGAAGATTTGTTTAGTCTATTCCAGGCTTTCTCTAATCCTATACTTCCTTTCAGAATACCAAAAACACATCCCATTCTTCTGAAAACAACATCGTTTGTTATCATTTTGATAGAAAGTTGTTTCTCTTTCTTCTTGATTTTTTCAAAAGTACATCCACATTCTGAATGTTTTAAATTAAACTAGAAGATTTGTTTAGTCTATTCCAGGCTTTCTCTAATCCTATACTTCCTTTCAGAATACCAAAAACACATCCCATTCTTCAGAAAACAATATCGTTTGTTGTCATTTTGATATAAAGTTGTTTCTCTTTCTTCTTGATTTTTTCAAAAGTACATCCAGGTTCTGAATGTCCCAAACTAACCTAGAAGATTTGTTTAGTCTATTCCAGGCTTTCTCTAGTCCTATACTTCCTTTCAGAATACCAAAAACACATCCCATTCTTCAGAAAACAACATCGTTTGTTGTCATTTTGATAGAAAGTTGTTTCTCTTTTTTCTTGATCTTTTCAAAAGTACATCCAGGTTCTGAATGTCTTAAATTAAACTAGAAGATTTGTTTAGTCTATTCCAGGCTTTCTCTAGTCCTATACTTCCTTTCAGAATACCAAAAACACATCCCATTCTTCTGAAAACAACATCGTTTGTTATCATTTTGATAGAAAGTTGTTTCTCTTTCTTCTTGATTTTTTTCAAAAGTACATCCAGGTTCTGAATGTCTTAAATTAAACTAGAAGATTTGTTTAGTCTATTCCAGGCTTTCTCTAGTCCTATACTTCCTTTCAGAATACCAAAAACACATCCCATTCTTCTGAAAACAACATCGTTTGTTATCATTTTGATAGAAAGTTGTTTCTCTTTCTTCTTGATTTTTTTCAAAAGTACATCCAGGTTCTGAATGTCTTAAATTAAACTAGAAGATTTGTTTAGTCTATTCCAGGCTTTCTCTAATCCTATACTTCCTTTCAGAATACCAAAAACACATCCCATTCTTCAGAAAACAACATCGTTTGTTATCATTTTGATAGAAAGTTGTTTCTCTTTCTTCTTGATTTTTTCAAAAGTACATCCACATTCTGAATGTTTTAAATTAAACTAGAAGATTTGTTTAGTCTATTCCAGGCTTTCTCTAGTCCTATACTTCCTTTCAGAATACCAAAAACACATCCCATTCTTCAGAAAACAACATCGTTTGTTATCATTTTGATAGAAAGTTGTTTCTCTTTCTTCTTGATTTTTTTCAAAAGTACATCCAGGTTCTGAATGTCTTAAATTAAACTAGAAGATTTGTTTAGTCTATTCCAGGCTTTCTCTAGTCCTATACTTCCTTTCAGAATACCAAAAACACATCCCATTCTTCAGAAAACAACATCGTTTGTTATCATTTTGATAGAAAGTTGTTTCTCTTTCTTCTTGATTTTTTTCAAAAGTACATCCAGGTTCTGAATGTCTTAAATTAAACTAGAAGATTTGTTTAGTCTATTCCAGGCTTTCTCTAATCCTATACTTCCTTTCAGAATACCAAAAACACATCCCATTCTTCAGAAAACAACATCGTTTGTTATCATTTTGATAGAAAGTTGTTTCTCTTTTTTCTTGATTTTTTCAAAAGTACATCCAGGTTCTGAATGTCCCAAACTAACCTAGAAGATTTGTTTAGTCTATTCCAGGCTTTCTCTAGTCCTATACTTCCTTTCAGAATACCAAAAACACATCCCATTCTTCAGAAAACAACATCGTTTGTTGTCATTTTGATAGAAAGTTGTTTCTCTTTTTTCTTGATCTTTTCAAAAGTACATCCAGGTTCTGAATGTCTTAAATTAAACTAGAAGATTTGTTTAGTCTATTCCAGGCTTTCTCTAGTCCTATACTTCCTTTCAGAATACCAAAAACACATCCCATTCTTCTGAAAACAACATCGTTTGTTATCATTTTGATAGAAAGTTGTTTCTCTTTCTTCTTGATTTTTTCAAAAGTACATCCACATTCTGAATGTTTTAAATTAAACTAGAAGATTTGTTTAGTCTATTCCAGGCTTTCTCTAATCCTATACTTCCTTTCAGAATACCAAAAACACATCCCATTCTCCAGAAAACAACATCGTTTGTTGTCATTTTGATATAAAGTTGTTTCTCTTTCTTCTTGATTTTTTCAAAAGTACATCCAGGTTCTGAATGTCCCAAACTAACCTAGAAGATTTGTTTAGTCTATTCCAGGCTTTCTCTAGTCCTATACTTCCTTTCAGAATACCAAAAACACATCCCATTCTTCAGAAAACAACATCGTTTGTTGTCATTTTGATAGAAAGTTGTTTCTCTTTTTTCTTGATCTTTTCAAAAGTACATCCAGGTTCTGAATGTCTTAAATTAAACTAGAAGATTTGTTTAGTCTATTCCAGGCTTTCTCTAGTCCTATACTTCCTTTCAGAATACCAAAAACACATCCCATTCTTCTGAAAACAACATCGTTTGTTATCATTTTGATAGAAAGTTGTTTCTCTTTCTTCTTGATTTTTTCAAAAGTACATCCACATTCTGAATGTTTTAAATTAAACTAGAAGATTTGTTTAGTCTATTCCAGGCTTTCTCTAATCCTATACTTCCTTTCAGAATACCAAAAACACATCCCATTCTTCAGAAAACAACATCGTTTGTTGTCATTTTGATATAAAGTTGTTTCTCTTTCTTCTTGATTTTTTCAAAAGTACATCCACATTCTGAATGTTTTAAATTAAACTAGAAGATTTGTTTAGTCTATTCCAGGCTTTCTCTAATCCTATACTTCCTTTCAGAATACCAAAAACACATCCCATTCTTCAGAAAACAACATCGTTTGTTGTCATTTTGATAGAAAGTTGTTTCTCTTTTTTCTTGATTTATTCAAAATGGGAGAAGAAACCAGACTCGAGAGATGAGCAAGAAGAGAGATCTTCTCGGAAAACAAAAGCCAACACACTCTCACTTCCGGAACTTCGAATTCCTGTTCAAAAAAAAGTTGTTATTTCGTCCTGATTTTTTTGATATATGTTTTGGTATAGTTCTTTGGTATAGGTTTTTTGGTATTGATGCACTTTATACAATTTCAAAAAATTTTTTTGAACCGAGTAGAATAATGGCGAAATACCGGAAACAACATCACACCGAAAAACAACCGAAAAAAAGATTGTGCTATTTCTGGTGCTACCCGCGAAGTTAGATGACATTAGATTTTTTAGGATTTCGGTCAAATGCGTAGATTAATAGTCTAAACGTAAAATTTCAACAACCGAATTCATTCTGATGTTTATGTTTTGTCCAGAAAATCTCTAATATGATCATTGCACAAACCGAAAGCGAGGATGTTGGTTTGAAAGCTAGTTTTTTGCCGCAAACCAGCCTACATATAGGACTGTCTAATTCACATTAGCTCCAAACAGTTCAGTCTTTCTCTTCTGAGAAAAATTACAAAAACTTCAGAGATGGCTCAATTTGGCAGCCAATGTTTCGCTTGCTGCAAATGTACCAGTCTTTCAATTGAGGCTTCGATTCTTTGCACACGTTTTACCCATTATATGCCAAAGTTAATGCAAAAAACCGTTTGGGTTGGAAACGTTTCGTTCCGGTTTTTGTTCAAACCAATAAAAGCTCAAAACGCGCATTTCATACTTGCCAACCTAATAGAAAGATGGCAATTTAGCAGTCAACGACGTCATGCATTTTACCACACAGTTCCTGAATAACATGATTCTGTCTGAAATTTCACCACGTGAGCTCAGGATGAATAAAGGAGTAATCGTGATGCTTTTGAGAAACTTGGATGTACAGAATTCCATGTGCATCCGATATCGTTCAAAAAAAACGTGATGTTCTCGTTCAATAGAGTTTTACGTGGTGGAATCAATGGAATGTTTGAAAGGAAAGAAAAAGGAAATTATATATTTCACGTGGTAACTCATGTTTTTTATCGGAGCTCATCAAAAATTTTATTTCACATTTCACATACCCTCAAAATGTCTCGCTCAAAGTCAAAATCGTCAACTCAAAAAAAGTCGAAAGGTGAGCACAAGAGTTAAAGATCGTTGTTCCAATGTGGAACTTTCCTTTTCAAGCTCCTTGTAGTACCTTTATCCTTTCCTGCTACCGTATATTGAAGGATCTGTAATTTGTGGGTGATATTTTGGGTAGGAGTCGTTTTCCATACTTTGTCCTCCCTAATCCCTTCTTTTTTGATTTGCATTGTTCTCTCGCTTTTTCTCCAATTTTTTCTCACAAGGCCCTCATCACATTCAACACCACATTCTTTCATCGTCCATTTTGAAAAAGGAAATTCATCGGATTGAGCAATTTCTGCTTTTTCTAACAGCTGATACTGTTCGATCAAAATTTTTGCTCATCATTTTGTGCAAATTACAGTCCTCATTTTATCTGCAATCTGTCAGAACCTAAAATGTTCCACTTTTGCAAATAGCAGAATGTTGTTCTCACAAATGCAGAAACGGGTTGCACAAACCAAGATTCAAGAAACCGATGGAATTACCCTGATGTATATGAACATTGTTTTTTTAGCAGCGGTAGACGAGTTGTTAAGACTGCTCGTACTGGAATCGTCGAAAAGTTTGAACACAATTTGTCTGAGCAAAGATATAATGCCAAAACTCATCAAAGAAAATTTCCTGACATTAGATTTGACAGTTGGCAAGAAGGAAGCAGAGAAATTGGCGCAGAGGCAGCTCTACTATCTGTGAGAACAACAATTTTTGCTATTCGCAAATGTGAAACATTTCAGTTATGATCAGATAAAGGATAAAATGAAGACGGCTGACGGGCTGGATATAAGAACAAGTTTACGAATCCTCACAATTGTGGGGACTGCAGTTCCTCGCGAGGTTCAAAAGCTGTTAGTGAAAGAATGATAATTTATTCAATTCGATGAAATTCCATATTTCAGTGCTGCAGAAATTGCAGTTTTCAAAAAGAATGCGGTTGTCTCTGTTGATGATATTCCATTTTTTGGAACTGTGGGAGGAATGGCTAAGGCCAGAGCACAATGGCAATCAAAAAGTAAGAAAAGTCGTGTGAAAATACGCAAATGAGAATGAGAAATGAAATTCGCTGAGTTTACTATCAGAGTAATCAGTTTGCCTGGGAATGACTGACTTTTGATAAAAGGATCTGAGGCTTTTTGTTTCGATTTGAGGTTGGAGTAAGCAGAAATAGATATGTTCCTCGAGCGAAAACTTTTTTAGAAAAGTGTGAATTCATCATGATGAAAATTAAACGTAATAATTTTCAGAAAAAACTCGCTATAGTCAAGGAAGTTCTGAGTTGAAAAAGAACAAAAAGGCCGGAAAAGCTGTTCAAAAGACACGTGTTTGTTCGAAGGACCCGGAAACTGACGATGAAATGCCAACTCCTGAAAGAAATTGCAAATGTCAAGGAAGTTCTGAGTTGAAAAAGAACAAAAAGGCCGGAAAAGCTGTTCAAAAGACACGTGTTTGTTCGAAGGACCCGGAAACTGACGATGAAATGCCAACTCCTGAAAGAAATTGCAAATGTCAAGGAAGTTCTGAGTTGGAAAAGAACAAAAAGGCCGGAAAAGCTGTTCAAAAGACACGTGTTTGTTCGAAGGACCCGGAAACTGACGATGAAATGCCAACTCCTGAAAGAAATTGCAAATGTCAAGGAAGTTCTGAGTTGAAAAAGAACAAAAAGGCCGGAAAAGCTGTTCAAAAGACACGTGTTTGTTCGAAGGACCCGGAAACTGACGATGAAATGCCAACTCCTGAAAGAAATTGCAAATGTCAAGGAAGTTCTGAGTTGGAAAAGAACAAAAAGGCCGGAAAAGCTGTTCAAAAGACACGTGTTTGTTCGAAGGACCCGGAAACTGACGATGAAATGCCAACTCCTGAAAGAAATTGCAAATGTCAAGGAAGTTCTGAGTTGAAAAAGAACAAAAAGGCCGGAAAAGATGTTCAAAAGACACGTGTTTGTTCGAAGGACCCGGAAACTGACGATGAAATGCCAACTCCTGAAAGAAATTGCAAATGTCAAGGAAGTTCTGAGTTGAAAAAGAACAAAAAGGCCGGAAAAGATGTTCAAAAGACACGTGTTTGTTCGAAGGACCCGGAAACTGACGATGAAATGCCAACTCCTGAAAGAAATTGCAAATGTCAAGGAAGTTCTGAGTTGAAAAAGAACAAAAAGGCCGGAAAAGATGTTCAAAAGACAACAAAGACTGATGAAGAGCAAGCTATAAGTGATTCCTCAGGTAAAATTCGATTATATAGCTGAGTGATAGCTGAATTTTATATTTTTCAGAGGACAAGCGTTCGGAGTACTGTTTTTCTTTGCACAAGTCTGCAAACCTCGTGAACAAAGTAAAAATGATTGAAGGACTTCAAGATTTGGCTAAAAACATGAGAAAAGGCGTCGAAAACAAGAAATTGGAAGATTTCTTGCTCCAACAAAGTAACTTCACAGTGTCAACTGAAGTAAGACTGATAAGAAGGTGAAACCAAAGACCAAAATATGTTCAGATTGTGGAGGAAAAACATTTCGAAAAGTTTTTTGAGGAAATTCTACAAGAGGTCGACAAGAGATATCTGGAGAAGTATCAACAAAGGATCGTCGAATCGACACGATGTAGCGTTGTCCTGGATGGGATGCTCTCATTGTGGAATTTAGTAGGCAGACGGAACATGGAAATCGAAGCAAAATTGAGTGATGCCCGAAACCGTGTGAAAAAAGAAGCATGCGTATGTTGCTTCAAAAAGGGACTTTTCTTTATTAACGTGAGCTTTTCAGCGAATCCCGAATGAAGTAGTTTGCGCACTGGTAAAGGTTCTTCTACTTACCAAACGTGTACCACATGTGCCATTGTACTGATTGTCCGTAATAAACTATTTCTATTGCCCGGCTTCACAAAACTTTATTGGAAAACTTTATTATTTAAAAAAAGTTTTACGGTTTTCAAAATATTTAGGTTTAGGTTTTTTCAGAATTTTTCAAAATGGATTGAAAACACGTTTTTAGGTACCTGACGACCTCATTATCGGAGTTATCAAAAATTTCAGAAAATTCTCTATCGATCTGTCTATTTTTCATAAGAATCGGTTCAGTAGGAAGGCCTGTAGGATCGATGACACACAGATAGACAGAAGGATTCTGTCCAGTAATAATTGTAAAGGTTTCTCTTAAACTTCTTTTTTTTGTTCTGATTCTTGAATAATAGAAAAAGAGGAAATTGTGGTTTTGTGTTCGATCTCGGGAGATTTGGTTCGATATATTTGAAATTTGTAGTCTGTGTCACCTGATGGATAAAAAAATTGAACTGAATCATAATCATTTTGAGCGTCAAGAAGTCGTTACAACTGATGGTTTGGGGTGATGGTATTGTCGAATTGGGACTAAAAATTCAACGTTTTTTCCTCAATGAAATCTTTATTCAGTATTCAAAATAAAGATCAAAAAAGGAGTGGCTTCGACTTGATGACTTTTCTTTTATTGATTCATTGGCATTATTCCTGGACGTTTCCAAAGTGGAAATATCTCCGAACGACCATTTTCCGGATTGATGAAACGATACGAGTGATAGTGACGAACCAAATCAGAAAGACGACGGAACTGAAAAGTCCAATTTATTGGATGAAATATCTCTTGAGAGCATACCAATTGAGTGTTCTGTTTGTTGATAATCACCGTCCACCACAAGCTATTGTTCTCGTTAAGCACTTGCTCAACACGGAAGTTGAAGATCTGGAAACCTCTATTAGAAGAGCATTGATAATTGGACTCACCTGATCCTCACTATTACGGTAGCAAATGAATAATGGAATATCGATAGCAACCCCCGATGGTTCTTTTGCAATGCGATAGTACAAAATGAAATCACTTTGACGAACCAAATTAGATGCCTCCTTCTTATTCAGAACTCCCTTATAATGTTCCTCCAGATTCGGTTCAACAATTGCAGCGGCAATATTCAAATTGGTTGGAAGAGGACGAGAATCAGATCCAAGAGTTAGAAGATGGCTATCACTTGAACGAGATGCCATATTGACAGTAGGTGACGTCACAGAACCAGAAGATGCAGTAGAAAGCGACGAGGAAAGAGTGAATGCTGGTTCTCCGCGTGTCGAATTTTGGCGGGAACTCAAATTGTCGTAGCAGGTACTCGAGAAGGCGTTGGAGGCTTGACGAGAAGGGCCACTGAAAACCGAGGTTTATATAATTATCAATTTTATCGAAAATCTTACCAGCTCAGAATGTTCGGAACGTCTCTGCCTCCTCCTCCATTGATGCAGTTCTTTTTATATTCCATCCGTCCACTCGGTCTCATTTGATTGTTTTGCCAACTCAGCTTTTGGAGACGATTTTTCACCGGTGATGATATTGGGAACTGAATTTTGTTTTTGATTGATCGATAATCTTCGCGTGGCTTTTTTTGGGGGAGTGAAAGGTCAAATATAGGCGGGATGATAAAGAAAGAGTTCACGGAAAAAAGAGAAAGCCGTGTTTTTTTCAGATTGCTTTTTTGAACACGTCACTGAAGTTATCTACACTAAAATTTAAAAAAAAAGAGGAAAATATTGTTTTGTTTTGTTTTCAACTGTCTGTTTTGCCAACTGTTTTGCCTTTATAATAAATGATCTTTACGGTTATTGGAAGAAGTAGCCTAACCAGTTGGTCCTCTGGAAATTTATTTTTTCTTATCGAGACATTATTTATCAGACCAGTTCGTTACGAAACTAATTTTAACATCATTTGTAATTCTGTTCTTGACCATTCTTTTCATTCTTACACTTCTCTTTCTTTTCATCCTGTTCCGAATTTTCCTTCTCCAGTATGACCTATCCATGTTTCTACTCTACCTCTTCATCTCTGACGTCCTCTTTTTCTTCTTCTTTTCTTAATTCTTTTCTCTAGCAGTTTTGCATAAAGAGATTTGAAGTTCATTATTTATTCTGGAAATTTAGGTCTTTCAGCTATCACTAGTAGTGAAAGAAAAACGTGCGATAAGTTTTTATGATGCAGTTTCTGCTTCTTTATTAGTGAGACATTACTTGCTGAGTGTATGTAGCTCATTAGGATTTGGCATCGAAATCTTCAAGAAAATCGACGAGAAATGGAAGAAATCAGTTTTTTCTTTATCACTTCAGATAATTCTTGTCTTTCCCACTTCTTTTCAAAACGAGTTAATTTGTAGAAAAATTACGAAAGCTGCGATCTAAAAACGAGTAAAAATGCTGGCGAAACGAAGCGAAGTGAGAAGTGGATCGACGATAATTGAAGTCAAAGAAAATTATTTTTTACCTGAAAACCGTTTTTCTTTTCTTTAATTAAATCCACTTTTCTGTTTCAATTTCATCCGTCATTTTTCGCAGTTTCTCGCTCAATTGCATCTGTCCCGTTCTGCCTGTTACTTGTTTTTGTAATATTATCCATCTCTAACTTTTCCCCATTTTTTCTCTTTTCAAAGCATTTTCGATTTCTTTTTTCTTTTTTCGCGAATTGTTCGATTTGCAAGTTCAAATGACTGAAATTCCAAGAGAAAAATTGTCAAATTTGATGAGAAGTCAGGAAAAGTCGGGCGAGAAGTCGACGAAGTAGAAGATAAAGTGTAAGGAAAACAAATAGTATAGAGAAAAAGCTTTTTGAAAACTTTCTTAAGAAAGCTGAAACTTTCTAGCTGTTCTGAAAAGAGGAAAGATAACCGATCTCTTTCTATCGAACATTCTTTAATTTTTGATGAAACCACATAGCGTTCAAATCGAAACTGAGACCATTCCTATTATTCTTAACACATTTTTGTTTGCAGATTCTTCCGGCTTTCTGCGCAATGGTTTCTCGGAGAAACGTTTGCTACAAAGCTTCAAAATAGGACTATTGTGCTGTAGAGCATGAATTTTTTTCAAGTAATAATTTGCAAAAAGTGGCAGCTCCGGTTGAAGACAAAAGGGCAAATTACTAAGCTATTTCGTCACGATCAACTGTGATTTTCGGCCCAACTTGAAATTTGCCGGTGCCCCTTCCTTAAAATTTTATGGACGAAAAGGTAGGAATAACGCGAGTTTTACACAGGAGTTCTATTTTTGCATTTTCGATTTGCGATAGCTTGAAGGAAAGCGAATGAATTCACACCTATCTCTCTTCAGAATTGAAATAGATCTAGAAAAGAGCTCAAGCCCGCGAACCCTATCAATTTGACACATTTATTACTTTCGGGATAGGGTTCGCGGAGCAACTTTCGGCTTTTCGGCAAATCGTGAAAACCCTGAAATCGACCTGAAAGTGGAAAAAAAAGAAACAGAAAACAGGAGACGGGGAAAAGGAGCATAAAGAGAATGGGTGAAAAGTAATAGAAAGCATTGAGGAAAAGAGAAAAAAGAGAAAGGGAAGAAAAGAACAAATAAACTATTCCGAATCAGAACTGATTTGAAAGAAATTACGGTAGTTTCGCCTCGGAAAAGTTTTCAAATGAGAAAAAAGGATTGGGGGAAAAATCAAAAGAAACACAAAAAATGGGAAACGTGGAAGAATGATTTCAGAAAGGGAAGTCGCCGGTCCGAATCAAACGGGAAAGCCAAGGATGTGACGAACAACGAAGAGAGACCTGAAAAAACTTTTATAGTCAAACAAATAGAGGAAAAAATATCAGGTAGTTAAGAAAATTTAGCTTTTGGAAGCACTTTTGAATGTTACGTTTGCTAGAATAACGATTTTAGAAGCATTTCAACATGAAAATAAGTGGGCTGAGTGCGAAGGCTGAGTGCGATAAGAGCGCAAAAGGCTGAGTGCGATAAGAGCGCATATTCAGACTTCTACCGACATTACCTTCCTTTACATTACCGTCAAAACTCTGTTACACCGGCATGCCGCTCTATTTTTGGAATCTGTTTCTGGTTATTATGAGCATTTCAAACTCTCTGAAAGCGAATGATTTTCTGAAAACGTCTGATCAAAATCATTTGAAAATTGATGTTTTTTCCTTCTGAGCATTCAAACTAGAAGTATTCTTCAGGTAATTTCCAGAAAATCTAAGCTGAAACTGAACATTTTTCTATTTTCATCAATGAGGCAAGTTTGCTCAATTACTGATCACTGCCGGCTCATCAGGGGTGCCGGTGTAATAGAGGTTTAACGGTGAATCAAACTTTCTGATATAGCTGGGAAACTTGTTTCTTCGATTTTAATTTTGAATATTCGCCTAAACTTTATTCTTATCTCCACTGCCGACCTTGCTTCCAATTCGATCTCAAACGATGGCATGATGGTGTCACTTCGTCACAGAGTCATCCTGAAAGAATGAAGTATGAAAAACAAATTCAGCTTCTTAGGTTATTCTCACCACTGTCATTTCTCATTCCAACTTTCTGATCCACAGCAACCAATCCATCATCGATGAGAGAGAGAGAGAGTCTAACCAGCTGATCCATAGTATTAATGGACAAACAAAAAACAAAAAGACAGAGAACCACAATTAGAACCACAATAACCACAATACTACCTATACACCTTCCCACCCATGAATAATTATACGGCTTAATTGTATTACCTATACCAATTTACTTGTATACTTGTACTTTCTTCGATACTCTCTTTTGCTATTTCTTTCCACGACTTATTGTCGTATCAATAAATAAATAAATTCGAAACGTAGTGAGTATGTTTTATTGGGAAACATTTCGAGAGATGGAAAGAGTTAGGGGAACACTTCGAAGCAAGCAGGCATAGGCCGAATTACTTCAAAAGGAGAATAAGAGTCTACTTTGAAAACTGTGAGAGTCAATCGATCGAAAATTACGCAGATTTTGAGGGTTAATTTTGCCAGATATAAAAAGAACTGGTGGAATTTCTATTGTCTGATATGGTCTACTTACAAAAACTGCCAAGTGAAAAAAAGGAGATCTGCCAAGGGTGGACGTTCAGAACCTACAACTCAACAGAAAGAGATAATGGATGAAAGGAGGATTCAGGTATTGGAATAATTAATGGAACTTATATTGCCCGAAATGGCACACTTATAGAAACCGCGAAGTATAAAGTTCTACAAATCTGTATTTTCTGTGCAATCTGTCAGAGATTGAAAAGAAAAATAGCAAGCGAGCTTAGGCCAAAAAAGTTTCTTCAAAACCCGTGACAATTTATTTGATGAATCTTCGATTGTATACAAAATACTGAATTACAAATGCTTTTAGAGTGGTGTCACAACGTCGTCTTCTGCAATGATAACTGTTGGCTTTGATGACGGAGCTTTCCCTTGTTTTAGAGATCCTATAACAAGTTCCGCGAATTTATCCGCATCGTCGGCATAAACGTGGTGTCCGGCACTCTCCATTACCTAGAAATAAAGAACTAAAGTTTCTCAATGTTCGAATAAAAACTTACATGAGACTCAACATGATCCAACTCTCCAAACATTGTTTTTGTCATTTTCCAATCTATCCAACTGCGTTCTCCGTGAATAAAAGTGACTGGAACTGTGTTATCCAAAGCGTGGAATCTCTTGCTCATCGGTTGTTTTGCCCATCCAAGGTTCTCAGATAGACATTTGAAAACAACTTCACCAGTTGGATTCTTAGAATTGGCCAAGTAAATGTAGTCGTACACGTCATCAGAATACTTTGCTGCGAGATCGGGACGAAGACGTTTCATAAGTGATGGACCTGAATACAAAGCATGATGAATGGATTCAGAAATCCAGAAAATATCTTACCATAACCACCTGCTAACCGTAGAACAGCCAGTGGATTAAACTGTTGAATCACCCAAAATATACTTTTCTGTCGATTTGTTAGTTTGGGCATCAGTTCTGGATCCATTTCATTGAAGCCCCATGGATCAGCTAATACGAGATTTTCAACTCTTCCCGGATACTTGATAGCATATGACGTGGCAAGATATCCTCCAAATGAGTGACCCACAAGATTCATCTTTTCTAAATTCATTTTATCTCTCCATTGTTCAATTGAATCAATCATTTCGGTTTCCGCTGTTTCTGGATCCGTCGAGAACTTTGGGCGGGAAGACCTTCCGAATCCTAAATTCAACAAAATTTTTGATGGGGGTTTCTCGAAATAAAAAAAAAGTTACCAGGAAGATCGAAGGCATGAACAGTTTGGAACTGTGCGAGTCGTTTGATAGCTGATCCCCACAACGCGACACCGGCACCGAATCCATGAATCAAGACAATTGGGTACTTGGTTTTTGGGGATGGTTCTTCACAATTGACAGTAACCGTACTGATTTCAGTGTTTTTGAATGGAATCTGCAAGAAAAAACGATTGGGAAAGTTCGAGGAAATTTGGATATAAACGTTTCACGAAAACAGGAATTTGTTTTTGAAAAAATTTTAATAGTAAAAGTGACGTGACAACATGTTTTGTCAGGGGGTATGCCGTTCCAAAACCGTGTCCCTAATCAGAACTGCCCCTTTTCAGAGCTATTTCACGTGGAATAATAGTTATGATTCGGGGCAAGGTTCTGATTAGATGCAGTTCTGATTCGGAAAAATCCTGACCCCCGTTTTGTTATTATTGAGTTTATTCGTATCTTTTGAAGATTTCAAAAAAAAAAGTTCGAATTGCTGAATGAATCTCCCAGTTTTTCAATTCAAACCAGAAAATCTGTAATGAAAAAAAAACTTCAATTTCAGTGTTTTTCATCGGAATAATTCTTCAAAATTAGGAATGACAAATGCTCTTTCCACATCCATTTCTACAAGAAAAAACTCAATACAGGATTTTCTGACTTTTTTTCAAGTCAAAAATCAAAATTCAAAACCTTCTACTCACCTGAATAAGTCTAGCCAAGTATCGAATACCCAATGCTGTAAAAATGCGTCCTTCTGCCTCGGCGAGTCGTTGACTTTTCGACGGACACGAAAAGTACGGCAACCTGAATCGGAACACTTGAAGTTTTTGAAATATCGTCATCTCGTCATTGCCGAATACCAGGAAAAATATGAAGAATAATCCCAGCTTGTCATTTTTCGAGTAAAAGGGAATGAACAAAAATTGGAGAATCACGCAATTTTAATTTATATTTTTATGAACGTGTCTTCAAATTTCAACTTAAAAAAAGGAACAAACCATGCTCTAGAAGTCGTAACGGTGGCCTCGGTCATCATTTGAGAATACAATTATTTTTCAGAGTGTCGTCGAATGCTCACTCTTTTTTTGATAGTCATCCTCTTTTGCCAAGAGGGTTGGGGTATAAGAAATTGTGTTCATGTGACTGCTGTCTCTCATTCCGACACACACTCTCATTTTGTGACCGCGTTGCGAAAGAGAGTGTGTTTAGGGGGCCTTGGTCACAATGTTTTGTGAACCTATAGAAATGACGCAAAAAAACAACGTTTGATGGAAGATTCCAGAGATTTCAGACGAAAAGTGATGTTTGTGTTGATCTGGAAGAGCTCAACGAGTATTAAGAGATCACCTTGTCTAAAGAAGTTTCCAGATTTTGTAAAATTCGATCGTTCGACCGTTCTGATACAATATTATTTGAGAGAAAATTAAAGATAGAGTAAACTGGAAAGGATTTGAATACAAAATGAAAGTAAGTATCGAATGTAAGGATTTTGGTGTGATAATCCTACACTGAACAAGTTGATCGCCCGATATTCTTATTTCATTTGGTTCTAAATTTAGAAGATGTAAAAGGAGAAGAAGAACAACTACTTTCAATCGATGAAGCTTTATTCGAACTATAATCGTCATTGAAAAGTTATTCAAATAGAGATAAAGCCTTTATGAGCAATTTGTTCGACAGCTTATTTTCGTTCATATTGTACGGTGAAATGAAGCGAACCTCCTTGGCACTTTCTATATTGGAAATAATATCATCCATCAGTTTATCCATTTCGTACTCCACAGATAGCTGGAACTTATCCCGAACCGATTCTTCTGACTCTTTCAACATGAAGTCTTTGCATCTTCATACAGTCATGAAGTCTTTGCAATGGCAGTCATGTTCGAATGGCAGAGAAACATTCAATTGTTGTGTAGCCGTGAATCTTTCCTGTTAGAGCCAGAGCAAATTTAAGAATTGTATCAAATCTCGATTCTTGAAAAAGTGTTTGCAGACAAGAAACGGAGACAAAATAGGCTTGATTTCTTCCGATTTTAATCATTGGCTAGCTTTACGTATAAAATACAATGGGAACTCCTGTCTCCCAGTGAACTGGAACTTTTCGAGAACAATGCTTCATGTTTCTGCTGAAAGGGAGCCCAATTCTTCGAATATTATTATAATTTGAAAGCCTCAGGAATGTTTCCTCAGAAAAAAAAAGGCCCCGGAAATTCAGCAATGATTCCTGATTCCCAACATTTGACATGAAGCTTTGGTCCACCCATGTAAAACCTTTCCAAAACTTCAAATTTTTGATAAACTTTATCTTCTACTATCTGCACAAAACAAGTTCCTGGTTCAATATCCCACTGTCTTTTCATTTCCAAAATAGACTACTAAGCTCCAAGTGCAAACGAATTCCTTATCCCACTTATATTCCAAATCTGTCTGCAAGCTCAAAAAAGATTATTCCAAAAATAGAATACATTAATATTCCCGAACTCCGTAACCATACGGAACTGAATCTCCATGGTACTCCATAGAAACTATTCCACGCCCCTGGCCATCGGGGCTCATTCGTAAAGCTCATTCTTCAAAATCTAAACATGTTCTCTTCCAAGCTCTTCCTTCTTTTGGCTCTTTTGGCTTTTGTGTCATGCAACACAATTACCTACTTGGTAAGTGATTATATTCGGTTGGCTGAAAATAAATGCGTACGCGAATCTGTACATCTCGGCTGGAAATGAAGATACAAAAAGGTGGTCAACTGGTGAAATGTGCAAAACTTTATGGCCAATATTTCGTCAGTTGATCACTTTTTGATATCACTCGAGTAAGTGGAGAAATAACGTTTCAGGATTCCGATGTCTTCCGTTTCCCAGATGATTGCAATCAGAAAGAATCGATTGCAAAACGAGATGCGGAGAGTGAGCAAGTGATTGAAATCGCCGGTGGAGCATTCCTTCCATCCATGGAATCAATTCTCGATAATGCTAGAATCATGGCAAAAAGAAATGCACCGGATTCTTAATTCATTTTTTTTTTTCATTTGAATAAATCGTTTTAAAAGGGGGAGAAAAAAAAGTGAAATGAAATTTCAAAAAAAAAGCCATGAAAACAAATGAAAAAAGGAAGTTTTCTATCAAGATGATAGTTTGTGAAAATGGTCGATTAACAAAATGATTGAAATTGATGACGTTATTGTCTGTCTTCTACTTCTTTTCTCTATCTATTTCTGATTCGAAAAAAACAAACCGTTTGGCCAATGTTCCACTGATCTTTACTTTGTGAGAAAAAAGGGGAAGAAAAAGTTAGAAGCGACAGTTACTTCTTCAACGTTTTCGGGTCATGTTACCCCTATTTATTTTTCTTCTTCCTTTTTGTTCAACACAACTTATTCCCGAACTTTTAGCAGGTTTGTACTAGCTTCTATTAAAAAGTTCTCAAAATATCTTTTGCCAGGCCTTGGGGGCGGAAGATTTGGTGGTGGTCCCGGTGGCCCAAGAGGCTTCCGAAGAGGACCTGGAGGCCCCAGAGATTTTGATAACGACTATGATAATGGTGGTCCTCCTCAAGGTGGTATGGGTCTAGGCCAGGTTATTGGAAACCTCGCAGCTAATATTGGTCAACAATTGAATGATGCTGATGTAATTGGAGATCTAAGAGTAAGCTTTGTTTCCAAAAAACTTCCCATTAATGGTTTCAGGGAGCATCAAGATCTGAATGGGGAGCCAAGGCTCGTCATTTCTGTAGAAGATACCCAGGACATCCAAAATGTCAAAGAGGACAACTACCACAATTCTCAGATGTCCCCACTATCATCACCACAATTCTTTACAATGCTGGTGATCTTCTTCCAAAAGTTCCATTGTACCATTTCCTATTATATCTTCTCATTGTCATAATAATTTTCAGCCTAAACATCAATGATCCACTTGCCGGAATCAACAGTGAGCTGGTCGGATTTATCAAAAGTTTGCAGTCTCAATTTGGACAACTCGATCCTCAACAGAGAAATGATATTCAGAGCTCTTGTAGATCTTTCAAGTGCGATCAGCAGTCTCCAAAAAACACTGAAGCTAAGCAGGAATTGATGTCAAAGGTGAGGTGAGAGCTGATAAAACTGATAATTCTGGTAGTGTAGATGTTGCAATTTGATCAAGCTGTTGGTGGAAAAGGAGCTCCAGCTCATGATAAAGTCAATCTCCGTTTTGATAGAACCCAGCAAGTCAAACAGGCAATGCTCAAAAGAGCTAATCTTTCTCATATTGTGAGTTTCTTTCTTTTCTTTCTAAATTTTAAAAACTGGAAATTCAGATTGTGCCAGCCGACAACGGAGTATTCGACAGAGATGTTTTGCTCACAGAGCATCAGGCCAACTTCTTGTTGAATGAACTTGGAGAAGCAGGTCGTGGGGCTGATATTCCTGGTGGAAGAGCACCAAGATCTGGTGTCTTTTTCTCGGAGAATCCCGTTCAGAAATGGGATATTTTCGAGCCAATTATTTATACTTTGGATGATTCTTTGGGTAAATTGATTGATGAGACCACTGAGAGGGAAATATCATTTCTTCAGAAGAACAAGATAAACAAGATGTTCGAGACGCTCTTCATGAGATTTCTATAAACACGTGCATTTTGTTCAGATACAATGCAACACCAAAAGGATATCATTTGAATTATATGAAAGTGGAGAGCAGCACATTGTGAGTTTGATCAGGGAATTGACTGTTTGATTGTTGTTCTTTTCAGCTGTGGTCTTTCGTATGTGGGAAGAACCGATCCAGCAAATCCAATCTACTTGAGTTTTCAATGTGGGGATGTAAGTTGTTATAGTTAGGGAATTCTAAAACGAGAGTTAGTGCTGATCTGTAGGTCTCTGCTACAATTAAATGTGTTGTCAAAAAGTGTAGTGCTTGTCACACACATGATCACCTTTGAGTATCTTGAATTCCAGTCGAGAAATACGGGTTATATAATAACCCAATGTGCACCTGAATTTTAAAAGCCTGATATGTGAAATCAAAATAGTTTCATCGGACTAATGTTCTGCCATGAGAAGCTTTTAGAACGTGTCCGAAAGCATTCGAAAGCTGAAAACACGCTGGTCACAAATCTGTAGTGAATTCAGTTCAAGTGTATTAGAAAGGTGCCTAATCTTCCTGGGTTGACCATCTATTCTGCGTTTTAACTCAATTTGAGAGCTATACTATCTCCTGAAAATGCTGCAAGACCACAAAGTAGTAAACACGACTAGTCTGAATAGAGGTCACAACTTTTACCTGAAGAGTTAGCAGCAAAGCTTCCATATGACCTACAACGCGATCTAAGAGCTCCCCTCCAATTCTGACCATTCCCTAAGGAATTGTGTCGTACACAAATTTCATTCTTGAATTTTGAATTGATTTCAGAACTGATGTCAAACTTTTACCTGAAGGCAGAAGCAAATACAAAGTTCAGTTTCAAAATTAGGGTACTTTCAGCTTCCGAATGACCTAGCAAAACGTCCGAAAAGCATACCTTTATTTAGTCCCTAGTGAGACATTTTGAAGACAAATTTCAGCTTTGATAAATTAAAGAATCTCTGTCCATTGTTCAAACCACGCCTCTCCATTAATGTTCTATTCACTCTAAACTCTTTCTCTACTAAAAATACTTTCAACTCTAAACTCTTTCAGAATCGTGGAGTTGCAATGCACGAAACAATGCATGCACTTGGTGTCAGTCATCAACATCTCCGACTTGATAGAGATAAATATATTAAGGTTCTTTCTTTCCCATTCCTTCAATGATTACTAAACGAATTCCAGATCGATTGGTCGAATATCGACCCTCAGCATTATGACACATTTGCCATTTCCGATGCCAAATTGTACACTTCCTATGGTACCAAATATGCATACGATTCCATAATGCACTACAATGCATATCTCGGTGCCAAGGATCCATCAAAACCCACAATGATTCCATTGGTGAATCCACAGGAGAACACTCCGAAACTGGGTCAACGTGCCAAATTGACCCGAGCGGACATCCGGTTGCTCAAGAAGATGTACTGCCGTCCGGGATGTGACGATCAGAATGTGCATTGCGGGACGTGGGCGCTTCACGGGTATTGCAAGATGAAGAGTCAGATGAAATGGATGAATGAGAATTGTAAAGCTAGTTGTGATAAGTGTTAAAAGTGTGGATTTATAGGTGAACAATGAACAATAAAAGTTAAAAAGATAACAGGAACAACAACAGAAAATAACAATAAGAAAGCCTTATTTGGCGGAAGAAAGCCAATTCGAGATGTGGAAATTGATATTCTTCGGAGTGACAGTTTGATTTCTCTTCTTGGCAATCTTCTCGATTTCATTCAAATATCTCGTCTCGACATGCTCGTACGCCTCCTTCGCATTGTCCATCAACTGTCCCATCAAGACCCACGGTTTCCTGAAATGAAAATTTATATGAAAATGCATAGAAGACAAACAAATACATTTCCCCCCTCTCGTTCTATCAATTATAAAAAGTGCTGTTGTTGTTGTCTCTCTATATTTCTCCCACGTTTGTCATAAATCGATTAAAGCCATCAGCCATCCCGGCACAAGAGAAGGGAACAGTGCCCCTCGTTTTTCGCTCCACCCACTCCCTTTCCCTCGTGCATGACCGAGACAATGTTCATCACAGTTTGTCTTCTTCTTGTGTGCAATCATTTACACTTTGTTTTCTCAAATCTATCATTTTACAGTTTCTTTCTCTTAACTTAAGCCGACGATGGCGGTCTCTTTGCAAACCCAAACTGTCGGTGATTACTGGACTACTTGTGAGAATCGGTTAGTTTTCGAGAATAATGATGAGTCACGTTGATCTCATTCTTTCTAGAAACTATATCGAACTTGGGAAACATCGCCATAAGCGCCTGATTCCCGATCCTCAAGCTATTGGGATCAGTCTCGATGAGGGCTACCATCAATTTGAGAATGAGCATGGGAACGAACGTCTCGAAGGCATTCTCGCGTTCATTTTGAAGACAGCAAGATTCGCTTTGCCGTTGAAAGAGGTAGTCACATGTCCTCATAAAAGCTTTCTATTAGTCATTCTTTTACAGTCAATCCAAGCTGATTTCGTTTGCCGTCGTGGGCTTTTGCGAAACATTTCTATCAATAAGCACTCGACAAACTACATCACTTTCTACGGTATTCGCCACAAAGGTGTGATCTTCCTGTGTGAGGATAAGAACTTTGGTGAGGCTCCGGACAGACTTCGTCGTGCCATGTACTACTCTCTCAAGTTTGAGCAACTGATGACTATTCCGGTAAGTGTCCATTAGTGCCTTCTCACTCCCTACCAGTGATGCATCACTATGACTCATCCTTGATTCACTTTACAGCAGAATCGCAACCCGACTGCATCCAAATTGAACGAGACGAAGACAGTGATTCGAGCTACTATCGTGAAGGAGGGTTCGGAACCGATTCGTGTTTTCTATGCTGCTGAAGTGGACTGTCTCACTGCTGGTAGGCAAAAATAGAAAACATACATTTATGTACTGTTTTCAGCAGGAGAGCCAGTTGAATTCAAGACTATCAGCAAGCCTTTGGAAGCTGGATGGGATAAGAATCGGACAATGGCTTGGTACATGCAGTGCCTTCTGGCCAATGTCAAATATGTGGTTGTAGGAGAGAGACAACGCTCTCGACTGAGAAAAGTACGCTGAATCTCTTCGTATGAAATCAAGTCTCAAATTTTGAAATTCCAGATCAATATGATCACTACTGACATGATCTATACTCATAGATCCACACCATGGACTCGTGAATCATGCCTGGACCATTTGTACAAGACTCTGGACTTTGTCAAGTATCATTTGGCAGCTGATGGAATGGCTTTCAAGTTCACTGCCATCAACGGGACCAACTACGTGGCTACTACCGACTTCGGTGATTACATTGTTCCTGCCTATTTCCTTCGTAACTTCCCATTCTGATGTGTCTTCATTTTTTGTATTGTAAATTGTACTTCTCATTACTTGCTTTATCTGTTCACTTTCCATCCCTCTGCTTTAATAAGTTTCATCCGGCCCCACTACAAAACTATCCGATTCTTCTACTCCATACTTATTTTGTTAGTGATGATAGGTTTCTGAATAAACTCACAAAGATGATAATTGAGGATTCAACTTGAAGATTCCAGTCGATGGAACACCATACAAAATGTTATTAGCGAATCTTGATAGCTCTACATTTCGCCGACGAGCCAGCATTGATAACTCATCACGAACATCTGTGGCCAAAGCGTTCGCAACGTCTGGATCATCGATATCTTGTCTGTAGATTCCAGGAGCTCCTCCTTCCTCATCCTCAATCATCGACGATAACTTTGGATGTGCCTGGAATTTGAATTTATTAATAACTACAAAAATCGGCAATTGAACTTACAATGAACATCGATCGAACAAGTGAAACAAGACAAAGTGCTGGAAAATCGTCGAGAACTGTTGCAATTGAAAGAAGTCTTTTGACAAATGCAGCGACACGAGATAATGGAACAGCTTTTCTTCGGATTACTAGCATTGTTTCCAGTGTCTTTGCAGCCATTACAATCTGATTTTTCCGCTGCTCCGGTCTTTTCTCGAATGGCAAATGATTCAAAACACGATACGCAAGACGGTAGAATTTGGACGGATCAATGTTCAAAAGTTGTCCATCGCCAGATAGAATCACAAATACTGTATTGATACAATGCAATTGGTCTAATGATTTTAAGCTCTCGTTTTGTACCATATTCTCCATAGTTGACACGATGTCTTCGTAGAATTCAATACTTAGAAGATGGGCAAACTTGCTGAGTCCTTCAAGAACTGGCTCGAGAAGAGCTGAAGTTGGCATTCGCTTCAGAACCGAGAAATATGTTTGGAATGCAAACTTCATTGCTTCAGTAGCATGCTTCATCTTCTTTGTGAGCGATTCTTCCGCTTCAACTTCTAAAAGATCTGCCTCGAGTCTGGCGAGCTGCTTTTTGTACTTCTTTGCCGTTTTGCTAGCTCTTTCCTTTTTGATTTGATATTTCTTAGCGATGAGCGCATCTTTTCCCGACTTCTTATCCTCATTTTTAACTTCTGTGATATTCATACTGAGAAGAGTCTTCAATAGTTCTGGTGTCACTCTTCCTTTTCTTTTGGTCACTAGTGTAGAAATTGAGCGAGCAGTGAAAAGAGTAATTTTCAAATGAAGATCCTCTTTGAACACTGTTCTGATGGCTTCACATACTTCTCTGATGACAGTTTCGTTTTTGGCAAGAGATAGCCTCACAAGACTAGAAATAATATTTGTTGAGTAATTGAAGTGAGGAGCGGATACAACGATGCGAGCAAGTGCCTGAAACACATATGTTTTATTTTTATACAAGTCCTTTTTTCACTCACTTTTACAGAGAGAATTCCCATTTTAAACGTGAAAGTGTTCTCATCATTATGTCTATTTTTTCCGACCAGTTCTAAAAATAAAGAAATTAACTTGTTTTCTCTTTTAATGAAAACTCACTGTTGGAGAGCTTCTCACATAATTGAAGATATTTCAAATGATATCTGAGCAGCGATTCCTCGAAATTCACAAGATTTCTTGTTTCTTTCTTTTGCTTTTGTGCTTTCTCTTCGGCTGTCTGCTCACGAATTGCATAACCAGGAATAATATCTAAAAGAACTTGAACAGTACTCGCCATCGCAAGCTTTTGTACTGGCTCGCGAACTAATGAGTGAATCTTTTCACCATTGCACAAGTTGTAGAGATCTCTGAGTCGGACAATCTGAAATCCTGAGATTATATAACAATGACGAACAATTAACACGGCGGCTCACA
Organism: Caenorhabditis doughertyi; assembly: GCA_963572265.1. Taxonomy (NCBI): domain Eukaryota; kingdom Metazoa; phylum Nematoda; class Chromadorea; order Rhabditida; family Rhabditidae; genus Caenorhabditis; species Caenorhabditis doughertyi. The sequence goes on from OY751557.1 coordinate 554,143, forward strand.
TTAACTTGTGGATTAGACAAAAGCATGTTTGCATGAGAAGCAATTGTGTCTTTGAACTCTTGAAGTAATTCCCTTCGTTTTGTGATCAATTCTGACGCTGACAAGTGTGAAAAGTCCTCTCTGTGTGGCTCATTTTCTTCTCCCTCTTCCATTTCATCGCCGCTTTTTTCCTCATCTTCAACTTCCTCAACTTCTTTTTCTCTCGTCGGCCGAATCAGTGTTCCGTCTTTTAACTTGATAGGGAGAAGTTCTTCGTGTCCTTCTTCAAGCTGTCCTGCGAACTTTCTCTTCTTCGTTTCCACATCGTCGTCATCATCGCTTTCAGACTCGTCGCCATTTCTCTCTGGAAACCAGGTACGCTTTTAAAGGCATTCTAAACATTTCTCACTTCTGTCAAGCCTTCGTTTGGCATTAGCGAATGCACTGTTTTCCCAATCAATGTCAGCATCCATCATGTCTAGCGGCAAATCTTCTTCGTCTTCATTCTCGTAACGAGTCTGTCGGTCGGCAATGAAATCATCTTCGATCTGTAATTTAATTGTTAAATAAGTAACAGATTCTATTTTTCACATACATTAACAGCTCTTTGTCGTAAATCTGCTGACTTTCTTGCTTTGATATCGGACATTCCATCACGGATCTCCCTCGACAACTTCTTTCTTTTCGCCAAACGATTTAGGTTTTTCGTGGTCTTTCTTGTTTTATTTGTTTTCATCATTTTCAACTTCTCTTCACGAGAAGCTGAAGCGAACCCCATGTTTTCTGTAAAAAAAAATAGTAAGTTTAAGAAACTATAGAGTAGCATTTCAAAGTTAAGAGAGGAAATAAAATCTGGCAATCGTGTCTGCGTACTTCTTTGTCTAATAAAAGTCCGCAAACACGCATGTTAAAGCATAATGTTCCCATAAGACAGGTTTTGTTTGTCATAATTCATTAAATGAAGGTTTATCTTTTGTTTTTCAAGTTTATTCGAAGAAAATCATAATCAAAAAAATACTGCAGAAAATAAATCGCGAAAAATCTGCGCGGCGCCCTGCAAAAAAGGCGGAACAGCAAAGTCGGCGTGCGTTTCTGACGAAATCGCTACGAGACCCAGGCCGACCGTACTTTGAAATGGGCGGAGTCACGGAGAGAGCCTTGAAATTTCTTTTCTGACCTGAAGTTGATGCAAAACCTGTGATATATTTTTTCTAGAAAATTCCCGAAATTTTCTGTTCAAAAACATTTTCATTTAAACATTTTGTATCTCTTCGTTCTATTTATTGCATCATCGACATGCTGCACTTGTTTTTTCGCTCCTTTCTTTGAATTTATGATGCAATCGTTCATTTTCTCTTGTTTAACAAAAATAAGTTCGTTTTATTTCTTTTTTTTTTCAGGCACTATGCTTTCTGCACGATCATTCTTGTCTTCCGCTCGCACACTCGCCCGTTCGGGCTTGATGAACGCCAGACAATACTCTGACAAGCCAAAAGGACATGTTATTGGAATTGATCTCGGAACCACAAACTCTTGTGTCAGTATTATGGAAGGAAAAACTCCAAAAGTTATCGAAAACGCTGAAGGAGTCAGAACTACCCCATCTACTGTTGCCTTCACATCCGACGGAGAGCGTCTTGTAGGAGCTCCAGCCAAGAGACAGGCTGTCACAAACTCTGCCAATACTCTTTTCGCCACAAAGAGATTGATTGGAAGAAGATTCGAGGACCCAGAAGTGCAAAAAGATCTGTAAGTCGAAAAATATTCTTCGTCCAACCAAATAATCATTTTCAGTAAGGTTGTTCCATACAAAATCGTCAAAGCCAGCAATGGGGACGCTTGGGTTGAAGCTCAAGGAAAAGTCTATTCTCCATCTCAGGTTAGTTGACTTTTTTTATTCAGTGAAAGCAAGCAGATATTTCACTAGTAATTTTCAAAAATTACTGAATACAACATTTTGCAGGTCGGAGCTTTCGTACTCATGAAGATGAAGGAGACTGCCGAAAGCTACTTGGGAACTACTGTTAACAATGCCGTCGTTACTGTTCCAGCTTATTTCAATGACTCCCAACGTCAAGCCACTAAAGACGCTGGACAAATTTCTGGACTTAACGTTCTTCGTGTTATTAACGAGCCAACCGCTGCCGCTCTCGCTTACGGTTTGGACAAGGAAGCTGGAGACAAGATGTAACAGATTCTTTCTTGAAATCATTTTTCAAAATATTTTTTCAGTATCGCCGTCTACGATCTTGGAGGTGGAACTTTCGACGTTTCCATTCTTGAAATCCAAAAGGGAGTTTTCGAAGTCAAATCCACCAACGGAGATACTTTCCTTGGAGGAGAAGATTTCGATCACGCTCTCGTTCACCATCTCGTTGCTGAGTTCAAGAAAGAACAAGGAGTTGACCTCACCAAAGACCCACAAGCTATGCAGAGACTTCGTGAAGCAGCCGAGAAGGCTAAGTGCGAGCTCTCTTCCACCACTCAAACTGACATCAACCTTCCATACATCACAATGGATCAATCCGGACCAAAGCATTTGAACTTGAAGCTCACCAGAGCTAAGTTCGAGCAAATTGTTGGAGATCTTATCAAGAGAACTATCGAGCCATGCCGTAAGGCTCTTCATGACGCTGAGGTCAAGTCTTCACAAATTGCCGATGTTATCCTTGTCGGAGGAATGAGCAGAATGCCAAAGGTTCAAACCACAGTTCAAGAGATCTTCGGAAAGGTACCATCAAAGGCTGTTAACCCAGATGAGGCTGTTGCTATGGGAGCTGCTATCCAAGGAGCTGTTTTGGCTGGAGATGTCACTGATGTTCTCCTTCTCGACGTCACTCCACTTTCTCTCGGTATTGAGACCCTCGGAGGAATCATGACCAAGCTCATCACCAGAAACACTACCATCCCAACTAAGAAGTCACAAGTCTTCTCTACTGCCGCTGACGGACAAACTCAAGTCCAAATCAAGGTCTTCCAAGGAGAACGCGAGATGGCCAGCAGCAACAAACTTCTCGGACAATTCTCTCTCGTCGGAATTCCACCAGCCCCACGTGGAGTCCCACAAGTTGAAGTTACTTTTGACATTGACGCCAACGGAATCGTCAACGTTTCTGCCAGAGACCGCGGAACAGGAAAGGAACAACAGAGTAAGTGTAACATAAAGTTAGTCGTAGCTAATCCTCTTCGTTTTAGTTGTGATTCAATCATCTGGAGGACTTTCCAAGGACCAGATTGAGAACATGATCAAGGAGGCCGAAAAGAATGCTGCTGAGGATGCCAAGAGAAAGGAGCTTATCGAGGTTATCAACCAAGCTGAAGGAATCATCCATGACACTGAAGCCAAGATGACCGAGTTCGCTGACCAACTTCCAAAGGACGAATGTGAAGCCCTCAGAACCAAGATTGCTGATACCAAGAAGGTTTTGGACAACAAAGACAATGAGACCCCAGAAGCTATCAAGGAGGCTTGCAACACTCTTCAACAACAATCCCTCAAGTTGTTCGAGGCCGCTTACAAGAACATGGCTGCCAAGAACTCTGGAGGTGATGCTCAAGAGGCCAAGACCGCTGAAGAGCCAAAGAAGGAGCAAAACTAAGAATTTAACACCAGATCTTAATAACCTCAATTCACGTGTCTCTTTTGTCTTTTCGTCATTCATTGTATTTCTTAAAGTTTAATTATCAATTTTTGTGTCTTTTCCCCTTCCCATAATAACGTTATAGGTTAGTTTTAGATTTTTATCCTCCCATAGTAGCTTGTTATGTTTTGTTCTTTGTGCCGAAAGGTGATGGTTTTATTGTGATAGGGTCGTGAAGTTTGAAGTTTGGCAGTCACTATTGGTGAACTTCAGACGAAATTGTAAATATTTGAACTAAACCACGCAATTTGGAGCCCAAATGATAATAGAACCTCGCCTTCTCTCATTGATTTGTTGAAAATCACGGTTCTTCTTTCACATTGTTTAAACTTTTCGTCCCGATTGGTCTCCAAACAGCTTATATTCATGCATGTTATCTGTTTTGCATGGTTCTTTCTTTCTCCATTTAAATTTCAATAAAAATCTTGAAAATTTTATTTGCGGCTATTCAATTTCTTTCTGTTTCGAATCTGTTTCATACTCTGCCTGATTTTCTTTCATGCGCGGTTTCAGTTTTCTCAAAGTCCAAGAATTGCACTTGATATTCGGTTTTTGATAAATTTCATCTCATCTTCGAAAAAAAGCGAAAGAAAACTTGTTTCTCGATATCTTTCGATATGAATTCACGCTATGTCTATTTCGAAATATTCTCTGTTCTCCCCTTTTCTATTATCAATCGACGTCAGTGGTAATGTTTGGTGCGACGCACGAGCCGCATCAACTCGTCATTATTCGCCCCAAAAGCCGCCATTGAACATTCAGCTTGCTTTTCATTTCTATTTTCTATCTTCCTCTGCTGAAGCTGTTCTTGAAGTGCAACTTAAGAGCCTATTCGAACTTATCGAAACTTGAAACGAGTAAAAACACGCAAAGGTTCTCGAAGAAGAACGAAAAGAACAAGATTGATCCATTTGAGCAAATGCGCACTTGCTAATCTCTTGGCGGCAAATGTGCGTGTTTGAAAATGTAACCTTACGTGTTTCGTGTAGCCATCAGATGGAACGTTTTGGTTGTTTGAACTCTCGATTTCTAACAGAAATGGGCGGGAATTGAAAATTGGTTTCATTGACAACAATATATTCAACCATTGTGTACTTTACAACTAGATATAATTTCGATTGAGAGTTGCTTCTTCTTTTCCGTCTTTTTTCTTCCTCGTTTTGTCTTTTGAGCTCTGCGATATTACACAGAATCCATCGTTTTCTTTCTCTCTCACAACTGACTGCATCATGGAAAGATCTTTTTTGTAAAAACTTTCCTTGTTTTTTTTTATTATGTTCTTCTTCTTCTCCTCCTTCTCCTCCGTCATTCCCTAGTTCCTCCCGGCTTCTCATTTATTGAATTATTCTTCAACAAGTTCTAAATATTCCAAACTTTTTCTACAATGGGTTCATTCACTTCTAAAACAAATGATGAGCTCGAATCGTTTCTGAACAATCTACGTGGCAGTGTATGTTTACCGTGTGCATAGGCGGTACGCAGAAAGGGGGGAAAGATCACAGGAACTTTTGTGTTTGTTCAAAGTGTTCGCAATATATAATGGAATAGTTTTTCCAAAAAGCGCCTCGATATATAATTTAGCTGCTTGGCAGCGGTTGAAAATCGCCTTTTTTCTGCGTTCTTCTTCCCTATCATTGTGTTTTTGTTTAATGTTTTGAAATGGAAACAAAACATAAACATTGACAAGCCGCCATTCACTTCCTCTCCTTCCTTCCTTCCCTTTCATCGTTTTCATTTCTTTTTTTACAGATGACGTCTTCTAACAAGACCGTGTCCGTCTTACTGGGTGCTCAATGGGGAGATGAAGGAAAAGGAAAGATCATTGACTATCTGATCGAGAATCACAAGATCAACGTCACCGCGAGATGCCAAGGCGGAAACAATGCCGGACACACCGTTGTTGTCGGCAAGCGGAAGTACGACTTCCATATTTTGCCAAGTGGAATTATCAGCCCAACGTGCTTCAACGTCATCGGAAACGGAGTTGTCGTCAACTTGGACGCCTTTTTCGCTGAACTTGAAAAAAATAAAATTTTGGAGGAACCCGGATGGGAAAAAAGAATCATGATCTCAAGTGAAGCTCATTTGGTTTTCGGAGTTCATTCGCAAGTTGATGGACGTCAAGAGGATTCGTTGGCTGCCAAGAACAAGATCGGAACTACCAACCGTGGTATTGGACCAACATACAGCTCAAAATGCTTCAGAAATGGAATCCGTGTCGCTGACTTGATGGCTGATTTCGAGGAGTTCTCTGAGAAGTACCGTCGTCTTGTCGAGCATTACAAGAAGCAATTCCCATCGATCGAAGTCAATGTTGAAGAAGAACTCGGCAGATTCAAGGCTCACCGTGAAAAGCTTGCTGAGTTGAAGCTCGTCGGAGATACTGTTGAATTCATTCATGAACAACGCAACGCTGGAAAGCAAGTGCTTATTGAAGGAGCCAATGGAGCACTTCTCGATATCGACTTTGGAACTTATCCATATGTCACCTCATCCAACTCTACTGTCGGAGGAGCTTGCACTGGACTCGGAGTTCCACCAACCGCAATCGGAAACGTCATCGGAGTTGTCAAGGCTTACCAAACGCGTGTCGGAACAGGACCATTCCCAACTGAGCTTTTCGATGAAGACGGAGACAAGCTTCAATCGATCGGACAGGAAGTCGGAGTGACGACAGGAAGAAAGCGTCGTTGTGGATGGATCGATCTTTTCCTTCTCCGTCGTTCGGCCATGATCAACGGCTACACAGCGATCGCATTGACAAAACTCGACATTCTCGACACTTTCCCGGTGAGTTCTGTTCCGTTATTTGACTGACTTTTCATCGCGATTGAGAGTGTAAAGTGATGTCAACTAAAGAAAAGAGATAACAGAAAGAAACACATGACTATTATCGAAGTTACTAGTAGTAAACCAAAGTTGTTTCAGGTAATCAAAGTTGCCGTCGGCTACAAACTCAATGGAGTTGCTCTTACCTCTCCACCAGCTCAGACCAATGCCTGGGGAGCCGTCGAGGTTGAGTACAAGGAGTTCCCAGGATGGCAGGAAGCAACAGTTGGAGTGAGAAAGTACAATGATCTGCCAGAAAAATGTCGGCAGTACATTGAATTCATTGAGGACTTCATCAAGGTAAGAATGACAAAAGTCATAGCAAAACAGCTGTTCACATGTAATTGGTATGGCTTCCGCCGACCGCCGCTTTTCCATAACAACAACAAATCAATACGTTTCTCTCTTTGCAGGTGCCAATCGTCTACATCGGTGTCGGAGCGGACCGCGAATCGCTGATCGTCAGAAAATAAAGACTACTTGCTTCTTAATGCATCATCATTTTTTTGTTTCGTTCTTCAAAGATTCCATAATAATTTCGTGCCTTTTTTGCACCCCACATTTGGCGTGTATCTCAGGGACTTTTCACTCATCCAACTTCTTCTTTTAAATTTTCGCTAATTTGTCTTTTTTTCCTCACTCCGTATTTGAATTGATTGTTCTCAAAGCATTTTCTCCATGTTCCCCTCTTTTTTTCCGCATAATCCAGCAGTATTTCCCTCTTCTCCTAGCGTCTCTTTGTTAGCTGTCATGTTGATGTTACCGCCTACTGGTAACATCAAGGTCGCACTGTTTCTGTTTTGTTTTTTCCCTCCTTTCGTTTCTCCCAATATGAAGTTGAAAATGTTAAAATCTCTGTGTTACCCATGCTATGGCTTTCGCACACCATTTTCTAATATTTTTAGCGCTTGTTTGCTTATCAACGGGACGAGATAATTGTAAAGAATGAGCGATGATAACGAGAGAGGCGAAGATGAGAATAAGGAGAATTTGGACGATTCTAGAGCGAATAGCTCGATGACCAACTCAACATTCGGAAGGTATCGCAAAAATGGTTAGAACTGTTGGAATAAAAGAAATAAATTTAGAGTTCACAACGAAAAAGCGGATGTAACGGAAGATGGAATTCTCGATTTAGCGAATCTTTCGCTGACAAATTTAGAAAGAAGTTTCAGCAACGAATACGCGAAAGTGAAGCGTCTGATAATTAGTGGAAATTGTTTTCAGAAGTTTACCTATATGAAATTATTCTCGAAATGTGAAGTTGTGGGTGTCAGAGAGCTTTTAATTTATGAGATACATTCAAATTTCAGCTAGACGCCCAAGATTGTCAAATCAACAAATTTATCGCTGATTTTAACAATAATTTGTAAGAGTCGAACGTCTTCTTTCTCTTTAAAACAATTCCTCATTCAGGCTTGAATTATACCTGGCCAGAAATCAGCTGAAAGAAATCAATCAGTTAGGAAGATTCGAGAATCTGAACGTGTTGGATTTATCATCAAATCTTATCGAAGACCCGGTTATTTTATCATTGAAGTCACTTGAAGTTTTGAATTTGAGCAGCAATTTTTTGACTCGAATTCCTGATTTGAGTAAATGCGTTTCGCTTCATTCACTGAATATATCGGAGAATAAAATCAGTGATCTAACGGTACATAATTCATATTAAAGTAGATTAAATATCATCGTCTTTCAGCCTATAACTTCTATGATTTGTCCAACATCTCTTCAAAAACTGGATGTCTCATCGAATTCTATTAGCGATTTATCCCAATTTTCAGTGCTGTCAACATTTAAAAAGCTGGATGAGCTGGCTGTTGGTAAGCTAATGACACTTGCCATATCACCATAACATTGTCTATTTTTCCAGCTCGAAATCCATGTATTGATCTAGTGGAGGAGTTTGACTATCGTTCTTATATTGTCGCGTCTTGTTCCGAATCCCTTTCCATATTAGACGGAGAGGAAATTGATGAAAATGTGCAGACAGAAGGAGAATGGCTTGCCATGCAGGGCAAAATCAAGAAGATCGGCCCCGGAAACCACGATTCTCTCTGCGAACAAATCGCTCGTCACTTCCCAAAAGGAGATAGTGGGCCGCCGACGCCAGCTCAGAAGACTTGTCATAAAGCACTTCAGAAGAAACGATCAATTAATCTAGAGAGAACTGTAGACGACTCCTCTTCTCAAGCGAGTATTGTAGAGAGTGATACTACAGATCGAACTGCCAACTCTCTTTATTCCCCGTTTAGAGAATGGAATGGGAAGTTAGGAGGATCTATGAGAACTCCGGGAAGTTCTGAAAATAGAAAAGCACAGAAGAACAATTTGAGAATGTGCTCACCGCCGGAAGCTCGCCGCAATAAATCGTTTACATTTCAAGGTAAATATAATAAATATCTTGAAACAGATCCGACTATTGAAGAAGGTTGCAGTAGTTTTGCTATGTAATTTCCGAGAAATCAATTTAGCCTCATTTTTGTGAAATTGGGGAATAACTTCGTTCAGAATTGTGTGTCTTTGGCGATTTAGATATTGAATCAAAGAACTCAAATTGGGCTACAAAGTCACGAAGAAAACAACTGAGGTTGTAGATCACATATTCAAGATGAAGCCATACATGTGCACGTGCCTGTCGATTAAAACTTGAGCGCTCATCTTCGAATAAATAACGAATTCTACAGCTTGCTAGCTGGGCTTGATGTCGGACATAACCCCTATGACCGTTTGACTCGTAAGCGTATGGATAACGCATGAAAAACCAGACCAAAAATCGTCTTTATCTAGAATTTGTGAAAGACAACTTATGATTGTTTCTTGCTGATGTAGCATCGATGATCTTTGATTCAAGCTTCTAATCGTCAGAAACTGTCTATTTTGAATGAATTCATGCTCCGCCCGATTTCCAACGTTTCTGGAGTGCGTGGTCCTGCCAAGACTAGTGTTATAAATAACACTTGGAGTTGAGAACAGAGAAAACGAACAAAAAGATGAGAACTGTCGGAAATCCAAAAGATTCAAATCCCACATTTCATCATTTGAAAAGGTCGCAATGTTAACAGTTCTTGTTTGTAGGCTTTTTAATTCAAAATTCTTGTATATTCCTGTAAAAGTTACCCTCTGCAACCCTCTTATCCCTCATCATAGCAACTTGTTACACACATTCTTTCAGGAGAATCCTCACCAAACAAGCTCATCGAACATCAATCCATTCATCTCCGCAAATCAACTTCCACTAGCTCCACCGAAACAGTCGTTTGCTCTGCGAGAACCGAGCTCAGTTTTATGGTTGACGGAAGAAGTGAATCGACACCTCTCCCAATCATCGATTCCACTACAACTAAAGAATCTCCAACGACTTCTGCAGCGGCTCGTCTAACGCCCAGTGTCGCAGATGTTTCCTATATAACCGATGAGAATGAGGAGCTGCGAACAAGAGTAGAAAATTTGGAGCAAAAAGTGAACGAGCTCAATAAGCAGAATGAGAATTTGACAGCAATCAATGATGGTTTAGTGGACACGCTAGAATCGTTCAAGGCTGAGCAATCACAGATGTGGAAAGCGATTCGAAATATGATACCAAGTCCACAGAATATGACAAGCAGTTTTGTATGTGAGAATGAAGACGGTCATCATGTTCATCAGGTTAAATGGGATATGCCAATGGTCAAAGGATATCGCATTTTTGTGGATGGAAACTCGTGTGGACAGATTGTCGGAAAAAGTAATTCAGCAAGAATAACGGATTTATTAGCCAACGAGCCGCATTTCGTTCAAATTCAACCAATCGGAAACAATGGAGAATACGGAGAACTATCGAAGAAATTGCATATCAATCCACCAATGTAATCGTACTGTATCATTTCATATACTTGTAACCTATTTTATATCTGAATCTCTTTTCTTTTCTCTATGATACTCAAATAAAGGATATAAGCCTGCTGCAAGCACGCTCCATTGTACCCCCGGAGAGGGGGGCCCCACCGGCTCTCTCTTCTCCTTCAGCACATGCTCATTGAGCTCTAACACATTTTGAACGACGAGTTTAAAGTTGAGAAATGAGAAGGAGAACAAAGTGTCCAGAAGAGTGGCTTCAAGTTTTCTTTCCAGTTCCTTCTCATTTTGTCCTTGATTTCATTTCTTCATTTTCACTCCTTTTGTCTCTTTCTCTTTTCATTTGAAACCTTGGCAACATCTTCCGCTCAAGAAAAAAAGAGAGCATGTTTCTTGCAACTTTTTCCTGCTCATTTATCGATTTCTGAGGGAATTGTGATTATGAAACAAAGCTCGGAGCAAGAGAAGAGGGCGAAGAAATTTGATCCGATTCTCGTTTTTTAGTCTCTATTTACTCAATTCGACACCATCTGTAGAAGGCGTAACTGCGATTATGAAAAATACTAATTAGTTTTTTTGTTATAGTTTCTGATTTGTTAGTTTCTCTTCTAGAACTGATCTGCCAAATTTTTTTCTTGAGAACTTTTTCGAAATAAATCTGAAAGTATGGATAGATAACTTTATCAAATGGGCAGTTACTCTAATAGAGGTGTGGTTATCTTTGGTAACAAACCGCTTCCAAAATAGTTAGTGATAAGAAGAGTTCGTAGAAGATGTGAGTTGTCTTTTTTTGATTCACTGGATGATAATCTTGGCTTTCTAAAAAATTTCCTGGAGAGTCTAAAACTTTGAAACATTTTAAAGTATATCATTGATAACAAGTTCCGTTCATTTTCTGGATACTTTAGAATACTTTATGTAGAATATTTGGGACCACAAAATTAAAAACTAATTAGTTCTTATTTCTCCTGGATCGCTAAAATGTAAAGTTTCCAAGAACAAAGAAAAAGAGCTCAGCTCGATTGAAATTGAGTTTGGAAAGTGGGTTCAACGCCATCTGGAGAATGTAGATTTGGGAACGAGACTACAAATATGAAAGCTGATAAAGTTGTATCTCGTGGATCTAGTCGTGATTTAGTCGTTGCCCAGTGTGCTTATCTCACTATCAGATTCAAATCGAAAGTTCAGGATTGTTAAAATGAAGGGTGTATCTCTGTGAATGAGTACCTGATTAAGATAACAGTCGCCCTGATAAACTGGCATTCGAAGTGGGCAAAAAAGCAGATAATTGATTGTGCCTTTGAGATCAAAAGTTTCCGAATTTTGAATATAGTCTTTCTCATCTTTCATTTTATAAAAGCCCTGTTCCTGAAATCCCTTTATCTAAACCACCAATTAGAACTTTGCTCCCGTAGGTTGTACCACAATCTCCCCAAATTTAATGTCAGCATTTCTGACATTTCTCCCAACCAAATAATATTTCTCACAAATTCAATTATCACAAAAGTTTTGTGCTCATAGCAGGTGCATTTAGATCCCGTGATTGAATTTTCTGAGTGTTTTTACGAAAACTTTTGCAAGCAGAGAAGGGTGTGAAATCTATTATTGACAGACGAAAGCACAGTGTGGAGACCCGGAAAAATAAGACATTTTTGAGATATGACTAACCCAAAAGAAATTAATTGGGGGTTTTAAAAATAGATTTACATTATTTAGAGAATCAGTCTGAGAATTTCGAAAAATGTCTGAAAATCGGGAAAAAAGTTTCTCAACCTTACCATTTTCTTAGAAATTCTTGATGTCTGAAAAGAGTTTTATCATGCCAATATGTTTGAAAATGTCTGAAAGTCTGGAAAAAAGTCACCCCAAGAGTCTTCAACAACACATCTACCCATAATCTCTATATGTTCCACATAACTTTTTTACTTCCAAAAACTTTTTAGGTCTCTGCTTCTAACTTTTCTTCTATTGTTTATTCTATTTTCGAGTTCTTCCCCCTTCTTCTCAGTCTATTTGCAAACCGAATTAAACAGCAAAACGATTAAATCGATCTCTTCTCCTCTTTTTCAAACAATCATTTTCTCATCTGACCCCTTCTCTTTTCTATATAATCTTCGAAAAACAACCATTCCCCCCTTTCAAACGAACACCATGTAATTATCGGCTCGCCCTAACCGGTTTCGGATTTTTCTAGTTGAATGTTTTGGGGATATGTGGGATAACTTAGGTTTAAGTTTAGGTTTTCATCGACTTATTTTTTGTTTTTAATATGAAATCAAAATTAGAAAACTCTGTTCTCATTTCATGATGTCACAGGTGTCGTCATGATGACAAATAACAAAAAGTGCGAAAACCTGGGTGGAACCCAGATCGTTAGAATTGATAGGAATTGTTGTATTTTAGGAGTCGAAAGACTTCTTTGAAGTTATACCAAATAATTTAGGATAGGAGGTTCACCTACAAACTTTGTTGCCATAAAAATATGAAACTTTTGTTTTGATTCAATAAACTGCACCTGTCAAAATCTTGGTTTACTTTTTTCTCATGACTTACCTTCCTCAGCTATCTATTAGGGTGGTCGGAAAGTTTTTGTGAACTTTTGATTTTGATTTTATTCGAATAATAAACAATTCCACGTTTTGATTTGTTGATTATTTTTGAACTAATAAGACTACTGTTTGACATCCAAAATTAGGGGTTCCCTCTTTCAAAACGCGAGTGGCTAGAACTGGAAACATAAAGTGTCTTATTTTTCGACTGTAAGATGAGTTTGGGCCCCTTTCTCCTTTAGTCGTATATCATATTGCGAGATAAATTAAATGAAGAAAAGCCACAATTTGGGGAGTTCAACGGTCAAAAAAGAATGATCTACCTAAAGTTAGTCTAAAGATATTTCATGACTTTCGCAGCATGTGGTCAGTTTTGAGGTAAGAAAAATGTCGAAAATTTGGAATAATGTCCACGACCAAAATTTTCTGCGCCTTCAAGATTGTTCTGGAAAGTTTTGATGCTGCTATAGGTAGGTACTATTGCTTATGACATTCCACCAAAAGATTGGAATCGATCCTCTTGCGGGAGCTATCACTATGGCAGAATAGTAATTTTTTGTTATTCTGTCGGTATCTCAAAATTTTTCAACTGAGCAACTTTATTTCTGTTATGGGTTTTGTAAAGGACAATGTCTTTCATAAAACCCGCTATGAGTCAAGTATCATCGAATAATAAGAAGTGAGAAAATAATAAAAACTTCAGAGCCATTTGAAAGCCTTCGGAACACGAGTCTAGTGTTAACAGGAGAGGGGCGAGCAAAAGGTCTGGGTTTCACTACCGGATGTTTTGACTCTCTATATACAATATACAGGTACCCTTTTGTCAATGCTCGTTGTCATTGTCAAATGGGAGAAAAATCAAAAGTTCACAAAAACTTTCCGACCACCCTAATATATCTTTGTTTTCTTGAAGCCTAGTAGTTTTAGTTCAATCAGCAGCAGTAATTAGGTTTACAAGAGCTCGTATATCTCCGCTCGGGTGAGTTTTATCAGAAAATGGTCAGTTACCAATATATGCATGAAGTAGTTTGGCACATTTTAACAGTTCAATTCTTTTTGAAATCTCAAATTATAACCGAAATACACAGGTTTGAGTGAATGGGCATTCCAATTCAGCTATTCTCAAAAGTTGAATTTACGTAATTGGAAGCTTCTTTGTGGAGAGAAAAGGGTAGTCTTGAGTTTGTTTAGGTTTCTACTGCAGTTCAAAGTCTATTTTTTCTGTACACTCATATCGTTCACAGAATCTGAAATGACTTTTTTTTTTCGCGCCGTTTCAGAGCTTACCTGTAATAAAGTGGCATGTCCTATTGCATATTTACATTAAACCAGAAACTTCAAATCAAAGACACATGGATGTTTTTCGAGGAGTATGTTTCCCCGATTTGAATGAAAACCCCAGCTTGGCTTTCTCCTACCGCAAAATTCTTGTACAGTTTCGGAAAAAAGTTGAAGCGGAACCTCTACTTTTTCGCAACAGACCTTTTCTTACAGAACGATTCGCTCCACTTACCAACTATTGTCACTTTCTTTACTCTAAACAATCTATTCAAAAATATTAATCAGGTTTCCAAATGATTTTCAAAGATCCATGTGATTTCCAAATGTTTAGGGAACTGGTTTCGAAAGGGTTTATCAACATGTTTTGTGTTGTAATCTATAGTATCTTTGAAACTTCTCACTAGAGATTCTCACTAAAGGTGATAACTGTTTTTGTAGAAGACACTGATCTTTTGCAAGTATTCAAAGCCTTAGAAGCATCTTTTCTTAAACTGCTTGTAAGTAAGCAAAAATAGATACAGTAGCCAGCCAGAATTTTGTTTTTAACACAAACCATCAAAAAGAATCTTTGGTTTTTTTGCAAATGAAATCATTTCAAAACCGAAAAAAAGTAATTTTTTTAAATCCAAATATCAAAACGAATCTGAACACTTTTCCATCATCATCTTCATTTTGATAATTCTTCTTCTTCTATTTCCCTCCCTCTCCATTTTCTTTTCTCTTCTTTTCAATACTTTTGACAATCTATCTGATCATACAAACACATTTCACTTGGGAGACACCACCGACTTTTCACACCTTCTCTCTTTCTTTTTCATTCTGATTCTCTTCGTTCTCCATTTCTCTTTTATTTTTTAGGCCACTTCTTATTATTCTGAATTTGTAGGGAAGGGGAAAAACTTATTTTGCAGTGTGGTTGCCTAGAGAGAAACTAAGTTACTTATAAGTTATCCGATTATGCGATTAGGACCTTTCTAAGGGGAATGTTTTCCTATTTTCCATATATGAAACTTTCTATTTAGAAGGTGATCTGTGACCTAAAACTTTGCAAAACTTGGTTTATAATTTTCTTTATCTTTCTGACATTCTTGACTTTCAATCTTTAGGAAAAAGTCTTCCTGAATAGTTGGTAAATCAGCTACGAAACTAGTAAACTGATGATGCCTCCAATCACTCACTTCCGAAAAGTTACTCTTCCGTTGTATTTTAAATGAGTTGAAAAATCATTTGCCGTTAAATCATTCAACGGGAGCGTAACTTTGAAAGATATAAACCAAGTTTTGCAAAATCTTAGGTTACAGATCACCCTCTAGATGGAAAGTTTCATATATGGAATAACGGCAAATGATATTTCAACCCAATCAAAATAATTCTCAGTGCGAAATTACTGTAATCTTGTCCTGGTATCGCGAAAAATTGCCGCTCCCCCTACAAACCAAATCCCAACTTTTTCGCAAAAGGATAATACTTTCCGTTCTGAAGTGTGCTCTGAGCTTTACTACGGGCTTATATATCTCCGCTAGACTAGAAGATGTCAAAAAGGTCTAAACTAGTAAAATATTGCTTATTTTGTGATAAACATTTTATCAGTTATCACATTTTGATACCTTTTATTCCAGCTGAGATATGCAGCTTCCAAACTTATAAAATGTTTTTCTAAGATTATTCTCTTTGCACTTATCTTCCAACCATCCAATCTAAATTTTAACATTTCCATCATTTCAAGATGTCCACGGCAGAAGCCACGTTCAGTTTACTGGACGAAGAAGAGGAACGAGATGAAGTTGGTCCATCCTCAACCCCAGCCCCAGCCGCAGTCATCGTCAAAGGGCGTCCATCACTCCGATCAATTTCTCTATCACAAGCTCCAAGTGCTCCACGAGATATGGAAAATGGACAGACAAGTTGTGCAGAATTACATAAGCTAACTGCTGGATCCACGACCTCATTGACTTCCCAATCAAAGAATGCCAAAAAAGTGAACAAGTTCTACAAAAAACAAAACGAGTTGTTGGAAAATTTTAAGAATGATAGCGAGCAAATTGAGGTGGGTTGATTATTGATGAAAGCTGAATATGATAAGAAAGTTTTCAGCAATTCAATCGTACGAGGCGGCGGACAACAAGCAAAGAAGAGGATGAAGACACAGAAGTGATTGCAGTGATTCCACCTGTAATTCCAGAAGATCGGGTGGTCGTAGCTCCGTTGGTCAAACATGTTGTAAGTTTTTTTTTAGATGTTGCACTGAACACCGTGAAAACTGTATTAGAAGACCAACTCAAAGTTTTCTAGTTATTGGAACTTTCAGTAGACTTATCATAAAACTATCAAATGACCTTTAAGCCTGCATTGCACTCGATGAAAATGTTTGATGCCACTATGGTTTGTTGAGATATAAAACCTCAACTGAAATTGTTGAATGCTTCTTTATTACAGTTTTTACGGTGTATGAAGTTCCAAACTCAAATTTCCCTACTGTTCCTCACTTTTATGTTAGTCCCTCCGATCTATCTGTTCCAAACAAATAACGTCCCAAAAGCACTCACTCACATTTGAGAATTAATTTTTAAAGGATGGAACAGACGAACCGGAAGTAGTCATATTCGACGTGCCACGCAGTCCTAGGAATCCTAGACGAGTAAGTTTCTAGGGAATTTGAACTTCAGAAAATTCAACAACTTCATTTCAAAATTGATTTCAGAAGCCAATGGAGAGAACGGATACAGAGGAAAAATCGTTTGATGAAAAGAAGGAGGATGAATCCACTGCGGCAGCACGGATGGCCAAAATCACACTTTTTGTCAACTTCCTGCTTATGGTGGCAAAAGTGATAGCATCAGTGTTATCAGGATCCATGTCAATCATTTCCTCAATGGTTGACTCTGTGGTAGATATCACTTCAGGATTAGTGATATCTCTTTCGGAAAGGATGATAAAGAAAAGGGATCCTTATCTGTATCCGAGAGGAAGAACTCGCTTGGAACCTCTAGCATTGATTCTGATCAGTGTTATCATGGGAATGGCTTCAGTTCAACTTATCATTTCATCTGTTCGTGGAATTCATGATGGTATTCAATATGATCTTTATGGTATGATTTTTGTTTGTAACAAAAAAAAATTGAAATAAAGTACATTTCAGGAATTGGAGAAGAACCAAAACTTCAAGTGACTCTTGTCTCTGTGGTTATCATGGTATCAACTGTTCTCATCAAACTATCACTCTATCTTTTCTGCAAACGATACAAGGAACCATCTGTAAATGTTCTTGCCATGGACCATCGCAATGATTGTATTTCCAATACAGTGGCTTTGATTTGTGCATGGCTTGGAACCAAGTATTCTTATTACTTTGACCCAGCTGGAGCCATCGTTGTTTCCCTGTATATTTTGTATACTTGGGTGCAGACTGGAAGAGAGCACTTGGCAAAGTTATCTGGAAAGACTGCAGAGCCAGAGTTCATCAATCGGATAATTAAAGTCTGTTTGGATCACGACAATCGGATCTCTCACATCGATACCGTTTATGTTTACCATTTTGGAAGCAAGTTCTTAGTTGAGGTGTGGTTTTTTCGGGTGAAGCAGACAAATGAATGGCAAAGCTATCACAAAGTGTTTTTAGAATCTAGGGTAGAGTTGGGGTAGATGTTGCTCAGGATATGAGGGCTAAAATAGAAAAGCCCTCCGATTTGAAATATACTTTTCAAACTAAATAAAGTTGTAAACGTCGTATTAGAAGACAACGTCCATTTAGATCAGTACAATGCAGATACTATTGACGATTTCGATTTATGAAAATGGGTTACTATTAGGTTGTTCGATGGATAATGTCGTTTTTTTCGAAGTGTTTTTGAAGGGCGATATCTCAGCCGAAACTAAATATTTTTTGGTACTCTAAAAAGCATTAGAAAGAATGTTTTCAAAACATTCATTTGCTGTTCTAACAAAAGTTAAAAGTTAAAAACGGGCCCCGAAAAACCTGCTTGTTCGAAACAAGAAAAAATTTTGAAGCTGTTTTTGGAGGCTTGGTGCTCCTAGATGGATGATGTAAAACTTTTAAAAAATTTATGTGAGTTTGATGAAAGGTCAAATATATTAAAAATTCAAACCAGAGCCCGATCGATCTCGTTGTTCTACTTTTATGAAGCCCCATTTACAAGTTACTCGTAAATCAACTGAAATTTTTCGACCATTTTTTGTACTGAGCACCGAAAAATTACTTCAGTTTTTTTTTCACTTTTTTGAATAGGGTAAAAACAATTCAGTCAGACATTATAACTGTTAAAAAACTGGTTTCTGAACAATAGGCGCCGAAATTACTGTACTGGAGGCTCCCGTAAGCCATATTTCTGTGAATATGACAAACGGCTAATTTTCGTCTTGAATCAGCTGAATCGAATATGGAGTTTTCTGTGAGTAAGGACGATTACTCATTGTTACAAAAACATAATAAAAACAAATATCACCCGTAACACCTCTGAGAAAAACGAAAAGCAAAAAATGATCAAAAAACAGCCAGTTTTCTAGGGCCTGCCAATCCAAGATAGAAGCTTGTGGAGGCCCCAAGTTTTGGTTTTTTTCTATATTTGTGATTGCCCATATAACGCAAAAAATTTCAGAAAGATTCCATTTTTCAATACAAAAATATACCACCTCGAAAAAAAACGACATTATCCATCGAACAACCTAATATTTTGTAGCAATTTATGGTTGAAACATTGTCGATTAATCCCTTTTTGATAGTTTCTATTTCCGCCGAGTTAGGCTGCAAATAAGACGTGAAGGGGCTCTTTTAATACAGAGTTTCCAGGAGTCTGATACAAACTTTCAATAGTTTTATTCATTTTCAGGTTCACATTGTGCTCGATGAAAACATGATTCTCCGTGAGTCCCATGACATCAGTGAAACTCTTCAATCAAATATCGAAAGCTTGCCGGAAGTTGAACGCGCCTTCGTTCATACCGATTATGACTATGACCATCATCCTCATGACGAGCATAAACCTGTTTAATTTTTAGTTTTTTATTTCTTGTTTGCCAATTAGTTTCTTTAGTAAAATGTGCCAACCTTTCCGCCAAACTATTTTATTCAATTTCTTTTTTCTTATTTCTCCGGTTTCATGACAGAAATCAATTTGAATCTCTCTCCCTCTTTTTGCATAGTTCCCTTTTTTACTTGATTTGCAGATAAACACCCTTAAACATATCTTATTCATATAGTTTTCATTGTCAAATTTGTTTTATTTCATTAATTAAAACTTAAATAATAAATAAACAAATATCTTAAAAGTTTTGTAGGAATTTCGTAGATTTGTCTTGGTGGATGGAACATTTTCGGATGTTATTTCAAATAATTTAGAAGGGGGGAAGAAGAGAACGGGAAAAAGAGAAAAAAAGAAAAGAAAGAGAACGGGGCAATTTGTCGCATGAAAATAATATATAAAAGGGAGTTGTATATCCTTTTTTTACTTTCCGCTGCTCAAATAGCACAAGTTTCCAGCTCCGCAAGTGTATCCAGTTGGGCAGACTCCGTTGACGCAGGCTCCGAGAACTCCACCGGATCCGAGTGGGCAACAATAGTTGTTGGTGTTGCAAAGGTATCCAGTTGGGCACACTTGATTAACACATTGTCCAGTACTGTTTCCGGATTGACATCTGCAGCAGTAGTTGTTGCTGGAGCAGAAGAATCCTTGTCCGCAGAGTCCTCCGAGGCAAGCGGCGACAGCTGGTCCACCGGAGCAAGCGGCTGGAAAAGTTCATTTTAAAGGACCCCTTTCTCATTCCCTATATTTGGAATTGTTGTGATATGAAGGCTAAAGATAGAAAGATAGTGGTTAGGTTCGTGCGCTCTCGCGTGCGCCTCGTCGCGACTTCGTGAGACCTAGAGACGAGCAAACACAAAATCCGACGACGGGAGTTCGCAAATATTTTGTATTGACCTCGTAAGAAGAAGGCGCTGCTCTGGGTGATGGTGATTCGGAGGGGACAGTTGTATCAATCATTAGGTAATCAGTGTGTTTGCTCGGAGTTGAGCCGACCGGAAGCGGTGAGCCGACGGAGGAAAGGGAACGAAGAAATGAACACTTGAAAAGGAGTTGAACGGTGAAATGAGAAGAGATTATGGTTTGAATTTTCGAACTTCAGTGAATTTTTTGACATGTTTTTAAAAATGTTTTGTTGTCTTTTTGTTGAAGGATCTCTCTGAATTGAGTTGCCTTAAAGCTTTAAAGGTGTCAGTCTCATTAAGTTAACAGTGAAACATGAAAGATGATTATTCAGAAATGAACTGGGCGTCTTTCAAACCAAAACTTCTAAAAATTCTGTATTTTGAAAATTGTGGTAAGTGGAAGATGTTAGATGGTCACCCATACCAGTGGTCACCCGTCTATCCTAAGAAATGTTAAGATACATAGATCGAGTTTCAAAGCACCATGTTTTTTCGGCTACCATGATCATAGCAAGGTAGTTAGCCTAACCTACACCCCTAAACTTTATTTATGATCTTGAACCCTCAACCTAATTAAGAAGCCAAAAACTCACTATCAAGACTGGTGCTTCCTGGGCAGCAACATCCTTGGACACAGACAGCTGAGCTAGAGTATCTCATGCATTGGGATGAGGATTGGCACGATGAATAACAGTTGGATGGACATCCGAACTGTCTCTTCTGACGGAAGACTGTGGAGTTGGCTTCACGGACTTCTGGGGCTACAATTTCGGTTTTATGAGTCATTCAACATAAGTAAGGAATACCTTGTGGAGCATCTTCTGCGTGGAGTACCCAGAAGCAGGCGAGGGGGAGGATGATGCAGAAGGAGATGGCGAGTTGCTTCATTGTTATATATTTGAAGGTTTTAAGACAAGTATAACACCTGGCCGGCTGAAATGAATAAAAGGATAAAGTAAAAAGTTAGAAGTAGAATAGACAAAAGTAGAAGAAGAGGAAGAAGATAAAAGAAAGATAAGAAGTTTAATGGAAGCCCGAATGAGGGAAGGAGCTTGTCTCTCTTTCTCACAAAGCCAAATGGTCATTTGTACGTAACAGTGGGAGGGAGGGGACACTAACTGACCGTCTTTTCTCCGCTTCTCTGTTTCCCTCTGTTAGTTTAGACTCTGGCGCCTCTCCGCGCGGCGACGTGCTCTTTGCGCGCGGCACGAAACTCCTCTCCCTCCTAATGTCCTGTCCATTTCGTCTTGCGGTTATGTGTTTGTAAAATGAAGTGGTCGATTGGATGTTCAAATACTTGAGTGACCCGAAGGAAAAAGAAGAAGACAACCACTAAGATTTCGAGCAGCGGCCTTGTCAAAATGTCCAACTTATCCTCCAAAAATCTATCGATATCACGGTCGGCGAACACTTTTGTAAACTAGAATAGAAACAAAACAACAAAGAGAGATAAGGGAGAAAAAAAACTTGAGATTTCAAAATGTGTCGGGGTGTTCTATTTTTAGAAGTGATGGGTTTGTGATTGGTCAAATAAGAAATGATGATTTTTGAAAAACTGTCAGGCTATAGAAGGTCACAAGTCTATAGAAGATGCTTTGTGTTACAGTGAATCTTCAGGTATCTAAGGATTTTAGAGATAAACTTTTTTTTTAGAAAAAAAAAGTTTTAGGAGGAACATCTTGAGAGCTAAGAATACATGGTAGTTAGGCAACTATACTACATAGTTTTCAAAAATACAAAAAAGGAACATCAAAAGCTAAACCACATATTTTAAGTTACCAGATTAATACCTGACCTAGTTATCAATGAAACATAGTCCAATAAGATCAAAAACATTTCTTATATCAAGAAGTCTCGATGTTGCCATCATGGAATATTTGACTCAAATGTGTCGGCCATCGTGCTCTTTATACTCGCCGTGCACTCAAGTGGCGTCAGAACTCCCCTCTCCTGCCGGGCCAACTGACCGGGGGTGTCCGGTTTTAGTGGGCGATGGGATGGATGGCAACGACGATGCAACACACAGACGGGAAGCGACTCCTTGAAGAGGCAACTTCTATGTGCACATAATACACCTCCATTATGAGCCTTTTTGATTTCCGCGAAAGAAAAGAAGAAAAAAACACGTGCCTTTTGGTTGCATTGTGACGTTGTGAAAAGAGTAGAAAGAAGAAGGGGCTTGTATTAGAGAACATGTACATGAACGATACTGTAGTTTGTTACATTCACGTGTTTACATTGTTCTGAGATTATCCGGATTCCTAATTTATTTGTTTCAATGAAGTGTTCTGATCTGATCACTTGGGGAAATCATCTGACTGAATTTTGGCTACTCTATGAAACCTGTAATAGAGAGGCACTATCATTTATTCTTTTCTGACTGAGGAAACCTGACTTTGTTTAAAAAAGTCGTAATTGAATGGTTCTTACTTATCATCTGTTATTAATCAGGAAATACCTGTAACAAAAGCCGACCCAAAGTAGTTGAAACGGTATATCTCCTCTATCAATAAAGATATCAAAATACTATCAACAAACAAAATGTAACTCATATCATTCTGCGTATTTTATCAGTTGACAACTTTTTGATATCTTTCTTGATAGCTGAGATGAACAACTTGAAATGGATGCACTTTTAATTCAGGAGCTTGCCGGAGGCGTTAGTAGTTGAAGCTGTGTATCTCCGCTATAAATAGAGATATCAAAACGTTTTCAAGAAAAAACCTGTCCTGTTTTATAATGTACATTTCATCGAAAATCAGCTTCAAAAATGAGGATGCTCTTCTATTAAAGGGTCCACAATAGTCACCACATTTTACAAAGATTATTTCATGACATCATTCTCCCTTTCCATACCCATATTTCAACACACTTTCTAATCTCCAGACCAATATTTCAAAACATCTGCATCAGTGAAATTCCTCTCTCTCCCTCTCCCAAAATATTACACTTCCCTTCCCAATTTGGCTCAAAACTTTCACGAGACACCCTCTCGAAATAAAGTTCGGTTTTTCGAAAATTTCAACATTCCTCATCATGTCTCGGGCTTGTACTACCAAGCTCTGCACACACACACACATACTGATCTTGCCGAGGGAAAGAGTGCACAAACGTTTCTCCTGGTGATTGTCCGTACTTTCTCTTTCTCTCTCACACAGATTTCGGACACTCTGTCCACTTTCTTTAGTGATAAACTCTCAGAAATTTGTATGTGTGCTCAAGTGATCCTGCTGCTCTAGAGGGCGATGCTACGCGTCGGTCTCCCCGTTTCTTGCGGACTTTTCTCTCATTCGAGCAAACAAGGATCGTCTTCCGAAGGAATGGAGAACCCGCCAAAAATCCGATTCCCCCCTGATTCCGCAGTCGGTGCCGCCGCCGCCGCTGCCATTCTTTGACCGATGCGCTGCCGCCAGCCACCCGTCTGTGCAAGAGAAGAATTAGGTTATGATTGAATAAGAATGTACACAATTCCGGTATTTTTTCGATGTGTTTGTGCGGAAGAATGGCCCAATGGCATGACCAGTGTCGATTACAAAAAGTTTTTGCAAGAAAAGAAGGGGATATTAACTTTTTCATTTGGGGAGCCTCCATAGACTGAGAATCCGACTTTTCTGAGCTTGAGCCCTAGCAACTTTTGAAAATGCTGATCCCGTTCCTACAGTCGGAAGCTGCTATAAGGGTAGCAACTCCTAACCTATGTCTCAGCAAGGACAAAAGGTTTTGAAAAATGGCCAACTGATGAAAACTTTATCTCAAAATGAGTCAAATTTTGTTAGTTGAGCACTTCTTGATATCTAGCGCTCTAGGTGAGATACACAAGTTAGTGTGTGAAACGCGAATTTCAAAGTTTATAATATAGTAAAAGAACTCTTGTGCCGAGTGGTAGGCTCACAAAAGCTGTTCGAATGCTTGAAATTACTAGAAATTTTGTCACAGCTCCACTGAGCATTCAGCGGGTTTTGACTTCAAACATGGAGTCAGTAGGGTCCAAAGGAATAACTTTCAGTCAGATCGGATTCTGGGTCTATGAAAACTTCCCTTGCTAGATGGATGTCTCATCTAATATTATGGAAAGTGAGGTCTAAACTTTGGATGACTGATCTGAACTCTACCATAATAAGACCTAAATACATGAAAGACCAAACCCTAACATTCTTCCATATATCACGAATACTTTTCCTCTGGCAAACTCCCAAAAATATTCCCATAAAGCCAACTGACGTCTGCTCCAAGTAGTATCCTCCCACGCCCCCAAATCCAAGAATAACTCCAAATATATACTTTATCAGTCACATTCACAACTTAATTTTGAGATCAAAAAAATATTGAGTCAGAAGTCATTTGAGATGCTCTATGCAAAAGGTAATCGAAAATTTGACAAATAATATTTGGAATTCAACATCGAAATGAAATAATTTAAATTCTCTTGTGCTCAAGAGATTCGATGGAATGTGGATTTCCACCACGAGAGTTTGCCGGGTGCCGGGTTTCATAGGTGATCTGATCAGGGCTCACAGCATCGGTATCATTAGCGTTAGTGACATCAGTGGCATGATAAGTGGCGTTGTTTCCATTCTTGTTCTTTTCTGGAAAAGGAAAAATGGTTGGAAGGATTCTGAGCCACTGGGAAGCTTACCACGTCGCTTCTTGAATCCGATGATGATGTTGCAAAGGAGAAGGAAAAGAAGAGCCAAACTGATAGCTCCGACGCTGAAAAAACATTTTGATGAAGTCTAATGATAAGATTGACCTCACATGATAATGTTAATCAAAACGTCATCTCCACAACACTTCATTCCACAGCATTCCTTTGAAGTCTCACATCCGAATACCACTTCAGTGATTGGTTCTCCATTCGGGAAGTAGATCTGAAAAAAAAGATTCTGATTATTTGAAGACGTCATCATCCCCTTACCTGCGAGAAGATTCCCTCGTCTTGAGTGACATTGAATACGCAAATGTAGGCAAATGTAGTCGTGTTATCAGCATCTGCATATTCCACAAAGTCAGCTTTGTTCCAGAAGTAGCGACGGTCGACGAATCTAAAATATAGAGTTTGTTCTCTTTTCCAGAGAAAAAAGTCCATCTGGTCTTTAACAAGTACAAACACGAAGTCAACAACCAGCACGAAGCATAGTACAACAAACAAAACAACAAAGTTTTCTCGCGCAAAAGTACTCGAAAAATGTATTTCCTTGTTTCAATTTTTATATCCTGCTTGTTTGAACTTTATAGGTTAACTTACACGAAAGGTTTCTCAGGTGATGCCAGGGTATAGGTCAAGTTAGTGCTGCTCAGAAGAGTGGTGATGTCATCATTGAGGGTGATCATCGTTGACGAATTCAGAAGATGAGTTATCAGACTTTCTTCAAATTCTGAGCCAGCCAAGAATGTTTCTCTGGAACTAGACAATTTGGAATTCAATCTCAACAAATCAAAATATTTGTTTACCTGACATTCCGTTGTGGAGCTGGAACACGTTGGCTCATTCCAGTACGAGCCACGGCAAGAAAGATCATGACAACGCCCAATATCTTTATGACATGCAGTGTCATTCTGGCTGACATCCAAGTCAGTAGCAACGCTGAAAATGGGAGAGAAATGGAAATAATGACGATTAAAAAAAGAGTCAAAGAAAAAGAGTGTGAGAAGAAGAAGGAGTAAGACAGGTGGAATGTTACCTCGAGACTCTGATTATATTATTCTGACTGACTGGTTTTGAGTGAGTGCAGGCAAGATTCAGAGAAAAGGCGAGATTTCAAAATTAGTTTGTGGAAAATTGAAAAAAAAGAACTCAAACCTTCAAAATGATGTTTTGACTAGCTAGCAAGGAGAAGTGATTCTTTGAGAGCATGCTATGGTTCAGTTCATTAAGAAGAGCGCATCGTCTAGACAATGCTACGTGATTTTGACAGAAAAATTTACAAGGAACTGAAAAAAAAAACTGAAAAAATATGACTGATAGTGAGCAGTAGTGATTTTGTGGGAACAGATCAATATCTATTGAAGCGCTGATGGTTCAGCGTTGTCTAGACAGTGTCAATTTCACAGTCGGTAATTTTCAGTTTGGTATAAAATCTACATGAGCCAGTCTTGCATCAAACACCGTTTCTTTCACTGATTGCTTCGAAGTTTGGCTGATAGTCAAGATAGAGAAAGGCCGGCATAAGTATAAACTATTGGCTCATTCGTTCGTAAAACTTTCAGAACAATTTTTTTTGCCATTCATAGTTAAAGTCTCACAACAGTTCAGATAGATAGAACTTTGCATTTTCTTCTACCTGTCGACATTTCAAACAAGTCCCATTAGTCTCTTAGAGCATATTGACATGCTCACATTTTGGCTCATTGAGAAATTCGTCGTCTTCTAGACAACTTTCATTTCACAACGTCTATTTTTCCGATGGTAATTTGGCAGAAAAGCTGTATGAATCAGCATAATTTTGAATGCCGTGTTTTCCAACAGATAACAGTCAAACTATAGGAAATTATAGGCGTAGGTTTGGCATGAGTAAGAGCTACAGGCATGATACTTCGTAAAACTTTGGGAGCTATCTCTCTAAAATCAGAAAGCAGACATAGGCGGTCATTAGAGTTCAGTTGGATGTTGAGAGCCTTGCTTCTTTTTTAGCCTAGATCATTGGAGCACATGTTCTACTATTATCACTGGAAGATCTATCATTAAAAACAAAACAATTATCAGTTGTATCATGGTCTTATCCCTAGAAACAGTGATAAGAAGTACATATTTCAATGAAAAAAAAAACGCAAAACAACATTAGAGCCAAGATTGCGTGACGTCGATATGAGTATTTCCTGATGGAACTTTCACAACAATCACGTTAATTTCAATAATAGTTATATGTAGTCTCACATATAAATCTGTTCCGATACATAAGAACGTACTCTACGTGTGATCATTCCAACTAGGTAAGAAGGATTCACATTTCATTACTATAAACAATGATAAGAAGTAATGAAATCACAAAACAATAAAAAAGTACATGAGAGCCCCCTTGCCACCGTGAATCATGAAGAGAGATTATACTAATCCCATCAGTGTGAAACGTTATTCCTATAGAAAGCCTAACAGCCAAAACCGCATGCTTCCATTTCTTCATAAGAAAGAATTTCTTCCTTCTGTGTCGCCTTACTTGCCCGGTTGCCAGTAGCAACTCCCCCTTTCATTATTATTATCAAGTTTTCATTTTTTCAGAAAAGCTCCCCACGCCTTCTCATGAATGGAAACAGAAGGAAAACGGAAATAATGAGATATTGTCGCACATAATTTGATAGTTAGAAACTCGTGAGATGAAGAAAAGAGGAAATAGAGAAGGAAAACGTCAGAATTGTATCTTTCACCTGCCAGTTAGTTTTGGTTTTTTCATTCAGAAGTCATTCGATCAAAAGATTTATTAGAACAAAATCTATATTTGGAAAAAGCTTATCAAAGGTTCTGGTCGAATGAGTAAGAAGCTTCTGGTGCAAGATCAGCTGTGGGAAAGTGCAAAGGAATATTGAATCTTTTCATGCAGAAATTGAAAATTTGTATAGAAACATTATTCCGCTTGAATAAAGTTGGATGGATGATACTGATAATGTTATCAAAAATTAGAATAGCTACAAATCCTATGAAATTTCATAAAGATGAGAAATAAGAACTCGAAAAAACTTAAATTTTCATAAGTTACTTTAACTTATTTGAAGCCTTATAGACGGAAGCTTATGGCTGAAACTCAGTAAAAGACAACATTTTCAGAGACTTGTTATTTTGCCAAATACATGGTAAAGGTATTATCAGATTCAGTATGAAAGTTGATGAAATTGATCTACAACTTATTCGAAGCTCTACTTGAGACAGAAAATGTGAAATGAACCTTCTGTTAAAAAATTCGTTGATTTACTTATGCTGTTATCAGAGATTAGACTAGCCACATGTCCTTTAAAATTGCATGCAGATGAGCAGTAATAATGTGAGAAAATTACACTTTTCATAACAGTTTTCTCAAATTATATTTTCTCATCAAATTACCTTAAAGATGGGAACTTATGGCTGAAACTTAGTTAAGGAAAACATTTTCAGAGACTTGTCATTTTGCCAATAATATGGTTTAAAAAATTATCAGGATCAGTATGAAAAATAAAAAAACCTAAGCTCAACTTCAGAACAAAAATATATAATGAACCTTCCGTTAAAGAAATTGATTTTTGAAGAAATGCGTCATATTGTTCTAACTAGTAGGCTTACATCATTCGCGTCTTCTACCCGACAATTTTGCATAAACAGATACTCTCCACAACACAAAAAGTGATATCATATAACCTTCATGATTCTAAGAACCGCAGGAAAATATCAGTTTCTAGAAGGAAGCTAAATTTTTAGATCAAAACTTTCACAGATATCTTTAAAAAAGAGTGTTTTTATTACAACTAAATATAAAAAGAATAATTGTGAACTGAATCAAACCAAATTCTCGACATAAAACGGAGTCAAAGGGATTGGTGTTATAAGATTCGTTGATTCAGAAGAGCCACCGTCTATAGAGGATCGTTCATTGGATCTAGATGAAATTGTAGAAGCTTTTCGTTTTTCAGGGATGCACAATGAGCAGCAATATCGGAGGAGCCAAATGAAGAGAAGGGCGTTGAGGGACCTGCAATATTAGAGTTAAGTTTATAATGTTGATACAACAATCAAATTGTAATAAAAGGTCAATTTATGTATTTAAATCATGAGAAACTTGAAAAATTCTCACAAAAAACTGAAAATGTTTTGGATCAGAAACTTACCATAAAACTGTACACCAAATTGGATTGCACACATTGAACAACCAAAAGCATGCATGGCATCCGTTGAAGGAAGTAACCACTTGGTCGTTTTTCAAATTAGCAAGCTCCGAATTTTCCAGCATAATTAATATTTTTAGAATATTTTTTCAGAGTTTTTGAAAATTTAAATGAATATATGTACAATGAGAATCTAGGTGCGTCCTCCTAATACTCATTCCCCCCTTTAAAGGCCACCACTACAAATGTCTCATCGCTTCGAATATTGTAGATGTGAAAATTGGATTTAATCTTATTTGCAAGACAATTCCAAGACAGAAAGCACTATACAATTGAAGCCGAATAGCATGAATCTGTTTGTCAGTTGATGAAAAAAAAAAGGAAAATCTGCTCCAGCAGCACGGAATCAGGAGTTGTGCTCGGCTGAGCATATACACTGATTTTTGTTATAGCAAATCACCTGTCCGGTTAGAAAACCATGAAAAAATATACATTTTATTTTCATGGACAAGGAAATAAGTTATTTTTGGGGACAGAACAGAACAAGTGTTTCGAACGAACTCTTCCAAAACTTGTTCACAATTCATCACCGAGAACAATTAATTTGGACCATTCTCTTCTATTACATTTTTCATGACCATATTCCAGACATTTTACACTTCTTTCTGGTGGATTTCTGACTAGTTTCATCAATCACAAACTCTTATAAACCTTCTACAGTAAGCTCCAAGCCAAATCTGCTGGAGGGAAACTGAAAATGGCATTCAGAGAAGAGATACGACCCTACTGATGATTTTTTCGACGGTCTCGGGTCTGAAATACCCCAGAGACAAAATCTTAGACGAATTGGACCAAAACTGGCCAAAATCGTTCTGAAAAATTTTTTGTTCAAATCACCTCGACCTCTTGGGATTTGAGTAATATGAAAAAATGAATTTCATCGTATCGATTCCATTCCTTTGCCATTCTATTCTAGACACTTTAAAACCTCTACTGAATTGTTTTGAAGCCATTTGAATTACTACGAGCTCTGCTAAAATCACAAATACAAAGGATACAGTACTTTTCAAGCCAAATTTGTCAGGTTGGAACTGAATAATTTAAACTGGTGGTTAATGTGTAACTTTTTGATGTTTTCATGACTTCTAAGATTAGGTAAAAGATGTTTTAAGTTTAAAAAGGGAACCGAAAAAGAGAAATAAGCGAATTTGAAAAGCACGGATTCGAACCATGGATGCAAAAATGTTAACCGGCGCCTGCGGCGCTACTCCGTTGGAGCGACAAGCGCGTGGAGGGATGTAGGCTGTGATAATACCCACACAGTTGCACTCTTTCTCTCTACGTCTAGCCATTGATTACATGCGAATGTATCCAAACGAATAACACAGAAAGAAAAGATTTTGCAATTAGACACATTTGATAGTGCTTCAGAGCCATTTTCAGTATGGTGAACACATGAAAACGTAAGCAGAAGTTGGAATTGAATCACAGGAAAGTATAAACTTCAGAGAATCTTCCAACCTATCGTAACTCTTCAAGCCAAATCTACTGGAGGGAAACTGAAAATGGTATTCAGAGAAGAGATACGACCCTACTGATGATTTTTTCGACGGTCTCGGGTCTGAAATACCCCAGAGACAAAATCTTAGACGAATTGGACCAAAACTGGCCAAAATCGTTCTGAAAAGTTTTTTGTTCAAATCACCTCGACCTCTTGGGTTTGAGAAATATGAAAAAATGAATTTCATCGGATCGATTCCATTCCTTCGCCATTCTTTTCTAGGCACTTTAAAACCTCTACTGAATTGTTTTGAAGCTATTTGAATTACTAAAAGCTCTGCTAAAACCACAAATACAAAGTCTACAGCACTTTTCAAGCCAAGTTGATTGATAATGTTGACTTGATTTTGAAATTATTTTCTTCGACAAGATTCTCGATTCGTAAGAGTATATGGACAATTTATTGCAAGCCGCCGTTAAAACTTAGACCGTTTCAAAATTATTGAGAATTTCGATTATTGAGACCTTCTATTGAGTGTATCCTGGTGGAAGTGCATATCGAACACGATGATTATCAATCGGCAAGAAATCCATCCTGGATTCACGTGGAGATGGACGTCGTGGACGTTCAATTTGTTGTCTTCTTTTAGTTTTTGGCTCACTGGGCATGTGGCAAACAATTAAAAGCAGAATGATCCCGATGAGAGTATAGGTTACCACACTGAAAACGTTGTGTTTGGAAATCTTTTCTAAATCATGACCTTACTTGAAATGAGTAAACGATTTGACACATCTGGTTCCCTGGCACAAGTATCCCTGATGACAACCAAATGCCGCTGCAGTTGGAATTGTCCCATTCTTGAATATACTTCCCTCGAAAGGCCATTCTGGGTCAGAAGCTAGAATGATGCATGTCTGAGGACGTTCTGAGGAAGGGATGTATGCCCCATACCAGTAAAATGCAATACCTTGGTAGCTATAAAATTGAATTTTTTAGATTATATATACTGATTTTAACCTACAAAATAGGGTGACTTGGCTCTTGGATCAGCTTTAAGTTGAATATTTTCAAAATGAAATCCACGTTTTCAGTTGGGTGCTCGTCAATTGCCAAAACAGTGGTTGAAATAAGCAAAAGCAAGAAAAAGGGTCTCATGTTGATGGATGAAAAAAAAAGGGGAATGGATGGAAAAGCAGGGGGATGTGTGCGGCGGGTTGCCCGTGGCATCCTTGGCTTTATCGGTATAAAAAATTGGAGGTGTACATATACATTCCAAGGAATACAATTGTAGGTTTCGAGAGGCTTTTTTATACATGGAATAAAAATGAAAATTAAAGTTCAATTTGCGAAAAAAAAACACTAGAATATACAGCTTTACGGGGTTAGCTACATAGATATAAACTTGCAAATGCCCCCCAAGATTAATAAGATGGTTCAACAAAGTAGTTCCGGATAAAATACAAAAGTTAATTAGTTGGGAACAATGGTGGAACTTCCAAATGTCCATTTGATTCCCTATTTACAACTACAACTGGTATGTAAACAGAGCGCATCTCAATTCCCTCGTCATCGTTGCCCCTGTGTTCTTCACTTCGACGTCCTACTACATAACGAATGATGATTCCAACAGAGATCATCGAAGAGACTAGAAGGAATGCGCACCTAAAATTAAAGAAAAAATCACACCCTCAAAAGTAATTTCGGCCATCAAACTTACCAAACTAGTCCAGAGGCTATTGACTTATCACATCGGTATTTCTTGCAGACATCATCTCTTGTACATCCAAATTCTACACCTGGAACAGCCGTACCATTTGGGTGAACATGTTCTCCGAATGGCCATTCTGGATGTTTTTGAAGGAAAATGCATTTCTTTGGAGCCGAAGGAGAGTGTTTGTAGTTGCCATGCCAGTAGTATACGACGCCGTATCTTCTGGAAAAAGAAGATGAGAGAGATTGTCAGGTGATTTCTGTGGTTGTTTAAGATGCACCTTTAGAATGGTTCAAACAGTTTTAGCCTAACTGTAGAATATGTGTTAGTTAACTGATTTGAATTTCAGATAGTTCAGTAAATTTGCAACCAATTTTTTAAATCTTCATAATCGTTATCACGCTAGCAGTGTAATGAACAATTCTAAGTAACTTTAAGGAGCATACATATACCTCGACTTACGACAATATCCTGTGACCTAACTAGCACATGACCTAAGGATAGCCGATTCTGATTGAACTTCCAAATCATGACTTTAAAATAAATTTCTTCAATTTCACAGCTTTAAAAACGATCCTTGCCTATTTCAAGCTGAATCTTAATCATCTTAATAGAAACATATGGCATGAGTATATGAACAAAAATAGTGGTAACAACCTTTTGAATTTCTGATAATTTAGCCAACTCTCCACCAAAAACCATCAATTTTCATATCAACAAACTTACGCGAACGGAATTGCTGGATCATGAACAATCGTTGCATTTGTCTCTCTTTTCTTCACCGCATTCAATTCCTCATATGGATTTTCAGTAGACAACAAACTTGAATTAACTCCCGAAACCACAAAGACCACGAAAAGTAATAAAAATCGCATAGTGGATAAAGTTAATCGAAATGGCGAGAGGAAAACAAATATGAAAATAGGGAACTCGATTTGTATTTGGTTGCTAAGAGAAGGGAAGGATTATGTGATACAATTGATAACCAGTAAATAATTGTTAGTCGGGGCTTTGTGGAATAATAATAACAACAGTGTTACTGTATCCAGGAGGTGTTGGTCGTTCCAAACTATTGATGATATCTTGAATGAAATCACGAAATGCTTGCTCAGCAGTCAACGTTCGAATTCGTAGTCTTATGACATCCACAGTGCTCCAGAAAACTTCTGGATATGTTCTCCAAACAATGAAAATGGACAGAAGAGCCGAGAGAGTAACCAGCCAAATGACAAAAAGTAGTATTAGCGACATACGTAGAAATGTATAAAGGGACCAGGGAAAGATGCACTTGAGGTTTCCGCGGTGATGAAACGAAAAAAGAGAGAAGACGTCAAAATTGGATGAAGAGGAGTTCTTGTCTCAAAGGCTTTGGCTCAACAACTGCCAATTATAAATCCGTCTTTTTTTTTTGGTTGACAAGATGCATTTTTGAGATGTACACATGTTTGTAGGAGGTGTATTTCTTCGATGGGTTTTGTAAGTTTAATTTTAGTCTTGATGATTTTCTTTCCATTTACATGAGTAGAATCCTTCAGACATGCCGTAGACCATCTTATGGAAATGTGGACTTTTGAGCCTATGCAATTCAATAATAACAAAATTTTCATTCTGAAATAATAACAAAATTTTCATTCCTGCGGACTTCTGGAATTCTGAATTCTGTAAATACACGTTTGATCTTCCTCGTATCGCATAATTCATTCGATGAACTTAACACTTGTTTTTCTCATTTTTCCTTGTTTGTGAAATCATAAAAACGCTACTCATTAGCTCTTAACAATCCCTTGACACTTTCAAGTCATGTGGTTTTCTGTGATGGAGCAGCTAACCAAGATAATTATTGGATTATAATGAATCACATTCAAAAGATCATATTTCTATTTATTCTTCGATCAACTGACAATAAGAATTTGAGGAAACTGGTTCAAATTAATGCTTCACCGACTTCATGATTCTCATCGATTGCCGTGTCAATGTCGCTTGTATCATCGTTGGAGATATCGGAGACATGGTTCAGAGTCAATTCGTATTCTTCGATGTCAGTTGCTCGTGGACGGTTATAGCGACAAATACAACAGGTGATCAGAAGAATGGCAACGATTCTGAAACAAAATATAAATGAGTTTTGTTGCTTCGTCATGACATGGTACTATTCTAAATCTATTCTAAACCTATTTCATTATTAGTCAACCTCGTTACTTTCTAGGCAATATAAGCTAACTTACATAAAGAGAGAGACTGGAAGAGTATAATCTTCAGGTCCGCACTTCATACCAGCACAGTGGAATCCAAACTGACATGCGAAGTGAGCAGCCTTTGGCTTTGTCCCATTTTCGAATCTATACTCTCCGAGTGTCCACTTGTCAGAGTCAAGAAGCACCTTACAGTGCATTGGTTTTGAGATATCAGGGCGGAAGTAGCCGTCCCAATAGAGAGCAGTTTTTCCGATGCTGAAAACATTGAGTGGTGAGAAATTCTTCATAAAGACAAAAGTTAAAAGTGCTTACACTAGAGGTTGAGATGGGTCCTCAATGATATTGACCTCGACGGGGAACGATGTAGAGTGCAGGGAAAAAGCAGAAGTAGAAGACACTTGCATGAGCAAGAAGAAAACAACCAAAAGATATTTCATTTTTGGATGAATGAGCTCTCAATCAGTCCTTTGTGAAGTGATAAGTGATAGAGGCGTGGCTTATTTGAGAGGCGGAGAGTTTAATGCTAATTGGGTACTCTTATCGGTAACTTTGATGATTTGCTGGTGGATGTCAGGTGAGTAGAATTAGAATTGAAAACAAGTAGATGTAGAGAAGAGCCGTGTGGTTTCTCTGGAGATTCCACAGTCTCTTCTACACCTTATTATGAACAGAATAACAAACAGGAATTCAGAAATGTAATTCATTTTGTGTATTTAAAACCTGGTTTTAGGTAACTTGTGTTTAATGATGATCTCGATTACAAAGTTGTTTTGTATCCTTTTTGAAGAATTTTCATTTCGAAGGTTTCTAAGAAGTTGCATTCCTGAAAATAAAGATCTGAAAGAGCATACAAGAGCATACATTCATATGAAAGTTCATTAGGAGCAAGCTGGTAATATCAAATAAAGACATCGAGAAAACTATTTCAAATATTATTTTCGAACTTTTTGCCTTATTGTTTTGCTTTTATCATAACGACGTGTATGTTTTTTTAGTAAGTAAAGTTCAAACATAACTATAGGTTGACAATTAACTATGTATGGAAACACTTAACTTGTTGTAATGACCTCCAAACAAGAGAAATAAGAAAGAAAGAAAGAAGAGAGCAGAATTATCTTTTGAATAAAATTTTTAGCAGAATATACCAAAACATTCATAAAAAATTAAAAAACACAATTAAAATCGGGGTTGCAGTAACAAGGCGATTCGCAGTTTGCAGGAGATTTATCATTTTTCCCATAATTAATTTTTTTTAAATTTCAATTTTTTATCCTATGTGAGGGTTCACTATTTGGAATCCTTCTCTACTAGAGGACTGTGATGTTATAATGAGGATTCTGTTCTTTTCCAACGTCTTAAATTTTTATGACTCAACTTATTCCTTTTTTGAACTTTGAGATTTTTTCACTTGGAGTTATTTCCGCATTCATACTGTAGCACATGAGACGAATAGGATTAGCTGTCTCTCTCCGATTATTGTTAGTCATTCAATATTTAATTAAGAATTATGCACTTTTTCGTTAAATCATTTTTATTGAATTGAAAAATTAAAAAGTACATATTCAGGAATGACAATTTACAGTGTCCTGACCGCGATATGATAAGGCTACATGTGTTCAGAGACTTTGACTTTCTGAAATTAAAGATTCGGAAAAGCATCTTGTAAGTTATAAAAGTTCATAAAAAACAGTCACTAGGAGACCCTTATGTTTTTTTACTACTTGGATTTCAGTAATAACTTTCCATTTTCCTATGCGATGGTTCACTATTTAGAATCCTTCTCTCTTAGAGACTGTGATGTAATCATAATGATCATGTTCTTTTCAACTGCCTCGAACTTTTTTGACTCAACTCATTCCTTTATTGAACTTTGAGACTTCCTTCGTTTGGAGTTATTTCCGCATTCATACTGTAGCACATGAGACAAGCGGGATTAGTAGCATCGCACTCTTTCCCTTTTCCATTTTTCTTGAGTCATCTATTAGTTAATTAAAAAATATGCACTTTTTCGGGAAATCATTGTTATTGAATTGAAAAATTATAAAGTACATATTCAGGAATGACAATTGACAGTGTATTGACAATGACAAAACGCATGTCCTTTTGACTTAAAAAGTGCAAATTAAAATTCTGAATCTTGTGTGACTTTACAATAATGAAAATAAAATAAAACTTTATATGTACACCGTAGAAACACAATCTAAATTGAGGGGGGAGGAAAAAATAGGAGATCAGTGAGAGCTCATGGATTTTTTTTGAGACAAAATTAATTTTTTTATTTTTGCAACTATCAGACTTGAAGAGACCTTCGTGGACCACCACCACCTGTACTGGATTCTCCTTCAATAAGTGGTCGATTTGAAACCAATGTTGATCTCTGAAAAATACTTGCCTTTTTTTAATTTTACTCTAATAAAAGAGCATACTCTTTTCTGGATTTGTTCCCTTTGATGAAGTGTCACCAATTGCCATTTCAAACAAATTCCAATGATGAGAATAAAGAATTCAACTGTGGAAAGAATGATGAAGAATACCGTACGATAATGTTTCATTTCAGCTTCTGTTCTTTCTGAAAATCTCAAACTCTTATAGTTTTTCATATCCCAATTGAACTTACGAGGCCCCCTGCCTGGTTTTCTTGAATAGTCCTTCAATGGGAACAACGAAATATAAACGACAATCGCGGCGATTTTGAGAAGAATTCCGATGAGAGCAATGAAAAGAATTGGCCATTGAGTATTTTGATAGCCGCCTCGAATTGAGCACAATGCAAAGAAAAGAGCAAGAACTGGAACGAGCATACTTAAAAGGGAAACTGGATAGAAGAGAATTGCTGGGAAGATGGAGACGAGCACATAGAACAGGATCAGTGATAGAGAGAGTCTCTGAAAAAAATTGGTAAACTTTTCCATATTTTATGTTTATTTTATTGAAGTTTTTCAAGCACAAATAGAAATTTTTGAAAATCTCGTAAAAATTGTTCTTTCAGGCTTTCAAGCATAAATAGTTGTAATGGCCTCCAAGAAGAAAGATGAAAACAGATTCGCTTTTAAAACTTTTAATGTGTTTGATTCTTCAAATTTTTGTTTGATTCTTTAGAAAGAAAATATAATAAAAACAAAGAAGACAGGTTTCAAAATAATGGCATAAAATTGCACTAAATAAAGATGAAGTTCTTTGGATCTGAACTTGAAAAACTCTGAGAAAGTCGCACTTTTAATGAGATAATCTCCAATTGAACGACAAATATTTGATTCAAACGATCAATCTAAGGCCTGAATAGTCAAAAAAGGCCAATTGAAATTTCATTACTTCTTTTTTAAACAAATAACTGTTCATCTTAAATCCTGAAACAAAACTTGAAAAAAAAGAGGGGAACAGCAAAATTCGTGTATTTTTTGTAAATTTGATATGCAATCTGTCGTAAGATGTGATGTAATTTTTGAATAAAATCATAAACTCAAGAAGAGCAATATATGATAGTTAGAATAGTCCATTCTTTGTAACAGTCCAATCAGTAAGATTACAGTAGCGAGCATAAGTAAGTGTACCTTTGGTTTTCAGTTAATAACCATATTCAAAGGTATCCGATCGGGCTAAAAAATTTTGAGTGGACACCTGAGATTACTAGGAAAACAACCGAAACTTTTTTTTCGAAAAAAAAATTTTCAGAAAAATTTTTTTGCGGTGACGAGTGCCGGAGGTTGAGGTGACCATTTTGAAAACTTTTTTTGGGTCAACTGGAGGTATCGATTTTCCTGTTCCAAAATGTTGCCTCAAGTTCACGTGAACCATTTCTGTGAAAATATCGGGTATGCCGTCTCCGTCCGTGACCTTATTTCAGTCAACATCAGAACAGGGACTTTTGAACCAGGCATAATAACTCGGCTGAAAGTGTTTCAAATGGGCTAAAAATTTGGGAAAAGGTCACTTTTGAGATCCTGAACAGAATTCTATAGGTAAAATTTGGTTTAGAGAAAGTTTATTTTTTGACATTTCAGTTGATTTTCAAAATCATCCAAAATCAGTACAAAAGTCAAAAAATGAATTTTTCAGAAAACTAAATCTATCTATAGAACTTTGTTCGGGATCTCAAAAGTGACCTTTTCCCAAGTTTTTAGCCCATTTGAAACATTTTCAGCCGAGTTATCATGCCTGGTTCAAAAGTCCCTGTTCTGATGTTGACTGAAATAAGGCCACGGACGTAGGCGGCATATCTGATATTTTGACGGAAATGGTCCACTTAAACTTGGGACAACATTTCCCAGCAGAAAAATCGATACCTCCAGTTGACCCAAAAAAAGTTTTCAAAACGGTCACCTGAAGCTCCGGCACTCGTCACCGCAAAAAATTTTTCTGAAAATTTTTTTATTGAAAAAAAAGTTCGGATTATGTTCCTCGTAATCTCAGGTTTCCACAAAAAATATTTTAGCCCGATCGGATACGTTTGAATATGGTTATTAACTGAAAACCAAAGGTACACTTACTTATGCTCGCTACTGTATCTTTTTTTCATGTTCATCAGTTTTGAGGATTATAAGACTATATGATAAACAAATTTAAACTGAATCCTATAACTCTTATTCATCTATAAGTTGCTAAAAAAATTGCTAAAAATTTTCAATTCTTAAATTACAGCTCAAAGTCCCCAACCATTCCAAGAACTCACCAAAACATGAGCCGCCCCATCGTGTGGATGACCATGACCCGAGTGGCTCGGCGCTTTCGAAGGCCTCCGTTCACATTGTGCATTCTCATCAACAGGTCGAGTATTGATAAAGATCATTTCTACAAGTAAAAGAACATTGTAGGACCAGAAAACTAAACTAAACTTCGAAAGAAAAAACTTTAAAAAAATAAAAAATATGGATGTCATGAGAAATGATGAGTTGTGTGTGAAATGGGTTGAGATAGAAAGAGAGATGAGAGAGAGAGTGGATGAGCAGTAGAGCAGTCAATGATCGGAATCTTCAAAAGACAACTGACGGGAGAGGACGAATGAAGAGAGAGGAGCAATATGACCCGTCCATCAGTGTGTCTCCAAGAAATAAATGTCAGTGATTATTTTGAGAGCAATAAGCCATTTCTCTTTCTTTTATCTCATCGTCCAAAAAATGTTTCTCGTCGGGGTGGTGAAACGAGAGAGGATTCCAAAATCAGAGTACATTTGTGAAAAATAGAGGAAGGAGGAAGAGGGAAACAAATCTCATAAATTTTGTGTGTGTGCAAATGGGAAGTAGGAAGAAGGAAGAAGCTGAAAATTTTTTTGTTGGCAAATTGGGCATAAAGTCGGTGGAGCATGCGTGTGTGTGTTATTCCATCCTCCTCGTTTTTCGAAATTGGTCCGGTCAGCTGATGCTTATTTTTTGTTTTTTTTTTGGAAAAAAGAAAGTTACAAAATTTCGCGGGAACACTGGTGACAAAAAACAAACATAAACACGGGTGTCTGTCATTTTAACGGACTGGTGTTGGTGGTGGATAAGAAGAGTATTTTGGGTGATAGGGACCAAAAACCAGATTTGAGAAAAAGCTGGAAGAATGCCAAGAATTTGTGTGGGCTTGTTTTTGAGAGAACCTTGGAATTGTATTATGGCGCTCTTATAATACAGATTTTCTTTTTGAATTTCCGTTATGAGAGTGAAAGCCATAGAAAGTCGTCGGATAGTGAGAACGTCCAGTTGAGAAAGACAGGGCCCATTTTACGTTGAAATTCGCTTTGGATGTTTTCACCAATATCTCAATTAAAACAGAAACTTTGTAAAAGGACAAATTGGAAAAATGTGAAATGTTTTTTTCATAAACTTTTTGCTAATCGACTATTTTCTGATGTCTTGTAACCTAGACTCATAGTGATGTACTATTCAGTAAAAACTTATGTTTACCATGCCCTTCTAATAAAGCTTCGAAACTCACATTATGATTATTTTCAAACCATTTAACCTTTGAGCCTTTTGAAAGTCAACAAACCTCCAAAAAAAAACTTGGTTCCATATTTTCCGCAAGAATAATCCTTCGGAAATATGAAATCATGAAGCAAGAGGTAGCCAACTAATTAGCTTTGATACAAAGAATTTAGTTGTGAGGAAGTTTTATTCATATTGAAAATTTCTCTATTCCTATTTAAAACCTTAACCAACCAAAAGTTTGGGTCTTTCAGATGTTAACCAAACTTCTGAACCCATATTTTTTCAAAACCAATCCATTCAAAATTTTATACTACAAGCCAACAGCTTTGGCATTTTTGATACAATATGGAAACTTCTATAAAATTAGATATAATCAACAACTAGAGGTAGAATCTTCCTGATAATACCCAACTAATAGTTGTAGTTGAGAGAAACTTCTGATGCAAACCAGAAACCGGCAAAAGGGAACTTGATTCTAAGATCTCTTTTTTCCAAAACTTTGACCTATTCCCAAAAAAGAGCTTCTCTCTCTAAATCCATCTCTCCCCAAACAATGAACTCATTGAAATAACTTCTAAACTTTCGTCTTTCCCCCCACTTCATTCTCTACTTTTCTTCTTCCCGGAACCAGTTATTATTACACAAAAAAAGAGGAAAAAAGTGTCGAACCAACGAAACGTTTCAACACAAAAATGCCACGTGAGGGTATTGGGTACCAGAATGATGGTGCCAGGTTGAGAGAGGATGTCAACTAAACTCTCAAATTACTCGAGAAAAAAAATGCTCATTGATGTGTTCACATTGAAATAAAATATTCTAAAGGATTTCAATGGTTAAAATGTCTTATTTATTTGTTTCGTTTTGCCGATGCGATTAGTACAACAAAAAGAGAGAAAGAGGAAAAGTTTGAAAGGTCAGAATGAAAATTGCGGAAAAAAAGAGCAAGAACTCGGAAACTTTGCGAAAAGTGGGCGGAGCTTTCAATCTTGCTGGGTTAGATAGAGAGAGAGAGAGAGGATACAAAGGATTACAATGGGGTTAAAATTGAGTCGTGAAAAACGAGGGGAAGTTGCCGAAATAAGAAGAAAAAGACGATGATCCAAGAAGGATGGAAGGAAGAAAAACAGAACCAAAAATGATTGATTGTACTTCAAACGAACGGAAACAAAAAAGGAAAAGAAAAAAAAAGAATAGTAGAAAAAAGAAATAAGGGAAAGTAGTAAAAATTTAGTGGTGGTAATTATCCTCCGAGCTTGGTTCCTTTTTCACTTCCTTTCGTCTTTTTCTGGTTGCTGGTCTGTCTTTGCAAAGGGATAGTGGTCGTTTTGTTTTGTTGTGACGATAGTACAGGTTGCAAGCGCTGAAAAAATCTTTGTTTTAATGGGATTCTGGTGATCTTCTATAAGGGATGTCCTTCTATTTTTGTATAAGAAAATATGGGCAAAGTTTGTCTAAATGTATGCTGACAAAAGTATATGTTTGTGTCTAAAAATAAGAATCTGCACTTTTTTTATACTGTTCGTTTGTGGTGGTTCCGTTTGAAAAGGCGAATGTCCACCATGTTTACAGTGATAATGCATTGAGCTATTGTGATAGTGGCGAGATATAATTGGCATTCGTCTATGCGCCTTTAAACGGAACCACCACATTTCGAGAAATGAATAGGAGAGACTGTGTAAAAGTGAGATGTGGAGAATCATAACTCAAAATTACAGGATTTCTAAAAAAAACACCCGTTTTGGTACAATTATGGTGCCCAATAAGATCTTGACTCCTTAGCACTCTTGGCATCCTTTACGTTTTAGCTTCCAGACAAAATTAGGAAAAATTTCCATTCTGTGAATTCCGTTTGATCCAATATGTATAATAAACTCCCGAGCCATATTATTTATGATCCTATCACTTTCTGTGCACCTAAACCACAAATAACCCAAGACATTCTAAAAATGAGAGTTGCTTAAATATTTTCTCAAGGCTTCAAGACTCCAGAATGTCTTATACCCTCTTTACTTCTAATCCTTTCTGTATCTTCACTAATTAAAATTGGCCTTCTCAATCCAAGATCCTCACTCATAGTCTTCTAGAATATGATCTCTGTCTTGATCCCCTTTCCTGTTTTCTACACTTTTTTGTTCAACAAGCCCTCAACGCTCTCCTTTTCAATAACCAATGAACACCTTTTCCAAAATGTAAGATCAAAACGAAATTATGTTTTAAACCCACGCATTTGAACACAAAATGCAGAAAACAGGTAATCGCACAATTCTTTTCTTCAAAGCATCTAGTTCCATTCAACAATTTCTCTGAATAAAAATTGGTGCAACACAGTGGTCACAAGTCATTGTTGGTTCTTCGTCACTTCTTTCTCTTTTTTTTTCCCGCACTCCAATCATCACTACCCTAGGGAGCCTTTTGCAATCCTCTCTTCCCAGTGTACTCTGGCCCCAATTTAGAAAACGACACACACAACTCACTTGCACTCGAGATTCCCTTCATCATTCTTTCGCCATAGAGTCGTTGAACTTGTAGAACAATTCGAGCAAGTCACGTCGCGAGTTGACAACTGCACCAAAAATGAGGAATATGATGGTTATGTATTGGATATTTCTCACCTTAGCCAGCTTCCTCTGATAGTTCCTAGCACTTCCGTTTGATCTCTTCTTTTTCACAAAAGCTTCTGGACTTGCTGTGGAAGTGGAATCAAAAGAAGTGTCAAAAGACTGCATATTGTGGAAGACAGGTTGAGAAGGAGCAAATGTTTGGTCGTAGGGGTTCATAACTGGATAATTGTGATAAATGTCAAATGATGGTTGAGGGTTGTATGTCCAGGGAGTATACATGATTGGTTGAGGTGGATAGGTGTAGTTTAAGAGTGGGCTGGAAAAAAAAGGGATTTTTAACGAGGTTAGGTTGATGATAGAGTTGCACATCATTAACATGAAAGGGTTTCAGAGTTCATAGAGTTATGCCATGATTGTGATTTAATATGCTGCAAATATGTTCTTCCGTCTATAGAAACACAAGGAGTAAAACAGGATTGGGAAGTCAAAAATATTGTCGTAACTTCATCCAATATCAAGGCTTCAATTATTTATTTGATGTCTAGATATTTACACATCATCACTTCATGTTTCTCAATCGGACCAA
Organism: Caenorhabditis doughertyi; assembly: GCA_963572265.1. Lineage (NCBI taxonomy): Eukaryota > Metazoa > Nematoda > Chromadorea > Rhabditida > Rhabditidae > Caenorhabditis > Caenorhabditis doughertyi. The sequence continues at coordinate 597,450 of OY751557.1, forward strand.
AACTTGTAGAGCTGTGATATAGCTCCGGCTAACCTTATGACATACATTTCTCGTCCCGTTAGTTTTAAAAAGTATGGTTTGCTACCATTTTTTGTACATCTTTTTTTTCGGTAGACTTTTTATGCATACTTTGCAAGAAGAGATATTACATAACTTTATTTCAGAAAAGGTTTCAGACACTTCATCATGCCTATTGGACTTTGAAACGGTCGTCCCTCCACTTCCTACCTTACCGTTGTTCAACTGTCGGTTCTCGGAAAATTGATAAGAACAATCGATAAAAGTTTTGTTTGATTCATTTTCGCCAATGAGTGATCACCTATTTTCTATGGGTTAATTCAAGTTTCAACTCATGACGACATTAATTTTAGTGAAACCTTACAAAGTGTTCCCCCTTACTTTGGTCCGATAATCCCAAAAGTTTAATGAGCGTTTCTATCACCGTTTCGCAACACTTTATTATCAGTTAACTAACCTTTGAGCATATTGATCATACAGATAAAGTTCTTCCATTTGATTCGCAACTGGTACATCATTTACAATATTCGAAATACAGGGAAGCGATGACTGTGGCTCTTCAGAAGCTTCCGGGAGCATGATTATTAAAGGAATAATGGCAAGACAAAAAGAGCCCAGTCTATGTTCCAGTCTTACCCTTTATTGGGAAGAGAATTAGAGAAAATAGACAAAAAAGGTCAGGTCGCACAACTGATAAGATAGGCGGTCGATTCGACAGGACTCTGTGTGGCTCATCACCCATCATTAGTCTTTTATTACTTAACGACAAATGGTCGCCGGCATGGTTAAGAAGTGAACAAATATGACTTTATGGATAGTCATAAAAGAGTTGTGGACTCATGAGAAAGTGCCAAAAGGACCTAAGGTTTTCTCAAGAAGAGTGAATATAGAAATAATAAATCACTATATTAAAAAATTAAGAGAAAAAAAAGAAGATGATTTACATGAACTTGTATTTTCTTATAAGAATACCCCTTCCGTGTTATCATAAACCCAATCATATGCCTTATCCATATCAGCCTTACACAAACCACCAGTACTGTGACATAATCCTTTTGCCCTAAAAATAACATTAGATGAATTTCCGTTTCAAAAACAAAACTTACGCTACTCTATCTACACACTTGTTCAAAGTTGCAATCAAATCCAAAGAAACCTGGGGAGCTGATTTTCCGAAAAGTTGACGGACTGTTTGTTCCATATTCTTCACGTGATCACTGTGATTTGATGGGAAAAACTTGAACGGCTTGGAGACTCTTTTATTTTTGAAATCTTTTGCATTGAATCGCAAATGTAACAAGGCGCCATCAGCATTTGTCGTGATCTTTGATTTATTTATGAAACTTCGTACCCAGTGAACCTGACAGAGATCGATGACAGAAGCGTTGAAAATGTACTAAAATAGAAGGTTGTGAAAGCAATTTACAAGCTAAAACTACTTTTCTTGGTCCCCCTTTCTCGAAGAAAATCGGCTTCTCTACTCCGGAAAATTGAGATGTGTAGATACTTGGCTCCATTGCCACATAGTTATTTTCAAATGATAATGCTCCAACATTAGTATTCTCCATTTCTTTATAAGCATAATCCAAAGTTGTTCCATTTCTAGGAACCATTATTTCATCAAAGTCCGCAATTGTTCCAATGGAAGTTTTAATGTCAAGAACACAAATGTTCATTGCCAAGAAGTAGGAAAAAATGAAAGCACTCTCGTCAATTTTCGGGAATTCATCAGCATTTTTGATAGGAAGAGTTCCAAAGTTAGGCCATGATCGGTATTCGATTATTCCCTATAAGTACTTAAATTCACACTTCATTTGAAACTAAAACTCACCAAACTCTGATAATAATCCAAAACTTTTCTAGTTTCTTTAGTTGATGAATGATAGAAAACAATAAAACGAGTTGCTCCTTGAGCTCTCCATGCTTCAATATACAATACAATATTCTGCCATTGAGAGTAATAATAGACTGGTTGGAGGCATACAGTAATCCCTTTTTCATACTGTTTGTCGATGTTTTTGACAGTTTGAACCACTTCACGCCTTCCCATTCTGATTATGACCTGGAATAATTGGGATAGAATTGAATATCTTCCAGATAGAAGCGGAGCAGGTTTGTGTCTTTAATCAGAACTATTCCATATCAGAACTGATTTGATATGAAATAATTAATGTAAAAGGTTAGTAGTTCTCGTTTGAGACAGATGGGATAAATGGCAGTTCTAATATGGTCTGTAACTTCCCATTAGAAAAAAAAAACGGTTTGAAATTCTGAAAGTCTAGGTTCTAGCAGTTTTAACTCAGACAATCCTTCTTTTCCAAAGTTCTGACGAATTGTCCAAATTTCAATTATCTCAAATCATCCTACCTTGTTAATTCCTCCGGCCGCCTCCAAATTCCCAAAAAACGTGTGAGCCACGTAGAAGCATGGCTTTGCAAGATTATATGCAGAAGGACAGTTTCCCTCAAGTGAGTCTCCATACATTTTCAGAATCTTCGGCTCTTTGATTCCCTCATAATATACGTCTACAATGAGAAAATCCGTCTTTTCGGTACAACCATTCAATGAGAATATGCGAAGACGTGGCGGGTCACTTCTGTGATCCACATATGCATTATGGTAGAAGATAATAGGGAAGGAGGAGTTGATTTGGCCTTTCAAGACTCTGAAATTTTGATTGTTGATATTCTGAAATTCTTCTCTCGAAAACTCACATTTCTTCGTCGGTGACATCAGAATAATAACTGGCAACAGAAGATGTAAAATCGGCCATATAGGTCACCACAAACACAAGGCTTGCTAGACCCAGAAGAAGGTAACTTGCTTTGATCGTCAACATTTTTGAACCGTATTCTTGCAATAACTGATTATGATCAGGAACTGTGGTAGATGGTCGCATGAAGTCGTTTTTATACATACTAATAACAAAAAATTAACATAACAAATAAAGTAAAGTAGATAACAGTTCACTACAACAAAAAGTTTCAGAGAATTGTTCCCATTTTCTGTGTAGATTGCACCGATTGTGATTCCGATGGTCTTGAGTCCATTTTTGAGACCAAAAATTGTGGGAACAATTCTACAAATTCTCTTCGTGATGTATCTATCGGTGCAATATGCACAGAGAAAGGGGAACTTTTGTACTGTTGCGTGCGGGAATCAAAAAGTAACAAGCTGATAGAAAAATGATAGTATCTATAGGAAACATCGGAAATAAATCTGAGAAGGAAAAATGGGTCTACATAGCAAGATCTTCGTCTTTGGACCATTTTTTACACTAGTATTCACCTTCTAGCTGATACATCTTATTTCACTTGATTCTAAAGATTGAACTTAATGAAAATATTACTATCAAAGGTTCTAATAGAAGGACACTAGAATAATGATCTGGACGAAAACTGGTCAGAAACTAGGTCAAGTTTACCTTGAATCTATGCCATTCTAAGCATTTCTTAGCATTGTTAGCATATCCAAAATCATCATTGTTGAGCATTATACGTTTCTCTACTTCTGGCTTCGTTCCTCCATCTCAGATAGTTTCCATTTCACCAGATTGTAAGTTATTTTCATTGCCTTCGAGAAGTGTCAATTGAAGTTATTTGTTACGAAGGTCATCTTCCGGAAATATCAGAAAGAAGCGCAGAAACATCGAAAGGAACGTGAATACACTGTGTTAGGAATACGAATTGATAGAAATGAGAAAGTTAAGAAAGTGAGAAATGTTAAACACAAACCTGCAACAAAGGAAAAAGATTGTTACAGGAGAATTTAGACTTTGACGCTTTTCTCATATGCAGCACTTCTTATTTGGACCATTCTCTCTCATTGAACATTGCGTCAGACTGTTTTGTCAGTGTCATATATATTCCGTTTATTTCTTGTAAACGAATTTTGAAAAAAAAATGAAAGAAAATGATTGTGATTCAGAGAGTCAAACATGGATGACATTTGTTAGAAGCGAAGCAATTGATTCTCCATGCCAATCTTCAAGCACATCATTTTGATGAGTCCGTATTTTTCAAAATTCGAATCCACAATTTCCCGATATGTCATTCATTCAAGATTGATGTTCATGTTCTGGTGAAAGAAATTGAAAACAAATAGAAATAATAATAATCATTTATTGAAAATTTTTCAAGTGTTATTTCAGCACTCCTTAAAAATTGAAACGATATGAGAAACGATATGAGAAGAACGATATGAGAATTGGAATATTCATAACCTCCATTTCAGTTCATAACAAAGATGAGAAAAACTATGAATGAACTGATAGGAAAAAGGAGATTTTATTGCCAAGCCTGACATTTTTCTTGCACAAACCTCAAGGAATGAAGAGTGTATCGGGACAAGCCGTATCTTACTTTACAAATCTGTCCAAATGAAAGGAATCTCAGTTTGTATCTCTCGAATGGATTGCTCAGACACTCTACGACTCTTTTTTCGACATGTGAACCCTCATTATTTCTTTTTTAATAGTTCATAAATTTTCATTTATTATATTTCGATCTTTAACAACAGCAAAATTTAAGCCTTAACCTTTTACATGTAAAACAAGACTGAGAAACAACGGAAAAATATTCGTGAAAACAACGATTCAAACTTAACAAAGAGTTTTACGGGAACGAGTGATCGCTAACTGAGTTGATTCTCTTGGCAACATGGTCAACTTTGGCGAAATCCGCGTCGCTGAAGACACTCTTGTTCTTTTCCTTCTTCTTTTGACCCGGCAACAGAAGACGTGGCTCTTTTTCTCCTGGAAAAAAATTTACATATATTTATGCTATGTTTATCGGGTTCATTCCTTCATTGCTTTTTGCCGAGATTTTACTGAATAAACGCGACAAAATGGTGTATGAACATGCTTGAGAAAACGAAGAAGGAATGCTTCCGTTTAATCAAGTTTAAGGCAAACAATATTATTCTGTTCACTTTCAGTTAGGAGCTTCGAGTTCAAAAATTTACATACCGTTGATTTTCTTCTTCTCTTTTCGAAGACTCTTCAAATCCGTCTTCGTTTTCATGTGCGCTGACACCAGAGTTCGCCCTTTCTTTGGGTCCAACCGGCGGCCTTCTTGATATTTCATGTGTCTAAAATGAACAGATATTTATTAAATCTTCAAGGTATTTATCTTACTTCAAGTTTCTCTTCTTAAGATCTTTTGGCTTGAATGATCGTGCTTGATCGATTGATGAAAATCCTTGAGATGCGAACCGATCATCGATATAGTCTGCTCTTTTCGAGGTGTTTGGTTTCTGAACAATGTAGCTTTCCTCCGCGGACAACTGAACGAAGTCCCTTCGAAGCAGCTTGAAGAATATTCTTAACGTTGTCTCTTCTAACCGCACTTTTGCTCTTTTTCTTTATTCCAATTTCTGTGATGCCATCTTCCTGTTCAATTGAAGTCGAGAACTTTTGCAAAAGCTCTTCCGACATCTTAAACGTCCAGTGACTGACTGTCAGATCTATTCTTTTTCTGAAAAAAGTAATTAATTTATTTGGAAAGAGAAACAACAACGCTGATGTTTATGAGTTGGAGTTTGGTCCGCGCTTCTTTCTTTCCTGGTCCGGAAACAACGTTGACGTAGCGACGGGTGTATTGGATACGACGGAATGCACGTCCACGCTTCTTCTTCTTCTTGTCCTGTTTGTCAGTCTTTGGGGTCTGGGCACGGACCTTACCGGCACGAGCGAGGGATCCATGGACCTTTCCTGAAAATAATTATTTGAACAACACATTGGATGAGATTCGTTAAATAAATAATTCAAAGGTGAACAACAGTCAAAACCCCAATATAAGCTTTGACTGTTCATGAGGATAGTTTCGAAAATAATTATCGCCTGAAAATCGGCTGCCGGTTTCTCGGCCATCAGAAGTATAAATACATTTGAAAAGATAATAAACATATAGAATTGAAACGAAACAATAAGAAGAATTGTAATCTTTATTAAATCTGAGCTGATTTCGATGACTGCCCAGTATATCAGACTTGATATAATTGTAAGGGGAAGGAAGAGAGCGTCATCTCATCAGTACCGGACTCTCTTCCTATGTTAAATGAGGGAACTAGGTGGGAGAAAAGGATTTTTGAGTGAAGGGAATTAGGGTAAGAGGTTTTCGAAGTTTTGACAGAGATAAGGGAGTTTTCGATGAGGGCAAAAGCATTATGTTTTCAGTCGATAAAAGAAGAAGTGCACAGATATACACTAACAATGTTTTCACTCTTTCCAGGCCATTTCCTTCATCTCATTGTTGATCATCTCAATCGTCACATCTCTAATCAATCCAATTACTCTGAAAATTAGAAATTAACCATTTTAAACGGCCCTAATCTAATAAGAAATTAGAAAATTCGCTGTATTTCCTCGATTCTTCTCTTCATCCTTTGCACTTCGATTTTTGCGTCTTCTAACGGAATCACCGGTTTTTCAACGAGTTCCACGATTCTTTACATCTTCGTTACCAATCAATCACCTGAAAAAAAAAACAAAATTAGAAGAGAAATGAGAGAGACACGAGGTTATGTGAGTGGAAACGCGGAATACATGAGATGAAATTGAATGAGAAAAAGGAAAAATGATGCAAATGCACTCCGATGAGAACAAAAAATGAAGCGCTGGAGCGGTGTTTTTAAATTTAAAACTTTCAGATTTTTCAGACTCCAAATTTTAAGAAATGTAAATTTTTTGGAGAAAATGAAAGATGTTTGAGCAACGAGATAAATTCTGAAGACACCGAAAAGAAAAAAACAAGTTGAATGAAAAAACTCCGAAAAATAGTTTTGAATATCTTCTGTTTAGGAGTCTTTCGTAACAATTTCAGATTTTTAGAAAGTTTTTCGCTCGAAACTTCGGCATTGGAAGAAACTAGAGCCACTTTTTTTCAATTTGGCATCTGACAAAAGGAAAGTGAGTTATTTGGGCTTTTGGCTGGGTTGGAAAAGTTTCGAATAATAAATGAGCTTCTTGGCGAGAAAAAATTGAGAAGTGAACTTCACATTTGCCGATTTTCAGACTCTTCGCCGTCAATTCATCCCGAGATCCGCACCAGAAGCCAACAAGTCCAATTTAATTCGAATCGCCACCTGCAAAAAGAAAATGTGAGTGAGAATGTTGATTTCCTGAAAAAAATTTGAAAAAATGGAATCAAAAAATATTCGCCAAAACTGGCGAATACAGAGAAGAGTCTCTTTGCAATGTTATAAAAAAGGCTTTATGAAATATATAGAAAAAATAAGAATGATCCTTTCGATTTTCAGAAGCCGTCAATGTCATCTGGAATGGCTTCTGATCAGGCGACTTCCGGATCTTCTCGTGATCTCCAGACACCGTCAACAACCTGAAACATATAATTTTTGAAGCGATTACATTATATAGAACAAATAAATAAATATTAATATCCAATTTCGATTTTTCTTTTAATCGCTGCCTTGTTCCAATTAGTCAAATCCCTACCGAATCCTTGTTTCCATTGCGAAGTTCCTTCTGAAAAATTAACTGTTTTTAGAGTTCTATTAGTCAATATAGAAGTTGTCATGGTCTCGCTACAGTACGAAACAGAAGCGATCGCTGCATTGGAATCCCATGGAGCAGCAGTGGTATATCCACAATACAATCGAAATTGGGTGGTGGACGCTCGCCACCTTCAAATCACCATCGCCGCTCCCATCCCAGTCATCATGGAGCACGAGCAAGGCATCAGGCAGTACGATTTTGAGAGAGTAGAGAAGCTCGGGCACATCGTTTCCCTTGCCGCGTGGCGCTGCCAAAGAAGACAAACCGAAAGTGATGTTCTGAGACAACGCAAGCCATTCATAAGGTGATTCAGATACGGCAGAATTTAGAATCTGAAAAAGAAACTATTGGGGAAATGAGTGTCAGATTATGAAATCATTGTGGGAAAAATATGAAAGTTCTAAATATTAAACTTCCAGTCTCAACTCCTTTCCGGACCCCTCCTCGCGCTACGTTCACATCAAAGGACGTGTCACGCCATCACGAGACGAAGTCCATCAGTTGGACTTCGAAGTTATCAGCTACCCAGGAGGGGTAGCAACTGTGCACGCATACGGCACTTCAGAACTCGAAGTCGAGACGATCGCCGACGCTGTTGAAGACATTATTGTGCCGGAAATTCCAGCTCCAGCTTCACCACCAGAAGACGTCGTTCTAGCCATTGCTCCGCTGGGAGTTCCAGCACCACCAGCAGAAGTCGTTCCAGAGATAGTGGCATCTCTTCCTCCTCCCGAAGTCCCACGTCGATCGTCCATTCGCTTCGATCCAATCGGAGTGTCGATGCGAAGAAGGGTCTCATTCAATGTAGGCGTGGGAGGTCTCTGAAAAAAGTGAAAGTTATTATTTTTCAGGATGTCATGGACATCAGAATGTACTCTGTGAATCGTACGTTTGCATTCACTTATATGAATGTATCAGAAAGGGAGCCACTCGCAGGAGCGAAACTATGGACAGCGCTGGCTGATATTGACGTTGAGCCGCTCAACGTTTCCCATGAGGCAATGCCTATTCGTGCTTCACACAGATACTTTTACCGCTTTGAAGTTGACTGTGAAAGTGATGCCAGGAAAGTGGAGGCCTTGATTCAAGAAGACCGTGCACAATTTAAAATTGAATCTCTCCAAAACTCTCCACCATTTTTTTACAACGATCTGACTCTTCGCAAAGTGGTAAAAGCTATCGTAGTGAGCCAAAAGTGAGCGTTTTTTAAAGCTAGATTTCGATATAACTTTTTGAATACTTACAGGTATCATGAAGAGTCCGGTTGTTCCGGTGACGTGCTCTCCGTGATTTCGATCCAGGATCACTTGCGAAACGCCATGACGGATGAGCCTGCAATGTCAACAGTACAGGAGGGGTTGAGCAGGAATGGGAAAAGAGAATATGACGAGTTGGTGAAAGAGGTAGGCACACATCTTTAATATGTTTCATGGCGTTCTAGTTTTGTTTTTTAACCAACTTTCATTGCTTTGTTTTATTTAGGCATATCTTTCTATTTTTTGTTCAATTTATTTTCAATATTTTGTCTCTTTCTTTTTCTCGCATGTTTTTTGTTTGTTGTTCTAATGAATTTTGCATGAAAAACTCTTCATTCCCTTTTTCATCACTGTTGCACCAGAAGAAATTGCGAGTTTGCATACTTACATCACGTCCAACGATGTTCTTCTCGTTGGCAGCTCCAAGCTTTTATTTGAAATTCCAGTTCTTGAAGATGGAGTTGAAGTTCATGGTCTATTCGTCTCTCTTGACAGTGAACTCGAGAGTTGGCTTCGTATTGGTGACATTGGTTCTGACGGCACATCCGACTCCAACCTTCTTGAGGTACTCGTCAAAGTTCTTCGAAGAGACGAAGTTTCACTTTCCAACGATTTCGATTTGAATTGGCATGTTTTTCTGTAATGAAATTATTTTTGCTGTAAGAACCTCTACGTGTTGCGCACTGAAACAATCTGAGAAACAGTTTAGAATTATGATTCGAGAGGACTACACGGCAGAATTCGATAGAGCGACTTTGCATCATTTTTTGAAAAACCGCCTGTTCGCACTTTTCGAAGCCAAAACAGTAAATAATCTATTGTATATTTTTGTTCATGAGCAAGTGCGCCCCACTAGACTCAGTACTTCAATTTTTCTCATTTTCGCCGAGTGAACTTTTTTTGGTGAATTTTCCGGTTTTCGCAAGAAAAACACATATTCTAAAGATTTTCTCACCGAAAAAAGTAAAATTTTTGAATGGAAAATTTTTCTTTTTTTCTAGGTTTTTGACCAGATTTAGGTCGAAGTGAGGCCTGAAAATGTTATTTCCAATCGAGAAATGCATATTTCAGTTAGAAATAGTCGAAAAATGACAGAAATAAGTGTTTTTTCAGCGAAAATCAGAAATATCTCCGAAAAACTCATTTGGCGAAACTGAAAATAATTTTTCCAAAAAATGAACTGAGTCTAGTGGGGCGCGCTTGCTCATGAACGAAAAAATACAATATCAACTTCTTTAAATTTAAATTATGAACATGTTCAGGAAAAATGTTTCTGTAATTTAAAACACCTATTCAAAATAATAAATTTTAAAGCTATCTTTTGATCTTCTCGTACTGTGGCGCGTGTTTTCTAATTTTTTCATTGTTTTGTCATTGTTTCCGATAATTTTCTCCATTTTTGCTGCTGGGTCACCTTCTGCGCGGCTGTTTCGCTCTTTTTGTTATTTATTTTTTCTAGCTTCGCGTGCATCATTTCCTAATTTTCAGAGGAGCAGATGAGCCGAGCAGCAAAGCGAGAAGGAAGAGGACAACAAAAAATGGATTATAGGCAAGATTTAAATTATTTTAGTGCTCTCTTTGTCGGAATTTTTTCAGATTCGCTCTCACGGAGCGGAAGAAGTACAGCGACTAGAAGATGCTCAGCGACCAGATGTTGTTCAGCGACGAGAAGATTTAATTCAAAAGGGATTCAGGCTTAAAGAGTGAGATTCGACCCTCGACCAGATTTTTGTTCATTTCAAATTTTTAGGGTTTCATCGGTCTTCACGCACCGTCTAGTGTTTCGATGCCAGTCAGTTTAGCAGTGATCAGAGCCGAACAAGGTGATCTAGAAATGAATACCTATTATGTATTTATTGCAAAGTTTTTCAGGTTGCCTAGCTCCCGCAACAATGGAATCGAAACAGGACAGGGTTATGTGACCAGGAAGGCGAGGCGCTTTTCGATCAGGTGAGCAGCCGGCTTCAATGGCTCATGCTGAAGCCAGATAGCTTCAGAAGGTCACCCATATGCAAGGGCCTGCATAAAAGGGTGCAAAAGTGTGTTACCTCAAACGTAGAATGAGTGTTAGAGCACTTCAAAACTACGGAGGTTAACCTTGAAATGCGTTTGCTACGCATAATGAAGGACATAGGTATTCAGTCATCGGAAGCTTCCGTTTGATCTCCGATGTAGGCAGAATTACTACTATTGTTAGTCTGAACTCGTTTATGCACAAAAACGTATGTTAAATATACGAAAGTGTTTATTATAGTATACAAGTGTGTTCCTTTTTCCTTTCCCAACCCCACCCCTAGCTTTCGAATATCTGTGAACCAAACTTACCTTTACCGGACGTCTTGCTTGAAAATTCTACTTGAACTTAAGAATCTACGCCCGCTTCTTAGGATGATCCCACCCTTTCCCTATTTCACAGTTTGTGATTTCCGCTCACTGGCTCCTCGCGATCTCAACGCTCGTGGGCATCCACAGGGATTACAACTGTAGAAATTGCGCGAGCTCCTTTTGTAAATCCCACTCTTATTCCCCTCTTTTACAGTTCGTAGTACCCGTTCACTGGTTCCTCCACGTTCTTAACGCTCGTGGGCATCTACAGGGGATTATGACTGTAGAAATCGCGACAGCTCTTCATATAGATCCTACCCTTTCTCTCCTCTTTTACAGTGTGTAATACCCGTTCACTGGCTCCTCGCGATCTCAACGCTCGTGGGCATCCACAGGGGATTACAACTGTAGAAATTGCGCGAGCTCTTTATATAGATCCTACCCTTTCTTCCCTCTTTTACAGTTCGTAGTACCCGTTCACTGGTTCCTCCACGTTCTTAACGCTCGTGGGCATCTACAGGAGATTATGACAGTAGAAATTGCGCCAGCTCCTTATGTAGATCCCTTTCCTTCTCCCTTCTTTTACAGTTCGTAGTACCCGTTCACTGGTTCCTCCACGTTCTTAACGCTCGTGGGCATCTACAGGGGATTATGACTGTAGAAATCGCGCCAGCTCTTCATATAGATCCTACCCTTTCTCCCCTATTTTACAGTTCGTAGTACCCGTTCACTGGTTCCTCCACGTTCTTAACGCTCGTGGGCATCTACAGGGGATTATGACTGTAGAAATCGCGCCAGCTCTTCATATAGATCCTACCCTTTCTCCCCTATTTTACAGTTCGTAGTACCCGTTCACTGGAACCTCACGTTCTTAACGCTCGTGGGCATCTACAGGGGATTATGACTATAGAAAGCGAGCTTCTTATGATAATCCCAACCCTCCCCCTTAGTTTACGTTTCAAGTACCTGTGAAGAAAACTTACCTTGGCCAGACGTCTTGCTTGGGAATCATACATAAACTGTAGAAAAGTACCCAGAGCAAATTTTTCCATATCGGAACGTCTTGGTAAAGATTGAGCATTTCGAAATCTGGTCCGTATATTCAAGAAGTATCAGAAAGAAGTCAAGAAACATTTGGAAAAGCCCACGCCTTCCTACCGTTACATAAACTTGCTGTCTTGTGTTCGATGAGTTTGAAGCTGTTCGAGAAGTTTTTAGCTGAGGTGAGATTACTATAATTGTTCTTATTGCTTTACAATTTTGAATTTTTCAGGTGTAGTATACTCGTTTGGATCATCTACAGCGTCGCCTTCAAGCTGCCCCGTGACGTCAAATCGAGAAGAAAGATGACATTGAATGGTGAGAATTTACAATTTATGAAATTTGGTGTTAGAAGCTCATCCTGAGAAGACGCAATCAACTATTCGAAAAAATATCCGGCTGTGAAAGCAGAATCTGCCATTGAAGAGTTTGAACTGCCTTAATCGGAGCTGACAATTGTCGTAATCGTTATTTCTAGAGATGCCATAATAAGGTCTTTTCGAACGCTCCTAAATTGGCAGTTTTCAATGCATACTGATAAGAAGTAGCATCATCTAAAAAGTCCAGAAAAAGTTTTCATCATCGAAATTTCCATAGAAAAGCTTTCATTAGTTCTAAAATTCCTAAAAAATTAAGCCGATTTTTTTATGAACACTTAACACCGTTGCTTTTCAATCATCATCGATGATATTGGAACGAAACAAACCGACTATCATCTGAAATCTCTTGTCATTATTGTAGTTTCTTTCAGGCTCGTCCAGGAACTCCTTCTGCTCACCCAATGGTGATGGCTCGGTTGTCGGAGTGGTGTTTGGTAGCAGGCAAGATGGATGGATGCAAATCGATTGATCATGATAACTTTACGTTCTATTTATTCACTTGTTTCATTTTAATTTTTTCTCTTTCTGTGTTTTTCAAATTGCCCGCTTGCCTCTCATCTTCCTCCCACTTCTCATCTTCCTTGTTTCCTCTCCCGTTCTAATATTTCATTCTCATTTCCTCCTTTTCTCATTTCAATATCCTTTAATTTTAAACAACCTCCCATTTTCCGTTTCTTCTCGGACTTTCCCATTTCTATTTTCTACTTTTTTCTTCATTTCTTTTTCAAGTTGTTATTTTTCTTTCCACTTTCATTCCCCAACATTCTCCACCAGATTCAGTTTTTTTCCTTCTTCAATTTGTCCCCCTGTTCCTTTTCATTCTCTCAATTTCTCTTTTCCTTCCACCTTAACCGTTTGTTTCCCCTTTCACATTTCATCCCTGTTCTCTCTTTCCCATTTCTTCTTTTCATTCTTTTTCTTCTCTCCTTTACAGGCATTTTCAGATCGTTGCCGCCGAAAAAGTAGAATGCTAGAAGCCTAGTCCGCGAACCCTATCCAATGTTAATAAAAGTTTTTGAAATTAGGGTTCGCCGGACCGATGCTTCTCGTAGAGTTAGATGATTCGGCAAGGCTTCAGCGAATTCCAGGTTCAAAACTCTTTTACTCGTTAAGAAAAGCTCTCGAAGATCCCTTAAAATCGTCTTTAATCTAAAGCGGAATCTTCATAACTGAAGAGTTTTGAAGAGGCAGAAGCTGTAAAAATATTTCTCAAGTCTAATTTTTTGCGGTGGAACTTGTCGTGACAACCGGAGAGAACGTAAAAAGAAAAACGGGCGGGTTTTCAGTGTAGAAATGTTAGCGCTCCATCGCTAAAAAGTTATGAAAAAAAGATTTCTAGACTGTGGGTGGAAAACACAAAAGCAAGAGGATGTTTAGGCTCACACTAGCAAAATTCGACTTTCTGGCTTTTCTTGATTCCCTGAATACCCGAACGCGCTTACAGCCATCGAAAAAATACAATTACGTAAATAACCGAAAATGTTTTAATGGTCTAGATATGTGAAACAGGTTCTCCGGCTTTAATCGAGTATCAAAATTCTGAAACGCTACACCTCAATTGATTAAGAATTTCACCTGGAATGAAACTTTCAAAATAAAAAAGGAACTGTTAGTCAAACTCCCATCACAATCAGAAAGGCTAGCTCATCGGAAGACCGCGATAGCTAGCACTATCTGATCACAAGGGCGTAAGAACAGAACTGATATAAATTTGACTCACCTCTCACTTACCGAGATTAATGAAATAATAAATTGATTGGGAATATAGATAAGAATAGGAATAGCAAATATAGTAGCAGAATAGGAGAACACTTATTTAGAAGAGAAAAGCAATCCGGAGCTCCTGAAAAAGTTATATTTTGATATTATTTCCCGATTTCATCGTCTTCAAATTTCGGCACTGACTAAGCAATTCGCTTCTCTGCTTCCATTTTTTCGTCTTCTTCTTCCTTTTCGACCTCATCGACTACTTGAAATCAGCGCCGGCACCACAATCGCAAGCAGCTGAAATTTAGAATATTAGAGAGGGAAATGAGAGAGACACGTGGAATTTTGAGTGAGAACGTGAAAAAAGAAACAGTTGAAAATGAGTTGAGAAAAATGGAAAGAGGGAAATAAAGAAGACGATTTCAGGCGATTTTTTGAAGATCCACAAAACTTTCGAAAGTTTATGCTCTCCAGAAGTTTCAAATTAGCTTTGCGTTATGTGCAGCTTTCCCGAAAGCTGCTTCTTGCAAACTGGAAATTTAAAATTTTTGTGGAGGTAAGAGGAAAAAAATAATTATGAGAAAATGATAAAATAGAACTCCCTTTTCTGGAAAAAAAAACCACGGAACTCTATGAGCAAATAAAATGATAAAAATTAAAAGATCGCTTTCGAGGCAGATTCTTCTCTCGATTTTTTCTCCTTTCCAATGCATTCATCTCAGCGACACGAGCCTGAAAAAAAAAAGATTTGAAGAGGCAGTGAGAAAGAAACGAGAATAATTCAACGGAAAAAAGATGGAACGGCTGAAAATAACGAGGAAAGAAAAATATGGAAGTGCGCTCTATTGACTCAAAATGGGAGCGGCGTTCGAAAAATGATAATTTCGATACAATTTTTGTGCCTATTTTCACAGGAAATCCAAACTTTTCAGAAAGATTGAAAATTCCTAGCATACCTGAAGAATATCTGGAATTACAAGAAACAAGAATGATAAGATAAAAGCCCAGAAGACTTCGTTGGCGGCGATTTTTGTTCCGGAAATTTTAGGCAAATGATTTTCAGAAATTTAAGATTTTTAATGGCATTTCTCGTCGAGAAATAAATGTTTTGGAATGACGAAATAAGCGGAAAGTTGAAAAATAGCTAATCCGTTCGACTTGAAAGCATTGCCACGCCCACTGTTCGAATAACCAGAAGAATGATCCATTCCATTCGAATTGTAACCTGCAAAAGCAAAAGTGAGTGTGGGTAGCTGGTGGTTTTTAAGAGGAAGATACGATTCTTAAATGATAAAAATAGAGAAAGTTTTCGCTGAAAAAAAGAAGCGAAAATGAGTAGAATCTCTTGAAAATGATAGAACAAAAATTAAATATTTATACAGTTAGAAAAATGAAAAATTGGTGCTGATGCTTCGAATTTCAGCTCGTAATCATCTTGTTCTTCTGAGTCGCCGAAGCCCAAGCCAATCTGAAATTCTAGAATATATTTGTATATTTAGTATCCTTTTCAAAAAATAAAAATTTATATCAACAAAGTCGTCTTCTTCTAATAGTCTTGCATTGTTCCAGCTTGGCAGTTCACAATATTGATAAACTCGATTTTTATCCGGTAGATTTTGAATCATCCCTTTCCAGAAATTTGTTGACGGTTGTTGTGAAAATATAGAAAAAATGGCTCTTTTCGTGAATGAGACCGAAGCAGTCAACGAGTTGAATTTCCTGGGGGCTCCCACTCTTTATCCATCATTCTCTGATGAATGGATTGATGACGTTCGCACCCGTGAGCTCACTCTAGCTGCTCCAGCCCGTATTCTAATGCCGGAGAATCAACTCAACGGCAATCGATTCGGGCTTGTTACCACATTCGGTCATATGGTCTGCAAAGCGGCATGGAAATGCCAACGACGTCATTGTGCCACTGATGTTCTGATGCAATCCCAGCGTTGCTTCGAGTGAGAAATCTGAAGATAAAAAAATTGAAGAATGTTATTTTTTGAAATAAACTTACCGATTTCAGAGACATCTCTGAGCCCGATGACTACGATAAAATGCTCCGAGTTGTGGGAAAAGTGAGTCAAATGGTGAGCGGAAAGCATCTGGCAAAGTTCGAATTACGTTTGTTCGACGGAAACGGGCATTTCGAAGTGATTGGCAGGGGAAGATCAATTCTTGAGATCTTCAACGTGGTTCCCAATGCAAATTCTACGCCACGTGTTCAGCGTCCATTTGAAGGAGATGTGGCAATTGAAGCTCCTGAAGCCGTTCACGGAGGTATTGTAGGAGAAGTGTTGACTGAGAATCCACTTCCAGCTGCACCACCCATGCCAGAAGCGATTCCAGAAGACGTGCCGCCAATGATCGAAGAAGATGTGCAGGAAGTTCCAGTGATAGATCTGGCTCCAGTAGTCCCTAGAAGAGCTTCATTCGATCCGATCGGAGTTCGGCCAAGTTCCAGAATGTCATCCGAAGTGAGTATTGAGCCAGATAAAAGCCACTTTTTCTTGATCATCCATAGCTTCCAAAAATAGCCATTTTACGTAGTTTTCTGGTGTTTTGAAGTATCCAACCCCATCGAGCATCCAAGTTTCGCAGCTCCAATCGTTTTCTGAAACAAAATAACAATTATTATTTGTAGAATGCCACCGAAAGAAGAGCCCAGCCAGCTCAAGAAACGTTCACGTTTTCTTTTGTAAACGCCAAGGAACGATTTGCCTTAAACGCAACAAAGCTACGCGTGGAGCTCGGCAACTTTGGAATTGAGCCAATGGACATCTCTCATGAGCCCATGCTTCTCAAGATTCCTTCCCGATTCATCTACCGGTTTTCGGTGGATTCTGCTCACAATGCGGAGAAGATTAGGGCTTTGATTGGAGAGACCAAGGGGTTCGAGAAGTTCAAAGTTCAGGAGTTTGAGTCCTCTCCGGCATTCTTCTACCATGAGCTCTCACCCCGAAAACTGCTGAAGGCTGTCGTTTTGAGCCACAAGTGAGCAATTTACCCGATTTCGTCTTCAAATTTGAAACTTACAGATATCATGAAACAGTGGCCGGTGAGGAAGAAGTAATGGCGATGGTTGAGCAACGTGAGTGTCTGGTGGAAGCCCTGAAAGATGATGTTGCTATGAAGGAGATAAAGGAGCTGTTGAGCGCTAGGGGAAAAAGGGAGCTGGAGGGTTTGGTGAACGAGGTGCAGCTGGGAGAATAGTTTTTTCTAAATGTATATTCATAATTTATTTATGCCTTCCTTTACTGCATTATTTTGTTATGTTTTATTCTAACTTCTTGTTTGTTTGTTATCTAATAAAATTGGCTTCGTGAACTTTTTTGTCAAAGATTTGCTGGACAAACGCGACAAAAGGCATGCAATATTGTTTTGTAGAGTTTTAGCTAGGTTCTTCGGGTTCAACAATTTCCATACCGATGATTTTCTTCTTCTCTTTTCGAAGACTCTTCAAATCCGTCTTCGTTTTCATGTGCGCTGTCACCAGAGTCCGTCCTTTCTTTGGGTCCAAACGGCGACCTTCATGGTATTTGATGTATCTGAAATGAACAGATATTTAATAAATCTTCAAGTTATTTATCTTACTTTAAGTTTCTCTTCTTAAGATCTTTTGGCTTGAATGATCGTGTTTGATCGATTAATGAAAAGCAGCTCGAAGAATATTATTAACGTTGTCTCTTCTAGCCACACTTTTGCTCTTTTTTTTTTTTCCAATTTCTGTGATGCCATCTTCCTGTTCAATTGAAGTCAAGAACTTTTGCAAAAGCTCTTCCGACATCTTAAACGTCCAGTGACTGACTGTCAGATCGATTGAATGTTACTAAACTCGATTGCTTATTATTTTTCTGAAAAAAAGTGATTAATTTTGAAAAGAAAAACAACAACGCTGATGTTTATGAGTTGGAGTTTGGTCCGCGCTTCTTTCCTGGCCCGGGAGCAACGTTGACGTAGCGACGGGTGTATTGGATACGACGGAATGCACGTCCACGCTTCTTCTTCTTGTTGTCCTGCTTGTCAACCTTTGGGGTCTGGGCACGGACATTACCGGCACGAGCGAGAGATCCGTGAATCTTCCCTGAAGAATAACAATTTGAATAACAAATAGAAGGAGAATCGTTAAGCAAATGTTTCAAAGGTAAACAACAATCAAAAAGCCATTATAAACCCTGGGGATCGTTTCGAAAGCCGAAAAGAGTAATGAAGAATATCGCCTGTATCCACTTGCCGGTTTCTCGGCCGATTTCTCGATTGCTCATTTCAAAATAACATGCACGAAAAACGAATTTGGAGAGTGAATGTTGGGGGAATAAAATTGGTAAAACACGAAAATGCTCCGGCTCTATCAGCATGTGTCTATTTAATGTCGACAATGCAGTGTCGTCACGTTTGCAATTGCATCTTCTTTTTTGGATACTGTAATCGTGTCGAAACTCAACACACATTTTAGACGTTGCTCCTTTAAACAATATTTTTTTAATTTAACTTCTTTACGAGTATTTGGTCTTTTTTTAATTTAAAGCGCTTTTTTCTCTGTTTTTTAAATTTCACTTTAAAAAATGCGCCCTTTCTTTAATGGTGTTTTGAATGCGTAGTTTTTTTCGACTTACTCGACTTGAGGCGCTTGTTTTCATCGTTCTTCAAGTTTCTACTTTTGCTTCATTTCTTTCGTACTCGAAATCGGTAATTGGTCATGGTCATTCTCATAAAAACAAGGCGCAGCCCGATTTTCTTCTTAATTTCAATATCCGCAATAATTGTCCTGCCCTGTTAAGTAGTAGTTCCGTTGATGAGCATCTTTGCGCACGCTCTCTTCTTTCATTTCATTCTTCTTTCGACCTGCTCATTCTCAATTCTCATCCCTATTTCAGAAAACTACAGCACAGGCCTACCTCTCGAAAACGTCAGCAGCGGAGGATAGCAGACCCAGGTAAGATTAAATCTTAATTATGTGCTCTCTTTGTCCACCTTTCAGAGAAATAGATGCGTCAAGCATTCGAGGAGGATTGTTTTGGGTGGGCGAATTCGAGATGTCAATGGATGAGGGAGAAACAAGGTGATTCTAGGATTTTCAGTTAGTTCACGGTCTCCCCAATTCCGAAAAATAACTGCAAGCAGGAGATTCGTTAATGTCTCAGTCATTTGTGAACATTTTTCTGTTTTCTATGGCTTTAAATGTTGCTGTTACACGTCTTCAAACTTTGTATTAACCACTTTTTTAAAAAGTCCAATTTCCTCGTCGTGGTTCACCGAAATCCAGAAGTTTCCAGTTTTTCAGGCCTAATTTTCCAAAGCTAATTTCTCCTTCAATTTCCAACCAAATTTCTAACTTTTATAATCAAAATGTTCCTTTTCAACTAATCTATCTATTTTATTAGCGTTTTTCACAAAAAAAACGGATGAAACGCTAGAAATATGAAAAATTCACCGCGTAAAATGCAAACGCGCTCCACTGCTTGCAAATCTTTTTGGGAGTTGGGGAGATCGTGTAGTTTTTCTTGTTTGACCTCTGCTCTTCTTTTGATCTCTCTTGATCTCTGTCCGTTTGACCTACCTCAATGGAGGCTAAGTTAGAGGTTACGATGGAGGTTGGAGGCTACGTTGGAGGCTATGTTGGCTATGTTAGCGCGCCATATAACTTCTTCCATTCCTTTCCCACCCATTAATCTATGAACTTCTGAATGTTTTCTTCTGCTCTTGGTTTTTCGTTCTCATCCAACTGTCTGCCTATGCCATTCATGTCTTCAAGGTTTACACCTGTTAGCAGAGGATAGTAATTTCTTTTGCCTGATTCACGTGTGCTCCTTCGTCCTTATTGGTCTGTTTTTATTTGAATATTTCAAATTTTCAGAGGAGGTAGTTCGAGCGACAAGATGAGAGCGAACAAGACAGCGAAAGGAAGGATCAAAGGCAAGATTCAGGGGTTTTCGTGCTCTCTTTGTTGTATTTTCTTTCAGATTGGTCCTTTCCGAGCAGACGCAGCAGCAGCAGTGCCAGCGATTTGAAGATGCCCAGCGACGAGATGCTTTTCAGCGACTAGAAGTATTTCAGCAACGAGGAGTTGAGGTAACATAGTTGTTTTGAGGTTGCTTTCTTCTTTTTTCAAACATTTAGATGTAAACTACTTTTTCTGGATTTGGGAGGGGTTGTTGGGATATTCTAGTCAATGCCACTCTCTGCATTCTATCAATCACGCCTGATTACGGTAATTGCCGTCTGTAGAGTGAGATTCAAAGTCAAATGGCTTCTTCGAGGATTGGTTTGATTTCTTTTTCAGTCGAATAATACAGTTCTTTCATATGGAGTTCTCTAGTTGTAACTGTTTTACTGGTTTTGATATTTCCTAGTTTGTCTTTCTCTTTCTGAATAGTTTATCATAATGTCAGGTTCTATCAACTGGAGGTTCTATTGTAGGCCTGAGATGGTTGGTGCCTTGCTACTACATGATTCTTTCGTGAACATTATAAAAAACTTCATTTTTGTGTATGAAAGTGTAAGGGATTTGGGAATTTTACCTAGTTTATCACTCTCTCTTTTTGTCTTTCTCTTCCTGAATAGTTTATCATAATGTCAGGTTCTATCAACTGGAGGTTCTATTGTAGGCCTGAGATGGTTGGTGCCTTGCTACTACATGATTCTTTCGTGAACATTATAAAAAACTTCATTTTTGGGTATTCTAGTTGTCACTATGCTATTTGTTCTCAGGTCTTGAGTAGGATGCTTAAGGTTGTCTGGAGGGTCTTTGTGATTCAGCGAAAGCAACCCACGTCCGATCTCAAACCTATTCGAAAACTCGTGATATTTCCTAGTTTGTCTTTCTCTTCCTGAATTGTTTATCATAATGTCAGGGTCTATCAACTGGAGGTTCTATTGTAGGCCTGAGATGGTTGGTGCCTTGCTACTACATGATTCTTTCGTGAACATTATAAAAAACTTCATTTTTGGGTATTCTAGTTGTCACTATGCTATTTGTTCTCAGGTCTTGAGTAGGATGCTTAAGGTTGTCTGGAGGGTCTTTGTGATTCAGCGAAAGCAACCCACGTCCGATCTCAAACCTATTCGAAAACTCGTGATATTTCCTAGTTTTTCTTTCTCTTCCTGAATTGTTTATCATAATGTCAGGGTCTATCAACTGGAGGTTCTATTGTAGGCCTGAGATGGTTGGTGCCTTGCTACTACATGATTCTTTCGTGAACATTATAAAAAACTTCATTTTTGTGTATGAAAGTGTAAGGGATTTGGGAATTTTACCTAGTTTATCACTCTCTCTTTTTGTCTTTCTCTTCCTGAATAGTTTATCATAATGTCAGGGTCTATCAACTGGAGGTTCTATTGTAGGCCTGAGATGGTTGGTGCCTTGCTACTACATGATTCTTTCGTGAAAATTATAAAAAACTTCATTTTTGGGTATTCTAGTTGTCACTATGCTATTTGTTCTCAGGTCTTGAGTAGGATGCTTAAGGTTGTCTGGAGGGTCTTTGTGATTCAGCGAAAGCAACCCACGTCCGATCTCAAACCTATTCGAAAACTCGTGATATTTCCTAGTTTGTCTTTCTCTTCCTGAATTGTTTATCATAATGTCAGGGTCTATCAACTGGAGGTTCTATTGTAGGCCTGAGATGGTTGGTGCCTTGCTACTACATGATTCTTTCGTGAACATTATAAAAAACTTCATTTTTGGGTATTCTAGTTGTCACTATGCTATTTGTTCTCAGGTCTTGAGTAGGATGCTTAAGGTTGTCTGGAGGGTCTTTGTGATTCAGCGAAAGCAACCCACGTCCGATCTCAAACCTATTCGAAAACTCGTGATATTTCCTAGTTTGTCTTTCTCTTCCTGAATTGTTTATCATAATGTCAGGGTCTATCAACTGGAGGTTCTATTGTAGGCCTGAGATGGTTGGTGCCTTGCTACTACATGATTCTTTCGTGAACATTATAAAAAACTTCATTTTTGGGTATTCTAGTTGTCACTATGCTATTTGTTCTCAGGTCTTGAGTAGGATGCTTAAGGTTGTCTGGAGGGTCTTTGTGATTCAGCGAAAGCAACCCACGTCCGATCTCAAACCTATTCGAAAACTCGTGATATTTCCTAGTTTGTCTTTCTCTTCCTGAATTGTTTATCATAATGTCAGGGTCTATCAACTGGAGGTTCTATTGTAGGCCTGAGATGGTTGGTGCCTTGCTACTACATGATTCTTTCGTGAACATTATAAAAAACTTCATTTTTGGGTATTCTAGTTGTCACTATGCTATTTGTTCTCAGGTCTTGAGTAGGATGCTTAAGGTTGTCTGGAGGGTCTTTGTGATTCAGCGAAAGCAACCCACGTCCGATCTCAAACCTATTCGAAAACTCGTGATATTTCCTAGTTTGTCTTTCTCTTCCTGAATTGTTTATCATAATGTCAGGGTCTATCAACTGGAGGTTCTATTGTAGGCCTGAGATGGTTGGTGCCTTGCTACTACATGATTCTTTCGTGAACATTATAAAAAACTTCATTTTTGGGTATTCTAGTTGTCACTATGCTATTTGTTCTCAGGTCTTGAGTAGGATGCTTAAGGTTGTCTGGAGGGTCTTTGTGATTCAGCGAAAGCAACCCACGTCCGATCTCAAACCTATTCGAAAACTCGTGATATTTCCTAGTTTGTCTTTCTCTTCCTGAATTGTTTATCATAATGTCAGGGTCTATCAACTGGAGGTTCTATTGTAGGCCTGAGATGGTTGGTGCCTTGCTACTACATGATTCTTTCGTGAACACTATAAAAAACTTCATTTTTGTGTATGAAAGTGTAAAGATTTGGTGGTATTTGCTAGTTTGTCTATCTTAAAATAGCTTATCATAATGTCAAAGGTATTTAATTGAAAGGGTTTGACGGTTGATTATAGTCAATCCTTGTGCAGTTGAAATCCCTTATACTTCACCACATGTTTCCCATCTTCTTCATTGTCTCTCTTCATCTACAAAAGAAGACGCGATTTGAAAATTCGGCACCACCCCGATGTGATGTGTTCAGGAAAGAATGCACGAATAAATCTGAGGTGAGACTGGAATAATAATTCAGTTGTTTTAATTTTTTAAGTTTTTAGGTTAGCCCAGCTCTCTGAGAGATCCTTCGAGCTCAATGTTGATGTAGAAACAAAGTTGAATCGAATGGTAAGAATACGCAAATGCAAGAATATTGTAACCATAGCATACTCTCGGAAATGAAAGAGATTATAAGCTGTCATAAATAATTAGAAGTCATCAATTCGACGATTTTAATAGAAACCAACAGACACCGTGGTCTTAACCAGAAAGAAGTAGCGAATGCTGATTAGTTGATCATGAGAAACCGAGTATGATAAGCTATAGCAATGTGTTCTCATAAACCTCTGAAAATACGAGTTCCGCTTTCAAACTGAAATTTTTGCAGGTCTCTGAAGTTCCTCGGGAGTCAGATTATTTTGACTTCGGCATTGATGGTGAAGCGGATGGTCACAATTCGTCGTTCTATGATAACCAATTTCTTATTCCGTTTCTTTGTTCGCTTTTTGATTTTTCCCATTCCATTTTTCAGATTTTTCTTTCTTCATAACCATCTTTTCCCACCCTTTCCAGACTACGTAATGTTTCTTTCTCTTCCCCTCTTCCATTTACCCATCTGTTTTTAAAAATTCCGCGTTTTTATTTCCTCTTTTTCTTTCCCTTTTCTTTTTTCGCTATCTTTCTGTCTATTAGCTTTTGCCGTCTGAATCGCTTTTCATCCTTTCCTTTGAATCCCAACTTCTTCTACTTTTTTTCCAATTATCTAATATCTTGTTCTCTTTCCCTGTTCCGTTCATTTGTTTTGTTTTTTCATTTATCTTCCGTTTCTTCTCTCTATCTTTTCTTTCTTCTCTATTTCTTTCCCTGTTCTTTTGCTCTTTTTTTTTCATTTTCAAAACTTTTTCAGATGGACGCAGACGAGAAACAAAAATGCCGGAACCCAGAAAGCTGTACAGCGAACCCTCCCAAAATTTAATGAAGGTTTCATAGGGAGGGTTAGTTGAACAGAAGCTGTCGTGTTCCGTGCATTGGATACTGTAATGCAGTGCTTCTGGCTTTTCTACCGGCCAAACGGTATTGTGTTTTTGGCAAAAAGGCAACGCCGCCTTTCCGATGCATCGAAACTCGAACACGTAAGAACAATAGTCAAACTTCTCCACTAGATCAATAGATGGATTTCGAGCCTGAAATTTAGGAAATAATATGATCGGAGGTTCAGATTATTTAGCTCACCTACAGCCAGCATTTTGAATGCTGACATTACTGAAAATTGAGATAAATCGCTAGTACTTCGATGAGGTATAATTCGATGAGACATCCAGTTTTTGAAGAGATGTTGGACAAATCATAGAAGTTATAGGCTGAAAAACGATGATATTGAACCTACTTTCATACGCATCATGTATCGTTAAATCACTGATTTTCTTCTCCGATATATTTAGTGAATGAAGCGAAACGCATTTACTCAAATCAGGAATTCGAGTCAAAAAATTGCTGCTCAAATTCAAAACTTCAAGTGACTTCAATGATAAAATAACTGGGTCTTCGATAAGATTTGATGATAAATCCAACACGTTCAGATTCTCGAATCTTCCTAATTGATTGATTTCTTTTAACTGATTTCTGGCCAGGTATAATTCAAGTCTGAATGAGAAATTGTTTTAAAGAGAAAGAAGACGTTCGATTCTTACAAATTATTGTTAAAATCAGGGATAAATTTGTTAATTTGACAATCTTGGGCGTCTAGCTGAAATTAAAAGTTTACCTATCAATCAGGCTCTCTGTCACCCACAACTTCACTTTACGAAAATAATTTCATGTAGGTAAACTTCTGAAAACAATTTCCACTAATTATCAGACGCTTCACTTTCGCGTATTCGTTGCTGAAACTTCTTTCTAAATTTGTCAGCGAGAGGTTCGCTAAGTCGAGAATTCCATCTTCCGTTACATCCGCTTTTTCGTTGTGAACTCTAAATTTATTTGCTTTTATTCGAATAATTCATGTCAGTTTTGCGATACCTTCCAAATGTTGAGTTGGTCATCGAGCTATTCGCTCTAGAATCGTCCAAATTCTCCTTATTCTCATCTTCGCCTCTCTCGTTATCATCGCTCATTCTTTACAATTATCTCGTCCCGTTGATAAGCAAGCAAGCGCTAAAAATATTAGAAAATGGTGAGCGTAAGCCATAGAATGGGCAAAACATAGAGATTTTAACATTTTCAACTTCATATTGGGGGAAACGAAAGGAGGGGAAAAAATAAAACAGAAACAGTGCGACCTTGATGTTACCAGTAAGCGGTAACATCAACATGACAGCTAACAAAGAGACGCTAGAAGAAGAGGAAAATACTGCTGGATTATGCGAAAAAAAGAGGGGAACATGGAGAAAATGCTTTGAGAACAATCAAATGAAATACGGAGTGAAGAAAAAAGACAAATTGGCGAAAACTAAAAAGAATTATTATGGAATCTTTGAAGAACGAAACAAAAAAATGATGATGTATTAGGAAGAAGGTAGTCTTTATTTTCTGACGATCAGCGATTCGCGGTACGCACCGACACCGATGTAGACGATTGGCATCTGCAAAGAGAGAGAAACGTATTGATTTGTTGTTGTTGTTATGGGATAGCGGCGGACGAGAAGAAAGTAGTCTTATCATTAAGAAGAAAGTCGTATCATTAACATTAAAACTAAGTGTCGTCAAATATGATGTACTGCAGGCAACATGTCGTCAGCTGTGGTGCTTAGGCATTGCGTACCACAATTCACTCTTTCTTTTTTCTTTTTTTTAGAAAGAATAATTTTTTTGACGCAATCAAACAACCTGAATTATTCAATGTGAATTGTAAAAAAAACATTTTTTTAACGCGGATAAAAAGAAGTGGAAAGAGTGAGAGTTGGAGAAGGGGAGAAGGAGGCGAGAAAAAGAAAATAGAAACCAACCGGATAGTCTAAGGCGAAAGCACTTAGCATGTTTCCTTTGCGAACTTTCTCACCATCAGCTTGCCTCTCTTGCTCAATTGGCTTTTAATATCCTTCACCGTATTTCGATTTTGCAGGACCATCCACATCAAAACTGGCTCGTTGATGACGTCACGAAGGACTCCACGAATGCCACTGTAAGTTAAAGCTTGAATACATAACGCCACTGAATTCATTGATCAAAAATTATATTCAATGAACTTTAACTCACCCCGTCGAGAGAATGATTGCTCGGAGCACTTCTTCTTCTGTTAAGCGGTTGTAGAAGAATGGCTTAGAGCCTTCCATAATTGACGACAGCTTGAAATCTCTTCGCCACTTTTCCAACTCTATCTGATTGTCAATTCTTGCAGAATCGGTTCTCGAGGTGACTACAAACGAAAAGAAGAAGCGATAGTTTATGGACAGAGGCATGGGAGCGTGGAAGATATTGGAGATGTTGGCCTTCACACTGAAAATGCTTATAATACGTATGTTTTTTTTTCGAGTTAAAAAAAAATATTACCCAATACGCTGAAGTGCTTGAAATAGCTTTGCGTGTCCTAATGGGTTTCGTTCTTCCACGTTCATATAAACGTATTCACGAGAAAACGGTGGCGGTGGTGGTGGGCGAATAGAAGAAGGGGAAGTTGACATATCTCCACGACTTGTCTGAATGGGTGATAGTGGAGTTGTCGAATCCTCCAAAGACCAGGTGGAGTTCCCAATGACGACATTTCTGCCGGCTCCAGTATTCTCTTGAATCACTCGGAAAAAAAGTCTGTGTTCTCCATCATCCGGCCGCCCTGCGCCTTGAATTTGAACTCTTTGGGCCACCGGATCCGAATGGTGCCTGAAATACGATTTTATTTCCCCGAAGTTCATCTTCATCTCAAATTCCCTTTTCTTAATTCAGTTGTTTTCATTAAAAATAGGAAGGAAGACCACCTTTTTCTTCCCATTCAATTTTACCAAATTCATTATAATGGAAAATCATTGA
The DNA here is from genome assembly GCA_963572265.1 of Caenorhabditis doughertyi. Classification (NCBI taxonomy): domain Eukaryota; kingdom Metazoa; phylum Nematoda; class Chromadorea; order Rhabditida; family Rhabditidae; genus Caenorhabditis; species Caenorhabditis doughertyi. The sequence goes on from OY751557.1 coordinate 624,673, forward strand.
AGCTCTAGTAATTGACTATATTCATACGCTTTTTTTTCAGAAGTGCATCCTTACGTGGTGCTTCGATTGTTCTGGAGCACTTTGACACCGGGAACTTGGCGTTGAAGGGCCACCACGGCCAGCAAATGCCCAACGTTCTCCATGCCGACTCGCTGGTTCGGAATCAGTCCTGACGCCGGAGCGTCAATCACAATAACCGATTGTTGGACTTCGACGATGTCATTGATGGAAAATGACGGGAAAAAGCTCAGGATTCCGTGTTGGACAAGGAGCTGATACACATGGCGATGGACGGAATCCATTATTAGACGGCTATGTTTACTGTCGATTAACCTGAAAAAAGGCCGAAGCGTGAACTTGTCAATCGAATAATCTGGGTTTCAGGTGTCGAATGAGATGAGCCGAGAAGTTGGGAACGTCCTTTGAAGGAAGATAATGAAGATGCATCATATCACACACTATTGAAGAAAGAAGCCAACGAAATCACTATATAATTACACGTTTATTATAGAAAAAATCAACAAAAAAGTCAATAGTATCGTTTAATTTCTATTTTTCAGAGCAACCGGTTGGAGATGTGACGACTGAGTAGATGGACGATGAGATGAACGATGATAATCTGGAAAGAAAGGATAACAACAACGCCAGGCTCTTCTTCTTTTTTCTACTGGAAAAAAGGGAACTCTTTTGGCCTCATCAAAAACTTCCGTATCCCCTCTACCAAACCCCAACTCCCCTTCATCCAAGAATCCCCTTTTCCCAAACTAGTTTCCTCATTTCACATAGGAAGAGAGTCCGGTACTGATGAGATGACGCTCTCTTCCTTCCCCTTAAAATTATATCAAGTCTGATATACTGGGCAGTCATCGAAATCAGCTCAGATTTAATAAATATTACAATTCTACTTGTTGTTTTGTTTCAAGTCTATATGTTTCATTATCTTTTCCAGTGTATTTTATAATTCTGATTCCATCTTTCACTATGATTCCACTAAAACCAGTTCTTCAAAAAACAGCGTTTGAAAGTCGCGCCGATTTTAGATTGATGGCCGAGAAACCGACAAGTGGACGATTTACAAGCAATATTCCTTTTTGCTCTTCGCTTTTTGAGTTGTTTTCCCATTTCTTTGGGAGCTGTGGTGCAGAAAAAGTACTAACGATACGAAAAGAATCTGAAAGAGAATGAAAAAAGAGTCGTCCACTTGTCGATTTCTCTGCCAACAATCTGCAATCGGCGCTGCTTTCAAACGCTGTTTTGTGCCCTTCGCAGTGATTTTTGACTGCGTTCATAATGAGAAATGAAATCAAAATAAGTCGGAATTCATAGTTTTAATTTTTTTCTACTAATTTTGAAGCAAGCAGTACCTTATTAATTCCAGCGCTCCGGTCGAGAATCGCCTTCATTGTTCCATCGTCGTTGAAGAGAAATTGACAAAAAAAATTGGCGAAAAACACTAATTTACAGTTTTTGATCTACGCTCAGGGGGAAAGATTTATTAGTTTTCATCACTTCCTCGAACTATATGAGCGAAATCTGTATTTTATCCGCTGCAAAGCAAAATCAAAGGATCAAGTAAACGCCCACATCTTGATAGAAGACTTATCAATGCTGAGAATAGCATCTGGAATTTCATCTGAAATCTTTTCAGGTGTATTCTGAATCTGAATTGAAGATGTAGCAGTCAAGTCAAAAGTTTGAGAATGCGCTCCAATTGATTCTCGGGAAAGAGTGTGTGGAATCAGAAGCGCTGAAAGGGTCTTTCGATTTTTCTCACATTTTTCTGAAGAGCTCATTCTCAGATTTTTGCTATGACTATGGTTATGGGGAAGTTGAAGGAAAGACACTAATGACAGACAAAGAATCTAGAAAGAAGAAATCTGAAATTGAAAATGTTTAAAATATAATCTGAAAAAAGGATAGCAAATAATTGAGAATCACGAGATTCATTACTGGAGAAGCAAATTGATTGGGGTTGCATGTTTCAAATCTTTCTGGAAAAGAAACAGTTTTCATTTTCAATACAGATTGAAAATTTCTTCTTAATCATCTTCGTGTCTGCCACGTGCATTTCGAGAGTTTTTTAGGGATGCGAAAGACGCTGAGAAGACAATATTCTCTTACACATTTTTCATTGTTTTGGTAGTCTCCTTTTGGGTTACTGTACATTTTATTTGGAAGTTTGTCAGCGTTTTCGTCTGGGCGAAGATGAGAAAAGAAATGTACTTTATTTGAAAGTTCAATTTGAAGTTTGAATAATCATAAAGAAGCAGATCCAACATAAACTACAGTACTGTTGATGAAGATTGGGTTTCAACCGGAATTGAGCTGAAAATGATCATTGCACGAGCAGAGAAATTGGGACGAATTTATTTGGCTAGTTTGCTCAACGCAAGGTATGCATTTTTGTAGTTCTAAACTTTTATGTATAGACAGGTTCTCTCCTCAGAAATTTCGGGTAAAACAGTTCCTACTGACTTTGAAGTTATACATCTATGAAAGTCTCCAACTATAAACGTGAAGAGCACAATATCCTCAGAAAGTTTTAGAGATCTACTGAGATTTCTCGGTGTACCACATGCTTGCTCTCTTGAGTGTTTACTTCTGGTTTTACTACTATTATTTATTTATTATTATGAGGAAAGTTCAAATAACCCGATATTGTATTATTATTATTATTACTATCATTATTCTGACACAAAAATTCCTTCCGTCGTATCATAAACCCAATCAGCTACCTGATCCATATCTGCTTTACACAATCCACCAGTACTTCGGCACTTTCTCTCTTTTCTGAAAATATGTATGTGAAATCAAATCAAAAATCAAAAGAATTAACTCACGTAATTCTGTCTACACATTTCTGAATGGTTGCACCATAACTGGACGAAAGTATCGGAAGAGATTTATTGAAGATTGTCATGACCTGAAAGATTAAATGATCTGAAATCCAAATGAACCACAAACTGTATCATGCATATTCTGGATATGTTGAGAACCATTATCGGGAAAATATCGGAATGGCTTTTTCACTACTTTGTTATCTCGATTCATACCAAATTTTAGATGGAGCAGTGTGCCGTCTGCCTGGATTAAGTAATTCATAGAGGTTGAACTATTTTTTAAACTGACCCCTTTTGTTGTTTTCTTCGGTTCAATGAAACTTTTGACCCAATGAACTTGAGCAATATCAATGACCGACGCGTTGAAAATGTACTGAAATCCAAAATATGCAAGATTATTCATAAGAAACTACCTTCGAAGGCCCCCCTTTATTAATGAAAACTGGAGATGAAACACCAGAAAAATCAGATGCATAGATATTTGAATCGAAGGAGACATAGCTGTTGCCAAACGATAATGCTCCAACATTTGTTCCTGTCATCTCTTTTGTTGCATAATCTATCATTGTCCCATTTCTAGAAACCATTATTTCATCGAAATCTGCTACTGTTCCAATGGTTGTCTTGATGTCAAGAATACAAATATTCATAGCCAAGAAGTATGAAAAAATAAAAGCACTATCGTCAACTTTAGGGTACTTCTTGGCAATAGAAGCTGGAAGACTGACAAAGCTTGGCCAAGATCTCAATTCAATTATTCCCTGAAACAACTTTGCAGAAAAGAAATTGAGCAAATCTTACCAAATTCTGATAATAATCAAGAACTTTTCTAGTTTCTTTAGTTGCTGAATGATAGAAAACAATAAAACGAGTTGCTCCTTGAGCTCTCCATGCTTCAATATACAATACAATATTCTGCCATTGAGAGTAGTAATAGACTGGTTGAAGGCATACAGTAATCCCTTTTTCATATCGTTTGTTTATTTCTTTGACTGATAATCTAATCTTTCGACTGCCCATGTGAATTAGTACCTAAAAATTTGAGAAAATGATGGTAAGAAAACCGAAGATTTGGAGTTGAATTGATGCAATGATTCATGATAAAGAATGCACTTTTGCTTGTTTTCAGCGAAAAATGATCATTTTTTTATGAGCTTACAAGCTTATTTTTACCGAGAGATTATGGCAATGTTTCAGCACTTTTAGATCTTATTGGACTAAACAAGAACTTCATTTTTGTAGGTGTAATTCCTCTGCTGCCAATATCAAAGCTAGTTCGAACTCTCCAGAAAAAAAAAACTACAGAAAAAAAACATTATTTCCAGTGCGAAATCGGAGATTTCAATAGTTTTTTCTCAAAATTTCTCTACCAGCGTTGATGTTGGTATTAGGGAAAAGTCATGCCCAACTAACTTGATTCATTCCTCCTGTAGATATCAGATCCGTGTAGAATATATGTGCAACATAAAAACAAGGTCTTGCAGGACCATACGCCGAAGGGCAACTTCCTTCTAATGATTCTCCATGAACTTGCATTCTTGTCGGTAGTTTGACACCTTCGTAAAATAGTTCAACTAACAGAAATTGTTCTTTTTTGACGCATTTGTTCAAAGAGAATATTCGAATACGTGGTGGGGAATATCTAAAGAACATGATTTCTTGGAGACTATCATTGATATTACCTGTGATCTACATATGCATTGTGATAATAAATAATAGGAAATGAAGCATTGAGTTGATTTTCTAGAACACTAAAATAAGAATTGAATTTATCAAATTTCGAGAAGCCTTACTCTTCATCTATCCTCAGTATGTTTTCAATTGAACCCTCTTGATTAACACTGAAAATGTAGAAAACGGCAAGAATTGAAGCAAGTACCACTAGTATGAAAAATGGATTCATGAGATCTGAAAAAGAAATGAATGAGAGAAATGAAATGAACTAGAGAAGAAAATGAATCAAATATTTTTTATTGAGTAGAATCATAAATGTACTTTTGCCAACTATTCGTTGCAAAATTTAATCTTTAACAAACAATTCTTCCTTTCGATTTTTGATAACAAAGTAACATATTTGCCTGAAAACAAATAGTATATAGCAAATGTTTCTTCCGGCTCTTATTTCGAAAGTTGGTTTCTATAACAATTCGTTTTTTTTTCAAAAAAATAAGAAAAAAGAAGCGACGTTTTGCAAAAAATAAAATATTCAAGCTTCGCACTATTCGTTCTACTCTATTTTGAAAGAAAGATTTTATTAGGGTGTAACGTTCCCTTATAAAAAGCAAGTTTACAGACAAAACTAACTATTTTGTTTGAATTTTTAAAGTTAGAAACTATTACACGGAATGTGAAAATTAAATTGCTCTGGAATAAAACGATTTTTTTGTTCTCGTACTTCTAAAGTTTAAAAAATATGATGACTCAGATGACCTAGTAGGCATGTACATTTACAGTGCATTCGGATCATGTTCTATGATTTCAATATTTGTTTTAATAGTTTTTTTTATATTCTATCTTCAAAAACTTATTTATTTTCTGAACTTTTGAAAATCTTCATTATTATCATTCTGCCACAAATATTCCTTCTGTTGTATCATAGACCCAATCTGTTAACTTATCCATTTCTTCTTTGCACAATCCGCCAATACTCCGACACGTGTTTCCTTTCTCACTAAAAAGCAGAATCACTAATTTCTTCAAGTTTGAAATTTCTTACTTTATTTTTTCAACGCATTTGTGAATTCCTTCTATCAACCTAGGAGAGAACAAAGGAATAGATCCATTAAAGATCGTGTTGGCCTAAAATACCACATAGACATTGACACGAAAAGCTAGCCTTACTGTATCCTGCATTTTTTGAATATGCTGTGAGTGATTATCTGGAAAGAATCGGAATGGTTTCTTAGATTTCTTCTCTCCATCCACACCAAATCTCAAATGGAGAAGAGCACCTTTTGCCTTGAATATGTACATTATAATAAATTAATTGAAATGAGATTCTTACTTCTTTAGTCTTCATTGAAGGGTCAATGAAACTTTTGACCCAGTGAACTTGAGCTACTTCAATGACAGAAGCGTTGAAAATGTACTGAAATAATGTCTTTGAGTGGATTTCTTCAAAGAAAAGTTACTTTTGGAGGTCCGTGTTTATCGACGAAGATAGGAGAAGCTACTCCAGAAAAATCAGAAGTATAAATATTTGGTTTCATGGAGACATAATGATTCTCGAATAGTAAAGCTCCAACATTTGTTCCTGTCATTTCTGTCATTGCATAATCTATCAGAGAGCCGTCTCGAGGAACTATCACTTCATCAAAATCTGCCACTGTTCCAATGGTTGTCTTGATGTCAAGAATACAAATATTCATTGCCAGAAAGTAAGAAAATTTAAAAGCGCTGTCATCAGGTTTTGGGTAATTCTCGGAAATGGAAGATGGAAGACTGCCAAAATATGGCCACGATCGGAGTTCAATTAATCCCTGAAATAATCTTTGAAAACAAATAAATGAGTTGAGAAAATCTTACCAAACTCTGATAATAATCAAGAACTTGTCTAGTTTCTTTAGTTGATGAATGATAAAAAACAATAAAACGAGTTGCTCCTTGAGCTCTCCATGCTTCAATATACAATATAATATTCTGCCATTGAGTGTAGTAATAAACAGGTTGGAGGCATACAGCAATCCCTTTTTCATATCTTTTATTTATTTCTTTAACAGATAATCGAATCTTTCGACTACCCAGATGTATCAGTATCTGAAAACTCACCTATTGGTAAACTGGGCTCAGAATATAATCTGCTAGTTCGGGTTTTTGTACAATACTCACTTGATTGATTCCTCCAGTAGATGTAAGATTTGCAAAGAATGTATGTGCACTGTAGAAGCATGGTTTTGCAGGTTTATAGGCTGATGGGCAGTTTCCTTCCAGTGGTTCTCCATGTACTTTTATTCTTCTCGGTGTTGCAATGCCTTCATATAAAACGTCAACTAATAAATAACTATCTTTTTCAAAGCATGCGCTTAACGCAAAAATACGAAGACGTGGAGGAGAGTATCTGTGATCCACATATGCATTGTGATAGAAAATGATAGGCAGTGAGTCATTGAGTTCGTTGGTTAAAATGCTGAAATTATTCGATTATTGTCTAAAATAAGCAAGTTTATTATTTACATTTCCTCTGTTTTTATCACTATTGGTTTTTGGTTCTCATTGAATGTGAAAATGTAGGAAATGGCAAGACTGGCAAATATAAGGACTAGGAGGACATATGGAGAAAACGTCTGTTTCATAATCAACTCTGAAAATGGATGTTCGGCAAGAGTTCATTAATTTGACTCATCTAAGAAACTTTAGAAGCCAGTTGTAAAGCGGAAAACAATTAACACAAAATCTAGGAGAGAATGCATAAAAGAAACAAAAAGGGGAACATGGCTGAACCCTTGAACGGAAGTACATTTTCCCTTTTTTTTCAAACAACACCTTCACGCAAAAAACAACAAAAGAAGATGCGGATAAAGATGAATAAGAAAGTTTCGGAAAATGGGTGGGGTGGATTCCGGGGATTAAAACATGAAAAAAGTGAGATATTCAGCTTCAGGCTTTTAGTTGGAATACTAAATAGACATGTACATATTATTCCGATACAAATATTCCTTCTGTAGTATCATAGACCCATTCAGCCAGCTTGTCCATCTCTTTCCTGCACAATCCACCAGTACTTCGACATGTACTTCCTTTTCCCCTATAAAGCAAAAGTTACAAATTTTCAAGTTACAATTTTCTCACCTTATTTTATCTACACACTTATAAACTCCTTCAATCAAATTGGAAGAGAACATCGGAATAGATCCATTGAAAATTTTGCTAGCCTGAAATGATACATAAACATCCAGGCAAATTACGAACCTTACTGTATCTTGCATATTTTTAATATGTTGAAATTCATTATTCGGGAAGAATCGAAATGGCTTTTCAGATTTCTTCTCTCCGTCTATCATAAATCTAAAGTGAAGAAGTGCACCATTCGCCTGGAATTAACTAAAAGATTTATAGCATTCGAAAATAGAAATTCTAACTTCTTTGGTCTCCATAGCAGGGTCAATAAAGCTTTTCACCCGATGAACTTGAGCTATTTCGATGACAGATGTGTTAAAAATATACTGAAATAAGAAACATTTTAAGCCTAGCTTTCCCCTTTAAACAACTTTTGTAGGCCCATTTCTATCAACAAAGACAGGCGAAGCCACTCCAGAGAAATTGGAAGTATAAATACTTGGCTGCATTGAGACATAATGATTCTCAAATAATAAAGCTCCAACACTTGTTCCTGTCATCTCCTCAGTTGCATAATCTATCAGAGAACCGTCTCGATGAACTATGACTTCATCAAAGTCCGCAACCGTTCCAATTGTTGTTTTGATGTCAAGAATGCAAATATTCATTGCCAAGAAGTATTCGAAGATAAAAGAACTGTCATCTACTTTTGGGTACTTCTTGGCGATAGCAGCCGGTAGACTTCCAAAACTAGGCCACGATCGGAGTTCAATTATCCCCTGAACAACTTTAAATGAAAGTGAATGGGTTGAGAAAACATTACCAAACTCTGATAATAATCAAGCACTTGTCTTGTTTCTTTAGTAGATGAATGATAGAAAACAATAAAACGAGTTGCTCCTTGAGCTCTCCATGCTTCAATATACAATACAATATTCTGCCATTGAGTGTAGTAATAAACTGGTTGGAGGCATACAGTAATCCCTTTTTCATATCGTTTATTTATTTCTTTAACGGATAATCGAATCTTTCGACTGCCCATATCGATTCGCACCTGAAATTATTTTGATCATTGGATCGCTAACTTTCGCATACGCTTACTTGATTAATCCTATCAGTAGACGCCAGATTTGCAGAAAATGTATGTGGATTGTAGAAACATGGTTTTCTAGGACTGTATGTGGAAGGGCAACTTCCTTCCAATGATTCTCCATATACTTTTATCCTTTCAGGTATTTCAGATCCTTTACGTAATATATCAACTAATAAATAACTGCCCTTATCAATACACGAGCTTAATGCAAAAATACGAAGACGTGGAGGAGAGTATCTGTGATCTACATATGCATTGTGATAGAAAATTATAGGCAATGAGTCACTAAGCCGCTTGGATGGAATGCTAAATGAATTGGAATACGTCTAAAACGACAAAGTTTTCTTACATTTCTTCTGTTGTCAACATTTTCGTATTTTGGTTTGAATGGCCACTGAAAAGGTATAAAAAAGCAAAGATGCCAAATAACAGAATTAAGAAAATATGTGGAGAAAACGACTGTCCCATGATGAAATCTGAAAATGGGGTTCATATTAGCAATCATGAGAGGGTATCGATAAGCAAACGAGTTAGCTGCAATTAGGAAAAACAGATAACGTGGAAAAATTCAAATACGATGGGGGTATGCCGTTCGAGAACCGTATGCCGAATCAGAACTGTCACCCGCCATTACTGTCCCGAATCAGAATTGTCCCTTGTCAGAGCTTCTTCACGTGAAATAATAGTTTTGATTCGTGGCATGGCTCTGGCTAGGGGCAGTTCTGATTCGGAAAAGTTCTTGTTCGGGAAAGTTCTGGTGTGGAAGATGTAAAGTTTCAAGAGAAGCGAAGATTTTAAATTTTCATTTGACCTGCCTGTGAACCTTCAGAAACCTAACATAAATCAAACAGTTATTATCACGAAGATCTGAAAGAAGCCGCCGTAAACAAGCAAGAGAAAATGAACAAAAGAAAGTTCATTGGTTTTTTCTCAGAAAATCTGAAGAAGATGAGGATAAAGATAAATAACCGTTTTCGAGAAAACATGTGGAATGGGATGACCTCATCTATACATTCATTCAATTTCAAGACAATATCTGTACTGAGATCTTTATTAACAATAACATTATTCAGACACAAATATTCCTTCTGTAGTATCATAGACCCAATCAGCCAGCTTGTCCATATCTTCTTTGCACATCCCACCAGGACTTTGACATATTCCTATTTTTTCCCTGCAAACCAAAACTGACCCCCTTTTTTCCAATTAGAAATAACTCACTCGATGTTATCCAAACATTCAATAACTCCTTCAATCAGGTTGGAAGAGAACACCGGAATAGATCCATTGAAAATTGTGTTGGCCTGAAATGATACGTACTCATTCAGACGAATTCAGAGTCTTACTGTATTCTGCATATTTTGAATATGTTGAGAATCATTATCAGGGAAAAATCGAAAATGTTTCTTATAATTCCTCTCTCCGTCCGCATTGAATCTGTAGTGAAGATAACCACCATCTGCCTGGAATTAATCAAAAGACTTTTGAAAAAAAAAATCAAAAAATCTAACTTTTTTAGTAATTTTAGTAGGATTAATGAAACTTTTAACCCAATGAACTTGAGCAACTTCAATGACAGAAGCGTTGAAAATGTACTGAAAAAAACTTTGAGTTGAATTCTTTCCGTAAGAATTACTTTTGGACCCCTAGCCTTATCAGTGAAGATAGGAGAAGCTACTCCGGAAAAATTAGAAGTATAGATATTTGGTTCCATTGTGACAAATGTGTTCTCAAATATCAATGCTCCAACATTTGTTCCTGTCATCTCTTCCGTCGCATAATCTATCAATGCTCCATGTCGTGGAACCAAAACTTCATCAAAATCTGCAACTGTTCCAATCGTAGTTTTAATGTCAAGTATACAAATATTCAGAGCCAAAAAATATGCAAAAATGAAAGTACTGTCATCTGGTTTTGGGTTATTCTCGGCAATAGAAGCAGGTAGATTTCCAAAACTAGGCCACGATCTGAGCTCAATTAACCCCTGAAATAGCTGTACAAAAAATGTAAATGAATTGAAATAAACATACCAAACTCTGATAATATTCTAAAACTTGTCTTGTTTCTTTAGTAGATGAATGATAGAAAACAATAAAACGAGTTGCTCCTTGAGCTCTCCATGCTTCAATATACAATACAATATTCTGCCATTGAGAGTAGTAATGAGCCGGAATAACACAAACGGTTATCCCTTTTTCGTATCGTTTGTTTATTTCTTTTACGGTTAGTTTTATTTTCCGAGTGCCCATATCTACTCGAACCTGGAATTGTAATCTTTTGAATAATTGTTTTATTGGGAGAGACTAACAAAATTAATTCCACCAGTTGACGTAAGATTTGAAAAAAATGTATGTGCACTGTAGAAACAAGGTGTTGCAGGAGGATACACAGAAGGACAGTTCCCTTCCAGCGACTCCCCGTGTACTTTTATTCTTTTCGGTGTTGCAATGCCTTCGTAAAAGACATCAACCAATAAATAACTATCTTTTTCAAAACAAGAGCTTAATGCAAAAATACGAAGACGTGGAGGAGAGTATCTCTGATCTACATATGCATTGTGATAGAAAATGATTGGTAATGAGTCATTTAGCTGATTGGTTAGAATACTGAAATGAATCGGAAGTTGTATAAGATGAGAACGTTCACTCACATCTCCTCTCTTCTGAAGACTTCCAGATTCTGGTTATCACTAGATGGGAAAATGTAGAAAACAGCGAGAATGGCGAATAACTGAACTAACGGGACGTATGGATCAGAAGTCTGGCTCATGATGAATTCTGAAAATGAAGGTTCTGATAGAAAATATTTTAGATTATGATGATTCAGCCATGTCACTGCTTTTGAAAGTGAGGTTTTGAGAAAACCGATAATGTGTGCGAAGATGTAAAACGAGTAAAATGGCAGAAAGTTTATTTATTTAACTTACTTTTTAAAAAACTGTTCAGAAAACGTAAAGGAACCAATAAACACCCCAAAATCCAAGAAGACTATACCGAAAAGGGACAATAGAAAGATGAACGGAAGTACACTTTTTTTTCGTCAGAAAAGGTCAATGAAGATGAAAACAGTGTTAGATAACAAAGTTTCGGAGAGTAGATGTGGTTGAAATTAAGATAGAACACATGCGAAAAAAGTAGGATAAAAATAAAAAATTGGAAGTCTCTGAGTGAATAGAACTGATAATGAATAACATTACTCATCAACGATAGTCTGACACAGTCTAAACGGGCAGTGAAAAACGTTTATTGGGTCCTGTCACGTTTTCTGTAAACGTGACAGGACCCAATAAACATTTGTCGCTGCGCCTTTAAACCGAGGTATCAGGTTTTCGCAAATAATTCATTTGGCTCACTTGGAATGTATCAGAATATCAACGTTAAATCAAACAAAAAACACCACGAAATCTAGAAGAAAATATAAGTTAAATAAATAAACCTTCTGTGTCAAAAACGGGACAGATGAATGAACGATTAAACTAAATTCATTTATTTATTTTCTTTAAAAAATAAGAAAATAGATGAGAACAGTGTTAGATAACAACGTTTCGAGGAACATGTGTGGTTGAATCCGAAAACCGAGGTTGTTTGAATTTAGGTTGGTTATTAGGTTACGGAAGATACTACGTACATTTGATAGAAATTATGAAATAAAAACTCCTGGCGTCAGATCGAACTCCCATTCTGCTAACTTGTCCATTCGTAGTTTGCAGTATGTCACAACACTTCGGCACACTTTTGCTTTTCTGGACCAAGAGTTTTCATGCTGCCAAGCTTAAAATAAAAACTCACACTGTAATTTCATGTATGCATTCATTCAATTTCAAAATAATATCTGGATTGAAATAAGGCGTAACTCCTCCGAAAACTTCTTTTATCACCAATTCCATATTTTTGATATGAACATCAAAATTATTTGGGAATATGGCAAAGTTATTAATTGTCTTCTGCAACACTTCTCCTCCGTTATATCGATAATGCAACATGGTTCCATGCGATGCCTTTATAGTTTTTTCACGGTTTCCAATGAATTTTCGAATAGAATGAGTTACAATTATGGCGACAGATGAAGTTTTGAATACCAACTGGAAATATTTGATGGGAATACAAAAATCAGGGGTGTTTTATACTTTGGGCGGACCACTTTTGTCAATGCGAATTGGTTTTCGAATAGAACCTTCTTCGTATAAAGTTTGATCAGAAGTCAAATTCAACTGAATTCTAGTGTGTCCAAATTCCAAAGCTCCAATTTTCGTATCATTCAAAATCTGTTGCGAATACTCTAGAAGATTGGACTTGGGATTTCCAATAGTGGGAATAATGATTTCATCAAAATCTGATATCGATCCAATAGCGGTTTCCATTTCAAAAACACAAATGTTCGCAGCCATTGTATGCCCGATTCTGTAGACTTGGGAGTTTATCTGAAGTAACACAGCAGGGAATTCAACCTCAAATAGAAAAGCATACCTCTGGAAAATTGGGAGACACGCGTCCAAAGCTTGGCCATGGTTTGATAGTTAAAATCTCCTGAAATACAATGGGAGGGCTATGAAGCCAGAGGTAACCCACAAACCAGCTTCTGATAATAGTCCAGAGTCATTTTAACTTCTTTTGTAGACGAATGAAAATAGATAATGAAATGTGTGGCTCCTTGATTTTTCCATGACTGAATTCCGAAGATTTTCAGAGATAATTTTACTGGGGGAAACTCACTTCTATAAAAAGTATAATATTTTGAAATTGACTGTAATAAAAAAGTGGCTGAACACATACTGTTAGCCCAGGTTTTGGAGATTTTGAATGAATTAGTTTTGAAGTTAATTCTACTTCTTTGTCTTCTAATATTATTTTGACCTGAAATTCAGTTTTGAAAATTGTAAGGCTCCACCTCTGAAATCCGTACTTTCGAAATATTTTCCAATTGTGAAGTTGTAAAATAATTCAGCGAGGTCTCAAAAACATAAGAACTGTAATAACAATTAGGAGCCCATCCCCAAGGGCAATCAGATTCTAAAGGCTCTCCGAACAGTTTTAAATGGGTATCTTCAACTTTTGTCAGAAGATAACTCTTGTTTTTCAAACAAGGATTCAAGGTGAATATTCGGAGACGTGGGGGTGAGAATCTTCAAAAACAATAACATTTTTCCAATCATTCAAAAAACCTACCTAAAATCCACAAAAGCTTCATGATAAAAAACAATGGGGAACTTTGAGCTGACAGCTTCATTATCAAAATTTGAAAAGTTTGAAAAATAAATAAAAATAATAAAAACTAGAACCAGAATAAGCAGACCTTGCTTTTTAAAAGTGTGTAAAAGCATATGAAGTTTGGCAAAGGACGGCAGATGAAAAGAGAAACAATAAACGGAGTTTTTTCCCAGAAGAAAGATGAAAAGAATAATGAATGAAGCTTAGAAAATGAACAGGAAAAAGACAACAAAAAACAGAATGATCTTGATCTTTCAGCTAGCTTTTAGGAACTATTTCTAGACAACCGAGGCAAAAATAGAATCTAAAGCTACCATCAAACTATAAATATTCCAGTGGATTCATCATGAATCCAATCGGTTAACGGATCCATCCATTGCTTACAGTATGCCACTGTACTTCGACACTTTCCCTCTCCAACTATTTTCGAAATGCATTGATTCAAGACATGGAGGAATGTAGAGTTATAACTAGGAATATCCGGACCAAAAACTTTGTCTATAGTTTTCCGGATTCGCTTGAGATGAAGGTAAGGGTAGGATGGGAAGAAATTGTAAGGTCTTTTGACTTCCGGCACGTCCTCCGTGTAGCTGTTATGACGATAGTGAAGGAGAGAGCCGTTGGCCTGGAATTATTTATCAATCGGATTACCATTACAGTCAGCTCAAAAGTCTGATAATCCTCTACCATTGTATAATACCTCCGCTCAGTGAAGTTGTTCTTTACTTTTTTTGATTTAGAACTTTATTTTTGGAGGTAGTCATTTACTTGACACTTCTGACTTCAGAAAAAAACCCGACAATGATCTTACTGGCACTGTGTCCTCACCTTAATAGTTGTCTCGTTCCCAATAAATCTTCTCACTGAATGAGTGGCAATTATATCCACACTAGAACTATTGAATACTGTCTGAAAATCCATGTTCAGAACTATAAAGTTTCCAGAAAAAAACTCACTTTTGAAGGTCCACTTCTGTCCAGGAAAATTGGGTCTATCACTCCGAGATAATTCGATGCAGAGATTTTCGGTTCAAACTTCACTAGCAAATGATCAAAACTGATTGCTCCTACTCCTTCCTTTTTCATATTTTTCTCCAAATACTCTATCAGTATTCCATCATTTGACACCATCACCTCATCAAAATCAGCGATCGCTCCAATTTCTGTACTCATTTCCAAAGCACAGAGGTTTTGAGCCAAAGTATGACCAACTCGATATGTAGATGAATCGAACGAAGGGAAATTGAAATATGAAGACACTTTCGGAGATAAAGACCCAAAACTTGGCCAAGGTTTTAGCTTCAGAATTCCGAGGTTTTCATAAAAGTCCAAGAGCATTCTGACTTCTTTTGTTGAAGAATGGAAATAGACTATCAAGTGGGAGGCTCCCTGAGCTCGCCAGGTCTGAAATTTTAGTGTAACCGGGGGTTTGTAGTGAGGGAGGAAACCTCTATGAAAAGTGCAATGTTATGGAATTCAGAATACCAGTAGACAGGTTGAATGCATACTGTAAAGCCGCCTTTTTTCTTCACATGCACTTCTCGGACTTTTAGTGAGATGTTTCGATTATTCAAGTGGATTATAATCTTAAAAATTTCAAAATCTGACATCATTCCTACAGTATCCAACTGATCTTTTCCCTCGTTTAACAGCCCCATTAACTCACCCCATTCACTGTCATTTTCTCTCCTATTTCAACCGACCAAATGTATGAATTATAAAAGCACTGAGTGGCCCAATGCCATGGACATTCTCCTTCTGTTGGCTCCCCTCTTAACTTCACTCTTTTTCTTTTCGATGTTCCATTTCCATTGTGAAATAGTAGAGATGCAGAAATATATTCTTTTGGAGTGACACAGGGATTCATAGAAAATACACGTAATCTGGGAATTATATACCTGGAAATTCAAACTTATGAAAAGTTATTTTCACTTCAAAAACCTGTAATCTAAATATGCATTTTTATAGAAAACAATTGGAAATGTGTCGTCAATTTCAAGATTTTCCCGTATTTGAAGAACCGTCGGAGAAGGCATTAATTCGTTTGCACTTTTCCTGCATGTCGATAAAAAATAGAAAGCGATAAGCAAATTGGTGGCTAAGATAAGGAGGCAAGATTTGACAGGAAGACCCATTGGAAGAACTGAAATAAAAGAGGGAAAAGTGAGAGAAAAGAGGACAAGAATGGGGGAACGAAACTATATCGAATTGGAGCCTATTTGATGGAATGCACCTGCCAGACTGTCAAACAAAAAATGCGTGTTGTACAGTGGGAAATGGTATGGGAACTTGGGAGAGGAGAGAGGATATTGGAAAACTTGTAGGGAAATGTTTTTGAAGTTTATGTTCTGATTGGGATGGTACGTTTAGTGAAAGACGAGTTATATCTCAACTGATAACTGGAGAACTACTCGGCAAAAACCCGCATCAGTCACGCGTAGAGTGTTGACCTGCTGCATAAATGCTGCGCGACTTCTGCGATTAAAAAAAATCAGTACTAATTTTTCACAGGCTCTAATAACATTTCCACTTATTTTTTTGTTAATTCTTTTAATGGAGAGTAATCTATAAGTACACTTAATCAGTGGAAATACAAAGGGAATGGTTTGAGAAAAAGGACTTTGAAATGTTCATGATAATGTTTTTGAAACTGATAATTTTTTATGAAATGTCGAGATTATCTCACTTCTTCTAGAATACTATCCCGGAACAATCATTTTGCGGGCATACTTCCACAAATTTCATAGGCTAATTTCTAGACATATCAGACCTATGAAAAGGTATTTTCAAAACATGTTAACTGCTCTACAAGTCAAGATTTGGCCTAGCCTACGAATGAACTATCTCTCTACGTGGAAAGGTCAATAATGGAAATCAGTTTCCTCTTAAACTATTTTTCTCTGCTTCAAAGTCTTTTGAAACCGCTGACGATAAGCCAGTAGCTTCTATTTACACGTGTTCTGGAAACTGCTCCTGATCTCAAGAGTTTCTTCAACTAATCTATGGACGAATTCACATCCAAACGTTATCTATCTCTTTTACAAGGGCACACGTAAAGCAACTCATTTCCTCCTTATTCTCTAAACTGACTCCTAAAAAGCCTCTAGTTCCACCTCCCTCTCCAACTAGTCACTTATTCCAAAAATCAAAACAAAAGTTCCTTTCTCCTCATCAATTATACTCCAGACAGAAAAAAAAGTGAAGAGAAGTGCGCAGGAAGAGAAGAGCCAGCTGGGGGTCATCTACTCGTAAACAAATCTCCGCCTCTTCCTCCCCCCGACTGACCCTTTGGCCCACAATGCTCTCCGTTCGGTTGATAATGAAGTTGACACATTGCAATATGTGGAACATATGATATGAATAAGAAAGTAAACATTGTTTTGTCCCTGGTTCCTTGATTAGATTATTTTCTGCTCAAATAGAAAGAGAGAAGAACTTGATGACCTTCTTCGAAAGATTTTGATTCGAGTTAGTATCTGCTTTATAGAATTACATGAAAGGCAATCATAATGCTCAGAATTCAGATTCCATTGTGTTCTTGTATCTCAGAAATAATTCGAAGAAAACCGTTCAGATCTGGAAGTGCTTCTGAAAAATCATATTCCCCTTTTCTGCCACTATCAGTTTCATATATTCATCTTCCCAATCTGCATGTGTTCATGTAATTTAACCAGAGAACCCGGTTAAAAATAATTATCCAGATCTGCAAGAATCTCCGAAAACAACCTGCACCTATTGTCAGTTTCTTATATTCATCCTCCCCCAGTCAACTAAATCGACGGCCGGCTATATTTAGCAAGACTTCCGGCTCGAAATTCTCTGTTGTCATATTCATGTCAATGCTTCATGTTCGAATTGTCTCGTTTTCTATTCAGACCTAAAAAGATTTCAACAAATTCAACACCTCTTCTTTGCATATTTCAATGCCATTTACTCATATCCATCCTTCCCAATTTTCTACACTTTTTTTTTGTTTCTGTGTTCTCCAATGTCATTCAGTTTATACCGGTATTTCTCGAAAAGCCAGGAACATTCTAACAATTTTTTCAAGCAGAGCAATTCCGGCTACAATTAACATGATCTCAACTTTGTGTTGTTTCGTTAATTTCAGTGCTTTTGATTCAGTTAACATCGTCTTTCTCGTATTTTCACAGGATGATGTGAATAGAAAAAGCAGTTTCCACCTGTAAAATCTTTTGAAAATTCAATTTCTTTCGGCTTCTCAAGTCAATGTCAACCATCCTTCCCAACAAACTAATTGAACAGTTCTAAATTAACAAACGGGATTATCAAGTCGCATAACACAAAATGAGGCGAAGAAAAACCTCCATCCGAAAGTTCTCGCTGAGTTTTATCAGCGACATCCATTGCTTAAATGCCGAAGGTTAACATAGAATTGCTCAACTTGATTTCCAGAAAGAAAATCTTTCGATTGGCGAATGATTGCTAATCCATATGCAATCATGATGCCTACAAATAGAAAGATCTAGAGTCTCTTCTTTTCTGTTTCTTTCTCATTCAATTTGCATTGTCTTCTCATTGAGTCTTCGATGAAGTCGGAGGAAGGAAAGGCCAGCCTTTCGCCTCGGCATCAATATCGCGAAATAATTTACTTTTGTCAATAAATCATTTTTTTCATAGTTTGATGACATGGCGAAAAAGGGGACGTGAGACATTCGAGACGTGATACGAAACGAGAGCGTGTCATTCCTCTTCGCCAACATGGCAGGCTTACTCCTCGTTCTGCAGAAGTATCAATTCAAACGTAGCATTTTCAATCTGTAAACCTTATGTGTATTCGACATCTTCTGTCTTTTCATTTTAATACAAATCACTCACATTCATCCTTCCCATTCTCGTATTAATCAATTTCAGGTAATTTTTGGTATTAAAACGGCGTTAAGATTGACTCGTGTGAAAACAGAAAACTTGCAAGAGAAAATTGTGAAACAGCATCATGCAGAATGCATCAGTACCGGAGTTACTTATCACCGCTATCCATGCCGTTTTAATGCCAAAAATTATCTGAGATTGTTCAACTTCTCTCTCGCTTATTGTCGTTGCAGGTTCTTTCATCGAAAGGTAATCCGATCGGCAAACTTTCGTTCAAAACAGTACATATTCACTGCTTACCAGCCAGCTATCACGTCAACGAAATCCTCCCTTTTTTTCTGCATTCCATAACGTTCCATCTTCTTCTCCATCACGAAATGATCTCGATTATTCTTCCGCCGGCAAACCCTGAACAACCAAAAACCCAATAAATTTTCAAACAATAGTTTTATTATTACAACGGGTGGATCGAAATAGAGGCGTAGGCAAAAGCAAAAAAGAGCAGTGGGAGACCGGGGAAGAAACAAATTCTATCGAGAGAAGGAAGATGAATTGGCAAAAGGGAAATTGATAATAGTACAGTCATGATGGAAACCCGAAGGGGATCAGAAAAATAAGAAACAATCGAATTCCTGGTTAGTTCGGGAGAATACTAAACAAATCAGGAGCTAGAGCTATTAATCAAGTGAAAATTTCGTCCATAAGGGCAGCATCGTCATCTCGTTGTGAGAAGTTTTGTGGAAACATCGGAGCAATTTGTGGTTGAGAATTATTAGTAAACAGTTGTGGTGGCTGTTGTTGCATCATCGGCTGTTGCTGCTGCTGATTGTACTGACCATATCCGTTCATCAGTTGAAATTGTGGCGGCGGATGTGGAGGGTAGGAGACGAGTGGCGGTGGCATATACGGATTCATCATTGGTTGTGGAGGTGGCAGTAGTGGAAAAGACAAAAGTGATGGAGGTCCTGGCTGCTGTTGAGGAGTCATATATCCGTTCGTTGGAGAAGATGTAGCTTGATTGAGGTTAAGAGCTGTTGGATTGGTTCCTACATTGGCGAAAAGTGTCTTCAACGATTCCGGATTTGATGGTGACGGTGACTTTTGTGAGCGTTCTCTACTAGTCGAACGTCGACGACTTCTATCTCGGTACCGCTTGCGATCTCGAGGAGATTTCGAACGCGGACGCAACGGATTGCGTTTTCTATCGTATCGTTTCAAGAAATTATCCAATTTCTCCTTATTTTCCTTTGAACTCCAGAATTCGGCAGATTTTTCCTTGGAGAACGCGTCGAACTTGCTTCTGATGTCACGCTCCTCGGTTACTGAATTTGATAATGACGAGGAATCAGAGAAATATTTCGTTGGAATTCAACGGTTGGATAGATGGGTTATTAAGTATTCACACAAAGAGAGAAAGAGTTACAAGTTCTGGAAAGTTTATTAGCTCTTACCACTGATTTGAGTGCCGTATATAGCAATATCGTTACACAAAGGTTCAACCAATTCAGCAAGAAATTGAGGTAGTTTCTGGAACAAATCGAGGTTGGATAGCAAAATGAGGCAATATATATATATTTACCTCAATTCGTTTCAATAGATTTCGTGTTTCACTTTTAATCACACCAAGACCAACAAGCTTTTCAACATAGTTCGAAAGGGAACCTTTGTAACTATCTCCTTTATTATCCGAAATCTTTGACCCCTTGAGAAGTTCCGTTGGTATGTTGACCGCGTGGCAAACGGTAATGTATTCAGCTGGGCCTGAATTGATTAGATTCAGGTTGATCAGCGCTGTCTGTCAATAAAGTGAGTCGGCTACAACTGCTTCGTCACACAATAAATAACAAAAAATCTCTACAACAAAAATACTAAATCACTACGTAAGTAACACTGAAAATGTTACTTTTGCCTTCAATCCTTTGCGATTTACACTCCATATTCCCTATTGCGGGTATCAAGTATCGAAGGAAGAACTCTTCCGCTTCATACTGTTTCGCGTTCTCTTCTTCTTTCCTTCTTGCTGCTCTTTTCTTCGAGTCTTCCTCTTCCTCTTGTTTCCTTCTCAACGCATGCCTTCTATTCCTTTCCTCTTCACGTCGTTTCATGTCTTTCTCTCTATCTTGCGCGCGCACTTCTTGTATTGCTTTATCGCGATACTTTTCTATTTCATGTCGTGCTTTACGCTTCTCCTCTCTTTCTTTTCGTCTTTCTTCACTATTCGATCGCTCATAACTACGAGACGGTCTCTGTTTAACCTCTGCAGCTTGAGCCTGCTTTGCAATCATTTCCATTTGTAGGCGAGCTCTCTCATCGCGTTGCATTTGGCCCGGATCTTTTAACTCCTCGTCATCGCCCATTGGGAAAACAGGCATCGGTTCTACTTGCACGTCATACTGATGTCTCCACACAGGAGTTGGAGAGAATGCTCTTGGCTGTTCCAGAATATCATTGTTATTCGCAGCAGGTAAATCATGCATCGGCCACCTTGGCATTTCGTCGACTCTCACTTCCTGGTCGTCACGAAAATATGGTGCCGATTGCAGCTCATAGCTTTTATACCCAGGCGGTGGTTCAAGAACATAACTAAATGGAGGCCTTTCGAACGGGTAAGAATTTGGAACTTGATTATGGTCAAATCTGAACTGTTGTTGCAATGGAGACGCACGATAAGGATCCGATGCAGCAACTACTATTGGAGACGAGCTGAAAAAAAAAACAATATTTATTAGCTTTATAGATTACTTCTTTTTAATTTACCTGCGCGATCTATCATCTGAAACTCCGATTCTAATCGGTGACATATATAAATTATTCTGATCGGGAGACGAGTAGTTGCCTATGTTTAAATCCACGTTGTATCCGTAGTTTTCTTCTAGTCGCTGGAAACAAAATAATGTTCAGTTTTCAATAAAGCAGCATCCACTCACCTTCGCTTTTTGTGCTAAGCTTTCATTCTTCTTCTGCAATTTCTCTTCCAATTCCCTCACTTTTCTCTGTGCTTCTTCAAACTCGTCTACTTCGTCCCGCGAGGATCGTCGATGACGATTTCGCCTTCGACCCGAATCCCGAGGCATCTGGAAATGTTGAAACTTGATTTGATATATTTTAAATGAAAGAAAAGTGAAGAAAAGCAGAGAAAAATGCCGTCAGGAGTTCGAAAAAAAGTTGAGAAGGCGAAGAAATAGACTCAAAAATCGTTAGCTCCGCCCACTCGCATGCTGCACGCGTCGTTCTCGCAAACCTGCCGCATAGAGTTGGCGTTTTTGTTATTTACTGAAAGAAGACTGTGAGAATGCATTCGAGTGAAAAGAGATTGACAAAATGATTGAAAAGAAACAAAAACATTCAAAATAAAACAATTTCGAAAAGCAAATATAAATGTAAACTCAATAATGTGTTTTTCTCCGTCGAAAATTTATTGAAGTGTGTTACGTTAAATAGCAAAGTTTCTCCATGCTTAGTCTCAGGTTGGACCACGAACAGTTATCAACTGTTGCACTGAACAAAAGATTCATATCAGTAATTGTTTGAACAGTTCTACTTGCGACCAACATGCCAAATCACAATATAATATGAACAGTTATCATATCAGTGAAGTTCTAATAGACAATTTACAATGACTAATTAACTGATACCATAATAAGTGAATGATAATCTTGCGTTACGAGGAAAACTTGTGAGAATCCCTATGCTCCTTAAGGTAGAATGTTTCTTAAGAAAGAATGAATCGCAAATTTAGACTCGTATAAAACGAAATGATAGATAGCAGAATGCAAGAAAGCGAAGGTTATTTGAAACACTCATCTGAACGAAAAAGAATAACTGAAATGCATGAGAAGATGTTGATTGAGTTCTTTAAACTGCTTGATATAGAAAACTTCAAAATATTTCGGAAGGGAATGAGCACGCTAAAAAGTTTTGAAAGATCAAAAGTAACATGTTCAGGCGGTTTCATGGCCAACAGACTCAAGTAAAAAGAACTGATAGAATGGTTACTGGATGTAAGCTTAAGCAGAAGATGATGTAAGCAGAAGATGTTGCCACCAGAAACAAATTTTTTCACGCTGTAACTTCTTGCAACTCTACGAATCGTCTGAGTCGGTCTATTGATTTTAGTTGATCCTGTAGAAATGAACGATTTGATTACAGATAAACTTGAACGTAAATTGGTAGCTGGTAGCTCACAATTGGTAGCTCATTGCTAGACGCAAGATGCTGAAGATGAAACCGTACACTCAACAGAAAAGTACGATTTCCCAAAACTATACCTCTAGCAATTGGTAGAGTGACCACATGTTGCCTTCCTAGCCATGATTAACGGTACTTATGACAAATTGGTTGTATCAACATTTCTTTCTCTCTCCCCCTATTCCTCCATTTTTCTTTTGTTTTCCCCCACAATTTCTTCTCATTTTTCTTTTTTTGTTTCTCTCCCCTATCCGCCTGCTTGACAGAAAGTGTCTGGGGAGAATGGAGGAAAGACACATGTGCCCTTCTCTCTAACATCTCTCTTTTCCATCGGCCCCTTTCACAAATAATCCTTTCAGCAAATTCAAAAAGTCCCTTCCATTTCGAAGTCAGTGTTCTACTCGTATTACATTCTTGCTCATGCGCCTTTTTCTACTTTTGTTGTTATTCTTAGAACAGTTTTCAACAAAAGGCATTTATTTTGTGGAGGAACGAGATGGAAAAACTTATACACAACCATTGACAGGGTGGGTATCTTTTGAAGAAAATGCTTCTAGTTTTGTATTATTGCAGGCAATCCCCCCAAAAGATTGGCGAGCAAATTCGTGAGCTCTTTAACATAGACATCAATCCTTCTGAGCCTCCAGCTCCAACTAACGCATATGTTTCTTCGTACATGAAAACGTTGTACAAGCAGTTGGATAGCTATGAACATGGGTAAGCTTTTTTCTTTCGAATATTTAGTTCCAATTTCGAAAAATGCAGAGAAAACCATGAAGAAGATGAAGTGAACGCGTGGCTCAGCGCTGACCGAATCGTGTCTCATATGGCGCAGGGTAAGTCTTCAAGCTCTTCAAGCATTTCCAGCTCTTCTAACACTTTTAAAACTTTCTTCAGAAGTATCACATCGTCTTGATGATGGCTCCTACCGTATTCGATTCGCCAAGGAGCATGTACCTGCAAAAGAAGGGCAGTCCATACTCAGGGCCCAACTCAGAGTCCATATTCAGGGGATTATCTCTCCCATCTTCTTCTATATTGAAGACACAAAGTGAGTTATTTAGTTTTTTCGAAACATTTTTAGACGGAACATCTATTTTCAGTCTTGCCGGCGATACTGTACTCGTGTCTTCGGAAGACCCCACTGTTGTCACTGATGTCACCACGATGGTTGATAGATGGTCACATTTACAACTGTCCACTCTTCCTATTATTACTGCAAGAGCTTCCACAGGTAAACTTATTTCAAAGTTTCAATTACAATCTCCAACTATTCCAGAAAATGAACTGAAAATCGAGGCTTTTCTAGTGATTGCTTTGAAAGATGAAGAAGCTGGACCTCCAAAAAGAAGATCTCGTCGAGCCGCCGCCGCTTCTCCAATCTCCTCATCTCCCATGAGACAAAAAACAAAGCGAAGTGAATCTGCGTACTTTGAAAAACGTAATTTCTCTTCAGTTTCATTTTTTCAAGCCCATTATCTTTCAGCCGACGCAAATGCACTTTGCCAACGGAAAGGGCTTTACGTGGATTTTGATACTCTTGGATGGAAACAATGGGTGATTGCTCCGGAAGGTTTCAGTGCTTACTATTGCTCCGGGGCTTGTTCTGCACCATTTCATAAGACAATGAATGCCACGTCACACGCAATTGTGCAGTCAACAATTCATTTGGTTCGACCCAATTCCACATCTCCTGCAAAATGTGCTCCATCTCATCTGACATCGATGAAAATCTTATTTGTGGATCAGAAGAAGAATGTACAAATCAAACGGTATCGAGATATGGTTGTAGATGAATGTGGGTGTCATTAAAAGTTGTATTTGAAAGAACGGGTTATAATTTATTCCGAGTGAAATAAACTTTATATTGTCTTTTCTCTTCTCCATGGTTTTGGAATAACTACAGCTATTACCAAAAGTGTATAGAGAATATTGAAGAGCATTGAGAGACCGCCAACATATTCGATGCGATTTGCACAGGACAGTTCTTTGAAGCACGGGCTGAAAAAGTTTATGAAGGGGAATATCGAAAGAAAGAAGCTTACATCTTTTTCGCAACAAGCTGATTATATCCAAGACAACATTGTACACATGCAATTACCATACAACTGGTTCCAATGGCTCTGTGAAAAGGCATCAGGCGAGCACGGAGAGTTTCAGATGAGCATGGGAAAAGGTAAGTTCCGAGGCCAAATAAGAGCTGAAATACTCAAAGTTTGTTTTTAAAGTTTTAAAAGCTAAAACAGGAATCCGAACTGACCAAATGAGAATTTAATCAAACCCCTGGGCAAAACTGGTCTAGTCCAAACTAACCAAATAACAAATAGTCAACTGAAAACTGCCTGGATCAGTCAATCCTTATAAGGGTCAGATCTGACACACTACACTTGAAAATAACTAACCTGCACAACATATACAATTAAAAGACATGCTCCAAGATATCCATGAATACTTGAAAAGTGATTTGACTTCAGATAATCAATTGATAAGATCATTGATACCAGAGCAGCTATTCCTAATCCCAGGGAAAGAAAATGAAAACTTGAGTGAATGATTCTTGTAACAGTTCCAGAGCTGTATCGATAAACTCGATAAGCCAACAATGCTGAAAACCATTTTCCATCTGAAAATACTCGAACCCACTTACTTTCTCCCTGAAAATAGATGAAGCCAAGAACCATCAAAAACCCATGTAGCTGTTTTCCTCGCATTCCTAACACTTCATTTTCACCCACAGCCACCTGATTTGGCCATCCGAACCCATTCAAAAACGTGTTGAAAAAATACCCATTGAGGCATACTGTAACAAATCCAACGAGATGAGTTACAGTAAGAATAAAGTCAAAATGACCGAGAGAATGTAGAGAGTTGGTAGACATTTGAAGTTCTGACTGTACTATTTTTGCTTGTTTTTTTCAGTCTTTATTTAACTGTGTGGTGTTCCAAGTGATAAGAGAAATGAGTCATTGAATATTGATTTTAACTTTTTTCATTTTCTTTTTTGAAGGAAAACAAAAAACAAGAGTAAATACAGCACATATTTCATAATTAGGAGGAATAAAGCGGTTTTCGAAAGTGGTAGTTGAAACAGGAATGACGATCATAGGGAAATGAAAAAATAACAAAAATTAAATAAAAATTTACTTGAGCTCATCAGGAGTTTTCTGTCTTCTCCATGGCTTTGGAATGATTAAAGCTAGAACAAGGAGAGTGTAGAGAATTATGAATAAGACGCTGAAGGCGCCGACGTATTCGATACGGTTTTTGCAGGAGAGGTCGCCGAAGCAGCTTCTGAAAAAAGTTTATTTATTTTTAGTAGTATTCAAGTAATGGGGATTATTTAATTTGAATTATTTTTTGGATGAAATTTTCGGTAGCCAGTTTAGGCTGACGAAACTGAAATGTATTTTTCAGACTAGCATATGATATTCTGCATATCTCAATTTGAATACCACATACAAAAACATGGTTAACTAACAAAATATTTATCATAAAACTGTCTACATTTTAGTAGTTGAACGTTTTTTGATATCTTTTAATCCAACTGAGATATAGAGGTTGGCGGGTATGTTCAACCTGCATTGTAATTCAGCCAGTCATAATAAACTTTTCCAAAGCTTTCCAGAGTTTACCTATGGACGGGGAAGTTCAGAATTTTCTTCAGACGTGAAAATCAAGGATAGGACTACGGATTACTCATAATTTTTGAGTTTTGTTTCGAAAGTTTAGCGCTCCATACACCTCGAAATCTGCAGATCAAACTTCCAAACCCTTCTAAACCCCAACTTCCCCTCCCGGTGCTACGATCCCTAAGTTCCACCACAAAAACTTACGGTTGCCCTTCCAAAAGAATATTTCCATATCCGAGACAACACTGAATACAAGCCACGATGAAACAACTGACTCCAACTGCCCTATGAATTGGCATCAGACGGGCACGATGTGTTCCTGGTGTACATGGACACAGATAGGTTAAGAATCCAAATGAGAACTGGAAAAAAGGAAAGTTGGGTGGGTTTTTAAAGGGCTCTTACTAACCTGAACCAAATACACAGAAAGAAGACAAATGCCAAGCCAACTGTGGACACTTGTGAAGTTGTTGTACTGGAAGTTTTTCTTTAGGTTTCTTAAAATAAAATCAAAAACTCACTCCAGAATTATTGGTACTAATAATAATGACAACTAGAGCAGTTATGCCCAGACCAATGGCAACAATATGAAGAGCTGTGTGCAAAAGTTTAGAGATGATTTTTGCATCGTAACGGTATACTCGATAAGCCAACAAAGCTGAAAATCCTCATTTTTTAAATGAAAAACCTCTTTCAAATACTACCTTCTCCTTGGAAATAAATAAATGCTAAAACCATCAGAAAAGCGTGTAATTGATCTCCTCGTTTCCCTAACACTTCTACATTTCCTTGGCCTAGAACTGTTACATTCATTGCTGTCGGCCATGCAAGTCCATTTTTAAATGTATTGAAAAAATATCCATTGAGACAAATTGTGATGAAACCGACAAAATGGGTTATTGAAAGAATAATATCAAAGTGATTCCAAGATGATCTGTCTCGTCGTGAATCATCATCCGACGGCATCTGGAAGCTTGAATATATCCAGATGGAGACAATGAAAGTAAAGGATTTTAAATTAAAAAAGAGTAAAAAAATAATGAAAAAGGAAGGAACTAAAAAGTTGCTGAATATAAAAACGTTGTGCAAAGAGGGAGAGAGGTGAGAATAATTCCCGGGGATGATAACAGAGGTGACTCAAAAGTATGAAACACCCACATTCCAGAGTTTTGAAATGGTTTGGGAAAGTTGAATCATTGTTCCAAATTTGAGATTTCGGGATTTTATTTAATTAAAGTCCACTGAAAAAAAACCATAAACTTAATCCAATGAAGTAAAGTGGGACACGGGTAAATTAGAAGATAGAATAGTGACTAAATTTTGCTCTACTGAGACGGAGAGCTCATCAAATTCAGCTGCGTGAGCAAATTTAAGACAAAAGTTCGTTATTTTAAGCTAAAGATTTTTATGATCTTCAGGATTTCAGAAAGATCGCCTCAACTTCAAAGCTTTAGTTACATATTTGAAGGATATAAATATGAAACTTTGAAGCAATAGAACCATCGACATGTTCAAGGTTATATAATTTTTAACTATTCGGAAATCATTGTAACTGTACCAGAAGATACAAATTTTCAAGTTGCAGTCTGAAAGAAAAAAGATAAATGGTGAAAATGATACTGGAACAAAAAAGTAACCTGTGATCTATTCAGAAATATAAAAAAATACCAAAGTAAATGAATCTGATGTAATTTTTATTTGGGTAATGAGAAAAAAATTGAAACGACTGGGTAGCTTTTGGACTGAAATTTCCGGACTTTCGCTTAAAAGATATTTTTAAAAAATAGTCAAGGTCTTCTTTTGATAGATAATTCCAATTTAAAATCAGTTGTGAACTTCAGACTGGAAAGCCCCAACAGCTACCAAATGAAATCGTAGCACTGATAAGATTAACAATGTTTCCCATCTATCATTGGTATAAAATACAAAATTAGGATGAAGTTTAGCGATTCTCTTCTGGAAAGCGTGAAAAGCTTCACCAAAACTTTTCTAAAATTTAAGACTGCACAGTAATTGTTCTCAACAAAGACAAAAAAAACGCAGGTTGGCATTCGGAAAAACTGAAAACCAAGCCTCCCTAAAATCAGAGAAAAGACACACGCCAACCGATGATACAGATAAGGTAAAAGAAGTTGTACAAGAGAGAGAAAGAGTTTTGCTCTCTCTCTCTCTTTCTTTTCGTTATCATGCCATTTACAGCATACAATTGTACACAAATACGCGTACACCCTCAAACATACATGGCATCTCTTCTTCACTACATTACTTTCATTCATAAATGGAGTGGAAAAGTGATTATTGCTGCTCAATGGTCGAAGAATGAGAGGAAATGAGGACTAAATAAAAATAAAATTCGAAATTTCTGTTTTTTTTAGTTTTGGGTGTGGTGATTCAAGATGGTAGGAGAGTGTTGGAATTTGAAAGTTGATAACATATAACTGACACTGAACAAATATAGAATTTCGTAAAAAACATTCTTGCTGTGTTTTTTACTTGAGGCTTCGCTTACCGATAAAGCTGGCGTGCAGTGCTTACCGTACTATCATAAGTAAACCTTATCTTCTAAAACGGACTAATTAAAGCCATTAACACATAATTAGACTAGACTTTTTTGTCCAATCAATTTATCATTCGCGCATTCTGTATTATAGAATCAAAACAAAAATGAGGAGTTCCGGTGGCTACATTCACGAATCAATTTGTCTTGTGGTTTGATGAAATTTCTGACTTTTTCCTACTGGAAATATCTTTTTCCTACTATAGCCCGGTAGACGTTTTTTTAGTCGGCCTGGTCCGGCCAATTACATGTATGTACGTAACACTTCCAGAAGGAATGGTTATCCTGACCCAGAACGAAACCAGAACGTGATTTTTCATAATCCCTTGGTTATCAGAAACCGCAACAGAATTTAATAATCTGAGTTAGCTCAACATGTCAGAATGTCTATTAATTGTTGGTACATAACTCGATTTCCCTTACTGATATCAATTATATCGAAAGACCATCAAAACAAAGAGTTTAGTGCTATTTAACGACGGTGCATGTCCATCATATGAATTGTATACAGACCGAATACTGCGCTGGAAACCAACTTCGATCCTTGGATTGCAAGATTTTCAACATTTTAAGTTCATTGAAACATGCATAGATTAATACCAAATTTCTATTGAAACTAAACCACCATGAACTACTCTGAACTGATCCGTTGCCGTTTTCAAGCTACGTGGCACTTCTTCCAGTCTAGAATTTTCAATTCCTTACTTTTTTCCTTACATCTCTTCCATCTTTAATGTACAAAGTTATTACTATCTTATCTCCTATCTCTTGCTGACCCTTAACCACACTCCACACCAGAATTAGGTAACAGAGACGCAGACACCTACACTCCCCACTTTTTCCGTTCAAAACAGTGGCCAAAGTGTAGTCTTGACTTGTTTCTTTTTTAAAGTTTTTTCACTTTTTTTTCTTGTTGCAATGGTTAATAAAGTAGATTTTCTTAAATTTTATTTTTCTCTTTTATTATCAAAAAGACGATCAAGGAAAATAAGAAAACTACTATGGAATAAAGAGACAGTTTTGAAATTGATAGTCGATCAACAGGAAGCCACAGTAAAGTGAGTGATTTTGCATGCCCTTTAATAAGAGGTTTTCGTTCCAGTACTCTCTCCATTCATCCCGTCACATGTTGGTCCCTTGGAATTCTCGATTCTCAACTTGTAAAATGCTCCTTCACATCCACATCAGACCATGGAATATCTACTTCAGTGGAAAGAATCTTCAAGGTTTCAATAGACAGATTTGTAAATATTGGAAGTCTGAAAATCTCAAGATGTGACGTTTTTAACTTATTTGGTGCAGATTCTTCATTGGAGAACGTCATTGTGAATGTAAGCTTGACTTGTAGAAAAAAATTTTAAAAAAACTTCCAATTTCAGAATATAATCCCATTATTCAAGTTGAGAGGAGCATCTATTCCAATTGCAGAAGATGCAAAATTGTCACTTATTCGCCAATCAACCACTACGAATACAATCAGATTAGAGAAGCATCACCTAGACCAGATATTGAAAAATTCCAAGTAAGTTTCTTTCCAATTTTTTTTTAGAAAATCAACTTTTAGCATATTCTACAAGAATGATATCGTTCGTCTAACTGATTATGATTATTACTCTGATAAAACCACTCATTTATTCTACAAATTGGATATTTCAACATCTCCATGTATCCTTGATGAGAGCACTTCTGTCTATGAAACTTCTGCAACGTCTTCAATGACTCCATTTTCCAATTTTCTTCTTGAAAATCCATTGACACCTTCCATGAAATCTACTGCCAATCGAATGGCTAAAATATACTTTGCCCAACGGAATATCACAAAGAAAGCGTTAGTCTTTTTGGTATCCGGTGCAGCTGGGTCTGGAAAACGTCTTTTGAGCCGAGTATTTGCATCGAAGACTCACCAGAACTTTTATGAAGTTGATGGTTATGATATGGTATCAGATAACGCGACGACTTCTGAAGCAAAATGGACTTCATGGTGGGAGAAGGCGAAGATGTTGCAGAGTTGTGTTCTCTTTGTAAGAAATGCAAATGTTTTGGCGATTGATCAATTTAATGCAGTTGGTGAGCTTTAAATTGAAGTGGTTTTTCAAAATCTGGAAAATTTCAGAACGTCGAATACTGCAACATATTGAAGGAAAACTTGTGGAGCCATCTTCCCTCACAGTCATTTTTTCCTCTACTACAGATATGTTAAATTCGATGGCTCTCGGTGTCAAAAACCTTGCTCTTTACACATTTTCTGTAGATTTTATGAATGAAAACGACAGGAAAAATTGGTTAGAATACTATTTGGATGAGAAACTAGCTAACCACGTGGCACGAAAAACTTCAGGATTTACATTGGCAGAGTTGAGAGAGCTCCTGGATAACTTCGAGAAAACCACATCGAAAAAAACCAGAGAGAAAACTTTTGAAGATTTGATTGACTACAGAAATGCTAACTTTGCAGATGCCATCGGGGCGCCAAAGGTAAATAAATTACTTTCAGAAGCTCTTATATCAATTTGTTTTCCAGATTCCAAATGTGCAATGGGATGATGTTGGCGGTCTTGAAGAAACCAAACAAACAGTTCTGGAAAGCATCCGAACCAACTTGTTTGGGTCAAGAGCACTCAAAAGGTCTGGAATTATTCTATATGGAACTCCTGGATGTGGAAAGACTCTGATCGCTAAAGCAGTTGCAACCGAATTCAAAATCGCATTCTTATCTGTAAAAGGACCAGAGCTCCTCAATAAATATGTTGGACAAAGTGAGGAAAACTTGAGAAAAGTATTCGAAAGAGCAAAACAAGCATCGCCATGTGTTATATTTTTCGATGAAATTGACAGTCTGGCACCGAACAGAGGAAGAAATGGAGATTCTGGTGGTGTTATCGATAGGATTGTATCCCAATTGTTAGCTGAATTAGACAAGCTTCACAACTCGCCGTTGACCAAAGTGTTTGTGATGGGAGCCACGAATAGGCCAGATTTACTTGATAATTCATTGATGACTCCCGGAAGATTTGATAAATTAGTGGAAGTGAAGCCAGGAGAAGATGTGGAGTCGAAGACAAAGATACTGGAAGCGGTTTCAAGAAAAATGAATTTCGACAAAGATGTGGATTTGAGGGAAATCGTAAGTTTGGTCTTTGGAAATAGTCCACGTTTCAATAGATCACCGTGGGAAAAACTCCACCTGCTTTGCGTTTTCACTGGAAATTTGTAAGATTTTATCATGCTTTACAGATAAAGGGATTATCATAAAAATACAAAAGTTTTTGTGTGTAATCCCCAGAGATAGAACTAAAATTTTGTAATGAGTTAGGCGAGATGGAATGCGTGCTATAGGAATCTGTATATGTCAGCTGGAGTAAACGGTATCAAAAAGTGATCAACTAGCAAAATGTTTATCATAAACTTTTGTACATTTTAGATTTAAATAAATGTTCATAGCAGACTTGTCACGGGCAGAGCCGGGCGATTTGAACAATTTTTGAAAAAAAAACACAGAAAAAGTTACGAAATTGAGCTGAATATCGGGAAAAAGTGCTCCAAAAATCAAAAATTTCAAATCCGGGCCGGCTCCGATTTTGGCAAGTCTGGTTCAGGGCGAGTTTCTTTTCAACCATTGTAGTTTACTACTTCTATGTGAAGTCATCATCAAGGCTTCAAATTCCGTGTTGTTCCTTGAACTTTTTTTTCGTTAAATCAGTATTTTGAAATATAGGGAAATTGGTATGTTTCAATTTTTCAGCTCCTTCAACTTTTTTGGCTCTTAATTTGGCCTTTGCAATTTCAGTACTCTTGAAAATTGTGCTTTTTTCTAGGCCGCCCGAGTAGATGAAAAGATGTCGGGAGCTCAATTATTCTCAATTATTTCCAATGCCGGAATGGCCGCAATTGTGGAAACCATAAAGAACATTGAGGATGGGAAAACTACCAACCAATTGGTTCGAGTCGCCCAACGACATCTTTTGGAGAGTGTTCAATCTTTTCATGACTCTAAAACTATTTGAACTTGTCTTCATATTTGTGTTTTAGTTGTTTTTTTAAATTCATAAACATTCATATATTTCTAGTCAAATGTATCCCTTATTGCCTTTATCATTAGGCCAATCGAAAGGCATTCTCGTGACGTTTTGCGTCCTCTTCTAGTTGCTCATTAGGTCTTGAAAAAAAGCAGTTTTCCAAAGAGAGCAAAACGAATTCAATTAATTTTCTTCGGGAGCAAATCAACTCTTGTAATGAATGAATGTGTGTGGAAGACTCCAAAGTCCGGACATTTATTTCTCTGTTTTGATGTCATTCTAGGAAAACTTGGAAATAGAGAGGAAGCGTCTGCTCTTTTTGGTCCGAGAGTGGGTTGGGCAATTGTAAGATCGGGAAGTTTTCGAAATGGCCTTTTTGATCTTCATTTTGTTCAAGCAAGATTCAGCAAGGACTTTGACAAAGTTGGTCCTTTCATTTTCAAAGTTCCATTTGTTTCGGGATCAGCTATGGCCTGCTCATGAGTGAAGTGCTTTCAAGTAGTATTTATTTAAAAATAGGGTTTCCAGTCCGGAGAGATTTTGATAGTGCATTCTAGGCCAAACTGTTCAGTCGTTTTCGATCACTGGTACGTCAGTGGAATTATTTCTCGAACAATGCGTGATGAGGGTTAAATATTAATTCTGAAAGTTTTTGACTAATTTCGTTATAGTTAGTCGAAAAAACAGACGACTTTCCCTTTCTTGCCTCCCGTGAAAACGCTCAGAAACGCTATTTAGAGAAGAGACCACTGAGCTTACCAGTGGTCTTATCAGAAAACGGAAAAGATGGCTCTCGTCGCCTGAGTATTATTTATCGATTAGTCCAAACTTCGTGAAAATCGGTTCAGTAGGAGCTTAGCTAGAGCTGTGGACAGAAAGACACGCACGGAAACTTATGGTAATAATAGTGAGGATTTATTCATTCTCTAATCAATTAAGATCATACTTCCGTTTTTAAATCAGCCTTACTTTAGCCATCGTCTTAAAAACTTTTTTCAACATTAAAATTCCTAAAACTACAGTAGTTTCGAACAACTCCAGAAGCACCTGCTCCTTTTTTATTCTTCCTCTCTGAACAATTCTTCCTTCTTGACATCATTTATGTTTCAATTTCATCTTCCTTCTCCTTCTTTTTTTCTGCTCCTGAATTCTGAGAATAGCTTCTTCTTCAACTACTTCTAAACAAACTTCTCTCTTTTTCACCTGTTCCATACGCCCCAATGTCAAAAAATAGAAAACGTTGATGTGTCCAGAGAAATTTCCACGATGCTTATCCTCTGCGAAAGGAAATCTTTCAAAACATTTCCTTCCGCCCAAAAACAAAATAAAGTGTTGTTTTTTGGTGAGAAAAAAAGATGAATAGAATAGGTAATAACGAATACTTAATCTAGTCTAGATGTATAAATTCCGAGGTTTCTTATTTTTAGTCCAAATATCTTTTCGTTCTTTGTCTCATTTAGGAGAGAGGGTCAGGCGTGAGAAAGTGATCATACATCTAACAACTATTTGGACTTTTAGAGATTGATTTTTCTCCATTTTTTGGAACATTTTTAAACTATCCCGTTGGAAAATAGGTTACATTTCTGCATGAGTAAATTTTCAGAAAAGTCGTAGAGCTCTGAAATTTTTTGTGTGGTTTCATGAATAGTAATGCTCCATTTCATTAATTATGATTTTTTCTCTAGCTCTCCGAAGCCGCAATGCACAAAAATTGTTTTTATTCAAAAAGTTTGAAAATTTAAAGACAGTACTTGTTTCAAGCAAAAATCAATTTTTGTGCATCGCGGCTTTGAAGAGCTCCAGAAGCTCAGTGAACAGTGCTAGAGAAAAGTTTATAATTAATGAAATGGAGCATTACTATGCATAAAACCAGACGAAAAATTCCAGAGCTCTAGAATTTTTCTAATAATTTTTTCATGCAGGAAATGCCCCGCTTTTGGGTGCGAAACGTCCGGGATCGAAATGACCCGGAGCCGGAAAATAAGGTCAAAGGGTAGCTTCCCTTTTCAGTTTATTTTCTAAAAATTCCCCTAAACTATAAATTACTCAAAGTGATTCAGTCCTTAAGCCCTAAAATAAGAAGTTCCAGGTGCTTCGTTCACCTGTCTCGCCATCAGAAAAAAAGAGATTTTTTCCTACCGGCTCATTCACACTTCAAGCTCATACTTCTTATGTTATGAACTAACATTTTTTGTTATGAGATCAATTTGTTGCGTACTCAAAGTGGACAATCAGTTAGCCATTCACTGGAGTGCACATGTTTTTGTTGGAGTTGGAAGTGATGAATGAATAGGGAATGAAATCATAGGTGATTACGGAAGTACAAGAATGATTATGATAACTTGAATATTTGGACTTGAAAATAGCTTAAGCTTGATTCTTAGATTTTTGGTCCAGTCGGACTGTTCTTTTAGTGGTCTTCGCTCTGAAAAAACAAGAACTAGGGAAGCGCTTTTAATCAAGATTGATTGAAATCGGGGGTGACATTTGTGGAATTCGTCTCTAGGGTATAAACTTTTTGAATTCATTTTCAAAGTTAGTTTAGTCCATCCAGTATTTGAAGCCAAATTTCGAGTCTAAAAAGTCTAAAAAAGTCTGAAACATTGAGAAAACTGAAAGGATCAAAATAACCTAAAAACGGACTTAACAGGACTCATATAGCCTGTCCCAGAGCTTTCCGGTTATCAATTTACTGTCGTCAGATTTTTGTTTTTCGAATACGGAGAAAAGTTCAGATTTCTTTTTTTCCGTTTTCCATAATTCCCATTTGTTCTGGAACTGGAAGGTAGGCATCTTGAGATTTTTTGAATCGCCGTAAAGTTATTGTCTCTTCCCAAATTCTCAGCTTATTTTTGGGTTCAAATTTAGATACCGACGTTGAAAATGAGGTTTTTATTCTAAATGTCTGTTCTAGCAAGCTAATGTTTTAGAAATAAACTTACTCACATCATCATAATTTTTCAAAACAAATGTCCTCAGTCCTTATGAATCCCCTTTTTATCATTTCTCATAGTGCCCTTCTATTAAAGCTAATCTTTATTTACGCATTTCACTTGTTGTTGCACCATAAAAAAACACACCCTAACCCTAATCCTTATGTATTTCTCTCTTATTCTCTCTTCTCCTGACTAACTGATGACACTTATTCACTGGCAAGGACGCCTCCATTCAAACGTCCATTGGCATCTCCTTCATCCAACGTCAAAAGCGGGGTTTTCTTTATCAATTATTCCTCATTTTTAAAGGCTCTTTCGGTTCCTTATTCCTTTTATATAAGAATATTTTCTCATTGTCTTCAATTCCTAAGAAATTCCTTGATGAATAATTTACATCCTGATCGGTTCTTGTCTCTTTCATTTCCTTTCATTTTCTAAAGTGCAAAAAGTGGAAATGAAGAAGAACTTTATGTGCAAAAAGGCAACTTTTTTTCTTTAATTTCCTGAATGAGGTCAATTGTTCATTGAGTTCTCGGAAATGTTCAAGTTTATTAAAATCCCTTAATAGAAGGGCATTTCATCAACCACTTTATCACTTTTTGTTAATTTGATCCCTTTGTTATTTGTCTCATTTTTTGCAAATACTAAGTTTTCCAAACTTTCACTACGTCAAACAAAGAAGTCCCTGTATTTCCATGTGTCACCTACTAAGGTTTTTTTACAGATCAAAATTTTAAAATCAATTTTTTATTTTTCCACCGAGGAACTAGAGTATGCAAAATATGGATCATTGATATTCATAAGGAAACAAATAGGAAACTTTTCTTGCACATACTAATCTCTTTCTTTTTGGAAGTAGAAAAATGGATGAATGACCACTAGGTTGCGTCATAAAGTTCCGTCAGGTCAATTGGTGTTCTGGGAGGAGTGGGGTGGAGTTAAATGAGGTCATCCTAGAAAATATTGAAAAATAAACAATTTTGAAAACTTTATAAGGTATTTGATCAATAAGTTTTGATTGGCTCTTCAGGATTTGAAACGTATACGTAAAGCTTGCTCGCCGGAAAAATCTGTTTATCTCGGCTAGCGTTCAATATCCAAAAAAGTGGTCAACTATCATGAAGTTCTGCACATTTTATCAGTTGGTAACTTTTTTGTATTTTATATTCCAGCCGAGATGTTCAGATGCCAATAAACATAAATTTCCGATTAAAATAGGAAGTCATTTACGTCATGGTTGGTCCACTTCAAGCAGTGCCTTTATATTAGGGTATAAGCTTCGAACATTATTTTCTAACACACAAACAGAGTTAATTAGATTTATTTAAATTTTAAGGTAACTTTAAATTTCAATTTTATCTGCAAGCTTCTTCATCAAAAACCTAGCTCCTTGAACCTTCAACTGTGGTCTATTCGGTTTTCTGTTTATTCGAAACTTCTCTATTCTCTTATTCTTCCAACTTCCGGTCATTTCTCACACTTTCCTTTTGTTTCAAGTGTGCGGGCGGTCGTCCACTTTGCAGAAAAAAGACAATTTCAAAAATCATTTCTATTTTAAAATTCAACATAATTAGAGATACAATTCTGCACACACATGCTCTATTCTTCTTTCTAGTGATGGTGACGTTGCGTCGGAATTTGAAATTGCAAAACAAATTGAGTGAAGAGAGAATTATTATGGATCATTTGAATATATAGGAAAATAGGAAAAAGAGGGAAAACAAAACAAAAGGTTTCTTCTATTTCAATATTCAAAAGAGTAAAGATTACAAAAATTGTTGGTCTTTATGAAAACAGCGACGTAAAATTTTTAACAGAATAGTTACTTTATCAGAAGGGCACCTTACAAAAAAGATTGCATCGGGCCTCACCTAAAATAAGTTTGGAAACACTTTGAGAAATAGAAAAACCTCTAATAAAAGAGCCTCTTCTGATATATGTACTCATTTTGGCATTGTGAGCTCAATTCCGTCTTTCAGCTTCATTTGGTTTTTTTCTGCAACCCATTCTGGAGTTACTATCCGATAACTGATATCAGTATTAAAACTTGGTTTGGGATATCACCATATTTCCATATCTATCATTCCTATCAGATCTTGATTTGACCTGTGACAGTCTCGATAGGATTCGAAGACATAACCGGGATATTCGTCAAAACGAAATTATTAAAAAGTTGAAAATAAAACCGAGTCAAAGTATATTAGGGTGTAAACCTCTAGAATTTTTTTATCTATCATTTCTAAACCGAGTTCGTTAGATACTCTAGGCTCTGCGTTACAAAGGCAGACTTTTATTATGAATCGCAGATGCTCTTCTATTAAAGTCATGAAGCTACTTTGCTTAGAACCAGTGAAGACCTAACAACCTGAAAATGAGTCTGAGAGCTGGATCTGGTTGGACTTTGTCAAGTGGATCCCATGAATAATTTAAAGTCCACGTGGGCTCTTCATTCCAGGAAGTCCGGGTCTGAGAAATCTAGGACAAGGCTATCTATTTCTCAAACTAGAAAAAAATACTAACATCCTGGATCGAGTTCTAAAATTATATGACTGATTTTTTTTCCAGAATGATTTTACCTTTCAGTACAACTTTCTGAACCTTGATCTTCATTTTTCAACTTTTTGGATCTTTATCATAACAATTTTGTGCATTTTAGTTCCGACCCATTATGACGCTTGGTCTACCCCATCCCTTCTCAAAACTATTCTAATTTCCGCATCACCTCCCCCCTAGTCTATAGACTTTGATTACGTCCAATCTGTCAATTTCAGGGAAGAAATTGTTTATTATGAGAAGCTTATTTTTAAGAAAAACCGTGCAAAATGTCAATTTGAAGTTCAATGTTCTTGAGTAGTTTTTGAAAACACTAACCATTAAAAAACAATAAAAAACCGGAGAACCTGCTTTTAGTTTCTAGTAGATCTACGTGTTCAAGTAGCAAAAAAAAGTGTCTAGTAAACATTTTTCCATCTGAAAATTTTCTCAATATCTTGGTCCGCACTTCCTTCAAATGGGCGGAGACAACACCCTCTTGTGTCGCCCGTTTTCTTCCCCATTCTTCTACACTTTTGGCCCCTCTTCTCACACATACATTTTCCCACCTTTTTTCTTGCTTTTTCGTTTTTTTTTTTTGAATAACTTTTCATGTCATTTTATTTATTCGGATCAAACTACGAATATTCAATTGAAAATTAGATACCTACCTCACATGAATTAAATGAATTAAAAACACCAAACAAACCCTTGTCTGGGACCAATTTTTACCGACGTATATTCCTGTTTTCGTCGTTGTTCCCCACCTACTTGTAATTATGTTTGGAAGAGGAAGTCTAATTATTTTTAAGAGTTTTTAAGAGTAGACCACAACATCTGACAAAACAGTTTCTTGGCGGGTGGCCAGAAAGCATAGAGTTGAAAGCTCTGGGCTTGATGCCAGCCAGTGATAGTTTGTACTTCTAGATGTTTTCTATGTAATGTTTGATGGTCGGACTATTTTGTCATTTTGTGACTGTTGAAAATTTCCAGCTCTTACAATGCCTAGTTTCAAAAGTTTTCAATAATCAGTTTCTGTGGGAAGCTTCAATAGAACCTTCAAGGTGAAGTAGAAGTTGACCAGGTTTCGTATGGCACTAAAATTATTAAACTCCCAAATTTTTGATGAAATTTGACCAACGGTGCATATATTTTGGTACTTTGAACCAATTGAAAAAGTTTCCCAGCAGACCTTTGATCGTTCATCGGGGTAGTCTCAAAATTTTCAAATTTTCATAATGGTTCCATTGTGGGAAAAGTAAGGAACAATTGTTACTTTGGTATAACGTCCTTATTGTCCAGTTGAATGGGTCTAGAGCTTTATGGCTCAGGTTGACACGTGCGAACTTCTCAGTTTTTGCTGGTCAGCAGGTCAATGTTAGTTTTCAAAGCGGGGATTATCCTTACTCTTGATTGAAAAAACTCTTTTATTTTGTCTAACTCAGCAATTGGAAATATTATTGTGGACTATCTGTTCGATAAGTGGAACATGTGGCATTTCAGTTGTTCAAATAAGAGACTTGATGGCGGAAGTAAAATAAACCGTATGACCCCCATTTGCAGCTCATAAGTTGGAAAGTCCATATATTGTCTAGTTTCCAAATCTCACTTTGATACTCTGTCCGAGAGTTTTATTTTCTGAAGCTTGACTTGAGATTTTCAAAATTTTCTGAGCCAAAGTTTCCATACTTGTGACTTGGCGTGCCGGCCCGGCCTCTGCTTGATCCGGATTCATAAAAAGTGAAAAATCGGGGCCATTCTTGTAAATTTTTCGTAGTTTTTCTCTAGAAAACCATTCTCCCAGTTACTGAAAAAAACGAAAAAAAAGTTTTCTTCAGTTCAGAACATTCTGATCGTTTGGCTTCCCAGTCCAGAACCTTCCAGAGCGCAAAAATACTAAAGATGTTAAAATAGGAACTCATAATTGCTGCCTTCTATAATCTAAGAATTTGATAAACCCGTAGCTTATGAACCCATTTGTGGAATACGTTTCGAACCACTTTTATAATGTTTTTTCCTTGTCTATTCGCTTCCGTTAGGTCGATGAGCTTTTCGTGATCTTTTGGTTTTCTTAACCAGAACCTTCCAGAATAAAACATACTCCTAGAATACTGAGAATGTAGCCATTGACCTCATGGAATCTGCAAAAATCTACAATGAAAGTCCATTTCTTGGTCTGACTATTCTTCCTGCCAAAAACACTCCTTCAACTTTCTGGAATCTTCCAACCGTCTAGACCTGTTTTTTGTTCCTTTCTGCTCAATAGAATTCTGACTTAAACCTCATTTTGAAGACTCCAAATGAACTTTTCTAGGTAAACAACAATCAAATTTTCTTTTCCCCCATTTCATTTCCTCCTAAAATCATTACTCATCCACACAAGACCCACCCATTCATTTCCCTCTATTTCCGGCGGCTCCCGGCTTAATCCTGGTGGGGGCTTAAGTTTCTTTTTTTTTTTGTGTTTTGAGGTTTTTTGAATTTCCCTCTCTTCACATCATCATTAGAAACTTTTAGAGTCCAAGTCCAAAAACTAGAAGTTCGTTAGTAATAGTTTTTCCAAAAAAACTCTTTCTCTCATTTATCCGTTCAAGTTATGGCTTCTTCTTTTTCTTCTTAAATTGTGTCCCCACTAATGAGAAGCCCTCGTCAATTTGTGCTTCTTTTGTCTCTTCTTTTAAGACAGACAAAACGTCTTCTCTATATCTTTTTTCTTCTTAACCACACCCCCCGCACTACATTAATCTCTCGTCATATTTATATGTTCTCATACAGCCTATTGTTTTATTTTTATTATTATAGAATGTCATTTGACACAAACTCAACTACAATGCTGGAACAATTGGAGGAACAAGTTGAAGGGATGCCAGCAAAAACGAAAAAGATTATAAAGTTTTGGATGATTTTAGCCGCTATTTCTGTGATTGGAATTATTTTGAATTTGGGATTGCTGTTAAGGAGAAAGTTCACATCGTGAGTTTGTTTTTTGGTATTATATTTG
Source organism: Caenorhabditis doughertyi (assembly GCA_963572265.1). NCBI lineage: Eukaryota > Metazoa > Nematoda > Chromadorea > Rhabditida > Rhabditidae > Caenorhabditis > Caenorhabditis doughertyi. The sequence continues at coordinate 666,280 of OY751557.1, forward strand.
GTTGTGGACGTAGGTGTTTAGGTAACAATTAAAAGACTTCTAGGGTATAAGTTGAGCCAATCGTGACATTTGAGCACCACTTGGGCAGAGTTCCAATTGAACTTGAAACGAATTTCGGCAAGTCTTGGTGTCTGCCCGACAAAGGTCGAACAATTTCTGAGCAGGCTTTGAACGCCTTCCGAGAGAATCTCAAGCAAAATCTCCCAGTTTTAGCTCGAACGATTCCTCGAGTTATTTAGATGTCCTAATATTGAAAAGTTGAAATCGAAGTGGTTTTTCTTTTATTTTGATAAATGGGTGGGCTTAAAAGTCTAGGATTTTATGAACAGGAAGTCTGATTGTAAAACTATCTAACCTATTAGGATTTGAAAACTGGCCCGTTTTTTTCAACTTCTTGACTTCATTTTTTTTTTCGGCCTCCAACCGAAGGAAATTGGAACTTGTTCCAACTCGCAAAAATATGGATCTGTCCTAAAAGTATCTGAAAATGATAGCTTAAGCTTAAATTTAGTCTATATATCCGTAAATCCAGAGCTCACTTTTAGTGCATTCCAGAAAATTCCAACCAGATTTTTTTGTGAAAAGACACCAGAGAGAAATTGATACCTTTCCTGATCGTTGGAAATAAAATTCTGTAATTAGAGCGTCTGAAACTGAAAGAATAGTAGATTTGGACAACCAGCGACCTGTCCATCTATTCTTAAAGTTCTTGCATTCAATTCCTTTCCAAACAAATGGCAACCAAACCCACTGATTCCCACGTAGGCTCTACCTAATACAACCCTCTTTTTTCTATTCCTGCACTTTTCCCGATTTCCATTCCAATTCTATTTCAGAGCCCGAACATCATCAACCACCAGATCCTCTCTATTCCTTCTTGGCACAATGGCTCTTGCCGATACAGTATGCCTATTCTCATTACTCTTCCTTCTATGCCTTCGATTCTTTGGACTCGAAAATCATCCATACGTTCTAACATTTGTTTGCAAGGTTAGTAGTGTTCTTTGTGCCCCAAAAAGCCTCATCAATTGCAATAGAAAATTGAATTCTGGAGAAAAGAAGGGGGCAAAACCAAAAACATTCATTAGCTAGATGAAAAGGATATTTATGTGTGAATAGGTTGTAGGATAAAAGAAGGGAAATCCAGAAGGGAAGTACGCCCCGCAGAGGAGGGAAACAAGAAGAAGAAGTGTGATGTTTGAGTGATGAAATGACGTAGGGGAAGGTTACGGATCGGAGATAGAAACTGATAGAATATTGATATACGGAGGAATCCTTATTAAAAGTTCAAACGTTCTTTTTTCTTGGAGATCAACATATCAAAATGTTGTTAGTAAGAACTAATCCGGATCATGGGAAACGTGAAAAAGAACTGAGGACTTTGAACTACAAAACAAGGAAAAAATCTTTGCAGAAAAACTAGGTCAGATCATTAATCAGATCAGAAGATCATCTCGAAAATCAAAATTTAAAACTTCCAGAATATCATCATTACATTGATCACTGAAACGGTGCTCACTTGAATTAGAACTGGCCAAATTAGAACGGTTTTTTTTAAATATCTGAAAACCTAAAAATAGGAAATTGTAGAGAAAGGAATTTCCTATCGATTGGTATAAATTTTGTCCACATATGGAACAATTTAAATTGACTTTTAGAAAAATGTTCTGGCAACTTTCTCAACAAAAACTTATTCTGAGATTATGAAAAAGTTTATACCAATTGATGGAAAAACGTTCGATACGAAAATCCGTATTTTTACACTTTCAGACATTAGAAAAAAGAGCCAGTTTTCTAGCGAAAAGCTTTCTGGCTGGGGAGCTCTAGCCAGTCCAAATCCGAGTCTTACAAAAACAACCTCTCGAAGAGATGCCATTCTAATAGAGGCTCAGCTTTAGCACTAGGAAAAGTTCAGTTTCACGAGAAGTTTCCGGGTACACTGAACCCTTCCCGAAAACTTGGATTCTTGAACTCTGTCCTGCAAGTGAAGGTTCCTATTCAAAAAAAGGAGTACAATTCCATTTTCGAACTTTATCCAATTTCTTCCTTCTTTTCAGTTGAGCGTGTTCGTAATGCACACGACATCGTCCTTCTCCATCTGGTGTTGGCTTGTCCTCTCGGCGGTTCGCTACGTGGCAGTTTACCGCCCGTACACACATCTCAAACTCAATAAGGAGCCTCGTCTCGCCGTGGTAAGCTCTTCGGTTCTTTTGAATTTAGAAAAGAGGAATAAGATCTCATTTTGACATCTCGTCCTATTGTCCACACACTTTTCTCTATTCAGCTAACCGTCGCCATTTTCTGTTGTGTGTCGGAAGTGTGGGTGCTTTGGGATATTCAATACGACGAGACTTTCAAAGGTAAAGAGAAGAAGAGAAGAACAAGGGACCACAAACGGATGTTTTTTTGCAGCATGCACCGGAACTGAAACCGAGATCAGTAGGCATCTACAGATTTTTGAGATCTTCAGCTCCTATTTTCTTCCGGTTATCATCATCACTGTTCTCGATTTGAAGGTTAGTGGAACGGCGGGGGTATGCATTCTGGCGTAGGGTGTGGTGCATACAATAAAACTTCAATTTTGAATACTTGCAAGACAACGAGTTGACTGCAAAGCCGAGGTTACTAAAACGTAGTCAGTCTGAATTTTTTAGAGGCTAGAGTCCAGAGAAACCAGAGCGTCTAACTGTCTGTGCACTCTAATAATGTTTTGAGAAATTTCAGAAAGCACTCACAAGGGACCGTTTTTTAGAAACCGGTTGGGAATTTTCTGAAATTTTTAGGGCTTGTTCACACCGCCTCTGGTATTTCCAAAACAAAAATTCAGCCTCTTTTCTCCAGAACGAAGCTCAAAAATTCAATTTTAAGCAGTTTTTCAGTGCACTTTGAGCTCGAAAATGCGAAAATGAGGGGTTTATTGAGCTTCTTGGACGCTCAAATTTGTATGGTAGTCTTTTCTGACCTCACTTTACATTTTGGTAACGTTTCGGGAGAAAAAAAAATTTGAAATTTTTGATGAATTTTTTGGCACCCTGATACCCACCCTTATGGTGGCATCCGAAGGTCGAAAATCTCGAACTTTTTCAGAATTCTCTAATATTTTTGGAGCAGTATAGGGCATGTAAAAGTAGCCTCCTTGCAAATTTTCTCGACACACAACTCATTTTGAAGGGAGATATAGCGATTTTCAGAAAAACCTGAATTTTGTTCAAATCTGAAAATTTCTTGAAAATGGGCTTGAAACTGCAAATACGGACTGGAATATGGGCTAAAAACATATACCCAACATTTTTAGAGGTCTGGAAGCGATAAATATGATAAAGGAAAGAATTAATTTTTTTCGACTGAAAATTTTCAGCCGAAAAAAAATTTTTTTTTTCAGTTCTGGAGAAAAGAGGCTAAAAAGTTTTTTTCTGAACTCAGTGATGTCTAAATAGTATTTCTGCCAATTTTCAGCCAATTCCCAACCGGTACCTAAAAAAGGTTCCCTTGTCAGACAGTTTGACACTCTAGCTTCTCTGCTCTCTAACTTCCCGGAATCTAGAATAAATATAAATGTATTCTCATCGGTTTGAATCATATTGAACTTGAATGTTTTCAAGAGAAAGGTTGATCTGATTTGTCTCTTAAAGCTGCCAGACATTCTGTTGCAATTGGTTTTTTATTTTTCAATTTCTACATAAAATGTTCCTCAAGTTACGGTCAAAAAGTTATGAATGTCGAAAAAATAGCTCTAATAATGTAAGCTCTAGTAGCCACAAGCCATAGTTTTTATCCTATACGTTTCAAGGCTAGGGCACAGAGAAACCAGAGTATCTAACTGTCTGCGCCATCTAATGAAGATTTGAAGAAGCACGCAGACAGTTAGACACTCTAGCTTCTCTGCTCTCTAGCTTCTCGGAATCCAAAAGGAATTCAAACTTATTCTCATCGTTTTGCATTCAATAATTTTACATTTCCCATATTTTCCCCCTCCAAAAAAATCTTTTTCCAGGTAATCCTCTGCCGAACATGGAAATTCTCCCATCGCCCAAAACGAAGTGTAAAAGCTGCCAAACATAAGCTCAGCATCTATTCAGAAGGATGTCCATGTAAGCCTTTCTGACATATTTTCTTAAAATAAATTTGTATCCTTTTCAGCTCCAGACTCAAGCGTCAAAAAGTACTCGACTGCAAACGTGACAATCAGCAAGTCTCGATCGAATGGAGAGTTGACGACATCCAGCTCGTCGAGGTATTTATTTATATTCTGTTATGATTAGCCAAATTCAGGAATAGGAGTTCAATGAGCATACAACATATTGTAGGCAAAACATAACCAGATGGCCAATTTTTTGTCTGTATGAATTTAGGGAACAATCTAGGGAACCTTTGAAGAATATTTTCGTTCTAATGGAAATGTGCGCTAAACGCTTACGCAAATCTACATATCTCAGTTAGAGTTAGTGATATCAAAAAGTGATTAACTAACAAAATATTGACCATAAAATTTTGCACATTTTATCAGTTGATCACTTTTTCGTATCTTTAATTCCAGCTGACGTATACAGATTAGAAAAAAAGTTGAGTACCAGGCCAACCTAATATCTTACAAATTTCCAGATCAAAACGCCGTCAACATCTCCGAGTTCTCCGACGATGCCTTTGTATTACCATCTTTGATTTATCCATGAATCTACCATCATATCTTCTAAGGCTCTATGTTTCATTGGTAGATGACACTGAGCCAATGTCCGACGAATACATTTCAACAATTGCACTGGTTGAAGAAGTCTCACAAATCATGTACTTTGCACAATTTGCTCTGAATGCTTTATACTTGATTTGTATCATTTATGATACCCCCAAAAGGAAATTTACGGTGAGTTTTTCTTTTTGTTTGACTTGTGTTTAGAGAAAGAAGATATGTTGCGATTCTCGTTCTGATAAAGAGTTTTTGTTGTTTATCAGTGTTGATCAGTCCTGATAAACGCTGATATATAATAACGGAGTGATTAGATAAAACGGAACCGGTTGATGATTTTCAAAGGTTCTGGAGAGATAATTGATATACTGATATTAGAGCCTTCCGAAGAATCTAGGATAGGAGAACGCCGTGGCTTTCGGCCTGTATATCTTGAGAGCGGTTACCGATATCAAAAAATTTTCATCTAGAAAAATGCGATTTTGATTATGAAAAATAATTCATCAACAGACAATTTTTCGATATCACTACTCCCAATCAAGATACACGCCGATAAAATCGGAGCCCTTTTATTACAGCTTAAGGGGCTCACAAAACAAAAACATGCTCTTCTATTAGAATTCCTTTCCTATCCCCAATAACCCATTTCATTTTCAGCTTCCTTCCACCCAACTCAGTGCCGTTGGACTAACCCCCCGAGCCAGTCGAAAGTCAGCCCGGAGCACATTTGAAACTCGGCTTGTTTGAAGTCGAAAAGAAATTTAGAAGCCAATTGTTTTTATCCGTGATCTCAACTCCCCCAAAATCTCTTCTGTGCCTTGCCATTTGTTCTTTGTTTTAATGAATCATTCTCTCTTCTTTCATCTTCATTTCCTTCCATTCAACTCCTCATGACAACAAAAAGTGCACAAGGTCTCACGTGCCGATTCGGAGGGCACCGGGCTCCCAACATCTTGCACCTCTTTTTACCCCTAAACCTCTTCATTTTCAGTTGATCTCTCATTCACGTGAAAACAGGTGAAATCTTCTTCAATTCGTCATCATATGATATCCTCCTCTCTTCAGGGTCACTATACATTCTGGAAGAAGAAGAAAAAGGGAGGAGCGGAGGAGGAAGAGAAAGCACGAGATCGTATCGAAGATTGCTGATTAATCTTTTAGATAACATAAGAAAAGGGCGGGGGAAGGGGCAAAAGAAGGAGGGTGGTCCCTTCATTGTTTCATTTCAAATCATGGAAGAAGGCACCCTCTCCTCATTCATCATTCTACATCATCTTATTCCTTCTCTTCTGGTGCCATAAAATGGAAATTTTCCCTTTTCCGAAATGTGCAACTTTTAGGCTGTTTTGAATCAAGAGTGTTCCCTAACTTTTCTCATTTCGGTTCCGAATCCTTCTGGTTTCCATTAACTTGATTCTAAGAAAGCTTGGTGCCACTCTATTACAAGTTGTGTTTTGTTCCTCTGGAAAAGTTTCCAAAACTCAAAACCCGATCTTCGTGAGTTCTGTGAACAAAAACAAGAGGTCATCAACTAATTGGTTCCTTTCAGTTTTTTCTAGTTACTCCGGTCTTTGTTGGCTAGTTGGAACCGTACCTGCTTAGTCATTTCACTCTTTTTAAAACTTTTGAGGGGGTTTTCCAAGAGAGCTTATGTCTGGAGAGCTCACAAACTAACTAGGGGAATAATCAGAATTTCAGGTGAGCTTCTGGATTGTCCAATTCTGAAAGATTTCTGCCGAAATCACATTTTTGTATAGTCAAAATGGACTGTTGAAAGATAGTCAACTCCCCTTCATTTGGAAGGATGATTAGCAATGATGAACTTGAGATTCAGTATCAGTGTGCTCTTAACTTCAAAATGCTAAACACATCATACTCTGAAATCTCAAAGGTAGCAATCCTCAATAACATTTGAAGAGAAGAATAAACGTTTTTGAACATTTTGAATAAATTCTGCTGGGGTTTCAAATCAGAATTCCCCCAATAGTTCCAACCTCTTTCAACTCAAGTTAGCAACACTGTCAAACTGTTCTGTCACCAGACTTCCTAAAAAGAGAGGACCCCATTCTGTTCCTTCCAGAAGAATCTTTGTTTCTCTATGATCAGCCTTACAAGGCTTCCTAACGGTAGGGAGCTTGAATAGGCCTGAGTCATAATACAGTCTAGAATAGCCTTGTATTTTTTTTTGTCAAAAGCCTTCTTGTCTTCAATAGCCTAAAGTTATCTTGTCATTCCACTCAATTGAGTAATACTCTCCTAGGCCTGGCGAGGCCTGAAGCAGCTTAGAACAACTAGCTTTAACTAATAACTAGCTGAAATAGCTTCTGACAATAATTACTTTTCCAGAACGAAAACAGGCTATTCCAAAATTCCCAATACATTCCCAATCAAACGAGTAACCCAATATTGATCTATTCAGTTACCTTACCTTCTACAAAAAGGACCATCTCTTCTTCCCAGAGGACTGTCCATATCCGAATGTAAAACGCGCTCTAATCCCAAGAGCTCCACTATACAGTTATCCAAATCGATCCATTTCGTGTGTATATGTGTTCCATCATATTTGAATTCCTTTGCTCTACTGTCACGCATTCTTTGCCCTTTGTCTCGCGCGTTCGATTCGAAAAAAGACAGTACAGTTGGGGACAGTTGTCCAAACAGACCTACAACATTCTAATTTGATCTCCTCCTCACTGGGTTTTTGCCATCTTTTTTCTCGCGCTCTGTTTCGTATATAAACTGAGCAGGGGGGATTCATGGTCATCAGTTTCTGGTCATTTTCCTCTCCCTTCAGCACTGTTTGCTCTTTTATCAAATATGCAAAAATGCTTTTATTTGCTGACCCTTGGTTTTTTTTTCTTCCTTCTTCCTGGTCTCGCGCATTTTCTCATTCTATTCAATTCTCTCCACCTTATTTCCTGGATGACTCAACAAGACCCAACCCCAATATATTAAAATATATGTATCATTTCAGAACAGTTCACTCTCTCTCTCTATTCGACACTATGCGTCCACTCATCCTTCTCGCTCTTCTCTTCTCCGTCACCATCGCCTTCAACATCTTCCGTGATGAAGCCGTTCCAGAGGAGCAACTCTTGAGCCGCTCTACTCGTGGCGCTGATAGCAGTGATAGCAGTGATTCTGATGAGAAGGACGTCAAGGTTTGTTTTTTTTCCAGAAGTTGCTTCTGATATTCCAATTCGATTCTGTTTAGGAAGGCTCGGGATCCGGTGAAAGTCCAGCTGAACAAGAGGAGCAACTTCGTCGTGTGGTTCGTGACGTCATCGGCGAAGAGGAATCATCAGGAGACGAAGGATCCGGATCAGCTGAAGTCACCTCTGTACCAATCCGATTCGTTCGTTCTGCCGATTCTGTTGATTCCGAAGGATCTGGATCAGGATCTGGCGCCGACGAATAACTCAAAAATCGAATATAAAACCTGATGATCTGTATATATTTCGGAGTATTTTTCACACCCCCAATCGTCTTTAAACCATCCTCTCTTCTCTTTCAAATTCTTTTCGTATTTTCCATATTATGATGTTTCGCTCAAAGCAAAGTAAGCCTAATAAATTATTATTAAATTCTAAAGATACAATTACAATCTAAAAACTCTTCTTAATGGCATCTCTGATATACTTTGGTGGCTCCTTTCCCTCAATCAAGTCATCAACAAGTCGGGCGAGAATTCGATCGATATCCGTTTCCACATAAACCATTTGAACGAATCCACCTTCTACAGCTTCGGTCTTTTCTGTCGCTACGCTTCCCGTATACTGAATGTTGAGTCGTTTTGAGATATAATCTCCTATCCTGGATATCTGAAAACAATGGTAATTAGGTGTTGTCCTTTGGAATAGACAGGCGGTTCCGAGACATTTCGAAGCCGAAGAGACGTGTTTTGGATGATTGAGTAGGCTTTCAGAAGACTTCATTCGTTATACAGTTTCATTTTTTTTTCCTAATACATTGATGACTGCCGTTGCTCTCGGAGAAATAGCCAAATCAATGTACGAACTGTTTCTCTGCATGTCTCCACGTGTGAACGTTGGAAAATATGAAATGCAATTTGTGATGCTGTTATTTCAGAACATTACGTCGTTACAATTTTCCTTTCAGCTTCTTCAGAAACGACGATTTCTTTCAAAACGCCGCTACGAGAGAAGTGCATTAGGGCGCTGTTGCTCAAATAGATAATTATTTGACTTGCTTCCGCGAGAATAAAACATAGGTAAACTGATAAAAATGTACCAATAACTAGTGAATATAAGACTGTGTAACGAATGAAATCTTCTGAAAATGTGCTCAATCAACAGAAATATCTTGGTTTTGAAATGTCTCGTCTCCGCCATTCCTATCTTACTCTGGACAGTGCCAAGCCACGATTCTCGATGACAAACGCTTGTGATTCGTAGTTTTTGAGTTCACTTCCTCGAAGCTCTCTAACTTTCACTTCCAATTCGAGCCCTTCATCGAGATATGCTCCCACTCGAACATTTGCATCATTAACAATTCCGTCGAGTTCTTCTTTCGACTTGCACATCCACAGTGCACAGTGTTTCATTCGTTGTCGCGCGTTGCACAGATCAACTTGGTTTTTCTGAAACAAATGAATATTTAGAAAAAGCACAATGTTGAAATTAATTTACCTTCTCTGTATAACTGGCACCTGAGCATTGCAGGCTTATCGGCCATTCATTCTTCTCACTGAATGATGTCTTAAGGAATGGAGCAGTTATTGCGGCAAGAGAGTTTCCAACTGAAAATGCTTTGTTTAGACGTTTACTTGTAGACACGAAAATACCTAAATATGTCAATGGGAAGCTTGAAGAGCCATCTGTGAAAGGGAGACACGTGGATTTATCAATATTCAGAGCTTCCAGGATAGCGGCTCGCGCAAAATATGAAGGAGATATTGGTTGACAACCCGGGAACAAGTCAACGAGCTGCTCTCGAATCATTTTTTGCACTACTACTGGATATCCGACTAAATGTACTACGTGATTTTGCTTGTCAATTCGCATGAGACCTTGTTGAGCCAAGTATTGAGCATGTTCTGGAATATTGCCATTTAGGAGTGGTAAACTTGAATTATTATTACTTGAAGGTTTTAGAAGAGGCGTCTGTTTCTTGCCAGCGTGATGAATGAAATTAGGAAGGGAGAGAGCATTCAAAAGGCCGTCTTTCTTCGAGCGAAGCTCTTTTTTCAACACAGAATCTTTATCTGCTGCTTTCCACTTTTGATAAACGTCAAACCATTCTTGATACTCATTTTTCACTTTTTCAACGTCTACGTTGATATTTCGAGACTCCAAAGCAATCTTTAACTGATCCGTTTGCTCGAAAACTTTTCGTAAATCGACGAGTGGATCAACAACGTGAACATCTGTACCACCGACGAATCGGGCAGCTAAATGAGACATTCTTGCTAGCTGTCTATATGAAATCATCTGAAATTTGTATTGCTTCGCTTCTTCTGCCATAAAAACCAGAGATAATCAGTTCGATTGCTTCAAAAACATTCCGACAAAAGAAAAAAGAGACAAGTGTTTAACGCCGATCAATTTATTTACAAAAAAAAGGTTAAAAGTTGTGTGAAGTGTGGGGCAAAATGTGAAAAAAGAGTATCGGGAGGAAAAACCGCAGTAAAAGTGGAACAGGAGGAGTGAAATTATCCGAAACTAAGAAAGCCGCAAAATTGAAATTAACCAAGGGAAACAGAAAAAGAAACAAACCTAGGCGAAATTAAATTTACAAAAGGGGTGAAAGAAATGTACACAAAACTTCACACAAACAACAATTATTTTACAGTACAATACTAACGAGAGATGGGAAGATGGGTAGAATTGAACGGCGACAACATGTCAGAAGAAGTTGTTTACTTCTTCTGAATGTAGGTGTCCTCCTCGTCCTCATCGAAAACCTCGTGTTGGGTCTCATCGTCCTCGAAGTCGTAGTCGTCCATGTCGTCCTCGTACCCAGAGTACTTGCGGGACGAACATCCCGAGATTCCACGCGATCGTTGCTTCTTCAGAGCCTTGCTCTGGTTCGCGGTCTTCTGCTTCTTCGCCATGTCGTCTTGCGCTGAAATATTATCGAAATGAACTTGTTGTATGAACAATAAGCAACTTACACTTGGTGCGAGAAACACCACCAGCGATACCACCGTTTCCGGCGATCACGAGGTTTGGTGGTGTAGTCGACACCTCTTCCTTTGCGGCGGTGACGCTCTTCTGGGTGGTGAGCGACTTCGAGTCGATGGCATACCCGATTGGGTCTTTCTTTGCCATTTCCTTCTCCGCCTGAACTTCTGGATCGCTGTCGTAGTCATCGGCGTGTTGGAATGGCTTTGGCATGATTGTTTTTGGGTTTCCTAAGAGATGAAACGTTAATAATCGATTGACATGGGGCTTGCGGATAGAAAGAACGCGGAGAAATTTTCGAATTATAATAACTTCAATAGAGACACTATTTTAGTTCGTCGTTCATTCGAAGCAACACGTTTGAAGTTGCCAGACTTGTGCATATCCAGCAAAGATGAAAAACGAAACGAAAAGAAACATAATATGGCCAGAGGAGCCACTAGTAACTAATAGAAGCATTAAATATTACGACAGTCATCAATTTATTAAAATAAGTTAGTATAAAGCGTAAACCAAGTGAAAATTATGTGTAACAAGAAGATCGTTAACAGGGAAATGCAAAAACAAATTAAGTGTGATATGGTGGACGTGTGTTGTCGTGTCCGTACTCCTTCAGAATCTCATCGAGTAGCTCCTCGGTCAACGTGTATTTTGTGTCTTTGGTGCCTTTCTTCGTCTGCCCAAGTCCCTTCATTCGAGCCTGAAAACACATTAATAAAGACTATTGTTTATATATTCTTGAGACTTACACTGGTCATTGCATCGAGTATGATATCAGAAATGTGCTTCTGAGCAGCCAGAGAAATCATGCGAGTGACACGTGGATCGGTTCCTTCGACGCCGGCAGACTTCAAGAAGTGCATTGTAACTGAATCAGGAATAGTCGGTGGATAATCGCCGAGCTGATTGATGAACTCGTGTGTGTCGTCTTGCGCTGGATTATTCTGCGCTTTCTCCATCGCTTTCTGCACATATGCTTGTTGTCCGGCGCTCAACGGCTTGTGAAGAGTAGCTCTGTAACGCCAATCATTGAAATTTTATGATACAATGCTTGCAGTTAATACGTTCTGTCAAATAACACTCACCTGATATTTTGAACTGACGGCTCGATGGAAGAGTAGACGTTTGACGAGGTCGGGCGCTAAAAACAAATTGCTTTTTATTGATTTTTCTGCTTGAATATTCATTACTTACTTGTGGAAGCGCCGGTGGAGGCATTGAGATGTTGTCTGAAGAAGATCCCTCTTGGTGGTCCATGTCGTTCATTCCCTTCTCCTATAAAATCAATGTTTAGTTCATAAATTTGTTTGTTTTTAAGTTGGGTGCAAGTATTTACACGTAATATTTGTTTTCAGAAGTATAAAGAACAAAGATTATCACCGAAAACAAGTGATTCGGTGTCGTTTTGGTTTTTTCGTGACAAAGCGAAGGTGCGATAAAAGTATGCAGAGTCTCGTGGGGCGAAACTCCGCCCATTGCAATGGGTCCGCGCGCTCTTTTGCAACCCTCCGCGCAGTTTTTCTTATGTTTTATTTTCTCTGGCAAATTTGTTTGGAATCTTATCGAAGTCTTTGAATCTTACAAGATTTTTTTGGAATCTTATCGGAATCTTTGAATCTTACAAAGATTTTTTCAGATCTTATAAGAAATGTGCGTGTTGTTGCGCCGGTGCGTTATTGAAAACGCTTTTTTTTTATTTTTTATAATTAATTGTTCAATTTTTTTTCGTTTTCGTCTTTTTTTCTTGATTTTTCTCAATCAAAAATGGAAAATGTTATAGTCCAGTCAGAGTATATCGTGCAGCAAAATAGTAGTTAGTCTTGAGCGGCCAATTTCGGTTTCATCATCAAAAACAATCGGTTTTTCATCAAGGCTATATATTTGACGGACAAAAAGATTTCTTGTTCGGATTCGTAATGTCTCGGCGTGGTAATAGATTGACAAAACGACAATTATTTGAAAGTCTCTTGGCCTCGAAAAGAAAGAGAGAAGATGATGAAGTCGTTGAAAAAGGTTATTCCACTAAGTATATAAATAGTTTACGGAGTTTTTTGAAGATTCTAAAGTTATTCCTGTAGATGTTGAAGATCCTATTCCTATTGATACAGAAGATGACGGTGTTATCTATTTTGATGATAACTATTGAAACCGTAAGAACAGAAAGGAGTGAGGTCCATAGATCACAGTCGTTCAATAATTATCTGTTGTTTCAGTGAATGTATGGAAGATGCTCAAATTTGATGACTTACTCAGAGTTTATTTTGTTGCTACCTCGTTCAACACTAAAACAGGTGCTCTTTCGATCCGGCTTCGTATTTATCATGTGATGTTATAGCTACCGAACTCTACTTCAGAACGGAAAGGATTGTAAATGAGAGACTGATCAAGAAACTACTCTACAATCCCTCACAGTTCGTAGAAGTAGAACTATGTGTCGATTGCGCCATGGAGCGTACAAAGTATGGTTGGAGAGTGTCAAATCGAAATATGAGAAATATTTTTAGATGCTCATGCCAATTGGGTTTTAAACTCTGCAAAGTTTCGTATTCTTCTATAAAGGACTATGTTCTTTCGTTTATGGACACATATGGAGATCTTGTTGTCAAATGTCATAATGACGTTCTAGATGGACAGAAAACTTCGTCACCGTTGGCACGTGGCTCGCTCAAAGAGAATATGGTCACAACTATGGTGGCAAAGGAAATTTCTCTTCATTTTCTTTTGTCCTTCGATGGTATCCGAATGAATACTCACGGACGGTTAGGGTCTAGGTTTGAAAGAAACAAACTCCTTTTTTCTAGATTGAAATGTTGGCCGTTATCAGTTTTGCCGTTAGATCTTCCTGATGAGTTCAGAAACAGACTAGAAAATTTTAAGCTCGCCGTTCTGTACTGTAGTCAATTCGATCCCACTCATCGTATTCACGATTACATGCTCGAGACATTGGTTAGGCTAATGACAGAATCGATTATGTGGAAAGGTTACCGTATCCAAAGTGTTATTTCTACCTGCATCCACGACGATCAGGTTTTCTAAGCTTAATATAAGATAAGCATCTCATGATATTATTTGAAGGCACGTCGGAAAGTGTATGAACTTAAAGCCCACTCTTCTGCAGGTAGCTGCAACTTTTGTCTAAATCAAGGAACCACTATAAAAATAAACGATGATTTGGTTCTCAGTAAGTCACTCAATCCTTACTTCAAAGTCAGTGGGAAAAATAGGTCGTGAAGATTGGAACGGCAATATACCACGTGGATTCTCTGACGGTCTGCAAGTCCCTGGGAGATATACTTTAATGCACAAGTTGATTCCTATGCACAGGACACCGGTAGACTTGTTTCACGTAATGAACGAAGGAATCTTTGATAAGTTTCTCACAGGTACCCGGTGCCAAAAATTACATCTTTCGTCCATCGATGTTCTTGACAGGTGTCTGTTCTCCTCCCAATTCTCGCCAAATTCCATTTTTTGCTGGTAGCTACGTGGATATTAAGAGCAAGGTCCGATTACCTACTAAATTCACATCATTGCCTTCGAAGCTTTCCGATTTTAATGGGATGCAGAAGGCATCTGTAAGTAAAACCTGAAGACGAAAGTTCTCAGTAGGGTGTTTTGCAGGCTTTCGTTGCTATAATCTGTGGATATTCTTTTTTTGAATCTCCCATCAAACCAGGTCCTTCTATTATAGCACTACTCTTCCATCGGTTGTGGAGGCTTCAGGTAGAGCCTGAGTCAGTTGACAATTGGAATTTGGAATCGGAAGTAACTTTCTATAAATTCCTGTCATGTAACGAACATTACCAATCATTCAGATCAGCCTAACCTGCAAAGCACTATCACCTCTAGTCGAAACACTTTATCCAGAACTACTGAGAGGCTCGAAATGCCATGTAAGACATCAAATAAAGTCGACATAGAGAAAAAAAACCAAGACTTTATAGCAACTTCTGTATCATTCCGCCGAAAGTGTTAAAAGATTCGGTAGTCTCCTTCCGTTTTCGACTCAATCCTCGGAACATTTCTATCATTACCTGAAGCAACACTTCTCTTCTCAAATTTCTAATGGGCTGGGAGCAAGCCTAATCAGAAAGTGAGTGACGCAAACGTGTAGCACTATTACACCATTACGAAATTTACAGTTCTTCAACGATACAAGAGTTGAAGTCAGAAGTTTCTCGACGAATTCATCTAAGCCCATCTGTTCTTGACCAATCAGAGTCGGCTAGAAAGCTGGCTACTTTGTTTTCCATCATTCCACGTCGTAGGTACTCCAAAAAATGTGAAGCTCCCCCACATTTAACCCATCTCAAATACCCGGAAGAAATGTACATGAAGTCTGTTCACATTGAAGGAAGAAGATATGCCGTGTTCTCAGAAGGTGTCGGTGATGACTCAAAGGTCATGTTTCGAATCTATGGGACGGTTCAGTTCGCCGAAATTCTTGGATTTTTTGTTGATTGCAATAATCCCGACACCATTCGTGTTATTCTTCAAAGTTTCAAAATTTCTTCCCGTCATTTAGAAAAGCTTAACTTGGGTCTTCGAGAAGTTGGTGTTTCATTAGAGAAACGGAAAGCAGCTATCTCTTCTCTCAATGGCACCAAGTACGGTGCTGTAGTTGAAGGTCTTGGGTCGGTTTTCGTTAAGCCTATCACCGATGTCATTGGCCATGCCATTCTTGTCAATTTTAGACAGCAGAGTGCCATTCTCCCATTTTCATTTCGCTGTATGTTGTCTTAACGTGATCTTATAACTGCAAAAAGTTCATAAAGTTATCTACAAAACTCATTATGTTTGAACTGGTGGGCTCTATATCCCTCAGATTTCTCTTAAATTGTTGAGTCTAATTTCTCTCTCTCTTTATTCTGCCTTCCCCTATACTTGTAGAAAAAGCTGAATATGTCGCTGAAAGCCAAATTCGTCAAGAAGACCCCTGGAGCTCAAAACTCTAATCAAGTTCGTCTAATCTACACAACCAACCGAGTTAATGATAACTATCTCTCTCATTCGGGTCCATTAACAACTATCAACCCGACTACCAATTTTCAATCTTCCTCTTATGAAGAACCTCATTATAGTCATCATTTCACTGATAATAATAATCATCTTCATGGTTCGACTGAAAATAATCATCCGCATAGTCAATCGATGGAAAGAGTTGAAAGATCGTTACCTACCCATGAAATTCGCGGAATCGCCATGCCAAAAAAACGTGTTTATGACTCAAGAACTCAAGAAGACGACTATTCACAACTTGTGCCGAATGATGAGGATGAATTGAATGTGGAAAATTTGAGTTTTGGATTGATGAATGGACCGCCACTGAAGAAGAGGAATGTCGAATTGAAGATGGATATAGATTTCGTAAGATCGAAATATTAGCTTCCAATAGTTGATATATTCAGAAAAATGGTGTATGCCCATTGAGATTAGGACGTGCTTCTTACCATGCGAATCCGGAAGAGCTAGCAGAGATCGATGTTTGAAAATAAGTAGTCTTAGAGTTGAACTCTGGAGTTTTTCAGAAAAAGTTGGCTGATGCAACTCACGTAAGGCTTCAAATGGACTACAGTGAAATTGATTCAGCTATCACGTCTGGAAGAAATGTAGACACCAAAGAATTATTGTTTGGCCTCCGTGGGTTAATGATGATGGTAGAAGATATTTGAAAGTTATCGGTCCAACAATAATCTATCCTTTTAGAATGAACGTCTCCAAGAAAAGTTGATCACTATGAAGCACTCCGTCGACTTGGCAAGTAAACACTTCCAGGTTTTGTGAATGAAATCAAGATTTTAGAACAGAATCTGTGCCACTTTGAACGTCGAGGAGTTCCTAGCTCAACCTACTCGATTAGTCAAATCGTTGGATAACTCAACTGATATCAATGTTAACGAGTGTCTGAACAAATTTATGATTAAGAGTAACACAGTACAAGGCTTAGTAAACCAAGTTTCAAATCAATGGCTCGATGAGGCAATACCATCATTCTAAAATGAAGATTAACATTCAATGATTTAGATTATGCCGGAAAGTGAACGGTTCAAATATAGCCTTAGCACGAAACCACAACGTGGAAATATCCCCTTTCCTGCTAGACTTCTTAACCCGGCTATCGGTGAGTTTTATGCTCAATTTCACAAGTTCATTGCCGGGAAGAACCTATTTTTTCCAGCCTTGTTCTTAGAGTGTGTGAAAGTCGAAGATGCCGAGAGCTTTGATACATCTCAACTGAAGCATGCCATCAGCAAGCTCTTCAAGGAGCACATCGATCAACTATTGTGAGGAACGCGACCCATTGAATACAATAAATTATCAATTTTTCAGTGGACAGGCGCGGTACCAACTCAGAAAGAGCCAGAAGCAGAATCCCGGACTGATGTGAACAACTGTGCTCAAAAACTTCTCTTCACAATTGCCATCCTTGTTAACTTTAATTGTTGTTACATTTTTTTCGCATTTCATTTTTTTCCGTTCATAATATCATTTCACATTTAACTAATAAATTCTTTTTTGCATTCCAGATTCTTAATTTTAAATTTAGGTAAAAAATGAATACAAACTACAATAAAACTTTCAAATCTTGTAAGAGAATATTTACATTCTTACAAAGCGAATTTCAAATCTTATAATACGACTTTGAAATCTTGCAAAAAAATACGCGCGTTTTGCAACACCACGTTTTCTCATTGAATCTCTTTGAAAACTCTTTGTAAGATCTGTGAAAGACCCCGATAAGATTCCAAACAAATTTGCCAGAGTTTGGAGGGAAACACTTATTTCTCAATTTACGTGTGTGTTCAATGGCAGTGTTTATCGTTTTACTCATGAAATAATGTATAAACGGCAGAGTTCAGAGACAGAAACAGTTCAGAAGATCGATTTTATCAGCGTTCGTGAAAGATCAACATGGTGTTTTCGATAGAACTGAACAAGTATAGAGTTGACTTGTTGGTCACGGTTCGTGTTTCCTTCATTGCAATCCTATCGCTGAAATTTTAATTTCTGAAAAGAAAAAAAAAAGGTTATTTAAATTACTAATGCCTCTGCGTGAAGTTGCTAGACAATCACGAGGCGGAAAACAGTATCAGGCATCAGCATAGTTATAATGACTATGCGATGGTTAGTTTGTGTTGAGCTGAATGAATAATGGGGAAATGAAAGAACGCTTTGAGAAGCCGGAATTTGTGTGATTGATTAAAAAAAATTGAAAGAGAGAAGCGGTTAAAAAATCAATTTTAATAGCGTTCCAGGAGAATCTGAATAGCCATTCCGAAGTAAAATAACTAGTTTAGAACCGAATTGTTGCTCAAATTCCGTGATGTGTCCAACGAATTCGTCACGCTTGAACCTTAAATTCGGAAAATAAACTTTTCTCTAATTCGTTAATTCTTTCGAACGAAGCTGTTCGACATTCACGCCACAGTCTCGCCAAGTTGCAAAATACAGAAAAGAAATGACGGCTGTGGCTAAACTGTATTGAGCTGAATTAATTACGAGAGTGAGAAAAGGAGACATACGAAACATTTTGCTTTGCAGTTTCCAGAATAACTTTCTGTTGAGATCTTCTAGAAATCTATTTCAGTATTGCTTTGTAGTTTATGCTCTGTAAGTGTCCAACACTTCGATTTGGTACGTTACGATTCAAAATTAGCAGCTTCTCCAGAGTATCATATGACATAACAACTTGCGTCATAATTATAGACGTGACTCATGTGAATATGACAGCTCCCTTTGAAAATCAAGAAGAGAAATTTCCTCTGGGATCTAAATACAAAACCACATTTTTTGGGGAAGAGAATAGAATACAAGAAAAAAAAATCTGAAGCTTTATTTTCTTCAAAGGATTACAATTCTGTTTATGAATCAATACGTTTTGTGAGGTGACAAATGAAACGAAAATGTTTTCGTACGATACGGGAATCTCCTTTCTTGACCGATGAATAGAAGTTAACAAGACATGGAAAATGAATTAAGAACAAAAAAGAAGTCAACATAGTTTTAAAACTGTTATTCAAACTGATCCGTTGTTTGTTTCAAGCATTTGTTTCTCAGTAAACTCTTGAACTTCAAAAACAATTCCGTTTTCTGTAACATCTACGTATGCGACAATTCCATCCTTTCGAACAATATAAGATGAAATTGTATGTGGAGTTGGTTTTTTAGTGAGATCGCAGTCACTAAAATTTAGTCTGAAAGTTAATTTTTTTTTGGAGTTTGTTTCAAAAACTCACTCATTGTAGGAATCAACCACTGGCATATTTCCAGAAATGGTCATTTCTTTTATTTCAGCTTTTTGTTTGATTTTATTCAAGTTGGACAGAGAACGCCAACTATTCTTCAATCTTAGAGTTTTCAAATTCTGAGAGCTTTTTCCCGTTTTCCATTTCTTCAAAAATCGAATTATCATGTCGTTCGAACATTTTCCGTCCCAAAGAAATACACTTCGCCCTCTGAAGTTGCATAATACGTCTGAAGCGATATCGAATGCAGGATTCATCACTAAAGTATCAGCATCGTAAAATTTTGATTCTAGCTTGAAACGACCGTTCAACGAAGTGTTTCCAATAAAAACGAATTCCTGTATTGGCTGTCTTAAAAAGTATTCTTCGAAGAGAACCATTTCAACATCGAACTCAGGAAAATAAAAGTTCGTTTTATTGAACTTAATGAAGTTTGGAAGAAATACAAGTTCTTCCGATCCTGACTTTGTTTTCAGCTCATATTTCACATTCTTTCCGAATAATTGATCAATTCGATTATGAATAGCTTCTACTGCCGGATCTTCATTGAGTTGATCAGAAAAGAGTGCAAGATGTGGCCAACTAGTAGTTCGTAATCTGAAATGAATTGACTTTAAAATTAATGATTGGCAGGTTATCAAAACACTTACTCTCGTATGTAATTGTAGTGAGCTCTTATAGAATGGTTCCAATTGGAAAATTCGAGAGGATCATTTGGAACTTGCTCTTGTAAATCGAGAAATGTACTAGTTGGACGAACCGGCTCAGTATACATCTCGTCGTATTTGAACACACTGAAAGTTAAGAATTTCAATTTAACATCTGAGAGTTTGATTGCGAAGTTATTTCAGAAATTATCACTTACCCACAACATATTCCTGTTCTATCTAATACTAGTTCATTGACATTTTGCTCTTTCACAGGCTTGTTTGAAAATATTCTAAAGATTTTAACAATATCTCCATTCTCAAAATGAGCCGAAATTTCGATGTAATCATCTTTGGAAGTCCTATAACGTATACATTTGATTTCTCCCCATCCAATATTCGAAATGAGTGTTGTCATCTTTTTTGAAGTGAAAGACAGGAAGAACAGTTCAGCATATGTCATTTGTTTGAGAACATGTCGTTGAACAAGATACGGAAGATTGAGAAGATTCATTTGAGTCTGAAAGTATTGAAAATATACTAATCAAAACTTTTCGAGAGACTTCACTTCACTAATTTCTACGATTCTTGGTGAAATAAATTACAGTTGTCTGTTAATTTTGATTAAATGAAGATTGAATAAAAATTTTATTTTTTATGCTGAATAGGGAAAAGAAAAGAGGAGAAAAGAACAATCTTCGGTTTAACATGAAAAGCAGTATAAAAAAGGAGGTTTTCAAAAAGAGCATATTGATTTTCAGATCACGTCTACAGGAAAAGACACATGCGTTCAGCGGTATGTTGGTTGAAGAAGAGGGAATGTATGGAGAGTGGTGAGACCCATAAGTGAAGAATGACAGGCTAACTCAATAGCACGGCACTTGAAGACCCAGGACGGTTTGGACAAGCGATGATGACATATTTACAGTGTAGACCTGGCAGTTGCAAGACCATAACCAGACAGATTAAAACCAAGTTTTGTAAATCAGAATATTGATAATAATTCTAAAAGAAATTGTATAATAGGTGAAGTTCAAAGTCATTTAAAAACCGATGTTCAATTAAAATATACATAGCCATTCCGAGGAAACAGTACAATTCTAAAATAGATTTTCTGCTCAATTGCCATGTAGTTTGTTACGCGACCATATCACTTCAATCCTGAATTCTGAGAAAAAAACTGTTTTCTAAATCGTTAAATCCCTTGAGTGAAGGTGCTAGACATTCACGTGTCAAACCAGATAGACTTTAATAAAGTTTCAGAAATCAGAATAGTAATAATGTCTGTGTCTCTGGCTAAATTGTATTAGGATGAATGAATAATGGAAATGTGAGAAAAGAGAACGTTTGAAACATTTTTCTTTCTCAGAATAACCTTCTGATGAGAATTCCTAGAAATCTATTCCAGAAAAGCCTTGTAGTTTCTCTGTAAGTGTCCGCCACTTCAATTTGGTACACGACGATTCAAAATTAGAAGCTTCTCCCTCCAAAGTATCATATGACATAACAACTTACGTCATAATTATAGACGTGAGTTATGTGAATATGACATCTCTCTTTGAAAATCAAGAAGACAACCTTGCAGACGAGAATCAAAAGTTTAGAAAAAGAGCAATTAGCAGTTATGGGTTGGCCACTAGGTGGAAAAAAAGTAGAATGTTGAGCCTTGAACCCTGAATTGTAATTAAAACAATATAAGAGATCTTAACGCATAATTATTTTATTCAGCACATCGAATAAAAACTGACAGTTGGAGAAGGGAATTGAATATGAGAAAAATATTTTGCTCTTTGATTATGAAAGTCTCAGAGCGGATAAGAAGATTGTTTGGACAATCAAATATGAATAATTGAAAAGAAACATTTGAGGTGACAAATGCCACTGCAAATAAACAGTAATTAATAGGAATTGAATAATTTGTGTAGAACAATAAAAGATAGCAGTTTGTCAAAAACACATTGATCTACTTTTCAAACTGATCCATTGTTTGCTTCAAGCATTTGTTTCTCAGTGAACTCTTGAACTTCAAAAACAACTCCATCTTCTGTAACATCCACATATGCGACAATTCCATCCTTTCGAGTGATATAAGATGAAATTGTACGTGGAGTTGGTTTTTTAGTAAGATAAAAGTCGTCATAAGAATACCTGAAAACACGTATTTTCAATTAAAATAATCACAAAGGAAAACACCCAAACTTACGAATCATAGTAATCAACAACTGGCAATTTATTGAATAATGTCATTTCTTTGATTTCAGTTTCTTGTTTGATTCTATTAGGACTGGAAAAACGATCCACACACTGGATTCTGAGAGACTTAATATTCTGTGAATGTTCTCCTGTTTTCCAATTTTTCAAAAATTGAGTTATCATGTTATCCGTACACTTTGCTTTCCAAAGATGTGCACTTCGTCCTCTGAAGTTGCAGAGAATGTCTGAAACAGTGTTGTAGCAAGTTGCCTTATTGATAACCAAAGTGTCAGTATCGAAGAACTTGGAGTTTGGATTGAAACGGCCAGCTAAAGTAGTTTCACCAATTGAAAAATGTTCTTGTATTGGTTGTCGTTGGAAATATCCCTCGAAAAAGTTCGTCTCCACATCAATCATATCAAAATATGTATTCGTTCTATTGAATTTGATAAATTTCGGTAGGAAAACATTTTCTTTTATTTCCGATTGGGTTCTCAACTCATATTTTACATCTTTTCCGAATAACCGATCAATTCGATTATGAATTACTTCGACTGCTGGATCTTCATTGAATTGATCAGAAAAGATTGCAAGATGTGGCCAACTTGTAATTTTTAACCTGAAATTAAGTTTACTTCGATTGAAAGAGTTTTTTCACTTACGCTTCTCTGTAATGTTGCAATGCGATCATACTTGAGAAGAAATCCTGCCCTGGCAATGGAAAGATTGGGAAGCCTAAATTTGGCGAAAAAACGTTTTGAACTGATTGAAGAAATCCATGAAGTGAATGAGTTGGATGAACCGGCTCATTATACATCTCGTCGTATTGGAACACACTGAAAGTACAAGAGTTTAGAAAGATATATTTGATAAGTTGATTACATTATTCCAGAAATATTCCAGAAATTATCACTTACCCACAAGATATACCTCTTGTATTTAATACTAGTTTCTTGACATGTTTCTCTTTTACAGACTTGTTTGAAAATGCTCTGAAGATTTTAACAATATCTCCATTCTTGAAAAGAGCGGAAATTTCGATATAATCATCTTTGGAAGCCTCATAACGTATACATTTGATTTCTCCCCATCCAATGTTCGAAATGAGTGTTGTCATCTTTTTTGAAGTGAAAGACAGGAAGAACAGTTCAGCATATGTCATTTGTTTGAGAATATGTCGTTGAACAAGATACGGAAGATTGAGAAGATTCATCTGAGTCTGAAAATATATTGACAACTCGTTTGCCCTCTCGAGGTGTTCTTGTATTACAGGTTCTAAGTTTTACGAGAGAAACATTATTTTACTAATTTCTACGAGGTTTGATGAAGTCAATTACAGCTGATTTCGATGAAATGAGGATTGAACGAAAGTTTTTAACACTGTAAGAAGAAAGAAGGTATTCAAAAAGAGAATATTGATTTTCAGAGCACATCTACGGAAAAGACACATGTGTTCAACGGTATGTTGGCCGAAGAAAAGGTAATGTATGGAGAGTGGTGAGACCCACAAATGAAGAACGACGGGTTAATCCATTAGCACGGTTCTCGAAGGTACAGGACGGTTTGGACAGGTGATGATGACATATTTATAGTGTAGACCTGGCAGTTGCTAGACCTTGACGAGACAGATTTATACCTATTTTTGGATATCAGAATATGGATAATAGTTCGAAAGGAAATTGTATAATTAAAAGTTCAGTGGGTTAACATGTCGGCGTTCAATGAAAATCTACATGTCCATTCCAAGGAAACAGACAAAGTTCAGAATTGATTTTTTGATTAAATTATTCTAAATTTTAAATTCTGAATTATTAATATCTGAGAAGAAAAACTGTTCTCGAAATTGTTAATTCTCTTGAGTGAAGTTGCTAGACATTCACGTTTTAAACCAGACTTTTATAAAGTTTCAGAAATCAGAGTAGTAATAACGTCTGTGCGCAGGATATGTCGTATTGGGGTGAATGAATAATGGAAATGTGAGAAAAAAAGACATTTGAAACATTTTTCTTTCTCAGAATAACTATCTGATGAATTTTCCTAGAAATCTATTCCAGTACAGCTTTGTAGTTTATGCTCTCTAAGTTTCCAACACTTCAATTTGGCATACGACAATTCAAAATTAGCAGCTTCTCCAAAGTATCACATGACATAACAAATTGCGTCATAATTATAGACGTGACTCATGTGAACATGACAGCACTCTTTGAAAATCAAGAAGAATACTTTGCAGAGGAGAATCAGAAGTTCAGAATGAGAGCAATTATGAAGTGACGACGCTGAAGCAGATTCTGAAATCTGAACCCTCTGAACCCTAAAAAACAATCATCGAGATGTTAACAAAGAATCACTTTATTCAGCATATCAAATGAAAACTGACGATTGGTGAAAAAGAATCAAAAAACGTGAGAGAAGCATAAGGATACTGAAGCAATATACTGGGAGAGAAAGAGAGTGGAAGATAACATCAGAGTAGAAGCCAACACTCTACATATCAACATCCGACTTTGATTCCGCCATATCGGTCTGGAAGTACTTTACATTTTGAAAGTCGCGCCATCTCGGAACGCACTAGTCTCTCCAAGACAGCCTGGAATTGTTCGTCCTGTTGTGGAAGGCTACGGTACATGCGACGTGGAAGGAGACGGGAGCCGCCGAGACGCGACCTGGAATACTGTGGTGAACGGACGTTCGGCGATGGCTTAAACCATGCGGCGCTGCGATCGATGCGGGACTGAGCCGAGGCGACATCTGAAAGATTGTATGAAAGGAAAAGATAGGAGAGGTGATAGGGTAGATGTGCTAGACTTGGTTGACCTAGATTCCAGAGGTCTCATAGACTAGGTCTAATAATCTCATAGGACTGAGTCGTGATAGTGATATCTAAACTATCTCACCTAACAAGAAGTAGGAGGATTCTAAAATCTTGCTGACCTAGTTTTTAAAAGACTGAAAGTTTCAACTCGGTTGACCTAGGTTCTATGAACTTACAGCGAACTAACCCTGATAAATCAGTTCTATAATCTAGGCTATTCTATCCTAAAACTCCCCAAGTCTATGCCCAATAACTTACCGAACGTAGCGATGAGAACGGCGACGAGAAGGAGAGCGGCGGCGAGGAAACGCATTGTTGACGACAAGAAATGAGAAGCGAGTGATTCTGAACGAGTATTTAAAGCAATCTGGTGGTGTGGTATAAGACCCTCTCAAGAGAGCAACGGAGCCAATTAGGCAAAGAGGCGGACTGTCTGGGTAGACAGTGTACATAGGATGAGTCAAATGAGATACAATGGGAATTGGATTGTGTGGGTTGACAGACTAAATGGATAATGGGTTTTTGTTCTAAACAGCTATACGATTTGATTTCTGTTTTAGAATATTCTAGAAACAGAGAAAGTATAACGCTTCAAAGTTCATAAAAGTCTCTAGAGGTACTTGAAAGTTTAGATGAGTAACTATAACTGAACTTTCGGGGTATGATGTGATAGGCGTGTCTGATTCATGAGTTTTTGGAGGGGCGGAGCTTGGGCTAAGTGCTTTTTGAATGTCATGAAATGATAGGTTATGCGATACTTGGAATGATTGGAAAGATAATTGTTGAAGCTTGAAAGCCAAATGCTAAACAAATTTTGTTGATTCTTGCAAAAGTTTTTAGAATCTTTGAGCAAAACAAGGTGGACAAAGCAGTCTAGAACACATTTAAGAGACATCGAAGGCATATCATCAGATGTTTCCCCTTATTACAAGGGCAGAGGAGGCTCTACCGATGAGGATTCTGGAGATGTTAGCTTATCCGAATTCACGAAGGTGTTAGATAGAAATCGAAATTAGGAAAAACTAAGTGCTAAACAAATTTTGTTTGGGAATCGTCATATGGCTTCTTGAATTTGTATTGAGAATGTTCAACATAACATTGGAGTCTAAAGGAAATTACACAAAAAAGGAGCCTAGAGGAAATTTGAGAAATTCACCAGATTTTCCTTATTATAAGGGCAGAGAAGTCTAAGAATTCTCGATCCATTTTCTAATATCAAGGCTTTTTTGTATTATTGGCTTACTATCTGATAAAATAACACTTTTAACTCAAGCCATATGACACTAAACACGTGCAGAAACATTTGACTCAAAACTAAAACCAAAAATGAAATTTTCAATCAACAAACGGAAATTGCTTTTTGTTGCACCCCAATCACCACCAGATATAATCTTTTCTTTATCTATATCACTCGCTTCTCAAAATCTTTTTTCCTCTGAAATTGTTTGATTTCAACCTACCACTAAAAACTCACCTAAAAATAAAAAGAGAAGAGATTTTTTAGTTCTCTAGGGGATGTACGAATGCCGGATTAGTAATGGTGGGACTTCTTCAAAAAAAGTGGATATCTGGTGGTGATGGGCTCCGTCTCCTCCCCCTTTTTTTCCCACTACTACTCCCGTCCCGTCCTAACAAGTGTATAATTCATTTCCCCGTTTTTTTTTTGCGTTTTCGAACAAGTTTTGTTCTGGACGAAAAAATGAGAAAAAGGAGGTGTACAGCTCCTTGAAGAATATGAAATGAAGGGGGCGGATTTTCGTTCGCGCGCTCGCAAAGATTCCAGTTTCTTCCAGTCGTACTCGACAATTATCTTGATTACAGCCTTAGGGGGCAATACATAGTTATAGGTTTGGGATTGAAAAAAGAGAGAGAAAGAGCATGAAATTGGTGTGCTCAATGAGACGAGAGAGACGGTGGAAAAGGGCATGGACATTGTTTCCGAGAAGTTTGAAATTATGATTTCATCAGAATTTGAAAATGAGCTTCTGGAAAGATTTTGGAATAGGGCAAGAGCATTGAGATCAGAACTCAACTTTCTAATAAAAGGTCATGTCTAACGACTCAAAAGAGCTGCCTTTACTAGGAGTGCTCTTATACACAAAAAGCTGCGGATAGTTCCGGAAGAATAAACTAAGAATCCAAAACTTTCCACTTTGGATCTTGTTTCAGACAATTTATATTTTGTCCATCGAAGCACTTGATGCTCTGACTCGTCGTAAAGTTTAGTTTTTCTCTCTCCAAAATAGTATTTTTTTGACGTCAGATTTTATTTTTGAAGTGATGACAGATGACAGATTCATACTAAACTATTTCACATTTTGGTAAACTTGAAAGAATCAAAAAAGGCGCTTTCTGTAGTTTAAGCTTGTCAGTTGAAACTCGAGGAATAAGGATTTTACTGATAGGAAGATATCCATTTTTAGATGAAATCAGTAGAATTAAATCTAGAAAAGAATTGAAAAATCCCTTCTTTGGGGTCCATTATCCACTGGAAAACCCAAGAACCTTAGACGTCAAAACGTCAACTTTAATAGAATGGCACCTCCTAAACCTGGACTATAACTCTTATATAAAGGCATTAGATGTTTGAACCTTCTATAATTTCCAAAAACTACTTTGTAGGTCAAAGAATGAAATGACGAGTTTTAATAACTTTACTTTTTTTCCGACATTTCAACTAAAAAATACTTTTATAAAATGCTCCTACTCCTCCGCAACAAATTGCTCCATTTCGGAATTCTCTAGAAAACGGAAATTGGGGTTCGTGCGCTCCGAAAAAGGACAACAAAAGAAAATTGACGCATTCTGATATAGCAGAATTCACATTCAAAGAACAGGAAAACAGGGTGAGGACGCGTTTGCAAGAGTTTTTGCACGAATTTATAGAGATGACCGATGATGAGACATTGTAAATGAAAACAGGATCATCTGGAATTGAAGAGAAAATAGTAAATAGAAGAAGATTATTACGCGATGATCCTACAAGAAAAGGGGTCAAGATGGGGAGTCATTTGATGAGTCTTCTACGCAAATTCCAGATGAACCTCTATTAGAAGAGCATGATAGTAAATAGAACGGGCAAGGGAAGAATCAAGAGATGTGCATAACTCAAGCTCAAGTTCAATACGTTTGTTTGAGAAATCAACCTTTCCTTTTTTTTAAATTTTCAATAATTTCCTGAGAAAAAAATTTTTTTTTGAAATCTGTTTCAAGAGAATGGCCAAAAGTGGGATATTTATAAGAGAAAAGAACAAATGTTTCTTTCTCTACCTCTATTAGAAGTGCACGTAAGACAAAAAACAAGTGGAAAGCAAAAAATTTCTCAAATTCTATATAAGAACTCTATCCAAAGATCAACGAATTTCAAAAAGACAAAAAAAAACGACTAGACGAAATGGACATATTCTGAATTTCTTCCTCTTGAATAATTATGAATTTTTTTTTCTATTGTTCCTTCCTTTATTTTTTAGGAAGCATCTAGTTATAATCAAGAAAACAAGGGTGGTTTTCTTGTTTTTCCCTCCCTCCCTCTTCTTTTTTTGGCTTCTTGAAAATTCTAATTTCAAATTGAAACCCTCAAAATGTTTAATCCTATTTTTAGCCATGGATCCCTGACACATTTGTTTCTTGGTCATTTTCAAGGAAGATGAATTTGCAAGAAAGTTTAAATAATTCAAAAAGTGATGAGAATTCTCTACTTGAAAAATTGACTTATAGTCTGAGGAACTTGTAGTTCCATCACTCTAGAATTCCAGGAAAAGTAATAAAAAGAAATAATCGCATTTCCGAGCAAACATCATAAAAGTCAAACTAGAATATCAGAATACTTCTTGTGTAGAGTATGGATGAATCTAGAAATAATAACATAACATCCTGAACGGTGGGTGGGTATCTCATAGAAGATTGACAAGTAAATTGAGCTGCAATTGAAAAATAGAATAACAAATGAAAGTATTAGTCATACATTGTTTTTGAGTCATAAACTGGAAAATGTCTTTAATAGAAGGTTCTACATGAAGAAATAAAAGAAAAAGTATTTTAACAATGATGTCTTTACGTTATGAGCTGCAGATAACATGAAGTTGAAAGGAAAAGTTCATACACGGCTAGGTGAATACGAAAGCCATTTTGATCCCAAACCGGACACGACAGGTACAGTCCAAAGTGCTACCCCAAACTAAAACTCTCTTTATTAGAACCGGTCTTATTAGAACTGACCAAATGAGACCTGGACAAATCTCAACCGTGTCGTATCATAATTACCCTCAATAGAAAAAGCAAATCTTCGTTGTGTTTTGTTGTTGTAACGGTCAGCTACCCACCTCAAAAATGAGCCCTGATGATCTTTTTCTAGCCAGTTCTTACTTGATCAATTCTGATTTGTATAGTTCTAGAATCATTTAGAACTCTAGCAGTTCTGATAAGAAGCGGATTCTGATTCGGAATAGCATCTTGAACAACCCCATCTTCTTCTGTTGCAACATGTAGAACATGCCGAAAACGTAACGTGTTTTCACCTCAAAAGGTTCTAATTTTCTAATACGGACAGCTCTAATTAGAGACGCTGTTTTGAAACAGCCTACCTCCTATCGTACCTACGTTAGAAATCTGAGGAATTCTGATTTCTTCTGTGTTTTCAAGACCTTGATTGTTGTGACATAGTGAGTTTGGAAAATTCAAAACCACAATTCAAAGAATTTTACCCTACTTTTATATACGTACGCATAACGAATGGAAGTTCATGGAAATCTGAAACTTCCAGAAAAAAGTTTAAAGTTTAGCCGACCATCCGTAGACAAAAAATGAACAAAATGAGAATTGAGACTACTCATATACTCGGTTTTTTCTTTCCTTCTAGACACACCCAACTCAAATAGAAGAGGTCCTTCTCCGTATATTCAAATGAAATATGAGAAGGAAGTATCTAATTGGAATGATGAATAAGCGGGGGCTCAAAAAGAGATTGATCGTTGGTGTTATGTGATATTTGAGATTCACACAGATCACAAAAAACTGCAACAAATTCAATTTTAGAAATAGAAGCAAAAAAGAAATGTTGCCAAAACATAATTAAATGTATTCGGGAGGTATTGAAAGCAAAAAAAAAAGGAAAACGAGAAGAAAAAAGGTGTCGAATTGGAGATTGTTGTACTGATGTTGTCGGCTTTTGAAGAAGGGAATTGGCACGTATGCATTCTTGAGAATTTTCAGGAATGAGAATGATTATTTTCAGTCATTGAACGGAATTAATTATTGAGTACGTTCATGGGAAGGAATGACAAAAAGAATTCAGAAGACGTCATGAAGGAAAAAACAACTTTGGGTAAATTATTTGGAATCTTGGACTGTTGTACTAGTTGATTACTGGTGAATTCATACTCTCACAAGCCTATGATTTTTAAAAGTATGCATCTTTTAGAATAAATCTTGATGTTTAGCCACAGCTGATTTGTTATTCTGAAATACTCGAAAGTGTGAGGGTGGCATTAGAAATTAGAACTCTATGAAGAGATACTTTGATTCGAAAAGTTGCTTGGAGAAAGAGGAGAACCAGTTAGTTTTAAATGTCTTGCTGGAAACTATTTCGTATATAAATTTCTTCGTTTAATATAGGTTTATATAATCTTCAGTTCATCATTTTTCTAGTTGGGATGAACTCTTGTTTTTTTTTTTGTCTCTAAGTTCACCATCTGATGTACATAGTATTATGAAAACCGTTTTAGCCGCTTTTCGAATAGGGTATGTACAATACAGCAACAATATAATTTATTCAAATTCTAGTTTTAGAGCTTAAACTAAAGATCTCAAAAAACGGTATTTTTATGGTGGTGGTGTGCGATGAATTCGATAGGGTATCAATGTGTACCTGAAACGTGGACACATACAACACATTCAGTACATCTTATGTGAACCGTTCACATTCCTGACACACATTTGACACACAAAAAAGAACTGATAAAAGAGATATTAGAATTCCTCAAGTGATTTCAGATTGCTCCTGCTTGGCGGACCAATCTCCATCTGGTAGCTCATTTTCGAAGTTATCAAGAACTAAGCATTTGAATAATGAAACAATGAAGCATTAGCAAATATGATCTCTACCATGTTTTAATAAGTTTAGCAGCCATTCTGAATTTAAAGACTTCAGAGTTTTGAATTTTCGACGTTCAGATTATGTTGTGATCTTTTAAAAGCGTTGCCACGCCTACAGAAGGGAATTCAGACGACCTGAAACTTTGTGAATGCTTCAGGTATGACTAGTACAACATGTAGCAAACTTTGCTCGACGTTTGAGAGAAGAGTAGCAGTGAGAGGTGAGAATAGACCTATAACCTTGAAAATAAATGGGAAGAGCTTTTTGCTAAACATGTCGATTTGTCACTGGTTTCGTGGGGAGTTGCTCCAGGATCCTCTTTTTCAGCTTCCCTGTCTTTTCTACTATCCCGTAATTTTTGGATTTTTTTATACGGTTCCGTCTCCTCCCAGAGACACGGCTATGCCCATTCCCCCAAACCTTTTCCCCACATTCGATTCGCTTCTTTAGCTTCTAAGAAAAGCGTCAGAAGAAGGCTTGCTTCAACGAAAGCTGTCACAAATCAAAATCCATTGTGCAGTGGAACGTGCCAACAATTTGGAAAAAGTTCAGAAAAATAAGTTAAAATTGAATCGAAGACGCTCCACTGTACAATAGCTCTTCCTTCAACATCGGGGCATTATAAACGTTAATGCAGAACCTTCGTAAACAAAAAACTGGACGGAAATTGGTACAGTGCCGAGCTTCTGAAAACCAAAAATCAATCTCATAACTACCCGTTATTTCCGTTGATTTTGTCGTCGACTTCCTCTTTTCCTCTATCACATTCTGTCACTGAAATCTCCATAGCTTCTCATCGATTTCCACGCGCTTTTGAGCCGTCTTCACTTGAAAATCAAGGTAGTTGAGAAGAAACTTGAGTAGAGAAGCGAATCCGATCTTCAAAAGTAGTATGTAAAATTAAGATACGCAGACGGAAAAGCCTTTCTGTTTTTTGATTTTCCACAATACTGTGAAGATAAACGGAATTATTCAGCAGAAGTGAATAGTTTTCAGATGTCTAAAAAGGATCATTCTATTTCGCATCTCTCTACATTCACCGTCGATTCTTCTGCTTGATCTTCTCTAATACTTTGCCATTTTCAGTAGCTGGTTCTTTTGGAATTATCTGGTAACTTCCGAAAAATTCCAGTCGATCTTCACCTGCCAATTCTTGCACTGATTCGTTCGGAGTGAATGGTTTTTATGGAAATTTTTGTGAAGATTTTCATTGGTGAAAGCATACGTCAATGGAGATATATTACCGCCCGTTCGCTATTTAAAAAAATTTATCATTACTGGTCTAATTACTGGGCTATTCAATTTATTTTTTAATTACTTAAAAGCTGACCGCCTGATATAGAGTAATTTATTGAGAAAAAAATAATTTGAGAAAAATTTCACTCAATTTCCGCAATCACCTCACGGCATCTACCAAACTTTACGACAAACCGCACAGACAGGATTCTCTTCTGAAGACACGAACGTCATCGATTCTTCAGAATACATTGATTTCCAAAATTTTAACAATGCTTGAGTGCTTATTCCGACAAAATTTAAATCGGCGGGAATGAAATGACAACGTCTTCAAACAATGAACTATGCTCAAAAGCCGCTCCATAACCAGTGATCACCATCAGTGCCAGAAATTACGTAAGTATTGATGAAATTTCAGCATGAAAATGATACAGCAGTTTTAATATGCTTCAGAATTAGATTCCCTTAAAAGATGGCTTGCAAACTTTGAATTGTTCTTTGCAGTATATCGTCCACGTTTCTTTAAAAACCAAGGAAGAATTTGTCTCTCTCAAACACCCCATAAGCAATCTCTATCTTTGCAAAAACGCTTACCCACCTACTGCAAAGGCCAATTCAAAGTTTGCAAGCCATCGTTTAAATGAATCTAATTCTGAAGCATAATAGAACTGCTGCATCATTTTCATGCTGAAATTTCATCAATACTTACGTAATTTCTGGCACTGATGGTGATCACTGGTTATGGAGCGGCTTTTGAGCATAGTTCATTGTTTGAAGACGTTGTCATTTCTTTCCCGCCGATTTAAATTTTGTCGGAATAAGCACTCTCTGTTTTTCAAAATTTGCTCCAGTCTGAAATCCTTTATCGCGATTGAAAGATGGCGAATTAAAATTGTCTGCCATTCTCATATGTTTCCAACCCAATAGAAAATTGCGCGAGGTGTTGGAAGTATTAATCTGAGCTTTTGAGAAATGAGAACCCGTTATTCTCTCCAAAACAGTTGATATTTATTGAATTCACTGCAGCTCCTTTATTCTTTTTCTAGTTTTTCGAGCCAAGTCTGGAGAGTGGGCTGTGTTCGCGTCCTTGTTCCATATTCCTTTTTTCGCAAATCGATTAGGTTCAGTGAATATTTGAGAGTTTTCGCTATTCCTAAAAATATTTTGATAACCATTAGCAGCCATGCCCTTTTTTTGGTAGTTTATTTAACTGATGATACCAACAAAAATCGGGGAATTGAATGACAGAAGAAATGACAACAAGTTTATCGTTTATTGGTGACTTTTTCTGACTTAAAAAAATTTCTCAACTCGCACTCAATTTATCATCTTCTCTACCTTTCTTCATGAATAATAATGAATTGATTTTATAGGCAAAATGGGGAATAGTGTTTCCACCCCCATAGATGGTGTAAACAGATTTTACCCGGACCATCAATACGAGACAATTAATGAGACACGTATTAGGAATTCTCAAAGTGCCCTTCTTCCTCCACCACTTCCTCCTCGTAACATCCAAATCGTCTCTCCTCGTACACTGGTTGATCTGCGCCTTATGAACAAACCGTCGGACGATGTGTTTGGGTAAGTAATTATTTCAACAGCATTAATTTGCGAAGAAAGTGGTGGTGGGACCCTTCGTTTTCCCTCATTCGATTCTGTCCCTTTTGAAATTATTGCGCCTTTGGCGTTTCCGAAACTGACTTAGTAAATGTAAATCATTTTCTAGGTATTGTATCACCCGCTTCGATGACGGAACAACTGAAATCGAAATCGATTCGGAAGCTAATATTTGTCGGCAAGGTCATCATATCAAACAGAAGCAATATCCTGAGCCATCTGATGACGCCTCTGAATTAGTTAGCGGCGAATTTGTATTCAATAAATCGTGAGTTTTTTTTCTAAAAAGACTCTCGGGAACCGAGTTCGGAATTATGCTAGAAACTGTATACGAACGTTTTCAATTTCTTGCTTGAGCTTTTCAATCATCACGATGTCAATGACGAATGTTTCCGGCTCTTCGCTCCCGTTTTTTCATTGCTAGCGACTTGCAACTATTGTTTTCAGAGTCCAGCAAGAGTGTGAATATTGCGACATTGTTAAAAACAAAAAGGAACTACAATTGAAGGATAAGAATACAGTAAGTTTCTTTCTTTTTTCATTCTGTGAAATACCTTCTGATTTTCAGTGTGTTGTCATCAACGATAACAAGCCGAAAGCCAAGCATCATTTCCTTGTGCTCAGCAAACAACACATCTCCAAACCCACTGATCTCACTGTTGCTGATGTTCCACTTTGTGAGTTTATTGTTACCTAAAAGTACATTTCGCGAAAGTTCGAGGAAAAATATGAAAATCAATGAATACTAAATCTTGGAAGTTCACAAATGTTTACCTTTCTCTTTCAGTGGAAGAAATGGAACGAACAGGACGTGAATTGCTCCGCGAACAGCTGCAGAAAAAGAACGAGGCTGAGACAGTTGAAGAAATGCTCCGCATCGGTTTCCGCATGCCACCACTGCTCTCTGTTCATCATCTACACATGCACATCATCTATCCGATCAGTGATGTGAGTAATTCAAGTTATCGGAACTTCTAGCGCTGCCTAGAGCTTGGAGCTTTCCTATAAGCACTTCTTGTTCTCCAATCACTAAGAAAAAACTCCAATTTTCAGATGGGACTGATATCGCGAAAACTGACGTTCCGCCCGGGAAAAGTGTTCAAACCAGCACGTGAGCTGATCAACCAGTTGAAAAATGGTCAAAGTTCGAAAGTGAATCCTTGTAAATATTGTTGCTCAGAAGACAAAAAAGAACTTTTCCTTGAGGATATGAATGCAGTGCGTTACAGAAACTATCCGTTTATCTTACCTTCTATTTTCAGTGTAATCTATTCAACGACGTGAAATCAAAGTCTGAACAACATTTGGTCATTTTCAGCAAGAAACATTTTCTGAAAATCGCTGATCTCACTATTTCTGATGTTCCACTTCGTAAGTTTTCCTGAAAACGTCTGCATTTTTTTTTCAAAAAAGGACTAAACTAAAAATGTTTATTATCGACCTCGACATTTTTTTGAAAATTGCTCTTTAAACTGTGATACTGCATAGAAACAACTCTGAACGGTAAAAATCGCGTTTAAAGCAACCTCGTTTGGAAATTGATAGACGAAGAATCGATAGCAATTTATAGATAGCCATAGAATCCGATAAGTGGGCAGTTATGACTGTTGTTTGAAGAGATAAACGAGCAATAGAGAAAAGAAGAAGAAATGAGAAATACCAGTCTGATGAATTTCAGTCATGAAATACCCACTCATCGGATTCCAGCCACACCCAGCAACATGTAATCGTGTTTACTTTTGAATGGGTCTTTGTAACTTTTTGAGCTGTTTATAGTGAAAATTAATATAAAACCCATACAAATAAACGTCGTAATTGTGAAAATGAAAAATCTGAGTTTAGTCTCTCTTTAAAGGAACACGTGTTTTTCGATTTTATGGTCTGAACGTGTTTATTTGCTGTTTTCAGTCAAAAGAATGGAATCGATTGGTCGACAAATGCTCACAGAGCTTCTTCTAAAGGAAAGCGAGACTGTTACGATTGGTAATTGGGTAAATGTCGGGATTATCATTCCGCCTTTGCTCACCGAGAACCACATTGAGTTACATGTCCTGTACAAGATGACGGATGTGAGTTTTTAAAAGTACTTCATTTGGAACTTGCGAACCTGGCGGTACGCTGAAAGACAAAAAAGAAAACTTCTACAGAACAAAGTTGTAAAAAGCAGAAATATTGGTCGGTAGAGCGCGTTTCGTTCGCTGCCACTCCTGTGCTCAGCTTCAGAAAACTTTTTGTCGAGTTACTACTTGAAGCAACGCCGACAATGTTACCAAGCGTTTGAACAGCTTCTGTTCAGAAAGAAAATCTGTTAGCAATTCTATTTCGGTGTACCGCCACAAGCATACCACAAGGTTTCGAGATATATTTTAGAAGTATTCTGCCGTGATAGAGTTTATATCTATTCTAGAAATACTTCTTTACTATTTTGAACAACTTCAATTTTCAGATTAATTCAATCAACTTCCTATCATTGAACTCAGTGATCAATCAAATCAAAGAAGTAACGCAGGACAGCGAGGGGAATACAGAGCTATCTACGAAGAATGAGAAGATCCAGGTCCAAAAAGATTAGTTCTTCCTTTGGTTTTCCGAGTAATCTTTTCGTTAATTTTTTTCTCCCCATCTTTGCCACTGCATTTGTATATCCAGGTTTTGAATTTCCTAATGGTTGTTTCTTCCGATCTCCGTTCTTCTTGTTTTTCAATCACTTCCTCCCGTTTTTTCTCACTATTTTAGTATGGCCTCAATTATCACAAGAACACTTGTGAGTAGTCTTGCTTTTCATTTATTTCCTATGTTTTTATTTGTTCGTCCAGAATAAATGTGTGTTTTCAGACTGTGAAAGAATAGAACGTTTTTTTCTTGGAGTACACTGACAAGAAGAATGATTGTATTCAACATACAAATTTTGATCAATACTGTTTTTTTGTTTTTTTTTATCTCGCCGGTAATTTGTATTGCCTCAGTCCTACTATTAGGGTGGAAAGAAAGTTTTTGTGCACTTTTGATTTTTCTCCCATTTGAGAACGGTAAGGGGTATTGACAAAAGGGTAACAGCAAAATGTATATAAAGAGTCAAAACATCTGATAGTGAAATTCAGACCCTTTGCTCGCCCCTCTCCTGTTAACACTAGGTTCGTGTTACGAAGGCTTTCGAAAGGCTCTGTAATTTTCATTAATTTCTCACTTCTTATTATCCGATTATACTTGACTCTTGGCGGAATTTATAAAGGACATTGTCTTTTACAAAACCCGTAACAGGCATGAATTTGCTCAGTTGAAAAATTTTTCAGAAATTGCTGAAAGAACAAAAATTACTATTCCGCCGTAATGATAGCTAAAGTAAGAGAATCGATTCCAGTCTTCTAGTTAAATGTCACAAGCAATAGTACCAACCTATAGCAGCATCAACACATTCCAAAACAATCTTGGAGGGGAGAAAACTTTTAGTCATGAACACTATCTCAAATTTTCAACATTTTTCCTACACCGAAACTGACCTCATGTTACGAAAGTCATGAAATATCTCGAGACTAACTTCAAGTAGATTGTTCTTCTTTGGTCTTTGAACTCCCTAAATAGTGGTTTTTCTTCATTTGATTTTTCTCGCAACATGATCAACGTCTAAAGGAACAAGGGGTCCGAACTCACTCTACAGTCGGAAAATAGACCACTTTCTGTTTCCAATTCTAGACACTCGCGTTTTGAAAGAGGGATCCCTTAATTTTGGACATCAAACAGTAGTCTTACTAGTTCAAAAATAATCAACAAACCAGAACCTGAGAATGTTTCTTGATCGAATAAAATCAAAATCAAAATTGCACAAAAACTTTCTTTCCACCCTAATAGATGTATCGCTGTGCTCTACTCTAATGTACAGAAGAGCGCGATTACTGTGTCCGTCTAAGCCAATTTCAAACACCTGAATATCGATCCGAATAAGCTCACCCTTAGATAACCCTCCTTTCTCCTTCACTTTCTTCGATTGAGTCACTTCTGTCTGGTAGAAATGTTTCAGCCGTTTCCACTTCTCCGGAGCCCACAATTAGTATTCTGGACGATTGTGAACCTCGTTGATCCTCTTGAACTGTAAGTTATAAATCATAAATCAAAATATTTGAATATTTGTATTAGCGAACTTGAAACCGTGTCGGATACAAATAAATAGTTTTGTATTCTCCCAAAGTTTTCCAATCTAACCAAATTTTGATTTTTTACAGCGTGGCATTGGCATTATGTTCAAATAAAACGTTTGAAGTGGCGAAAGGATATAGAAAACAATCAAATAAATTAGAGATTGAAATGAACAGCGTGGATCTCCAGGCTGTTGTTTATTTCAATAAAAAAAGCTACACCTTATTCTGCTCAATCTACGCTTCTGATCATTTCCTTGAGAGTTCGCTTCAGATGTGTGGGGAAGTGAAAATATCTGGTCATCAAGTAGAAGTTTGGAAGACAGCAGAAGGGCATTGGAATGTAATTTGGACTGAGGATCGAGCAATTGGCTTCCAGATCTTAATGGCATGGCTTTCGGACCTATTTAGAGTGGAAATTACAAAAGTCGTGTTCGACAAACATTCTTTATGGTCCATTGAATGGATTAAAACTCAACAGAACGGTCTAAGTACAGCGGAATTCCACGGTGAAAACGAATTGATTAGTGGAATTGAATACAAGGAAGTACTCGAAAAGTGCAATGCAGAGAGCCTGGCGATTACTGTGAGCTTTATAGTTACTAGGCCTAATTGAGTAAATGATGGCATAATAGACTTCAAAGAGACATATTCTTTTTCTTGGCTTGCTAGGAAACGGTCAGAAAAACGGACGTATTAAATCTTGAGTGGTCATTCAAAAGCTGAAAGAAAATTGGTTGCAAATGTGGGAGGATTTGAAACTTCTCAAGGCACTTAAAATAATGGCAAGACAATTTGTGACACCATCAAAGATTTCTGATCGTTTTTGTAACGTTTTGCCAGAAGAACACTATTGATCCTAAAGCGTTTTGAAAAAAATTGAGCTGAAAAATATCCTTATTTCCTAGTATGGGCATAAAGAATCTCAAAACACTTTAATACTTTATGAAGTATATAAGGTTGTCTAATATTGTATATTGTTAAAACTGGCGAATCGTGCTACAACAAGATCATATTTCTCGACAGCTCCAAAGTATTGAATTTGACAAAAATTGATCATATCTGAACAACTTTCTAAAGGGAATTTAACAAAGTCGGAGTTCTCAAATGCCATATTACACAACCAAAAAGCTCACCACGCGTTTAGAAAATCCACGAAGAACTATTTTTCGTACACTTGACAGTGCTCATCAGCAGACTGGCACACTATTCAGAAGTTACTCTTCCCTTTCTGATTTCATTTTTGTGTTAGGATTCTTTTTTACTCAAATTCGTATTTGTATTTGTCTCTTTTTTCAGGCATCTCCTCCAGATTCATTTCAACAATTGAATTCTCTTCGCAGTCGTCGCAAGTTGGCTCTATACGGTACCGGTTACTGGTTCACACTCGATCATTTGTTATCAATGGATTTCGTTGAATTAAGAGTATTGAAATCTCAAGTAACGAGTAGGGATATCAACATTTTCTTGAAATACTGGTTGGCCGGAGGAAGTACAAGTTTGAAGTGGCTTTGTATCGGTTTGAAATCGTTTGATTGGGTAGAAATCGCAGGAGATTTTGTGGAAAAAGTATACAAATACGATGACAAGGATGTTGAATACATTTTGTAAGTCAACGAGAATGAAAGAAATTTTTAAAGCAAAAAAATACTGAATAACTATTTTTGAAATTGCTTTTCTTTTCAAATCTATCTTTTTTCAGTGATGACGGGACAAGCCTGGAAATGCCCGGATCTGGAGTTTTGTACCTTCCACGAAACGATGACGTCATCGCCACATTGTCTCGTTTCGAAAGCCTTTTCATAATGGCTGTTTGGCCGAATAAAGAAAGTATAAACGTGGCTAATAAACCCTCCCTAATTTTGTAATCATTCAAACATAAACCTTTTTTCTAATAAATCGTGTTATTAATAAGAACTATCTGTATCATATAAGTTTAGTTGAGAGGTTACGGGGACATCAGCTAGTATTACAACAGCGAAGCGAATAGAGAGTTGGTCAGAAATCTTCATACTGTCTTTTCGATTAATGAACAGATTTTGGAAGTTCCTAGCCATTTATTCATTGAAGTTTAAAGGGTGATATGTTCATTTGAAAACCTTCGATGGGTCGACGTGTGTTGAGGAAAGTTCAAAATTGTCTGACTTCCCCATTCGATTCCCTTATTCAACATAATTGAAACCTATAATTTGCCAACATTTTCTCCGAATAGAAAAGGCCAAAAAAAGTAGGAAATTAGATTTTGTTTAGCTGAGACAACTAATACCACCTTCGGCCAGAGTCTACTTATTCTCTTTCTTCTATTTATGAAAACTCTAGGATTTTAACCTGGTTGGTTTTGTCTTTGAATTGGTGATGGATCAGCCAATACTTGGAGTAGATTTTCCGCCAAATTATGATATAACTAATTGGGCTAATGCAGTGGCAGCGATTCTAATGCTTTTGGTAAGAGGGACTAGTTATTTTTATTTGGAATGTTAGGCTACTTTTCAATTTCGTTAAAACGTTGAGTTTTTTTTTCAGAACTCGCTCCTTGGAATAATCTTCAATGTATTGATAATTCATAACTTTATCACTGATAAACGCCAGAAAAACTCATTCAACTTGGTGTGTGTAGTTCGTGCGATTAATAATATTTATGTTCTCTTGATTAACTTCTTGGGAGTTTTCTTGCCAATCACTGTTTTGTGAGTTGTTATCAATAGTCTTAAATCCTTTAGGAGAAGGGCACCCAATTTTTGAGTTGACTGTTACAGGTTTCATGATAAAACACATCTGCATTTCAGAGGCTTCTCATTTTATCCACCTCTTCTGGAATCTTTACTAATCTCAATTGCTTTAAATTGCAATATTTATAACGAGTTTCAAAGTATTTTTATGTCTGTGAATCGTCTTTTTGCAATATTTTTTCCATTGAAGTATGACCTGTTTTTTAGTATCAAAATCACATTGTTCCTTCATATTTTATATTATTTTGAGAGAGTTTATAATGTAACCACTAGGATTATTGATAGATATGGTGAGATTTCAAAAGCTGCGAAATATGAAATTCAAAACTTCAGAACAAAGTAACTATTTACTTTTCAATAATCAAACCCTGGCTCATGGTGGATTGGTGGAAACTGCAGATTTTATGTTCATTTGGGCACTTGCACTAACTTTCATTCCTTTTGGTATCAATGCAATCACTTTTATAAAGTTCTATCAAATAGTGAGTCTCTTTTCATGAACTTTCCAAATGCCAGTTGTACTTCATGAAGTAATTCCATATAATTTCAGAGAAAACGTGCAACTAGAGATTCTGAAAATTGGAAACAAGCCAGACAGAATATGGTGAAGTTTGTGCAGACTGTGTTTCAGGATTCTATGTATCCGATTAGTATTGTTTTCAATATGAAATTAAAGTAAGTTTTACATCGGTCCTTCACGTTATATGCTTATCAGAACTGGATGGAAGTGTGAAAACGGAAGTGTAAAAAATCAGCGCTAGTTGGAAGTAGAAAGTCGGAATCCGAGAGCAAAGGGGGTCTAATTTATCGAAAATGAGCACAAATCCCAAAAATTTATTGTTTTTTGCTGGTTTCAACTACTACCAACCAATTTGTGAACCTCCCTTTTTTCGAAATCTTGCGGAACTGTTGATTTTTTTCCTATACCACACTTCCAGCTTCCGCCAGACGCCAGAAACAGGCGGAAGCCGGGAGTCGGTATTCCGCCTAGCTCTGGTGGAGTCGGTATTCCGCCCAGTCTTTCATGAGTAACGGATCCGTTACGGATGTTCACCAAGCAAAACTCTCGCTAACGGACGATAACGGACCCGTTACACATCAGAAATCTTATGAAAACATAACATTCATATTTTGTAATTTCAGTACCTTGGTTCATCATAGACTTTGGACCTTCTTCTGCCAAACTTTCGTTTGGCAAGCCTTGCATACTCTTGATGGGTTGGTGTCTATTTTTCCAAAAACTTTCAACAAATACTTTTCAGATTCGTTATGATAATGTTCAATGATAGACTAAGTTTACTGAAAAAGTCACTGATTGCAAGATTTAGTCCAGCTCAAAGTCAACAACAGCAGAATGCTCCAAAAGCTTCAGCGCCTCCTGTTATTATTATGGCGGAATCTTTCACTTAATGAAACTTGTGCAATTTGGTTTATGGATTATTATTTATATATATTGTTATGTTTAAATTTGTGTTTTTGTTGAAACTTTTAATTTCTTATTTTTAAAATCTCAATGAAGTTTATTTTGTTTGTCAACTGTAAAACTTAATTGTATTCTTTTCTAATCTGTATATCTCGGCTTGAATTACAGATACAAAGAAATGGTCAACTGGTGAAATGTGCAAAATTTTATTGTCAACATTTTATTAGTTGATTACTTTTTGATATCTCTACTTCAGTTAAGATATGCGGACTCCCGTAAACGTTTAGCGCGCATTTCTTTCCGGACAGCCTAATAAGATCTGAAACCGCAAAAATCAGAAAAAAAGTGTTGATGGTTTTTGTTATTACTTCAATCAAGTTATATATGAATGGTTAGGAAAACTTCAAAAGTTTTTTATTAGTCAAATTATCACTACGAAAATCCCGTAGAAAAGACAACAGAAAGATAAATTTACATATACACAAATATAGTTTATGATTGAATTGAATTAGGGCGCTTGATTGAATCTATTAGTCACATTTATACTTTCTTTATTCGGCCAAACAGCCATTATAAAAAGACTTTTGAATTGACACATTGTGGCGATTACACCATCGTTTCGGGGAAGGTACAAAACTCCAGCTCCACGCATTCCAATCATTGTCCCGTCATCACTGAAAAAACAGATTTAGAAGGAAAAGCAAAGTCTACAACTTCTTTAAAAGTTTCTTTCATTTTCGCCGACTTACAAAAAGTATCTAACATCCTTGTCTATGTTTTGGTACATCCTCTCCTCCTCCCCTTCCAAATCTCCCGCAATTTCTACCCAATCAAATGACTTTAAACTGATACAGAGCCACTTCAAACGAGTACTTCCTCCAGCCAACCAGTATTTCAAGAAAATATTGATATCTTCGCTTGTTAGTAAAGATTTCGATACTCTTAATTCAACTAAATCCATTGACAACAAATGATCGAGTGTGAACCAGTAACCGGAACCATTTATAGCCAATTTGCGACGACTACGAAGAGAATTCAATTGTTGAAATGAATCTGGAGGAGACGTCTGAAAAAAAAAACAGATACATAGAGATATGAATATAAAAAACATTCGAATACAAAAAATGAAATCAGAAAGGGAAGAATAACTTCTGAATAGAGTGCGCCTTTCTGTTGATGGTCCTTGCCAATTGTACAGAATATTATTGTTAAGGAAGCAACTAGCTAGAAAATGGTTAGAAAAAGTGGCATTTTGGCTGGAGTTTTAGGTAATTTGAAGGATGAAGAGGCTTCAGGTAGAATGTCAAGAACAGCATTTAATCGGTTCTCCTACTTAATGGGTTTTGCTCACGATCCGGCACTTAAACAAACAGTGGAAACACGTATCCGGATGCCAAATACTGTTTTCCCATCATTTTCGGAACCTCTGGAAACACTGAATACGTGAAAAAATGGAATCTGATTCCTCCCATATCAACTTTTATTCAGCTCCCAATCGACACACAACGTGAAAGAAAACGACGATTTTTTTGATCATCACCCAGTAAGTCGAGAAACACATGAAATCTCTTTTAAAACAATTTTTTTCATCATTTCTCCAATCAGCCACATTTACTAAATAACTCACTTTGATAGTCAGGTTCTCTGCATTGCACTTTCCGAGTACTTCTTTGTATTCATTTCCACTGATCAATTCGTTTTCACCATAGAAATACGCTTTACTTAGACCATTCTGTTGAGTTTTAATCCAATCAATAGACCATAAAGAATGTTTGTCGAATGCAACA
This sequence comes from Caenorhabditis doughertyi, assembly GCA_963572265.1. NCBI lineage: Eukaryota > Metazoa > Nematoda > Chromadorea > Rhabditida > Rhabditidae > Caenorhabditis > Caenorhabditis doughertyi. The sequence goes on from OY751557.1 coordinate 710,027, forward strand.
ATTGGAATTTTCACTCCAAATAGGTCCGAAAGCCATTTCATTAAAATCTGAAATCCAACTACTCGATCCTCAGTCCACATTACATTCCAATGCTCTTCGGATATCTTGTAAATCCCTGAGTAGAAAATGTTGTAGCGTTTTTCATTACATAAAACAATGGCTTGCAGACCCAGACTTCTCATTGCAATCTCTAATTTCTTTGATTGTTTTCTATACTTTTTTGCCAATTTGAACATTTTATTTGAGCATAATGCCAATGCCACGCTGAAAAAAAAACCTTGATGATCAGAAAGTATCAATAGTTTGAAGGTCCATTTTCAGAGGACCATTTTCCTATTTCCATTCTTGCACTGTTAGTGCGCTAAAGAAGTCAGCACTGATTAATATTAAAAAACACTTACAATTCTGGAGGGTCGGTTGAGTTCACAATTATCGATAAAACTAACTGTGGGCAACGCAGAAGTGGAAATGAATTAGACATTCTGCATACAGGGAATTGACTCAATCGAAGAAAACTAATGAGGTAGGATGGTTGGCTGAGAATGGACACATTCGGATCAATGTTCAGACGTTTGCAATTGCCTGAAATGGACACAGTAATCGCGCTCTCTTGTACTTTGAATACATCAGAGCAATAAAAACAGTAGGATTGGGGCAATAAAAATCTAAGGTAGTAAGCCAAAAAAACAGTAGCTAATATATTTAAGCGTTGAAAGAAGAAGAAGTTTTCTGGAAGAAGTATTAAACTTTTAAGCAATTGCTGTCAATTGCAAACATCTGAATATTGATCCGAATGTGTCCATTCTCACTACACTAGTCAGATAACCGTCGTTCCTCACGCATTCTCTTCGATTAAGTTAGTTCCCTACATTCAAAATGCTTGGTCCGTTTCCACTTTTGCATTGCCCACAGTTAGTTTTCTCAATAATTGTGAACTCAACCGACCTTCCAGAATTGTAAGTGTTTTTAAATATGAATCAGTTCTGACCTCTTCAGCGCACTAACAGTGCAAGAATGGAAATAGAAAAATGGTTCTCTGAAAATGGACCTTCAAACTATTGATACTTTCTGAACAGCAACTATTTTTTCAGCGTGGCATTGGCATTATGTTCAAAGAAAATGTTCGAATTGGCAAAAAAGTATAAAAAACAATCAAAGAAATTAGAGATTGTAATGAGGAGTTTCGATCTGCAAGCCGTTGTTTATTGTAATGAACAACGCTTAATTTTTCGTTCCATCTTCGCTTTCGAGCAATTTTTCGAGAATCCTCTTCAGGTGTGGGAGAGAGGCAAAATATCAGGACATCTTGTAGGGATTTACAAGATATCCGAAGATCATTGGAATGTGATGTGGACTGAGGATCGAGTAATTGGATTTCAGATATTAATGAAATGGCTTTCGGACCTATTTGGAGTGGAAATTTCAATTGTTGCATTCGACAAACATTCTTTGTGGACCATTGAATGGATTAAAACTCAACAGAATGGTCTAATTAGAGCGGAATTCCACGGTGAAAATGAATTCATTAGTGGAAATGAATATAAGGAAGTACTCGAAAAGTGCAATGCAGAACGCCTAGCTATCGTTGTGAGCGTTCATAATGCTTCATAATTCTTCTATAATCTTCATTTTTCAGACGTCTCCACCAGATTCATTTCAACAATTGAATTCTCTTCGAAGTCGTCGTAGTTTGTTATTAAAAGGTCCCAGTTTCTGGTTCACACTCGATCATTTGTTGTCGATGGATTTCGTTGAATTAAGAGTATCAAAATCTTTACTAACAAGCAAGGATATCAATATTTTCTTGAAATATTGGCTAGCCGGAGGAAGTACACGTCTGAAGTGGCTCTGTATCAGTTTGAAATCATTTGAGTGGGTAGAAATTACGGGAGATTTACTGGAAAAAACATACAAAGACAAAGACAAGGATGTCAGATACGTTTTGTAAGTTACGTTTTAGAATTGAAAAACAGAAAACTTTTCTGAATCGGCCGAAAGGAAAAAATCCTTATAAGCAAAAAAAAACTACTACATTTTCTTTTCTTAAATTTTACTTTTATTTTAAAATATACCTTTTTTCAGTGACGACGGGACAAGCCTAGGAATGTTCGCAGCTGGAGTTTTGTACCTTCCCCGAAACGATGGTGTCATCGCCACGTTGTCTCAATGCGAAAGTCTTTTTATAATGGCTGTTTGGCCGAATAAAGAAAGTATAAATGTGACTGATAGAATCTTAATTTTGTAATGCTTCGAACATAAACATTGTTGTTTAATGAATATGTTACTGCTTATTGAAAAACAAATAAATTTTATTGAAGTTTGAGAAAATAAGTTATAATTAATTTCAAAAAAAAATCCTTCAAAATAAACGAATGAGCTAAAAAATGAAAGCCAAATTTAGTGATCCATCATCGAGGTCACTCCAATTTTCGCATGCTTTTGATTTGAAGACTGGTTAAAACTTTGAACTACTAATTTCTCAAATCTCAATAAATCCTTTAAGACCTTTCGATGATGAAGTTGTAACCAGTTCATGCTATATCATTTTTAGTACTGGTTAAGTTGAGTTGGAGCAATTTTATAAAGCTATTATGGAACGATTAACGTCTAGCCGATAAAGTCATACGCAGTTCTTTAGAATGGATCATTAAAAAATTAACTGATTACATGTTTTGCAAAAAGAAAAAGAACGCTGATTTGGTGATTCAGTTTTGGGTTGAGTCAACTTGTCTGACGAAAAAAGAGCTATTTCTTTCTTTCTCTTCGAATTCCATTCAACATCTGTTTCAAGTTCCTTCTTCTCACCTGAAAATGATTCATCTAGTTACATATGTTCTATAAGAATAAATGACGTTAAGTCTATTAAAGAAAATTGATAGACATCCAAAAATTATTTTAGTTTTATCTATGGAGATTTTTTCAATGGAGTCATAATCAGTTCTTTAAGAGAGATCTCAAAAAAATTAACTAATTGCATGTTTTGCGAAAAAAGGGGAGCTGATTTAGTGAATCAGATTGAACACCTCAAGCTGTCTGAAAAAAAGAAGCACATCATTTTCTTTTCGTGCTTTTAAAATTCAATTCCAATTCTCAGAATCTGTTCTAAGTTCCTTAATTCCTTCTCAATTTGATTCATAACCATGTAGAGACTCTAGTTACATATTTTCCATAAGAATAAATGACGTTAAGTCTAATAATTAAAAATTTATAGACATCCAAATATTCTTTTAGTTTGATCTATCACCATTTCACACATATAACAATTATCAAGAGACAAATAGAAAGAGACGCCTGATTAGCACTCGAATGATATTTGAATCTCAGACTTGGTAACATTTTTGCTGTTTACACTTTATACATTTTGAGCTCTGTCTCCGGCATACTTTCTTCTAGTTCCAGCTCTTTTTTTCTAACCTTGTTAGCTCTACTTTCAGCTCTGGCTTTTAGACTCAAGTAGAAAGAAAAGAAAACAAATAAAATAAAAGAAAAAAAAACATCTGTCTAGAAACGATGCCGATCAGATTTTTTTCAGTAAATATGTACAACAAACATTTTAACAAATATTTTCAGATTGTTGACTTTTTCTGAAAATGAATTCATCCGTAGTTTACACTATTTCGGATTGGCCAAATGCAGTGGCCACGGTTATGATGATTTTGGTAAGGATGGAAGTGCCCTTCTATTAGAAGTTCCAGTTTTCAGGGAAGTTGCATTGGACTCTTTTTCAATTCCATCATCATCTACAGTTTTATAACTGACCATAAACAAAAAACTTCGTTCAATTTGATATGTGTATTTCGTGCTTTGAACAATAATGCAATTCTTTTGATTTTGGCACTGATATACGTTCCAGCCACAATTATGTAAGTTAAGAGATGTGTGTCAAATAAATAGCCTCAAATGCTCTTTTCATTCGTTTTGAACTATCTCGCTTAAAAAGCTGTATTTAGAAGACAGCTCAGAAACCATACAGGTACTTTGAGCTGTAGAACCCATGCCGGTATGATAGACGCTATTGCGCAAAAAGCTGCGCATTTTGATCCGGCACGAAAAATGGAATTCACATATCTCAGCTAGCATGTTAGATATGAAAAAAAAATTGATCAACTGTGCATCATAATATGATTAGCATTTTTTTAAAGTATATACATAGCTATTGAAACATTCTGTGATAGCTGAGATATAGTGCAATTCCTATATGATACAGAGGTATATTTCTCCTGTTCGTTTTCAAACGGTGTTCTTATTATCTTTCCAGAAACTTTTCATTACTTATTGAAACGCGATTCACCATTCAATTTTTTAATTTTTCAGCAAGTTAAGATCAAGTTTCAAGAATCACACAAAGTTAGACCTACACTTGTCTATGTCGATTGAGGTCTAGTGACTGAAATAAACTTTATATTGCCCAGAATAATTTAATAGTCAGTTGTTAAGTAGCAACTGAATTGGGCCACACGTGGTTGGTAATGTTTCGACTACACGGGTCAAAAGTCAATGATGGATCCAGTATAATTTGATAACGGGCTAGTTCCGACAAACTAAATTATTCCTTTTTTTCTCAATAACGCACATTTTCCAAATTCTTATCTTTTAGCGGCTATTCCATCTACCCTTTTATGGTGGAAACAGTTCTTCTTGTCATCGCCTTGAATCTGAAAGTCTACAATGAATTTCAAAGTATTTATCTCTCTATAAATAGACTTGTGGCTATTTATTTTCCGTTAAAGTACAACTTGTTGTTTGGTATTAAAGCAACACTGGCATTTCATATAATCTATTATCTGGATAGAATTCGAAATGTCACATTTGAAAATATCGACAGAAATAGTAAGTTTCACCTGTGATACTCCTTTCACTAGACTTTCTTTCAGACGCATCGAAATTCTTGCTTTTTAATATAAAGCACCTGGCTTACGGAGGCGTTTTTGTAACACCAGATGAGATATTTTATTGGGCACTTGGACTCTTGATTTTCCCTTTCTTTGTCAATGCATTCACTTTTGCACGTTTCTATTATTTGAAGAATCAGACAAGTCACAATTCGGAAAAATTTAAAAATGCCAAAAAGAATATGGGAATGTTTTTCCAGACGGTTCTTCAGGACTCTTTATTCTCCATCAGTGTTATTTTCACAATGAAAATGAAGTAAGAGTGCCCTTTTATTAAAGGTTTATAAAAAAGAACTTTCAGCACCCTTATCGATCATCGGTTCTACACCTTCTTCAGTCAAACATTTCTATGGATGACTATTCATGTGATTGATGGGTAAGCAAAAGAAAAAACCTTCAATAGAAGAGCATTTCAATTCCAGAATAATAATGCTAATGTTCAATGAGCGTTTATCGATAAAGAAGATGAAGCGGGTGAGCCCAGCGGAAAATTCTCTGAAACACACTTCAACTGCGGCTCCAGGTCATCAAAATCACACGCCGACTGTTCAGATGTCATGAGCATTTTTGTGCAAGATTAACTTTAATTTCATTGTGTACTTATACCTGTTAGTCACTAGACTTCCTCTCTCCCTCTAGAGCTTTCTTTTCTTTTAACGTCATTCAATTCTACGGAAACTGCCATTTAATAAAAAAATCTGTCTCTAATCACGTCCGCCATCAGAAATCACTAACATACAAAGCGTGTACTTTGGGACAGCAATTTGAAGAAGGAAGTAATTCTGATTTGATATTAGTGTTTATGCTAACAAAGTTGAATTTGTTTGAATAAATAAACAATAAAGTCAGAACACAATTACCATAGGAAAAGTATTCGGGGTGTAAATAAACAAAAATTGGAAATAATGACGAAGGGATGTTGATGAAAACTAATCAGATGTCTAAGGATGTCAATAATCTGAAAATTTATGAGGCAATGAAACATTCTGGACTGGACATCTCGTTTGAAATTGTAGGCTGAATTCATTTTATCTAAAATCCATTGACATGTGCACCTTTGAAAAAATGGGTGGCAGGACGGCGAAAACGTTCCCAAAAGTTAGACAAGTCAATGTTTTCGCACCATTTCATAGTGAGCCATCAGGGCTCTAAGACCTTGAGCCACAAGTTTAGACGTCGACCTTTCACAAGTCTTTCACAAGTGTAGAGCAGGTTTTAGGCAAGACTTATGCGAGGTTCGATCTGAAACTGTCTATTCCAAAACCAAATCATCACCCAACTAATTTCCCATGAAACGGTCCAACTTTATATGGGAATAGGTCAAAGGCCAAAAACAATTTAGGAGTTCACGCTAACGCTCTTCTGAAAGTTTAGGATTCTGAATTTTTACTTCTAAAATATTTCGTTTTCTTCCAGCAAGTATTATTTTCTCAACAATGTGCTTGTTGATAAGTTCCATGATGTTTCCAGCTTAGAACTATCTAAACTAGCAAGGCTTTTTCTGAAGAATTTCTGAAGCTTATCAATTCATTTCGTCAAGGTTACCCGAAATTTTTCATGTAAAAACATATACGGAGTTTTGGGAAAGTTCTTACATTTGGCGCTAAACTTATAGGATCTCAAGAAAAACATGGAAAATTTTGAGTATTATTCGCGTGGAGTTCAGCCAATGAAACTTTGAGGACTGATCTCGAAAAGTCAAAAACAAACCAATTTACTTGATCCTACACATTTAATAACAGATTTTGCAAATTTTCCCACACAATTATGCACTTCAAACCATTGTGTTTTTTATTCCAATTTGCATCAAAGTTCCCTGACTTCTAACCTATTCTAAAACTCAAAAAATCAAAACGTTTTCTATGCTTGTTCTTGTGTCAAGATAACTTCATTATCCCAAGTGTAGGTGTACATATTTAGAATAAAAAACATAGAGTTGTCACTAAATGGATTAAATACGGAATACGGAAGGACGTAAACAAAGAATTTAGTTATGTAGATTCCATTTGTTTCCATGTTACTTCATTCCTCATAACTTCAGAATTTATATTTTTCCGAACAGCTGAAACTTAAAAATCCATTTCCAGACCTCGTATTTTTTTCTCATTTTTCATATTTTTTAGTTAAAATATCCCGTGCCGTTTTGAAATATCACTTTGGAGCTATCAACATACCGCTGCTTCACCTGTCGATTGTTTTCTTCCTCCGCGCACGGGAAGAGATTCAAAAGTCAAACATTATAAAGTTTTCCTGGAATTTTCGATGCATGTAATGAGAAGTTTGTTGTGTTTCAAACTCATTCTGTGATTTGCTCAACACTTGTTCATTTGATTCTGAATTGCACTTTGGGAGAAGCTGATGGATTTGTTGAATCTTTTCGGATCGATTGTGATTCTAGTGGTAGGTTTTGTTCTTTTTCAGTCAGGGATACATAATTGGTTATTATAAGACCAGTACTAATGATGATCCGGATATCAGTTTGGATCTGTTTCATAGCTTAGAAAGTTTTAGCTGAGACGAGAACTTGAGGAAAATAACAAGAGAGTTCTTTCTACATTAAAATTTTTCTTTCTTTGAAGCTGCATTTAGTAACTAATCCCATAAGATCCTACTCGTTTCTTTCGTAGTCTTGGGATAAGGATTTCATTGATGGGTTTTTAGATCGATAATCATTTTGAATTGAATTCTGATATAATCTGCAAGTTTTGATATCAGTTCAGGTCTGTTCATCTAAAAAAGGACTGATCGCGGAAATTTCACACTCTTCTACTGTTCAACTCTGTTTTTCCGTATCTAACCCTGTGAGCCCCCACAACAGAGTTTCACGGATTTCCGGAACATGGTTTCCTAAATTTGAAAAAAATTCGGTTTTTGCGAAGCATGTTTCACGAAATACAAAAGTTATCAGAGTGTTGAGAAGCGCGGCTTCCGCAACAAGGAGAGAACAATTCCGTTTCCGTGCAACTCTGACTCACATTCCGTTTGAAGTTGTATAATGCAAATAGATATGTCAAAAAAGTAGTCAACCAACAAAATGAAAATAATGTTATGATTAGTGTTTTGTTAGCGAATAATATTTTTTTTATTTTCCTTGACGTTAGAGATATACGGATAGGAAATTAGAACAACCTATTAGTTTCTTGAAGCTTTGCACAAAAAAAGCTTGAAAGCGTCAAAAAAAAGGATCCTTTTGAAACATATTTCATTTCAGGAAGCTATCCTTGGAATCGCTTTTAGTTCATTTGTAATCTTTGTCTATTTCTATGGTTCCCCGGATCGAACAAGCTTCAACTTGATATGCTTATCCAGAGCCATCAACAACGTGATCGTTCTCGGCTTCAACTTTCTCTTGCTAGAATTTCCAACGATGTTATTGTAAGGTTCCCATTTATCAGCACAATATAACTAATTTCGAATTCAGATCTCGAAACTTCCACTCCCCAATTCTTGAGACTCTTATTATTATTATCACTGTGAATGTGTATATGGTGAACGAGTTCCAAACAGTTTTGATTGCATTGAACAGATTCTTTGCAATATTTGTTCCACTTTATTATCATAAACTTTTCAGTATCAAATTGACAGCGGTAAGTGGTTCTAGAAATGGAAATCTGTGAGTTTTTCAGTTTGCAGGTATTTGTGGCAGCGCTTTATGTGGAGAGGGGTTATGCAAGTGCAACAAAGTCGTGGCAGCTTCTTGGTGAGTGTTTTTATTCTGATGAACTTTTTTTTTAATTAAAAAAAAAACATGTTTACATGTGAGGAAATCGGACACGTTTATCCGGAAAAACATGTAATTTTTACTTATGTATAACTAGAAAAATGTTCAGAGAGGTTTATATAAAACTGTTTAGAGAGGTTATAACTAGAGAGGCTTACTTTTACGTTCTTATTTTCTTTATTCGGTTTGGTCTGATAATTGTTTCGAAAGGGACTTCAGAGCAAAGCTTTCAAATAGGTTCAAAAGAGCCGATAAAACTTCATTAGCATGAAACCAACATTCCTTAGAGCATAGTTCATCGCTTTCGGCTCCCTAAATCTTTTGGCTATGAGAAAAATACATTTTTTCCAAATATTATTTTTCTTGAACACCAAAAAACTATCTATTAAATTACAGGAAATGGCTGTGAAGTCTACTGGAGCCTTGACAATTATCGATCTCTTTATTACAATTCCACTTGTCGAACAGCCTTTCCCTCTGGATTCGATGGATATCTTATAATCTTTCTACCTCTGGCATTCTTCGCTTTCACCATTCTTCTGAATCTGATGACATTCACCAAAATCCTTAGATTTTATTTTGTAGGAGTGAGTTCAAAAGTCTATTCTTGAACATATCATTTTCAGAATCATAATATGGATTCGGAAAGTGCACAGTCTATCAAAAACAATATTCGATTGTTCTTTCAAACTGTTCTGCAAGATTCATTGTTTTTCATTGATGTGCTATTCACTTTCAAGTTGAGGTACAACATAAAAAATTTGGGTTCTGTACGGTATATGTGGACCAATGAAGAATTATGTGGACCCAAAAAAAAATATTCAAAGGGGTCCATTTCATTATTTTTGGGTCCACATAAATTTTCATCGGCCCACATATACCGTGCAGAGTCAAAGTCTTTGATCCACTTTTTAAGATTCTTTTGTTTTCAGCTCTCTAAGTGAGCACCGAGTCTGGCTCTACATCAGTACAGTGTTTGTTTGGGAGTCAATTCACATGTTAGATGGACTTATCATGTTAATGTTCTCAGACCGGATTTCGGTTTTAAAGTCAAAATTTGTGAAAAAATCTTCAAATAGTGTTGCGGATAGAGTAACTTCTGACTTTCGAGGGGCAACAACAACACATCATTTGCCGGACATTGGATAATTTATTTTTAAGAATTTTCGGTTTTGTAACAGTTTTTAATGAAAACGATTCAATTTTAATTTTTACCTCTGATCACAAAAACTTTGTGTCCTTGTCATCGAACTACAAAGATCGTCACCACAAGTCTAAGACTCTCTAATTTCACCTGTCTTTGAGCATAACTCAGGTCTATTATGACTTGGAAAAGGTATAATTATAGATTATTTCATTTCAATTTCAATTTTCCCAAATTTCATTTCGAACTTCCGCCTGAACTTTTCAAATGGATGTATTCAATAGAGTGGCTTCTGTGGTGATCCTTGTGGTATGTCGAGTTTTTCCTAAAGAAGGACTGAACTCGGATTAATTAATTTTGAATTCCGACATATTTTCTCATTCTGATCCTTTTATTTCACTATGACTTTACTCAAAGAGCCCTTTAAATGGTAGAAAACGGCTCATGAAAGTATGGCCTAATACAGATTGATGGCCTAGGATCCAACAAGTGGGAGATTTTTTTCAAATTACGAGACCATCAATCTGTCCGCGACCATGCCTTCAAAGCTACTTTTAAGCTACTTCCCTTAGTTTCTGAAATTTCCAAATAGTGTTTGCCATAGGCTAACTTGACTCAGCTGATAGCGAAAATGATAGTAAGAAACGTCCCAAATAAGCCCGATAATTTAAATTTCAAACTACGTCTAGTGCAAAATTTCACAGATTAAATGACTTTGAGAAAGTCAGAGGATTCTAACAGAATGATTAAAAGATTGGGGAAATCGAAAACCTTGCTTCAAACAAAACTAGTTAGGAAAGCACGTTTTCTATTTTTGACTGAAACGTTAAGACCAAAATGGATCAATATCTGACTTCAACTGTTTCCAGAACGCATTTTTCGGAATTCTATGTAACTCATTTGTCATTTTCATATATTTCCATGGATCTCAAGAAAAGAACAGCTTCAACTGGATTTGTCTTACAAGAGCTATCAATAATATCATTGTGTTGATTTTCGAGTTTCTACTTCTATCATTTCCAGTTATCTTTTTGTGAGTTCATCATCAAGGCACTCTTGATTCCAATTTTGAAGCACAGGTCCTCCAATTTTTACCCTGACATCATCGAAACCGTCATTATCACTTCAACTATCAATGTCTATCTAGTCAATCAGATGCAAACTGTAGTAATTGCACTGAACAGATTTATTGCATTATATCTTCCATTTCATTATAAAAAATTGTGCAGTAATAAAGTTGCATGGGTAAACCACAGTGAAGGATTTTAATTTTTTGATCGAAGCCAGTTTTCAGGTTGTTATGGCTCTTCTTTATGCCCAAAGAAGTTTTGAAACTGGCTCAAAACTCTATGAATTGATTTGTGAGTTTCCTGAGAAAGCTCCTATGATCCTAAGATGTCATTTTTCCAGCAAACGATTGCAAAATTCACATGGACACCCAGTTCTTTTACACCGCAGACGCTGACGAATCTTGTGCTGAAAAAGTACCCGTTGACTCGAATCTTAATGTTTTAATGCCATTCATATATCTATCAGTAGCTATTGTTTTAAATCTGATGACGTTTGCAAAGATTTTGAAATTTTATTTTGTGAGTTATAATTCCAAATTGTTTTGAATCTGGATGTTTCCAGAGTGCTGATTCGAGTTCAGAGAGCTCAGCTTTAGCACGGAAAAATATTCGATTATTCTTCCAAACTGTCTTTCAAGATTCTTTGTTTTTAATTGATGCAACTTTCACTTTTAAGCTAAGGTACAAGAGGAAAATATTTCAAATGAATGGAATGAGAAATTAATTTTCAGTGCTCTCAGTAATAGCCGGTTATGGACATTCATCAGTATTGTTTTTGTTTGGGAGTCTATACATACATTGGATGGGTAAGTGAAATGAAACCTTTTATTGAAGGGCATGTGATTATATGAAACATTAAGTAGCGAATAAGAATTAGTAATAGTTCCCGAAAAAGTTGAAATTCCGTTTAAAGGCGCAGCGACGAGCAACGGCTACAGTTCGTGGCAAGATATTATGGTCACTTGTTGTTACGCCTTTGAACTAAACAACCAACTTTTCTCAAATACTAGATACTGTATTTATAATCCTGAGTCGTTTTTGAAAGCTGGCATATTTTTTGGAATTTAGTATTTTTCAGATTCATAATGCTCATGTTCTCTGATCGTTTATCGATTTTGAAATCCCAATTCACTAGTATAAGATCAAATCAAGTTTCATCAACTTCTGGAGCAAATTCAAGAGGAGCCAGAGCCTCTTCCTCACTTGGTGGCGTTCAGTGAGCTTGCCAAATCCAATTTCCGGAAACAATTACTTTTGGAACCAACTTTGAAACTATTGTTCTGAAAATGAAGCTTTTCAGATGCCAGCCTTTTGTCAGTTTCCACAAGTTCAGTCATTTTCACCGCACAAAACACCTTGCTTTAGACATGAATTATAGTTTTTGCGACAAATTAATCTGAGTCTAGTTTCCAAATAAAATATAATATAGGTCCGTCGGAAACCGTTCAACTGAAAACAGCTGAGAATCGACTCAAAAAAGCCCAAATCAACGAAAGTTTTCCACGCTGATACTATCTCTGATAGTTGCAAAACTGTTTTCCCTTATCATCACATCAAACTGAACCATCACACTTTTCTCTTTTTTTTCCTGCATCTCTGACCTTGGGCAACAAAAATTGTACACAAAATGAAAGAAGGACAAAGACAGAAGGAAAGGTTTACACTTTTCCAGGTAAACTTTTTCTGAACACAAATGTCTAAAGTCTCCAAGAAACTTATAGTCTATTATTATCACAACGAGAGTATAAAATGGCATTAGGATTCCACTGAAAATCACAGTCCGTCTTCTCTTTCCATTTTCAACATGGACATGGAACTGCAAACTCGTCTCAAGGCTTACCGTTTCATCGCCTATTCGGCAGTCACTTTGTCTGTGGCAGCAGTTTTTGGAGTGAGTTTTTTCAATGGAACCACTGAAAGTTTACTAGAAATTTCAGATCTGCTTCACCCTTCCACTTCTTCACAACTATGTTGAAGGAATGAAGAGCCACGTGGATAAGGAGTTGGCTCATTGTAGACACACTACTGCTGATATCTTCTCTGAAATGGCTCATATTAAGGTAAGCTCATTCTTCAAACACGGCTTCCAACTCTAAAAATTCTTACTTCAGAAGGCTAAGAACGGAACCCGTTTTGCCAGACAAGCCGGGTATGGAGGAGAAGCCGCCGAGTACGACGATGATGCTGCCGTTGAGACCGGACCATCTCATGTCTCTGGAGGATCTTGCTCCGGATGCTGCCAACCAGGACCAGCTGGACCACCAGGACCATCCGGAAAGCCAGGACGCCCAGGAAAGCCAGGAGCATGCGGACAACACGGAAACCCAGGAAAACCAACTGGACTTCCATGTGACCCAGTCACTGTTCCACCATGCAAGCCATGCCCACCAGGAGCACCAGGAGAGCCAGGACACGATGGAGCTCCAGGAGCACCAGGAAAGCCAGGAGCACCAGGAGTTGGAGGAGGTGCCGGAGCACCAGGACCAGCTGGACCAAAGGGAGCACCAGGAGCACCAGGACAGCCAGGACGTGATGGACAACCAGGACAAGCCGGACAACCAGGATCCAGCTCTTCTGAGCCAGGACAACCAGGACAAGCTGGACAGCCAGGACCACGTGGACCACCAGGACCAGCTGGATCTCCAGGAGGCAACGGACAACCAGGAGGACCAGGACAACCAGGAGCTCGTGGAAACGACGGACAGCCAGGAAATGATGGACAACCAGGAGCCCCAGGACAACCAGGACAATCTGGAGGATCTGGAGAAAAGGGAATCTGTCCAAAGTATTGCGCTATCGATGGAGGAGTCTTCTTCGAGGATGGAACCAGACGCAGACGTTAAACTTTGGTTTAATTTCAACTTTAGATGGAATAAAAATTTTTGTATTGCATTTATTTTTCATTTTTTTGAAAGGCTTTTTATTTGGTTGAAAAATGCGGCCCTGCACGTTGGATTAAATATAACTCATCTAATATTGATGATACCAAAAAGTGATTAACTAGTAAAATGTGCATCATAATATGGCAAACATTTTGTTAATTGACAAATTTTTGATAAACCTTGTGATAGCTGAGATATCAGGGTTCAATTTGACACTACTGAGGTCCGCCCGAAACCTATGGCAGAGATGACCTGAAAAACTTTCTGAAAGTACAAGCTGAAAATCAAACTGGTATAATTTTATGAGAGAACCTACAAAATCTCTCAAGATTTCGCGTGGACTTTCCAGTATCATTTCAAAAAATTTTTCAATCTGTTACTGGAAAACTGTGAATTTTTTGGCGCCAACTTTGAAGCTCAAGTCAAACTATATTTTTCCAGCTAAACATTTTTCATCACCCCGGTAAAATTTGACACAAATTTTGAAATGTTATTGAACCTATTATGGAACCCTCCATGAATTAAGGTCACCCAAAAAGTGTACAATTTCAGTGTGTACTTTCAAATTAATCTCCACTAGACTTCTTACTTATACGGTTGAAATTACAAGATGAAACTTACAAATTAGTCATTGTATTATGGTGTGTTCAAAGTACCGCAAAAAGACAAAAAAAATGTGTTCAAAGCAACGCAAAATTTGCGTTTTTTTTTGCGATCATTTTCAACAGGAAATTCAAAAATTTAGAGCAACGCTTTTTTGATCACGTAAGTTTTGCAATTTTTGTTTATTTGCAGTTGAAAATAGTTTGCAGAATGGACGCAAATTCTGCGTACTTTGAACATGTATTCTCAATTTTTACCTCTTTTTTTGCTACTTTGAACACCACATTAAAATTAAGCAACTAACAGAACTTTAAACTTCCAGGTCCAGCCGGAAGCTTGAATTTTCTTCATTCTTTTCCCACTTTTCATCATAAATCATGACCACCATGTAAGTCCATTAGTTCATTGTGTACTCTTGAACTAATCCTCCACTTGACTACATTCCAATACACTTGAAGATTCAAGCTAAAAATAGTCCTTCTCCTTCCTTTTTCCTTCAAAATTGAATAATGATTTACACAATTCCTCCTTTCCTCTCTTTCTTAATTTTGTTTCAATTGACAATAAACGCGGCATTTTTGATTCGGGGCAGGCAGCTTCATCTCTCCATTCAAAACTCGATTTAGCGATATCATCGTAACGGTCGTTTTGTGGAAAAGAGAAAGAAGGAGGAAGGACGATTGCAGGTGCGTCTCCCTCTCTTTATTAGATGAAGCGCAACGTTTACGTAAAAAGAGAGATAGAGAGAGGAGAACCTGAACCTTCAACCAAGAAGAATTGAGAGGTGGAGGAGGAAGATTTGCCCCTGATGCCAATGAGAGAAAGAAAGGATATTAGGGCTTAATCTTTATTTTATCAAATACAAAAAAATTGCATGATATCTGATCAGGTTGGCATTAAACAGGTTCAATTGGAAAGGGAAAAAATGGAAAATTGCGGGAGAAATGACATATGAAAAAATATATTGCATTTGAAGGAGATGCGACAGGAGTATGATAACTTAAGGGTGTGAAAGACCTGTAATAGTAATGCATGCACCACTATAAGAGTTCTCAACCCAATTCTATCGTAGTCCTGTCGCATCCTCCTGACATTATTAAATAAGAATTGATCTCCAAAACTCAAGTCTACTCGTCGTCCTCTTCCTCCTCTGAATACTCTTCTGAATCCTCAGCTTTTCCTCTACCGTAACCTCCCTGTGGATAAGATGAAGCATAACCTCCGCCACGTCCGCATCCACATGACGATGGAGCTGGAGCACACGAATTACATGTTGGTGGAGGGCATTCGCATCTCGGTGGAAGTGGTGGTGATGGTGGTGGAGGTGGTGCAAATGGTGGAGCAGCGACACGAGGACGAGGGGCACAACCCCCGCAGAGAGATGGACCACTGAAGTATTTGAAATTGGAAAGAAGATAACTGTAAGACTAAAGGCACTCAAGTGAAAAGAAAGATCTTGAAAAAGGAATGAACTGACCTTCCTAATGACGTAAAAACGCATTATTACACAATGCGAATACTACACCAAGGTCAGGGCGGAAGTGTAATATAGACTTGAAGCCACAAAAATGGGAGAACTGATCTTACGAAAAGAACCTGTATTAGAAGGGCACTTCTTCAAACTCTCGGATACTGGGAAAATGTGGGAAACTTTGAAATGATTTTCGAAAATTAGCTTTTCCCGATTAAAAGTGTATATTTCAATTATGAATGGAAATATCAAAAAGCAGTGATCTGGTATTATTTACATGATGTTTAATGGAAGCTTTTGTTAGTTGATAGCGTTTTGATTACAAAAGTGATAGCGGAGATAAACAATTTGGAGAAGGGCTCATTCAGTTAGAGAATGATGAGCGTTTTAAAACGGACATATATCAACCGGAGCACTAGATATCAAAAAGTGTTCCATCAACAAAATTAGGTTCATTTTGTGATAAATATTTTATCAGTAGACTGTTTTTTGATTCCTTTTGTCCTAGTTGAGATAGATTAGTTCAAACGGGAGTCATTGGTTACTTTAGGCAGGCAACTTCGTTATGAATATTTTTTCTAACTTGCATATCTCAACTAGAATACTTGGTATCAAAAAGTGTTTAACTAACGAAGTGTGGCTCATTTTGAGATAAACATTTCATCAATTGACTCTTTTTTGATACATCTTGTCCTAGAGGTTCAGCGGGCGTTTCAATCTTGCTAAGTGAATGTCACAGAGTTTACGGAGAGTATATCAAAATAAGCTTCAGTTGGTGCCACAATATTGAAGGTTATTTGGAATTTTTTTATTCAACCATTACAGGTACTCGATTCTTTAGATCAAAAGTCTTAACAGATGGTGCCATCACATTTCCAACCACAAGGTCATCTGCACTCACCTGCATCCTCCACATCCGGATCCTCCCAACAGGAAACTGTGTACGGTTCCAACAACTACCATAAGACACAAAACGGTTTTCATCATCTTAATCTGAAATCTGTGCACCTACAATACATTATTTCGGAAAAAAGCGCGGAAAACGATTAATGCCATTGTGTGTTTGTGGATGATGATAATTATCTATTCTCATCTTCCCCCTTCTTTTCTTTTCTCCTATTTCGGATGCGCCAATCGGTTGAAACGAGGCGATTTGGGGATATGTATGTTTCTTGCGCAAAATCTTGTTCTTTATGCCTGATAACCGACTGATAATAACACGTTCTACGTGGAATCCTTTTTCGTTACACAACGGAAAAAGGTGGGTTAAGCCGAGGTGGCTTCGAGGGGGGAGGAGATGTGGGAGTGTAAAAAAAAGTCAGATGAGTCTAGGTGGGAAGTGGGCGGAGATTTGAAATCTCAGGGGGATAGCCGAAGTATAAAAGGTGGAATGAAGTGGCAGGTAACATCATCCTTTTCTTCATCAGCTTCTTCTCCTTCTTCTAAAGCTTTCAACAGCTTCTGACGACCTGAAGATTTTGAATTTCAATTTTTATTTTCTTTTTTCTTTCCTTTTCTTCTTTTTCCTTTTCAAAGCGATAGTCCCAACATAGTACATTTTCAGCCATGCAAAAACTTATCATCGCTTTCGCCGCTGTCTCCGTGACCTCTGCCTTCCTTCTTCCATCCGGAGGAGGAGGAGGATGTGGATGTGCTCCACCACCACCACCACCACCATGTGGATGCGGAGGAGGAGGTGGTCTTCCACCACTCCCACAACTCCCACCACTTGCTCTTCCATCTCTCGGAGGAGGAGGCGGTTGCTGCCCACCACCAGCTCCAGCTTGCGGAGGAGGATGCGGAGGAGGAGCTCCACCACCACCACCACCACCACCAGCCGGATACGCCGTCGCCGGAGGAGCCGGAGGATATGCCCCACCACCACCACCACCAGCACCAATCGGAGGAGGATCATACGCTGGAGCTGGACCAATCGGAGGAGGAGCCCCAATCGGAGGAGGATACGCCGGAGCCGCCCCAGCTGGAGGAGCTTACGCCGGAAGAAAATAGATGATTGAGGACGATTAGTTTTCTATTCATTATCTTATTTGCTTGTATATTTGAAAAACAACCTCATCTTTCGAATGAAATTTTGTTATATCTAAATAAATTCTATTTGTTTTAGAATGCTTTTTTTAAATTGAACAACAGCATGGACGAAAATCGAATGAAAACATCAAGTCTTCTAAGAAAAGTGTCTTAAGCATCGAGCTTTAAAAACGTTTTTGTAGCATTAAAAAAGCTGGGAACTTTCCAATGATCTGCTTGAATTATTTGAGAGATCATCCAATAAATGTTTGAAACTTGATTCCTTAGAATAGGAACAATATAGATCATACAAACATAAACGCAATATCACCTTTTTTTCAAGGCAAATTCTGTGTGTCCGCGCAGTGGGGGCTTCGGCCAAAATAACTCTTTTCCCCTTCTGACCGAGCGCTTTATTTCAAGAAATTGAGGGCTCAGTTAACTGTCCAATTCAAAAGCGTTTTTCAAAACAAATCAGATTTATTTAGGTATAATACAAGTTAATTCGAAGGTTTTTTTTTCAAATATACAAGCAAATTAGATGATGAAAAGAAAACTAATCGTCCTCAATCATCTACTTTCTTTCGGCGTAAGCTCCTCTAGCTGAGACGGCTCCGGCGTATGATCCTCCTCCGATCGGTCCTGGTGATGGTGAAGGTGCATATCGTCTGGCTCTTCCTCCGAGATACGGTGGTGGGAGTGGTGGGAGACCACCGCATGGACAAGGTATTAGTGGAGGTGGTGGAAGACACCTACATCCTCCTTCTCCGCAAATACATGGTGGTGGTCCTACTGGTGAAACACATCCACATAGTCCTCCAGGTGGAAAAAGAAAGGCAGAGGTCACGGAGACAGCGGCGAAGACGATGATAAGTTTTTGCATGGCTGAAAATTGTATTCGTGGGAAGTTTTGGAACTAGCGAGATACATAAACAAGAAGCTATGGAAATTTTGAAAAGAATTAAAACCAGAATCTGCAAATCCTTAGAAGCTATTGATCGGAAGACGAAGAAGAAGCTTATGAAGAAAATGATGATGTTACCTGCCACTTCATTCCGTATTTTATACCTTGACTATCCCCCTGAGACTACTAATCTCCACCCACTTCCCACCTAGACTCAACTGGCTCAAATACAATTTTTCTGGACATGACGTCAAAAGCACCTGTTACTGATGACATCTTTTTTGTTACGAAAAAGCAATTATATCCACATAACAACCATTATTCTATTGTCCCCCTTGGCGGCCAGGTACACTTTGATCCCTCCAATTAACTGATTGCATCTTCTCTGGAAAAAATTACGAAGAAGGCTCATTAGCACCAGCCTACCATCTGCCAGTAGGTCATGTTGCGTTTCTTGTTGTGGGATTTTTTTAAAGGATTTTTTTTGTATTGAACAATTCAAATCTCCTGTGTCCCAAAAAGACTTTTTCAAACTTAAAACCAAGTTTCAATAGTACTGTGTTGGCCTGTAAGGGGTGTCCGAAATTTTGCATATTTTATCAGTTGACCATTTTTTTTGTATCTCTGGTTCTAACCGAGATATACAGATTCAAACAAAGTCTGGGCCCAACTTGAGAAACGCATTCCAATTTTCTGCTTCTCGCCTGTCTCACAAATCAAAAAAACCATTTATTAATCGTTTTTACAAACACAATCTCTTTACAAAAATATCAGTCCGTTGACTGTGCCGCCCGTCTCATTTGCTTAAAAGCCAATGTTCTGTCTACATCCACCGAAATGTATTCAATATCTGAAGGCGTCGGAGACCTCGTTGAAGTTGAAGCTGCCATTGTACTTGAACTCGAGTTCTCCACTAATTGTGTTGGCTCGAAATAATCAAGGTTTTTTCGTTTTGATGCTTCTGATATATAGTTCTGAAAATATTAATTTGAGATTGGTTGACTGATTGATATTATAAGTTACCATTGTTCTGTTGGAGTAGTTAGAAGCATAGTCGGGAGGTCCGCCATGTTTCAGACTGAAAATGGAACTTGATTAAAATCCCCAAATCTCTTTTTGCAACTCACTTTCTATACCGATTTGGCTCTTCTTCCCCTCTCATACTCTTTGGTTTATTCGATCTATCCACTGGGGGAGGTGCTCTTCTTATCAATGTTTTTCCATTTCTTTCATAAACTGTAATTCCTTCAGAAGAAGTCACAGAGTCTGGATATTGTTCCGATCGAGATGGATTTCCCATTTTTACAGTTTCTCCACTACTATCTTCTGCATCTTCAACTCTTACCACTGGACCCATTGAAGTGGACGCTGGGATCATATGAAGACGACCAACTTGTCCGTTTTGGAACACCTGGAATCGAATATTGTGAGATAAAGTATTTTTGAAATTAGCTGTATTTGAAATGGGCCTTTTTTAATTGCAAAAATTCGCGCTGTTAAAAACGGTGAAAATTTTGTGAGTAGAAATTTTAGTTGTTAAATAAAAAGAGCCAGAAACTCTGTGGAAGTTAAGCAAAAATGCCGTCTAATCAAATAGTCATATCTCAGCTATCACAAGAGATATCAAAAATTTGTCAACAATTAAAATGGTAACCATTTTGTGATGAACATTTCATTAGTGAATCATTTCTTGATATCTCTCATTGTAGCAGGGATATATCAATCTCCGTGGGGCACTGGATTCACTATCCTCCTTATAAACTATTTCTATGATAAAAGTGATAAAAAATATTTATTTTTGATAAAATATTTCTATATTTTTGACGAAAACATACTGAAACCATATTTCATGTAAAATGGTGGTTAAGTTTTCGCTCTATAAATTCATAAGCTCGGAAACCGCACGAGGAGTTATATTTAAAGCTAGCACCAAAATGTCAAGTGCAGTATTGACAAAGGTTTACGAAATATCTCTATTTCAAAAAACACAAAAGTGCCCATCAGAGCTTTTGTGAAACCCAAACGAACCTTCACAAAACGATTAGTCGTGTGTCTTGTCCTGGGTGGTGGAATGGGCGGTCCACTTGTATAGCTTACACTATCATCTTCCGTCCGCCTACTCGAGTACATTGATGAAGTTTCAGATCTTGACTCAAGAGGTTCTAAATTTAAACAATGGTAAAAACACAACTGGATTAGTGCTCACCTGGCAAATTGTTATAATTCGGGTTGGATGGCAAACTTTGTTGGGAGTTGACAGACTTGAAATGATGCATTCGTAAGTATTGTTTTTTGTCCGGAATCTGAAATCGGTGTGAATGTTTCAATCAAGGAGGAGGCTCAATTTTAAGTCAAGTTTTATTTTCTTATTATTACCCTTTTATCATTTTGCACAAAAACATTTTTGATATCATCAGACGGGGTGTTAGGCAATGAAGAATACTTCCTTCTCTCTTTGTTATCTTGCGCAATAATACTCGCTTTTCGTGCATTATAACGAAGGGAGCGACTAAAGTGCTTTGAATGAATTCCACCAAAGTTGAAAAGGCCCATTATATCTTCAGTTTCATCATGGGTTGACGACTGAAAGGGAGGGATTGGGTTGGACTATAGCGATATGATATCGAAGCATGCAAAAGTGAACAATTCGGTGCTGTCAAACTAGAAAAGTTTGAGCCCGTTTCCACTGGAGAGGCTCAATTTTTTTAGTCAAAACGGGCGGACCGCTTGCCATATAAATCAGTCTTCTACAATAAAAAGGCATGCCTTCGAAGAGTTGGCTCTAAACCCATGCAACTCTAATAGGAGGGAAAAATGTGCACACTAATCGCATACCTTAAGTGACCAGAGCTGGGCGGAAGAGAAGATTTTTAAAACCGAAGTCGGAAGTCGGAAGCCGAGAGCAAAAATTGGTCTAATTGATCGAAAATACAAAAAAATGAATTGATTTTTGCTGATCTCAACAACTTCTAATCATCTTTTCCGCCGAAATTCCGTAATTTTTTGAATATCCGCCAGAACTTCCGCCAGAATTTTGGTCCCAAAACGGAAGTCGTAAGTCGGACTTCCGCTCAGTTCTAGTAGTGACAATCATATCATTCGGATCTCATGCAACTCTAATAGAGAACAACCTCAAAACCCGGCGGAACAACGCTTTATCACTAAATAAAGGTACTCACTACACCCGTGCCCACAGACCACTTTTACAACATCCAACAATTTCCATTCAAAAAAAAACTCACATTTTCTGCAAATTGTTGTTGCTCAATTATAGACATATCCAAAGATTGAGATGACATTGACATTCCACTAATCGATGAATCAGCTGCATGAGAAATATCTCCTTCAATATCATCATTTTGTCTGTGCAACTTGCACAATTTGCATATTTCATTAACCCATAAAGTCATTTCCTCATCATTCTTTGCCACCAAATACAATTCTTTAACCATATTCTGAAAACGGAAACCAATTCCAAAAATGCAATGAAGTGAGTCCTCTTGACGATGATGTCCACCGGCGGAGCAAAGAATAGTGGGGTCAGAGATAGAAAGATTTGATTCGACACGAATCACAAATTCCATTTTGAAACTTTTCTTGAGCTCATTCTTCCGAGATGACTTGTATTCATCAATGGCGTAGAGGTTCCGGGCTCGATCTCTGCAGTAGAGCACAAAGTAATGCTCGATCCATTTCGTCTGAAATATGTTTTCCTTATTATAATTTTTGCGAGATTTGGGTTAGAATTATTTCAAAATAAAGAAGAATTTGTGTTTTTTTTTCTAATGAAAAAAAAACATACCTTAAACAATTTGTACTTTTTGCATCGTTTCAATGAACCTTCCAGTATAATATTCTCATCGGGTATACTCATTTTTGTTTGTTTTGTTTAGCAGGAGCCCTTCCCAGGACTGAACTATAAACAATAATGAATTCTGAAAAAAATATTTTGTCATTTAACACTATTTTTTAAAATGTGGTATTAATAAAAGTTAAAATAAAATGTTGTTCGAATGAAATAGGAACATCTGGAGTGTAATGATTATACGAGGATGAACTAGAAGCTCTGGGGGTATGCCGAATCAGAACCGTGCCCCGCGCCATAACTGTGCCATGTTAGAACTGTCCCGAATCAGAACTGACCGGAATCAGAACTACTTCACATGAAATAATAGTTCTTATTCGGCATACACCCGAAGCTCTCTGTTTAAAAAGACGGTCAACGAATGACAAAAATAACTTTCCAAAATAATTTATATTATCGTTCCAAAAAATGATATCAATTATATCAAAGATGAGATTTTCGTCAAATTGGGAATTGAAAAGTGTGATAAGTTTGTACTTGATTGTACTAAAAGTTCGTTTATATTCTTGTCAGATGATTTATTAGGTATGAGGGAATTGAAGAAAGATATGGAAAAGTGTCTGGCAAACATTGGAATCATGAGGTATATCGTAAATTATTAAGGCTATTTCTGAAACATGAAGATGTCATTTTG
This sequence comes from Caenorhabditis doughertyi, assembly GCA_963572265.1. Classification (NCBI taxonomy): domain Eukaryota; kingdom Metazoa; phylum Nematoda; class Chromadorea; order Rhabditida; family Rhabditidae; genus Caenorhabditis; species Caenorhabditis doughertyi. Next base: position 733,241 of record OY751557.1, read on the forward strand.
AATAATTGGAATTGCAAAATCATCAGTATATACTTTTATTCTCAAGGTGTTCTAAACTTATTTACGGCTGAGAAGAAAATGAGGTTCCACTGATAGAAAACACGGAGAATGATGAAATTCGGGGTTATTCTGAATTTTCAATTAAAAACCATTTACAGATTTTCAATATTTTTTCTAATTTTGTTTGGAAGCTCCTTATTAGGTACGAAAGTACCTAATATCTAAGTACGAAATGTAAAAAACAGTTTAGATTCGGGCAGTTTTTTTCTTTTTTCGTGAGTTCTGAGTAGAAGTACATAACATCTTACAGTCTTCGTTCTCGCGAGGGTCTAACTTGGGATTCTAGGTCAAGTCAAAAGTGCTCCTAACTCTCATAAAGTTTGATGCTGCTTCAAGCTTTCTTTCTTCGATTTGCAGGATGCATCTCGTATTCTAACAGTACAAAAAACTAGTTTCGGGTTCTAGGCCATTTCGAAATTTTCATTTATGTTATGAAAAAAGATCACAGCCGGCTCTATTTTCTAATAACAGAGCGCGAAAAAAAACAAAAAACTCATACTTGTTGGCTTCTTGTAAAAAAAATTTAAATGGCAAGGGCAAATTTTCGCTTCTCAATCTTCAAGGATACATCAGTAGCTAGAAGTTCTAGGAGGACTAATTTGGGATTCTAGGCCATGGCAAAAGTTTCATAACAATTATAACGATCATGACTCACGAGGACCTATGAAACATGAGATTATTTTCAATTTTCAAATAACAAAATTGAACAAAAAATACAAAATAATAATGAGTAAGTTGATCGTAACTGCATTGTGAAAGTTTTGTCTTTCTTCTCTCTGATTGATAAAACATTTGTGATCAACACAGAAGATGATGATGGAGGAGGGAAAAATACAACGAGACACAGACAAGAATCAATAAATTGTTTCGTTTATTTTCCGTTTTCTTACAGACTGTCTATCAAATGATAACACACATATAGAGAGAAAAAGAAGATGGGTTTGTGAAGGAAACTTTGTGGGAAAATGAAAAAAGTTTTGTTTTGAGAATGATCCGAGAAGGAATTTTTATGAGAATCAAAACGAAAAAAAATGGAAAAAAAAGGAAAACAATTTCATCAGATTTTCAACTTATTAGGGGAGTGATAGTAGCACAAGAAGGCGCGCGATTCTCTCCATATCGAGACACTGGAGAGACCTTCAAAAAGTAGAAGAGAAATAGGGAAAGCAGACGATGTCGAATTTTTAGTTGTTACACCAACATGAATTTGTTACCCAAAATACTGGTCTATCCGATTTGTAGGTAACTGGGAGAGAGAGAAAATGATCAATATTGTTTTGTGTTTATTTCGAATTGAAAAATTTGAAGTTTGGATTTTGGAAAGTTTGTATTTCAGAATGATCAGGTAGAAAATGATGTTTAATAGTTATATTCCAAAGTTGGAACCATATGTAATGGTCAATATGGAATGTTTTATAGTTATTACTTTTTTTCGAACGCCTGGTACCTCGGTTTAAAGGCGCAGCGATAAATGTTCACCGGGTACTGTCACATTGACATTTATTTTCAACTGAGAATTACTGTAATCTTGACGGGACTTTATAGTCATTTGTCGCTGCACCTTCAAACCGAGGTGTCAGGCTGCCGCGAATAAGTAATACAAAGAAAATATCAGCCGAAAATGTATCTCCAAATCAGTTAATCAGCTGCAGAAAACGTACCTATATCTAGGTCTGAAATTCCAGAACATTTCTAGTAAATTTTCAGTCAGGCTAAATTATGGTCTATCAGAAAATTGAAAATACAGAAATGTGATCAGCTGATAAATTATGCGAAATTTCATAATTAGCAATTTGAAAGTTAACAACTATTCAATTTTTTTCATTCTAGCTGAGATACACAGATTGCTGTTATCGAATTTTCGAACGAAATAACTATGAATATTGTAATCAGCGTTGGTTCTAAATTCAAAAACAATAGAAAAATTATGTGTATTTCGTCTTTATCTAACTTGAAATACTTTGTTTATCACAACAAGACGCTGTCATTTATTTTTAATTATAAGTTTTGCTCATTTTGCATATTTTTTGCCAATAAATATTTTCAAAAAGGGTCTAGTTTTTAACAAGACTATATTTTCCATTATATAACCTGAATTTTGAAAATATAAATTTTAGTATTTTACCAGTTATGTCAAAAACTGAAAGACATGAATTTTTAAAAACTTTAAAATCTAACTATAGCAACTTATAATTTACAATCGTTTTGAATAGCCGGACTAGCTGTTTTTGCTTTCATAAAATAAAATCATCCGTTCCGATAGATATTGAAACTTAGGATTATCATGAACTTCATTATCATTACTCAGTACCGCTAGTTCAACACATTCCTAACCCATAAGTTACAAATAGTTACATTTGACAACATGTATTTTTAGACCCTCCAGGTACCCTAACCTTGAAATTCGTCATTTTCTACATGAATTCCAAAAAAGTTTTACTATTCATCGTTGTTCCTAGTAGTATGAAGAATAATGATTCATAGCACCTCGTGTGGGAATTTCACAAATTGAAAACGAATAAAATTAATCAAAAATTGTTGATTGAAACATGTAAAAAATAATCTATGCCAAATATCTATTGAAAAATCATGCCGAATTCTAGAATCCAACATCTACAAAAGCCACCCGGAAGCACTAACACAATGTTATTCTATCCACAATTTGAAATAATTTCCCAAATCTAAATCCTTTTAATCCGTTTTTCTTTCCAAAAACAACAAAAAAAAAGTGTGTGAAGCCTCAAATCAGTTTAGCACGAAAAAACAAGAAAACTGAAAAACATGATTGTATTCATTGCCAATTTATAAGAGACTAACCCATCTTTTTCTTCTGAAATTTCATTCCAAGAATAGAAAAAGAGATTCTCGACGACTAATTGGGAGTCCACACCCACGTACTTCTTCTTCTTTTCTTTCATCAAAAAACATGAGAACATTTACAAAAAAAATAGAAGAGAGAGGGCGAAAAAAGATAAAGATGATGATGAGGAAAAAGAACGGGAAAGAAGGCATTAGTTGTAAAATGTCCCCTCGGAAAGGAGATGAAGAATAAGAGAAGAAGAGAAAGAATAAGAAAAGAAACGGCGACAAATACGACAAGAAGGCGCGTGCGGGACATATTGGAAAGAGAGAGGAATAGAGAGGGCGAACGGCAAAAAGAAAGGTCAAATTTGAATATGAAAAGTATGTGTTAGCCGACAGTATTCAGAAAAGAAAAAGGAAATATTGGAATGAATTGAAATGCGTGCTATTCTATAAACTTTCATGAGGTCGATAGGAAATCAATTTGTTTTTCACTCTAACTATAAGCTGTTACTTTTTCAAAACGTTTCTTCAAAACGTTTATATCAGATGGTCACGTCCCGGCCGGCATTTGGACAAGCCTGATATAGATAGCTTGAAAGACAGGTTTCAACCACAACTTTACTTTCCTTAGTAGCCTGAAATACGAAAGTGAAAGTAACAAATCCAGATGAAAAATCAGTTTCAACATTATATGATAGCATAACATGATAACATAGATAACATAACATCATATGAAGTTCACATAATATGTTTTCACATAATAACTTTTCTTCTTTTCAAAAATATCATTTTCTGAATGTAATCCTGACAAAACTGCTATAGAAAAGTCCCTCACAAAAGAATCATAGGTTGCAGCTATTCTCAAGAACTATTAAAGCTAAGTGAGGTCTAAATTTGGGTCATTTCATATCAACATATCATAGTTGAATCCTAAGTATCAATATTTACTAACTTGTCATATCGTAAATTTTTTTTAGAAACTTTTTTATTTTCCTGGTATCATATCTAGAATCACAGATGTCAAAAAGTGGTCGAAACATGGAAAAGTGGGAAATTATTTACCATTTTGTGATGGTCTTTTGGAAATATTCGAAATTTAGAGTTATACATATTTGTTGTTTTTGTTTTAAAAAAATCGAAAAATTCCAGAACAAAATTTTCAAACATCAATAGGAAGTTGTGTTTCATTTCGGCTTGGCTAGACGATGAAATTGGCTAAATCAAAACAAAGGTTTTTAGGAGTACTTGTTGTATTTCATCTAGAAGACAAGATGTCAAATTTAAGTCAACGAACAAAATGTTTATCATGAAATTGTGCATATTCTACCAGTTGACCACTTTTTGACACCTTGAGTTCCAGCTGAGATATAAGGGTTAGTCGGAATTTTCTATGCGCATTTTACTTTTGCCAAGCGAATTTTAAGACGCCCCCTACTCGGAAGCAATAGATAAATTTTTTCAGAATATATTTCAAGTTTCGTAACCCTGATTATTTTTTTTCTTTTTCTTTTTTTTTAAAGTTCAAAACGTTATATTTCAGACGACTCAACTCTTTTTCAGAACCAGTCGTCTGCCACTTTAATAGGAATAATCAACTATTAAAAAGAACTTGGCAGGCTGTTAGTCTTTTTTCAAATCACCCCAGTCACACATAAATTCGAATTGAACAGCGGAGAAAAAACTTACCAAGGAGGACAACTTCATAAAAATTCTAATGGCCTGATTTATTTTTCGTCCATCAGGAAACAGTGATCTTTGAAAATGGAAAAGTACACTGACTTTTCAAATTTCCATTTCATATTTGAGTAGCTAATAAGATAAGAGAAATCGAAATTTTTCCTTTATTATGTATATATGCTATTCAAACCATTTTATCTTGGAAAATATATTATGACCTGATTAAAATACGAAAAAGAATAATAAAAAGGAAAAAAAAGAAGAAAAGAAAGGTACCAAGAAAAACAGAAAGTGCACATGCGCGCATCAATGCCTCTGGGCAAATATTGAGAATTGAACAAAACAGAAGAATAGAAGAAAAGAAGACGTAATTAGAACAGAAAAGGGCAAGTTTCGTTAAGGGAAAATGAACGAGAGCTCAATGAGTTCAGAAAAAAAAGGAACGGAAGTTGTTTGTGGAAATGATAGACAAAAAGGGGATTAGGATGGAGACGTTCGTAGAGGATAAAAAGGCTGGGGATGATGTTTTTTGGGATTTGGAGGATAATGATAAAGTTTCAGGAAATGACAAATATCATTTTGAAAACAAGTTTTATGGAGTTTAGTCATTAGATTGAAAGGAACACATTCGTATTATAACTGACATTTTGATGACGAAGCAACTGAAACTAAATGGAACTGGTTTACTATAGGATGAGCCTTTTTTTTACCAAGGTTGTTCCTTGAAAAAAGCTATCTCAGAAAAACATAAAACAGCGGCTTTTGTGGCATTTATATACTCGATAAACGTCTACAGCTTCTGCCAACCTGTTACCCCTCTGGCAACTCTCGCACAACTCCGCCTCAACTTCCGCCAGTTTTTGCCACAGAAGGAAACGAAGTGGTTTTTTGCCGGTTGTGTGGCCTCCTGGCGGAAGTTGTTGGATCGGCGGGTAGAAGTTGTAGGTGTTCATGAAGTATTTGGAGATATCGAGTATCTTGTTATAACTCGCCGGTGCAGAAGTATTGTGCAGAAGCGGAATTTATAGGCTCATCTCGAACCAGTAGATAGGAAATTCTTTACAAGTTCATACTTTCAAACTTTGAAATTACAGAAAAAAAGTGGAGGACCTTCTCATGAAAAGCTTCAGTCAAGTCCTAATGTGATCAATTCTAATATAGGGTGACCCCAAGTATACAGATTGCAAATATGAATTTCACTTCTCTCAAACAGTCCTACCTCTCATCTAAACCGCAAGAAAAAAATCCTATTTATGAGCCGAAAGTTTGTAGCAATTGCTTAGTTTTTTTTGTAGAAACATTTGTTTGGTCCAACAATCCCACATATTATTAATCTCAAAACTTTATTATCTCTATTTTATTATATTAAAACAAAATAAGATATTCTATTTGATAAAAAACAATTCAGACGTTATTTTGGGAATGGTTTTTGGGCCAAGAAGAAGTTCCAGTTGTGATTGTCCTTCTCAATGTATCCGAGCTTATCAGTCCATCCGGAGATGAGAGAATCTCGTTCGCGTTGTGTGAATTTCTGGAAAATGAGTTTTGTGTTTTTGTGATGGTTTTACTTGAAAAAGTTGAAAATGTGGTGTATCAACTCACCGACAAGAACTCCTCCTCATTCTGTTCCAAATGGCTACGCTCTTCCAAAAGAATCTCCTTGAATCTTGGGGTCATGTTCTCTGTTTGGACATTTATGAATCCAGTCTTCTGGGCGATTTCAGTGATTTCCTTAAGGTTTTTGAGGAAGTATGCTCTTTGAGCAACATAAGTCTTGAATTTATCGCTCTGCTCTCCGTATCCCTTTCCGTACATTGTGATGAGAACTTTGCCTCCTGGTTTCAGAGATTTCTAAAATTTATGAAACTGTTGGAGCCCACTCACAAGATCAAAAACTCACATAGATTCGTGAGAACAACTTCTCAGTATCTGGAATATGTTGAATACAATCTCTGGAGAAGACGTAATCGAATGAATCATCTTCGAATTGATAGACCAATGCATCAGTGATAGAGTATTTGACTCTCGAGTCCTTCTGCTCATGAAGACGTTCTAAAGCAATAGCCAACATATTAGAAGACAAGTCAATTCCATGAACATGAACTCCAAATTCATCGGCAACTTGTCTGGCTCCGCCCCCAATTCCTACTCCAATATCCAACATGGTTTGTCCTGGTTTCAAGTCTCCGAATTTTTTGATAATCTTCAAGTTTTCAGCGTAACCTCCTGGAGAAATGAAATTAACTCCGAACATCCATTCATAAGCGTCAATTCCAGTGTTTGTGTATTGAGTTTTGTCAAGAAAATCACGGAAAGTGATAGTAGCATCAGTGGTTGGAGCGAACACTTTCTTACGGAAAACGAAGATGAAATCGAGGAAGTTTTGCTCAACGAATGCAGAATTTTGAACTTGATCGACAGTGTAAAGATCGAGTCCAGTGTTGTTTCCATCGGAATCAGTTGTACGAAAAACGTCAAAGTAGTCGGTGAGACGGGCAACTTGACGTTTGTCGGTGGCGTTTTCTGAAAAGTAGTTATATTAATAACGTGATTAGATGACAGCAAGGGTCGGAGCTTAAACAACTAGAAGATTCGACAAGAACCAGATAGAAAGTGACTAACAAATATACTGTTTTCTGTCCTCACATTGCCCTTCCGATAGCAAAAACAACAAAAAAACAGTTACTTACTCAAATCTTCACGAATAATGACAATTCCTCCGATTGAAGCAGCGTTTGTGGCATTCTTCAAGAAATCGGTCAAGAGATCAGCATTGTTCACAATCTGAAATTTTTAGGTTATTGTCATGAAATTGAAGTTTTTGAGTTTTTGCCAAAGCAAAATTGAATTAATATTTCATAAAAGATATTGGACATGGCCTTCTATTAGAAGACCCAAGACTATCTACAAATCAATTGGGATTCATTTTATTAGGTTGATGAGAAAGAAATGCACGTTTACGCTAAACGTTTACGCGAATTTACATATCTCAGATTGAGTGAGTGATATCAAAAAGTAATCAACTAACAAAATGTTGACCAAAAAATTTTGCACATTTTATTAGTTGACAACTTTTTTGTATCTTTTATTCCAGCCGAGATACAGATTCGAAAAAGAAAGTTCAGCGCATATTTCTTTCCGGCCAACCTAGTACTAACGTCCAAAATTTTAGCAACCGTTTCATATTTTCAGTGTAAAATGATTAACTTCGAGGGTGCTTCACAGATGAAAGAATTATTGTATTACTTCAAACTTTTTGTTTTTACTCTCATGAACATTTTTTTAGTTCAAGGAAGAAAAACCATCTGAAATATCCTCTAGATCCGTTCTAAATTCCATGAACTACAGTTGTGGTTTTCAATCACAAAAGTGTAGTTTGAAAATACAATGCTAACTATTTTTCACTTTAAAAAACTAAAAAAAACCTAACCGTTTCCTTTTTTCTTCCTTTACCATGTTTACTCCTTCTCTTCTCCTCTTTTTTTTCCCACTACTCTTATCACTTATTTAGCTGCTTTCTTCTTCTGATAATAAAAAAGAGACAGAAGGACAAAACATTCGGACTATCTGTTTTAACTACTTGGTATGCGTGTGTATGTGTGTGTGTTGATAATATTCAGTGATAAGAGGAGGATGGGGTGATTTTGAGAGAAGAGATCGCACTTTGTATCTTCTTGAGAATTTCTTATTTTGATTAAGCTACACGTCTAGAGTTCAATTGAACAAAGTACAAATTTAGACTATTGTGCTAAAATAACCTTTTCTCCAAATTTTTCCTAATTGATGGTTTTCGTTCAAAAAAATAAACACATTTTTATCGTTCTCGAGGATCTTTTATCTGATCTACACTGTCCTAAGGTTTCTACGAGGTCACTTCCTTGTTTCAAACGAACCTGTGAGAGAGCATTATTGAAAATGAGGACATCAGCATTACGAATTGTGCTCAATTGTTCCAGGGAAGTATGCACTTTAACGTTGGCAGAAAGGGGTTCAAATGCAGTTACATAGGTTTGTCTGGAAATGAAGAAAGGGTTAAACTATGAGGTTTGAAAGTTTGATAATTGCAGTGTTGACTTGTTTTCTTTCAAAGACATTTGATAGTTTATACAAAATTCCGACTAGGAACTTATGTGCACACTGCGTTCTTTCAAGTTGGTCAATAAGTCCCTGACTGACTGTATAGGGCCTCTACACTTTGTTAAAAACACAATTAGAAAGGAGCTTTGAAGACCTCCACAAAGATGATAAATCACAATTCGTAAAATCAAGTTTTTTCAAATTTTGACTTCAAAATCGTGAGTGAAAGGGATTGAGGAAAGTTTAATAGTGTACTTTATTTTATTTCTGAAGTCATAATCTGCTGATATTTTTGTATTTGTGCAGATTCTGACTTCAAACTTCAGCGCATTCTTTAACGCAGTGTTCGTAGTAGGCTCCAGAGATAACACGCTCCGAAAGTTCCTGCCAAAATAGTGTGATAAATGAAGAACCGCAGAGAAAAACACACTATTCTGAAATGAATCGAATTCGCATACTTTTCTTTGCCTGACTACAGAACATATTGTCTAGCTTATCTACAAGAAGAATATCACACAATGTTCGAAACATAGACTAGTATTTCTACTTTCAAGCCGGTGCTCTTTTATAAGAGATTGGCTATTCTGATAGAGGAAACTGTTTATTGAAATATCCATTCTTAAGGGATTTACTATAGAAAAGTCAATGGAATTCTGAACAATTTTTGCTGTGTTCGGTGTGCTTCTAATTGGAACCCATTATGAAGACTCCTTCTATTAGAGGTAATCCAAATAACCCCTCTTGAAATTGTGGGCTCTAGAATCTCCTTATGCAACTAATGAGAAAATTCTATTAAAACAACCCTCATTTGAAGACGATGCCCTTCTATTAAAGAGTACTAACCCCTGCTTCTCGCATGGTGAGACAACTTGTACACTGGAAACACTTCTTCCATCGGCAACCTTCTTCACATAATAAACAGCCTGACGTGGAATTGAAAGGGACGACATCTTCTTTTTCTTGGTGAGGAGGAAAGGGAGGGCACGATGAGCTGACCAGCAGCAGACAGTGTGCAGAATGAGTGCGGTGAAGGGAAACAAAACCACCGATGGTCAGAGAGGGCGAGTATCTAAGCTCCGCCCAATAGATTTTTATCAATTCTTCTCTTTTCTCTTTCTTATCGCGATCAGGTCATTATTATCGTCAGCCACGCGGTGTATTCAAAGAATAAGAAGGCGCACTGCAAAGTTGGACGAGTAGAACAGCAGAAAAAATGCAAAAAGAAGAGATTGATCAGTTTGCTAATTGAACAGAAAAGTTAAATCGAGTGTTTCGAATTTATGAAAAAGTTTTGAAACAATGACAAATTTCAATGAATTTCCAATGGGTAAATTGATGACAAGATGAGAGAGGAGATTTTATAGTGAGAGAGAAAGGGAGACAGTATAAAAATTTATATCAACGAAATCGAAGCAGGGTCTAGAGGTCCTCTCTGTGCACCGGGAAGCAATGGATTGGGGCGTGAAGCAACCGGACGATGATGATCACGGAAGTCACCACGTTCAACAACACGTGGACTTGATCCAATTGAAGCACGTCTTGGCATATCGTCTGCAGTTGTTGTTGATGATTTCATTAACGTTTGGAAAGCCAGAAGATCTTCTCCAGTTCTTGGTGATGGTGTTGCTGCACCCGAGTAGCTTCCGTGATCTCTGAAAGTAAAGAAAATGATATTGTAGCTCATATAGTTTGAACAGAAGAAGACAAACTCTCGATATTTTTATTAGCATGCCCATATTTTTTTAACCAGAATGAATGGGAGAAAAAGTTTCGTCTGGAACACAAGTCTCGAAAGCAACTTTGAAAGAATGCAGGCATAACACTGGCCAAGAAGATGCGTTTCGCTTTCGCATTTATCTCCCTTCAAATTGACATTTGAAAAATGCGCTCGAGATGAAAACTGTTCTCACATCCATTCTGCGGTGATTCATCTGAACACATTGGTGCTCTCAATCGCCGAAAACTGTTAATTCCCAACAATTTATCAGCAATAGAAATGTTACTTCAAACTCACTTCTTCTTTCTCGGTGGCTCTTCTCCCCCGACTCCAGAAACTGTTGCACGCCTTCCGGAAGCACCGACAGGCGAAGGAGCTGCTGAAGATGTGGCAGACGAGGGTCCGGCAAATGCAAGACCAGACAAAGCTTTATCGCTTCTCAATATAGACGAATCCAAGTCGAACACATTGTTCAACTCCACTGGCGTCAACTCGGCGAACGGTACTTGTCGAACAGCTTCAAGGTTCAAAAAGTCGAGAATCTTCTCAACAATCATTCGATAGACAATAGTTTGACTAATTCCGAGACGAAGAAGCATTGAGGATGGGACTAGGAGAAGATCAGAAGCATATCCAACAACAACAAGACCGGTGTTGGATAACATTGATGAGCGCAGCTCTGTCATAGCATTGTTATTGAATCTTTGTCCTTCGGCGCCAACAATGAAGAGCGTAGGACAATAGGTAAGAAGGATTTCATCGTCAGCATGCTGAAAATCAATTATAGCATATCATTGAAAATGCTATAACTCACTCCTCTCCGCCCAAATGGTGTCATAACTGGGAAGCCAATTGAAATAATTGCAGAGATTCCACCGACAAGGTTAGCGGCTCTATGAACTAAATATGTGGTAGCACCATATCCTACTACGATCACTCTACAGTGAGGTCTGTCTCGATTCTTTTGTCTGACTTTATCACAAATTCTGTCGACAATTAAGTCTGAAAGATACTCGGCAACCGAGCATGTTGCATCAACATCATCACTAAATCCAATTGTCTCAGAATCTGGATGTCCAATCGATTGGAGCCAGCGGAAGATACGTCCGTGCTGACGATGACGTTGATGGTCCCCGGACGTCAACGTCGGGGAGACAAGCAGAAAAACCGTGTCCTCCATTCGGCGATAAGGGACGGTGCTAGTGAGAATTTCGGTTCCTGGTTCGATCATTTTCTTGTGAACAAATGCTTTGATGAGAGCAGTGGCTTGCGTCCAACCAGAGTCTAGTTGATCAGTAGTACTTATGACATATCCAAAGCGACCCGGATTCTGAATTCAATCATTTGTTTTAAAATGGGAAATAGATAAACTTACAAGTTTCCTTGCATATCGCAGTAGAGTTAGATAGCAAGATAGAATATGAACCGGCAAGTTTTCTATTAAAAACTGATGTGTCCATGTGATAGAATCCTCTCTGAAAGCATCAGAAATCGTGTAGACATTCTTAAGGCCCTGTGCATTTGTAGTAGTAAGAGTGTGCCACATGCATCCTTGCTCTTCAGCTCCTCTGGTCAACGGAGCCGATTCATGGCTAAATTGATTAAGAACGATATCCAAGGCTTCCGAAAGACACAGTCTTCTTGACTCCAAATGTTCCATCGACTTTGCCAATATCTGGTCCATTGTCAATTGTTCTCCATCATGTCGAACTGGTCTTGGAACCACAACTGCCACCTGTTCAGCAATATCAAGAGCTTCTGTTTGTAAAGCTTTAGCTCCATCGTGATTAACTCCTTCTTCTGAATCCATTTCATCAACTTCATATACATCTACGTCTTCATCCACCTCCTCTTCTATCTTTTCAATGACTTCACCTTCTTCTACATTTTCTCTGTTACTGCTGGACGGGCTAACTTGTTCTACGAGCAATTCATGATAATAGAAATCATCAGGGTCTGCAGACTGCCGCTTTCTAGACATTAACTTGATATTCGCACGTTTTTGTGCTTTCGAAATCTTGGGACGAATGTATTTGTCGAATGATACAGTGTATCTTTTGGCTTCTTTCATTGTAGCATCCATTTCAGCATCGAAAAGATGTGAAATCGATTCTCTTGCTTTCTGTTGACGTCTCTCCTCAACTGGAAGTGGATCTTGATCTTCAAATGGTGTCACTTCACGATCATCCTCTCTTGACTCCGTTTTAAGTTTCGTTCGGTTTAAAGGTGGTGTCCAGTATATTTCGTCTATAGACTTTGGCGCTTGTCTTTTACGTTTTCCCAGATCGTCTGATGATGAGGATGCAGATTTCGTCTTCATTTGAATATCCAGTTTCTTTGCTTGCAGTTTGATACGCCTTGCATGATCTACTCTTGCTCTGAAATCACTGTTTTTAGAGTTCGAAACAATTGAAAGACACTTACTTTTGCTTAGCTCTGACTACTTTCGGATCAATATCCTCGTGCTTTTTGACACCATCACTGCAAACCTTAAAAAGCAGTGTATCCATAGTGTCGACAATTTCTTCGTTTAGCTTGACAATTATTCCGTCGACTTGATAATCTTCCAATGGCACTTTGACTGATGGAGTATATCCGAAAAGAACACCATTGACAACTGGAACAGGCTTTGGTGTTGGAGGGGGTCTTGGCACAGCCGTCGGCCGTTTGCGGGCAGTGCTTGAAAGTGGAACTTCAGCCATTTCTGGTGTCGCTTCTCTTGCTTGAGCCTGGAATATCAACGTTTTTTGAATGGAAAAAAACACGTTGAATGTTTGAAAACGCTTGTATCCTCAATTCATTTTATTATTCTCAACTATAACTTTGAAAAGCGTTTTATTCACAATTATCAATACTCACCTCCTTCACAGGATTCTGTTCAGAGACACGAGTTCTCCCAAGTATCTCCGTATTGAATGATTCGTCATTATAAAGACGATTCGGCTTGGATACACGAGCGGATGCACGTGGTGCTGGCGTCGAGGTGGTTTTCTTCACAGGGGTAATGGACTCATCTTTAACAGGAGTGCCTGGCACGACTTCTTTTATAGGAGATTGTATCTCTTCTTTCGGCTCAACTATTTCTTCTAATGGCTCTGGTGCGTCCTCTTTCTTTTTCACTCGCTTCTCTTTTGATTTTCCTTTCGGTCCACTAGTTCCCGATCGCTGTTTGACTGGTGTCTGTTCAAGTTCCTCTTCTTTCTCTTCTTTGGGATCAGCAAGTGCCGATTCAGAAGTTGTAGAAGCTGTGGAAGTTGATGGCACGTCTTCTAATTCTACATATTTACTCTGAGTTTTATTAACCGGCTTGGATCGTGATGAAGAAGAAACCGAACACTTTCGTCGGCTGGACCTTACTGGACTTGGTTCCTCTTTCTTCACTTCTTCTGGAGACTCTAGAGCCTCTGGTTCGTCTATTACAACTTCTGACTTTCTAGCCCCTTTTCTATCTTTCTTCGTCACTTTCACTGGAACCTCCTCTTCATCGTCTATACCGAGCTCTGCACTGAAACTACGGCATCGTTCTCCGGAAGTGACCTCTTTTGGCGGGCTAGCAGGCAAAGGCATTCTGAAAAACGGGAAAATTGTGAGTGAGTGAGTGCAAAAAACGAGGAGAGTGCATTCATAACTGTCTGCACCTCCTCTTTTGAAATAAACAAATCTTACCTCGTAGAAGCCGCGCGCGCTCGTTTCGAGGACACCGGTCGTTTCTTGTCGCTTTTGTCCGCAATTATATCCTGCAAATTTGAAATAATTCAGTGGTAAAACATCGTTTTGCGTTTATGATAACCCCTAATGTTAAAAGTCTCGCCACGAAATCTCTCGAAACTTGATGTTGTTATTTGCTCTCGTTTTGTATCATGATTTCGAGGTGAGACCTGTGAGGGATTACTATCGTTTATTAGCTAACTTTTTGGAGTAGAAAGAAAATAATAATGGGAATGTAAGCAAGTAAAGACCGGTGAGGATGATGCATGACACTAAAGTTTTTCGACTAAAGTGGGTGTAGAGATAATCGGTAATATTTTCGAAAGTTATTAAACGATTACAGAAGTCTGAGCAGATGTCGCCGCAGCCGATGAGCAATTCGCGTCGTCGCTAGCATTGCCAGTAACTGAAAAACACACGAAATGATAATGCGAACAGGACACACACAAAAAAGCATTTGTCTCTTACTTTCACTTATTATTTTCTCAACCGTTTTAGACGGTTTCGGCGACTTCCACTCATTCGGTATATCATAATCAATTGGGTCACTCTGACTAAGCATGACTCTCAAATTTTCCACGTTCCCAGATAACTCCTCGGCGGCCCTGATAACCTTTTTCTTTGATGCGACAGCAGCTGGAGTTGCCATCGATTTTCGTTTCTTTGCCACTGGCGATGGCGAGAAACGAACTTTTGTCTTGTTTCGACTTCTCTTCTCAAGTGAAGGAGACCTCGACTGTCTTGTTTCAGCACTAAAATGAGGATACATGAATGATAAGAGTGATAATCATTATTACCTTTCAGAAGTGCTAGCTCCAACATTGGCTTCTTCCATTTTAACTTCTGTGACTGGAAGCTCTTTCGAAGTTTTTGCTGGGGTTTTAGCCGGAGTTTTTGCTGGAGTCTTTACTTCTGTTTTAGCTGGTGTTTTCGCCACTGTTTTTGCTTGTGTCTTCGTAACAGTTTTTGAGCTTGTATTCGGTGCTGGTGTCGCATCAGATTTGGCGGAAGAAGTGTCTACTTTTGTTGTGTTCGCCGACGATTTTGAAGGTTTCGCTGGAGCTTTTGGTGTCTGTACAACATTTGCTTGAGATCTCCGGGTCACCCGAGTTGGAGATGTTGTATCGTCGACGTTGAGGTCGAGCTCCAAATCGAGTAAATCCATTTGGAATCCTGAGAGAATTTGAGAGATGTTTTGGAGGCGGAAGAACGAAAGGAAAGGAAAAGAGAGGTGCAAGAGCGCATGTTCTTTATCGATTTATAAGGCAATCATTGATTTTCTCTCCCTGGCACTAAAAATAGAAAAAAACTGTATTTGCAACATAATCATTTGGCGGAGTTCACCGTTTGTTTTCACCTCTGTTTGTATCATTGCGTCTGAGCAAACGTCGTTTTTTGAATGCTCGGAGATACTTTCTCGTTTCTTGTATTTCAAAATAATATAATTTATCGTTTTTTATGCTTAATTCAATAATTTCTGTCAAAATTTTTGTTTATAATAATGAAAGTGAAAGCCGAAAAAGAAAGGAAATGTTTACGCAGAAGTTCGACGAAAAAAATTCCTTGGCGCGTTTCTCGATGCGTTGACGCGCACAGTGTGCGTGTCAGTAATGAACCTCTTTTTAGTTTTTCTCGCAACATGAAAGCTCAACATGAAAGCTTTTCTACTTATAATGTTCTCAATGTGGCTTAAATTTTTAATTAGAAGCTTTAAAAAAAGAGTTTTGATAATTATAAGTGTGTTTCAGGTAACAAAATGCCTCCTCCGGCGCCGTTCGAGGGGCAAAAGAACAAATCACATAATGGTAATGTTATTTCGTGGAGAACACTCCCATTTATAACAATAAACATATTTTCAGTTCACAAGACTGGAGGAAAAGCGAAGAAGAAAAATGAAAAAGAGCCAAGAGTCAAGGGAAACAACCTGAAGGCATTCACGTTTCATTCTGCAGTTGCCGCTGGAAAGGCTATCCGAAGAGCTGCGGATCTCAATGAGAAGAAGAAGCATGTCCTAATGATGGACAGAAAACCTCTGGAAGCTCCACCGATCATCGTTGCTATTGTTGGACCAAGTAAAGTAGGAAAAACGACACTTCTTCGAGGACTTGTCAAATACTATCTTCGTGATGGTTTTGGAGAAATCAACGGACCAGTGACAATTGTTACTGGAAAGAAGCGTCGTGTTCAATTCATCGAGGTTACAAATGATATTAATCATATGATTGATATTGCTAAAGTCGCCGATTTGGTTCTTCTCATGGTTGATGCTTCATATGGCTTCGAAATGGAAACTTTTGAGTTTCTGAACATTTGTCAAGTTCATGGAATGCCTCGGATTATGGGCGTACTCAACCATTTGGATTTGTTAGATGGAATTTCACGTGTTAATAAAACGAAGAAGATTCTCAAACATCGCTTCTGGACAGAGCTTTATCAAGGTGCTAAGCTTTTCTATATGACCGGAATGGTCCACGGACAGTACAAATACAATGAAATTCATAATTTGACTCGATTTATTTCCGTCATGAAGTTCCGGCCAATGGTGTGGAAAGATGCTCATCCATATGTTCTTTGTGATCGTTTTGAGGACATTACAAATGTGGAAACACTTCGAACAGAACCTCTTGTAGATCGACACGTGGCTATGTATGGTTGGGTGCATGGAGCTCATCTGAAAAATCATTCATCGATTCATGTTCCCGGAGTTGGAGATATGAGAATCAGCAACGTAACGAGTCTGCCAGATCCATGTCCGTTACCGGATGAAATTAAGCGAAGAGCGTTAAACGAGAAAGAGAGAAAAGTGTATGCGCCGTTTTCGGGATTAGGAGGTGTCATTTATGATAAAGATGCAATTTATATTGAGTCAAAGAACGCTCATAATTTCAATGTGAGTTTTTCCCAAAGTAAAATCATTCTAAACCATACATTTCAGAGAAAGCGTGACACTCTCGTTGAAGCATTAGAAGGCGTCAAATCTGGAATCGATGAGAAACTCAAAAAGTCTTCATTGCAACTTCTCGGTGATTCTGTTGCTCTTGATATGGATGCAAAAGACGAATGGCCGGAGGAAGAAGACGTGGATGACGAAGAATTAGATGATGAAGAGGAAGAGTTTGAAGATGAAGAGGATATGGAAGATGAAGAAGATGATGGAGAAGAAGAAGAGGAAATCAAGAAAGAAACGGAGAATGAGTGGTCAAATCTTGCATCGAAAGCTATTGCTCAGTACCGCGAGTCTAAAAACGTGAAAGTCAATTGGATGAAATTGGTTTATGGAGGAGAGAAGGTGATGAAAGAGGAGAAGGAAGAGACAATCGATGATTTGTTCGTTGTTAGAAAACAAAACCAAAAGAGCGAAGACGATCAGGAAGATGGATTTGGCTATGGAATTCTTCCAGCAAGTTGCTCAACGAGTATGAATGACTGGAATTTAGAAGAAATGCGCCAATCAATCGCTGATTGTTTTGTCACTGGAAATTGGAGTGAAGAAGACGCCGAAGAAGATAAACTGAAGAAAGAGATTGGAAGTGATGATGAGGATGGAGACGATGACGAAGATGATGATGATATTGACGATGAGGAAGAAGAAGAAAGAGACGAGGAGGAGAATGAAGGCGTGAAAAAAGACGATGAAGATAAATCCAGGAAACAAAAACGTCTGGAAGCGAAGATTAAGTTAAAACAGAGATTTAATGATGATTATGATGAAACTTGCAAGTTCTACAATAAAGCGAAGAACGAGCTAACAGAACAATCGGATCTCAATCGACAAGTTTTCGAAGGAATGGATGAGGAGGAAAGAGAGAAGATTGAAGGATTCCGAGCAGGTCGATATGTCAGAATTGAGATTGAAAGTGTTCCGTGTGAATTCGTGAATCATTTTGATACAAGTGCGCCTTATATCGTCGGAGGTCTTCTTCCCGGAGAACAGAATATGGGTGTTGTACAGGCAAGAGTCAAGAGACATCGTTGGTTTGAGAGAACTCTGAAATCAAGAGATCCATTGATTATCAGCTGTGGTTGGAGAAGATTCCAGGTGAGAAATAAAAAATGTTAAAGGGATTCGTATCCATTTTCTTTTCAGACAATCGCCATCTACTCTGTCCAGGACCACAATATGCGTCTCCGTTTTCTCAAGTATACTCCTGAACACATGCATTGCCATGCTTCATTCTTCGGACCGATTTGTGCTCAGAACACTGGTCTTTTGGCTATTCAATCGATTGCTGACAAAACTCCAGGATATAGAATTGTGGCTACTGGAGGAGTTTTGGATCTTGACAAATCGACTCAAGTTGTCAAAAAGTTAAAATTGATCGGACATCCAGAGAAGATTTTCAAGAAGACTGCCTTTGTTAAAGGAATGTTCAATTCACCACTTGAAGTCGCTAAATTCGAAGGAGCCACGATTCGAACTGTTGCTGGTATTCGTGGACAAATCAAGAAGGCTATCAAAGCACCTGCTGGCGCTTTCCGTGCAACATTTGAAGACAAAATTCTAATGAGAGATATTGTTTTCCTCAGATCATGGGTTACTGTTCCGATTCCACGTTTCTACACTCCAATCTCTGATCATCTTCAAGCTGCTGCCGAGCCATGGGTTGGAATGCGTACTGTTGGTAAAATGCGCTCCGAACTGGGAATGGGACCACAACAGAACAAAGATTCCGACTATAAGCCAATTGTTCGCAAAGAATTCGAGTCGGCTCCAATCCATCTTCCACCAAAGCTACAGAAGAGTTTGCCGTTCAAGATGAAGCCAACTTATCAAGCAAGAGAGGAGAAGGAGAAGGATTCTTTAATTGCAAAGCATACAGCTGTGGTTTTGGAGCCAGAAGAGGCAAAGAGGGAGAGATTTATGGATATGTTGAAGACACTGAATCAGGTTGACTTGAAGAAACAAGAGAATATCAAGGAAGGATACAAAAAGAGAAAGGCTGAAGAGGTTTGATTCGTGATTTATGTTTCTAATTCGAAATTTGAATTTGCAGATGGCTGAAAGTGAAGCGAAACGAGAGAAGAGTATCAAGTCTCGTAAGAAGGACATCAGTAGAGTTCTATCGAAGAAAGAGCAAGCGAAGCTTCGTAAGGCTCTCGGAACAAGTGCAAGCAGCTCATAAATATCTATTGTTATCACTTTTTATTTGTTTTTCTTTATTGTTTTCTTTGTTATCAAATTACTGTTATCTGTTGCTTTTTGTTCAGTTTTTTCCTCATTTGTTCATTCTTCCCTTATAATAAATTCTATACTGAAGCATCTTATTTTTATCAGATTTGAATCAATTGAGGTTATCATTTGGAAAATATCTTTTTTTATTCAGAATCCCTTCACTTTTACTATCAATTTCTGATTCTTTCAGATGATCGGTCTAGAATCGTGGTTCGCGAACTTCTCGCAAATCTCGAGCCGTTGGATTACAGCTCAATCCCTGGCAGATATTCCGAGACCCCACGTGGAATATGCGATATTTGCCACGTTTAAGGCAGCTGAATTGATGAGTGTGTTAGGAGGATTGGTGGCACATCCAATCTATCGATGGCACCTCTCAAGAAAATTGAACCCGAAGACAATGACTCCAAATTCGGAGAAAATTATCAGAAATGCGTGCCGAAAGTTACAGGTTTGTATACTTTTTATATCTGAATTGAATTAAAATCTGCTTGTTTTCAGGGTCGTTTCCTTATTGCTGGTCTCGTTGCTGCTCCATTCCTCAGTCGTCTCGAAACTCATTTATCAGGCACCACAGAAAATGAGTTAAAGAACCGATGTTATTCGATCAGATGCAATTCGGAAACATTGTCATTGGTTAGCTTATTTTTCTATTATAACTTTATTAAAGTTGAATTTCAGGACCGTGCTGTTCTTGTGTGCGGATTCATTGGATGGTATTGGAGAAGATTCCAAGGAGCTGTGGATGGTGTGAACGTCGGAATTGCCTACGCAATGGTCAACAGTCAATTCATTGCTCCACGGACGTCACCAGTTCTCAAGAATAGTGTGGAGGAATCGGAACGATTTGAGAATGTGGAGGCAATGGAGGAATCAAAAACCAAATTGAACAAGTTTTTGGCTGAAAAGGATCGGGGGACAACTACAGTTTCTTCAACTTAAATTTCGTTTTTGTTTAGTTTTTTTTGTTCAGTTTCTTTGAGCGATTCTAATAAACTTGTATGAACATAAATTGAATCTTGTTCGAAAGTCCAAATAGTCACAACGGAACACTGGCAGATAATCTTCAACTGTTTTTGGACAATTTTAGAAGATTCCAAAGAATAAATAGTATAATTAAAATCACCAAAAATAGTAATTTCGTAGAAAAAAGAAATCAAAAACGTTTGAGTTCACGTTTAAAAAAACCACGTGAGATTTAGAATCATTGAAATGTCGATCCACGTGTCAGATTTATGCAGTTTTTGAGAAAAAGGGAGTACACATAGTTTTCTGCTGTTTTTTTTTTTTAACTTTTCTGAATTTACCGAGTTTTCCTTCAGTAATGCCACATAATACAAAAGGAGAAAAAGGAGAGGGACAAAGTGGTAAGTAGAAGATTGAAAAAAATTAGGAAGGTGTGTAGATTAGAGACTTCTAGATCTATTTCTGTACTTATAAGATCTTTTCGATTTTAAACAAGAAAGGAAGAAAAATAAATGGAGTGGTTCATTATTACAGATGAGAGACTTGGGAAGGAGATGGCCAAGTATCTCAAAGCAGCTCTCCAACATCTCGATGAAGGAGGGAAGATGAACAAAGAAAAAGAAGTCTACGAAAAGATGCAGAGCTTCAATCATCCGAAGATCAATGGAAAGGCAAGATCGACTGTTCATAAGAATCTCTCGAATCAGTAAGAAACGCATTTCCTCATGAAAAATAGTTTAAATTTTTAGTTGGAGAAACGTCGTAAAAAAGGAACTCGAGTGTGAGGATATACCCAAAGATTGGGATATTGATAGAGCCACGGCCGATGCAATCCTCTCTGCTAATTACTTTCCGAAAAAGCATTTGGTGAGTGAACGGAAGGAACAAATGGATTGGATTCGATCAAAGAAAGCGAAGAAAACGAATGAAGAGGATTCGAGTCAAGAGGAGGAGAAAGAAGGTGCGTCCAAGATTTGAGTTATTGAGGAAAGAGAAAAAAGAGCGCTGATTTTTGCCTATGAACACATAAGTTTCGACCGTATATTGTATTAAATAGAAAAATAGATTTGTCGAGAAGGCTCTTTCAGCCGATAAAGCTCGGTCGCGGCCACCTTCATTTTCTTATCGGCCGTGGCCGCGGCCGAGCTTTCTCAGCTGAAAGAGCCTTCTCGACAAAATTTTAAAATATTTTCATTGGGGCGAATTGGTTAGTTTCAATTTTTCGCAGGATTTCGGCGCATTTTTAATATGTAAATTTTCTATTTCCAGACAAACCAGAAAAGAAGAAAAGAAAGAAGACATCAGGTGCTGACGCAGCCGCTGCTGTTGCTGCGGACATAATCCACAACAGCGACAAGGGCAGTTCGAATGATGACGACGACGACGAAAAACCTGAAACAGTCGAGCAGAATGGCATGCTGTCGGCGGGAATGGGCAAGCTCGTGTTGGACAAGGATCTCGAGAAAAGCGAGGAGCAACGTCTTGACATGCTTCACAATTTCTTCATGAAAGCCAAAGAAGAAGGTATTTGTTTTTGAATGATTTATCTTAACTTAACGACTCGATTACAGGTCGTATTTCGGACGCCAAAGGACAAACTGGATTGCGTGACGAGGCTGAGCGACTTGAACTGAAGCAAAAAGCTTCGCTTCTTCTCGCCAACGTTTTGTTCGATGCTAAGCTAGTCTCGGATAAACAAATTCAAGCCCATCGCAATCTTTTGCTCCGTTTCACTTTGAACGATAAGAAAGCTCAGCGTTACCTGTTGGGAGGAATCGAACAAGTGATCCACAAGCACGAGAGCGAACTTCTCTCCAAATCAGCACGCATCATCAAGTCACTTTACGACTCGGATGTCTGTGAAGAGGAGTCTCTCTTATCATGGGGAGATAAGGTAAGAAGATCCGAAATAAAGTTGTGCAACAGTTCTATTTTAGCCGTCCAGCAAGTACGTTTCGAAGTCCTTTGCCAAAAAGATCATCGAGCAAGCACAACCAGTCATTGCAGCGTTTAAATTGTTGAAGGAAGTTGAAGAGGAAACTGAGGAAGAATCTGATGACGATATCGCGGTAAGAGTAGTCTATAATCTTTCCCTAATCATTGCAAGACATTTTTTCAGTTCGGAGGAGACGTGAAAGAGAGTGAATTCCTTCGTCAACAGAGAGAGAAAGCCGCCAGAGAAGAACAACAAAAGGCTGCCAGCGCTGCTAAGCCAACGAACGGAGCAGCTGCAGCCGACGACGATGAAGACTTGGATATCGATGACATTTAATTGTATAGTTGCTTAAACTTTTTTCCTTTTTTGTGAGCCATTCAATTATTTCTGACCCTTTCGGCGAATCCCAAAGAAACTTCTTTATTGCTTTTTGTTTTCTAACAAGCATCTATTGGTTTCTGTCTTCTCCTTCTCTATTCTCTTTCCCCAAGCTGTTTCCTGTCCACAAAACAATTAATGTAATTATTCGGGATAAAGTACACCCTGTCTTTTGTGAATGAAGTTTATTGAGAGATTTCGCTTGTTCCGTGCATAACATGATCTTGTTGAGGCAGTTCAGTATTCAGGATGAAACGACTAGTGCGTAGTTCAATTATGATCATTTTTCAAGAATGGGTACTCGGAGGATCCGTCGGGATGATGGAGACTTTACTCTTTTCTTTCGTAAAGTCAGCCCGTTTTCCAATCATCATCCCGTGGAGTTTGACTGTGAAGAGGCTATAACCTTCGAAGATCTCAAACGTTTCTGTTGTACAGAACAGTATTATATGTAAGTTCTGAGATAGAAAAAACATAATTATTTATTTACAACAGGTATAATAAAGCTATGATGACAAAAGACCAAAAATTGATGACGGCGATACTGAATTCGGATAGTCCACGAGAAATGAAAGCAATGTGTTCGAGAGGGAATTTAAGAGGATGGAGTGATGAGCAGTGAGTATTGAGATTATTTGAATGATGAAAAAATAATGTTTTAACGTTCAGATGGGACGGGCACAAGATGACAGTGATGGATTTGGGAAGTTTCGCCAAATACGACGCGGCTGTTCACCTACGTTATGCTCTTTTCCTCACAATGGGCAGCAAACTTGTCGAGTGCAATCCATATGACAACATATGGGGAATCGGTTTGTTTCTTTTTTTGCTGGACATGATGGAATATTTTGGATTCACAGGAAAAGATTTGCAAGCTGCCGAAAGAGGATCGCTGGACACTGGTGAAAACTTGTTGGGAAAAATTTTAGATTTGACCCGAGACAAAATGTGGGAGAGACACGCTTATGGGTTAGTTAAGACTTCGCAATATTCAAGCTTACTAGGGAACAGCCACAAATTAAGACGAGCTTTTAAGATGTGTTCTATGTCATTCGAAAGCTGAAAAACAAATGATCACGAAAGCGAGCGCAGAGGAATAGTACCGTGATCAAGACGTTTTCAGTGTTCGAATGAGCAATAACATGTGGCAGAATCTCGTGTACTAACCACTCTCTAGTTAGACAAGCGTCAAATTTAGTTTCTCAAATTATATTGCAAAACATCTCTTGCCTTTCAGATCGAGGTGAAAACAGACAGGGATTACATGATGAAAGCGATGAAGCAAGTCGACCTTTTGTACAAAGCAAGATTTCAGGCTTGTATACTTTTTATATCTGAAACGAATTAAAATCTGTTTGTTTTCAGGGTCGTTTCCTTATTGCTGGTCTTGTTGCTGCTCCATTCCTCAGTCGTCTCGAAACTCATTTATCAGGCACCACGGAAAATGAGCTGAAGAACCGATTTTATTCGATTAGATGCAATTCGGAAACATTGTCATTGGTTGGTTTATTTTTCTATTATAACTTCATGAATTATATTCAATTTGAATTTCAGGACCGTGCTGTACTTGTGTGCGGATTCATTGGATGGTATTGGAGAAGATTTCAAGGAGCTGTGGATGGAGTAAATGTCGGAATCGCCTACGCAATGGTCAACAGCCAATTCATTGCTCCACGGACGTCACCAGTTCTCAAGAATAGTGTGGAGGAGTCGGAACGATTTGAAAATGTGGAGGCAATGGAGGAATCAAAAACCAAATTGAACAAGTTTTTGGCTGAAAAGGATCGGGAGACAACTACAGTTTCTTCAACTTAAATTTCGTTTCTGTTTAGTTTTTTTGTAGTTGTCTTAAGAGATTCTAATAAACTTATATGAACATAAATTGATTCTTGCTCGAAATTCCAAATAGTCTCAACTGATCTGAAAATGTACACGGGATTAAATATGGAATGATAAGTTTAAATAGGAAGATTTCATAGAACGATGAAGGTAGAAGACGGGAATGAGGAATTCAATAGTCTGTGTAAGGCGTTCAATACACGAATTCTTATTTTCAAGCCCGTAAGTTTCTCTTGTTATCCAAACTTTCTTGTTTCTATATTTTTCTATATATCAGAAGGTCCCATAGGCCTATGGCAGACTATGGGGACCATACCTTGACTTCTGAATATCCTAGTGCCATCGGCTTACCCATTCTTCCACTAAAACTCTCTTAAAATGGTTATATGTTAATTGAAATATTTACTCTAGACAAATGAAAAGAAATTTATTGGAGAACGAACTATCAGAGGGAAGATTCAAGTATGATGGTCGCTCATCTGTAAACATCTTCAAACGAGCTTATGACCACAATGATCACATCGTGTCTCCTTGTTTTGACGATTTCCTGCATGGCGGGACCTCATGTATTCTGTCCGCTTTTCTTTGTCAGTTGGCCATTCTGCCAATTTCAGGATTCGTTCTCCGGATCCGTCTTTCAGGTACTCTCCACTCTTCAATACCTCCTGTACCTTAATCCAACTGAAAAACGGAATATTCTAGTTCAGGGAAACGAAAAATTAACTCACGTCTTTCGGAGACGACTTTTTTTTGTGTCATTTGATAGCACATCTATGAGTGGGTCTCCCTCTTCAATCATCTTTTTGTATATTTCCGACAATACGATCCGTTCGTTCTCATTTCTTCCCCCAGACTTTTCATCAATAGTTTTCATCTGATTTTTCAACAAATCTATCATCTTTTCCATTGCTGATGAATCTATAAAATGGGAAAACCCATTGTGATTCTCATAATTTCTCGTTCGTTTTCTATATCATTTCTCTGAACCTTAAACTCACAATCAAGTTGACGCCCGCTCATTATAAAAACTTTGACAATAACCAATATTGTAATCTAGAAACCGAGAAATGAATTGCGATTTCAATTTTTTCTGAATAAAAAAGAAAGTGGCAAATTAAAAACTCCCGTGAACTTTTTGGAAACAGAAAATTGGAAAATAATGTGATGCAAAACTTGATGGTACAAAAACACGCTTATGATATTTTTTAACGTCGATCCAGAAACAAACTAAAGATTATTGCACGGAAAAAAACCCAAAACACGTGGCACCCCCAGAAACCTAACGCCATGACATTCCACATTGTTCAATGGACCGTCCATGTTTTCGGACACTTCGAGAAGGATCAGTTCTGGAATTTCTCGAATATTCTTCGTGTCTACCTCGGATGTCAGTTGATTGGATTATTTGGCCGTTGTGGATTCGCTCTTGGAGCTTTTATAGTTGTTTTTGAGCGATTAGTGGGATAAGAACAGCTAGTTACTTCGCCGCCAAATGTTTTATTTTCAGATCGAATGATCAGAATGAAGGCACTGTCGTTGATTGCATTTGGCTAAAAAGATTCTTTCGAGCAAGATTTGATGGCTCACCCTCCGATGTCAAATAACTTATTTTCGAAGATTCTTTTCATGAAAGATTATTGAAGAATCGACGCAGAGATGGTTCCTGTTAGTAATGAGCCGTGTCTGCAGATAATTCAGTGAATTCTAGCGTTTTTCAGATGTTACTTATAGTTACTGCGCCTCTCTTTCTCTCTCACTCTCTCTTCTGTATCATTCCAAAACAAAAAGCTTTTAAAATGATCGTTCCGCTCTCGGTCTCTCCGATGGTTCTCTACTGAAGATTTGGGTCTCCAATAGATCCTCACCCCTGCGCCTCTCTTTCTCTCTCACTATCTCTCTCTTCTGTATCATTCCAAAATGTAAAGCTTTTAAATTGATCGTTACTCTCTCGGTCTCTCCGATGGTTCTCTACTGAAGATTTGGGTCTCCAATAGATCCCCACCCCTGCGCCTCTCTTTCTCTCTCACTATCTCTCTCTTCTGTATCATCCCAAAACAAAAAGCTTTTAAATTGATCGTTACTCTCTCGGTCTCTCCGATGGTTCTCTACTGAAGATTTGGGTCTCCAATAGATCCTCACCCCTGCGCCTCTCTTTCTCTCTCACTATCTCTCTCTTCTGTATCATTCCAAAATGTAAAGCTTTTAAATTGATCGTCCCACTCTCGGTCTCTCCGATGGTTCTCTACTGAAGATTTGGGTCTCCAATAGATCCCCACCCCTGCGCCTCTCTTTCTCTCTCACTATCTCTCTCTTCTGTATCATTCCAAAATGTAAAGCTTTTAAATTGATCGTTACTCTCTCGGTCTCTCCGATGGTTCTCTACTGAAGATTTGGGTCTCCAATAGATCCCCACCCCTGCGCCTCTCTTTCTCTCTCACTATCTCTCTCTTCTGTATCATCCCAAAACAAAAAGCTTTTAAATTGATCGTTACTCTCTCGGTCTCTCCGATGGTTCTCTACTGAAGATTTGGGTCTCCAATAGATCCTCACCCCTGCGCCTCTCTTTCTCTCTCACTATCTCTCTCTTCTGTATCATTCCAAAATGTAAAGCTTTTAAATTGATCGTCCCACTCTCGGTCTCTCCGATGGTTCTCTACTGAAGATTTGGGTCTCCAATAGATCCTCACCTCTGCGCCTCTCTTTCTCTCTCACTATCTCTCTCTTCTGTATCATTCCAAAATGTAAAGCTTTTAAATTGATCGTCCCACTCTCGGTCTCTCCGATGGTTCTCTACTGAAGATTTGGGTCTCCAATAGATCCCCACCCCTGCGCCTCTCTTTCTCTCACTATCTCTCTCTTCTGTATCATTCCAAAACAAAAAGCTTTTAAATTGATCGTCCCGCTCTCGGTCTCTCCGATGGCTCTCGGTCTCTCCGATGGTTCTTTACTGAAGATTTGGGTCTCCAATAGATCCTCACCCCTGCGCCTCTCTTTCTCTCTCACTATCTCTCTCTTCTGTATCATTCCAAAATGTAAAGCTTTTAAATTGATCGTTACTCTCTCGGTCTCTCCGATGGCTCTCTACTGAAGATTTGGGTCTCCAATAGATCCCCACCCCTGCGCCTCTCTTTCTCTCTCACTATCTCTCTCTTCTGTATCATTCCAAAATGTAAAGCTTTCAAATTGATCGTCCCACTCTCGGTCTCTCCGATGGTTCTCTACTGAAGATTTGGGTCTCCAATAGATCCCCACCCCTGCGCCTCTCTTTCTCTCACTATCTCTCTCTTCTGTATCATTCCAAAACAAAAAGCTTTTAAATTGATCGTCCCGCTCTCGGTCTCTCCGATGGCTCTCGGTCTCTCCGATGGTTCTCTACTGAAGATTTGGGTCTCCAATAGATCCTCACCCCTGCGCCTCTCTTTCTCTCTCACTATCTCTCTCTTCTGTATTGTGGAAGGCTGGTGCTTCAGGCGCCTTCCTGTTTCATCCTTATATCAAGATCTCGTACTTGTATATGATAAGGTTTATTATAGTTGAGTAAATAATGAAGGAATAAGTAATAAGGGTTAATGGGTAATGGTTAAGATAAGAGTCTGTCCTTAGTCGGTCTACATGACTAAGGCGGATCCAGCTAGACTGAAGAAGACGGGCACCACACCCAACTCCTGGGAGCCAGTGGGCGGAGCTAGTCTCCTCCGTCCTCCTTCTAGTGAGAATGACGCGAGCCGAGAGAGCGTGTAAAAGGAGAGACCAGGCTCTATAATAGAGGATGGTCCTGTCCGTTCACAGTATCATTCCAAAATGTAAAGCTTTTAAATTGATCGTTACTCTCTCGGTCTCTCCGATGGCTCTCTACTGAAGATTTGGGTCTCCAATAGATCCCCACCCCTGCGCCTCTCTTTCTCTCTCACTATCTCTCTCTTCTGTATCATTCCAAAATGTAAAGCTTTCAAATTGATCGTCCCGCTCTCGGTCTCTCCGATGGCTCTCGGTCTCTCCGATGGTTCTCTACTGAAGATTTGGGTCTCCAATAGATCCCCACCCCTGCGCCTCTCTTTCTCTCTCACTATCTCTCTCTTCTGTATCATTCCAAAATGTAAAGCTTTTAAATTGATCGTTACTCTCTCGGTCTCTCCGATGGCTCTCTACTGAAGATTTGGGTCTCCAATAGATCCCCACCCCTGCGCCTCTCTTTCTCTCTCACTATCTCTCTCTTCTGTATCATTCCAAAATGTAAAGCTTTCAAATTGATCGTCCCGCTCTCGGTCTCTCCGATGGCTCTCGGTCTCTCCGATGGTTCTCTACTGAAGATTTGGGTCTCCAATAGATCCCCACCCCTGCGCCTCTCTTTCTCTCACTATCTCTCTCTTCTGTATCATTCCAAAATGTAAAGCTTTTAAATTGATCGTTACTCTCTCGGTCTCTCCGATGGCTCTCTACTGAAGATTTGGGTCTCCAATAGATCCCCACCCCTGCGCCTCTCTTTCTCTCTCACTATCTCTCTCTTCTGTATCATTCCAAAATGTAAAGCTTTCAAATTGATCGTCCCGCTCTCGGTCTCTCCGATGGCTCTCGGTCTCTCCGATGGTTCTCTACTGAAGATTTGGGTCTCCAATAGATCCCCACCCCTGCGCCTCTCTTTCTCTCTCACTATCTCTCTCTTCTGTATCATTCCAAAATGTAAATCTTTCAAATTGATCGTCCCGCTCTCGGTCTCTCCGATGGCTCTCGGTCTCTCCGATGGTTCTCTACTGAAGATTTGGGTCTCCAATAGATCCCCACCCCTGCGCCTCTCTTTCTCTCTCACTATCTCTCTCTTCTGTATCATTCCAAAACAAAAAGCTTTTAAATTGATCGTTACTCTCTCGGTCTCTCCGATGGTTCTCTACTGAAGATTTGGGTCTCCAATAGATCCCCACCCCTGCGCCTATCTTTCTCTCTCACTATCTCTCTCTTCTGTATCATTCCAAAACAAAAAGCTTTTAAATTGATCGTCCCGCTCTCGGTCTCTCCGATGGCTCTCGGTCTCTCCGATGGTTCTCTACTGAAGATTTGGGTCTCCAATAGATCCCCACCCCTGCGCTTCTCTTTCTCTCCCTATCTCTCTCTTCTGTATCATTCCAAAACAAAAAGCTTTTAAATTGATCGTCCCGCTCTCGGTCTCTCCGATGGCTCTCGGTCTCTCCGATGGTTCTCTACTGAAGATTTGGGTCTCCAATAGATCCCCACCCCTGCGCCTCTCTTTCTCTCTCACTATCTCTCTCTTCTGTATCATTCCAAAACAAAAAGCTTTTAAATTGATCGTTACTCTCTCGGTCTCTCCGATGGTTCTCTACTGAAGATTTGGGTCTCCAATAGATCCCCACCCCTGCGCCTATCTTTCTCTCTCACTATCTCTCTCTTCTGTATCATTCCAAAACAAAAAGCTTTTAAATTGATCGTCCCGCTCTCGGTCTCTCCGATGGTTCTCTACTGAAGATTTGGGTCTCCAATAGATCCCCACCCCTGCGCCTCTCTTTCTCTCACTATCTCTCTCTTCTGTATCATTCCAAAACAAAAAGCTTTTAAATTGATCGTCCCGCTCTCGGTCTCTCCGATGGTTCTCTACTGAAGATTTGGGTCTCCAATAGATCCCCACCCCTGCGCCTCTCTTTCTCTCACTATCTCTCTCTTCTGTATCATTCCAAAATGTAAAGCTTTCAAATTGATCGTCCCACTCTCGGTCTCTCCGATGGTTCTCTACTGAAGATTTGGGTCTCCAATAGATCCCCACCCCTGCGCCTCTCTTTCTCTCACTATCTCTCTCTTCTGTATCATTCCAAAACAAAAAGCTTTTAAATTGATCGTTACTCTCTCGGTCTCTCCGATGGTTCTCTACTGAAGATTTGGGTCTCCAATAGATCCCCACCCCTGCGCCTATCTTTCTCTCTCACTATCTCTCTCTTCTGTATCATTCCAAAACAAAAAGCTTTTAAATTGATCGTTACTCTCTCGGTCTCTCCGATGGTTCTCTACTGAAGATTTGGGTCTCCAATAGATCCCCACCCCTGCGCCTATCTTTCTCTCTCACTATCTCTCTCTTCTGTATCATTCCAAAACAAAAAGCTTTTAAGAACGTCTACGTTACATTTTTGATCACAGGCCTACAGGGCATGGTAACAAAATGGCCGAACTTGTCTGGCTGATCTATAAAGTTTATGTATGAACTCATGAGGGGTCCTAAGTACAAAAGTAGTATTACGGTTAGGCTCCGCCCACTTGTTCCAGAGAAAAATCGAAAAATCGATAATTTTTCATATTTTTTCCTGTAAGAGATAACCTCAAAATCTAAACGTACATCAACTAAGGGTACATTTTTGACCATTTTTAGTAACTTTAAGAAAATTTGACTTCCCTCCTTCAAGGCGAAATTTTCAAAAATCTTCCAAAAGTAGTGATTTTTTACACTGATGACGTCATAGCCGGCCAGGTTCCACACATGACATGTGGTTTGAATTCATAAATTAATTCTAACATATACTGGGTACAAAATAGTTCAGGTCCGGTCTAGAATCTATTGACCCATTCGAGGTTTTTAGAGCAAAGTTTGTGCTCTGTTTATCAAAAACGCATGTATACCTATACATGGTTGGGAATTTCAAAATCTTAGAATCTTCTGAAAATTTATTTACATGATGTAATAGAGTTGTCTGACATGCCCATAAAGTATCAGGCCCTTTCGCCTCTCCTTCCCACTACAGTACCCCTTTGTTCATATTTTTATATGTCAACTTCAAGAGATCGTAACTCCGTTCAAAATAAACTAATCTATTCGGTTTTTTGATCAAATTGTAGGCCAAAAAGTGAACTGCAATACTATCATTGCACCAAAACCAGAAAACTAGAAACAACCTACGAAAATCTTGAATCAGAAGTTCGAAAGTTTTTTTAGCTGTCCAATGTGCTATATAGCGCGAAATGGGTGCTAAACAAGGTAAATCATCTTCTTTAAAATATATTTTTTATCATCAGGAATGACCAACCAGTTTTAAAACGATTTCTATCAAATTTCTGTCAATTCCCATAACTTCTAGGAATCAGTTGTATTAAATCCGAGCAATGTATAGTGTTATATAATAACGAGTACAGAACATTGAGAGACTGAAAGAATAGGGCTGTAATTATTTTTCGATACTCTCAGGAGAAAGGATACCCAAAGAAAATTGAATTTCACTGGACTCCGCTCATTAACTCGGTGAAAATACAAAAAAATAGCACAAAAAACCTTCGAATTGCTGATTCAAGATTTTCGTAGGTTGTTTCTAGTTTTCTGGTTTTGGTGCAATGATAGTATTGCAGTTCATTTTTTGGCCTACAATTTGATCAAAAAACCGAATAGATTAGTTTATTTTGAACGGAGTTACGATCTCTTGAAGTTGACATATAAAAATATGAACAAAGGGGTACTGTAGTGGGAAGGAGAGGCGAAAGGGCCTGATACTTTATGGGCATGTCAGACAACTCTATTACATCATGTAAATAAATTTTCAGAAGATTCTGAGATTTTGAAATTCCCAACCATGTATAGGTATACATGCGTTTTTGATAAACAGAGCACAAACTTTGCTCTAAAAATCTCGAATGGGTCAATAGATTCTAGACCGGACCTGAACTATTTTGTACCCAGTATATGTTAGAATTAATTTATGAATTCAAACCACATGTCATGTGTGGAACCTGGCCGGCTATGACGTCATCAGTGTAAAAAACCACTACTTTTGGAAGATTTTTGAAAATTTCGCCTTGAAGGAGGGAAGTCAAATTTTCTTAAAGTTACTAAAAATGGTCAAAAATGTACCCTTAGTTGATGTACGTTTAGATTTTGAGGTTATCTCTTACAGGAAAAAATATGAAAAATTATCGATTTTTCGATTTTTCTCTGGAACAAGTGGGCGGAGCCTAACCGTAATACTACTTTTGTACTTAGGACCCCTCATGGGTTCATACATAAACTTTATAGATCAGCCAGACAAGTTCGGCCGTTTTGTTGCTATCGGTTGTCGCGTTTGTAACGCACGCGTTCTTAAATTGATCGTCCCGCTCTCGGTCTCTCCGATGGTTCTCTACTGAAGATTTGGGTCTCCAATAGATCCCCACCCCTGCGCCTCTCTTTCTCTCACTATCTCTCTCTTCTGTATCATTCCAAAACAAAAAGCTTTTAAATTGATCGTTACTCTCTCGGTCTCTCCGATGGTTCTCTACTGAAGATTTGGGTCTCCAATAGATCCCCACCCCTGCGCCTATCTTTCTCTCTCACTATCTCTCTCTTCTGTATCATTCCAAAACAAAAAGCTTTTAAATTGATCGTTACTCTCTCGGTCTCTCCGATGGTTCTCTACTGAAGATTTGGGTCTCCAATAGATCCCCACCCCTGCGCCTATCTTTCTCTCTCACTATCTCTCTCTTCTGTATCATTCCAAAACAAAAAGCTTTTAAATTGATCGTCCCGCTCTCGGTCTCTCCGATGGTTCTCTACTGAAGATTTGGGTCTCCAATAGATCCCCACCCCTGCGCCTCTCTTTCTCTCACTATCTCTCTCTTCTGTATCATTCCAAAACAAAAAGCTTTTAAATTGATCGTTACTCTCTCGGTCTCTCCGATGGTTCTCTACTGAAGATTTGGGTCTCCAATAGATCCCCACCCCTGCGCCTCTCTTTCTCTCTCACTATCTCTCTCTTCTGTATCATTCCAAAACAAAAAGCTTTTAAATTGATCGTTACTCTCTCGGTCTCTCCGATGGTTCTCTACTGAAGATTTGGGTCTCCAATAGATCCCCACCCCTGCGCCTATCTTTCTCTCTCACTATCTCTCTCTTCTGTATCATTCCAAAATGTAAAGCTTTTAAATTGATCGTCCCGCTCTCGGTCTCTCCGATGGTTCTCTACTGAAGATTTGGGTCTCCAATAGATCCCCACCCCTGCGCCTCTCTTTCTCTCACTATCTCTCTCTTCTGTATCATTCCAAAACAAAAAGCTTTTGAATTGATCGTCCCGCTCTCGGTCTCTCCGATGGTTCTCTACTGAAGATTTGGGTCTCCAATAGATCCCCACCCCTGCGCCTCTCTTTCTCTCACTATCTCTCTCTTCTGTATCATTCCAAAACAAAAAGCTTTTAAATTGATCGTCCCGCTCTCGGTCTCTCCGATGGCTCTCGGTCTCTCCGATGGTTCTCTACTGAAGATTTGGGTCTCCAATAGATCCCCACCCCTGCGCCTCTCTTTCTCTCTCACTATCTCTCTCTTCTGTATCATTCCAAAACAAAAAGCTTTTAAATTGATCGTTACTCTCTCGGTCTCTCCGATGGTTCTCTACTGAAGATTTGGGTCTCCAATAGATCCCCACCCCTGCGCCTCTCTTTCTCTCTCACTATCTCTCTCTTCTGTATCATTCCAAAATGTAAAGCTTTTAAATTGATCGTCCCGCTCTCGGTCTCTCCGATGGTTCTCTACTGAAGATTTGGGTCTCCAATAGATCCCCACCCCTGCGCCTCTCTTTCTCTCACTATCTCTCTCTTCTGTATCATTCCAAAACAAAAAGCTTTTGAATTGATCGTCCCGCTCTCGGTCTCTCCGATGGTTCTCTACTGAAGATTTGGGTCTCCAATAGATCCCCACCCCTGCGCCTCTCTTTCTCTCACTATCTCTCTCTTCTGTATCATTCCAAAACAAAAAGCTTTTAAATTGATCGTCCCGCTCTCGGTCTCTCCGATGGCTCTCGGTCTCTCCGATGGTTCTCTACTGAAGATTTGGGTCTCCAATAGATCCCCACCCCTGCGCCTCTCTTTCTCTCTCACTATCTCTCTCTTCTGTATCATTCCAAAACAAAAAGCTTTTAAATTGATCGTTACTCTCTCGGTCTCTCCGATGGTTCTCTACTGAAGATTTGGGTCTCCAATAGATCCTCACCCCTGCGCCTCTCTTTCTCTCTCACTATCTCTCTCTTCTGTATCATTCCAAAATGTAAAGCTTTTAAATTGATCGTCCCGCTCTCGGTCTCTCCGATGGTTCTCTACTGAAGATTTGGGTCTCCAATAGATCCCCACCCCTGCGCCTCTCTTTCTCTCACTATCTCTCTCTTCTGTATCATTCCAAAACAAAAAGCTTTTAAATTGATCGTCCCGCTCTCGGTCTCTCCGATGGCTCTCGGTCTCTCCGATGGTTCTCTACTGAAGATTTGGGTCTCCAATAGATCCCCACCCCTGCGCCTCTCTTTCTCTCACTATCTCTCTCTTCTGTATCATTCCAAAACAAAAAGCTTTTAAATTGATCGTCCCGCTCTCGGTCTCTCCGATGGCTCTCGGTCTCTCCGATGGCTCTCGGTCTCTCCGATGGTTCTCTACTGAAGATTTGGGTCTCCAATAGATCCTCACCCCTGCGCCTCTCTTTCTCTCTCTCTCTATCAGTGTGCTGAGATCAGTACTCCCAATGGACATACCTGCATAATACTTGTTCCTTATCACACTGCTACCTTCCAATCACTGTGCCATCGAATAAGCTATTTCCATTGTTCGGCTGGGTGATAACATCCATCATCAGGGATCCATATCAGAGACCAATGAGTCGATCGTTGTCTTCTTCGCTCGGTTGTAGCACATCTGAAATTTACAGAGAGTTAAACAGGACACTAGTTTAAATAAGAAGGTTTCATAGACCGATAAAGGTAGAGGAAGGCTATGAAAAAAATCAATAACATGTGTAGACGTTCAAATGAAACAGTCTGTACAAGAGACAAAATGAAATGAGGGACCATCTCATGGCAGTAAAGGGATGAGAGAATGAGAATATCGTCTCCTTCATGAGTTTGTACACTACATCCGCGCGCGTGCAGACGGAGCGCGTCTGCTCCTGGGAAGAATTGGAGCGTCTCAAGGATAGACTATGCATAAGAAAAGTCGATAAATTAAGGGGTATTCTAAAAAATCAGTTCAAAAGTATAGGAAAGAAAAATGGCTGGGAAACCTAGAACTTTGATTGAAAATATTTCAGATGATTATCAGAGATGGAAAAGATTGGGGAGACAGTGATCCAAACGTTGATATTCTCTCCAAAACTAAAGAAAATACCAATTGAGCGAGAGTGAGTGAGTGAGGGTAGCTGGGGTAAAGGGAAAGGGATGGTGCCAAATTAATCAATAATTTGTTTGAGACTGGAGAGAGGGAGACGGCCGAATAGAGAACAAAAAAAAAGAAGGAATGAGGATTTCTGTAGTGGTGTGCCTCCTTTTATACTCATCAGTCAGTTTCAACGCAGCGTCCTTTCTCCTGGGAAAAAAGAGCGCGTCTCAAGGCAAACCCCTTCTCCAACAATGAGAATCGATTGGTTATAATTTTATGTGTGAAAGAATGGCAACAGACAAACTGTTATCTGAAAATGGGCCTTCAAACTATTGATACTGTTTGACTGTAACAATTTTTTTCTAGCGTGGCATTGGCACTATGTTCGGAAAAACTCTCGAAATGTATTTATTCTCAAGAACTGTTATTATATCGGAAAAACTCCTGGAATTTTAACCAGAATTCTCATGAAAAAACCCAGTAACCGAAACACTTGAAAAATTGGAGTTTAAATTTTTCTAGAACTAAATTTGACCGCTTTTTACCAAAACTTAAGAGAAAAAAAATCTAAAATTTCTAAAGGAACCACTTTTTGAAGCGTGTGAAAATGCGTGAATTGATTCGAAAAATGGCTTGAAAAATAGAAGTCAACCTTCTAATCAAAGCACACCTGCAATATAAAGACACCCTCAGAAGATCTTTGAAAAATAGGTGCTCATGGGCTTCAATTACAGGATTTACGGAACCCACATTTTTGATTTGACTTCATCTCATTTTTCCAGCTTTCATTCAAATAAACGGACTGGAAATTGTATCCGGCGATAATATGGATGGATGAAAGTGTTGTTGCTCTTGATAACATGACAACTGAGCTTCATTTAACGCATTTAATGTGATGTTTTACCCAAAAAATCGAACAAAAATCGTTTTTGTAAAAAAAATTGTGAGAGTATCTCAATTCATAAGTCAGAAACTTTATTGTGGATTTCAAAATATTTACTTTTTTTCGAGCGAGATCAAATCAACCTGTCTACTTTAAACGAGGTTATTCTATTTTCAGGATCCTTGTGCACAAAATGAATCACTTGTCTCCTCAGAACTTTCAAGAATATCCGATTTCAGAATACCTAAAATAAGCTTGAAACCACTTAATTGTCATCAGACATTACTCAGTACCAGAGATCATCTCTCTCTTTTTTTTGAGGCATCGACGACTACATGAAATATCATAAAACAGAATAGTAAGTTTTCAGCAGATCCATTCTAAACTAGTGAGCCGCTTTTTAATACACCACGGATTGGCATTTGTGTCGGTCACGGTCTTTTTTTTTTAGAAAAAAAAGTGTTTTTCCCAGTGAAAAAAAATTATTTTTTATTTCACGTGATGAAATAATTATAGCTCTAAAGAACGTTCATACGTGGTTGGAAACAGTTGGAAGTTTTATACGAAAATACTGTATCCACGTGACAATTCAATTTTGTCATCATTTGTTTCAAATGTTCTCAAATTGGAAAAAAGAAGAGATTTCAATTTTATCAGGATAATCATAAATGTAAGTTTTAACATAAATGATTGTTTTATTTTGAAATGTAATCTTTTATTTTTTTTTCACGGAAAACAAAACGAGACCGAATATGGAGAAAGCAGACACAAAATGGCGGAAAAAGGATGGAAAAGGAAGAAGCTATGGATAAACCTTGCCTACTCTCAAAAGTGAGTTTATGTTAATGGGTTGAGAATATCTGAAAAATGAAACAGGGGACTTTTTTCAACAGAAATGAATAGAATACAATCAAGAAAAATGAGAATCAAAATAGATTT
This sequence comes from Caenorhabditis doughertyi, assembly GCA_963572265.1. Taxonomy (NCBI): domain Eukaryota; kingdom Metazoa; phylum Nematoda; class Chromadorea; order Rhabditida; family Rhabditidae; genus Caenorhabditis; species Caenorhabditis doughertyi. Next base: position 770,490 of record OY751557.1, read on the forward strand.
CCCCATTTTATAGATTCATCAGCAATAGAAACGATGATGAGTTTATTGAAAAATGAGATGAAAACTATTGATGAAAAGTCTGAAAGAACAAATGATAACGAACCAGAACGAATCGTATTAACAGAAGTAAACGAAAAGATGATTGAGAAGGGGGACCCACTTAAAGATGGGCTATCGCATGACACAAAGAAAAGTCGTCTCCGAAAGACGTGAGATAATTTGTCATTTCCCTGAACGAAAATATTCCGTTTTTCAGTTGAAATAAGGTGCGAGAGATGATGAAGAGTGGAGAGTATCTGGAATATGGAACAGGAGGCGAATTCTGAAATTGGCTGACGGAATATATGCGGTCCCGCCATCCAGCAAATCGTTCACAGCTGATGCCTCAAGTGACAGAAGAGAGCAAAATTCCGTTAGATTCGGTGAGCGTGCGATAGAAAACAAAGTTAAAGTGAAGTGATAGGTAAACAGCCTCCACTCGATTCAGTGTCTTGTTCTGGGTTACTGTAGTTTCGTTGTGGAAAGACATTTGTTTGGTCATCTGGAAGTATTGAAATGAAGTTAGAGTTCTATTTGGAACTTTTTTTAGAAAGTTATTGTAAACAATAGGATAAAATCAGTTTAATAGAAACGGAAATGTATTTTTCCGTGAGTTTTGACCGGCCTTGAACTCGGAAACACGGCGAATTTCTATTGTTTTTGTTCTCGTGAGAAAATAATAATATTTTTTCTTCATTTCCCGATAACCCAACTCTGAGTACAACAACTTCCGCTCATAATCTGACAGACATGGAGGATAAACCCGTTATGAAACGTAGGTTCAATAAAGTTAGCATAGAATCATGAGCATATGTTTTTTTCAGCCTCTCCCCATTTGGAAGCACGAGAGGGCGCTCTACAAATGGCTGCTTTGAATCGATTCAAAGTCAGAGAAGTGCTTTATGAGATGGATCAAAAGATATTTATGAAGTTGAATCAATGTCGTAGTGTGTTGAAAGTTCGGGAGATAGCTGCTAGTAAGCACGGTGCATATTCATCGATCCAAGTAAGTGGATTATAGGAGTGCAATGATAGGAACTTTTATTTCAGTATTGGAGTTCTGATCAATTGATTGAGAAAGTGAACAAAATTGATTCAAGAATCAGAAGAATGATTGAAAATTCTCACTGCATCCACGAAGTTGGGATTCCAATAAACGAATTTCGTCTGCTTGCCCAGAATTGGATTCTCGCTCTATCGACACCTCAGGAAAACGCTTTGAAGACTATCAAAGCATGGCAGAAGTATCAACGGTCCAAGGTATGCTGCATTACAAAACTCTAAACAAAATCAGATTTAGATCGTAAGCGTCGAATATCTTTGCCAAATTATGTGTGACGCTTTCCTTCAATGAGTTGATATGGAATCGTGATTATTCGATGAATCGTACTGGTAATTGTGTCTCCTGGCTGTGTCTCCGTGTCTCCTGGCTTCTATGAATTTTGATTTATTCACAATAAAGTGATTGAAAGATAAATCTCTTCTTACTCTTAATCCCGTGTACATTTTCAGATCAGTTGATAGTTGTGACTATTTGGGTTTCAAACAAGCATCAATTTAATTTCAAACTAATTTATTAGAATCTCTCAAGACAACTAAAAAAACTAAACAAAAACGAAATTTAAGTTGAAGAAACTGTAGTTGTCTCCCGATCCTTTTCAGCCAAAAACTTGTTCAATTTGGTTTTTGATTCCTCCATTGCCTCCACATTCTCAAATCGTTCCGACTCCTCCACACTATTCTTGAGAACTGGTGACGTCCGTGGAGCAATGAATTGACTGTTGACCATTGCGTAGGCGATTCCGACATTCACTCCATCCACAGCTCCTTGAAATCTTCTCCAATACCATCCAATGAATCCGCATACAAGAACAGCACGGTCCTGAAATTCAAATTGAAAATAATTTATGAAGTTATAATAGAAAAATAAACTAACCAATGACAATGTTTCTGAATTGCATCTGATCGAATAACATCGGTTCTTTAGCTCATTTTCTATGGTGCCTGATAAATGAGTTTTGAGACGACTGAGGAATGGAGCAGCAACGAGACCAGCAATAAGAAAACGACCCTGGAAACAAGCAGATTTTAATTCATTGCAGACATAAAAAGTATACAAACCTGCAACTTTCGGCACGCATTTCTGATAATTTTCTCCGAATTCGGAGTCATTGTCTTCGGGTTTAACTTTCTTGAAAGGTGCCATCGATAGATTGGATGTGCCACCAATCCTCCTAACACACTCATCAATTCAGCTGCCTTAAACGTGGCAAATATCGCATATTCCACGTGGGGTCTCGGAATATCCGCCAGGAATTGGGCTGTAATCCAACGGCTCGAGATTTGCGAGAAGTTCGCGAACCACGATTCCAGACCGATCATCTGAAAGAATCAGAAATTGATAGTAAAAGTGAAGTGATTCTGAATAAAGAAAGATAGTTTTCAAATGATAACCTCGATTGATTCAGATCTGATATAAATAAGATTCTTCAGTATAGAATTTATTAAAGGGAAAAATGAACAAATGAGAAAAAACTCAACAAAAAGCAACAGATAACAATAATTTGATAATAAAGAAAACAATAAAGGAAAACAAATAAAAAGTGATAACAATAGATATTTATGAGCTGCTTGCACTGGTTCCGAGAGCCTTTCGAAGCTTCGCTTGCTCTTTCTTCGATAGAACTCTACTGATGTCCTTTTTGCGGGACTTGATACTCTTCTCTCGTTTCGCTTCACTTTCAGCCATCTGCAAATTCAAATTTCGAATTAGAAAGCCAAATCAGAAAGCAAAGTAAAAAAGTAAAATAAAAAAATTGTAAAAAATTATAAAAAATTGTGAGAGTATTTCAATTCATAAATGAGAAACTCTATTGTGGATTTCAAAATGTTTACTTTTTTTCGAAAGAGATCAAATAAACATGCCTACTTCAAACGAGGTTTTTCTATTTGCAGGATACTTGTGCACAAAATGAACCTCGTGTCTCCTCTGAACTTTCAAAAATACCTGATTTCAGAATACCTAAAATAAGCTTGAAATCACTGAATTGTCATCAGACATTACTCAGTACCAGGGATCACCTCTGCTTCGATTCTTCAAAATTCTTTATGTTATTGATAAAAAGAATCCTTGAAAATAAATTATTTGACATTGAAGCTTTTTTTTGAGACATCGACTACATGAAATATCATAAAACAGAATACTAAGCTTTCAGCAGATCCATTCTAAACTAGTGGACCGCTTTTTAATACCCCACGGATTGACATTTTTCACCTTTCTTTTAAAGAAAAATAACGTAAAAAAAAATTTATTTCACGTGATGGAATAATTTTCACTCTATTGAGCATTTATACGTGGTTGGAAACAGTTAGAAGTTTTATACGAAAATATCGTACCCACGTAACAATTCAATTTTGTCATCATTTGTTTCAATTTATCTCGGTTTGGAAAAGAGAAGAGGTTTCAATTGTATCAGGATAATTGAAAATGTAAGTTTTGATGTAATCTTTTATTTTTTTGAAATGTAATCTTTTATTTTTTTCTCACGGAAAACGAAAAGAGACCAAATCTGGAGAAAGGAGGAACAAAATGGCGGAAAAAAAGGATGGAAAAGGAAGAAGTTATTGAAAAACCTTGCCTACTCTCAAAAGTGAGTTTATGTTAATGGGTGGAGAATATCTGAAAGATGAAACAGGAGACCTTTTTCAACAGAAATGAGTAGAAAACAATCAAGAATAAAAATAGATTTTCCTATTTTATAGATTCATCAGCAATAGAAACGATGATGAGTTTATTGAAAAATGAGATGAAAACTATTGATGAAAAGTCTGAAAGAACAAATGATAACGAACCAGAACGAATCGTATTAACAGAAGTAAACGAAAAGATGATTGAGAAGGGGGACCCACTTAAAGATGGGCTATCGCATGACACAAAGAAAAGTCGTCTCCGAAAGACGTGAGATAATTTGTCATTTCCCTGAACGAAAATATTCCGTTTTTCAGTTGAAATAAGGTGCGAGAGATGATGAAGAGTGGAGAGTATCTGGAATATGGAACAGGAGGCGAATTCTGAAATTGGCTGAATGGTCAACTGATAAAGTAAAGCGAACGGAATATATGAGGTCCCGCCATCCAGCAAATCGTTTAAAGATGCCTCAAGTGACAGAAGAGAGCGAAATTCCGTTAGATTCGGACCTCGGTGAGCGTGTGATAGAAAACAAAGTTAAAGTGAAGTGATAGGTAAACAGCCTCCACTTGATTCAGTGTCTTGGTCTGGGTTACTGTAGTTTCGTAGTAGACAGACACTTGTTTGGTCATCTGGAAGTATTGAAATGAAGTTAGAGTTCTGTATGGAACTCCTTTTAGAAAGTTATTATAGGGCAAACTGTAAATAATAGGATAAAACCAGTTTAATAGAAACGGAAATGTATTTTTCCGTGAGTTTTGACCGGCCTTGAACTCTGAGAGACGGAAAAATTCTATAGTTTTTGTTTTCGTGAGAGAAGAATAATATATTTTATTCATTTTCAGTTCCACCTGTGAAGCCACTGCTGCTTCTCACTGCTGTTCTCGATCTCACTGATATTACCGTGACGACATATCAGCCAATTATGACTACAGAAATTCAGGGTATGTTCAATAGGATTAGTATATAGTTATGAGCATTTGTTATTTTCAGCGTCGCCTCTGTCGGAATCCAGAGAAACGATGCAAGAGCACATACGTATGGATCGGCACAAAAGTCGAAGTTTGCTGAAACATCTCGGAACGGAAGTGATCGACAAGCTACCACAGAAGGCAACTGTTCAGAAATTCCGCGAAGAGCTGAACAAGAAGCTCAATCACACTCCGTCTTATCAAGTAAGAGGATAATAGGAGAGCAAAGTTAAAAACCTCTATTTCAGTACATGACCAAAAGCCGATTGACGGAAAAGATTCAACTGATTGATTCTCGGTGCAGAAAAATAGTGGAAAGAAACAACGTGTTCTGTGAGACTCCGGTACCGGTTTGCGAGCTTTCTAGTTTGATGCTTGATTGGATTACCGCACTCCCAGTTAGTGATAATAGTTGCGTACAAATGTTGAAAATGCTCAAAAGAATGAAGAAGAATAAGGTATGTTACATTAGAGAACTTCAAATAAAAGAAGTTTTAGGTCATGAGCTTAGATTTCACTCTGCAACTTCTCAGTGACAGCTTCTTGGAATAAAGTTAAATTTTCAACGAATCCAATGTCTGCTCCTTCCAATGTCTGCTCCTTCTACTACTCGCTCAACTGACTGCACTGCATCCGTCAATTCCTTCAGTATTACTTTGGCTATAGTGAACTATCTCTTCTCTTATGTAGATAAAGCCATTTGAAATTTAAGACAAATTCTCATTCGTTTCCGAGCAAAGCACTGTACACTTTTCAGTCAAAATGGTCTTTGAGGTCTGAGATGGTATGGTAGTAACACCTAACAACTTCTAAGACGTATGGCACAAACTACATTAGGCTCCGCCCCCTAACTACAGTAATCCTGTTGAAAAATAATTTTTTTTTCTGTGAGAGGTAATGATGAAACTTGAACGGGAATCAACTTTTGGCACTATTTTGAGTGTTTTTGAATACTTTTTGAAGTTTTAGCTCCACGTCTCTCAGGCGAAAAAATCAATGTTTTCCAAAATTTACCATTTTCCGTCAGTTTTTCGATTATAACGCCCGAGCTAAGGCCTAATTGAACAAGATCTCACCGGATTCGTAATCTCCATAAATTTTGCTGTCGATTGACCCCTATTCGAAGAAAAAAAGTTGACCCCATATCCAAGATTTTCTTCGATTTTTGTAACTTACTATGTTATTTTTCACATACCCCTATACACGATGAAAAATTTCATGGTCACCGATTTCAGAAATTTTTTGGCCACAAAGTCACCTATCCATATCTAGTTCATCCCCAAATTTTCAGACCATATGGTTTCGTTTTGTTTTGCAAATACCAACATGTCTTTTGCTCAAGAAAAAATACATATTTTTCAAAGTGTTGCCACGGGAACAAAACGAAACCATATGGTCTGAAAATTTGGGGTTGAACTAGATATGGATAGGTGACTTTGTGGCCAAAAAATTTCTGAAATCGGTGACCATGAAATTTTTCATCGTGTATAGGGGTATGTGAAAAATAACATAGTAAGTTACAAAAATCGAAGAAAATCTTGGATATGGGGTCAACTTTTTTTCTTCGAATAGGGGTCAATCGACAGCAAAATTTATGGAGATTACGAATCCGGTGAGATCTTGTTCAATTAGGCCTTAGCTCGGGCGTTATAATCGAAAAACTGACGGAAAATGGTAAATTTTGGAAAACATTGATTTTTTCGCCTGAGAGACGTGGAGCTAAAACTTCAAAAAGTATTCAGAAACACTCAAAATAGTGCCAAAAGTTGATTCCCGTTCAAGTTTCATCATTACCTCTCACAGAAAAAAAAATTATTTTTCAACAGGATTACTGTAGTTAGGGGGCGGAGCCTAATGTAGTTTGTGCCATACGTCTTAGAAGTTGTTAGGTGTTACTACCATACCATCTCAGATCTCAAAGACCATTTTGACTGAAAAGTGTACAGTGGCCAACAGGCATTTGCTCCAATCGGTACGATAACTTGAATTAACAACAAGAAAATAGAGAATTCAGCTGTTTACGTGTTACACAAAAATGAAAGGAAAAAACAACAGAACAAACAATAGTAGTGAAAACAACGGTTAAAACTTAACAAAGAGTTTTACAGGAACGAGTGATCGCTAACTGAGTTGATTCTTTTGGCAACGTGGGCAACTTGGGCGAAATCCGCGTCGATGAAGACACTCTTGTTCTTCTCCTTCTTCTTTTGAACCGCTTTTTGTCAAACTTTTCATTGGAATTTTTATTCAAAATTACCGTATCAACGTGATAATTTGATTTTGACATCAGTCGTTTAACATTTCTCAGATTTGAAGAAGAAAAGATTATATCAGGTTAATCACAAATGTAAGTTTTATCACCAATGTTTGTTTTATTTTGAAATTCAATCTTTAACTCTCTTCACGGAAAACAAAACAAGACCGGATCTGGAGAAAATAGGAGAAAGATGGCGAAAAAAGGACGGGAAAGAAAGAAGACGCCTACTCTTAAAAGTGAGTTTGAATATCATTGTTTGCTTTTTGAAAATATTAAGATCCACTCTTTTCAGCGGGAAAAGAACAAGGATCTTCAGAAGAAGTAGGGAAATTGGAGTTGGAAGTGGAAAAAAGAAGCCAGGCAAAAAAGAAGATAACAACTGTCTATTCTGGCAGAAAATTTCAATTGATTTTTGATAATTTTCGCATGTTCAAAACGTTTTTCGGGAGCTCATAACAGACAGAATACTAGATCTATTTCTGTACTTATACGATCTAAGAATAGAGCTATTATTCTTTTTAAAAATTGATAGAAAACCTGTGATTGTCACGAGAAAACATGGAAATCTTCTAGAAACATTTATTATTCTGAAATTAGAGTCCTTCTACTTTTTGATTACTAACAAGAAAGAAAAAATGAATAATTGGAGTGGTTTATTCTTACAGACACGAAAATTGGGAAGGAGATGATCAAACATCTGAACGCAGCCCTCCTAGAGCTCAATGAAGGAGGCAAAATTACCTGGTGAATAGACATTGAAGACGCTGGGTGATTTCAATGTCTAGTTGGAATTGGCGGACACTTCTCTGACAAATTTTAAAATTATCTATACGGGAACACCATGAGGCCATTGAAATAGTACCTTGAAATTCTACGACTCGGAATAGAAAAATGATTTTCATTGACTATACTTTCCTAGATTAGACCCAGTTCCACCGATCTGATATTAGCCCTCGTTCCCATTATTATCTTTTTCCTGTTTCACTCGACTCGCACTTTATTTTTCGTTGTCTTCTGCACTACCCCTCACTCACAATTTATGTACCTAATTCTTTTTTTTCTCTATGTTCTATTTTTCTCTACGATTGTAAATGGACCGCCATCATTCCCAAAAACCAAAAGAGACTCCAATTAGAGACCTCAACGTCTCTGCTGACGCATTCAAAGACATGTAAAGTGGTCCACAATACGTTTCGGACATTGTGATCCATTATTGATTCTTTCTATTTTGATTCTACATAATTTCAGATCGAATGGCTTCTATGTTTCCAATATTATGTGTTCCTCGACTAGTGTTCACTGAAATCATGCGTTTCATGGATCCTCATGAGTTGTAAGCATTTGAATAAAACTAGAATGTTGACTAATCTATTTCAGAGTGACGCTCGCATTTTGCTCCGAACGAACATTTGAGTTGATCAGAATGTATAGAAAGAAAACTCATTATTTCAGTCTCGAAATTCTTAGTCATTCTTTTGACGCAGTTGTGTTTCTTCACAACATTTGTTATAAAATTTGTCGATCAAAATTCGCTTTCGAACAATTCTTTGATAATCCGTTGGAAGTCTCTGAGAAAGTAAATATCTATGGTCACATAGCAGATATTTCAATGTCAAATGAAGGGTATTGGAACGTTATGTGGGCTGATGATCGAGTAGAAGGATTCAAATTATTGATGGAATGGCTATCAGATCTTTATTGTGTTGATATTCGACTTGTTCATTTTGACAAACACACGTTATGGGCGATCGACTGGGTACAGCAAATGCAGGATGGATTAGAAAAAGCAATATTTTCTGAAGATGAAACAGTCGTTAGTGAGGAACAGTATCGATATGTTTTGGATGATTGCAATGCGGAGAAGTTGTTTATTGACGTAAGTGGTTGTAAAGTCACTTTTGATTTTCGTTCGGTGCTACCCCTAATTAGAACTGTTCCGAATTAGAACTCTGGACGAATCAGAACCAGACAAGTCAGAACTGGTCGGAAAAGAACTGGACGAATCAGAACTGACCATTATAAGAATCGATCGTTTAAGAACTGTCCTGGATAAGAACTATTCAAACGCTCATATTTGAGCACTTTTCACTGCTTGCAGACCATGACAACAATGTAGTGTCAGTTCTCATCGGAGCATTTCGGATAAGGTACTGTTCTGATTCAGGCAGTTCTTAATCGACCAGCTCTTATTCGACCAGTTTCGATTCGTCCAGTTCTGATTAGGTCCACCTTTCTGATTTAATTTTTCTACGCTCTTTCGTTCAGCAAATTTCAGTGCTCCTTAAAGGAATGACACGTGAAACTCAATTATGTTTCAATCTAGTTATTATTTTATATGACTTGCCAGTAGTTACATAATTTCAGGTGGTCCCACCCGAATCGTTTCAACATTTCGATCCCTTAAGAAGCCGTCTAGTTCTGTCAATAGAAAATGGTGGTTCATGGTTTAAACTTCATCATTTATTATCAATGGATGTGGTTGAAATGGTAGTTGAGAAAACAGAGTTAACCAGTTCTGATATTAATATATTTCTGAAACATTGGCTAAATGGGGGATGCAGAGGACTTAAAATGATATGGCTCTATGTAGAATCATTAGACTGGAGGATTGCATCTAAAGACATTCAGAACAAGTTTTATAATGAAATGGAAGCGAAGCTGCAAGAATTCACAAGGTGAGCTATTAAAATGAGAAAAGAAACTTTTCAAAAACAGTTTGTGAAGTCAGAAGTGGTTGAAATAAATTTTTTTTTTCAGAGTCAGCGGAAATAAAGTCCAATTTGATGTGACTACACAAATTCAACGATATGATGGAGTAATTGCAGTAGTATCGTACGATCCAGGGGCTGACCGCTTTTTCATGGCAATTTGGCCAGATTCAGATAACAATGAATGCAAAATAGGAAGATGAAAAAACTTTTTTTGAATTTACCCGTCATCGCATGGAGTGAAGTCAGAAAACGGAATAATAGCCAATGTTAGTAATGATGGAAAGGAGCGAGAAGATCACACAGACTGTAAATTGTTGAATACATTCCACTTTACTGAACTTTAGTTTCTTAAAATGTTACTTGTTCAAATTTCTTAGAGTACATTAGATTATAAATTATGATCATTGTTCAGAGTTATTCTGCCAATTGTTTAGCGTAGAGTGTTTTCTAACAAATTGTTGATATTAATTTTCCAATATGTTATATTTTTTTTCATTGTTGGGTACGACCAAAAGGTGACATAAAACTCACAAAAAACCCTCACCATTAGGTGCATAATTATTGATGGTTTTCGTTTCGTTTTGTAAGTTTTTTTAAATTGCGATTGAATTTGTTTTTTGATGCATTACTTTTACATATTTTTGTTCTAACTTGTTTGTTTCTTTTTTGTTTTCTAATAAATTTTCCGTTAAAAACAGGTTCTATGTGTGCTTGAGATCCAATGGAACCGACAGAAAAGGCATTTAATTCAAACTCTCTGTTCAACGCGAGGTGAGGCCTGTTGAGCACTGTACACTTTCAAGTCAAACTGGTCCGTATACCTTCTTATGGTGTATGGTGAACACCCTTGAACTTCTAAGACATATGACACATGTTTCATCAAGCTCCGCCCCCTACCTACAGTAACCCTATGAAAAAACAATTTTTTTGCCTGAAGTGATAATAACGAATTTCAAGCGTAAATCGATTGGCGCCACTATTTGAATATTTTTCAAGCACAAAACAAAATTCTGACTTCTCTCCATCAAGGAAAAAAATTGGAAATTTTTCAAAAAGTGTCGACTTTTTCAGTTTTCTCACTCTAGCTCCTCAGAGAAGGCCAAGTCCCCCGAGATCTTTACGGATTCGTAATCCTCGCAAAATTTGCCTCCAATTACCTCTATTCAGAAAAAAATACAGGGACACAATGTCCGAGATAATTTTGGTTTTTTGTAAAATTTCATGAAAATTTAACGTATAGGGATACATGATGAAAAACTCAAAGTCTCAAATTTTGCTCATATTTGTTTTGTGATTTGTACTGATTCTTAATATACCATTAACAAAGTTTTAGCTCATACTGAATACAATTAACAGAACTAAGACCTCAGAAAAATTTGCACATCTGTGAGTTTTAAAAGTTTTGCCACGGCTTCAGTTCTAATCGAGATGAGCTAAAACTTTGTTAATGGTATATTAAGGATCAGTACAGCTCACAAAACAAATATGAGCAAAATTTGAGACTTTGAGTTTTTCATCATGTATCCCTATACGTTAAATTTTCATGGAATTCTACAAAAAACCAAAATTATCTCGGACATTGTGTCCCTGTATTTTTTTCTGAATAGAGGTAATTGGAGGCAAATTTTGCGAGGATTACGAATCTGTAAAGATCTCGTAGGACTAGGCTTTCTCTGAGAAGCTAGAGTGAGAAAACTGGAAAAGTCGACACTTTTTGAAAAATTTCCAATTTTTTTCCTTGATGGAGAGAAGTCAGAATTTTGTTTTGTGCTTGAAAAATATTCAAATAGTGGCGCCAATCGATTTCCGCTTGAAATTCGTTATTATCTCTTCAGGCAAAAAAAATTGTTTTTTCATAGGGTTACTGTAGGTAGGGGGTGGAGCCTGATGAAACATGTGCCATATGTCTTAGAAGTCCAAGGGTGTTCACCATACACCATAAGAAAGTATACGGACCAGCTTGACTTGAAACTGTACAGTGATGTCCTCGAAAAATTCGAATAACGTGAATTAATGCATGGAAAATATATGGTTCGCGCCTGTTCCGCAAACACCGTTCGACATAACTTACGACAGAATGCACAGCTGTAAAAAAATTGCTCTTTTTTTTCTTTCTAGTTTGGAACGTTTCTGGTTGTAAACGACTTTTTGACCTGCTTGCAGTAGAAAATCTGTTTTTCTGGTCAGAGAACAATGATTTTTTGATCTCTTTCACGTTTTGACCTGCGCGCTCTTTCTCGTGTTTTCTTTTGTCATTCTGTTGTTGTTCTTCTCGATCATTCTGTTCATTTCTTCTCCGATTTTCGTTCGTTTTTCTCGTTTCTTCTCCGATTTTCGTTTGTTTTTCTTCGTTTCGCGATCGCAATTTGTAACTTTTCAGAGGGAAAGATGGTTCGAGCGACTTGAGAAGGCAATTAAGCGGAAGGAACGAGCGGATTATAGGCAAGTTTCAGATTTTTGTGTGCTCTCTTTGTTGTACATTCCTTCAGATTTGCTCACGCCGAGCATCGACGTCATGCAGCAGTGGATTTCGACGGTGGTGGTGATGTTCAGCGACGAGATGACTTGCAGCGACTAGAAGAGATGTCGACGTTCCTCCGTCCCCATTTTTTAAAAATCTTTTTACTTCTTCTTTTCTCTTCTTCCCCCACCCCCCCCCCCCCCTTTTTTTTTTGCGAGTACCCTATAGGTCGGAACTCCTTCAGGAGGCTCCCGGCAGGGATCAATATTCGTATTCTCCTATTAGAATCCTTTTTTCTCCTCACCCAGAATTCTCTTCATTCTTTTTTCCCCTCTTGTATCCGTTTCTTTCGCTTGAAGAGTGCCCAATAGGTCGGAACTCTTTCGGGAGGCTCCCGGCGGGTACTCGGATTGTGATATTCCTTTTTACTTTTTCAACTCTTTCCTTCTTTTCCCCCTATTTCTCAGAACAAGCACCTAGAGGTCGGAACTCCTTTGTGAGGCTCCCGACAGGGATCAATGCTTGCTCTGTGATAATCTGACCCCTTTTTATCACATGAAGAGTGCCCATAGGTCGGAACTCTTTCGGGAGGCTCCCGGCGGGAACCACACTTGGATTGTGATATTCTCTTTTACTTTGTCCCCCATTTCCTTCTCTCCCCAGTGAAGAAACCGAGAAGAACGTCGCATGAGAAGATAAGAAGATCACTGCATTTGAAGTTGTCGTCGTTTGGAACCCTTCAGGTTAGTTTCAATTGATCGATTATTTCTTATTTTAATAATGACTTCTTCCAGGTGTTCGTCAGTTGCCCAGTTCTGTGACGAGAAGATGATGGATGTTTTCGGAGAAGAAGTCGTCTTTCGAAACACTTCGGGTTAGTTTCCATTCATTGTCTCTTTTTTAAATAATGACTTTTTTTAGTTATCCGTCAGCTGCGCTGTGTCACCTCTGAACAGTACTCGGGATATTGAGGCTAGTTGGAGAGATCGATAGCTTTAAAAGGTGAGAACATTACCAGAAACCCTAATAGAAGCCAAGCAATCCAAGCCAGGCGTCTGTGCGAGTGATGAGACACTTCTTTCGATTGGCATTTTAAAGAGACTGAACCAAAAGCGAGAAAAGTGGGCAGATCTATTGCAATGAGTTGGCCATGACATTGCTGCTCGCCTCTTTTTCTCTTTTTTAACTCTTCGCCGTCATCTTTTCCCTATTAGTGTACGATCCTTTCAGAAGTATTATCTATTCGCGATGATCTATTCAAAGGCGCCTATAGAAAGTTACTGAATTTCAAAAACTTCTCTTCCATATTTTGAGTCTGCATTCCAGAAACTAATCGGTTTCGAACCATATTAAAACTTCTTTTACATTCAAAGTCATTATTCATGCTTTCAGGATTCAACAGCTCCACTCCCTCGACGTCTCCGTCGCCGTTCAGCGACTAGATGAAAGCACATGTCGACGTGTCCCCCCATTTCGTTCTAATTTTTTCTTTTTTCTCTTTCCTCCTATTTTGCGAGTACCCTATAGGTCGGAACTCTTTCGGGAGGCTCCCGGCAGGGATCAATACTTGTATTCTCCTATTAGAATCCCTTTTTACTTCCCACCTAGAACTATTTTTCCCTTTTTTCCCCTTCTTTCGCATGAAGAGTGCCCAATAGGTCGGAACTCTTTCGGGAGGCTCCCGGCGGGTACTCGGATTGTGATATTCTCTTTTACTTCTTCAAATCTTTTCTTCTTTTTCCCCCTGTTTCTCAGAATAAGTACCTAGAGGTCGGAACTCCTTCGTGAGGCTCCCGGCAGGGATCAATGCTTGCTCTGTGATAATCTGACCCCTTTTTATTGCATGATGAGTGCCCATAGGTCGGAACTCTTTCGGGAGGCTCCCGGCGGGAACCACACTCTGACTGTGATACTCTCTTTTACTTTGTTATCCATATCTTTCTTTCCCCTCCCCAGTGAAGAAGCCGAGAAGACCGCCACGTGTGACAAGAGGATGAAGTCGCTGGTTCAATATGGATTCCTATCTTTTGTACCAATTCATGTGTGTTTATACTGTTAGCTTATCTGTGATTTTTATGCTGATATCTTTCAGATTTTCGTCAGTTGTCCCGTGTCACATCCGAACAGTAATTGGGTTACTGCAGTCTAGTATGAGGAACAGATTGCATTGAACGGTAAGAATTTTATCCAGATACTTGAAGAGAGCCCAAGTCGCATAAGTCGTAAATCTTGATAAGAATTGAATTGCGTTCAAAAGTTGATTCTATTCGTATTTTGGATGTCAAAAAGAGCATCTTCTGAATTGAGGGGAAGAGGGCGGAGCTTCCGAGTTGGTATTAGTCTCGCCACCCCTTGAAATATCATTCAATTCAAACCGAGCTTTACCAAACATTTGGAATAAACATGAAAACTAGCGGGAACTCCGCCCACTTTCTTCCTTCTTTCTTCCCGCGCATCTCTTTGGTTTATTCTTATCCAAATGCGCTTAACCTCTATATTGGAATTCGGATAGAGATACATGCTTTATGACATCAAAACCGCGGCGCCGAATGACAATTTCTCATGAAATGCTGTACAAAAATCTCTTCAGAACTTCTTTGGCATCTATATAGATGGCCATTTTATCAGTAGAAGTTAGTATAAGGCAGAAATAATCTGATCCATGTGAGAACGTTGTAGGAATTGACATAATTTGAGTTTTTAATATCCAATCTAAAATCCCCAAAAATTGGGACATATCTAAATCGATTCTTGCTTTCTATTCAAATTCATTATTGAGGCTTTTCAGGTTCCAGCAGCCGTCTCGCGCCGTCTTCCAGTCGTCTTGCTCGACTTCTCCTCTGCTGTTCAGCGACAGATGATAGCACCTGCCGACGTTCTTCCTGTGCTTAATTCTCACTTTTGTATATTTTCTTTCCCCCAAATTCGTTCATATTTTCACTTTCTTCCCTTTCTTCCCCATTTTGCGAGTACCCTATAGGTCGGAACTCTTTTGGGAGGCTCCCGGCAGGGATCAATACCCGTACTCTTCTATTAGAATCACTTTTTACTTACCACCTAGAACTTTTTCCCTCTCTTTTTTCCCCTTCTTTCGCATGAAGAGTGCCCAATAGGTCGGAACTCTTTCGGGAGGCTCCCGGCGGGTACTCGGATTGTGATATTCCTTTTTACTTTTTCATCCCTTCCTTTCTTTTTTCCCCATATTTTCCCCCTATTTCTCAGAACAAGTACCTAGAGGTCGGAACTCCTTCGTGAGGCTCCCGACAGGGATCAATGCTTGCTCTGTGATAATCTGGTTCCATTCTTTCCCCCTTTTTATCACATGAAGAGTGCCCATAGGTCGGAACTCTTTCGGGAGGCTCCCGGCGGGAACCACGCTTGGATTGTGATAAGAAATTCGGTCTTTTCATCGTTTATTATTCCCCTCTTTTCAAATTTCTTCCAGTTTTTTTCATTTCTTATTCATCCTCCCCCATATTCCCATTCGCTTTTTTTCTCACCTCCTTTTTTTTCTTTTTTTCTTCCCCTTATTTTCAGTTTCTTTCTTTTTACAGGTCATTTCCAGATTATAGGTAGAACTACAGAATGCCAGAAGCTGAGACTCCGCGAGCCCTATCCAATGTTAATAAACGTGTCAAATAGATAGGGTTCGTCGGTCAGATCGGCGGCTTTTGGCGACTAGTTCTTCAGGAGAATCATGCTTAGTTGACGTTCGGAAGAGCTCAATGTCTAGAAGAGCTTCGCTTCAGAGAAGCCTATTTAGATAGTCAGTCAGTGAAATCAATTATTCAGTTGAAAATCAAGAAGTGTCACGAGATTCTGTGACGTGAGATTCGAAATTAGACTGAAAAGTAGAAACACAGAAAGTGGAAATCAAAGAGTTGAGATTCAGAACTTGGTTAACAGTCTTTAAATTTTGAGTTTTCGAAAAAAAAGCTGAATAGAACTGGACAGCCAGCCAGTGAAATCTGTCGGGTTTTGTTTTGAGATTCTATGTTTTGTCTTTGAATGCCTAAAGTTTTAGAGAGCAAATACTCGCGAAAATGTGTTTTGACAAATTGCCGTAAAACCTGTAATAGAGGGGCATGTTCTTCTATTCGTAACCCGTCTACTTCGGTGCCCTTCTATTACAGGGGTGCTTCTATTCGAGGCTGTCTTTCTATTTTTCAAAGCTTTGTCAGGTCACCAACTTTGAACAAAACACCAATTTTGAACAAAAGCTGTCGATTTGCTTCGATATGCTTATCGAAAAGCCCTAAGAATCTGGAGAAAAATACGAAAAACAGAATGAAAACTTCGAATAATGGCAGTATTTTGTAAATTCAAAAAATTTCGTTGAATTTTACTAAGAATAGAATAAATAGGTGTCCCTCTATTAGAGGGAGTCCTTCTAATACAGTGATTGTGCATGTGCCACACTTTGCCTTCAGCTTCTCCGTTATCCTTTTTCGTTTTGCTTCCTCATAATTCGCACGTTACCTGCAAATCAAAATGTTTGAAAGCAGAATGAAAAGGAAGAGAAGAAGTGAGAGGAATAATTGAAAGAAGAATGGGGGAAAGGAAACAGGAAGAGATCAACACAGATTTCAGGAAACGAAGCTTTCGTTTGCTTCAAATTTGTTCGTTCGCGGCTCTTTAAAGAAATAAATCCGATTAGATAGGGAAAAATGATAAAATTGTAGAGTTGAAATAGGGAGCACACAAATAATTATTGAAAGGAAGAAGTGAGAAAAAAGAAACAGAACCCAGACGGGCTCTGCTGGAAACTGCAATCGAAAATCAAAACTTCTTGTTGACTTTTCTGAGCAAAAGAAGCAAAAATTGTGAATCAGTCCGGCCCGGCCTGGCCCGGCCCGGCTCTGAGGGGGGTCAAAATTTTTTTGCACTGAAAAAAATTTTTTTTTTCGTCTTTTTTTCGATAACTGTAGGAGTGGTTTTCTAGAGAAAATTTTGGATATTTCCAGTAAGAAAAAGTCAGAAATTTCATCAAAATCACCGAAAAAAACTGAAAAAATGACCTCCAATTTTTCAAAATTTTTTGAATCCGGGCCGGCAGAATTTTTCATCGGCCCGGCCCGGCCCGGCCCGGAAAATCACAAGTATGACAATTTGTTATTTCCTTTTATTATAACTTCAGCTTTGAGCGCTCTTGATGAACTCTCAGTCATAGATCTTCATGATCTCTGTTTTCAACAATCAAAAAAAAAATGATACATTTTATTATCAAATCGAACAATTTGAAACAAAACACTTCAAAAGAAGAAGAAGGATCTACAAAAATGAAATTCGACAAGAAAAAAAAAAGAAGAATAGAGACAACAACATGTCGTGTCAAACACCCGTTTTGGAGGAATCGACTATGAAACAATATAAAACATTGAATAAGAAGAAGAAAAACTATTTGATAGTCAATTAAAATAAAACAAAATGAGACAAAGAGAAGAGAAAAAAACGAATTAAAACCGAGCAACTTTTGGGAGGGGGGACTCGTAGGGAAATTGACAAATGTTTGAGAGAGAAGAGCTCTTCTTTTTTAAAGAAGAAGGAAGGGTCATGTTAGCAAATTGAGAGAGAGAGAGAGGATCTGTTATAAATTAATAAAGCCATCAAAGGGGGGAAAAGGGAACATGATTACATTGGGAAGACAACGTCCATTTTCTTTTTGGTCGCCACATTATTCAACACTTCGTTCACTGTCATTCGACTTGTCTCCGGGCACATTAGATAGCAGAGAACAGTGAAGATTCCAGTTGGGACAAGGAAGAGGAGAAGGGATTGTGCGCCAATCTACAAGTAGTTGAATTGTTTACATCAAATCTTACGACAAAATGCACAGTTTTCGAAACTCAAAACTTACCACATTGGCAGTTGGATAGAATGCGAATTCGACACCAATCTTGGTAAGTGCTTCGAACATTGTCAACGTTGATACAGATGAAAGAAGAAGGTTTCGAGGCACCAACTCAGCAGCATAGAATCTTGACACTGAACCAATTCCACAAGTGTTGACGAGAAGGAGTACGGTAAGACCGATGAATGTGGCATACTGAAATAATAGAGGGTTAGGAAGATTCACTTTGTTTGGATGCCACAGTAAGGTGCCCTTATAATGCAAAATCTTTACTATTATTACCGGACAGATTCCGACTGTCTGTATGTTTATCGCTGACCCCAAAGCCCTTCCTACTGAACCAATTTTTAAGAAATTTAGATAGACCGATGCAGAATTCTTTCAAGATGATGTCCGCCTTTTTAGGTTTTTGATAGCTTTAAAATAGGGTCAGCAGGTTCAGAAAATGTGTTTTCTAGCCATTTCAAAAAGTTCGAATGAGAGGAAAGAGACATAGGGAGCCACGTTAAACCCATAACAATGATAAAACTTTTTCCAGTTTTTCATTTCTAAATACGTTTTGTGATGCCAGATGGTTAGAGGTGCGGAGCCCCAAGAACCATCTCGTATCTTCTGATTTTCAAAACCCCTTACCTTCCATTCTCCATTGATATCAATGGCAACAATCATCACCAAAATCGAGATGAACGAAACGAGCATCGAAACAATAATAAGTGGACGTCGACCAAGTCGATCAACAAGGAAAACAGGAACAAGTGTAAATGGAAGACGTAGAAGACCCGTAGCAAATGAGAGCCACGTGGCTTGAGAATAAGTGAAATGAGAGAGAGTGTAGAGAATGAATGTACTGTAACCACGAAGAGAACGGGCGCCAGTGAAGACGTAGGCGATTTTGACCATGACTCCAATCCAGGCACAGTATCTGATGAGTCTGGAGGTTTGATCCTTTGCCCGCCATGGCATGAACATGATCTCCATTCCGGTATGATTGGTTTCGATGCCGCCCTACAAAGATGTTTGTTTGATCTTGAGATTTTTGGAAGTTTGATTTAGATGAGGTTTTTTGTGTTTTGGGAATGGAGTTTTCAGTGGAAAAATGTGGATTTTCGAGTATAGAGATCAAGAGAAAATGATAGTTTCAAGTCTCTTCAGAATGACCCTACCTGTCTTTAAACTGAACAATACAAAAAAATCTTCAACTAGAAAAATGAAGTGCTTTCGTCTTACAATATTGTCAAGAAGCATTGTGGAAGGTTTTTGAATACGATTTCTACTGGAAATGTTTCTTAGATATTTCGACTATTCGACTTTCTATCCTATTGGGTCAGTGGAAAGTTTCCGGCAAAAATCTTTCAGAATAAAATAATTATTTACAAAAACCCGAAAATCTTCCATGGTCGTCAAGATTTTTTTGCTCCAACTTTTTTGATGAAAATTGAGACTTTCAGCTTAATTTCTTTCTGTTAGTCCCAAAATTTTCTAAGAATCTCAAGTGGTTCTGTGCCTTTAAATCTCAGGGGTTGAATGGAAACCATTTTCAGATTTTACAGGAAGCCGATAGATAAAGCCAGAGGCCCAAAATTTGATGTTGCTCAGCTCAAGTAATTTAGTTTTGAAGTTTATGATTTTCCAATTTTTTTCAAGTTTAAGGACAGTACGCAAAATCAAAAGGAACATTTTTTAGTGCTTAATTTGAATCTTCAGATACAACTGTCAGAAAGTTTTTTTCTATCTGGCATTTCTACTCTTCTCAAACTCTTTTCCAGTATGTACTTTATCTGCTCTTTCCCACTAAACCTTTAATTTCACTCACCGCTGTCTTCTTCTTCTCCTTATTCTTTCCAATACTTTGCTCACAAATTCTCATTTCCGACTCAACAGATGGATCATCTTCTGACACTCCATGATACTGAGCTAACGCCTTTCGAGCACGATCCACATCATTGTACTTTTCCATAATAAATTGTGGAGATTCGGCAACCCATGCGAACATTATCATTGATACAATCACCACAGCACAGTTGGGCAGGAAATTGTAAGGCCAGAGTTCATCAGTGGAGAATGGGACACCGACAGCCTGGGTTAACAAGGAGCCGAGAGCCATGAAGAACTCTTGCATTGCTGCCATTCGACCTCTGATTTGTGGAGGCGCGCATTCGACAATCCACACTGTGGCGTTTACAGTGTTGACTCCGTTGGCAAGAGACCAGATGATACGGCCAACGAAAAGGAGTTCGAATGCAGGGAAACACCATTTGGCAGCTGCACAAAGGATGGCACCGGGGATCTGGAAATAAAAGAGGGTAAGATTATGGAGGTGATGGGGTTGAAATGGAGGATGGATGGCTGATCAGAACTACACTTTTAGCCCACAATTTTATCAGAAAAAGAAACTATGAAATTGTTTTTCTAACATGGATCGTAACTTAACCATAGAGCAGGTTTTCAAGCTCATAATTTAGATCAGAATCAAAATTTACTACTCTTGAACTGGGATTAGAATGATTGGAAGTATCTATGATGGACTGAAGATGACCAGTGTGGTCAATAGTAGAATTTTTTGGGAATCATATAGATCTTCAGATCCTTTCAGGTAATAAAAAAGGTATCTTTTTTGAAAATTATTTTACATTTTTGAACTCGGCATTCAGACTCCAATTTCAGCAAAACAAGAAAGTTTCAACTATGAAATTGTTGGAGGTGTGTCCTGACCCGGCTTGTACCTTATCGCTAGGGGAACCTGGTGAGCTAAATCGGCTCAAAACGATTTTTTTTTTCAAATTTTGACTTCAGTAACAGAGCCAGCATAGTTGGAAGTATCTATGATGAATTGAAGATGGCCCGTATGGCCACTAGCAGAGTTTGTTTAGGATCCTTCGGGTTTTCTGATCCTTTCAGGTCCAAATCATAAAAGGTTTGTTTTTTGAAAATTGGTTTGTATTCTTTGAAATATAAATTTTTTCTATAATTTATTCCCATTCCTTTGATCATTTCTCCAAAAGAAGAGACTGTCCTCGGTAATTCTCCTTCTAGTGCCCTTCTAATACAACCCATAAAACTCACATAAAGAAACGATGCAATGAGTGCAGTGTGCTTCCTTCCAAACTGGCTACACATCCAACCGGCCAAGAACTGTCCAAAGATGGTTGCAATTGGGAAGCAAACATTGAGAAGTGACCATAATAAGTGCTGAAAGAAAATAATTGTTTTTGATAATGGGAACCAGTTTCTTCATTTTCTTTATCAAAAAAAGAACAGAATTAAAAGATCGCAGTTCTTTTTATTTTTAGAAATTGTGAGAGAAAAAAAAGGGGAAATGATAAGAGAAAAAAAGAAATTGGGTGGCTGGAAAACTATTGGCTGATAACAAAGCTACTTCTTGAGAAGCCAAAACTAAAATTCTAAAAAAAAACCTCTATTAAAGTGGCACTTACCAGTGTAGAATCTGAAATCGGATGTCCCGTTCGTTCTATCCAGGATGAGTTGATAAACTGTTCAATTTGAGCATAAGGTTGATTTAACACAGAGGCAATGTATCCTTGTTGAAAGCCTGATGATAGGCAAAGGGCTATAGACAATATGTGAATTGATAGGGATGGCATGACCTGCAAAAATAAATTGAAATTTTAAGAAAATGAAACTACTTTAAATAGTCAGTCAGAAGTGGTCAATCTTTCAACTTATCACTCAACTGTTAAACTTTTTCATTTTTTGAATCACCGAGAGTGACCGAGACAACAAAGCGCCTTTTTGAAAGAAAAAAAACAACAATACAGCTGACTTGAAGACGTTGCAAAGGGCGGAGATAGTAGGAAGAGACAGAGAGTGTTTACACACAGTGATAAGCGAAATGCATACCCAAGAGAGGAGACATAAATACACAATCAAAAAAGGAAGGCGATGACCGACACGACTGACCAGTTGAAGGCGACGATGATGATGTGTCAACGAAAAAGAAAACGTCTCATCTACTGGGTGGTGGTGGTCAGTGATAAGAAGATTCCGAAATGGTTATGGGGACTTTTCTAAGAGGATTCCTCTAATAGAAGGACACTGTCTAGAGTCATTCAAGAGCTGAAAGCGGTTTGAACAGTTTTAGATTATGTTTGGCATTTTCAGCACTTTCATAGGTTATATAAAAGCTATAAACGGAGCCTAGGGCTAGAACTGGCAAATTGAGGTATAGTGCTACTCTTCTCTAATACCGCGAAAAGTTTAGAAGATTCCGGATGGAGTGTTAGAGTGGACTAATCTAAATTTTGAACTGGTTTGAGGGCTGTATTATTTCTGAAATAAGGCTTTTGACAGGTCTAAAATAGGTTGATTTTGCGTGAGAGCGTGATTCAAAAACAGCTTTTTTCCAGCTCTCAAATAGCCTTAACCATGATCCAGAAAGTTCAAAATGTTGTCAGTTCGTTACCGGAAAAAAACGAATAGACTGGTCAGATATGATGAAAATGAGAAAAATGGAGTGATCCTATTAGGTGTTTTTCAGGTCATAGTTAAGAAATCTCATGGTCTGATTACTGATAAATCAAATTTTCGCAAGTAAGTACATCTTCCGGTGTATTCTAGTTTTTTTTTTCTTTATGAAATTTCAGTTTTAACTTTCTATGGAGAAATGGGTGTCAGATTCATAACCAGCACATTTTCAGCTGTCAATTTACCTAGAATACGACTCTGGAGCAATCAGATTTTAAGATTTTTGAACTTTCGAAAAAATTACCTAGTTTCAACTGACATTCGTACTAACTCTCTAAAGCTCCGATTGGCTTTCCAAATAACTAAAAATAACCTAATTCCAATTGGCTACGTCATTTTCATAATAAGAAAATGAACGTTGATTAGAGGCACTAAACAAGGAAGCGAAAAACAAACGTTTAGATAAGATGATCCTGGAGAATGAATACGCCTCTCTCTGTCTCTCTTATCAACCCAAAAAAGGTGGCAAAACTAGTTTATAGAGAAGGAAATGGAAAAGATTGGGGACCTAATGCACCACATCAGCACCTATTCTAGGCTGAAGGGATTCGTCGAATGTAGAGTTTGATGTCTTCTTTTTTTTTCTTTGAAAAACTACTAGTTCAGATATTTCTAGAAGATGCGGATCATAGACCGTTTTCTTACAAAAAAAAAACGCGCTATAAAAAGTCATAAAAAGATCATCTAAACAAGACGTACCCAGAAGAAACGGAGGATCGACATGGAACTATGATCTGTGCTGGGGTGTTTATAGTCAGAATATTATCAGTGTCAACAGAGAATTTGTCTTCGAAATTGGATACAACTTTAAGATTTATGACATTTGGAAGGGAGCAGACCCACTGCGCAAGTGTAGAGAGGGGTCAGGAACGGGAAAGGAGGGGGGAGGGGAGTAGACAAATAAATGTGTGTCTCTCGGGAGAGGGAAACTGACCAAATGGTGTTGCTTTTAGGAGGATCTTAGAAACTGTTTCTTTATACGAAAAACACCTTTGGAATAACAACAACATCAGGTTCAATAAATTGTACGAATATATTTCTATATCTTATGACAACTATACAGTAATCAAATAGGTATAGATGTTTGATAAGAATGAAAATAGAAATAAATCTTTTTTGGCGAATCTAGTTGGGGGGAATACCTCAATATCCCGGTCGGGATCAAGTAGAGACTGAAAAAGGTGAATTTTTTGTGTTTTTGTCGTTCAATCTTTTTTGTGACGAATGAAAAAATGAACACACAGTCTGTCTATTGGGTGACAAATTTTTCGAAAAAATTATGAGGAGGGATCTTTGGAAGAGGAACTACCAGAGAACTAGTAGTGATAGATGATTTTTGGAGTAAAAAAATTGGAGAATCGCAAGAAGTACGAGCAGAGAAGCTCATTGAAAAACGAGCCGGTATCTCAGAACTCGCAATGGACTTCTGTATTAGAATGTGCTGGAAATTAGTGTCGAGATACGACATATATCGACCATTCTGATTTCATTTCTAGAGTCAGAAGCTGCTGAAGGTAATTCTAATTTATGGTTTGATAAATCAATTTTTGCCATGCAGGGCTTCAGTCAGAACTACAGACTACTATCTTCAACTTCGAATATTTTGTCAGGAACCATAGCCCCACAACGAGATTTTTGGTCTACCAAAAACTGTCTCATAATTGCGAACAGTTACAGAATAGTCCAATCTTTATTTTTTGACTTGATTTGATGACTATTCTACCACCAAATCATACTCTCTGGATGCTCCAAAACAGTGATTTTGATGGAAATCGATCAGTTTTTGGAAAGTAACGAGTATGTAATCAATCAGTTCTCTGCTTTCAAATGTTCTATGTGCCTTCTCAAAATCTCAAGGTCATTTTGAATTCAAAAACTTGGAATCTTTCCAAAGCTCAGCTTCTAGCAGAGTTGAACGGAACGATTTTCTTTTTTTCAACTTTTAACAAAATTTAAAGTACAGAGTTCACAAACTGTGCACAAACTGTATTTTTCCTAAATGCCTCAATTCCAAAGAAAATTTTTAATAGAAAAACTCACAATTTTCTCATCGCAAGCAAACATTAGATACAGTAAACCACGACGAAGTTATCAGTTAAAAAGATAGACCGCCGCGATACATCGTTATTTGATATCTGCTGGTCAGTGGCTACTTCCTCAATACTATCATAGATGTGATCATAAACCTAACACTTTTTTTTATTACTTCCTTCTCTATTCCCGATTGTTAACTAAACTCTTAATCGAAAGTTGAGATGTGTGAAGGTCAAGAGGTATCAAAAATTCAAAATGTTATCAGTTCGAAAAAAAAGCCGGAAGGAACGAATTTTAGATTAGGCTCGTCGGAAGTGATGGAAGTGAGATTTTTGAATTCTTTAAAAGGGGGAGAGAAAACTGATAGAGTGATCTTGTTAGGTTTGTATCAGTTACCAAATCTCATAGTCTGATTAATGATGAATCAGTTTTTTTTTTTGCAAATTTGATAATGAGTACATCTTCCGGTCAATTCTAGGTCAGGATTTCTGTATTTTTTTCAAATAGGCAACGATTTTCTATGTTCCATATTCCATTTTGTACTTTTGTCCCTTCATGATTGTAACAAATGACCTGGAACTCTTCTTATCATTTCAACTGATATCAGTGAGTTATAATTATAGACTATCAAGTCTAAAATTATAGTTTTCAACGAAAACGTATATAAAAATAGAGAAAAGGGCAAGAATTTCTTTTGCTCTCCTCACCGGAATCTTTCAATTTTCCCATTTCTTTTTCTTTTTTCTGTGCATATCCAGTAGATGTCAAGTAGTACGAAAAAGCACATTGTTAAGCACTTAAGATGTTTTTGGTCCCTATTGGTCCCTCCAAATGTCATCGAAGATCTTTTCTCTATATTTAGAAAAGATACCAGAAACTTTGATTCAGATGACGTCACAAGTTCATCGTCCAGTTGAAAGACTAATTCGCTTTTGATATCAATGGAGAGGAAGTGGGAGAGAGATGATCGGAAAACTAGTTCTGTTCTTTTATTTCGAAACATTGGGAATTCCTTTTTGGGAGGTTACTGTAGAGATCAGTGATAAACTGGTACAGTAATCCTTTTCTAGGACTGTAGCCGGGTCCTGATATTACTCATTTGCGGATAAGTGACGGTTCAGTTTAAAGGCGCAAGGGCAAATGTCCACGATACTTCGTCCCGATTACAGTTCTTTCACTGCATTGTAACTGTAAGCGTGACGAGATATCGTGAACATTTGCCCTTGCGCCTTTAAACTGAACCGCCATTTTTTCGCAAATAAGTGATAGAGCATTCTAGCATAGGATCGGGCCAATTGTATTCTGACTCTTATTAGTTTAATTTTTCGATTTTGAAATTTTCCATTTGTGTACACAATTTCTAAGTAACTTAACCCCTCTAGACAAAACAAACAGGTACCTATACTACTAATATCGAGAAAAACATTCATACCTTTCTCGGTGCATCTGGAATAAGAGGCGCCTGCGAATCATCGCTGGCAATAGATCCTCTAGGAATATTTGACATTTGTTTTTAGAAAGACTTTTAGAAATATATCGATAGGGGAAACCCTTTTTGTCGAGCTCCCGGCGACAATTGACTTGGCGCTTAGAGTGTGTCGAGAGAAGGGTTAGAGATAGCGGCGAAAAGTGGGAGGAGAGAATAGAAAAGCGGCGTCCAAGTTTAGTCGGACAGACAGAGGGAGAAAGACACTACTCACCGCGCCGGAACTCGAACCTCTCCTCAAGGGACACACACTTTTTGTGTCTTTAACATGCACGAATTCTTCTTCTTCTTGATTATGTCTATCAGAAAGGGGCGGAGCTTGGGTGTGACGAAAAAAGTGTAAAGTTGAAAGACCATCCTCTTTTGGATGTATTTGTCTAATTTGTTTCACTTGTAAATACGAAAATACATGAGGTCAAACGGAAGTCCTCCTCATCACATGGGCTTCTGATTTCTAGAAATTCTTCTGAATTCTTCCACCCACACTGGAAAGTTGCAACCTGATTGTCACACCCTGTTTACACTTTTGATATACACTTCTGAAAGAGAGAAAAAAAACACTCTTGACAGGAAGTATGTGTTGTTTCAATGGGAAGTGGAGGTAGGAACTAATCACTTGTCTATCTAGTGAACTCAAAAAGTACTGATAGCTTATCAAGTGGGAACAGGAAGAGAAGCCGGGTCACTTGTACTAATTAGTAAACACCGGAACTAATTAGACTGTTTCAAGATAATTGGCTTTTTTTTTAAGTTGGCAGAACTCAAAACTGATGGGTTCTGGCTGGAGATGAGGTCAAACTTCAAAGGCGGGATAGTCTTGGAAATGGCTCGAAGGGCCTTTCGCATAGACTATTGTCTGAAGTTATGATCAAGCCTTTTTTAAGTCTAGAATCGAAGCTTAGATGTTGTTGGCAGAAACCGATATGTTTAGGAAAACGTTTCTAGGCTTTAAGCTCTAGGTTTAAGCTTGTAAGGCTAGCAGAGTTTGGGCTTATCTCACTATCCCAAATTATGTTTTAAGATTAGAATATATTCGGGAAAGACTAGGCCTGAACTTGTCACAGGCTAAATTTTTCTCAATTCATGAACATCTATTTTTATTAGGTGTTGCCTGGTGTTGATATCATTGATCGAGACTAGCCAAACTTACAATTTAGAGTTTCGGCCTGAAAATCAAACTCTTTTAAGTTGAATCCAAAAGCCTTGAGTTTGGAACTTATCTCAAAGGCCTAAACCTGTAAGGCCTTTAACCTGGTCTTGTATCAGAGGTCATATTTTTTAGAGGCTTATAATAGCCTTTCTTTTGAGATCTAGCTGGGGTCAACGAGCTGACAAGTATAATTTCAAAAGCTTTATAGACTGGGCTTAGACTGAACTTGGTAGGCCCAGCTAAAGGCAGAAGTCCACTTGAAGATCATTCTGTGACCTCACTTTCTCCTAAAATCAAATTCTACTCAAGTTTTTCTGTCATGTTCATCTCACAAAAATCGAACACTTCCGGCTAGAAAAGATCACCTCCTATTGTTTGCTCAAAACATTAAGTGATGAGGCTTATTGACCGATAAACAGTGGGAAAAGAGCCAAAATAACTAAACTGAAACAAAACTGGGAATATCCGGTTAGACGACTAAATGGGAGGGGATGACTGGATTCTGAACAACTTGTGTTACTTTGACGTTGAACGCAGAACGATTATGATGTGAAATATATAAATGGCATAATCGAGAAAAGGACTGGTATTTGATGAGAATCGAGAATCGAGGATTCAAAAGAGATAGATCACAAAGTTCATCTCTGGAGCTCACCTGCCGTTTCTCAAGAACATCATCTTTAGACGATGAGCGTACTCTAGTCATTATGAATAGGGAAATGCGCGTGCTGCGTTATCTAGAATGAAGATAAGACAAGAGAAGACTGAATGTGTGTGTTTATCACTGATTTCAGGATAGTGAAAACAAAATGGAGAACAGGTTATGATTTTCAAAGACAGATATATGTATGAGAGGACAAAGAAGACATTATGTGAATACCATATGTTGATTGTGTATGTGTGTGCTCAGTTACCACTTTTATACGAAGCTTCCTCGAACTTCTTGGTGGGCGGAGTCTTGGGGAAGACGAGCAAGCAAAACAGAGGTCCAACTCGCGACCAAACTTTCGAACAAGACACCCACAAAGAGAGACTGTAAATGGATGATGCGTCATGAGAGAGTGTAGGCGACAGACGACACTCATCTGCACGTCGACTTTTGAAGATAGATGATGTCATGATATGCATGTGGGTCACGAAGAATGGAGAGAAAAACTACCAGAACAAACCAAAGTGTTATCAAAAAACAATAATAGTTGTGTTGATTACCACAGTTAACAGGTAGCAGAGATCGGTTGCCTGGAACGAACTGGAACGGATCTTTTTATTGAAAATTGCATTGTTCTAGAAGTTTCTGTAGGAGATTCTTATAGTTTAAAAGACGAAATTACGTCTTTAAAATCTGTAGTAGGTGAGGAGAAAGTCCCAGAATGTTTTATGAAGTCAGTAAGGTTACTGTACAAGAATGCTCTGTTGATCTACCGCGGCATTGTAGCTCAGAAGCAGCCCTCGGACACCGCGACTATTCTGTAGAAAAATGCTCTGAATCTACAGTATCTCGCGGATATTTCTAGCAAAATAAGGAGCATTGTGCTGGGCCGGACTGGGCTATGCCGACGCTATCCAGCCCGGAAAACCCACACTAAGAGCTTCACGAGCTAAACTATTGTGAAAATACTGGATCAGCATTGTGAGGTTACTGCATCAGAATGCTCTGGATCCACAGAACCTGCAGCAACTCGTCAAATGTCTCTCAAAACAAGCTCTTCAAGACGGACTAAAGACCAAAAAGATTCCAAAAATACCCCCTTAGCCTCAATTTGTTTTTCAACAAAAGGATATACATTGTGACCATTCTCTTCCTTGAATGATAAATACATTTATTTTTAGCCGTCGCAAAACTTTTGATATTTTGATTCTCCTTTATTTCGATCTTTATTTAGAATCGAAATTCCATTCTTTCAAACATCTCTCCCACACACCTTCTACGTCATCATTTTCAGCAAAAAACACTTTCTTTTTTGATGGTTTTTCTGCCACAGATCAGTGTCGAATGAAGTGACCCGATCAACCTGTTAGAATTAAAAAGTAACTGTGTACACAGCCGCGGCATGGTCTCCAGATGAATCTTCTCTCGGTATGATGAGTTTTGCCCTGACAACTTTTGCACCTGGTACAGTATTCTTTAAACAACATCTATTCATTCCACTTCCGATGATTCTCCTATTCTATTTTGGTTCTTCTTTGAATCACCCAAACGTGCTTACGACGTGTACAGTACAACAAGAAGAGAAATATGCTGGTAGGGAAAGAGACGCAGAGACTTCCGATGCGCGGAAGATTACTGATAGGAATCACCAAGGACAGTCTAATCAGACGATTTTTAAAGACCATACCTGACAACCAAAGAAGGTGAACTTCCATCTCGGAAAACGCCGCCGATAAGGACCAAAGAATAAGAAACTAGGTGAGGAGGAGTGTTCCATTCTGGACAGAATGAATGGCAGGAAAAATGGAATGATATTTTATTTCATTCTCATGAAATTTTACGGGAAATGACGGCATTCGAGACGAGTGGCGGTTCTCTTTTTTTTTGACGAATTATTCCTGGGAAACTATTGTTCTGTTTTTTGTAGGCGGTGGAGAGAAAGATAGACGTTTTTTGAAAGTGTTTGTGGATTTTTGGGAATGTGGATATGGTTGAAATTAGAGAAGAACTGGTGGTTGTGGTACCGAAGTATGGCTTGAGAACAGGATACGCTTGTAACTTTGCCAATAGTTTCAGAAGTAACTTGTAATCATCTCGTAAACCAAAAAACTATCTTTCCACGACTCTATCTCTTTTCCAAAACGGTGCATTTTTGAGGGAGCACTATAGTTATTTGAGAGCTGCAGTTTTCCAGACAGTCTAGCAAACTTTAAGCAAGAAAGACTTCTGCTCAAAGGGAAGTTGTGAGATGAAAAGTTAAACCAAGTTTTGCGAAAGGAATATCATATGATTCTAATTGCTCTCAAATACTTTCAAATACTAATTGAATGCTGGAATGACTCAACATCAAAATGGAGCATACATTTTTTCTAACTTTTCCTGGACCTTAAAAAATATGCATCCAGGTTTACGGTACATTCTTGGAAAACTGGTGCGGGATTTTTGTGGTACGTCAGTGACTAATTTTACAGCAGAGATCACCCGGATAGACTATTCGAACACTTAACAAATCGCCATTGATGAATCTGTTGGGCAGTGCTAGACATCGTTCAATGGGTTCACTACGGTTCAAACTGTGACGAAAATAAATAGGGTTATTCATGACATGAATAACCCCGTAAGAACTTGTATATTGCACCAGATGTTGGCGGTTAGAAACAACTTATGTATAACCCGGAAATGCCTATTGAAGCCTTGGCAGGAGTTGATCATGAACGTGTTCTTTGAGCACTTCTTGTCACATTTCGACAAGGTGTCGCTTGAACTGCCTTCGGAAACTAAGAGCCGAACACTAAGATCATTGAAACATTGGAAAAAACAAAAAGGTGTCCGAGGAAGAGATCAGTGAGCAACTCTATGAGTTATGAGACGATTCAACTGTTATGGTATCCCAGGCAGACTCGAACTAAATTACACAGTTTAAGCAACATTTTCGATGAGTTAAGCAAACGAAGTAGAATCCTGTGACACGTTTCTTCTTTAGATGTCCTAATTAATAAAAAAAAATTGTCTCGTATACATGACACTCTCGATAATAGAACCTTTGCTAGCGATGCAATTTCAACAAATCTGCATTCAAATTACAAGCTTTGAGCATTCTTTGAGCTATTGAGCGGTAACAGGGAAGCATTGAAGCGGCAGCTGATGAATCATGAAATTTCAAAATCTTATCTTGTTTCCTCAGAAATGACAGACACGTCTGTCTGGAAAGTAATCGTATTCCTACTCACAGTCACCTAATCACAAAACATTCGAAAACTTTCGAGAAAAAACAATTCCTGAGAAAAAGAACCTATCAGCAAAAACAAATGAGAAACTGAAGTAACTTCAAAAAGTCTGAATCCGTTTTCGCCTCGAGACATGGGTTATCCCCTCTCTCTTCCTCAGTTTCTCCCCTCTTTATTACACAACAACAAGTGAAATTGACGGGGAGAAGGGACACAACAGCTGGTGAACTTTGACTTGATTCTTCTTCCCTATGACAATCCACCGCCTATTTTTCAGTTCCATCAACTTACATGAGCTTTTAATAACATTGGCGCGTCGTCCGATATACTTAATCCACGAGGTCTCCGCATTTTTTCTTCGTCTGAAAAGAGTTTCAGATCTTTTTCTGTTCCTAAAACACAAATAGCAACTTTGTATGAATGACTCAGCATTACATAGGCGCATATATTAATAGAAAGAAACAACAAAGTAAAGAAAAATTGTTTGTTTATTATTGATGATCATGATCAACTATAAATATCCGAATTAAAATACATTTTTAAATGAACTCCGATTTTGTCGTACGTCCAGAATGATTTCACTTCCGCTTCCACCTGTCTGATCAAGTGTGATCTGAAAAAACAACGATGAAATTAGACAAATTTGAGAAGAAATGCAAATATACAAACAAATTAAAATGAGAGAACAAAAAAGTTGATAGATCAACAAAAGGCTAAACAAGAGAGGAAATAAACATTATGTCACCTTGCGAACGTAAAATCCTGATTCCTCGGGTCATAATCCATTGGTTGGGTGGTCCAAAGAGTTGAGTTTATTGCTGAAAATGGTGGGGTTCAGAAATTAAGATTCACAAGACTAACGATTGATTTTGAAGCTCCCGATTTTCTCCAGAATCTCTCGAAAGTCCTGACTGCCGACGAAATTCAAACACCATTCCTGAAAGATTGTTATTTGACACGTAATCCTGAGTAAACTAACCATGTCGAAACCATAATCCACGCTTCTCTTCATTTTAGTGAAAATCGGATGAGGAACCAGAGTCTGCAGTGATTGAAAGAATTGACTTCTCCAGGCTTCGTATATTGAGTGTGGAGGTCTAAAAGATAAATTACAGATAATCCATAAAGATTCAGATGAGGCTTACGGTGGTTTATTAACGTCTTCTTCTTTGATCGCAACGATACCGCCAACCAGCGTCCACGGGAAACCTTTGAAGTATGTGAAGAGGCACATCGAGTTGTCAATCTTTCGCCGTTCTGAAAAATATTGAATTTGAATTTTTTATATTCAAATATTGATTCTGATGAGATTTCATACAGTAGTATCTCACCAAGACATGCACATAAAGACAAATTTAAAACTTTGGATATTTCTTTGAAAACAGTGTTGATTCGATTCAAAATGTCAAGAATTTGTTGCTCATTCGCCGGCGGAGCTCTTTCGAAATTTGGAAGAAGTGGCTGAATCGGTACTTTGACACTCATCAGGGGAATCGGTTCC
Source organism: Caenorhabditis doughertyi (assembly GCA_963572265.1). NCBI lineage: Eukaryota > Metazoa > Nematoda > Chromadorea > Rhabditida > Rhabditidae > Caenorhabditis > Caenorhabditis doughertyi. The sequence goes on from OY751557.1 coordinate 802,997, forward strand.
CATCCTCCTGCTCCTCTATTCTTCGCTTCATTTGCAAACATTCTACACAATTCGGGTGACAATTCCGTGTTTCTCAACTTCTCCGCGGTTATCATTCGTCCCTTTTGCATATCTCTCCATGCCATCGAGTTTTTCGGTATCCAAGGTTTTGTTTTCTTTGAAAACTAAAAGCGAGATGACTTACCATTTCTATTGAAAAGAAGAAGCACAAACCGAATAGTCTTTTTTAGTTGAATATATTTTAAAATCTGCTTTCATCTTTTCAGCCAGCGTTTTCTTTTTAGGGCTGGGCATCTTGTAAGAGAAAGGGGGAAATGAAAGTATCAAAAAGGAACATTGGAAAAGTTAAAAGCCACGCGAATTATTCTAGTTGGCGGCGAGGGACGAAATGAAGGCTGTCACGTATAAAGTTTCTGTGAGTTTATTAACATTCGATATTACTGCTCTATCTATTTCGATCGAAACGTGCCTTTGAGTCAGAATCGTGTGAAACCTCTACACTTCAAAACCGTTCCTTTGACTGAAAATGCTTATTTGTTTTCCACGAAAACATCTATTGTGTAACGATGGCGATGTTTCGAACTTCAGTTACCTCCGGGTCGTCTCTTTTTGTTTGGACTCCTGTTTTCCTCCAATTTGTTTCTGGGGCATCTATCTCCTTGTTTTTGACATCATTTCGCGTGTTAATGGCAACTGTAATCCATTGTTGTTTCAACTATTAGTCGAATTTCAAGAGCTTACCTTTGAAGTTCAAGCGTTCCGAGACCCCTTACCTTTCAAACTGGATTGAACTTCGGAGCTTCTTGACTTGCCTTCGATTCACCTACTTACCTAAAGTCTGGAAGAGAGTCGCCGCGATTGAGAGATATCTGTTTGACCGAGGTTTGACTATCTGTATTTTCTCTAGTTGGTTTACGTTCAAAAGGTATAATGCCGAGTTTTGATTAAACAGAGAGTTAGTTTGCGTGAGAGATATCGGCTTGGCCGAGATTCATGTATGTTTTCTAGTTGCTTTCTGTTCAAAAGGTATAATGTTGAGTTTCGAAAACATACAGAGAGCTATTGTGATTGAGAGATATTGCCTTGACCGAGATCGTTTTCCTGCTTTGTTTTTGCTTTGAACGGATATAGTCACTTGCTCAATTTTTGATATTTATGTACTCCGATTCTAGTGTGAAATTGAAGATTATCCCTCATGTTTTCTAGCAGTTCTATTTCGCTCATAAGTGAGATGTGTGCTTTCTACTTTTTGTAGTGTGGTTTTCAGCAGATCATTTGTATTCGTCCGGTTTAATAGTCCGCTCTTGGAACGTTATTATTCTGCGTTTTCGTCTTTCCTGCCATTTATGAAACCGCTTAATTTTCTACACCATTTACCGATAAAGACTTGAATAATTCACAACAATTTAATACGGGTTCCAAAATATTATCAGATATTCTGATTGAAAAGACAAGACAATAAAATTGATACAGTTACTACCCAGCACTAATAAGCCGACGCGGTAACATCTTCCTTGTACAACTCGTTCATTGACTTCTTCCAAGTGTTTCCAGTGTTTCCTATCGAAACGGTCACTCGTTCATCACGGCTAACTTTCACAACAGTCACCAACATCCATGTCCCCGTCTTTGCGTCTTGTGCAATCACTTTGTCTCCCTTTGAAAGTCTTCGTTTCTCACTGTTAGTCAACTCACGGAGTTGCATGTTCCCGACTCTTACTCGACTTTGACCAATCTGGATATATAAGAAGGTGATGAATGAAAATCAAAACGATGAAAATAATAAGAAAAAAGGAAAAAACGATAGCTGGGACGAACTTTTCTGCAGTAATTTTACAAAACAACTGTTGTTCTGATGGTACTCCTAATCAGAACCGATTGACTGTGAACTTTCCCGCTTTTGGTGCAATGTGGGTTGGGGGGGGCCACTCGATTTTGGGGGCGGGGCTTAGGCTGGGGTACTGTACTTTAGGGGCGGGGCTACAGTTGGGTTACTGTATTTAAGAGGCGGGGCTACAGTTGGGTTACTGTACTTAGGGGCGTGGCTTGGGTACTGTAACTAAGAGACGGAGTTTAGGCTGTGCCTAAGCCTTAAAAATGGTGGTAAATTGAAGAAAAATCTTTTTTTTTCAAATTTTTCTCCGAAAATTATTCAGAAATTAGGAAAAAAAGCATTTTTTTTCCTATTTATTTTTTGTTTATGACACCATTTTTGAGGCTTAGGCATTGCCGAAACTCCGCCCCTTAAATACAGTACCCCCAAACGAAGCCCCGCCCCTAAGTACAGTAACCCAACTGTAGCCCCGCCCCTTAAATACAGTAACCCAACTGTAGCCCCGCCCCTAAAGTACAGTACCCCAGCCTAAGCCCCGCCCCCAAAATCGAGTGGCCCCCCCCAACCCACATTGCACCCCGCTTTTTATTACCCACTACTTGTTTTGGCAGTGATTATTCTAGATTCAACTTTTATAAAACTTTTCACAGCTACACACAGACTTGTAGCTGCCTCTTCCGAGAATTACTGCAACCTGGGGAGCCTCACTCAACATGATTGGGGGCTCTCTGTATAGAATCGATACAAATAGCAAGCAATGGCTCTCAATCTTCCAGTTCCAATCGGAGTACCATCGCCATTACAACATGGAAAAAACTGGGCTCCTTCTTCCCAGCCATCGTTTTACACAGTTCGACACACCTCCTCTTTCCTGGTAGATGACGATGATGTAGACGCTGAAGAACGAGCTGGCAAAGAGTGATTAAAGAACTGTTGTGGTGGCATTTGTTGCTGTGGCAATTGCTGCGGCATCTGATAAGTCGGCATTAGCTGTGGAGCCTGAATAGGAATCCCGGCGTATCCTCCCATCATTGGAACTTGTCGGTGATTCATGGCAGTAGCTGCGGCGACTTCCTTGGTTATTGTATCTTGAAGAATTCTCAAGTCATGCACGAGCTGCTTTTTTTGTTCATATGAAAGAGATGTAAGTGTTGTAGAGTACATGCACATTGTCTTGAATGTACCGGAAGCGTGAATCATATCTAGAATGTGATTGAGCCCTTTAGCTCGAACTTCCACAAATCGTTGTTCTAATTGCTCCACAAGTTTATTGAAATCATCTTCTACTTCTTTCAACATCGCAGCCTTCTTTTGTTCCTCTTGTTCTTTCTTCTCCTTATCCAATTGATATTGTTTCTCTTGCATCTTCATCAACTCTATTTTCTTCTCCATTTCTAACTCCGCTCGAATCTTGGCGCGCTCTTCTTCTAGAACTTGTCTACGAATTTCTTGCTCCATCTCGCTGCGCTTCTTCTCGAGTTCCCTCTCCATTCTTTCTTTTATCTCCTTTTCCTTTGAACGGATAATCTCATCCGGAGTTGGTCCTTTTTCATGTGAAGAACGATTTTGTCTACGCATATCAGAATCTCGTGGACGGGATGAAGAAGTCTAAACAAATGTTATCACTTTCACACCAACTTTCCTTCCATTGTCGCGTTCGGTTTTAGTATTTACATTTTGGTCATAATTTACAAGAAAAACGAAACAACAAACACTGAAAACAAACCTCAAGAGCTGGTGGAATATCTTCAGGTTCCATTCCGTCATAGTAAACATCAATCATAACCTGAATAAATAAATACAAATATACAGAGATAAAACGAAAAATGAACCAGTCGAAGCATCATCTTGAATCTGTCGATCAGCTCAGGTGGAATAATGCGCAACGTCATGAATCCAGGCGGAAGTTGTTCTAAAACTATTTCTCTGCTTGAAAACTCCTCTTGAAAACCGAGAAAACTAACCAGTTGCCATTTTCTTGATAAGCAACAAACAAGCATTAGCGGCTTTAGAAATATGAGCACGAAACTCTGCTTTGAACGCTCTATCAATTCTATGACAATCATTAATGGCTGCATGAAGTTCACTGTTGATTACTCCAATACGATTACATTTATCAACAAAGTCTTTTGCAGCAGAGTTCTTTGCGTAGTGCTCACGAGATCCGTATCCACTTCCGAAGAAGATGGAAGCCGGTAACCCGGTGAGAATAGTGTCACAATGAAGCATTCGCTCGCGATCCGAGTTATCAAATGATGGGGGAAGCACTAATTTACTCTTCTCAGCATCAGTGGCTCCTGAAAAGCATATAAACTTGAGAACTACTTTAAAATGGCATACAACTTACGAGTAACAGTCTCCACGAGTTTCCGGGTACCCTGAATATCTCTATCCAGAGATTTACGGCTTCTCTCATTCATCTCATCCATAAAAAAGTTTAAAAATTCAAAATAATTATCACTGGTATGCAGTAAACCATCTCTGATTTGATCATGAGAAATTGGCATTGCTGGTTCATATTTTTCTCGGACATCATCTCTGTCACGTGTTCTGTGGCTAGAGACAGCTCTGGAACGGTCTCGAGATCTCGAACGAGAGCGTGATCTTCTCGAACGATCTCTATCCGATCTATCTGATCTATCTCCACGTTCTCTTCTTCTGTCATCACGAACAGTACGTGCGCTGATAATTTGTACATCAGGAGACGCCGATCTACTTCTCGATATGTCCATATCTCCCCCAACATGTTCAATAGCGAGTCTTGGCTGAAAACACAGAGAGATAATAAAACAAAACTTGATATATTTTCATACGTTTTTTAATAAAGGTTGTCTCCCTCCCCCTGCATAATCTTCGCCAGTCGGCCCTTTGTCAAATCCACGTCTTCTATTTGGATCGATAACTGGCCCATTGAAAGCTACAGCGTGCCCATAACCATGTCGATATGACTCTACCGGTGCTTCACCGAGAAGTGGCTGTCTGATAGAAGTAGTTGACAAAACTCGTGAACTTCTTTCATACTCTGGACGTCGCGAATCGCTATAACTGATTTATTTTTGTAAATTGAGAAAAGTGAATGAAGCCTTACATAGAAATGTATGGTGGAATAATTCGATTGGGGACGTCATCATACTCCGATCGTCTCATTTTTTCTGTAAAAATACAAATGTTTCAAATTCGGCTTTTACTTGAACGATGAATTGAGAGACAAGCGTGAGGAAAATCAATAAAACTGGAAAGGGAATCCCACAACGCGGAGAAAAGAAAACACGCTCAACCGCACTTTTCTTGTGTTCTCCGTTTGGAAAGTATGGCGGAAAACTGAACAATAAAACACCACGCTTCAAAAATCAGACTCTTTTCCAAGCAGGAGAGATTTTGAGCCAGGAAACTGCTTGTCATTACAGGACGGATATCCGTACGGATGAGCTTCTCGTGACATCGAACATTGTAACCAGGAGCGAAAAAACAAATTTTTTTATTTTATCGTATTGCCAGATTTTTTCAAACAGGAGATGCCACTTTTCAATTGGAATTTTTAACTTGAAGAAGGCAAAGAAAAGTTGCAAAGAAAAAACACTTTTTCGCAAGGGGGTACTGTCGACGACGCACATTTGCGTACTTGTACGCATTGGCGCTCCATGGCGCCAACTTCGAATCGGATAATTATTCTTCGTTCTTTCTCAGCTTTTCCTACTTTTAGCCCATTTTACTCTTCAATTTGTTCTCTTTGAAAACTGATAAGTCACTATCGGAAATCAAAAAAAGCGTTCCAATCAGATGAGTTTATTACTTTTGCATAGATTTGGTTAGGAGACTAGCATAAGCTCAGTTCCTCTCAAAAGCGCTAATCCTTTCTTCCTCCGGTGTCAATTTCCGTCTCTTTTGCATGAAAACATGAAACAACACATGTGTTTATCATCATGAATTGATGAGAAAGACAAAAGGCGGGTGTGTGTAAAATTAGTTGCCGTCTTCTTTTTTGCTATTGTTTTTTTTTTCTGCATTCGTATTGAGTTTGCAAAGTTGAAAAACTGATTCTAGTTCTTAAAGTTGAGTTTCCAGGCAGCATTAGTGATTTAAATATCTTTTTTCGTAAATTTTGTAACATGAATGTCCGAAAGTCGAAAAAAAAAACTAAAGTTGGCATAAGTTCCGCACCATTGCCTCACAGACATTTTTTGTGTCATCTCCCATTTCATCTTCTCATCTCGAGAAGGTTGAATATATCTTCATTTGATGAAAAAAAAAACCGACAAAGAGAAGTAGAGAAAAAACGTATTTATTTTCACTTTCACTCTATTCTTGAATGAATGAAACATCATTGGTGGGGCGGTGGTTGGCATCAAGGAGATACTTGTTATTAATTTTTGTACTAAAAATTTTTTCTAATTGAAAAATCGAATTATTGGGCGTTGGCAGAAAGCCAAGTTTTGTATTTGAGATTCAAATATAGTATTCCCAGAGACGTCGAGATTCCCATCACTCTTTCAACTGTTCCCCGAAACTTTCGAACAATGCGATTTCGAAATTTCGAAAAAAAAAAGTATGTTTCGTAATTTGTTCTTCACCTCTGCACCTGGTTGAGTCATTCCGCAGTAGCAAATTTTTTTGAACCACAACACGGAAAATTTTCTTCGAAAGGTCGTGACTAATCCTGTAAGTCTTGGCCAAAAAGGTCTTCAGTCTTCCTTTTCAAACTGAAAAGAAATCGAACTCTGCCTAAATTTCCTTTTGCCATAATCGCCCATAATAATTGCTCTTTCTCTCTTTTTTTTTTTCAAATTTCCTCTCTCTCCTTCTCTTTTCCTTCTCTCTCCCACATTCGTCATTCAGTCAGTATACCAACTAGGGTTTCCACGCGGGCGATGTTTCGCCCGCCCGCGCCCGCCCGCGCCCTCGCCCGCCCTCGCCCGCCCGCTTCGCCCGCGTCTCGCCCGCTTGCCCGCGGGCGGCCCGGGCGCCCCGCTCGCCCGTTCGCCCGCCTTCACCCGCGCGCACACTGTTACTTGCTTAAGCCTGTCTGTTTGAACCTAAAAGGGAAATAACACAACTTTTTCAGTATTTTTGAATGGATAATGAAAAGGTAGTGATGTTTTTTCAGAAAAATTAGCTCAAAATTTCAGTAAATATTTTTTTCTGAATGAAAGTTTTGTGACTTTTTAATGAAAAAAAGAAAAGAATATATCTCTATCAATGATTTTTCATAAATTTTATGTCTAAAAAGCTCGAGTTAACAGCCATTTTCACCACAAACACGAGAAACGAGTGAGCGGGCGGACGGGCGAGCGGGCGAGCGGGCCGCCCGGGTCGCCCGCGGGCAAGCGGGCGGGCGAGGGCGGGCGAGGGCGAGGGCGGGCGCGGGCGCCCGTTTGTTCGCCCGCCCGGATGGAAACCCTAATACCAACACATCTGCATATACCATTTTTTGTTCTCCCTTTCTCCACTCCTATTCTTTTCAATGTGGTTAACCTTTCGCTTCTCTCCTCTTCTCACCTAACACACATTACATCACACCAATTCAAATCAAATGAAATTTGAACGTTTCGTAAAAGTGACAAGTGCAATGGGCGAATGACCACAGCAGAGAAAGATTCGATGTAAAGGAGGGAGGGGGAAAGGTTGCGCAGTTCGTTTTTTTTCTTTGCCAATCATTGAAATCGTTTATGGCATTTTTTGAAAGTTCATGGGAATTCTTCATTTTGAATTTGAAATTCGCCGGTTTTTTCCCATTTCCGCAATTCGCTAGCTTGACCCAATTCCATTAATCCGTTCTGATCATTGTCATTATTTATTTTCGGTTCAAAAACCAACAGAGCTTCCCTATAAATCATTGATGCAAAGCTCAAAATGACGTCTTCTCCAGGCCTTTTTTTCTCGGTTAGAAAGAGTTCTCCTTCTAAATCCTGCCTCATCACCTACTCAAAAAAGAAGAAAAAAGGCAGCTCATGCATCTTCTTCTTCTTGCTCATCTTCACGCCAGTCAGCTGTCCGAAGAGAGCTCCTGTTTCACTTGTCATGTTCCAAAGAGTACCCCTTTTCATCAGTGCAGATTTATGTGTCCGTCATGATGGTTCCGGGATTAGTAGATTTGAATTGATAAAAAGTATCATTTTACTACAAACATTTCCTCTTTGATACGAATATTTTTCTTCTTGTATCCTGTATACGATCGTAAAAAAGGAAGGAAAAAAGAAACATTTTGTTATACCAACATAAAGCCTCTCGTCCAGAAAAGTCAGACTACAGTTTTTCACGGAACGCAAACACTTTGTTTTTGTTCGCCCTTCTTGCATTCTGAATCACTCCTCCTTTCTTGACGCCGTCTTCTTCTTTTTATACAACTTGAAAGAAGAAGAAAAAGGAACATAAAGTAAAAACTTCAGCTGTTTTTGCATCGGTGTTTCCCCGAAAAAAGCAGTGCTAATCCATGGCTCTCCGCCTATTATTTTCAGCTACATTTTTATAGAGCTGAAAGAGAGCCATTTGCATTTTGAAAATGTACTCGTTTTCCAAAACCTAGAAAAGTTGGCACTTCATCTTCGAAATCCATTTTTTGAGCTTTTTCAAATCTCTAGGTGCTGTGGCCTTTTAACCTCTCAAGGGAGAGGAAACCCTCAAACTCCAAGACTCATTTTGCTCTCAATCTTGGGTCCTTTCTGATGGGAGCCGGCTTTTTCGGCGCACCACCATTTCGAGAAAAAGAGGAAGAGCGTTTCGGATTTCGCCAATTTCATGACTTGAATTTCGCACGTCCCCGCCATTCGATTCGCGGCGAAAGTTTTCAGAGAGAGCTGTCGGAAATCTTTCATTTTTCTTCTTATTTGAAAAGAAAATGAGAATGCACTGGCCTGAGGAGGCTGTCGCCAAAGACAGCAAAAACCGACAAATCTCTTTTTTTTTTATTGACGGCTGCTTTCTTTTCGTCTTCTTTCGCCTGCTTTTTCGTGTTCCGAGAGCTCCTTTTCCAGGCGCTTGCTCCCCTCGAAAACTCTGAAAAGGCGTTTTTGAAAACTGATATCTTTGTTTTTCCTTGCTGTTTTTTTTCTACTTCTCACCGATAAAAAAAAAAACAGGAAGAGCAGGGATTTGTGGGCACACACGTCTTGCTCAACACACACATACACATATATAGATAGATAGAAAGACAACAACTCAAAAATGGCCGGGCACCCCTCCCTCAGAAATGATGTGGGGGCACTTTTTTCTACATTGACACAGAGTTTCCATTTCTCCAACTTCTCCGCTCCCCCTTTTTTGCTGTTTCTTGCTCTGCTCGAGCCTTCTTCTCTTTTTCTGGAGAAAAAAAAAAACGACGAAAATCATAAATAAAAGAAGAAAATTATAGAGATGTTTTTTAAGGATGCGTTGTCGTTTTGTTTTTCCGCTTTCTCACCAGTTTTCTCTCAAGAAGTTCCGCCTTGAGAAGGAGTTTGTTTCGTCCTAAAACGAACGGTTTTTGAGTCTTGCCATCCTCTTCCTGAACCTCATTTCGAACGGTTTTTGAGCTCTCTTGACTAGATGACATAAATAATAAATAAGATAATCCTTGACGTCTCATTTTATCTCAGATTTTGGGTTCAGAAAACTAAAAATAATTGTTTTCCGGGCGCAATAAGTCTCTTGGGACGTCGGCGTTCCACTAGTCGGATATCGCTAATTACCGGAAATTCCCAGTTTTTTCCTCCTATGTAATGTTCTGTCCGCCTTCGGAAATCCACAATTCATTGAGTTTTCATAACTCTTTTTTCATCCGAATTGCTCCGTGCCCTCATCCAGAATGCATGAGTCAGAAGACAACGTCGAGAGAATCAGAATCTAGACGAATGCACGACTACAATTACCGTAGTTAGGTGTGTGTGTGTGTATGTAAATGTTTTCGTTAAGTCTCACCGCGGCGGTGGCAAAGGTGGCAAATAAGATGCTATCTTTTCTTCCGAATTGAACCCGGCAGGGCAAGTGACACGGAGAAGAAGAAGAAGACTTTGATTTCTGATGTTGAAGGAAAGGAAATTGGGTCTGGAGCTTCCCAAAAATTCTTCTCTAATTGCTCATTCTTTCTTGAATTCTTTTTCCGTCCGTTGTCACCCATTAAACATCAATTGGATTAGCAAATCGTCGGCGCGAGAACGGCGTTTTTAGATTAGGCTTTTGTTTTATTTTTAAAGCATAGTGCTTAAATCCAATCAAAAACTTCTGACAAAACATGGGAAACAGCAACATTTTTCTACACAAAAGTTGTCGGAAAATCAGCTCCATGACCGGTTCCTCCGAGCAAATTTTGATCCTCCATGGAAGAGAAGAAGCTCCAAGTAATTTCAATTTAATAGCATACTCCATGCTCAAGAAAAATTTATGTCCTTTCCCAAAAAAAAAACCTGGCTAATAAAACCTGGACCCCGATGTTCTTGTTCCAAAGGGCTCTGCTCCCTCCTTCACACGCACAATTGCTCTTTGACAACACCGCAGCATTCTTCTTTCTTCTCCTTTTCTTTATTCTGTCTTTCTCTCTTTTTTGTCGGTTTTTGTCTGTCTGTCCCTTCGTTCAAATGTTTGGGCACACCGATTCATTTTTTTTGTTGGTCTTTTATTATTCTGTCACTTGGTTTTCTATAGGTTTTTCTGAGGAAAAGTTGTACTCGGAGAAGCTGAGATTGGAGGTCAAGATTCGGTTTTACACGTTTTTTGAAACGGAGAAGGTTTTACATAAAGTTGAAAAAGTTGGAGTTTGATTTTTAGATCTGAAAACCGATCTGAAGAGCTGTTTTCACTTTCAAATTCCGGCCGGAGCCTCATTTTCACTAGTTCGAAGGTTCTCAGATGAAATCTTAAATAATAATTCTCAAGGTGTGATTGATTGTGAAGATATAGGTTAGACGTCACCAGAAGCGAGAAATTTAAAACCTCAATCTTACAAGGAAATCGAAATATATTTGAAACTGTGGATTTCATTTTTGAAGTCGAAATCTGCCAGTTTCTCTTCGAAACGAGTACTTTAAACTCAGAATCTTGGACTCTGAAAGGGCTTCTCTTGTCAGTCCTTCAACTGTTTTGCAAGGTAAACTCTCGTCTAGGAACCATCTCAGAATCTGGATAATGCTGGTCCTTATATCTCTTCGAAGTCAAAAAAAACTGAACTCCTAGCTCAAATTTCTAATTCCCAGGAAGTTGTACCAGTCTCATACGCTTCTGATAAAGTTCAAAATATGATCCATCTTCATCTTACTTTTCCTCTTCCTCATACCTCAACTCAACTTCTTTTCTCACCGTCTTCTTCCTGCGTCTTCTCTGCCTTCTACCTCCTACCTTCCACCAACCCAAACCCCATACAGTTTGTCATGTACATTGCTTTTTTTTTGTTTGCTTTTTATATATGCTTTTTCTTTTTTCTGCGTCTCTTCCCCCATTTTCGGCGAGGAGAGGAGCCGTGTTATCAGTGTCACTTTTGTGTGGATGATGAGGCAGAAAGAAGTGAGAAAAACAGTTTTTATTGGTCATTTGAGCAGTCCTTAATAGTGGTTTTCGCACGTAAAAAGCTAGAACTTTCACTAGTTCCCATCAAAAACGTGGCATTTTTCCATTGCTTTTCTCTTAAATATCGTCTGATAAATCTTCTTCAAATCCGATTTCCCAAGGCAAAATCCTATATTTTCCCATTTTCAGGATCGATTTCTACACAATCTTCTAGAAGTCACTTCGAACACAACGACGACGACGATCACATGATGCTTCGTGGCACGGTATTAGCCGTACTATTTGCACTGTGTAAGCCGTTTTTTGTTTTGTTTTTTCATCTCATGTCCGCTGTTTGAACAGTGTTACTCACAGAGACACTTTATTACTTTTTTGGCATTTTCAGACGTGCAAAATGAGGCGGCGAGCAGCTCAAAGTATATTGCAATGGGCAATTTACAAACGGTGATTCGCGGTGAGACACTCTTCTCCACAGATATCGATGAGAACAGACCGAACACTGGATTCTTGTGGTTTGTCTTTTAATCAGATGACACGTTGCATATAAACCCTTCCCAAGTATTCCAGGTGTCAAGTCCGCGAGGGAACCATTCATCACAAGCCAACATGGGCTCGATTCGTACGCATTCGCGATCAGAAGACGTTCATGGCCGATATCGCGTCGGACAACAAGGCCTACTTGCACTTCCCCAAATCGACAGCTGAATCGTCTGGAAAGTATCGGTGTGAGGTGAAGGTGCCGGATAATTCGATTATCACTGGAAATATGTTCGCTTATTGTAAGTTTTCAAGATTTTCAATAGAAAAACAGACTATGGAATGGATTTGAAATGAGCTTTTGAAACGTGGCATAGGTCATTTGAAAGCTGTAAACGTGGAGATCACAAATGTGAGCATCGTTTTTGCCTATTTGCCTAATGAGGATTGGACCTTCTCTGTTAACAATTCCTGAAAGTGATAATGAAAGAGAACAAAATCTGAAAATGTATTTTGATTGTGATGCATTCGAAAGCTCGAAGTTGGCATAGGAAATATGGCTTTTCTTGTCAATTTGGCTTTTTGAGCTGATAGAAAGCTTGATTCATTCATCTAGAATCTATTGTTGTTTGAAGATGTCCTTTCTGACGATTGCGCATAGACGGGTTCACGCTCTAGCAACAACACGTTTTGGGATAGATTCAGCTACATCTGAGGTAGCAACTGCCGGAGATAGCAAATATCCTATGAAAGCCTGGAACTAGAACATACTTCTTTTTCGTTATTAGCGGGTTTTCAGATCAATGTCATGTCTCGAAAGCTCTCCCCAATCTCTGTTCTTTCTTATAATCCCTCACTAAACGTTTCCGTTTTTCCAGCACACCCCGTCGTGAAGAACAACGACTCTTGGCCACTCAAAGCATCGGAAACTGAGAAATCGACAGTTTTGGTAAGCATTTTCTCCTCGTTTTCACAACCAATTTTTGCCTCATTTCAGGGCCCAGCCGTCTACGCTGCTCTCGAATCGACCGCCCGTATTCCATGCCCAATCATCGGCTACCCAGAGCCACAAATTGTTTGGTACAAAGACAACATTCCATTGGAACTCGAAGGACGTGTCTCATTTGACAAGGTCAACGGAATCCTCAGTATTAGACAAATCACCGAAGAAGACGGTGGCCGGTATCGTTGTGAGGCCACAAATCAGTTCCCAGTGCAAATCGATGGCCCAGAGCAACACTTTATTGTTAAATTGGATCAAGAGCTGAAGATTGGAGACGGTTACGGATGGATGCTTCCAATGGCCATCATACTCATCATTCTTATTCTTCTCTTCATCGTTATTTTCACATGTCAACGGTGCACTAAATACAAGGCCGATCAGTATAATGTAGCAGATCGGGAACGTGCACTTCACAACGATCAAGTTCCATTGAAGAATAGTGTTTAAATCAATCTCTTCTCTAATATCCTCAAAAATCGAGCTCAAAAATTTCACTAAAAACCCCGCCCTTCTTTTTTTCACATTTTATCACCACTGCCACTTATATATGTTCTTCCCTCCCCCTTCCTTGCTAACCTTGTTTAGTCTTCTTCCCAATTCACTTTCTATAAATGAATTCTGTGGAGCGTGTAGGTAACTTCCCTTTATATGCACTTCTGTTTGACGCCCCCATTTCCCCGAAGCCGGTATCCATATTCCCTTTCCCCTTCTGACCACCGCTTTTCTTTGCTTTTTCTCCGGTAATAATTTGTAAGGTTTGACCTTTATCTCCGTTTTCTTTTGGTTCTCTTTTTGTTGTAAGGTTTTGATTATTAATAAAATACGTCTGCATAATTGAAATTGATACGTGGTGAATCAGTTTTTCCCCGTAGAAAACAGAGACTTCAGAAAAAAGAAAGGAAAATGACAATCATTCCTTGTTTTTATAACAATTTTGTGAGGCCAAAGATGTCCGAAAACTATAAGTACCGCGTTGTCATATACGAAAAAAGAGGATCTGATAAAACTGGAGCCACTGTTGTAGATGTGAAATGTGATGATTTTGATTTGAAGTACAAGCGGAAGGTTAGTTTCAGAATTCAGATCACGTCATCACGGTTCGGTGGTATGTCGTTTGAGAACTGTCCCGTATCAGAACTGTAGCCTATATCAGAACCAAAATCTAGAGATTTTCACGAATAAGAGCTCTGTTCGTATAGTAATGATAAGTTCTGATAAAAGACACTTCTGTAATGGGACTGTTCTGAAACAGCATACCGCCAGATTCAGAACTCAGACGACGTTCTCAAGATTCATTTCTTTTTAGGGCGGGAAAATGGGCAGAATTACAATGGAGTGGGAAGAGAAGAATAGTAAGGAGGAGAAAAGCAAGGCTAAGGATGATAAGATGGCAGGAGAAAAGAAAGAAAAGGAAGAGAAGAAAAAGGATAAGAAGAAAGATGATAAGAAAGGGATGAATAGTGATGATGATGGTGATCAAGGACAGAAGAAAAAGAAGAAGGAGTCAAAGAAAGAGAAAAAAGGGAAAGAGAATGATGTAGAAAAGAAGAAGAAGAAGAAAAGTGATAAAAGGGAAGAAGAGAAGGAAGAATTTCATATGGTTGATGACGAAAAAAAGAAGAAGAGAAATGAGAATGAGAACATGAAAAAGCAAAAGGAAAATGATGAATCAAGTGAGAGCGAGGATGATGAAAAGAAGAAAGAGAAGACGTCGAAAAGGAAAAATGGAGGAAAAGAAGAAAAAGAAGAAAAAGAAGAAGAAAAAGTGGATGATAAGAAAGATGGTGGAAGTAAGAAGAAAGAGAAGAAATCAAAAAAGGAGACATCGAAAGAGATAATCAACTTCAAACGTATGTTTAGCAAAGCTGGACTTGGCTCACAGATCTCTCATTTTTGCAGCAATGGGAGAAAAAAGACGAGAGGAATTGAAGAAGAGAGCTGAAAATGGACACTTTTCGAAAGTGATTATTGTGGAAAGTATGATGGCGGAGATATTGCCGTTCGTTTCTACCGAATTGCTCATGAAACACGAAATGAAAGCTCGACTTTTGGATAAAGAAAAGGAGTATCGAAAAGAAGAATGGGCGGTGAGAAAATGAGCTTGATTTAGAAGGAGAAAGTGTTTTTTATTCAGAACTTTCGTCAAGAGAAGGTGGAGGAATTCCTTAACGGAATTCTTACTCTAATCGAAACGGGAACGGAAGAAAAAGAAATGAGAGAGGAAATGAAGATCGAGGGATCTACCCTGCTGTCGGCAATCCGCCAGTTTATGCTGTCTATAAAACTAATGGAAACGCCTTCTTTCCGTCAGCAAAAAGGCAGAATTAACAGTATTCTACTTTCCCAAACGATCGTAGGTTTTTTTTAGCGAGGTTGTTTTAAACAAACATAATTACAGGAAGTGCCCACTGAGGACATGTGGAAGATGATTGTGGATTTTTTGATTTTACGCAACAAAAAGAGCAGAGACCAATAAACACCACAGTCATCTACCTACCTCTACCGATTCCCGTCATTCGACAAGATACTCGTCACTCCAAAATCCTTCTCGTCTCGCACCAACACTGGATTATAAAGCTTTCCTTTAATCCATATGTTATAAATGTTTGGTGGATAAAAAATTATTGATATAATAGAAAAAAGAGTTCACAGAACAACACAGGGGGAATACACGTGACAAAATGAGATGATGGGATGCAACAGATACAAAAATAAGTCGAAAATGCAACAGATTTAACAAAACTTCCCATTGACGAGATCGTAGAAGGCTTTGCCTGGTGAATAGACATTGAAGACGCTTGTGATTTCAATGTCTTCTTGGAAACGACGGACACTTCTCTGAAGTGCTGGAAGGAGAGTGAGCAGTGAGGCAACACGAATTGCTGGTTCATCCATTTTTCTCCGGTAATAATTTGTAAGGTTTGACCTTTTTCTCCGTTTTATTTTGGTTCTCTTTTTGTTGTAAGGTTTTCGATTATTAATAAAATATACCTGCATAATTGAAATTGATACGCGGTGAATCAGTTTTTCCACTTGGAAAACAAAGACTTAAAAAAAAAGAAAGGCAAATGACAATCATTCCTTGTTTTCATAACAATTTTGTGAGGGCAAAGATGTCCGAAAACTATAAGTACCGCGTTGTCATATACGAAAAAAGAGGATCTGATAAAACTGGAGCCACTGTTGTAGATGTGAAATGTGATGATTTTGATTTGAAGTACAAGCGGAAGGTTAGTTTCAGAATTCAGATCACGTCATCACGGTTCGGTGGTATGTCGTTTGAGAACTGTCCCGTATCAGAACTGTAGCCTATATCAGAACCAAAATCTAGAGATTTTCACGAATAAGAGCTCTGTTCGTATAGTAATGATAAGTTCTGATAAAAGACACTTCTGTAATGGGACTGTTCTGAAACAGCATACCGCCAGATTCAGAACTCAGACGACGTTCTCAAGATTCATTTCTTTTTAGGACGGGAAAATGGGCAGAATTACAATGGAGTGGGAAGAGAATGATAGTAAGGAGGAGAAAAATAAGATTGTGAATGATACGATGGTAGAAGAATGGAAAGAAAAAGAAGAGAAGAAAAAGGATAAGAAGAAAGATGGTATAGCTGGAAATAATGGAGGAAGCGAAGAGAAGGATAGAGAAAAGAAGAAGAAGAAGAAGCGCGATGATAAGGAAGAGAAGGAAAAGAAAGAGAACGAAGGAGATGATATGGTTGATGATGAAACAATGGACAGAAAGCAGGAGAAGTACATGAAAAAAGAAAAGAAAGAGTATGAAGGCAGTGAGAATAAAGATATTGAAAAGAAGAAAGAGAAGACGCCGAAAAGGAAAAATGGAGGAAAAGAAGAAAAAGTAGACGATAAGAATGATGATAGAAAAAAGAAGAAAGATAGGAAATCAAAACTAGAGCCATCGAAAGAGATAATCAACTTCAAAAGTATGTTTAGCAGAGGTTAAATTGGCTCATAGAGCTCTCATTTTTTGCAGTTATGGGAGAAACTCTAAAAGATGACCTCCTGCAAACAACGAGATATGGAAAGTGGTCTAAGCGTTTGCTGATCCAAACGTACTACGAGGATATAGTCTCCCTATTTCCGCCAGAATTCCTTTCTGATTCATGTGTCGAGATGTCAATGATGAAAAAACAAAATGTCCTCGACATAAAAGATGAACATTTCGAGTTTTCTCAACTGGATGTCTTCACAAAGCTCATGCTGGAAACGGTTCTGAAGTGGGGGAGATCTGTCGTTCCTTCTGATAAACCGTCTTGTGTTACTGGTAAAGCTGTCCTCTTCGCTCTTACCGACTTCAAAGATCATTCGATTATCCCGGATTCTGTCGAATATGCTAAACTCAAAAGAGAATGTAAAGTAGTGAACAAAGTGAGAAATCCGGTTGGTTTTTTTTTGCGAGAGATAGTTTTAAAAAACATAATCACAGGAAATACCGTGTGACGAGTTGCTGGAGATGGCAGTTACATTGTTTGATCTTCGAGGAATTAAAAAGCAGAATGAGTGAAAGAGTGAGAGCAGAAAAACAGAAGAAGTCTATAATTAGTAGAACCTTTATAAATCGAGAAGATTTAGTATTTGAATAAAGTTCTATGTAGTGGTATTTGTTTTTCAATTTTTCTTTTAATAGAAAAGCAAGATAGAAAAATTGATGCTGGTGGATAAGAAGTGGCAGAAGCCATATCTATACTTTGTACTTCCTGAAAAACTGATGCTGTGGCTTTTATGAAGAAAATGAGGTTAAAGAACAACAAATGAGAGCACACGGGGCAAATGAGATGATGGGGTGCTAAAGATATAAAAATAAGTCAAAAAAATGCAACAGATTTAACAAAACTTCCCATTGACGAGATCGTAGAAGGACAGGGAATCGCCTTCAAAAGTATGTTTAACAGAGATTAAATTGGTTCATGGAGCTCTCATTTTTTGCAGAAATTAAACCGGAGGTGAAGAAGATGCTGAAGAAAAGATCCATCTACGGCTTCTACGCTAAGCGCGTAGTATTGGAATCTTTGTGGAAATCGATCATCTGTATATTGCCACAAAAATTGAAGATTCAGTCGAACATAGATATGACCATAATTCGAAAGCATCAAGAGCACGAGGCGAATGAGCCGGATTTTGGAAAACTGGAGATGGATGAATTCACTTCCCTCATATTGAGTGTCATTCTGAAATGGAGTGATTACAAAGTTGAACCGGAAGAACCAGAAACCATCAACAGTTCGTGCCTACTGTACGGAGTTTCTGAGTTTAAAAAGTTGATAAATCACTGTGACACATATCAACACGAAGAGAAGAAGTCAATGTGCAAAGGGCAAATTTGGGTGAAAGATTGGGTATGTTTTTTCGCGAGAGATAGATTCGAAAAAACATAATTACAGAAGATTCCGGCAGTTGAAGTCATCGAGATCATCAACACGTTCTTGGAACTCGATTATGTTTGCCTTGGGAAATGATGATTGAAGAGCGTCGATACTTGGAGAATAGGATAATTGAATTAGATATTGTATAGAATAAATAGTTTGGTTTGAAAATGTTTCTGTTTTTTTAATTATTATTTTGATAGAAAAGTAAGATGTCTACACTCGAATCGGCCTCCCGTATCAAATGTCCACCCAGATATCTTCGCCCAGATATTTTCTTCCGATCTATAATAGACCTTCAAGCTGCGCTTCCAAGAGCTTCATGTATTTTCAATGCCTTGTTTAATCCGTGTTTCCGTTTAATCACCTGTTTTTTTCTCTGAAATATAAGTTTTGAAAATGGGCGAAGATCGAAGAAAATCTTTTTTATAAAGTGCACTTTTTGAGTCAAAATCCAAAAAATTGAACAAAAGAAAGAAAAAGAAAAACAGCACGCAGAAGAGAAAACGAGGGGAGCAGTAAATAAAACAAGCGGATAATGATGGGGAAGACAAAAACGGGGATATTTCGATTAAAGTATTTGCAAGAAGCTATGAGAACGTTTGAGAGGAGAGAGACGGGGAACAACAAAAAAGGGTTCAAAGGGCATAAAATGATAACAAAAAGAAGAGGAGAATTATGAAGAAAATTGCAAAATTTGAATAGGAATACAAAAAGCGGGGGGTAATTGGGAATGTCGTTTACATTCCTGGAAGTCCTGGCATCGTTCCTCCGGAAGGCGTACGCGCATTTTTGACGGTTTGATCAATTGAAAGGACAAGACAGGCGGCTTCAGTGGCAGCGGTGATAGCGTTCTGAAACAGACTTGAATGAAAATAGATTCATTTTCCTCTAGACTAACTCTCTTCACAAGACTTGGCTCCCAAACACAAGCGACAAGATTGTCTCCAACAGCTTCACGGTGAATGTCGATTCCAGCCCATTTCTCTCCTTGAGCATGACGATGTCTCAACTTGTTCAACACATCAAGAGCATCAAGACCAGCATTTTGACAAAGTTGACGTGGAATCATCTCGAAAGATTGAGCGTATGCCATCCAGAAGGCTTGATCTTTGCCCTCAATTGTCTTTGCATGATCACGAATCAATCTGCTCAATTCCATTTCGATGGCTCCTCCTCCGGCGACAATCGAGTCGTTCTTCTTGGCACGACGAACAATCATGATGGCATCATGAAGAGATCTTTCAGTCTCAGCAATGAATTGTTCAGCTCCTCCACGAAGAAGAAGTGTGCATGCTTGAGCCTTGGAGCATTCCTCGAAGAAGTTGTAACGTTCACTTCCGACTTGTTGTTCGTAGAACTTTCCACACTTTCCGAGAAGAGAATCTTCGATTTGAGATACCGTTGTGAGAACACTTCCTCCGCAAGCGGCCATCAAACGGTCAAGATCGTCTTGTGGAATTCTTCCGGCGCAGAACATATCACGATCAGCAAACCATTGAGTAGCAACATCACCAATTGGAAGCTTTGAAAGGACAACATTGGCTCCAGAATCATGAATCTTTTGAAGTTTATCGTAGAGAATATTCCATTCAGCATCAACAACAGCTTGGAAGTCGGACACATTTGTCAGGCGCATCTCAGCGTTCTCCTTCTCTGCCTTGAGTTCTAACTCAACATTGAGAAGAGCTACTTTGACTCCGGTGTATTTCTTTGGCTGCATTTCGAATCCAGCATAACTGAATGCCTTTTGGAAAGCAACTCCCTTGATAAGACGGGATTCCTAAAAACAAAACATTGAAAATGTGTTTTTCTATCATCGATTGACTTACATTCAAGTTTCCTCCGTTAACCTTTTTAATTCCGATCATGTTCAATGGAAGATGAGCATCCAATGTGTTAACAGCATCAACAATCATATTGGCGAAAAATTGACGCTCTTGGCTAACAAGTTTACTGCTCAATGTGGTGGCTGCGCACTTGACAAGCATATCACGGAGATCAGCCTCTCCGTTAATCTTAATTTCCAAGTTGGCCAACTCTTTCAGTGTCATTTCACAAGCTTTTCCGATTGCACGGATCAAAAGTTGTGGGTGAACTCCGTCCTCAATGAATGGCTTCATTTGCTTAAGGATCTCGGCTGCCAATATGACAACAGAGGTGGTTCCGTCTCCAACTTCGGCGTCTTGGGAGCGAGCGATATCAACCATGGTGGAGGCGGCTGGGAAGACGATATCCAAAAGTCTGAGAATCGTGGCTCCGTCATTTGAGATGGTGGTTGCTCCCTTGCTATCGACGATCAATTTGTCGAGACCACGTGGACCCAAGGTGGTACGGACACTGTCGGCGACGACCTGAAAATAACTTTCAATAAAACTAGTTACAAGCTACATTTCAAAGCCCGAAACCAACTTTTTCTAGAAACCCTGATGTTTTTGAGAAACAAGCCGGGTTAAACAGACTTTAATTACCGGCTTCTGGCTTTCACATTATTTTTCCGAACACATCTTTTCAAAATTTGGGACTTACCATACAAGCATTGATGTTGGAAATGATCTGACCCTTTCCCTGCTTGTTTTCAGTCCCGTCCTTGAGAAGAATGATTGGTGGGCGCATCATCTTGTTCTGGAAACCAAAAATGAATTTTTTGAAACACTTCAAAAATTTAGGAGACGAAAAAAATCGCGACGGAAGCTTTAATATCAGAGGTTTTGTATTCAAAAGAAGCGCAAAGTCTAGAAAAACAATATTCTGATAGAAAGAATCGGAAAAATCGTGAAATCCGGATGAGAATCGAGAAACATTCCGAGTGAAATTATCCTTCTCGAAAGAACCTTCGAGTGCGAAGCGTGCGCCGCGACGCGGCTCCTCGGCCATTTCGAGACGGCCACGTCCCCGAAGACGTTCTGCAAAAGTGCGCTCTATTGAGAAAAGAGCAATTCGAGGTCTGAGAAGCCCTTAATCGTCGTGTTGTGCACACGGAGAAGTAGTGAGAAGAAAGGGGAAAAGGAAAATACTTGGAAGCATGTGTGGGGGGAAGGAAAATGCAAATGTAACGCGTGTTGTCTAGGCAAAAGCTGGGGAGGTTCCAGAGAAAGAGTGACGGGTGTTGAGCTCACAGGAGGGAGAGAAACCAAAGGACCCTGTGTCCGAGAGCAAGTTCTACTTTTTTTCAATAGGACCCACACTTCTTGTTCTTTTTATTCAAGCTATATAATAGTATAGTTTTGGTTGAAAAATGCCAGATTTTGAGTTCAAAACTGGGCTCATAGAGCACAAGGATGCTGTTCATAAGTTTCTTATGGAACACTTCCGGGTCACAGAGCCCATAACGACTTCATTAGAATGCTCTGAAGAAGATGTCGGTGAATTTTTTGTTGATTTAACGATGAGTGGCTTGGAAGATAAGAAGAGCTCGATAGTGGTTTTTGATGGGGATGTAAGTCGTTCTATAACGTGTAGACTCTTCATGAAATATTCCAGGAAGTAGTAGCAGTCTGTTTAAATGCTATCAAAGAAAGCTCAAAGCCTTCTGAATCTCTTCCATTTGACCCGCATCAAGATTACTGTACTGAAATCTCCAACGGGCCTTATAACCGAGAAAATGCGAATAAGTTAGCCGCATTTGTTCAGGTTATGGAGCAAGACTTGATGTTTCTTTCTGGCAATGCTAGAAGAATCTTCAAAATCGATGTTTTGTGCGTTTCAAAGGCTTGTCAAGGGTAAGATTTTCGATTTTTTTTGTCATTTTTAAGATACGGTTTTAGAAAAGGAGTTGGCCGAAAATTGGTCGAACAAAGCCTTGAAAACGCTGCAAAAGAAGAGTGTGATTACGTGGCAACTGTAGCAACAGCCGTAGCATCTCAAAATATATTTGCGAAGGCAGGACTCTCAACTCTTCGAGAAATGCCTTTCTCATGCTTCCGGAATAATGGGGAAGTAGTCTTTCAGAACTTGAGAGATGGTGGAATCAGTGGGAGGCTGATGGGAATGATTATTTTGGAGAAACCAAGTGAGAAAGAAGAGGAGCAATTAGAGACAGAAAAGAAAGAGGAAAAAAACGAAGAAGAAGAAGAAGAAGAGGATGATCTTCGATGATGATATTTTACAATCAATTATTCATGGACCAAAAATAGGATCTCAAACCAGATAATCGAAATAACCTATTGTTACGGAGACCAAATCGCAAAAACTAGAATAAATTTCTTTTCATAAAAAAGAGTAACATTGGTTTATTGTACATGATTTAGCATAAGTATCAGTTCATAACGAATATAGAAAAACGTTTTTTTGAAAAACTTTCTTAGAATATTGGAAGCGGCTCGAAGCTTCTCATCAATTTGTCGACACGCTCGAACTTCTCATCGATCTTTTTCAACGATTCCTTGGCCTTCTCGCACTCTTTACTCATTTTTTCGTCCAACTTTTCCTTTCTTTCTTCAAGCTCTTCCATCCGTTTGATGTGACTTTTCTGAAAATAATTCTTATGGATACAGGCTGAGAACACCTCAAAACTTACCAGCTGCTTATTCTTTTCCTCCTCCACCAACGCCTCCTCTTCTCCTTTTCTCTGCTGTGCGGCATCTTTTGTTCCTTTCAGAAACTTGTTGTGAAGTCTCATGATGATTTGATCCGGAGT
This sequence comes from Caenorhabditis doughertyi, assembly GCA_963572265.1. Lineage (NCBI taxonomy): Eukaryota > Metazoa > Nematoda > Chromadorea > Rhabditida > Rhabditidae > Caenorhabditis > Caenorhabditis doughertyi. The sequence continues at coordinate 825,810 of OY751557.1, forward strand.
TTCTTCCTTTTTGAAAGTCAAATCAAACGGAACGATTTGAGATGAAACGACTGAAGAAATATGACTAGAACTAGTGATTTCTCTGGCATTTGCGAGCATTGTTTCACGAGTTTTGCGGACTGCTTCGAACTCTTTGATCTCTTTCAACACTTCAATAGAATACAAATCCATTTCTTGTTTATCCACAATCATCGCCTTCATATTCTTATCCATATCTTCTGGCACATTAGCCATGAGAAGCTCCAATTGAGTGGTCTCATCGGCAACTCTCTCCTCGTTCTCCGTATCTTTGCTCGTGAAAAACAAACGTTTCCCCGGAGTTGGCATCGATTTTCTCCCGGATTTTCTACGTGGAGTTGTTGCCGAAGAGCATGGCGTATCGCCACGTGGCGTGCTTTCTTGTGGACGCTGTGGCGATGGAACTACACTTGTATCCACTTCCATTGGCTCCACATCGTCTTCGATAACTTGTTGCTCTGGAGTCGATTGAGTCATTTTTGTGTAATTAATAGTTACAGTTCTATCTGGTGTCTTTTGAAGAGTTGATGAAGACGTTTGCTGACTTGTCGAATCATTTGAGAATAGAGGCTTTGGAAGCGGACCTTCACGGGCAACTCTTTTCTTTGGAACTACTGACGAATCTTTGGGAGACGCGAAAAGAGCGGCTCGAGCCATAAATGTTTTGTCCGTGCTTCGTGACATTCTGGAATTATAAAATTAGCATAATTTAATCGTTTCTTACGTGGATTTTAATCAAAGAAAATGCAGAAAATAACGTTTCGTTTTAAAACTCGCGCGTTTACATTTCATGTGTCAGCGTTTGCTGACGCGTTTCGAGATAGCATTTTGCGCACTTTCCGTGCAAAAGTTTTATTTTTTCCAGCAACGCTTTATCGTTTTCTGTACTTTTACAGAGTTGCTTTCCAGATTTTTACTCAAATTAATAAAATTTGGTTTTGTGTATGTTCTAAAAAACAACTTCCCTCGAAATGAATTGTTTTTCTGCTGTTGATAGCACCTTCCTTGATTACAGGGCGAAATGGCTAGAGAGAGGAAAGCCAGGAAATCAAATGTAACGGCAGTTTCACCTGAAAAAGTTTCTTCACCGGAGAAAGTGGTGGAAGCGGAGATGCCAGAAGTGAACGGGAAGAAGCACATTAACGGTGTGGTCCGTAATGGGAAACGTCTCAGCGAATCGGAAAAACCGCTAGGAGACCGTGAAAAAGAGCCAGTCACGTAAGAAAAAATGTACTTTGAATCTATTCGCTACAAATACCAATTTCAGACCAACTTCCGAAGCGAAGAAAGGAAAAGTGAGCGGCCAGGCGGGTGGTTCTCAATGTGTGCTTCTCACTCAAGGAATCATGGCTAATGACAGCGTCAAAATTGATAGTGTGATTAGAGTAATGAATTCAGATGTTATTCATGTAAGAAATGCGTTCATTTTGCAATAATAATGTTATAATTTTTGTTGTTCAGGCGACTCTCCGTGATCTCCAACCCATGCATGTCTTGCCACTGCTGAAAATCATTGAATCTCGTTTGAAAACTAGAAATGCTGCAGAGTAAGCTTTCTTTTCAATCTTTCTGATAGGCCAATAACTCGCCACGATTTCAGCATTCGCCCAACAATCCGATGGTGTCAAATCGCCTTCTCACTTCACATGCCGTACCTTAGCTCGCTTCCAAATCTGGAAAAAGAAGTCGGCGGACTTATTGGATGGCTGCGAACAAGAGTAGGTCATCATAGAGAATTGTTGGCGTTGCACGGAAAAATATCGACAATTGCCGATCTTATCAAGAGACGCACTAACAACGTGGTTATTGCTCAACAGCCACTCGTTGTCTTCAATAACGGTAAGCTGCTTTCACAGTTTTACCAGTTTACAACACCAAATTTCAGATCTCGACTCTGATTCCGAAGATTTCGACACAATCGCATCTGATGATGACGGAGAGAGCAGCGAAGATGACTGGTGGGATGATAACGAGTTGAAGGAGGACGAAGAGAATCAAGAAGACGATGACGGAGACGATAATGAATCAGATGATAGTGAAATGGAAGCTGCTAGCGATGATAGTAGTGCATCCGGATCTGATGTAAGGGTTTTGGGAAAACTGGTTGTTTAAAAATTCCACGTTGATATGCCCTAGTTGACGTGGCGTGCTCGGAAAACTGAAAATTTTTGAAAATCCGTTCTTCATTCTCTCACGTCAGCATCAAACGAGTTATTGTTTGAACCAGTGAAAACCGACAAAAGCCTATTTACTTGCTGAGCTTCGAGTTATGCCAGATGTTCTCTGGGAACAATATCGAGTAACTTTGTGAGGAGACATCATGAAATTAGCAGTTTTGCGGAATGTTCATAATCACTCTGACGTTCAGGAATTTAATTTCGAAACCATCCTTTTTCAGAAATTTGTTTGAAACAGCCTGCTTTTCATAGTCCATTCACTACTTCTCTTATATTAAAATTCATATTCCCTGCCCTTGTCATCAGTGAACTTGTCTCTATTCATTTTCATTATGGAATCGAATCATTTCCTCTAATCAACACTTGTGATCTCAAATCCATATTAAGTTTCTCTACAGGGTGTAATTTCAGTTTTCTTTCCTCCTTGTAGGGTTGATTGGCTGCCCATAGACGCAATATCTCATTCAAGTTGTTTTAATGAGAACCTGATTTTTGTTGTGACGAACACCTTTAGATTCTAGGAGAGAGGAAATTTCGAATTGAATTTTTAGAAAAAGACAATCTTAAATGAGCCGGACAAAGTATGGAAATTGAAGGTTCTTTCAATTTCCGACAGATACATGGCCACAAACTTGAGATTTTAAAAAAATCCGGAATGAACGGTTCCTAGAGATTTAAAACAATGAAAAAAATTGAAAAATGTGTTTAAAATCAAAATTTTAATATATTTTTTCTTCCAGAATGACGACGGCGAGGATGAAATGGAGGTCGGATAAATAGGCTCCGCCCCCACTCGTTTACATCATCATCATTAATTGATTTCTACTGTTTCTTCTTCCTCCTCTTTTCCCTCATTTTTGTTTGGCCCCTCATATCCTCATTCACTGTTTTGTCTTGCTGAAAATTGCAGTTCGCTAGCCATTTTCTTCTTTTCTTTGTTATACCATTTTTAAAATCTGAAAACCTTCTTTTTTATATTTTGTTGTTGTTTCTGTGTTGTTACCCGCCTTTTCCCCCACATTTTTTGACCCTGTTATCACTTTTTTTGCTGAATTTTTTGTTTCAGGTAAATTTGAGTATTTCTGTGTTAAAGCAGTGTTCCCAAAGAGGGTTTTCATCGACTTAGCAGTGGGGGGTGTTAAGCTAGTAGGATTACTGTAGCATTTGGCCCATTTTTATGTTGCCCAAATTCTGCTTCTTAAAATTCATCTTGAAGAGCAGCAGCATCATAAAAAAGTGACGAAAAATGGCCGACTACTTCATTTTCATCTGCGTCTCTTCATCTTCCTATACTATTTTCATAGTCCTCTTTTCAAGTAATTGAATTGGAGGGGCGGGGAGGGAGCCTCTTCGAAAGTTTTGGACCTTTCCCCTCCCTCCTATTCAAAAAACTCTTCATACATACAAAATTTTGTCTTCTTCTTCTCCGAAATTTCCGGATCCTTTTTTCTTTTTTTTTTTGAAAAATTTTGCTGCTCATTTTTAGTGTTTTTTTTGGGGAAAAATGTTCAGTTTTTAGGGAGAGAGAGACAAAAATTGTTTACAACTTTTTTTAAGTTTCGGTTCGTCCTGGAAAAGAAATAAGACGTTTTGTGTTGCAAACAATCATTGTGTAGAGAACAAAAATTGAATTTTGCAGTTTTTAAAAATTTCGCAGAAGAACTTTGGCTGAAATTTTCAAGATTTTAGAGCAGCTTCAGGATTTGTGCATTTTTTAGAAAAGTATATAAAGCTTTCAGCCTTAGGCATAGTTTCAGAAACTTCTAATTTCAATTATTCCAAAATCTGAAATTAGTTTCAAAACTTCGTATGGTATCTAAAGTTTCAGGTTTACTTTCTATGTATTGAAACTGAAATTTCGAAAATTTTCTCAGTATATTTTTTTTGGATTTCACAGTGCCAACAGAAAGTTTGAACTGCGGTTGTTAGACTCAAAAAGTAAGCTGAAAAAATTTAAATTTGAAAAGATCCAAAATCAAAAAAAAAGCTTTTAGGCGTTTGAAAAGTTCTGAACTAACTTGAAGGCTTTGATCGCTTGGAGAACTAGCCATGATCTCAGATCTTTTTCAGGTTCTTCTAAGCTCTTGATCAAGTTCTTGAAACTTCTTTCTTGTCTGATATCCCCAGAATTTTAATTTTATTTATTGAATGAAGGGCAAAAGCCACTTACACAATCGAATGGTTATATTGATAGAAAAGATGAGAATTTAGTAATTTTTACCATTGAGAAAGAGATGGTTGCTTAGAATTTCCTAATTTCTTGTTTAGGATTATTTTTTAGACTTGACCATTATTCTGTGACAGTAGAAATCTTTCAAAATACTGATCCTACGCGTTTGCCAATCTCTAGAGGAAATTGAACGAAATTTTGATATAGGCAGTTCAAGTTTAAAGTTTCAGAGGAAAGTGATTAAGCGATTTCGAAATTTGTGCTCATTCTACAGTTTGTAACAGTTCTAGAAAACTTTGACCTTAATTTGAAAAAAAAACTGAAACGATTTCAAAATTCACTTCCTTTATATTCCTACCGTTCAATTTAATTTTCATTCTCAAACTTTCAAAACACAAAATTCCCCTCCTAAAATCACAAACTCTCCCCCTATCTAATTCCGAAATGTTTCCCCCCGAATTGAATTTTTCGCGGAAAACGAAGACAGTTTTTTTTATTGTTGTACATTTATATATGTTAAAAGGGAAGAGAGAGAAAAGAGACAGTTTCTTCGGCTTATCAGCCCCAACAAAAAAAAGAGAGTGTTTCCCGGACAGAGACGAATTGGACATTTTGGAAAAAGGGGCAACCTAATTTCCTTTTTTCTCCTTATTTGTCCCACTTTTTCTGTTATTTGGATGTGTTTATGTTCATTTCATGATGATACCGTTTTCATGGATTTAGTGTATTCTAGTTATCAGGATGGATAGATTGTATTGAAAGTGGAAAACTTCTTTTAGAAGAGCATTTCTTTTTTTAGTGGTTTGAAGGTATGTAAGTAAACACGGAGTGTACTGTAGTCATTTTTGAAAATGACGTTGGAAGTTTTGACTTTTTGATTGTCTAGAGTTTTTTAAGGGCAGAACTATAGAGTTAAAATTCGTAAAGTTATGTAAAGAAAGTTGAGCAAATGTGAATATGTTCTGACGAATTGGAACACAACCAAATGACCCATTTTTGTACAAGCTAACTTTCATATTCTTCACTGCTCTCTCGACAAACTTTATCTCCAGACTTGCTCTCAAAATTTTCGATCTAATCTCGGTGCCACGCTTACTAGTTTTGACTAGAAGAATAAAATCAAAACTATGCGAAACAGAACCATTGGCTCTTATCAGGTAGAACTGTACTGGTCTGCTACATGTTGACTGAGAAAATTTACAAGAATTTGAAGTGTATTTTGTACTCAGATCATTCAAAAAGTGGGTTCTTGGAAGTGTTAGTTTTGATTAGAGATAACACTAGATTAGAATGCCTTTCTATTAGAAGTGGCATTTGTATAAAGTTTGTCCTGGACATGTAGCAAGATTGGCTCAAACAGAACAAATATCAAGTTATAGGCTCAATTTACAGCCCTGACATTGTGGGGAACATGTGTGTAGCCCGTATCTGCTTAGATGGAAGTTGAGAGTTTTGAAACTTCCGATTTGTTTTTGGCCATAGTTGGATGACTTTTGGTAAAGTTTTAACCTTAATTGTCGGAAGTTAGAGCCGGTCAGCATTCGAACTCTTTTTGGACGAGCCTGAAGGACTTGACAAGTCTCCGACAGTGTCTTGAACCAAGTCACTCTCATTCAGTAGAGATCATTGGATCTGGAACAAGATAAACCGATGGAAGCTAGTTATAATTCCTGCATTAATTTTGTAACCTTGAATATTCCTAAACTTTCCACTTCTTTCCGATTTTTCCCGTCTGATCACTTGTGTAATTTTGAATCTCCCCCTCCTTTCTCCTCCTCTCTGCTTCGGATCCTACCAGTATCCTGTATCCTATCCTACTCTACTTCTTCCTCCCCTCTCCTAGCAGTCATCCATCACATTAGGTACAATTAAATTCGGAAATATATTTGTGTGTGTGGTGTCCGTCAGTGGTGGATGACCGTCCATTTTCTTTTTTACTTTCACTTCCCCCACAAAAAGAGTGTCCCACTATTTTTTCCAGGTCAATTTGTATAGGAATTACACCCCTTCTTTCTTTTTCGACAAATCAAATCCCAAAAGTGAACTTTTTTTCTTGGAATGGAAATTTACATCACATTTCATAATGTCATCATCTTGAAACTTTGCTCTTTTGGTTTTGATTTCAGTTTTTCAAAATGCTTTTTGATGTGACCTATGAGGAGCTCCTTCCCGAATTTAGGTGCCCTTGTATTAAAGCTTTTCCAGTTTGTGCTTGAAATGCACGAGCCGAGTTCTTGAAGTACCGCCTATTAGTTCATAGGTGCCCGTCTATTAGAGGTTGTCTATTCTTTCTCTAAGACTTCCTTATTGTCGAAATGGAGTCTAAAAATTCGAGCTAGTTTGGCATCCCGAATTCACACAGTTTTAGTTGCAAAAAGCTGTTTTGTGCTCTGTCTTGTGTACCAAATTTCAGCCAATTTCAGGCATAGTTGTGGAGGAAAACAATGGTCTCAATGGGCTAAGATTTTAAGTTTTTTGCTCGAAATCTTATGTTTTGAACTGAAGTTTTCCGAAAACTTTATTTTCGGAAAACCTGTAATAGAATTGTACAGACTAAATTTTCAGGTAAAAAGACCCCAAAGCCACATAATCTAGTCCCAACTGGGTCGTAGGTTCTAATTATTTTTCTCAAATTCTCCCTTCAAAATTATGTTTATTTTCATTATGTTTTCATTATGTTTTATGTTTTCAAATAATCTTCAAAAAATATTTTTTTCTCAACGAAAGTTAGAACAGTCCTCTCGCTAGCTTGTCTGAAGGACAACTTATGATGACTAATTCCGACAGTGCTTCTGTTTTTTGTAGACAATAGAAATGACGTCATAGAACATAGATTTCATAAGTACCTGTTTTTCGAGGGTGATGATGTAAAATAAAAGAAATTTAAGACAAGAATTAGGTAAATTTCAGTCTTGAGTTTCAGAGGTCAAAAAGGTTGAATTCCAGGTTGAATGTCATTTTGTATATCTCCGCTAGAATGAGAGATATCAAAAAATGGTCAACTGGTAAAATGTGCAAAATTTTATGATAAACATTTTGTTAGTTAAAAACTTTTTAATAACATTCACTCTAACAGAGATAAAGCAATTTGCGTAATAGTTTAGTGCTCATTTCTGATAGGTAGCCTCGCACGTGTTAATTGAAACCTGTACATTTCCGATATATTGCAAAACTTTAAAAAGTGACAAACTAATAAAATGACAATCATAAAATTTTGCACATTTTACTAATTTTAAGTTCCCAGGTTTTCTAGGCGAGTTATGAAGGTTTATATGGCGCTTATCTTTTCGGGTATTATCTTCGATTTTCTGAACTTGGTCTTCAGGCTTTTGGTCTTTTTAACGTTACCGTAGCTCCAACATTTACACAGACCAAAACATTTACCCTTTTCATATCACCTAACTCATTTGCGAACGCTGGACACCTCGGTTTAAAGGCTCAGCGACAAATTTCTATTGGGCCCCACTATTGAAAATTACTGTAACAGGACCAGGTGAACATTTGTCGCTGCGCCTTTAAACCGAGGTGTCAGGCATTCGCAAATAAGTAGCGAGGTTTTCAAGATTTTGTGCCCAGATACAAATCTGTGCATTACTGTAGCCTAATCCCCCTAAACTGTATGAAACAATCTCTCTGCAGATCCCATCTAAAATTGCCATTCATCTTTCCCTTCTCCAATCGATCAAAATCTTTCCTCCCATGCTTCTTCTTCTCCCTCCCTTATTCCCATTTTAAAATTCCAATCCTCCCCCTCCCTTTTGTTTTCGTTTTTCTTTTCCGAAATCAAATCGTTTTACCATAATTTGCGTTTTGTTCCGTCCTTCGTCAAAAGCCTTTTTCTTCTCCCCAAAAACTTTCTCATCCATTTCCATTTTCTCTTCATCTCAAAAACCACAAAACCGGTCAGTAATCCATCTCTCTCTTCTCCCTCCCTTTCTCAGCTTCTTCTAAAATCCACACCGAAATTAGGCTCCGCCCCATTTTGTTTTCGGAGATATGGCCTTCCTCGCTCCCCCCCCCCCCCTTCGTTGCCTTCCCGATATATCGGATTGCAAATTTTTTGATTTCCGTTTTTGGGATTTTTTTAGTTTTTAGTTTTTTCATATTCTGGGAATTTTCAAAATCTTTACTCTTTTTTGAAAATCTCTAGTTTTTCAAAATATCAAAATCTCTCTGATACTGGGTTATCATTTCTAATTTCCTTATTATTTCCTTTCTTGTTTTCAGCCATTTTTTTTGGCTATTATTATAGCTATTCTATCCCCTCCTTCCGCTCTGTTCTGACTACAAGTTATGATTTATGAGTAATAATCCATTAGTGAATAAAAAGTACTCAATCTTTCGAAAATTCACTTTTTTTCGGCTTTTGACACATTGTCGGGTTTAGAGTAGAAGGCTGGGAGAAAAATGAAAGTTGAGCTCATCAATTTTAATCAAAAGTTCGATTATAAACTTTTTCTATATTCTCTTATTTCGTGTAATTTAAAAGTAGGCGGAGTCAAAATAAAATATAGTTTTTGGAAAGTTCCGCCGGAATTGCTTAAAAACATTGTAGTTTTTTATAGTTTTTCTGAAACTCAAAAAGTTAAAAAATTCGAAAAGTTAGAATTATAAACGTTCGAATAGTTCTGAACAGAGATTTGAACTTCAATTTTTTCAAAACCGACCAAATCTAATACTTTCACTGAACGATTCCAAAAGTTATTTGATTCCAAAAAAACTTTTGAGCGCGCATATCTGTCTCTAGAAGCATTTCTGGACCCATCTCCAAGAGGGAATTTTTTAGTCTTCTTATTCTGAATCGATTCGTATATAAATGTTGGCACTTTTCGGAATGGGTTACTGTCCCTTTAAAGAAAGCCCCAAGAAGCTTTCCTTTTTCTTCAATCTTTTCTAATCCAATATTCTTAAGAACTTTTTGGGATAATGCTTTTTGAAAGTATGTGTACCGTAATCCGATTTGATTTCATCTTTGAAACTTTTTGATCTGACCTAGACTCTACTTTCTCTCAAGCTACTTACTTTCACTGTAAAGGTTTTGATTTTCTAAGTTCTTCAGAGAAATGAGAGTGGGCGGAGTCAAAAGAAAATATTGTTTCTGGAAAAAGTAAAGCTTCAGAGTTCTGAAAGGCATGTATTACTAAGGCACAAAGGCGTGATTCTTAATTTAACATACTTTTTTTAAAGTGCGATTGGAACGCATTTACATACTCTCCCACTGGCTATGTATACTAAATACTGATTGTAATCTTGAGAAGATATACCTGAAATTTAACAATGAAAATGTTACCTTAAAATAAAAAAAAATTCCTCTGGAATTCCATGTTTTCTTTCGAATTTTCCTCCACAACCTCTTGACCAAATTTATGCAAATACCTATTTTTCTCCCCTCAAAAATCTTCCCAAAAATTTTCTCCAGATGTAAAGATTTAGATTTTATTTTCGACTATTTTCAATTTTTCACACCTCCTCCTCTTCTTTTTTACGTCCTCCAGCCTTGTCTAAATTCGAAAATTCCGCCTGCAGGCGTATTTGTCGTTTTCCTTCTCCTCCCCTCAACGCGAAAAGAAGCAATTCAATTCGAAATATTCAAAAATCCTGAAAACCTTTCCACTACTCTTCTCTCAATCCATTTTTATATTTTTCTGTGTCCATTTGGATATATTCGTGGCGTGGCGGAAATGATGGGAGGGAAAGGAAACTAGTTGTCAAATTTCATAATGGATTTTGGGTATTTATTTTTTGAAATTGAAATTTGTGTGTCGACTATTTTTTGCATGGTGGTATTTTTCAAGAAAAGTTTGGATTAAGTCAAAAAATAGGTCTTTGAAACTTTATCAAAAAAAGTGGAGATCTAGATAAGATTTCTATGACATAAAGCTCCAAAAATGTTTAGGCTTGAATCAAAAATTGATAGAATTTACTCATAAGACTTCTGATAATCCACCTAATTTTTGTCGATGCAACAGCTAGCAGCTGTCAACAAAGATATCAAGTTATCAACTAATTAGGAAATATTCTAATCTTCATGTGAGCTTCTGAGAAACAAAACAAGGTATTTGGACGCTAAAAATGCTCATTATCGCCGTGTTTTCCATCAAATATTCCATGAACTCACACCTAGAGCTGGACTCTCTAATAGAAGAGCATTCGAATCTATACGTTACTCATATACGTTAAACTATAGATAAGAAAATCACCTTTTTTTTTAGATTCACTAGCTAAATGGATGCAAAATTTTCCATGTTCTATAAACTCACACCTACAACTGGAACCTCTAATAGAATGTCATTCGATATTTCTCATAATTGTTACTTCCCTAAACACTATAACTTACCCAGTTAGATATGACTTTAGGAGCTTGGAAAGTGTATTTTGAAAAAGCAAAAAAAAATTAAGATCATGAAGCTAACATTGGTTCGATTCTATCATTTTGCTAAACTGTATATCTGAGTCAGAACACGAGCTATCAAAAAGTGGGGTTAACAGATAAAATACGTAAAACTTCATGATAAGCATTTTGTTAATCAATTATTTTTTGATAATTTGTCTTCTAGCTGAGATATACAAGTTTCCAACTTTAGTCATCCTAGAAGGACCTCTATCAGAAAAGCATTTCATTTTTCCCTTATTTTCAAACATCATCATGTCCTATTCATAAATTTATGCTCTTTTAATAGAGTAAAAGAAGTGGTCTGAATTAAATTCTAACACTTCTTTTGCAAATTACTTCATCATCTCATTTTTCTCACCTCACAAAGTACTTTCTCACCTCACAAAGTTTATTTCAACAGTTTCTTCAAAAAAAAAGAGAATGAAAAAAGAACATGTGTTGAATAATGTCGAAATATCCTGCGATTCAAATAGACCCAGACAAATACACTAATTTCGGAAAACCAAAAAATTGGGTCAGTTTTCGATTTCATGTTTCCGAATAGGCCCCCCTGTTTCCTTTTTTTTCGCTGAACTAAAATGATTATTTTTGAAAATGTTATTTTAAGGATGACCTCTTTTATAAGGGCACCTTCCAATTTTGCACTTGTACCTCTTTTTTCAATATGTTTTTTTTTCAGTTTTCGTTCTTTTTCGCTCCTTTCTATCCTAAGTTTCTTCTAGCTTCTCCCTAAAACTGTTATGAGAAAATGATGACAACAACTACAGTAATCCCGGAGACTATAATGAGGACCGGTTTAGCGCCGGCACCAAATATACCGAATCCGAGAAATGCCGGAAGGAAAAAGAGTAATCCGGTGAGCCATTTTTTTTTAGTGTGTAGAGTTAGAAAATGTGCTCTATTGCTCTTTTTCAGTGGAAGTTGATAATTTTAATTTCCAGGTCTGGGAATTCTTCACTGATCTCCGTACACATGGCCTGGCTGGTGTGAGGTGTAGATTCTGTCATTGGGTGACAAATGATAGAAGTCCCACAACTATGAAATTCCATTTGAAAAGGAAACATGATACAGGTTAGTCTAATAAAGGAAGCTGGTAGTTTGAAGAAGTTTCGAATCAGTTCTGTAAGTCTTACCAAAATAGACCGTGAAGAGTGTTGGAAATTTTTCATTCGGGGAAATTTTAACCGAGGAAAGTTTTCCAAAGATTTTGGATCTGGCATAGAAAATGGAATGTCGTGACATAATTTTTACCTGCTCTAATTTTGAAAATTGGTAAATATTAATCAATAAAGCACAAGCTTTATCTTGACATTGCAATTCTCGACGGTAGGCCTAATGCATTTCGGACATTTTCTGTAGAAAAGTTAAAGCTCTCTGGGTTATGAATTCATACTTTTAATTAAAAGTCGTAGTTCTTCTCCTGAAAATAAGCATCGAAGAACATCCCATATCCATAACAGTTCCGAACTGCTTTGCTTTCAAATGAAGTATTTATGATTGGAAACTGTTCTGAAACTGCGAACCCCCCAGGAAGTTCTCCATTTCTGCATCGATTAATCTCACGAAAAATTACTTTGTATTACCAGATCTTTTTTTGTGGAAAGAAAAGCAGTCTAAGTTTATAAGACCAATGTAATAAAAGAGCCTTCTCACTTTGAATTTTTGAAATTTTTCCGTACAATCAGCATATTTTTCATCTTTAGGACCGCACTTCATGCGCCTTAAAAGCTACCATTGAGCAAAATCTAAATTCTAAATTCAAATTCATCATTTTCAGGACCAGGCGGACTTTGGGCCATATGTGAAGAGAAAATCAACTCGCAGGCTCCAGCAAACTATGCTCCAAGGATGAAAAAGCAAGTATGTTTAGAAGATCCTATTTTGAGTTCGGGCTTTTTTCTTACTATTTGTATGTGCTTACTCTCGAAGTCAACAAAGATTTGAATTTTCGTTAACTTTCATTTTTCAATCTTTTCTTCATTTCAAAAATTCTGCTTAAACCCCTAATTTAGAAAAATTGGAGTCTGTAAAATTGGGATTCTTTGAGTTCCGATTCTCAAAATCAACTTTTACTTTCCGTCATTTTCAAATCTTCTAGACCACTCCCAAATTGTTCCAAAATCCAGGTCAAAAACCTACAGTCACAAAAAGAATAAAAACCAGTTTCCTCTGGGCGACTTCATGTCAAAATTTGCGGTTACCCATACAAACATTCAACAGCCGAACAGAAAAAAAAACCACACGGATATATCATTTTTGTATTCCTCCTCTGTCTTTCTCTCATTCCTCTATGCACTATTTCCTATTAGGTAGCCAATATATCCGAAAAACATGTTTGAAAAGAGAGAACTTGTGACCTAGAAATCAGTCGCACACATCCGAAATTCGCATTAATTTTTACAATTCGTTTTTCCGCGCGCGCGGGGCGCCCCACGCGGAAAGAAAATGAATACTTTTTAGCAGAAAAAAAACAGTGTTGAAAATTGGAGAGGGTTAGAGAAAAAGACAGAGAAAAAAAACGAAGAAAGTTTTAGGAAAGTAGCTTTTATAGAATATCTATTTATCCCAAAAACAGGGAGAGAGAGAGAGAGACCAGACATAAAATCCAGTTTTCTTTTCTTTTCCTTTTTCGCCCCTTCAATTTTCGATTGAATGTGTAAACTGGACACTGTGGACACATATACACAAAAGCATTCAAAGCTTTTTTTGGAGATTTGTGGAAATAGTTTTTTTTTGAAAGAAGAGGAACGTAGAAATGGATATAGGAATATTTTGAGAAGAGAAGGAGGAGGGGGAAATTGGAATCATGGGTAGATTGAAGGTTATAGAAGAAGAGGGGATTTTGGAGGCCCCTGAAACCCTAATTATAAGGGCATACCGTTCTATTGTTGAAACAGACAAACATTTCGAATCTCAGTTTTCAGAACTTTCATAACTGGCTCAAAAATCCCAAGATTAGCAGCGTATTCCACTTGTATTTTAACAGCTGGAAGCTTTGAAATATTTCAATATCAAAGGGTAGAAAGTGCCACTCTATAAGGGATAGCGTTCACGATTTATAGAGTGCTAGATAACAAAAAAGATTCACAAGATTTGTCGATTTTTTGCTGTTTTCTGAAACTATTTTTCCACGGAAAACCTGTTCTTTCTAGTTGAAATTTGTGCAACACTTACTATCAAAAGTCTGAGCTTTTGGGCATGCTCAAAAGCTGTGCTACAGTTCTCTGATTGCAATACCAAAGCGTAGAAAACGCCGCTCTATAGAGGGGTAACTTTCTTTAGAAGGTGCCGTTTTTATTGAAGGTTCTATGGCTTTTCGAAAACCTAACACGGGAGTTCATTTAAGATAGTCTCTTCAAACTGTCTGAAATTATTGATACAGGTAGTCTTCGACCTTGTGTAGAAGAATCTGATGTTTGTAAGGGATAGTATCCTGACCAAATGTCTGATCTCAAAACTGCTCTTTTATTCCAGAAAAATGATTCCAATCCTTGGTCTGAACACTGAGCGCATTGAGCTTAAACTCATAACAATAAAAACCTCAACATCTCTTAAATTCAGCCCGACGATCTCCTTCTGAAAGCCCTGTCCCAACCATCAGCCTTCTCATTCAATCCATTTGCCACAGCGGAAATCAAATTAGGAGCTCAAGATGATTTCCTGACGGCTCTCATCCAACAAGCATCTCAATACGCAAACTCGAGCACATCTCCATCAGCTAATTCTAATGTGAGTACAAGTTTGATGTGCCCTTATAATAGGGGTTTTTTTCAGGAAGGAAATGCTTCAAATGAAAATGAAAGTCTGACAAGTGATTCTGTTTTTCTGAGCAAACTTAACAGCACATACCAGGTTACGGTAAGGGTCTTTTTTACTTTGGAGATCCAAAACTTTTTTCAGAAAGAAGAAGATTCCTCCTCCTCATCAGTAAGTGGAAGCACACATACTTCCACATCTACAACAGATTTCCATTTAAATGATGGCTCCAGTATTGCTGCTCTCTTACAAATTGCCACAGATTCTGACCTAGTTTTCACGTTTAACGCAAGGAAGCTAGGAGAATATTGCTTTGAGAGCAATGCTAAAAATGTAAGTTTCTTCCAGGCTTGTCAGGGCCGGGCCGGGCCGCTGGAGAAACTTCTACCGGCTCGGCCCGGCCCGAGTTTCCTACACTTTTTGGCCTATGTTTTCAAGAAAATTTTAATTGGTTTTCAAGTAAAATGACCCAGGAAAAGTTTCGAAATAGGGTTGAAAATCGAGAAAAACATACTGAAGAAAACGAAAATTTTTGAACCCGGGTCAGAAGACTTTCGACAACCGGCTCAGCCCAGCCCGACCCTCATTTTGACAAATCTGATTTTTTCAGAGTTAAAACTTTTCTAAATATGAAATTTCCAGAAAAAGATGGTAACCCTCACGGATTGTGGCAATGAAATTCGAGTGACCCAACTGGAAAACGATGAAGAAATCCGGGTGGAAATGTGGAGAAAAAGCGATTGGCAGCAATTCACGTGGGCGGTCCGTGGATCTTGTCTTCACTTTTTGAAGAGTTGCTCTTCGGATATGCCCTGTCTTAAAATGGAATCACTGGTTTCAGATGATTCAGAATAATATTTATTTTTTTGCCACATTCCTTTTTTTCCCAGTGCCCCCTCTCGGCCCCAAATTGGCGTCTTTCTTCCCTCTACTCTTCCCCCTTTGGCATACGGGTTTTTTTTATTTTTATTAAATTATTCCATTTTTTTTCTCCCACGCTTTGACCTTCGAACTCGTTCCAACCTCCTCTTCCCGTGTGCCCATTACCTTGTATTCATTTTGTTGTTCCACGTAATGAAAGTTTGAAAAAAGAAAGCAAAGGAATTCAGTTTCTGATATTGACAACAACAATAAATGCTGATTCCGTTTGAGCCGCAGTATTTGCCAGGTAAGAAAGAGAAAAAGAATGGACGAAGGATATAGGAGAGGGCGCAGAGAAGCGAGAGTGTCTGCTTGTCCGGCACTCTCTTCAGAGTGAAGGAGAGAGCGTGAGAGACAAGGAGGGGCAATGAAAAGTTACAAATTGAGAAATAAAAAATGTGTTCCCGGCTGAGCGAGTTCGAGAGAGAGAGGGGGAGGGCACAGAGAAACGATACTGCCTGGCTGTCTGGCGCCCTCTTCAGAGTGAAGGAGAGAGCTTTATTGATAGAGAGGCGCAATGAAAACAAGTGAGAGAGTGTAGGCACCTGCGAGGTTCAGAAAAAGTATAGCCCCTGTGTCTCTCGTTTGCAAGTTCTATTCTGCCAGTTGCTTTGCGAGGAAAGACCGCAGAGATACCAGAGCTTTTGACTGTCTCGAACTCTCCTCGTCTGTGAGATATCTAAGCTAAAGAGTATGGTACACTAAGAGACGCAGAGAAAAATCCCCTGCGTTTCTTTCCCGCGCACACTATCTTTTCAAATAAGCTTTTTTCTCATTCCAGGCTACGGTCCAAACGGCAAACGTCCTCCGAGAAAACGGCGATGCCGATATCGAAAAGGCACGAAAAAGAAGGCAAAATGGCGGAAATTACTTCGAAAATGGAAGAGAAGAAAGAAGAGAAGAGCAAAGAGAAGGAGAAGAAAGGCACTGAAATCCACGTCATCCACTGTTACCAGATCCAAAGCTTCGACGGCAAGAAAAGCAAAAAGAGATAAACGGAAGAAACGAAAAAAGAGAATCAAACTTCATAAGAAGAGGGTTCGAATAAGAAAACATCGACTTCGAAGACATCTTCAGGCTTCAAGGACCAGGAAAAGAGTGATAAAAGCAAAGAAGGGAAAACTGACAAGAGCTGAGATTTTGGCACGGATTGCATTCTTAAAAGAGCAAAGACACGAAATGATGCTCGACTTCCATCACTATCGAGCTCTCAATTGTAGTGCCAAAAGAAAAGCGATTCGTCATTTGAGAAATGCGTGGAAACGACAACGTCATCAACGGAAAAAGTATAAAAGATATCGGAAAATGTTGCAAAGAAAGGCGAAAAAGATGGATTTGAAGATTTGGAGAAATAAGCAATTGCCGAGACCAACCAAATATCCAAATGTACAAACGAATCCGCAAATTGTGAAGAAGCCAGAAAAAGAACCGCCACGTGCAATATATGAGAATGACGGACACATAAAAGTGCCATTGTATGCGATTGAAATGCCGTGTAATGATGTTCATTTGAAAGAGAAGGAGAAGATTATGGTCGATGGACTACCGTGAGTTTTGGTTCAACTGGGGGAGGGTTTTTTCTCTAGCCTCCCTTGGGTGTTCAAAGATGATCCTTTCTGCATTTTTACTCATTTTGGTGTCTGTACTACTACTGGATCATGCTCTATGACAACTTCAAATTACTGTTATTAGCGAAAGTCTGTCAAAAGTGCGGCTGTGTCTTTTTTTTAGCTTTTAATTGTCTTGAAACAGAAAAGTTCACTTCAGAATTTGGAAATCGACCCTAACATTCCGTGAAAAATCGAATCTTTTCAAAGCCTCGAACAATAAAACCAATTTTTCAGACTCTACTGCAAAACCGCAGTGCAGGGAGCATATGGTCGAGTGCCAACCCGAATCCTTCATGGCATTGAAGAGCATATGATTGTAGTGGATATATGGTTTACTGCTCAACTGACACATGATAATACTGGATGTGTAAGACATTATTTCTTTTTGATAAACATTTGTTTTTTTTTATTTCAGAAAGAAGCTAAAATACTCTCAAAACTAGCAATGATTGAGTCACGAAACACGTTACGGATTATTCAAACCGGACAATATCTCAATATACAATATGTGCTTACTGATACTGTAAGGAAGAGATTGGAAGTTCTTTTTTAAAATAGGAATATATTTAGTGTTTGATGCCGTTGGATGTTATACTCGAGGATCATAAAAATATGGATCCATCTGTTTGTGCTCATATCATTCAACAGACTCATAATTGTGTCAGGGATTTGCATAAGGTGAGGAGAACGGAAACTGTTAATGTCGTTCCAGAAGTGAGAAAAATCAAAAAATGAAATACTAGACTCAAAGTTCGGAAATCGTATGGGGAAGTGTGCATTTCTGTTTGTATAAGAGACAATTCTGGTGACCGAAAGAGGTTCTAAAATGAGTGCTTCCTTTGATCAGAACTGGACGAATCAGAAATGTCCCGAATCAGAGCACTGGATAAACTAGAAACGGACGAATCAGAACCGGGCGGTTAAGGACTGGACAAATCAGACTGCCCGGATAAGAACTTTCAGAAGGCACGCATTCGGGTACTTTTCATATCTTGCAGTTCATTGCAGCCAAGTAGTGTCAGTTCTCATCCGGGTAGTACAGTTTAGGTACAGTTTTGTATAAGGTACAGTTTTGATACAGGTAGTTCTGATTCGCCCAGCTCTTATCCGACCAGTTTTGGTTTTTCCAGTTCTTAACCGACTACTTCTGATTAGAGGAAGAACCCTGAAATGAGCTATTACCTCGATTTAACCACGGTAATAGTGGCTCATGACGTTTCAAAATTTGCTAAAAGTCATTTGAAAGCTAAAAGCATCATGATAACAATTCGGACGCAGTGTATCTTACGGACTATCAGCTTCTAATACGCCACAAAAACCGTTTTTCAAAAAAAAGCTGAAGCTCAATAACAGCTCTTTAATTACAATTTGTTGACTGCCGTTTACCCGAGAATCGAAGGCTCCTTTTTCTGTGTTTTCCTCTTTTTCTAACCATTCCGAATGTTTTTGCCGCAGTCCTTTCATCTTCTGCTCATACATTAAAAAAAAGCAAGGAAAACCAAGGCCGCGTTATTGGACTCTCGGCCACGCGTAGGCGATCATCAGTTTGTAACTTGGAGCTGTTTGTAGGTTTGATAGCTACTTTTGAGATATTTTATTATAAAATACGGAATCAGAATGAAAAAAAAGAACTACAAACCAGTACTCCTTCAAAATACACAAATATGTTTTCTAGATCGGCTACTCGCATCTCCGTATCAGTCCATCGGCGTTTTCTATCAAAAAGAACGACACTAGAACCTTCGTTTTCAACACCTTCCACCACGCCGACACCCGTCAAAACATTCGAGGAAAATCGCCACGGACTGAGACTCTGGAAGAGAAAATTAAGTGGTTTCAAGCAAATTTGAGTGATAAACGACGTCCTAAAAGAAACCCTGTTGAACCTTATATGTCTAGAGGACAACATTTTCGTATCGTCAAGGGAACATCAGATGACTATGAATCGTGGTTTTATGTTTGTGCTCGTATCTTTAATCGAGTAAGTTGGGAGATGTTGATAGATGAGATGAAGCTAGAACTTTTATTTCAGAAACCGTTGGCTTGGGAGAAGGAAACAGAGCACATGCCGATGGCGGTGGCCAAGTACAATTTTGCAAAAGAATACTCGCATCCTGACTCGTTCATTAATATGAAGGTAAGGGTCTGAAAATCTTGGTTTGGGGATTGTTTCAGCCAGATGCGTGGACAGTAGTTTAGGTTGTATTGAGACCCCTTGCCATGGCAAGTTGCGGTGGTCTGGCGGCTGGCGGCTCTGTTAAGAAGGGTTCGTAATAAAAAAAAAACAGAGCTTCAGCTTATTCCGCGGCCGACTTATAGCCAGGCCGCCGATACCACCCTATCAAAGACATTCTGATTCTATGACTCCATGATTCTTTTATTCAATAATTTTATCTAATTTTCCAGATGAAAACTCTTCAAAAATACTGTCTCTCTTCCAATAATCGTGACACCAAGAAAACCGCCTATTTCGTTGAAAGAATCATTCAAGATTGGGTGGATCGTAAACCATTTAAAGGACTTTTACCATGGCAAGACAAAGAAAAAGAGGATGATAAAAAGGAAGAACAAAAAGAGTGGGAAAAGAAGAATAAGTGGTGGAAAGCACCGAAGGAAAAGACTATAATTTATTGATGATTAGAGGTGAAAAAGAAGATGGAAATAAGGACGATTTATGTTTTACTTGTAGAATTGAATAAATTGATTCTTCTCTCTAACGGACGTCTTTAAAGTATTCTAGAAAATGACCAAGAAAATTTTGCACTGGCTCGGGCAAATGAGAGTAGATAAACATCAATATTAACGCGGCAAAAACAATGAAAATAATGAATTCGCCATCAGATTCTGAATGTGAGGGAGTTTCTTTAACAATGATGAGGTAGTTTTCTATAACAGTGAAATCGAGACGAGATTTGCTGCCCGGAATTGGAATACGAAGGCTCCTATTACTGCCAACGGCTTCTGGAAAACCGGTTGCCAACGAAAATAGGTCCACTATCCCAGACTGGAATTCAATTTTACATCTTTTAAATGCAATCGAACGTAGGAGATTCTGAAAATAATGAAATTAGTTAACGAACTAATTGGAGCTCAAACTCACATCTCTCAAAGAAAGCAATTCACCAATCGGCAAGCAATTTATTTTCACTGAAAAATCAGTGAAATGATAAAATTGTTTCAATTCGGCAGACTCGATACATCCGCATTTTATGAAATAGATATTTTTCAATTGCTTCCATTGCTTCATACTTGCCAATTCTCTAACAGAAACCAGAATGTTTTTGTTTTCGTTTTCGCATTCAATAGATTCCAAAGTTCCTGGTTTCATTTGTGGTAAAATTAAAGACAAAAATTCCAGCTGTCGGGTGTGAATGATCAATTTTCTGATGGAGATTTGAGAATCGGGTAAGAAACAAATCCAATGGTCATCGATATTAATGCAAAAATATAATTGGTCCAACTTCAACTTTTTGTTTTCCGTTAAAGACTTGAAGTCCTTCAAAGCTAGATTCAACCGACGTCCTTCTTTTATCACGAGTTCTCTGACTCCATATCTTATTTGACAGCTATTCCCATAATCAAAATACCAGATGTTCTCCTGGTCAAGTCCAAAACTAATACAATGGCCGTTCATACTGACATAGAGTTTCTTGAAATTTGGTTTCAGATTATCAACGATGGGCTGAAGGGATTCAGACACATGACGAGTCACGATTCTGAAACCTTTTGAATTTTATGTGAGAATTTCAAAGAACAGATTCTAATTACCTGCTGACTGGATCCAGTTTTTGCAAAATTTTATCCACCATTTCAATGGGCAAGTCGTAAAGTTGAGTTTTCTTCATTTTTACTTTCTTCAAACTCAGAAAAACACTCAATTATGAAAGAGCGAAGTTTGAATGTCCAGAAAATAAGCAAATCCGTAAGATGATATTGAAAAGGAACACCGGTAATAAAGGGTGGAGGTGACCACAAGCCGAGGTCAATCGCTAAGGAGACGTGTACTTAGACCCCACTGGGATACGAGAGAGTGAGAGGACCTCTTGAGAAAGAGGGAGAACGGATAGTGCTACGTGGACTAACAAAACCCCCGTTTGCCACAGTCTGGTGCAAATATTGTTGAGCCACAACGCAATTGGAAGCTTAGAAAACCGTCTCAAAGTTGTAAATATGAAAGCTTAGGAAGCCGAGAGTTAAAACCTGAAAAATATGATAAAAATTATTCGTCTGATATACATTAGAAACTATTGAAGACCGACAGAAAACTCCGGATGATTTTCCCCCGAAAAAGAACTATACCGGAAGCAAGTTTACTTAATTGTCTATGATTGCCAAGACTAGTACTGTGTGTTTTCCGAAAAGTGAAAGTATATCACTTTTTGTTACATTGTTGTTAGCATGGACTGGAACTGTCAGAGATGGTGTCAATTGATAAGAAGATTAGATTGAGAACAGATTATAACGGTTTTGCGAGATTTTATATTTATTGTACTCATAGTCAGTCAAGGTGTAAGAGTTTTCTTTAATGCTTAGAAGAATTTACACTTTGGATTTATTCTTCAACATAAATCCTACGACAGGAATACCACGAATCTTCAAGGTTTTACAAGTCAGGAAGATCTTCTCTGGGCTTGTCAAGAAGATTTTATTGCTGATAGTCTAGTCAAAGAAGTTACCCTTATGATATCTGCCCACTTTACTAAGCTCCTAGGAAATTCTGAATGAAAATCTTTCATCTGTAAAAAAACATCAATAGTGGGAACTCATAATGAAGGGCCAGAAGATGGGGACATAAAACCAATGGCATTGCCGGCTTCGTATAAATGATGTCGTACGATTTGGCGCACACACTAGTTTTTAATTTCCGAGGATGTAGTATGCCGTATCAGAACGGTGCCCCTAATCAGAACTGCCGGCATCAGAACTGTCCCGTGCCAAAACTGTCCATTATCGGAAATGTCCCGCATCAGAACTACTCCACGTGAAATGATAGTTCCGATTCGGGGCCCGGTTCTGATTAACGGCAGTTCTGATACGGGACAGTTATGACTGGGCATACACACATTCTGGATATTTGAACAAAAATTGTCCAATGCCGCTGATTTCTTTTTTATCCCGTAAACATGCCTTTCGCACCCATAACTAGGCAGTGCCACTTTGGAACCATTTCCTGTCCCGCCACCTTTCAAAATATCTATCGATATATTTCAGAACTTTCATTATCAATGACTCAATCAAGTATGTCGTCATCAGAAATACCTAAACATGATACGTAAATATTTCAACATGACACGATACCTCTAGAACTTTCTAGCCTGCTTCTAGTTATTCTTTGTGTTGTTCCTATCTATCCAATTACTGATTACATCATCATAAAGCCTGCGCAATGGTGATAGTTGTGATAAGAGAGATGAGAAACGTAATTAATGAGTCACACTTCTTCTTCTCTTCTTTCTCATCACATCATCACAGCTTTATCCTCTTCTATGTTCTCCTCTAATCTCTTTCGCTTCTCACAGCTTCTTCTCCCTCTCCCATCATCTACTCATTCAGAAAGAACACGAAGTCAGAACTTGAATCTTCCCATTCGAATGGTAGTGTGTGGGATATGAAGAGAAGCGTCAGAGAAGCAGACATGCCTCGTTGCCCATTCGAAGCATTGGAGAGAGAGATTGCCTGTATTATCCCGCCATCCAACCATAACCAGAGAAAAGACACACATCCGTCCCTCTCTCTCTCTCTCTTTCCAATCTCACTTTCTCATTCTGGCACACAGATGATTTTACTTTTACTTTTTCTTCTCTTGACCTTTCTATCAAACGGATCATGTCAGGTAGGTAAGGGTTTTGATGGTCCGTGAGAGTTCGTCCTTTGTGGTTATTATATGAAGGTTTTGCCAGGTGATTTCACCAGATTCAGTTTTGCAAAACTGGTAATTCCCGGCTAAAGGGATATTGGTAGAAGACATTTTTTTTTGTTGAAAAACTGGGCTTGCTGGCTTTTCAGGAAAATAATTGCCTAGTCCATATGAAGCAGCAAAGATAGCTCTTTCTGAAAAGAGTTTTGAAAGAACAATACGTTCTAAATTAAACCCACTGAAAAATCTAAGAGCATGGTAAAGCTCTTGGTTGGAAGGTGCACCGTTCAAAATCCATGGTATATAGAAGACCATATTTCAAGCCACTTTTGTTTCATCTACTCATTTTAAGAAAGTGAGCATGTGGATATCATACGGCTTTAAGTTTATTTGGAACCGGAATGTTGCGCTCATTAAAACTTTGGACTGAACAGTACATGACATTCCTGAACTAACCTGCATGAAAACTGCTTGTCTTGTAACAGATCCCTACCTTACAACTCAGATTCAAACAGCAAAAACATAATTGTTCTCTGCCTTGTTGCATTTTGAAAAAACTCACTTGGGAGCAAATGAAACCTGGTTAGTCCTAGGAAGCCCAACCTCGCAAGGGCTAGATCAGGTTTCCAATTATGATCGTTCTGAAAATTGTTCTGGTTCTGGAAACTTCGATAAGGTAGAGGTATGGTTCAGATGGTACCGTAACCATATCTACGCCAAACAGAGCGCCGCAAGCCCAGTCCATTGACTCAAAAAATCACAAAGTACATTTGTTCTATTCAGTAACTTAATCATCTGTTCCAAAAATAAACACCTGAGAATTTTCTAATTCATATTGAAAACCACTAATCCTTACAATTTCCCAACAGTTGTTCAGTTTACAGAATATGGATTTTCAACCCTTCCTCTCATTGCTCAGACCGGAAAATATGAGAAGTATGGCTGAGCTGGCGACCGAGTTAGGCTCAATGGCATCGAATAATATGAAGGAAAACGAGCGAGATGTGCAGTGAGTTTTCTTTTGTTACTTTGATTCCCAAACAAGATCCTAAAAAAGTGCCCACACAGTTTTTTTCTTCCTTCTCAAGACCAAATCTTGGATTAGGGTTAAACGGTGTTTCATTTATGTCTGGGTCTCGAAAAAAAAGAACCTGTTTTGATGAGAAGCCTTCTTTTTCATCCAAACAGTCAAAAAAAAGTACAAAGTATTGGAAATTTGAAGGAGGACAATATCCGCTCCGAAACAACCGACACCCGAACAAAGGCCGTCACAGATGATTGGTGGAGGTGAGGAAATCTTTTTGAATTGGATTATTTTTGGGATTTGGAGATACTGGTAATATGGAAGTTCTGGTTTGAAAAAGATTGGTTTATTAGAAAATAAGATGATCCTGCAAATTTCCGGTTCAGAACTTTTTATTTTCAAAAAACCTGTTTTTTTGTGCAGACGAGTGCTGCTATTAGGTTGGCCGGAAATCTTTATAACTCAGCTAAAGTGAGTGATATCAAAAGTAATCAACTAACAAAATGTTGCCCATAAAATTTTGCACATTTCACCAGTAGACCACTTTTTGTATCTTTAATTCCAGCCGAGATATACAAATTCGAAAAAAAAAGTTCAGCGCGCGTTTCTTTCCGGCCAACGTAATAGCTTCTTTTTGAGACTGAGCTAACAAGGGCAAACTATGCATTCCATTGGTTCCTATTCCATTGGTTCCACTTATATTACAATTTTAGATAAAAAATACAACACTTTTATCATTGAGTAAATCAATAATCAGTCCATATCTTTTCAGCTATTCAAAATCTGGCCTTCCAAGGGCGGAGTGCTTTCATGGACGCTCTGGACAAAATGGCAACCCAACCACCACCTACTCCTCCAACTTTTGCCACTATCCCTCCTATCACCTTTGGAACACCTCCTCCACCAACTCCACCTCCACCTACAGTAACCTTACCTCCAATTTTTGGGATTTCAAACTCTCAAGATACTTCTTCATCTCGAGATAACACTTTTGATACTGGTGGCAGGGATGTTTTAGGAGTTCGAGAGTTCAAGAAAAACGTAGCGATGGGGGAGAAGACAAGGGAGATTCGATATGCAGAGCCAATTGCGAATGCTGATGCTCCACCTGTAGAGTTGGGCATTCCAGCAAGACCAGTGGAAGTGGCAGCTCCGGCTTCAGCGGCATCTGCATCAGCGGCAGCGGCACCGACGTTGTCCAGGCCACCACCTCCAGTGAGTTTAAAAGGGGTAACTTCCAGTTAGAATGAATTACTTATTGTTCTGGGAATTTGTTCTGAACATAGTTTTTGATAGATCATTTTTGTCGGAGTGTTTTCACAAAAAAATTGCAAAATAATCAACTTTGAACATGCCCCACAAATAGAGAATAGGTCCTTTGGCTCCCAATTTTAGTGTGTGTGTATTCTCCAGAAATAGGATCAAAATTTCGCAGTTGACAGTTTCTTTGTACATTCTCAGTCATTCTTTATACAGTTCGCTGAAGTTAGAACACCCAAAATTCTCTTCACAATGTCAATGACATGACATGGATTGAGCTTTTTGAATTTCTAAAAATTATTAGTACACTTAAAATCTATCTCAGTTTTCTCTCATCATTCTTTTAAACCGAAAGAAAATTTTTCATTCTTAAATATCATTTTTAAGTGATGAACATCTAACTTTAAACCAAAAAAACTGTTCGAAATTACTTCAAATTGTTTTGAAAAAACACTCTGTTCTTGCGAATTCTGCTATTCCCACGACCTTCCTGAAATTTATTATTCCAGACCAACTCCTTTGATGGCAGTCCATTCATGCAAATTGCTCGTCGTTTCCTTCAAGTTGGCACCGGAACTCAACCATCTTCTCAAGCCTCTGGAAACCCGGAACCTCTTCCACAAATCGGAATTCAAGATCTTGTGCCAAACGCTGATAAAAACTTCGGACTTCCACGTGGAAAAGGATGTCTTCCATTTATCTCAGAATTCATGCAAATCGCCTATGGAAAGTGTCAAGATGTTGCAGATGAAAAGACGTTTGATGCATGGGGAGAAGAATTACAAAGAGCAATTCTAACTGGAGAGATAGATTTGTTGAAGGCGTCCCAGGAAACTTGTAGACGTGGAGCAGAGAGACAACAGTGTGATGCATTGAGAGAAGCTGTTGCCACGTGTGATGTCATTGCTAGTTTAGAGATAGGAACTCAGTTACAGAGGGCAATGAATAGGTGTGAAGAGGTCTCTGGATTAATGGATCAGTCGCCAACAGCAGTGTTGGGACAGATCAATAACTTGATAACAGGAGAGGTGGCTCAGGGATTTTTAAACAAGTTTTTAAAGAACGGATAAGTAGAAAACTAGCCTAGATTAATTGTTTCTGTACATATGTTTTGCTTAATTAATAATAAATTATGTTCAATTTTTAGATTTTTTGAAGATCAAACAAACGGAGAAAATAACAATAAAAACAATCTATCTAACTACGAGAGAGAAAAAATACAAATATATTATTGACTTTTACTAAATTTTTGACTGGCATTCTGCGCAATTAGACTCCATGAATAAGATGATGTTGGTTGTTTCGCTGGAATCGACACTCCTCCAACAATCACATCTTTTCCAGATTTTCCAGACAATTTTGATCTTAAAATCGAAAAACGACCGATTTGGCGGGTGGATCTGATGACTGGACCGTTCGTTGCGAACACTTGATGACCGATACGAATCAAATGGTCTCCGTTGATTCCTGATTCTTCTGATATCGCTTGAGGGAGATGGATCACTTCGAAGGCTTTGTCGTCGCGGATATATGACTTTCCGAATCGATTTATTGTGTTCAGCTCGTCCTGAAAGAAATGTGTCATCATTAAGGTGCAAGAAAGTGGTAGTGGGGGAAATGCTTATTCCAAAAAGTGAAGAGGTACTGCTATCGACGCGAAAAAGTGAGTGAAAACACAATACAGTCGCAATTTTTGGCTGAAGTCGCTTATGAAGTCAGATATAAGCTATGAAAATCATTGCAGAGGCTTCTCGTTGAGTTTTTTCAATTTGCTGAGCATGACCAACGTCTCATTAAGTTTATGAAAAATAACGGTTATGAGGTCATTTTAGTTATTCAAGAGGTTATTCCACGAGTTCAACGAGATCCACAAAGCTCATCGAGCAGCCCTTACCCCTGACTTTGAGAGTTTATATCTGCCTTTGAAGGCTATTCCGGTCACAAAGTTTGAAAACGTCACAGCGAATAATAATGATAACATCAATACAAACACTTTATTTTCACAACAAAACCCTGAAATGTCACTTACTGGAGTAAAAACATTGCCATCCAATCCCTTCACCGCCACCGAAAAATATCCATCTTTAACAGTTCCACGTGGAAACCCGAATTCCACGTCTACATCAAGAGCCTCTTTCAAAAATGCGGCAGTAACCAATGAGCACGATCTCCAGTAAGCATCATTCAACATCTCCACATTTTCCGATGAATCGAACCCGATTTTTCGAATTTCCGCTTGATCTTGAATCGGTTGATTGACACTGCTAAAATAGGCGCCGCCTACTGATGGAACCACTTCGACGAGAACGGCGTCATCGGCGAATTGCTTGCTTACGTCTGAAGATGGCTTGATGAGTTTTTAATTTCAATCGGGAAAGGCTTACGATTAAAACAATGAAAAGATGTCGACACATTTCGATTGACTAGCACTGGCTTATTCTCTTCCTCCTGCTTCACTGTCACCACAATTTTGTCCACTTTTTTCGCGTCTCCGTACACTTCATGACGAATATGTTCGAAGAACTCGGAGGAGAGAACTGCTGGCGGAATAGCTGAAAGACACAGATTTGAAAGGACAAATTATCAAATCGTGAGACATTTAGCTATACTTTAGCACTATTATTAAATGATTATTCTTCTGTATTTCAATTCATTTCATGAGCTTCCGGCTTTCGTCTCGTTTATGAAGCAAATGCGGACAGTATGGGAAGAAATGTTCTCATTCAAACTATTGTGACTTTTGGATTATTTTTCTGGCAAGACAAGCTCACATTTTTTGTCTTATGTTTTTTATATTTTCATTTATTTCACTTTATTTTGTTTTCTTTCTCGTGCTCTCAATTCGTTGTCTTTTAATTTTTCCATTATCATTTTCCAATCAAAAATCCTTACTTTCCAATGCAGAAACGGCGGTCGATGCTTTTCGAAGTGCAAGCAGACTTCTGACGGGGACTTTCATGTTCAATTGACCTAGAAAAACACTCGATTTGCGGAGCGAAACAATAAGAAAAACGGAAGGAATCGGCGCAAAATGAAAAAAAAACATTTCTCAACACGTGCGAGACCTTGCAAAACACCATGCGGCGGCATTGCAAATGGGCGGAGCGAGGATTGCCAACACGTTGAAACGTTTTACAGGTAGAAGGATACAGTTCTGTTGGATTTTTTTTGATTGAAAATTATTTTCTATAGAAAAATTTGTTTTTTTGTCAGGATTTTATTGATTTGACACGTTTTAGGGTATAAACCAAGATGATTATCGCCCGGAAAAAGCTCCAACTTCAGAGATTATGGAGGCAAAGGTAAGCGATCTTGAAAGTTAGAAAGGAGATTCACATAAATTTATTTTATGAATAATATCAATTTTTGCAGAAGTTGCCGAGTATCAACGTACATCTGTCTGGGAGTGCTCGTTTTATTCGGATTCGTTTATAACAGCAAAGGAAAGGTGGGAGAATTGAGAGATAGAGAATGAATAAAAATGAAACTTTTTAATAAAAAGTGCAATAAATATATGAATTCCTGCTGTGAAAGTTTCAATAATTTCTTCCAGACCTTCTCCTCCATCGACTCTAACAGTGCGGCTCTGAAATTCGACGATCTAGATGAGCTAGCAAACAAAGAACTGCCCGGAGGCCCCGATCCGAACACAATTTTCCGTGATGGAGAACTAGGAAATTATGAGCCAAAGACCCCAGAAATCGCATCGAATCAACCCGGTGAACACGGGCGGCCTGTTGGAGTAACAGATGAAGAAGGAATGGCAGCTGGGAGAGCGGCGGAAAAAGAATTCGGTTTCAATACATATGTCTCTGATTTAATTTCAATGAATCGAACGATTCCGGATATTAGACCGAAAGAATGCAAGCATTGGGATTATCCAGAGAATCTTCCAACTGTTTCAGTTGTTATTGTATTTCATAATGAGGGATGGACTCCGTTGTTGAGAACTGTTCATTCAGTTTTGTTGAGATCACCACCAGAGTTGATTGAGCAAATTGTGATGGTTGATGACGATTCTGATAAGCGTAAGTCTCTTATATTGAAGCGATGTTTTTTACCGAATTTGATTGTTTCAGCACACCTAAAAGAGAAGCTCGACAAATACGTAACCAGATTCAACGGAAAGGTTATTGTAGTCCGCACAGAACAACGTGAAGGTCTCATTAATGCTAGATCAATCGGAGCAAAACATTCAACTGGAGAAGTTGTTCTTTTCCTCGATGCTCATTGTGAAGTCAATACCAATTGGCTTCCTCCACTTTTAGCTCCAATTAAGAGAAATCGTAAAGTCATGACCGTTCCAGTTATCGATGGAATTGATTCAAATACATGGGAATATAGAAGTGTATATGGAAGTCCAAATGCTCATCATTCTGGAATCTTCGAATGGGGATTGTTATACAAAGAGACACAAATTACTGAAAGAGAATCTGCCCATAGAAAGCATAACAGTCAGCCATTCCGTTCTCCAACTCATGCTGGAGGTCTTTTCGCTATTAATCGTCTCTGGTTCAAAGAATTGGGTTATTATGATGAGGGTCTTCAAATTTGGGGAGGAGAACAATACGAATTGAGCTTTAAGATTTGGCAATGCGGAGGTGGTATTGTATTTGTGCCGTGCTCTCATGTTGGACATGTATACAGAAGTCATATGCCTTATGGATTTGGAAAGTTCTCTGGAAAACCAGTCATTTCTATTGTGAGTTTTATTACATTTGTTAGCATTTTATATGTCATTCGAAAACTGGAGGCACGCTGATTCCGTATCTGAAGTCCGTTTTTGTTTCTGGAGAAAGTTGTGCCGTTAGATTTGAGTCAAAATTACGATCCCCTCAAGTCTGTTCTACATTTTGACTCGATTTGGACTATACTGCTTCAAGGTCGCAAGCAAAACGGACTTCCGATTCGCGTGTTTTCAGCTTCCTTGTGGCCTATAGCATGTCGCCAAAGCTCACTTCAATCGCTAGTTGCACTGAAATCATAAAATTTTATTCTTTCAGAATATGATGCGCGTTGTGAAGACATGGATGGACGACTACGCCAAATACTATCTGACCCGTGAACCACAAGCTGCTCACGTGAACCCTGGAGACATCTCAGCTCAACTGGCTCTTCGTGACCGCCTTCAATGCAAATCCTTCAAATGGTACATGGAAAATGTTGCTTATGATGTCCTCAAGAGCTACCCACTTCTTCCGCCAAACGATGTCTGGGGAGGAGCTCAAAACCCAGCGACAGGAAAATGTCTGGATAGAATGGGTGGTATCCCAGGGCCACTTGGCGCATCGGGCTGCCATGGATACGGTGGAAATCAATTGCTCCGATTGAATGTTCAAGGACAACTGGCTCAAGGCGAATGGTGTCTGACTGCCAATGGAATTCGGATTCAAGCCAATCATTGTGTCAAGGGAGTTGTCAATGGCTTCTGGGTCTATGATAGGGTATGTTGTTCTTTTTTCTTGCATCGGGTTGAATCTATCTTTTGCAGAACACCCAACAAATCCTTCACAACCAAAAACGAATGTGCATCACAGTCGCCGAATCTGGCTCCGATGTCATTTTGGAAACGTGCTCTGAAGACAATCAACGACAGAAATTCGTGTGGAAAGAGTACTATCAATCTAGTTAATAATGTTCCCCCTTCTAGTCTTTTCTCTCTTACAAATTGTGTACATAACCGGGTATAAAACTCCAATTATAATTGCTTCCTCTTTCCCAAAGATTGTGTCTTTTCTCTCTTTTCCTCCCCTCTGAAATTCTTATCCCCAGGAGCCTGATTCAACGAATTGTGATATTAATTTATTGTTTTTTTTATAGTAATAATGTATAGATAATATAATTTTATGGGTTCCCTTTTGGCGTGGCTTTTTTCTCTTTTCTGCCTTATTTCTGATGCATTTTCCCGCTTTCAATCAATTACCAAATGATATTTTAACGAAAAACTGCAATAAAAATGTTGCTGTTCTATGAAAACGGAATGCGCTTCCGGGTGCATTCTTTGTTCTCCCCTTTTCAATAGAGGAAGTGGATGGACAATGCAAATATTTGTATTGTGTACGGGTGAAAACCATACTCTTTGGCTACTTCACGAGTAGCAATAGAGTTCGGGGGAGGGTTTTTTGAAATCAAAATAAGAATCTGATGAATATACCTTTTCACTTTTAAAAACCTAAGAACAGGGAACATTCAAAGACAGGAATGCAACAAATGTGATAATTAATAAAGACGACGCTGGCTACAACAAAAACGACTACAATCGACGGGCTAATTTCCGTTCGCCTAGGCTGGTTTTTTATAAAGTTTAAAAATAGAACACCTAGACAGATTACCTTATCATTTTGATAGTTGAACTGAGAAAAGTTGCTCTCTGTGCTCCGTTGGAATGTTTTTCTTATCATTTTTATCACTCCACGTGGTTTCTAAATATGGAGCCTGATGCCCTTTTAGACAGATCGTAGTGATCCTGAAACTAATACCTTGTGACGTGCTCTCCCTATAAAAGTAGAAATGAAAATCGAAAGGTGAACTGATAATGTTTTTTCTATTCTTATCACTACTTTCACTTATTCAATTGAGCCATTTGGCTCCATTAGACTCTTGTTCTCGAGTAGATTCATGTATTAGCTGTGTGAATTCTACTGATGGATTTGGGAATAAATGTCAATGGTGTATTACAACGAATTCGTGTGCTTCTGAAAAGACAGAAGATACGATTTGCCATGTGGATGATTGGACATTAGATGAATATAATTGTCCGATGGATGTGTCCAATGTGGAGTGAGTTTTTATTAGAAGGGCATGGTTTTTTTTAAACCGAGTTAGACGGGAAAGAAGAGAGACTTTCATTATAAAAAAGTGGCAAACGGAAAAAATGTGAAAAGTGTTTTGAGTAATGATTCGTCAGTTGGTCACATTTAAGCATGCCGTAAGGTTGGTAGCTTCCAAATGCGTCCAAAAATTTTTATCACAAATTGAGCTACATTTTGTTGGTAAAATAGATGAAAATGCTTCATATCATAACCGAGATAGACAAGCTAGTAAAATAAGCTGAATCCGTTGAGCATTTTTTTTCTGAGTCTTGACGAACTTTCCTTGTGGAACTTACATGTTTTGAAACTTCTCATAAGCTCCCTGAACTTTCAGATACGACGAACCATTCATGAGAAACACCGTACTACCCCTGATTGCCGCAACTCATGCTCCTAGTATTGAGAAAGTAAGAACTTGTTACTGACTTCATCTCGAAATTCAAAATTTCAGCTTTCCCGATCTTTAGGCACCTGTTTTGGGGAGAATGACCAAATCGAAATCATTAATGCTTATGAGATTTTTTGTGATGAAACAGAGATTGTGAGTTCCTTTTTTCTTTTTCCAAAACTTCTGAATGTTTATAGTAGTGTCCGATACTTTCATTCCGTATTGTATTTTGTTCTGTGATCTAAAACTTTCAAAAATCCATTTCGAAACTTAAAATCGCAAAAAGAGTCATTTCCGATGACCAACTGAAAACATTAAACAAACTACAGAACAGATGACTAACCTCTTTTTAATGACCACCTACACTCACTCCAAAATACAATATCAAAACACAAAAATAAAAACAAACGTCATCCGTTCCCTTCAATTGCAGACCACTTGTTTTGCATACAGTGCTTATCTAAATGACCGGAATGCGATGGTTTTAGTGTTCCGTGGCACTACAACTCTTTTTCAATTGATCGATGAGGGAATCTCTTTTTTCTTACATCCAAAGATTCAGTTTAATGTTACAAAAGGAGTTGTGGATGGGTACTATCTCAACGCCTTCTACGCCTTATGGAATAAGGGAATCAAAGATGACGTGGAAAAGATTCTCCGCGAAAAAGATGACGTTAAAATGTGGTTTTTCGGACATTCCCTAGGCGGTGGCCTCGCCTCAATTGCTTCTTCCTACGTGGCAAAAATCTATGGAATAGACGGGTCTAGAACTAAATTGGTAACGTTTGGAATGCCACGAATTGGAGATATCGATTTGGCTGAAGCTCACGATGAGCTGGTTCCAGATTCATGGAGAATTGAGCATAGCAAAGATCCCATTCCAGCTCTTCCGCCAAGAACATTTCCAGATGATATTGACAAAGGATCTTTTCATCATACCACGGAAGTAAGTTTTTGGGGGGGGGGGGGGGGGATTTATGAAGCTGAATTTAAAAAAACACAATTTTTCAGATCTGGTACCCGCATGGAATGGCTCTTGGAGCAAACTTTGAAATTGGCACTCGGCCTGATACAACTGTTGGGAGAAGTGTGTTCCCGTTCAATATAGAGGATCATTTTACCTATTTCAATGTGTTCTTGGAGAGCTGGTATCTAAAAGGATGTAATAAAGAAGATGTGGCTCCGTGAGGGGAAAAGTGATATATAATTTGATATGATATTCTGGTGTATAATGCGGGTTATAGAACTTGATAATAAATTGTTTTTATTTCTGTTTGTTTGAAAGATGCTTTTCATTTCAAATACTCTTTCAAGTTTCGAACCAAAGTGTAATCTCTTGAGGATAATGAGAATCTGGAACAAATTCTTTATTTGCAACGCAATTTTTCGGTTAGTAGAGCGAAAAAATAAAGTGACTGGTTGACAAAACAACATAAAAACACGAAACGACATAATGCAGGGTTCGAAGTAGTAAAACAAGAAAAACTAATGACAATGTTTATTGCTCTAAAGGTTATGATTAATGCACTGAATAGGAATTGGAAATCGAGAGACGTGAATCGAGGCGGCTTCCAGCTTACGGGGCTCGGCGTTTTGGTGCTGCGGGAGCCGATGGTGCGGCACGTTTGCGAGTGGCCTGAATAATTGAATTAAAAGTACTATTTCTTTCATTTCGTGGCCTAACTTTTTCTTTTCCTTGCCTAGCTGTTTAAGTTGTTGCCCAGGTTTTTCGTACCTGACTGCGCTTTTTCTAAGTTTGCATACAAACTTATGTTTGTGGCCTAGTTTTTTCAGCTTATGACCTAGCTTTTTTTGTAATTTACAAGCAGCCGATTCCCCTTATAAGCGCTCCCAACTCTTGACATTCATTTTTCAAGGTAAAACTACAAAAGTCCCACATAAACTAACCGGATTGGGAGCAGCATTGTTTGGGCGGGGCTCTTTTGTTATTGTCCCTTTCACTCTGACTTGGAGACCATCGAATTCAATTGGATCCATTGTTGACACAGCCTTGTGAATAAGAACTGTGCCTTCAGCTCTTTTCACGTACGTTGTCTCACGAAGTTTGAATGTCGCCTTTCTCGTTGCGACTTCAGTTCCAGCAGACGTTGTGATTGTGGCTGTTCCACGAAATCCGAAAATATGAGTTTTGTTGTCGCATCCTTTACCAACTCGAAAAATGATGGTCAGCACTTGATGTTCGCTTATGAAATAAGTGATCTCACTGAAAAACAAATGAATAGTTATGTTGAATTCCGGAGTTATTGCTCTTACAAGTCAACTTCGCCTTCTGATAATTTTGTCGTCTTCTTCCGGTTTACTGCCAATTCAGTAAGATCTCCAGTTCTGATTGTTTTGTCAATTTGGATTCTCACTTCTCCAGCTTGTTGGGCAGCGGACGGAGGCTGAGAATTGGTGGATGTCAGTGCAGTGGTAGAAGATGAAGGTACTGTGGACGACAAAACAGCGGTAGAAGGAGCAATTGTAGAAGGTTGAATCGCAGCCGGAGGAGTGGGAGGGACCAAGGCGGAATCATTTCTGTCGGTCTCATCTGGATCACCATTGTCTGCTCTTTGCTGAAAATGAGTAAGGCTGAAGTTAGGGTTACAGTATCTCACACTATTTGATAATTTGAATATCAAAAAGTGTGGAAAAAAAATTTTTTTTTTTGAAAAATGGGAATCAATAAAGTTGGCAACTTTTAGATCAATATGCTCACCTAATTCGCCAGCTTGCTTGCACACAGACATGTGAGCTCATCGCACTTTGCTATCACTGATTCATTGAGCAACTTCTCCAAATCTGGGACAGTCTCCGGAATGTCACATGTTCCAGTTGAGACAAATTGTGCCACGTGGCCGAGCATTCCTGATAGGCGGGGGATGAAGGGCAGTTTGGAGGAGTTCCGGTAGGACTGAAATAAAAACATTTCAATTTAGAAACAATAATAAAAACTCACATCCTCGTTTAAGAAGACTTTTTTGAATTCGGTATCTCCTAGGAGCATGGCCATATCGTCGATGTTTAAAAAGCCATCGATCAGCTCGAATTTCACTGTTTGGTGTCCGGAGTACGACTGGAAAACAAAACTATATATTCCATTTATTGCCCACATTTAATTTTGATCAATTTCAAAATATTCTCAAAAACAAAATTGTTAGTTACCAAGTTCAAATGATTATGTGAAACTTCCAAAATTATTGAATGTTTTTGAAAGTTTCAGCCTACTCTCTAAATACTAACCTTTAGAATTTTGGTCCTTTTTGCCATCTTCTTCTTGATACTCCTAATCACGGGGTAGAGCAAAAATAGTTCAGCTACCCGTAGAAATTCCACTCGGTCTTTGTCGTCCACTGGTACTGCTTTTTCACCTTGTTTGTGGATTTCTAAAAGGGTTTTCAGCGTGGCACCGTCGACGTCAAGTCGAATGGTGTATGGGTCTTCGGCTCCTGGCAATATTCCTCGAGTTTGAAACTCCATCGCAACAAAATTATGGAATAATTTGAATTCATCCCATGTGACAATAACTTTCTCATTGTTTGCAATTTTGGTTCTTCGAGCAGTTTGATCCTGCAAAAAGAAGACTCTCCTGTCAATTGAACTCAGAATTTTGTCAAAAGATGGAATTAAAATAGAGAAAGAAAGTAATAGTCATGACTGATTACAACACGTGTTATCTACATCAAGCAGGGTAATAAGAGATGTGTTGGGAGTTTTAATAAAAGGGGTCACTGAGAAAAAAAAACACAAAATTTGAGACCTTTCATTTTTTAGGCTCAAAATCTAGAAACTCACCAGAACTGCGTTTTGGAATTCGGAGTGACATTGCAGGAGGAATCTTAGGCTTTCATCAACACAGCGGGCTCCAATAGCCTCTTCCAATCGTTTTTCAAGTGACACTTTTTGCGATGACTGCATTGAACTGTCCATCAAACCAAACAGAAGCAGATATGGCGGTGATTCTGAAAAATGAAAACGTTCTTGAATTGACGATGCTGTTTTCAGAACTGCTATGAAAAGTTTTTTTTTCTCACTAATTCCATTTTGGACGACGTTGAGTACTTGGTTGAATGGATGTGCCGTATTAAGAACACATTCAATTTCGTCTAGCACAATCATATCGATTGCTTCTTTGCCAATTATGCCCTGCTCCGTTGATTCCAGAAGTTGTGCTCCATGAATTGCTGTTAGCTAAAACATATAAGGTTCAGATTAATAGTAAAATGTGTGGTCGGATGGAACCTTTCAGAAGTATTCCACTATCATATACTCTCCAGAGCAACAACCATTTTATATATGTTATTGACCATGATAAGTATACTTCAATGAACCATTTAAAATAAGCGAGAAAAACTTACATGATAACTTCCAAGTCGAGCCATCATAATTGATTCCGAGGTTATTGTCGATCTAATAGCCCGAAAGTGCCGATCAATCTTCCAATTTGAGTTTAGACCGTTTAATGCGAATTCCAATTTATCCGCTGAAAAAAAATTTACCAGTTGTTTATTATTGTGCTTCGAAATGCCGTCTACTTGTTGATGTGATGAAGAGTATGTTCTTGTGCGCATCCACGACTTTTATGAGCGATGGATCCGGGAAGTATGTCTGAAGAACCTTCTCGATGAATGAGCATTTTTCAGGTTCCGTGAATTTCAGTGATATGGCGGTGATTCTGAAAAATGGAAACGTTTTTGAATTGACAATGCTGTTTTCAAAACTGTTCTCAAAGATTTTTTTACTCACTTATTCCATATTCTTCCAATTCGTTGATCATCGGCGATAATTTTTCGGCCAATGTTTTCATCCTGCAAAAAAGATTATATTGTTTTTGTTGATAAAATTTCAATTAAAAATAGCTTTACTCAATAAAACTTCAGCAAAAATCGGAAAAAAATAATTAATTTTAGTGATAAAATCAGTGCTAAAAAGTTTAGTTCCTACTGTAGATTGTTGTTTTTTGGGGAGCGGCGGGAACTTAATTTTGATCTCAAAATTGTTTTGTTGTTTTCCATGAAAAATATAAATTTTGTTTTCCGAAAGCAAGAAAATTTTCGCGCCAAAAGTTCTTCAAGAAAACTCTCGTTCCTCTTTAAACCATTTTTGATCTACAGTTTGGCGCGATAATTTATTTTTGAGATTTTTTCAAAAAATCGATTTTTTTTCATTTTTTTACAAAATTTTTGTTTTTTTCAGCAAAATAAATTTCAAAGTAATCGCATTGTTGTTTAAAAAAACAAAAGTAAGCCTAAAATCTTTTCTTTCAGGTACTCCTCATGGCAACATTCCAACTCTTGCCCGTTCAGTCAAGGAGGCTCAAGTAAATGGTCAGTTAAATTTAGTTTAGTTTACGAACATAAGTTTCAATTTTCAGCCCCGCAAAAAACATTGATTTATGGGTTGGTTGGAAGAAACACCACATTGGAAGAGATAGCAAAAGTGGAAAAAAAATGCTGGGAATCAACACAACTCCACCAGCCACAAATGCTCAGAATCCCACAGCCACTCCAAACATAGACATTGTTAACGAGAAAAAAATCATCGCAAACGGTAGAATGTTTGATGTGACATTGCAAGAGTATAAGAAGTTCCTCCCACACCTATGTCAGGAACTACGCGTGCACGGAAGGACTCACGGAACGAACGATCCCCACACAATTGCAATTGACATGGATCCGCCGACTCTGACACAATTTTCGAGGATTTGGAGGCAAGGAATCGACATTATCTCGAATGATGACCAGGAAAGACTCACGCTTTTGAAAGATGCCCAGCGCTTTCAACTAATGGACACTGCAAAAGGAATTAAAGAAAATTTGTGCAAGGGAAAACATCCTTAAGGTATGTTTGTGGCTACATTTTTTTCGGTTTTTTTCAATGAATGGACAAAATGCTGACCAAAGTGGAGTGAAATTCCTATTTCTGGATTTCCAGAAGTACTCCCACTCCACCACAATCCAGTTCGAAACAAACGACGGAGTGTTAAACTTGGGTAAAGATGAGGTTCTACAAAGCGAAACACTTTTGAAGGATATTTTCTTAAATGAGAAAGTAAGTTTTAATAACTGTTCCGTTATTCCTTTAACCACTATTGCGCATTTTCAGTGTCACCTGACTGCCTCGCGAAAGCTTTGATTCCAAGGTTAACTGGAAAATTAGGACCAATAGCTGAATATGTTTCGACTGGCAAATGCAGGATTCCGGACACACTGCAAGAACTTGAAGAGTTGCTGGAGGAAGCGGTTTATATGCACGCAGACGAACTGACTAATCTGTGCGTGGTTAAAATCAATAATCTCAAAGCAGGCCCACACAATCCAAATGCAGGAGCAACCAATTCAACAAATGGTTCTAATCAACTGGGAACAACCAACATGGCAACTTCACCTCCGTTGACTGGCGCAAATAGCCAAAGAAATGGTTCGAACCATCTTGGAACAACCAACATAGCAGTTTCTAGTCCGTCGAATAGCCCAAACAGCACAGGAAATGGCTCTTCTCCAACTGGAAATGTCAAAGTGGATATTGATGCGGTTTTCAAATTACGAGACCTCTCAAAAATATCCATAAACAGAAGACACTTCGAGAACATGACCGAAGGAGGAATCGAGTTGTAAGATTTGAAACAACTTTTGATATCAATTTAACTTTTTTTTGTTTTTTAGCCAGGTAGCTCATTCGGTCACCGAACTTTCTACACTAGCAGTGCTTTTCCGTTTCGGAAGGAATTGCGACAACAAAACTGATGTGTATGATTTCCGTGGGACAACTACATTGGCAATAACCAACGGAGGCAAATTGGCCGTAAATAGGACAACCTACACACTTCGCGAAGAAACCAACGGGAAACGAGAAGAAGGAGTAGTTTTGCTACACAAAGCGGTTTCGACAATCGATTCGAATCAGCTGAATTCGCTCCAAATTCACATGAAAGGAGTGATTACCAGAACAAAGCGAAATCCCTCCAATTCGGTTAGTTTATGTTAAACTTTTTTTCTAGGCCTTAAACAGAACTTTTCATGTGTTGAAATAAAACTTAAAATTCCATTTTTCAGACCGCCCGCAAACGTGCCGCTCCACCGTTTTCCGGAGCACCGAAACGCCGAGCACCGTAACTCGGAATCAAGGATTCTAAAGATTCCCGGCCACGTCACCCTTTCCCCTCTTCATAAGAACATAATTTAAATTCATTTTCATCCCAAATTCTTCGTAAATTTTGTGTTAATTACTTCAATTTCAAACCCCGTCACTTTATTTCTTCCCTGTTTGTGATGACACATTTATTTTATAGCTCAGTTTTTTTTGTAAATAGTTTAAGCTCCTTCAGCCTACCGAGAATTTGTGTTGCAGATGAAGAATTTGTACCCGATGCAACACAAATCTCGGCCCCCACCTCAATAGCTTTCTTTTTTTCCCGTCGTAACTCCTACTGAAATTCTTTATTTTTTAAGCTCCTTTATTACCATTTTCATCAATTATTATTTTTTACCCAGCCACTAGATTTGTTCCCTCCATCATACCGAGAATTTGTGTTGCAAATGAAGAACTTGTACCCGATGCAACACAATTCTCGGCCCCCACCTCAATAGTTTCTTATTGTTTGTAGTTCTTTCAACTATAGTCTTTCCATATTCTTGATTTTAATGTATAGATAATATAATTCTCCCCTTACTCAAAATATATAAGAGATTTTTTTTGTGAATACAACTTTATCCCCGTTTCGATTTCTTTACACCGTTCTGTATTATATTGCACAGTTTTCCCAATTTCCCGGCGATTTTAAGTGAAAAAATAAATGTTTAAACAATTATTTGATTAATTCAACAAGGTCCAAATCAGTTTGAGAACTCTCTGAACTCGAATTCTCCTGATTCTAGACTTGTGGATATCTAGCGGATTGATGGGAGCTTATGTTATGAACAAAGAAGAACAGATCAAATTGGATAGAGATTCATGGAGAATACACAAGTTTTGTGGATGTTTTTGTATAGGAACCATTCAAAGTAAGACTACCAGCTGAAAGAGAACCTAATTTCATTTTGGATTTTGGTTTGGATTAGACAGCACCGAAACGCCGAGCACTATGAACTGAAGTCAAAGCTCCCGAAGATTCCCGCGACGTGGCTCTTCTTATCTTTCTAAGAATCTAATTTGAATTCGTTTTTATCCCAAATTTGTTTTGAATTTTGTGTAAATTACTTTAATTCGAAGTCTCGACCCTTTAATCCTTCCCTGTCTGTGACTACGCCTAAGTTTTAGTCTCTTTATTCTACCGAGAACTTGTGTTGCAAATGAGGAATTGGTACCCGATGCAACACAATTCTCGGCCCCAATTCATAAGTTTCTTAGTGTTTGTAGTTTTTTCGACCATTAGTCTTTTCATATTATTGTCATAGAGATATTCATAGTTTTAGTTTATTGAAATTTTAATTCATTTATGGTTTTTCTCCTTGCCCAACAAAGTTTCAATAATTTCGCAGTTCCTTGTGTATAACTCTTCATCTTCGATATTTTCACACCGTTTTGTACAGGGTGGCTTTTAATTACTTGAACCCACATATGGTGTAATATCTACTCAAATATAGATGCGAATGGGATGAGATTCAACAAAAATATTTTCTAATAGTTTACGAAAACGTTGAAAAAATAACTATCCGGTTACCCAATTTTCAAGGTCCGTCCCAGCCTCAGCACGTCGTAAGTTAGCATCGGTTTGGCGCGCACCCATTTTTTGAGAACCTTGGTTCACTGTTCAGTTATTATTCTTCTTATGACCACCAAATTTGGTCAAAACTTTCAATCAGACCATATATTTCATGTTTTTAAAAGGGATAGCCAAACAAATAATTATTCGGCCAGAGCACTGGTTATTTCTGTATCATTGTAACACAAAGATAATGACCTGAGGAAATGATGGTGGAAACTAAAAGTCACGAAATGTCCT
Source organism: Caenorhabditis doughertyi (assembly GCA_963572265.1). NCBI lineage: Eukaryota > Metazoa > Nematoda > Chromadorea > Rhabditida > Rhabditidae > Caenorhabditis > Caenorhabditis doughertyi. Next base: position 867,141 of record OY751557.1, read on the forward strand.
CCAATCTCGCTAAAATCACTTGTAATCGAACAAAAGAAGTTCTCTATTTATAAAAACAATGGAAATCCCACAAGATTTGATTTAAAAACGTTCCTAATCGGGTTTTCACCTCTTTCTTCAAGAAAATGAAGAGAAAAAATTAGTGATTACATGGGCCATTTAGGTGGTCAATATAGTCCTAATGATCTGTTTTTTTATTCCAAAATAGGTCCTGGTTTGCCAAAGTAAAGTTTTAAGACTAACAGAAAACTTTAACCTAATTTATTCCGAGTGCTAACCCCAGAAATGTAATAGCGAGCCAAAATCAATGTGTACCGATTAACCACTTTTCGGTATCTGGATTACCATCTAGGCAAAAGCTGATCGAATGGGCAAACTTTAACTGTTTTTTCTGCTTTGATGTTAGTATAAGCAATTTGTTCGATATAGGCCTCTTTGGAAATGTTTTCGAATAGATATGACGTTGCAAAGTGCCATATTGTGGGTTCAAGTAATTAAAAGCCACCCTGTATTTGACTTTACGGTTCCCACTTTTTGTCCCGTGGTTTTAAGTTGAAAAAATAAACATTTCAAAAGTTATTTTATTAACTCAACAAAGTCCAGATCAGCTTGAAAACTCTTTGAACTCGAAACTTCTGATTCTGGGCTTGTGGATATCAAGAGGATTGATGGAAACTTGTGGTATAAAACAAAGAAATACATTATATAGAGATTCATGGAGAATACACAAGTAAAGATCCAATTCCATCAGTTATTCAAGAATTACCATTTTGACATCTCCATTTGCAAACGAGATCTTCGAAATCAGACGAGACGAAATCTGCAATCTTTGCTTTTATTTGAAGCGGATAGTCGGAAATCTCTAGAGGGAATTATATGTTTTCAAACTGAAATACTAACAAGTTATTGGGATTTGTTTTAGGTTTGAATCCAGCCATTTTATATAAAAAACCATGAGGAATTTGAACTTAAATTTCTAGAAAAAAACAAAGAAATTTCAATTCAAAACAAAATCAACCATTATCATCCATTACAATATGGGATAGTTGACGAAATAAGAATAGTTTGTGGATAGTTTTGTACAGGAAACATCCAAAGTAAGACTATCAGCTGAAAAAGAGCTTGATTTCAGTTCGGATTTTGGTTTGGATTAGACAAATTTCCTGAAAAAAAAAACAAAATAAATTCAATTCAAAAAACACAATCAACCATTATCATCGATAACAATATAGGCCATAATTTTGAATTATAGTGAAATCAAGAATTTGCATACAAAGAACGACAATAGATTCACTTCAGTTACAATCTCTCAATCACATAGCCATGTTTTCGGTTTATCATTTTTCAAACTGAAATAATAAAGAGTTATTGGGATTTGTTTTATCCAGCCATTTTATATTAAAAAAACCATTAGGAATTTGATTCATAATAAGAACCAGCATTTGCATACAAGGAACGATCATTCGGTTGACGGTTATTCAGGCTAACTTTATCTTTTTGTTTCAAATGGTAATAGGCATTGCCTTTTCATTTTTGTTGATTAGACCTGAACGAAAGTTTTTAGTGGATTGGAATACAAATGGATTCACTCTGCACGTATATGACTCGACAGTTGACATTACTTACCACATCATTCAATGCCATCTTTCAACTTTTTGATTCGAATAAACACATGCATTAAGTGCATTTGTATATAAGTTATTTAGGCCAATTTCAAAGCTTTCAGTGGGCTAGAATACAAATGATTCTTGTCATTTGCTTTGAAGTTTCAGATATGCCGTGAAACACTGATATTTGAGAAATGTAACACAAAGTTTTTTTTCAAAATCGCTTCATCGTAAGTGCTCTTTTAATACAAAATTATAATGTGGCAATCTAGAATAGCATGCTCTTCTAATAAAGATTTATTGATGAATACTCTCTATTGAGTACTCTCTATTGTTGGCATGTTTTGTAATCTTATTTGCTGAAAATCCTTTAACGATTTCGAAATTCAACAAACTCAAAATACAATGCACATAATAAAGGATGATCACCCCTTTTTTTCATTTAAATTTGTCGGAATTCACAACAATTGAGATCAAATACTAGAACCTATTTTTATTAATGACGAGTGGTCATGTTTTCCTAAACGTCATATGAATTTTTGATCGGTCAATATAGTAATTCTGCATGCTCAAACAGAAATGTTATGAAATTAGGTTAAGAACTGGACTAGATTTAGATAATGGCATGGTGTTCCAAAAAAATGTCTAGCAGAAGAAGTTTAAAAAACACTTCCCGAGGCATCAGTTAAACATTTCTGGTTCCACCCTGTGGATGCAACTGATTTCCACTGCAGATTCATGTACGGATTTTCGTCTGCTTAATAGATAGACGCTTCGGCACTGTTCTAAAAACACGGTCCGAAAAAATAGTTTGCATAACAATCCTCAATATGACTTTTTAAAAGAAATGAAAAAAAATAAAGTTTTTCGATCTGTCCCAAGCCTACTTAACTGCATTTGGTTTTAAGACTTCTTCTGGAGAGTTTATTTTCAGACCTTGATTTTATTTTTGGGACAGTCATTTTAAAATTGGGACCGTGATTTTAAAATTGGGACCGTGATTTTGAAATTGGGAGCGTGATTTTATTTTTGGGACCGTAATTTCTCGGATGGGACCGTGATTTTAGAACAGTACCGACGTTTCTTTTAGTGCAGGTTCACAGTGACGTTGAGGACCAGTTCGACTGGTTGATTCAATGTGTACTTGGAGATTTAAAACATGAAATAAATGCCAAGCTGGATCTTTTCAAGAATGATCCCGACTACATGGTCTGATAACCATTTCTCGTTCCTTCTCTATTTTCCAACCTCTTCCTTTCACAACCCTCCATGACTCACTTGTCAATTCCTCCACGGCAAACATTATCAGAATATATTACACAATGTTTATTCAGAAGGTGTCCTTTGCTTTTTCCCTCCTCCCAATCTTCATTTAAACACGAAATTTCACAAGTCTGTGATTCATTTGTCAAATTTTTTCAAGAAATGTCAGGAGTTGTTCACTACAATCCGTATTCGAATAGTGTCTGTACGACACAACCATATGCTCAGCCGCCTCCAGTTATAGTGTGAGTTCAGGGAGATGCTATTTGTTAGAAAGAGGATGACGTTAGAAGGACAATAAATTGAATAGGTTATGAAGATTTTGAAATCAGTTTGCTTTAAACTTTGCTAGAAGATAGAGAGTATGTTGCTCAACCTGTATTGGAAGATCATGGGTAGGCACCGCAACGTTTTTTTCAAACTGACTTTTTCTAGAATTTTAATCCTGTATTTCGTTGGAAACTGCATTAGAAGTACGCTCTCAAAAAATTTTTCAAAAATGTTCGCTGCTTTTCAAGAATGAGCAAATTGCCTACAACCGATTCAAATTCTCAATTTTCCGAGACTGGTTGGATTTTTTGCCGGTTTCCTGTTTTTTCTGAAAAACACCAGAATTTCAATTGAAAAACGGAATCCACCATTGGATTCCCCGTAAAAAGTTACGTGAGGAGAAATATTAACATCCCAACTTTACCAGTCCTAACCCCAGATACAAGCGCTCAAAATGCCACAAGGTGAAATTTTTTCGATGCCCCGCTCCCTCTTCAGTGCCTCGGTATGGGTTTTTTTACTCGCCGGTTTCACCGGTACATCTCTTCTACTTTTATCAATTCCCTACCCATTTTCCAGATGTCAACCCCAACCCGATCATTGTCATCATCATCATGATTCTTGTTGCGAAGACTGTTGTTGTGGATGTGGATGCTTCCATTGGTTATGCTCTTGTTGGGAGGAATGTTGCTGTTGTGGTCATCATCGATGAACTTTTCTCATAGTTAAATCATAAAATCTATCAAAAAACAAATAAGAAAAATGCATCATTATTTGTCTTTTTTATTATTTATTTGTCCTTTTTAGGAATATATGGTAAGAAACACAACATTCGCGAAACATTACAGTAGACTGTGTTTGCACAGAAGATGTTTCTCTTCTAAGTTTCCTATAAATTTGACAAAAAAACGCAACATTTCTTAAACTTTTGATTCAATTTTCCAATTCGTCGAATAGAAAAAAAGATTAAATAAAATGTCAGACCACTTCAATCCATATTCCAACAACGAGCCTCCAACAATTATTGTGTAAGTTAAGAGAGGCTTTGGTTCAAAAGTACCTTGTGTTTCTGTTTTTAAAAGTACAGTGCTCCACAATAGTTTAGCCTCACTCCCCAGTTTTCCAGTATCTCGAGAAGGGTAAGAGTTACGGGAAAGCTTCCAACTGACAAAATGATTCAAATGTTTATTTATTATGATCCCCAAAAGATCAGAGAATGAAAATAAAAACAATGCTGTTGTGGTCATCACCGATAAACAAACCCCTATTGTGAAAATGTTTGAACTATCAAAACCATATAAAATAAAACAAACATGAATCGTTTTTTGTGATTTCTCATGCATACCTAAATAGTAATGTTTGCCTACCGAGTTTCTTATAAAAAAGAAAAGAAAAAGCAACCTTTCTTCCATTTTCGAATTTGGCAAAAGAAGAAATGTCAGGTCTTTATAAGCCATATTCCAACAATGCGAATCCAACAATTCTAGTGTAAGTTAAAAGTTAAATTTAATCATAATAATTGAACTTTCCATCGAAGATTCAGAATCCGGTAAATAACATTCTTGAAAATGTATGAAGTTCAGTTGGAAATGGAAATTCTTTCCCTCTTCTTTCCTTTTTTCAGCACCGCCAATCTAGCCAAAGATCCCCTAAACGACGTTGGCAGATATCATATTCGGAAATAATTTTTTGAATTGATTGCGTAGCGTGTCGCGTCGCGGTTTTTTAAATAAAATGGCTTCACTGATTTGAAATGAAAGGAGAAAGGAAATCTTTGATTTTGTTCGGACTTGCTTGTACTCAAAATCGCTATTATTTGAACCTGCTCATCTTTCCAGTCACCCCCTCGCGCCTTTTTTTGAAGTTTTTTCGATCCAAATCTCAATTTCAGATCCCAACCTCAAACTGATCAATGTCTTTTGCCCGATGCTTCTGATTCTGATGATTCCTGTTGTGGTTGTAGCTGTCTCCAATGGCTATGGTCTTGCTGGGAGGATTTTTGTTGTTGTGGATATTATAAATGAATTTTCCGATTAACTTTGCAGAATAAAACTGTGAATTTGAATTTTCGATGACTTTATTCAAAAAAAAATGCTTTGCCTTTTTCAATTTGATGGATCCTTCATTAAAAAAGTTTAGTGAACAGAGCTAGAATGATGATGATGATGTCCTGGTGTTCCAATCATTGATACTGTGCCAGTATTCTTGCTATGAACTTTAGGTTTTTTCAAACGAAAGATTCGAGAAACTCCACTACGAATAGTGGTGTTCATGAACAGATAAATAAATGCAGGGCATCCGTGTCCAAGTTGCCATGAAATGTGTCCAATGACAATGACGAAATCAGCGACCGGGAAGAATTGCATGTAGACATAGATCATTGCGGCGACAAAGTTGACCAAACAGATTAGAGTGGATTGAAGGAAAATCTGGAATCTCTATTGTTTTAATCATAAGGGATTACTGTAAGCTCACCTGAGTATGAGATCTCTTATTGGTCGACTCAACCCTTTTCCGGAATTGTTTGGCAATGGCGGCACAGAAATATCCATAGAGCATACAAGTAGCGACGACAATGAACAAGTTATTGGCGGTGTGAGGGTAGTTTTGATATTCCAAAGTCTTGTCTGAAACCCAAAAATTTACTGAAATCCCAACATTTTTTGATAACAAACCAGCATAAATAAAGGGGTCGAAAAACCAGGCTTGATATTTTGAGGTAAAAAGAAGAGGAGGTGTGAAGAAGCAGAAGTAGAGACCATAAAGAACTGGGATCATAAGAACCATTGTTGTGCGGGAGCCGGAGAAATATTTTTTGACAAGAGTTGGGAAAAGAATATCCAGGACACGATTCAAGACCAGAATCAAGCAAATCATACAAGCCGAGCACCATAGCCCGAGGCCAAGAGCTCCGGTAACAAAGATAGTGACCGGGTGAGAGCAATAAACAGCTCCCTCAATCAATAGTATCCCAGTGGTCACTGAATTGACACCGATTGCACACAAATCCACGAAGCCGAGTAAAAACATGATTTTGAAGCATGACAGACGGATATTTTCCTTTTGGAGCATTACCATGAGGCATGGGACGTAAAGGAGCATGATAATGACTCCGTAGAGCAAGTCAATGTACCCAAGGATTGGACGAGGAGTTCCATCTTTTTCGGTGAACTCTTCAGGGGTGCGGTATTTGTCACTGGAAAAATAGTTGTGGGTTTTGAAATTTACATTGGTAGGAAGCTAGTTGAATAGAGGTTAAAAAGGAGTCAGAACCCAACCACTGTCCAACAAAGTTCCGATCAGCTACCGTTCGAAAAGTAATTTACTGCTCAAAAACGAGGACCAGAAAACTTCTAGCTCTTTCTCATCTGTTATAACTACAAAAATATCATTTTTTGCTCTTTTTCGTTTTCGGCTCCAAAATATGAAAAACCACCACTTTATAGTCCAGTGACAATAGTCTAGCACAAAATTTGGAGTCTTCGTTTCTCCTTATTTTTTGGATCCTTGTTAGATTTACAGAAGAGAAATACAAAACTGCTTCTGATGAACTACTTTCTCAAGTTAGTCATCTTTTAACGCAAAAAAGGAGTTACTAAGAATGATGATGGTAACTATTAAAACTAAAATTAAAATTAGGGGTTTGGTTGAAGGCTGAAATTCTCTTGAAATCTAGGTGTAATATAGACAGGTTTACGGATAGCACAGAAATCGGAATTTACAGAAAAGAGTTGGAAATTGCAAATTTTAAAAATGGTTTTGAAATGATTGGATCGTTTAGGGATTCATGCGAGAAATCAGTGCGAAACCGCCAAGAAAAAAGAGCGTAAAAAATGTATTAGTAGTGCCTCTTTAATAGAAACACCCTTTTAAAAGTGGTGCCTCCCAGGCGAGCAGTTTGAAAAATAGTGTTGCCCTTCAATTAGTAGTCTTCAGTAGGGCTGCCTCATTCTCAACATGATTCCAAAACAAAAAAAGTGATCGAAAAATAATGGTGCATTTCAGTTTTTACGGTAATATGGGTTTTCAAGTGAAGGATTCTTAACTCCAGCTATGGATCTAGTTCTTACCTGCAATTGAAGTTGTAAATTGAGTTGACATCTCCACCTTTAGCAATAAGCCACTCCATATTCCAGACGAAAATTCAGAAGACACCACGCGAAGCCAGAAAATATCTGATTTGTGAATTCTCCTCCACGCCACCTCTTCTTTATATAGATATACTACAGTAATCCCCTCTCCTCGTGGATCCCCTCCGGATTAAGCTGAAATCGTTTATAGTATTTCATTTGAATGTCCCTCATTCAACAAAAAAAGAAAAACAAAAAGTAAAAGAAAGAAAAGATTATGATGAGTGAATTAAGAGAAAAATGGTAATCCGGAATACTACGGATTAGAAGACGTAAGCACAAATTTCCGTTTTCATCCGTCAGTTTTGATCGAATGAAAATTTTTTTTGAGTGAATTTCAAAAGAAAAGATTTACGAGGAATAACAGATTTTGAACCCCGGAGTTTGAACCGAACGATGTCTATTGAAAGAATTTGAAAAGAATTGAGTCAGAGATCCGGATAGAAGGAAGTGGATTCTATTGAAATTTTTTGAAATTTTTTGAAAAATATGGTCCAGACAGGTAAGCGTGTTTTGTTTTGCACATTAATAATAAGAATTATTCATCATTTAAAAATTTTCTGGGAAGGATGTCTGCATTCTCAGCCTGACAGGAAGACAATTCATATTACTGTGACCCCTTCAAAACATTCCTGAATTATTTTTGTTCAAAAGTTTTGTAAAGGTGAGCTTATACTTTCCACCTTATTCTGGTAAATTCATCCAGAATCCATATTCAGAAAAAAAAGTTCCAGCTTACAGTTTAGCTAAAACTCAAGATGAGTTCTGTCCAATTCTCTATGTTTTTTCAATAGCTCAAAACCTTTATTAGACCGGCACTTTTGGTAGAAAAACACCAATATTCGAGAGGTACCTCGAGGCAGAACGGTACCTCTAATAGGGCGGCACTCATCATCGGCACTCATAAGAGTGGAATTTTCGGCAGTTCAAAGTACGAAATGTTTCAAAAATGAAAATGAGAAAACTGAAAATTTTGAATGTTCATTTTTCGGGATGGTCCGAAAATAATATGCACATGAGAAAAGGACTTAAATTACAATGTTCCTCAAAACGAACCTCTAATTGCAGGGCACTTCTATTAAAAATGCGCCGAAAAATTTTCAGGACTGTGTAATTGACTTAAATTGGTTGCGTTTTTTGGATTTGGCATGCATTGTGTTCTATTGGAAATCTAAAAAAAATCAAAGAATATTTTCTCGCAACATAAAAAATGTTCTTGGTCTACAAAATACGTTTTATAAAAACAACCCCGTGAATAATTGGTCAACGGACCGCGGAGGTTTGAACATAAAACATAACAAAAAAGTCATGAATTGACTAGATTTTAGTTCCATTTTATACCCTAAAAAATTAATATTAAAGTAAGGAAGAGTGGCTCCAATTTTTGTGCTTAATCATTGTTTTTCTTAACTTCATTTGGCTGTAACTCCAAATATTCCCACAAAAGAAAGCTAGACCAAAAAATCGGTAAATGACAAATGGGATTGTTATGAAATTGATGAAAAAATTGAGCAATAAATGGAGTTGAAAAGAGTTTGAAACAAACTGATTTGTAGCTTTGAAACTGATGTTTTTCAAAATTCATCTTGTTTGTCTTTTATACTCACTTTTTTCAAAGTTCAGAACCATTGAATCATCGGGCGGAGACCTCTTAACAATTTCCATGCTTAATATCGTCATGTTTATCTAACTTTCCCACATTAGGGGAAACCCCTTGCCCACTAAACGTACTTCCCTTTTTTCCCGAACTTTTAGGTCTATGGGAATCAGAAGTAAGAAACAAGAGAAAAAAATGTGCTGAAAATCTTTGAAACCGTGAGAACGGGTTAGCCTAGACTTCCGAGTGATTTCTGGTTCAGGAATCTTATCTTGTATGTTTGAAGCTGTATATCTCAGATAACATTCGCGATATCAAAAGTTTGTCAACTGATAAAATGTACAAAATTAAACCACAAACATTTTGTTAGTTGATAGCGTTATGGTACAGTTATCTCTAATTGAGATATGAAAATTAGAATGAAATTCAATAGATGTACTCTTAATGCATAACTCAAGAGAACAGGGAAACAAGCAACAGCCAACTTTTTTTTAAAGATATTAGTCGTACGGGCGCTGCGCCATATGCGCTTGCGCTCTACTGCAACTCAATTGAAAAATGGCTCACTGAAATTCTAATTTTTGTCACCAACTTTTCTTTCAAAACCCTTGCCGAAAATGTCATAAATATGCTTATCACTTCGAAAAACATAAACAATTTGGCGACGAAAGTTGAAAACCTTGAAGTACTGAGTGCAGTAGAGCGCATATGGTGCACCGTCAGTACGACAAATAGTTTGAAATTGATTTTGTTTAACAAAAATCTAGATTACAAACAAAGCTTAATATTCAGAACACAACAACTTATAATAACCCATTTTCCGTATTTCCTCATTTCAATTTCCAGCCGCCAGACATTGTTTTTTGGAACACCATGCCATTATCTAAATCCAATCCACTTCATAACCTATTTTCATAACATTCCTACTCAAATATCCCAGATTTTATGGAAAAATCCACGTAACCATTGATCAATCAAGAGTTCAAATGACGTTTGAAAAACATGTACTCTTTTGTCATAAATGAAAATATGTTCGCGTATTTGAACTCTATTGTTGTGGGTTCAGACGATTTTAGATGGAAAAAAGGGAGATAATCTTCTGGGTGATGTGCAGAGTATTTTGAGTTTGTTGAATTTCAAGTTTGTTGAGGGATAAACTGATGGCAAAAACTAACGATTTCAAAGTATAGAAACTATTGAGAATACCCTTGGATGACACACCAAAAAAAAAACTGAATTAGAAGAGCATGCTCTTCCAGATCGTCACATTATCATTTTTGTATTAAAAGGGCTCTTATAATAAAGGGGGCCCAAAAGAAAATTCGCAATAAATTTCTCACGGAGTTCACTAAAACATTGGAACAATCACGGTATGAGCGGTAAACATATTTGGAAAACGTAGACGTCTATTATAAATATAAACAAGTCGAGAAATTGCATTAAATTTTTATAAATGCATATAAATTCAGAAGGAAACGTGGGGGGGGGGGGGGGGGGGATAATCCTTTCGATGATGCTCATAGTATTTCGAGTTTATTGAGAGGGTTTTCAGGAGGAAATGACGAGTACCAAACGTTGCAACTACCGGAAATATCATTTACTGATTCATAGTGAAAGTTGGCTTAAATAAGTAAATCCATTTGTTTTTTGGAAACGATTTTCCGAGGGACCTGCAAATAAAAAGGACACTTTATTTTCTTAGTTGAATATTATAAAATTTCAAAACTAATAATATAAAAAATGCACATATTGAAGCTATTTTTCCTCAATCTTTTGAAATTGGACTTTGGAAGATTTTATAGAAAACCGCTAGAAATTTTTCAATTTTATACTGTATCGTAGAGCATATTCTATCAAAAGAGTTCTTTTAATCACTGGGGATTTTCTAGTGAATGGATCTTCTAACTCAAATTTCACGGAATATCCCTCATTTGAAAGTTCACCAGTAGGTAAGCAAGGACATACTAGATCTTTTCTAAACTTTCAAAGATCTAAAACTTCGAGAGTACGATTTTCTCACAAGTTTTCATTCGTGCTTGTGAGAAATTTTTCAAAAATCACATAAGAAAACTTCCATCAGAAGCAAAGTTCTCAAATCACGAAATACTACAAATAAAGAACGAAATCAATAGAATTAGTGTTGCTCTTTTGATAAAACATAACACATTCTGAACGTTATTCTGCGAAAATATGTTTGAATCTTATTATAAAAAATGACTGACGTAAAAAAAAGGAATCAGAAGCTGCTGAGTAGCAAAATTTATTAAAAGAAACACAGACTTGCAGACTATTTTCATTTCACGGGTTCAAGAACCGGAACATCCTCTCTTTTTTTGGAGTTTTAATGTTTTAATGACGTCTGACATAAAAATATTTAGCTTGGAGCCGATGTAGTAGCCACATTTTCAATAGAAGGGGTGTCCGTATTGAAATCTCCATTGCACAAATTTTGATCACAGAAACTGTAGTCCGAATATGTTCCGGTTTTCTTCAAGGTTTCTGGAGCACCATCACTCACACTGAGGCATCCCCTTGCAATCATTCCATCATAATCTGGTGATAAGCGATAGCAGAGATGACCTGGAAATTGAGATATAGTGATTGGTTATAGTTTGTTGTGGATTTACGGAAAAAATACACAAAACGGACTTCAGAAGTAGAACCAGCACGGTCAAGGGTGCCTTTGGTATGATTTGAAGAAAGATCGAATACTGAGTTTAAAAGGGATTCCATTGTAATGGAAGATTAGTAAAAGGAACCGCAGAATGAACAGGAAGTCTAAAGATTGTTCCAGAATAAACAGGTACCAATGTCTCACACTTTTTTTTTCAAATATCATGTCTCGCTTCCGGTTCCCTCAAACCTTCCATTGATATACCTCAAGCACAAGCAAAACTGGAAAGTGAGTGGTTCTTTGGAAAAGGACAAAACCGAATTTTAAAAAAACTCGATTTCGGGTTTATCTTTCCATCTGTTACCGCAATATAAAGAAAAAGAAAAAAATATATAGAAGAAGGGCCTTAGATTTTAGGCCACATGGCCGCGGCCATCAGTCTGTAACTCGATCTTTGACGCGAAATGTGCCTTTCAGAGAGATTATCGTAAGATTTTTCAAAATGAAAAATGGAAGCAATATGAAAAGATAAACCAACAAGTAGAATGAAAAATTGAACTAAGCTTGGAGAACAACAAAGGTTAATTGATATATCCATAACATGTTATCGGAGTAGAAGTGTTGTAAAATTTCCCAATAGCAAATCAGTGTTATCAATTTATCAGTTTCAGGTCTTTCAAAAAAGTATTGTGAAGTACCATTGTCTGGTTCTGATCAACATTTCTGAGAATCTATTGGATGTTTACAAATGTATGTTTGATATTTTACCATGCAAAAGTCTTCATAACTAGTAAATTGAAAAAAAGGCCTATAGAAAGAATTTGCTTCAAAACATTTACCTCTACAATATTTGAGACCTGCTGGGAACCTTGAATAATCCGTTCCTGAAGCATAACACAACAAATGACCGATTGGAACAGGGAATGGTTGGTCTTTATTGCAGAATTCTGTATTACATTTGCATCGAATCCATCCATTAGTCATGTAACAGATATTTACAGAATTCAGATCATGACTATCTATAATTTTGATAGGAAAAGTGTAAATCGTATTGAAAAAAACTTACATTCATCGTAATTACATCCTCGGTCCGGCGGGTAAGACCCTGGAAATACATCTCCGAAATCGTTCATTGTCTGGAAAATAACTGGAGTAACACTTATTGAAACTGACTTTTTATATGAAAAAAAAAACTTACCACATCTTTAGAATAAGTACAATAGTGTCCAAAACAAAAATGATTCTCGTTCAGATCTGAATTATAGCATCTGATGGTTGGTGGAACTGGCATTTCAACATCCGATGGAATTGAAAATGAAGCATCGTTGCATTTTTCCGTGTTACCTGAAAGAATTATCGTGTTTAATAGGTTCAAAGCACATGGACTATGAGAAAAAGTTTCTGTTGTTACTTTCAGAAAAGTTGCTTTGCTTTTATGCAATATTTTAGAGAAAAAATGTGAATTCAATGTGAAAACTTCTGAAATTTCCCCAAGCCGTCTAAAAATTCATACTCAAAATACTGAAGGTTTGTTTCTATATTGGTTGTGCTGACGCTGAATACAACATTATGCTTATATGTATAGATTTTTCAAATCGCACTAGGTGACAATTTACAAAAAGTTCCCCTTAAAATCGCATCAATATTTTCCAATGTGTTTCCTCAACGATTAAAGTCAAAAACCGTAGTAAAACTGTAGTTTGCAGTTTTTCCACCATACACTTTTTTCGCGCTGCTGAAAATAGTTTAAAGTCGTGGCGGGACTCATTGAAAAATTTCGATGCGCCTTTAACCGAACCTTCATCTCTTTGGGAACGCATAATATAAAAATTATCTATTCTACCGTATACACATACAAATACACGAAACAAGTCCTCTCCGATTCGTTCGACATTTTTGATCCGTTAGATCGGCACGGGTCGTGACGCATCCCTGCAAAATATCAAGTTGGTGTAGGTTTTCTTAGTTTCTAGGTTACCGTATCCTTCACAGCTCCTCCTTTAACAAGCCACGTGGTATAACAATAACTACCAGCTTCACATCCCTCTGGGCAGTATTTTCTGGAAAATTACCTCTAATAATAAGAGGGCACAGAAAGGTGTCAACTTACCCCTGGTATCCTGAACAGATACAAAGGAATCCGTCAACGCCAAAAATCACAAAAAAAACCAAAAAAAGTAAGAAGAACATTCTCGAATAAAATGATTTTAATCTAACACTTTTCCCAATTCTAATCTCGATTAAAAGTGTCTTGGTTGCCATGGACATTTTTATGTGTAATTCAAAATTCACTTTTTTGATTATTTTTCGATTGTTTCTCACTTTCCAATGTATACCGTTGTGTAAATTGAGGTTTTTCTAAGATCAAAAGTTACTCAAATACGATTCTTAGTAGTTCAATTTATCATCTTCTGAGAAATTTTTCAAAAGGTACACAGTAAAATTATCATCAAAAGCAAGCAAAATCTTCATATCACAAAACACTACAAACAAAGGACAAAATCAATCAAATTATTGTGTATCCATAATTCTTTGCGCGGTCGCGGGCATTTTACTCAAGGCCGAGTTTTGAAATCGTTCGGCCACCTCCGAATTTCTCAAATTGAGGCCCGTTAGGGGAGACATTGTTTATCACTGATTTTTTTCCTTTTTCGACCTTTTTTCTGTATTTTTTTGCTTTAAAAATATTTAAATATGAATTTATTGAGACGAAAAATGAAAAAGAACTTGATTTCATCGCAAAATCACTACAAAAATGTTTTTTCATTTTCCCTTAATTACAAGAAAATTGGAAAAACACAAAGAATAAAGTTTTTTTTTATTTTTCGTCTTAATAAATCCATATTTAAACATTTTTAAAGCAAAAAAATACAGAAAAAAGGTCGAAAAATGAAAGAAATCAGTGATAAACAATGTCTCCCCTAACGGGCCTCAATTTGAGAAATTCGGAGGTGGCCCACACGACTATCGGGCATGGGGTGGGCAAGTGCGCTCTAATGAAAAACTCATTTCGCTGCTTACCGTAACACACAAAAGTTGAATACTCAGTCAACGTTAGTGTGTAAGCGTTGAATACTCAGCGAAAGCACATTAGAGCACATTTTCCCACCCCATCACCGATAGTCGTGTGGTGGCCGAACGATTTCAAAACTCGGCCTTGAGTAAAATGCCCGCGACCGCGCAAAGAATTATGGATACACAATAGTTCTCTTTCTCCAATAAGAATTTCAATTTTTAAATGATGTCTGGCATCAAAACATTTAGCTTGGAGCCGGTGTAGTAGCTACATTTTCAATACCAGGTGTGTCCGCATTAAAATCTCCATTGCACAAATTTTGATCACAGAAACTGTATCCCAGATATTTTCCCGTTTTCTTCAAAGCCTCCGGAGCACCATCACTCACACTGAGACACCCCCTGGCAACCATTCCATTGTAATCTGGTGGGAAACGGTAGCAGAGATGACCTGGAAATTGAGATAAATCTGCTATGTTGGGTTTATTTTAAAAAAATGGAGAGTATTGAAATGTGGTCATCATGACGTCAGTTTCAGAAAGTTTTGAGAAAAATAAACAAAATATACCAGAAAGTGTAAACAAGGTTTCAGAACAAAGCATCTGGAAATGTCTATTCAGTAGACTAATGCCTAGGAAAGATGGATTGTGGCAAAAACTCAAAGTTTATTCAGGTATTTTAGAACTCAAAAACTTCATCTTTGTGTTTCATTACTTTCTTCTACAGCCAATACTAAATTTATTAGAGACCGCCGAAAAAAAACCTGAAATCCCCCGATTTTGCACCGAAATTCACGGTTACCTGTTGTTTTATCTTGGACTGATTGTACCATTCTTTTTATTTTGACTGTAGAAAAAAGTTATGTGCTACAAAAATAGAGTTCTGAAGTGATACAAAACTGTCAAAAAATTTTGGAGCTTTCTTACATTTCCTCTCACTATAAAAACTTATTAGAATCAAACACTTACCTCTGCAATATTTCAGTCCTGCTGGGTGTTTTGAATAATCTGTTCCACTAACATAACACAATAAATGACCCATTGGAACTGTGAATGGTTGGTCCTTATTGCAGAATTCTGTATTACATTTACACTCGACCATCCCGTTGGCCATATAACAAATGTTTATTGAATTTAGATCATGGTTATCTGAAAATTCGAAAATGGTCACGTGGACTTTTTAAAAAAGTAAACCTACATTCATCATCGTCACATCCACGATTTGGCTTGAAAGGACTTGGAAATACATCTCCAAAATCGTTCATTGTCTGGAAAATTATCAATGGGTTTTATGCAGAATAAACACTTTCAAAGTAAATTTAGTTTTGAGAAAAGACTCACCACTTCCCTTGAATAAGTACAATAATGTCCAAAACAGAAATTATCCTCATTCAAGTCTGTATTATAACACTTGATGGTTGGTGGAACTGGCATTTCAACATCCGATGGAATTGAAAATGAAGCATCGTTGCATTTTTCAGTGTTACCTGGAAGAATTATCGTGTCATAGAACAATATTAAGACACTTTGAGTATTTTGAAAAATAGATACAAAAAAATTTGAAACGTTGAACAGAATATCCTATTATCTTCACTGGATTTGATTTCTGGTTTCACACAGAAAACCGCAAGTTACAGTCTGATGGCCGCGGCCATGTGGACGAGAATTTGCCCACGCCTTTTCTATTTCTTTTTGTTATAAGCCTTCAGTTGTTTACAAGTATAAAAGGCTAAAGCAAAAAACACAAGTATAAAAGGCAAAAGCAAAAAAGCATAGAAAAAAGACCCAGGCAATATCGGATTCTCGGCCACACGTCCACCAGACTATGACTTGTTTTCAGTCCTCATTTAAAAGAAAGGGAATTGCCCGTTGTCTCTAAGATTTTGTTCTATGGCTTTCGCTCTATAACTCAAGACAACAAATCACTGATATCATGTAATTTTTCGAATTTCGAAAAATTCTTTTCAAAAATATATAAAACTTTAGACGGAAAATCCAGAATAATTTTTCAGGAATTTTTTCTGACATTGAAAAGAACTTCCGTTCAAACTGGAACCAAAACAAAAAAAGAATGGAAGCAGATAAAAACCAGAAGGATATTACTCTGAAGGCTATAGTTTTGATCAAGGGTCCATTCTTTTGATGAGAATTTTTGTCCGGTCCAATCTATAATTTTTGAATATATCCGACTAGAGCAAATTTGCATTGATGACAAATCTTAGACAGTTCCCGAACACAATTTCAAAAATCATTTTTTCTCCATAAAAACTTTCCCAAGCGATGCCAGCGCGCGAAATTCGAAAACAAGCCAAATGTCAACAAGCGATGTCTTCAATTCTCCTCATTAATTCATTTGGCCAGACAAAATATTCTGTTCTTCGTTGTCTATTGCGACACACTTTAAAAATCGTCTATTCTACCGTATACACATACAAATACACGAAACAAGTCCTTTTCGATTCGTTCGACACTTTTGATCCGTTAGATCGGCACGGGTCGTGACGCATCCCTGCAAAATATCAAGTTTTTTTGTGATCTAGATCTGAGGTTTTCATAGTTTCTAGGTTACCGTATCTTTGACAGCTCCGCCTTTAACAATCCATGTAGTAATACAATAAGAATCAGCTTCACACCCATCTGTGCAGTAGCTTCTGGAAATTTGCCTCTAATAAAAGGGCACCAAAAATTATAAAATTTACCCCTGATATCCTGAACACATACAAAGAAATCCGTCGACGCTTTGCATTAAAATCACAAAAGAAAACAAAAAAAGTAAGAAGAACATTCTTGAATAAAATGATTGTAATCTAACACTTTTCCCAATTCTAATCTTGATTAAAAGTCTCTTGGTTGCCATGGACATTTTTTTTGTGATTGAAATTTCACGTTTAGGTTTTTTTTTCTTCGGGATTAAACGCTGGTGTCACACAAAAATTACACCTGCCTTAGTTTTCACACTTTGTGGAGGGGGAATTTAGAAGTAGGAATTCTTAAACATTGGACCGGGAAGGAGAAAAAATGTGACGACAAGTTTAAAATAGTTGTTTTAGAGAATTAGGTTATGCAGACGCGTATAATTTGAGGAAAATAGAGTTGGACTCCTTGTGATTGAACTTTGGCCAGAGAGAGAGTATATTCTGATTAACTTGTGTTTTGGAACAGCAGAAAATAGCGGTTAACGCCTGATCTTTTAAAAACTGTTCTAATGACTTATTTGGACAAGTTTGGACCTAACTGAACCTTTTCTGAATGTTTATTTTTCAAATTACTTGAAAAAATACAGTGCCATTCAAAACAAAACCTTGAGTTAATCATAGATTTTAGCCCAGCAAAAAAAGGTTCGGAAAAACAAGCTTCGGCCATTAGTAGATTAAAAACCATCTCGAGCATTCACTTCTGTCGACCATCGATAATTTGACGGTGACACTTTGATTTTTAAGTAGGTGTTTTTTAAGATATTTGATTAACTTCTAAGCCTCTTGGTCTAAACCTATCAGATTCGACTTGGCCTGAAAAAACCAACCATTCTGCACTGAACAAAATCATAAAGTTCCCTATTTTTTAATCGGTCTTGCACAACTGAACGCCGTTACAATTTTACGTTTTCTCTAGCAACACGAAGCCGTTCTTTCCAAACTTAAGGTCAGTTTCGCTCCTAATCTTATAGACAACCCAAAATCCTTCAGCTTCCCCTACATCTTCAATGCATTCTAGTCTTATTTTTTCCATATAATCATCGTTGCAAACGAACTTATTTCACATATAACCAGCCCCTTCCACCTGCTGATATCACGTTTTCCTGTTCACTTGATCTTCTTCCTTATATTTAGCTTCCTTCCTCTTCATATCAAATATTGAACGAACCGATTTTTTCCTTTTTTTTTTTCCTTATTCTGACCACAATATACATATATGTTATACGTGCCATTTTATTCCAAAAATGGCAACGCCTTCTTCCTCTTTGATCATTAACAACTTCCCTTTTTTTGGAATGAAATCAGCTGGATGTGGAAAATTGCAAAAAAGGGATAGAAACAACGAAACATTCTCATCAGATAAGCATAGGCTTTTCCTTTTTTCGGCGCGGCATGCCTCCCTCCTTCCGATAGGAAGAATTAGGGGAAGAGAGACAGGGTTGTGTAAATGGGAATGACGTAATTTGGATGTTCTCAAGTATTTTCAAGTATCCAGATGACAGGTCGTTCATTCTTTGATTTTGCAAGTTTATGAAGCTTGCGTTTTTAGTTTTTGAATTGTTTGTATTTTTTATGATCCTGGTTAGAGATCGTGGGTTATTTAGGCTTGACATTGACTAGTGGTTTATGTGATGGTATTAGGTATTAGAAAAAGTATTAGGAAAACAGAAATCAGGCCAAGTTCTCCACAATGGAAACGTTGTCAAAAGGACTCTTTCAGCCGAGAACGCTCAGCCACGGTCAACTCCATTATTTTATGGGCCATGGCCGTGGCCGAGCTTTCTTTTCAGCCCTCTCTCTTTTGCAGTGAGGCGAACTTTTTCTGATTTCTGATTTCCCAATATGTAATTCTCAACAAACTGCTGACTCAACCGGCTGACTCAATTAGGCTGAGGCTAAACTTGGATCACTATTAGAAAAAATTTCAGTATCGACTATGTTATTAAGAATTTTAAAATTCACTCTCTCCCTTCTCCACCAAGGATCCAAAATCTCATTCACTTGACTTTATTCAAAATCTCACACCATCTCTTTCCGATCATCGAAACCTTGTTGCAACTTTTCCCAATGCCCCTCGCTGTAATAGTTTTGAAACGTTCCTCAAGTAGTGAGGCGTTTTCTCCATATCTGATGGTTTTTGATGATTTAAGAGGGTCTTCTTTTTTTGTTCGACTCGTCATATTGTCTAGACGATACAATGTTTCATCCTTCATTGGTTTTTTGTAAGGATATTTGCAGAATAAAAAGAATTGGAAATGATTTATCATTGACACTATACGCCTGAACGGTAGATCAAATTTTGACTGAATGACATAAAAGGCTTTGAATTTATTCGTTAGGGATGGTAAATAATATAATTTTTGATTGAATGACATAAGAAACTTCGACCAAAAGCCGTTAAGAATGCGAAAAACTTCCGAACAAAATCGTGTTTTTTTGCTTCCGTGAAGACCAATTTGTTTAATCATCACGCAACGTTGGACGAAAATCAATGTGGCTGAGACTATGTTTTGGCTAGTCATTGTTAATTTTCTGTGAGAGCAGACGCTAACATAAAAATTTAAATTTAGAATTTTACTAAATCTGATCTGTACATAATCAAAACCTATGTCGTTTTCTGAACAAATCTGAACAACGTTTTTATGTTTGATCCCGTCTGATTTGTTAAATTTGAGGCAAAATATGTGCATCTGTTCAAAAAATAAGCAGTTGTGAGACCTCGAAATCTTGAAAAAGTCTCTTATGACTGGTTCTGATTTAGGCTGAGGTTGCACTAGTACGAATCCGCTAGAGGTCTTTTGAGTATTCTTAAAATTTAATTTTTGTCTGAATTCGATAAAGGCTTAACTAAATGAAAAAGGTGATCCCTGTACGTAAACCATCTGTTCTGCCCAACCTTCGTTTTATTGAAAAAAATTTGAAAAATGTCGTAAACTCAAATGTCGACTGTGCAGGTTCACCGTTACGCATACTTGCGGACCGAGCGAAAATAGACAAACGGCGAACGTAGAATTCCATTTAGACCCCCGTTTATGTCTAAATCGAACACCCAAAGTTCTATCCCATACCAACCTTTTCTTCAAAATTATGCCATCTAATCATGATAAATATTATCATTAACATATCAAGTTTCCTATATAATTCCCATAACCAATAACATCATTAATATCCGAATGGCATCTTGTTTATCTTCTCCTCTATATTTTTCGTCATCCTTGGATAATGAAAGAATCAGAAAAACAACTGGAGAGAGTAGTTCCAGATGTGGTTTCGTATGTGGTATGGTCTTCTAGTAGTTGTCCTACTTCTCCCCCTAGATATCTGTTTATTGCCACCACCAAAAGGAAAAACAATGTGTCTGCCAAAAAACCATTCCACCCCTTCAGCTTACAAGCTTGTTATCTTTATGGAAAGATCTTTCGTCTTCCCTTATTCAAGACATTTTCGCCATTTCATTGGGCATTTTCGATTTTCAAACGGTTTTTTTTGGTTCTTTGTTTTCTGAATTCCTTCGCCTCAGCGGGTTTTTGGTTTTAGTTTGAGATTTGAAAATCAAAACTGAAAATCCAAATGAGCTTTAATAAATTACCAAGGTATGAAGTTCCCATAATGATGGCCAACAGTTTTGATTTTTTTTTATGTTGAACAACTTTTTTTTAATTGCCAGCTGCTCTAGACACGAATAACTTTTTATTAAAGCTAGCGAATTGACAAAGACCTTGGAGCTCTTTCTTTTCAATTTTTTGAGACAGTTACCGATTTTGAGCGACATACATAGTCTCCTAATTCCTAAAAAATTACTGTAAAATAGTTCAGGATATTGCTTTATCTATGAGCTTCAAAATTTTTGAGGTTAACGATTAGTGATTCCAAACAGATTTGATTTCCAAGTCCACATGATTGGCAACTATTAGGTTGGCCGGAAAAAAATCTGCGTTGAACTTTTTTTCGAATCAAGAAAGAGAAAAATTTCGAGAAAAATGTATATCGCGGCTGGAATTGAAGGTACAAGAAAGTGGTCAACTGGTAAAATGTGCAAAATTTTATGGTCAACATTTTGTTAGTTAATCACTTTTTGATATCATTCACTCTAGTTGATATATGCATATTTGCGTGAACGTTTAGCGCGCATTTCTTTCCCTCCAACATAATAGAACTATTCACAAATGCAAAGAGCCTCGATGGAAGAAAACATCACGGAAATAGAGAATCCAGATTTTTATTTAGCTATACATGTAACTTTTAATCCTGAGTCCAGTTTTTATAACTTTGACTCCCAAAAAAAATGGAACCGAGGCGGTCAAAAACGAGGGGGGCCGTATAAATGTGACACACACTGTATGTTACTTTACAATGCTTCAGAAATTTTCCACGATTATATTTTTCAAATTTTACTTGTGAACCAATTCTTTGTATGCATATCTTCAATTCTAACCAATTAGTAAGTTAGTTCACTCAACAAGTAAGCTACCAAACATCACATTTCCCACAAAGCTTCCTCTGCCATACATCAAGTGTCAATATTAATAATATCCAAATCGAATATCAACTCCACCCTCTCAAATCAAAGTCCACCTTCTTCCTATGCTTGTTCGCCCTCTTCCTCCCCCCTCCGATCAGTTCAACAAGACAAAGAAACACACCTTATCACATCGGATTTCCTGCAAAACCACCTTTTCCTTTCTATCAATAATCTTCGAACATTCGGATTTATTATATTGTGTCAAGTGATAGTCCACTATGTCAAGTGATAGTTGCCCTGTTCCTTCTCATCATTCAGACGGTTGAAGCTGGGCTTAGGCTTTGAGATTTGACTCAAAGTAGACATTAAAATCGGATGTTTTTAATTTTTTAGAATTTAGGAATTTTTCTATTTTCAGAACTTTCCAAACTATAGGTATTTAAACTTCAAATCGATCTAAGGATTCATTGACTGCTTTCAAGATTCAAAGCTAGAAAGGTGCCGTTTCATTACATCTTTTGAAACTTTAAATGACTTGTAATGGGAAGGAAAAATTCCAATTCATCATTCATCGAGGCCATTTTTATTAAAAATTTTTTTCGTCATGCCATTTTTAGCTTTGTTCTTTGTGCATCCTATTTTTGATATCCTCAGAGAAATAACCTGTAATAGAAGGGCATTGACTTAGCCAGCTACCCAAGAAAACCAGAAACAGTTTTTATCGAATTTGAGATCTTTGCTATCTCAAACGATCTCAAGATTTACCAGCCGAGTGCTCTTTTATTACAGGCTATTTTTTCCGTTTTTTTTTAAACTTCTAGCCTTTTCATCCCCTCTGATCCCTGTTCCCCCTATTCCCCAGACAGAGGAAAACAAAGAAAAAGTGAAGATAACGGAACGATATAATGATTGTTCTTGTCACTAAGTCATTCAAATGTACATAGATAGATGGTGGTCAGTACTTGCTTTTCCCCTACGTCTCGTAGTTTTTGTTCAGTCCATCCATCCCTTTAGCCCTCTCACATCACATAGCCAGAAAACCATCCATTCTATTAGCTGCCCCTCTTCTCTCTTTTCTTCCTCGAAAATGCTTGTTTTTGACTTCTCTCCTTTTCTGCCACTCGTGACGACAGATTCCTTTTTTTCTTTCCATTCCCCCTTTATTTGAAGAAGATACTGTACCTTTTTATCCAATTTTTTGTGTTATTCGTGGTTTGTAGGCTATAGAAAGAGATGGGATCGGAAGATCAGGTTTTTGATAAGGGATCATTTGAAAGATTAATTTTTGCTGATTTTCAATGGTCATTGGAATTTTGGATTTTGATAGGTTGATTTTTAATAGATTGATTAGACAAATTTTCCAATCGGGTCACTTCGAAGCGCGTTTTGACTAAAAAGGAAAATAGGGTAGGCTTAGATTTGCAAGGTTTTTGGTCAAGATAGGCTAATTTTAAGTAGGTTCCATTGGAGCGAACCAGTTGGAAGAATGCTTGATACAGGCTTAGTTAGCCCTAAGTGAACTGATTTTGCTTGATTTTGATTAAAGGAGAACTGTAGTCACAATTTTATTTCGTTTTTGGTTTATTCTTTTATGCTGATTTGATTGCTCATTAAAAAATTGCTCAAAAATCGCTTTGAAGCGCACAAACTGCGAGCAATATCTTCTTGCGTCACAGATTGGTGACTGCCAGGGCTGTGCGGAAATTAATGTTCGGATATTCGGATACGCGAAAAATTATCCGAAATTTTTTTTCGGATAATCGGATATCCGAAAATTTATCCGAACTTAGTTTTTCGGATATTCGGATATTCAAATTTTTCAAAAATTGCGCTTTTTTGGAAACAAAATCCAAGTTAGTTCAAATTTTGCATTGATTTTATTTCGACGAATTTGAAAAATGATATATTTCGCATCCTTTTTGTCAATTTCACAAAAAAACATGGTTCAAAATACGTTTTTAGCCACATTATCCACAAAAAGTTTTGCTCGAAATAATTTATCGGTAAATCTGATATCCGAAAAGTTATCCGATTTCGGTTTTCGGATTTTCGGATATCCGAAAAATATCCGAAGCTTTTTCGGATAATTATCGGACAGCAAAATATCCGAAATTCTTTCGGATAAACGGATGATTTCGGATATGCGAAAATTTTTCCGAACACCCCTGGTGACTGCGGCCGTCTGGCCGAGTATTAGACAGTGAGGAGCCTTTTTCTCCATGAAAGAAGTTTGATGTTTCGTTGGAAAAATATGTGAGATGAGCAAAATAAAAAAAATTTCGGATATTCGGCCAGACGGCCGCGGCCACCTTTCGTTATACATGAATTTGCTCGCAGTTTGTGCCCTTCTTCATAAGTCTAGTTGGTTTTTAAACTGAAAGATTTAGGCTTAGTTAAATTTGGAATTGGCAAGATTTATCAGGCAATTCACAGACTTTGAGATTTTCAGCCAAGGTTTGCTTTATCCCAATTAGGTTCAAGCGGGGGTACTCCGGATCAGAACTGCCTGTTATGAGAACTGTTCCGTGAACTTGAGCTTTTTGCTATTGACCGGAATCAGACTAAATCTACTTCCTATATACTATCAACCTCATCCTCTAACAAAAACTGTAGTTTTATTAGAACTGCTATAGGGCTTGCTTTGTCTTTTTTGTCGTTTGCCGCCTTTGAAAGTCTTAATTATCAAATTTTGGAATCTCTTTGCGTCATCGAACAACCATTCAAACACCAATCAAAAATCTTCTGCTTACCGAATTTCTCCTTGAAAAAATGCATATCTCTCATACCTTGTTTCAATGACGTCCTTCTTCCCTTACGTCTTCTAAGCTTCATCTTTTTTTCTACAAACATCAGTCATCAAAAACTGACGCAGCTTCTCTGCCGACCAGAGAATTTCCTGATTTTGAGTGGTCAATTTTCCACTTTGTTTGCAAGATTACCCTAAATTGAGAATGTTTTTTTTTTTGGAAGATTTGAGGAGGAGTAGTGCCATTTCATCAGTTGTCTGTCAGGTTTTGCATTCTGCTTTCTTCAAAAATTTCGTATTTTATGTCGATTCCGATAGATTTCTTTGGATGACATCAGAATCAATAATAATAAATTGTGTGTTAATGAGATTTTAGGGGTTCATTTTTAATCAATTAATTTGGTCATGTATATAACTAATAATTAGATAATGATTCATTTAGTTCTTTCAGACAGATTCGTACGTAATATTTGCAGTGTTATCAAATATTCAATAAGTCGTAATGATGGATTTACAAATGATTGAGTTATGTTTTTTTGTCAGTTTGGCTTCATGATCTTATTCATCATATTAAACTGAGCACTTTCAATTACAACAGTGTTCAGGAAATTTATTAAGTAGAAAAATAAAAAAGACAGGACTTTTTAAACGAAGATCATCATTACCAGTATCTGATTCCTTAATAATACCTTAGACGTTTTCAACCACTTACAGTAATTTGAAACCTTGCAGATCTAACAATAGAAATTTTAGTACCGTGTGTTTTTTGTTTCCTAGTTTCTCCGTATCCAATCTAAATATCCGTTCCAACTTACGATTGTTTGAATTTTTGGTTATAAAAATTTCACAATTACTTTGAAAACTTTATTATTGTCCGCCCCTTGTCAAGTCAAACCGTAATATCTCTTTACATTCAATTAGCTGGAACCGTTTTGATATCTCATAATCTAGTTGAGATGTACAGGCTAATATTAGGCGAGCCGGAAAGAAATGCGTTTTTTTCTTTCCGGCCAATCTAATCGAAATGAAAAAATGAAACGACCTATTCAGCTGATTTCAAAACCACGTTTGGTCAAATGCACTTCAACTGATCGATGAAGGGAATACATTTTCAAGTTTTATTTAGTGCAAAAAATACAATTTTGGAACAAAACACCCATCCAATTTGAAACGATTCACTGAAAACATCCTCACTAAGCCATTCTAGTTATCTCTCCCTCCATCTTCTATCGTCCTAAAAAACAACTGTTTTTCATCATAAACCGTCTCATCATAAGCATCTGATAACAGTCTATCCTATAAAGGCGTCGTCCCTTTTTGAGTATTAAACTACATACATTTCTAATTCCAACTACTATAATGACACTGCCCACCTCCACTTCCCATCCAGACACTTATCCATTTCATTTTATTCATCGTTTTTCCGTAATAGCTTCTATATAAGGTCTATAGTTTGGGTTTTGGTCATGGAATATGACTAGACTTTCTGCAAATCTCTTTTTGAACTTTTTTTGAAAATTATTCGAAAAAGAATTTGAAATTTCCAGATCGAAATGGCACAACACACATTCACAGTAAATACAGAAGAATATCGACCGGCAGAATGGGATGATGAGGATTTTTGTATAAAAGTGAGTTTAGACATGCCCTTCTATTACAGGAAGTTCTTTTCCAGGTTCCCCGAACAAGTAGAGAAAACCAGCAGTTGAAATATGGACATGTGGAAGATGATAATGTAGACATTTCATATCTTAATTTCCCAATACTCAGAGCCAGTCTTATATTCACTTTCATATCATTAACTGCTTTTATCAGTGAGTTATCCTATTAGAAGGACATTTTAAAAGTGAACTATTTTCAGTTGCCGTCTTTGCTGCACTTAGTACGAATTACACGCCTCTTCACGATACAGAATTGATAGATAACTCGATTATTGTCATTTATGGTGCGAAGATTTTTCGGTGTAGAGTGAGTTTTTTTTTGTTGGAAAAGTATTGAGATAATAGATTGGGATTTGAATATCGACTTTTGGAAATGAGGATTTGGAAAACTAGAAATTTTGCAAATGTATAACGGAATATTTCGAAACATAAAAGAAGGCGATTGAAGTACTGACGAGCTCGCGGCTATACAAATTCTGGGTTTCAAATTACCGGAGGCCACTATGATATTGTCCTTTTGCCAATTGAGCTTTGAAACGTCCGGCTCTCAAATGCACCGAAGTTATGAATTGTTCATTCTTGAACTTTTCAAAACTTTTGATTTCAGAACTGTGACAGCTTGAGACTAGAAAGTAATGCTTTGGCCTTGGAAGACCCCGTTGTGAAATAAAATGAAGTCTTGAATCTTAGGAACCAACAAATTTTCGAGACCGGTTTTCTTGAAAACTTCTTAGCTCATCTATAAGCTAATTTAAAAGTGGTTAGATTTTGGTCTCTCCAGTTCTCAGACGACCCAAAGACCAGCAGTTTACAAATTCCAGCCTACAAGCAGTCTTTCAATTTGGCAAAAAAAACTTTGAAAGTTTACGCAATTCTGTATATTCCAACTAGAATAAGTGATTCCAAGAGATGGTCAACAAACAAAATGTTCCTCACAAAATTCCACACATTTTACCAGTTGACCACTTTTTTGTATCTCACGTTCCGGCCAACGGAACTATTTTCTCCCAAGAATTCCTAATTTCAAGAAGCCGTTCTTCAAGCTAACTGAATCTTGAGCTTTCACAACATCTTTTTCAGACGCTTCTCAAATACCCTGAAGACGGACTTCTTTCAATAATAAACCTACTAGAGTTGAATGTATGGGGTAATGTTATATTCCGACTTGCCACGTGTCTAACAATTGCCATTCGATTTTTTCATAGCATTGTTTTTAGGTGAGTTCATTCTAGTTGGAACTTCCCTTTACCTAAAAGAACTTTCAGAAATCTCTTACTCAACGGGTTTTGGAAAGACGTGCCAAATCCGATATTCCGTTGGCTTTGTGATTTGATGCCAATGGTCACTTTAATTGAAACTGTTGCCTTGGCGATGTTTAGTGTTATCACTATGCATAGTGATTTTAAAGGTGAGCTCATATCACAAAAATCAAAATTATTTTTTGAATTCCAGAAATAAATCACTTCTGCAAGTCAACCTTCGCAATTGTCTCTGTTGTTAATATGTGTATCCCTACAGTTTTTCATTTCATTTTATCAATTAATAGTTCAAAGGTGAGCTTTTCATCAGTGAAATGATTAAATAATTGGGTAAATTTTAGCGTTCCGAAGCGAGCCTGATGTTCACCAGAGCGGTGTGCACAATAGTTTTCGGGTATTGTGCTCCACAATATTTCCAGTTTCATATCGGGTGGACAAAGGAATCACTTTGTCATTCTTATAGTGAGTTTTTTTACATTCTCATAGCGTGGGTTCTGGCTGAGAAAATGAATTTTATGTAAACTGATCAAGGGTTTCCGCTTGCTGTCAGATGTAAAATTTTGTTCCTTGATAAGCTCCAATTCGACGGGACGGTCCACACTGACGTTGAAAATTACCTTTCTAAAAAGTTATAAACTGAAAAAGTTTAATAATTTCTGATATGTCTAATGATGATAATTTTGGAACTTGGTATAAGGAACAGATATTTTAGTTATGGTTAGAAATAAATTAACCTGCCAAACTGTTACTTCTTTTAGTACTAGGAACTTTTGCTGAAAGTTTCATAGTGTGATGGACAACACTGTATAATTCATCTTTAAAGTTTCGAAGATCTATGATCCTTTCCCATTTCCACCTGACCATAGACGAACATGTGAACTTTATGGCGGCTTTATCTTTACATAAGACGATGTGAATTTGCCTCTCAAGCTTTGAATTGGTTTTGCAATTCCAAATTAGATCTTTTGAAACTACAGAATAGTTTAGAATTGAGACAGGATACATAATTTGACAATAGGTTGCATAAATTGAGTAAGATTTCATAAATAATTTCAGTCAAAACAAGTTTCACTTTTTTGAGTGGGGTGAAATATCCTGAACTTTTCTAATCAGTTTTCTAAATTCACTAGTTTCGTTGAAAAATTGCATCTTAAAATGCCATTTTTTTTTGTGAATCAAAATTTTGACCGTCAATTCTGAAGTACTTCGGCAAAAAAAGACAAGAGGGAAAGCCAAGTATTTGACAAGTGTTAGACATCCAAAGCTTGTGGAAAGCTAGACTTTTGAAAAATTGGCCAGAATATTTTGAAGCTGGCTTTGAGGGGTTTGAAAATTTGGAGTTTTGTGGAAGTGGATTCCAGAAGCCTCTAATGTCTCTTAGTGAGGCTTCAAAATTGTCTGAAAATCCAGAAGAAACTGTTCATCTGAAGAAAAACCTGATGGCCAGCTGACTTCTTAACCAATTGTGATCCAAATTTTCAAGCAGCTCTTATGATAGCAACGGCTCAATATCGTCCGAATTTATCACCTATTTGCGAAATCTTGACAACTCGGCTTCAAGGCGCAGCGACAAATGTCTATAGGGTCCCGCAACGACTACAGTAATACTCAATTGCAATTAACTGTAAAAGTGACAGTACCCGATGAATATTTGTCGCTGCGCCTTTAAACCGAGGTGTCAAGCTTTCGCAAATAAAAATACAAAAGAAAATTTTTTGTATTCTCTAGTCGATTTGAACCAAAAAGTGTTTGTCTGCCATATCTATTAGCACCCGTAAATCGGCATACCACTTGATCTCATAAACCTCTTTTTTTCCAGTCCCTCGCCACTTTGCCATCATGGAATACAGTCTTCTATTGGCCTACATCACGTTTCATCTTCTTGCACTCAAAGATCTTCAAGGACTTCAATTCATCTGTTATCCACGATCTTGTAGTGGAGAATGTGAACCGTTGAATCCGGAAAATTATGTGAAAGGAGAGAAATATGAACATTGTCGGGCATTTGAACACAATCAATGGAGGTTAAGGAATAATTTTAAACTTTGATTTGATTAGAGAGAATTGTATATAGATTCGTTGTTCATTGATATCTCACCGGTCCTACTCATTTATACTGAAATCTCAAGAAATCTTTTTTTTTGGAAAAATGTCTTGTTTTGTGTTCTAGATTTCAGAATTTCAGGGAGACAAGATTGAAATTATAGAAAAACATATGTCATTTATTGAAATAAGACGCATGGGGAAATCTTTGAAACTGCGAGAAATGAATGGAAAATGATAAAAAAGAAAGTTTGGGGTAATTTATTCAGATTTAACACCTAATCGATACTGTGAAATTACCTTCCAGGTTTGAAGAAGAATCTGTTGATTTCGTTTTTCATTGAAAAAAATAAGCCAAAGTCGCTCTGAAGCCCACAAATTTGCGTTTAAAATCACAAGTTACATGCTGATGGTCGAACAAACCAAACTGCGGTTTGCCATCCTTTCTATTACAGGTTTGATTACTGGGGATAACAAAATCAGGATGTACAAAAAACTCGAACTAGTAAAACAAATTCTGAACTCTTAAAGCGAGACGAAGCTGATACAGCTTGCCGGTTATAGAACAGAAGGAAGGTTCGGTTTTAGAATATCGCCTACATTTCGGCATTCAAACTTAAAAGCACTCAAAAAATTTCAGATTTGCTGTCGAATTGATCGACCCATTGAAAGATCCAAAAGTCTATTTCTAATTTCTTCCGAAAGTCTCCGAAAATTGAAAAAAAAAAGTGGAAAATGTAAACTATTTTGTGTCCAATCAAATTTTCGCAACAATATTGTAGCTTCTAGTCTACATTAATAGAATGTCATAGATCTTTCCAACTGATTCACAAAGCGAAGGGCCCTGGAGAGTTTCCAGACTAGTTCATGTTAAATGACGAGTATCATTTGGCAGAAACAATCACTGATGAAGTAAAATAATGAAAACAAACTTTTTGATGATGCCATTTCAAAGTTTCCCTAGCTCGTACAGAATAGCTCGAAAAACTCAGACACTGTCGTTGTGTTTTTTCTGATGTTGGAATTCTTGTCTCAAGAGTTCAAAAACACAATATGTGCTTCACAAGAAAACTTAATATTGTATTCAGTGAAACTCTAATTGACCTTTTTATCTCATAAAAACCTTCTTTTTTTTAATAATTAGGTTCCATACCGGAAATTAAAAAATATGGTTCTTGTTTCAATTAATACTCCAGTTTTTTCCAGTTTGTGCTCGTTCTTCTCTCTTTTTACGACAGTGTTTTCATCTTTTATTCTGTGTTCTGAAATCGCAATAATTTCAGTGCCCAACTGAAAAATGTATATCCACTGGACCCATCATTATTTTCCCAAGGTGTTTGGAATCCTTTCTTTCATTGCTAATCCAATTTTTATCTACCTGATAATGACTGAACAGAAAACATCTTCAATTGGAAAATATCGGTTTTTACTGTTGTTTTTTGCAATTTTTGATATGACTTACTCTACAGTGGAGTTGTTAGCTCCAGTGGTGAGTATGCCCTTCTAATAGAGTGATTATTTCGAAAATGGGGAAATTCAGGGAATTCATGGAACCGGTTCAGCGTTTGTAGTGTGCCTAACTGATGGACCATTCTATGGAAGAGAAGTAAGTTCAAACTCTAATATAAGAGCATAGTGTGAATTTCCAGAACCTTCGCCTGGGTCAGCTAGCTGTTTCTATCCGATGTGGGTGTATATCACTGTCCTATGGGATTCTTGTTATCCATTTTATTTATAGGTACATTGCTTTGTTTCAGTGAGTGGGCTTAAGCTATAACTGGAAAGAATAGTGTTTACGGAAGCCAAAGCACAAAACAATGATATTAAACACGTATCTCCTCTGGGGAACACGGTAACAAAAAGTTGTCAACTGATAAAATGCAAGGTATTTTATGGTGAATATTTTGTTAGTTGGCACTTTTTAGGTTCCTTGTACTCTAGCAGAAATACGCGGTGTTTATTTCAGCCAGCACTTCAAAAAATTGATAAAATTAGGCCAAAGAAACAAACTAAGTGTTACCAGACCTGTAACGGGCAGAATCGGGGTTCAAATAAAAAAATGTTTTTTTTTGGAAAATTTTTTTCGTGGTTTTTAATCTAATAATTTGGCCTATTTTTTTCCAGAAGGCAATTCTGATCAATTTTTAGTGATAAAAAAATCTAGTAAAAGTTTAAAAATTGGGCTGAAAATTGGGAAAAACGTGCTCCAAAAACAAATATTTTCAAACTCGGCCCTGAATTTGACAAGTCTGAATATTTCAGCCCAAAACTAATAAACAGTATATTTCAACCTTCTGGAATGCTCTGCATTATCATCTTTTTCCTTGTTCATGGATTTGTTTGGAGCACTATCTGTGAGCTTTTCCTCTACGGTGACAAAGAAATGAGGGACTATATTCGAGATGCATTTCGAAAAGATTATGGTGTGGACTCTTATGATGTTGCTTTTCTGGGTGCCCTCTATATGGTAAGGGTGAAACGGAAATTAGTGTTTGAAAAACCATGCTTTGAGTTCAGAAAGGAAGTGATGAGGTCAAGGGAAGGAGTTGGGCAGGGATTCTGATATTGACTGGGATTTCCACGTATGCAGTTTCTCTGTACATTGTGTTAGGCTATAAGGTGTGTTTGGCACGTCGAGAGAGAACAGACAAACCAGAGCGTCTAGCTGTCTGCCTCTCGCTTTCTCTCCCTTCTCTCTTATTCGTTACGAGTCGAGAGCCTGGAGAGCGCAGACAAGCAGATACTCTCGCTTCCCTGGACTCTCTCCCTCTAACCTCTACCCTATTTTCAGATTATGCGCCATCTCCGTAACAACCCTGCTCTATCGGTCAACACACAAAACATGCACCGCCAGCTGTTCCGGGCATTATCAGTCCAAACTTTTATCCCAATTTGTATCAGCTTCTCCCCATGTATGGTCGCCTGGTATGGACCAGTTCTAGGTCTGGACCTCGGAATGTGGAACAATTATTTGCGAGTTATTGCTTTATCTGCTTTTCCATTCATGGACCCCCTGGCTATTGTATTTTTACTCCCAAGCTACCGTAATCGTGTCTTGCGGGTAGTACCGAAGCCTGCTATAGCAGCAATTTACACAAGATCGACGAACAGAGGAACTACTGGAACATATTTATAGGATGACTAATAAAAATATTTATTCTTGGGTGTGCATGCAAATAGAAACAATAAAAACAATAAAAAATGAAAATTTACAATGATTCAATATCCTTATACATCTTTGCAATCTGTGGTGCAAAGTAGTCTTCCAAAATCTTTCTGCGATTTTTAAGTGTTGATGTTACCAGACCGTTTTCTTCGCTGAATTCCTGAAAAAAATTAAAAATTAGTTTATAGAAGAAAAAATTTCTGGCTCTCAAAGCTTCATGGATGCAGCTAATATTCTCCCAAGCAGGGGTAGGAAAGATCGGGCTAGCCCGGTTTTTTTTTTACTCGGCCCGGGTAGGCCCGGTCGCTTTATCATTTAGTGCTCACTTAGAACTTCCCAAACTAAAATTTTTGCTCTATTTTTTTTTGCTTTTTTCCTATTCCTATACAAGTTCTGTCTATTATTTGTACAGTAACACTTTTCAGCGATTCCGGAAAATTTAAAAATGAAAATTCCTAATTCTGCTCGCAAGCCTTAAAGAAAGTGGCATAGATTAGAAAATCACTTGGGAGTTTCAAATATGCTTTCAAAACTACCCCTAACATAACGGCACCCGAACAAACCTGCAATGTCAAAAAGACATTTCTGATCAGCTCAATCGTCTGTAATCCATTCTCCTTTGCATATTTATTCAACTCAGCAATCACTTGATCTTTCACTTCCTTCTTCTCCATTATCACCTCAATACACTCTTTTCCATCCATTGCCTTTACCAATGGAAGTTGTTTGAAACGTGGAAGATCCAACACAACAATCCCGACTAAAAATGATCTTTCCGTTTTTCCAGTGACATAAATTTGAGTGATAAGTGGAGAATTAGCATAGATTGCCTCAATTTGAATTGGAGATACAAAATCTCCTTGGGATAATTTGAACATTTCATTTTTGCGGTCAATAATTTGAAGGGCTCCAGTTGGCAACCATTTCCCGATGTCTCCAGTATGAAGCCATCCTTCTGAATCAATTGTTTTTGCTGTTAATTCAGGATCTTGGAAGTATCCAGTCATCAATGCAGCTCCTCGGAAACAAACTTCTCCTTCGTCATTCATAGCCAAATAGTTTTTCTCGACAACATCGACCAATTTGACTTGAGACCATGGTGCAGGTCCACCAACATTTCCATAAGTTGTATCCCATGGAAGAGTTAATGTTCCGGCTGCACTGCATTCTGTTTGACCGTATCCTTCGACCAAGGGGCATCCATAAGCATATCTTGTGAAGGTTTTGACTTCTTTGGTGACTGGAGCTCCACCGGTTGTAAGAACTTTGATTTTGCCGCCGAGCATAAGCTTGAGCTGGAAAAGAAGATTTTGGATTGAGTAGCGAAGAGAAGGGGATAGGAAGGAGCCAGTGTTTTTATGTCGAGCCTGATGGATTAGACGGATTGTACTGCTCAAAAAGCAAAAAATCTCCGAAGTTAGTTTTTTGTTCCTAAATTGTACTTGAAATTATGTTTTTTGAACGAAATTATGAGGTTCTTCTCTCTAATTTTCTGTGATTCTGAAGCGATATTTGTGAAGTGTTGGTTCCTTACAAGGGAACCCGTTTTAGGTAGGCTTTAGGAATTTGCTGAAAATTGGCAGAAATGATATTTTCAATACTGCGAATTCTAAAATCATAATCCTAACTTCCACAAATTCGAAAAAATTTAGATTTTTTTGCTTCAAAAATTTTTTTCAACTTTTCAAACTGGAGCTCGAGGGACGTCCTGGAGCCAACTATTGATGCATATGACCGATTTGGGGCCCATTTCAAGCATTAGGCAAATGCAAAACAGGATCAAATAGCATTTTTTCTCAAGAGCCGGAGCACCCAAAAAATATAAGTCTCCTTATGATCATGACCACACTGTTTTTCAATTTTTCATTTCGGGCACCTTTTTTTCAACTCATGGCAATTATGTTTAGCTCATGGCTTTTTCGCGTGTGCCCTTCTATTAAAAATCTTACCTTTTTAAATACAATTTTGTCGAAGAAAGTGTCGTAGCGAAGAACCCCATTTTGAAGTTGGCGAGTCTTAGTCTAAAATTAATCCTCTTATTCAGAATAGCTCTCCAACAACTCACCTTCTTAGCATACTCGAACAATTTTCTTGCAATAAACCCTTTCTTTGCCACTCCATTATGCACTGCTTCATAAAGTTTGTTTAGAAGACGTGGCACCAACGAAACAATAGTGGGCTGCAATTTTTGAATCTGTGGGATCAATGTAGCTGTGTTTCCATCATAGATTCCGATTCTTCCTCCAAAATAGATAGTCAACGTCTGCATAAGATGCTCGTAGATATGAGCAAGACTCAGAAAACTGAAGTAGGTGTCTTCCTGACCAAACTTCCATTTATAAGCGATTGTCCATGAAGTGAAAATTCCAGAGACAGCTGCCAACAAACTTCCATGTGACATTTCAACTCCTTTTGGTCTCCCAGTTGTTCCACTTGTATGACAAATCACATAAATTGTTTCTGGCTTAGGTTTAATTGGATTTCTCTTATTTTTCTTTCCAATTTCTTTAAATTCATCAAGGCTCATCACCTCAACATCATCATGCTTCTGAAGAGTAGTCGTCTTATCAAGAATAATCAAAGTCTTCAATGATTGAAGACGTTCTGGAGTTTTGGACGACAGAAACCCTTCAGCACGAGTGGCATTTTCACAAAAGATGATCTCCAATTTGCAGTTATCAATGATATCACACAATGTCTCCAATTTGGATTGATGATACAATGGAACAGTTGTCATATCATATCCAGAAATCGCATGCATAGTGTGCATATAATTTCTAGAATGGATCCCGGCGATTCCGATCAATTTATTAGTGGAATGCAACTTTTGCATTGTAGCCAGAATTCCGGAACCAATGATTTCAGCTTCTTCAACTGCTTCTCTATAAGTGGTGAACACATGTCTTCCATTGACATTTTCGCCAAAAAGTGGAGCACTTGGGTTGAGTTGGGCACTTCTTGTTAGCACATCCCAAACGGTTTTGGTGATTCCGTCAGGGCATCCGGTGATGGGTTCTGAAATTTGGAGTTTTATAGAAAAGCATGGCCTTCTCTATTTGAAAAGTACAATTTTTTCTTAGGTTTGATTCTTTCGATTGAGTGCCGTTTTATTAGAAATTTCATAGTTATTTACAAAGAAAATTGTTGTTTAACTTATGGGTCCTGTGAATTTAATTGAATGGTATGTATGTTTTTTTTTTCAATTGGTGCTCTTCTATTAGAAGTTTCTAACAGAATTTAGTTCAGTCTTTCATCGCTCTTTCCGCC
Organism: Caenorhabditis doughertyi; assembly: GCA_963572265.1. Classification (NCBI taxonomy): domain Eukaryota; kingdom Metazoa; phylum Nematoda; class Chromadorea; order Rhabditida; family Rhabditidae; genus Caenorhabditis; species Caenorhabditis doughertyi. The sequence continues at coordinate 902,936 of OY751557.1, forward strand.
ACTTTCTTACCCGATTTTTCTCCAAAGAACAAAAAAATTTTGCTTTTTGGCAACACATAAATCACTCAAAAACGTCATCGAAAGATAGTATTTTGTCCATGTGATAGTGCTATTTTCAACACTTCTTGGCTAATTCATCTTTTAAAGAACACAAAAAACTCACTCGAAACCTGAACACTTTCTCTGATCCGTTCAGGACCATCGATAAGCCTTGAGAACTGCTCGGGATGTGCCAACATCTTTTTTTGAACCATTTTGAGACTCTAGTTTGGGCTGAAATAGAGGATCATTGCTAGAAGAACAGGTAAGAAATTTAAAGAACAAGAATAAGTGAGAATTTGGAGTGCCCTTCTATTGAAGGTTTGGATACAAGTGCTGAAAACGGATAAAAGAACCGATCAAACAAGAAAGAGTTGAAAGAAATTTCCATCAATTCGTTTCTTTTTTCTTCCCAATGTGTATTCCGTTTTACCCATTTTTCTTATTAGCTATTCTTATCAGCAATGTTAACTGCGGCCACCGTGCACAAAAAGAGCAAAGTAGAATATCAATATTTGATTTCATTACTTTTTTAATATAAATTCTATTTTATGATTCTATTTTTTCCGTATGTGCACTGTGGCAGCAGTTAGCATGAATGATAAGAATCGCTGGTTGAAAAATGGGTGAAACGAAAAAAAATAATGAGAAGAACAAAAAAAGAAATTTATTGAAGTTTTCGGAGGGTTGCAGATCCTCAAATTTTTTATAACAATTTATTTTTCTATAACCCTCACATCCTGAACAGAGCCAAAGTCATCTGCAAGCTTTCTAGATCCCTGCTTGATCCCTCCTTCATTCGAGGCTGCCCTATTATAATATACTATTTTTAGGCTATAAAGGCATTTTCAGAAAGCTAGAATCTTTTGGAAAAATCAGCAAATGCAACAAAAAAGACACAACGTAACAAAATTAAAAACATCATCATCATTTCAAAAGTACATCCAAAAAGCAAATCAAAAAACGAGGATCCAATTTCATGGATGTTCAATTTCGAATTAGGAACACATCCAACCCATTAGGCTACAATTTCGCTACAATTTTCCCTCATTTCACTCCTCCTCCTTCTCTTTCCCTCATCCCGATTTCCCTCCGATTCCCATCAAAACTTTGGAAAAACCATCAGAAAATAGTATGGAAAATGGAGGAGTGAGGCAAAAGATGACCTCATTCGAATTGAAACGTCTACTACTCTCTCTCTACCCGCTTTGCTTCTTCTTCTTTCTTCACGGATCGTGTTTCTTTTTAGCAATGAGAGAGAGGAATGGGTGTCCGGATTAAAGGGAAAGAGAGACCACCCCGTGTTTTTGTATGCATGAGATAGATTGGATTAGACGAGGGGGGAAAGGGTGTGAAATTATTAGACGGGGGAAATTAGGTGAAACAAAGACCATTGAAATCAGGAGTGGAAAATGATCAGATAGTGAGATGGGGAAGTAAATTTCAAGAGGTGTTTTAGAAAAGAAGCTGTTGGGAATAGACATGGGTTTGACTTTCGCTTCATGTTTGAAATTTTCGGTTGAGTAAAGATTACCAAGCTAGTTGACGGATGCTATGCCAAACACTTGCTAGGTAGTCTTCAGAATAAAGTTAGACTTGTTGAAGCAGTCTCTTCGAAATGATTAATAGTGGTTTTGAGCTTACGATAGTTTTGCGACACGGGCATGTTTAAAAACTAATTGCAAAAGTGAAGTGGAACCTCTGAATAACCTGGAATTTTCAATGCCATTTAGTCTGAACCTGAGCTTAACTTAGTTTGAAACTGGTGTACTTAATCATGTTAAAAGTATTCAATTTCAATCTTACCGTAGTCTTGCGTCTCGGGTCCGTTCAAAAACTAAACATTTACGAAAATGAAGCGGAATAACTGAATAACTTGGCACTTTTGTTCAGGTAATTACCAGTATATGTAGTTTTTTGAATCCCTTGCAAGACTGCATTTAGGATCTTACGAGTTAGATTCTTGCTAGTATGTAAAAAGTTTCGAGCTTGCTACAGCAGACAAAAAACGGATCATCTACGAAAACGGCGCGAATATTTTGTAAAAGTAGTTAGAAAGTCATTAGGTTATTTTATTGGGTTATCAATGGAGTGGTTAAAGTACTCGTAACAAGAATGGACATGTTACGTTGGCTCAAAGATTTTCATCAATTTCAGATTGTGGTATTTTAAGGAAAAAGAGCTCGCTTTGAGCTGAGAGGGAAAGGACAAGAAGGCGGTTCTACATACAAAGTTAACATGAAACATGAAGTTTCAAGAACTCTGACTCTTTGAGACCACATAATAAATGAGATAGTAGAAAATGGTTCAAAATACAAAATTAAGCAAAACAAAAACTCAAAACACAACCTCCAAAAACAGTTCCTTCTACAAGGTTCCCAACTCAATACCCCTCTACTTCCTTCCTTTTATACCTGACCATCATCTCTTGTGGGCGTGCGTGAAAATCGGGGCATAGGTGGCAAAATCGCCATAACCGCAACACATACAGACAAAAAAAACAAGAAAAAAAAGCCTTTCGCAGATTACGGTAGATCATCCCCTGTCTACCTTTTCTTGTTTACAGACAGTCGAAGGGGTGCCCTCTGCCTACAGAAGGGCACCCCTCGATAGAGAAAAGAAAGGAAGTATTTAGATAATAGGTGTGTGATATGGAAAGAGAGAATAACAGGAATATGTGGAAAGGCAATGATAAGAAATTATCACGTAGTTTGATGATTTTGTATCTGTTTCATATATTGAATGCCAAAAATAATAAGAAAGGCAAGTTCTCCATGTTAGGATGGATGACATGGTTGGGTGTAAAGGAGACAAAAAAAGAAGTGGATCAGAGATTGCATCTGAGTAATGAAAAGGCATGAAAGAAGGGGCTATGTGTTGGTTGTAGTAGTAAAAGGGGTGAGATAGTAATAAATTAGTAATCTTGGCATAAATCTTTGGAGGAGATTTTGGCACTTGATTTGGTATGATGTAGTTAGCTAGACAAGGTCCATAAGAGGGTTCAAAGCGTAAAAGACAAGATTTCAGAAAGAATTCTTGAGCAACGTGTTCAACTTTTTCTTGACATCTAAAAGTTAAAAAAAATTCTGGTGGGAATTTGAAATTTTCGTAATCGGAACTTTAGCCAACATTGGAACAGAGACTGGTTCGACCAGAAAGTTTGAAATTTTAGTTTTTGCTGACTCCATATCTCAGCTAGAACTAAAGGTTTTAAAAAGTAATCTATCAACAAAATGTGCGCGATTTTATGATAAAATTTTCATTTGACTACGTTTTTATATCTTGACCTGTAGCTGAGATATGCAGACTGTATTTGAATGTTCATAAGAAGGTACAAAGTACAAAAGAAGAGTTTCGTAGGAATTTTTCTAAGCTTCTTGTGCAGTTTGTTCTACTGTTTCTTGACAGCTGTAAGACAGTAAAAATGTTGGCAGAAAGTTGAAATTTCAATAATCCGGAACTTTCGGCTGCATTAAACAGGGACGGGTATGCCCATGATTCATGATAAATGTTGCTAATTCATGATAGATGTTTTTTTTCAACTGACTACTAGCTACCGTGGTGTACCTGAGACATACGTGCTGTATTTGGATGCTAGGTTTACCGGACATTTTTCAACGTCACTACACTACTGCGGAAAAGGCAAGTAATTAAATGAGCAGGCGAGAGCTCTAATAACAAAAAATTAAGCAGCCGACATATTTCAGGCTCGCAATGAAATTGCGGTAGAAAATCTGTATCGACCAGTGTCAGGATCCTATCAGAACTAGAAATAAGGCGTCAAAATTCACGACAGTCATACTGACGAACAGACTAAGGTTATAAAACTATTGAATAGTCGGGCTGGAACAGTAAAAAAGGAAAGAAATAGAATTTGAAGTCAAATGATATTTCAGAATCACTGATAATTCATTCAGACAGAAAACGTGTTCATAAACACCATGCAAATAGTTCAAAAACCTCATAAACAAGTAGGCTAAACTTTGTCCTTCCATTAATAGAATGACAACGTTTGAACAAGAAAAAAAACAAAAAGACCAGAAGGCTCACAACCTTAAAATGAAAGTAGAATAAGACCACATACCAAACGAAAATGCGCTGAGGGTTCGTTCCTTTTTTGAATTCGATAAGATATAAAGAGGCGAACCCCTTTTTTGGAAACCCATCACTCATCATTATCTTATCAATACCGCAAAAGTACAAAAACAAAATTAAAAGACATCTGCCGAAAAAGGGGTGAAGGGGCGATGTACTTTTATAAAAGTACATTATTGTCTTATCTCTCTTAAAGGTCTGTGTTGTCTAGAGAGACTGTAGTTTTATGTGTAGTTATTCTGTAGTTGGGGAGAGGTACCTGTAATAGAAGAGCACATGAATCTTGAAGACAAGATGAAATTTATTGAAAAATAGAAATTTATATCCGGGTTTTCAGTTGCAGTTCCGGTTTTTAATTCTGAAACTAATCTTTTTGTTTTTCATCATTTTTAGTTTTTCATGATGAAAACTGTAATTTAGAGTTCCAGAGAGATTCTGCCCATGAGTTTTGTGCTCTTCAAATTAGGAGGACCATTTTGGTCCACAAAGAGGACTATAAAACCAACATCTAGTACCTAAAAAAAACCTCTGACTGGTCAATAAAAAATCAAAAAGTTCAACTGTTTTTCATTTCAATTCGGAACAAATAAATTGAAACAATTGAAAAAAAGGGGATTATCCCTCACTCGGGATTATCACGCATTTGAACAAAGGTCCATACAGTACACAAAAAAGGTGGTAAACAACTTCTACGTAATGTTTTAAACACGATCTTTGCCATCAATCTTTGTTGCGAAATGGTAGAGGGCTCAACGGGGTTTCATTTATTTTCATATTTTGTGGATCGGATGAAAATTGGCTGATAGCTCAACATTACGTCGCCAACGGTGCCTTAATGTTGAGCTACCAACCAATTTACCTGTTCAGAGAATATCAAAGCAACAAAACAGAAACAAAGCAGTTGAACTCTTTATAATAATAAAAAATCCATACAATAACATTGGAAATCACACTATGACTTCAAGGATTCTTTTCTTCATTGGGCTGGAAGTTTGTATCCATCTTTGTAGTGTTCAATGCACGGTTTCATGAATGCCAAATCGTGGAGAGCTGGCAATTATTATTCTACAACTGAACTCGGACCTGAAACTCTGAAAATCTGTAAAAAAAACTTTTTATGTATTTCGAATTGTTGTCCCGATGTGTTCAAAAGATTTCAATGAGCCTACATAGGCAATTCTCGACATTAGAACGCTAGTTCATTTTTCTAAATCCCAAACGATGATACCTGTTTCGTACTGCAACGAGCCTGGCCACTATTGGATCAGGCCAAGAAATGGGTTTCAGACAGGTCGAGATAGTAAACAAAACGCAATCATTTTTGGAGCTTTTGGAATAAGTTATTCTCCCAAAAATTTTCGAGTATGGAACTTATTAGGGTGATCGGAAAGTTTTTGTGAACTTTTAATTTTTCTCCCATTTGAGAATGACAAGGAGTATTGACAAAAGGGTAACTGTATATTGTATATAGAGAGTCAAAACATCCGGTAGTGAAACCCAGACCCTTTGCTCGCCCCTCTCCTGTTAACACTATTCTCGTGTTCCGAAGGCTTTTAAAAGACTCTGACATTTTCATTAATTTCTCACTTCATATTATCCGATGATACTTGACACATAACGGGTTTTACAAAGGGCATTATCCTTTACAAAACCCATAAAAGAAATAAAGTTGCTCAGTTGAAAAATTTGGAGATACCGACAGAATGACAAAAAATTACTATTCTGCCATAGTGATAGCTCCCACAAGAGGATCAATTCCAATGTTTTGGTGGAATGTCATAAGCAACAATACCTACCTATAGCAGCATTAAAACCTTTCAGAACAATCTTAGAGGAGCGAAAAATTTTGGTCGTGGACATTATCCCAAATATTTGACATTTTTCTTACTTCAAAACTGACCTCATGTTGCAAAACTCATGGAATATCTCGAGACTGAGTTTCAGTAGATTGTTCTTATTTGACTTTTAAACTTTCCAAATAGTGGCTTTTCTTCATTTGATTTTTCTCGAAATATGATCTACGTCTAAAGCAACAAGGGGTCAAAACTCATCCTACAGTCGAAAAAAAGACCCCTTCACGTTTCGAGTTATAGCTGCCCGAGTTCCGAAGGAAGGAATCCCCAGATTTAAATATCAAATAGCAGTCTTGAAGGTATGAAAATAATCAACAAACCAGAACCTGAAACTGCTTTTTGTTTGAATAAAATCAAAACAAAAAGTTCACAAAAACGTTCCGATCACCCTAATAAAATAGTGTTTGTTTTCGAAAAGTTTATGACAAGAAGAAGACCCCTAAAAGAATTGATACTCCCCGTAAAACCTATTTTTTATATTTATATCAATTCCAAGATTTTGATAAATCTTTTCGATCACAGAATATCCATTAAACAAAGCTTCAACTTCTTTCTTTAAAGTATCCTTCCTTTATGCTCTTTCCCTCTCTTTCTCTTCGAACTTTACACTTTTTCCGATGCGGCATTGTTACAACACAGCTCCTCTTCAACAGATGGCAATGAGCCAATGCCATCTGACTTGTGTTCTTCACGAGATTTCACTTTTGTTTTCAATTTTCTTCTGAATATTGATTTTTTGTTTTGCCAACACGAAAAAAAGGGGGGAGAACTTTGGAATCGGGTTTTTTTCTCGGTGGCTTTACTTGGATTCTTCGTAAATCATATTTTTGAAAACTTCTGTAGCTTCTCATACTTTAGCCTAATTTTTTCAAGCTTTTCCCGAAAAATAACACATTTTCGATTTCTCAGCCTTCTTTCCCATAGCACTTTAGGCTATTCAGGTGGGAGGTAAGGGAAAAGATAAGGGGAGAACAAACTTTGAAAAGAGATATTTAGGCTCATGACGTTTTTTTTCTTTTCGCTCTTTGTGTATGTTTGTCCACTAACCATCGCTTATTATTGGAATATCACGTATTTATTGATTTTGTGATATTTGAAAGATTGAAGTTTCAACTTTTTAATGGTAAAGATTATTTGCAGGTGGTGTAAAGTTAGCCGCTTTGAGAGCAAGATGACTGAAGAAAATAAGTGAGTTTCATAGGTTTCTAATGAAAGCAATCGATTTTGTCAGAACTTTAAAAATTGTTCTAATTCTATCAATTAGAACAAATCAGAACTTTTTGAATAAGATCTTAATTTTGGTACTTCATTTTGGTAATTTCTGGCTCTGCCCATTGTTTCACTAAACCGCTCCTAATTCCAGTTCAATCAGTTTATTTATTACCAAATCAGTTCTCATTCAGGAGGTTCTGATTGAGACAAGAACTGTATTATAAGAGCATAAGAAAAAATCATTTTTTAAACCAGACATGCCGGGCCACTGGAGAAATTTCTTCCAGCCCTTCCGTGCCCAGCCCGATCGGCCCTAAGTTCGAGGCGAAACATGTTTCATTTAGGTAATAATCGCGGTTTTTCGTCTTTTAATATGAACTATGTTTTCCAGCAGGAAAACTTAATTGATTTTTAAGTATAAAGACCCAAAAAAAGTTTCGAGATCGGGATGAAAATCGGGAAGAACGTGCTCCAAAAACCAAAAATTTCCAAACCCGGACCGGGCTTTGCTGGATTTTGACAAGTCTGTTTAGAACCGATTTTTTTTTCAGCGTTCAGATTGCAAGCGCTGAAGTGAAGCTGTCAGAGAAGCCCATTGAAGACAGGTACTTTTCTATTTATTTTGGGAACAATACCAATAAATCCATATTTCAGCGTCACGTCACTTGATGATGCTGAACTGAAAAAAGAAAGAAAACGTCTTCAGAAGAAAAAGAACAAATTGAAAAAGAAAATGGAAAAAGAGGAACGACAAGCTTTTTGAAAAGAGATAAAAGAAGGCAAGAATCGTAGGAAGAAGGAGGAAAACTTGAAACAGTTCGAGGAAAAACAGATGAAACTCCTTGAAAAAGAGAACACAGAAAAGAAGCCATTTGGAGCACAAAAACGAAAAAAGACACCTGCTCAGAGGAGACGGGATCTGAGAAAGTTGTTGATGAATTATAAACCAATTGATACTTCTAATTACACTAAAGAAGAAAAGAAGGCATGGGAAGTTAGGAAGGAAAAACTACGGAACAAACTATTCGCGATTGCTACAAGAAAAAGAAACGATAGAGAACAGAGGAAGGAGAAGGAGAAAAAACAAGAACAAGATGGAGCATTGAAAGCAAGACTGCGTTCGCAACTGAGCAAAATGAAACAAGAACGAGCGAAGAATGAAGGAAAAGTAGACGCTTAATAAGTGAGTATGGGACGAGGTGAGATATTGAAAAACTATTTTTTAAAGTAACTTGGGGCCATATTATTAGAGGGGCAATTCTACTAGACAGGCGACTATATTATTCAGCCAGTTCACAGAAAACCTCTTCAAACTTTCTATCGATCACTTTTTCAATTTTCACAAGATTTTTAAAACCAAAAAGTCAAGAAAACATGGTCTGAAACTCATTTTTAAAGATTTTTCTGATGAAAATAAGAAAAATGAAGTTTAATACTGGTTTTTTTTTCAAGTTTTTCTTTGAAAAATATGTTTTGTAAAGGCAACTATATTACAGAAGGGGGGGGGGGGTTTAATTAAACGAGCAATTATACTTTTTAAAAATCTGGTATGAGGGCAATTGTATTAGAGGCGCAATTCTAAGAAAGGGGCAGTACTAATACAGATTTTACGGTATTTATCATAAAATTTTGCGCATTTTACTAGTTGCCCAATTTTTGATAATATCAGTTTCAGCTAAGATACATGTGTTGTTTTACTAAAAGATATCCGCAAATTCTCATGATTTCCAGAAACAGCTCATCAACCTAATGAATAATTCCTGTCTGAAATTGTCTGAAATTCGTTTAAATAATGTATTTTTGTTTTCTATGTATTTATATGTTACCCAATTGCTGTACACTAATTAAATCAAACTGTTCTGAACAAATGTACATTTTTATTCTTTTATTTTTATTCTGAATCTCATTTCTACCTCGTTTCAATTTTTCATTCAATGTTTCATTCAATAAACTAGTACCCTCCCATGTTTTTATTTATTTTGTCTGCTTTTACGAACTGAAAGGTTTACCCAAAGCGTTATCTGAAAAAGAAAATAAAACTCAGATTTGGTTTAGAAACTCAGAAACAAACGAAAGAATGAGCGTAGAAGATAAGAAGAAGTTGGATGAAGAAAAAGTGGAGAAGAAGAAAAAGGACATGGAGAAGAGAAGAATGGAGCATTATGTACTTGGGTTTGGAGCTGAGCAGCAACACCATGGAGCAAGGTAAGCTTCAAAATACTGAACAGAATCTTATCAGTTGAGCTTGTGATAAACAAAAAATATGGGGAAGACCTATTTGGAACTTTACTCCAATAATGTTGAGTGTTGAGCAGAAAAACTGACTGAAAATTGATATCAAACGTTTGGCAATTCAAAAAGAATTTAGAACAATAGGGATCCAAAAACAAAAAATCTCTTTTTTTTATTTCAGAGACAACCGAGTCCGAGCTAAGCTAGCCGCCAAACTGGCCCAACGTAAGAAAACTCAAAACACGGTCAACCATGAAGAAGCCGAGAAAGAAGCTCTCCGTGCTCAGCTCCTTCGAGAAGCTCGTCAAGCTCAAATCGAAATGGAAGAGCGAAGAGCTGAACGAATTATTTTAGAAGAAAGACTGAGAATCTTTCAAGAGAAACTGGAGAGAGAACTGACTGAAGCAGCTGAGTATGCGGCAGCACGGTTTATGGAAAGAGAAGAAAAGAGAGAAAGGGAAGAGAAGGAACGGTTGATGCGTTTGGCTATGGTGGAAAGTGAGAAGAAAAAGAAGAAGGAAATAAAAGAGGAAGAAAAGGAAAATGGGTTGGAAGCTGTAGTCCAAGAAATCAAAGAGAACCAGGAGGAGAAGAAGTATTGTTTAAGATCCTTTAAGTGTGTAATATATTAGTGGATCTAACAAGGGATTTAATTTTAGATAGTCCCTTCAAAATGTCTGAAATTTTTGGTACAGGTACTCTTCGACTTTGTGTAGAAGAATGCAATGTTTTTAGCTGCGCGATTTCGCCCCTTTGCTAAAAACTTTTGTCTGAAACTTGGATTCTTTTACACAAGGCCGAAGAGTACCTGTACCAATAATTCCAGACATTTTGAAGAAGCTATCTAAAATGAACTCCCTTGTAAGTGTAGTTTTAGACCAAACCCTTCTGAGAAGTTTTGTTCCGGTGGCCATTTAGAAATAATGTTGGACCAGAAGCATACCCCAAGCTCACATAACATGCTAAAATCTGCCTCATTTCCAGAAAAATCTCCGCCACTGACTTCAAAAATGCAGTCTACGCTAGACTAGCTGTGTACGAAAGAGCCCGTTTTGAATACCTGAAAGTCCTCCAAATGCAACACCAAGAGCGTCAAAAACAACTGGAAGCTGCTCAACAAGAGAAGGATGCCGAAGATCGTAAACGGAAGGAAGAGGAAGAGAAGGCTATGGCTCTGAGGGAGCAGAATAAGAAGATTGTGCAAGATTATCTTCAGAATATTCCATATGAAGTTAAGCTGGAAGAAGATGTGAGCAGTGAAATGGTGGATAATGCTTGTAATGCAAGAAGAGAGATGAAGCAGAAGCAGCCAGCTAGAAGGTATGTTGACTGTAATAGAAGAACACTTCAAATCCGAAATAGATAGTCAAGACGGGCAACTCTTTTAAGTTTCAATACAAGGATTCATATTTTCTTAATTTCAGAGACACCAGTGCTGAACGTGCTCTCAAAGAAAAAGTGCTCCGAAAGCTCAAGATGAAATTGGAAAAACGCATGATGAATCGTCACCAAGAGAAGCAAGAAATTGACGATCTTAAGCATCCCAATGAAATTCATGAGTACGAAGACGAGGAACGCCGTTCTTGGGATAGAGAGGACAGAATGCGCCACGTTCAATACATGCGTGGTGGATACAGAAAAGATTTTTAGAGAGATTTTGTGTTCTTTGGAATGTTTGAAAGTCTAATCTTCTTCTGTATTTTCGGATCCCCGAATTCAGATTCATTTTTTCTTTTCTTCAATTGCAATCAAACTTCTCTATTGTATTTCCTGTTCATAGACTCCACTCTTTCTCCCTGTCACAGTTTTCAATTTGCTCCCATTTTTTTTTGATGTAAACTCGGTTTGTAAAAAGTAATCATCCAGTGCCTTTTTGATAATAAACGAACGAACTATTTTGTCTTCCGAGAAGTGACTAAATGCAATCTGTTTAGTACTTGAACCAGTGCAGTGTGACTCTAAATATTAGGTTGTTCGATGGATAATGTCGTTTTTTTTCGAGGTGGTGTATCTTTGTTCCCAAAAGTGGAATCTTTCTGAAATTTTTTGCGTTATAAGGGAAATCACAAATATAGAAAAACACCAAAACTTGGGGCCTTCACAAACTTCTATCTTGGATTGGCATGTCATAGGAAACTGTCTGTTTTTTGATCATTTTTTGCTTTTCGTATTTCTCAGAGGCGGTACGGGTGATATTGATTTTTTATATGTTTTTGTAACAATGAGTAACCGTCCTCCCTCACAGAAAACTCCATCTTCGATTCAGCTGATTCAAGACGAAAATTAGCCGTTCGGTAAATTCACTGAAACATGACTTACGGCAACCTTCAGTAAAGTAATTTTGGCGGCTATTGCTCAGAAACCAGTTTTTTAACAGTTATAGTGTCTGACTGAATTGTTTTTACCCAGTTCAAAAAAGTGAAAAAAGAACTGAAGTGGTTTTTCAGTGCTCAGTACAAAAAATGGTCGAAAAATTTCAGTTGATTTACGAGTAACTTGTGGATGGGGCTTCATAAAAATAGAACAACAAGATCAATCGGGCTCTGATTTGAATTTTTAATATATTTTACCTTTCATCAAACCCACATAAATTTTTTGAAAGTTTTACATTATCCATCTTGGAGTACCAAGCCTCCAAAAACAGCTTCAAAAATTTTTCTTGTTTCGAACAAGCAGGTTTTTCGGGTCCCGTTTTCAACTTTAAAAATTTTGCTAAAACAGCAAATGAATGTCTCAAAAACACTCTTTCTAATGCTTTTTAGAGTACCAAAAAATATTTAGTTTCGGCTGAGATATCACCCTTCAAAGACACTTCGAAAAAAACGACATTATCCATCGAACAACCTAATATTTTAGGGCGGAAAATATACAAAACAAAAAAGAAAATTGCAGAGACGTTTTTCACGAGTTTCAATTTATTTCATGTCTCGATGATGATCTTTTGTTGGAGGTGCCCTATTATTAGAGTGATTCGAAAAATTGACTCTCATTCAAGCAAGCTCAACGTGGTCACCGCAGTGAACCTCACCATAAATTCTTAAAATCCGATGTGTTTGAAAATTTTGCCAGATTTAGCCATTCTGATTCTATTTCTGAGTTAAAACCCTCCAAATCAAAACATTTATGACCCTCAATGAATACGGATTGTAGGCTCGCAAGCTCTCAGCTTCTATTCATAAAATAACCATGCTTGAATTAATCATACAGTTTCATATTAGCCAACCACTTTTTTCATATCAATGATGTCATTAACAAACAAAAAAATACATAATTTCCCCTTTGATCACATGTTATTTCCTCCGAGCACTGTCTTCTTTTTCCTTAAGCTTTACCATGAAGCCGAGAGATGATGGGATATACGGAGAGAAAAGACAAACTCTAAAGGAGCTCTCTTTGTGTACTCAAGACAAATTTTGTGTAGATTTTACGCGTTGAGCAATACATTTTATTGATTTTATCACACTAATTTTCCTAATTGAAAATGTCTGAAGAAACTCTCCTAGACGGTTTCGAAATCATTGAATTGGAAGATGTGCAGAGAGAAGAGGAACAAAAGTGAGTTTCGTAAAAAAAACCTGACTTGAAAAAAAAACACCGACGCGAACCGGCCCGGGTTAAAAAAAAATTTTTTCAGCATATTTTTCCCGTTTTTCAGTCCAATTTCGAAACTTTTAACGGGCCTTTTTAATTGAAAATCCATTAAATTTTACTTCTGGAAAACACAGACCAAAAAAAAAAAAGAAAAAACATGTTTTGCCTAAACCGAGCGGGCCAGGCCGGTAGAAATGTTTCCAGCGGCCCGACTCGGTTTGTGACAAATCTGCAAAAAAAACAACGTTTACCTATAGAAAATCTTTCAGAAACACCAATGAAATTGAATTAGCTTGTGGTAAACTTGCAAAAAAAGTGAAAAAGTTGAAAGCAAAACAAGTGGAGCTTAAGCTGGAACGAGAGCAAATTAAACAAGGGCTTGACGAATTGAAAAGAAAAGAAGAAGAGAAAAGAAGGAGAGAAACTGAAAAGGAAGAAAGGTTCGTTGCGTTCAGTTTCTTTTCTTAAGTCCTATTCAAAAAAAATCAGACAACGTTCGCCCCAATGCAAATTTTGTCGAGATGACTCTTTCAGCTGAGAAAGCTCGGCCGCTGCCACCTCCATTCCCTCATGGGCCATGGCCGCGGCCGAGCTTTCTCACCTGAAAGAGTCCTCTTGATTTGAATTGGGGCAAAATTTGTCTGATTTTCATTTTCCCAATATTATTCTTCCGCCAGGTCCAAAAAGTTGATCGAAGCAAAGTTGGCGAAATTTGAAGATTATGAAAAAGCTAGACATGCAGAATTTGAAAAGTATCTGAAGAGGTACAAGGAGAGGTCTGAGTCTGGAGCTAAGTGAGTTTACTTCCGAGAATTTCAGCTAGATACCGTTTCAGATCTTCCGGAGCAAGTCAAAAAATTAGAAAAGCACAATCGGAAAGGAAATGAGCCGAACTGGATAATTTTAAAAGCTGTTTACTTCTGACTTCTGAAACTTCTAAGTTTATGGACTGCGAGTAGCAAAAACGAACATATTGATGTACGTACAAAAGCTGTGACTACCTCAAATATCAACTTTATCTTGCCAAAAACGAGTAACTTGAAGTCAGATATCGTTGTTTGAATTGTATGTTATTTAAGTCTGAGTAAAATTTTTAATGCTTTCAAGGAATTTTTAAAAACTAAATCTTTATTCGGTATACCAAAAGAGGACTTTTGTTCAAAGAATCTATATACAGTAAACAGAAAACAAAAAACGCATTTGAAAAATAATAAAAGGTGCAAGATATTTTTCTGATCCTTAAACGGATCTACTGATTGCTTCCAGAATTTCAATCGCAGTAAACTCTTGAACTTCAAAGACAATATCATTTTCTGTAACAGAAACATACGCCATCATTCCATCCTCTCGAACAATGTAAGAAGAAATTGTATGGGGAATTGTTTTTTTATGAAGACGACAGTTTAAGTAATTTGGTCTGAGAACTAATTTTTCACTGAAGTTAATTTCTGTTTATAACTTACCTATAGTAGGCATCAACCACTAACAAATAGTCCGAATTGGTCAATTCTCTGATTCCAGTTTCTTGTTTGATTCTATTTGAATTGAAAATATAACGATAACTGTTTAGTCGAAGAGTTGTCATATTTTGAGAGATTTCCCCGTTTTTCCATTTTTTGAAAATTTGAATTAGCATATCATCCGTACAACTTGCGTTCCAAATAAATGCTCTGCGTCCTCTGAAATTACACAAAATATCTGAGCCGGTATAGTTTTGTGCGCAATAGAACACCAAAGTATCAGCATCGAAAATTTTTGATTCTGGATTGAAATGACCAATTGACGAAGTGTTTCCAATGAGAACAAAATCTTGTTTTGGTTGTCCTAAAAAGTATTCTTCGTAACACTTCGTCTCACCCGGCAGCAAAGAAAAAAATAAGATCGTTCTATTAAACTTGATAAATTTCGGTAAAAATGTATGTTTTTCCATTCCTGATGTGGTTTTCAGCTCGTATTTTACATTCTTTCCAAATAATCTATCAATTCGATTATGAATAGCTTCTACTGCCGGATCCTCATTGAGTTGATCAGAAAAGATTGCAAGATGTGGCCAACTAGTAGTTAGTAATCTGCAAATGAATTTCAATTATTGGAAGGTTGTGTAATTATTGGAAGAAATCACTTACGCTCCAATGTAATACCAGTGGGCTGTCATAGCAATAGACCATATACCGTTCCAAGCATTTCTAAACTCAGGAGGATCATTTGAAAATGGCTGATGAATCTCGTCGAATGATGGACAACCCAGCTCAGTATACATTTCGTTGTGTTGAAAAACACTGAAAATAGAGATGAATTTAAAATAAATATCAGATAGATTGATTGTGAATTTATTCCAGAAAAAACACTTACCCACAAGATAAACCTTCCCGTAACTGTAGTTCCTTGACCTCTTTATGTTTTAAATACATTTTTGTATATATTCTCAAAATTTCAACGGGATCTCCAGTTTCGAAAAGAGCGATAACTTGAATATAATCATTTTCATATTCATCATAACGTATATATTCCATCCAATATTCGAAATAAGCGTTGTTATTTTTTTCGATGTGAAAGACAGAAAAATGAGTTCTGCATATGTCATTTGTTTGAGAATATGTCGTTGAACAAGATACGGAAACTTTAAAAGATTCATTTGGATCTGAAGATTATCTTTGATTAACTTAGGATTTTGAAAAGTTTATTGATTTTTTGAGTGCATGTACATGGGAGACGAACACACTGAATGACATGAATATGCACGGAATGAGAGACACGACCGACCGTGGTGAGACCCAAAAGATTCAAAGAATTTTTCATTCGATAAAATTTTCATAAGGTTTTCAATATATTCTCTGAACTTTGAAACAGTGGTTAAAGGACTAAAAAACAATTTTCTAACTCAAGTTTATTGTCAAAAACATAATAAGTTAATATAAAGTTTTTGTAAAATAAGAGAAGTTATCGAGTTGTTCTGTTGAAAAAATAAAGTTTGGGCGAGGAATTTCAAAGTTGCACCAAACCAACGACCGCCCCCTGAAAACGCAACTGCGGCGCGCAATTTTTGCAACTATCCCGCACACAGTTTTGTTTCTAGACTTTCGCTGCTTTCGACGTGAAGGAGTGCAAATTTCTACAATTATCATGACACAATTAAATTCTACATTTATACACAACGTGATATGTCAGAAAAAAGACAGAAATTTGAACTCCTTTTCATCGAAAACAGCAAAAATCTAGAAACAAAACTGTGTGCGGGATAGTTGCAAAAATTGCGCGCCGCAGTTGCGTTTTCAGGGGCGGTCGTTGGCTCGGTGCCAACTTTAAAATTCCTTAGCCAAACTCCATTTTTTCAACAATAATATTGCAATTAATTGATCTTCAAACGGATTCCCTATATCCTTCAAGCATTTCTGTCTCAGTGAACTCTTGCACTTCGAAAACAAATCGTCCTCCCTTAATATCCACGTATGCGACGATCCCATCCTCTCGAACAATGTAAAATGAAATTGTATGTGGAATTCGTTTTATAATAAAAGGGCAGTTAATACAATCCGGTCTGAAATTTTGATTTCGAATTTCAAGTTAATTCCAATGACTCACAATTTGTAAGCATCAACAACTGGAAAATTTCCGGACGGCTTCAGTTCTTTGATTCCACTTTCTTGTTTGATTCTATCCGGATTGAATGTTCGACTCCAACAATTTAGTCTGAGAGTTTTCAAGCTATGAAAGCTTTCACCAAATTTCCATTTTTTCAAAAATTGAATCATCATATCATCTGAACTTTTAACATCCCAAAAAAGAACCCGTCTTCCTCTGAAATTATTTAAAAAATCTGGTTCTACTTCGGGCGGACCGATCGAATCGATCATCAAAGTGTCGGCATCAAAAATCTTTGAATTTGGATTGAAACGACCAATCAATCTAGTTTCATCAATTTGAACATGTTCATGTTTCGGTTGTGATGAGAAGTATTCTTCCAAACTGTTCACGTCAATCCCATCAGAATTTAAAAACATTTTGTTGAACTTGATATGTTTCGGTAGAAATGCGTTTCCTTCGTTTTCTGATACGATTTTCAACTCGTATTTCACATTTTTTCCAAATAATCGATCAATTCGATTATGAATAGCTTCTACTGCAGGATCTTCGTTGAGGTGATTAGAAAAGATTGCAAGGTGTGGCCAAATAGTTATTTGGGACCTAAAATGAATCGTCTTCGAAATTTCCATTGGGAAATTCTCGAACCACTTACGCTGCGTTTAAATTCCTCTCAGCTTCAATATAACCATTCAAATGATGAAGAAATGGAACTGGACGAACTGGCTCATTATACATTTCGTTGTATTGAAACACACTGTAAGAGAAAATTTGATGTTGATGTTTGATAAATTGATTTTAAAACTATTGCAAACTTACCCACAAGTTACGCCTGTTATATCAAATTTTAGTTCGTTGACCTGTTTCTCGTTCACAGACTTTTTTGGGAAGATTCTGAAGATTTGAACCAGATCTTCTTCATCAAATAGAGCGGAAACTTCAATGCAATTGTCTTTACTAGCTTCATAACGTATATATTTAATTTCTCCCCATCCAATATTCGAAATGAGTGTAGTCATTTTTTTCGAAGTGAAAGACAGAAAAAATAGTTCCGCATATGTCATTTGTTTGAGAATATGTCGTTGAACAAGATACGGAAGCTTGACGAGTTTCATTTGGATCTGAAAACTGACTTTGAAGTTTGAAAACACAAACTGTGATTCTGATTTTTTTTTTCAGTTTAGGCTCAGAAACAGTATTGAGAGGCAAAACAATGATTGGTGCATGAACGGAACTTGAAAACCACGATTGATAATATAGTTAGACATAGCAACTCGTGAAATAATTAAAACTCAAATTCCCTCATTATCCAAACTACGGTTCGAAAAAAAAGTGCGAAAAGAAAAGGCAAAGTTGTTGGCCCACATCTTGAGCTGTAAATTGGAAAACTGCAAGAAAAGATCGGAGACAATCAATTTTTAAAAGGATTATTGATTTTCTGAGACCATCTACAGGGGAGACGAACACATTCAGGGTCTTGTACATGCATAGAATAGGAGACAACAAGAGTGGCGAGACCCGTTTGGTTTGTAGGTATACGGGGAAAATGAGTAAACGCATTCTTCTTTAATTAGATTTTTTTCAGGCATTCGAAATGAACATCGACAAAGCTCATCTGAAAATTAAGTAATTGAAAGTTTAGTAATTGAAATTCAGATTGCATATGAAAATTGACAGAAAACTCCTTCGTGACTAAAAATCCAACGCATTCCTTTCAATGAAATCTTTATTCAGTATTCAAAATAAAGATCAAAAAAGAAGTGCCTTCGACTTGATGACTTTTCTTTTTTATTGATTCATTGGCATTATTCCTGGACGTTTCCAAAGTGGAAATATCTCCGAACGACCATTTTCCGGATTGATGAAACGATATGAGTGATAGTGACGAACCAAATCAGAAAGACGACGGAACTGAAAAATTCAATTTATTGGATGAAATATCTCTTAAGCGCATACCAATTGAACACTTGGTTTCTAACACACTTTGCGCTTGGGTCACATTTTCAGACATTTTGTTCAAAATAGCAAAAATCCCACATATTCGTCTTTCTAAAAAAAATGCACAACATTTCACGGAAACACCTCAAAACCACGTGTCACCACAGAAACCGAATCCCCTGACATACCACGTTTTTTAATAGACCGCCCATATTTTCAGATTCTTTTGGAAGAAGAGCTTTGACAATTCTCGACTTTTCCTTGTAGCTTTTTTGTTTTTGGATTGACGCTGACGTCTTCGACTTTGTTTTCTGTTCGATTCGATCGTTAGGCTTTCCTGGATGTGCTCCTGGAGCTGCCCATAACTTCAATCTGAGAATATATTTTTGTTTTCTCGGCGGTGAATTCAGTAGAACAGCAAATACTTCGCCGTCCCAAGTTTCTTTTCAGTTATTGGGAAGCAATTGGAAGTAGCAAATGCAGAAGGATTTCGACTTTTTATCTCATTGCGTTGAACTCAATTTGGAATGGATTGTTATGGAAATTTATATTCAATTTGGGCCACCTTTTCAAAAGAACTCTCTCTAGCAGGAATTTTTCGAATTATTCTGTTTTTTAATAAATTAGATTTTTTTTCTAAATCTATATTTGAAATTGATAATTCTCAACATTCAACACACGAGTGCTCTCTAATAAACGGGCGACTCTCAAAATGCTCCGAAGAACACAGAGATTCTATGGCAAATAAAAAAAATAAGAACTACAATGGATCTCATGGTCTCATGATTATTGTAATTGTTTTTTTTTTTTTTGAAATGAGAATATGAGAAAAAATCGGATAAAGCCAAGGATTTTCAGGCAAATTCCGAGTCTTAGCTTTTTTTTCAGCCAAACTTTCAGATTTGAGCCTGACAGCTAGTATAATTTTTGTGTTTGCTTGAATCCCATCCACTTTGACAGTGATATTTCGGAACATTTTTCATAGAGAATACATTTTTGGAATACTTGGAATTGAAATAAGAAAAAGAATCAGGGTGGATAGCACACATAATATTTTGTAACTTTTTGAATAAAAATCTTGATTGTCCCGTAACATATTCTAGTTTTACGTGGAAGTGTTATGAATACTCTGTCGAAAAAAATTTAGGCGAAATCATTCTGTGCGATTTCAATAGCTTTTATTAATTGTTTATTAATGGGTTGTTCCCAATCATGTCCCAAAAATTTTTTTTATGCGGAAAACTCACCAGAAGATACAATAACTACTCAGCCTGGCGATAAATCGGTGAAAAAAGAAGAAGTGAAATGGATGATGATGAAGGAGGAGGACCTGAAAATGATGATTCTGGAATGTTTGAAAGAGATAAAAGAAGACGTTGGATGTGGAAAGAATAGTGATAAGAAGAAAAAGAAAAGCGAAAAAAAGATGATAGTGGAGGTGGGAGAGGAGAAGAAAGATGAAAAGAAAGATAAGAAGAATTGGAAGACTAGGAAAGATGAAAGAAAGAAAGATGATAGAAAAAAGACGGAGAATGAAATGGAGGAAAAGAAGACTGGGTATGATACAAAAGAAGAAGAAGAAGAAAGAAAAAAAAGCGAAAAAGACAATGAAGATGATGATAAACAGAAAGAGAAGAGAAAAAAGAAAGGAGATGATAAAAAGAAGGAGAAATCCGTCGTACCAAAAGACGTTCCAACTCAATCGGACAAAAAGAAACCAAGTAAGTGTTTTCAATAATTTGGGATTTAGACTGCTTTTTGTCATTTTTTTCAAATTTTTATTGCAGAGCCGGAAAAATCAGCCAGTTTGGCTCAGAAGATCAAATCACTCAAAAAACATAACGATGAAGGGAAGAACCGCAAAACTGGGAAGAAGAACACTTCTGAAAAATCAATGAAGAAACATGAATCTGGAAGGGAGAAGTCTTTGGAGGAATATGAGGGAAATCGTGCAAATGGCACGAAGAAGGATGGCAAAGGTGAGTAAATGGATTCCACAGCTTCTTTATCACCAAAAAACTGAAATTTCGAATTTGCTCCAACTTGTCCTTTGCATTTCTCTTTGTTTTCAAAATGTTGCTTCTTTTTGCAATTCATTCCTGAAAACCAACAATTTTTTTCCAGAGACGTCCAACAAACTTTCCGACAATAAGGACACGTTCGTTATCAAGGGAATCTTCAAATTTTCCGGAGAAGACGACAAAACCGAATACAGTTATATCAAGAATCACAGAGGAATTGAGTGGTATGTTATCAAAAAAATTGTATTTCCTGACATTGAACTTTATTTCAGGAGACTGTCTGCTCTTGTGTTCGACGATACTGTATATGTCAATCTCGAATGTTTGAACATGGAGAAAAAGAGGATTAGTATGCTTGAATTGAGCCATGAGACACTGACTGGATTCAAATTTTCTGATTTGAATGGAGTTGACGAGATAGATCAAGACTGCAACGAAACTCGTGTTGCTGTTGTTTATCTCTACGAGGACGAGGGTTGCTTGATTGATGAGGCGTTGGTCGTGGAGTGCAAAGTGGAAATCAAACACATATTTTGGAATCAGCCAATGTTGAAAGGCTTTTGGAAAGACGAATCCACCGATGTCGTGCTAGTTGTGAAGGGCGAGAAGTTTCACGTCTCCAAAATGGTAAGGCATCCGATCAGACAGATAAACCAGAACATTTTTCAGTTGCTCGCTGGTCATTCTCCCTTTTTCAAAAATCTATTTTATGAACATCCGGAAGCTTCAAAGCTTTCCGAGTTAGAGCTTGAGAACGCCACTGTTTATTACTTCCAAAAATATATGGAACTGATATATGGAAAGGAATCAATAAATGGCAAGTTGAACAATCTTTTTAAAAGTTTTCTGTTCGGTTTTTATTTTCAGATGGCAATGTCATCGGAGTTCTTCGGTTGGCTCACTCCTCCAAGTCGAGTATAGAAATTTGCAAATGCGAGGAATTTCTAATCGAAAAGTCTAAGAAAAGTGTGGAGACAAAGTTTAGACTGGCGATGAGTTACAAATTAGATAGGCTGATGTGGCGCGTCATGAATGAAATAAAGAATGCCGAAGAATTCCTCTCCATTCTTCCGAGAGACAAATATGAATATTCTACGGAATACTCGATCAATATGCTGCTCAAACTCATTTCACTTGTCGAATAGTGTGGTTAAGAAGTTTTTTTGAAGAATCGGTTTTGTAAGCTAATAAAATTTGAATCATTTTTTTTATCACATAATAATAAAACATTTCAATATAACATTAAGGAAAAAAGGCTGTATTGCAGATCGAGGCTACCAAAAAAGACAGTCAAAGGATCTAAAAAATTTAAGAAACAATCTAGTGTTTTTCAGGGTTATGACGCTTTCCGAAATCTCCGTCGACTCGAATTCTGCACCGCTTTTTGTCTAGCTTTCCTTTTTTTTTCAAATCGTCTAAACCAAGCCTGTGAATGCTCTACCCAAATAAATTTCCACGTTTTGGTTTGTGCAATTTGGTGCATTGGTCGCAGACACCTCGGCAGCAGCCCGCATCTTTTGGTCGGACGTTGGTCAACTTTTGGTCGGAGCTTAGTCGTATGGTGACATAGATTTTGTCGGTATACGACGAAGATCCGACCAAAGTCCGACCAGGTAGCGTCTTGAACCTGGCGTTCCTCCTTCCCCTCTTCGCTTTCTTGTCAAAAATCGATAAAACATCGTTCATGAGAAGTTTATTTGAAAGAAAACTGAGCTTACAATGAAAGGAAAAATGAACAAAACGTATATACATCGAATACAGAGAAAATTCACTGAATTATTATCGATGTTGTCGTTGACTTTGGTGAGCTGCTTGTCGAATCCACTGATATCCTTATGAAGCTTCAGTGCTTTCCAGCTTTTCGATACTCCAACACGGTTTTCACCTTAAAATCAGTTCATTAAAAGTTATAATTCTTTTGATAAACTTACTTTCTTAAAGTTAGTTTCCTGTGTGATACTCGTAGAAGTTGCGAAGAGGCCGTATATCTTGCTAGAAAAATAAAGACTTTTAATTGAAAAAAATATATTGAAAAATACCTTTTGGGGCATGAAGAGAAAACTGTGTGGAAGGCTGGTGCTTCAGGCGCCTTCCTGTTTCATCCTTATATCAAGATCTCGTACTTGTATATGATAAGGTTTATTATAGTTGAGTAAATAATGAATGAATAAGTAATAAGGGTTAATGGGTAATGGTTAAGATAAGAGTCTGTCCTTAGTCGGTCTACATGACTAAGGCGGATCCAGCTAGACTGAAGAAGACGGGCACCACACCCAACTCCTGGGAGCCAGTGGGCGGAGCTAGTCTCCTCCGTCCTCCTTCTAGTGAGAATGACGCGAGCCGAGAGAGCGTGTAAAAGGAGAGACCAGGCTCTATATTAGAGGATGGTCCTGTCCGTTCACATCCCCCCCGGTTAGAAAAATTGGTGGCGTCCTCGTCACCCTAAGGAGGAGACGAATACATAAAAAAAACTTATTCGGGGTTTTATAACACAATATAACTAACTTGGGTTTGGTAAGTATTACAACATGAACGGACAAGATTATTAATTCAAAGTGAAACTAAATTAATTATCAATGTCATTATTTCTTCCTGTGTGATGTATTGCGAATTCTACCAACTGTAGATGTAATTGGTGAAGCGGTTATGCATGAACCAAGTCAACGTGTCTGGGTGTAGATTCCACTTTTGACTTCACTGATTTTTCCTGAAATATGGTTCTGCATTCTTTTCGATTCAGTTGGCCGTTTGAATGAAACGTTCAAACGATGAAACTCGAATAGCTTCCCACAGCTGGGTTTTCATGTTATGAAGAATCATTTTCCAACACATCACATTTTCTGAGGGCAATTATACTAATCCATTTCTTCCAGTTTGGTTGTGTTTTCGTGAAAGATTCGGGCGAATCAACATTGCAATCGTTTCCAATGACCTTGCTGAAGCATTGCTCTCTGTTGTTATCTTTGTTAGTTGACTGGAAATTCAAAGAATTATAGAACTGTTTGGTGTTTGCATTTCAGCCTAATTTTGAACATATTAGCATAATTGAACTGATTTCTTCCTCTCAGAAAAGTTATAATTATTTAGATTGAACGACAAATCTCATGCACTACTTCTTTCCATTCATTTCTCATTATCTCAATGCATAGTTTCTATGGAGTTTTTATCACTCCATGATGAAATTTCTTTCCAGTGAAAAGATACATGAGAGATCATACAGTTATCCTTAATTTTTGTGAAGAAAATAGTGTGTGTCCTCCTACAGTATCTCTTTAGAATTTCGAGGAATGAGAAAAAAAAATAAATTTCAGTATCTCTAAATATTGCGAATTCGATACTTGTAATTTCCTACGCATAATCTGTTCTTGTGTATTCTCATTAAAACACCAATGATTGACTGATGTTTAATCAATTGATATATGGTGGAGTCATTCACTGATCTCTTAGTCTCAGAACTTTCTCCTATGTACCCTTTTCATTTGGGTTAATTACTCCCAAACCATTTGGTACTTGCATTAGGTGCTGACTGACACTGTGAATTCTGCAGAGCTTCCAGGTTGTCATCTAGTGGGTATCTTAATGTCACCAATGCTTGAGGTGAACGTTCCTTACCTTTTCCGAAGGTAACAGTTCCTAATATGGAATAAAACTCAGAGAGATAAGAAGATCTTCATTATATTTGATTGGCTTTCTCCTAGTTGATTAAGTGAATACTTTTCCAAAAAACAAATTGTTTCCAATTTTTAAAGCATTTTTCCATGTTTTCCTATGAGTTATCTTAGTTATAAAAGATATCATGGCTTTTCTTCCAATATAGAATTTTTTCTCATTTTCGTTCTCCTACTTTTTGTCAACAGTTTACTAGTTTGATCTAGGCGTTCATGATTTCATAATCATTGGTTGACTTATTCCAATTTTCCTCGACCTAATTCGTACTAATTTTGACTTCCTCGCATATGAAAGGGGAACATAGAAGCACTTTTCCTTTTTCCAAAGGTATATGGGGTAAGGACCAGATAGTCCTATTGACAATTTCTGAAGGATCCCTTTCCGGTCTCCCCATGGGCCGTTGGGACTTTTAACTTTCTCAGCAGTAGTTCTTGGTCTTGTCGGACCTAATCCCTTATGTGCATCTTCTGCTAATGCATGTCTGCTTCTCTTCAAGGCTTCTATTCTCTAGTCGCGTTTTCGTGCCTCGCAACATTTCTATCCCTTTCTTTGTGTGACACTCAAAAATATGGAGTATGCACTGCTACATCATTCTTTTCCGCAATAACGGGAATAACAAGGAAGTTGTTTTCTGAATGAAGATATTAGAAAACTTGAATGATTGACCATGGACCATGAAATATGAGTAAAATATCTTAAATTCTTATCGGACCTAGATCAAAATTCACTCGAAAATCGTGAAGAGTTTTGGTTGACAAGGCTTAGTAAAACTATTGGCATATTCGTAGATATTTATATATGGCTTTGCTCTGGTTAGAATAGAATAATGGCTAGCTTTTGGTTCCCTATGATACTCCTTCATTACTCCTTTTGGTAGTATCCTTCAATCAGGAGTTTGAGTTGTAATCGACATAAGGAACATGGTTATGAGCTTTTCGATAGATATAGTTCGTCTGAGTGTATTGGTGGCCTGGTGACTAACATATGGTGTGATTTCGTTTACCCTTTTGTGATGAATAGAAGCTTTAGATGACTGTTGCGCTTGTTATATCGGTTCCTTATTCAATCACATACCCGACATTTTTGGTGAACTCTTCATAGAATTTAATCTTTTTGATGTTGGATAAAAGGGTTTTTTCCTCTCCAAAATTTACGACTTCTTCTCGATTGATTCTTGGCATATACAGACCTATTCCTAGATCTTTGTCTGCCGGAATAAGATGGAGGAGGATGTACATATGTTTTCCCTCTATTTGAAAGAGATGGGCCACAATCATTCCAAGAACCAGGTGGTCTACCGCGTCTACTTTCCGGTGGATGGTAGAAGCTTGGTTGGTAACCCGCTCCATAATTATGGAAATGGTAAAATTGGAATAAATGACGATGCTCACAATTAACCGGATTTTCAGAACCTGAACTCTTTAGCTGACTGAACGACTCGACTAAGCTGTTAACCAAACAATCACTGCTCGGTTCTTTTGGTAACTCTAACCTTTCTGCTACCTGAACAGCTTCTTGGAACGTACTGATATTCGATTCTAGTAACTTTTGGTTTATATGCTCATTGGCCTGTATTATGAAATGATGTTTCAACAGGACATCGCGACTTTCCTTAGGAGCATCCCAGTATGCTTGTTCTCCTATACATTTCACACATCTGGCAAAGTCAGCTACCGACATGTTGTCTTGTCGCAGAGTTACTATGTCATCTAGCGCTAAAGAATGATCCTCGGGAAGTTCAAATGACTTCAGTAGGTTGTCCACTAATTTATCCCAAGTTTCCTTTTGACCTAGCGACAATTCATTATACCGGTGTCTAGCCGTTCCTTCAAGAAACAAAGGCATAATTTTTCTTCCGATTTCTGTTGAGATATCTAGACTGTCAAGTGTCTCCTCAAATCTAACCAACCAACACTCCAATTTGGCGGAGCTTCCATGACTGAACTTCGACACATGTAACTTCTTGGAATCAACCTCATTTAGGGTGCCTACCGCTCTAGGTGATTCGATCGTCGGGTCTTTTCCAAAATTTTCTATCCCTTCCTCATCTTTCAGATCACTAACCAAGGGTACCATTCCTTTCATTTCTTTGACGAATTCATCTAATGATGGTACAGGGATCAGCTCCTGATCCGGTGATCTATCTTGGAGTAAACTAGACTGAGCATCTGGTTTTGTCTCATTTGGATCGTTGGATACTTCAGAATTCATAGTATCATGCCAAATTTCACTGTCTTTAATATTCTCCATCCTTTTTGGTAGAACTCCTATCGACGGGTAACAGTGAATGGCTCGGTCTCTGTCTGTATTATTCGATAGCCAGTATTCACTTATACTCCACAATTAAAGAGAATTATGACGATGAGCGATTTTGTAGCCAACTATTGTTCCAGTTGTTCTTAGTTGGATGAGGGCTAGATATTTTCTTATATCCAAGAAGTTTTGAAGGACACTGAACGATTGATGGAACTCTAGTTGCTTCAGTGTGATTCCGACAGCCTAATTCAATTCTCACTTATCAATAACTGATGATGAAATACGGACTCGTTATTTATCGGAAGAAGAGAAACGAAAGAAAACAATTCCTAGATGGGTGTGACAGCTAAAAAGTTATGATGGACTTGGTTTCGAAAAGATAGTCTAATAAAAACTTTTGAAACTTTTGTACACTCACAATGATGTTGGCTTCTGATTTTTGGTTTTTTTTTCCTCAGGTGGCAGCTGGGTTTGCACGATACTTTCAAGCACTTTACGGGGTGGTTCGGTACTCAACAAAGTCTGAAAACAATTCGTAGTGAATGTTCTTCTCAAAACAAGAAACAAGAGAATTTCCAAGGAAAAGACAAAAAAAGAAAATGTTATACTGGATGTTTCAACATCCCTGCATTTCCATCTTCTATTTTTTTTCCTTTTCCTCTTGCTCTTTCGTGAATACCGTAGTCACGTTATGGGAGGAGCCTTGAAAGACGTGACGAATTTCTCTTTTTTTTTTCTTCGAGAAAGCTCTTTGTGTGACGTCGCCCTCCCTCGGGTTTCTGCTCCTCTTCCTTCCAAGCAGTGTTTCTCCGGAAGGGGGTTTACTTCCCTCGTGCAACATTAATCTTCTCTTTTTTTTTTTTTCTCAATGCATGTAACGTGACAAACCGAATAATCCCTCGGAGTTTGGTCTTTTCGCTTGAGAAGACATTTTGGGACCCCGCATTTGATCTATGAGTTACAGTAGTCCTTCCCTTCAACAACACTCATCTCATACACGTATTTCGTGTTATCTATGTACTCCGGTCACTCCTCCAGAGTATCCCTTCCTAGTAACTTTCCTTGATTACGCAGTGAACAATAATTGTCCAACGTATCTTTGTAATGCACCTTCAAATCGTGATTTGACGATACATTCTTTGGAGTCTCAGGGAACATCAAGTTTGCTATGACATCGGGCTGAGAAACCAGGAAGCAAATTACCAAATTGCTTCAGAATCTGCCATTGGGTTATTGGTATCCCATCTTATAGGGAGCAGATTCTCGAACCGACATGGGAAAAAATAAAACACAATTAACTTCCAATTAAACAAAACACCGATCGGAATTAAATACCATGGATATAAACGCATTTATACACTCAAGTGTATCTGATGGCCATTTCAGAGTATCACTTCATGGTGAGCCAGGGAATTATTCAGGTTTTGGCTTATGAACCATCAACGTGAAAATAATTACTACAGGTTACTTGAATACGTCCTTATTTCGACCTGCCTGGACGTTCCCAATCTGTACAGGAGAGAATCATGAGACAGAGTTCAATATCTAACGACAATGTTGTTCTCGCAGCTTTCACCGGTAACACCATCGTTGGGACGAAATTGACTCTCTCACTACTTTTTATTGACAGATGATGTCGTTCGCATTATATAGTTCATAAAACTATAATTCATTTAAAATCTTTTCACGAAATATATTTCTTACAGAAAGTATCTGTCTTACACAGAAGTACATTTCTGGCAGAAAAGTTTCTGTCTTACATAGAAATATATTTGTTACCAGGGGTTAAGAGACTCAAGGCACATGAGTCAAGGGAAGATGGAGATTTTTAGAATCTAAACTTTCAATCTGATGTCGACCTACTGACCCAAGGTTGGTGGGCATCAGCAGACTACTTCTACTTTCCTTCGTTAAGCTAACAGTAAAGTAGTAATTTACAATGGCATCTTGATAAACTCATTAGTATTTTTATCAAAACTGAATGAGAACCATTATTCAGTAGTACCTAGATTCTATTATGTTGTGAATAGGGGATGAAGCTGCAGGTGGTCAAATAAGTTTGCTCTCTTCCAAGAATCCGGTTCGCTTGTTGGATTTTCTTGGCATCATCTTCCGCTCTGAACAAAAGATGACGGTTTTCCCACCAAGACCGATGGTCCATATCTTCTATTAGAAGTTATTCTAGTCAGAAATTTTTCTGAATGGGTTCCTAGGCGACTTTCCAGAAATTTCTTTCCTTTCCTAACTACTAATGCAATTGAGTTAATTCTTTGAACTCGGGATTATTAAGCCACTCGAAAAATCTTAGCCATTTACAGCGCTGTCACATTTGAAACTTTGAAAACTAGCTCATCAATGATCGTGAATGATATAGAAAAAAAATGTTTTCATCGATTAAGGAGATGCTAATCAAGAGAAATACTGAGTTGATATTATATGAACAGATTGTTTTGATGAAAGAGAGAAATGAAGAAATGATAGTTTTTGAGATTGTAATTAATCATGGAAGAAGAGTGATCTTACTGAGAATTTCTAACTGAAGTTTTTGTCGTCAATCTTACCCAAATTGATATATCCTCACTACAATTCCTTATCCCTAATCTTCTGTCCTGATTACCGAAGCAACAGAAGTAGGACAAAGTCACTATCTTTGATTATAAGGGAATTTAGTTCTAATTCGCGTACCTGAGCCTTCTTGAGAGAAGACTTACTAGAACCTTTCCTATGTAGCGTTGATGTAAAATTGGCATCCATACCACTCCGAATCCTCAATTCAGACAATCCGAACAGGTAAGCAGGTTCCAAAACGCTCCTGATGCAGTTGGTGTTGAGTGATCCAAATTCCATTTAACGGGAACATCCTCCAAACTGACAAATAGGACTCCAAAGCGACTCAAAACAGCAAGACAAAGATCGGCATTCCATGACTTCCGAAATATTGGAAAGGGTTCGGTACGAGTGTTTCAGATAGAATGAAACACGGCAAGGTGGGACCTCCATGTGGAAGGCTGGTGCTTCAGGCGCCTTCCTGTTTCATCCTTATATCAAGATCTCGTACTTGTATATGATAAGGTTTATTATAGTTGAGTAAATAATGAATGAATAAGTAATAAGGGTTAATGGGTAATGGTTAAGATAAGAGTCTGTCCTTAGTCGGTCTACATGACTAAGGCGGATCCAGCTAGACTGAAGAAGACGGGCACCACACCCAACTCCTGGGAGCCAGTGGGCGGAGCTAGTCTCCTCCGTCCTCCTTCTAGTGAGAATGACGCGAGCCGAGAGAGCGTGTAAAAGGAGAGACCAGGCTCTATATTAGAGGATGGTCCTGTCCGTTCACAACTGATTTCGTCGAAATTTCCCAGTTCGGTTCAGGAAGCTTAGTTATTGCTCCTGAAAGTTCTTTCTTGAAGATAGGCCAAAACAACGATTTCAAAACAACAACGTAAGAGAAAAATGGAAAACTCTGAAAAATTATACGAAACAAAGTTGAAAAGAAACCGCTCCGCGCGACACGCACCGCGTCTAACTCGTGTCCAGAATCCGGCCAAACTCTGACCAAAAGTTTGAAACACCCCAACTTCCGACCAAAATGCGCCAATAGTACGGCCGAAGTCTGACGAGTCTCCCAATTCTATTAAGTCGTTCAACTATCTCTGCTTCTTCCGACCAAAAGCTGGCCAACTCCTGACCAAAAGCCGACACCCCTTAACTTCCGACTTGAAACTGACCAAAGACCGACCAAAAGGTGTAAAATACCCCAACTTCCGACCAAAAGATGCGGGCTACTGCCGAGACCGTCACGTCAAAATGCACACTAATGACGTGGCTTTCTGTTTGCCATTTTTTTTTCTATTTTTATGTTAGGTTGGCAAAGTTTTTGTGCATTCCTGGTTTATCTCCTATTTGAAAGCTATCGAGACTTTTGACGAAAGGTCAACAAAATAAAATAATGTGTCTCGACACCTGATAACAACAATCAATCCATTTGGTCATCCCTACTCTATAAGCACTGTGTTTTTGTTTCAAGCCTATTTTAGGAGTTGTTACTTGTAAAACAAATTTTCTTTTCTAAATGGAAATTTTTTGTTAGAACTTTATAGGTGTTGTTTACGACAAGGTTCTGCAAGAAATCGAAAATAAATATTATATCTTTCAGTTCAAAAATTTTGAATTTTCAAGCAGAGAAGTTTTCCGATGAAAATGGAACATTGTTATTACAAAGCTGCTGTTGAATGAGGAACAAAACCATTTCAGTCGGAAAATGTTGCATATACTATGGACTACCTATACCACAAATGAGAATTTCCCGGCCAAACTAGAAAGGAGGAAAAAAATTTTCAGAGGAAAATCATGCACAGAAACTTTCCGGCCAACCTAACAGGTATACGAGGAAAAAGATAGAATCTATGCTACTTTCAATAAAATTTTTATCAGGAATTCAAAATGAACATTGACAAAGAAGGGATTTGCTTTCCACTAGAAGCTCAGCGCATTTTTTTCAAAGGAATCTTTATTCAGTATTCAAAATAAAGATCGAAAAAGGAGTGGCTTCGACTTGATGACTTTTCTTTTATTGATTCATTAGCATTATTCCTGGACGTTTCCAAAGTGGAAATATCTCCGAACGACCATTTTCCGGATTGATGAAACGATACGAGTGATAGTGACGAACCAAATCAGAAAGACGACGGAACTGAAAAATTTACTTTATTGGTTGAAATATCTCTTGAAATCATACCAATTGAGTGTTCTGTTTGTTGATAATCACCGTCCACCACAAGCTATTGTTCTCGTTAAGCACTTGTTCAACACGGAAGTTGAAGACCTAGAAACCTCTATTAAAAGAGCATGGATACGTTGGCAAACCTGATCCTCACTATTACGGTAGCAAATGAATAATGGAATATCGATAGCAACTCCAGATGGTTCTTTTGCAATGCGATAGTACAAAATGAAATCACTTTGACGAACCAAATTAGATGCCTCCTTCTTATTCAGAACTCCCTTATAATGTTCCTCCAGATTCGGTTCAACAATTGCAGCGGCAATATTCAAATTGGTTGGAAGAGGACGAGAATCAGATCCAAGAGTTAGAAGATGGCTATCACTTGAACGAGATGCCATATTGACAGTCGGTGACGTCACAGAACCAGAAGATGCAGTAGAAAGCGACGAGGAGAGAGTGAATGCTGGTTCTCCACGTGTCGAGTTTTGGCGTGAGCTCAAATTGTCGTAGCAGGTACTCGAGAAGGCATTGGAGGCTTGACGAGAAGCTTGACGAGAAGGGCCACTGAAAACAGATACTCAGAAAATTATCATAATTTCATCTGAAAACTTACCAGCTCAGAATATTCGGAACGCCTCTTCCTCCTCCTTCATTGATGCAGTTCTTCTTATATTCGATCCGTCCACTCGGTCTCATTTGATTGTTTTGCCAACTCAGCTTTTGGAGACTGTTTTCCACCGGTGATGATATTGGGAACTGAATTTTGTTTTTGATTGATCGATAATCTTCACGTGGCTTTTTTTGGGGGTGGGAAAGGTCAAAGATGGACGGGGGATGATAAGAGAGAAAGTTCACGGAGAGAAAGAAAACATTATTTTATAAACACGTCATTCAAATTCTTTTTGAAAAAAGATAAAATAAGAGCGAAATCGAACTGGGATTTGACTTTTTTGAGAACTGGGATTTATGGGAAACTGAAAAAATGGTCTGAATGGTTGGTTCTCCAAAGATTTTGCTTTTTGAGCAGATTTTATTGGACGTATTTTTATCAAGCCAAATCTGATAAGAAGTTCAGGGGAGGCATCTTCGTAACGGGATTATTTTATAATCAAAGTTATTGGACTGTTTTTTTTTAAATCAATAGATAAACTCAAAATGATACGTTTTCAGTATATGGTTCCCACTGATCGTAACTGGCAAAGCTGGACTTACGGAGAACTATCGTCAACTTTTGGGCAATTCTTAAAAGTGATATGGTAAGTACTGGCTAAATCGGAACTGTCTGAGCGTGTCCTTTCGAATCTTTTTCCAAGATTTTCAGGGCAGTTTCTAAGGTCCAGAGTTCTGATTTTTCCCTAGAAACCTACTGATTCGAACACAATCCTGACTCAGACTAGCTCTAATCTCATTTCTAGAATTGTTTGTTCATAATAAACTCTATTTCTTCTTCCCTTTTCAAATTTATTTTCAACTTTAGCTTTCAGTGAATCGTTATAAAATTGGAAAAGGAATATAAATCAAATGTGAAGTTACAAGGGTTCGGTTCTCTTTCTGAACCTTCAAAGGTTGTTTTTCTGTTGGATTCCAATCAAAGACTAATCCAGAAAAGACATGTATTATAAGAAAAAAACATTTAAAAACAATACAAAAAGATTCAAAAGAAAGGAGTCTAATAATCCTCCTCCTCTTCCTCGGCAGCATCAAGCTCTTGTTGGATTTCGTAGTCCATCTTCTTGATGATTTTCTCGTACAAGGCGGGTGGTGGTGGGACTCCTGGGAAGCAGGGGAAGGCGATCTTCTGAAAAATTCAAAAATTTTACATCATCTGGGTCATCTGAATCTGACGTTTTCATAGACTTGACGACGCTCCTTGAAGTTTCTTCTGTCGATTTGTCTGTCATATTTCGAAGCGACTTGGACCTTTGGCTGAAAATTTTTGTTTTTTAGATTTGCTACTTATTTTTTTTGTTTTCAGAATCTAAAAAACAAAAAATAAGAGAAAAAAAGTAACTTACTGGATGTCTACCTCCGGTGTCGTCACCGCTGGATTGTCCGTTCTTGGCGTTGTTGGCGCGAGCCACTTGACGAGATCTCTCGTTCAATTCTTTCAACTGAAAATGTCCAATAAAAATTGCAGCTTTATACAATCCAAACAAACTAAACCCATTTCTAACACTCACATCATATTCCTGTCTCTCGTGTCTCTTCTCCAAATCATACTTCTGTGCCTCCAACTTGCAGATACGTTGATGGAGCTCCTTGATCTTGGCCTTCATATCATTTGGAAGGATGGTTGAAGCCTCGGCAATGTTCTTACGGATTCCTTGCATGAAGATGGATTTGGCCTCTTCTTGTTGTTCTTTGGTCATTCCCATTTCTTGTTTAGCCTGGACAATGTTTCCGAAACGGTCTCCGACTCCGGCGGATTCTTCCTTCTTGTTGATGACGAAGTTTCTGAAAAGAAGAGGGGTTTCAATAAAGTTTAGGGTTCAGGAATTGATTGTTAAGGTCTGATAAGCGCTATAGGATGATAGTGATTTTGATCAATGTTTTCAGTATTCAAATAAATTGATTAGCAGACTTTCAGAAGCTGAGGTTTTGATCTTTTCCAGGTTCGAATCGACTGATGGCTTAAGCTAGCCTTATCAAAACATGATAATACTTATCTAATCAGCCCAAAACTGGAATAAAATTTGAAAACTTCAGCTAGACTAGCTAAAGCTTATATTTCCAGACTAATTTTCTTGGACCAGCTTAGGTTCGAAAATCTAAAATGACCCAAGATCAGACTCTTCGACTAGCCCAATTTTAGACCAGCTTAAACTCAGAATCTCAGACGGATTCAAGCTGAGAATATCAAAAAAATGTTCTCAATCTATCTTAAAGCTCTCGATTTCTTCATTTTTCAGCCTAACAGTCATCCATTTTTCCCCTCATCTCACCTTCCTCCCTGTTGTCCAGCGGCAAAACCTCCTCCCATCATCTGAGCCTTCTTCAGCTTTTCCTCCTCCTTCTTTCTCTTCTCCTCCTCAGCACGAGCACGACGATCTTGCTCTTCCTTCTGTCTTCTCTCTTCATCCTGACGCTTACGTTCAGCAGCTTCACGTTCCTCTTGCTCTCTAGCAAGACGACGTTGCTCTTGCTTCTCCTTGAGCTTCTTCAATTCTTCCTCTTCCTTTTCACGCTCGGAACGACGGATCTTCTCGTAATCGTCCAATTTGGCTTGCTCGTCATTCTCGTGACGCTTCTTGGCGGCCAACATGGCTTTTTCGGCTTCATTGAGATTTTCTCCGCTGGAAATTGATTGTGTGAAAAAGAGGAAATCAAAGGGGAGTGATGGTGATGATTTGTTAAAATTTTGATTATGCTTCAAAGCTTCGAAGAAGAAGGAAAGTGCTGTGCAAATATTGAAAAGAGTGTGTAAGATGAAGAGACGCAGACCTTTTCACATTTATGTGACCATGGAGGTCTCGGAAAATCAAAATTTTCTATTAATATTAATTCTTCTAATAGTTTTCAGATAGGAAAGAAGAGAAAAAAAGAAGTACTCGAAAGTGACAGGAGCGTGCGATGCAGCAGCCGGGGTAGCTGGACCACCGGTTGCCGTTGTGTCGACAGAAGCACGTTTGAACCTCTCTTCTTCGGCTTCCTCAGCTTCAGCTTCTTCCTCGGCTTCGGCCTCTTCGACCTCTTCGACTTCCTCCTCCTCTACCTCCTCGTCTTCGTACTCGGAGCTGAAAATGGGTATTGTTAAGTTGAAAGGAGGTGTGTTTTTCAAGATTTTTTTTACACGAACTTTTGATCTTATAGTATCATCTGGTTCTTATTCTATTCATTTTTTTTGAATTCAATTTTTTTTCTCAAAAAAATGCTCCTGTATTAGGGGTATGAAATCAGATTCTTTGAAATTAACGACAGGCTTTCTAGATTTTTTCTTTCTAGATTTTTTCTGTGAAGCTGGGAATTAAGCTCGGGAGTGCCCTTATGTTAGAGGTGTCAATTAGAAACTCTTGAAACTAAAAAAAAAGGCCCTAGACGTCTATGCGATCGGGGACTTTAAGGCTTTAGAACTTGAAATTTAAAAAAAACCTTTGAAAAACTGTTTTTTAAACTCATTTTAAAAATTGAAAAAAAAACTTACTATTCCTCGTCAGACATGATTCCTGATGGGTTATTTGGATATTTACCCCTGAAACCGGAAAATATAAGGAACAAAGAAAACTTGAAACAATTGAACAGAGAATTTGAACAAAATTAAGAATTTGGAAAGTGAAAGTTGCACGGAAAAGAAAAATCTCAAAAAAGTAAAGCAAAAAAGTAAAACAACGAAGTGAGCACACACAGAGAGAGCAAGGGATAAAAGTGTTACATACACAGTGTCTCTCTTGAAGTTTGTCCTACCCTTATCCCTCCTTTTCTCTTCAATGAATTCCAACAAGTGGTAGTTAGAAGAGAAGGAGGGGACTTCTTGAGGTTTTTGTTGCGGCAGGGTGGGCGTACAGTGTGTATATACTCGCTTTTTACCCGAGCCACACACAAAAATATCATGAAAATGGAGGAGAGGGACGTCTTATGAATATCCTGGCAAATCGCGCGCTGCGCGGAGGAAATAAGGGGAAAGCTCTTGAGAGATACTTGTGTCTACAACCATGTCGAGCCATTGATCGCTGATGTGTGTAAGGGGAGAGAAAAGGGGAAAATGATGGAAATGAGTAGGTTGAAACTGTATGACTAATCGGGGAAAAATTGGAGTATCTTGAATTTTTCTTGGAAAATTTCTTGGAGAATTTGTAAGTGAAAAAAACATTAGATCTACAAAAACACAGTTGTTTTTTTAACGGCATCTAACCAAACCAAATAAAATAATTGCTGGATGAAATGAATGAAGTTCCGCGTTTTATTCTTTGGGCGTCTGGAGATCAAAGTATTTCCAATGTAGTGTCATATAACTCAGGGTTTCTCTGTTTCATTCGTCTGAAGACTACATTAGCAGGTGTGATAAAATAATAACCGGTAACTTTTATGAAAAAATTTTTCTAGTTTTCATATTGAGCTTGAAATCAAAAAGTAATTTGAGAAATTATATTTGAATGTGGTTCTCTGGTAAATGCCGAAAAAGTTGCAATTGGATAAATGCTCCACACACAAAAAATTGAATTTGAAACAATTTGAAAACTTCACTAATAAAAATGCAATCATTTTCTGTACTACTTGAGTGAATTGGAAGGGAGAAAATTTAAAAAAAAAAAGAAGCGAAATTCAGGGAAAATTGGAACAAATAAGAATGGAGCAATTGAAGTAGACTATTTTCATACTATTTTTTTTTGCATTTCTGGTATTTTTGTATTAGCGTTCCAGCAAATAAATAGCCCGTTAACCACAAAAATAAACAGCTTTTCAGGTTTCTAGCTATCCAGGTAATTCCAGATGTTCTCCACAAAAAAGCTGTAGAGCTTTTTTGCCACAAAAATCCTCTGTTGAATCCTTTTTTTGAGCTTTTATTTCATCGATTAGCTAAAACAAAAGTTGACGTAAAAACAATTTTCCTCCGACCTTTCCCCTCAAAACAGTATTATTGTTCCCCGCCAAAACTATTTTCCCCGTGACACCCTATCCACTTTTTGTAAATCTTATCAATGAAATCTAAACCAGGGCAGATGTGACGTGGCGATAAGAAGGCACTATATAAGGAGCTCTGTTTCAGTAGAATCTTCAATCGAGTTTCTCAAAAACTCCTTCAACAACCCAACAATGGCTCAATCCGTCCCACCAGGAGACATCCAGACCCAACCGGGTACCAAGATTGTCTTCAATGCCCCATACGACGACAAGCACACTTATCACATCAAAGTGATCAACTCGTCGGCTCGTCGTATTGGGTATGGAATCAAGACCACCAACATGAAGCGCCTTGGCGTCGATCCACCATGCGGAGTCCTCGATCCAAAGGAAGCTGTGCTCCTCGCCGTCTCTTGCGATGCCTTCGCCTTCGGACAGGAGGTATGTTTTAGGATTCTGAAATGGATTCTTCAATTAATTTCTATACTTTACAGGACACCAATAACGACCGTATCACTGTCGAATGGACCAACACTCCAGATGGTGCTGCCAAGCAGTTCCGTCGTGAATGGTTCCAGGGAGACGGTATGGTTCGTCGCAAGAACTTGCCGATCGAATACAATCCATAGGATTCCGGCGGACCTGGAAAATGAAAAAGAAATTGATATGGGTTATCTTACTTCTTCGTAATGAAGGTTTTTTGTAAATTACTTGTTTTGTTTTCATGCATCAGAAAAAAGGATTTGAGGAGATTTTATCGGTCTGCGCTTGTTTTTTCGAAGTCTTCTCGGCTTTATTTTGTGGCTTTCTGTAAAAACTCCAAGTTCCTCCGTCGAAAATTGATTTTTTGAAATCATCTGGATGGCCTACGCCGTCTTCGTTGAGTCTTCGCCTCCTTCTGAAAGACTTTCTGAGAAAAATCTCAAAAAAGTGCTCTTTCTGAAATAAAAGCTAGCTTTCGAAATGCCTTCAAATATCACTTGAATGCAGAAATTGTCCATAATTCTTTGGTTTTCAATGTTCTCCTCGTCTAACAACTTTCTCCAAATGCGTCATTTCTCCTAGAACTCAATTCGCCACGCCCCTTTTCAAGGGGAGGGGGTATTTTTGTAGTACTGGAACAAAAGGCCCGCGTGAAATTTAAAATATTTATCGGATTTTATATTATTGGGGACACGCGAAGGATGACCTTCGTTTTCTGTTCTTTCTTTCGCCGCATTCATTACTGGATTTGAAAACGACATGGAAGGGTGCTAGTAAAAATTTTCCCGGGAAAACCACGCGCACTGGATAGAATTGTATCATGAGCGGAGCTTGCTGATGCCGTGTAGTAAGCATAGTGCCAGGGAAAAGGGGACACCTTCAAACAGGGTTCCCGGGAGCTTTTCGAATCTCAGACTTAGGCAAGCGGTGCGCACCATTCCTAGTGGGTGAGATAGCTCTCATTAATTTTGAACAGTTCTCAACATCCCATCGAAAACTTGGGGAAATTATTTCAAGAAATCAAAATGAAACCAATTTTGAACCGAAGGTTATTCACGACGTGTCGCCCCGGAAAAAACTATTTGAAAATACTTTTTTCCACGCGGGCCTTTTGTTCCCGTACTCGGGAAATATTGGCGGGGCTTTTCAAGCTACTTTTTGATTTTAAAAACAACCTGGAGACTAGAGAATATTGCTAACAAGAAAACAGCAATTAGCTTTTTTTTCGCACCTAACAATTTGTCTCGACTCGATTTGATATAAAAGCAGATTAGCTTAATCACATTCACAACATGGATATTCCTGTTGAGATTCTATTTGCTGAATATTTCAAAAACTTAACTGGATTCACTCGAACATTTGTTATTACCTACACCAAAATCATATATTTTGGGGCTTCCCACATCGATTTGATAAGATTTCCATTAGAAACAATTGGTGTTTTTTTGAATCTATTTCATATTTTTATTCTTTCAAGACCATCAATGAGAACATCGAGTGTGAATGTTTGGCTGATGGCAATCGCTGTATGTGATGTGATTTGCTTGACTTATATTGGAAAAATGGATTTCGAGGCTTTGTTTATCGAAGAAAAAGAGTACAACGAGTGGTAAGTAGTCGTAAAAGCTTGTTGAGACAAGTGTAAAATTCTATATTCTATAATCCAGGTGGTCTTACATTTAGCTTTGAATCAAAGTTATTTTTGTTATGAGGAAGTATATTGAGAAAATGTTTACATTTTTCGTTTTTCGTAAAGAAATAACTCGAAAATCACATTGAAAAGCACAAATCGCGGCCAGAATAGCAAGTCACGGACTGAAGACCGCGGCATCCGACAGCACGGTGTTTTTTTGAAAACATTTTTTCTTCTTTTTTCTTTTGATTCATTCTCGGCCACACGTGTGCGGCCACCAGTCCCAGAACTTGCGATTTTTTGAAATTTGAAAGGTTCGAAGCGATTTTCGAGTAGCTTCTTTTTCAAAAACGGAATTTTCTTGGGGAAAAAAAGAAATTAAAATAGTAATTGGGACTTCGGTCCTGCTCTACATTAAAAACAATAGTAGAAAAAAATGAAGAAATTTTCAGCGATCCACCGGAAACATATTTCCACAGAGTTTATGAAAACGGCATAGCACAAATCAACTCAACGGCTCGTAAAATTGCCTCTTGGTTCGGTATAATTATGGCTCTAGCCCGTGTATTAATCGTTTCTAATCCAATGAGTGCAACGTATGAAAAACTATCCAAACCATGGTTTGCCATTATTACCATTTCCGTTACCACTATTATATTTTCTTGTAATGGAATCGTGAACTTTCTGCCAAATATAATAGTCGAGGAAACAAAATGGATACCAGAAAAACAGTGAGAGAAATAATGATTTCTGTTCAAAATGAACCTAATTTTAGCTGTGGATTCCCAGCGAATTATAGCCAACCATCATATTATCCGTCAGATTGGGGTCCAAAATTAACAATGATGATTGTGATGATATTTATAGATGGTGTCACGAAGGTTTGTCTGTAAATTTTAAAAGTCTTGAGAGTCCATTTTCAGGCTCTTCCTGTTTGTTGTCTGCCAATCATCACTTTCAAGTTAGTCCGATTTCTGAAAAAAGCAGAAGAATCTAAACGAAAGTTACAGAAAAATAGCGAAAAGTATGGATTTGGAAAGTTAGTTTTTTTTTATTAAAAAATTTTCAGTTCCTCATCTGACTACACTACAAAATTAGTTACCGCGATGACGGTGAGTCTTATGATTACTGAATTGCCATATGCACTTTTATATTTCGCTGCTGCTATAGTGCCGACAGACGACTTAACGATGTATGAAAAAAGGTCAATTGTCTTATTTATTTCTCTGACTTTCAGAATACTTATTACCTACACGCTTTCTTGCTGGCATATCTTCATAACTCTAAATTCTGCAATTCATTGTTTGATTTGTATGTTTATGTCATCTCAGTACAAGAATTGCGTTACGAGTATATTTCCGTGTCTTGCAAAGAGAAGTAATTCGGTTGTGCCTGATCAAAAGTCGACTGCACCATCCCCATCCGGAAGCAATGGATCGATGTTTACAAGGACCAGGCATTAATTTCGATTCATCCTGTCTTCTATGAAGCAATAAAACATTGTGTGATCGTAATGACTTATCGAAGTGAAAAGTACAACTTCTACCGACTCTGAAATTTTGGCTATGAAGTAACAGTAATTATGAATATGAAATCTTTTTTTATTCCGTTACAAAATAAGTTTTGGCAGACAAGACATGGCACATTACCGTTCATACAAAGAGTTTTTGAAAACACTGATACAGTTTGTCTGTTGAGAACTTTGACTTGATTTGAAGACTGAACTTATATGGGATCTTCCTTCACAATAGTTCCTGAATAGTAAATTTACAAAAGCCGGTTAACTAGGGAAGTGTCTGGGGAGACCCACTAAGAAAAGGCCCATACTTTGTCTGTAAGGTATATCGACCCTCCTGAATCCATTTCTGAAATCAGTTTGCTCCGTTCGGTATTTTGAAGAGCACTCTACTAGAGACCTCCCAGATATCACTTGCTCAGAACCGGCTTTTCAGAAGGATTTGGACCTCCTAGAAGAGCTTTTTTCTGGGCCAAACCAGATTTTCAAAGGTCCTCTATCTTATCCAAATGATTTTAGAGCTGTTCCAAGAAAAAAAAGGCTAAAAAAGGCACACAAGTGCAATGAATATCGTTTTATTGAAGTACTTTACCAGAAATATCCTTTTCATTCACCTCACTAGCAACGGTATTTACACTCTTTCCAATCGAATTTGGACACCAAACTCCATAAAACTAAAGAATAGTTATAATGAGGAAACGGTAATTGTATTTTCACCCCAAATTAGTCTTTACTAGACCGATATAAAAAGAGAGTATGCAAATCAAGTTTAACCTATCACGGTGTCCACATGGCGACTTTATATGCTAAATACTTGGATAAATATTCTGGCTTTACAAAGGATGTACTAATTTTTTACACTGAACTTATATATTTTGCCCATCGTCACATTCAATTTCTAAGATTACCATTAGAAATCATTGGTGTTTTTCTTAACTTATTCCATCTTTTTATTTTATCAAGACCGTCAATGAGAGTGACAAGTGTGAATGTTTGGTTGATAGCAATAGCTATTTGTGATCTGATTGTCTTGGCTTACACTGGTCATCTGGATTTCAATTATCTTTTTATGGAGCGCGAAGTAAAGAATGACTGGTTAGTGCTCAATAAGAAGTAGCATGTGCCAGGTAGCAGGTGCAAAAATTAAAACAAAAGTTATTTTTGTGAAAAGGAAATAAAGGAAGGCCAGAGATTCAGAATGTCTACATGACTTGCATTGCTTTTTTCAATGAGGAAGAAAATGAAAAATTTTGGGAATGAAATGTGTGATTGTGATGTTACCACATTTAGAATTTCTAGTTTTTTATGGTAATTAAAGTGAGAACCTGCAACAGACGGGCACTCTCATTTTAGCTCTAACGAGCACCTTTGTGTAGATATCTTGGTTCAACAAAATGAAATTGGAATAATAGTTTCGGGTTTGGAAGCAAGGCTAGTGGGGAGCCTGAAAGATTACACATATATCATGAGTGAGATCTTCAGAACAGAAAGACGTGCTTTTCTATTACAGGCTGCCGCTGTTAAAAAACAATTATATTTCAGAACCCCACCGGATACCTATCTCGCTAGATTTGTTGGCAATGGTCTGGTACAAATCAACTCAACATCTCGTCGAATATCCCTATGGTTTGGAATAATCATGGCTGTTTCTCGTTACTTAATCGTCTCTAATTCAATGAGTTTGACTTATGAAAAACTGTCCAAGCCATGTTTTGCCATTCTTACTATCACTATCACCACAGCCATCTGTTCTATCAATGGGATCGTGTGGTTTTTTGCAAATGTGATAGTCAGAGAGGTCATGTGGATACCAGATGCTTCGTGTGGATTCCCGGCAAACTATAGTCAACCGGAGTATGAGCCAACTGTATGGAGACCAGATTTATCAATGATAATTGTGATGGGGCTAATTGATGGTATAAGCAAGGTCTGTCTCGGGCTATATACCACCACACAATATTCAAGATTTCAGATAATCCCTATGATTGCACTTCCAATAATCACTTTTAAATTGGTTAGATTCCTCAAAAAAGCAGAAGAATCTAGACGAAAGTTACAGCGGAATAGTGATAAGTGAGTTTTCAAAAAACTATTTGAAAAACAGTTTCTAAATATCAAACAAAGATTTCCAGCTCCTCATCAGACCATACAACGAAACTAGTCACTGGTATGACGATAAGCCTTTTAGTCACAGAAGGACCATACGGGTTACTGTACTTCGTCGCTGCTTTTTTCGCGACAGTAGATTTCATTTTGTATGAAAAACATTCGAATTTGTTTCAAGTTGAAATTGAATTTCAGATCTCTCTGTGAGCACACACTAGGATTCTGGGGTATTTTTATCACATTTAATTCTGCAGTTCATTGTTTGATTTGTATGTTTATGTCTTCCCAGTATAGAAACTGTGTTACAAGTATATTCCCATGGCTTGCAAGAAGAAATAATTCGGTATATTGGAGACCAAAGTTTCAAGAAAACAATCGAATAGTTTCAGATTGTTCCAATCCTTGTTTCTTCGGCTGCACCAACTCCACCTGACAGCCCAGTGCCGATGGTTACAAGGACTAGAGCTTTGAGTTAATTTTGAATGATTTTTTTTAGTTATCATTGATAAATTTTCCCTTTTTTTTTGAAATAAAAGCAATTTCAACACAGAGCACTTTATCTATGACTACTAAATATTTTCCCAATCGTCATATACCAGTGAACTCCATTTAATCACCACTATCTAACCCACACTTTGGTTTCAATAACAAAAAAACGGCAATTATTTCCATTTCACACCTGCTAGTCTGTCCCCACTAAACTGATATCAGAGCGGAATTTGCATAACTCAACCAAATCAAGTTTTTTTTATTAGATAAGCTATGAATACTTCCTACACCGTTGAAGCTTTATACTCTGAATACCTAGATGAGTTACCCGGATTCTCCAAAACCTTCGTGACTATTTACCTTGAAATCGTTTTCTTTATTCATGGTCATCTTCATTTCGCAAGGTTTCCATTTGAATTTGTTGGTGTTTTCCTCAATTTGTTTCATTTATTCATTCTGACAAGACCATCCATGAGAACTTCAAGTGTGAATGTTTGGCTGATAGCCATTGCTATTTGTGATCTAATCATGTTATTGTATTCTGGGCGAAATGATTTGATAACGATGGTGAAAGGGGAAGAAGAAGAAAAGAATAACTGGTTAGTGGTTTTGGATAGGTGTAAGACTATAGAAAAAGCAAATTTTGGTCCAAGGAACTTCAAAAAAAAATCACAGAGTTAGTCTTCAGATCATAGTGTGAAAAGAATTTTCAGAATGTAACACAGTTTTTGCATTTTGCACAGATCCAGTTTGAATTTCAGCACTTTGCCAGAGACCTACCTCACTATAGTTGTTGACAACGGCCTATCCCAAATCAACGGATTAGCTCGTAAAAGCTTCACATGGCTCGGTGCAATTATGGCTCTGGCTCGTCTTCTTATTGTCACGAATCCAATGAGTGAAGCTTATGAAAAACTTTCTAAACCTTGGTTCGCCATTCTCACTATTATGATCACCACAACTGTCTGCTCTATCAATGGAATCATTTGGTTTCTTTCCAATACATTAGTCAAAGAGCTTAAGTGGATACCGGATGATTCATGCGGATACCCGGCAAACTTCAGCCGAACAAG
Source organism: Caenorhabditis doughertyi (assembly GCA_963572265.1). Lineage (NCBI taxonomy): Eukaryota > Metazoa > Nematoda > Chromadorea > Rhabditida > Rhabditidae > Caenorhabditis > Caenorhabditis doughertyi. Next base: position 947,009 of record OY751557.1, read on the forward strand.
GTATGACCCGTCTGTATGGGGTCCAGATTTATCAATGATAATTGTGATGGGTCTAACTGACGGTTTGAGCAAGGTCTGTTTCGTTAATTTTATCCAAATCAATACGACTTTTCAGATAATTCCTATCATTTCACTTCCAATAATCACTTTCAAATTGGTGAGATTTCTCAAAAAAGCAGAGAATGCTAGGCGAAAGCTACAAAGGAACAGTGATAAGTGATTTCTTAAAAAATTGATCATTAGTTATCATTAAATTCTTTGAGATCCTCACCTGACAACACCACAAAACTAGTCACCGGAATGACAATAAGTCTGTTGATAACGGAAATGCCCCTAGCATTGTTTCTGTTTTGTGCCGCAATCTTCGCGGAAAACAATTTGGCGCAGTAAGAAGAAGAAGAAGCAAAAAAGGTTTCCCAAAATCTATTGACTTTCAGAATCCTCATCAATCATACATCCAATTCCTGGAACTTCTTTGTAACTCTGAATTTTGCAATACACTGCTTCATTTGTATGTCTATGTCATCTCAGTACAGAAACTGCGTCACGAGTATATTCCCGTGTTTTTCAAAAAGGAGTAATTCGGTAAACAGACAAGAAGAATTTCGAATGCATCCTGATGTTTTCAGATTATGCCAGCTCAAAGGTCTTCAACGGCACCATCTCCATCTGGTAGCTCATCACCGATGTTTTCAAGAACTAGGAATTTGAACTAACTTCTGTATTCATACTCATAAAACCTTGTAGTTTATAATGCTCTTTTTTAACTTCGTCATGCACCAGTGAACCAGGCTTAATCACAGCTTCTCGATTATTTTTTTGATTTCAAGTTCAAAATGAAAACTGGAGAATATTATGTACATGTAAACAGCAATTATATTTTCCACGCCAAGTCTCCAGACGCACAAAGAACAGAAACCCGGAATTATATGACTCGATTAGATGAAATTGCATTTGTCACGTTGGCAACATATCGCGCTCAAACTACATGTTTCGAGCATTACGAAGAATGCTGAAAGCCTAAAAAAAGGTGAATTTATTTTAGAACATTTTTCAAGTTCAAACAGATTCTTCTGAAATTTTCTTGAACTTTTTGGAAAAGGAAAAGTTGTCTAATTCCATGAAAAGAGAATTTCCATTTCTGAAGAAAGTGTTCCATCTTTCTTGAAAGATTGGAAAGAGACACTGCAGAATCGACGATGAAACAGTCAAGAGAACAGAAGAAAACCGAAAAGATCGTTATTGGTGTCCTGTAACAAAGAAATGAATTCAGAATCCACTTCCATAAACATACCTCCTGTCCGAAGGCGAAAGCATCGCAAGAGACGGCGAGGAGCACAGCTTCCTTTGGATCGAGAACTCCGCATGGTGGATCGACGCCAAGGCGCTTCATGTTGGTGGTCTTGATTCCATACCCAATACGACGAGCCGACGAGTTGATCACTTTGATGTGATAAGTGTGCTTGTCGTCGTATGGGGCATTGAAGACAATCTTCGCATTGGGTTGGGTCTGGATATCTCCTGGCGGGACGGATTGAGCCATTGGTTGGTTGTTGAAGGAGTTTTTGAGAAACTCGATTGAAGATTCTACTGACTTGTAATGCTTCCGAAATGCCTCCCGGGGTTTTCAATGACAATAGTTTTGAAAGTTAGACCCCTCCTAGGTAAGAACTTTTCGCTAGTCAAAAGTTTGCCAAAACACTTATCCGCGGATTTATCGATCGATATCGATTTTGACAAAAATTTCAGTTATTTGACCGTATCTCGCTCAATTTTCGAGATTTTTTGATGGTTCAAGAACCAAATTGTAGAACAAAATGTGATACAATTTTTAATCAACTGGGTCAAAATAATTGGAAAACGTTTAAATAACGAAAAATGTTGTCAAAGTCAAAGTGAAAAATTCAGCTCCTTAAATTCGATATGCGGTTTTAACCATTCGTTTCTACGTCCAAAATAAGGCCCGGGTGCAAATTTTCAGGGTGGGTTGTACAATTTTTGACGGAGCTACGAGCTCAAATCAAAGCGCGCACTGAAGATTTCACTGGGCCTACGGTGGGCTATGGTCATTTAACACCTTTTTTGATGGATTCAAGGTTTTATTTTGCCACCAACTAGTTTTTTATGACTTAAAATAAAGTTTCCAATGATTTCCAGGTCGAAAATTTGAGATTGGAAATTTTGAGTTTTTCAAGAAAATTTTTTCATCAATTTTTTGAAAATTTTGGAATTTGGATATTCCGCCTGAAATAAATTGGAAACTTTATTTTAAGTTATAAAAAATTATTTGATGACAAAATAACGCCTTGGATCCACCAAAAAAGGTCCCAAATGACCATAGCCCACCGTAGGCCCAGTGAAATCTTCAGTGCGCGCTTTGATTTGAGCTCGTAGCTCCGTCAAAAATTGTACAACCCACTCTGAAAATTTGCACACTGACCTTATTTTTGACGTAGAATCGAATGAAACAACCCGCATGTCGAATTTAAGGAGCTGAATTTTTCACTTCGACTTTGACAACATTTTTCGTTATTTAGACGTTTTCCAATTATTTTGACCCAGTTGATTAAAAATTGTATCACATTTTGTTCTACAATTTGGTTTTTGAACCATCAAAAAATCTCAAAAATTGAGTGAGATACAGTCGAATAACTGAAATTTTTGTCAAAATCAATATCGATCGATAAATCCACGGATAGGTGTTTTGGCAAACTTTTGACTAGCGGAAAGTTCTTACCTAAGAGGGGTCTAACTTTTAAAACTATTGTCATTGAAAACCCCGGGAGGCATTTCGGAAGCATTACAAGTGAAAGAGAGCTCCTTATATAGTGGCTTCTTATCGCCACGTCACATCTGCCCTGGTTTAGATTTTACTGATAAGATTTACAAAAAGTGGATAGGGTGTCACGGGAAAAATAGTTTTGGCGGGGACCGAAAATTCTGTTTTGATGAGAAAGGTCAGTTGTTCTCCACGTCATCATTCTATTTTCTAATCGATAAAACAAGGCTTACGTGGAAACTGGAAAATGATGGATTCGGCTGGGAACTATTGTGGAAAACGTGCTCCACTGCACTCCTGTAATTGAAGAAAATGAAGGTCAATCAGACAGGAAAACTGAAAAATTGGATGTTTTAACTTCAATATTTCAGTTGGGAAATTTTCCGTTTTCGTTTTCAGATGAATTATGAGTTTCAAATATTTGCCCATATTTGCCTACATCAAAGTTCAGAATATTACTGTGGATTCTTATTTTTACTAGGAAATTGTGCAAAAAAAACGTTAATTTGGGTTCAGTTTCAAATCATTTCATAGCTGAAAATGTGGCTAAAAAGTGGCTTCAAACAACTGACTTTGAGAGCCGAATTCGACAAAAAATATGACTTTTTCGGGCTTTCAATAGCTAGAAATTTGGCTGAATTAGTACAGAAAATATTACAAAATAAAACATGCAGAACTGATCGGATTCACCATCGATTTCTGAAAACCTTCCTGGTGGATGCTCTTCTATTACAGGTTACACTATGAAAGGACTTAAGCTACAATTTTCTAGTCTGCTTTATTCCGTAGACAAAGCGTATTGTGCCTAGCGACAAGATTGTCACGCGGCCGGCAGCGTCTATGATGACCTGGCTATAAGTTGGCGGCGGAAAGAGCTGAAGGTCTAAATTTTTTACTGGAAACCTTTTTTAGATTGTCTACCAGGGCCTTTAGGTCGCCGAAACATTTCAAGGCTTGGGGTTCTAATAAAAAAAGTGACCACGGCCGATTTGAACAGCCGGGCATTGTGACAAAATTTCAGATTGGTATTTCAGATTCCATGCATTTACCTCTACAAAAATTCAATAAGATCAGTTCCAAACGTTTTCCTTGATTCCCTCTTCATTAGCCCATTTCCACCCGTTCCATGCCCATTATTCCATTATTGTAGTGCGCAATGATCCTTGACTTCAATGGCCATTTATGTCCACTCAACCCCTCCATCTCTATTCTTCCAATTCCATCAGTCCCCCATCATCATCTTCTTCTTCTTTTTCTACCTCTGACACATAACAACCGGTTTCTCTGGTGTCTCTTCATCTCTCTATTATTCTCGATTCGTCCATCCGTAACAGTCAATCCGAAAGTGTTTGAATGTCGTGTTTGTACACACCATCATTTTCTTCTTTTTTTTTCATAGTCACGGTTCCTTTTTTTTGTGTTGTGAATTTTTTGTTAGAAATTTGAATATTCATAAGGGGTTCTGTGATGGGAAATGTAAAACGTATGATATTTCGGAATAAAAAAAAGTTTAAAAGAACAGGGAAAATGGAAAATTTATGATGTGTCTGGATTGTTTTATTGATTTGTTCTAAGGTTTTTTTAGAATTTTTTCCAGAACTAGTTTTTGAAGATGGTATTTTTGTGCTTTTCAGCCAAATCCTTAAATATTTTCAACCAGCCTTGAAGCTCTCAGTTGTAAAATTATCTACTTTTCAACATTATTACTAGTCGAATTAGTCGAATTAGTCGGCAATTCAGAGTTTTCTAGCGGGAGTTTAAAAATCTGTTATTTTGAGCTTAACTTTCAATTTCCTTATAATCATTTGAATGATACCTTATGCATTTCACCCTACTACAATTTACGAAAAATACGATTTCCACACAGTCAATCCGCAGTCCGCTTTTTTTGGTATAAAAATAATTCTTGACCTTTCCCCTCCTTTCTTTTTTTTCACTTTCTCAATGTTTTGATAAAAGATCAACGCCAACTAATCGTCTTCTTTTGTTGTTCCCCCTCCCTTTTCTAATGATGACTCAACTTCCTCATTATTTTTTATTGTCGTGTTTTTTGCAAAAATTAGTTGAAATTTTGGGAAATTTATTAGTAGGGAATGGAAATTAATATGAGGAAAATTCAAATTTGTTTCGTAATTCATCTAAATTATTATTTTCTGGTGTACCTCCAGTGATGAAAATTAACGCTTGCATTGGGTGCTACCCTCTAACAGTACTGCAGGTATTAGAACTGGACGGATAAGAACTTGGCGAATGAGACTTGCCTAAATCAAAAACTGTACCTTCACAAAACTGCCCAGATGAGAACTCGCACATTTTTTTGCTGCCCTGCAAGATTTGAAAAGTGCCCAAGTATGTGCATTTGAAAAGTTATTGACCGGGGCAGTTCTTAATGAGTCGGTTTTTATAAGGGTCATATCTGATTCGTCCTGTTATTAATCTGGCAGTTTTTTTGGTCCGGTTCTAATTCGTCCAGAGTTTTGATTCGTCCAGAGTTCTGATTTGACCAGTTCTCATTAGGGGTAGCATTTTGCATTAGTATTGTTTTTCCACTTTCCAATTAAACCGTGATATCTCAGCTTACACTTGAGATGTCAATACCCGGTCCACTAAAAAATCTATACGCATTATGGTACACGTTTTATCAGTTTATCACTTTTTGATATCTTTTCTGATAGTTGAGATATACTGTTCCAAAGAGCAGTACTAATACAGGTACCTTTCTCGGTTCTTTCTTCTCATTGCCTTTCCCCCTTGAAGTCATCTAAAATCCCTTTATTTTCCAGGGAATGCAACCTTTACTCTTTCTCCTTCTTCCCATCCTATCTCTATCAATTCCACTTGGCAAACAAACTGGTTATGATGATGCTGAAGCTAGAAGGCTAGTAAAGCTAGCAGCAGCGGCTTATGGGGATAGACATGCCACGTGTATACACAAGTGAGTTTTTGATTTGAAAAAAACCTGTAATATTAGGACACTTTCAATAGAAAAACAGACTTCAATTATAAGATTTACGGTAACTAAAATTCTGATACTTATGCTTTCAGGGCATTCGGAAATGGAGAGAATTTTCACATTGAAAACATGGAGATGAAGAGTTGCGATCACTTGGATAGTACCTGTGCTGCTTATGCCGGTGTAAAATTTTTTTGAAACTTTAATATTTCGAAATTTTCAGTGGTTTCCGAGAACACAAAACGGATAATTGTGGTATTCCGAGGCACCAAATCAAAGTCCCAACTATTCTTGGAAGGATGGCAATCTGTAAACCATGGACTTGACTTTTTCGATATGGGAGATGTTAACAGATATTTTTTGAATGCCCATTTGGTTTTGTGGCCTGAAATTGAGAAAGTTATAACGAATCCGAGATGGGTGGTGAGTTTTCTCAAAGGTAGATGAGCAGATAAGCTCTGGAAGTTGAGCCGCGAAGACTGGGTATGCATTCTGTCGTAAGATGTGATGCTTGAACTGAATTCACTTTTCGAAATATTTCTGAATGAAAACAATACACATTAATAAGGAACCTTAACTAGGTGAATAAAAAAAGTAGTACCATTAAAAAAGTAAAAAATTCTGGATCTAGATCCCTGAACTCGGGTTTTTAATCTTAAATTCAAATGCAGTTTTTTGTTCTAATTACTTCCTTTAACTACAACTACATTCAAAAATCACTCTCAACAGTAGAAAAAGGCGTTTAAAAGAAGCACGCAACATAGGTTGATGGCCTAGGATCCGACAAGTTTGCGCCTTGCCTGCCCTTTTTTTTCAATTTTCTAGGCCATCAATCTGTACGCGGACATGCCTTCAAACTTTATCAACCCCTCATCGTTTCTTTCTCAACCTTCTTCTATTTTTCCAGGACTACGAAATAACCTTTACTGGTCATTCTCTTGGCGGAGCCCTTGCAGCTCTTGCTGCCGCTCGTACTGCCAAACAAGGCTTCCGTCCTGGATCTCTTATCAAAGTCTACACCTTCGGCCAGCCCCGTGTCGGAACTCGTCTATTCGCTCGAAACTTTGATGCTCTCCTACCCAACACTTATCGAGTTGTGTTCCGAAGAGATATCGTTCCCCATATGCCAGCATGTCACAAGAATCAGACATTTATCTCTGAGCATGAAGGCGGAGCCAAACCTTGCCACGCAGATCATTTGGACTATTATCATCATGGAACAGAGATTTGGTACCCAGATGAAATGACTCCGGGAGCACATTATGTCGAGTGTTTGGGTGCTCCGAAGAATGAGGATTTTGCGTGTTCTGATAGGATAAAGTTCTTTATCGATCAATCGGAGAGTTATACATGGGACCATAGACATTATTTCGCTGTGAAGGTGAGTATGATAGTGTAAGACTATTTTTGAAAATGAAATCAGGGATCGAGCTGATCTATTAAACTAATCCTTATCTCTGCTGAAATTAGAGGAAACAAAAAGTTTCCAATCACAAAACTGCCATCATTTTTATAGTTGAAAACGTGTTGATATCTTATTTGCTGGCTTATTCCGGATTCCGTATTCCGTATTCCAGATCCCGGTTTTTTATTTCGTATTCCGAATTCCGGATTCCGCAAAATTGGATTTTATTCCGGATTCCGTTTCCGGGTTCCGTAAAAACATAACTCATTCCGTTACAAATCGGAAAACTCATTTTGTTTTTTCAATCGCTTTGAATTTCGCGAAGCCAATAATTCCGAGTTTCGAATTCGGTATTCCGGAAAAAAACGAGTTTTTTTTTGAATTCCGGAATCGAAGAAATTCATGCCGTACAGCTCTGCTGGCTTAGATAAACAGGTTACTACGATGCTGCTAGCCTAATGAGAGAGTGCAGACAGTTAGACACTCTCATTTCTCTACCCTCTCGTTTTCTAGTGACTGAACTTTCGATTTTGAACTTCCCATGATCAGAACACGCCAGAGCAATCTCTTAATAAAAAATTCCAATCATTCCATTTTGTGACCTGTCCAAATCATTCCCATAAAAAACACACCCAATTTGACACCACCCTCTTGTATCATTCCCCACATTTATATGTTTATTTAATAGGCTTATAAAAAGGTTTTTATGATTTTGTGTATACCGAAATAGTTTTCAGGTTCCTCCATATGGCAAAACCGGGTGTGACGACACAATGCCAGAAGGTAAACCTTCCGTGTTCGAGAATGTTGTAAAGAGGCTTAATCTACTGACAAGAACAATTGGATTGGATTAAGTGCTGTTCTATTAGAGGTTTTCTTACAGCTTCCTTTGTTTTTCCCCAAATCTCTATGTATATTGACGACGAGTATCACCATGCAAATAGAAAGAAAAATAAATATTTACATTGTATAAAATCTCAATTAACTTCGAGAACATTTCAAATCAAAAATACTTAATCCTAATCTTGTTTCACATTCTCTGGATCGCCATCTTTCTCTTTGAAAACCCATGGACTCGATACTTTTTGTCCCATTAGTTCAGCTGCTTTGGCGGATTCCATATCTTTTCGATGTTGTTGACGCATCTCACTTTGATCTACACGGTGACCAGCGGCTAGTCTGGAAGGATTTGGTGACCTAACTTTTCAAAAAACTAGGCCATGACTTACCTCATCAAAGCTCTTGGCAATTCATTCTCCAGTCTTCCATAATTGGCCTCCACCATTTGATCCATTAATGCCTTTCCTTTAGTTTCTGGTTGGAAGAAGAATCCAACCAGGATTGTTAGGCCAATCATGGCTTCTGGGATCACAAAGGCTCCAGTTGGCCAGCTAGAAGTCAAAAGGGGCTTAAGGATGACAAATCCGATGATGGCTCCGATGTGTCTAAACAATAAGTTGGGTTAGATGTTTCACTTCTTGAGAGCCTACCTGAAGGAATGCAAGAATCCAAAGGCGATGCATCTGATAACAGTTGGATATCTTTGAGTTGTAATCTGCACAATATTGATCCAGAAAATACAATCATTAATCATAGTAGTGATGATCACAAGGATAGTGACAGCTCTTGAATCATAAGTGCACGTTCCTGTGGCAACTAGGGCAATGATAACTCCGAATAGGATTCCCTCAATGATAAGAGATCCAAGGAATTGAATTTTACGTCCAAAGCTTGGAACCATCAAATCGAAAATTACAATGATGATAGGGACAAACAGTCTGAGAACACCATCGAGGAAAGTGGACATGATAGCGGAGTCTGGAATCAAAGAAGGTATAGAGGAGGTGTAGTCAGACGAAGTCAGACGTAGAATTCAGACAGAAAGGAAATAAAAGCTCACCATGAAGTCCAGAAACAGTGAATAGATAAGTGTTAGAGACCATTGCATAAGTAAGGACAGAGATGATTTGAAGACATGATTGTTTGGCAAGACGTTTTGTGCTGAAACAAAAAAGTTTTGGAAAGAAAATCAAAACAATTGTGCAGATGCGCTCCACTGGCAATAGCTAGTTTGGTTTGGCGGGGGTTCAAAGTTACAAGCAGAAGTTTTTCAACTAAAATCGTTAATTTTTGTTTTGAGATTAGAAGAATTTTGACTGTCAGAAGGACTATAAATGTTTGATCTTCCGTCACTACATTCAAATCAATAAATTTCATTTTCTGATCATCTAGACTCTTCATCAAAACTTTACGAGATTCCGAATTTTTGAGGACGTCACTTAAGAATGAGTCATAAATTTGTCTGCGAGGTATTACAGGTCTATAATAGCTCACAACGGCCTGCGATGGCTTGAAAAATCCGAAAAATCAAAATGGTCGAAAAGGCCAAACTGCCTTCAGAAATAGATTCAGCATGGTCGATATTCTTGAGTGGCGTCCTTAAACACTTTCCTATTAAAATTGAATTTGCGTCAAGACGTTCAGTTCCGTGGAGCGCACTTTCTGACCACCCAATCTTCCTCCTCCTTCAAAACCTCACCTGAACAAATGATAGAACCAATAGAATCCTTGCTTCTCCGACTTATGAATCGCCGAAATATCCTTTGTCGTAAATCTCGCCTTCGTATTATTCCATCTTTGATGTGCCATATCATTCAATACCTCGCAAGCCTGACTGAGCTCATTTCTAGCAATCAACCATCTCGGTGACTCCAGAAATAACATGAATCCAATAGCCAATGGAGATGATACCAAGTTAAGGAAAACGAAATAAACTTGCCATCCTTTTGTCAAAAATGCGATGAGGGCAATTGTCATGTATGCAATTGGCCATTGGAAAGCGTTTACCATAATAACTCGGTACTTATTTGAAGTGAATTCAACCATCATAGTCAGAGAAGTCGTTTCAATAACTCCATAAAGGAAACAATTGACTCCTTGAATTGCAGCAAAAGCTATCCAACCTTGAGCTGCCGTGCACATCATAGAGGTGATAATAATGAGAAGTTCTCCAGTGAAAAAGATGGTTTGACGTCCGAAATGATCTCCCATATGACCGCCGAGAATACTGCCGATGAGCTGAAAAAGTAGGGATTTTTGCATGGAGAGAGTGCAGAGAAACGAGAGTGTCTAGCTGTCTTTCCTATCATCCCTGCGGATAATGGAACTGTCAGAGACGCATAACCTCTGGTTTCTCTGATTTTCAACAAAAAAGCTTACCGACGATCCAGCCATAATCACTTCAATATACTCCACCTTATCACTATCATCACAAATCAATTGGAATTGTCCAACTATTGAGTAAAACTCCAAATTTTGTTTCTGAAAAAAAAGAAAAGCCAAAACTTCAGAGTGAATCCAAAAAAAAACTTACGATTGGTGTCAAGCTTTTGCAGTTTTTCTTGATAAAGTCACATTGTGAATCGTTGGTTGGGGCGGTGACTGAAATCAGATTTTGAAATCCGAAGAAAGAAAAAGAACTTACTTTTAGTTGTGTGATTATTGGCGAGTGTGCAATTCCAATCCGGTTCAAATGACCCCAACACATGCATAAACGTGGAATTACCTGAAATTTTGGAGTTAAATGGCATTTTTCGTCTAGGTTCAAGTTATAGGTTGGCCTGATCCTAGTTTTTTTTTCATTTGATAAGCATTCTCAAGAAAAACTTCACGAATTCCAGAAAAAAACGTTCGTTTAGAGTACACTCACAGACAGTTCTTATCAACCCTCAAACATGTTTTCTTGAGGTTTTTCAGCTAAGACCCTAAGACTTCACTAAGGCGAGTTCACTGATTATTGATCTAAAATCTATTGAATCACCGGGAAATGTGGTGTTTCACGTGTATTTTGTTTTTTTATTCGAACTATCGATAGGTGGAAAAGTGGCTCACAGATCTAAAAAAAAAACAAGTTTCGCCATCTGCAAGTAAGCCAAATGGCTTTCTGAAGTAGCTCAAAACGGACTGGACTCAATTTTTTCCCTCGATTTTTTTTCTGAGTCTAGTTTCTATTATGGTCTAATTCAAAAAAGTCTTGGTGGTCTAGAATCTCCTGGCCGAAAGTCCGCTAATTTGAGCGCCGTATCTCTTCGTTTGTTTGGAATGGTCCATTTTTCTGATTAGAGGCAATAAAACGAGGCTGTTTTTGAACAGCTAGTTTGTACCAGTTTGAATTTTTCTTGAGCGAACTCATAATGTAAAATTTGTAAAAAAAAAAACAAGAAATTCAAATTTTTTCATTGAAAAGTAGTGTCCGGAAATGATCCAAAATTTTCAGTTTACTCCTAACCAAACTAACCACAGAACTAGACACACCATCATTTTGATCTCGCTGTTTAAAACTCACTAAAACACATTTCCTAAACACTTTTTATCAATTTTCTATTTTTCCTCTTTTCCTTAATTCTCCCTTAACTTGACTCACCTGCCCACTCAATTGAAGCATAGAGAATCACAATAAAACAGAATATTTGATATGGTCCAAATGCATTGACCTTCTGAAGGACTTCTTCAAAATTCGTGTAGAAAACGACCTCCTTCTTCTCTTTTCGTTTCTTGGCGAACGTCGGTCGTCTGCCATATTCATCATTTTCAGAAAATACAGTATCAGTTCGGACTTTTTTAGGATTCAAATGATTAGATTTCACATTATTAATTGGTTTAAGATTGGAAGAAACGGAATTCGAATAATTCGACGATTCCATTTTGCAGAATGAGAATTGATCTTATTATAAAGGGGAGAAAATGTACAACAAAAGGGGGGACGGTTCTCTTTTTTCCTGTCTTTTAGACCATTAGTCGGATTATCGGATTAAAATATTAGAAAGTGTTGTCGTCAATTTTACTGATTACACTGATATGGACTTACACTTGAATCACTCGAGACTCATCATCGTCTGACATCTTCTTCTTCTTGTTTTTGGTTTCCTTTTGGTCCCCAAGGCCCTTCAAATCAAAAAAAAATCAATAACCGGAATCGGAACTATAATAGGACTGAAAATCAAAAAGGCTCGTAAAAGTTTTGTACATTCTATACCACCTCTTATCATTTCTCCTTCTTTTTTGGTTGGCAAATTCAATTATTGATAAAGATAGAAAGAGAGAGCAGCCACGCTGTAAATTTTGCGATGCCGTTTGCTTGCGTAAGAATAAATTATTGTGGGAGAATTAATAATTAATTTTTGATGGCATTTTCAGAGAGAAAGGTGAAAATTATTGGTGCTGGAAATGATAAGATGGTTGAAAATTAGGGAGAAATGGGTTCCGGGGTCTAGAAATTTTTGGGGATATTGACAGGGTGTGGTAAGTTCCGTTTTCCTAGTTGCCCGGTTGTGAAATAGAGGTCTTTTGGTGTGCTTGAAGCTTTGAAATAACTTGAGTACCCAAACTGTATTTCAACATGTTTCTAACTTTTAAAGGGGTAGTAAACTATTCCAAAAAGTGCCAACATTTATACGAGTCGATTCAGAATAACGAGATTTAAAAAATTTACTCCTGGAGATTGGTCCAAAAATGCTTCTCAAGACAGCTACGCGCGCTCAAAAATGTTTTCACTGTGCTATTTTTCACCTTTCCGAAACTCTCTCCCCGTGCGCGTGAACCACTAGAACTACAGGAATTAAGAAGTGAACTTATTTTTAACATTAAAATTCTGAAAAATAGCACGGTGAAAAAATTTTTGAGCGCGCATAGCTGCCTCTAGAAGCATTTTTGGACCCATCTCCAAGAGGAAATTTTTAAATCTCGTTATTCTGAATCGACTCGTGTATAAATGCTGGCACTTTTTGGAATAGTTTACTGCCCCTTTAATAGAGCAGAACTGCATTATTTGAAAATTCTTGATCTCGAAAAATCGTAGGATGAACTATCGATATACAGTATTTCAGGTTAAAAAATGTACAATTGCTTCGACTATTGTCATTTTTTCAATCTGTCCTCCGGTATCAAGATTTCTCAAATTGTTCCATATTCCGATGTTTCCGATTCTTATAGTACTTTTTTTCTAAACTTTTGAGTTTTGACAAATGTTTCCAAACATCTGCATTTCAGATTTTCAGATCTTTAACTTCCAGATACTTATTTCTCCTTCATTTTCTCATTCAAATATCCTGTATTCTATTGTCAGACATCACCATCAGAATCCAATTGGCAGCAGTGTAAACCCTGATAACATTACCCACGTTTTGCCATCAGTTTGTCTTTTTCTCTCTGCTTCTCTTTTAGACTTTCCGTTTCTAATAATTGAGGTCAAAAACTGATAAGAGATCAATTTCCGCTTTATTTTTAACACTGGAAATAGGAAACAAAGTTTATGGGATATTGAAAACCGCGAAGCTTTGAGGAGCACATTTTGACGCATGAAAAAAATGGGCATGAAACACAATGAACAAAATTTTAAATTAGTTCAAATGATTCGAAAAAGCAACCGATCTGAATACGAACTAAAAGTTTCAGAGCCAAAAAAGTGGAAAACGATTCGATCAGGATGAGATTCGAACTCACGCGGGGAAACCCCAATGGATTAGCAGTCCATCGCCTTAACCACTCGGCCACCTGATCACATTTCGAAAAGGGAAAGAAATGCAAACACAACAATGCGCGCGCTGCGTCTCTTGTTGTGTTTGTTTGGGCATAACCAAGGAGTAGCAATGGGGGGAGCAGGGGAAGAATTTCGAGCTTTTGGCTTCTAAAGATTCTGAATTCGTTAAGGTATCAGGTTCGTCGTTATGCATCATGGAAAAAGCGAACAGGCTTGTTTTGAATCGATTTTCATGGGTAGAGGGTTCAATAGAATGCCACGTGTTTTCCAACTTGGAGTGTTCCCGCGCGATGGAGTTTTATCAAATGTCACGTTACCTTTGTAAAAAAAAAGAAACAAAAATTACGAACTCATATCGGAGCGTGTTAACCAATTGGTATGATGGGAAGTCAGGACCATACCCCATACTGCCCCATGCCAGAAACGTCCCGTATCAGAATTGTACCGCATCAAAACTGAAAATTTTATTTCCGCCAGTGAATTTCGCTGTTCTTATACGGGACAGCTCTGATACGAAACAGTTTTGATACGAGACAGTTTTCAAAGAGAGCGGTTCTGAAAGTGGGCAGTTCTGACAAGAGGCAGTGCTGGTACGGGTCCGTTCTGGCAAGGAAAAGTTCTTCCAAGGGAAAGTTCTGAAACGGCACCCCGCCAAAAATGTTGAATCACCATGTTTTCCAAATTGTCTGACTATCAGATGTGTCATTCTTAAATTTTTTGTCGGATTTCCAGAGATTTTCAAAGCTTTACAGGTCTGAAGATTATAACTTTCCCGCTCCGGATTTTTTTCACAGACTTGTTTTCAGAAAGTCCTTTTATTCAGTTTGTTCTCAATAAAAGATTGAGTAATTATTTTAAATTACTTTTTTTCCCAACTTTTCATCCCTCGTTCCAGACACATATCCGTCTAAAGTAGACAGGCAATATACTAGACTGGCACAAAATTAGGGAAAATTAGTTCATCTTTGAGCATTTCTCTTTTTATGTCTATACTCATCTTTTTTCTCATCTCTTTTTCGTCAATTTTTGAGGCAATTCAAAGCTTTATGATTCACATTTTGCCAGTTTTTATTGGGAGTTGGTTTTTGGTTTTTTTGTTGGAAAGATAGAGGATTTTTATGAAGTTTCTTGGAATTTTCTAGAGTTTCAAAAGTTTTTCTCTCCGATTTTTCCACAGATGACAAAATTTAGGTAACGGAAACTTTTAGTTAAAATAAAACAGAAAATTCAAAAATGTCGAATTCAATATGGAGCCGGTTTTGATGAAATCTAAACATTTGGTTTCAGCGGCATACGACGTTTCAAGAAAATATAAACAAGATTTAAAGGCGCATATTAGAATTAAAAATTGAAACCTGTTCAACTCCACTTTTTTGAGCCAAGTTACCAATTCCAAACGGCCAATCGAGGCCAAGTGTGGTTTCAACTATTCCTGAGTTACAGTAATTTTTGTGAAATCGTGGCGAGACCTAAATTTCGAGAAATTTTGAAAAAAACGGTAAGCTCTTGGTAAAAAGTACTTGTGTTTGCTGTCGTTCTAATACAACTAGTTGACATTGCGAGAAACTCAACACTTTCAAGACACCTCTAATAGAAGAGCACTCTACCAGCTCCCAGGTATGCCTCTTCATTAAAGGTTTTCTTATTTCCCTTCTAACTTCATTTACTTTCTTTGAGACCCCTCTTCTGTCAAAAAGGTGTTCTTTAAGACCTGCTTATCTTCTATATTTTGTTTTTTTCTAACTTTGAGCTGCTACTTTTCTCACCCATTCTCTAAAAACTTCTAAAAAAACAATTTTGTGTCAGAAGACGTGTCTTAACGCCTTCTTCTACGTTTTTTTTCAACCAAACATTCCCATAAACATCCTTCGTTTTTTCCTTCCTCCCTTCTGAAATCCCCAAACGGAATGTGCAAAAAAAGGAGAGGAGGCGCCAAAAGTTGTCAGTTCTTCTTGGATTAGAGAGGCAAAAAAAGAGGAGGGGATGGGGAAAAGAAACTTTGATGAGGGACATACAAGAAGCAAAAATGCACATAGAAAATGGAAAAAAGGGGGAGGAAGGGGGATACTCTTCCTTATCCCTCCGGTCACTTTCTTCAACGATTCTGAAACTTAATAAATTACTTTTTCGCACTTTTTTTGAATTTTACTATGATTGACGGTGGCCTAGCATTTTCGAGTTGGGTTGGTAAGAAACGAGGTTTAAGGGTGCAAAACTGAGACATTTTATTAGAACTAGAAACGGCGGAAAGATACTAAAAAGGCTCGAAGTTGAACGCTTAAACTCCTTTTTACGATGATTCTCTTCAAAAATAGCTTCAGGAATCAAAAATAAAAGCGATGGGTAGTCCATTAGCTTAAAACGAGATGAACTAAAGATTTCACCATTGTATCCTAGACCACCTAGTCCTCTTGGAGTGAACAGATGAATATCCAGTCCAAAAGTCACGCGGCGAATTGTTATTTTGCCGCCATTATTTCATATGAGATGCATATAGAACTGCTAACATCTTCAGTGTGCTTTCCAAGGTGAACATAGCAAACTTTTACGGGTTGGGCTGAAACTGTCTCAACTTCTGAACTTTGAGATGTTCTGCACGAATAGGGAAGTGATAGTTCGAAAACCATGGACTTTTGTTTGCTTCTTTTTCAGTTTCAGAACTTTTCATTTCCGGCTTGGACTGAAATTGGTCCACTTTGAAGTGGGCTGCAAATACTCTCACAAAAATCTCTGTTTCGGCATAGTACTTGTTTATGAAAATTCTGTTTTGCCTGACATAAATTCGTCTGTTATTCAGGGTTTCCTTCAAGTAACTTGGAGCCTGAAACTACGAATCATCAAAAACAGTTCATTCCGAGAATTTCAGTTTTGTGTTCAGTAGAACGCATTTGTTTAAAGTCGGATTGTACTCGGAATTTTTAATATTAAATTTCGAAAAAAAATTTTTTCTGGTTTGATTCTTTCACTACGACTACACTCAAAAAGCCCTCTAATCGATAGAAAACGGCGCTTGAAAGAAGAACTCAATACAGGTTGATGGCCCAAAATCCGATAAATGGGAGACTTTTTTGTTTTCAAATTCCTAGGCCATCAATCTGTATCCATGCTTTCAAACGCCATTTTCAATTAAAAAAAATAAAAAAAATAAAAATTTTCAACCGTCCAGATTGATTTTTGAGAAAATAGTGAAAAATAATAATCAGAATAAAAAAATACGTCGGAACTTAAAATAAAAAAATTTCGAGTTCAGTCTTTCTTCAAGTTCTGAAACTTATAATTTCGTTATGAAAATCCCTTTAAAACATACTTTTTTTTCACGAGTTTCCAATTCAAAATCTCTTTTATTTATTCCAAAACATTATCTTTTGAGTAGTGTGCTCTCTTTGGTTTCTTCTCTTTTTACTTCCCTTTTTCACTGGTCAACCCATTCGTCATTCTCCATCAACAAGGATATAAGAGAGGGGCAATTTCAAAATTATTTTTCGCGTGAAAAAAACCAGAGGAATATTCATTTCCATGTGAAATATCAAAAAGATTTAATTTTGCGTGATTTTTCTTATTTCTGTGGTTTTCCAAGGAAATCCACGGAATTGGCGAAGGTCATGTCATTTTTTCATTTATCTGTAGTTTTGTTCCCGTAAATTTGTGTTGTTCATTTTTGAATTGTGAAAAATGAACATTTTCACGTTGAGATTATTCAAAAAAGGGCACATAACTGCACCGGATGCAAGTATGGGTTCAATTAAAAACTAAAAATACAGAGAAAATGAAAAAATGATTGACCTTCGGAAACTTCGTGAACTTTCTAGTAAAACTGCGGAAATTTACGGAATGCTAGAAATGAATTATTTCTCTGTAGAAAAAGCCCAAAGAATTCGTAAATTTTTGGGAAATTTCCCGTGAAAAAATAATTTTGAAATTGCCCCTCTCTTATATATTTGGGGTTCATCCTCTCTTTCTTTTTTCAGAACGTTGTTTTTTTTTTTTCGAAAAAAAAACTTTTCGATGTTTTCTGATGCTCTTTTTTTGCATAATCTTCAAGTATTTTCGGAAATAAAACGAACTTCTGTTCAAGTGAAATAAATTGTCCATAAATTGAATTTGCTCATCTTTTCGACTCTTCCAAAAAAAAAATTCCAAATGCAATTTTCGTTCGGATTTTCATTTTATCCAACTTTTTATTCCCGTTTTCTGAGTACGTCTCTTTGTTCAATTTTTAGTTTTTTTGTCCTATTAGGTGTATATTTAAGATGAGCAAAACATAATATTTTATTTAATTTTATTCAGAGATTCCGGGGAATGTGGACTATTTGAGATTTCCAGACAATTTTTTTTTGGCGAAGTATATATTTGGAAAGCTGCATAATAAAGGAACCATGAGTGATGATGATGACAGTTTGGATTTTGATATCACAATTTCAGGGTCAATGTGAGTTTTTTTTCTCAGATTCAGCTTGATTTCAAAATGGGTTTTTTAAAAGTTGGAGCAAAAACAGTGTTTCAGTTCGGATTCTAGTCTTCAGAATGAATTTAGTCAGCTTAATAATAATTTGGAAAATTGAAAAATTGCGTTTGAAACCAGTTAGAGCGATTCATGAAATTACTCAACTTGTCGGTCACTAGGCCAGCGGATTCTAGGCCAGGAAACTGAAATCGAGGCGACTTAAAAGAAGGACCAAATTCACCTGAGTTATTTTAATGACCGTGGCCTCCTGGCCTAGAAATCAAACCGTTAATCAATCAAACCGCTAGGAATCACAGGTAAAATCATGATGCAGATTTAAATGCAGAAACAATGATTTAGTTGAGTTTGGTCCTCCTATAAAACATGATTTCATATTTTTATATTTTTGAGTATAATATTATTCGTAGCAAATATCTGAAGTAGCATTTTAAAAATTCGTCAGCAACAGTCATTTCAAACCTGGTTACAGTCTCCTTCCGAAATTAAGTTATGGGGTTTTTATTCCCTTTTTTACATTGGGCTAGAATAATCTCTGCAAGTAGCTGAAAAATGGTCTGAACTACAGTAATCCTATCATCAATGTAAAGATATTATTTTGTACAATCTGCGCTTTTGAATCAGCTACTCAATATCCATTTTTTCCGTTTCCCGTTTCAAAATCCGACTCTGTTTTATTATTCTTTAATTCTCCTTATCATACTTTTCCCAGACAACTTTTTCTTTAGTTTCATATATTATCAGCCGTCAATGATTATTGCTTATTATTCTAGACGTCTGAAAATCACTTCATGCTTTTCAGACACACGTTCCTTTTTCTTTATTTTCGCATTTTGTTTGGGTGAACTTTATGTCTCAAAAATCGTGACCTAGACTGACATTTCGAAGCGAATAGCGTGGGATAAATATGGGAATTCTGGAAAAAAAACGAGTAGAGGTTATGGAAGAAAATTCGGTTCTGTCCTAGTTTAGAGGTCCCATGAGAAAAAAAAGGTCCCATCAAAATAAAAAGGTCCCATCAGAAAAAAGGTCCCAAGATCAATAAAAGGTCCCAAGATAAAATAAAGGTCCCAACGAAAAAAGGTCCCAAGACAAAATAAAGGTCCCAAGACGGAATTAAGGTCCCATGGTAATTTTCCCATCAGAATGCATCAAATGATCACTAAACAGTGTTTCGAATGTTTCTATTATGTATTTTGAATCTTCAACAGTTCAATTAATTTCATGCTTAGTCCACTTTTTTTAATATCACCAGACATAAGTTTGTTTTGTGAAGTGTTTCCGGGTAGGCTTAGGAAATTGAAAAAACAATTAGAATCAAACGACTGGTTGCTCTGCGCATACTGTTTATCCCCCGGTGGCTTATTGCGTGGAGAACAGAAAATTGTTAACAATTTATAATTCATGATTGGAAGTTCTGAACTTAGAACAAAAACAGTTCACTTCTTCAAGATGGTAGTGCATATAGAGTGGCCAGACATGAGACAGTGGTACTCAATCCATTTGGGCCTTTGAGAGTACTATGACTTTCTTTGAGAGTACTATGACTTTCTAAGTTCTAAGCCTATCTAACATGACTTTTTTTGTGAAATAGTTTTTTTTTCTGATTGAATATTTATTTTTGGCACCTGGTCGGCGATGTAGGGCGAAGTACCGCAAGAAATCACAGAGAGACATAAAGTTCCTCAGTCCATTTAGAAGTAGCTAATGGATGAGGAACAGAACCATTTTTGTCGGAAAAGGTTTCTTAGACTAGGGACTACCCATGCCCCAAGTAAAAACATCTTGTCCAAACATGGAGTGAATAAAAAAATATCCCATAGATGTTTTTGCACAAAAACTTTGTAGCCAACCTAATAGTTTATGTAGGCTACCAGTTATTGAATTACTCACATTCAACTTTGATTGTTTTTTTCAATTTCCTAAGCCTACCTGGAAACACTTCACAAAACAAACTTATGTCTGGTGATATTAAAAAAAGTGGACTAAGCATGAAATTAATTGAACTGTTGAAGATTCAAAATACATAATAGAAACATTCGAAACACTGTTTAGTGATCATTTGATGCATTCTGATGGGAAAATTACCATGGGACCTTAATTCAGTCTTGGGACCTTTATTTTGTCTTGGGACCTTTTTTCGTTGGGACCTTTATTTTATCTTGGGACCTTTTATTGATCTTGGGACCTTTTTTCTGATGGGACCTTTTTATTTTGATGGGACCTTTTTTTTCTCATGGGACCTCTTAACTAGGACAGAACCGAAAATTCTATCATAAAGGCACCTCTAATAAAACGGCCTTTGATTTTAGTACAAAGAAACCAGAAATGAAATTCTGGGTGAGGTGCAGTTCTAATGAAGGTTTTCCTTGCTCAAAGTGCAGTTCTAATAGAGGTTTTTGATCCAAATTTTCCCGTACACTATAATTTTTTCCAGACATTATCTGAAATTTAAATGTGTACCCCCCCCCCCCCCCCCCCCTTCCCATCCTCTTCCTCAACCCTTATTAGCATCATTCTCTTCTTCTTTTTTCCCTCATTTTTCTCCATCGAACACACACAAAACTCGTGTCCCCCCCCCTCACAGAAATTGAGCCTGAATGCCTAATCCGTTATTACCGATGCACTTTGAAACTCTTTCTTTCTTTCTTCCTTCACTCAGGTTTCTTTTTGGCCACGCCCCTTTTATGAGAGGGAGATTGAGAAAGCGTTCAGTTTTAACTCAATTAGAAAGAGGGCAGCATGTCCTTCTCGGCTAGTCAACCTATTATTGGCGGTTCGTTTTCCAGGTAGGGCTGCAAAACTAAAAGTCAATTGAAAGACCTGTAATAGAAGATCATAGAAAAATAGTCCAGAGGGTTACAGCCAAAAATGGTTTGTGGCATTTCTAAAAAAAAAGTTCAGTTTGAAACCTGTAAGCGCTACTACTTTTTTAGAATTAGTTTCCTAATCCTTGCCCAAACGTGAATGAAAGTTATATTCTAACAGCTTTTCTAGCCTCTTTTCATACCTTGATATTGGCATCGAGTAAGAGTGGTTGTGAAATTGATGGAAATCTGACTTGTCAAAGTGCGGGCCGAGCCGGGCTGGTATTCGAAAGTGTCGGCCCGGCCCGGGTTCAAATTTTTTTGCGCTTTTTTCGAGTTTCAGCCCGATTTCGAAACTTTTCCTGGATCTTTTTACTCAAAAATCAATCAAAATTTCTTTCTGGAAAACATAAGCCAATAAAGTAGAAAAAAAACTGCAGAAAAATTTTCAAAAAACATGATTTTTTTTGCCTGAAAAAAAACACCCAGCTCGTGCGAAGTCTGATGAAAACCATTGCCGAATTCATGTTCAATCTTTTTGTAGACACCTACGAACATGTTCAAATTTCGTTAGAATTTTGAGAGGTTTCGCTTTTTTTGGAGAAAGATTAAAATATGGCATTCCCAGAGAAAACTTTTGAACTAATGACGTAAAGACTTTGAAGTAAAAAATTGTTATGAAATCAAGAATAATCCAGATACCAAAATCGCTTTTGAAAACGTATTCAGAAGATAGTGTGAGCGGATAAGAGACGTAGAGAAAAAAAATTGTCCTCTCGCTTTCTTCAAAGATAACTGTGTCCTTTTAACGACCAAAAAATATCCTAAAAATATCCTGAAATTCTGTACTTTTCCCCCACAACAGCTGATTTTTTTTCGACTAGAATAGAAAATGAAGCAGACCACCAGGTGGAACATTCCTAATAGGTATCAGATATCACGTACAACATCTCATTATTTGTTTTTTTTTCTTTTTTGAACCTCTTGTGCTTTGGTTCAAGTTCTCAGAATTCAAGAGTATCAAAACAAAGGTCTCATTATGAAATCACCTGAAACTCTAGAGAAAAAAAACAAACGAAAAAAGAACACCAGACTAACTGAATGACCAAAAATTATGAACATATGTTCCTTTTTCTTCGGGTTCTAATCTTGTTATTCATAGAATATTATGTCCTTTTCCGTTTTAGCATATGCGCCCCCAATTCCGAATAAATAGATAAAATGTCCGAAGAGTTCCTTGGAAAAGAAGCCTTTTATTTCATTTTTTTATCAATGGAATCCGCTAGCTCTTCTTCGAATCTTTTTGACTTCTTTGGGTAAGAAAAATGTGAAATTTTTGATTTAATCTAAAATTTGTTCATAAATTTCAAATATTCTTCAGACCATCCTACGGCGATCCGTTAACTCCTCCACCAACTATCCGCAAATCATGGTACGTCAAAATGCAGACCAGGTATGTTTTTCTTGATTTCGATTTGAAAAATAATGTGATAAATGTCTGATTTCTAAAGTCATCACTGTGTACCTTCAAAAATGTAGACAGAAAAAGTTTACCTCTATTACTATGGCATAGAAGCATATTGTTAAAGCATTAATGTGACCTTGAAGGGGCCAGTAGAGGTTTCATGCCATAATATACTAAGTGGTGCACTTATATAACAGGTTTCCCTCAATTATTTTCCCAATTTTATATTTTCAGACTGGCCACTCTTGCCGTTTTTATCTTCGTCTTCTGCATTGTCATCTCCATCATTCTCGTGCTGGCGAATTGGAATAAAATCTAATTTCTGGTTGTTATTCTGTACTTTATCTGTATTTTTGTCCACCATTTATTTTGCGCACCCGAAACCAACTTTTCTGATAGTGGTATGAAATACCTGTGAATAGTTTTGAAAACCAAAAAATGGAATGAAAATGAATGAGCAAGTTACTTCGAATTATAATCTTGATTAGGCTTATCTTCGAATTATACTGAAAAGTCATGGTTGCTTTCAAAAGATATAGGCACCAGACAGTTAACATAGGGCCTCCAGTACATAACCGAATTATACTGAACTTTCATTTTTAAATGCCGGTGTGATTTTTGTGGATGGAAATGATAAATAGTGTCTAAGAATCCAGAAAATCATAACAGTTTGAAAAGTTATGGTTGCTTTCAAAAGATATAGTCATGGTTACCGTTTTGCAAAAAAATTCTCTCACATGTTGGCATACCTACACCTAATGTTTTCCTAAATATTCATTTTGTATCCAGCCTATGCAGCATTTCCTCTGTTTATTTTTTTCTGACCAATACTTTCAAAACAGAAAACCCGTATTTTCTGTTTTACTTCCTATCTACAGTACTATAAAAAACCGAACACAAGCCACAATTCATTACTCATAAAAAAATACCCATTTCACACACATCCTTTGACAAAAATTGATCGAAGTTGAACAAAAAAACGGTTAATCCCCTCAGTCCGCGACCCTAACCGAAAAAATCCAAAATCCGATTTCAAATAAAAATTTCCGCCATATGACAAAAGATCGGTTCATTTCCGCATAGAAACCTACCATGCGACAACTCGCGCTGGTATTTTGTATTTTCTTTGTATTTTTGACTGAAAATGTTCAATCAGCTAAAAATGATACGCTCGAAATGGAATTGGGTAAGCTTTTTCATATAAAAAGGTATGATGTTTTATTGGTGTTATTCAGAATCAAACATCACTGTCGTCAAGCTGGAGCACGGTTTGAAGTTCCAGGCACACTCGGAATTTGGACTACCGGATAACATGACCGATTTGTTCAATTCAACTGGAGCAGATTCAGAAGGTGTTCGAATTGAAATACGTCAAACTATCATTTTGCGTAATAGAAATAAGACAGGTTTACGAGATAGAAGAACGAATTTTTGAAAGGTTGACCGTAATGTATTTTGTAGGGTTTCTTGTAGGTTTTGTAGGATAGTGAACAGTAAAGATAGGTAGTAATTTAAATGCATTTTTTGTACTTCAAAAGATCCAATAGTTTCAAAACATTGATATAAAGATATTTGAAAGATACTAGCCATCAGTATACCAAATTAGAACTTAGTAAGTAGACCTCAAAAAGACGAATGAATTCTAGTGTACTTCTGACATGAGAACATGCTCTCTTTCTGTTCTTGAAATATCATCGCTGATCCTAATAATATAAAAGGATTCGTTATGATGAAAAAAAATTATTTTAACTATAGATTTGGCCAAAAATACACACTTAAAACCAAAAGGTACCAAAACTTTACTGAAGGTGCAATGGCTGTATTCAGTTATTTTTAAATCAGAGGCTAACCGGATAAAAGTTGAGAAATGGTCAGAATATCTCCACCTTCTGGCAAAGTTCCCACTGGTCAAAAAGTGAAATTGAATCGAAAATCCTAATTAAAAAAACAAGAATTTGTCCAAAAACGTTTCTGGGCGTCGAGCAAAACGCCTCGCAACTTCAAGCCGGTCGAGAAATCGGTCAAAAACTATCCATTTCTTAACTTTTGGCTGCTGGAAAATGCGGTGGAAAGCCTAACTTTTTTGAGTTCAAATCTAATTAACTTCCACTCAAACCTTTTTCCCTTTTCCTTCCCCTCAAAAGCATAAACCCTTCCTATTCCAGGATCCAACAACTCCACTGCCCCTGTCTCACTAGAACACCCACGAGCCCGTCGGAGCAATAAAGATGGTGAGGTATTCTAATGTTCCAATCAACCTTTGGAACTCATCTAACACATATTTTCAGAGAGCGGAAGCGAAGAAACCGACTCCAAAAGTGACAAAAAAGGTCACAAGCACCACGAAAAAGGTCACAAAAAAGGGGACCACCAAAAGGAAGGGGACGACAAAAAAGGTAAAGCCGACGACAAAAAAGCCGAAGGTGACAACAAAAAAGAAGACGACAAAAAAACAAACGACAAAAAAATTGACACCAACAACACCAATTCCACCGCACCAGAGGCCACCCGCAACTCAACACAAGGTTCCGGATCAGGTACTAGGAAAATTGATTGATTACTGGAACGAATGGTTTCAGTATATTTCACAAAAGACATCAGCAGACAAGGTATGTGTATTGTCGTAAGATTAGGTTTATATCTGGAAATACACCAAATCTTACGACAAAGTGCATACACATTCTTGAAAGCTTCTTAGTTTGGTCTGCATTTTGTCGTAATATCTGACACATTTTGTAGTTTGTCCGCTGAAAAAAATCACGTCAAAATCGCGTTTTCATAGTTTTCGATCTTTCCAGCGCCCACCGGCAACCGTACCGAGACCCATGTACCCTTGGACTCAAGCACCTCGACCCGTCCCCGAGACAACAACTCGACGAGTATTCGTAATGTATGAGGATGAGGAGTTGGAGAAGAAAAAGCCGAAAAGAAAAGAAATTAAAGAAATTGATCATGAGAATTTTGATTTTGAATCGCGTTCTTCTTGACTATTTTTATTTATCATAAAGTTTTCAATTGGATTTGAAGGGTTGATTTGGGAATTTGAGATGAAGCGAACCAGATATCACGGCAAAATGCAGACTCAGCCCAGACAACCAAGTATGCACTATCTCGTACAAATTGATGTGTCCTTCTTCCGTGTTCCGCCTTTCGTTTACCGGGCCTATTCATCTTCTGTCTTCCGTTTTCCGATTTCCGGATTTTCAAATCGTTCCGTTTTTCGGCTTCCGTCTTCCGAATATTTGGACGATTTGAGCTTCGAGAAAAAGAAAAATTAAACCAAAATTTTTCAAAATTTTCAGCTTTTCAAATTGGTTTTAGGGATTTTCACCATACTTGGTTAATCGTCCAACTACGTTTCCATTTTCAAAATTTTGATTTCATGCCACAAAAACACGTTTTCTGTTCTATTTAGAGAAATCAGAAACTGTTTATGTCCCTTCCGTTTCCTTCCTCCGTCTTCCATCTGT
Organism: Caenorhabditis doughertyi; assembly: GCA_963572265.1. Lineage (NCBI taxonomy): Eukaryota > Metazoa > Nematoda > Chromadorea > Rhabditida > Rhabditidae > Caenorhabditis > Caenorhabditis doughertyi. The sequence continues at coordinate 972,888 of OY751557.1, forward strand.
TCCGACTGTTCCGACTTCTCCGTCTTCCGGATTCAAAGGTGGACTAAACTCGGGTTTTTTCATTATAAATTCTGATGCAGTTTTTTATTCTAATCATTTTTTTTCACGACCACACTCAAAAATCACTAAAAAGGGGTGAAAAAGGCGTTTTTGGTCTTTTTTGAAATAGTTGAGGTTTTGTAATTGGTCTGTTGGTACGTCGTGGTCAGAAAGAGGACTAGGGCAACAGAGAATATTCTATGAGCCGGTCTTACATTTAGAATCAAAACAACGAAAATTTCTCAAAGTACAGGAATACAGGGGAGTATGCCGAGTCAGAACTGGCCCATTTCAGAACTGTTTCTTATCAGAACCTAATCAGAAACATGCACCAAATCAAAATTATCACTTCACCTGAAAGAGGTCTGATACGGGACATTTCTGATTTGGAGCACGGTTAAGAAACGGTATATCCCAACCACAGGTTTCTCTAAGAAATTCTGTGCCAAAGTTCAAAACTTTTGATTTTTCAGTTTTTTATACATATAACCACAACGTATACCAGTAAATAGAAAATCTTCTTTTCTACATATTGGTATTTTCACAATTTCAGATGCATACTTTTTTTCAGATTACTCAACATTTATTGGTCCCCCATTGCCATCACCTTTCATATTTATTTGGATCTGTTCATCTGGTCATTCTTGTTCTGTGCGTCTTATAATCGAGTTTGTCTCATTTTTCTCAACCTATCAAAAACCAATTTTTTATTTTCAAAAAAGACTCTCAAAAAACATTCCAAAACTTCCTCCAGCCACTCCATAATAGAGTTCCGTTTCTCTTTTTGTCTCCATATATGCAATTTTCTGCTTCTTCTCCAAAGATTTAGATCTGGAGGCAAGATACAAATCTCCGCACCTGTTTCTCACTCTTTGTCCAACAAGACGCGGAAAATTTTCTGTGTTCAACAATTTTTACATCTCCCTCCATTTTTGAGGAGAGAGAACTTCTTGTTCTTTTGAGATCTGAACGCCGCTAGGCCTATTTTGGGATATTCAGCCTCTTTTTTTCAGTTTTCAATCTTTATTTTGTCTGAAAATTATCTTTACAGAATGCTGCCAAAAACCAAAAACTGGAAGCAGGTCAAATCCCAACTTCGATTACCATGGGCAGTCTTTTTCTTCATTCTCTCTTGTATTTGTTTTGTGATTTGGCTATTCAGTAGTGGCGGCGATCTAGAAGCAAAACTGTTCTACGATGAAATGTCTTTGATGGAATTAGGAGAAGAAAATGCCTTCATACACTCGGCCTACTATTTTGAAGAGTCCAAGTCGTAAGTTTCCGAAAATTGGTTCTAGCTCAATCTAGTTTTCCAGGCTGGGCCAGAATGCAATTGCAATCGTGGCAACTATGCATAAGGGAGCTGTAACCGATTTGAATGAGTTCAGGCTGAAAATAGTGGGGACCAACTCGACAAGGAGATTTGTGACTGAAGCCAAGTTGAGCACGTGAGTTTTCGAGTTTTTGTTTAGAATACTGATAAAGAGAGAAAGAGTACGTGCGACGAAGAGACGCAGAAAAAACTTTTCTGCGTCGATTGCTAGCACATGATCTCTATCTTACTTTTGACAAATTTCGGTTTTCTAATCAAAAATAAAACTTCGACATAAATATTCATCTTTACATGAAATGCGTAATTTTTAAGAGAGTTTTAGTGGAAGGATTTACCACAAGCGGTGATGTCCATGGCATTAGAATTTTGAAAATTGAAGATACGGCCCCATGAAGTCTGCTACCGGCATAATGGACCCTCTGAACATTTGGGCACTTTTAGTTTTTGGCTCCGTCCCCTTCAAAACTGAAAAAAAAACTGAAAACAAAAAATTTCTGTGAGCTCCGTAGCGTACGTTCATTCAGCTGTAAATAGCTCTAACCGAAAACATTTTAGCTCTAACCGAAAACACCAAAAAGTTTACGAACACAGAAATGCGCACAATTTTATGGTGAATATTTCGCCGGTTGACCATTTTTTGATATATCCTGTTTTAGCTGAAATTTAGAGCCTAGAAAACAGCACATTTCAAGCATCTCAACCAAAAAAGTCAGAGAACGTGCGCAGACAGGAGACGCAGACATTTGTCTTATCATCATAGTTTCAGCGAACAAGATCCGGATGAAGGTTGCGAGTACACTACAGTCCTAATCCAAACCAACTCATTGAATTCCCTGTCCAAATTGGAAATCGAATCCCGAGAGGGTCTTGTTGTGCTTCCAATCTCCACGCCAAGACGGGAAGCTCCGAAACCTGTTGTCTTCTGTATCGCACCACTTTTTGCTGCTGAGCAATGGCAATCTTTCCTTATGCAACTCCATGTCACCAAGAAATTTGGAGCACATCTTCATGTTTATATGATGACAATGTTAGAATACTACTATCAAATGGTTAGAGAACTCGGGGAGATTGGAGTTATCACTACTCAACCATGGCTGACCCCGAAGTTCTCGCAAGTTGGAAAACCATTTTTGGAGCCCACTCGCAATTCGGAGCTCAGAAATCCAGCTGCTGCTTTTACAGACTGTTTGCTACAGTATAAGGAGGCAGCTCAGTTTATTGGGTTTATGGAAATTGAGGATTTGTTGTTCCCAGTGAATGCACAAACTTATTATGAAGAATTTGAGAGGGAGTACGAGGGAAGTCTTCAGATCAGTGCACTTTATTATCAAATTATGGAGCAGCAAGCTGTGAAATGTGGGTTTTACTATAAGGGCATGTCTAGGTCTTTTCATTTCAGTCAGCTCCCTGGAACAACAAAGTCTTGGAACCCTCCTGGCCAGTGCGAAATCCGGAGAAGCCTTCAAACATGGGCGGGCTATTATCCGTCCGGAAAGATACAATTCCACGTGGACATATTTCTCAACTCAGGCTGAAAAACGGCCAGTTTTCTTGAGCGAGGAGCAAGAAGAAGCTCACTATTTGAATCAGAAGAAGATCACAAACAATGCCGTTTTGAGATTTAAAGATTTGGAGTACATGAGTGCCACTGAAGAGATTGTAAACGCTACAGTAATCCCAATGAATCCATTGAGCAGTGATCAGAGATTATTGACGGAGGAGCAAGTTAAAGAAATTGATGATGGGATTAAGGAGTGAGTGGAATTTTTTGAAAAAATGAATGGCATCCAAAACTTTGAATCGAAAATTCCAGAACCTTACTTCTCCCGTCCCTTCAAGATTATGTGGCACGTCTTCCAACTGAAGATTTTTACTCGACAAAACTCAAAGATTGTCTGCACAATCAGAAGCATAAGAAAGGGCAATGTATTAATACCCGACATTGCCATGTGAGTTTTTTTTTTGAATTAGAGTTTCACTTGTTTTTAATTTTCAGCTCCCAAATAACGCCAAGATTCCATGCAGGCATTCCGATGGTTTGTATCATTCTGGAAGAGTGATGAAGCCATACACATTTCATTTTGTTACCGAATATTATTTTACTAGAAATTTAGGTTGTTATGAATAGAAAATGAATATTTATTGGGCTCTTTCCATTTTTGAGAGCGCATGAAAGCAGATGGAAAAGTTTGAGGAATTGAAAAATGATTGATGCCTCTTTTGACCTAGTTTTTGCTTGGGCTCAGAAGACAAAGTTCTCGGTTTTTGAAAAAAAATTGAAATTGACATTGGTGTATGCACCATATTTTACGAAAGAATGCGTACACAGTCCCCAAAAATCACAAAATGGAAAAAATTTAGAAAAATTTATTGAAAAAAATTCAATTAGACCATAACACTAGCTGTAGAACTCTTCGCTCCTTTGTCCAACTCAAATCCAGTGTTGATAGAAATCTGAAAATTCTTTCTCTTTTTCCTGGAATATTTTGAATTTCCCTCCATACCTCCGTTGAGTGACGTGGCGGCTTTTTGACTTCAACTTTCGAGATTTCTTTTTTCTCAGGTACCTCGGGTTTCACAGAGATGCTGGTGCTCAGTACACAATCTACACTTTCAGTGATAGTATCGTTATCATTGTCTAGTCGAGCTACTGGGGTCTCGCTTCGTGGAGCCGATTTTGGGGGAGGCGCAGATGTCTTTTTCTTGGAGATGCATAGAAGAAGCAGAGGAATTGTTAAGAAGAAATAGATTATTAGCTGAATGATAAAGCTTTCGAGAGATAAGGGAAATGGTTTACCTTGAAAATCAACACGAATTCAAACATGATTGAGAGTTGGATAAAGAAAATGTGGGAATGTACTATTGGAAATTTGTTTTTAAAAGGATTTTCGGGAGTTCACGTGAAAATTTTTAGAGTCTCACACTCTCTGCGAGGATCGTAAAATCCAGTACATTTCTCTTGGCAAAAACTCAAAATGGACACATTTGTGTACACACCATAGCTTGCGACAGAGTGCATACTGAGTACCTAAAACTCAGTTTTGGCGAGACGTCAAAAACGGAGTTTCGAAGTGTCGTAATCAGTGCGTTGTTTAGAGAAGCACAAGATTATAGTTCGAATTAATTTTTTGCTCAAAATAAATGCTCCTGGAAACATTATGGAAAGAATAACAAAACTTTATTGAGCAAGAATGAGTTAGACCACAACACTGGGTGTAGAAGTCTTCTCGCCTTTATCCAAATCGAATCCAGTGTTGATAGAAACCTGAAAATTCTTTCTCTTTTTCCTCAAATTTTGAATTTCCTCCAAACCTCCGATGAGTGACGTGGCGACTTTTTGACTTCAACTTTCGAGACTTCTTTTTTCTCCGGTACCTCAGGTTTTACAGAAATCTCTTTATACATTACTGTACATTCAGTTATATTGTTGATAGTATCGTTTTCAGAATCTTCGTTTCTTGGATGACGAGGTAATAGAGGAGGCGGAGCTGTCTTTTTCTTGGAGATGCATAGAAGAAGGAGAGGAATTGTTGAGAAGAAATAGATTATTAGCTGAATGATAAGGAACCGTTTGGAGAGAAAAGGAGAATGGTTCACCTTGAAAATCAACACAAATTCAAACATGATTGAGAGTTGGATTGAGAAAATGTGGGAATAAATTATGGGAAGTTCGTTTTCGAAAATACTTGGAAAAGTTCACGTGAGAATTTTCGAAACATTAAAGGGGGAGTAAAGCATTCCAAAATGTGTCAATGTTTTTATATGAATCGACGCAGAATTTTGGGGGTAACAACTTTTCAGTTAATCGTACAATCGGAGAATGCTTCTGAAAGCAGATATCAGCTCTCAAAGAGGCTAAATAGGTTGTTTCGCGGCGTTCCTTTTCCCACTATTTTATCAGAGGGAACTCTCGCGGCGTTCCGTGAAAGGTGGAAAAGGTTTCACAAGAACGTGAATTTATTTTTCAAAGAGGACCCCCTAATAAAATAGTGGAAAAAGGAACGCCGCGAAACAGCCTTTTTAGCCACTTTGAGAGCCGATATCTGCTTTCAGAAACATTTTCGCAACCAACCTTCAACTGGAAAGTTGTTACCCCCAAAATTCTGCGTCGATTCATATAAAAACATTGACACATTTTGGAATGATTTACTCCCCCTTTAAGGTCCCGCACGGGTTCCCTGCGGGGATTAGAAAGCGCGCTCTAACGCTAAAATGATTTTATCGCTACTTACCTCAATTACGAACTTTTTAAACTGAATTTTTAAGGAAATGGGGCATAAGTGAGTATTTAACTTTTTAGCATTAGGGCGCGTTTTCCCACTTTGCAGGGAGCCGGTATGAAGTCCATAATCATAGGAAAAATTTGGCTGAAAATGAAATGGAGAACTAGACTTTCTATCGCAGTAAACTTCTCTTTTTTGTGTATACAACTTAGCTTAAGACAGAATGCAGTACCTAAAAAACATATTCTGGCATGGCTCGAACCCAGTATTGGAGAGACGCCACAAGCGGAATTTCGGATTGTCGTAATCAGAGCGCTATTTAGCGGAGCCCAACACTAACGGTTCAAATTATTTGCTCGGCTCAAAATAAATGCTCCTGGAAACATTACGAAAAGAATAATGAAACTTTATTGAGCAAAAATCATTTAGACCATAACACTGGGAGTAGTAGTCTTCTCTCCTTTATCCAACTCAAATCCAGTGTTGATAGAAATCTGAAAATTCTTTCTGTTTTTTGTGAAATATTTTGACTTCATTCAGAACCTCCGATGAGTGGCGCGGCGACTTTTTGACTTCAACTTTCGACGCTTCTTTTTTCTCTGGTACCTCAGGTTTCCCTTCCGTGATACTCTTTGTCCGATCTTGAGTCTTTTTCTCAAACTTCTTATTTCTCGATCCTCTCCTTTTCCCTTCTTGATCTTCGATAGAAAGGCTTCTGCTAGTTGGAATCTCCTTAGCTGTTGGACGACAAAATTCAATTTCTGACGGTGTGAGTCTCCGATACTCAGTCCTAAGATCAGGAGCATTTTTCTCGACTTTCTTATCTTGCCATCCCCTTTTTTTCTCTTCGTCTCCTCTTTCATCTTCAGCAGGAAGTCTTTGGCTTGGTACAATCTCAATAGGTTGATGACCCCAAGCTTCTTTTTCTGACGGTGTGAAACGATGTTCAAAAAATTTCGGCGATGGCTTTTTTTTGCATAGAAGAAGTAAAGTAACTATCGAGAACAAATAGATGGTTATCTGAATAATACGATTCCGGCGCAAACTCAAATTTTCGGAAAAAAATACCTCGAAAAAGAATGAAATTTGAAACATAATCGAGGTTTAGGTAGAGAATATTTGGAAATAATCATTTCAATTTTAGTTTTGTTTTTATGTTCCTGAGTTCACGCTTTGCGTTTTTTCCCAGAAAATGCTTTTTGAAAATTCAAAGATTCAAATTTTTTGGTCTTCAAGTTGCAGAGCAGTTTGAGGTTTTTTAATTCGTCTGGCCTAGAAATTAAGCTGCCTGACGTCTTCAGGTTGGGAACTGAGCAATTAAATGACAGTAAAATCGGGTTGAAGTATCACAAATCTCTCATCAATATCTGTTTTTATAACTCATTTGGAGTGGGATCCGCTGCGATAAAAACAGTTCTGGAACGAACATTTCAGTAATTTTGAAAGTGAAATTTGCAACGAAATTTCTGATCCACTAAACAATGCGCTGATTACGATGCTCCGGAATTCCGTATGTGACGTTACGCCAGAGAAAAAAGTGATGCAACTTTATTGAGGAACGATAAGTTAGACCGTAACACTGGGTGTAGAAGTCTTCTCCCCATTGTCCAACTTAAATCCAGTGTTGATAGAAATCTGAAACCGTTTTTTTCTAAACATTTTTTGAATTCCCTCCGAACCTCTGATGGCGGCTTTTTAATTTCAACTTTCGACCCTTCCTTCTTCTCAGGTACCACAGTTTTCACTTCCGTGATACTCTTCGTCCGATCTTGAGCCTTTTTTTCAATCTTCTTATCTCCCGAATCCCTCTTTTTCCCTTCCTGATCTTCACTAGGAAGGCTTTTGCTAGCTGGGATCTCCTTAATTTTGGGACGGCACCTTTCCCATTCGGACCGTGTGGGTCTCCGATACTCAGTTCTAGTATTACGCGGTGGAGGAGTTTTTTTGCATAGAACAAGTAAAGTAATCATCGAGAACAAAAAGATGGTTATCTGAATAATAAACTTCCGGCGCAAATTCAAATTTTCGGAAAAAAAATACCTCGAAAAGAAATGAAATTTGAAACATAATTGAGATTTAGGTAGAAAATATTTGGAAATAATCATTTCAATTTTAGTTTTATTTTTATTTTCCTGAGTTCACGTTCAATCAAAAAAGCATCTCAAATTAAGATCCATAAACATGTTCAACAATATTTGCCACTCGATGCACTAACAGCCTCTCTAGCTCCGGCTCCAAACTAGTCTCCGTGAAGTTATCCCCGTAAATCCACCCATTACCAATACTGTTGCTTACTGTAACTATACGGTAGTGTCTGAAAATTTTTTTTTAGATTTTTGAGTTATTTAGATCATCAAGATATACCTAAACATAGCCACATCTCTTGGAATATTCTTCACAATCACTCCTGGATACTGTAGATGAGTGTGATGGTAGGTTTGGACCGCAACCTTCTCCGGGCGGTAGATACTTTTTGAGGATTCCCAGATTCTAGTTTTTGTAGTGTTCAAGAATTTCAATGCTTCCAAATTCTCTATAGCTTCAAGTAGGTTGGTATACTGTGCAGGGGAGTTTGAGGTTTTTTGAATTCGTCTGGCTTGGAAGTTGAGTTCCCCAACGTTTTCGGGTTGGGATCTGAGCAGTTGGATGAGAGTCATGTCGGGTTGAAGCATCACAAATCTCTCATCAATATCTGCATTGATGACCCATTTGGAGTGGGATCGGCTTCGGTGGAAGCAGTCCTGAAAATAGGTTTCGGGGTGAAATATTTCAAGTTTGTGTTAAATCATGATCAAAAATGAAAGGGCCTTTTTTCCAAGCAACTTTTGTTTGAAGGCGCAGCAAAGAATGTCCACAATACGTTTATTTCACGTTTTTCCCGTCACGTTTATTTTCAACTGTGGATTACTGTAGCCTTGACGGGACCCATCAGACATGCGCCTTCAAAAACTTGGAGCTTCACGGAGTAATATTTTTCGACTTCGGAAAACGGAAATCGGAAAAATAGTTTTGTTCGGACGGAATTCGGAAATCGGAAAATAGCTTTCCAAATTCGGAAAACGGAAATCCGAAGACGGAAAAAAACTTATACGAAAAACGGAAATTTCGTAGGATTTCGAATAGAATTCGGCAAAAATTAAATTTTTTCAACAAAATTAGAAATTTCCGGGTGTTTTTCGTATAGTTTTTGATGGAAAGGCTGCTTAAAACTTTAAAAGTTTCTGACTTTGTCTTCCGGAAAACATATGAAAATTCTGGAATACGGAAAACGGAAAGCGGAACTTTTTTTCGAAATTTCGGGAAACGGAAGACGGAAATCGGAAAACGGAATACGGGAAACCGAAATCGGAATTCGGTAAAGCTCTAGTGGGCTCCTTCTTACAAATTGATAACATGGTACAGTAATCCTACTCACATGAAGCTGTATCAAATGAAACATCCAATCCAATTGCTGATATTCTGTCTGAACTACTGTAGTCTCTGCTAACCCTTGTCTTTCATACTCGTCTAATGCTAATCTAGAATATCCATCCATGTCAAATATTGTGAAGTAAAACATGGAAACGTCCTGCAAAAAGTTTGTAGAGGTTTTACTTATTTTCAAAACTTACATAAATCCTCATATGTTCCACAAATTCTATGAGTGTCAACCATCGCTTTTCCGGTCCATAAAATGGTCCCACACACATTCCTAACTCGTGGACTGGTTCTGAAAAAAGCTCAATGAAGAGCACTTTCCCCTAAAAATACCTTCAAAGGCTCTAAAAATCAAAGGAACCGGTGGTTTTGCAAAGTTTTCATCATTTTCAAATGAAACTGATACATATTTGGCGCCAGCTCTTCTCACACAATAGACAGTGTTCAGCGGGAAAAATGAAGATTGCCACGTGGAATTTGGAATTTCTTGGCGATGGCAATCAAAGTATCGACAGAAAGCGGGTTTCCTGAATCAAATTGAATATTGGAAAGTTTAAAAGAAACAAACCAACCCTGTTTTGTACTGAATTGTTGTGGTTATAGCGATAAAATCATCATAAAGATAGGCATTGAGGAGGCGGAGCTCCGAATTGAACATGTTGTCCTGGAAGTTTTTTTGTGACGGATTAAAATTTGGTAAAACATTTTTTGAAGTTTAATGATAAAAAAGTTATCTAGTAGATTGAAAGAATTAGCTGCTCTTCTATTAAAGGTTTTGACTTACCCTCCTGCTCCAATTCTGCCGCATCCATTCATCGTGAAACTCTCCATTTGGTATGGATTCTGTGTTTTTCTGATTCCAATTTTCTTCTGGGCAAGGTGAGTTTGGATCTAGAGACCTGAAATTTTTCAAATGGTTTTTTTTTCCCGAATAAGTTTGGTTGAAAGATCTGAAAGTTGGCTTAAACTGATCAACTTACTGTTCTGATATTGAAAAAATCATTGAAAATAGAAAAATTAGATACATTTTGTATGGATAGACAGGAACAGGACAAAAATTGAATCCGACGAGGAGATCCTTATTTTTCAAAAAAAAAAAATTATCTGATTTTCCAATTTTTGATGTCTCCGCCAACTTTTTTACCCCTAGACAAACTCCAGAATTGTCCAGAACCAGATTTATCTGAACAACTTTTTCCGGCGGAATAAAGGCGGTAGGACGTTCCAGAATCCGTGTAACTTATCAGTACTGACCTTAACAAGAACTGTCCCGTATCAGAAGGAAAATTTTATTATCACATGGAAATTTCGCTGTTTTCATACGGGACAGTTCTAAGAAGGGAACCTTCTGGGAAGACATACATCCGGAAAAAAATATTCGAATTTTTCAGAATTTTGACGTGACCCTCTCAATTTTCCCAAAATAATGTTTACAAAACAACAAAGTTCCACGTGGCGAAACGTGGATTTTCAAAGTGGGAAAAAACGAGGGAAATCAAATGTATTCCTTTGTTTAATCAGTGGAAAAGATGCTCCAATTTATCATTCTTGGTTATCTCGTCTTTGAGGTTGTTTTTTTAAAGAATTTTTCAGAATTTGCAAAAAATTGCCAGTTGTTGTTGTGAGAAATGCATTTTTCGTGGTTTTTTAAATGTCGATGGATGAGAAAGATATGAAAAATCCAAAAGTTTCTCTATCGAAATTTCTGTGGCTTTTGAATTGGTTGCGTTGCGTGTCGCGTCGCGGATTGTGACGTGGCTTGAATTGAATGGTTCCAATGAATTAGGAGTGATAAGAAACTTGAATATAAAATCTGACAAAACAAGAACTTGTAGAAGATGAAATTTTTAATCGAATGGGAAAAAAATGTGTTGCTCCGAAAAATTTTCCAAAAAAAAACGAACTTTCCCAAAATTTTTTTTGTTTTCCCGCCCAAAATTTTTACGGAAACCATAGGCAAAAATCATGTCGTTCGATAAGCAATTTCCTTTTCTACAAGGTCATGTTTTCGATCCGAAAAACTATAGACAATTGACAGAAATTGACGTCGAAAACTCCCGCCAGTCTAATTCTTGATACGGGATATCACTGATTCTTTTTCCAGATTCTTCGTCTCGCTCAACGTCCGGACGTTGGTGCCGTCAAGTTCTCCGCCCCACCCCCCGAGCAAAGTGCACCGGCTCCAGCTCCTCCGGCTCCAGCAGCTCAAATTGCGTCGCCAGAACAGCCAAAATCTGAGGAGAAAACCGCCAAATCGGGATAATAAGTGAACTGAAAAAAAGTGCTGTTTTTCTCTATAAAATCTTCATTTTCTGATTGTGGTTCTTGTTTTTTTGGTGGGGCAAAAGAGTCTTTGAAAAGCAACTTTTTTCAACTAATTTGAGTTTTTCTCCTCTTTGTTAATTGTCTTTTCCACTTTGTCTCAAAGACGTCATCTGGCGTCGACATTTTGTAAAACACAGCTCATAAAACAAAATGACACATGTTTTAAAGGGAGGAGATAAATGTTGCTCTTTTTATCACTATTTCACTTCATTTATCACTCACTGGGTGACATTTTTTGAGTGTTTTTCTGAGAAGTTTCGGAGTAGTGTAGTTTTGGATTGTGGTCGATTCTGAATGTTTTTTGTTGAATTTTATTGAACATGATTTTGAATCCTTTTTTCGCGCGTTCTATTTTTGTAGTGGACCCAATTTTTTAATTCGCTGAGTAGCGACTCAGTTCATCATGCAAATCAAGGCTACGTATCGGCTTAAGGACGTAAAGCTGAGTCGCTACGCAGTGAGCTTGAGACCATCAAAAAATAAAAACGCGCGAAAAAAAAGAAACCGATCCCGTTCGAAAAAAATTGCCGGGTCAGGCCGATGATCAATTTTGCTTTTTTCCGGGTTTAAAAATTTCGAATTTTTGAGCACGTTTTTCTCTATTTTTGCTCAATTTCAAAACTTTCTCTGTGTTGTTTACTCGAAAAGTTGTCAAGAATTTCTTCCAGAAAAATACACCTAATAAAATCGAAAACGAAAAAATTTTTTTTGGTAGGTGAAACATGATTTGGTCCTCCTCAACGCGGGCCGAGCGGGTCGGGCCGGGCTGGAAATTTCTCCATCGGCGCAGCCCGGCCTGCGAAAAGTCTGCTCAAAACTAATTCCAAATGGTACAAAATGATTCGAGGGCCGTCAAAATGATGGCCGAGAATCCGGTGGCCTAGAATTCCTATCTGCATTTTTTAGAAACATTTTTGAACACTTATTTTTATCTTTTGACCTTCAACTTTTTATTTTTTTTATTTCTCCATTTATAGTTTTCTTGTCACCTAACCCTTGTTTTCAACTTTTCCTCCCCTCCTCTCTTCATATCCCCTTTCCCCTCGTTTTTCCAACTTCTTCATTGTTCTGAATGTCTCAACACACGTGTATCTCTGTGTGTCCTTCCTTTCGGACACTCATAAACTCGTAAAACATCCGGTTGTTGTAGCAAAGAGAGAAGGCAAGAAAATTGATACGAAGAAGAGGGGAGGTCCCCTAGTGTCATTTGCTCGGAGAGCCACGAAGCAAATGACAGGAGGGCACAATTTATGTTATGGTTATGTACTTTTGTTGTGTTTCGAAATGTGGTGTTCCAAAAGTCAGATTGGGGTGGGAATTTTGAGAATTTTTCGGGAATAATGGCTTTTTTGGTTCCAATTTGTTTTGATTAATTGGAAATGCATTTGCTTTTTTTTTATCTGAGAAGTTTTTCTATTAGACTGGCCGGAAAGAAATGCGCGCTGAACGTTTTTTTGGACCTGTATATCTTGATTAGAATTAAAGATATAAAAAAGTGGTCAACTGGTAAAATGTGCAAAATTTTATGGTCAACATTTTGTTAGTTGATCAATTTTTGATATCACTTACTCTAATTGAGATATGTAGATTTGCTTAAACGTCTAGCATTTTTTCCGGCCAACCTAATGAAAATAGTGACCGGAGGAATGGATCTATATCAGACGATGATTGCGTCTATTTCTGGAAACATTTTCAGAAATTTTTTTTTCAAATATCTGAAAAATTTTCATTTTTAGCTGTATTCAAACAGTACAACTTGCAAAAAAAGTGTAGTGAAATTTTTTCTGGCTCCGATCTAGAGATCTAGGTCTAGGGTCTATGAAAAACATCTTGTCAAGTTGGTCTCGTCCCACTGACCTCTAACACATGTTTCTCATAAATACAATGATGTACCAACTTTTATCCTCTTTTTTCTCCAAAGAACGTAAAAAAACGCTTCAGAACCAGGAACTTGTGTCTAGTCCAATGCGAGATGTGTCTAGTGGAGTAAGGTCCTGTTCAGAGATGTTGGTTTGTTTTGGTGCTGTTCGGACCAGGGATTTTTGTGATTAAGACCTGACAAAAAGGGGTCGTAGAACAAACAGTTCTCTCTTTTTGTTTTTTTCAGCCAATTTCTGGGGAAAACAAAATTTCGTTTTTTCTTTTTTTTTCGAACAAAAGACACTTTCCGGTTCAGAGTGCCCTACCTTTCTTTTTAGCCCCTATATTTCTGAAATTGGTGCTAGCCCTAATCATAACTGGTCGGATAAAAACTGGGCAAATCAGAACTGCCCGAATCAGATCTGTACCTTGTCAGAACGGCCCGGATGAGAACTGATACAACTTTGCTGCAATGGCTTTCAAGATGTGAAAAACGCCTAGATACGTGCATTCGGAAAGTTCCTATCGGGGGAAATTCTTACATGGTCGGTTCTGATTCCACCAGTTATTAACCGACCAGTTCTCATCCGTTCGGTTCTGATACGTCTTGAGCTCTCAGTCGGACAAGTTCTGATTCGTCCAGTTCTGAGTAGGGGTAGCACCCTGAAATTAACTTCCCTCGTTCAAAACTCAATCTAGTTATTTCCTAACCTCTCATCCCATTTTCCTCACCTCATTCCTCATTTTATTTTTTACTTCTTTTCTTATATTTCTCACTTTTCTTTTAGAAAATTCCCATAAAACTTTACAGCCACACCACACACTTTTCCTGCCCACTTTTTGTCACTTGTTCCCCTCTCCAAAACCACCTTCTCAAATTGAAAAATCTCTTCTTCCACGTCATCCATTAATCTTTAGTTTCGATTCGCCCCTTCTCCAAAAATTATATATCTATGTCTACTTCTTCCTCTTTCCATCACCCTCTAATTTACGACTTTGCGCGGAGAAGAAGTAGCAGTAGTCAGTTCATTTTCTTTTTTCAATCTACTGTCTCTTCTTCTTCTTTTCGTTTTCAATTTTCCCATAATTATGAATAGTAAAGTGATTGTTGAAAAAAAAACAAAAGGGGGAGGAGGGATGACAGATTTCTTTTGGTGGTTTTTGATGTTGTGTGGGCAAACGGATTTCTGTGGGTTTAGTCGGAATCTGAACTGGCGGTAGAGGGGCTAGGGGGTAGGAATCTCTAATAGAGCGGCATGCTAGTTTTCAAGGAGCTACCAGAGCTATTGGATGAAAAAATGAACTAGTTTTTATATTTGTCATTACCTAGGCCATAAAAATTCTGTTCTGACAATATTAAGTTAGACGAACTTCTTTCGTTAGTCGTCTTCTCTATCAGCTTGTCCGGAAAGAAATACGCGCTGAACTTTTTTTCGAATCTGTATATCCTGACTGGAATTAAAGCTACAAAAAAGTGGTCAACTGCTAAAATGTGCAAAATTTCATGGTCAACATTTTGTTAGTTGATCACTTTTTGATATCACTCACTCTAGTTGAGATATACAGATTCGCGTAACCGCAGTTCTTTCCGGACAACCTGATATCTTTTTTGCTTCTAAGCTGCCGGCAATTATTGAAGTTACCCAGAGCAGATAGCTGATACATACCATGATAAACCTGTCAGTATACTGTACCAAAATTTCACAAAATGTCGTCAAACAAAATGCCGACTGTGCAAGTTCACCGTGACGCAAAATTACGGACCGCGCGAAACAAACGGGCGACGCTGAAATCATATATCTGTACAAGGGACGATATAATGCTATTTTTCAAAGTTCTATATTGTCACGGCACCCTAATTAAGCGGCACCTTATACAAGATCTATTCGTAAGATCTTAGGACTGCTTGTGGACTAGCTGCCCCACTTTTGGATTTCTAGGCCACCCACCTTTCCCATGTCTTTTTTTCTAAAATGATAAATTTGCCTAACCCAATTAGCCACCATTTCTAAACCATGATCTTAACCAAATAACATTCCAGACAACAAAAAAAACATGCCAATTACTTTTTTTCTTCTTTTCTATCGCATTTATTTACTACATGCATGCGTGCATATAAATGCCAAAAAGTCACCATAGAAAGGGGGAGGGAGACCAATTAAAAACGGTTGTGTTGTCTTTTTTCAACGAAAAACATTTTCGATAGTGGAAAGGGAGGAGGGAGAGGAGAGGAGATAGGAATTGACTTCTAGCTTCTTCTTCTGTTCGCTTTTTTCTCGGTGAATTCAGTTGAAAACGGAAACTCTAATTCACTTGGCTCCGCCTCTTTTCATTTTAAACTGGAAGCCTTTTCTCTATTAGTGAATGGTTCTTTCTGGTTATTTTACACATCTGAATCTAAATTTATGTGCCATTCTATTAGAGGTTAATTGAAACTTTCCTATTTTTACCATAAGCTTCCCGCACCTTCTATCAAGTCCAGAAGTGCCCTTCTATAAGAGGTACTTTTTTCCGCTTATTTTCAGTCTAGATTGAAAGCCTCCTCTCTATCAGTGAGTGGTTCTTTCTCGGCTCTATTACACTTTACAAACTCAAGTTCCGTGCCACTTTATTAAAGGTTTTTTTGAACTTTTCACTTTTCCATCATGACTTTCCAACAGATCCTTTCTTCAAGCCATGCCCTTCTATCAGAGGCTCGACTTTTTCCCATGACTTTTCCCATCCAACGCATGCTCCATCTTTCTTCCATGCCCCGTATAAGTATTTGCAAATAACATAGCGATGAAAAAGTTATTTGGAAATTCTTGAAGTACCCGATTTGTTCGCTAACAAATATATGAAACCCCCCCCCCTCCTCTTTTTCCCACTAAAACCAGATCAACTTCACACGTAGTTTTCTGTCTGTTTGTCTCTCTCTCTCTCTCTCCCTTTTCACACCTATACATTTCTTTTCTTCTTCTTCTTTAAATTGCGTTCTGTTCCGCAACAAATGTTCTTTTGTGTTGATTATCAATTACTTTTTTTCTTATTAATTTTCTTTTTTTTATCAATTTTTACCTAAAAACTTCAATGACCATGCATAGGTCTCCAAAAGTAAAAACCTTCTAAAAAAAATTGTTTTTTTGAGACCCATGTTCCTAGAACCCTTTTAGTAGTATGATTAATAAGAACACTGCGGACCGCTTCTCAAAAATGCATGTGTTCTTTTTTTTGGCCGCCGGCGGTCAATTGGTTTTTTAAAGGAACATTGAAAACAAGAGAAATCGTTTGTACTGAAAAGCCTAGGAAATTTGAGATAGATTGCTTGCAAAACTGGTCAGTTGTTCTGTCTTCTGCAGAGTGTATTGTACTCTTGTGCCTCTTTAATAGAGGTATTGTTTTTTTTTCAAGTAATGATTAGGTTTGAATTGAGTATCGTTGTAGGGATATTCTGAGAGCCTTAGAGTCAATTCTAAAAAATTATTTCAGATAAAAAATTGAATTGTTTTAACGAAATTTGCGAACTTGATTGAAACGAGTTTAGAGCCCTTTTAATATAGTTGTTTAAAGATTCTTAAAAGTTTCATTGGATATAATTATCAGCTCATTTTCAGTCTTTCAATTCAGCTTTAAAGTTTCTTGTCTAAAAAAGTTTGTCTAAAAGGCTTATCTGAAAAACTGTCGAATGAACTCTTTGAATCCATTGTCCTTGTACTTGACTGACCTTCTAATACAGGGTGGCTGAAAAGTATTGAGACATTTCTTCTACATGGTTTTGTCCTATTGTGAGCTTTGTAGGTGTCATAATTGAGATATCTCAAAATTTTTACAAAGTTCAGGCAATGTACTAACTGACATTAACAGTGTTTCCCGAAATATAGCCCCATTCCGTTGTTATGGGTGGTACTCCAGATGAGAAGTTCGAAAAAATACACGCACTGCGCCGCAAGTGCTAATAGCCGTTGAGAAAACAGCCCGGCGTTTATACAAAATTGAAGATTTCGGAAATTCCTTTTGAATTTCTCTATAAAAACACCAATTCATGATTTTTCAACATTCAGAAGACTGCGCGACCGTCGCAAGCGTTCAGATTCAGAAGCGCTGTCAAGGTACCCAATTTTCGCTGTACAGGTAGCGTGTGAACGTGGGTATTTTGTGAGTCACATTCTACTCGGTTTGACTCATCCTTACAAGTACTTTGAAACGATGGGTTAGGCATTCCCAGATTAAATTTTCAAGTCATTTGGTCAGGTACTTCCTAAGATAATATCATATTATGACATGAAGAATCTCGAAAAAACTTGCGGCGCACAGGGGGTCTAGGGCCATCACTTCGGAAGACGTGCCTCTCAGTGGAAATTTCAAAACGTGTCAATTTTTTATTGAAATTGTTGTATAGGATCACAGCAATCAGAAAAAGTACCTGATTTTTCTAACACTGCTCTATTTTTCATATTATAACGTAAAACAAATGTCTCAATACTTTTCAGCCACCCTGTAGAGTTCCTGTTTTTTTTTCATAATCTAATTCTTCAGAAATTTAAATAATCCATGAATCTGAGCCAGGTCATGGTTTTTTTCGTTGAAAGTGCTTGAAAAACGAATATTTTCGACCTGAGATAAATTTGAGCCAAAACAATAAATTTGAACTTTTCTAACTTTCTCATTTTTTGATCATCTAAAGATATAAATTTCAAAAGATCTAATGATTTAGTGCGTGAGTGCTCTTTTAATAGAGGTTTTTGGGGTTTTACCTTAATTGGCTCACGTACCGTTTTCAATATCTTATAAAACTTTTTGTTGAAACATTTTTTCAAGCTGCAAAAAATAGAGACTTTGAAACGTTTTTCAACGTTTTTTCCTCGCTCACCTTCAATTCCATCACTCCCTAAACAATTATGAACCTGAACCAAAAAAACTAAAAATCTTTGACCTCAAACTTCCCCAATTCCCACAATTACAATATGTAGATATTATCCCGAAACTATCCGCAATGTATCATTCTTCCCCCTTCCCGATAATTTGTTTTGTCTCACTAACCGTCCAGTATGTTAGTACACGATGCTTCTTCCGGTTGACTTGTTCCCCCTCTTCCCCTTTTTCACATGGATCCCGCAACCACGCTCTCCGGAATCATCATCTATGATTCCCTATCCCCCTTTACCTTTCCAACATATTTTGTCCTTTCATCTCTCCTCATCACCGCTGCTTTGCCACAGAATTTGTAATTTGTCACTCATGTTTTTTCTTCATGTACTTCTCTCTTTTCTTCATGTTTCCGGTGTAAAGAGCAAGAATTTTGGGATTGAAAAGAAGATGAAAATACTCATGTGGTGACAAGAAGGATTATATCTTCTCATCTTGTATCCCCCCTCTGATCAGCTGTGTGTGTGTACATTCTTGTTCCGAGAGCAAAACGGATATTTCATAGGACCAGGTATTAATAGAAATTTGCTTTTTAACTTCTCGAGCTAATCCGTTGTGACTCTCTTTTGATTTCTTGATTTTGTAGGAGATGGCTTTTTGTGGTTAGTAGCCGCTGGCTACTTTACTTTTTGGGACTCTATTTTGGAAATCGTAGGAGTTTTGAAAATTTCGATAGATATCCTCTGAAACGTATTCCCTAATCCAGAAAATCCAGAATTTTCGATCTTCAGAAGCTGAGTTTTATGATAGAGCCTTCTGATCAGTGAGGCTCCGGGCATGTAAGAATGGTAACTCTGTAGCACGTTCTCAAAGGTTAGAACCTGTACTTTTCAGCTAGAATACGAGGTATCGGAAGCTTTTCAACCAAAAAAAAATTTCATGACAAATTTTGTTGTTTGACCATATTTTGCTTATAAAAACCAAAAAATCAGTTATTACTTGTTTTGATGCTCCCTGTGTTTTGTTCTCGGTAACTTTTGCAAAACAAAAAATATTCAATGCTTCATTAAATGAAACATCACAAAATAGGCGGAAGGAACAGGAAATAAAGTTGAATGAAAAGGCGGTTCATAAATAAGTTTGTCAAAACAACAAATATCAAAAGATTGTTTTTCTATTTGAGGAAGGTTTAGACAAGGAAAGAGGTCCAGAAAATCTGGTAGGATAGATACGAAGTTTTCGGAACGTTCAAGGTTCAAGTGAGTTTTTGAAAAATCTGTTTTTTTTATTAAATTTTTGAATTGGATGTTTTCAAAGTCAGGACCTGGCGTATAGAACCAGAATCTATGCCCTTAAATTTTGATTTCTGAACTTAATGGGCTTTTGATCTAATGGATCATTTTCAAAATCATGTTTTAGCCGAAACCTAAATTCATAACTTCTATTTCCTAAGCATTTGTACCCCTCTAAAGCCTATTCAGAAGCACAATCTAGAAACTTTGGGCTCGGTGCTACCTCTAAGCAGAACTTGACGGATCGGAACTGTCCCGAATCAGAACACTGGACAACCAAAAACGAACGAGTCAGAACTGCCCGGTTCAGAGCTGACAATACTTTGCTGCAATGGCTTGCAAGATGTGAAAAATGACCATGTACGAGCAACGGTCGGTTCTTATAAGGGTCAGTTCTGACTCCTCCAGTTCTTATTTGACCGGTTCTGGTTCGCCGAAGTTTTGATTCGGGACAGTTCTGATCCGCCCAGTTCTGATTAGGGGTCTGATTAGCACTCTGTGGTCATCTCGTTTCTCTCGTTCCCTTCTTTCCCCGTTTTTCCGTTTTTCCCATATTTCCTATTCAAATTTTCATTTTCTGATAACTTTTACCAAATTTTCAACTTCCAAATACAAAATGACGTCATCCCCTCCCCCTTTCAATTAGATGACTAATTCACCTTGTTTCACGGTCATTTTTTACATTGATGACCCAAAGAGAATTAAAGAAAAAAGGGGACTTAATTCGATTTGGTGATAACCCTCATTGATTTTCGATGTTCTCTCAAAAACTTCCACCTAAAAAAAGAAGGAAAAGAGTTATAATCCCACTCATCACTTCTTCCATTCCTTCGTCTTTTTCGTCTTTTCCTCCATTTCGAAATTATGTTATCTTCCCCCCGTCTCCTTTTTTTTTCTTCTCGTTTTTTTTGTCTTTTTGGTTTCGAACCCTTCGGAGCCTTCGGAGCCATTAGTTCGATTGGTTGTGTGCTCTTTTGTGTGTCTTTTTGGAAACATTCTTCTGAAAGGAAAGAACCTTCAATCTTTTTGTTATTCGATTTAGAAGCAGCAGAAAAAGAGGGGGAAGAGGAAGAGCATGAGCCACGCCCCGATTAGAATGGGGCGGAGCTTTTTTGGCGGAGAGGTCATCAAACGATGTTTGTTAGAGCTCAGTTGTCTAGTGGTTTCATGATTAAAAAATTTGGATTTTGGCAAAGTTTTTGATTTTTTATAATCAGTTTTTATAATTTTGTACAGAAGTGTTTGAAGCTAATTCTGAAAATTACAACTTTTTTTGAAAAGTTTGCCTGGCCCTCTTCATTTTGTTTTAATTTTTTTTCGTATTTTTCTACAAATGATTTGGGAAATTTCTAAAAATTACAGAAATTTCGAAAAGTAGAATTCCACCACTTCTCATTTTTATCAAACCATTGCTGGGTTTGGAAATACCATGGCCGAGAATGCATGCTTTAAAATTCTAGGCCATCATAAAAGTTGTTTTCAATAATGTTTTACTTGTTTTCTGAAACTATCGAAGTTTAAAAAAGCCTGCATAATTCAAGAATGCAACTTCTTTTTTTTAAATAATCATTCATCTGAATTTCAAGAGGTCGACTGATCTGTTCAGGAAGACCATGGACTAAAACATGAAAATTCTAGGCCAATACATGGCTCTTTCTTTTAATTCCCAAAAATTTATTCCGTTAATTTTATTCAAAACTGACGCTTCAAGATTCTGTTTTCTCTCTGCTTTTTTCTCGAACTAGCCACGATTTCCCGGTGCTGCAAGATTCAGGTTAAATCGGCCTAGAAACTTCTCGCTGAAAATTCTAGGCCACTCTCCGACACATTGTTTTCTTCCATTCTAGATTCCTTGATTGTCACCTGATTCATCATTTTGCTCTCTTGTTCTCCTCTTCTTTTCTCCCACTTTTTCAATTTCCTTCCAAATTTCTCTTTTTTCTCCCAAAAAAAAACTTTTTTCATTTTCAAGTTTTCCTTCTTTATGTCATGCCTTTTCTTTTTCTCCATTACTCACCCTTTTACCATTCTTTCAGGTCTATCAAACCCCGTCTCCAACGTTCAATCCGAAGAAAAAAGAAACGATGCAATAATGGGTTCACGACGTCTTCTGAATTCGTTTCTAATAACACTTTTAATATTTTCAACGACTACAAGAACTCAACACATACAAAATGATGATCCGATGATTCGAATGGAACAAAAATTATCGACAGATCGAGATTTTTATGAGCAATGGATGCAGTTGATAAGGTTGCAGGTAATTCCGAAATTTTGGAAAAACTAAAAAAGAGCAAAAAATGTATCTGGCTCCTGACATTTCTTTGACAAATCGTCGCCTCATTTTTCATTTTTTGTTTCTACTTTTTTTGGTGTGGCGGCAAACTGGAGGGGGGAGAGCCTATAAATCTCCGTGGAAAACTAATGGTCTAGGATTTCACAAGTGGTGGCCTAGGAATAGGGGGTTTTAGTTTTTTTTTAATTTTATTTGGGGAAGTTAGTTGACAGGGTCTAGAATTTCAGAGAAAGTTTAAAATTTTTTTAATATTAGATCTTGTCCGGCTCCAAGTGTTTTGATAGCTTAATTTTTCAAGTCCTTAAAGAAAAAATGCCCTATAGAAAACTAAAAACAGGGACTTCTTGCCTGCAGTGAGAGTCTTTGAAAAATGCACTTTACCTTCAATAGAATTGCTTTCATTACAGAGCTTACTGTGTTTTAAAGGCCAATGAATTACTGTTTTCATTCACGTCCTTACAATTTTGGATGCTCCATTTCCAACTTTGCAGTTGAATTTGGATCAATTTTGGCATTTTGTGACATCAATATCTAAATTTCTTTTATGAAATAATCTAAAGTTTGGTGCAAGTTTTTCTAGTTGACCACTTTTTTGTATCTCAAATTCCTGTGGAGGAGTATGAGTTTGTCTAAAATGTGAGCTTAAGCCGAGTAGATATTCCAGGTCCTGTTCATTTATTTTAAGACCAAATTAACACCAGTTTTTAGATCTTTATCACAATTTGTATAACTTTTAGCACAAAAATCAGCAACGGAACTTGTTACATTTAAGAAACTAGATTCAAGATTTAGACGTTTTACCAGTTTAGAACTTCTTGTGTTATACCTGACATATGCATGTTTATACAAATTTCAATTTAGCCAGCAATTACTGAATTGTTCTGGAAACCCGTCAATATGAAACTATGCCGTGTTTTGAAACTTATCACGGTTTTAAAGTAGTTGTAACATTTCCATCACCTAGACCATCACCTCACTTTTCAAAAAGCTTTCACAGTATTGTCCTCTCAGACATTACCAGATTCTCCCATAAAATCCCTTTCATTTTCAGGCCTCCCAACTAGAAGAACAAGAAGAGGACTACCCATTGGATTACGTAATGAAAGACCTTTCCCAATGTGGCCCTCGAAAATCGGCAGTTCCATCTCTCGACGATGCACATCATCTCCAAGCGGATTCTATTAAAATCTACGGGGAGCTCGGTCAACTCTCCTCTTATTGTCCAAGTAATTATACGCTTTTGGCGAAAGGTAAGGATTCATTGGCAGGTGTAGCGTCTATGAACGAAAATAATCCTTATACACATCTCTTCCCTTTAATTACCAGCTTATAACCCGAGAGAAAGAGGGGATTCTTAATGAGGACGTTCCTTGAAATGGGCATCCCTAGGGATGTTTTTAATGAAATTTGATGCAAACTTCTAGTCGATTCTTGATTCAAGTCGAAATTTCTGCAGGAATCATGGGTCCATGCAACCTCCGCTCATCAGAAATGAGTCTTCCATCCCTTCCCTCAATGCTTCAACTTCGTGGAGCAAGCCTTCAAAAAATAGAGTCCACGCAGATAGATGAATCTCTTGCTGATCAAGCTAGAGACATTGGAGAAAGTATTCGAAGAATTGATGGATATGAAAATGAGTGGAAAATGATAGTGATTTTGGCGACGATTCAAGATGGGAAAGCTTCGGAAACTGGGCAAACTGCAGTGGAAGTTCTTGCGGCAATTGAGGAATTAGGGAAATTAATTCCCGAAAAAACATTTATAGTGGTTCTCCGTTCATCTGGAAGTGGAATATGGAGAGATGCAAGTCATCAGTCTCTGGCTTGTAAGAGTCAATTGGCTCAATGGAAAGTGCATAATAAATTCAATTATAATTCTGTATGGGATCAGGTAAGCGTTGCTTGGTTTTATTAGGTTTTTGAACTTCTTTTCAAATGTGTATAACTCAGCTAGAATTAGAGATACAAAAAATATTCAACTGGTAAAATGTGCAAAATTTCATGGTCAACATTTCGTTAGTTGACCACTTTTTGATATCACTTACTCTAGCTGAGATATTTTCGCGTAAAAGTTTAGCGCGCATTTCTTTTCGGCCGACTTAATTTTTGATTTTCAGGTAGAAATAATCGTAGAGAAAAACTATCGAAAACCTCAATTCCACGTGGAAGTTTTGCCACTACTCAAGGATCCAGCACTCATTAATCTTCCTGATGGGTTAGTCTGCTTCAAATTCTCTAAAAATTTCCATATTTTTTCAGTGTTGACCTAAGTGTTCTCGGCTATGATTGTGCTCATTTCTCGGAACGAGGCCTTTCTCTTCTTCATCTTGCCGTTTGGAATTCTTTGTTCACACGAAATTCAGCAAGAGAATCTCAATATCGTCCAACGGCTTCACAAGTATTATGCCCTGATCCAACGTGTCCATTCATTCGGACACCTTCCAACTCTGATTTGTGCATTTGGACTGGAACAATTGTAAGATTTTTAAAACAATGCTTTCAGATAAAAATTGTGCTTTTTTCCAGCAAGATGACGAGTTTTATTTGGTTGACTATTTGATGTCCATTGGCATTCTGGTTCTCCTTATGATCCTTCTTGTGATAATCTTCTATTGCATATGTGTGACGAGAAGAGTGGCTTCAGAGAAAACACCAACGAAAGCTTTCGGTGCAAGCTTTAGCTCAATTAAATTTATAGATGAGGATGTTGTTTAGAAATTAGAGTCCCTTCGAATCTCTTAAATGCGGGTCTATATGACAAATTTTTTGTATTCTGTGATAAATAAATTGAGATTTTTTAACGCAATTTGCAATCATTCAGAAAAGCTGCGGACACTGAGGTGTCTCACAACTTGAAAGCAGGAGTTTGCAGAAAGGCAGCAAAATGGGAACGTGGAGTTTTGAGTGACAATCATTCTTATATATAAAAAGCCAGAGGGGTTTGTCTGTACGTCAGGATGTTCGCACTTTTTGGGCAAGAAGAAAGAAAGGGAATTGACCCCAAAAGGGGTCGAACCTCATCCCCTGCGAGCGACCGCCGCGCGCTCACCCACTGCTCCACCGGACCACGAAAATTAGGGGACCTGTTTGCCCACAGGTGTCGACGGGTTTTTAGTTGTATGGAGCGGCGAAGCCGCGACCAGTGGAAAAAGTGAGGAGCGCAGCGACGAACAGTATAAAGAAGCCTGTTGATGCGCCGTAGGCGCAGAAATCAGGCTGGTGTTAATAGAAAACAGAACGTTGGAGAAAGCAGCGACAAAGGCGTTCGCGCAAACTTTTGTTCAATGAAAACCAACGAATGTTGTTTCTAAATTAGCAGCCTTCGAATCTAAAAAAAGTATTTCCTGAGTATGTTTGTGTTTTTCAATGTTTTTTTCAGAGCAATGCTCATTATAATTCTCTTCGGCAGTACACTTTAACACCGTCGCAATCAAGCTTTACACCGCCTCTTAATCAGGCTCGGGTGAACATCTAATACTCCCTGCCTTATAGGGCGGCGTAGGAGACTTGATCTCTGAAGCTACGGAATTCTGACCGACTAAGGAACTCCGAGACAACTCGGGTGTTGCTGCCATCTTCTGGGCGAGAATTGAGCGATTTCGCTTAGGATTTTGTCAGAAACCGCTCAAAATCTGTTCAACCTTCGCCGGACAAACATTTGTGTAGGGACAAAATTCGCCAAAGTTCGCTTAAAGTTCGCCAAAAAGCCGACAATTTTTAACTCCCGCTTAAAAGACGCCGAAGATTCGCTCTAAAGCCGCGAGAGCCCTATCCTCGCTCAGAAGACGCCAAACATTCGCTCAGAAGTTGGCAGCAACACCCGAGAACCAAGACGGGTGACGAATTCTGTATTCTGTAATAAATGAACTCAGATTTTTAAACGCAATTTATGAAGAAAGGAAGCTGATAAAAGATGTGGCGGGTACCGGAGGATGAGGGCAATGGGATACAATAAATAATTATCTTGATTACATTATTTCGCCATACGCTTAGGCGGCCTTCTCGTAGGTGCGGGTGCACTTGACTCCATTGCAGACGCAGACGATGACGAGCTTTCCGTTTTCAATGTATCTCTCGATGCGAGAGTCCTTGCCGCCTCCCTTTCCGGTCTCGATTTGAACGAGGCGGTCGTTCTCAATGTTGAAGACGCTCGACACCTGAAAATAACAATTTGAGTACAGGTTCCGTCGGAGAATCTCTCGCTTCTCCCCTCAGAAACGAAAGAGAATTCCAGTAATTTTTCCGGTGAAACAGACATCGAAGATGCAAGTCTGATACTCTCTAAACCCGTATCCACCATTGTTTCACCGGAACAAATTTCAGAGTTGGCAAACTTACATCACGTCCATCGGCGGTCTTCTCGTCATTGGCAGCTCCAAGCTTCCACTTGAGCGTGTAGTTCTTGAAGGTGGAGTTGGAGTTCATGGTCCATTCGTCTCCCTTGACAGTGAACTCGAGAGTTGGCTTCGTCTTGGTGGCGATGGTTCTGACGGCCCATCCGACTCCAACCTCTTTGAGGTACTCGTCGAAGTTCTCCGAAGAGACGAAGTTCCACTTTCCAACGATGTCGGTTTGAATTGGCATGTTTTTCTGTAATAAAATGATTTAGGTACGATGCAGAGGGAGCGAAAAAGCGGAAAAGTATAAAAAAAACGATTCACCAATGCACAGTGAGCAGTACGAAAGAAAGCGGCAAACATGGGAGCTTGAGATCGTTGAGAAAACTGAACTAAACTACCAAGACGAATCATTCTAGAACTGCAGAGGCCTCCACGTGTTGCGCCCTTGTAAACAAACAGAAATAGGAAATCAGGAGGTCACGCGCAAAATAACAAAGAAAAACTAATTTTGAAATCAAGAAGATCTTTCGAGAATAGCTACGTGGAATAGCACCAGACTTTTAAAATACGCGTAAACAGCCATTGCGAAAGAAGGACATTGCAAAAAAAAAAGTGTACCAGACTGTCGAGGTGGCGTGAGCGCTAAATGGCCTCCGCCGCTGCCCCCTCGTGTGTCCCTCGCAGAAATAGTATGGGTCCAGAGAAAAAGAGAGGGACGCGAAAACCGCGGCGCAAGGGGCAGCGACCAGTGTTCCCCTCTGTTGGCTCTCCTCACATTCGTCCGTATCTCTCGCGGCACATCTCGCCATTGCCACACAAGACCGCCCACGGAAGAATCGAAGGGAGGCAAAAAACAGTGTGTAAAAAAAAAATATAGTGACTCAAGGGAAAGAAATCTGTATAATTGTGCAAGGAACGAGGATGAAGGGGAAGATGGAAAAACAACGCGAGCGCAGAAAACTGTACACTTTTGAGAGAAAGAAAACAACAAATGCGGGGGATTTGATTGAAAATCAAAAAATGCGTTGAATTCCTGGAAAAAAGTTAGATGCGACAGAAATGATCGCCGGAGATGAGATAAAATCGGCGGAAAATCTGTGTAGAAAGTAGAAGAAAGGGTGGTTTTCGTTGAAGGACAAATGAGAAATGCACTTCTGGCAAAAAATCTTGATGAAAACTTCCAAATTTCAACGCAATTTGATGGAAATCTCGGTGGGCGCTGCAGAAAACTCCGTTTTTTGCTTTGAGAAATAAGAAAATGAAAAAAATCGACCTGAAAGCTCTGGAAAACTCGAAAACAACAACAACAAAACAGGAAGATGCGCGGTGGCGCCACGTTTCAATGAGTGGGTCTCGAAACGAAAGCTTAAAGGCGCACGCGAACTGCAAGGATACTGTGGCGTGGATTTGAAATTTATTTTTTTTGTTTTTATTTTTGAAACGTGATTTATCAATGAAAATTCTTGGTTATTCCGGGGAAACAATGAAAATTTAAAGCAAAAAATAGAAATGTTTAAATATTCTGACAAAAAAGCTGTAAAACTACAAAAAATTAATGAAAAAGAAGCTGTGACATGAGGAAACATAAAAAACGAAATAGATTCTGTTGAAAATTGCTTCAGAAGTGATTCTTTTCTCGATTTCAACCAATCTCCTGGAAAATGTCTATCTTTCCGAACGTCGGATGCTTCTGAAAGAACTTTTTAAAGAACGTAATCGCTTCCAAGAATCCCCAGACACCGTTTAATCCTCTCAGAGTTCGAATATTCTGCATCAAAAAGATCAAAATATCCCCCAGAGAAAATGTTTTTCTCCTTTCACATTAATAATAATCCTTCGCGCGTTACAAACTACGAAAATTGTAGGTTTGTGGTGGCTACAAACTACAAATACAACGCCTGTGTTTGCCCTAGTCAACTCGCATTACATTCATGTCTTTCTGACTACTTTCGTGTCACGCTGAATTCGATTTTTGCGCTGTTTTTATGATTTACAAGTTCTCTCATAAATCTGAACTAATTATTGCACCTTGCCGAAAATAAATTCCCGTTCTTCTTCCATTGTTTCTTGTCTTGCTCCTCTATTCATGGGAGAAGAAAGAGGAGAAAGCAACACAAACGAGACTCAACACAAACTACACATTTCTCTCATCCTCACTATTTCTCCCGACAAAGCTGGTCTGCGTATTAAGTCTCTCCGTTTCCTTCTTTCACTACATTCACTACACTCGCCCTTATCAAGTGTCTTATTGATGTTCTTTTCCATCGATTTTCACCCCATTTTTCCTTCTTTCAGATGAAAGAAGAAGAAAGTTCGATGACCGCAAAAGTAGAAGAAAATTCGCCAATGTCTCAGCTCCCAATACCAGAAGTCGATGCGCAATTTTTCTCCGCAGTGGAAACGCCGAAGAAAGAAAAAGCAAGTTGTTCGATTTGTCAAGAAGAAGGCGACGGATATCATTTTGGAGCAGAAGCATGCAGGTTTGTATGGGGAAAATATAAATAAAACTGAGCAATGATTAGTTTTCAGAGCGTGCGCTGCATTTTTCCGTCGAAGTGTGTCTCTAGACAAGAGATATTCCTGTCGTGGGAACAATGACTGTGATATTGCAGCCAGTAAGTTTTCATTTTTTGGGGGAAAACGAGGTGAAAAAACGGCTGGAAAGTGATTGACTCGTGGCGTTTATTACTGGCCGCTTTGAACAGGGATTTTTTGCTTGTTGATTTCTGGAGTTTTTCAGGATAATTAGTTTTTTTTCAAAAATAACAGGCAATTAGCGCACTGTATTGAGGACTGCGCCTCATCTGCATGCTATTACCGGCAAGCGAGGAATACATCGAAAAATTGGATAAAATTTGAAGAAATTAATGAAACATCGTGAAAATTAGCATACAAAATCTCATGCGACAATTAAAAAAACATGTAGAAAGTGCTCGATAACTTGCTCTTTACAGTCCATTTTCACCTTGATTTCCCGCAAAATCTTCTCCAAAACCTTAGAAAAATCCGTTATTTTTCAGATATACGATGCATGTGCCGAGCGTGTCGTTTCGCCAAATGCCTCGACGTCGGAATGAATCCGGCAGGAGTCCAACAACGTCGTGACGTCATCGGAAGACGTGACAATAAAATAGAACTAGCGAATCTCGATTTATTCCAAGCTTTGAGCAATATAGGCGATGGAATGCCAACGACAAGCTCATCATCTCCACTAGTTGAGAATCTTCCGCCATCGGTAAACGAACAAATGCCGATATTGAACAAGATGAGAATGAATTATCGAAAAATGGATAGTACCAGAGCGGTAATACATAGAACGGATGGGCAGAGCTTTTTTAAGGTATAAAATCTGTTGAAATCAAATCATCGAAGAATTTCAATGGATTTTTCTCTGGAATTCGATGGTAATTTCTGGAATAAATCTCTAGATTTTGCAGGAGAAAACTCCGAAAGCAGTGAACTACAAGGAGGCCGCCGAGCAGAGTTGTCGAGAAGTATCACTGGTTGCCGATTGGATTGCATGGTGTTTCGATGATTTTGTCGCACTTCCAATTGATCAAAAAGTACGGAAATGCTTGAAAAATCCTTTGAATAAAAGAAGGGGAAATTGCGAGAATCGTGACCAACAGTGCAGTTCGCATTGACTTTGAAATTGACTGCCTTTGTCTGGTTCTTTGTGATTTTCACAAGTTTTGCAGTAAAAACGGAGTGAAAGGGATGATTTATTATAAGTCGATATGCCCAAGGCTTCATCCGAACAAAACTATATCGGACAAACACCGTTTATTTTCGCCAGCGCCGTCCGCCGTTCGTCCGGTTGTGCGATTTCGAAACTTATTCAAAAATAACGTTCTGAAAGGAAAAAATAGTTCAATCGAAAAAAAAGCGACAATTGTCGTAGATTATTATCCCAGCGAGTGCTCACCGTTACTCGAAATCGCTCAAGTGGGCAAAAACGAACGGACGGACGGACGAACGAACGAGTTCTCGTCCAAATAGAAGCTTTACGTTTGATAGTTGAAGTGATAAAAGCTACGCTATCGTTCCGGCATGTCTGATAGCCATGTTTGGGTAAAACAGAGCAGCCCGAGAAAGTGTTTCCACTGTGAATTAAAGAAATGCATATTCGATATAAAATAGATAAACTTCAAAAAACTAAAAAATTTTCATAAAAAGTCTATCACAGCCGTGCTTTCCTGCCCCACCACACCTTCATATTCACTAACCAACAACTTTTTTTTTTCAGAAAGTGCTATTCCGCAACTTCTACACTCCATTCAGTATGCTTGAAGGCGCCTTTCTCTGCCATATCAACGACACACCGAACGCTATCATTCTCCCTTCCGGTGACTATATCGATATGGAAAATCTCGAAAAGTTCTTTTACGATCCAGACGCAGAACAACCAATGACTCCAGATGAGATTAACAAGTGAGTGTTGATTCAGAACATTGAATTTTTTCAAACGATAAATAAAACACATTTTCAAGTACGTATAGATGTTGCAGATTGTTCCGACCGTCATTCGATCTTCATCGTCGATCTCTCATCCTTCCAATGATGAATGAAAAAGTGGATGTTCTGGAACTGTTCGCTCTTTGTACACTTCTTTTCTGGGATTTTGGATTGGATGATCAAACCGACGAGTGTATGATGATTGGGAAGAGTGTCAAGGAACGAGTGATGAAGGAGTTGGCATTCTATTTGAGATTTGTAAAGAAGATGGATGAACCAGCGATTCGTGTTGCCTCACTGCTCACTCTCCTTCCAGCACTTCAGAGAAGTGTCCGCCGTTTCCAAGAAGACATTGAGATCACCAGCGTCTTCAATGTTTATTCACCAGGCAAAGCCTTCTACGATCTCGTCAATGGGAAGTTTTGTTAAATCTTTTGCATTTTTTGACTTATTTTTGTATCTGTTGCATCCCATTATCTCATTTTGCCACGTGTATTCCTCCTGTGTTGTTCTGTGAACTCTTTTTTTCTATTATATTAGGTTGTTCGATGGATAATGTCGTTTTTTTCGAAGTGTCTTTGAAGGGTGATATCTCAGCCGAAACTAAATATTTTTTGGCACTCTAAAAAGCATTAGAAAGAGTGTTTTAAAGACATTAATTTGCTGTTCTAACAAAAATTTAAAGTTAAAAACGGGGCCCGAAAAACCTGCTTGTTTGAAACAAGAAAAATTTTTGAAGCTGTTTTTGGAGGCTTGGTGCTCCGAGATGGATGATGTAAAACTTTCAAAAAATTTATGTGGGTTTGATGAAAGATCAAATATATCAAAAATTCAAACCAGAGCCCGATTGATCTCGTTGTTCTATTTTTATGATGCTCCATTCACACGATACTCGTAAATCAACTGAAATTTTTCGACCATTTTTTGTACTGAGCACCGAAAAATCACTTCAGTTTTTTTTTCACGTTTTTGAATTGGCTGAAAACAGTTCAGTCAGACACTATAACCGTTAAAAAACTGGTTTCTGAGCAATAGCCGCCGAAATTACTTTATTGTAGGCTGCCGTAAGCCATATTTCAGTGAATATGCCGAACGGCTAATTTTCGTCTTGAATCAGCTGAATCGAAGATGGAGTTTTCTGTGAGTGAGGACGGTTAGTCATTGTTACAAAAACATAATGAAAACTAATATTACCCGTATCGCCTCTGAGAAAAACGGAAATCAAAAAATGATCAAAAAACAGACAGTTTTCTATGGCCTGCCAATCCAAGATGGAAGTATGTTGAGGCCCCAAGTTTTGGTTTTTTTCTATATTTGTGTGTGCCCATATAACGCAAAAAAATTCAGAAAGATTCCACTATTGAAAACAAAGATACACCACCTTGAAAAAAAACGACATTATCCATCGAACAACCTAATATTAATATACACAAATTTATTCCAATACACATTAGCCAACACAATACAAAAGGAACTCCTTCTTCCTTCTCATTCCATCTGTCCACGAACGTTGCGAAGTTTTAGAAACAGTTCGAGGTGCCGCAACAAATCCTTCGTCAAAATCTCCTGTAATTATGTTCTTTTTAAAAACTACCTCGCTAAAAAAAACCTACAATATTTTCAGTCCGAAGAGTTCTGACGACGCTTGATTTTTGATTTCGAAATGATGGCGATTCCTTGAGTCCGATTGAAATCATGAATTGTTCGATTGAAGTCAAAAGGGCATTCCCTCCGATTTTCCGATTCTCCTCCACATCCGGTTCATTTGATCCAGTCTCAATCAAACTCATGACACCATTTATAAATTCTTCCACTGATTTTTGAGCAAAGTTCTGAAAAAAAAAACACTTTCTCCTTCTAAATGAAGCTCATTTTCTCACCGCCCATTCTTCATTTTGAAATTCTTTTGCTTTATCCCAAAGTCGAGCTTCCATTTCGTGTTCCAATGACATCTCAGTTGAGACGAACGGCAAGATTTCCTCGATCATACTTTCCACAAAAATCACTTTCGAAAAGTGTCCATTTTCAGCTCTCTTCTTCAATTCCTCTCGTCGTTTGTCTCCCATAGCTGCAAAAATGAGAGATCTGTGAGCCAAGTCCAGCTTTGCTAAACATACTTTTGAATTCCATCTGCTTGCTCTTCTTCTTATCTTTCGTTCCCTTCTTTTTATCATCATCTTCACCAGCAATCAATTTGATGCCAAACCTTTCGAAAATCATAGACTCCAGAAACGATAGAAGCATGAAATTGACAGATGGAATCCATTCTATTTCATACTTTGGAATCTCATTCGATGCTTGTCCTGATTCCGACCAATTGCTCATCCATCCACGTCGATACATTTCCATATTTACAAGAATTGAAGCCCAGAGAGCCATTTGCACGAAGACATGGATTAGACATTGGATCTGAAATTTCATTTTTCGAAACGTTGATAGGGTAGGGGGTCAGCTTACCAAAGGAAGCTGATGGATCAGAAAACTCGCGTTCTTTTCAAGAATTGCCATGAGGATCGAAGTGACAATGAGGATGAGAATGAGACGAAGTGGGCCGACGATTTTGGAATATTTGGAGGTAGAGCCACTGACGATTTCGGGGATGACGAACTGAAAATATGAAAGAGATTAGGAGGTTTGAAAGAGAGTTATTTTCATCTCTGAAAGCGCGGCGAAAAATGATGCGAAAGGCTCTCTATGGTCCCAATTTGTTTCAGAACAATCACAAATGTAATCAAGACTCAACTAATAGGATTAAAATTGATTTGAACAAATTTTGACAAGATTTATGATGATCCAAAGTTTTCCTATTTCTGAACTGTCCTCTTTACAGGCTTTAGTCTGTTTTGGTTTGGCTAAAATCGGCAAAAGTCACGGGAGGTTATCTACGAACTAATTATCTTTTTTTTTTCATTTCCTTTTGATCTTACTTTTTCACGAATTCCAGTCGGCTCTTTTTTGGGCTTTTTCTCCTCATCTTTCTCATTGTTATCCAATAGTTTCACTTGTTTCTTCGTTTCTCCCTCCTTCACATCACAAGTCTCCGATTTGTTCTCTCTATCATTCTCCGGCTTCTCTTCCTCCTTTTCACGATTCTTCTTGTTCTTCTCCGATTGTACTATTTGCTCATTCTTTTCTTCTTTCTTCACATCAGACGTCTCCTGTTCCTTCTTCTCCTTCGGTTTATCATCATCCACATCATCTTTCCCGCCTCCCTTTCTTTCCTCCTGTTCTTTCGTATCACTTTCTGCCTGCTTCTCCTTCATTTCACCCTCCTCAATCGTCTTTGTTTCCTCCTCTTTCTTTTCTTCATCTTTCCTATTCATCCCATTATTTCTCTCTTTCTCTTCATCCTCCTTCTCCTCTCCCACTTCCACTATCATCTTTTTCTCGCTCTTCTTATTCTTCTTATCACCATTAATTCCACATCCATCCTCTTCTTTTTTCAGTCCGTCTCCCTCCTTCATCTGAATCTCCTCCTCTTTCTCCTTTTTGAACGACTTCTCTCCTGGCTGGGTCGAAACAATATTCTTTGGTACTTCATCCGTATTATTTTGATTATTGAAACATGACTGGCATCCGCCCATTTTTAAGTAAATGAACCGAAATTCCCTTTTTTCAATTGCCATTCCAGTTACACGTGTAATCCTAGATTCTTCACGATTTATTAAAAATCAGAATTTATTAGAAAATTGAAATCAGTTGAAAATCACTTTTTGAATTTATTATCAAAATGCTTTAATAAATGAAATCCGACCTGAGGATTATCAATTTAGAATACAGATTTAGAAAAAAAAAACAATTTTATTTAAGAAAAACAGAAGAATCCGATGAAATCCTGCTAGAGATGGTCCTTCTGATCCACCAAGTCTTCCTTGATTCCCTTTTCTTCTAGTTGAATCCAGTCCATGAGAACGTCCTCATTTCAATTAATCCATCTGAAATAAAACATTTGGCGGCGAAGTATTTTGTACTATTGTACGAAGTACTATTTGTTCTTATCTCACTAACCGTAAAAAAGAAATAAAATAATAAATTGGAGGTTTCTCTTCCATCCCTATCGGCCATCCGAATCCAAAAGGCTTCGAAATTTGTATTAAAATAAGGGAATTCAGAAAGAAAAATAGTTCCGAATTTTATTTAAATTGCCATCCAATCACAATTCTCAAAACGGTATAAGGAACCAGGTGATGCAGACGATTCTTGTCTGCGCTTACCGATTTCGAAGATTCCAGAAAGTTACTTTCAATATAAATAACACTTCAAATCCGTTACAATTCAATGAATTGTCGTCAGATATGATCTAGTACTAACAGGAACCATCTCGGCGTCCATTCTTCAATAAACGTTCTCTTCTCTCATGAAACTAATTCTTGAAAATAGGCTATTCTTCTGACCCATCAAATCTTCCTCGAAAGTATCTTTCCAACCAGATGCAATCAACGACAGTTCCTTTATTCTGATCATTCGATCTGAACATAAAACATTTGACGGCGAAGAAACTAGCTGTTCTTATCCCACTAACCGCTCAAAAACACAAAAAAAAAACGGCTCCAGGCGAACATCCACAAGGGTGAAATAATCCAATAAAAATATATCCAATGTAGACACGAAAAAGGTTTTAAAAATTCCAAAACTGATTCTTCTCGAAAAGTCCGGAGACATGGGCGGTCCATTAGACAACGTGGAATGTCATGGGGATAAGTTTCTGGGGGTGCCACGTGATTTTGGGTTTTTACCGTGAATTGTTTTTGCAGTTTTTGAGAAAAGTGAACTCGTGGAACTTTTCCTTTTGTGCAAAAAAAGAAGACACGTGGCAAACAAAAAACCACATCGTTAATGTGCATTTTGACGTGACGTTGTCTGCGACTATTGCGCCAAATTTCACGAACAAAACGTGGAAATTTGGATTTGCGTAGGGCATTCACAAGCTATTAGGTTGTTCGATGGATAATGTCGTTTTTTTTCGAGGTGGTGTATCTTTGTTTTCAAAAGAGGAATCTTCCTGAAATTTTTTTCATTTTATGGGCTATAACGAGTAAAGTAAAATACCCAAACTTGGTGTCTTCAGCAAATTTTATCTCGGATTGGCAAGCCATAGAAAATGGTCTGTTTTTTGATCATTTTTTGTTTTTCGTATTTCTCAGAGGCGGTACGGGCGATATTAATTTTTTATATGTTTTTGTGACAATGAGTAACCGTTCTCACTCACAAAAAACTCCATCTTAGATTCAGCTGATTCAAGACAAAAACTAGCCGTTCGGCATATTCACTGAAATATGGCTTACGGCAGCCTTCAGTAAAGTAATTTTGGCGGCTATTGCTCAGAAACCACTTTTTTGACAGTTATAGTGTCTAACTGAATTGTTTTTACCTAGTTCAAAAAAGTGAAAAAAAAACCGAAGTGATTTTTCGGTGCTCAGTACAAAAAATGGTCGAAAAATTTCAGTTGATCTACGAGTAACTTGTGAATGGGGCTTCATAAAAATATAACAACAAGATCAATCGGGCTCTAGTTCAAATTTTTAATATATTTGACCTTTTATCAAACCCACATAAATTTTTTGAAAGTTTTACATGTGCCATCTCGGAGCACCAAGCCTCCAAAAACAGCTTCAAAAATTTTTCTTGTTTCGAACAAGCAGGTTTTTCGGGCCCCGTTTTCAACTTTAAACTTTTGTTGGAATACCAAGTGAATGTCTTTAAAACACTCTTTCTAATGCTTTTTAGAGTACCAAAAAATGTTTAGTTTTGGCTGAGATATTACCCTTCAAAGACACTTCGAAAAAAACGACATTATCCATCGAACAACCTAATAGTTTTAGACGATTTTGAAAAATATATGTAGAGGGGTAACTGACGAAATCTGTCGAAGAATGACTGTTTCCCCTACTTATAAGCAACCACAAAAAAAAGCAAAATTATCATTTTAAACTTCATTCAAAATAAAATTAGGGAAGTTTAATGTTTCACCCAGACCCAAGAGTTGGCATTAATTTGTTAAGATTTCTATGGATACAAACTTGAAACAAATATGGAAAAAGTGGGTAAAAATACATCGAACTGAAAACAGGCGAACGCATAGTATGGACGGGATCGTAACTACAGTTCAGAAAGACATGAAAAACTGAAACTGAAGACAAATTTGAAAAAAAAAACTGTGGAATGCCTCAAAATCAATCAAGAAGTTTTTATGTGTTTATTCAACTCTTTTTATTCTCAGACATAAACTTTATTCACTTTTTAAAAGCCACGTGTGTTCCATCTCCAAGATTCAGAAGAGCCGAATAGGTGCGTTCGTCCTTGTAGATGATATCATTTGTAGCATGAATAGCAGCATTTTGTGGATCTTCACGATGCTTTTCATCAGCAACTTTACCTCCGCGAAGGCTCTGAAAATATCAAAACTCGTATTAAAATGATACGAAATCACAAACATTATCGACAAGGATGACTCCTCCTTTACGGAGAAGAATGACACATTTCTCATAATAAGCTGGGTAGCTTGTCTTATCAGCATCAATAAAAGCGAAATCAAAGGTTCCAGATTGACCATCGGCGATTAGTTTGTCTGAAAACTTTTGAGTTAAAAGTTCTAATGGGCAACTGATTTCAACTCAAACAATTTGTTTGGTCAAACATTTTTTGAAATTCATTTCCAAACAATTAATTTGGTCAAAAAATGTTTGATAACCAAACAAATTGTTTAAATCAAACAAATTGTTTAAACCAAACAAATTGTTTGAACCAAACTAATTGAATCAAAAAAATTGTTTGAACCAAACAAATAATCCAAACAATCAAACAATTTTCAAAGTCCAAATTTCCGAAAAATACCAAAAAATAGATTAGGATTCAGTGTTCTTTACTAAAAATTTGTTCCAGAACGAGTTCAAATTCTTTAGGTTTCTCACTCAAAAATTGCTTAACTTACGTCCCCAAATGTTTGAAAAATATCAAACAATTTTCTCCAAACAATTTGTTCGGATCCAAAATTTCAAACAATTATTTCCAACAAAATTGTTTGGTCCATCACCAAATAACAAACAATTTAATCAATCAAACCAATAATTTGCCCAGTTCTGGTTCTAATCGAAGATCCCTCTAACAAAAGAGCACTCACCCAAACTCTCCACAGCGGGTCCCTCCACAGTTTTAATCTTTTTGAACGTCTTCTGGTCCTTGGAAAGAATTGGAACACCAAATTTGTTGAAATGAGTATGATCAATATCAAAAGTGTAGACCTCTCCGTCGTCAGGCATAGCAAGAGCCCAAGCCAATGCAGATGCTCCTGTGAATGTTCCAACATCTAGAGCACGTTTTCCTCCAAAAGCTCTGATAAAGTTCTGGCCGAAAGTGAGGACTTCCGGGGCTCCAAGCATTCCACCATGAGGGGCATTGGCAAGGGTCTCTTTTTGGAGTTCAACTTGGAGGGGGGTTTGGATGGAGGTGTGCTGGAACATGCCCTTCTATTGGAGGGTTTTTGAATTTTCTCACCTCAGAACAATAAGCCACCACTGGATCGGCACTCTTGTTGTAGCTCTTGGCAACCACCGACATCTTCTCTTGTTGATCTACTTTCTCTTCTCCCATTTATATATCGAGTTTGTTCAATGATCCTACGTGAAATTGTATGTGTTTGCCTTCCCTCAAACTGTCTGCGTCTCTTTAGTTGGCGTACTGATTATTTTCCAGTGAATGAGAGACGTCTCAGAGTTCAGCGCCACTAGAAATGGAAGGGTGTTTTGACGCTGATCAAATGATGAATTGGATGATGTTGGTCATGCAGATTTTGAAGGAAAGAAGATGAAATGGTCTCAAAGTTCTTGTTGAGCTGAGGAAGAATTTTAGGAAAAAGCATTGTTTATGTTGTAAGATTATGGAAGTGCAAAACATGTAGACAGAGCCACGGAGCAGAAGTTAGCGTCATTTTGCTTGGTTGTTGAAAAAAAGGGCGCCGTGCCAAACTTTAAAACTTCAAGCATTGAATCACTCTTTTAGGTTGGCCGGGAAGAAATGCGCGCTGAACTTTTTTTCGTGTCTGTATATCCTGGCTAAAGTTAAAAATACAATAAAGTGGTCAATTAGTGAAATGTGCAAAATTTTATGGTAAACATTTTGTTAGTTGATCACTTTTTGATATCACTCACTCTAGTTGAGATATGGACGTAAACGTTTAGCGCGCATTCCTTTCAGGCCAACCTAATAATTATTGGTTCCAGTACATTTGAGTCGCGATGTAGTCTAGGTTCTCGAAGGAAGGCTCGTAATTGGCACAAAGAGCTTATTTATAGTACACGCACAATCTCATAAAATATACTTCTCAGGTTTCAAATTTGTGTTCCCATAGTGGTTTGTGCTACCTTTTCTTGATCTAGAAAAAGGCTTCGCTTGACTATGGTCAGTTAGAAAATTTCATCTCAAACTTTTTTGAACTTAATGTTAGATTCTCAGAACCAGTTTCGGCTAATGAAAGGTACAGATGTCTTTTTTATTGCTAAGTTTTCATTTAAGACAATCTCGTCTCACCGAAAACTTTCTCACCAGTTTTGCTCTTATCCTTTCATTATTCTGACTCTCCACGTAGTCTCAGACCACACGTAACATGTACCTATTCCTTATCCTATCTTACCCATTTCTCAGACTGGTGACCCGTATGTCTACTTTGATACATTGTAGTCGTATCTTCTTCTCTCTCAGTGTCCATTTCTTCCTAATTTCTCTGTTCGTCTATCTCTCATTTCTCTTTCCAATACTTTGTTGCTTTGATGCAGAACTCTGTTGTTCTTGTTCGCCGAGGAAATCTCTTTCTTTTACGAGTCGCGTACACACAAAACACGATTTTTGGACTTTTTGAATTTAAACATTAAAAAATCGCCCAATTCTTAATTAGAAAAACTCCAGTAAAAAGCTCCCAAACTCTTTATTCTTCCAGTTTCAAAAAAAAATTCTCTATAGTTTCAACCTGCTCGAAACAAAATCAAATTTTCCAAGTCAAGGAGCAAATTCCAGAAGCAAAATGATGACTATTGAAAAAGTTTCCAAAAACGTTATCATCTGATATCATTTGATTGTTCAAACAAATATGATGATCTTTGACGTTTTTCTTCTACTAAAATACACGAACCATCATTTCAAAATTCATGACTCAAATCCCATTCAATATTCCAAAATTTCACGTTTCTTCCACTTTTTGTCTTTGATATACCAAAAGTTCAACTTCAATAGCTCGATTTCAAAATATGATCAGTTGCAAAAAATTGAAATCTCCGCCCCCATGGAGAGACGCAGACACAAATGGTTTGTCATCGTTTTGCGGCAGAGAGAGAGAGAAAGAGACCCACATGAGAAGTATAAATACGTTCTAAGGTCGTTTTTCCATGTGTTGTCCTTTTCTTTTCTTTTTCTTTGAGATTTAGTAAGTTTCTTCGGAATTTTAATTGAATAGAATCTTCCAGAAAATGTCGAACGTTTCAAAGAGTTACAACAAGTCTGCTGACAATGTGATTGGTTATTGTGCTGCTGTAAGTATTTTTTGGGTTTGAGTTTGATTTCGACTTCAAACTTTTGTCAGATTATGATGTTTTATTTATGTCAACTCCAAATTCTTTCTGTTTGAATATTTTGAGTTTTCAATGACTTCTTCACTAAAATTAATTGATCAAAAACTTGACATCTGTAACAAGATTTTCGTTGTTTCTTTGTTTTTATTTTTGTGGTGCATGATCACTGTTTATGTTGCAGTCTAGAACTTCGAGAAAATGGAGAAAACCGAAAATAAAAAACTGCAAAAAATAAGTCGAGTTCGTTAAAGTTACATAGAACAGTTTCCAAATCTGAGCTGGAATAGATTTTGGAGCTGACCCCTAGGATAGCATGATGGATTTCTTTGGTGAATATTTTCACGAACCTGTATTTCTCCGCTAGGTTCAAAGATAAAAACGGAGTCAAATTTGAGCAGGATATTCTTCACATTTTTAGTTTATCACTTTTTGAAATCTTGAGGTTCATCTGGTTAGTAAGACAACACAACGCAGAGTTCAATTTTGAAATCATGCTCAAGAAAATATTTCAAAAAGTTGCTACTTCAAAACTTAGAATTTCAAGTGATGATACGTAGGCCTAATTCCAAATAAAATATTTCAGCACACCGTCATCCAGTCCCCACTCCAAGCTGACCTCCAAAAGGAAACCCTTACCAATGCCCCAATGTCCATGATGCTCGGAGCCCCAGAAGTCCTTACCTTCGGTCAAAACTTCCTCAGATCGTTTGGTGGAAAACGTGTCCTTGACGTTGGAACCTACACTGGGGCCTCCGCTTTGGCTTGGGCTCTTGCTCTTCCAGATGATGGACAAGTCTTCACTTTTGATATCGACCATACTAATTACAAAAAGTACGGAGTTCCAATTATCTCAAAATGTGAGAAGACTTTCAAAAAGATACACGCTATTGAAGGATCCGCTTTGGAGGAGTTGGGTTAGTTTTGGCTTCAAGGATTTTGATTTTGAATATAGCATTTTGCAGATAGACTCATTGCTGACGGGCAATCCGGAACTTTTGATTTCGCCTTCATCGATGCTGACAAGCCCAACTACAGTAACTATTACGATAGATCAGTAACTCTTCTCAAGAAAGGAGGAGTCATTTTCGTGGACAACGTGAGTATTTTTTAGAACTTTTAGGACGTAATATCCGTCATTTTGATGCTAAAAACCCGCTGATCTTTCACTTGCACTACCGAAATAAAAGTCTCCACGTCGCTTATTTTCTATGATTTTCAGAGTCTCTGGAGTGGATCCGTGTGCGATGAGGAGAAGAGAAAAGAGCCAAGCACCAAGGCAATTCACGAGATGAATGACAAGATCTTCCAAGATGACCGTACCTATTCGGCACTTCTGAACCTCGGAGATGGAACCCACATCGCTTTCAAGAAATAATTTATTTTTGATATCATATTCGGTTTTGAGTTTATTTTTGAATGAAATCATCGAATTATAATATTGTCTATCAAGTTATCAATTGAACATATGGAGAGCAGGCTGGAGGCAGCTTCTTCACACAAAAATTACACGAATCACCTGGAGCTCAAGACGCAAATCCCTTCAATATTAAATTTTTGCTGTCTTTGATATACCAAAAGTTAAACTCCATTCGCTTGGCTTCAAAACATTATCAGTTGCGAAAAAAAGTGGAGTCTCCGCCCATGAAGAAGCAGACGCAAATGTTTGTCATCGTTTAACGGCAGAGAGACCCGCATGAAAAGTATAAATATGTCCTGAGGTCGATTCCCATGCCATTTTTTCCTTGTTTGCAATTTCGTAAACATTTTGAAATTTGAGTCAGAAATTAGCTGATTGAAGCCAGAGTTGGGAAATCTCGGGCCTGCCCGGTCAGCTCGGTATATCATTTCATGCTCACGTAGAACATTCCAAATTCAAATTTTTGCTTTTTTTCCGAGCTTTTTCACTATTCCAGCACAAATTTTGCCTAATATTCATACTGTAACACTTTTTGACGAGTGTAAACCCCTTCGACACACTCTGTAAAGGAAAGTTCAAAAGTTGGTCAGTATATCGGGCCGATCCCGGGCTGAAAATTTCCAACACTCATTGAAACGTTCTTTTGCGATTTCGTTCATGTTTTCAAAATTTCAACTTTGAGGTTCTTCCAGATAATGTCGAATGTGTCAAAGAGCTACAAGTCTGCTGACAATGTAATTACTTATTGTACAGATGTAAGTTTTATATGATTTCGAATTCGGGTTTTGCCTTCAAGATTATGTTCTGATCTTTTTCAAGAAACTTTCTATTTAATCTATATATGTTTCAACTGATGCCAGATAAAAATGCTCAATTGACCAAAACTATTTCAGCACACCGTCATCCAATCCCCGCTCCAAGCCGATCTCCAAAAAGAAACCCTTAGCAATGCTCCAATGTCCATGATGCTTGGAGCCCCAGAAGTCCTCACTTTCGGCCAGAACTTCATTAAATCCTTCGGTGGAAAGCGTGTCCTTGACGTTGGAACCTACACAGGAGCCTCCGCTTTGGCATGGGCTCTTGCTCTTCCAGATGATGGACAAGTATTCACTTTTGACATTGATCTTACCAACTACAAGAAGTACGGTGTTCCAATTATCTCAAAATGCGAGAAGACTTTCAAGAAGATTCACGCTATTGAGGGATTCGCTTTGGAGGAGTTGGGTGTGTTTATATTTGTTGTGTTTTGGATTTGCATATGGACTTTTTCAGACAAACTCATCGCAGACGGACAGTCTGGAACATTTGATTTCGCTTTTATCGATGCTGACAAGGAAAACTACAGTAACTATTACGACAGATCCATTACTCTTCTCAAGAAAGGAGGAGTCATTTTCGTTGATAATGTAAGGTTCTTTGGTCTTATGAAGTTTGAACGTCAACTGAATTTTCAGTGCCTCTGGGGCGGGTCCGTGTGCGAGGAGGCCAAGAGAAAGGAGCATACAAGCACTCAAGCAATTCACGATGCAAATGAAAAAATCTTCCAGGATGACCGTACCTACTCGGCTCTCGTGAACCTCGGAGATGGAACCCATATCGCTTTCAAGAAATAACTAACTTTTGACATCATA
Organism: Caenorhabditis doughertyi; assembly: GCA_963572265.1. NCBI lineage: Eukaryota > Metazoa > Nematoda > Chromadorea > Rhabditida > Rhabditidae > Caenorhabditis > Caenorhabditis doughertyi. The sequence goes on from OY751557.1 coordinate 1,015,920, forward strand.
TTTGATTTTTAGTTTGTATTTGAATGAAATCATCGAGTCTAATATTTGCCTAAAGGTAATTGATAAGATAAGGAAATAGTGGCAATGGGTTAAGAAATCTTTTTGGTCGATTCTCATGGAAATTGAGCAGTATTATATAGCAGTACGAGACCAAACTAGAAAGCTAAGCAGGTCTTTCAGAAACGTTCACACGGAAAGCTTCAATTTTTTCTCTTACAATCCTAAATCAAAGTGGCTGTGTAATTATCATCACTAATAAAATTCAGTATTTCCAAAATGGATTCACTTCGGCAATTCCAAATTTCCACACAATTTCCAACAATGTGCCTTATACCTCCTTCCCTATTATTTTCGCTCTTCTAACTATCACATCATCTGCCTTTTGTACTACAAATACGAGATAGTACACCTTCTCAAGAGGAACGCGTAATTTTGATCGAGATCAGTAGTCAGTACAGACTTTCCATTTCTTCTTTTCTTAGGCTTCGGGCAGTAGTATAAAAGATGACCACGACTACGTGATCAAGTCAGAAAAATGAGGATTCTACTGTTATTATTCTTTGCGATTGGATTTGTTAGGTAAGTATTTAACGGTGTAAGTTATCTGAGCTGAACTTTTCAATGCGGTAGTCTTAATCAAGGTTTTTGTAAATTCTGGAAGCTAGGTTACCATAATACCACGGCGCGTCCAGATCGACTTTGTAAACAATCTGAGGAATTGCTGATAGCGAATTTATCTGGTATTTTATATTGATAACATCATTTTCATCGAGATTATGGTTGAATTCATAATTTTTCCCTCAAAGTTTTTCCTAACAGCGTATGCCGGATGATTATGAAAACTTTGAAAATTACCCAAGGGAAAGTTGATCTGAAACCTTTAAACAAAATGTGAGATAATGGATATGGTAATTCGTATTCGATGTCGTTCAGAACTTGAAATACATCCGTCTGGGTTGCCAAAGAATTTCGCAGGATGGGGTTTCATAACTTTTTCTATTCGTAAAAGTAAGATTGGTAGCGTAACCTAGAGCTTCCCCAACCTCTAGGAAAGTCCATAATTAAATAATACGGTAATCTTCGCCCCACGCTGGTTTATAATTCCAGCTCCCAATTCAACGACTACGGACCACCACCACCTCCGCCACCTCGCGGTCCTCCACCTCCTCCTCCGCCGCCTCCACCAGGACCCCCTCCACCATGGGGACCACCTCCACCTCCAGGACCTCCGCCACCACCTCCACCATCATGGAACCGATTCTCGATGTATTAGCTCTTTGACAGCTCAATTTACGTCAGCTATACCTATGACAACGATCTTTGACAATGACAAATCATATTGCGAAAATATTTTTTATGTTAAACTACCTGGACATACCACAATAAACAATAATAACCACCAAAAACCATAATTTTCCGGCAAAAAATAAAATTAAAAGTCAGATGAATAATAGAAAAAATACAACAAAAAACAAGAAGGGATATTAATGTTTGTGGTGTCTGGAGTCAGTCCCCAAAAAAAGAAATGTGTGAATAAATAAATGTGGAAATCGGAAAATTAGATTATAGTGTTGACTATTTATAGGTGAGCTAAACACAAGTTGGGGTAATTTTTGTTCGATTTTCCGTAAGATCTACTAGAGTATTTTCCAGAGAACTGAAAGTTCTACAAGTCAGAATAACTGTGATTTCTGTTTTTTTTTCGACATATCACTTCCAGGTTAGACAATTGAATTTACGAAAAATAGTAATTGAGTTTTGAAAAAGAACTGCGCATTATTGCTCAAATCACAATTCATCAACCACTCTGTATGTCCTTTTCACTGCCAGACTGTTTTTAGAAGTAATTCCTCCACTTGTGCTCAAGTTCTAGTTCAACCTGCAAAACACATAAACAGTACTGTTCTCGGTGGGAAACAGACTGAAGTTTTTGAGTTTTTTCATAGTTCAAAACATAGACTTGAAGCCAACTTCTCTAGATTAGTGCCAGAAAAGCTAGCTAGACCAACTTTTCCTATCATGCCATTTCAAGTTTGAAAAGTGTGACGGTGCTACCCCTAATCAGAACTCTGGACGATTCAGAACTGGTCGGTTGAGAACCGTAAGAACCAGAACTGGCCCCGATAAGAACATTTCAAATGCTTGTATTTGTGCATCGTTCTTATCTAACATGCTATTGCAGCGAAGTTGTGTTAGTTCTCGTCAGTGGAGTTTTGATGAGATACAGTTCTGACTTGTTCAGTTCTTATCTGAACAGTTCTGATCCGTCCGGTTTTGATTCGTTCATAGTTCTGGTTTAGAAAGTTCTAATTCGTCCAGTTCTGATTAAGACCCCTCGCCGCTCCAAACAGCAAAGTTTCAAACTGTCACGGACCAAATGGTGCAGTGGTATTCGTCGATAATCAAAGTTTTTGACGCATCTCTCGTCGCAAAACGTAGAACGTTCGGTCACTTTTTCCGTCTGAATTGGTGAATTTCGAGCAATGGGATCAATAACTTCATTTGATTACCAAGCGCGAGATTCCTTATGCCAATTAGTCTTGTTCCCTATTCAAAAATATTGAAAAAAACAAGCCATAAAGTTCGGGGCTTTCTAGATTTTCTGAGAATTTCCTGAGTTCAAGAGTCATTGAGCTCAGAAGGCCATGTTGAAAATTTCGACTACACTGACCCTAATCAACCGAGTTTGTTCTTAATTTGATAACTCAAAAAAGTTGAACGAATCGAAAAAAAAAACTTTGCAACTTTTCCTAATCACTCACTGCGTCACCAGACTATTCTTGAACCTTCTCCTCATTTTCTTTCCTTCTAATTCTGATTTCTCCATGCTTTGAACTCATTTCCCATAACTACAGAATGATTCATTCATTATCAAGCCACCCACCTGCTATCACCAATCACTCAAATCTCCTTTCCTTTTTCCTCTTAACCCTTGTGAAGTCCTAATCAAATTTAGAGGGTTATCCCTTCTCCGCGTGACTTTTTTTTTCTTTTTTCAAGAAATTTTTTCACATTTTTTCTAACTTTTGATTCTATTCAAAATTAGTTTCTCATTCAGATTTTGTACTTTGATAATTTTGATCACTTTGATTCTCATCGTTTTTATAATCATTTCAAAAGAAAATGTCCGTAACCAATGGGATCATATTCTCTGATAAATACACTAAAGATTATGATAAGGTTTGTGGTGTACCTCTAATAGAAGAGCATGGAAACATTTCAGACGTTTATCATACTGTATATTGTGGAAGGATTGTTTATTATTCTTGCAAATTTGTTTTTGACAATTAGACTATTTACAAATCGACAGCTAAGATCACAAAAAGAGTGAGTTTTATTCAAAAATTTGAACTCCCGCTTTTCCATGGAGCGCATTTTCTTACAGATTTGTTGTGATAGGGGCTTGCCTTTTTTTCGATGTTATCTTTGGTACCACTTATTTCAGTGCAGGTGTTTATAGAGCAATTTTAGTTTTTGTATATGATAGTAAGTCATTTTCTCCCTTTATCAGTCCCTATCCTTATTTCTCTTTCAGGATTCCCTTTGGTCTCTATGTGGGATTGTTTTATGACAATTCACAATCAATTGTTCATTTTTATCACAATTATGGCTGGAGTGGTTTTGGTTTTTACTGCAATCGATAGGTTTATTTGTGTATTTTTCCCATTCTTGTATATCAAACTACACGTGGAATATGCGTATATGCTCATGTTTATACCTTATGTTATTATTGTTCCATTATGGATTCCGGCTGCAATGGGTGCCTATGAAAGGATATCGGAGAGGAATGTGAGTTGAAAAATAAGTTGAAGGGTCAAAATGGAAAAATAAGGTCTCAAGATTGTAAAGGTTTTGGGTTTCGAATTTCAGTCCCGATTATAGTTGTTGAAAAAATTCCAGGAAAAACTGAATTTGAACTTTGTTTTCTAAATTTTCTGTGTATTAAAGCTAGTCTAGATAGCGATCACCAACCCTTTTTGGGACTGAATTCTCTGGAATGTTAGCTTTAACAAAGCTAAACGAAAATTGATATAGCTAAAAACGTTATGGAGAAAAGTATTGAAGTCAGCAAGCTAGACCGTAAAAATTTAGAAGCATCCGTATTTTTAAAAAAGCAGCAGTTTCGAAAAATCTAGACTGAACAGCATTATCAAAATCTTTTTCTCAAAATAACTACATTTTGTGTTTCTTGGACTCAATAGCGGTACTCCATCCAAATCTCGCCAATTGAGCCAAATCTTTAAGCTGAAAATCCTAGTTTGCTTGTTATGAAAACCGTTGGAAGAAAAGTTTAAACGCAGTGCCCATACACGTCCCGAAATCTAAAAAACATGAAAGAAAAATCGAAATGTCTTTTTTTGTTGGTTTTTTGGTTCCAACTCTGAGTATAATGAACATTTGGAACTTCAAACTTTAAAATCCTCTCCCTCAGCAAAATCTTTTTTTCAGTTCACCATGAATTGCCTCATGAACCAAGCTCTCCCCACTGACTACTACGTCCTTTTCCGAACTATCCGTATCTTAACAACAGTTGCTTGCATCTTCATTTACCTCCCAATTTTCGTCAAAATGTGTATTGTAAGTTTATTTTTCTCCTTCAATCCATCCATAAAAACAACCATACAGCGAACTCAGAGTATCTACAATCACACAAAAATCGCTCCGGGCTCAACGAAAAACGGGAAAAGGCTATTGAGTATGACAAAGACAGTGGCAATGATAACTGGAAGCACAATCTGTTTGTTTACGGTGCCAGATGTGATAACATACTTCTCTCCATTTATCAATTCTAATGTGATGTATTTATTAAATTTGAATAAGGTTTGCAAGATTCCAGTAGGGCGCACTTGCATTAATTGTGAATTTTCAGGGTGTAGTAAACTTGGTAATCTTCCTTACAACACAAAAATGTCTTCGCGATCTGATGTTTCCGAGGCCTCTCCGCAAGGTATCCTTAATTCCAATTTCAACATTCTTTAAACAATTTACAGACATCAGCTATGTTCCGAACACAAACCACACGAACCATGCACACTATGATTCTTTATTAATTGAATTGTTGAAATGATGATTTTATAAATTATTATTGTATGAAATAAAGAAGTTAAATGAGTATTTCGAACAGGAATTCACAACGTTTTCAATAAGCTTCATATTGTTTTCCAGCTACAGAGTTTAATGCCAATGGAACCCGTCTTATTGATACCAGTTGAATCTGTCTGAAAAAAAAAACTGAATCAAATCTTCGCTAAAAATCAAAACAACATACAGAATATTTTTCCAATCAATACGTTGTATAACTTTGCCATCTACAATCTCTTCTATGTCGTCCAAGGATATAAAAAACCCAGATAAATAATAATGAAGCGTACCTGAAAAAGAATTGATAACTAATTTTTTCAGGGTTAGGCATCGTCATGGCCGGCCACCTCGGCCCACACAAGATGAAAACACCTCTTTTTTCCGAAATGTATCTTTGAAAATTCGAAAAAATCCTTAAAGGAAATAAGTCTCTAAATGTCATTTTCGTACAATATTTTCCCAAAAAAATTGGATAATTTTGAAAACCAGGTTTTAAATTTTTCACTGAGCGGGCCCAATGGGCCGGAATAGCCGGGCCGGGCCTGTCGAAATTATTTGATTGGGCTCGACCCGGCTTGGCCTTTCCCGACTCTGAATTTTCCAGAAAAAATATATACCTCTATAAATTTTTCCTCCCCAAGTTTCACAAACAACTTTAGGGTATTCCAGATCAACAAACATCAATTGAGAAGGGCAAAAAAACAGAAGGTACAATGTTTTGACAGGAAAAATGTAGAATGGAATATAATATGATACAATTTGGTGTTTATCCTGAAAAATATAAACTGGTTGGAAGAACATGATAAAAATAACTCGCGTAATTTGCAAATATGTAGCTAAATGCAATAAGAGAAATGCAAAATATGTTGCCTTCGAAAATATCATAAGAATGGAACAATCCATCCGAATTATGCAATATTAATTGTCCAAATGATATTGAAACTACTCCGAGACCACAAATGATATAAATAAGAACCTGAAATTCCGTTTCTTCCTATGTTTTTCCTCAGAAACATACCAAAATATTTGATTTTTTATCGTTGCAAGAATAATACATAATGTAGCATGAAATCAATTGTTGAATAATTTGACTTATCAGCCACCCGCATAATCCAATCTTTAGCCTTGCAATTTTCTGATTTCTCGACTTTATATTCCTTTCATATCGTTTGTCGATTGCGAGTTTAAAACACCCGCTGCACCACAGAAGAGAGCCGAGAAAAGAGAAAATAGCACAAAATTTACGATAATCTTTTCCACATTCAGAATAATATGCTAACTGGGATATAATAAGTGGAGTTGAAATGGTAGAAACAGCTATGGAAAGTGTGAATATCGGTGGTAAGATGGCCATCCAAACGGCACGCGGAATCAATAAATAAGAGAGACGAGATGCTATGGTGCCCCCTTTTCTTCCGTCGCGTACTTGCTGACAGACGGGTGGAAGAGAATAAGTGTGTTGTTTCTTTGCTTCTATCTTCATATGTGTAAATTCCAATTTTTGTCAATATAGGTATAGTAAGTTTATCTTTCTTGTTTAATTCATCAATAAATATAACCACACAGCAAACTCAGAGCATCTACAATCAGAAGAAAATTGCTCAATTCCAATGTGATGTATTTATTAAATTTGAATAAGGTTTGTAAGATTTCAGTAGAGCGCACTTTCCTTGACTTTTCATGAATTTTCCAGGGAGTGGTGAACTTGGTAATCTTCCTTACAACACAAAAATGTCTTCGTGATCTGATGTTTCCGAGACCTCTCCGCAAGGTAATTCTAAATCCAATTCTTCAAAAAAAAAAATACAGACATCGGCTATGTTCCCATCACGAATCACGGCAAGTTAAAAAAAAATTGAGTTTTGTCCAAACAAAAATTTATAATTCCTTCGTTGATTGTCATCACGGACTACACCACAAAACCATCTACTCAAGTGTTATCAACTCAAAAATCGTCCATAAGTTCATAAAATGCATCTCTGATTTTATTTTTCATATCAATTCTCACAGCTGGCATTAACAGCTTCAAGTTTGAGCAATCGGGTGTATGTTTTCAGAATAAATTACAAAATGGACTTTTTGGCGCATAGAAAATATATCTTCAAAAAATTTAAAGTGTCTGTCAAAAATTTCTCTCCAACACAAAACTATTCGGCCTGGGAACTTGCTCAATTAACACCAGTTGAACATGGCTGAAAATTTACTATTAGCACTTTTTTCAAATTAAATAAAAACTCACAATAAAATTTTCCGATCAATTTGCTCTATAACATTGTCCTTAATCGTCTCTTCTACATGTTCCAGTTGTATAAAAGCTCCAGAGACTGTGCCAGTAATTAAACCTGAAAAATTATATATTTATCATCGATAAGCTATCTCACTTAAAACATACCCTTATACCTTTTTCCACTCCAAGTTTGGCACATAACAAAATGTTCTTCTTGATGAGTAAACATTAATTGAGAGGGGCACAAAAGCGCCAAAAATAATGTTTTGATTGTGAAAATATAAAATGGAATATAAAAATAGATTGCTGGGTTTTCTTTCTGTAAAGACGAAAAATTCATGATCAGCTTTATAAAATTGGAGGACTTCAAACTCGTTTTATTGGGTTTCTTGTATATTTTTTCATGCTGATTCCATTGTTCAAGAAGAAATTGCCCAAAAAATGCTCTGAAACGCACAAATTGCGCCCAAAATCGCACTTTACAGATTGGTGGCCGTGGCCGTCAGGCCTAGAATTTCACAGCGCTGGGCCGTTTTGTCTATAATACTTTTCATACTTTTTGCTCTCTTTTATTGAATTCAATTGTTTATGAAGATTGTTAAAGGATACCCTTTGAAATCAGGTGATATTCAAGGAACATCATGAAACGGACTCTTCCCTTCTGAAAACGGATATTTCTCAAAGCCCTTTTATGAGAGAATACGTGTTCAGGAATCGTCACCTCCAAACTGGAACATGTATCTCGAAAAAATTTGAATTTTTGGAAATTGAAATTGATCGAAAAGTGCTTGAAATTAGTTCAAAATTATCTTTTAGAAATACTTTTCCAGAATGGAAGCCCCCCTTGTTCAGGGACCGTCACCTCCAAACTGGAACATGTATCTCGAAAAGATTTGAATTTTTGGAAATTGAAATTGGTCAAAAAGTGTTTGAAAGTGTTTGAAAGTAGTTCAAAATTATCTTTTAGAAATACTTTTCCAGAATGGAAGCCCCCCTTGTTCAGGGACCGTCACCTCCAAACTGGAACATGTATTTCGAAAAGATTTGAATTTTTGGAAATTGAAATTGGTCAAAAAGTGTTTGAAAGTGTTTGAAAGTAGTTCAAAATTATCTTTTAGAAATACTTTTCCAGAATGGAAGCCCCCCTTGTTCAGGGATCGTCACCTCCAAACTGGAACATGTATTTCGAAAAGATTTGAATTTTTGGAAATTGAAATTGGTCAAAAAGTGTTTGAAAGTGTTTGAAAGTAGTTCAAAATTATCTTTTAGAAATACTTTTCCAGAATGGAAGCCCCCCTTGTTCAGGGATCGTCACCTCCAAACTGGAACATGAATCTCGAAAAGATTTGAATTTTTGGAAATTGAAATTGATCAAAAAGTGCTTGAAAGTAGTTCAAAATTATCTTTTAGAAATACTTTTCCAGAATGGAAGCCCCCCTTGTTCAGGGATCGTCACCTCCAAACTGGAACATGTATTTCGAAAAGATTTGAATTTTTGGAAATTGAAATTGGTCAAAAAGTGTTTGAAAGTGTTTGAAAGTAGTTCAAAATTATCTTTTAGAAATACTTTTCCAGAATGGAAGCCCCCCTTGTTCAGGGACCGTCACCTCCAAACTGGAACATGTATTTCGAAAAGATTTGAATTTTTGGAAATTGAAATTGGTCAAAAAGTGTTTGAAAGTGTTTGAAAGTAGTTCAAAATTATCTTTTAGAAATACTTTTCCAGAATGGAAGCCCCCCTTGTTCAGGGATCGTCACCTCCAAACTGGAACATGAATCTCGAAAAGATTTGAATTTTTGGAAATTGAAATTGATCAAAAAGTGCTTGAAAGTAGTTCAAAATTATCTTTTAGAAATACTTTTCCAGAATGGAAGCCCCCCTTGTTCAGGGATCGTCACCTCCAAACTGGAACATGAATCTCGAAAAGATTTGAATTTTTGGAAATTGAAATTGGTCAAAAAGTGTTTGAAAGTGCTTGAAAGTAGTTCAAAATTATCTTTTAGAAATACTTTTCCAGAATGGAAGCCCCCCTTGTTCAGGGATCGTCACCTCCAAACTGGAACATGTATCTCGAAAAGATATGCATTTTTGGAAATTGAAATTGGTCAAAAAGTGTTTGAAAGTGCTTGAAAGTAGTTCAAAATTATCTTTTAGAAATACTTTTCCAGAATGGAAGCCCCCCTTGTTCAGGGATCGTCACCTCCAAACTGGAACATGTATCTCGAAAAGATATGCATTTTTGGAAATTGAAATTGGTCAAAAAGTGTTTGAAAGTAGTTCAAAATTATCTTTTATAAATACTTTCCCAGAATGGAAGCCCCCCTTGTTCAGGGACCGTCACCTCCAAACTGGAACATGTATCTCGAAAAGATTTGAATTTTTGGAAATTGAAATTGGTCAAAAAGTGTTTGAAAGTAGTTCAAAATTATCTTTTAGAAATACTTTTCCAGAATGGAAGCCTCCCTTGTTCAGGGACCGTCACCTCCAAACTGGAACATGTATCTCGAAAAGATTTGAATTTTTGGAAATTGAAATTGGTCAAAAAGTGTTTGAAAGTAGTTCAAAATTATCTTTTAGAAATACTTTTCCAGAATGGAAGCCCCCCTTGTTCAGGGACCGTCACCTCCAAACTGGAACATGTATCTCGAAAAGATTTGAATTTTTGGAAATTGAAATTGGTCAAAAAGTGTTTGAAAGTAGTTCAAAATTATCTTTTAGAAATACTTTTCCAGAATGGAAGCCCCCCTTGTTCAGGGACCGTCACCTCCAAACTGGAACATGTATCTCGAAAAGATTTAAATTTTTGGAAATTGAAATTGGTCAAAAAGTGTTTGAAAGTAGTTCAAAATTATCTTTTATAAATACTTTCCCAGAATGGAAGCCCCCTTGTTCAGGGACCGTCACCTCCAAACTGGAACATGTATCTCGAAAAGATTTGAATTTTTGGAAATTGAAATTGGTCAAAAAGTGTTTGAAAGTAGTTCAAAATTGTCTTTTAGAAATACTTTTCCAGAATGGAAGCCTCCCTTGTTCAGGGACCGTCACCTCCAAACTGGAACATGTATCTCGAAAAGATATGAATTTTTGGAAATTGAAATTGGTCAAAAAGTGGTTGAAAGTAGTTCAAAATTGTCTTTTAGAAATACTTTTCGAGAATGGAAGCCCCCCTTGTTCAGGGATCGTCACCTCCAAACTGGAACATGTATCTCGAAAAGATTTGAATTTTTGGAATTTGAAATTGGTCAAAAAGTGTTTGAAAGTGCTTGAAAGTAGTTCAAAATCATTTTTTCTTAAGCAAAACACAAAAATGGTTCCATGTTGAAGGGTAAAGCGGTAATCAATAGTCAAACGGAGTAACTAGACTATGGGGCAACGTAACTGAAGAGAATGAATGGTGGAGACTGTGTGGACGCACTCATAAAGAGAAGGCGTTGTCTAAAAGTGGGCGTGTCTTACGATACATAGTGTGGGAAAGTCATAAAGGTGAATGTACGTCACCAAATGTTTAGACAGCGTCAAGATGAAAAGAATATGTCGTCTGTGCGTAGTTTGAACCAATCGGTAAGGTGCAGTTACGGGGAAGAACAAAGAAAATCTAACAAGTTGGAAGATGATTGTAACGTAAGAGATGTGAAGGAAATATCCATCTGGTTCAAGATGTACCAAGTTGTGAAATTTTTCGAATTTGAATCTTGTTTAGTAGAAGAAGAAGCACAAAAAACAGGCGGTTGAATGTCATGCAACTTTTCTTCCTTTCTTTTCTTTTTTGGTGACAAACTCTTTTTTGATTCGACTTCTTTGAAACTGAAGGGAAAACGAGAAATGTAGAAAATGGGAGAAAAAAAGGGCAGTCCCATCGGGGAAACGAGCGGAAAAGACAAAAAAAGCGCATTATGAGTGGGAAAATGAAGAAGAAGATGATGAAGCAGGGCATGGATAATGATGAGGACGATGGATTAGTTGAAGAATTAAAAAAAAAAGAGAATAAGACAGTGACGAAGGAAGAAAACTCATCAAGACTTGTTTTTGTTGTTGTGATCAAGACATAAAGGAAATAATTTTGATGAATTCGTTTGCATAAAATATGAGAATATAATCAAATTTTAAATTACTACAATGTCAGATAGGCAAAAGTTACTTCCATCTCCGTAATCATACTTTTCGATCTCTTTAATTGAATTCAATTGTTTATGAAGATTGTTAAAGGATACCCTTTGAAATCAGGTAATATTCAATAGACAGCCGTCTGGCCGAGTATCCGACAACGCGGGGCCGTTTTCTCCATATTTTTCGCCTTTATTTCGTTCATTTCACATGATTTTGTTACGAAACTTCAATATTGTTCTATTTTAACATGTAAAACGTATGAAACAGAAGCGAAAAACGGCCCCGCGCTATGGGGTTCTCGGCTAAACGGCCGCGGCCGCCAATCTGTAACGCGCGACTTTGGGCGCATTTTGCGCGGTTCAGAGCGATTTTTGGACAATTTCTTTATGAACAATAGAAACAGCATGAAAAAATAAACAAGAAACAAAAAAAAGTGACCATAGTCCTCCTTTAAACTCACATAAATGCCGCTTTCCACAATGTACACCCAGATGCCAAACCCAATGTAGAAAAGGTAACTTTCAAAAATATCATAAACATGGAATAAATCATCTGTATTGCACAGGACCCAATGCCCAAAAAATATTGAAATATAACTCATTCCACACACGAAATAAAGCATCCACTGCAATTCAGATTAGTTCTTTTCTTTTTCAATTTTCAGAAACATACCGAAATTTCAGATTGATTATAGTGACAAGCATGATAGAAAATATAACATGAAGTCAACTGTTGAATCACTTGACATATTAACAATCCAATCAATCCAATTTTGAGCTGAGCAATTCTCTGGTTTCTTGGCAGTTTCCATTTTCCAGACCATTTGTTGGCCCGGATCACAAAACTTATGGCCCAAAGAAGACCGACAATTAAACCGGAGACGAAACAAAAATCACGATTATCACTTTTACAATCTCGAAATACTTCCGTGGCGACAACGGGTGAATTAAAAATAGTGGTATATAGTATTGACAAGGCAACAATGGGTGGAGGGGACCACATGTATAATTGAGACAGAAATCGATGCTTCGTTACCCTTTTTTTCGAGGGGGCAGATGGTCGAAAGGGTGTTCGTTTTCTCTGCGTCTTGTAATGAGAGACAATAAGCATTTTGCATAATTGGGCCACCCAATGACTACGTCGGTGATATTTGAACGAACCATAATATTTTCGATGCTGGTTCAAAAAGTGGTCCTAAATTTAGTTCCACTTTTTTTCATATTAGGTCGGTTGGAAAGAAATGCGCGCTGAACTTTTTTTTCGAACTTGTATATCTCGGCTGATAATACAGAAAAGTGGACAACTGGTAAAATGTGCAAAATTTTATGGCCAACATTTTGTTAGTTGATCACTTTTTGATATCACTTACTCTAACTGAGATATGGACACTCGTGTAAACTTCTAGCGCGCACTTCTTTCCGGCCAATCAAATACCATGTCAGCTCTGTTCCTGTCTCTAACCAGGCCTTACAGGTTAAAATTTACAGGCCACATATCGGAAAATTATCGAAAACTTTTGCCAAGAACTTCAAAACTTGCGAGAAAATTTATTGGATTAATTTCCGAATCATTTTCCGGAAAACGTTCCATAATTTCATCAAACTTTTGCCAGTAACTTTTCCGGTAAAATAGAGTAATTCAACCGGTAAGGCAAATTGAAGCCGACTGAAGAATGGTTTTTATGAATCATTTTAATGTTACAAATAGTTTTTTTGTTTTTGAACTTTATCAATAAAATCATATGTTACTTTCAAAGTTTAGAGACCTCTAAGAAAAAAAAACTGGAAAAAGGTCCAAACAATAATCAATCAAAACGATAAACCAGTAAGTTTGGTGAAGAGATCTGGATGAATTTATCAAATATGCAATTTATTCGTTTTCATGAAGAGGAACTTCTCGAGTCATCGATATCAATTGAATTGGGCTGAACGAGTAAGCGGAATTGGCAAATTAATCATATTTTAAAAAATAACTTACAACAAATTTAAAAAATCAAGAACTTTGATTTTCTGCTTGCCTTTTATTTCTTCAGCATTCTCGAAAGTGTAAAGGTATCCTGCGAAAAAATTGTCTAGCTCGCCTGAAAATTATTTCGATCGTTTCCGGAATTTCTTTAGCCTCATACCTCTATATTTTTTTCCTGTCCAGGTTCTACAAATAAAAACTTCCCTCTCGTCATCAATAAACATTATTTGAGAAGGGAAAAAGAAAAGCATGAACAATCCTTTGATTGGGAATATATAGCCAGGAAAATATGTATACATTACTGTATGTTTCCTCTGTAAAAATTAAAAGGTTAGAGATAATCTATTAACTTTTTGTCCTCACCAAGTTTCCGCTGATATCAAGATACATAAACAAGCCAATAATAAAAACTATAGTGTGAAATTCAAGAAAGTCGTAAGTATGAAAAAACCCATCAGAATTCTCCCATATCAGATGCCCAAAAAAGCTGGAAACTAGTCCTAGTCCACATATAAGAAGAAGGGAATTCTGAAAATAAAAATCATGACCTTATTTGTAAAAAAGAAATAATGTTTATTGTTATTTTTTGTTCATGAGAAAGCTCCACTGAACTCGGCGAAACTGAGTATTAAACTTTTTAGCGTTGGAGCGCGCTTTCCTCATCACTTCATTGTTGTCCTCACTTTCGGCGACTGAAGTTTTTTTTGGTGAATTGTTCGGTTTTCGCAAGAAACATACCTTATCTGAAGATTTTTTGTAAAGTTTTTGAGTGGAAAATTTTTTTTTCTATCAGATTTGGTTTTTGACCAGCGAAAATCGGAAACATTTCCAAAAAACATCCGATAAACTCAACTGAAAAATATTTTTTCAAAAAATAAACTGATTTCAGTGGGGCACGTTTTCTCATGAACAAAAAAAAACAAAAAAAAAAAAACAAAAAACAAAAACTTACCAAAACGTTTTCTTTTTGCTCTTTACAAGCATAATACATTATATAACATGAAATAATTTGCTGAATAATATGGCACAACAATAGTCCGCATAATCCAGCTCTCAGTCTTACAATTTTTTGATTTCTGGAGAGGGGTGGTCCACGTGGCTCACACCAAGCATGCCTTCCAAAGCTGATGAACACGAAGAGAATGGATACGGAAGAATAAACGAGAACATAGTGAATAGGCACGGTTTCGCAGCTCGAATAAAGTGTTAGATTTAGAATAATTATAGGGATTATAATAGTGGAAGCAATAGACGAAACTGCGAACAAAGGCAAACTACGGTTCATTTTTTTGGAGAAGAAAAAATAGAAATCGATTAATAGAAGGGTTCCTCTTCCTTTTCACGCAGCCATAATGAGAAAACAGTGATTTTTTCTCTGCGTCTCTATTGAAGGGGTTAGCTCATAAGCATGACCATCTGCTCATGAAAAGTCGGAAAAAGGGTTACTGTCTAAAAATACATTACGACTGAAGTTAAAGAAAAAAAAAATGAGTTTATATCAGAGCTGACTTTATATAAATTTACAAATATGTATTAAGGAAAAGTTCTGTAATGAAGGAAATTCGGTACTGTTCTAAAATCACGGTTACAGATTTGAAATACTGGTTCCAGAGATAAAATCACGGACCAAAAAAATATTTTGCAAAACAATCCTATAACTTTTGAAGTGCGATAACTGACGCCGTGTAGACAACTAGAGCTCGAAAAATCTGAAACAGGATCAAAAAGACATGTGAAGTACTGAAATACAGTTGTTTCCGAAAGCTTGAGTGCTCCAAGAGAATCTCTAAATTGTTGTTTCGAGGTTTTGAGAAAGAAATGCGAGCTGAATAACTTAGTGGAAGCTCTTTCAAGCTGCTTAAACCTCGAAGCTAATGCACTTCTAAATACTATTAGGTTGTTCGATGGATAATGTCGTTTTTTTCGAAGTGTCTTTGAAGGTTGATATCTCAGCCAAAACTAAATATTTTTTGGTGCTCTAAAAAGCATTAGAAACAGTGTTTTAAAGACATTCATTTGCTTTTTTAACAAAAATTTAAAGTTAAAAACGGGGCCCGAAATACTTGCTTGTTCAAAACAAGAAAAATTTTTGAAGCTATTTTTGGAGGCTTGGTGCTCCAAGATGGATGATGTAAAACTTTCAGAAAATTTATGTGGGTTTGATGAAAGGTCAAATATATTAAAAATTTAAACCAAAGCCCAATTGATCTCGTTGTTCTATTTTTACGAAGCCCCATTCACTAGTTACTCGTAAATCAACTGAAATTTTTCGACCATTTTTTGTACTGAGCACCGAAAAATCACTTCAGTTCTTTTTTCGCGCTTCTGAATTGGGTAAAAACAATTCAGACAGACACCATAACTGCTAAAAAACTGGTTTCTGAGCAATAGCCGCCGAAATTACTTTACTGAAAGCTGCCGTAAGCCATATTTCAGTGAACGGCTAATTTTCGTCTTGAATCAGCTGAATCGAAGATGGAGTTTTTTGTGAGTGAGGACGGTTACTCATTGTTACAAAAACATTTAAAAAATCAATATCACCCGTACCGCCTCTGAGAAATACGAAAAGCAAAAAATGATCAAAAAGCAGACAGTTTTCTATGACCTGCCAATCCAAGATGGAAGTTTGTGGAGGCCCCAAATTTTGGTGTTTTTCTATATTTGTGATTGCCCATATAACGCAAAAAATTTCAGAAAGATTCCACTTTTGAAAACAAAGATACACCACCTCGAAAAAAAACGACATTATCCATCGAACAACCTAATAGAATGTTTGGTGGTAACCTATTGTTTTTGTATTTTTTTTCATGGTTGTTTTTTGGTCTAATCCAAGTCTACTTAATCTTCGTTTGGTTTTAAAACTTCTTCTGGAAAGTTACTTTTCGGGACTGTGATTTTATTTTTGGAACCGTGATTTTAGAACAGTAGCGTTTCAAGCATCGGTGCTGCAATGTTTTTCTATGTTTTTCTTCAAAAACTTCAGGTTTCGATACCATTTTTGCATTGCTTTTTTTAAATTTTTTTCATGTATTCTCTCTCATTTTTCTTATTCCCTTCAAAATTTCGAAATCCCATTCTAAGAAGTAATAATCTTTACATCCGGCTGCTCTTTCATCCTTATCCTGCCCCTGCTCCCGCCCTATCACTTCCTTCGTCATCATGTGTTAATAGTAAAGTCTTTCCCTCATCTCTAAGAAAACTTCAGATATATGTATTTAGATAAGAAAATACATGCGTATATCACATATATAATTTGACACGCAATCCCCATAAGACACACACACACGCGAGAGAAAGAGACGAGTCTCATGAGTCCCCCTCATTTCGTTTACAAATATTTTTGCCTTCTTTCCCTTCTCTTTTCCCCTTATTTTTATATTCGTTGTCCTGGGCAACGAAATCTCGAAAATAAATAGAGAAAAGAAGAAAAGGGCGCCCGAGGGGGGCAGTCCTTTTATTCCACTTACACCCCCCTCCCTCTCCCACACCAACGACCAGAAACAATTGTAGTTCCCCCTTTATTCTTTTTGAAAAAGTGTACAAATGGCTTTTTGGGAACACCTTTTTGCGTTTTGAAAGAACTTTTTTGTACTAGTTTTCATTGATTTTAACTTTAAACAAAAAACAATCTTATCTAGGTATTCGCACTTGTATTTCATAATTGAACTGTTTTTGAACTGTTAGCAGCTAACTTTTAGTGGATCTTAAGTTTTCATTTCGTTATTTTCTTTGAACTTCAGTTTTTTTTTTCAGTTTCTTTTTTCAGTTTTGTTTTGCAAAAAGAGATTTTGGCCTTCCATACTTCTTTTCTGTTTTTAGTTTTGAAAATTACCTCTACAGGGTGGCAATTAATTATGGGAACAAAGTTCTCTCTGTTGCGAATGGTTTACTGTAACCTCGATTATGGTTTTTTCGGTTTATTTTTATTTGTATGAATGTTATCTATTATGCTACAAAAAATCTAGGCATAGTTCTCATTTTCAAGGTAGTTATGAAGGCGAGTCTGCATAGAACCATAATTCTTCATTTTAATGCAACTGGAATCTCCGTTGCCGATGTCGCTAAACGGATCAAAGTTTATCAAACTTTGATAACTAAAGCGCCAAATGGAGGAGTAATATCGAAAAAACCTGGATGCGGAAGAAAAAAGTCAGTTGATACAAACTAACTTCGTCAGAATATCGGAAAGAGGATCAATGACGATAATCGGAAATCCATGAAAAAACTCGCAAAAAAGCTGGGAACTAGTGATGAAGTTGTTTGGAAAATTGTTAAAAACTGTCTTGGTTTATGCTCATACAAGATCGGAAAGGCTCAACACCTCAGATAAAAATCCAAAGCGAGCCGGTAGGAAAAAGCACTTCGCTTTATCCAATCGGCCGCAGCCTATGACTTGTCGAAAGTCGCTCTGAGTGATGAAAAGTTTTTCACTCTGGGACGAGTACCAAATTTTCAAAATGATCGTCAACTCTTGTCTAAAGGTATGATTAATTCATTTATGGCTAATACCCATAAAAAATGTCATCACCTTGCTTCTGTCATGGTTTGGAACGCTGTCAGATCAACTGGAAAGGTTGACCTGATCTTTATCGACAAAATAGTCAAAATCGATTTAAATTATTATCGGGAAAACATTTTGAAGAAATAACTGATTCCGTGGGCCCTTTCCTACTTTGCCGGAGGTCATTGGACATCCCAAAAAGGCTGGACCCGACTCATGGGTCAAAAACAACAATTTCGCTCCGCCAAGCGTCAATTCCAGAGAAATTTAGCAAGGGTTTGTGGCACCATAACTCCCGGATCTGGACCCGCTCGATTATTCTGTTGGAGCCGTATTGGAGGCACATATCGATAGAAGAAATTTGAGATCTGTTCATGACTTGCCGAAAGAATTAGTTCGAGCTAAGGCCAAGATTACTCCACAATACCCCGCGGCCACGATCAACAATTTAGAGAAGAGTCTGAAGGCCGTCCGTTCCCAGAAAAGGAAATCAATCCGAGAATCTTCCTTGGCGTTCTGTTCCCATATATATAGTTGTTGTTCAATAAAAAAAATTGTGAAGATATCTCTTGTTTGAGAATTTTTATAACTGGTTATGTGTGTTCCCATAATTAATTGTCACCCTGTATTATAAGAGCAGCTGTCTAAATCAAGTGTTTTCAAAATTTTCAGCATTATTATTTTCTCTGAACTTATTTTGATTTCAGTTTCCGTTTTCAGTTTTGTTTTCCAAAAAGATCTTGAGCCGGTCATGTTTTTCTTGACTTCATTTTCAAAAACCCATTCTGAATATGACGAGATGCTCTTTTTGTTTATCAAAACATTTACCAGGCGTTTCGTAAATTACCTCTATTATAAGACCCTCTGTCAAAACCAAATATTTCTTTTATAAGATTTTGACTTCAAAAGAATAGAATTGTATCTAGATTTTCGCATTCGTATTTCATAAATGAACTATTTTCAGCGACAAACCTTTAGTGGATCTTAAATTTTAATTTCGCTATTTTCACTGAATTTCAGTTTCTGGTTTTTTTTTGAATTACCTCTATTATAAGAGCATTTGTCAAAATGAAGTTTTTGAAAAAGCGTTCGACTTTAATACATACCAACTTCAAATCAGAAATCTCGTTGTTTTTTTTCCATATTTTGCCCAAACCTCTCAAATTTTCTATTTCACTCTTTGGTTATGAAATGTTTCGAGGCCAGCCATGTGTTTCCCATTTTGTATATCAAAAAATTATTCAATAATTTACTAAATTACTTTTTTTTCCTACAAACATTGAGCTTCTGGGTTGTTTTGCTTTATTGGAACTGGTTCTATTATAAGGGCATCCATTGAAACCCACTTCTTTTGCAGTTTTCAACTTTGGTTTTGATCAACTTCAAATCAGAAATCTCGTTGTTTTTTATCCTATTTTTGCCAAAAAAAAAAAAGATGTTTCTTACCTCGTTTTTTTGTTGTTATTTATTCCCATTCACCCTCCTTCGAAATCGGATTATTCTAATCCGCTTACCTCCCCGTTTCTTGGAGAGTTCAATAATCTTTGATTGACAACTCTTTTTTTCAGGTATCATGGAATCATCCAATATGTCATTGATAGAGGCACTTGATAGACAGGATAATGATATGATAAATCAGATTTTGGATAAGAACAAGGTTACCTCTAATACAAGAGCATCTCCTAATAAAAAATCTAAATTTACAGGATGCGGTGCGTATTCGAAATGAGGAAGACAAAGTGGCAATTCACTATGCTGCTTCGGAATCCGATCTGAACACTCTCAAAATCATTTTTGTCGCTGATAGAACTCTAGTGGATGTCAGAGACGGGACGAAGTAACTCTCCTCTTTCTATTTATTTTCAGCCAAATTTTGATTTTCAGACAAACCCCATTGCTCTGCGCTATCATGTCAGGGAGGGTAGAGAATGCAGAGTTTCTGGCTAACAACGGAGCAGATGTACATGCAATTGATGAGAATGGAAGGAATGCGGTACATTGGTCGGTGGTTAGTGGGCAGTTAGAATCGCTAAATTGGTCAATTGCGAAAGGTGTGGATCTTCAGGGAAAGGATAATGATGTGAGTTGTTTTCTCGAATTTTGGAAAGTGGGAGGCGCTTGATCAAGCTCAGAGATTGGGGCAGGTTTTTGTTGCAGCTAGGTTTGTTTGAATACGAAAAAGTAATACAAGTTCTGGCCATTGGGCCCCGTAACGAATGCAGTAACTAACAGTAGAAAAAGCTGTACGCCTGGCGGGACTTGTCGATGCGCCTTTAACCTTGATGAGCTATAAAACACTGAAAAAGATAGTTTTAAAAAATCCAAAAACAGACAAAAAATTAGAAAATTATTATTGAATCCAACTTCCAAACAAAACTTTTTCCAGCAAGAATGCACACCTCTCCACTACGCCACATGCAACGAAGACACCCCAATAGAAGTATCCCAAGCCATCATCGTCACTCTTCTGAAGCACGGTGCCAAACCTAACCCAGTAGACACCGACCAACGCACTCCAATCCATTGGTGCTCAAGCAACGGAAACCTGGAAGCGATCAAAGCAATCTACAACTCGGGAGGTGATCTCACTTGCCGAGACAAACAAAATTTGAACATTCTCCACTGTGCCGCTAGCCATGGATACCATGAAGTCATCGAGTTTGCTGTGCAGAATATAGAACGACCCATTATAGATGATATCGATAAAGCTGGGCATTCTGCACTTTTCTATGCAATCTCATTTGGACATTATGAAGCAGCATTGAGGTTACTTCAGAATAATGCAAACCCAAATCATCAGGACCAACGATTAGCCACAGCTGCTCATAGTGCAGCGTCAAAGGGGCAAATGAGAATGTTGAAATTGCTGAAACAGTTCAATGCCTCATTTGATATTCAGAATTATCGAGGGGATTTACCATTCCATGAGGCAGTTCTCGTAGGGAGTAAGGATGTGGTTGAGTGGTTATTAGCTGTAGATGGAGAAGTTTTGGACCTTCCTAATCACAGTGGAAGAACCGCACTTCATTTGGCTGCTTCTGTTGGAAATTTGGAAATGGTGATATTGCTCTGTACCAAAAAGTGTTTTGTGGACCCACTTTGTAATCGAGGGGTAAGTTTTTTTTGTTGAATAAAAACTTTTTACTTTCTTAGGACGAAATCTTCACCCCACTAGACCTGGCCATCCGTCAGGGCCATGAAGCAGTTGTAGAATACCTGACAAAACTGTGCAGAGCAAAAAAGAGCAGCGAATTTTCTCCGGAGTACATAGAGAATTGGAAGCAGAACTTCGAAGCGATTATAGCAGAAGCGAAGAGAAAACGGAATGAACGGATTGCGGAGCAGAAGAAAAAGAGAAGACCATCTACAAGTGATGGGGTGGTGGCGAGTGAAAGGAAGAGAGATATTGCAGATGTTGGGGTTAATACTTCAGTGAGTTTGAAGTTTCGTGAAATGTTGATAGGAGTGAGTGATTGAAGTTCGGATTTTGTCATACCTGTAATGTAGAGGCATCAGTTTGTTTTACTGCAATCCTCGAAACTCTGAGTGTGGTCTAGAAAACAACGCGCTTGACTTTTAGTCTACTGTTCTGATCTGTTTAATTCGAAAGAGAATAGTTTCATCAAAAAAGTTTAAACTTTCAACAATGTAGCCAAAATATTGAATATCTCAGATAGAGTTAATGATACCGAAAAGTTGACAATTATCCAAACATTTATCATAAGATTTGGCACATTTTATCAGTTTTTCACTTTTTTATATCTACAAATCTGAGCGAGATATGAAGGCTCAAATGAATGCTTCCGATTTGTTATTGGAAAGTTAAATTGAAGAAACCTGGCTGTAAGGTTTTGCCTAGATTAGATAACTCCCAGAATTCCGAATTCAAAAAAGGAAAATTCCCCTTTTTTCAGCAACGGAGCATCAAATCAGCAGACTCTGCTAAAATCAAGCGAAAGTACTCCAAGTCAACATCCGTTACCAATCTCATGGAAGTCCCATCTATCCCCAAAAAAGAACTCGAGGCTCTTAAGGAATCCCTCGAAAACGGCCAGAAGCTTGTGGATAGTGAAGATGAAAACTTTGAAATGTTGGATGTAGATGAAGAATTCGAGAACCTTCCTCCGATCTCTGATTTGTCCGAGTCTAGTTCTTCCGTGGATTCTGAAAAATCGGATGATGAGGAGAAAAGTGATGATGAAGAAAAAGCAAGGAAGATCACAGTGCAAGAAGTTAAAAAGGCACAACCTGCTCCAAAACCAAAGAAGGAAGTGAGAATAAAAACTAGCAAAAATGGAAAGAAGAAATCTAGGAGTACTGTAGTGATGAGGGTACGACGGGAGCCAGAGATAGGAAGCGATGGTGGTGACGTGGATATTTATGATGATGGAGAAAATCAGCCAAGTGATGATGAAGATAAGAAGAAAAAGGATACATGTAGGTTATTTGAATTTGGCGCCTTCCCATCTTTCATTTTCAGCAGCTACCGTATCCAACCGTCGTTATATCCACGAACGGGCAATCTTCCAGGAGTTGACCCATCTTAAACGAATGCAGATTCAATATGGAAAGGTAGTGATTGCACGAAAGAATGCGAAGGCCTTGTTTCGAAACTACTACCACCCAACTGGACAGGTGACACCCCAGCTTATTAGCATACTGTAGAAAAACGTGGAATGAGCCTGTTCGGTGGAGCGCGGTTGTGTTTTCAATTTTCTTTGTGTTGTCCATGTGCTTTTCGTGCTTTTTTTTTGTTTTTAGAACCCTTATCAAGTATTCCAGGTCCAAGAAAAGGTGCTTGTCCGTTCGCTTATTTCCAATTTCTGCAAAATGCACAATTTGGATGTGCGCAACTTTAAATTTACCACTTTTTACGCTTGGGAACGGTTTTTGTATGGTAGGCTTACAAATTTTGACTAGGGGACAGTTATTCAAACAATATAGAATGATGTGAGTTTCAGATGCACTTTCTGAACAATTGAAGATTATTTATTTGGAAGAGCGGGAGAGGTTGGCAGAGACAGAGTCGGATATGAAACCAGGAGCAGCTTTGAAGTTGAATAAGTTTGGTAAGTGCCGTTTTATTAAAGAAGGACTATAGTCTTGTTCATTTTTCCATTCTGATTCCATTGCTCATAAAGAAATTGCCCGAAAATTGCTCTGAAGCGCACGAATTGCGCCCAAATCGCACGTTACAGATTTGTGGCCGTGGCCGTTTGGCCGAGTACCCCACGCGCGGGGCCCTTCTTTCCATGTTTCTTGCTTTTTTCAAACGTTTTACAGGCTAAAATAGAAGAAGATCTAAGTTTTGTAACAAAAACATGTGAAATGAACGAAATTAAGGCGGCCCCGCGTTGTGGAATTATCGGCCAGACGACTTAGACCACTGACCTGTAAAGCGCGAATTTGAGCGCATTTTGTGCGCTTCTGAGCAATTTTTGGGCATTTTCTTCATAACCAATGGAACCAGCATGAAAAAATAAGCAAGGAACGTGAATTTAAAAATGTCTGTCCGGAAATGTTGTTTGAGTGCTCAGAAGATAAGCAGTTGTGGGCCCAACTTTGACCTATTTTTGTCAAACTCTCTCACTTGAAGATGTCGATCCGGTTAAAAAAAATCAAAATCTTTCTTTATTAGTTTAAGAAATTTCGAAGTTTGTGGTACGCGTGCCATCATCTTTCAAATAACCTACAACACGTCCGAATTGTCCTGCTCAACTTCTAGTCCCTCACTATTTAGAACGAGATAGATCCCGATCAGCTTTTCCCCCAAAATTCTTCAACGTTCTTTCCAGATTCCAAAATCCGCAACAGTGTCCCAATCACTGACAATTTCCTCGACATGCAACGAATCTACACACATGCAGCCATCTCCAATAAATCACCAGCAAAGTCCCGTGGAAATTCTGCAGCTCCACCGAAAGAGAGCTCTCGGAAGCGGTGCGATTGTCTTGACAAGCATAGACACTTGTTCCTCTGATCTCTACCAAAATGATTTTTTTTTTCAGAATTACAAAACCGTGGTATTGAGTGTGTTTTAGTGTGGTCGATTATACTTTATTAATTATATTATATTGTGTAGTTGTGTGCAGCACCAACTGATTATCTATTGGAATAAGTGCATATCCAGCATACTTTTATTGGAATATTATTTATTTTTTTATAGTATTTATTTGGACAGGGAGAAATAAAATTATTTGTGACTTCATCTTATTTTCAATTTTAATTGTTCCCAATTGTTGTAAAAATTGTACTTGGTCTTTACACTTTTCAAGGACCAATTCCAGTGAAAAAGCTAGTTTTTAGGGGTATCTTTTTAATCTCCGGCAAAGATTTTTCGGCGCGAATTGGAATTAAAAATCTCGATTTTAACATTTTGATCTTTCGATTCTTTTGTTAAAATCCCGAAAAAAATTTAAAATCTTCATTTCCTAAGACAAAAATCACAAAAAAATTGGTTCAAAAACCCGAGATACCAGTATTGTCATTATCAATAATTTGAGATTCATTCCTAAAGTTACAGTCGAGAAGTTTTCTTTCGAATCGATTAAATATCCATTCAGGAATTTCTTCACATCGAATCATTCGTTGATCATACACATATTTTACACGTTTGATAACCGCCGCAGTCAATTTTTTCTCAAATGATTCTTCCAGACGAGTTTCAACTAAACTTCCTTTGTAAAATGTTCTCCAATTGCTGTTCAATTTGTTTTCATCGACGCTTCGGTAGTGTCTGGAAATATAAATTGTATTGTTTTTTGAAACGATTATGTCTTTTTTTATCTCAATGTTATTATAAGAAGTTCTAGTGTCGCTTTTATCAAAATACAACCCCGGTATTTACACAAAAAAGCTCGACAACAAGCCACAAACCACCCCATTTTTGCATCCCTTTCCACTTTTTCTAATTGTAAAATAAGGAATTCCGAGCAAGTTTTCATGTACAAAAAACATGATCAAAAGTTATTTTTGACCCTAAGCTGCAACAATTACTAAAGATCCTCTGAAACTGGGCTTCAATTACAGGATTTACGGTAGCATTTTTTCTATTTGGCAGAGTTGCGAAACACCCATATTTTGTCAATTAGTGGTAAGGTGCAGCACAGTAGAACGAGGTTGCATTTTTATGAAAGCGACAATAGCTACATTAAGATATCTTGAATGAATATAGTGGCCTAGGGTCTTGTGATTAAAGACGTATCACCTTCTGAATGAAAAAAATTCCCACACTCTTAGTTGTTATCTCTGATAAGACATCAGCTACTGGATGTTGCGAAAAAAAACAGTCAAAATCCCTCTATCGATAACGTCAAAAACTTCTTCTGTCCTTATACTTGTTGAAAAAAAGATCCAGAATGAAGATTTTCCAGTCGGTTCCCACTTTTTTTAAACCAGCTTTAGACCCCCTCAAACTAGAGATCTAGCTGAACCATTTGACCGATTTTTTCGGGCGTAGGCGCAATAAAACTTCGAGGGCCGCTATTCAAAAAATACTTTACTCACCTAACATAAGCAAATCTCTTCGACACTGACATCACTTTTGTCTCATCAAACTGCCTACATGACCAATGATAAAACAATAATGCAACCATTTCTGGTCTAATAATTCCTTTCAAATTGTACCAACTAATTTCCGTTGTTTGATTATATTTCAAGAACATCATATCCGCCAAAAGTTGCTCTTCATTTTTGAATTTTTTGGGGAGCTCCTCAGTTTTCAAAACTCTATTTGAGCTGACACTTATTTCAGTGAAATTCGGAGGGATGGATCTGGAAAATTCGAGTTTAAAATGATATTTCGAAGGAAAAAAAAGGAAAAATACCTCAAAAAGTGAATAAAATTGTTTGGTCCTGTGTAGATAACTCGCTCATCAATATCCATGTTGATAACCCATTTTGAATGGAACCGACTTCGATGATGGCATTCCTAAATGAATTTCAAAATAATTCAAAACTCAAGAAAAAAACAACTCACATGCGTCTGAATCAAATGAAACATCCACCCTAATTTTACATATTCCATCATATATTTTGTGGATTCTGCCAGTCCTAATCTCTCATAATCATCAACAATTTTCCGATCATACTCGTTCATATTGAAAAGAGTAAAGTAGAACATAGACGTGCCCTGTTGAACAATGGAAAAAATTATAATCATATTTGAACAAAAAACTCACCAGAAGCCGATAATGTTCCACGTATTCTACTACTTCAAGCCATTTACTTTCCGCTCCATAGAGTGGGCCAACGCAGACAGAGAGCTCGTGAACGGGTTCTGGAATTAAACTAGTGATTTTTAGATACTTCAATAGAAGGGAATACATTGACTTTTCAAAAAATTTCCGAAAAGTTTTCCGGAAAATTTTCCGATAAACTTACGATTTATCGGAAAATTTTTCTCAAACGCTGCTATTGCTCAATCGCAAAAGCTCGAACCTTCGCAGCGACAAATGCTCATCAGGTCCTGCCACGTTTATAGTTATTTTCAACAAAGATTTACTGTAATCGTGGCGCGACCCAATAGATATTTGTCGCTGCGCCTTTAAGCCGGGGTGTGAGGCTTTCGCAAATTAGTAACAAACAATCCATTTTCTGGTAAAACTGACGAAACTTTACCGGTAAGGCACACCGGATCTCTACAAAAAAATGTCTAAACTAAGATCATCTGATTCCGAAAAACCCACGTTCATAAGCCCTAAAAATCAATGGAATTGGGTCTTGTGGCTCCTCGTCTTCGTCAAAGCTCAGACTGACATATTCTGCTCCATATCTTCTTGCACATGAAACGACTGTCAATGGAACAACTCTAGACTTGAATCTTGTCGATGGTATTTCTTGTCGATTGCAGTCATAGTAAATGCATGTGGCTCTTCTTCTACAAATTTTTTTATGTTGAAAAAACTAAAAAATTTCAGTAAAATTTTAGTTTTCTTATGCTTTAATCATCCTTACCCATAGGTATGAAAAGCCGTCGTCACAATGGAGATTTGATCGGGATACACAAAGGCGGAGAGTAGGCGGGACTCAGCGTCCAGGATGTTGTGCTGAAAATTGGCAAAAAAATGTTGGACCAAACAAGCTAAAATTACATGAGATCCAATTCTTTTTGTCCTCCAATTTTCGAATTCTGCAGCATGGGGAAGGGAGTTTGTGGTTTTTTGGTTCCATGAAGGGACCAGGCATGGTCGGGGCACTATGCGGCTGGAAGAGAAAAGCTTATAGTTTTGAATAATTATCAAAAAGTATCATAATTGAATTTCCGTAAAATCTTTTATAGAAGGACACCTTCAATAGAAGAACCCCTCTTATAGAAGGACACTCACGGGGTAGGTTTGAAAAACAGAAGGACACATTTTAATTGAAAGGCATCCTTCACCTCTTTTTATTGAAAACTTCAACAAAACCCTTCGACGTTTTAAAATATTGCAATATAAATAATTTTTTCTGAATTTTTCACTTTTCCTAGCTTTTTCGTGTTTTTCGGTGAAAGAATTAAAGACAATCGGACCATTTTTTTTCAAGAACTGTGCTGATTTTTATAATACCAGTGCTTCAAAAAATAAAAGCACAGCCTCTAATAGGAGCACACTTGTGATAGAGGAACATAAAAAGGAAGCGGTTGAAAATTGGAAATGTTCTTCTATTACAGATTCTACGGTATTTCCAAATTTTACGACCCAATAACTAGGCTGACCACAGCTTACGAAACACGAAGAAAGGCTTCCGTTCGGAGGTCTAGTTGCTGGTACAATAGATTTTCTGCCCTCCTCTCTTTTGAAAAACAGAAAGTATGATTCACGGGCAAATGTTACCGTAACCCGTGAAAATGTCCCAAAAATGTGTCCCAAAACTTTTCTCGGCTCAGAGAGGAGCTTTTTACATGGTCTTTTTTTTGTTCGATAGGAAATTTTCTCGAGATGAGGCGGAAAAATTTTTAAAGCAATCTGACGTCCAGAAGCCGAGTTATAGGTATTATTCTGAAGGCATTTCTGGAATTCACCGTTTTTGCGTTTTTTTCACTTCAAGTAAGCTTACACCTACGCATGCACCTTCTAGCTTTAACGGACCGGAGGTCCGGAAAAGCTAGTCAAACGTCAGTACAAATATTCATATACGTTTTATTTTTTACCGAAATTTTAAAAGATATTGGTAAGAAGTTATGGGAGGATAAGAATCAAATAACTGTATAAGTTAGTAAAAACTCAAATATGAGAAGTTTCAGAAACAAAAACTTTTCGAATTCGACAAAAATTAACTTACCTCTGAGCTTGCCCTTCAACGATATAGGTATCTTCAACATCCTCTTTCAGTCTGGTCCTTTGCAGGAATAATAACCAAATGAAAAATAAGACAATACCAAAAATAAGTAGTTTTCTCTTCACTCCTCGCACTTTTAGGATATCCATTTGTTGAAAAATTTTCTCTATTCGATTTTTCGATGCCTCACTTTTTGCCTTCTCCCCTACACACCTCGTCAAGATAGAGATCTCTGGAACGGGATAGAAGGAGGGGAAGGGGGAGGAAAGTGAAGTCATGTTAGCAAAAAGGGCTTTACTTGCCTTCTTTTCGTTCCGCAAGAGATGATGGTCAAAGGGAATGTGGAGAGGAGAAATGAGGAGTAAAAAAGGAATTTCGTGGTTTTGTAGGTAAAAATTTGGCTTCTGACCTGAAAATCAGAGCGGTGTTATTTTTTGATGCAGGAGATACCAGGGGCGAGCCACAACGGGATTGCCCAGTTTCCGGAGGGCGTTGCCGTTGCCGGATTGCCGATCTTTTTTTTTCAGCAATGCTTTCTGGAGTATTTTTCGTATTGCCGAAAGTTGCCGGTCTTTTAACTAGGCAAAAGAGGGATTGCCGAATTGCCGAAAATTTGCGTTGTCGCTCGCCCCTGGGTGGTACCGTGGAGAAAGGAGAGACGGATAAAAAGGTTTTCTCTACGTCTTTTTTCTGGCTAGTTATCTCTGTGCTATGAGCAAAGACTTCCAGCCCGTCTGCCATTTTTTTCCACCAATGTCTGCAACTTTGCGCCCTGGTGAACATGCACAGTCTGTATTTTTTGACGATTGCTTATAAAATTTTTGTCAGGAAAATTGTAAAATTTTGGTTTATTTGAGTTTCAATTAAAAAAAGAAATAGAATTTTTATCAAACTTCAATTGAATTGCACAGTGTGCGTGTTCACCGCCACGCAAAATAGCAGACTGGAGAGCAGGGAACATAATAGAAACCGTGCTTTAAGCATAGTGAGGCAATAGACTGGAGATAGCCAGTGCCCTTTTATTAGAGTCAATACTCTGACCAGAACTTTGCCCTTATCAGAACGAAATCACCTTCCAACACTTTATAGCGTTTTTCTCGTAATGACTTTTTTCTTCCTCCACATTTTTTTCCGTGCCAAATTCCCCCATTCCGACACTCGCCAGATAAAAATCTGCGAGATAAAAGTGAAGTCGACGGCAAAATAAATGAAGCCTCTTTTTGTTCCGTGAACGCTTCTCTCCCTTCACAATTTGAATTGATCTTTAGATCGAAATGAAACTAATTGTGAATTTTGTGACGTTGACGAAAAAACAACGCTTGGAGTGATTCTGAGGTGCCATCCCTAATCAGAGCTGACCCTTGTAGGAACCGACCGTTTAAGAACTGCCCCGGATAAGAACATTTCAAATGAACGTGTTTAGGCATTTTTCACATTTTGCAGGCCATTGCAGAAAAGTTGTGTCAGTTCTCATCCGGTCAGTTCTGATTCAGGCAGTTCTGATTCGCCCAGTTCTGATGAGGTTTAGCATCGAATCTGAAAACAAAACTTCCTGAAAAATGTGATTTTTACAGAACGAATTTTTCGTAGTTTTGTCTCCTGATAAAAATTGGAATTTGTACTACCTTCTAGGAAGAATGAGTAATACTTGTTTTTCAGTAAGAAAATAGGCGGAGCCTGCATGATTCAAAGAAATATAAAAACTATAAAACGACGATTTCTGGATTTTCAGTTTTTCAATTTTTTCACCAATTGAGAAATGATCTATGTCAACTGGTATCATTACCATATTCCCAAGCTATTTGGGGTTTTCAGTTTTTTGATAAACCCAATCTTCATCTATTTGGTTTTGAATAAATCGAAATCTCAAATGGGAAAATATCGATATCTTTTGATTTTCTTCGCACTTTTTGATATTGCTTATTCGATTGCAGAGATATTGACACCAATTGTAAGTTTTTGGAAAAAGGGTTCGTAGTGCAGAGTTAGACTCAACTAGGCTAGGCTTCAACTAGGCTTCAATGAGTACCTGTTTGGATTATATCTTTAAAAAAATTCATATTAGTTCTGTCTGCATTATCACCAGGATTTATAGAGTACGGACAAACTGAAACCTTGGTAGAGGGAGGAAACTGATACTATATTATTCGTTTTTAATATAGTGTCACCTGGTACGACACTCCGCCGGGGACTTATATTTAAAAAAAAGTTAGTCCTTACCGTTGATTTTTTACGTTTTAGGAGCCGCGGGAACATTTTGTGGTAGTTTCCGTGCGCTCTTTGTGATTATCAAAAAAAAACATGATTCTTTTGAAGAAAAAGACTTATTCGCGTGTGAAAATTACCTTCAAAAAGTTCCCGCGGCTTCTAAAGAATAAAAAATCTACAGTAGAAGTATATCCAACATGGGTCCTAGGCGGAGTGCCGTACCAGGTTGCACTTCATCAAAAACTAATAACATTATATTCGTGTGAACCTGATTTTCAAATCTCGAATTTTAGTACAGTCCTCATGGTATCTCAGGTTCATATAACAGTTCATATAAGTTTCCTACTACTTGTAGCTTATCCGGTGACACGAATCGGTCTACTATCTCAACCTGACACGTTATGTAATAACCCTCGTTTTCATATTCCAGGCCGTCATAAACACTGGCGTCGGTTTTGTCACCTTCATCACAGATGGCCCATTTTTTGACGATGTTATGAGTGGACAGCATGGAGTAGCCTCCCGATGCACTTTTATATCTCTGAGCTATGCTATCCTTATCATTCATTTTCTTTATCGATACCTGGTTCTGTTAAAGTGAGTGCACAATCCTCGAACCCTTCTTACATCACAAATTTTTTAGTCCAAGCTATGTGGAGCGATTTTTCAAGCCTTTTGGATTATCAGTATTTTTCGCGTATTTTGCATTTCACGGGTTGTCATGGACATGGATCTGTGAGCATTGTTTAGCTCCAAATGAGGAGATAAGGGATATGATACGGCCAGCGTTTCAGGAGGTTTATAATGTAGACGGGGACACAATTCCATGCTTGACGGGACAGTACATGGTAGGTTATTGTACCGATTCGGTGAGCGTTCTGAATTTGATTGTTTTGCAGAATGCAAGTGACTATGTGGTCTACAAAAGTTGGATTGGAATTTCCGCATTGACAGTTTTTTCAAGTTACTGTATGACTGTATATTTTGTGCTTGGTTATAAAGTGAGTGTTTTTTTTTCTGTCAGCTCATTATTTTTTGTTCCAGATTTTGACAAAAATCAGTAGCTGTCAGATGAGCAAGGCGACTATTATGCTCCATAGGCAACTCTTCAAAGCTCTAGTCGTTCAAACTTGCATACCAATTTTTGCCAGTTTTCTCCCCACTGTAATCGCCTGGTATGCTCCTATATTTGGATTTAATTTGACATGGTAAATCCAAGAAAACGATGGTCCAGTCTAAAAATTTGAGATCCAGGTGGAACAACTACGTCTGCATTATCGCCTTGTCCGCTTTTCCATGGATCGATCCAGTCGCTGTGATTTGCTTCATTCCAAATTACAAAAACACAATTCTGGGATGGTTTAAAATACGGAAATTCACTTCTACAACGACTCCATCGACTACAGACGCCGTGTCGACGACTTCAAGAAAACAGACATCCACGACAAGGAATGAATGAATAAAATATTGTGTTATTGGTATTGTATTTGTATGGAGAAGTTATGAGAGCGTATTGTAGTTCTTGTTATTTTTTTTACTACGATACTGTCTACGAGAATTGAGTTTAGTTGTCACAGAAATTCTTACTTGAGGACCGAAAACGTAACGGAAAAATCTGAACATTGAGATCTAAAATTCTGAAAGAAGCGAGATCTGAAATTATATGAACCGACCGTTTAAGAACTGCCCTGGATAAGAACTTTTCAAATGCACGCATTTAGGCACTTTCCACATAATGCATGCTATTGCAGCAAAGTAGTGTCAGTTGTCATCCGGTCAGTTCTGATAAGGTACAGTTCTGTTTCAGGCAGTTCTGTTTCGCCCAGTTCTTATCCAACCAGTTCTGATTCGTCCGTTTCTGATTCGTTCAGTTCTGATTAAGGGTAGCACCGATTATGAAAACGAGAGTCCCTGAAAAATGTGATTTTTACAGAACAATTTTCTTGTATTTTATTCTCCTGATAAAAAAATGGAATTTGTACTACCTTCTAGGAAGAATGAGTAATACTTGTTTTTCAGTTAGAAAATGGGCGGAGCCTGCATGATTCAAAGAAATATAAAAACTATAAAACGACAATTTCTGGATTTTCAGTTTTTCATCAATTGAAAAATGATCTATGTCAACTGGTATCATTACCATATTCCAAAACTATTTGGGGTTTTTAGTTTTCTTATAAACCCGATTTTTATCTATTTGGTTTTGAATAAATCGAAATCGCAAATGGGAAAATATCGATATTTGTTGATTTTCTTTGCACTTTTTGATATTGCCTACTCCATTGCAGAGATATTGACACCAATTGTAAGTTTGGCGAGAGGGTTCGTAGTGCAGAGTTAGGTTTGGCTAGACTCCAATGAGTACCTGTTTGGATTATGTCTGAAAAAATTTAGATTTGCTCTAACTGCATTATCACCAGAATTCATTGAATACGGAAAAACTGTAACATTGATAGAGGGATGGAATGAAACTGATATTAAATTATTTGTTTTTAATAAAGCGCCACCTAGTATGACCCATATTGAAAAAAATTAGTTATCTACTGTAGCCTTTCGGAGCCGCGGGGACTTTTTCAGTTAATTTTTGTGCGCTTTTTCGTGATTATCCAAAGTAAAAACATGGTTTTTAAAAGAAAAACGCTAGTTTCCGCTCGCAAACTACCTCTCGTTCCGTCGGAGTGTCGTTCCCGCGGCTCCTGAAGAGTGAAAAACCGACAGTAGAATTTTATTCAATATGAGTCTCCGGCGGAGTGTCGTACCAGGTGACACTTCATCGAAAACTAATAAAATTATATTCATGTATACTTGATTTTCAAATCTTGAATCTTCGTAAAATCCTGATGTTATCTGAAACACTAGACACAGGAATAGTTCATATAAGTTTCACACTTCTTGTAGTTTAGCCGGTGACACGAAACGGTCTGGTCTCTTAATCTAACGCATTATGTAGTATCCCTTGTGCAATATTCAAATTCAACGATTTAGTGAGAATACCACATCTCACGATAGAATACATACTTAGTCCCCAAAGCTTGTCCGGGATTCTAACTGCCATCACAGTTTTCATATTCCAGGCCGTCATAAACACTGGCGTCGGTTTTGTCACTTTCATCACAGACGGCCCATTTTTCGATGACATTATGAGCGGGCAACATGGAGTGGCCTCCCGATGTACGTTCATCTCTCTGAGCTATGCTATCCTTATCATTCACTTTCTTTATCGATACCTGGTTCTTCTAAAGTAAGTTCAAAACCCTCAGAGCTTCTTCCATGGCAAATTTTCAGTCCGAGCTACGTGGAACGATTCTTCAAGCCTTTTGGATTATCAGTATTTTTCGCGTATTTTGCATTTCACGGGTTGTCATGGACATGGATCTGTGAGCATTGTTTAGCTCCAAATGAGGAGATAAGGGATATGATACGGCCAGCGTTTCAGGAGGTTTATAATGTAGACGGGGACACAATTCCATGCTTGACGGGACAGTACATGGTAGGCTAGGATTACTGTAGCCATCGTTTTTAAACGTTTTCCAAAATAACAGAATGCCAGTGACTATGTGGTCTACAAAAGTTGGATTGGAATTTCTGCGCTAACACTTTTTTCAAGTTACTGTATGACTGTATATTTTGTGCTTGGTTATAAAGTGAGTGTTTTTTTTCTGTCAGCTCATCATTTTTTGTTCCAGATTTTGACCAAAATCAGTAGCTGTCAGATGAGCAAGGCGACCATGATGCTCCACAGGCAACTTTTCAAAGCTCTAGTCGTCCAAACTTGCATTCCAATTTTCGCCAGTTTTCTCCCCACTGTAATCGCCTGGTATGCTCCTATATTTGGATTTAATTTGACATGGTAAGCTTCCCAAAATCAGGCTAAAAGAGTTTCTGAAATTTGAATTCCAGGTGGAACAACTATGTCTGCATCATCGCCTTGTCCGCTTTTCCATGGATCGACCCTGTCGCTGTGATTTGCTTTATTCCAAATTACAAAAACACAATACTCGGATGGTTTAAAATACGGAAATTTGCTGCTACAACGACTCCATCGACTACAGACGCCGTGTCGACGACTTCAAGAAAACAGACATCCACGACGAGGAATGAATGAATAAAATATTGTGTTATTGGTATTGTATTTGTATGAAGAAGTTATGAAAGTGGATTGTAGTTTTTGTTATTTTTTTACTACGATACTGTCTACAAGATTTGAGTTTAGTAGTTAAAGGAGTTTTCACTTGAGTACGGAATACGTACTAGAAAAATTTGAACAAGGATAGAAAAGGAGACCTCAACTTCATGTTCCGTTTATGATAGAGAAATGTGAGAATATGTGTAACTGAGATATCCTAGTTTTCATTATGAATTCACTCATAAAAATATTGAAATGGTGCACGTTTCTTCTGATGGTTTAGGATAATCTGCCATAAAATCAAACAAAGAAAGACTGTAGTCACATTTTTTTGACTTTCTCTTCTTGTTTGTATTTTCGGTTCCATTTTCGTAAAGAAATGGCGCAAAAATCGCTCTTAAGAGCGCCAAAAATAGCGCGTTACAGATTGGTGGCCGTTGCCGTCTGGACGAGAATCCCAACAGCCGTTTTCTCTTGCGTTTAGTATTTTCACATTTTATTCAACGAAAAATTAATCTCTTTTGCGCGCATCGGAACAATTTTTGGCCAATTTCTTCATGAACAATAAAATTAGCACTGAAAAATAAACAAGAAACACAAATAAAAAAAATGTGACTACAGTCTTCCTCTAAGAACCTGAGGGACTAACTTTTCAAACAATTAGTTTCCTAGGCCACACAACCCTTTGTTTAGTTTCTCAACTCATCTCAACAAACTGTCAATTTGTACCTACAAAATTTGAGTCACCCCATCATATTTCAGCATCACAAGAAGCACTCAATTACAATATATTTCCAACGAAATTGCTTCTCAAAAATGGAGTGAGAAAGAGAGTTACGAAACAAGTGAAAAAGGAGGTAATAAAATATTTACGACTGCCCCTCAATCGACATGCATATTTCTTGAAGGAAAGAATTTTATGAGCTCATCACTGACACAGAAGTCAACTGGCGATGATAATGAATGATAAGGGGGAGTCGATGAACGGAATTTCGTTCTAGTAGAGAAAGAAGGAAGAGGTCAAAAACTAGGAAATGGGGTGGTTAAGAGGAACTTTAGTTAAATTTGCTATCAAAAATCAAACATTACGAACGAATTGTTTGTAGAAATGTTGTTTGGATAGACACGTTTTTTTTCAACAACGTCTAGTAAAGAACTTCTCTTTGCCTGAAAATGTCGGGAAATGGCTCCCGAGGTAGTTTCGATCAATCCGTTTTTCAAATCAAGACCTGCTAATTTTTGTCATGGGCCAAGTTATGAGCTCTTAAAAACAGATTTGTAGGCAGCCCAAAGCATGGACCATCAAAAAATGCTTACGAAATTTATAAGCAATCCCTCGCACCGACAGCTAAAATTGTCTGTCGAAATGGTCTTTCGAAATGGAAAGCCTCCTTCATTATAGATTTTATCATTGTCCAAACTTTATTATCAGTTTGAGAGGAAATTTTGAAAGATTGGAAAGTTCTGGAAACTTCCGGATTTCACAATTGTGGTTACTGAATTTCTCAGCTCTAGAACTGATGTTACCTCACAGTGTTTCAAAAAATCAATGCTATGTTTTACGGTTTTCAACTCTTACTGACCAACTCAGAAGTTCTTTGAAGTACTCATCCCCGGGTCCTACAGGGGTCGAAATTTTTTGCAATGAAAAAAGTTTTTTCAGTCTATTTCAGTAACTTTGGAGATTTCTCTTTGAATAACATTTTTGACTACTTGCTGTTTTGAAAAGTCAAATATATTGTCGAATTCGTATAAAAAAATGAGCTCAAATTTTCAAAAATAGTTGAATCCGGTCCTTTCCGGTAAATTGCACGAATGTCATCTTCATTCCCAATATTCAATAGTGGTTTTGATAGGCTGATTGTAATCACTGAGAATCACTGATTATCATTTATTTTCTTTCATATTTGTCACCATTTCCTATCACCATCTACTTTCCATTAATCCGCTTTTGACACATTTGTCAAAACTCTCTGATAAACTAACTTTCGCTTTTTCCTTCTACCTCTGTTTCCCTTTCTAGTGTACTGGCGACCCCCGTTTTGTTATCTTTGCATGATTATCATTATTTTTTCAATGAACTTCACTTGGATTCCAGGTAAAATGCGCTTCTACTACTCTATTATTGTTATTTTATTCGCAATTTTCCATACGAGCAGGTCTGATGATTGTTCAAAATATTTATTATCAACTGCAACGTCAATTTCATTAGAAGAAGTGAGCATTTCTCCGAAAAATCCATTTTTATCAATTTTTCTTCCAGATAAATGGAAAATGTGTAGCTGTAACTAAACAGTCTTACACTGGTACTACAGCAACCACTCAATGTGCCTCAATTGCAGCGGATAGAAAAAATGATCCGTTTACGCCTCTATCAATAGATAATAAAGCCGAAAATGATCATGTTATGAGTGAGTGAATCAATGTGAAAAATGGTATACATATAAATTATAAAATTATGGTCAAAAAAGGCTCTGCACATTTATTTCATGGGTTTGAGCCCAAAGAGCCCTGTCGTTAAGCACATTGAGTTTTTATCAGAGCTAAACGGAATAACATTTTTCGATTTCGGAAAACGGAAAAATAATGTTTTTTTTCGGAAAACGGAATTCGGAGATCGGAAAAGTTTAACTTCGGAAAACGGAAATTGGAAGAGGGAAAGTTTTTTCTCCGTAAAACGCAAACTTTGTAGAATTTCCACATGAATTTCGAAACTATCAAAAATTTTAACTTTTTTTCGGAAAATACATTTGAAAATTCCGGAATACGGAAAACGAAATAGCAAAAAAATCGGATAATAGGGAAAACGGAAAACATAATTCTGTAAAACTCTGGTTTCTATTCAGTTTTCACCTATTTTTTGTCAATATCTCGTGTATGAAAACGAAGCCTAAAAGTAGGATTTCAGACGGACTCGAATCAAATAACATTGCCTCTGCATATATTGGGTTAGGCCTATCACCAACTGGTTGGGGATGGATGAATGGAGACACTTCGAAGTACAGTAACTTTGGTGAGTTTTTCCATGTTTTTTGAACTTGCCACAGATCAGAACTGTCAAAATTTATGACATAAAATGTAGAGAAAGAAAATGAGGACAGAAATTCTTTATCGGATTGTGAAATTTTTTCCTAGGGGTCCTTCAGAGTCGCTTCTTGAAAAGACAAATACACAAAACGTAGGAAAATTCTTCTTCCAATTTTCCTGTTCTCAGCTAATCCCCCCGTAACTCAACCCCCAACAATTGGGCCAACAACTACTCCTCTGCGTACCACACTTCCCCCATCAGAGCAACGGAGGTCCACAGCAGTTGTAGTCGGCGTGGATGCCTCTTTATTCTCTACGAACCAGTTAACTTTTGCTGTAAGTTTTCAATTTTTTCAATGAAAAATGTCTCTTTTCAAATTCCAGCAAGTAGATTTTCTAACATCTTTATCCCATTATATTGGTGATCGTGGTCCTGCTGAATTCGCGTTTTTCGCCTATGGCTGCACACAAACCTCACCTTATATTTACCAATATCCAAACTTTGTGTCAACTTTTGCAGATACTGATAACATGATAGCAACATTAAGAGAAACAATTAACACAAATTGTGTCAGAAGTAGTCCACTCGATTTCAAATCGTAAGTTTTTCGTTCTGGGAATATGTAATAAAAAAGAAAAATGAAATTTTTTTCCAGAATGTTCCGAGACCAGACTGTTTATTATAACAGATATTCAACGTCGTATAGACCATTTAGGTCAAAATTTATATCTATGATTTATTTCACTTCTTCAACGTAAGTAAGAAAAAAAGGCTCCGGGACATTTCGAGACCAGACGAGACGTCTCGAGACCGCGACTACTCGAAACAGCGACATCTCAAAACGAGACATTTCGAATAATTTCTGAGAAATATTTTTTTTTCAAAAATATTAATTTTTTTTACTCCAAAATTTTCCAAAGATCTTCGCATTTCCCAAGTTGTTTTCACAAATTTCTCGGCTGTCTCGAAATGTCCCGGAGCCCGAAAAAAGGACGTACACCAAGCTCAAAATTCCAGAGATTCTGACAGTATAAAAGCAGCCAGTGCCCTCTACCCCATGACCAATTCCTCTATCATCACAATCAATGTTGGTGATTCCTCCATTGACGTATCCCGATTATCAATTCCAGTTGGCAAGTACGGTCTTCGCGTCAAGACCCCAGAAGATATATTGGGTCTGGTCCCTCAAGTGGATTCCATGATCTTCGGAGCAACTTACACCGGTAGCGCTGTAGTGAAGGTTGACGCTTTGAAAGAGGATAACTGGAGTTTTGGAATAAGGCAAGAAGAGCTTTCCATTTTGGCAACCTCTTACACGGATTGTGCCTATATGAACTCTACAGATGAGCTATGGTATTATGATGGTTCATGTTCAACAAAACGGCAGTTATTATGCCAATTTGTTCTGCCACTTCCTCCACAACCACCAACTCCAAATCCAACTATTGCCTGGGCAGATCCGTAAGTTTTCATTCAGGGAAACCTACAAAATGTCTTAGCTTCAGGTGCTACACAGAAACCACCAACTTCACATACTTCAATAGTTTGTCAAACTCTAAATGTTATCAGGTAAATCTTCTGTTTATTATTGCTAGGGAAACGTTTGATTTTTAGATGTCAGACTCGAGAAAGCAATTCGCTGAAGCCGAAGACGTGTGTCTTAAGGACCATCTTTTGTTTTTGCACACTCCAAAGTTGACATCGATTGAGACGAGATCAGAGGAGGAGCAGTTGAGGAGTTAGTTTTTATTAGTGAAAACGGGTTTTTATCATTGTGGTTTGAAATATTAACCTTCAAATTCAAA
Organism: Caenorhabditis doughertyi; assembly: GCA_963572265.1. Classification (NCBI taxonomy): domain Eukaryota; kingdom Metazoa; phylum Nematoda; class Chromadorea; order Rhabditida; family Rhabditidae; genus Caenorhabditis; species Caenorhabditis doughertyi. The sequence continues at coordinate 1,055,227 of OY751557.1, forward strand.
ACAAAAATGGCTAGTCACTCAGCTAACACAAGTGATTTGCGACTTATACATTGCTCAGAAGCATGCATAATATGCCCCATTTTCTACAAATCGGGTTTGTGTACATTATGCATAAACTGTCAACCTAAAACACGCTAAACTTTTTTTCGAATCTGTATATCTCGGCTGGAATTAAAGGTACAAAAAAGTGGTCAACTGGTAAAATGTGCACAATTTCATGGTCAACATTTTGTTAGTTGATCACTTTTTGATATCACTCATTCTAGTTGAGATATGCAGATTCGCGTAAACGTTTAGCGCGCATTTCTTTCCGCCCAACATAATCTCATGCATGAATCACCCGTGGACCACCGCAAGCACTCCCCGAGTAACAAACGGTCCAGATATCCTCTCCTTCATCCTCCAAGCTTCCCATTGTCTCCTACCTTGTTTCAGCACTTCTAACCGAAGTCCCTGGCGAAGGAATGTTTTGGTTTGGTTTGAAACGAGACCCATCAAATTCCACCAATTGGTATTTCATCAATGGAGATCCCTACGATGCTTCCTATTCGAATTGGAGGCCTGGTTACCCCCGAGATGCAGATGGTTGTGATTGTGTTGCATTGGTGGTCAATGATAGCTCATGGATAAATACGGATTGTAATAAATCATTGTATTCTATATGCGCCTACCGGTTTACGGATTCGGCGATTACGAAGGCGCCCGGTGGCAAATAGCTTTTAATTCAATAAATTATTCGAATTTCATACTTTTTTATTTGATTTTTTTTTTCAATTTTCAAAAAAATAATTCATTCTGCCACAAGGTTTTCTTCTTCTTTTCGAAAGGCCTTTCGCCAGTGAATAGTGTGTGGATTTACGCAGCGGTCACTAAACGATGCTCAGTACGACACTCCGCAGATTCCGTTTCAGTTTTTTTTTAAATTTCGAATGAAATTTTATCTATCCAGACAAGAAAATTGAGGATAAGACAACAAGAAAAAAGGGGTTTGAAATGGTGGGAATCGAGAAATGAAACGTGGCTAATACGATGGAAAAAGAGTAAAATGAGGTGAAAAGGAGGACGAAAAGCATGACAGAATACCAGTCATTTGTTTAAAAAAGAGAGGACGAACATGATTAAAAAACCCTAAAAACGAAAAAACGCACAGGTTTGGCACATGAGTGAAAAAAAGGGATTATAATTTAGTGTTAAAATGAGAAAAACATGAGATTCTTTCAGAAAAAATTTTCAGCAATTCAAAGTCGTCAAAGTTTAGATGCGAGCCTGCATTCCTCCGTTGATTCCGATCGTTTCTCCGGATATGTAGCTGGCTTCGTCGGATACGAGGAACGCGACGGCTTCAGCACACTCATCTGGATCTCCGAATCGACGTTGAGCGATCTGGGAGAGCCATTTTTGCTTCTCGGCTTCGTCGGCGAAGAGGGCTTGCGAGAAGTCGGTTTGGATGATTCCTGGAAAAAAAAAGAGAAATTCTTGTTTGCGTTTCTTGATTTTTCACACTGTTTCTCAGAATGCCTAAGGAAAGAGTCTGAAAATGCGCTCTAATCGTACTTTGTCCCTGTCTTTAACCTTTGTTCTTTGGGCCAAACTTTTATCACTTTTTTTCATCTTTTGTTTTTCAAAGTTACCCTTTTCTTTTCTCAAAAATACTTCCGTCACAACAGTCTAGGGGGAGCGAATTTCTTCTCATTTTTTTCTTTATTTTCCGTGGGTGCCTGATGCACTTGGATCATCATCAAGTGAAGTCTTGGGTTGTCTATCACCTAAGACCTGAGGTTTGGTTTTTTGAGAAAAGGGGAAAATGCGAAACAAAAGATGGGTACACACTGAGAAATTGCTTTTCGCCTCGTGGTTTCTTCGTTTTTGCTGGGCGAGGATGATGATGGGTTGCTGCTCTTTTGTGAGCAAACATAAACAATGAGAAAGAGAGTTTTGCAGGGTCAAACCACCATCAAAAATAGATTTTGAAGAATTGAAATTAGAGAGAAAAGAAAAAAAAATCTGAAGATGCCAGCAGAGTTGAGGAGAATCTCACAAAATTCAGACTCAACTATCTCGGAAATGGCGAAAAATCGAACCTTTTTCTGAGGCTTATCAGCTGTATTTTCACAGTACTTCTCAAGCATTTCAACTCAAAATTAACCGAAATTCTATCAAAGACCAGGAGAAAAGGAAAAATGTCTGAAAACGCAAGCAAAATTGATGAGAATCTGACAAATTTCAGCCTCAATTTTCTCTCGAAAATGACTGGAACTAGACTTTTTGAAGCCTAATTTTAGGCTTTTTTATAGGCTCATAACTAACTGAACTTCAACAAAATCGGTATTTGGTCGTAGCTTCCGAAGCTATTTAGATCAATTTTCACTATATTTTTCTGAAATCTCGGCTTGAAATTGATGGAAATTCGACCTTCCGAAGCTCAATTTTAAGCTTATGACCGACTGATTTCCAAGCGAATCGGTATTTCGTTGAGCCGTTCAGATGTCGCTGAGAGCTATTTAGCTCAATTTTTCACATTATTTCTCAGCAATCTCAACTTAAAATTAACCGAAATTCTACAGATTTCACACAATTCTTTCGGGGGGGATTCCCCTAACGAAACAGACTTCATCAAATCAAATCGAATTAAACCGTGTTCTTTGTCTCAAATCGCAAAAAGAGAGATTGATAAGCACGAAAAAAGAGATAGATGTGTCGCATGATCAGTGTTGTTTTTGTACCCAGTGACCCCAAAGATTTTCATGAGATTTTTTAAGTGTATTTTTGAGGTGTTGAAATGGAAAATCACGTGAAAACACAGTTGTTATAACGGGGAAGTCGTGCTTCACACGATTCTTGGCACAGTGCCAGGCAGAGAAAAAAGATGAAAAGCGCTGATTTTCACCACTAGACTTTCATCGATTTTAATGTTGTTAAGCTTGTGAAAACGCAATTCTTGGCGCGATGCCAGATTTCTTTCTTACCTGGAGCAATAGTATTCACACGGATATTCCGCCTGGCCAAGTTGAGGGCCAACGATTTGCTGAGACCAGTCAACGTGGTCTTCATCACGGAATACGCTCCAATCTCATTCATTGGCGAGTATCCGGCTACTGACGACACAAACACAACATTCCCCCGCCCGGAAGCTTCCAGGTGTGGAACGGCTTCTTTTGTCAACTCGAACGCCGACTTCACATTCAAATCGAGCATCTTATCCCATTGTGAATCTGTCACTGACATCAGATCACCGTAGTGTGGATTAACGGCCGCATTCGACACGAGAATATCGAGTTTTGTGAATCTGTCGAGTGTGAAATTGATGAGTTTCGTGCGATCTTCCTTGTTTCCGACGTGTGCTGTTGTGCCGTGAGCATCAATGTTTTCGAGGCGAAGAGCGGCGACGGCTTCCTGGAATTTTTTTTTCAGAGAAACAGTGTTTAAAATCGGGAGAAGCAGACACTTTTTTCTCTGCGCATCTCTGTTTTTAACACTGCTTCTGCACGGGAGATCTCTGGGATACTTTTTTCTAAATATAAGTAAATTGTTATCATATGACCTCTTTTTGAAGAGGTCAATATGTTTGTTGGCACCATTCCAAGTATATCCTGAGGTCACATTTTCCCAAAAAGAAAACATGATTTCTCATATTTTCCAGAACAATCATTTCTCAAAAATATTTACGTTCAGCAAGTTTATATGTGATAATGTGACCTCCTTGGCAAGTTGCCAACAAATATATTGACCTCTTCAAAGGGGATCACATGATAATTACTCATTGTTTTTGATAACAGAAATCCCAGAGATCACCGGTGCAAATATTTTCGTTTTTTGTAAGATTTTCCACGTGAATTGGGCGAATCTTCTACCAAAACAGTCAATTTCCACGTGGAATTTTATGAATTTCCGGAATTTTCCATTGGAAATTCATTATTTTTCCCTCAAAAAATCGTAATTTCTCCATTAAAACTCACATCCACATTCTTCTCCTTTCGACTGCAAACGACGACAGAGGCGCCGGCAGCGCCAAGCTGTTTGGCGATGGCGAATCCGATTCCCTATAATGAGAAAAGAATACTGGTTTTATGGCTTTCTTGTTGGTGGTTGTTTTTGACGTTATTTTGAGTGGCTCTGGTCAAAACAATAGAAGGAGGAAGTAATGCAATTTCAGAGGCTATTTTTAGAGAGTTTTAGGGCTGGAAATGTGATGAAAATAGCTGAATAGTTGGTAGAAGATCTGACGAAAAAGGGTTGAAAACAAGTGAATTTTGGTGTTTTGAATAGAAAAATCGCAGATAATTCGTCGAAAATCGGAAGCTTTCTGGGCGAAAAATGACGGTTTTTTAATCGTAAAAAAGCTTTTACAACGAAAATTCATGGCAATTTTCGGTGTTTTTCTGACACGTAAAAGCTTGAAATTTGCAGGTTCTTGACGAAAAACCAGACGGAATCGCTCAGAAAAAAACCATTTTTTTCGCGATTTTCCTATCATCTTTTCCGATTTTGAACTGAAAGCGGCGATTTTCGTTTCGAAAATCCGCCTTTTTAATTTATTTTCAAGCGGAAAAAAACGGAGGAATCGCAAAATTTAGCTGATGTTCATCATTTTTAAGCCCGAAAAACCTGGAATTCTCGAGTTTTCTCGAGAAAAACCACACACTTCTCCTTCGAATCGCTCTTTTTTGCCGCGTACTCACCTTAGTAGAAGCAGTGACCAACGCGACTCGATCCGTCAAAAATTTGGTTGCCACTGACGAAGCCATACTTGTTTCTTTCTATGTTGTACCCTGCAGAATGAAACAAAATGAAAAATACTGTTATTTGTTCGGTTTGCTGTTTTAATATTTATAAGGATGGGCGGCGGTATGGGAAGAATGACCAGACGACGAACAAAACAACATATTAAAAAAATATATTTGCAAATAATGTCAAATGGCGAGAATCAAATGACATATTCTGTCTGCTGCCTGTGTTGTGTCAGCAGAAATTCATGTGAACAGGAGGAATGGAATGAAGGAAGAAAAGAGTAGAAGGGGGATGATAAGATGGGCGGTCCGAGCGCATCGGAGAGAAGTTCGGCAGGGATGGAGAGACGCAGAGAACGAGAGCAAAGAGATCGAGATGGACGGTTCGTTTGGAGGAGAAGTCCTTTATAGTAATTCTCGGGAGATTTTGACTCGAAGGCCAAAACTCCAGAAATCGGAGGCTGAAACTCTTTCAGAATCTGAAACAGTCTGAAGCTGAAAATCAGCGAATTCCTTCAGAATCGGAGCAGTCTGAACAGTCTAAACGACCTGAACGTCATATTGACAAACAGAAAAATGACAAAAATCACTGAAAAACTCGGGAAAAACCTTCACAGTTTTTATTATGAAAAAAGTGATACGATGAGAAAAAGCGATAAGAGAGAGAGGGAAATGGTCTGATGGGGAAGACCAGTCGACGGCCATCAGACGCCGCAAAAAAGTACAGTGACGTCTGCAAAGAATTATGATTTCTTTTCGATTTTTTTTCGGGGAATTCCTTTTTTTGAGGAGATTTAATGTGTGGAAAAAGGTTCAAAAGTTCGCCTCGGTTCAGAATTTTTTTTTTGGCGGAAATTTTCACAATTTTACAGAAAAAAATGGCGATTTTTCGGGAAAAAAACGAGTAAAATGGCGAGAAATCACATTTTGTTCATAGAGTTTCCAGCGTTTTCGTGAGACTTTCAAATTTTTTGTGGGAAAAAGTTCAAAAGTTCGCCTCGGTTCAGAGTTACTTGTTAACAGAAAAGCTGACTTTTTTGACAGGAAAAATGGCGATTTTGCGATGGAAAATGAACGTTCATCGCGAAAAAGCACATTTGGCTCACAAATCATCAAGCAAAACACTCAATTTTTTACGAGCGCTGAAAATTGAAAAAAATCGCCAAATTTATTTTTTTTCTTCATTTTTTTTAACGAATAACTGTAATTTTTAATTTTTTCTAGCTATAAAACCATGTCACATCTCCAGCCTCTCTCTTTGCCTCCATCTCGCCCATCCACCACGGTCCGATAACCTCCTAAATATGTCATTGACACGGGAAATTTAGTAGTTACCGCTGATAACCGACCGCTTTAAACTTGAAAATATTGATAGGAAATAAATAATTTCAGTATGAAACACAACAAATTCGAGTTCTGTGCTTGATTTTTGGAGAAAAATAGGAAAAGGAAATGCGGAAAACAGTGGAAAATGAGTTTCGTATTTCCACATTCTGCAAACACCACGCGTTGCGGACCGGGCATTTTATCCGACGCGCATTGAAAGTTTCTGGAAATTGCGAAATTTTCAGCCAAATTAGAGAACGGAAAAAGCTGAAAACAACTTGGAAAATTTTTTAAGACACGTTTAAATCACATGAGACAGAAAATTTTGCACAAATCGTCAGAAAAAATCTACAGTAATCCACTGATTCTGAAGACTATAAAATTTTTATTTTACAAAAGAGATACAAAAAAAAGGAACTATGAAATCAACCGTACAGCATTTCCTACAAATTTTTGAGAATGATTTTTCAAAAATTTTTCAAAATTATAGCGCAAATGAAGCCAAGCAGTCCTAATCCGGTGGCGGTGCCTGTGCTCGAATTGCACAAATTGTCCCGGCACAAACATTGCTTGGCGGCGATTCTGAAAACCAAAAATGAGAACTTTGGGGTCAGAAAATGCGCTCTATTCGTACCCTCGAATTCCAATATTGATACAACCATCCGTCAAGTCATCGGTTTTCTCGGCACATCTCTTCTCGACATAATAAGTCCCGTCCTGAAAAATTCGAAAAAATTTTCAAATTCCAAAAATACAAAACGTACCGCCTTGTGCCCAATAATCGATAGGCATCCCAAGTTCTCCGGTGCACACGAATGATTTCGAATTTCGCCTCGACACATTGGCTCGGGAGCTGATAGAAAGACTCCACAGGTGAAACATTCCAGAGTGGAGACGGTGATAGGGATAAGGAGAAGAAGAATGGTTTGGGAGAGCATCTGGAAATGATTAAAGTCGAGAAAATGGATGAGTTGAATGGGAAGGAGAGGTTAGAAAAAGAGACGTTGAGAAAGAAAAACGAAGTCACGGTCTGTTTAACAGGAATACGAAATTTGACTTTGGCCGTGACCGGGCATTGATTTTTATGAAAGAAAGACTTGGAATTTGCGTACTTTTGAATAGTGTCTTTTTGAAGTTTTTCAGTATTTCATACTAGATTTGCAGAAAAAAAAACGTTTTTGAACTGCTTGTTTCTGGAATTCAAAGGAAACTTTCTGTTTGTGCCAACCCCATTAAACTAAACTATTATAGTTCGATTTGGTCGCTGATCTTGAAGACCTTTCTCGATTCAAAATATGACTTTCTGGAAAATATTAGTTTCAAATATTTTCCCGCTTTCCATAGGTTACCGAAGAACTCTTGCACTTTTTGGCAGTTTTGAGGTTCAGTAAATCTTTTAGGGAAGGCTAACCGATTCTGTGAACTGATTCTAGTTGGAATTTTATCAGACTTCCAAATATCACCGATACGTTTTTTTTTCATGCGGTTTCAGAACTTTCTTAAGCTTGCACATCTTTTTAGAATTTTCCTTTTTTTTTCAAAAATCTGTGCTGATTCTAATCTGTTTATCTCACTATCAACAAGAAACTGCTAGAAGATATCAAAAAGTGGTCAACTAGCAAAGCATTCACAATATTATGATAAATGTTTTGTGGGAATAGTTGACCATTTTTTGGTATCTGATATTCCAGCTCTGGTGTTCATGACAGAACAAACGTTTTATAGAGCCAACTCCGTAAAGACGTACAAGTTCGAGGGGTGTATGCCAAATCAGAAGTTTCCCAAATCAGAACTATTGTTTCACGGAAATTAGTTCTGATACGGGACATGGTTCTGGAACAACATAATATATTATCACCGATATTATCACCGAATTTAGAGTTTCCAAAATTTAAAAACTTCTGAGAAAAAACGTTGAAAATTTTGCAAGATTCTAACCCTTTTTTTTTTTCAATCACTGACTCCAGCTATCAGTAAAGCCACAGCCCGCCAAGCGATCCGATTCCCAGACTTCTCATCTGTTACTTTTTTCTTTTTCCTCATGGATTCACAGCCACCCATTTTTCATCTTGACACTCTATTTGCGTGTCTGTGTTTTTGTATGTTTGTGCCAATGAAAGAGGACCAAAAGAGACACACAAAAATAACAAGTTGGGGTAGCCTGGTTGGCTTCTCAATGAGACAAATAGAAAAACATTCTATTTTATGTATTTTCAGAGAAGATGGGACTGAGAATTTCTGGGGATAAGGGACTTTTGGGAAAAACCTCTAACAAAAGATCATGTTGCAAAAAAGAAAATTGCCGGGGTTTGCAAAACAATGTGAAAAAGAAGTTCAAAAGTGGTGGAGAGTGCTTATCCCTTTTCTGACAAAACTAGAGAGTATGGAAAAAGAAGAGACGCAGACACGTTGGCCCACCGGAAGTGCACTGATCTCATTTGCATAAAGGGGGTGAATGGGGACCTTTTGGAGTTTTTGGAATGTTTTGGAAAAGGAAAAGTTGGGAAAATTGGTCGATATTGGAAACACAAGACGTGGAAAAATCTAGAAAATCAAAGATGAGAAAAAAAGAGAACCTGTAATAGAAAAGCATCAGAGCTGACAAAAAAAGTTAAGCTTAAATTTTTGAGACTTTTAGGAAAAAAAAGTTGGGGAAAGCCGGAAAATTCTGAAAAAAAAGAAACGTGACTTCTAAAAATACCCCTCCCTGAAAACCGAAAATAGCTCAAATTACCACCAAAACGAAGCCAATCATAACCCCCGGAATTTCTGGAAAACACACAAGAATCCCAGGAAGCAGACTTCTAAAAAGGACCAGAAAGGACCAAAAACCCGAAATAAAAGAACCCATGAATTTTTGAATTATTGGGGTCTTTCTAGAGTTGCACTTGCTCTCAAATCTAGAGAGAAAAGAGGAAGGAAAGAGTGCTCATTTGGTGGCATGATTTGAAGAAAGAAGACAACCAAGAAAAGGGGAAAAAGAAGGAATCCTTTGTGGACCACTTCGTCTTCTTTCTTCCCGCCCCTCCAATTTCTATTCATCTTTTCTTGGAAATAGGAAGAGCAAGTTCGCAAAGAGATGCTTTATACGCCTCATTAAACTTTTTGAATTAATTTCTCGGAGTTATTCTGGGCCACCTAGTGCTGGAGAGATTAGAAATCGGAAGGAGTTTTGGAATTATGGAACCAAAATAAAAAATTTTGGTTTTAGCTGCGGTCATTTTTAAAATTTCACGACTTTCATAGTGATTTTGTTTGAAAATCGCTCTGAACCGTGAAAACTGTCCATAAAAAGCGTGAAAAATACAGATATCATTTGAATGACCGTGGCCTCCTGGTCTAGGAATCTCACCGTGTAATTCGAGAGAACAACGCGGTCCGAAGATTTCAATTGTGATACCTAGGCCTTCTTGTCTTCTTAAACTACACGGTGGGATTATTAGACCAGAAGGTCACGGTCATTGAGGGATATTTGTATTTTGTACGGGTTCTTCAAAACAGTTATCACGGTTTAGAAATATTTTTAAGCAAAATCCGTATGAAATTCGTGATCAGTATAGAATTTTAATGCTGAAACAATGTTTAATTTAGGTGAGTTTAGTCCTCCTTTAATGATTCAGAAACCTAAAATTTAGAGCAATTATCGGCTTCTGTTGTTACCGTATCAATCCTAATAAGAAAAGCCTAGGATTAATCAGAATTCTCCCTACAAGTTGTCCCGTAGATTTTTTGACCATGTTGGTTCCATAGTCAAAACTTGATGATTTCTTACTTGATCCGAGCTGGGAGCCACCCCACACATCTTTGTTCCATGTCTAGTTTGGTGTTGTGAAACTTGAGGATTCCACTTTTTTCATGCTTGACCAAAGGAAACTTTTACGTGCTCACAACTTGGCTCAGGTAAACATTCGGTAGGTTTTGACTTCGAAAAAAGGATTAGCAGAACTTCCAGCAGCCCAAGTTAGAACTATGTCATTTCAAAAAAGTTTTGAGTAAGAGCTAATTGTACCGTAGCTAGGCGGAAAAGAGCTAAGAGGCACTGAAGACTTTTTGAATCGATCAAATTGAAAACTAATTTGGTTTTGAAGAAACCAACTGGTTCGTTTTGGTATCTTTCCAAAGAAGTTATCATACGGAGAAAAAAAAAGATATCATTATAATCAGAAGCCAAATTGTTTTTTCAGGTTTTGAACTGTAGTTCCTAGAACTTTTCAAAGAAAGGAAACTGTCCTCAATGGAATTTATTATATTTTATCTTATTTGATAGCTTGAGAAATGTGTGTTCCCAGTCTAGTACGGTTTATGCTGGCCTCTGTACAAGAAGAGCTAAAGCTGCGATAGTTCAAAACCGGTTCGAAATTTCAGCTGAAAAAACGAAACTATCCAAAAGTGAACCTTCCTTAAAAACTCCACCATTCCTCTGCACTATAAAACCAGGCTCCTCTATAAAAAGTAAGGAATGTCTCCAAGAAAAAAACTACCAAGAAATGGAGAAAAAAAAGTAAAGCCGAAAATAATTGGTTTCGAAAATGGAGCGAGAAAAAAAAGGGGAAGAAGGCGAGGAATGGAAGAACGAGAAAAAAAAGAAAACGAAAGAAAAAAAAAGAAAAATGAGGAGTACTAGGCGACGTAAAAAAGGGGAGAATGAGGAGGAGGAGGAGGATATGAAGAGCACGAAGAAAATGGAGAAGACGTCGAAGGAGGGGGAAACTTCTGAAGAGGTTATATAGGTTTATTTATTATGTATATATATATATATAGGACTCCATGTAATTTCGATGGAAAACTTTATTCGAATTGAAATTTTATTTATTGGTATACGAATTATTATAAGGAAATTGGTAGTCGAGAAGGGGGATGATAGGATTCCGGGGGGAATGTTTAGCACTTGTTTCGTGGAACACACTTCTTGTCCTTGTTGCGGAAGAAGCCACGCTTGCATTGGCAAACGTCGACGATGCATTGCATGGTGCAGAACATCTGGAAAAACAGTTTTTTTGAATGGGAAAACGTACTTATTTGGAATTGTAAGTTAACAGGTCGGGCTGAATTGAACCGTTTTTTACGTTTTGTACTTACATCTGCATATCAGTAAAAATGTAAAATATCAGAAAATGGAAAACTAGTAAACAGTGAAAAATTTTGATAAAATTTTGATAGTTGACTATTTTCTGCCCCTCACTTTTTAGCTCAAAGTCAGATATCTAAGATAATGTGGAACGTTCATTTCTTATTATACATAATTCACATGATCGAATATGAGTATTCCGAGAACCTCAGTTCCTTGTTAAATAAGAGCAGTTGTGGTAGAGCCGCTGAACAACGACTGCGTTCTTTCGGAAAAGCGGAATTGAAAACAGTTTGACATTGTGACCACGTTTGATAATCAGAGGCAGCAAATTCGAACTGGGAAGCAGATCAAAAGCCGTGACGCGACACGCAGATTCCATGGACAAAAAGTTTAAAAAAATGGTTGAAATGCAAAAGGGTGTGTAACAGAGATACGCAGAGAATTTTCTGACTCAACATCTCCTTTAGCTTTAGTGATAACTTACCACGGCACCTTCAGCACAATTAGCTTCACAAGCTGTTCCACAGGAGAGGAATTCTTCGTTTTCACCGCATTTCTCTGGAAATTATATCAAGTATGTAGAGCGAATTTATCGCCTGGAACTTACTTGGAGCAGCAAGGACCACTGAGAGAACAAGGAATAGTGGGATGAAAACCTGAAAATTTTTTATATTTTGTGGTGCTCAGGTTAAGCTCCTATATCTTTTGAGTTACCGAGAACTCGTACTCACATTCAAGAAGTTCATAATGCCAAAGAATCGAAGAAAAATAGTTCAAACTGTCGATGAACTGATCGAAATGGAGAAAAGAAGTGGTCGAGATGGAGAAGAGAAGAAAGTAACCTGTTACACTTTGTTTGTGTTACGAAGAGAGAACTGTTATCATAGCAAAAATTTGATGAAGAAAATAAGAAGAAAAAGTAACTTATGGTCGCTTTGTTTTTTTTCGATGATGATAATTTTTCGGTTTGATTTTGGTAAAACCAATGACGATAGGTTCAAGAAGGGGAACTGATGATGACCACAAAAAAGAAAAAAAAACGAAACTGGAAGTCATAAATATATTTTTTGAACGTATTGCTTTTTTTTTTAAAAGTAAATTTAAAAGAGCTATTGTACTAGAGGTGCCGTTTTCAGATTTTCTCGTCATTATTTCTTTGGACTCTCTGCTCAATTGGTTCAAAACCAGCTTTCATTATTCCTTCAGGATTAAAAAAAACATACTGCGCTACTATAAGAGGGTTTTTAATGTGCCGAAAAAAATCCTCATTTTCCAAACTTCTAGATTTTGAATTTCAAATCCAATGAAATCACTAACTCGAACGTACGAACCAAGAAGAAGAACTGGTGAAAAAATAACGAAAAATTGTAATATGAATTATAGATTCATTTTGAGTTTGCAATAAATTCCTGTACAATGAAATGGGCTCTAGTAATAGAGGTACTTTTTTCAAAATGCGACATCTTTTTTTCCCATGATTTCAATGCTGAAAGTGATTATTCGAAATCAATTTCATCTTGTTTCCTGAACTTTTTTGAACATACTTTTCAAATATAAGAGGGCTTTAAACTTCCATATCATTCTTCCAGATCCCTATTTTTTCTACTTTCAGAATTCAAATTCCAGCTACATTCAAACTCAATAGAATCACCTCATTTGACCTAATTTGATACACTCCAATTCAATGAAAACACGAATTCAGACTTAATTTGATCTGAAACCCGCACCAGGTCAAGCCGAGAGCTAACATTTTCAGAATCTGATTAACTTCTGGTTCCTCTATTATCTGATTTACTTGACCTATTTGCTAATCTGTTTACTTATCCAATTCACTTTTTTCTTCACATCATTTGATATCTTTTCTAGCTATTTGACCCACTACATTTGCACATCAAATTAGCGGATTTAGGTCAGAGCCACCCACTCGGAATGGATAAGGAAGTATTTTTTTCTGAAAAACAGACTTGTCGAAATTCGGGCCGATGAAAAAAATCTGCGGCCCGGCCCGGCCCGGTCGGCGCGGGTTTAAAAATTTTTGGTTTTTGGAGCACGTTTTCCCCGATTTTCAGCCCAATTTCGAAACTTTTCTTGGGTCTTTATAAATGAAAATCGATCGAAATTTCCTTCTGGAAAACATAGGCCAAAAAATCAGAAAAAAAACCGCGAAAAAAAATTTTAAAAAAAAATTCGGATTTTTTTCTATAGAGCGCACTTCCTCAATTACATTTGTTCAAAAGACAATGAATCCCAAGAAATATCATTTATTTTATGAAAAATTTGCTATTTGCTTGTAAGAAAAGTTTTAAAAATATAAAAAATCCCAAAGTGTGTAATTCAAGGAAAAAAATACAACCAAAAAAAAAATATCAACACAACTTTCGTTGTTTAGTATTTGCTCCAAGAAAATATATCCAGAAATGAAGAAAAAAAAAATCAGAAAAAAAAGAGAAGAATGGTAATTGGAGGGGAGGATAGTTACAACCCGATTTCCAGTTATTGTTTCAGATGAATTTGTAATTTTTTTACAAAAAAAAATAAAGAAAATGTTTTCGTAAATATTTACATTTTGACCTATACCACTAGAGGGAAGGAGGAAAGTGACCGGGTACAGTGGGGAAAGTTGAAAATGCGCTCCATTGATAATTTTGCATTTTTTTTTCGAAAATCTAGTTGCCCCAACTAATTTATGCAAAAGTGATGAATTTCAATAGAAAAAGAGAAAAAGAAAGTTATCCGTTAAATCCCTCGAGTAAATATTTTAGACAGAACTGGAAAAATTTCCTATAGAGCATTTCGGCTTTCTCGTTGAATCGATCTTGAAGAATGTATTTGACCATGTGAATGAATGGTTCCTCCATGTTTTGGAATGATGATGATTCCATTCCGGAGACCTGGAAGAAGAAGATATTTTTCACGGAGTAGAAAACAGTTCATATGAGCAAGCCCGCTAATTTTTTTTGGCGCGAAAAATGCGCATTTGAACATTTTTGAAGGAAATATTTCCAAATAAATTTTCAAATTGTTTTCAAAGATCTTCTTGATTTTGATTGGTTCAATGCAAAAAAAATTTTGTCTTTGCTTCTCGGAGAACCAGCGATGCTTGATTAAACTACGTATCGAACCTAATGATGAAGCCGCTGCGCAGTGAATTTGTGATTTGCGAGGAAAGTTCGCTCCACTGAACAATTGCGTTCAAAAAAAGATTTTTGAAAGCTAATGGACAGTTTTTTGTAGTTAAAATTAAGCTCAAATGCCCCAGGCTTAAGGTGAGTCATTTCTTTCAGTCCTAAAGAGCCTAAGAGAGGGAAAATTCAGGAAAACGTTTGTAAATATTTTCTGCATTTTGTCGTAAGACATAGTGTATACACCAGCAATTGAATTTTTTTTCAAGAATCTTTTTCAAGAATCAATAATAAAAAAATTTTCAAGAATCAATAAAACTCTTGGCATCTAACAATGAGGGACCAGCATGGGGCTCACAGCTCAACCCAAAAGAACTCAGGAGGCTTCGATTTCAAAAATGGGTGAAAATGCCCAAAAATTTCAGGAAAACTTGACTATAAGCCCGTGCCTTTCAAGGCACTTTTAGGCCGCTTTTAGACATTTTAGGCTCATGGGACCGGCTCTTTTTCAGGCTTAAAGCTCATGGTCTAGACTCGCATCCTTCAGAATTTAATAAAATTTGATAAAACTTAGGCTTCAGCTCGGACCCTTCACATTCAGAAAAGCCTTAGACCAAGCTTCAGATTATTTTAGACTTCCAAACTCAAGATCCTAAACTTGACCTGCCCTTCTATTAAAACCCTCTCATCAAAACCCTTACCTTCTGCCGATGCATTTTACCAACAGCTGCCAACCTATCACACGCCGTTTGAACATCTCCTGGCTTTTCCTCTACCGCGGTGATGACGTCGTCAAATACCTAAAATTTGTATTTAGGTTTCGAATTTTCTGACAAGAGACTTTTGATCATTTGGTGAGTTATTTGTCGGGGGAAGGTTTTCACACAAATCTAGAAAAGAAGCAAAATAACAATAATGATTAATTGTGAAAAAAAAGGATCTCACGATCCGCAGGTTCTGACTGTCTGCGTCTCTCGCTAGTCAACACTATTTTATTCGAACTCAACTTGGGGCTAACAAGCTTACACCTCATTAATCTAGTTTCAGGTGACCAAACAAACAACGTTTTTATCATATCACCAGGTGATAAAAAAGTGCCAACCTTCAAATACTGCGCCGCCACTGCCTCGAAACCCGGATCACTGCAATTCATATCCACCGTCGCCGCGTTCACATTCTTCAGCTTTGCATAAAAATTCTTGTTCTCCGGAAAGTCGTTTAGATATCTGAAAATTCTTTGTTTTCTTAGATTTCTGGGGTACAAATTTTTGTTTTGTTTATGAGTGACCATGTGATTTTTTTGTGACGTCGCAGTCAAGGATTATGTTCGACAACGTAACTCTATTTGAATGCTAAGGGGGGGGGGGGGGGGGGGGGGGGGGGGTTACGTGTGAGTCAGAAAGTACAATGTAGAATTGGGAATTGTATTTGAACCTTGATCCATCTTGTGTGTTGGGCCACAATCAGCGAGCCTTAGGAACCGAAAAAAAAACCGTTAGTATGAAAATGAGTGGCGAGCAGAAAAGGAAGCGCTTGAATTGGAAGCGGTGGAAAAGGACACAGGATGTCTGCAGGGATATTTTAGAGCGGATGGAATTGGTATTGAACTTTGAAGATAGAGAGGTAGGGACTAGGGTTTCAGAAAAGGGAGGGCTCAAGAAAAGCTCACTTTTTTTGGACTAACCAAGGTTGAGGACACCGGACCTTTTTACAAATATGACTAGCGCCACGTGCGCAGGTGCTCACTGATATTTTCCATAAAATCAAAACTGCTCATTCAGAAAAACATTTTTAACAGAATATTTACTTTAGGCGGCTGAAATGTTTTGGATTCTGAATTTCGAGGCAGAGTATGCGTTCTGTCGTAAGATTTGGTGTATAAATGCGCTTTTCATTTCTGAGTTTTCTCATATTGAACTACAGACATTGAAAATTGGTCATGATTAGAGTTGGTTTATCAAAAATAGAATTCAAAACTGATACCAGATTGGCTCGAATTTGTGACCTTCTATTAGGCGGTCAAATTTAGAAAGAGCACTGGACATCTTTTCAAGCCGGTGTATTTCATCTAGAATACAAGACATCGAAAAATGTTCAACTGATAAAATCTTTATCACAAAATGAGCCTAATTTGTTTAGTTGAACATTTTTTGATATCTTTTCTTGCAGCTGAGATATAAAGGATAGTAAAAACCATCGGTGCATATTTCAAAGTAGCAGCCTAGTTCAAATGAACCATGATAGCAACACCTGATATTTACCAATACATTGAACTCAAATTCATTCATTCATATCTTTTCGAAATATGTTTTGATCACCGGAAAGAAATTTGATCAGAAAAGTTCTTGAGTCATATACTTGTTCACTCCACCATGACCACCTTCCCTATGAATCTTCGCTAATTATTATGAATAACTCGCTTAAAACACGAATGATCTTCCGAACTTCTTGAAGGGATTACCAACTATTGAGGTGCTAGACAAGCTTAACCTTAGCTAGAACTTCTAAAAATCCCTGAGGCTCAAAGTACGAAGGCTTTGATTATAGCTTCAGTAGGACGCCACGCTAAACCCTAGAATTAACTTTTTTCTCGCCAAAACTAGAAATTATCAACGTACTTTCCAAACATAAACTTTCCACAATCCTTCTCGCTCCTCCTCACCGTCTTCCAATAATTTTTCATAGTGAAAAGCTCTCGAAAGTTGGGATAGGGTAATCGAATATCAAGTGTCGGGGTTTCAGCTGCCGGTTGTGGCGGTTCAGGGGGTTTCGCCTTCTCAGCGGGCGCTTTCGATGCGCCACTTCCCATGAAAGTTAAGGGGATATAATATGTGGCGATGACTTCACCTCTCTCTTAAGATTGGAGGAGTATATCGAGAGGGGGGAAGAAGGGGGGACGAATTCACACGGAGCTCACATGCGCGAGATAGAGGTACACATGTAAGAAGAGAGGGGCGGAAAGGGGTGACTCCGCCCACTTTTCTCTCTGTCAGCTCTCTCTTGTTAGGCTCTCCCCTTTGAACAAATCACTTGATTACGTAGAATATGAGAGAGGAATAGAGTTGAGAAATAGAAAGAGAGAGAGAGAGTCACCTAGGTGACCAAGGGAGAAAAATGATTTTCTTTTCCCTTTTACCCGTTCTATTTTCTTTTTCGGGTCTCTTTTTTTCAGTGGTTGTCGTCACGGTGTGGCGTGTTGTGTGTTCCCAGATTTCTATGGGTTTTTCAATTGGTTTTTTTGTGTTTTTATTTATTACTATATAGTGGAAAATTAGGGGGAACAATGGGGATAATTGTAGAAGGATCCGGTAGAATAAAGTGTTGGTTTTGAGGTAAGCGGACAGTTTTTCTCTGAGAAATCGCTCAGAGTACAGTCTATTTTTGTATTCTTTTGAGGTTTTAGAACCCAAAACTGCAAAATCCGTTGAAACTGCATTAGAAGGGCATCTCAAGGTTCAAAATTCTGGACGGCTTTTTGAATGAGCTTTAATTCAAAAAACTGCTCAGGGTACAGTTTAAATAGGTTCCTTTTG
The DNA here is from genome assembly GCA_963572265.1 of Caenorhabditis doughertyi. Lineage (NCBI taxonomy): Eukaryota > Metazoa > Nematoda > Chromadorea > Rhabditida > Rhabditidae > Caenorhabditis > Caenorhabditis doughertyi. The sequence goes on from OY751557.1 coordinate 1,073,006, forward strand.
AGTAGAGCTCAAATTAAAAAAAAATGCAGAATTTGAAAAAAATTGAAGAGCCTGTATTACAAGAACATCTCAAAGGTTCAAAATTTTTTCTGTTCTTTCTGTAGTATGAAACCTGTATTAGAAGGGCACCATTCTGCTGCTTTTCCAACTTTTTTTTTCAGATTATGAACAAAAAATTACAGAAACTACGGTTTTTCAGGTCAGCTCTGGCCTAAACTTGGTTTCAAATTGATTTTCAAAAATGATAAATTTGTTTTTGTTGACTGTCCCAAAATGTTTGTTTATTGTCATTTGTTGTCTGTAACATTAAATGAAGCTAAATATGAAATTTGAGTGATCAGAAAAGAATTCAGGATAAACTACCGTAACCTTATTTACAGATAAATAGTTGTAAAGATCACTTTTTCTAGTTATAGACATTTTGGAAAACAAAAAAACCTATTTACCGTAAAACCTTTATTATTGGTGCCCCTCAAATAGTGGTGCCCTCAGATGAAGAAGTAGAACAATAGTGGTGCATGCATCACTGTTTCAGGTTTCCGATATAAAAATTTTTTTTTGGATTCATCATTTTATTGACTAAATGTCCAAAAATCCAAACATCTATATTCAAAACAGAATTTCAATAATCAAAAATGAATTTTTTTTAGATCAGAAATATTTTCCAATTTCTTTCAATTCTAAAAAAATCATATAAAATCACTAGCTTGACCATCATCAAAGTCCACTTCTAAAACAAAATCAACCTTCATTTTTTCAAAACTCAATTTCAGAAAATTCGTCACTTTCCCTCCGACATTCCCTTAAATAATCATAGTTTTCTAAGATCATCTATTGTTTCAATATTTATTAAAAAAGTGACGTGTTCTTCCCATAAAATTGGCAATGTTTTGCAAATGACAAGTAGCCACAAACTAGTGTTAGTGTCTCATTAGACTGGTCTCTTAAGGTTTTCTCTATGAATCAGAAAGACAAAGTTATTTCTGGAAGTTCAAGCTGGTTAAAATTATGCAAAAAAATTGTTCAAAAAATCATCAATTCTGGTCTGGCCTCAATCAATCAACTCCCACTCGTTTTGTCTATCCCTCGAAATTCCAGGTTTCACGTATTTTGATGTATGCAAAAGCCTGGGAGAATATATGTTGGTGACGAAATATTGGTTGGAAAAAATATGATCAATGGTCACACGTGGCAAAAAATTTCACATCATCTGGCAAGTGCACATGATTTTTTGATCGGGAAAAAAGTTTGAAAATTTGGAAAAGAAATTCGTTAGAATAGGGACTAAGGCGCGACTCGAAAATGCAGGAAATGTGAAGCCCATTTTTCGAAACTTGGTCTACTGATATGGCAGCTGATAGCAGCGAATATGGCTACAGGAGCAAAGCTTGGAAGGGCCCAGCCACAGTTTGGTCCTTTTGGCTCGACCGGTAACACCCCTGAACTCATAGGGAACCTCACACGGGTCCCCCGCGATGATAGAAAAGCGCCTTTATTCTACGTTGATGATTTCGCTGCGTACCTCAATTTTGGGCTAATTTTTTTAACCGAATTTTTAGGGAAATGGGGCAAAACTGAGTATCGAACTTTTTTTGCATTAGGGCGCACTTTCCTACCCTCGCAGGGCACTTGTGTGGAACCTTGACTCGATCCCCAAAAGGTTATGTTTTTTTTTCTTGGAAACGTTCATTTATTGTATGCACCACATCTTACGAAAAAATGCACACAGATTTTAAATCTCAAAACTTTTCAGATCCGACATAATCAGAAGTTCATCAAGCGCCCAAAAACAATAATTATCGCAAATTCTACCCAACAAAAAACTCACTTGCTGAGCATAATAGTCGATGCTTCCACACGCTTCCGATCCACCGACTTCCACCAGTTTTTCAATGTGAAGAAGTCTCTGAAAACAACAATTTTCTGTTAATTTCGGGGTATGCTGGAATTTGGTATTCTGAGATCAGAAGCGATTCTGAATTATAATCAGTTAGGAAAAAGGTGATGTTTTCAGCTGGGTCTTTTTTAGCCGTAATTTCAGGTGGTTCTTGATTTTTACTTTGTTAAAAAACAATGAAATTTTCTAATTTTTCTAAAACTTTTATGGATTCAAATTTTCAGAAAATTTTTTTTTCCAGCTTTTTATCTCGCAAATTTTCACCAAAAAAAAAGAAGCTATTTTCGATTATTTCAAGGATCAGCTTTTCCAACCCCTTCTACTTTTCTAATCTGTTATTTCAAAGGATTTTGCTGAGCCAAAACTATAATCCTTCGAGTTTCTTGATCATTCTTTATTTGATCTTCAAACTTTTGACTTTTAAATCCTCTCTCACCTGTACGAATCAATTCCGACCCTTTTATCCAATGGTTTGACGGCCTCTGGCTCCGGCAATGGCAGGTTCTTGTCCTTGTTCTTACGCAGCTTTTTGAACACCGCCATTCTGGAAAAATGTTTGTAGAAAATGGAAAAAAAATCGGTTATTTGGAAATATGAGCAAGGCCATGGGGTATAGGTAGAAGAGGTATGGTGCGGTAAAAGAGGATGACCTAACTCTGGGGAAGTTAGACCACGTGAATGGGAACGTGAGAGTCAAAGTCCAAGGGTGGCCTAACTTCCAGAGATGAGAAGTTAGGCCAAGTGAGTTCAAGTCCTGGAAAGGCCTAACTTTCGAAGATAAAAAAGTTAGGCCATGTGAGTACAAGGCCACGGGAGAGTCCAGTGATGGCCTAACTCAGAGGAAGTTAGGCCATAGAATTTACAGATAATTATACCGTGAGAAAACTCGACCAATAGCAGCGAACATTGCGATTTCCGTTCACAAATATAAGACCAAGAACACAAAAATAAAGTTCACTGAAAAAAATTTTCAGGATTTGAATTTTGAAAAAATGTCATGGGCTCCGAGGCCGCTGAGCCAAAAAACTTACCCAGGAACCGGTCGAAAACTTTTTAACGATGGTTCCAAGCTATATAAATAATAATTGAATATAACTTTTTTCTCTGTGCTCCTCACAGCTTAAAATTGGTTTGGGTGGGGTGGGAGCTTCTGCTTAGCTTTAGCGCTTCGCGTCGCCGCCACAGAAGAAGAGTGAGAAATAGAGCGCTGAAAAGTGTGTGCGCGGATTTATGCGAAGAAAAAGAAACAGAGCGGAGATATAGACATGAATTCAGCCGGCGCCGTCGTCGAAGAGAGGATTCAGAAGACGTGAGAGCAGAGAAGAGGGAGGCAAAAGATGTTTTTCTCTGTGAAAAGACGCGAGGAGGAGAAGCTGTCGCAAAATAACTGCCGCGCGGATTTCGACTGAGGGAGAAAGCAGAAAAAAAGGGAAGCAAAATATTATGAGAATTCAGGAGACGTCGGCTGTGTTTTTTTGTGGGGGCGGACAGCCGAGAAAGGAAATATAGAAGAAGACGTGCTTCGTTTCTACTCCCCATGGGGCGATGAAGATTGACAGGAGTTCTTGAAATATGAACGGTGTCTTTAGAGAGAAGAAGAAGAAGGTGGACACACACACGTCATGAATTCTAGAGGATGAGGAGGTCCAGAAATCAGATTTCAAAGAGAAGAGGAAGAAAAAATACAAGGAACTTTGCTGATGGAGGCTATGAGAATTGTAGAAAAAAGTCTCGGAAAGGTGTTGGGCTTCCGTTCAGCTCGTCGTGCAGAAACTGGGTCGGCTTTTTCAGCCGCTTCAACGGATTAAGAAACTTCAATAGCTCTTCAATTCCAAAAAAAGTTCAAGCAGGTTCCTCTTGTACGGAATAAGAAACGTCCGATGAAGCTTATGAATTATGAAAGTTTAATAAAGGATCAGAGGGAGGGTGTGAGATTTTTCAAAATGTTCAAAAAGGATCATCCAAGCAATTCATACGGTACATATAGGGATAAAGATTTCCAAGATCTTTTTTTGAACTTTGGAAATTCACAAAAAAATTTGGAAAAATAAGCTTCCCAAAACACCCTGAGTAGTCTGAAAAACTCTGTGGATCACCGAAGTTTAGGACCTAAAAAAAAGTTCATAAAATAATGAGATCGATTTCCAAAAAAACCCTTGGTCCGTTCGAATCATATAAAATTTGACAAGAAACATTCATTCAAATTAGGATTTTTTAAAAGAGTAAAATTTTTCAAACTTGGTTGCTCTTATCGTACTTTGAGTACTGTATCCTTACCAAAAAACAACCATTAACTAAACAAAAACATTGTGAAGCTCCGTCTCGTAAATGGAACACAAAGAGAAGCAAAAAGTGACATGTCAAATATAGTATATCACAACTTTGTAACACATCAGCTAAACCTGTCCGATTGGTAATACAAGATAAATCATCTTGAGGTGGGGAGATCGGATTTTTTAGTGATAAAGTAGAAATTCGTTCAAAAATAGTTAGCTCGCATCATTTTCATCATTTCTGTAGGTTTTCCTTTTTGTCATCAAGGTGAAAAGTGTTCAAATTTATGAAAATTTACTGAGAACTTAGCTTCTGCTGCAGAACTTGAAAAAAACATACTGTAAAACAGAGCGGCTCCTTTAATCGAACGGCCCCTATATTAGAGCTGCGCCTGCAAAACCCTAGTGAACATTAGAGCAGCTCCCTTTTTAGGACGGAAAAATAATGCGGCCGACCGCTCTATTACAGGTTTACGGAAAGTTTAGTAAATTTCAAAAATCTTGTCAAATTCATCTCAACCAAAGCTCTCCAGAGAACTAAACTTATTCATGACTTCAAGAGAAACCTCTGCCAGTCTAGACTGATTTCTTTTTCAAAATAAAAATCTAGAAATTATTAATGTTCATTACTTTTTGACTATTCTCGCTATCAGATAAGAGAAATCAGTCAACTTGATTTATTTCCCTAAACGTTATAGGTTTCTCTGAAAACTCTGAGATTCTGAGAAACTAATAAAGTCCATAAAAACTATATATTATATTCCCATGGACCCCTAGATTCTCACATAACAAAATACAAGAAAATGTATACGTGACTCTTCCATTCCGACGTCATCTGGATTCCCATAGTAACGCCTTCATTTATTTTGCACAAAAGTTCCTTCCCAACGCCACCAGAAAAACGGAACACATCATCTAAGGAGGGCTCTATTATGTTTCCGGATTAAGGATCTATCTGATGATCAGATAGGAAAAATAGAGAAAAAAGAGCAAATAAATGTGGAATGATGATAACTTATTAATCAGGAAATTCGGAAAAAAAACGAACTAGGACGAAGTTTTTTTTTCGACAATAAACTGGAGAAGGACCAGAAGGAAAACCAGAAGGAAGGAAGATTGTTTATAAATGAGGATGGGCTCAATTTCAAACGTCATTTAGGAGAAAAAGAAAAAAAGAAGAGAAAAAAAGAAGAAAAAACTAGAGAATAGTGAGATGGACAATGGGATTTTGTGTTGAAAATGTTAATTTCAGTTATCAGAATAATCCGGATTTGGAGAGTTGTTTAACACTGACTATTTCTAACCACTCGAATAGCCAATTCACCGGAGCCGAAATGTTTTCCCATTGAGCTCAATTTTTCACTGACATCTATCTGGGGCCCAAATAGTCAAAAAATACCGAATTCGAGTCTGTATCATTCTTGCTCCAGGAGCTGGAGCACGATAAAGAGCCAAAAATGAAAATGGTCGGATTGACTTCAAAAACGTTTTCCCGACGTTTTTTGATGTGGAAATTACGAATTTCTTATTTATATCACTTGGTATCAATTTTAAAAGGTACCTGTAGTACTAAATTTTCAATTTTTTGTCATTTTTGGACGTTTTTTTTTTGTTCCTGAAAAATTTAACACGAGAGAGGAAAAATATTATTTCAGAATCGAATTCTCCACCCAAAAATACGTCGATTTCTTATAAGAAACCAAAAATCGAGATATACATTCATTGAGATAAATCCACTTTTATGCATTTTCAGAACCTACCCCCCTCCATGGTGAAAAAAGTCATAGTCTCAGAACCGTACAAAAATTTTGTGGCATGTTCCCCTATCCAAATGTGACTCGGTCACCAATTTTTAGCTTCTAGAAACTCTATTTGTAGTCGTGGTACCACTTCAAAGAATTCCTTCTCCCCATCCTGTATCAGAAAAATCAAAATTTTTAAAACCGGTTTTTTTCTGAGCAGAAAGTGTTGGAAAGTGCTCAAGAAATCCTAAACAGTCGTTTCAGACAAATATCCGGTCAGAAATATGACGTTCCAGTCATGTTTTGGTGTTAAAGAAACTTTTTGAAGAAATTTCTGAAAAATTGATGCTTTAACGAAGGAAACGTCATATTTCTGACCGGATATTTGTCTGAAACGACTGTTTAGGATTTCTTGAGCACTTTCCAACATTTTCTGCTCAGAAAAAAACCGGTTTTAAAAATTTTGATTTTTCTGATACAGGATCGGGAGAAGGAATTCTTTGAAGTGGTACCACGACTACAAATCGAGTTTCTAGAAGCTAAAAATTGGTGACCGAAGCTAAAAATTGGTGATCACATTTGGATAGGGGAACATGCCACAAAATTTTTATACGGATCTGAGACTATGACTTTTTTCACCATGGAGGGGGGTAGGTTCTGAAAATGCATAAAAGTGGATTTATCTCGATGAATGTATATCTCGATTTTTGGTTTCTTAATAGAAATCGACGTATTTTTGAGTGGAGAATTCGATTCTGAAATAATATTTTTCCTCTCTCGTGTTAAATTTTTCAGGAACAAAAAAAAACGTCCAAAAATGACAAAAAATTGAAAATTTAGTACTACAGGTACCTTTTAAAATTGATACCAAGTGATATAAATGTGAAATTCGTAATCTCCATATCAAAAAACGTCGGGAAAACAATTTTGAAGTCAATCCGACCATTTTCATTTTTGGCTCTTTATCGTGCTCCAGCTCCTGGAGCAAGAATGATACAGACTCGAATTCGGTATTTTTTGACTATTTGGGCCCCAGATGGATGTCTGTGAAAAATTGAGCCCAATCGGAAAACATTTCGGCTCCGGTGAATTGGGATTTCAGTGATTGTTGAGTAGTTAGAAATAACGAGTGTTAAATAAGTTTTTTTTCGAGAGATTCATTTCAGAGATTTTGAATAAAGAAAATCAGAAATCAGACGATGTATTTTTGGAAGAAATTAACGAAAAATGTGTCAATTTCAGACAAAAAATTTTTGGAGAAAGGCGGAATAAATACCATTTTTGAAAGGATAACATGGATCATTAGTCAAAAAAATTTTTTTCAGACTTGTCACGGGCCGGGGCGGACTGCTGGAGAAATTTCTTCCGGCCCGGACCGGGGTTCAAGGTAAAACATGGTTTTTTTCGAATTTTTTTTCGCATTTTTGATATCTACCAATTTGGCCTACTAACAGCCCGGGCTCACGGAGCTCTTACTTAAATTAAAGGTCCATCTAGCAGATTTTAAAAAATTTCTAGTATTCAGAGGAAAATAAATTTTTTTTTGAAAACGAAGCAGATTAGATAGACTTAATTTAACTAATAAGAAGCTTAAAATATATTTGACGGAAACTGTTCAAGAAAAATTTCGTTTTTCTTGAATAAAGTTGAAAAAAATAACAAAAAGTCTTGGAATATAGCCTGGCACAAAACGAAAAAAAAGTGCTCCAATCCTGTAAACCTAAGAAACGAACAGTGCTAAATAAGTGCCCTTATATAAAAGAATATCTTACAGAATCGGGACGAAATCTTAATAAGAATAGATGATTTTTAAAAGATTCAGTTTGCTGTAAATGTTCCAGACTTTCTGGAATTGGTATTATTTTTTTTTCAAAACTTTAAAAAGCATTTTCAAACCATGAAGACTGGTTTGAACAAGGTCTCAACCTCCACAGGTCCTTCGCGAACGTATCCGTTATGTTACGGATGTTTCACGAGCAAAACTCTCGCAAACGGACGGTAACGGGCTCGTTATACGCCAGAAATTATATGAACACATAACAGATACGCCCGCGAAGAAACTGTGTCAACTAGAACTAAAAATCAAAAAAAAACACAAAAAAAATCCATCCAAAAACATCAAACAAAACGCTTTCTTCATTCCTCTTCACTGCTCAACTAATAATCAAAAAACGAAAGAAAAAAAGGGAATTGCAAAAGAAGTTTCTTTTCTCCTCCCTCCTTCTTCGCCACAATAGAGTCCCATCCACTTCACTAATCTGACTACACTGACATGTTTTGGGAGGGCAGGCAGCAAGCACAAATCCCTCCCTTTTTCCCGTTTTTTTTTTTCTACATCTTCAGATTCATCTTTACTCTTTAAGGAGCATAAGCAGCAGCAGGCCGGGAGCAAGAAAGGAGGGAGGACAAAAAACGGAGAAGAATAGTTTCTCTTCAAATGGAACACTATTTTTATGGCTCCCCGTTTTTTAAAGGGGGGAGGGGACGGGTGGAAAAGTGGTGGGACCATTGAGAAAAGAAGGAGAGAGATAGACGGGGAAGAGAAAAAGCAACTCAGCGCGGTTTAGTCAGTGTTCGGAATAATTATGAGTAAATAAAATATGGCGGATTTGGAGTAAAAAGTTGGAGGGATAGATCGTCATTGTTTGAGAAGCCTACTGGTCATTTTTAGGGGAATTCGCTTTGTAGGAATGTCAAAAAAGAGAGTCAGCTAATAAGTTCCAGCTGGAGCAGGAAGCTAAACTTCTGAGATAGCAAAGGATTACAAATGATGAGATGAGATATTCTGCAATGAATATAAGGAACAAATGAGATATGTGAAAGATTGGAATAATAAACGTTACAGCCGATATCAGCAAAAAATACCGTTTCATTAGATAAATGTGTAGGCTACACTACTCATGAATTAATTGGTTAAAACAGCTCAAATATCTGGTTGAAATCAGTGCAAAACTTAACTTGAAAAAGGTACAAAAAGCACACAAGATCGACCTATGAAAAAACCAAAATGGTTTAATGTATCCTTTGGAACTACCAGAGTATCAAAAACAGTTGAAATAAGTTAAAATAGTTAGATTGACTGAAAACCCCCATCTGACTATACCGGTCTAGCAAACGGACCAGTTCAGAATATTATACCAGACAGTGATTATAACCGCCGATCTTAACTGTAGCTTCAACAAAAGAAACTATAAAATCGGTCCAAAAAGTAGAATGAACCAATGGAAACGACAAAAATTTCAGCAAAAACGGTTTAAACTCCGCCTCAGTGCTATGAAAACCAGAAGAAATGGCTTCAAATCAACTCAAGAACCATAAAAATGAAAAAAGTTTAGAAATTTAAAATTCTCAAACTTAGAGTTTCCGGTTCAAGTTCCGGGCGTTTCCTTTGCAAAATAGCTACCTATACCTAACTTTTATTCTCCCAAAATCTCAGAACTACAACACAACTTCAACTTATATACCATCTAAAAATATCTGTGAACTTTGGCGCAACATTCTGAAAAGTTCCAGAAATCCGCCAGTGATTAAGATTATCCCACCAGATTTCTGGCCTTTCACTGTTCTTATGCACCGAAAAAACCATTCTTATCCTATGCTCTCCAAATTAAGCCCAAAAGCCCCGAAAAAACCAAAAATAAAATGACGAGATTTTTTTTTCTGATTCTGATCTCTATAATAGGAAACCATACAAGCTGGATTGTGTTTTTGCTCATCTCTTGAAGAGCTCTGATCTGCAATTTCCTGATGTATTCTAGCTTTCCCCTTCTCTCTCTCTCTCTCTCTCTCTCTCTCTCTCTCTCTCTCTCTCTCTCTCTCTCTCTCTCTCTCTCTCTCCTTTCCCCTCATCATTTAATGTGAATATAAATGAGCAGTAGCGGTGAGAGCAGGACTGAGCAGAAAAATAGGCAGAGTAGGAGAAGGAGAAGAAGGATTCGTATTCAACAAAGCGGAAGGAATTAGAATTAGGGCTGAAAGGGAAGCGGAGCGAAGATGAATGAGAGAGCGAGAGAGAGGAGAGAATGGGCAGAGAAACGAGAGTGTCTAACTGTCTGTCTGCGTGTCTCTCACAGTGAGTAACTGTCGATGGACGCACCGAACTAATCAAGTTGCGCTAATTAGCAACTTTTTGGGCACATAAGTAAAGGAAAACTAAAGTTCAAGATGTCCCCCCAGAGAAATTATGGCAGAGAACAAGTTGTGAAACGTGAGAGAATGAGGTAAGGAAATATGTCAGAATGAAAAAAGCGATGACTAGGAAGTGAAGATGTTGTATGACCTTCTAACAGAGAGTTTTTTTGAATATGGTTTGCTCATAATAGACAGCAAGTAAGATTTGAACTCAAGATAGCTGATAGCGAGCCAAAGACTTCTAACTTATGGAGTACCAACTTTTGGTCAAAAGATATTGGCATTTAGTTTTTCAAAAACAGGATTTTGTAAAACCAAAGATTCTCTATCAATTGAAATAGCTTTTGCCAACGGTCACAATATAAATTTTTTTTGTTGAAAAAGTGATCCTAAAAAGTTGATGCTAAAAGACCCTGTGCATTAATTATACCAATCAATAGGCAATTTCTTACTCTACAAATCTGTAATTGGAAATTTCCAACTTTTCTGTCAACTTTTTTTGCCAACTTTTGCCAACTTTTATTGCCAACTTTTCGCCAACATTTTTGCCAACTTTGTTCATAAAGCAAACTTTTTTTTCAATGAAAAACTTCCGTTTATATTGTTTCTGTGTTTTAATGCAGGTCAGAGCTCTTATTGGACGATGTTGGTATGAACTACTGTAAGCTAACAAACTACAGTAACTACCGTATTCTCCGTAGTTTGAAGTATAGTATCACTAGCTAAATACTAACAACATCTGCCTTATTCCAACTGCCATTTCTGACACAAAAAAGAAAAGAATCCCCAAAGAAGAACTCAAAGCGAAGAAAAAAAAAACTAAATGTATATGCATATAAATTTCAGATGTTTTGTGTTGTTTTTTTCTTTTTCGGTTTTAATGAGCATGTTTTTCTTTTCTTTTTCTTTTTCTTGTCAAAGAAATCTAAAAATATCGCCTCCGCACCCACCCCAAGTTTTTTGTGTTGAGAACAACGCTCTGCTTCTTATAATTGGTTCAATTTTAGTAGAAGAAGAAAGGGAGGGGAGGAGTGGAGTAAGGGACCGTTATGATGAAACCTAAAGTTTATGTGTGTGCATCTAAATATAAACATGGTATTTTGGGAACTTATTAGGAAAAAAAGAAGGAGAAAAGGGAGGAGAAATTGAGCTAACTATCTGATTTGGGTGTAAGGGTCCTTATGCAAAAAGCTGAAAGAGTCTAAAAATGAAACGATTCAGAGTTCGGTTCCTTAAGCCATCATGGGCTCTATACTGGAAAAATTCCGGACGAAAGCGGATAAAAAGTATATTCAAGTAAAAAATTGGGTCCATCGTAAACTTATCAGCTTCAAGGTCCATTATATTTTTTTCCCAGGGCTCAATCTGAACTTTTCAGTGAACCGGCCTCTTTTTGGATCTATTCTCTTTATTCCGGAGCTTTTTGTTTTCGAAGTAATCTAATTTAGATAAACGGTTCGAACAATAACTATGATCATTTTCCAATAACTAATTGGCTCCCAATACGATTTCTTTTCAGTTTTTCAAAAAATTGCAAATAATGTCATAGTTATATTAGGTTGGTCCAAAAGTCTTTGGTCATTTTGACTGAAAGTTTCAAAGTGTTATAAGAAGGCAACTAATTGAGTGAATCCTTAACCTATTCATGGGTTTAATACCCTCCTATAGTACTGTGTTTCATCCATTTCCAGAAGAGTTAGGGTCAAGATGAGGCAAGGTAGAACTGAGTGTAGTCGCTTACCCCGATTTTGATGTGTGTTATGAAAATGAACTTATTTTCATGATTGACCATTTTTCGATCCTGAATTTTTGTGAGCGTTTAGAGAATGGTCAACCAAGCAATAATAACAAAAAAGAATGATTCGATCTCTTCTGGCTTCACAGATATAATCGCTTTTATTATCACATTCCTTGATGGTTGCAGTTGATGAGTTTATTTCAACTATATTCTTCAGTTTCTAAACTTTTCAGACAGTTTCTTTTATAGTTTTAGAGAGCTTAGATGGCTTAATGTCACCGTCAAACCACTAAGCTTAATCTGTTCAAATAAATAATTTATTGGTTCTAGTAAGCCACTTCCCCACATTTTTTGGATGATGACCTCTAATTCAAGTGTTCTTGCACGAATTCAATCCTGATTGAACTAACTTATACAACAGTAGACCCACTCTCAATAACCACTAAATAATTAAAATTATTCGTTCTACGAAGATTTCTACAATGAAAAACTTTCGGAAAAGTGGCAGTCTCAGTTAGCGGAGTAGAGATGGAATTATGGGAACAACGTTTTTTTGATTTTTCGAGCTGTTCGAAGTCGCTGAGTTTTTATTAGTGGTTGGTGTTACGGTCATCAACAGTGGCTAAAAAATGATTGACGTTCCAATCAGATCGCGCATAAACAGGCCCCATACTGTGCTCGAGATTCGAGGTTCTTCCGAAATGCAGTGTCGATTTCGTTACAATGTTATTCCACCGTTGGGGAAAATTGGAACTAGGCCAATACAGTTTTGTAATGCCTAGTTCATATGTATATTATTGCTGCAGAAATAAAACTTTAGGGTCCCTCTTTAGTGTTTCCACGAATTATAATATGAAAACACTCAAAAAAGCAAAAAATGTAAGTTTGCGAAATGCGATGTATCTCTCAGGAGAGAGACTGGATATTGCCTCTCAATTCTGTTTTTAGAAGGAGTATAGTGACTCTAAATATTGGTCAAAACCCGAACATTAACACTCTCCAGAAACAAAAGTCCGGTCATTTGAAAATGCCTGTCAAAAATGACCAGGGACTTATGGACCAACCTAATACTTATTCGAACCGGCGTGAGCAGCTGATTCCAACCGTACTGTTTTAATAGCATTAAGATGAAAATCAGCAGAGTTACGGTAATTTTAGTAAACTTCTTCGTAGTGAGACCCAAAAACTCGAAGTTTCAAAGTTTTTACAAAATGTTTCATGATTACACTTTTCTGTACCGGGATTTCCTGCTCAATTTGAAAAAAGAGGGTTCAAAGATGCCAGAGGTAAGGTCCGGCGGTTTTTCAGAATTTTCACTTTTGAGCCATGCTACTTTTTATTTCACAACTCCTTGGACACATCCTATGGTCGGAATCCAATAAAAAGACAAAAATCATATTTTCATGTTTTAAATCCAGAATTTTCGGAAAAAAATTGCGATTTTCAACTAGTTTTCCTCCTACCAAAATGTTCCAAAACTAAATCGACTTACCCAAAACATCCCGGCATGATGATGCTGTTATTTTTTCTTCTCAGTTTTTTCTTTCGGGGGCCAATTGAGAACGAAAACCTAGGAATACTCGGAGCAACAAGCCGACACACACACACGCACAAACTGACTGACTATATCACTTTGTGTGTGTCCTCTTCTGCCTCCTTTTTTCTCCACGCCCCTCAACGGAAAATGTTCTCCTTTTCAAGACCTTCCCTCCCGCCTACCCCCTATCTCTCTGGTTTTCGGAAGCAAAAAAATTCATTGGAGAGAGAGAGAGAAAGCCAAGCCAGAAACCCACACCGGTGTAGAGAAGAAGAAGAAGAAGCGGGCGGAAAAAAAGAGCAAGTTTACGAGCGATATAAGGCACTGGGAAAAATAAAAATTTTATATTTTTCCATCTTCCATCCGGCACCACACACACACTCCGTCATTTTATATATGACAGAGTGGGGAGTAGGAGAAGGAACTAGATTGTGGAAGAACGGGAACAAACTTATCAGAATTCTAAGAAAAGAGTGTAGAGATAAGAGAGAGCCCTGAGAAACGAGAGTGTCTGACTGTCTGCACCCTCTCTCTCTCTCTCTCTCTCTCTCTCTCTCTCTCTCTCCCTCTCCCTCATCATTGCTATCACTAGCAATAAAGAGAAAAATAAATCGACCAAAATGAAAACTGTTTGGAATAAAATAAAACGTAGGCGATTCGTATGTACAAGTGTGCGTGTGCATTCAATCTGAAATTAGCATAATTGAGGAATTTGAGAAGGCGATGGACGGGGCTCGTGAAAGTGTATAGGAGGGGAAAGAAGAAATATTTTTGTGTGTGAGAGTTTTAAGACTGAAGAAACTGACACTGGGAAATTCTGAGAATTTGCCTATGGGAAACGGAAAAGGGATCAGGCGCGGTAATTGGAAATTGAGATCAGGAGAACAGGGTTGGGGGAGCCGAGTTATAAAGAAGAGGAAGTTTTGTTCCCGATATCCGATACAGACCAAGTCCTGAAGCATCATAAAAGAGTCCATTGTCGAGGGCACCTGATTATCCGGGACATACAATGGAATCCAGGGACCAACCGCCTTCACTTGAGTCGGACTGATGTTCAACAAATTGGATCCAGAATATGAGCCAGAACATTCAGACTGTTCCACCATAAATATCAGCCAAACTGTTCAAGACATATCACTGCTCTAAATGGAAATCCAAGCTCCATAAGCTTTTACTCAACAGGAGCAACTTGAATTCCATAAAAGTTCCAGCTAGTGTTAAAACCAGACCATCTGGACAGCCCAACCGGAACTCTAACCTAGTTTACCAGTTCAGTCTAAGTTCTGGCCAACTTATTTGCCCCAAGATGGAACCAAGGAGCCGTAACTTTTTTTCCCAGTAGACCATAGTCGAGTATGACTAATCTGAAAAAAGGAAGGTACAAAAGCCACACCAATAAATCATCGTGGCCGAATTTGGTGTAAACAGAAAAATGGATCAGGCTTAAGAGTCACATAGTCGGCACTAACATTCAGAACGGGTTAGGCTAAAAATCATGTGAGTTCAATCTGAATGCCTGTTGGGTAGGCCTTAACAGCCCCATGAATCGGGCCTAATAACCATGTATGTAGGGACTGAAAATCATATGGGCCAAACATAAAGCATGAACGAGTCAGACAAAACAGGTTTATGGATCGGACTGCTTGAATGGGATGAGCTTAAGAGACCCATGGGTCTGACAGGCTGAGCCCTGGGACCGTAGACTTTGGGACCAAATGTACATTTTGGCAGATCTTCAAGTTTTTAGTCCTAACCTAAAAATCAAATCTTTAAACTCACAAATTTCCCATCTCACAGCTTCTGGAAGAGTCACCAGTCAGTAGAAAAGAATCTTTTGAAAGTGAAATTTTTGGGCAAAATCGGCGAACATGGACATTTTTTCACTATTGACAACGCTTTGTATCATAGATACAGGTCGTAAAACTATGGAGATTGTGCCGAATGTCTCAAGAGCTTTTCTAGACTAAACGAAAGAAAAGAAGCCTAGAAAAAAAATGATGTCACAATAAAAGTCTGAAACAGACTTGCTTGGCAGAATAAACTTCCGGAATGACTCAGTATTTATAGTTTCTGAAGCTTCTAATTTGCAGAAGGGACTTGCAGAAGACGTGCCGAATCGGCCTTCTGAAGAATACCTACTTCCAGGAAAAGAGCAAAAGTTCACCCTACCACCAATTTATCTTTCAGAGTACACCCAATTTGTCCGCGGTACAACCCCAAAAAATTAGTACCCAAAGCGGACCCGGGAAAAAAAAGAGGAAAAAAAGTTAGACGCAAAAAAAAAACTAAAACTAGTTGGGGTAAAAAAGAGAGCAGAAAAGGATGGGGAGGAGAAGATGGAATATGTCAATTAGATGTCGTTTTCGTCGACTATTGTGAAGCGGCCGGGAAAACGGAAAAAAGAAGAGGAGGGGAGGCGCCGCACAAAAATATGGAAAACCGAAGAAAAAAGTATGTGTGTGGAGCGGCAAACGAAGTGTGTGTATCTGTTTGTCGGCGTGTGTGTAACATACAACAAATACCCATACAATGTATTTTTTGAATGATGACGTACATTTCAACAGACTTACAGAATAGAGGTTGGGATTACAGGGGTTAATGATCAAATGACTCTTTGCCTCTCTAATGAGCAAAATTAGATGACCTGCTATGACGTAGATATGGTGGGTAGAGGTGGGGGAAGAAAAACAACATGGTATTGCAAAAAAAATGGAATGGGGAGAAGTTTTTCAAGTCTTCACTG
This sequence comes from Caenorhabditis doughertyi, assembly GCA_963572265.1. NCBI lineage: Eukaryota > Metazoa > Nematoda > Chromadorea > Rhabditida > Rhabditidae > Caenorhabditis > Caenorhabditis doughertyi. The sequence goes on from OY751557.1 coordinate 1,089,067, forward strand.
GAATGGGTTGGAATCAGACTTGCCCAAATCCGAGCAGGGTCGGGCCTGGTTTGAAAATTTTTGACTTTTTTTCAGCTCTTTTTTTCCAATTTTTGGCTCAATTTCAAAACTTTTAAGACGCATTTTCATGGAATGTCAAACATGTTTTGATCCTCCCCAACTTGGCCCGATCCGGCTAGATTTAGCTTGGCCCAGATCGGCAACCGGAGTTTCCTAGGCCGGTCCGGAATCGGACAAGCCTTTTGGAAGCGAATTTTGAGTAGCTTGTAGTTTAAGATAATTTCCGTTGTTTCCGGTACAGTAGCAATCTTATTGCCGCCAGCCTGGTTTTGTCCAAAATTGGACCTGATCTAGCTTTTCAGAAAAACTGAGGCTGACTTCTGACTCCGTTCCGCTGTTAAGCAAACCTACGGCGTTTTTGAGCAGAATCGCCCAACTCTCGAGTTCTAGACGAACTTGAAACGAACTTCAACTAATTTCAAATGCTTGTCAAAGTACGGTTGGACATCTTTTGAGAGAATTTTGTAAGTCTACAACCATGGTGACAAATCCGATGCAGCCAGCAACTTTTAGTCCAAAATTAATGATCTTAACTGTTATTGACGGTTCAACACGTAAGATGAATAAATTGATCAAATTTTGTTGCAAACTTACAGAGGTAGGAATAGACGAGCTTTATCAGATTTTGACAGAGAGAAGTTCCAAAGATGTAGAGGCCAAGAAACGATCGCCTTTAGAAAACAGAGGGAGTTAGAGGGGGTAAGAGTCTTTTTTTCAGACATTATATTAAAAGAAAAGCACGTTGAAGTTCAGCCATCTAGCTCAAGACAATGATTGCACCAGTGAACCCAAGTATTCCTGTTGGAAATTCATCCAAATAGAAACAACGCAACAAACCAGCCTTTTTTTTGTGAGGCGATTCAAAATAGCGCTGGACCTTTTCGTAGAAGGGCGGAGCTTGGAGTCCTCTTGTTCTTTGTGTTTTTTTTTCTATTGGTAACTAATTAATGCTGAAGGTTAATAGCCCACGCAGAGGGCAATTAGAGGAGCAAATGAAAGAATAAGGGACTTGTCCTGAATCAAAGTATTTCAGAGTAAAAGAAATCTGCGAAGCACGAAGAAACCAGAAACGAGGAAAACAATAAAAAAAAGACAAATGTGTGGGAAAATATAGAGAAAAGGCGATAAAAAGTGGTCATGTTTCTATTCTCTGTAGTTTCAGACGTTTTTGCCACGCCCCCTTGCTCCAAAATTGGCTCAGAAACATAAAATTTTCTAATTTTCTCAAACTTTACTTTTATGACCAAAAAACTTTTTGCCAAAAAAAAGTCTGGTTTGAGTGACAAGACGGCCGTCTTCGTCTAAAATTAGTCATTCAAAGAGAGGGACAACTCGCCGCAAAAAAAGAAAATGGAGACAAAGAGACTTTGCCAAAAAAAGAAAGAGAAAGGAAAAGGCGGAATAATTTGCTGGAGATGCTGGAAAAGAAGACGACTGACAACTTAAGGTATGTATTTAGGCTCCGCACGGGCTCCGCGAGCTTCTGTGAGATGAAGATGGAGAAGATAAGTGAATAGTATTTGGAAGGAAGAAGACGTCGGGGGGAGCAACACAAATTAGGGGGAGAGCCTTGGCTGATGAGGTGGAAGAAGGAAGTAGAAGATGTTGGAAGGGGAAGAAGGGGTTGGGGGAAATGTAATAAGGAAAAAGAAAAGGGGGTGGATAATGAGGATAATGGGGAAGAGAACGTTTCTGAGATATTTGGACCTAAGAGGGATGAGCAAGAGGAAGTTCCGGGCTAAGGTTCTAAGTATTCAGGTTTTCTGAGACTTCTGTTTTTTGTTATTTGAGAATCTACTGAATTTTGAAAAAAATCAACAAAAAACGCTTCGAAATCAAAGAAAGTACTGAAAACAAAAAGTTGGCGAGAGGCGGAAGGACAAAAAAAGAGACAGTCTAGCTGAAATTTTGCTAAGCGGCGATAAATAAAGCAGAAAAAACAGTTTTAAAAAAAAATTTTTTTTGGTGAAAAAACATGTTAAAAACGTGGCGGAACTCCGAACTTTTTTCGGAGAAAAGCGGAAGGCGGAAAGCGGAAATTTCGCTCAACTCGGCTTGGAATCTTGAGAACCGAGTCCTGGAAGACAAAAAAAATTGACGAAGAAGTTTAACAGTTTGAACCAACTATTACGTATTTGCGAAAAAGTGGCAGTTCTCTTCAAAGGCGCAACGACGAATGTTCACGATATCTCGCCACGATTACAGTAACTTTCAGTGCAATTCAACTGTAATCGTGACGAGTTATCGCGAACATTGGTCCTTGCGCCATTAAAGGAGGACTAAAGTCATGTTTTTTTATTGTTGTAATTGAATGTATAGGTTATGATCATTGTTGAACTGCATATGAAAAGTTCTAAAAATTCCTCTGAAACGCGCAAGAAAACGGCCAAAACCGAGATGTATTTTTTCTGGCCGAGGGCCGAGGGCCTAGGAGGCGCCCATATGGCTGGGGTCGATTTACGCAGCGTTGTCACACTCATCATTGTTTTCATTCGTTTTTGCTTTTTATGCGATTATTTCACGTTTTTCTTCTCTTCTTTTCAAACCTAAAAATATTTCTAGGCAGAATTTAGTGAAAAAATCGAATAAAAAGCAAAAACGAATGAAAACAATGATGAGTGTGACAACGCTGCGTAAATCGACCCCAGCCATATGGGCGCCTCCTAGGCCCTCGGCCCTCGGCCAGAAAAAATACATCTCGGTTTTGGCCGTTTTCTTGCGCGTTTCAGAGGAATTTTTAGAACTTTTCATATGCAGTTCAACAATGATCATAACCTATACATTCAATTACAACAATAAAAAAACATGACTTTAGTCCTCCTTTAAACAGGACCACCACTTTTTTGCAAATACTGAAAATGGACTTATAGACGAATTCCCAATACATAAATGAGTTGAATAAGAAAACAAGTTCTAGTTTCAAAAAATTTCATCATTTTGAAATTCCCCGCTAAATTTATCATTTGGTACAGATACCAATGGGAAAATCAATGAAATTCAGACTTTTGGAAGATTTTTGACAACTCTCTAATACTTTGAATTTCCCAGCATGATCCAAATTCAGAATTCTAATGCCAAAACTCCTGTTTGCCTACAACACAACTCCTGAACACCACAAATAACTAGCCCAGACAACTAGATTTATTCTAAAATCATGACGCTACTACCCACCACCAAAATAACCGCAATCTAATTTCCAAATGACCAAAAATTTGTGTATTATTTGTCTCTGCCACTCCCCCCTCTCTCAATTCATCAAATAAAAGTGGCCTTCAACAGGAGAAGAAAAAACCGAAAACAAAACAAGAGATGACCATTCGACAAACCGCCATATGTTCTGGCTGAAAGAATCTTCCTCTCTCTCTTTTATCTAACACTTCCATCCGTTTTCTCTTTTTTTTTTATTGACAAACAAAAGGGAAAACTGAGAAAAAGTGGAAACTGAAGAAAAAAAGAAGAAGAAAAGGGATAGCAAAGGTGTGATAAAGAATGATGATAAGAGATGCGTATATATGCTCTTCACTTGAAAGGGTTTTGATTGGATGAGGGGATAAGGTGTCAAGTGGGGAGGGAGGATGATAAAATGAGATTGATCAAACTAGAAATTTGAGAGCAAAACAGAGAAGAAAAAGGCAACTCTAATAGAAGAGCACTAGACCAAAAGTTCTGGGTCTTCGAAAAATGAATCTCTCTACGGCACCACCGCGCAAACGCTCTAGTATTACAAAACAAAGCAGCCGACATATTCCGTGATCGATTTGCATTCAGGCTGCGCAATTAAGGTTGGAAGACTAAAGGTTACAGAGCTTCCTAAAGCACCACCAGGGAGAAAAAGACGGAAATGCTCGCCGTAAAACTATATTTCAATTTCTGAAAGTCCCGAAACAATCGGATTTTTAGTTAAGCTTGGAGGGTCCAAATGGATCCTAGACAAAATTGAAGGAGGACTAAACTCGATTTTTTAAAATTTAAACTTCGACGTACTTTTTCATCGTGTTTCTTCTCTTTTTCTCTTTTACTACGACTACACTTATAAATCACTCCCAACGGTTCAAAACGGCGTTTGAAAGAAGCACACAATACAGGTTGATGGCCTAGAATCCGACAAGTGTGCGACTTGCGCGCGCTGTTTTTCAAATTCCTAGGCCATCAATCAGTACGCGGCCATGCCTTCAAACGATGTTTTCTACCGTTTTAAGTGATTTTCAAGTGTAGTAGAAAACAGAGTTTAAAGGCATGGCCGTGTACAGATTGATGGCCTAGGAATTTGAATAAAAAAGAAAGAAAAGAATCAGAATGAAAAAGTTCCTCGGAATTTAATGTTTAAAAAAACCGAGCTCAATCCTCCTTGAAGCTGTTATCAATGTGGCGCGTTTCCTCTCACAGACTTTTTCGAACATTTTTCCTTTGAAAAGTTTCCGGAACCTTTGCCCCCATCTATCTATCCGAACCATCTGTTCTCATTTCATTCAACTATAAAAAATGAATGAAAAACGGACTATACGACCGACAGCAGGACACACTTCTCTCTCTCCCTATTGACTCATGCATTTATAATGGAAACCAGAAAAAAAAACGAAAGACAGAGGAAAAGAAGAATGAGTCAAAGTCTCGCAAAGGAAATAGAAAGGAAATGAAAATCATACTGGAGAAGAAGAGAATATAAATGGATATGTGTTTTTTTATTGTTCACTTGAAGAGAAAAAAAGGGAAAAAATGAAATTATGAGTCAGAAAAAAGGGTTCAATTCACGGTATTCACTGTAGTTAGCATATTAACAACTGGCTCCAACTTCTGTCTTCTCAACCTATTTCTATAATTTGGAAGCAAAAATATAATTGCCAATGGATCCAAAAAAGGGAATGCAGAAAATGCAATAACTCCAAAATAATTGTTCCACATTCCCAGGTCCAAATAAAACATTGGTCCATACCAGGCCATCATGCAAGGCGAGAAGCTGATACATACTGGAATAACAGTTTGGACTGCCAAGACAGTAAATAGCTGCTTGTGCATGTTACGGGTAATAGGGGATAGGGCGGTTTGAGAGCGGAGTTTGCCGGTGATCTGAAACAAATGGGGTATCTGAAGTAAAGAGTGGTGGGATACCTTGAAGCCTAGGATGATATATGTGGAAACGGCATAAACAGAAACGCCGGATAAGATTAGGATTCCCATCCAACCACGATGATTGACTTCTGGACTTCCATCCTGGAATAAATTTGGTTTGCTTCAAGACAGAATAAATTTGAAACTATTGAATCTGAAGTTAAAGCTAAAAAGTGAATGATTTCTATACAAGTTTGGGGTTTAAGTTTAAAGCTAGGTCAAGCCTAATGGTTTAAGTTTAAAGCTAGGTCAAGCCTAGACTTGTTCTAAACTCTGAACTCTTGCCAAACCATACAAAATGGCTCAAATAAAATATTAAGCGTGAAGGTTCTGTAAAATAGTCCGAAGGAATGTTTGCTGTCCAAAAAATTCTCGATGGAATTCTAGGAGTACATTACATTGAAGAAATTCATGGTTCACATTAAAATGCGGGAATCTTGACCTAACTGGTAAGTGGACTGAATTTGTTGGCCTTTCTTCTTTAACTGCTAAAGTCGTACTGTGTCAAATTTACATATACCCGAAGGAAGTTATAATTCATCTCGGCAAGTTTATGACCAATTTTCTAAAGAACATAGCTAAGGTTCCAAATCTGAAAATTAAAAAAGTAAAAAGAACCGCACCATATAAAGTGCAGCTAGAAATGCAATATCATTCGAATCCACTTCATAAGTCTCATTAAAAGCTTCCCGTATATAGTCTCTCATCTCCTCATCAGCATACAAAAACAGTTCACATATCCCTGCCCAAACAATTCCATGTAACAAGAAGAACGCAAATATACATGTGATTCCAAAAGGACGAAAAACTCGATCAACAACTTGTGGGCTGAAAATGAACTTATTCAAGAGGGGTGAAAACAGGAAACTTACTAGAATAAGGCAATGTATCTGTAGATAAAATGTATAATTAGAATTCCATAAGACAGGGAAATACATCCACATCGGACAGATATAGCGAACTGGGCAAGGCGAATCTAAAAATTGGTTTTGTTCTCAAATACAATTGTTAAAAGTTACATTTTTATCGAAAAATGGACCATGTGCCAAGTAAATAACAAACGCGGAGCCAGTTCCGTGCATTCCCACTGGCACCAGAAGCTCTACCGTTGAGTAGAGCATATCAAAAACCGCGAAAAATAATATCAAAAATCGATATCTTCCAATTGATGCAGATTTTTGTTCGGTTAATATCAGATAGGCAAGAATTGGATTTACAACAAATGATAGATAGCTGGAGACAGCTGGGAGATACCGATGAGCCCAACGAATTTTCATTGGCGAACCTGGAAAAAAAGCGTTTTAAAAAAGTGAAATCTATTAAATGGTGGTTGGTGTTGCAAAAAGTTTTGAAAAAAGAGCCCGGAAATCCGGAATTACTAAATATGGAAAGGATTTTCGATTTCCAGGATCATCATTTCCTGTGAAATTGTTGCAGAATTTGGAACGGATTAGGAAAAAAATCGTTGAGGAAGAGCTCGTTGTTTCTCCGTATAAGACAGTGTTTTGAGGAGTTACCACTGTAAGTGCGGGCTATTCCCTAACGTTTTTTATAAGTTTTATGAAATTCCCCGTACTTTATATGGTAACTGCTCAAAACACAAACCTCTAGAGAAATGAGAAGAAATCGAAGTAATGTCCGATGCCAAAGCCTATCAACCAGTTTTTCAATTTCCGCTGGTCCTTTTAGATCTTTTTCATTCTAGGTAATAATTACGACATTATATTTCCTGCCTAGTTTCTAAAAGGCGTTTCTTTGAAAAAAGTTTCTCAGATGAGACTTTGATCGAGTTTCAAAGGTATTTTGTCTTATTAGGGAAACGGTTCCGTTTCGCGGCTCCTGGATTCCTTATGATGAGTCGGCCGCCAGTATTCTGAATTTTTTCGAATGCACAGAAAGAAACATTTCTGATTCATCAACAAGATTTGATGCTCATTTGAGCAGAACCGTTCAATCTTCCACCTTTCTTACTGGACTAGACTGTTGTAGCTGTCTAAATCTGAATAAAAAGCAATTCCTTACTCGCGAAAAATCTTACACCTCGGCCGGTTTGAAGGCGCAGCGCCTAATGTCTATGGGGTCCTACCACGATTACAGTAACTCTCACATGTAATGCTTCCATACTTCGCCCCTCCGATTCCAGATATTATGGGGGCAAAAGTTAGGCCCCGGGGTGGGTAAAATAACCCACCAGTCAAAAATTTGACAAATTGATTTTTTATCGAATTATTGATTGATTTCACTTTTACTAGTTTTTTGTCTGTAACTCGGTCAGTTTTTGAGCTATTACAAAAATGAAAATACGAAATTGTAGACAAAAATGTGCTCCAACTATTTGTTTATTGCTTCGCACCATTGATGGTTAACACTCGTTATTTCTATTTACTCAACAACCACTGAAGTACCGGCGCCGAAATGTTTTCCGATTTGGTTCATTTTCTCCATAAACCTTGCCTAGGGTCCAAATAGTCAAAAAATCTTGAATTCGAGTCCGTAACATTCTTGCTCCGGGAGCTGGAGCACGAAAAGAGCTCAAAATCGAAGTTGTCCGATCTGTCTCAAAAATGTTTTCTCGAGGTTTTTTGGCTCGTAGATTACGAATTTCAGCATAAGAACTTTTTAAAACAATTTTTAAGAGTACCTGTAGTACTAATTTTTCGATTTTTGACAATTTTTGGACGTTTATTTTTGATACTGAAAATTTTAACACTGGACTGGAAAAAACAAATTCCAGAATCGAATTCCCCACCCAAAAATACGTCGATTTCCTTTAAGAAATCAAAAATCGGAGGGTACATCTTTTGAGATAAATCCACTTTTATGCATTTTCAGAACCTACTCCCCTCCATGGTGAAAAAAGTGATAGTCTCAGATCCGTACAAAAAATTTGTGGGTTGTTCCCCTATCCAAATGTGCCTTCGTCACCAATTTTGAGGTTCTGGAAATTCGATTTGTAGTCGTGGCATCACTTCAAAAAATCCATCTCCCGATCCTGGATCAAAAAAATCGAAATTTTCAAAACTTATATTTTTCTAGCGGAATTTGTTGGATTATTGCTCTTCCCACAAAACCATGTTTTTCTCGTTAAAGCATGAAGTTTTCAAAATGTTCTTCAAAAAGTTGCTATGGTCCTTATAACTTACTGGAAAGAGAGAAGTCAGATCAGATTTTTGTCTAAAATGACTATTTAGAACTTATGGAGCAATAATCCAACAAATTCCGCTAGAAAAAAATAAGTTTTGAAAATTTCGATTTTTTTGATCCAGGATCAGGAGATGGATTTTTTGAAGTGATGCCACGACTACAAATCGAATTTCCAGAACCTCAAAATTGGTGACGAAGGCACATTTGGATAGGGGAACAACCCACAAATTTTTTGTACGGATCTGAGACTATCACTTTTTTCACCATGGAGGGGAGTAGGTTCTGAAAATGCATAAAAGTGGATTTATCTCAAAAGATGTACCCTCCGATTTTTGATTTCTTAAAGGAAATCGACGTATTTTTGGGTGGGGAATTCGATTCTGGAATTTGTTTTTTCCAGTCCAGTGTTAAATTTTTCAGTATCAAAAATAAACGTCCAAAAATTGTCAAAAATCGAAAAATTAGTACTACAGGTACTCTTAAAAATTGTTTTAAAAAGTTCTTATGCTGAAATTCGTAATCTACGAGCCAAAAAACCTCGAGAAAACATTTTTGAGACAGATCGGACAACTTCGATTTTGAGCTCTTTTCGTGCTCCAGCTCCCGGAGCAAGAATGTTACGGACTCGAATTCAAGATTTTTTGACTATTTGGACCCTAGGCAAGGTTTATGGAGAAAATGAACCAAATCGGAAAACATTTCGGCGCCGGTGCATCAGTACTTTGAGTAGTTAGAAATAGTTAATGTTAATAGGAATTCAGAATGAAAACATTCTGATATAAAAGCTCATCTTTTATGAACTCTATTATAAAAGCATAAGAACCAGATACTGATCTACTATCGACATTGCACCCCATGAGAGTGAGCATGTTCTTTAGTAGTGCACCATTAATGGAAGCGGTTTTTTTTTGAATGGAATGTTCAAATTATTTGGTTGAATTTCCCGGTAAAGTTGCAACGAAGGTATCAAATTTTTCCCGGGTTCGTTCTTCTTTCAGCAAAAAGAACGTTTTTTTCTAGAAACGCTTGCAAAAACAAGATAATTTATTCAGTTAAAACTGATTATCGTTTTTAAGCTTCATTTTCACTTTTTATTTCACCCATTGCTTTTTAATACTGGCTTCTGTTTTTATACCTATAATTCTGAAGATCTCATTACACAATCCAAAGAAATACAGAGTTCATTTTTCACGTTTTCCGCCACAAATACCGACATTTTATGAAAAAAAAACACCTGGATTAGAAATTCTCATCGTGGCGTGAGCTACAGTAATCGTGAAGTCAGAAGTTCTATGCGAAACATCTGTACTTCGAAAAGAGTAGGTTTTCTGCAAATAGGATATGGTCTATACGAAAGATTGATGATATCAGTCCCATTCGAATGCTTGGAAAATTCAAAAACATTCAAAACATTTTGAACTAACTGGAGTTTTCTCTTTGGTGCTCTTTCTTTGGAGCAAACGTATTGTCTACAATTCTTTGCTTGCAATTGAGAAAAGTATATATTGAAAGTCAACGATTTATTGAAAATTACAAATTTCAGTTCATTACAACTACATTTCTAGATGTTGTTACACTGCCAACACTGCCAACTTGAGATTGTGGAGCCACTCGTTTCTGAAAACTCGTTTTCTTCCGTTAGACTTTGTCGAATTCAGTCTCACCACAAAAATTGATTTCTCCAGACCAAATAGCTTCCTCATTTCTGCTTGATAAGGAGTTGATATTGTAATACAAACAAAAAAGTGTACTGTCCCATTTATAACCCAAAAAAACTCTAGTAAATATGCAAGGTCGCCAGCCATCATCCTAAAAACATGACATTAAAGATTTAGTTTAAAAAAATGATGATTTGTACATACAACAAGCCATCGGGACCGTCAATAATTCCTCGAAAAAAAGTAGACAATCCATATGGTCCCACTGTGACCAAATAGGTTATAGCAATCAAAATGACAAGTTTAGTCGTGTGATCATCATCTTTTTTCTGATTTGAAGCAACTCTTTGTCTATTCTTTTTAGCATCTCTCAGAATTCCTATTAGAAGAAAGGTAAAGATAGGCATCAAGCTGGCGGGAATTATCTTAAAGTTTCAATTTGATTGAGAGAAGTAATGAGCAAGGCTGGGCAACTGTTTTCAACTCAAACAATTTATTTGGTCAAATAATTTTTGATATTTCAATCCAAACAAATTGGTTGATATTGTTTGAAGAATTAAACCAAACAATCGAACAATTTCAAACGAATTTTTCGAGCTCCAAGTTTCCGAAATTTTTAGAAAATGGATTTGGAGTAAGTTTTCTGAACTATAAATTCATTCCAGAAGAAGTTCAATATAAAATATAGTTTCTGTTAGTTTTTCCGGAAAATTTCGACCAATTTTTTCAGATTTTTGAATCAAAAAGAGCAAAATTAATGAGAGTTTTGTCTATCCCAAATGTTTGGAAACATCAAGCAATTTGTTCCAAACAAATTGTTTGGCCCCAAAAAGTCAAACAATATTTTTAAACAAACGTTTTTGGTTCCAAAATTCCAAACAATTATTGTCAAAAAAATATTGTTCCGACCCCGCGAAATTAATTAAATGTTAACAAGTGGGGTCGCTAGGACCGGCCCATCGTGTGCAAAGTTCCCGCACTTAGTTTCGATTCCTGTAAGGCTTTGCTTGTAACCAATGATTACAAAAACAGTGCGCGGCAACCTTGCACACGGTGGGCGGGACCTAACGACCCCACTTGTTTACATCTGATGAAATTCGCGGAGTCGGAACAATATTTTTTTGACAATATACCAAACAAATTTTTTCGGTTTATCACCAAATAAGAAACATTTCAAATAATCAAACAAAAAATTTGTCCAGTCCTTGAAATGATGCAAAAACTGACCGTCAACGTTCCATCGACAACTTTGAGAGCGAGAATTAAAGGGGAATTATAGTCGAGAAACTCAGCACGTGGTTCCATAACGTACAGTGGTCCACTGAAATTTCCACCGCATCTGAAAGTTTCATGTCTTTATTGTCGTTGCAATTCAAGGCAACTCACATCGGAGACGGTATCATACCGGTTTCAAAACTTTTCACCAAAGTGTATCTTGCCTCATATAATGAAGATATGAGGGTACTTATAAGAAATCCAATTATCAAAACTTTCATTGAGAACCTTAGCTCAGAAAAACGTTCGGAATTATTTTTTAATGCATCTCTGAGAATCAAGTATCGGAGAAACGCCATGAAAAAAGTGAACCAAGTGATCAATCGTCTCGATATATCAAAAATGCATCCGATATAAGCTTGGATAAGGGAAGTTATATAAGGATGGGGATTGCTGGAAATAAAAAAATTAACATTGACATGTTTCCTCTATTACCATATATCCTCCGTCAAGGTTAGTATTGCGCCTATCACAATGTAGGCAACACTCGTCAATTCGAATATGGCGATTCCTATCATGACCACATTGATACATTGTATTCTCATCGAGTTTCTACTCAGAATAACTAGATGAATTATATTCAGAATAAAGCAAAAAGGAGCTAAAATGAGGTCCACAATCGCTAGTTTCGAACTTAGGTACGCTACGGTACCGACAAAAGTCATCAGCGAATCAATTGTAGAGTTACTGAACCCTTCGAACATTGCTGGGGTATAGTGTATAGCATATTCTTCCATCATGAATAGAGTTCTAAATGAAGTAATAGAGTTTTGGAGCTCTGACAAAAATGAGAGAATGATTAAAATAATGGCACGCTTTGGTATTTATATGGTGAGTTTTTTTTAATCTCCCAATACACCTGGAATTCCAACAGCTGAAGTTTTTATTAAAGTTCACAATACGTAGACTCAACGGGTTAACTTCCGGACAAAGAAAGATTAAAAAACTTACTTTTAGTATTTATGATCACTGTGTTCTGCCAACAGAATTTGGTAGCAAAAATAATGAATTAACATAATTTTTTCATAAAATAACGTGTTTTTTCCTTTAATTTATTTCCTGGGATAATGAAACAAGAATCTCTTTGAAACTCAAGTTTTTTATTTTTCCCAAAAAAATTTTCATTATCGTGGCCTGAACTTCATATCGAAATAGACACAGGGAATTGTGATTTAATCTATAACGTTTTTACGAAATCACGAAATTTAACGAAAAAATCACCTGGATTAGAAATTCTTTGCGTGATTTTCGCCTAAAAATAACTTCCTGAAATTTTATGTTTTGGTTTTTGTTTTTTTGAATCAAATCTTAACAGGAACTTTGGACGCAATACCATTTTTCATGGTGTATTCAAAGTACCACAAAAGTACCACAGAAAGACAAAAAAATACAAAAAAAAATGTTCAAAGTAACGTAAAATTTGCATCTTTTTTGCAAGCCATTTTCAACTGAAAAAAAAACCAAATTGGAAAATTTACGTGATCACAAAAATGTTGCTATAAATTTTTGAATTTCCTGTTGAAAATAATCGCAAAAATTCGCAAAAAAAGACCCAAATTTAGCGTTACTTTAAGCACTTTTTTTTGTATTTTTGCGGTACTTTGAACACACCATCAGAGAATTAAATTTTTAAGTGTGCCCTTTATTAAAAATCTGAGGAATGTCCGATATGAAGGCCCAAAATTAATTATATTTTGTTCTTTTCTGAGCCCAGATCAATCTGCTTCAACTCGTCATGATCTCCAGCTGCTCCTGAATAGCCAAGTACAATCAGTCCATATGGCTTTACCCCGTTCGAAAAAAGAACATTGTCCCACGTCGTCTACGATTTACTTCACATTTTGATGCACTTATAATGAAGGTAAAGATTTTAGAGATCAAATTCTGACTTAATTGTGATGATGACAATAAATTCTCTAATAATTGGTCCCAATTGATATAAATGCCTTCAAACATGTCATCGGTTAAGGACCATACAAAATTTGTTTGGTTCTTAACAATTTTGTTTGGTCCTTAACCTTTTCATGAATATCTCGGTCAAAAATGGAGATATCAAAAAGTTTTCAACTAATAAAATGTGCAGAATAAAATAAGAAATATTTCATCAGTTGACCTTATTCCATAATATGTGCTCCCAATTGATATAAATGCCTTCAAACATGTCATCGGTTAAGGACCATACAAAATTTGTTTGGTTCTTAACAATTTTGTTTGGTCCTTAACCTTTTCATGAATATCTCGGTCAAAAATGGAGATATCAAAAAGTTTTCAACTGATAAAATGTGCAGAATAATATAAGAAATATTTCATCAGTTGACCTTATTCCATAATAATTGCTCCCAATTGATATAAATGCCTTCAAACATGTCATCTGTTAAGGACCATACGAAATTTGTTTGGTCAAATTCTGACTTAATTGTGATGATGACAATAAATTCTCTTGCATTTCAAGATAACGATAAAAGTTTCTCTTTTTCTTCTCGCAACACTTTCACCCTCTAATTCTCCATTATTAATAACCTCTCTCAACTTTTACGTCACTTCGTAGTTAGTGTTTCGCCCCGATTACATTTCTCTTTCTCTAACACTCTCTCATCTTTCCATACTATTTTCCGTGCGTTGTTTGTGCTTGGCGCACGCTTCTTTCTATGATCAAAATGTGACTGGAGGGGTATATAAAGAGTGAGAAAAAACGGAGAAAGCATCATCAATTTCTTTTGATTTGTCTAATAAAAATGACCAAGTACCGTCTACACTACTTCAATGCTCGCGGGTATGCCGAGGTTACCAGAGATGTACGTTTACCGAAATTCGAAAAAATTCCTATTTTGAGTTTTCAGATGTTCCACATGGCTGGAGTCGAATTTGAAGATGTCCGTTACGAGCTTGAAGACTGGATCAAGGAAGGGTCCACTACCAAGGACACAATGCCATTTGGACAAATGCCAGTCTTGGAAGTCGACGGAGAGAAGATTCCACAATCCGCCGCCATTGCTCGTTTTATCGCCAATGAGCTTGGTTTCGCTGGGAAAAACGCTGTAGAGAAGGCGTGGGCTGATGCTTTTGCCGATCTTTACAAGGACTTTTTGACCGAGATGAAGCCATGGGGAATGATTGTTTTTGGATATCCAGGAGCAGGGGGGGATCGTGATGAGTTGAAGAAGACTGTTTTGGATCCAGCAAGAGAGAAGTATTTCAAACTGTTGACTAAAACTTTGGCGAAGAGCAAGTCTGGTGAGTAGTTCTTTTGGAAATTATTTGACAATTTTCAGATTCTCCATGAAATTCTTCGCATTTCCTATTCTCGGCGTTTTTGTGATATCTCTCCTTCTAGCTGGGATAAGTCCAATCAAAGTTAATTTCTCTAGAAGGGGGGACGCAGAGAAGCTAGAGCGTCTAAATGTCTTCTCTCTCTCTCTCTCTCTCTCTCTCTCTCTCTCTCTCTCTCTCTCTCTCTCTCTCTCACTACGTGGTTTCGAGATGCGCGCTTCTAAAAGCTATATATCACCTAGAAAGTGAGATATCAAAATATGGTTGACTAATAAAATTTTTACAATGTTATGACAATTATTTTACTAGTTAACTATTTTTTGACATATCGAGTTCTAGCTGAGATATATTAGTTTAAAAAAGTTTGTTTCCTTAACAAAATGGTTTTTTACAGGATTCCTTCTTGACAGTGGAATCTGCTACACCGACCTTATGTTCTTTGAGACCACCACTTCTTTGATCGGATTCGAGTCTGGATTCCTTGGAACTGACTTCCCAGAGGTCACCGCCTACTTCAAGAGAATCGGAGAGCACCCGAAGTTCAAGCCATATTTGGACTCTCGTCCAGTTCAACCAAAGTAATTTTGTGGCCTTAAAAAGATTTTTCATTCATGTGACTAACCAAACTTAAATAAATAAACATTCCATTTCACGAGGGTATTCTAAAACAAGTGGAATTTACACTAGAACTATTACAGACTACAGGATTAGAGATCAATATCCCGGCTACTGTTGCATTCATAAAGCAGGCTATTGCACCTGCGCATAAGGCTCGGAGCATCACTTTTGAAGCCACAATTTTCTTCCCCGGGGCCAATCCACCAATAACTTCCATTTGGATTCCCATGGATCCAAAATTTGAGAATCCACATAGAGCATAAGTGGCCACTAAAACTGATTTTGGATCTAGCTTATTATCCTTCTGAAGTTGTCCCAGCTTATCATAAGCTACAAATTCATTTACGGCAGTTTTCGAGCCCATCAGTTGAGCAACTCTGGAATTAAATTTTGAAAAAGTTAGGCAAGAGCTCCAAGAGCCAAGCTTACAAAAGAGTTTGATCCGAGTTCCTTGTTATCCCCATCATATAGGCTAATGGGAAGAATGCATAGCCAAAGAGCATTTGAAAACTCCAACCATCATAACCAATTAGGTCCCCGATGTAGAAGAAAACTTCGTCTAACAAAGCCAAAAGGGACATAACCACGACCAAAGTTGCTCCAATAGCAAAAACTGTGGGAACGAGAGCAACTCCTGCAGAGCACAATGTGTCGAAGAACCCTTTTTCATTTTCGTGATCTAGTTGGAAATCTTCTTCCTATAATTTGAAACTGTGGGTAACTGATTTGAGAAGCAAACTACTTTGATATGTGTTTCCTCTTCTTCTGGATACATAAGTTTGGAGCATGCCAAGGACATTGGTGCTGATAGAAGACTAGCGGTTAGAATAGATTCGGGGCATGCTCCCAGAGCAACATAGGCGGCGAACACAGTGCCTCCAGTGCAGGAAAAGCCACTAGTAAGGACGGCGAAGAGCTCGGAATCTGAAAATGAGAAAAACTTTGTTTTAGAAACGATTTTCAAGATCTCCATAAAGTTCTACGCATTTTTTCCTTTTGAAATATTTTGTTATCTCTTCTCTCAGCTGAAATACGCCCTTTCAAAGTTTAGTCGCCAGAGGAAGATAGCGCAGAGAAACGAGAGTGTCTGCTTGTCTGCGCTCTCTTTTCTCTAGCTCCAATTTTCGAAACTCGCGAGCCGAACAATTGGTAAAAAGACCAACCTGTCAACTTTTCCAAATACGGCCTTATCACCAACGGGGCTTCAGACTGCCCCAAAAACGTGCATGCCCATGAATACACAGATTCCACTGGTGTGGTCCCAATGAGCACTTTCATGAACCATGTGCTCTTTTTCAGAGCGACTTGAATAATTCCAAAATAGAATAATAAAGCTACCACCGCAGAGAAATAAATGAGAGTTTGAAGAGATGTAAAGATGAAGACGGGAGCCAAGTCACAAATATTCGGGGGTCCTGCGATAAAGCCAAAGACGAATTTAGCTCCGACTCGAGCATATTCCAATAGGCCAACTATCAATTTGGAAAGTTGCTCAAAAAACCAACGACCTGTCGACCCTTGGAGAATGATGATGGCCAAGCAGTAATGGAAGATTAGAGCGCTGGTGACAATGTTCCAGTTGATCTGAAACCTTATATTAGATGTTGTGAATAATGATAAGCTCACTTTTCGAGGTCTATGTGAAAACACAACCATAAAAATAAGATAAAACACATATCCTCCAAATCCAGTTAGCCTAGTTGGCTGTGATAAAGCTTCGATTACAGTATAGGCCAACAAAGCGCCGGCGATCGCTAGTTTTATAGATCTGAAAACTCAAAAATTGAAAAACGGGGATCTTCTTTTGGAAACTTGCATCGGCACAAATTTCCTCCGCTTTGCAAAATCATCCAAATAATCTGCCAATATATCATAAAAGCGTCTGAATTGTGGAGTGCTAACCAGCAAATTGATGATGAAGCATAGCCAGAAAAATGCAGTTACATAGATTAAGGGAGCTGCTTTTGTGTAGTTGTGAATGGCGGCAGCTACTGGAAAAAGATATCGTAGAAAGTTAGGTGTTGGAAATTAGGCCCGTATAGATAGTCCGGTCCTTTTAGGCAGCTTCAAAGAGAATGTTCAGTTTCCAATTTATTTATTCTTTTTTTTTTCTTTCATTACGACAACACTCAAAAATCTCCCATTTGTCGGATCCTAGGCCATCAATCTGTATTCGGACATGCTTTCAAACACCGTTTTCTACCGTTTAGAGTGATTTTTGAGTGAAGCCACAGTGGAAGAAAATATTCAATCAAAAAATACGTCGTAATTTAAAATTTTAAAAAACTGAGCTTTTCAAATTATTAATATTAAGTCCTGAAATCCCAATTGTTCGAAAATCTAGGCCATCCTAAACAAAAGTTATGCCATCCAAACTCACTTAAGAATCCATGATAAACCAGTAAAAATACTAAAATTGCCACTGGCCCGCAATACGGCTTCACTTTCTGAACTATCCTTTCCAAAAGACTCGCATTGTTCTCAAATGTTCCTCTGGTTACTGAAAATCCAAAAGTTTTCAGACTCGTGTTTCTTTTTAAACTCACTGATCAAACTTTGATCCCACACTCCATTTTCCTTTTTTTCTTTTTCATCCATTAGACACTAAGAAATAGAAAAGAAAAATAATGACAAAAAACTTTTAAGGTATGGGAAGACAGCATGCAGAAATGCATAAAAAAGCACAAAGAATTCCAACAGATAGTGTATTGTTTTATGAGTTTTTTTTCGCAGTTTTCAAAGGGTGTGAAGTGCAACACGTGGTGGGGTATGGTGATAAGAAAGCACTGTTATAAAAATGCCTGCCGTTTGATTACAGGGTTCAAAAACTTTAAGAGATCATACATTTTTATACAGACAAGACTATTGAGAAGCTCATTATCATATTAAGATCCAGGAATTCTGAAGCATGTATCACTTTTCTGAGAGGCCACACAAATGATAGGAGATGAGACTAGAATCCCTGCCACCGTTGCATTCATAAAACAAGCGATGGATCCTGCACAAAGAGCTCGGAGCACTAATTTTGAAATTGTTGCTCTTTTGGCCGGAGCGAATCCTCCCAAGAACTCTATAGACATTCCCATTGATGAAAAATTTGAGAAACCACAAAGAGCATAGGTGGCGATGAGCACTGATTTGGGCTGAAAATAAAAATTTTGGAGCCAGGAAAATAAATTTAGGAGGTTTAGGAACCTACATGTAGCTTATTTTCCTTCTGCAAAAGTCCAAGATTGTTATAGGCCACAAATTCGTTAACGGCTGTTTTGGTGCCCATCAGTTGAGCCACTCTGAAAAGCAAAAAGATTTTTGAATTTTTCATAAAATTCTGATCCTTTTTCTTTTTAAAAGTTTTTCAATAGCTCTTCTCCTAGCTGAGATAAACCCTCTCGAAGTTTACCTCTCTAGAAAAAGAGAGCGCAGAGAAGCGAGAGTGTCTGGCTGCCTGCGCTCTCTTCTCTCTCTCTCTCTCTCTCTCGCAGCTGCCCGTAGCTCGGCTAGTAGAAGAGCTATCAAAATGCACCAAAAGGATAAAATGTGTAGAATTTTAAGAGGATTCAGAAAATAACACTTACAATAATGTCTGATTAACATCATCCGTGACTCCCATCATGTAAGCTAATGGGAAGAAGGCATAACCAAAAAGCATTTGAAATGTCCATCCTTCGTATCCAATCAGATCTCCAATATAATTCATAACAGTATCCAAAAGAGCCAAAAGGGACATAATAACCACTAGAGTTGCTCCAATTGCAAAAACTGTGGGGATCATGGCAACTCCGGCAGAGCAAAGAGTGTCAAAGAACCCTTTCTTATGGTCATGAGCCAGTTCAAAGTCTTCTTCCTGGAATCATTTATTTTCACGAAAAAACTCTGAAAATCTACCTTAATCTTCGACTCCTCTGTCTCTGGAAACATGATTTTTGAGCATGCCAAACTCATGGGAGCTGATAAAAGACTCGCGGTCAGCAGGTAAATCGGACATGCTCCCAGAGCAACATACGCCGCAAAAACAGTCCCAGCTACACATGCGAATCCACTGGTAACCACCGCGAAAATCTCCGAGTCAGTTAACTTTTCAAAGTATGGAGCAATCATTAAAGGAGCTTCAGTCATCCCGAGGAAAGTGCACGCCCATGCATTCACAGATTCGACTGGAGTGGTCCCAATGAGCACTTTCATGAACCATGTGCTCTTTTTCAGGACAACTTGAATCACTCCAAAATAGAACATTAGAGCTACCACCGCAGAGAAATAAATAAGAGTCTGAAGGGAAGTGAAAATGAAAACAGGTGCCAGGTCACAAATATTCGGAGGCCCTGCGATAAAGCCAAAAACAAATTTGGCTCCAACTTGAGCGAACTCAAGGAATCCCACTATAAGTTGAGCGACTTGTTGGAAAAACCATTGCCCGGTGGACCATTTGAGAATGACTAGAGCAATGCAATAGTGCATAATAAGAGCGTTGGAGACCACGGACCAATTGATCTGTAATAAGAGGGATAGTGATCCTTATTCAAAAACATTTATAGTTCGGATGGTATTCATTGTTTCTAGAATCTCAGTAGAAAATTCATCTGAAAAAAAAACGAAAAAAAAAACAGATTTTGGAGAATTTTTATTTTTGGTTTTTTTTAGATTTCTACGAAAATTCTAGTCACATTCTGTACCGCTCGATAGAAAACTACAACTTTTCTACAAATCCCTATTGACAATTCACGGATTATTGGGAAAATCCTCACTGCTGATCGGAGTTCTAGTCCCAGGTCACAACAAGAAATACAACTTTTGCAACAAAAAAAAACACTCACCTTCATCCGATTATGAGAAAAAACAAACATGAACAAAATATAAAAAATATATGCAAAAAATCCTTCCAATCTTGAAATATCATGGAGAGAATCCACTATGGTAAAAGCCAATAGAGCCAGGATAAATGCAATTTTTAAACCTCTAAAAAATTTTCTTCGAGCTGTATTGTCTTGAAAAAGTAGAAAACTTACAACGGCACAAATCGTTTTTCCTTTGCCAACTCATCCAATTTTTCAGCCAATTTGCCATAAAATGCTTGAAATTGCTCCCGGGTAACCAAAAAGTTTATGATAAAACATCCCCATAGAAATGCTGTAATGTAGATCAAAGGAGCAGCTTTTTGGTAGTTGTGGATTCCGGCGGCAACTCAAAAATTTTTGATTTTTGTTTTGAATTTATTTAGAAGGACTCACTTAAAAAACCATGGTAGGCCAATAAAAAGATAACTAGGGATCCAATTCCAAAATAAGGTTTGATGGAGTTTATAAACTTTTCAATAAAGTTATAGTTGTTTTCCAGGGATTTAGAGGTCACTGAAAATCCCAAATTGATGGCCTAACTTTTTCCATCCCAAGAAAAACTCACACGAATAACTCCTTCTCAGCACACTCTCCCCGCCAACACTCTCCATTTCAACATCGCCAACTTTCATGACCAGTAACTGAAAATAAAAAAACTTTCAGAAGAAAAAAAATATGTTGCATTTTGATAAAAACGGTTTTTTATAGTTTGCAATTCGAATTGGAATGAACTCGTGAATTTGGAAATACTGAATTGAAAAGAGAAGGAGAGAGATAGAAAAAAGTGTCTGTTGGGTAGAAACTGAGTTCCGGCTGGAAAAAATGGAAGTTTTTTTGATCGAGACTAGAATAAATGATCTGGAGATCGAAATAAAGTTATGTATGCCGGTCTGTTTTTCAAATATGGACTATTTCAAAACCGAAATTTTGAAATTCTTATAAAATTATTTTTTCTAATTTTTACCTGAAAAGAAATTTTAGGTGTTTTTATGCTGAATCAAATATGTATGCTATTATCAGTTTGTCCGAAATTATGATTTTAAGACAAGCGATGCCGTTCTGATAGAGGTTTTGAATGGTAGCATATGAAATGGAAATTCAAAAAGTACTTGAGTTCAGATCACAATCATTTGGGTGCCACTATATTACAGGTCATGGGAAGTCGGAAGTTCAAATTTTGGTCTGTCACTGGAGAATGGTTTCAGTTTTGTACAAAGGAAAAAAGAGACTTTGAAGGAATATGAAAAACGAAAACTTTATTATTCGTGTTGTTATTCTGTGAGGAAAACTGTTAAAACTTGTTAATGATTCATCCCCTAATAAAATTGTTTTTTTTTGCCAAGCGCTATTTTTAACGTTATCGTATTCACATTGTCTAGATTTAATATAGTTCATAATGGTTCTTTTGAAAAAAATCTTCTGATTCTGATTCTGCAAAACCTATTTTTCCAATTGACAGTCATTACTCACATTCATCATTCCGGTTCAAAAGTACAATTACTTCATTTCAAAATTCCAATTTCAAAATACCGCTTTTTGACATTTCAACTAGTTAGTAAGCCATAAAATATGTAAAAAATTCGTGATAATTATTTCAGGAGCCTTCCTAATTCTTCTAATCAGTGATGAATCGGAAGTATGACAAATCAATTTGAACAAAAAAAAACAGAGTGTATTGTCACACGGAAGTGATTAGATACCTAGATAAAAATGGAAAGAGAAACAACACCCCACTTGATATCAATCATTTTATTTGTTTTAGAAAAAAACGAGGAATTTATTTTGCACTGAAGAAAGAAACATGTTTAGCTTGAACGAAAGATATTGAACTTGAAAAAAAAAAGTTGAAATCAATATAAATGTTTGTTATTATTTCCATATAATCGACACGATTGACACAGGTTTATGTGATTTCCTTTGTTGACCTGCGTCTCTCTTCTGATTCTTCTTCTTCTTTTTTATGTTGCCGCATTCTGAATTATAAAAAGGTGTTTGTTATATTATAATAGTTCGGAAAAAATGTGTCGGAGTGCAAGTTTCAGTGTTTCAGATAGTGCAAACCAACGTATTTTGGAATCGACTGCCAGAATATGGGACCATAAAATAGATGGAAATAAATGGAAATTGAAAACAGAGGTAGATTTCTGAAAAAAGCTTCCAAGAGGCGTTTACCTTCTTATTGTGTGTATTTATTAAGGTGACCGGAAAGTTTTTGTGAACTTTTGGTTTTCATTATATTTTTTCGTCTTTCCAAGATTGTTCTGGATGGTTTTAATGCTGCTATAGGTAGTTACTGTTGCTTGTGACATTTCACCAAAAGATTGGAATCGATCCTTTTTCTGTAGCTATCCCTAGGGCAAAACAGTAATTTTTGTACTTTCATCGATATCTCAAAATTTTTAAACTGAGCAATTTTATGTCTGTTGTGGGTTTTGTAAGGGACAATGTCCTACACAGAACCCACTACAAGTCGAGTAACATCGAATAATAAGAATTAATGAAAATGTCAGAGCCATTTCGAGAGCCTTCGGAACACGAGCCTAGTGTTCAAAGGAGAGGGGCGAGTGAAGGGTCTGGGTTTCACTAACAGATGTTTTGACTATTCATATACCCTTTTCTGTCACCTATTTGTCAATGCACCTTGCCATTCTGAAATGGGAGGAAAATCAAAAGTTCACAAAAACTTTCCGATTACCCTAATATAATCAATATGGTTCCCATCAAGCTTGTGACAGTTTTCTAGAATCACATTGAAGCACAAAAATTTGAGTAACTTGCACGTAAGCTCCTAATTTGAGATTAGGAACCCAGCTTTTTCTCACAGCACGGGAACAAAAACAAGTTCTGAAACCATTTTTAGAGCAATTTTCAAGCAAAATCACTACAAAAATAGTGATCAGCGTAGAATTTTAAAGCAGATACGATGTTTTATTTAGGTGTCTTTAGTCCTCCTTTAAGGTAAACTTCGACAGCTATCGTATTCTGGACACTTCAAAAACATTTCATTCCACAAACTTCATTCTTCTCGATTTCAATTTCCATGAGTCTGGCACCGCCATCATCCAACCACCGCATACACTTCTTTACATATCAGATCGCAAGCGAAGGGGGAGAATAATAAGCGCAAAGATGATGATGATGAGAAGCAGTGCGAGGAAACGAAGAAGAAGGCATAAGTTGTCAGTTGGCTCCAACTCAAAGATTATGACAGCTCTCTTTGTGATTTTTGAGAGAGGAAGAGCCAAGGGAAGATGGACCCAATAGATATTGCACAAGCGCCGAGGAAAACCTCATCAATCTTTTATTATACTAACTTTGTCGTTTCGCACTTTGTTTCTAGGTGATGAGTGACAATTTGATTAATGTTTGGTTTGGTTGGAACTTGTTGCTTTTTTGCTGAAATTTGAATTTTTTGTATCAAAGTTTAGGTCCGGGACTTAAATTTTGCTCCGGTACTTGAATTTGGCTCCGAGGCTTAAATTTGGCTCCGGGACCTAAGGTTGGCTCTGGGACTTAAATTTGGCTCCGGGACTTAAATTTGACTTCGGGACCTAAGTTTGGCTCATGGACCTAAATTTGGCTCCGGGACCTAAGTTTGGCGCCGGGGCCTATGTTTGACTTTGGACCTAAATTTCGCTCTGGGAATTGAATTTTGTTCCGGGACCTAAGTTTGGCCCCTGGACCTAAGTTTAGATCCGAGACATTTTTTCCGTTTTTTTTTCATTTTGACCTAGGTTAGCGCCTCATCTTTCTTGGGACCTCTCTTTTTCTACTATTTCAAACATATACCGAACCTTCTCATTGTAATTCAATCAAAATTAGACTCAAATTATATATTTGTACCCAAAACCATGTTCCAATGCTCTCCTCTATATATCCGTTCAAGTGCCTGTCTTCTCTCGGGCGGTCAAGTGCCAATAAGTCTTTGATCTTATGTTACGGGGAGGCGGTTATTCTTTTTTTTGAATGATTGAGACAAGTACCTACCCCGAACAGAAAGAGAGATGTGATGGACAATGTTATTTGTCAATGACGTAACTCTTACATACATACTTCTCGGTTTTTGAAGGTTTTAAATAGTCTATCAAAAAAACTGTTATAGGGTTGATTAGGAGAAACCGAAAGGACGTTATCCTAAAAATTTATGAAAATATTATATTTGAATATAAAAAATTTTTTTGTTTTATATTTTATATATTTTTTTCTATTTTGTTTGAAATTTGGACCAAAAGTCAGAGTTTGACTTAAAAGTCAGATTTTGGTCTGAGGTTTAGATCTATGGCAATTTTTGGTCTGTAGGCCACATTTTTTCCGGCTTTGACGAAAATTGAGGTTTTGGTCCAAAATCAAGATTTCGGTTTGGAAAGCAAATTTTTGTCTGAAGGTTAATGTTGAATTTTGATCCGAAAGTTAATGTCGAATTTCTATCTAAAAGTCAAAATGTCTGACAAATTCTCTGTCTGAAAAAATTTTCAATCTGTAAGTTTGAAAGCGATGGAGGCCAGGGAGCCTAAACGCCTGAAGCCTGATAGAGTGGAAGTCTGAAAGCCTGAAAGCCTGTAAGCCCGA
This sequence comes from Caenorhabditis doughertyi, assembly GCA_963572265.1. Lineage (NCBI taxonomy): Eukaryota > Metazoa > Nematoda > Chromadorea > Rhabditida > Rhabditidae > Caenorhabditis > Caenorhabditis doughertyi. The sequence continues at coordinate 1,113,602 of OY751557.1, forward strand.
ATGTCTGAAAACCTGAAAGCCGGAAGCCTGAAAGCCATTAAGGCCTAAAGATTTTGAATTAAATTGACTGAAAGTCTGAAAATCGGTTAGAACGGCCTTATTCGTCTCAAACTTCCCATTATTGACATTCTAGAATTTTGCTTAATAACGTGTTTTTCCATGACTTTCTGAAATTCTTTTTCTTCAGATGACAACTTCTGATGATGTTTTCAAAAGTTTCCTAAATAGTCTCAAATTACCTTTTCTATTACTAAAATTGTACTTCTTACAAAGTACAAATGACTGTCAATAACCTTCCTAAATTTCTTCGGGAATTTCTTTCCGCTTAATTGCATCCTGCCCGAAACATTCAGTTTTCTCTTCTCTGGGGTGGCAGATAACAATCTGTTCTTCGTCTTATTTCCCGCTGAGGTCTTCTGTCGAACACCTCCACTTTCCACACTTTTTTGTCTTCTGTCACTATTTTTGATTTATTAGTTTTGGTCGATGTTTTATGTTTTTCTAGTGACTCTCAAGTGTTTTTTGGCGGGATTTTTTTGGATGAGTGGATGGGCCTGGAAAAGAAAAATTGAAAAAAATATTGTTATTTTGGATTTTCATGTAGTAAATAGCAAGGAAATCATTCAAAGTTGAGTAAAAATCCGTACTACCCAGCTCCCAACTACCTGCTCTTGGCCCTATGTGACCTGGTGGGAATTCAAAAAGTTTCGCGCATCTTCTGTACATAGGGACATGCCTTTCTATTAGAGGGGCTCCTGTATAGTTCATTTTCTTCCATTTTCATTTTTGGACCCCTAACCCAGAACGCCTTCTTCCTAGTAGTTCCAAAAGTGCTTGATTGCGATGCACCATATCCCTTCTTTCATCCCCCAAATAGTGCCATCTTCTTCTTCCTCCTCGTTAGTCGAAATTGTGTTAAGCATCGCTAATAATGGAAGCAGAATGGAACACATGCGCATTACAAGTGCATTTGTGAGGAGGGGAGGACGGAACAAAACACTTGACGACAACTCTATTTCTCTCTTTTCCCATCCCCTGGCTGATTGCGCTACACTTCTATAACCTCTACGCCTTATCGACATGCAGGTATCGCCTGCTTCCGTAGCGCAGTAGGCAGCGCGTCAGTCTCATAATCTGAAGGTCGTGAGTTCGAGCCTCACCGGGAGCAATTGTTTTTTGGTTATGGTTTGCTTATTGCAGCAGAAAATGCGTGGTTTGTTGTTTTCGAATTTACAAATATTTTGAGTTATTTTCCTTTGTTAATGGATCAGAACTTCATAACTGTTCCGGATCAAAACTCTATTAACAGTTTCTGAACCCTGGCCCGAATTTTTTTATCTCAAAAAAACGCGAAAAATTCTGCATCGAATTGTATATTTTCTGTCTAGGTTTTCGGAGAAACTGAACTTTAAAAAACATTTATTTTTGAAAAAAAAAATTGGAAAAAAAACTATCAATGAGGGGATTCTGAATTGGGATCTTTCTGACCCCGGGCCATTTTCAACACCTAGTTCAATGGTACTCTTCGAATGTTAAGCTCACAAATCCAAAGGTACTCTTCAAATGTTAAGCTCATTTTCGAAGCATTTTTCAAAACCTGATTATTCAAACTCCATTTTTCTGTAGAAATAAAGGCTATTGAACCTTTGATACTTCCACCAGCTTACACTCCAGCAAATTTTGATATATTAGGTTGGCCGGAAAGAAATGCGAGCTAAACGTTTTTTTGAATTTGTATATCTCAGCTGGAATCAAAGATACGAAAAAGTGGTCAACTGATGAAATGTGCAAAATTTTATGATAAACATTTGGTTGTTGATCACTTTTTGATATCGCTCACTATAGCTGAGATAATCGGATTCGAGTAAAAGTTTAGCGTGCACTTCTTCCCGGCCAACCTGATAGCCAACTCTAATTCCAAACGCAGAGGTACGGATCAAATTTTTGGCTTCATTTCCGACTATTATTCCAATAATCGGACCAGATTATTTAAACTTTGCTACCCCTTTCTCTTTTATCCTGAGATCTTCTGAATCTCGACTTCTCGGTCAATTAGCTCCACGCTTGAACCGTGAGAACTCTCTTGTTCAGTGTGAATAGTCACACAATAATCTGTCCATCTGTATCTCCTCTTCCTCTCTTCAAAACACTTGACAATTGGGTTTTTGATTGTTATGAAGTTTCCACTTCACCCCCACCCTATCCAACAATTCCATCCTCCCATCTGTTCCCTCCTGTACATATTTCGCGCACCCCCCCCCTTTTCCAATCATTTCTGTCATCTGGCAATAACCTCCTCTCTCCGGAAGACAACAACTGACTTGTTTTTCTATTGGCTCCTCTTCTCTTCTTTCCAAATGATACATCAATTTATCTGCTCATTACTCTTCTTGCCACCAATCAACTTGTCATGTTTTTCAATGCTGACCACACATCTTTATGTATACACTTATCAAATGTAATTTCAACTAGGAGTGGTGGTAGAAAAACGTAAAATTGGAAAAAAAAGGAAAAAGATGCTTTTCTCTCGACCCATTTCCGGTTTTCATTAGCGTTTTTATAGCACCTCTCGTTTTGCTCTCTCCTCTTTTTTTCTGCTAGCTTTTCTCTTTTTTTTTCTTCAATTTTCTGGAATTTGAATAAGAACTAGAGAAGTGTTGAAAAATTTGAATTTTAAATCGGGATCATTTCTTGAAGTTGGAAATTTGGATTTCTGAATTTAAATTTTGAGCCCTGAGCTCTGGACTCTGTGTCTTATTTTTTTTAGAATTTCTCTTTTTTTTTCTGAAAGTTTCCCCATCACAATTCACTGGAATTCCAAAATTTTTAATTTTTAATTTGCTCCCACACCGGTTTCCAGCAAGGGTAGGAAAAAAAAAAGCGCGCCCTAATGCTAAAATAGTTTAATATTCAGTTTTTCACTGTTTCCCTAAAAATTTTGGTTGAAAAAACTCGGCCAAAACAGATGTACGTGGCGAAATTATCAGTTTAGCAGTAGGGCGCGCTTCCCTACTACCATTGGGAACAGGTTCGGGCTCCCAGTACCGTTCAGTCAAAATTTGGTATCAGCGGTTTGATTTCTAACTCTAAACCAAAAGACAAAAACACAAAACCCCTTCTTCCTAATTGATCAAAACCCCATTTTTTACCAAATTCCCCATTTCCTTTCAAATATCAAACTGTTACATCCTTTCTGCTGACTATCCTCTCCAAAATTGTTGCGGTTTCTCTCTTAAGTTGATATGCGTGTATGTGCCTGCCGTCGTTGTGGCTGTCAATTCCTCCACCCGACTTTTTGGCGATAATCGTTGTGACAGCAGCATCAGTGGTCATCCCCTCTATTCTAACAATTTCTTCGTTCCACTTTCTATTCGAGACAACTTTTGTTTGAAAAAATTTTGAGTTTTGAGGAAATGGGGATTATAGTGGGCGGTATCTGAGTTTGTGTTTATGGTGGCCTAACAGAAAAGTTAGGCCATTCATTTCTTTAGTGTCACGGCGGTGAAGTCCCTGTGCCCTAGTTAAGAAAAGCTAGGCCATTTCATTAGTTTTGAGCTAGGGTGGGTGACCTGAAAGCTTGTCCTTGTGAGGTGGCCTAGGTTTTGTTGTTGACCTAGATTTCGAATTCTTGATAGTTAGGCCATCATCTCAAAAGTTAGGCCACCATCTCAGAAGTTAGGCCACCCCCCCCCCCCCCTTATCTAGTCGTCGAGCATACTGGGTCAGGGTGTGAAAATTCGGCCTAGGATTCCAAAAGTTCATGACCTATACTTCCAGAACTCAGCAGCTAGATCATCTGTACTTCCTGGCCTAGAAACCCGATTTGGAAACTAGTCCCTGGAACCTTAACCCACCTGTTTCATGCTCATCCTTCCATCTTTTCCGCTTCAAACTTCCATTCAATTTGAATATTTGCGAAAACAATAATAAGCGAGAACAAGGCCTCTCTCGGTACATATCCCCTCTGCCCGTGCTCGTTAGATGCTCGTCCACTACCTTCTTCTCCCTATTTGCTCACTTCTTATTAATATCTTGTTCTAAGGAAAACGGGAGGCGAGGAAGGCCACCAATGTTTACCTTGTTTTTAGTATTCAATTGGAAGAAAGAAAGAAAAGAGAAGAGAAGGACTCATTCGCACTGAATTGATTCATCCCTCATTTTTATCTTGTTTTTAGGAGTTTCATGAGTGGAGAAGCAATGAAACAAAGAACTTCAAAAAGAGGTTTTTTAGAGTTTTTGTCCTTTTTTTTTAGAATTTTTTTTTTGTGCAAGTTGACCTCTTTGGGTTTTCGGGCCTTTTCGGACCAACTCAAATTTTCCAATATTTTTGGGGTATTTCGAGCCAATTTTTAGGAATTCTGTTTCCGTTTTTCGCCAACTATATCTGAATTTCGAGCTAAAAAAAACTAGGCTTTTCTGATCCAATTTGACCAATTTCATACCGTTTTTTGCCAATTTTTGGGATAAGTTAGGCCAGGCTTAAAATCTTCTGAATAATGATTTTTGGGAATCTAAGTCAGTTCTGGCTCGATTTTCCAATATTTTTCGTTTCTCGCCATTTGGTCCCAATTGGTCTGTTTTGATACGGCTTGAAATTTTTAAGGCTTTTTCGTCCCATTTTTTCGAACTCTCTTTTTTCTGCTATTTTTTCGATATTTCTTCACAATTTTAACGCCTTTTTTTACTTTCAATACCTCTTGAATTTTTCCAAATCTGACTTTTCAAAATATTGTTTCTGTCATTTGGACCGATTTTTTAAAAAGTCTTTTTGGTCATATTTTTCGAACTCGCTTTCTTTGCTATTTTTCGATATTTCTACACAATTTCAACATCCTTTTTACTACTTTCCATACCTCTTGAACTCCCCCAAATCTTTCCCAAAATCTTACATCCTCCTCTTCTCCCTAAAATTTTCCCGCACAAATTTCATAATCTTTTCCTCCACCCATTCCCTCCTTCTGATTCCTTTTATATCTAAGCTTATGATTGAATTTACTCTCTCCGTTCTCCTTCTCCCTCTGCTCTCGACGCCTTCTGAATTCACACTTGTTCCGTTAACTAGCTCAAGAAGTCTCTTCTTTGGAGCAGTAGTAGTCCGACTACTACTACAAATTACTCATTCAGTTGAAAGAAGGAGGAGAGGAATTTTTAATTTTCATAGTTGGATGAGCATTTGAATGCTTTTTATAGTACGTTTTTTTGGCTTTTTGGAGGCATTTGGTCTAAAAATATGCAAAGACATTCGCCCCATTTCGAATAAAAGATAACGTCTTCGAGTCACGAAATGATGCTCATTTTGTTCGTCGGGGCTCTTTTTTTTGGTTTTTTTGCACATTTTTTTGGCTCAGAATGAACCAAAAAGGTTCTGGAAATTCACGTTTTCCAGATGAAATTCCAACATTATTCCTTTCAAATCCCCCCTCAACTCTCAAAATAGATAGAAACTAATCTATTCCTGAGCTCTTTCACTGCTCACACTTTTTAATATATTTCCTCCTCGTCTTTGGACATCTTCTTCTTCATCTATATCTCACGCAATTTCGCACTTTCTATAAGCTTCTTTAGACACTACTAAACACTCCTCCTTCTTCGTCTTTTCACAATTTGTTAATCAAATGGCTCTTCACACTTTAGACGTTCCCCCCTTATGTCCTTATGCTCACTTATTTCCAATTTATTCCGAGCTTTTCTGGATTTTAATTCTAGGGAGAGCGTGGGGGTAAATAATAAGAAGTTTAGGTTAGGCTGTTTTCATAGAGTTTTATGAATATTTATCCTTTGGATGGATGAACTTTTCTAGTTTTCCAGGTCATACGAGCTTTCATTAGATGTTTCCAGAAAGAAATGTGCTCCCATTTTCAAATTTTCATAGTTTTTCCGACTTATTTTTTGCTGCAATTTTTCTCATGGTCAAGTATCCAGTGGCCTAAAATCCGACAATGTGATGATCTTTACATTCTAGGCCATGAAAGTCTAATTGAATTTTTTCAAACGGTTCTTTAAAACTCAATATCAAATAATGAGAAAAACATAGAAAATTGAGGTAAGGTTGGGTAGTTTTTGTTACAAAAATTTTTCCAAAATGTCAATTTTCTACCCAGGTCTATTGTTGTTTTTCTCCATTCTAATTCTCCGCTGGCCTAGGATCCGAAAAGTTGAAGTTTTGTGTTCTCTAATCCACTGTGGTCTAGGTAATCAAACTGCAATACTCTCTGATTTTAAACTTTTTTGTTTTTCTTATCATTCTGATCCCTTTTTATATATTCAGGCTCTTATTTAGTTCAGGCTCTATTTGTAGATCCAAAACATTTCCTCGGTCAAAAATATCTTATCTAATCGATCTGAAAAACCTTGAGGCTTTCTTCCTCAAACCAACCATGAGGATCGTTTCTAAACCAAATGAGCTTTTCTTAGACCATCGAAACTTTTTTCAGTACACTAAAATCCCCTTCAGGTCAACAAAATCATTTCTAGACCATTTGAATTTCTTATTTTCAATTTTTTTGGTTTCCAAACTTTTTTCTCTAAATCTAAACCATTTCACACTCACAATTTCTAATCGGTTCTTTTTTCAGATCTCTTCCCAACAATTTTCAATTTCTTCTGGAATTTTCGACTTCCCCGACTTCCTTTTAACCTCAACTCTTCTTCCTCACAACAACAACATGGTCCATTAGTCAAAGCGTGAACATCCGGAGCCTTCCCCTCCTTTGCAATACAATCCCGAATCACTTTGACCATGCCGCCTTCTCTTCCTAATGGAAGGAAAAGAAAGAAAATAGCTAATTTCGGGAAAAAGGGTTACATAATATTAGTATATGTGCTTCTGGGAAGATAGACAGTAGATCAAATGTATTCTTTTGATGTCTAAGGGAAAGGTGTAAGGATGAGTCAATGTTAGGTGAGAATTGCGTCTTGTCGGGGGAGTCTTTTGATGGTCGGCATGTGGGGAAGGATAGTGTCAGATATCTGGATGGAGGTGAGAACTGGAAGTGAGAGTGCAGAGAGCCTAGAGTGTCTAACCGTCTGGCGCTCTCTCGTTAAATCTGAAATTTTGATGTGCGCGCTTCTAATAGGTATATCTCAGTTAGTATAGGAGATATCAAAAAGTGATCAACTGATAAAACATTCATCATACAATGATCTACATTTTATCAGTTGATTATTTTTTAGTATTTTTTGTTCCAGCTGAGATATAGAGGTTAGAAAAATCTTGAACTTTAGCGCCTTATAATTTTGAACCTATCCATAGCCTTGGGTTGAAGGTTCTCCAAGTCTACCTGCCAAAAAGAAAAAAGGTCAGAAACCCCAAATTACATATCTCCACGCCTTCACACCATTTTCCTTCTCCTTGTCTCTCCATGCCCTTTGACCAGATGCTCAGCAGGAGAGGACTCCTTTCTAATTATCTTCACCCTCCTACCTGTTGGCTATGAAAGGTTCATCTTTCCTTCATTCTTCTTCTTCTTTTGTCCTCGTTTTCTTTCTAGTTATAACTGCCCTTTTTTCTCATTTTTCACAAAAAAAGTTTTTTGACACTCAATTATAGTGAGCTTTTGACCACTAATTTGAAATTCATTGACATCACGACATGACGTGTAAGTTTCTTTTTGGGGGCATGAAGAAAAAGGGATAGTTGAGAGGAGATAGATGAAGTATGTAGTAAAGTTTTTTCGGTTTTCTAACTTTTTTTTTGAGAAATGCTGAGGTTTTTTTTGAAACTTAACTGAGCTATGAGCGATTAGCGGGTAACTTTAAAAAATTGACTTAACTACAAATTTATTACTTACTGCAAAACCTGTAATAGAGAGGCCGGCCGCACTATTTTCAATGCTCAGTACTAAAATAAATGACGGTTTCTGATACCCAAAATAATTCAATTTTTACTGAAAAAATTGCTAAAAATCGAGAAATTTAAGATTTTTTACCACTAAAATATAGCACAGTTTTAGCACAAACATAGTCCAAAACAGTTTGGTAGTGGTTCAAAAACGATCGAAATATGGGCAAAAACAGCCCCGTAAATGTTCTGACAATGGTCTACGAACGGCCCAAAAACAGTTCAAAACGATTTGGAACGCGGTCAGAGTGGGATCCAAAACTGTCCATAAAAAGCAAAAAAAAATTTGAAAAACGTTTTGAATTTCGAACTCGAAATAGTATGATTTTTACTGAAAAATCTCTAAAATGCAAGTTTCGTGAGTTGCGTTTCTGATAAACGGCCACTCTAATACAGGAGCCGTTCATTTAAAGGGGCCGCTCAATTACAGGTTTTTTGAACCCTAATCTTAACTACTAACTTAACTTCCCTAATCCCATCTCATTCCCGTTCCCGCACTTGTCAAAAACCGTGTTCTCACCATGTCAACACCCCTCTCTCCCATCCCATCACCTCATCCACTCCCAACCGGTAATCCGGTCACCCTACTAATCCTCCTCCCCCTTGTTCCAAGTGTCATCTCTACTGGAATCTCCTATCAAAACAAATATCTACATCTGTCGTTAGCCCCAATTATCTCCTCCTCCTTTTTTTCCCTACAAAATTCATTACATGAGACAGGTGGCTTGTGAATAGTTATGCAACTAACAACATGATTATTATGAATGGATTAGGGATGTAGAGTTGCGTCAGAGAAGAAGCGGATAATTATCTCAGCATGGGTGTTCCATGTAATAGGGTGTTTAGAAATGATTAAGACGGTTTTGGATAGTGCCTAGGGGGGACAAAAAATGGCCATAGAAGACAAAAAATGGTCATCTGTAGGGGTATGTCGAAGCATTTTCGGACCATTCGAATAACTTTTTGATAGTTTTTATGATAGCCATTTTTGATTGTACGGACTATCCGAAATCTCTTTTGGACAAACTTTTACATAATTTTGGACCACCAAAGTCTGTCGTTTTCTGAATATGTCGGGCCAATTCAGGCTATTATTAGATCTTTTTTTGGCCCGCTTCCAAAATGTTTTAGACTGGTTTTGAACGAAATTTTTCGGTCAGTTTTGGAACACTTAGGACCTTTTTAGATCATTTTTGAGTCAGATGCCAGTTTAGTTTAAGTATATTTTCGGACCGATTCCGTATTGTTCTGGACCTCTTGGGACCAGTTTTCTAGGCCATTTTCGGACTACTTTTGACTCATTTTTGGACTTTTTTGGACCATATTGGACCATTTTGAATATTTTTCTGTTCTTTTTTGAACCATACTCGGACTATTTCTTTCTGAATTTTACGGCCACTTTCAGGTAATTTTCGAATCACCTCTCGATCTTTTTGAAGCAGTCAATTTTCAATCTTTTTTCCATAATTGGCAACTAATTCTGATCTTTCCCCTGTCCGTTTCTTCGTTTTCAACTTTTTTGATCCATCTCACTATGCTCCAAAAGTAGCGCAACTTCCGTTTTTAGTTTCTCTCTTATCTTGAAAAAGGACCTTCCCTCTTTGTTTTTCTCATCCCCATCATCTGTCTGTAATTGGACCGTTTAAGTGACCACCCCTTCCCTCCCTCCTCAGGTCAAATGTCTTTCTCTCGATTAATTCCTTCACTATTCACAGTGTGACGTCCTCCATCTCCTTATTTTTTCTTCTTTGCAGTAAAAGAAGGTGCTTCTTCTCCTTTTCTAGAATTCGAAATTTGCCTTCTACCCCCCTTTTCTCTTCCCTCTCTCTTCTCCTCATTTTTGTTCACGCTTCAATGCTCTGACATCCTTTTTGCTCTTTTCCTCCCTCTCTCTATTCATCATAATTTCACCTAGCAGAGAGGGATGTGTGTGGAACCACCACCTATTCAATGTGGTTTTTGTTGTTGTTGAAGTTGCAAAAAGAAAAAATGTATACTTTTTTTGTGGAAAGAGAGCTCCCGAGATTTTTACTTTTTTTCTTGTGGGTAATTTCGTAGAATTGGAAATTTCAGGCTTTTGAATTATGAGAAATTTTTCCTTTTAAATTTTTTAGTTTTCTTTAAAAGTTCCGAAAAAACAACTTGTTTAAAGACATTCTTATCTCAAAATTCATATGGTTCCTGCCCGTTTTGAATGGTTTTTTAACAGTTTTCTCAGAGTTTTGGAGCATTTTGAGCTCGATCTTTGACTTGATTTGGCTCTATGACTTTTGAAAGCTCATTCAAATATTTGGAGCATTTCGAGCTTAAAGGAGGACTAAACTCACTTAAATTAAACATTGTTTCTGCTTTAAAATTCTACGCTGATCACGATTTTTATAGTGGTTTTGCTCAAAAATCGCTCTAAACGGCGAAAATTGTTGTGAAAAATCGTACAAAATACAGATACCCCTATAATAACCGTGGCCTCCTGGCCTAGGAATCCCACCGTGTAGTCCGAGAGAACAAGAAGGCCTAGGAATCACAGATGGAATCTCTAGGCCGCGTTGTCCTCTCGGACTACACGGTGGGATTCCTAGGCCAGGAGGCCACGGTCATTGTAGGGGTATCTGTATTTTGTACGATTTTTCAGAACAATTTTCGCCGTTTAAAGCGATTTTTGAGCAAAATCACTATAAAAATCGTGATCAGCGTAGAATTTTAAAGCAGAAACAATGTTTAATTTAAGTGAGTTTAGTCCTCCTTTAAATTTGGCCAAAAATTGATTCTTTGGTAGTTAAAGTGCTCTTCTAATAGAGAATTTCCAGGTTTTAACTAGGCCTTGTTGCGTCCCAATTCAGCTAAAAAAGTGATCAGAATGAAAAAAAAAGTTGTCCGAAATGAACCGAAACAGTTCGAAATGGGTCAAAAGTAGTCGGAAAATGGCTCTGAGCATTGGCCCCAAACGGTCCAGAACAATATGCAAAACAGTCCAAATATGGCCTAGGTCTAGGTGTCTTTTCTACAAAACGTTGGTCTGCTTCACCTTAAAATACCTTCTTCATACTTGCAAAATCATCCCAACTGTACTATGCAACTGTAAAACTGTATTTTTTCTTATTTCTTGCAAGTGGTCTATGATGCCGTTTTTACGAATTCTTGTTCCTCAATTTTCATACTTATTATTTTTCCAGACACCCCATTCCCTGAGAATTTTCCGGAACGGCTAACCACAAAAAATATCACAAAAAAAATACAAAACTTGTCTGGAAATTCCCTAGATCCACTCAGACATTCTTACTCAAACTTCCGTTTCTCCCCTCGCTTTCTTCAATTTGCTGCGACAAAGTACATAATTGTTGTTTCTCTCTGCAAAACGTACTTCAAACATCTTTTATGCAAATTAGTCAGTGTAGGCAAAGTTCCTCCCTTTCTTCACCTATTGTCTCTTTTTGTTCATTTCTGTGCAGACTCTATGTGAACATGGGGGGATGGCTAACAGCTGTTCTATGTGTTATGTAACATATAGAACAAAAAATATATGTATAATCTCGTTTAGATACTGTTTGGACTAAGGATTACATGTTTTTTTTCGTTGTAAGAATCCCTGAGCTTTCTGCATTTTGTCGTAAGATTTGATGCGCTAGTAGGTCGGCCGGAAAGCGCGCTAGACGTTTACGCAAATCTACATATCTCAGCTAGAGTGAATGATATCAAAAAATGATAAACTAACAAAATATTGACCATAAAATTCTGCACATTTTACAAGTTGACCACTTTTTTGTATCTTTGATTCCAACTGAGATATACAGATTCAAAAAAAGTTCAGAGCGCATTTCTGCATTTTGTCGTAAGATGTGTTGCACTTCTTTCAAAACCAAATTCATAATTAGATTATGGCCTAGATTTCAACATTCAAATTTCATAATTTTCCAAATAGGATTACTCTCCAAATTGACCTTCCCTCCCTCAAACAACGGAATCACCCCTAACGGAATTCCATCATCACCTTGACTATACATAGTCCCCCCTACAGTAGGTCCCTGGGACTGTTTGCCAACGGAAGTAGTGTAGGGGGGGGGGGGGGGGGGGGGGGGGGGGTTAGTACGTGTTTAATGACACCTTGGGAGATCTTAGGACACCCCCCGCAAACAAGAGGAGCCCTACTAGGATTCCAGAGGAAATGTTTACAAATTTGGAGAAGGGGGAGGGGCACTTAGGAATTGATACATTGACTTAGTTGTCCAGTTGCAAAAGTTGTTGCAAGACGGCGGACTAGTATAAACTAAACTTATTGCTTCCATATGTCTTACCAAGTTTTGGGTCTAAGGGTTTTGGGTTTGGCCTAGATGGTTAAAATAACTAACACCTCATTTCGATGCACCTGTCCTAGATGTTGTCTTGGGGCACCTGTATGAGAAAATAGGCATAGTTAGGTAAGATCATACGGAGGATACGCCTTGCAGAGAGGACTAAAATTTGTAAGGTTTGTAAGGTCTATGAGGTTTATAAGGTTTGTAAAATCTGTAAGGTTTTGTCCGGCTTGAAATGCCTAGGCTTGAAATAATTGTCGGGGCTAACGCCTAAGGACGCTAGTTTTAAAGTATAAGCAAACGAGGTAGCAAAAGTCCGGTTCTTTTTATAAGGACATGGTAAAGTTTGAGATAATTGAAAAGTCTAAAAAAAATGAAAAAAGACTACCTTGTTGAAGCTATCTTCAAGCCCAGTATGGTTTTTTTTTTCATTTTCGAAAAGTCGGAAAATTTGGAAAGAAAAACTATACCTACTTTTTTGAAGCCCACTTCGAAGGTCCGTTTGTCGATTTTATTTTGGTAAAAGTGAGCTCCAAAGTGCCAAACGGACCAAACTTACTTCAGAAATGGCCTCACCTCAAAACTCATTTTCAATAGTTTTTTCATAATCTTCCTGCCAATATTACGCTTTTTTTGAACCTTTTTTCTAAACCCAAGGGGTATCTTCTGCCCCAAAACCTACTGTACCCCGTAATCACCTATCTGAAAACACCTGCCTCTCTCCAACATCATTTTTACACCTGTTGCTCCCTTTTAACACCCCAACCCCTCCCCCCCCAATCTCACCTATTTGCCTTCTTCCTTCAAACCCGCCTCCCATTCATATATGTACATAACTTCAGTTCTTATTTCTCCTTCTCTGTGTTGAGGCAGGCAAGGAGTCAAAATATATCTCGCACAAGAATATAGAGCCCTCTTATGCAACCTGACACCTCTTGAATTCTTGTGGAGGTCTCTGCCTTCCGTGTTCCGTTTTCACCCTCAACACACTACTAGTTTACATATTACGTAACAAAGTGTGTAGGCAGACAGGGTTTTTACTTTTGGGTTACTGTATTTGCACAATTATGCAATGCTATGTGGGACCAACATAGTCTTTTCTGGGTCCATTCAGACCTCTTTTTTTATCCCACAACGCCATTTTTCCACCTCAAAAACCACACGTGAAAATCCTAATCCCAAAAATATCTATTTATCTTTTCACTACTATCACTATGTCATACACACATAACACACACAAGTGAGTGACCCTTTATCAATGATCAAATCACTTTGGGATCAGTATCAGAAATAGGATATTCGACCCAAAGAGCACTTTTTTTATCCGTTAGAGCTCACCAAAAAACTAGGGAGAATGAAAAAGTAATGAGAGAGGGGAATAGTGCGCAAATTGAGGAGATAATTGTTTGGCTAGCACTCGAGAATTTGTTACCATCCACTGGCTCACCGGTATTTATCATCTCAATTTATCTGTTCTGATTTTTCGGAGTTTTTTTTATGTGTCGTGTTTTGGAGGAGATGGGAGGACCGTTTTGGGTTGGGTCAAAGGTTGATTGGGTTGGGTTTTTGGTTTATTGAGTTTTGAGTTGACTTTTTTTTGGTTCGATAGGCTCGAGGTTTCATATTTTTGAGACTTTTTTTTAAGTTCGGGGAACAAGCTCAAAATTTTAACCTGACCAGCCAAGGTTCAGTATCTCAGGACTTAATTTTTTCACAAATCAGGGTCAGGATCCATATAAAGATCTGGACCCATGTAGGTTAGGACCACATTAATGTCAAAATCCATATACAGGGCAAACCATTTTGAAACCAAGAAACCGATTGGGTTGGGTTTTTGGTTTGTTGTGTTTTGAGCTTTAAAGTATTTTTTGGTTCGCTAAGTTTGGAATTTTTGATTTTTATGGTTTTATTTATACATACCTTCAATTTTGGAAGACTTTTACTGAGAAACTTGGAAGCAGGCCTAAAATTTGAGCCCGAACTGGCTGGTCCTAAGAATATCAGGACCTAATTCTTTCACAAAATGAGGTCTTTACATAATGAAATTAAGTCTGAGCTCATCTATGAATCAGGAAAAAATGAATAGGTCTGAACTAATCATAAAAAAGTATTCATAGCCCAAATTCAAAATAATTTTTTCATCCCAAACTGAGTTTTTTTTTTCAAATCTATCTTATGCCTTTTTGAACCTCTACCGCACTTTTTTAAAATCTCACAAATTTTCTGATTTTTGATGTCAATTCCTTCTCAAAAACTCCCAATCAATATTAGGTTCCTTCCCTCATTTCCTCCCTTTCTTCCTCTATGAAACTTGACACCTCCTAAGAAAAAGCGAAGCGCATCCTTTGTACTTTTTCTTCCCCTCTTTCCTCTTTCTCTCTGGTTACCCGAACTCTTATATTTCCCTCACTCCCGTTATCTATCTCTTTTTGTTTCGTTGGCTTTTACTTTTTCTTATCTTTTTATTAAAAATTTCCATTATGAGCTCTAAATTCTATATTTTTTCCAGAAATGCTACTGCGGATCAGTTTACTGTTCCTGATATCACTGACAGCTTCTGTGGTATCACTTGGAAAACGTCAAAAATGTGAGCAGATCACTATCCCGTTATGCAAAGGAATCGGGTACAATATGACTTCTTTCCCAAATAGTTATGGACATGAAAAACAAGAGGAAGCTGGGCTGGAAGTACATCAATTTTATCCATTGGTTGAAGTGAGTGTTTTCCCCAAATTCGGAACTCCAGGAAGCTATAATTAGAGATCCTTTAAAAGTTTCCCTCTAATATAAGGGCATATCCAAAACCAAAACCTTCTAAACTCCTTTTATTTCCAGGTCGGCTGTTTCCAACATCTCAAATTCTTCCTCTGCACAATGTACACTCCAATTTGCCAAGAAAACTACGACAAACCAATCCTTCCGTGCATGGAACTCTGCGTGGAGGCTCGAAACAAGTGCAGCCCAATCATGGCTAAATACGGATTCCGGTGGCCTGAAACCCTGTCTTGTGATACTTTGCCAAAAATGTCCGATCAAATGACAACTGGAAATATTTGCGCGGCTCCACCAGATACTCCAAAGAAGACTCATAAGGGGCATCACCACAAAAACTCGAATCCGGAAATTGGAATTTCAAAAATCGATAATGAAATTGTCTATCCAGAAACATTGCCGTCTACAGAATGCCAATGTACATGCAATGCACCATTCCAATTTGTGGCTTCTGAAAAATCAAAAGTTGGAAATGTAACAAATTGCGCCTATTCTTGTCACTCCCCAGCCCTGGCTGAAAACAAGACACTCGTCAGTAATTGGATGGCCTTCTGGAGTATTACTTGCTGTGTCCTGGCTGCCTTCACATTCTTGACTTTCCTGATTGAAACTGATAGATTCCAATATCCAGAACGTCCAATTTTCATGTTGGCATTCTGCCAACTTATGGTTGCAGTTGGATTTATGATTCGATATTTTGTGGGCCACGAAGAAATTGCTTGTGATTCTATGAGAATCAAAGGATCAGATGATAACTCTGGATCCCTTTGCTTTGTAGTCTTCCTGTTGACCTACTTTTTTGGAATGGCTGCGTCTGTATGGTGGGTGATCTTATCACTAACCTGGGTGCTCTCCGCCGCCTCCAAGTGGTCTCCAGAAGCAATTTCTTCGTTCTCATTCCACTTCCATGTTGTTGGATGGTGCCTCCCGGCTATTCAAACGGTCTTGGTTATTGTCTTCAATGCGATTGATGGAGATCCTATCACTGGAATCTGCTATGTTGGAAATACCGATCTTCAATTCCAGCAATTCTTTGTCCTTGGCCCTCTCCTTGTCTATTTTATCATTGGAGTTTTATTCTTGATCATTGGATTCTTCAATCTTTGGAGCATCAGAAATGAAGTCCAGAAGCAACATCCATCATTGGAAAGTGCTCATAAAATCACCCAGCTGATGAGCAAAATTGGAATTTTCTCCCTGTTATACACAATTCCATCACTTTTAATAATTTGTGTCTTGTTCTACGAGCAGAATCATCGTTCACTTTGGGAGCAGTCACAGTTATGCTCATGCTCACCCAAGCAAACTATTGGTAAGATTTGAACTTTCGATCAAAAACTAAACTCATGAAAATTTCAGGTGATTCTTCTCTTATTATCTCGCTGATTAAGACATGTTGCATGTGTATCCTTGGATGGACATCTGGATTCTGGGTGTGCAGTACGAAGACATTGTCGTCGTGGAAAAACGCAATTTGTTGCTTGGGTGAGTATTTTCGAATAGACTTATGAAAACAATTGGCTTGGCTCAAACTGGCTTTTTGTCCTGGACTGAATTTTCAGCCTGGACTTAACTTTGTGGCATGAAACTTTAGACAGGTTTTTACGTTTTTTAAAAAACTAAGCTTAAAAGCCTGGACCAAAGTTTTTACCTGTACTAAACTTTCTAGGCCTAGGTTCAAATTTTTGGACTGCACTAAACTTTCTAGGCTTAGGCTTAAAGTTTTGGTCTGCACTAAAATTTCTAGGCTTAGACTTAAAGTTTTGGGCTGCACTAAAATTTTCAGGCTTAGGTTCAAAGTTTTGGCCTGTATTAAACTTTCTGAGCCTAGGCCTAAAGTTTTGGTCTGACCTTAAGTTGTGGCCTGAAATGAATCTTTTTGGGTCAGGCTTCAAGCCTGGACTAAAGTCTAAGACAATGCCAAAGTTTACCTAGAACATACTAAGGTTTTCAGTATAGACAAAATTTTCCAATTCATACTAAATTTTCAATATCATCAGATTTTCAAAAAACTTTATTTTTCGACAAACTCATGCATTATTCATCATTTCAGGCACGTCTCGCTCCCTTCCAAAATACCAACCCGCAGACATTCTCTACGCAAAATCAGACATGTCCTCACCACAATTCTACAATACAAGTCTCCGACATAACCACCTTTATGGAGGCATCCCTGACAAATTATAACTATCAAATTTTCCGTTTTCTGGTTTTTTTCGGACCAAATCTTCTCTAAATTACTTGTAGCCATTCTAGTGTGTTTTTCCCCTCTCGAGCTTTTACCTCTTTTTTTTCCATCATCATCCCAATGATCTCTCCTTCCCGGCATCTTTCTTCAATTATTATTTATAATATTTTTATCATTCATCTCAAGGAATTTTATTATGATATTACTACTGCCTGTTTGATTCATCGACCTTATAAAATGTAAATAAATATATTTAATTATATTTTCCAAATTCATTCCCGAAAAAAAATTCAAAAATTAGAGTGATTTTCGCCAACATAAGAGCTAATTCTGGTAGCTCTTCTGGTATTCCCATTCGTAGAGCTATCATCAATTGCATAGTTCTTCCTCCTTAAAATTGCATTCCGGTAACTTGGGATCAAGTAGATTACAGCCAATGGATCAATAAATGGAAAAGCAGCCAGAGCTACAGTAGCCACATTTGTATTCCACCATTCCATGGGAATTCCAAAAATGGGAGCATACCAAGAGATTACTGTAGGCAGGAAGCTCGCCACGATAGGGATGCAGGTCTGGAAATAGAGAATGTTAAGGGAAGAGTGCAGAAAAACAAGAGTGTCTGTCTGCCTGCGTTCTCTCCTTGGGCCATATTCTATAGTGGGTCAGACGCTAAGGCTAGAGTGCAGAGAAACCAGGAAATCTGATTGCCTGCGATCTCTCATGCTCTCTAAGACTCCAAAGTTAGAGTGTAGAGAACCTAGAGTGTCTATCTGTCTGCACCCTCTCCTGTCGATTCCAGAAGCTTGTTAGTTACTTCATCTTTCCCGATTTTTTTTGCCTCAAAATGTTTCCAAATCTTCGACCAAAGTTTATTTTTACATCGCAAACACCTGATACACACCAGTGTTTTTTATTCAATTTTAGTTCCGTCTAGACATTTCTGACCACCCATTATGACTAGCTCACCTGTATAATGAGGGTTTGAAAAAGTTGTTTTTGAAGACGAATACTGTTTTTGCTCAACTTGCTGCTTGCCAGCATCACAGTGATCTTGCGCATGATCTGAACATCGAAAATAAGTTTTGATACCTTACGAATGCTTACCTTGAAGCCAAGCACAAAATACACTGTCATGGCATAAAATGAGATGATAGTGAGGAGGAATATCCCAAGCCAACTTCTAATTCGAATGTAGTCACTGGCATCCTAAACGAGAAAAATTGGCTTGAAACCCAAGAGGATGAAGCCCAAACTTACATAATAAAGTGCGGCGAGCATCGGGATTTTACTAGAATCAGCGCCAAAGTCCTCCATAAAATCATTTGCAACTATTCTACGGACCTCATCATTTCCAGCCAGACATTGTTGGCAAATCTAAAAGTTTTTTGTTCTAGAGAAGCCGGTACTTTTAGTTCAACTTACAAGAGACCAGGAAGCAGCATGTGCCAAAAGGAACAAAATGGAAGTGATGATTCCAAGTGGTTGAAAGAAGATTGGAAGTTTTTCGGGGCTGAAATGACTCACTCATTCAAATCGATTTTGAAGGTGGGGGACATTAAATCTTTGTAGACTTTCTCGTAGACTTTGTATGCATTCTGTCGTAAAATGTGGTGTATACACAATTTTTCAATTTTAAGAATTTTGAAGAGAAATAAAAACTTTTGAAAACCAATGGGTTGAACTAAGCTATTGTACCGAGTGGAGGTCGGCCGTATGAACCTGCCTCTCGCGCACACAATCTAGAGTGTGTGATAACTTTGGCTTCCCACTAATTATGATTCTGCAACCTTCGGATACGAGAGTGGTTCATTCTTCATAAAAAACGAGTAACTAAAGTTTCAATTTTTTCATGCCCTGCCTCTTTTAATCATAACTGATCTTATAATAAAGTTTTCACAATCCCATTAATCTTTACCCCAAACGTATGACGCTACCCCACACACATTGACAAAATGCCAAAAACAAAGCTAAAAATAACTATGAATCAGCCCCCGTAACTCACTAAAACAGAGCCATGTATCTGTAGACAAAATGAATTATCAATAGAGCATAACTGAGAGAAATGAATCCACACCGATTTGACATTACATGTTGCCCAAATTCAGGATGGTTGAAAAAAGGGCCTTCGGTTAGAAAGACCACAAATCCATGCTTATTCCCAGTGACGCCCTGAAATGAAAATGAAACAATTGCATGCCATTCTATAAAAGGTAAAAGAAAAACAAATAGAACTCACGATGGGTGTCAAAATCTCCGAAATCGAATAAAAAATATCAAAGATTGCAAATATTATCAACAAGTATTTATAATTCCCCATTTGAGATCTTGATTTAGTTAAGACCAAATAAATGAATATAGGATTGATAATGAAACTGAAAACTCCGAAAATTCGGGGTAGATTTTGATGATACCAACTGATGTAGATCATTTTTCAATTTCAAGTATGGAGATGTGAATGGAAATTCAAGAAAAAAAAAATGGAAGGAAAATATGTTTTTATGTGATCTTGATGACGATTCTTCTAAAGAAGGCGGAGAAAAGGAACGTGTTCCTTTTGTTTGTTTTTTTATGAAGAAGGAAGAAAATGGCTCTAAAGGGATTTCGGTGTTCAGTTAATACCCAGGAAAAAGAACATAGAACAGATCAAGTTAACGTCATTTGGAATAGAGATGGAATTATGTACTGGATGACTCGAAAACTATCGAATAAAGTGTTTCCTGAGTCATTTGAAGGTCAAACTTCATAGACCTTTCTGAGTCAGGATTCAATGCACAACAGTCATCTATTGAAAAAAAAAACATTAACACAAAGCTGTAAATCTCAGCTAGAGTTAAGGATATCAAAATGTGGTCAACTGACAAAATGTTTGTTACAGAATTATACACGTTTTTGTTTTTATTGACTTTTCCATATCTTGAATACTAATCGAGATATTCAGGTTCAAATGCACACCGATTTCTTTCAAGCCAATTTCATAGGATTTCGTGTGAAGAGTGCAAATTTCAAATTCATTGCATATGGTTTCATAAACATAATGCTTTGAAACCTTCCAAACTTGGATAACTTGTAGTTTCACTTAACGAAATCTGATAACTACTGATTATTCAAACAACATAACTTTCTGAATTGATTTGTCAAGTTCTGATCTATTGCTTGAGAAGCAGCCAAGCTTCGAAAGATATAATTTGTCAAGATCGAATAATTGAAACTTAGAAAATTTTACGAAATTTTTATTAGCAATTACAAATAGTTTTATCAATTGTCAGTTGTTTACGATGATTTCATCAACAATTGCAGTTGTGGTTTGTGAAGGTGTGAACAGTTTTGTAGTTTCTCCCTGAAATATTTGTATTTAGAGATCCTCAATCATTACATCTTATAATTATTGTAGTGACATCAATGTTGATATTATTGGTTTCAAATGAACTGTCACACTGCCGGGGACCCAAACTGAAAAGCTCCAATAGTACTTTATTTCATTTCATTTTTTCAGTAAGCTGGTTTTTTTCCAGGCAGTTTTTGCGCGCAAATTTTATTTTTCAGCTAACCTTCTACCAAATTGTTTGTTTCTATAGAGAGAAACTGACGATTGCGCGCGAAAACAGCTTGGAAAAAACCCGCTCTTTAAAAAGTGAAAATAAATAAAGTATTATAAAATGAAAGTTTTTCAGTTTGGATCCTCGGCAGGGTGACGTCAGGTCGTTTGAAACCAATAAAACTTAGTCATGTTTCTCCACAAAAAAATATTTACGAAAAACTTACCTTTAAAGAAGTCGTCAAAGATTCTACGGAAATAGTTTTCACTCCTGAATCTTTAATTTCCACTTTTTCTTCATTTTCTTCAGTTTCTTGAATTTTAGTTTTTCCAGGAGTTTGCAATAACGGTTCTTCCATAATAAACTTTTTACATTTTTCCCATTCCAGTTCATCTTGTGTTTTTCTAGTTGGAATATTTATTAGTTCATGCCTCGAGTTGGAAGATATGAATACTTTTTTGAGAAGTTTCTTGCCACGTTTGAAAACGTTGCAGGGCATAATTTTCTGAATAACTTAAAAAGCTTTCTGAAATGTGATGAAAAAATTAAGACAAAACTCGGAAAACAAAAGAAAATAAAACAAGATATATGGCAACAACCGTGTGGCTGTCGGGTCAATTCAAATTCATTCATAACGGTTATGTCTGCGTCTCTCCAATCTACGGTATCTCTGATCGGACCATGTGTTACCTTGCCATCTGCCCCGGGGTGGTACGCATACACACCGATTCTCGGACCGGGGGGGGGGGGGGGCGGACAACTGTTTACGGTTGAACAGATTAAAAAGGGGGGTAGAGGATTGTTAATGAGTAGGGGAATGGGTGTTCTAATTGCGAATTAAGATTGCCCAAATTACTATTCTTGTGAATCCCCAAGATATCGTGAATCCTGCTATAGAAGAACACCAATTGGTTTTTAATCCAAGCAATATATCCTAGCATTCAGTCAGCTTTCAGTCATCCAAAATCTATCAACTAAAAAAAAACTGTACATAAAATTGAAGCTTCCAAAAACTATGGACTTTTCCAGGCTTGTTCAAATCCGGGCCGGACCTGTATTAAAATTTTAAATTTTGAGCACGTGTAAGCAGCCGATAAACTTCTTTACTACAGTTCGCTCATAAGATTAGGACCGAATCCAGTCTAAGATTCTCCAACTGATAATTCAAACGAGTTTATTAATTTCCATAATCTTTTTATCAATTAACTGATGTTCCACTATCAATTTTGGAAACATTCTTCCCTCTAGTCGCCGATCCACTTGCCACTGTATTATCCTTTTTCCCTAACACTGCATTCCGATAACTTGGTACCAAATAGATGACTGCCAAAGGGTCGATGAACGGGAAGGCAGATAAAGCTACAGTTGCCACGTTTGTATTCCACCAGGACAAATCGATTCCAAATATAGGGGCATACCATGAGAGTACTGTAGGTAGGAAGCTGGCGAAGATAGGGATGCAGGTCTGGAATTAGAGGGTAGAGTGCAGAGAAACGAGAGTGTTCAGCTGTCTGAGGTCTCTCCATACTTTCTATGTGATGGGCTAGAGTGCAGAGAAGCCAGAGTGTCTGCTTCTTTGCACTCTCTCATAACTCCATGATTCGTAATGGTCAGAGCACAGAGAGACCAGAGTTTCTGCTGGTCTGCACTCTCTCCTAGCACCGCACTCTTTCTCAATCCCCGTGAAGCAGCTCCGAGCTTACCTGAATAATCAATGTCAAAAACAACTTTTTCTGCAGTCTTATGCTATTCTTGCTCATCGCACTGTTCTTTTGCATAGCCCGGATTTTGAACATAATCTACAAAACCCAAATTTTATTATTGTTCTCCATTATTGTTTTTTACTTTATAGCCAAGAACAAAGTACACCGTCATGGCATAACAAGAGATAGCAGTCAATAAGCCAATTCCAAGCCAACTTCTAAAGCGAATGTAGTCACTTGCTTTCTGAAAAAAATATGGAATTGGAGAGTAAAAAAGGAAAAAATTTACCCAATAAAGTGCAGCCAACATTGGTACATTTCTAGAATCTACGTGGTATTCTTCCATGAACTCATCTCGGATTAGTTCACGAATTTCATCGTTTCCAGATAGGCATTGTTGGCAGATCTGAGATAAAAAATATTGAAAACGCGCTCTATTGACAAACTCACAATAGACCAAGAAGCGCCATGAACGAAAAGGAACAAAGCGTAGATCAAAACTCCAACCGGGTGAAAAAACTTGTTGTGTAATCCAGGGCTGAAATTCTTAGGGTTAAGCTGGCTTAAATTGGAGCAAACTCACTGAAAAAGAGCGATGTATCTATACACAAAATGAATTATTAATAGAGCATAGCTAAGGGAAATGAATCCACATCTGTTGGAAATCGCATGAGCTCCAATTTCAGGATGGTCGAAGAAAGGGCCTTCAGTAAGGAAAACGACGAAGCCATGGGAGTTTCCGGTGACAGCCTGCTCTTTTATTAGGGGTATTTTTCAGTCTTTAAGGACTTACCAAAGGAGTCAAAAACTCATTTGTCGAATAAAAAAGATCAAAAACTGCAAAAGCCACCAACAAATATCGATAGTTTCCCATTTGAGTTTTAGATTTCGTAAGTGCCAAATAGATGAAAATTGGGTTAATAATATAGCTAAACACCCCAAAAATTCGAGGAAAATTTTGATGATACCAACTGATATAGATCATTTTTTGAGCCTTTTCAGCTTAGGGGAGCCCTTTTATGTGTATTTTGCAGACAGGCAGCAAAACAGAAAAAGCTTAGGATTTAGGGTTGTTTTCTTATGCGCTCAAAGTGCTTTCTATTGTCTAAGGATGCGTAGGAGGGCAATGACGATGTCCAAGCGAGCTCAAGATCAATGATACAGAGGTAGTTAGTCATTCAATAAATCAAAAATTGGTTTTCGCGTAATTTGAGAAAGACGAAAATAAAGAAAAAATAAAAAAAACCAAAAAACTTTGTATCCTGGTTTTCGACGTGGCCACTCCAGTGACAATATATATATATCTTCTTTATTCTAAGAAAAAGACAGGTTACTTTCAAATTTTTCCCCTCATAAATTCATTAATGCCAACTTTATTATCGTAGCATTTAGGAATGAACTCGGGTGCTAAACACTGCCTTACTATTTTGCGTAACATTATTCCCCGAAGTGTCCGGTTCAGCCGCAATTCCATTCTTTCTGATTAAAGCATTCCTGTAGTTTGGTACGAGAAGAATTACAGCCAATGGATCTATGCATGGAAAAGCAGCAAGAGCAGTGGTTGCCACGTTTGTGTTCCACCAAGATAAATCGATTCCAAATATAGGGGCATACCAGGAAAGTACTGTAGGCAGAAAACTGGCAAAGATAGGGATGCAGGTCTGGAATCGGGGTAGAGTGGAGTGCAGAGAAGCGAGAGTGTCTAGAGCTCCTGTTTTTAACTAGAGCTCTTGTTTTTCTCTCCTTCCTAACGGCGCTAGACTATCAATATACGTTAGTTTCATAGCAGCGAGCGCGTCTGCTCCTGCTCCAGGAAGAGTGCAAAGAAACTAGAGAGTACTGATTTCGGCTCTGTTCAAGATATCAGGGTTATAGGAAATAAAAAGGGTTATAGGAAATCGCAGGGTCATAGAATTCTATATCCCTTTTTTTACTTTTGGGGAAAGAAGGGTTATAGGAAAATAAGGGTTATAGAAAATTGGAGGGTTATAGGAATCTATAACCCTTTTTTTACTTTTCGTAAAATAAGGGTTTTAGGAAATAAAAGGGTTATAGATAAAAAACAGGGCCATAGAATAAAAAAAGGGTTATTAAGGATGAGTGTATAGAAAACACTTTAGAATGTGTAATAGACGGTTTTCAAAGTTTTTTTACTCATTTCCAGCACTAACTGTGCGTATTTCATTGTATATGATAGTTTGATTATGAGCTTGTTGAATTCTGGCGATTTGTTTTAGTTGGAGACCTTTGCATATGTGTAAGTTGTAGAAAGCATAAAAAAGTTTGGGGATAAGAAAAATGAGAAAATACTTGAGAGAAGGAGCTCACAGGCAAGTATTTCGACAAACTTTTCTATCCGAATAGATGTGAATAGTTTGAAAACACTTCCCACAAGAGGTTACATATATACCAAGGTCTTTAATTAAAGGCAATCGCCAGAATTCCAATTCAACAGACTCATAATCAAACAATCATAATCAAAGAAATAATCACAGTTTGTGCTGAAAATGAATAGAAAAACAAAAACCGCCTGTTACGCATTCTAGAGTGTTTTCAATACACTTATCCTCAATAACCCTTACTTTATTCTATAGCCCTTTTTTCAAACTATAACCCTTTTATTTCCTAAAACCCTTATTTTCCGAAAAGTAAAAAAAGGGTTATAGATTCCTATAACCCTCCAATTTTCTATAACCCTTATTTTCCCAAAAGTAAAAAAAGGGATATAGAATTCTATAACCCTGCGATTTCCTATAACCCTTTATTTCCTATAACCCTGATATCTTGAACAGAGCCCTGATTTCTCTCCTACCTCTCTTGACGCCACACAATCTAGTGGATTAAAAACAGAGAATAGAACGCAGAGAAGCTAGAGCATGCGTCCTCCCCGGGACCCACACTATATAGCTCTCAATTTCTAGATAAAACAGGACAAGAATGCTTTTTTTCTTACCTGAACTACCAATATGGCGAACAACTGACGCTGGAGCCTCAAACTTGTTGCGCTCAACGTTTTATTAAATGTCAAACTGCGGATTTTTCGAGTTATCTGAAAAACTTTCTCAATTTCTGGTTTCTGAAAAATAGCTTCTAACACTTGCCTTGTGTCCCAACACAAAATACACTGTCATAGAATACCATGAGATTAGCGTGAGCAACACGATTCCGAGCCAACTTCGGAATTGGATTTCTGGTCGGACACCCTACCAAAATTTTAGATTTGGTCGAAGAAAACGTTGAATTTATACCCAATAAAGAGCCGTTAGCATTGGGACACCTTTAGAATCCACTCTATATTCTTGAATGAATGATTTAGATACAATTTTTCGAACTTCATCGTCAGCAGATAGACAGTTTTGACAGATCTGTAACATTGGGAATTAGAAATGAGCAAGTTTTTGGAAACATTTTACTAAAGTCCAAGACGACGCATGTAGGAGTATAAGGGCCACCATACAAAATACACCAATTGGTTTGAAACAATACTGTAGGTGATTCGGGCTGGAAAAACTGTAGTTAGAGAAACCGAAAAGTGTATAATATTCCAAACTAACTTATACAAGGCCAGGTATCGATAGACAAAATGAATTATCAGTAGAGCATAACTGATAGAAATGAAACCGCACCGGTTGGACATTGCATGTTGTCCAATTTCAGGATATTTGAAGAAAATCCCATCGGAAATAAAAACCACAAAACCATGTTTGTTTCCCTGGACACCCTAAAAAACCTTAAATTTATTGGAGCTCAAAGTAATGGCTACTGTACCAATGGTGTCAAAATCTCAGAAATTGAATATAGAATATCAAAAATTGAGAACATTATCAAAAGGTTTTTATAGCTTCCAACTTGTGTTTTAGTTTTGGTAACCACCAAATAAATGAATAATGGGTTGATTATAAAACTGAAGGCTCCCAGAATCCGGGGTAGATTTTCATGGCACCAGTTCATATAAATCATTGTTGAAAGCGTTGTGTCTGAAAAATAATGTTGATGTCTGTAGGGTTTCCATTGCGGGCGATATTTGCCCGCCCTCGCCCTCCCGCGCCTGCCCTCGCCCTCGCCCGTCTTCGCCAGCTTTCGCATGTTTTCGCCCGCTTGCTAACTTATTTTTCTGAATGTTCTCATTATTAATTTTAACAACAACTAAGAAAAAAGGAACAAATTAACAATGATATCGAAATTTTTCTTCTGAAAAAAGAAAAAAAAACGTGGTCAGAACGGAGTACACAACTGCTGTCTACCGTGCGAGGGCGAGAGCGGTCGACGGGCGCCCGTTTTTTCCCGCCCTGAATGGAAACCTTGGATGTCTGCCAGACTTACTATTTGAAACATTTTAAATGTTACAGTCTCCTGTGGTTGGTTCCGGTAGAAGGGAGGCCGGTCTGATAAAGCTGGTGATAAAATGGTGTTGTCTAATAGATTAGTCAAAGCTTGGACTGTAAAGTTGGAAGAACTATTTAAGGCTGGTACACAAAATGAAAAAATAAATGAACAAGTGAGAAAAAGTGGGGTCACCTTTGGTTCTTGCACCACTATATTTGAACCTCTTCACCAGGAGGGCACCACTATTAGAGGGGCACCATTATTTTCCAATCTCTTTTTTTTTTGAGATTTTGAAATAATATGATCTGGTTTTACTGATCCAAAGTTTTTCAATCAAATATTCTCAAATTTATAGTCGGAAATCAAAATTTCGAAAGAGAAATCATGTTGAAAATGGGGCACCCTTTTTGAAGGGGAGTTTCTATTAAAGGGGGCTACTAATACAGTTCTTTATGGTAAATATTTTGCAGTGACGACTGCTGAATAGCAATTTTGAAAACTTTCTCTTGGTGAAATGGAACAGTCTGTTTTTCAGTTGTGTGAAGTCCAAAAAAACATTTCCGTCAAAATATCCGGTACGCTGCTTTTGTTTCTAGCTTCATGTCAGTTGATATGCTTATGAAGGGTCATATCCGAACATCATAAATTGGATGAAACTGTATCAAGAATGCTGAAATTTTGGAAAAATGTGGCTTTTGAGGTCCGAAACAAAATCCCATCAAAACTCTTCAGGTTCTGGGTTTTTTATTTTTTTCAGTTTTCGGTTGCTATCGTTTTTTGAGTTTAATCTTGATGTTGGGAATCAATTTAAAAATCAAAAAATTGAAAACACGAATCTAAAGATAAAACTTGTTTATTCCCCCACATTGGGGAGCTGACTGAAATAAAGTCAGAGAAAAGGGCGGCATACCGGATATTTTGACGGAAATGTTTCTTTAGACTTCCCACAACAGACGAACAGATTTGTCCAATTGACCAAAAAAAGTTCTCAGAATTGCTACTCGAAATTGCCGCAGTCGTCACTACAAAATTTTCAGTCAGATCAAATTATTTTATCATAATGCTTTCCCAAAAAACAAAAGAGTTCTGCTCGTACATAAAGAAGTGAGGTTTTGTTCGTTTTGTGTTTTTGTATTCTTTTCTTTTAGTGTACTCTTATCAAAGACTGTCCTTCGATTTCTCATAATTGCGCAACAAATGGTCTCGATTCTGTTGACAAAATAATTCGAAGTAGAGGTGTATCCAGAATCTTTTAAGGCGACTTTGCAAGACTTCGAAACTTCTCATGACGGTCGGGATTCAATGTAAAATCCGTGTGAAACCCCTATTATACAGGCACCTTTTTTACAGTGAACAACTCGCCCATTATGAAAAAGTCGGATTTGCGGAGCCAGTTCCAATTTTCAAAGGATAAACTGTAGATTATAGCTCCGCCCCACGTGTTTCTGTCACAAAAACAGTGGAAATCAAAAATATCAAAAGAGAGCGATAAGATCCGAGAACACTCAAGCATGTTACCGACAATCTTTATTCCAAGAAAAATCAGGTTTCTTTAAAATGTTCCCTCAAAACTCGTTAAATGCCAACTTTATTATCGTAACATTTATGCTTGAACTCGAGTGCCGAAAACTGCCTTGCTATTCTGTAGAACAATATTCCCCGATGTGTCCGGTTCAGCCGCAATTCCATTCTTTCTGATTAAAGCATTCCTGTAGTTTGGTACGAGAAGAATTACAGCCAATGGGTCGATACATGGAAAAGCAGCGAGAGCAGTGGTTGCAACATTTGTGTTCCACCAGGAGAGGTCAATTCCGAATATAGGGGCATACCAGGAGAGTACTGTAGGCAGAAAACTGGCGAATATTGGAATGCAAGTCTGGAAATATAGAAGGTGTTCGAGGGCAGAGAAACGAGAGTTTCTAGCTGTCTGATACCCCTCTTCTTTAGAGGTTTCGAGCTGAAGGTTAGAGCGCAGAGAGACCAGAGCGCCTTTGTCTCCATCCTCACAAATCGCCGAACATTCTCTGCCCGTAGGTTAGTGCACAGAGAAACGAGAGAGTCTAGCTGTGCGGTACCTCTCGTGGCGAGTCACTCGCTAGCGGAGTAAGATCCAAGGCTAGGGCGCAGAGAGACTAGGGCGCCTACTTTTCTCTGCTCTCCATGGGCTCCACACTATCTCACGTTCTCATCTTGAATACATAGCGCAGAAAAACTAGAGTACCTGAACCACCAGTGTGGTGAACAACTGACGCTGGAGCCTCAAGCTCGTTGCGCTTAACATTTGCTCAAATGTCAGGCTCCGGATTTTTCGAGTTATCTGAAAAACGTTTCAAACTTTTTTCAGGAGCTTTTACTCTCAACAACTCACTTTGTAGCCCAAAACGAAGTACACAGTCATAGAATACCATGAGATTAGGGTGAGCAACACGATTCCGAGCCAACTTCGGAATTGGATTTCTGGTCGGACACCCTAACAAAATCAAAAAATTTATCTTAGAAAATATCTGAATTTATACCCAATATAATGCAGCTAACATTGGGACACCTTTAGAATCCGCTCTATAATCTTGGAAAAATGATTTCGATACTATTTTTCGGATTTCTTCATCAGCCGATAGACAGTTTTGGCAGATCTGAAAAACTGGAGATCAAAAAAACAGACAAAGTCAAATATTGCTACCAAAGTCCAAGAAGAAGCGTGTAAGAATATAAGAGCTGCCATACAAAAAATTCCGATTGGTTTGAAAAAATCCTGTAGATAGAATGGTCTCGAATTGGAACTGGAATTAGAGGACCAATTGAGCTAAAAAGAACCAGAAGCTTACTTAAATAATGCTAGGTATCGGTGAACAAAATGAATTATCAGTAACGCATAACTGATAGAAATGAAACCACATCGATTTGACATTGCATGTTGTCCTATTTCTGGATGATTGAAAAAGACCCCATCAGAAATGAAAATCACGAATCCATGTTTGTTTCCCTGGACACCCTAAAAGAATTATTAATTTATGGATGCTTGAAATCATGGCTACTGTACCAATGGTGTCAAAATCTCAGATATTGAATAAAGAATATCAAAAACTGAAAACATAATCAACAGGTTTTTATAGCTTCCAAATTGAGTTTTAGTCTTGGTAACCACCAAATAAATGAATAATGGGTTGATTATAAAACTGAATGCGGCCAGAATCCGGGGTAGATTTTCATGGCACCAGTTCATGTAAATCATTGTCAAAACTTTATAACTTTATAGTGAAAGTGATGGGAAAATGATACCGATTATGGGAGGTATATATTGTTGTTATTGTCTACCTATCTATCTGACTGGCTGAATGTCAGAGCCCCTTGAGATTGGGCATGTGGCCATAGTGACTGATAGGGTAGACTGGATGTGTCTGAATGAAATCACGTCATTCGAATTCATCATACACGGGTAGGACTGTGGGTGGTCTGAAAAAAACTGTTGATACCACTTGAAAGTAGTCGGAACGTAGGTCGCTTGATATTTCTGTGACTAACAGTGAAAACCAGAAAAGCCTCCAAACAAACATGCCATCAGCTAAGGACCAAACAAAATTTGTTTAGTCCTTAACAATTTTATGAATATCTCGGTCAAAAATGGAGAAATCAAAAAATTTTTAACTAATGAAATGTACAGAATATGTTGAGGAATATTTTATCAGTTGACCATACTTTGAAATTCCTACTACCAATTAATATAAATGCCTCCAAACCTATGATTCCACAAGAACCAAATAAAATTTATTTGGTCCTTGACAAATTTATTTGGTCCTTGCTATTTTATCGGTATCTCGGTCAAAAATGAAGATATCAAAAAATTTGCAACTGATGAAATGTACAGAATGATACAGGAAATAATCCATCAGTTGACCTTATTCCGAAATTCCTGCTCCCAACTGATATAAATGCCTCTGAACCCATGATTCCCTAAGGACCAAACAAAATGCATTTGGTCCTTGCTATTTTATCGGTATCTCGGTCAAAAATGAAGCTATAAAAAAGTTTGCAACTGATGAAATGTACAGAATGATACGAGGAATATTTCACCAGTTGACCATATTTCGAAATTCCGGCTTCCGACTGATATAAATGCCTCCAACCCTATGAATCCCTAAGGACCAAACAAAATGCACTTGGTCCTTAACAACTTGCAATTTTATTGGTATTTCGGTCAAAAATGAAGATATCAAAAAGTTTTCAACGGATGAAATGTACAGAATGAGACGAGGAATATTCCATCAGTTGACCTAATTTCGAAATTCCGGCTTCCGACTGATATAAATGCCTCCAACCCTATGAATCCCTAAGGACCAAACAAAATGCACTTGGTCCTTAACAACTTGCAATTTTATTGGTATTTCGGTCAAAAATGAAGATATCAAAAAGTTTTCAACGGATGAAATGTGCAGAATGAGACGAGGAATATTCCATCAGTTGACCTAATTTCGAAATTCCGGCTTCCGACTGATATAAATGCCTCCAACCCTATGATTCCCTAAGGACCAAACAAAATGCACTTGGTCCTTAACAAATTGCTATTTTATCGGTATCTCGGTCAAAAATGAAGATATAAAAAATTTTGCAACTGATGAAATGTACAGAATGATACGGGGAATTCCCCCTTTTATTTTCATTCCCCCTTTTATTTTCACACGGAGATGGTGAGTCCTTCTTGTCTCCGTCGAAATGAAAACAAGAAGCGTGAATCCGCTCCCAGAAACCAGGCAAGTAGGGAGTGTAGCCAACAAGCCAGAAGGAAAGGCCAGATGAAACTGTTCAACATCAACGTCCAGAGCATCAGGACAACAGGACGCCTCAAAGCTTTCGAGGAGGCAATAAGTTTGATCTCATTTGATGTAATAGGAATCAGCGAAACGTGGAAAGAAGGAACTGGAAGAGAGACACTAAGAAAGACTGGACACACTTTGTTCTACAGTGGGGGTGAATACGGAAGGAGAGGCGTGGGCTTCATCGTCTCGAAGAACTGTTCCTCCAATGTTGAGAAGTTTACACCAATCAGCGATAGATGCTGCCACCTGGACCTCGAATTTGACAATCTGAAGCTGCGAATAGTACAAGTCTACGGACCTACGGCAACAACAGACGATGAAGAATACGAGAAGTTTCTATCCCAAATCCAGGATCAATGCACACAAAAAGGAGAAAAAGACCCTCCAGCCATCGTAATTAGTGGTGATTTCAATGCATCGGTAGGACCCAAACAACACCAACAAGAGCCTAGCATTGGCCCTAATGGATTCGGTTCAAGAAATCACCGTGGGCAAATGGTACTAGACTTCTGCGTAACAAACCGAATCTATGTAGCCAACACGTTCTCTAAACAACGAAAAGGAAGAAAGTGGACCTGGAAAGCCCCAAACGGAGTAACTCTGAAGGAATATGACCTATTCCTCGTCAGACCTAGTACAAAAGTCAGAGTTCAATCAGTGAATGCTTTCAATAGGTTCAACTTTGCATCGGATCATCGGATGGTGAAAATGGTAGTTCAGATCGAACAAGTAAAAAGAAGGAGGTTTTTCCGACCCCAGAAGCATGAAACCAACTGGATACAGTTTCGAGAGATTGTTGCGGAGAAGGAAGAAGAGCTGAAAAACGAGGAAATCGGTTTGAAATATGAAATGATGGCTAATATCCTGAAAGAAGCAAGACAAGCCGCTACAATCTCCAGACCACGACCATCAAGATTCTCGCCTGAAACGAATGAGCTGTTCAAGAAAAGATCACAACTCCTCAATAAAACAGACCCAATGAGTCATATCCAGTTGGTCGAAACAAATAAACTGCTACGGAAGATGATCAAAAACGACATTGACACCAGAAAACTCGAAAAGTACAATAAAGCACTGTCCAACAAGAAGGTCAACGAACACGTCTCAACGCCAGCTATGCGGGAACTCCTGAAAAATGACGGGACAGTGACGGGCAGCCCAGCTGAGGTGAAAGATGTAATAAAAGAGTTTTACGAGACCCTTTACAAATCCTCATGCCTTATTCAACGGAACGGTAGTCGACCAGAACCAGAAACACCTCCAGATGTGCTCAGTTCGGAAATCAAATACAACCTGAAACGAATGAAACTGAAGAAATCTCCGGGGCATGACAAAATCAATAACGCCATGCTAAAAAACGCAGCAGACACAGTAGTCTCGCACCTCAGAGATATTTTCAGTCATATTCTGAAAACCCAAGAGATTCCACCTACCCTGGCCGATTCAGTAACGACATTGATCCCCAAAAAAGGAGACATCAGAGACATCGGAAATTACAGGCCGATTTCGGTACTTCCTTCAACCTTCAAACTCCTGACCAGGGTGATCCTCGGACGAATTCAACCAACCCTTGAAGCCCATCAGCCTCCCGACCAGGCTGGATTCCGACGAGGTTACGGAACCGTAGAGCACATCTTCAACATCAGGATGCTTCTCCAGAAAGCACGAGAGTACAAGATCCAGCTCATCATAGTCTTTGTTGACTTTAGAAAAGCATATGCCAGCATCGAGTGGAATGCGGTATTTAACTCTCTGGAAACGCATTGCGTAGAAAGAGCTTATGTTGACTTACTCGAAAAAGTGTACCAAGTAGCTTCTTCTAATATCAAGACACTGGATGAGCTCACGCCCGTCACCATCAAAAGAGGAGTACGGCAAGGCTGCGTTTTGTCTCCTCTCCTGTTCAACGCGGTACTAGAAAACATCTTCAATGAGTTGGAGTGGGAGGACAAAGAGGAATACGGAATAAAAGTAAATGGTGCGAGACTCACAAACCTGAGATATGCTGACGATGTGGCTCTAATAGCAAAAGATGAGAAGACGATGCAGAAGATGGTGGATGAATTGGCCTATAGTAGTAAGAAAGTAGGATTGATGTTCAATAAGAAAAAGACGGTAGCGATGTCCAACGTACCAGAAGATGGGAACAATCAAAAATGCAAGTTAAAAGTTGAAGGAGAAGAGATAAAATGTGTATCTGACTTCATCTACCTCGGTAGCAAGGTTTCATTCGAACCCGATTCCACAGAAATACAAAGAAGAATATCAGCCGCATGGGGTGCATTCCACCAACACCGGCTATTTCTAACAGATCGACGTGCAGCACCTGGACTGAAAAGAAGAGTATTCCTAACCTGTATCCTCCCATGCTTTTTATATGGAAGTGAGACACGGTCCTTAAAAGTGGAAGAGAAGAGGAAACTAGATGTAGCACAACGGCGAATGGAACGAGCCATGATAGGAATTACACGATTAGATAGGGTGAGAAATGAAGAAGTCGCGAAACGAACAAGGCTGCCACGTGTCTCTGATTTGGCGTGGAAACGAAAAATGAACTGGGGATGGAAGGTCGCCAACGCTGATACACGGAAATGGTCACGGAGAATTACGGAATGGTGTCCGCTAGATTACAAACGTATCCGAGGACGGCCACTACAAAGATGGGAAGATGACTTCAAGACTAGACTCATCGATAAAGGCATTCCTGGTTCCACGTGGATGCGAATGGCAAGATGTCAGCAGAAAGAATAAACCTCCTTCCTGGCTCCAGCGAAAAACGGAATATAAGCTCACTGAACTATATTACCATTTTCTGATTTCTGGCTAATAAATAGTAAATAGTAAATACGGGGAATATTCCATCAGTTGACCTAATTTCGAAATTCCTGCTCCCAACTGATATAAATTCCTCTGAACCCATGATTCTCTAAGGACCAAACAAATTGCACTTGGTCCTTAACAACTTGCAATTTTATTGGTATTTCGGTCAAAAATGAAGATATCAAAAAGTTTTCAACGGATGAAATGTACAGAATGAGACGAGGAATATTCCATCAGTTGACCTAATTTCGAAATTCCGGCTTCCGACTGATATAAATGCCTCCAACCCTATGATTCCCTAAGGACCAAACAAAATGCACTTGGTCCTTAACAAATTGCAATTTTATTGGTATTTCGGTCAAAAATGAAGATATCAAAAAGTTTTCAACGGATGAAATGTGCAGAATGAGACGAGGAATATTCCATCAGTTGACCTAATTTCGAAATTCCGGCTTCCGACTGATATAAATGCCTCCAACCCTATGAATCCCTAAGGACCAAACAAAATGCACTTGGTCCTTAACAACTTGCAATTTTATTGGTATTTCGGTCAAAAATGAAGATATCAAAAAGTTTTCAACGGATGAAATGTGCAGAATGAGACGAGGAATATTCCATCAGTTGACTTAATTTCGAAATTCCGGCTTCCGACTGATATAAATGCCTCCAACCCTATGAATCCCTAAGGACCAAACAAAATGCACTTGGTCCTTAACAACTTGCAATTTTATTGGTATTTCGGTCAAAAATGAAGATATCAAAAAGTTTTCAACGGATGAAATGTGCAGAATGAGACGAGGAATATTCCATCAGTTGACCTAATTTCGAAATTCCGGCTTCCGACTGATATGAATGCCTCCAACCCTATGAATCCCTAAGGACCAAACAAAATGCACTTGGTCCTTAACAACTTGCAATTTTATTGGTATTTCGGTCAAAAATGAAGATATCAAAAAGTTTTCAACGGATGAAATGTGCAGAATGAGACGAGAAATATTCCATCAGTTGACCTAATTTCGAAATTCCGGCTTCCGACTGATATAAATGCCTCCAACCCTATGAATCCCTAAGGACCAAACAAAATGCACTTGGTCCTTAACAACTTGCAATTTTATTGGTATTTCGGTCAAAAATGAAGATATCAAAAAGTTTTCAACGGATGAAATGTACAGAATGAGACGAGGAATATTCCATCAGTTGACCTAATTTCGAAATTCCGGCTTCCGACTGATATAAATGCCTCCAACCCTATGATTCCTTAAGGACCAAACAAAATGCACTTGGTCCTTAACAACTTGCAATTTTATTGGTATTTCGGTCAAAAATGAAGATATCAAAAAGTTTTCAACGGATCAAATGTGCAGAATGAGACGAGAAATATTCCATCAGTTGACCTAATTTCGAAATTCCGGCTTCCGACTGATATAAATGCCTCCAACCCTATGAATCCCTAAGGACCAAACAAAATGCACTTGGTCCTTAACAAATTGCAATTTTATCGGTATCTCGGTCAAAAATGAAGATATAAAAAATTTTGCAATCGATGAAATGTACAGAATGAGACGAGGAATATTCCATCAGTTGACCTAATTTCGAAATTCCGGCTTCCGACTGATATAAATGCCTCCAACCCTATGATTCCCTAAGGACCAAACAAAATGCACTTGGTCCTTAACAACTTGCAATTTTATTGGTATTTCGGTCAAAAATGAAGATATCAAAAAGTTTTCAACGGATGAAATGTACAGAATGAGACGAGGAATATTCCATCAGTTGACCTAATTTCGAAATTCCGGCTTCCGACTGATATAAATGCCTCCAACCCTATGAATCCCTGAGGACCAAACAAAATGCACTTGGTCCTTAACAACTTGCAATTTTATTGGTATTTCGGTCAAAAATGAAGATATCAAAAAGTTTTCAACGGATGAAATGTACAGAATGAGACGAGGAATATTCCATCAGTTGACCTAATTTCGAAATTCCGGCTTCCGACTGATATAAATGCCTCCAACCCTATGAATCCCTGAGGACCAAACAAAATGCACTTGGTCCTTAACAACTTGCAATTTTATTGGTATTTCGGTCAAAAATGAAGATATCAAAAAGTTTTCAACGGATGAAATGTACAGAATGAGACGAGGAATATTCCATCAGTTGACCTAATTTCGAAATTCCGGCTTCCGACTGATATAAATGCCTCCAACCCTATGATTCCTTAAGGACCAAACAAAATGCACTTGGTCCTTAACAACTTGCAATTTTATTGGTATTTCGGTCAAAAATGAAGATATCAAAAAGTTTTCAACGGATCAAATGTGCAGAATGAGACGAGAAATATTCCATCAGTTGACCTAATTTCGAAATTCCGGCTTCCGACTGATATAAATGCCTCCAACCCTATGAATCCCTAAGGACCAAACAAAATGCACTTGGTCCTTAACAAATTGCAATTTTATCGGTATCTCGGTCAAAAATGAAGATATCTTAAAGTTTCCAACTAACAAAATGTGCAAAATGTTATAAGGAATATTTTATCAGTTTACCCTATTCCATAATAATTGCTCCCAATAGACATAAATGCCTCCAAACATCGATTAAGGTCCATACAAAGTTTATTTAGTCCTTACAATTTTGCTCAGTCCAACCTCATTTTATGAATTACTCGGTCAAAAATGGAGATATCAAAAAGTTTCCAACTGATAAAAAGGGCAGAAATTTTTTTCATTCTGTTACTGAGATACCGAATAAAATATTTTAAACACAAATATATTCATCCCCACCTCTTACACACAAACTTCTCACGATGCTCAGCTTAACCTGTCAACACTTTCAAAGCGCATTTCCTCAATTTTCTTAAGTTCCGGTGAATTGCTCTCAACTGATACAACTGATATATATTAACATTTATCAATTGACCTATTCTCAAAATAATGGCACTCAACTGATATAACTGCCTCCAAATCTATAATTGGCCAAGGACCAAATATTATTTTGTTGGTCCTCAACGAATTTGTCTTATTTTAACACATTTATCAATATCCTGGTCGAAAATGCAGATATCAAAAAGTTTCCAACTGATGAAATCTAGAAAATGATATGAGGATTATTTTGTTATCACACTTCAATCATAACACTTCAATGGTTGAGATCCAAAAAAGAACCCTTCACAATATTTAGAAATATAAATATTTCTTTGAATTTTTTTGTAATATCGATTTTTAGGGAACACCATCTGGTAGGAAAAAGAGGGCGCAGTCACGAATGTGATGCTATTTTTTCAGAACGTCAGGTGTACAAAGACTCGCGTTCTGCATGCGTCTTATGTCACATTATCGCGTCTTCTGAGGGAGAGTGTGCAGCTATAAGAGACACAGACATTCCTAGAGAGTGCACGCTCACCGAGACTGTGCGACCACAAAAAGACGCCCATTTTTCTTTTCCTCTTGCCCCCATTCACGTTCACTAACGAACTCAGTCTTGCTTAGATGCCGTGCATATTCCTTCTTCTGACAAATGACAATTGTGAGTATCGATTTTTTTTCTATTTTCTTCTATTCGCTACTTTTTTTCTGAACAGTTCTAAGAACATGTTTCTCTCTTCCAGATACTCGATCATTTGATACTTGATAACAATCATTTGTCAATCACTAACCTTCCGAATCACTGCGGAGCTTCGAAGTGAAGAATGGAAACAAAACTGCGACTTATTTTGACAGGTATTATTAGAAAACCTGCCTGATTTCGCGCTTTCTGAAACGCTGACCTCTATATATCGTGGCGGTCCATAAGGCGAAACTCAACAAGTTTATTTTCTTGCGCATCCGAAGAAAAATTAAAAGGGAATCGCAAACCCAAGCTGCGAACATCCTGATAAGCGGGAAACATTCTCCGTAACTTTTTATTTCATTTATTTGATTTTTTACTGTGCATT
The DNA here is from genome assembly GCA_963572265.1 of Caenorhabditis doughertyi. NCBI lineage: Eukaryota > Metazoa > Nematoda > Chromadorea > Rhabditida > Rhabditidae > Caenorhabditis > Caenorhabditis doughertyi. The sequence goes on from OY751557.1 coordinate 1,151,827, forward strand.
TTTTCAACATAGTAGACCATCAGATTGTATAGTGATATCAACTACAAGATATCAACTACAAGAAACTGATTGTGATACATCGTTTTTAATATGAAGGTGAACTTGGTGTTCTTCAGTTGGCCCTGCGGTGTCGATTGTTGAATATTAGTAGCAGGGTTCATCTTGAAATTATACTCATTCCAACCTTTTTTTTTTGAAATGAAGGTGAACTTGGTGTTCTTCAGTTGGCCCTGCGGTGTCGATTGTTGGATATTAGTAGCAGGGTTCATCTTAAAATTATACTCATTCCAACCTTTTTTTTTTGAAATGAAGGTGAACTTGGTGTTCTTCAGTTGGCCCTGCGGTGTCGATTGTTGGATATTAGTAGCAGGGTTCATCTTAAAATTATACTGATAATACTTACTTTTTTTGATATGAAGGTGAACTTGGTGTTCTTCAGTTGGCCCTGCGGTGTCGATTGTTGGATATTAGTAGCAGGGTTCATCTTAAAATTATACTGATAATACTTACTTTTTTTGAAATGAAGGAGAACTTGGTGTTCTTCAGTTGGCCCTGCGGTGTCGATTGTTGGATATTAGTAGCAGGGTTCATCTTAAAATTATACTGATAATACTTACTTTTTTTGAAATGAAGGTGAACTTGGTGTTCTTCAGTTGGCCCTGCGGTGTCGATTGTTGGATATTAGTAGCAGATTCATCTTAAAATTATACTGATAATACTTACTTTTTTTGAAATGAAGGTGAACTTGGTGTTCTTCAGTTGGCCCTGCGGTGTCGATTGTTGGATATTAGTAGCAGGGTTCATCTTAAAATTATACTGATAATACTTACTTTTTTTGAAATGAAGGTGAACTTGGTGTTCTTCAGTTGGCCCTGCGGTGTCGATTGTTGGATATTAGTAGCAGGGTTCATCTTGAAATTATACTCATTCCAACCTTTTTTTTTGAAATGAAGGTGAACTTGGTGTTCTTCAGTTGGCCCTGCGGTGTCGATTGTTGGATATTAGTAGCAGGGTTCATCTTGAAATCATACTGATATTTCTTCCTTTTTTGATATGAAGGTGAATTTGGTGTTCTTCAGTTGGCCCTGCGGTGTCGATTGTTGGATATTAGTAGCAGGGTTCATCTTGAAATTATACTCATTCCAACCTTTTTTTTTTGAAATGAAGGTGAACTTGGTGTTCTTCAGTTGGCCCTGCGGTGTCGATTGTTGGATATTAGTAGCAGGGTTCATCTTGAAATTATACTGATATTTCTTCCTTTTTTGATATGAAGGTGAATTTGGTGTTCTTCAGTTGGCCCTGCGGTGTCGATTGTTGGATATTAGTAGCAGGGTTCATCTTAAAATTATACTCATTCCAACCTTTTTTTTTGAAATGAAGGTGAACTTGGTGTTCTTCAGTTGGCCCTGCGGTGTCGATTGTTGGATATTAGTAGCAGGGTTCATCTTAAAATTATACTGATAATACTTACTTTTTTTGATATGAAGGTGAACTTGGTGTTCTTCAGTTGGCCCTGCGGTGTCGATTGTTGGATATTAGTAGCAGGGTTCATCTTAAAATTATACTGATAATACTTACTTTTTTTGAAATGAAGGTGAACTTGGTGTTCTTCAGTTGGCCCTGCGGTGTTGATTGTTGGATATTAGTAGCAGGGTTCATCTTAAAATTATACTGATAATACTTACTTTTTTTGAAATGAAGGTGAACTTGGTGTTCTTCAGTTGGCCCTGCGGTGTCGATTGTTGGATATTAGTAGCAGGGTTCATCTTAAAATTATACTGATAATACTTACTTTTTTTGAAATGAAGGTGAACTTGGTGTTCTTCAGTTGGCCCTGCGGTGTCGATTGTTGGATATTAGTAGCAGGGTTCATCTTAAAATTATACTGATAATACTTACTTTTTTTGAAATGAAGGTGAACTTGGTGTTCTTCAGTTGGCCCTGCGGTGTCGATTGTTGGATATTAGTAGCAGGGTTCATCTTAAAATTATACTGATAATACTTACTTTTTTTGATATGAAGGTGAACTTGGTGTTCTTCAGTTGGCCCTGCGGTGTCGATTGTTGGATATTAGTAGCAGGGTTCATCTTAAAATTATACTGATAATACTTACTTTTTTTGAAATGAAGGTGAACTTGGTGTTCTTCAGTTGGCCCTGCGGTGTTGATTGTTGGATATTAGTAGCAGGGTTCATCTTAAAATTATACTGATAATACTTACTTTTTTTGAAATGAAGGTGAACTTGGTGTTCTTCAGTTGGCCCTGCGGTGTCGATTGTTGGATATTAGTAGCAGGGTTCATCTTAAAATTATACTGATAATACTTACTTTTTTTGAAATGAAGGTGAACTTGGTGTTCTTCAGTTGGCCCTGCGGTGTCGATTGTTGGATATTAGTAGCAGGGTTCATCTTAAAATTATACTGATAATACTTACTTTTTTTGAAATGAAGGTGAACTTGGTGTTCTTCAGTTGGCCCTGCGGTGTCGATTGTTGGATATTAGTAGCAGGGTTCATCTTAAAATTATACTGATAATACTTACTTTTTTTGATATGAAGGTGAACTTGGTGTTCTTCAGTTGGCCCTGCGGTGTCGATTGTTGGATATTAGTAGCAGGGTTCATCTTAAAATTATACTGATAATACTTACTTTTTTTGAAATGAAGGTGAACTTGGTGTTCTTCAGTTGGCCCTGCGGTGTTGATTGTTGGATATTAGTAGCAGGGTTCATCTTAAAATTATACTGATAATACTTACTTTTTTTGAAATGAAGGTGAACTTGGTGTTCTTCAGTTGGCCCTGCGGTGTCGATTGTTGGATATTAGTAGCAGGGTTCATCTTAAAATTATACTGATAATACTTACTTTTTTTGAAATGAAGGTGAACTTGGTGTTCTTCAGTTGGCCCTGCGGTGTCGATTGTTGGATATTAGTAGCAGGGTTCATCTTAAAATTATACTGATAATACTTACTTTTTTTGATATGAAGGTGAACTTGGTGTTCTTCAGTTGGCCCTGCGGTGTCGATTGTTGGATATTAGTGGCAGGGTTCATCTTGAAATTATACTCATTCCAACCTTTTTTTTTGAAATGAAGGTGAACTTGGTGTTCTTCAGTTGGCCCTGCGGTGTCGATTGTTGGATATTAGTAGCAGGGTTCATCTTAAAATTATACTGATAATACTTACTTTTTTTGATATGAAGGTGAACTTGGTGTTCTTCAGTTGGCCCTGCGGTGTCGATTGTTGGATATTAGTGGCAGGGTTCATCTTGAAATTATACTCATTCCAACCTTTTTTTTTGAAATGAAGGTGAACTTGGTGTTCTTCAGTTGGCCCTGCGGTGTCGATTGTTGGATATTAGTAGCAGGGTTCATCTTGAAATTATACTCATTCCAACCTTTTTTTTTGAAATGAAGGTGAACTTGGTGTTCTTCAGTTGGCCCTGCGGTGTCGATTGTTGGATATTAGTAGCAGGGTTCATCTTAAAATTATACTGATAATACTTACTTTTTTTGAAATGAAGGTGAACTTGGTGTTCTTCAGTTGGCCCTGCGGTGTCGATTGTTGGATATTAGTAGCAGGGTTCATCTTAAAATTATACTGATAATACTTACTTTTTTTGAAATGAAGGTGAACTTGGTGTTCTTCAGTTGGCCCTGCGGTGTCGATTGTTGGATATTAGTAGCAGGGTTCATCTTAAAATTATACTGATATTTCTTCCTTTTTTGATATGAAGGTGAATTTGGTGTTCTTCAGTTGGCCCTGCGGTGTCGATTGTTGGATATTAGTAGCAGGGTTCATCTTAAAATTATACTGATAATACTTACTTTTTTTGATATGAAGGTGAACTTGGTGTTCTTCAGTTGGCCCTGCGGTGTCGATTGTTGGATATTAGTAGCAGGGTTCATCTTGAAATTATACTGATATTTCTTCCTTTTTTAATATGAAGGTGAACTTGGTGTTCTTCAGTTGGCCCTGCGGTGTCGATTGTTGGATATTAGTAGCAGGGTTCATCTTGAAATTATACTCATTCCAACCTTTTTTTTTGAAATGAAGGTGAACTTGGTGTTCTTCAGTTGGCCCTGCGGTGTCGATTGTTGGATATTAGTAGCAGGGTTCATCTTGAAATTATACTGATATTTCTTCCTTTTTTGATATGAAGGTGAATTTGGTGTTCTTCAGTTGGCCCTGCGGTGTCGATTGTTGGATATTAGTAGCAGGGTTCATCTTGAAATTATACTCATTCCAACCTTTTTTTTTGAAATGAAGGTGAACTTGGTGTTCTTCAGTTGGCCCTGCGGTGTCGATTGTTGGATATTAGTAGCAGGGTTCATCTTAAAATTATACTCATTCCAACCTTTTTTTTTTGAAATGAAGGTGAACTTGGTGTTCTTCAGTTGGCCCTGCGGTGTCGATTGTTGGATATTAGTAGCAGGGTTCATCTTAAAATTATACTGATAATACTTACTTTTTTTGATATGAAGGTGAACTTGGTGTTCTTCAGTTGGCCCTGCGGTGTCGATTGTTGGATATTAGTAGCAGGGTTCATCTTAAAATTATACTGATAATACTTACTTTTTTTGAAATGAAGGTGAACTTGGTGTTCTTCAGTTGGCCCTGCGGTGTCGATTGTTGGATATTAGTAGCAGGGTTCATCTTAAAATTATACTGATAATACTTACTTTTTTTGAAATGAAGGTGAACTTGGTGTTCTTCAGTTGGCCCTGCGGTGTCGATTGTTGGATATTAGTAGCAGGGTTCATCTTAAAATTATACTGATAATACTTACTTTTTTTGAAATGAAGGTGAACTTGGTGTTCTTCAGTTGGCCCTGCGGTGTCGATTGTTGGATATTAGTAGCAGGGTTCATCTTAAAATTATACTGATATTTCTTCCTTTTTTGATATGAAGGTGAACTTGGTGTTCTTCAGTTGGCCCTGCGGTGTCGATTGTTGGATATTAGTAGCAGGGTTCATCTTAAAATTATACTGATAATACTTACTTTTTTTGAAATGAAGGTGAACTTGGTGTTCTTCAGTTGGCCCTGCGGTGTCGATTGTTGGATATTAGTAGCAGGGTTCATCTTAAAATTATACTGATAATACTTACTTTTTTTGATATGAAGGTGAACTTGGTGTTCTTCAGTTGGCCCTGCGGTGTCGATTGTTGGATATTAGTGGCAGGGTTCATCTTGAAATTATACTCATTCCAACCTTTTTTTTTGAAATGAAGGTGAACTTGGTGTTCTTCAGTTGGCCCTGCGGTGTCGATTGTTGGATATTAGTAGCAGGGTTCATCTTGAAATTATACTGATATTTCTTCCTTTTTTGATATGAAGGTGAACTTGGTGTTCTTCAGTTGGCCCTGCGGTGTCGATTGTTGGATATTAGTAGCAGGGTTCATCTTGAAATTATACTGATATTTCTTCCTTTTTTGATATGAAGGTGAACTTGGTGTTCTTCAGTTGGCCCTGCGGTGTCGATTGTTGGATATTAGTAGCAGGGTTCATCTTGAAATTATACTCATTCCAACCTTTTTTTTTGAAATGAAGGTGAACTTGGTGTTCTTCAGTTGGCCCTGCGGTGTCGATTGTTGGATATTAGTAGCAGGGTTCATCTTGAAATTATACTCATTCCAACCTTTTTTTTTGAAATGAAGGTGAACTTGGTGTTCTTCAGTTGGCCCTGCGGTGTCGATTGTTGGATATTAGTAGCAGGGTTCATCTTGAAATTATACTGATATTTCTTCCTTTTTTGATATGAAGGTGAACTTGGTGTTCTTCAGTTGGCCCTGCGGTGTCGATTGTTGGATATTAGTAGCAGGGTTCATCTTGAAATTATACTCATTCCAACCTTTTTTTTTGAAATGAAGGTGAACTTGGTGTTCTTCAGTTGGCCCTGCGGTGTCGATTGTTGGATATTAGTAGCAGGGTTCATCTTGAAATTATACTCATTCCAACCTTTTTTTTGAAATGAAGGTGAACTTGGTGTTCTTCAGTTGGCCCTGCGGTGTCGATTGTTGGATATTAGTAGCAGGGTTCATCTTGAAATTATACTGATATTTCTTCCTTTTTTGATATGAAGGTGAACTTGGTGTTCTTCAGTTGGCCCTGCGGTGTCGATTGTTGGATATTAGTAGCAGGGTTCATCTTGAAATTATACTCATTCCAACCTTTTTTTTGAAATGAAGGTGAACTTGGTGTTCTTCAGTTGGCCCTGCGGTGTCGATTGTTGGATATTAGTAGCAGGGTTCATCTTAAAATTATACTGATAATACTTACTTTTTTTGATATGAAGGTGAACTTGGTGTTCTTCAGTTGGCCCTGCGGTGTCGATTGTTGGATATTAGTAGCAGGGTTCATCTTGAAATTATACTCATTCCAACCTTTTTTTTTGAAATGAAGGTGAACTTGGTGTTCTTCAGTTGGCCCTGCGGTGTCGATTGTTGGATATTAGTAGCAGGGTTCATCTTGAAATTATACTGATATTTCTTCCTTTTTTGATATGAAGGTGAATTTGGTGTTCTTCAGTTGGCCCTGCGGTGTCGATTGTTGGATATTAGTAGCAGGGTTCATCTTGAAATTATACTCATTCCAACCTTTTTTTTTGAAATGAAGGTGAACTTGGTGTTCTTCAGTTGGCCCTGCGGTGTCGATTGTTGGATATTAGTAGCAGGGTTCATCTTAAAATTATACTGATAATACTTACTTTTTTTGATATGAAGGTGAACTTGGTGTTCTTCAGTTGGCCCTGCGGTGTCAATTGTTGGATATTAGTAGCAGGGTTCATCTTAAAATTAGACTGAAATCAATTCTTTTTTTGATATGAAGGTGTGCCTGGTATCTTTGCAGCTGTGGCAGATCTGGAAATTGAAAATTGTCGATTACTCTGCAGTTAGATAATAGAATCCATAGAGTTCGTAGTAATATTCCGCGTTTTCTCCAACCACTTTCACGAAATATGTTTATTCAAGATCTACATGAACTTCTACACATTTTACGTCTTTGTTTTGTTAGTTTTTTCTTTGTTTTGTTACTGACCGAGTTACAGTTGAAGATCATCTGCAAGAAAGAAGAGAATGCAGACAGTTAAACACTTTAGCTTCTTTGCTTTCTCGCCTTTTTCTGTTAAGATGCCCTTTCTGTAAGAACGAGACTTCTACTGGCACAAAAACCAAAAGTGTTTCAGATCCAAACGAGTTTTTGATGTTGGTTGTCCGTATGGGTAATTGTTTCCAAAAAACATACCCCCCAAGTCCATGTGACGTCATCACCCAGAGATAAAGCTGGAAACCATGATTTCAGACAAAAAAATACAACTTTTTTCAACTTTGAGATTTTTTTTGAATTTCTTGTGGGGTCATTTGGAAGCTTCTGGGCGCCCACAAAAAAAATTTCAGCTTCCTGAAACAACTGGAACCAAAAAAAATTGTAAAATTTTTCAGTTTTTCAGCTTTATCTCAAAACTTTTCAACTTGTGTACACACTGAAACTTTTTTCCCAGATTCCCCACCCAATTTGCTACAAAAAAGTCTCTTGGACCATCCCGGAATTTACTGACCCTTTTGCGCTACACGCGTTTTTCTGAAAATCACATAAGGGTCCCCCCTTATGAAAAATTTTTTTTCAAAAAAAACTTTTGTGCCAAAGCCTAGTGGAGAAAGTCTCGTCCTTACAGAAAGAGCCTCTTAATCCAAGTAAGAGGGTTTCTTGAGCGGTAAAGGAGCTGCGAAAATGGTTCAAAATGTGCAGAAATTCAAGAACTTCAAATTGAAAGTTGGCCAGAGTAAAAACAAGAAAATTCTAATTTTTAATTTTCACGATTTATTGAATATATTAGGTTGTTTCATAAGTCTTTGACACTTTTCACAAAAATATTGAACGATCTTCCACAAAAAGATGAGAAGGAGTTATGCACCTCTAGTTTTTGTATAACAATACACTACCATTGTAGTATATTCTCCCAAGTTTCCGATATTATCCAGGCAGTGCTCTCTGAGATACACCCTAGAGAATGAGTTATGCTCGGATTTGAGTAGCGTCGGAAAATTCAGTGTATTTCCGGAACCTAATGTTTTCTTTTTAAGTTTTTTTGCGCATATAAATAGGAGTGTTGAGGCTACAAATTAATCGAAACAAAACAATAATTTTGTTTCTCAAACTTTAGATATGACCCAATCTTTCTAAAACGTTGCTTTTGAGCCTTGATTTAAGTGGCGTAATTTTGTGAAAAAAACACTGATCATACTATTTTTGAATTTTTAACTGGAATGGAAGTCAACAGTTTCTTTAAAATAATAAATTGAACAACCATTATTATGGGCAAAAAAATGATCAAGGTCAGGTGAAGATTGGCCATCGCCAGTTTTTGCTAGGCCATCTCAAACTTTGGCACCATGAAATCATGGTGATCACTTTCAATTAATGATATCTCATGAATAATGCAAGAAGGAGGCGTGTGATTTTTATGTTAAGATACACATATCCGCGGTATACTACATCCAAAATAAAAACATTCCCGGTGCAATTCCAGGTGTAGTTTCAGATCTGAAAATAATATGATCCCCAATCACGAAAATAACTATGTTCATTAAAAGCTTTGTATCTCCTCTGATAGAGAGAGGGGCCCAATGCCAAAATATTTCTTTGAAGACAATAAGTGTCCCTATATATTGCTTCAAGACCAGAATGAATCCTCTGCACAAAGCGAAAATTCAGGTTCCTCAAAAATCCTACTGAAAAGTGTCAAAGACTTATGAAACAACCTAATAGTTAAACAAATACAGATAAATTATATGGTAAAATCAAGAGAATTAAATTGGAGTAGCGGTGTATCCAGAATCTTCCAAAGTGATCTTGCATGACTTCGACAATTCCAAAGATGGTTCGGATTGAATGTGAACCCGTTGTGGGCGAAGAGCACAGAAAATGACGATGATGAGAATCAGAAGCAGGACGATAACAACGGTGAAGAGGGCGATGCAAACAATGATGCTGGTGGAGACATATCTGAAAGAAATGTAAATATAAGAAATCTGAAAAATTGAATAAAAGCTTACCGTTTCGATGAGCTAGCAGTTGTGACTTCTGGCTTGAAAGAAGTGGTTGTAGATGTGACAGTAGTCGTAAAAGTAGTTGTCGTTGTAGTCGTGGTTGTGACTGGAGAAGTCTCCTTGCAATCCTCTCCGTAGAATCCAGCATCACATTCGAAGAAAGATGAAGACAAGAGAACGACTTCATTGAAGATAAAAGTCTGTCGAGTAACCTCTCCAGCTGATTTCATTTCATAGGAAATCTTTTGAGATGGGCTTCCTCTTTTGGTATAAGTGACCTCAATAACCTCTTCATCAGTCAATGGATGGAAACTGACAACTCTGGTATTTCCCATTTTAAGATAAAGGGTTTGAAGGTTCTGGTTGGTTTTGAGCTGAATAGCAAAATGGTTTGAAGGGGTGAGCTCCAGGCGAAGATGTCCAGTGGCAAAGACCATGGAGAAGAGGGCGAAGAAGAGCACAATAGAGTAAGAAGAGATCATTTTTTGTGAGATCAGACTGACCGTTCTAGGGTTGGCTGGTCCTTTTATACCATTCCAGCAGGCTCCGCCCATTTGGATTATCATCATTTTTTTGTCTTCATTGATTTTATCTGGGACCATCTACGTCAGATCTAGAGGGTCCTCAAGAAATGATTACAAATAAAAGACGATGTGCAGATACTGATCAAGTATTTGTAATCATTTTCAAAGGACTCTTCAGATCTGAAATAGATGGTCCCAGATAAAATCAATGATGACTAAAAAATGATGATAATCCAAATGGGCGGAGCCTGGTGAAACGGTATAAAAGGACCAGCGAAACCTCAGAACGGTCAGTCTGATCTCACTCGAAATGATCTCTACTTACTCTATTGCGCTCTTCTTCGCCCTTTTCTCTATGGCCTCTGCCATTGGACATCTTCGCCTGGAGCTCACCCCTTCAAACCATTTTGCTATTCAGCTCAAAACCAACCAAAACCTTCAAACCCTTTATCTTAAAATGGGAAATACCAGAGTTGTCAGTTTCCATCCATTGACTGATGAAGAGAGTATTGAAGTGACTTTTACCAAAAGAGGAAGTCCATCTCAAAAGGTTTCATATGAAATGAAGTCAGCTGGAGAGGTTAGTCGACAGACCTTCGTCTTCAATGAAGTCGTTCTTTTGTCTTCATCTTTCTTTGAGTGTGATGCTGGGTTTTACGGAGAAGAGTGCAAGGATACTTCACCAGTCCCAACCACGACTACAACGACGACTACTACTACGACTATTGTCACATCTACAACCACTTCTTTCACGCCAGAAGTCTCAACTGTGAGCCCTTCAAAACGGTAAGTTTAATTCCAAATTATTATATTTCTTCAATTTCCATCTCTTTCAGATCTGACTCCATCAGCCTCATCGTTTGTATCGCCCTCTTCACTATTGTCATCTTGCTGCTTCTGATTCTCATCATCGTCATTTTCTGTGCTTTTCGCCCACAACGAATCCATATTCAATCTCAGCCGTCCTCGGAAATGTCGAAGTCCTGCAAGATCACCTTGGAAGATTTTGGAAACACTGCTACTCCAATTTAATTCTCTTGATATCATCATGTAATTTATTTGTATTAGTTTAATTATATTCAATAAACTCAAAATCGAAATTTTTTTTAAATCTTGTTTTTAAATAAATAAGGTTTTTCAAATTCGAGTCAAATATCGACAATACATATATTGTAACAAGTACTTTTCAGGAAAAAAAACGGAAAAATTGAAGAGCTATCAAAATGTGTCATATGAAATTACAATTTGAAAAAAATACTTCATCAAAACTATCGTTAAACACTTCTTTCTGAAGATTTTTTCTCAATGCACATTATTAGTCACCGTTTGATCTACATGAGGCCTCACTGTAGAGGTTCCAGAATTCAAGTACTTAATTGGAGTTTTTACCACTCCCAACAATCTGTTCCGATAGTTTGGAAGCAAAATGGTAATAGCCAGTGGATCCAAAACTGGGAATGCTGACAACGCCACAACTCCAAGATAATTGTTCCACATCCCGAGATCTAATCCGATCACAGGCCCATACCAGCGCATCATACAAGGTGAAAAACTGATGCAAATTGGGATTAAGGTCTGGAAATTTCTCATTAGAAAGTGCGCCCTATGGCTGATCAACCTGAACTGCCAACGCTATGAAAAGCTGCTTATGCAACTGTTGAGTTCTCTGAGAGACACCTGGATTATCAGCAAGCTTTCTCATAATCTTCCACCCAAGGATGACATATAAAGAAACTGCATAAATGGATATACCGGTAAGGATTAGGATACCAGTCCAACTTCGTCTTTTGATCTCTGGGCTTGCGTCCTGAAACGAAAATGATATTTGAAATAAAAAGAATAGCTTACAAAAAACAAGGCCATTAACATTGATAAATTATGGGAATCCACTTTGTATTCTTTGCGGAATGCTTCGTAAACATAATCATAAACTTCATGGTCTCCATAAAGAAACGTTTCGCATACAGTGCTCCAAATAATTCCATGAGAAATGAAGAATAAGAAAAGTGCTACAAGTCCAGATGGGCGGAGAACACGTTCGATTACTCGGGTGCTGGAAAATTCGGAGGGTAAGAAGGTCAGAAAAATTCGGGGAGCTTACTTGAAAAGAACAAAATATCGGTATAAGAAATGAATAACTAGAATCCCGTAGGACAGCGATATGAACCCACATCGGATGGAGACCCCCAACTGACCAAGGTGTCCTGTCTGAAAGAGCATGAGAGATTGTGGCGTAGAGAGTGTAGACAGTTAGACACTCTGGTATCTCTGCGCTCTAACCTCAGATGTAGAGTGGCAAGAGCGTAGAGTTAGATACGCTTATGAAAATATAAGCAATTTATGAATTTGTGGTACGTTTTTTTTCTAATCAAAAATTAAAAAAAATGCCATTCCGAATCTCCTTGAAATTGGCACATTTTTTCCTTTTGGACTGTTTTGAACTATCGACAAGAAGGGAGAGGGCGCAGACAGTTAGGCACTCTGGTTTCTCTGCACTCTAGAAGATTTCTTCAATCTAACTCACCCCAAAAAGTGGGCCATCCGCTAGAAAAATCACAAATGCTGCACCAAAATCATGAATACAAACAGGTACAATCATTTCGACAGATGTGTAGACCATATCAAAAATTGCAAATGCAATTAATAAATATTTATACTTTCCAATTGATGTATTTTGATCCCTAACTGCCAACCAAATGAAAAGTGGGTTGAAAAGAAAAGAAAGCAATGCAAATATTTTGGGAAGGTAGTGATGAGACCAGTGGATGTACATGATTGGAACTTGAGAAATGAGATTTCCAAAACTTTAATCAAAATATTTATACTGAAAAATACCTAATCTAGTTTAGTTTGTAGTGTAATGAATAAGGCTGGATTAGTGAACACTTAAAGATTACTTAATGGAGGTTTTTTGAGCTCTTTAAGAGCAACTAGGTGGGAACTAATAACAATGAACTTTTGCTTTCAGATGAGTAATATGTTGAATAGTCCGGAAAGTTGCTATTTCAATAAGCAATAAAATTGAGTGCAAACAATTTGTTTCAATTGTTCAAATCTTTCGTGGTATTTTCAATCACATTTCTATTGAATCTCCTAAATGGTGACCAGACTAGAGAAGTTTCTTTTGTTATAAACACACCGAATGCAAAAAAATGACCTGAGTTCAACTAAACATGATGAGTTCTAACAATTTTTTTTATTTTGGAGGGTGACCATGACCATTTTTACCATGGAGGAGGGTCCGTTGAATTTAGTGAATTCTCGAAAAGCAATGGAGTACTTCAACGAGTAACAAAATTTTATTTTATCATCGAAACTTTCGAAAAAAAAACTTTGAACGTATGCAGAACATGAAAATGTGTGAAGTGTTTGAGAAAAGCATTCAGGAAAAAAAGACATGAAATAAATTAGAAATAAAATTAGCCAACACACTTTTTATACTAGCCTGAATTGGTTGTTGCTTTTGTGTTCGGTCTGTTTGGAGTGCTCGTTGAAGTCTTGTCCGAAAGTAGATCCTGCTGTTTAATGATTGTTACCAGGGTTGTTTCAAGCAAAGTAATCTGAGTTTGGAGCACTCCCTGCCCAGCTTGAAGGTCCTCAACTCTCCGGGTAATCCCAACAAGATTTTTTCGGTCAGTCTCTTGCAGCTCCGCAAGTTTGCAATGAGCATCCTGAAGCTTCTGAAATCATGTTCTTGAACGGCTTCAATAGTCAAAAGAAATCATGTTCTTGAACGGCTTCAATAGTCAAACTTCCCCTAGCTTCGGTTTTCCAACATTGAACAATGAAGTTGGCACTCTTACATCTACAGACACCAAAACTGTAGATGTCTGCCAGCTTTGTTTGCACCCAGTTCTTGAGAAGAAAACCTCTGGAGCTTTCAGTTCCGCACCTATCGAAGGCTCTTGTCCAGGTATCCATCTCATCAAATGAAAGCCCAAAATCGCAGATTTTGATGTGGCCGTCGGTTTTAAATCTCGGCGGGTTATATCTAACTCGTGGAGGTGTCTTAGTCCAACTAAAATTTCCGCCAAATAAAATTGGGGTTCTCCTTTCGAGAACACTTCTGATTCATCCATCAAAGTTCGCAGAACACATTGTCGCCATCCACTCGAAAGACGCAGGTCTTTTCAAAGTTGTAGAGTATTCTGAAAAAAAAAAACGTTTAGAGTACAGATCGTATTGATGAAATTTATTGCACATAGCTTTATCTTTGACTATACTCACCTTGTTTTTTAATCATCCAACAACCGAATCCACGAAAATCAAATAAGAATGCTCAGAAAAATCAGTAAACATTGTTGTCCAGGGCTCCTAACAGTCGGTGCCCACGGAAAATCGATAAGGCATGTCTTAACAATCGACCGCTATTTGCTAGAAAGTATATAGGAGAGAATGGGTGATATTCGAACATTCTTATGATATTTTTCCTGTCTGCGTCTTTTTTCCTTTCGCTTTTATGAATCATTGACCTTGGGACTGTCTGCATAATTGTGAGAAACGACACATGGGTTTCTGGAGCTCCTCACGTCTTCTGAACTTGAAATTTTCCGGATTTAAAAAAAAGATTCGGCTAGAGCTCATCAAGCTGATTTCAATGATACCCAAAATGACTAGGCTGAGAAAAACAATTAAAATTCTTGAATTTGGCTATGAATAGATCAGAGAGGATAATTGAGGGCACAAGGACGTCGAAGCACTGGGTTGAGATTTCGAAAATATTTTGAAAACCTTTTGGAGCCAAAAATTGAACATTTTTCGATAGAATAATAGGAAGTTCCCTTGTGAAGCACCAAAGTTACGAAAACGGCTCTAGACTTTTCATCATGAGCCTACCTTTTTCTGGTGAGCGGAACCTTCTGTTCCTATCGGTTTCTTTGTATAATATTTGCTGAATAAGCTCGGAGCCATAGAATACTTCACTGTATTAAAAACAACTAATTTCCTACCAGATTTTTCAGAATAAGGCACATAACGATATAAAGTCATGCTCTTCTGATACATGTTTTATAAGAATTTTCGATATATGTTGAGTGTAGGATCACTGTGTATCTTTGTGGATACGAGCAATAAAAACACAAAATAAAAAGGTTTTTTATAAAAAACAACAATTTCAAAAAATTATAGCGGCAATTTTCATCAATAAACTTGATTTGCCGATGAACTATATACATTAGGCCGTACTGTGGAAGTTCCAGAATTCAAGTACTTAATTGGAGTCTTTACCACTCCCAACAACCTATTCCGATAGTTGGGAAGCAAAATGATAATAGCCAGTGGGTCCAAAACTGGAAAAGCGGATAATGCCACAACTCCAAGGTAGTTATTCCACATTCCAAGGTCTATTCCAATGACTGGTCCATACCAGCATATCATACAAGGTGAGAAACTGATGCAGATTGGGATAAAGGTCTGAAAGACTTGAGGGTAAGTTAGCTACAAAGTTTTGATCTACCTGAACTGCCAGAGCGGTGAAAAGCTGTTTGTGCAACTTTTGAGTCTTTTCAGAGACCCCTGGATTATCAGCAAGCTTTTTCATAATCTTCCACCCAAGTGTTATATATAAAGAAACCGCATAAGAAGAAATTCCGGTAAGGATTAAGATACCAATCCAACTCCGTCTTTTGATTTCTGGACTCGCGTCCTGTAAGGAAAATGAGCTTTGAACTTCTAGCAATAACTTACAAAAAATAAGGCCATTAACATTGATAAATTATGGGAATCCACTTTATAGTCCTTTTTGAATGCTGCGTAAATATAATCACAAACTTCTTGGTCCCCATAAAGAAACATTTCACAGACAGTACTCCAAACAATTCCATGAGAAATGAAGAATAGAAAAAGTGCCAAAAGTCCGGATGGCCGAAGAAGGCGGTCGATCACATTGGTGCTGAAAATTTGGAGGATATATAATGGCATAAATTTTTTTAGGCTTACTTGAACAAAACGAAATATCTATAGATGAAGTGGATCACTAAGATACCATAGGAGAGAGATATGAATCCACATCTGATGGAGACACCAAGCTGACCAAGGTGTCCAGTCTGAAAAATGAAATGGAGGGTGCAGACAATCAGGCACTCTGGCTTCTCTGCGCTCTAACCTCTGATGTTGAACTAGGCATATTTCCAGCCAAGTCTCCATGAAATTCTGCATTTTTCCCTAGTTAAGATTATTTTGACAGTTTACATACTAGCCAACTTACAAGCTGTCCGCGGCGAGAGCGAAGAGGATGCAGACTGGTCAGACACTCTAGCTTCTCTGCGCTCTAACTATAAAACTCACCCCAAAAAATGGTCCATCTGCTAAATAAACCACAAAAGCTGCACCAGTTCCATGAATAGAAATCGGCAGTATCAATTCGACTGATGAGTAAACCATATCGAAAATTGCGAATCCAATCAATAAATACTTGTACTTTCCGATGTATGCCTTCTTTTCACTAACAATTAACCAAATGAAAAGTGGATTGAAAAAGAAAGAAAGGAATCCAAATATTTTGGGAAGATAGTGATGGGACCAGTGGATGTACATTTTTGGAAAACTGGAATAATCTGGAAGGTGAGATTTTCAGCACTTCGATCAAAATATTTATACTGAAAAATACCTAATGTAGTTTAGTTTGTAGTGTAAGGAATGAGGTAAGTGGTTTGGATTAGTGAACACTTAGAGATTGACTAATGTTTTTGTGAGTTTTTATGCTTGAACTCTAGGTAGGAGATCAAGTAGGTGGCTAATAAGAAAGTTCTGATTTTAGATGATTCATAATAGGGGATATAGACAAAATGATGTTTCAATCAGGGCTGGGCAAATTGTTTGTTTGATTGTTTGAATTGTTTGTTATTTGGTGATAAACCAAACAAATTTGTTTGAAATAATTGTTTGGAATTTTTGAACCAAACAAAATTGTTTGAAAATATTGTTTGTCTTTTTTGGGTCAAACAAATTGTTTGTAACAAATTGTTTGAAATTTTTCAATCATTGTGAAAGACAGAATTCTCGTGAATTTTGCAGTTTTTGAGTGAAAAATCTGAAAAATTGGTAGAATGCTCGCCGTAAAAAACTAACAGCAGCTATATTTTATGTTGGACTGCTTCTGGAACGAGTTTATAGTCAAGAACGCTGAATTCAAACCCATTTTATAATGTTTTTCAGAAATTTGAAGCTTGAAAAATTTGTTTGAATATGTTTGATTGTTTGGATTATTTTTTCAAACAATGTTTGGTCAAACAATTTGTTTGGATTTAAATATCAAACATTATTTGACCAAATAAATTGTTTGGAAAAAATTTTCGAACAATGTTTGACCAAACAAATTGTTTGAGTTGAAAACAATTGCCCAGCCCTGGTTTCAATGTGAGATGAGAGAGAGAGGAACAAGAGGAAAGCAGAAAATTCATTTGATTTTCATAGAATTTAAAGTTTTATGACATGCTCTTCTATTAGAGGTATAGCTCATTTTCGTATTTCAAGTTTTGAAAAAGCGCATATCATAAAATTATTTTTTCTCAAAGTTCAAAAACCTCGATGATTATTATTCTGATGACCAATTTTAAATTTGAAAAACGTGTTCAAAATTACCAGAGCATGAAACGGAAAGGGGAGTTTTTTCTATTTCCTAGATCTGTTATGAAAAATTCGAAATAAAAATTAAACGAAAACATATTTTCGCTTCGCCCAAAAATTTGAATTCTGATCGTTTTGATATTTCTTACTCATTTGATCGGCAGAGCACACAAAAATACAATCCCCGTAACTGTGTTTTGAATATTACGCAGAGATGATTCAGTTGATTTCCATGAAGTTATGTGGGATCCAATGAAAAGTACAAAAACAGGAATGGAGGTAATACGAAAATACAAAAATGAATCCATATTGGGTGTGCTGTATGACGTAAACAGGGTTCTTAGGAGGGGTTTGACGGTGGTTGAATATTTGAGCTGAAAAACTTTTTCCTTCAAAAATGACAAATTAATAAAAAAAACTGCGTTCTGTTCATGATATTTGTTTACTCAAAACATTTTTTGTCTAAGAATATGAGAATAGGAAATGTATCCTAGGACATCCCACATGAAAAATGCCCATGGGGTTGGTGTGTCTGGTAAAGAGTGTCAAGTAACAGTAAGCACGGGGCATAGCTGATAAACAGGAAGTTTACTTCTATTAGGATTGCAGAAACTCGGAAACGGACCAGCACCTGAGAAAGGTGGAGGGGCCGAAATGCATTTATAGACTTTTTTGTACACTTTGAGTGTACCAGAGTTGCACGGAATTCCGACTTCCGTCTTCCGCCTAAGGAACTTTGATCCCGACTTCCGACTTCCGTTTTGAGGCCAAATTTTAGACGGAAGTCGGAAGTTCTAGAATGGGAAGAATTTTCCGGAATCCGAACTAAATTCAGTGAAATTAAGCCAAAAAACACGGGGAAAGTATGTAAAACAATCGAAAATTCAAAAATTTTCGCAATTTTGGAAGGTTTTCCACCTCCAACTTCCGAGTTCCGCCGTTTTTTTTTACTTCCGACTTCCGACTTGCGTCTAGGAAATTTTTACTTTCGAGCAACTCTGAAGTGTACTTTCTTGTAAATGTGGTTCATACAGTATTTTTTTCAACTTGTTTACTCTCAAAAATTCCAAAACCTATTACCCGCTAAAGGACCAAACTGAGTTTATTATCAATTTACTAGAAACCAATCAAAACAATTTATTGATCCCAGTCACAGCCAATACTGATAACCTCGCTTTCTCTCCAAAAATCCTTTTTCTCAATCCCGGGAGGCACAAAATAACTCCGACAGGATCCACAAATGGAAAAGCTGCCAGGGCAACAGCTCCAGTATAATTCAACCATTTCCCAAGTTTCATGTTGAACATTGGGGTGTACCAACTGAGCATACAAGGGGCAAAACTAAGACATATTGGAATTGAAGTTTGTATTATAAGGGCACGGAGGAGTTCTCGTTGAAGACAGGCTGTTTTTTCACTCATGGAGATGCTTTTCTTTTTCAGATTTTTCATTATCTGGAAAAAGATTTTTATTTGGAATTCATTATCATTTTTGGGCCTACCAGATAATTAAAAACACAAAAAATAGTGATAGAGCCAACTGATACTGTGGTCCCAGCTAGCGCTCCTATCCATGATTTGATGAGAATTTCCAGAGAAGCTTCCTAAAAAAGTATACAAAAGTGACCTTTTATTACAGGTAGGTTACCTTGTACATCAAAGCAAAAAAGTTTAATTTTAGAGAATCTGCATTATAAATTTCCTCAAAATCTTTCTGAATATATACTCGAACCTCCAAATTTGGCACAGCAACTATGTAAGCAATCTGAACTATTTCCGTATTTTACGTTTGGAACTTTTCAAATTTCAAATCTTACCACAATCCAAAACATTGAGAAAAACATGCACAAAAGACAAGAACCAACCATATAAAGTGGGAAATATTGATGGGTTAAACGACTTCCTCGAAGTGTGAGATATCGATAAACGAAGTGACTGATAAGAATTGCGTAGGTGCAAGCTATCAGGGAGCATCGTAAAGCTAGAAGGAACATCCCTAGTTGGGATTGTGGGAATAGCCAGCCATCGCTTAGAAAGATGAGAAAACAGTAGCGAGTTCCATGGATACCCTGAAAAGTTTTGGTGGGATTAGGGGAAAGAGGAGAGCGCAGACAGCTAGACACTCTGGTTTCTCTGGACTCTGCCATAGAGCCGGAGCACAGAGAAATGAGGGCTCTGTTCGGGTATCGGAGGCCGAGAAAAAAAATCGGAGGCCGAAGAAAACATCGGACCGTCCAAAAGAAAAACGGAGGCCGAAGAGACTAATCTCAAAGGAACGGAAACCGGAGGCCGAAGGTTCACTAGTTTTTAATGAAGCTATCTGGCTTTCGCAAACCGTTTCAGAGTTTATTTCGTTTAAAACACTTTGCTTTTTCTGCTTTTTTACTTAACACCGTTTTGAAAGCATAAGCTTAGGCTTGCTGTTGAGCAGCACCGCAACTCATTAGCGAGTCTAAATGGTTATGTTATTATGAAAATCCAGACCGAAGCTCTTGTTTTTATTTTAAGCTCAATAAATCAGACTATGGCTCCGACAGAGTTTTGGCTGGAGATCAACTTAAGTAAACAATTTAGACTATTTTTATTACAGTTTCTTACAACAACTAGTTGATAAGTGTACATCAAGAAAACTAGGTCTTTTGGGCCTCTGATTTTTGTTCGGCCTCCGATTTTTTTTGGGCACTCAAAAAACACCCATCGGCCTCCGATACACGAACAGAGCCGAAATGAGAGTATCTGACCTGCTTTCTATCCGAAATGATTAGAGTGCAGAGAAACCAGAGATTCTAACTGTCTGCGCTCTCTCCTCCCCCGGCAACATCTAAACTTACAATCGGCACAAAGATATCCATCAACGAATGAAATATATTGAACAAAGCAAAATAAGAAAACAAAAATCGATAATTCCCAAGATTGACCTTCTCTGTGAATATCAAGTACACAAAATATGGGTTTACGATAAAAGCTGAAAATCCGAAAACTTGAGGAATATAGTGATGAAACCAACTTATGTACATGAAGGCATCAAATGGAATTTCATCGCTATTTTTCTTCTCTTGTCAGAGGTGTTCAGGGACTTGTGAGAACTCCCTGAAGTGCTCATTATTTTCATGCACAATGTGGTTCTTGTGTGAAGCTGGGCGAATAGTTGACGTGGGTCAAAATACATATTAGTTTTTCTTGCCGATAAGACTTTTACCAAAGGTTGTCCGCATTTACTAATAATTATTTTGAGCAGAACGTTTTTGCTTCTCACACAAATATCCTGAAGAAACCTTCAAAATTTTTTTGAATGTTTCCCGGGAAGTTTAGTTTTTTATACAGAAGACACAGACGGATTAATCAGGTTTTAAACTTTTAAAACAGAAAGCAATCATGAAAAGCAGTTTATGCGGTGTTATTTTAAGGGTTAAGGGCTAAAATATGCCGCAGTAGATTCTGATAATTTTCGATTTCTTTCCATCGAATTTGCCTGTTAGGTTGTCCCATGAACCATCATTGTTAGTGTACTCGATTCCCGTTGGGTACTTCGTCGCAAACCATTCCTTATTTTCACAAACAATTCCAAAATAATCAAACATCTCTTCTTCAGTGCTATCAGTCCAAAATGGCCGAGTAATAACAGACTGAAACTGATTTGGAATTTTAGAATTACTAACATTTTTTCTAACAATTAGCTGTTTTTCGGGATCAACATCAAGAGGCTTTGGAATTTCCGTTAACTTCCATTCTGATTCAACAGCAATGTTGTCGGCAGTAGGGCATAAAATGTACCAGGAACACCCAGCATTTTTCTTTATAGTTACATTTTTTCCAACTGAAAAATGGCGTTTTTCAAAGCAGGTAGTTTCATTTACTGATTGAAAAAAACATACTCATTGCAAAGTTATCGGCTGTGATATTTGAGCATTCACAATAATCTTGACATGTTCCTTGCACCCCAGATGCAATCGATAGAAACAGGAAGACGGATAGAATAAACTTCATACTGAACAGTAGAAGTGACTGAACCAGTGTGTTGTTCTTCTCTTTTATTTTGTTTGCTTCAACGCAGAACTATTCGGAAATTGAATTTCAAATTAGATAATTAGCATTCCAACAGGTAAGAGATCAATGATAACAGTGCAGATAGGAAACGACAAAGTACATACATACAACATTTATTAACAGGTTTTTGTGTGCATTCTGTCGTAAGAGTCGGTGTACACTAGATATGAAGCCTTTCAAAAAAAAAAAATGAAGACCACCTAGAGGGTTGAACTAACGAAATACCTAGAGCTCACTAGAACTAAATACCCGAGGCTAGAAAATTGTTTTCACTTCAAAAACATTTTCCTTAAAGTGTTCCAGAACTTTGAGAAAAATCTCTCAGGGTATTGGAGAATAGTTAGTTCTGCATTCCAATATAAGTTATCAGCTAGTTAATTACCACAGATTACATTGATAAACTTCGATCTCTTTTCTGGAGGGATCTAAGCTTTGTAAACAATATTAAAAAGGACGAGATTACAAAAGTTAAACCCCTTTATTCTGAGCCACAAAAATTGTTTTCAATATCAACGTACACGTATGCCGCAAGTGAAACCAAAAAATCTTGACTTCATTCCATCAAAATCGCATGTTTTTGTTTCGATACTTCCAGAAGTATTAACGTAAGTAATTCCCGTCGGATACTTTGTTAAGAACCACTCATCATCTTCACAAATGATTCCAAAATATTCAAAAATATCAATCGATTGTGAAGAAGTAATAGTGGCGGCTGGCAGATAAGCAAACTGAAATGAATTGAAAAGTATTGGAAATTGCTAACATTGTCTGTTACTATTGGGGGTCTGGGATCAGCATCAGAAGGCATTGGAATCTCACTGGTGCTCCACCCTCTTGCTATATGGTATTTGGGAATTTCATTTGAAAATGAATTGCAAATTAGACAATTACCATTTCATTTATTATTGAATAGTGAACGTTCAAAATACAACATTTATATTGTTTCAAACACAAACTATCACTTTAAGCATCCACTTTGCAAGCAATTGCTCTGCTAGAAGCTCCATATCCAAAAAGTGCGTCGCAACTACAAAACAAGTTTTTTAAAACTAATTCTCCAAAAAAGACTCACTCCAAATCATCGAGAAGCCCATTCTTGTCGTTAGCCGTGACTGTAATCTGCAAGCATCGTTGTTGCGCACCATCTGGCTGGTTGACGATGAAGATGTAACCAGAACGTGTGGTTAGTGTCGGATCAGTGAACTCGAAACCCTAAAAAAAGTGTATCGCGTAGGTATTATAGAAATATGCACATGCTCACTGTTATGTTTTTGCAACCACTGTCTTTAGAGAAAGCGGAGCCTGTGCATGATTCCTTTTTGTAACCATCCACCCAAAAACTGACACCAAGAAGGAAACTTATTTTGCTTTCAAATATTGTAGTGACTTGGTCTAAAAACTAATTATCTGCTCCGAATAAGTTCTTCTTTTTAAACCTCTCACCTCTCAAAAAGTTTCGTTCCTCAATGCTGTCTGGGCCGGTGATTACGCCTCCTGTCTTTGAGCAAAGTGCGACGCCCTGTGCTCTTGTAATATCTGTCGAAACAGATACGAACTCAATCTGGAATTTCACCAAGGTTGAATTGATTACCGTAAAACCTGTAATAGAGCGGCCCCCTCCAATAAAACGGCTCCTTGTGATAGAGCGGCCTTCCTATATAAGTAGCGAAAAATAGTGCGGCGGGCCGCTCTATTACAGGTTTTAGTTGAAATTTGAAATCTTACTCCGATACATATTTGAGAGTTGTTTCTCGTAGAAAGTGTATAATTGGCTGGACATTTAGCTGTTTTTTTCGTTGTTGTTGGCTGTTGACTCTTAAAAATTAACGGACAAAATTTAAGCGACTTTTTCAAAAATCAACTCACAGTGCTTGTGGTTTTCACACTTGTTGATTTTGTAGTCTTCAGTGTTGTAGTAGTATTAATTACAGCCAAAAACGTGGAATTCATTGAATCATTGACTGTTGAGGAGCTTGGAAGATCAAAGACATTATCCGGGCACAAGGGTTCTTTCTGAATTTGGCTCTGAAATCAACTAAATTTTTGGATTGATTTTGTTCGCCCAACAAACTTTCATGCCAATTGCTAGTCCTGTTTCAGCCCGAGTGATTGTCTTGACATAACCATACCAACAGAGAAAACACTCGGTCTCATTAAAATAAGCCAACTAAAATTCTGAATATAAAGTTGTCACTATTTGGTTCTAACTTCACAACTCAATTGCTTTCCGCAAGAAATAATGCATGTTTTGATGTCTATGGCTTCAGGAAATGTCGTACATGGTTCATTCAAGACTAACGATCCATTCATTAAATTGATTCGGATTTCACAGACCTTAACAGTTTTTGAAGATCATTTGATCTGTTATCATTTTCAACTCACAGATAATTTAATAAAAATCAAAATAAATAAAAGAATTCTCATTATGGTTGTTTTTAAAAAAAAAACGGGATGAAAAACCGCTAATGCTAGTTTAAAAAGGATAGAAAACCATGGAAACATTTGAAAGAATCTGTCAGCTGGAGAATACGTCAAATAGACGAGAATTGCCTTTGTGCTCTTTATGGAAAACAAATCTGAAACTTTGAACCCGATTTAACAAACTATTCGAGAAAAATTCATGGTTTTGGTGAAGCTTTTGAGCTATTTCTGAAGACTTTTGGTTTATAACTGGGGTAGTACGACGCAATAGAACCGTGGGTGAATAGAACTGCGCGTAAAAGAACTGTATCAAAATAGAACTGAAGCGAATGGAACCGGGAGAAATTAAACTTCTGATGAGACCTTCTGAAGGCAAATATTTTGAGCGGTCGCTTGAGAAATATTTTGAAGAAATGGAGCCAGGAGCTTCAAACTCAAGATTTCTATTTCATAAGAGTTCGATTGTGAGACAGTTTTATTCCCCCCAGTTCAAAGTTCATTCTCATTTTCTTCTTAGAAAGTTAAAGTTAACAAAGCTTTATTGGACAAAATCTCAAATAGAAGAATGTATTTATCAGCCCATTAGGTCGCCGCTTTTCCACACACAACTGCTTTCATAACCATGCCATATCCTTGAACATCGTTGCAACTGAAAAAATATTCATGACTGGTCTGTTCTCTCTTCTCATTTTCTTACTCAATATCATCCAACATTCCATGACGAAAATCACTCAAACTTCTGGAAACCATCATTTGAATGCAATTTTGTTGCGGTGTTCTTGCAAAGCCATCTGGTTGACCTAGACACCATTCCGCGCCATTTGACTCGTGCAAAGGAAAATCCAAAAAAGAAAAACTTTGTTTGCCATTGAGCCGCTCCCCGTCTACCCATACACCCCAGCCTTGATTCTCCGCCGAATATAGGGACTTGTCATTCAATAATTCTTTTCTGGTTATATCTAAAAGTACAAAATATGATTTGAAATTCAAAAGAAAACTGGATTACTTCTCACAAATTCAACTTCTTTCTGTGTTTTCAAACCACTGATGATTGCTTTGTTGTTAATACAAAACGATTTTGCATCATTGCGTTTCAGTGGCGTGTCAGAGGAAATGTTCATCTATAAAATAGATTTAGTTCAAAAAAAATTCAGAGCTAGTTTACCAGAAGGCACCATGTTTTACTGTTTCTGGTAGACAAAAACCATTCAGTGGGGCATGTCAACCTGCGTGTTGTTGTTTTCTGAAATCAAGACTTGACAAAAATGAAAAACGTTTTCAATTGAGCATTTTTCCGATATTTCGTATTAGTGGAATATAAATCACACCAAGTTCGCCCCAATGCAAACGTTGCCAAGAGGGCTCCTTCAGCTGAGAAAGCTCGGCCGCTGCCAACCCATTCCGCTATCTGCCATGGCCGCGGCCGAGCTTTCTCAGCTGAAAGAACCGACTCGACAACATTTGCATTGGGGCGAACTTGTGCTTATCAACTTACCATAGTTGTAGTAGTCACCGAAGTGGTCTTCTTTTGCGCCGTCGTGGGCTTTTTAGTGGTAGTGCTCGGTGGCTTTGGTGTGCTCAAAAATTTTGTAGCTGAAGTCAGTTTGATAGTGGAAGCTGATGTTTTAGATGTTGATTTAGAAGATGTTGATGATAAGTAATTTGGGCACAATTTCTCAGGAGATGTGGTGTTACTGTAGCTCTGAACCAAACTTTTTTCACCATGATTTCATTCAGAAAAGAAAAAAAGCAAGTTAGTCAATAAACGCACCTTTAGCCCTATATACTTTCCATAATTTACATCAAAGGTTTCTGCCTGGACAGTTTGATTGCAGTGGCGGCATAATAATGTTTCTTGAGTTAAACGAAAAAGGCATGCCTGAAAATCTATTAGCAAAGATATTTAGACAATATTATTTTACCTGGCATGACTGTTTCTTACCGCAACTAGTCAAACATTCTTTGGCAGATACTACCGTTTCAAGAGCTTGTTCACAACTTGCGGAGTTCATAACCTTTCCAGGAAACACAGTCATTTGAACTTGAGTTTCCTAGAATCGTTCATAACAACACTTTTCTCGTTTCAAAAACTTACCATAGCCGTACAGAATGCAAAAAGAAACAAAAAGAGTAGAGAAAGCAACATCTCTTGAAACTGGAATGAGCCAAATCGAAAGGACTCAGTTTCGACTGTTTTAATGTTTTACCATGGCAATTCTTTACGACTGGTCCATCTTTATGGCTCCGAGCTCAAATTCCTTTTTTTATCTATCATAAAATCTCTCTGAATTCCTTGAATCATTCTTTTGAGGTGGCCGTTTATTGAAGAGCACTCGGGTTTTGGGTTTTGAGAATTATCAATTTTAGATACAGATTTGGAAAAAAATTCAAATTTATTGAACAAAAACAACATAATTCAAAAACATCCTGCTAGAGAGGGTTATTCTGAGCGACCAAACCATCCTTAATTTCTTCTCCTTTCTGCCGAATCTAGTCCACGAGAACGATCTAGTCTACGAGAATTACAATAATCATAAGACTACACAACACGAAATGCACCCAAATCTATTGTAGTACTTTTTTTTATCTTCCATAAAATCTCTGTGTCTTTCGGAGCATTTTGAGAGGCCCCCGTTTATTAGAGAGCACTCGGGTGTTGAGTTTTGATTTCAAATTTTTTATTCAAAAAGTTACAAAACATTTTGTGTGCTATCCACCCTGATTCTTTCTCTTATTCCAATTCCAAGTATTCCAAAAATATGTTCTCTATAAAAAGTATTTTGAAATATCACTGTCAAAGTACATGGGATTGGAGCAGACACAAAAATTATATTAGCTGCCATGCTCAAATCTGAAAGCTTGGTCTATTTTTAAGAAAATTTTCCGAATTTCCTACTTATGGTATCTTCTTCTGGTTTTTTATAAGCATTCAAGATTTGAATGAGAGGCGCTAAAGCGAGGAAAATAAATAAGATGAAGTTCTGAAAGTTTTCAATAGAAGGTTTGAAAAATTTGACGTGTTAAACCTGAACAAAAGTGTCTTTCATTGCTTTCCTGTGGTATTTTAGAATATGTGAGCTCCAAATTTTACACTGTTGGTGAATTTCAAATAGGATTATTTGGCATAGAATCACGTAAAGCCCTCCACCAATTGCTAAGACTATTCTGGCACAATAGATAATTCGTTGAAATTTCCAGTCGTCGTCATACACAAAGACTCCAGAGATTTCTAAAATTTTGATACACTTCGGGTAATATTTTATAACAAATTCAGCAATTTGGAATTCTGTTGAGTATGCAGAAAGCCAACAATATAGCATTGGAACAAAGCAAAAAATAATAAGGAAAATAGTGAATAAAATGTAGGAGGGCGTGGAAAACTGGAAAATTGGAAAGTTTTGAATTACCTGAAAAACCTCTATTAAAGAGGCACCCTTACGTTGAAAACTCCTTCCTGGCGAGCTAGAGCTTTCAGTCGAATTACCAAAATTAGATTGAACATCAGGACCGTACTGCAGAATAAGATTATCCAAACATTCTGAAATTTGATTTCAGAAATTTCGGAAAATTAATATTTAAAAATTGGAATAAGAAATACTCCACATTTGATAGGATCTCGAAAAAATAAAAAAAATTTATACGTATCGTTAAGTTTCTACTGTACGGAAACTTCTAATAGAAGTGCACTCCCAATAGAAGAACATATATCTGTTCCAAATGTTATCATTTTTTAGTTTCTACAAGACCGAGACTGTTTTTGAAACTTCTAACAAGAAATGACATTTATCTGAAAGTACGATTATGCCGTTATAATACAGGTTTTCTGATAGACTTTCATAACTGATCGTAGTTTTTATTACATATTTCAAATAACAAAAATCCAATTTCCTCCAACTTACCACTAAGACAAATGAGCTAAACATTTTAGACAGATATCCAATTCCATATAACCCTGGAAATGGAAATAAGAAAACCAGACTGTGTAAACTCCCCCAATGCAATTGTGATGCCCATAATGTATAAGTTTTGACCAGAAAAACTATCCGATAAAGTTTTGACTCCCTTCTAGAAGTTTCGTGATAAACCAGATATAATAAGAATATGTGAAGAGCAGTGGAAACTAGATTGATGAAATTCATAAATGGCAGTTGAGGAAATCTGTCAAGATTTTGGAGAACTGCGAATTCATTCAGATTTGGTTGTAAAGACATTTTTGGTGAAATGAAAAAGAAAACGGGAAAAGCCGGAATCAAAAAGGTTCAAGCAAGTAATTGGTTTAGTAGCTTTGACGCTAGAGCAGAAATAACAGAAAATACTTGGAATCTAGTTTGATTGGATCAAAAACTAAACTTCTGGAATAATCTGAAAGCGTATTATAGAACAACTTTATTCATACATAAATACATTCAATTAAAGTTTTTTTTTCTTAAAGTTTCTCCAATTTCACTGTCACTTCACTATTTGTCCACTCGGCAGGCTCATCGGTGAAAATGAAGTATGACACGAAATTTGTCTGAAGATCTTTCTTTTGTTTTCAGATTCCTTCAGAAATTTACTCACAATAATCATGAGACCACCCAAGACCAAATGCACCCAAAGCCATTGTAGTCGGTTTGATTCATCCGATACAAAAATGGCAACAAGTGCTGGCGCTGAGAATAGCGCCAGGCATTTCATCCATTGTATAGCAGCGATTACAAC
Source organism: Caenorhabditis doughertyi (assembly GCA_963572265.1). Classification (NCBI taxonomy): domain Eukaryota; kingdom Metazoa; phylum Nematoda; class Chromadorea; order Rhabditida; family Rhabditidae; genus Caenorhabditis; species Caenorhabditis doughertyi. The sequence continues at coordinate 1,180,133 of OY751557.1, forward strand.
ATGCGCGAATTGGCTGAAATTGTTCAAATAGAGAAAAAAAACGATGGAAGAAAAGTACCGCGCATGTAAAACACCACATTTGTAGAATCCACCAGAGTTGACACCAATGCAGCACATTGTTAAAATGAAGAAAGAGAGGGAGAGCATGTTGTGCTCGGCTGGGATGAAGCTAAAATAGAACAAGTTGGGTATGCCTTGTTGATAAAAGTTCGACAAATTTATCGACAAATTTGTCGGTGAAAAATATGGTGTTTTTTTTTCGAAAAATTTGTGATAAAAAATTCAAGTGCACTCAGAAAAATATCGACAGCATACGCATCTAAGACACTCCGAATTACCGCAAAACGCGCGTTGTTTAGCTTTTTTGTTGAAAAAGTTTTCGACAAACGATCAATTAATCGACACATCAATTTTTTATCGATAGTTTTTCGATAAATTTGTCGATAAATTTATTGAAAAAATTGTCGATAACTTGTCGAAATACCCATTTTTCGATGAAATGTTGTTCGATAAGGCACTCTGCGGTTTGGAGAGATTACTGTAGTTCTGATGGCCTAACTACAGTAATATTAACCAGTCTGTCATCGGCGCTCCGCGCCTCCGGCTTCACAAAACTTTTTTAGAAATGAAAAAACTGTGAAAAGTTTCACGGGGTTTATTATATTCACGTGGCCCCCTGTGTGTCTCTCTCACTAATGGAAATTTTAAAAAAGGCTCGAAAACGTGGTTTTTCGAACCTGTTGACCTCATTTCTATCAGTTTCAAATTTTGAAATAGCCGGGCATCATTGCGTCGCAATTCTGGATCGACAGGTCCCATGAAAATAGGTTCAGTAGGAATCTCGCTAGGGCCGGCGACAGACACACACACACACAAACACACACACATAGTAAAGATAGCTCAATATGTGTTTTAAATTTTTTTTTCGTGTCGCTTTGTCTATTATCCAATTCTGACGGGGTTTTTAGAAGTAAATAGATCGTTTCAATTTGATCTCGTTTTTTTTATACTTCGACTAGAGCTCTGTAAAGCTTACTGTACTTTAAGCTTGCAGCTTGAGCCCCAAAGCATAATAAATATAGCGGGCCCATCGCAAGAGTGTACGATGTCGGCTGCCTAATTTTCCCTTTTGGAGCGTTTTCGCCGTAGTTCGTAACTCTAGTCCTCGATGAGCTCAACTAATTTTTGGTCTTTCCGTGATGCTTTCTGAACCTACTATTACCCAAAAATCTTACCCAATACACGCAAAAAAGAAACCGGAACCACCAACTGCAAACGTGTTGAAGATCATAATCTTGAGCTTTTCACTGATGAACCTAAACAACATTTTTGCTTTTTTTTTCTTCTTCTCTCCAAATTTCCTCACTTAAACTTATCACTAAAAACAGCTGCCACAAATCTAATTGGCATATAAGAGAACAACACGAGAGCAACGTAGAATCCGGTTTCCGTGATTCCGAATTTGAGAACTTCATGGAAATATATTGGCATGTACGAGGAGAACATGATTACAGCGGACATTTCGAAGAAGGCATTGACCCAGACACAAAGGATAACAGGGCTCGTGAGAATTTTCTGAAAGCTTTTAGTTTTGAGGAAGAGCGCAGAGAAACCAGAGCGCCTGCGTCTCTGCACCCTTCATGAGCTAGAGGCACTCTAGTTTCTCTGGACTCTAACCTACCCTATAAGGAACACTAGTGTTTCTGTCCAAATGCGCCTCTGACTTATTCTTTTGAATCTTCCCCAGCTCCTTCTGGGAAACCCTTTCAGTGTCTTCCGGGTGATCAATATAAATCAAAGTCCAGACTACAAAAAGAATGATTCCAACAATTGCATGAAGATAAAATGCATATTTCCAGCCAAGCGAGCTCTCACAAATGAGCCCGGTGAAGGAATTTGTGACAACTGATGAGATTCCAGTGAAAGCAGTAAGGATGGCGACGAAAGTAGCGGTTTCTGATAGTGGAGCCCATCGGACAGTCATGAGCCCGATAGCGGCAAAGTCTGCGGAATAGGCCAGGCCCTGAATGTAAAAAGTTTAGGCTTAGGATCTGCTTGAACAGGAGGGAAATTTATGAGAAAACTAGCAAACCTGCAAAAACCGCAGCAAAATTAGAATAAAAAAGTTGACTTTTGCTGCAAGGGGCACCAGTGCAGTGGCTATACATGACACAACTCCAGCCACCAAAAACGGATACCTGCATCGAATTTTCTGAATTTTTCCCAGCTCCCAGTTCGCTTGGCTCACCTTGCTCCATACTTCACATACAACAAGTTAATTGGAATGGTCCCTATAATCGTCCCCGCTGCCACGGCCCACATTATCCATTTCTTCTCGCCACTTGTGTAATCATAGATACTCCTAATGGTCTGCAGGAAAAACAAAGTTGAAAAAAGTCACGTAGGCAACTTTGTTACCCCATTGATATCCAAAATAGATTCTGAATAATCATTTTTCATGCAGATAAATGTGAAGTTGATGACGATATAGTTGGAGCATACGGAAGCCAGACATAGGAAACCGATTGCGATTACTAGGCATCTGAAAATGGAAAAATGTCGTGAGAAAGTTACAATTCACAGCAATTAGGGAACTTTTTCAATTTTTGGTTGGGAAAAAGTTTTACTTGCCCTTTAGAGTTTGCACCACTACAGTACCTGTAATAATAGGTTGGCCGCAAAGAAATGCGCGGTAGACGTTTACGCAAATCTATATATTTTAGCAAGAGTCAGTGATATCAAAAAGTGATCGACTAACAAAATGTTGAGTATAAAATTTTGCACATTTTACTAGTTGACTACTTTTCTGTATATTTGATTCCAGCCGATATATACAGATTGGAAAAGAAGTTCAGGGCGTATTACTTTCCGGCCAATCTAATAGTATTGCGCCTTTCCAATACATCGCCTAATGAAACGACGATATCTCAGCTATCAAAAAACATCAAAAAGCGGTCAACTAACAAAATGTTTATTTTGTTACTGTGCATATTTTATTAGTTGATAACTGTTTGATATTTCTTATGGTAGCTGAGATATCTTGATCGAAAGCAAAAGCTCAAGAAGGGCAGTACTAATAGAGGTTCGACAGTGAATTTTTTTCGAACTACTACTTTTTCTTATTTTTAGATTTTTGAGACTTAGTTTAGAGTTTTTTCATCAAAATTAGAAGTAAAATTTTAAACAGGATCTTGAAAATTTTGAGCTGTAATTCTCTAGATTTTCATCTCTTTCAATTCAAAATTACAGATTTTCCATTTCACTTCAAATTTTACAATCTTTTGATTTATAACTTTTCAGCCAATTCCAAATTTTCAAATCCAAAGTCCCTACCTGTAATAATTTCCCCAAAGAGACATTCTTCCTTCGGTCTAAAAAATGGTCTATCATGGGTTCAACAAGGTTCATCAAAACAGGTACAGCGCCCCGACGGGAAGGGAATAGAAGAGAGAAATGAAAATTTGACCGATGAGAAGAGTTGATAAGAGAATAAGAAGGAGAAGAAGACGAACTGAACGGGATGATCCCTTTTTTTTCGCTCGATACATGTGATGCGCACGAAGAACATTACATAGTGACACGTTGGGATCAAGTGGGTAATTGAGAGAAGAGATAGGTGAGAAAAAAGTGATTAATGATAAGAAAATATAGTGTTTTGGCAATGAAAAAAAATTGAACTGTGGTAAGGTGTAAAACCTTTATTAGAAGAGCACCGACCCTTTAAGCTTCTATTAAAAGAGCACCAAACTATATATGAAAAACCAGTCCAACAACACAAGACAAAAATCTCATAAAAATTTCATCTGCGAAAGTTCCAGAAATCTTCTCTCCTCCTCCCATCCATTCTTTATTCAAAAAGTAAACAGATATTCCGGAAACTCCCCTCGTGGGTGGATTAATAAGAAAGAGATCCCTTATGACCTTTCATCCAAACTCTTTTTATTCTCAGATTTCCTGTTTTTAATTATTTTGCATAACTTTTTTCCTTTTGAATAGATTGTTATTGTATTTAGGAGAAAAGATCTATGAATGTTAGGTCATGAGGTTATGTAGAGGGGGAATAGAGTAGAGTTAGGGAATATGAGTAATGGAAGGTTTGTGAGCTTCGAAAAAAGGGGAAAGATTCTGAATAGAATGGTGTGGGAAAACTGTGCATTGGTAATAATTTGAAAAAGCTTGGGTGGGGTAGGATGAAGTTTGGTGTTAGTTTTAGCTTATTTTCAAGTACCATGATTTCTGATCACTTTGAAGAAAGTTCTTTGTCCTCAATTTTTTTTCATGACTCTTTTAATTAGGGTCACAATGTCTCTGGTTTTTACGGACCACGATTTGACTGTATTAGACCAGGATTTCGTCATGTAGAACCAGGATTCAGTTGTTCTAGGATAAGAGTTTGGTCCTTACTCTAAATATGATGTTTCGTACTTAGTTCATGGTTATTAGTCCCGAGATATTAGTTCCAAGTCTGTAGAACATAACATTTAGTTGCAAGTTTCTAATTCTTTGTCCTTAGTCCTTTATGGTCCTTACAAGGAATGTTACTTTGGGTACCTCTTGAAAATTTTCTAAAAATTTGCAAAAATTTCGAACTCCAATTTTCCACCGGAAGTGTGATTTTGCAACTCCTAGTAAGTGTGTTAAACACATCATTGTCGACTTTTTCGGGTTAGAAGCTTATGTCTGAAGTTCCCATGGTTTCATTCTGACCTTATAAAAATCTTCACAAATTTTGCTTTAAGTGAAAATTTGTACTGGAAGACGTCTGAAAATTAGAATATCGGGCTTGAACGGGGCTTGTGGGATTTCTCACTATTACTTTTGTTCTCAACCGAACCAATTGGTTTATGATAAAGTTTATAGAAAATTCTCAAGAGGTATGGAAAGTAAAGTCCCTTTTTAGTTTTCAGTTCCTAGTCTCCAACCCTCAGCTTTTATTCTAAAGCGCCTAAAACAAAGCGATAAAGCGTTAAGCCAAAGTCAAGCTCTGGTCTTCCGGCCCTAATTCATGTCCTAAGGCTATTGCCTAAATTTCACTATTAAAATTTGAAAGTCAGCTCAAAAACTGAAATGTGAACCATTTTTCGAAAGAAAAACTAGAAAAAAGAAGTACAGAATTGAAACCGTTTTATGCATTTGTTTCAAGTTTGAGAGAGAAGATGAAGAGGAAAATGTACACGTGAGGGCAGCAACGGGGTTGGGTTGGGGTGAGAAAATGTATGTAAATCTATATATTACAGGACATACAAAAAAAGCAACAAGTTGGAAGTGAAATGAGAGGAGAAAGTTCTATGTATATTTACATAATCTTTGTGACCGAACTCAATTCGACACAAAAAGTGTTTAAAGCTTTCCGAGATCTTAAGCTTTTGACACCGGTTTCTCATCACTGTTCGTCCATTCGGCTGGCTTATCAGTGAACATACAATAGGAGAGCAAGTTTGTGATTTGCATAAGGCCACCGAAGACAAGATAGACTCCAATCCATTGGGTACGGACAGATTCATTGGAAACGAAGAGGGCGACCATGGCTGGAGCGGAGAAGAGGGCAACACATTTGGTCCATTGGATTGCGGCGATGACGACGTGGGCGTATTGACTGAAATAGTTAAGGGTTATTATTGGTTGATGTGAGAAAAAAGTCAGAGCTCTAACTTTAGGCTCAGGATTAGTCTACCTTGAGGAGCCTTAGCCTACCTTGAGAAGCCTTAGCGTACTTTAGGGAGCTTTAGCCTTCGTTAGGGAGCCTTAGCCTACCTTAGGGGGCCTAAGCCAGCCTAAGTCATTCTCAGCCGCCCTAAACCATCACTACAACTTACCGAGCATGAAGAACACCGCACTTGTAGAATCCTCCAGAATTCACTCCAACACAGCACATTGTCATTGTAAACGCAGCTACTGACCAATACTTCTGCTCGACTGGGATAAATCCAATGACAGCAAAGAATGCACCTGTTCCACCAACAGCAATTGTGTTAAAAATCAACATCTTTGCACGCTCCCCAATACATGTGATCTTGTCACTCATAATTGCAGATACCCAACGGACTGGAAGCCAGATAAAGAGGACAAGTGCCACCCAGAATCCAGTTTCGGTGACTCCGAACTTGAGGACTTCATGGAAGTAGATTGGCATGTAGGTGGAGCAGACGATGACGGCGGACATCTCGAAGAAAGCGTTGAGCCAGACACACCAGATGACTGGGCTGGTAAGGAGTTTCTGGAAATATAAAGATTAGGTAACTATAAAAAAAAAAAGATAACTCACTCTGTATGGAACATCGGTACTCTTATCCAAGTGAGCTGCAGACTTGGACTTCTCGATCTTACTCAATTCCTTGCATGAGACTCTCTTCGTGTCTTGTGGATGGTCGATGTACACCACATACCAAAGGCAGAACAAAACAAATCCAACGGCAGCGTGCAGATAATAAGACCATTTCCATCCATAATCACTCTCGCAAATCACACCAGTGACAGAGTTAGTGGCAGTAGATGAGATTCCGGTGAAAGACGTCATAACAGCAATGAATGTAGCAGTTTCAGTCAGTGGAGCCCAACGAACAGTGATAAGTCCAATTGCAGCAAAGTCAGCAGAGTATGCAAGTCCTTGGATGAATCTTAATACTATCAATAACCAGTAATTGAAACCGGCAGCCCAAGGGATTAAGCCTGTAGAGATGATTGAGGCAAGTCCGGCGAGAAGGAATGGGACTCGAGCTCCAAATTTGACATAGAGGACGTTGATTGGGAGGGTTCCAAGCATTGTTCCAAGGGCTACGGCCCAGAGGATCCATTTCTTTTCACTTGGAGTGTAGTCGTAGATACTGCGGAGGGTCTGGAATAGGAATGGGTTTGGAAGTTAGGCTGGGATAGGAAAGTGTGGAAAAAGTTGATAAAAAATTAATGTTTTGATCTTCTTTAATCTTCATAGACATCTTTAATCTAGATTTGGTTAGAGTGTTTTTTTAGTCAGGCCAATACTTCAACAGTAACTTGGGACAGACTACAGTAACCTTGGCATTTTAGCAGCTTTTCAGAGCAACCTTGGAATTGAAACTACCCTCTACAGTATCCTACGTTTTATTTTGGCTTTTTACACTGACTTAAAGATATTAGTATTCTTACAGTACTTTCTACAGTAATCGGATCTTTACATTACCCCTCTACAGTAACCTTTTTTTCACAGTACCTTTTTACAGTAACTTTTTTTTACGGTACCCTCCTACAGTTATCTTATCTTTACAGTACCCTTCTACAATAACCTACAATAACCATTAAAAAAAACTCACTCCATTATTATCCGGCACCGCATTTGTCATATCATTTTTCATGCAGATGAATGTGAAGTTTATGATAATGTAGTTGGAACAAATTGATGTCAGACACATAAATCCGACCAACACCACAATCCACCTTGAAAAATTTCATTTTGAAAAAGAATTTATTCAAAAAAATCTTACCTGTAGTAATTTCCCCATGGCTTGGTCATTTTGATTTATTTAGAAGAAGTTGATTTCAGAAGACGTTGAGTTGAATTCTGAATATTTCTCAAAAGTTACACGGGGGTTTTTGTAGTAGGAAGATGATCTATCTGATCGACTCCGCCCCTTTTCTTGCCGCCCCTACAAGTGGTTCAAAAATAATATCATCTTATCGTTTTGCTTTGGAAAAAAGAAACGGCTAGGAAAAGTGGGCGGAGCCTAGAGAACAGAAGCAAAGAATGAGTGGAACTCATCGACTAAATACGACATAAGTCTTGGACGATGATCGCTTTTTTTTACGGAAATCAAAATCGATAAAATATGGAAAAAAAGGTTGAACGCACGCGGCAATTTCCATATTTTTTGTTACTTTCTAGTTTCAGTCGCCCTCTTTATACTAACGGAAGATCGAACATTCATTGTCTAATAGGATTAGCATTTTCAATTTTTTTTAGGAACATAGAGTTTTGAATGGGAGGAGATGATCAAGAATCGGTATCAAAATATGGGGTGGTTTAGGACAGAAATCACTTTTTTTTTTGGGAGTTTGGTGTTGAGGTACTGTAGGGTTACGGTACGAATAGTTTCAAGAGTTTTTGGCCAAAAAATATGAAGAGAAGTGAGAAAAAAGGCTTTTTTTTGGCTACAGTAACCCAATCTTTTTCCGCCTCATTTTTATCTAGCGTACAAACTTGGCTTCAAAACTACAGAAGCCGATCAAGACCCTTTTTTTTTAAGTATACAGTAATTTTCATAAACCACAGTAATCCTATCTAGTCCGATCTAGTCCTACTGTAACCAGACCTAGTCTCACTGTAATTCAATCTGATTGGACTACTGTAGAGGTTAAAAAAATCCAATATTTTTAAAACTGAAATAACCGTAATCTAACTGTACGAAAAGTTTTTTTCCTAAACTTTTGAATTTGATTTTCAGACTCAAAAAAATTTTTTTCAAATTTTTCAGTTGCTCTCCCCCTAATTCCCAACTTCAACCTCTACTAAAAACCGGAAAATCACCCACTTTTTAACCTCTCATCCTCCCTATTTTTGAGGTCATAGACTAATAGAGAACCCCAAACGGCGGCAAAATGATTTAATTATGACAAAATTGAAGAAAAAAAATCAAATTAATTGTTTTTTTCACTATGTAAACATTGTCCAGAAATCAGGAACCGTGGACATTATATATTTGCCTTTATGATGCGTTTTCTGTGTTTTGACCAGGTGTAATCCGACAGGTTTTTGGAATTCCGGGTTGTCCGGAAAATTGGGAAAAGATGAAAAAAGGAGAAAAAAACTTTAGGGTTACGGTAGAAAAATATTAAGGGTTACTGTAGCAACTTATGAGGAGTATATTCAAGAAAAAACCAATTTAAACCAAAAAAAAAATCTGCCCCAGGTTGCTCTTTTTGTACCAGTTGTTAATTTTGAGTAATTTAGGATTCAGAAAAAAACTTACCCGCTGGAACTACAGTAACCCAACTGATCAAATTTTTATAAAAATAAAATTACAAATAAAAGACAAAACTGGAACTAAGAAGTTGAGCAGGAACAAAAGCCGGAACGAAAACAACACTTTTTCTGGATCCGAATTGGTACAAAATTCCTTTAAGGGCTCTTCTAATAGAGGGAGGTTTTTTATCAGACGGACCTTTTGCTTGGTGAGGCCCTTCTGATAAAGTTTTTACGGTGAAACAAAATCTTTGAAAACTTAGAAAATTTCTGATACCGTTTTTCATAAAAATCTGTTAAAATTTTCAAATCCGCACAAAAAAATTATGGAAAATCTTCCTCCTCCAAACTATCCAATTTTATACTCCTTGTAACACATGATGCTTCCTTCCTTCCTCCTGCACATCCCTCTCCCTCTAATTATTGACCTAATTAGTTTTGTGTGTGTGTGTGTGTGTGTGCTCTGCCCCTTGCTCAGCTCTCCAAAAATGCAAAATTCGAAAGAAAACGTGTATTTCGAGAGGACTCGTGGATGCGTGGGGGGACTAATGAGATCCTCTCATGTTTCCTCTTTTTAATTGTTTTTGAATGATTTTAGGCTTGTTTGTTATTGTTTTTGATGATGAGGATATCATGTGCCTTGGAGTAGAAAAAGTTCAAAAGCATCAGATCTTGCTCTTTTGTGCTCCAAGTTGCAGCAAATGCGCTCCATTAAGAAATTTGAAGTGGCCTCAGTAAATTGCAAATTTTCTGTAGTTTTGTTGTTTTCGACTTCTCTCTAAATCACGTGAACCATAATTTATTACCAAAAAGATCAAATTCTTTTGGATCGATTCCAATCACAAAAGATGGTTCTCCCCATCGACTCCGCCCACTTTTTGATCAAAAAGTTCAATGATATGAGAAAAGGGTTTGGGTGCAGGGCGAGTTCTCTGAACAATTTGACAGAGATATATTGACAAACCGCGTGTCGGCAATGTGGTGGGAGTAGATGATAAGATAAGGGAGAGGGTGTTCTATGGAAGTTGACGAAGAAAAAATATTTGAAATGTTCATTGATATGTTGTTGGAGATTTTGCTGAATTTAAGTAAAAAACAGGTGAGATGTTGAAATTTCAAACTCAAAAAATGATATTTTCTTTTTTATTCAAAACTTAGGTTGGCCGGAAAGAAAATATCGATGAACTTTATTTTTTGAATCTGTATATCTCGACTAGAATTAAAGATACAAAATAGTGGTCAACTAGTAAACGTGCAGAATTTTATGGTCAACATTTTGTTAGTTAATCACTTTTCGATATCACTCACTCCAGCTGAGATATGTTAATTCGCGTAAACGTTTAGCGCTCATTTTTTTCCGGCCAACCTAATACAAGTTGATCACAATTTCCATAAGCATTTCCTGCAATGAAGGTTCTGAACTATGGAAAGTACATGATGGAAATGTTCGGTTATCATGCACAGTTTTTTCCTAAACAAATGGATTTATTGTTCGGGATGTTCGGGATGACTGCAAAAACAATGATGAGCTTTATTAGAGAGAACAATAAAAATCGTGAGAATTTCGAAGTATTCTGGTCAATGTTTATAACTTAATGTTTATAACTGTTCGGCTGATCTGAAGTCCAGCTTTTATTGACTTTGAAAAGTTCATTCAGCGGTTTTCAGATGAACTAAACAAAAAATCTCCGACCAGTAAAAACATCCACAAAAAATCAATTCATTATGCAAAACAAAAGTTTAACTATTCAAATCAATTCGGCCCGATTGAGCTCTGACGTTGTACATGAACTGAAAAATCGGAAATAACCACCACAACGGGATTATGCGGAAGTAAAAAAAAATTATACGTAATAACAATTTGTTTTTTATGTTGATCTTCCGAGCACTATAATGTATCAAACGCAAAAATCCGGTCAAGTTTTTTTCAATGAATAAGAAATCAATTCATTCTTCACAAAAGGAACACGTGAACAAATCAATTCGCCTCAATCGATTGTCGATGATGAACATGTACTGAAATCTCCGGAATAACCACCACAGATTTCTTCCTTCCCATCAAAAAGTTTCGATAATGTGTGTTTCGAAAAATCATAAAGAGCTGAGCTGGAATTGATGATCCACATAAACATGAATAAGCAATGGTGTTAGATATCCTGGAGTCCACTGATGGATCATTGAAAAATGACTTGAAGATTAGACAAGCAGATATAGAGACAAAGAAACTCACGAGAAGAGACTGCAAAATAAAAAAGGAAACGTATAAAAACACAAGGTCGCTGATGCGCGTGTACCTTTAAATTTTTGTAAATCTACATGAGGGAGACGCGTTGCGTGCGCGGCGTCGCGGTTTTTGTTTTGTAGCGACTCGCCTTGGCTCGCTGCAAGCTGCCGCAACGCGGCGCACGCAACGCGTACCTCCCTCATGTGATTTTATGAGAGTTTAAAGGCACATAAACAAAAAAGAAAAAAAAGAAGTCCCACCTGTGTCACAAAATGTTGTATTCCTTTCAGACGCTCCTTGACATTCCGATGACTTTTCCTATCATCAATAACTCGCGTTTCCCAGTAAATTCCCACAAAAATTATTAACAAAACCTGAAAATTTTGATTAATTTTTTTGGAAATTGAGCTCACCGAAAACATGATAACAACTGATATAATCATAACATAATTAGCCAAGTCTGTATAATTGGAATCTGTGAAAATATAGACTCCAATGTTCTCCAGAACTTTCAGATTGTTAGGATATTTCTGCAAAAAGATTGAATTGGAATTGGGAAAAAAATTCGGGTTCCAACCATTTTCACAAATTCTGCCTGCTCCTCCGGAGTACTGTAGCTCAGGAACATCAAACTCGGGACAGGAACATACACAAAAATGGCGAACAATATGCAAAAAGTGTAGTAGGTGGATTTTTTGAGCTGAAAAAAAAGTTCGAAAGATTTATGGAACAGAAAAAAAAATCTATGTACATCAAAAACCTTTCCAGGTCTTGCCATGACTTTCAGCCGATTGATTTGTAAAAAGAAGCAGGAATATCCAAAGGAGCAGAAGAAAAATGTCCATATTAGCTGGAAAATATTTTTATCGAATGTTGATAATTTTCTCAAGTTTCTAATTCTCAAAACTTACAAATAAAGTGAAAGCATCAAAGTAATTTTTTAACAACCCTTGACAATACGAAGCTGGAAATGGATATAAAGTAACCATCCCACCAAATACACCCAATTGCATTTGACAACAATAAAATGTAAAATGATAGGCTAATAAACATAACTTGAACTTTGGTTTCTCATGTTTCGATTTGCATAAGATAAGATAAAAAGTTAGGAAGTTTATAGGAGTAGCCAGGATATTAGCCAAGACTGTAGATCTATATTGTAAAGAGTGATCCGAATAGAAAACGGTGGCATAGATACGAAGGTCAGGGGTTATGTTTCTCATTAGATAATATGGGATTAAGCGGCTGAAATTGGAAAACTTTAAGGAGTTTGAAGTGAAAAAATAGAGCGGGAAGAATTAGCGAAGAAACTTTGGAAAGTAGGAAAATGGGCTATCCTGAATCATAGACCCAGTAAACGACCAAAATAATACATAGGGTCGGCGTAATCAGGAGGCAAGGAGCAAGCTTCTAGTTTGTATATAATAACAATCAAAAATGACACCTTTGCGCCAAATAAGGCTTAGGCTGAACCAAAAACATGACCGACTGCCAAGAGGGATGGGGTCCCAGTTTTATTTTTTGTATGGTGATGGTTTTTTTCTGGAATAACTCGGAGTAGAAAAAAAATCTGTGTATAAACCATATCTTACGACAAAAGGCATGCAAAGTCTATTAACGCTTTGATGCTGACTTGATAATTTTACAGCCGTACCTTGGAGCACTTTCGTGAGAGAAGACTATCGATAGGACTACCTTTAACAAAATCAGCGATTTTCACCAGTTTCATTTTTCAAGCTACCTAAGAAAAAATTAAACTTGAACAGGTTGATCTTCTGAACTCTTCATGTGTCATGCATGAACATCAGGATTATTTTATCTAGTTCTTTTAAATCCAATTCATTTGATGTGATCTACATTTGGCGATAAAAAGATCTAAATTTTTGCACGAAATAAATACAACCAGACGGTTTTCGTCCTTGACTGTCTGAATACTCCCGGATTATCAAAATTAACAGCGTTTGTAGACACACTTAATTACGTGAAAAAAAGACGACCACTTCTCCCTCGTACCCGGGACAGCACAGGGAGACGCGATTTCGAGTTTCAATCAAAAAACGGAAGAGTCAGGCACTATCATGGAAGAATTCTCTATCGGTCTATATAATTTCCAGGAAAAAAAGGCGCAGTAAGAAGGGCTGTAGGAACGGCGACACGCATACAAACGGAAAGAATATTTGGGTATCAATGATGAAGTTTCATTTACTGTTTAAAAAGAACAAGCAGTTTGCGAGATCAAAAATGCTATTCAAATTGCGCAAAAAATATGAGAGTGAGCAAGCGCCACGGAATTGAATTATTCTAGCAACTTCTTCAGGTATAGACTCAAAAGCTCAAAAGTTTAATAATCAGAGATTGAAATTCTTATATGGAAATATCGGAACAAAAAAGTCTGAGATTTTAGAAAATTTGATCTTATAAAAAGTTTAATTATGTCCTTTCTTCCGTTTCCAGGAATTCGATTTCTGAACCTGAAAATGTTCTTCTCTGATCAAAAAAAAGTAATATTCTGCAAAAATTGGCACTTTCAAACATTTCCCCCTAATTAAATTTCTTGTCTGCAACCCCTTTTTTGATCTCAAATGTGATACGAATGACCAAGTAGCACCCTGAACTTACTTCACTTTGGAATAAATTTACACCGATTGCATTAAAAAACGATATGGAAATTTTCGAATCAGCAACATTTCCAATGTCATTCTTTTTTTCGGGAACATACATAAGCGAAAAGGGGTGGATGTCGGGTGAAACGGATTAAAATCAAATAAAAATGTCCTTTTGGAGAACTGACGGTCATGTTTTTTGACGGTCATAACATCATGTTCAAAACAGTTAATTTTTTGAAAATTAAAATTTTGAAAATTGTTTTCTAATATAACGGCACCAGCAAACAGTTTTAATTTAAATGGGTGATAGTTGTTTTATTTTTAGCATATTTTTATCACCTTTGAAGAACTTCTTTTTAAATGGAAATTTTCAAACTTAGTTTCTTGTTCAAAAAATATGCTTTTCTATTACAGATGCCACTGTAATAGGGTTTTTCAAAAATTTGTTCTATCTCATGTTTAAAATTCATAGTCACTTGACATATAATCTTAAGATTCTATCTACCGATAATTTCCCAGCCATTTTATTTTTTTTCAAATTTTCCAAACTTTGGCAACAAAAATTCCACTTCCAATTTTGATTTAGTGGTTTAGAATAGTATGGCAGATTAATTTTAATGAAATACTTCCTGGTTTATTTTTGATAATAAATAGTACAAAAAATCAAAGTTCAAAGATTTTGTTTTTGAAATTTTTTAAGCGAAATTCGAATATTTTCAAAAATACTTTCTAATCATGTTATTTTAACTTTTAAGAGATAGGAAAAGTGGTCAACTGGTAAAATGATCGTTATATTAAAAAGATCATTTTATCAGTTGATCATTTTTTAATATTTCTCACAATAACTCAATAATTTTGATATTACTCGGCAAAAACCCGCATCAGGCAAGCGTAGACTGCTCACCGGCTGCGAGAGTGCTGCGCGACTCCTGGGATTGGGAAAATTCAGTACTAATTTTTCACAGATTGTTGCGCAGCTGCTGCTGTAATGCTGTTCGACTACTGACGATTTTGAGAATGCTGCTTACGTGTTGCGGATGTGTGCTCTATTTTCCAAATTTTGTCATTGGTTGAGCGCGGAAAATGTGATCTCGAGAAATTTAGACTATTTTTCAATAATATTCGAACGAAAAGTACTTATTCATGAGCCAACCTCTCAGAAATGCCTAAACATAAATATACCGAACGCCGGTACACGTGGGAAGCACTTGCGCAACACGTTCACAGCAGATGAGCAGTCTACGCTTGCCTGATGCGGGCTATTGCCGAGTAGGTTGGCCGGCGTGGACTTTTTTTTTCGAATTTGAATATCTCGGCTGTAATGAAAGATACAAAAAAGTGGCCAATCAATATAATGTGCAAAATTTTATGGTAAACATTTTGTTAGTTGATCACTCTTTTATATCACTCGCTCTAGCTGAGTTATAAAGGTGCGCGCGCTTTTCTAGCGCGCACTTCTTTCCGACCAACCTAATATTGATGTTCAGAAGCGGTGCCAATAGGGGTTCAATAATATTTCAATTGATATCCAAATTTTGATTGCTTTGTTTTCCAAAATACAAACTATTCTGACAAACCCCAAAAATCTAAAATTTCGCTTTTTTTCTCTTTTTTTCTTCTCAAAACTTCCTATCACAATAATCACCAATAATTGCCGCTGACACAAAATTTATGACACATTTTCTAAACAATAACCAAGTTAGAAGGAAGAAAAGAAAACTACAATAACACTTGTGTTATCATTATTTCCTGCTGTCATTTCTCTCATACTTTTTCTCCTGATATCATTTCTCCAATCAGTTCCAAAACGTGTCGGTTCTTCGTGTGGATCACATGTCGGCGAGGGGTTCAATAAGTTCATATCTCTCTTCTACATATTTATCTCTCACAATTGTAGTGTGAAGGAACTTCAGTCGATCTATGATTATTTTTGCAGGGACAAAAAGAAAGGAAAAAAATAGGTCTAAAGGGATCAAGAGACAAAACTAGATAGAAATGGTTTTCTGGGGTAATTATTACAGGTTAGTTCCTTAGGTAAAACCTCTTTTATAAGGGCACATCAGAGGTTTTACTGTTTCAGGTTGATCGTATTATTGGTCGGGTTCCTATGTCTAGCATCACTTTGCTCAAACTATCTAATTATCAATTTCACATTTATCTGCATGAAACATGATTATTCGGATGGTTATTTTGAAATCAACGGGGTACTAATTTTTGATCCTTTATTTTTTAGGATAGATGATTTTCAGACCAAACAAAGCATCTATGACTACAGTCCAGATGAGAAAAAATGGATTTTATGGGCTGTGGCAGCTGGAACTATTATCGGGACAATACCTTTAAATATGCTCTATGTGAAATTTGGAGCAAAGTGAGATTCAGATTCGGAAAAAAAAATGAAAAAAAGTGATTCATTGCAGAAACCCATTTTTCATAGCTGGAATAGCATCATGTGTGTCGACAGCATTGATTCCGTGGTCCGCAAAAATGAGCTATTACTTTTTGATTTTGTTGAGGTTTATTCAGGTGAGTTCATAATGAAAATTCGGCTCCAATCAGGAAGAATAAATCCAAGCAAAAAAAGAATGGACCCAAAAAACGAATGAATGTGTTTCAGGTACTATTGATTTGGGTAATGAGTCCATTTTTTTTTCGTTAAAAAGCTGACAAAAAATGTTGAACCTATTCTTTTTGTTTCGGTTCCATTCTTATTTCGCTTGGGTCCATTCTCTCCGACTAGAGGCGAAAATTCTGGCCCGAGTTTTGGATTTGTGTGAGATTTAAAACAAACTGCCAGATAAAATGAGAAAATTGAGCACAGAACTCAGAACTCGGGTTTTGGGCTTGTAATCTTGAAATGAGTCCAAATTCACATCCCGCTTCAAAGCCTACTAGAAATGACAGGTAACTTCTGTGCCAGGGTTCGAATCCTCAGTAGTCCAGCTTTCTTGGTTTTTTTCTATTCGTCGAGAAATTTCAATAATTTCAACAGAAATTTTCAGGGCTTCGCATACTCCGCTGACTTTGCCGCCATCGGCCTTATGACTGTCCGATGGGCTCCACTATCTGAAACTGCCACTTTCCTATCCATCCTAACATGTTTCAATGGTATCGCCTCATTTATCACAAATTTCGGAACAGGTCTGATTTGCGAGAGTTCTCTCGGCTGGAAATGGTCTTATTATCTTCACGCGATTGCTGGATTTATACTCTTCGTACTATGGTTCACGGTTTATATTGATCATCCGCAAGAAACCAAGAGGGTCTCCGATACCGAACTGAAAAAGATTCAGAAGAACAAATCAGAAGCTCATTTGAGCAAGAAGTGTGATGTTCCTTATAAAGTGAGATTTTGTTTCTATCCAGATATATTCAAGTTTTTTCAGAAACTGGTAACCAGTAAAGTTATCTTGTGTGTTTGGGTAAATGCGTTCTTCGATTTGACAGCTGCCATAATGTTTTCCACGTATATTCCATTATATTTACACGAAGTTTTAAAGTTCGGCGTCACTGAAACAGGATTCTGGGCTAGTTTAATTCTTGGAGCATCAATGCCAATCAGATTTGCTTCCGCACTGATAAGTGATAAGTTAAAGTGAGTTTTGTCCTTTATTATAGTGGCAGGCAATTCAATTGAAGACCTTGTTGCCATGGCGGGTGCCACTTTATTAGGGGTGCCGTTCAATAATCCATGTTTTTATTTCAGATCTGTCAGTGAAACCACGAAAATCCATATTTTCAACACAATTGCTCTTGGCGTCTCCGGCTTATTCTTTGCCTCTATTGGGTGACTTTTACCGAACATTCCAGTATTTTCAACTCAATTTTTTCAGATTTATCCCAATGGAAAAACGAGGCTGGTCGCTTTTCTGTTTCATCACTTGTATGTGTTGTATTGGAGTGAATTCCGGAGGATTTTATAAGTCTGGAGTGCTGCATTCGAGGTACATGAGCTTTTGAGTCGTGCCCTTCTAATAAAGGTTTTTTTCTCAGACAGTTCGCTCATGTGGTAATAACAGCTATCCAATGGATGAAGTGCTTGGCTCTATTTGTTGCTCCAGCTCTAGTTTCTGTATTTGTGTCCGATGAATCAAATCGCCAACAATGGATATGGGTCTATATAGTTCTAGGGGGCTGTATGTTTATTGTAAGTGTTTTTGACCACAAAAAACGAAATTTAGTCTTGATTTCTAGACCAATATCGTGTCATTCTTCATACTAACGGATCAACCTGCCACGTGGACAGAAACAGAAACGAAAGAATGCAATGGAAAATTGTAGACTGTGTAAATTTATTATTTTTAGTTAATAAATGTATATTAGTTAATAAAAAACCCGCAGACAATCATCAAAGTAACCATAGAAACTCCAGAGGACCAGTGTTTTACCCCACTCGTAGTTGTCTGTGGATATGGAGATGTAGTGGGTAGAGCCGTAGACGTCAGGTCGTCTTCTGAACAGAACACCTATTTGAAATTAAATAAGAAGTTTCACAATAACTTACGAGCAACAAAATACTGAACATAATAGACTCCATTAGTTCCTCCAGTTGATGAAATGGCAACACTGTTTCCAATATTTGGGGTGCTCCAAAATTGAAAGCAGTTAGTTGGAACAATGGATTCATTATAATCCTCAGAGCCTTTGTACACATCGAAGTTGACTTTTCCGCCATTTGGGAGAGTTCCAATGATCTAAAATTGAAATTGATTGGTTGTAGGACCTGTATTAGAAGAGCGTTCCGTTTTTAGAGTATTCAATATCAGAAGCCCTTCTAATAAACGTACATTCACATATGTGAAAACTTACATTGGCCCCAGTTCTTCCTGTACGTGAATCATCTTTCTTCAAATTGAATTGTGTTACCGCATCTACTTGACCCATTGGCTTCATATAAAATCCTGTTGTAGTGAAAGCCGTGGTGAATGCTCCGGCAAGATTGGCTGAAAAAATCAGTTCAAAAAAAGCTTATTTTAAAACTCACTTTGTCCTGTCCTGATTTTGAAATTCGGAGCCCCGTTGAAAGTTTTCATGTAGAACGCCACCATCGAAAGTGAAAAAGGTTCCATATTATCAAAAAAGTGTCTCGATGAACGCGTATGCATTGGGTTTGCAAAGATTTCAGTTCCCGCTGGTTCCATGTTGCCATATGGAATTCCTCTGTAAATTGTAACACGGGAGCCACTGTTTTGTTTCCAATCAGTGAAAAGAGAAGATCGCACAGGATTAAACTGTGTGTAAGTATTTAGGAATAGCATGGTAACTTGAATTGTTCCCAGTTGATTCATGTTCAAATTGATTGTATCAGTCGGTTTGACGTCGAAAACGTAGAAGTTACCTGAAAGGAAATCGATTGCTCAAGTTTTTTGATTATGACTCACTTTTTGTAACTTGATATGTACTCGAAAGAAAGATGACGCCAGTGAGTTGAGCCATTTGGTCATCAGTTAATGTGGTTTGCAAGTAGGCATAATTCTGCACTAAAAAGGGTTTGAGTTGTCCAAAACTCTGTGCCATTATGCTCGTTTTCAATTCGAAAAGTCTGAAATTTGACTCTTTTCAGAAGGTTTTTCACATATCGGAAAACCTTTATTAGAGGTGCGCCCAATCGCGATTCTTCAAATTTTTATGTCGCAACAGCCAATCGACATTTCAAAGTTTTCAATCGGTAGAAACAAGAACTTTCATCGGTGCCCTTCTATTACAAGTTTCCCAAAAGTCCAAAACTCACGAAATTTTAGTAGCTCCAGAATACAAAAAAATGTTATTCAACAATGCGTCGTCATCAGAACTTGCGGAAACATAAAGGTGGTATGGTGCATCGACAGTCAAATTAGTCTGCACATTGTTTCCTTTGAAAGTGTTCAGACTTATTAGTTGCTGAGCAAAACTAGCAGAAAGTGCTGCCAAAAATAATAGGAAACTAGTGAAGAAATAATTCATTTTTCAATCGGAATCGATTGTTTTTGGAAGTTTGTGTGTGCTTGAATAGAAAAGTTTTGAGCAAGCGTGCTAGACGGAGAAGGGGAAGAGAACTGATAAGAACAGAAAAATGAAACAGGAAATAAATGATTTTTTGATTTTTGATAAATAATCGTTCTTCTGAATACACTGATGTCTCAATTTAGAACTTTGTACTTCGCAGAATCATTTGAAAAATTTTGCTGATTCTGAATTCAGATTTATCACTAGTAAAAGTTCACTCTGAAATATCATGTCGATTGTTTACAGTGTTAAAAGTACACCTTCTGATTATCAACAAGTAGTATTGAAACACCCAAGATATTGCTCGTTTTGCTTGTTTGTATTATGTAAATTTATTATTTCAGTTGATAAAATGTTATAAAATCACGTAGGCGATCAACAAAATAGCCATAGAGGCCCCAGTGGCTCCACTCGTAGTTGTTTGTGGATATGGAGATGTAGTGGGTGGAGCCGTTGAAGTCAAGTCGTCTTCTGAACAAGTCAAATCGTCTTCTTCTCCCCTTTTTGAAATTGAAAAAAAGCACTTTTGAAACTTACGAGCAACAAAATACTGAACATAATAGACTCCATTTGTTCCTCCAGTAGAAGAAATTGCCACACTGTTTCCAATATTTGGAGTACTCCAATATTGAAAATAGTTAGTTGGAACAATTGATTCATTATAATCCTCAGAGCCTTTATACACATCGAAATTGACTTTTCCGTCATTTGGAAGAGTTCCAATGATCTGAAAATGAAATTGATTGGCTGTACACCCTTTATTAAAAGAGCATGCTCTGAAGCTTCAGAATGTGATGCTCTAAAAACGGTTTTGATAGTTCAGGTTTCCTACTTATAGTAAAGTGAAAAAACTTACATTGGCCCCAGTTCTTCCTGTACGTGAATCATCTCTCTTCAAATTGAATTGTGTTACTGCCTCTAATTGACCCATTGGCTTCATGTAAAAGCCTGTTGTAGTGAAAGCCGTGGTGAATGCTCCGGCAAGATTGGCTGAAAACTCCGGTTATAGCAAGACGTTGAAAAATTAAATGTGTAGTTACTTGTCTATTATGAAGGATGGACCATTTTAAACTAAGGTTTGAAGACCGGATAATCATAACTTTTTAGAAGTGAAAGTTATCACGCACTTTAGATTGTGGGCGCGAGAGCCAAGTTCATAGGCACCAAGAGATTGCGCCCGCGTTTTGGTCTCTGTGGCTCAACCCGCAAAGCACCCGCTCGCCAATCAGTACTATAGCTTGGTTAGACCCCTTGGATGGCAATAGGTTTTGCTTTTTTTTTTGAAAATATTCAAAACTAATGTATACACCACATCTTACGACAGAATGCATACGAAGTATACAAAAAAAATATACAAACGCTTCCGTGCCTCGCCTCGCCCCTCCCCCACCTTTAAGAAAATAATTCCAAAACTCACTTTGTCCTGTCTTAATTGCAAAGTTTGGAGCTCCGTTAGAGGTCTTCATATAAAACGCCGTCATCGTAATGGAAAACGGTTCCACATTATCAAAATATTGATCAAAATGATCGGTTTGCATTGGGTTTGAAAAGATTTGAGTTTTTGCTGGCTCGATATTTCCATATGGAATTCCGGCGTAGATTGTGACACGAGAACCTCTGTTTTGCTTCCAATTGGTGATAAGAGAAGATCGCATACTATTGAATTGTGTGTAAGTATTGAGGAAAATCATTGCAACTTGAATTGTTCCCAGTTGATTCATGTTAATATTGAGTGGGCTTTTCGGGTTGACGTCAAAAACGTAGAAGTTACCTTAAAGAGAATCGTCTGTTTAAAGAAATCACATTTTTTAAATTATCGTTTCTGGTTCACTTTTTTCTGATTCCATTGCTCATGAAGAAATTGCCCAAAAATAGATCTGAAGCGCACAATTAGCGCTCGAAATCGCATGTTACAGATTAGTAGCCATGGCCGAGTATCCGACAACGCGGGGCTCGTTTTTCCATGTGATTGAAACTCGGCCAGGCGGCCGCAGCCACCGATCAGTAACGCGCGATTTCGGATGCAATTTGTGTGCTTCAGAGCAAATTGTCGAAATGGAAAAATAAATCGTCAAGCCTTTTGATTATGGCTCACTTTGTGAAAATTGATTTGTACTGGAAAGATACATGACACCAGTGAGTGCTGCCATTTGGTCATCACGTAAAGCAGTTTGCAAGTAAGCATATTTCTGCACGAAAAATGGTTTGAGCTGTCCAAAACTCTGTGTCATTATGCTCGTCTTCAAATCGAAAAGTCTAGAATTAGAAGCTAAAAAGTTTTTTTTTTTCAAAAATTCAAAACTCACGAAATTTTAGTAGCTCCAGAATACAAAAAGATGTTATTCAACAAAAAATTGTCATCAAAACTAGCGGAAACATATAGGAGGTATGTTGAGACTTATTAGTTGCTGGGCAAAACTTGTAGAAAATAACGTCGATAATAATAGGAAACTAGTGGAGAAATAATTCATTTTTGAAATGAAATCAATAAGATTGTGTACACGGTGTGCTTAAATAGAAACATTTTGAGCGAGCGTTCTAGACACAGGCGGAGCAGAGAAAGAGGCGATCTTACAATCGAAAAGAGAGCTGATAAGAACAGAAGATGAAACTAGACACTTCAAATACTTGATTTTCAATGAGAATGCGTAGTTTTCTGGGTGATTAGTCACGTCCAACCTTTGTACTTTGCAGAATTTATTTAGTTTCTAAAATGCTCTATTGATACTGAATTCAGAATTATCATCACAAGTGAACACTCGAAACGCCCTTTCAAGGCCTTCTTAAAAGAGGTATAATGAGCCACAACAAATTCGGTTTATTTACTTTAATATTTGACACCATAAGAAAAATTAATACAAATAACAAGTGAGTATCATTTCCATCTATGTACAAATAAACTACTCTGATATTATAAACACCAAAGTACAGCTATTAACACTGTAAAAAAGGTTCCAGAAAACCTAATTTCTGATGCTTTCATTGTGGTTTCCAGATGCCTCAGGGTGGTTGATCGTAGAGTAGATGACCTTGAAGTAGGCCTTGTTGTGCTCAATGGGGCCACAGTGGATGAAGCATAGCTTGTTTCAGTTGAAGGATCAGAAGATGTGGTGGAAGAGTCAGTGAATGGAGCCGAAGTGGATGACATTGTAGTAGAAGAATCTGCCTTGGCGGTACTGGAAGAAATGGGAATGGATGAAGTTGCGGTGGATGGAGCCAGAGTTGAACTTGTCGAGGCTTTGGTAATAGGAGTCAGTGACGTGGACGATGGCTCAGGAGATAGTCCTGGTGTAGATTCAATAGTAGTTGGAGCAGCTGTAGAAGTTAAATCAGTCCCATTGATCTCACGTCCTTCTGAAACGCCAACCGATTCAAAATCATACAATTTTTCCAATCAAAAAACTCACGCAGAACAAAATACTGAACATAATAGGTGCCACTCATCGAATTAGTTGATGAAATCTCAATGCTATTCCCAATGTAAGGGGTGGTCCAATGATCGATATAATTATTTGGAATAGTTGATTCACCATATTGCCTCAGCCCTTTGTTAACATTGAAAGACACCGTGGCGCCATCTGGGAGGCTACCAACAATCTGAACAAGTATTTTTTCGATTTCTGGAAGAGTAATCAATTAGAATGGCATACTTTTGTTCTGAACACTCTTCTGAGGACCTATATATAGCTATTTTGACGTTCTAGAAGCCCTTATAATAGAGGGGACGTTTGTTAAGATTATAATAAATGAAACTCACATTTGTTCCAGTAGATCCAGTATAATTATCATTTTTGATTGTATTAATTTCAGTGACCCTATCATAAACCCCCTTGGGCTTCATATAAAATCCTGTCGTGCTCAAATAAGTTGTGTTAGATCTTTCCAAATTGACTGAAACTTCTCTAGGTGACAAGCTTCTCCAAAATAAAAACTCACTGGTCCCTGGCTCAATCCTGAAGCTCGGAGCTCCATTGTATGTTTTCATGTAGAACATCATTGAGGAAATTTCGAACGCCTCCACATTTGGAAAAAATTGTTCAGTGTATTCAAATATCATGGGATTTGAAAAGATATGGGTGTTTCTGGGCTCGGGACTGTCTGATGGGAGGCCTTGGTAAATAAAAGCTCGGGCTTTTTTGTTTTGTTTCCATTGACTGATAAGAGATGACCTTACTGATGAAACCTGCATATTAGTGTTAAGGAATAGATTAGTGGAATTGGAAAGAGAATCTAGCTTGAGATTTGTGGTATCAGTGATATCAAATACGTAGAAATTGTCTGGAAGAATCAGTTGAAAAAAGTGTTTTTTTTTTAAGTTTGAAACTTACCATTTTCAAGTTGGTTTTTACTTGAAATAAAAATAATCCCATTGAGCTGAGCCAATTGAGCATCACTCAGAGAACTTGACAAATAGGCGGAGCTTGGAACTTTATAAGGTTTGAGCTGCCCATAACTTTGAGTTGATTTTCTCATTTTCAGATCGTAAAGCCTAAATGGGTCAAACATAATTAATTTTTAAGAAACCACTTACGAAATTCTGGAATTTCCATTGAAAATAAAGACTTTCCTCAGAATATTTTCATCATTTGAGCTTGCCGAAACAAATAAACTGTACGGGGCATCAAATTTTAAATAATTATGTACATTATTTCCCTTAAAGGAGTTGAGATTTATCAGTTGTTGGCCGGATAAAATATGAAATAATACTGAAAAAAATAGCAAATAGAATAGAAGAAAATTCATTTTCTTGAATCGATATTACGCGAAATTTCAGACAATTCCTTGATAATCATTTATTGAATTAGTGCAGTGAAGATGGGTGTGGTAGTAAGGATTAGTTGGTCAGGAGGACTGATAAGAGGGGAAAGGAATTTCATTAAATTATTTCAACATTTTGATACAAACATTATCATGAGCACGAGATTCTGAGTATTGCAAAACCTCTATTACACCGGCACCCCTGCAAAAATTCACTTTTAATATACCGGCACTCAAATGAGAATTTCTAAAAGCGAAATGAAAGTCTATCATGAGCCGAGACAAATAATAAAAAAAACTCCTGAAAAATAGAAAAGCATGCCACTGTAAAAGAGGTAAAAACCTTTATTTCTACAAAAAATACAAGATTAATGACAAAACCATCAATGAAACTGCAGAGAACAATGAGTTTGATGCTTGAGTTGTGGTTTGAATATGCTTTGGAGTTGTATAAGTCACGGGTGTTTGAGTAGTCCCGTTGATCAGTGGTCCTTCTAAAATATCTCAGTCTTGGACTGAAATTAAAAAAAAATACTTACGAACGACAAAATATTGAACGTAATAAGTTCCATTTTTCCCACAAGTCGACCAAATCACAAAATCATTTCCGATATGTGGAGTACTCCACGGAACAAAGAAATCACCTGGGAATACGGTTGTATTGTAGTGTTCGGAGCCTTTGTAGACATCGAAAGTTACATATGCTTGGTCTGGAGAGTATCCGAGGATCTGGAAATGAAATGGTTATTGGGCGTACTGTATTGTATTAGTAGTGTCCCTGTAATACAAGTGCGCACTTAATAGAGGTACCTGTCCAAAACTTGTAAAAAGTTTTTAAAAAAACTTGACAACAGCGCTATTTTTTTCAGTTATTTCTGTGATTTTTCCTTGAAATCGCCAGTAAAACCAGATCATATTATCTCAGAACATCGAAAAAATTTGATCGGGAAAAAACTTCTCCCCCTCCGGATCAAGAGGTTGAAAAATAGTAATGCATGCACTACTCAGTTTTCACGGTATCTGTCTCAAAATACTAACATTAACTCCTGTGGATCCCGAATAATGGTCATCTCTCATCATATTAATCTGAGTGGCTGCATCCTGAACACCCAATGGCTTCATGTAAAATCCAGTTGTCGTAAAACCAGTTGTATAAGTTCCAGCAAGATTCGCTAAACATTTTTTCAGCTTTTTTTTCCAATCTGTCTGTTTACAACTTACTGTAACCTGGCTCAATCCAAAAGCTCGGTGCTCCACTGTAAGTTCTCATATAGAAAGAAACCGAGGAAATTGAGAATGTTTCAACACTCGGAAAATATTGATAAAAGTGGTCAGACATCATTGGGTTTGAAAAGATTTGAGTGTTTTTTATCTCAATATTTCCATATGGAATTCCTTGATAGATATAAGCGCGTGTGGATCCGTCTTGAGACCATTGACTGATAAGAGATGAGCTCACCGGAGCCACTTCCATATTTGTATTAAGGAATAGAATAGTGAGATCAATGGCTCCAAGTCCATCAAAATTCAGCTTCGACACTTGGCAAATGTCGAAAATGTAGAAATTATCTGAGAAAAATAAATATTTTTTGTTGATGTTTTGAAAAAAAAACTCACTGTCTGCGACTTGGTTTACGCTTGAAAGATATAGAACTCCGTTGAGTGATTCCATTTGGGCATCGCTCAATGGTGTTTGTATATATGCGGAATCGGGCACCAAGTAGGGTTGGAGCTGACCGGTACCCGGCCAAACTTTGTTTGTTTTCAGATCATATAGTCTGGAAATAGAGATAATTAAAGGAAGACGAGGGTCATCTTTTTGTTTCCAGCATAAAAATTGCTCAAAAATCGCTCTGAATTCATATCGCGGGTCGTACAGATTGGTAGCCGCGGCCGTCTGGCGACAGCGCGAAGCACTTTTTCTATATTTTCGCTTTTCTCATACTTTGTACATGTTACGCTGTAGCAACGAAAACATGTGAAATGAGCGGAAAAAAAAAACGAAAAAAAATGGAGAAAATGGCCCGCACTGTCGGATTCTCGGCCAGACGGCCAGGGCCACCAACCTGTAACGCGCGTTTTTTCTATTCTAAATTCCGATGTATTTTTTCATTTTGATTATTTTCTTTCACTACGAATGCACTTAAAGATCGCTCTAAATGGTAGAAAACGACGTTTGAAGGCATGACCGCGTACAGATTGATGGCCAAGTAATTTGAAAAAAAGCGCGCGCGCTTCTTTCAAACGCCGTTTAGAACCGTTTAGAGTGGTTTTTAAGTGTAGTCGTAGTAAAGAAAAAGATCAGAATTAAAAAATACGTCGGAATTCAAAATTAAAAACCCCGAGTTCAGTCCTTCTTTTAAATAAAAGCAACAGACAACGTGTTTTCTTCTTTTCAGTACAAAACTCACGAAGTATTGGCAGCTCCATTGATAACAAACGTATTTCTCAAAATGAAATCATCATCAGAACATGCAGAAATATAAAGATTATATGGCGCATCAACTTTCAGTGGATTCTTCTTATTGTTCCCTTCCAACCAGGTCAAGCTCATGAGCATTTGTCCAGAAACAACATAGCAAAATGATGAAAATATTAAAAATTTAGCGAAATAGTTCATTCTTGCAATAGCAACTTTTTTTCAGACAGTTGTGTGTTTATATAGAGACGTTTGAGTGCAATGAAAACGGGTTGGGTGAGGGGTGTTGTAAAGATAAGCTTGGGGAAGTGATAAGAAAATATGGAAGAAAAAACCCAAGAAATGTGTCATAATTCGATGATTTTTTGAAGAAGTGGCGAGTGAAAAATAATGGATACTCGTATATTTGTAGCATAGTCTTATCCAATTATCTTGAAAATCGTAAGATCCTAAAATTGAAGAGACCCTCTAATTAAAGTGCTCTTCACAAGTAATGCTTCCATACTTCGCCCCTCCGATTTTAAATGTTTTATAAGCAAAAGTTAGGTCCCGGGGTGGGTAAAATAATCCGCCAGTCAAAAATTTGCCAAATTGATTTTTTATCGATTTATTGATTGTTTTCACTTTTACTAGTTTTTCGACCGTATCTCGCTCAGTTTTGAAGATTTTTCTAAAGTCAAATAACAAAATTGTAGACAAAAATGTGTTACAACTTTTCAATCATTGCTCCCAGAAATTTGGAGCACACTGAAGAGCCCAAGTTTTGCTCCAAAGTTAAGTCGAAAAGTTCAAAAACGTTTAATCATTCTGAAACTTTAACATTAAATTTGGCATCAAAAATGATGCGTATTATCAAATTTTTGAAAAAATCGTTCGCTAATTTTTCGAGAAATTTAAGTTCAAAATATATTTTTGTAATTTTCGGGTTTTCAAAATCAAAATTTCAAAAAAGTGGTGTCAGTAAATCTTGTAGCCCGTAAAAAGACGCATCTTTTTGTTTTTTAATCATCTCAAAATCTTGAGTTTGAACTGAGTTAAGTGTGTTTGAAATGTTGACCATATAAGGAAGTTCTGTCAGGTCGGGTTTGGGTCGGGGGTTTCAAACACACTTAACTCAGTTCAAACTCAACATTTTGGGATGATTAAAAAACAAAAAGATGCGTCTTTTTACGGGCTACAAGATTTACCAACACCACTTTTTTGAAATTTTGATTTTGAAAACCCGAAAATTACAAAAATATATTTTGAACTCAAATTTCTCGAAAAATTTTTCGACTTAACTTTGGAGCAAAATTTGGGCTCTTCAGTGTGCCCCAAATTTCTGGGAGCAATGATTGAAAAGTTGTAACACATTTTTGTCTACAATTTTGTTTTTTGACTTTAGAAAAATCTTCAAAACTGAGCGAGATACGGTCAGAAAACTAGTAAAAGTGAAAACAATCAATAAATCGATAAAAAATCAATTTGGCAAATTTTTGACAGGCGGATTATTTTACCCTTCCCTGTACCTACCTTTGCTTATAAAACATCTGAAATCGGAGGGGCGAAGTATGGAAGCATTACATGTCAGTGAACTTCTGGAACGATAGAGGATTATGCTCTCCAATTTCAATTTCGAAATCATAACTGGAATTTGAGGTCGAATTTGAACCCAAATCACATTTCAACGTCATTTTTCAATCACTACTATCATAATCATCATCGTCGCTATCAACATAATCTTCCAGAATAACGCCCTTATTTCCATGTTTTATGTCGAAATTTGATGTTTTCTGGCAGCTTTATGTACATAATGATCTTTCTCACAATCACTTTCATTTTGAATCAATAAATGCACGCATTTCTTGATGTCATTATTCGACTTATTGAACTTTTGTTATCAGTGATGATGAGCAGTGTTAGGTGTCATAAATAGAAATTTACAAGGAAAAGTGTATGTAAAACAAAAAAAAAAGATTTTCGTCTGTATATGTAGTTTCAATTGAATGGTTAGCTTTCAAAAATTTTCAAATTTGGCAAGGTATAATTAGAAAACACAAAAAAAAATTGGGTGCCTCAAAAATCACATTTGATTTTTAATAATGCTCCATTTGAAATGGAATTGATAGACAAACAATTTATAATGTGACTAAGTATGTCCTACAACTGAATTATTAAGGGCCCACTCAAGAAATGAAAAGTTTTCAAAAAGCTACTCATTCTTAATCTTAGATTTTGTAGCTTTATCAAAACATCTGAACAAATAAGAACTGATAAAAAATGGGATAATAACACCGAAAACAATCCCAAAAGTTGGCAGAAGTACATCCAAATTATAATAAGTCCACGTGGATTGTGCACGACTTACAAACTTTAGCTCGTCCAGTCCCTTATTTTTGATGGCCTGAAAAATCGAAGAGCTAGCTATAAATAGTCAAAAAGGACCTCTAATAAAAGGGCATATGGATTGAAAACTTGCCCATTCTGTATTCTTCACTAGTAGCTCTGATGGGCTCACTGGCCTAGATTTGATCAAATCTCGGATTCTTCTTGCTTTCTCTGCGTATCTGAAATTCACACACTGATTTCTTTCCAGTTTTAAAATTGGCTTCAACTTACTTCCTATCACTGATAACTTCATTTATCGCTGCTTCAAGTGCCGCGGGCTCTGTGAGCAATTGTCTTTTGTGCAAGCGAACTCCCCATCCCTTTTTCTCCACTGCTCTGCTGTTTCTGAAAATTTATTACTTTATTGATAACAGAGTACTCAGAAATGGCTCTTTATGGTTTAAAGGGTCCCAGAATAATTAACAGGTTATTTTGGGACCCGTTAATTATTGCGAGTCCCGTTAAACCGTAAAGAGCCAAAATGGACTTTCTTACAAATTCTGATCAAACATAAATGGAATATTGACAGTTGGGACACCAGCCCGAGCGGCTTCGACAACACTATTGTATCCAGAATGGGTGATAAAAAGCTTGAGGCGTGGATGGTCTGAAAGGTGCCTTTTTAATAGAGATGGTGCTCTGAAAGACTGACTAAGAATAGCCGGTTGAGGAAGCCAATCAGATATGAACGCGTTCGGAATTGATTTTGCATAGGCTCGAGATTTCTGAAATTATGCACAATTAGAGAATGAAATTCCCCATTAAAACTTACAATATCATATTTATCAGCTCTTATCAAAAAATGATAATCCGGGAATTTCCTCACTACATCCAACACTGCCCTCATCACCTGACTATCAATTTTTGTGGTATTTGCAATGGTTCCCAGGGAAAAATATATTATCCCATTCTTTCCTTTTTCCATTTCAGACGAAAATTTTTCATCCAATTTGGTTATGGAATCGTCTACACCAAGACCACCGACGTGCACTATATTGTGAAGAGTTACTGTAGAAATATCAATGATTTGATCAGTCGCAATAAAAATGACATCAACATTTCCGGATATTTCGTAAAGATTTGGGAAGTCCGAGCTGAAAAATTTCAGTTACCGGGGTCGTATATGGCTCCAAACCTACCCAAACTTGTTCTGAAAAAGTTTTCCAAGAAAATAATCAAAAATCCGAAATTCAAGTTGAGCTGTAACTGAAGCCAGCAGGTTGATAGCCCGTTCATAATAAGATGGATTTACACTCATATCAGTGGCAAAAGGTACTGTAGAAGTTGGCATGGGGAGACCAATAAAATCATAATTTGGAGCCAGAAATGGGCAACTTGTAATTAGAAATCTCCTTGGGATTCCTAGAGCATGTGCATAGCCGAATCCACATAGGTTCACTTGCTCGGCAAAAAATCCATCAAATTTTTCATTTTTTAGTTCTTGAAACACCTCATCCCGGTCTAGCAACTCTCTGCACAGCTCATTGTAGACCCCTTGATACGCCCATTTATCAATAGCCTCGTCTATAAATGTAGAATCTTCCATAACAACTTCAGATCGTTTATGGTAGATGTAAAGAAAGTCTGTGCCATGTTTGAAGCCATCGATGATTCGCTTTTTGGCAATTTTCACACTTTTGGTGGATTTGGCGATACCAAAGAAGTCTAGTTCAAGGACAGTCTGTAAATTAAAAGCTCTTCATTTTACTTTTTTTGAAAACGGTGCCCTTCTATTACAGTGACAGGAGAAGTATCCTTGTTCTCTTATTAAAAGAAAAGCGTGGCCTCCAAACGATTTGTCACGCAATTCAAAACATATCTCTTTCTCTCATATTGACGAGGTTATTCTCATAACGGATTTTGGCGCCTCTCCGCAATTTTGCGTAGAGTTGCAATGCGTACTCATGAATCATTTTGCATATCCTAAAATTAATATTAAGTCCTAATATATTTTTCCCTTTAATTTTTTCATTTAACTTTTGATATCTTCATTGGAAAAAATTAAATATTCACAGATTAAATGAGTCTGACTTTCTACGATACGGAATTCTATGATCTACTCGATTTTTTGAAAGAAAAATCAAAGAATTCGACACCATGCACAGTCCATAATATGGCCAAAGAGTATGAAGAACTGAGACACACTCGGTTGACCATTAGCGGGCTTAGAAAAAGGTGAGCGATTTGAAAAATTTTTTGGACTAAACCGTTTTTTAGAATAAAAAAATGTTTTTAGAATCGATAAAGTTTGCGACTTCCTCTGGATGAACACATCAATCGATTTGGAGACAAGAATGAGGGTACTGGTCGCTTTGAGAGCTCCATGCAAGCAAGAATATTTCATAGAGTGAGCTTATTTCATAAATATTGTTGAGTTACCGTCAAACCTGTAATAGAGCAGCTGGCAGTGTGCGAGACCGGGAACTAAATTCCCGGGAATTCGGGTAAGATCCCCGATTCCCGGGAGTCCCGTCCTGGGAGTTCCCGGGACCGAATTTTAAGACTTTCCACCATAAAAATGTGTGATCAGCGAAAAATTTTTCCATTTTTTTTTCTCATGAAAACAAGCGAGTTTCCGAAATTTAATTCCTGAGAATAGCCCGATCTATTTTTCAATATCGCTCTAGCCGACCGTTCTAATACAGAGAACGTTCAATTAAAGTGGTCGCTCTATTACAGGTTTTACGGCATTTGATAATTTTACAGATTGGAAAAGGAAGCCTTTGTCACATTGGACTCTCGTCGTCGGATCATTGAATACAGAGAGAAGCGAGACGGTGGATTGTGGTTGAAAGGGAATTATGTGAGGTTTTTCTGTTAGAAAACTTTGAAGCTTTTGTTTTGTTTTAGAGGCCAAGAAGACCAGAATCTTCAACTCACACAATTGCTGAAATTCCTTTGAAGTGAGATTTCTGAAGAAGCTGATAAAACACAATGATAATAGTTTTAGAAATACAGAAGTATTGGATAAGGCGTACGCCATTCCAACTACATCAGCATACTTTCCAAGACCACAGACTCAGGAAGAAGATGCTGGCGTTGTGGAAATAAAGCAGGAGATAAAGCAGGAGCTTGTTGGAGCAAACCAACAAGATGAGTGGGCTCTTTACAGTACAATCAGTTCAAACATGCACAGACAATTCTTGATTTCAATGAAAATCCTCTTGATGACATTGAATTTGCCAATTTTTCCACATATACGAGAGAGAATGGAGACTGCTATGAGCCAATCTCTTCATGGAATTGTAAGATTTATTATCAAATTTTAGCTAGATTTTTTTTTGCAGCTTCTGAGCCTTGAGCAATTCTCTACAGTCCTCGAGACAAGCTTTATCATTGCCACTAAGCCAGAAACTCTCATGGAAAATCAAGAGAAAAGACAACTCTCTTGCTTCATTATGCTGTTAAGAAATGCTGTGATTTCTTTGAAGGCAGAAGCCCTGCATCAGTTTGGAAAAAAATTGGATCTCTTCGGGAAACGATTACATGGAGGCAGAGTTCGATCTGAAAATGGAATCGGGAAATCAAAGGAATTTTCAGGTCGTCTCTACTCAGCGTCTTCAGATGGCCGTGATTGTTATTCTTGACTTTTTGGCTCCATAATTCTCCATGAACTTTTTCACAAGATCTATGCTTATCTTCTATAATTTCGATTTACTTCATCTCATTCTGGAACCCCGAATAGCTTCAACTTACTCATCCTTTCACCTCCCTTTCCTGTCTTTTCTCAATTTCTAGCAGTTTTCACCTGTTGATTATGATATAACCAGATTATTTTTTAATCCTATTATGAATGAATAAAAGTGGTCCAAAAGAATTTCTAACAGTTTTTTTGAAAAAAAAAACGGTGAAAAAGCCGAATTGATTATACCTTCTCAAGTTGAGTTCACTGTTATGTATCAGCTTGTGTATTTCAGCCAGAATACAAGATACAAAAAAGATCATCTGTTGAAATGTTGAAAAAACTCGTAGCGCGCATTTCTAATCAGCCACCTAATAGATGGAAAGTGTGAGGATAGAGACTAAATAAAAAAGGACCCTTACGCTTAAGAACCGTCCGAAAATTTCCAATTAACCACAAAACCCTAAGAACTCACCACATCATGACCAGCTTTTGCCAATTCATCCGCCAATCTTCCATTAGAAATTAAATGAGATTTACTTGTAGCAGGAGAGAATACTAGTATCTTATAGGCCAAACTGAAATCTGATAATAATAGAAATAGCAATATTAGGCGCATCATAATTAAGGATATTCGACACCAGATGTTCTCTTTTTATGCACTTTCTTATCAGTATGATTTTGATGATAAGAGGGCTAGAGATGATGATGAAATCGATGATAAGAGGTGGAGACTGATTGTTCTTTTGAAAATGAATTTTGTAGTCAAGTTGGTTGTTTTATTGAAAGATCTAGGTCAAACTCTTTCGGAATCATAAGAGCAAATATTGATAGAATGAAAACTCTAAAAATATGAAGTGCGCTCTAATGAGAATTTCATAACTATAACATAAAATCTGTAATAGAAGGACATGTTCTTCTTTTTTTCGATTTTTTTTTCAGAACGATAAAAGTTTTCTTCAAAAAAAAGTTTAAAAATTGCGATTTTCTAAACAAAACCAATGATTGAAAACAACTTGCAAAGTTTTATTATGGAAGTATTGGAAAAAAGTGTGACCTTCTATTAGAGGGTGTAATTCTATTTTTGAGTGCTACCAAAAGAGTGGTCTTCTATTACAGATTTGGTCAAAATTCGATCAAACCAAGCCGAATGAGGTTTCAAAATGATCGCGATTCAAAGTAGCATCCATATTTCCAACTTTCGGATCCAGTGAAAGTCTTAGCTCCCTTCCAGACGTCTCTTACTTTCTTATGTCTCGACAGGTGTTGTTCTCTTCTCTCTTCACCCGTATCGTGATGCATTATTACTCCCTTCCACCTATTGTGCCCGCTTGCATCACCACCGTCTCTCATACTGTCTATTCCTCTTCAAAGTTGACCATCCCACAAGCAACGTTGCCATTCAAATGTCTTTTCCCGCGCGCCGTCTCTTCTTCTCTCGCTCAACGAGAGAAAAACTCATTTTCTACCTATTTTTTCTTTTCTTTTTTGTTATTTTTCGAGTTTTTTAAAAGTAAATTTCATTGATTATTGAAATTTTTCAGAAACTCGAAAAAATGAACAACAGAAATGAGCCGTCGGTCAGAAGAATGTTTCCTTTTCTTATAGAAAAATCGATGACGGCAAAAAGTCCTTTGATTTTGCAAGATCTGGCCCAGGAGTACAAAATGAAGTTTGAACGTTACATCCCTATTCATCGAATATCTGGAAGGTAAACTAATTTTTGATATTCTAATTTTTCAATTTTGATTTCCAGAATTGACAAATGCCGTCTACTAGTTGCCACGGAGGATATTGAATTGGAGACGAAGATTAGAATGCTTTTCGCTTTAAGCATACCAATTGAGGATGCCGTTTTGGCTGAGTAAGTCTACAATTATTGAAATATTTTTCGACCAAAAAAAATTTGCAGAATGGAACAAATTGGTCAAGTTCATCTGGATGGCAAACGTCGTCTGATCAAATTTCTTTCTGGAAGAAGATCTGGATTCAATTTGGAAGGAGTTCATACTGATATTGTGAGTTTTTAAAAGCACATTTTTACACTAGAAACAATTGTGCGATGGAGTGCGTTTACTGCGAAAAATCTCCACTAAAACTAATATTTTTACAGCCAAATACAATACGGGACGATGCTGGGTTGACCGAAGACAACATTTTGTCGACACCAAGAAATAGAATGTAAGCGATTTTTTCAATTCCAGGGCTAGAAAATGCATAACTATGAAAATTTCCAGCGCTAGCAAAAGACATCTGGATGAGAACTTCGTGTCCGGAACTCGATCTCCAGCCAAAAAGAGGGCATTGAACACGTCGAGAGCTCTTCCTCCGCCAATTCAAGATCCGCCAGCTCAATCTGCAGCAACATCCCAAGCCCTGCCTCCTTCAGATGAACGTGCAAAGCTTTGCAATCCAGTTGGAACTCGTCCAGTTTCAGTTCCAGTTCCAGCAAATCAAAAGGCAAATGCTCAAAACTATGGCTCACAGAGAGGCTATGATCCACCGGCTCAATCTAGAACAAGAGTTCAAGCTCCGCCTCCATCAAATGGATCCGCCCAATTGTTTGATCCACATGAACCTCGTCAATCATCAGGAGCAATTCAAGCTTCAACATTCGATAAATCAGCAATCACACCGGCTCAAAACAGTTATTCTCAGCAAGTTCAAGATCCATCCTTATCGATGCAATCAACTGCAGAAAGAAAAGCTGTAATAGAAGACCCACCAACGCTTCAGCCATCGTCATCCACAAGCCGAGCTCCCCCTCCGACAGAAGCCTCCCCTCAACCATCTGACCCTGTTCAGACACTTCCAGAAGAACCGGCTCGAGGTCCTCAGACCTCTCAAACGGGAGACAGTGATTCGGAAGTTGGTTTCATCTGCACCGTCAAACAGGAGCCGCAAGTCCAGGTTCAAGGGGAACAAAAGCCGCCTGTTGGTATTCTACAGATTCCGTATCAACCAGCAAAGTGAGTTTTTTTAAAAACATTTTTAGTCCAACTAATACCTCTTTATTCAGTATTATTCCAATGGAGAAGCACGTTCAAATCCTGGAGGCCGTTGACAACATAATCACAATGATGCAGTTGACAATTCAAGAAGAAGAGCTAAGGAGATTGAGAGCAATGATCGAGTCTAAATTTATTGAAAAGGTTTGATAAACTATCAGAATTCAAATTCATTTTCGTTCTCATTGCAGCCACTCAGAATCAAAGAATTCGAAACTGCTATCAATGCATCACTTTTGATTGCCACAAAATGTGAAGCCCGGGAAGGAAGGCTTGTGTCACGTTTTGTCCTTCTTCTCTCAAGTCTTGTGACTTCGTTGAAAATTCCGGAGCTGAACACTTTGAAAGAGGAACTACAAGAGTGTGATGCACAGTTCATCGTTCGAGATCAGTTTGTCCCGGTGGAGAGACTTGAGTCAGCTGTATACGTCTTGCTTGACATCATCACACCGTGATTGTCAATAATTTTTTCAAAAATTTTGTTCTTTTAAATTACAATTCTTGATCTCTTTCGTGCAATTTGAAATACTGATCAGGAACGCTCATTCGAAACCTCTACCCCTTGTTTTGTTTTTGAATGAATTTTTACATTTCTACAGTTATGTTAGGTTTTTTTTCTCATTAATTGAATAAATTTGTTGCAAAAAACCCCTTAATCTGCTTCAAGTTTCTTGAAAGCGTCAAAATGCGTTCAAATATTCATATCTTACTGTCTACTAGTCTACTAGTGTCTACATGTTTTTTCTCCCCACTGCTATTTTTATTCATTGTAACACCTGTAGACTTCTTGGGTCTCTTTTCCCGTCCCTCTCTTTGTCTATTTCTCTCTGACGTTGACCAGAAGGCATTACAGTCATTTATTGTGCCTCCTCCACTCAATGTTGGCCCGTTTTGCCTTATTTTTGTCCTGTTATTGATCGTATTACAACAACGTTCGGTCCTGAACATGTAGACCCGTGAAGAGTTATGTGGATCCAAAAATGATTAAGTGAAACCATCTTTGAAAAAAAATGTTATTTTTTGGAGAGTTATGACTTTTTCCTCTTTGACCATTATGTTCTAGAAATCTTATTTCTCTAAACTTTTTCAATTTTTTCCTAGAAAAAGCATAGTCATTGATTTGCCTTTGTTCTGAGGTATTTATTATAGATTTATAAAGATAGCCACTTCCCAAATTAGACGGAGTAACAGAATTCCTAAGCTTTTCTCGAATTAAAATGTGATAATTTCTAGCTCAAAAACGATGGGTCCACACAATTCTTCATGGGTTCACATACGTATGTTGTACAGAACCATTTGTTCAACTAAAAAAACTCAAAAAGTTTTCAGACCTTCGCACTTACTACGTTGCAAGTAAATCGAATAGAAATGAGCGTCTCCGATGCTACCAAAGACATGTTCTCTTTTCTCATTGAAAAATGCAAAACGGCGCAAACCCCTTTTGTGATTTCCGAATTGAGCAAAGAATACAAAAGTGAAATGAAGTCGGGATTCCTTTTGTCGCAAATAATAAGCAGGTAATCAAATTATTCTTCAGTATTTTGGTTTTTTTTTGTTATTTTAGAATCAACAAGTGTCGCCTGCTCGTCAATACCATGGACAATATTGATTTCGAGACTAGGGTCAGAATGCTTTTTGCATTGAGTATCCCAGTTGAAGACGCTGTTCTTGCTGAGTATGTCAATAACCATTGAGTCAACTTTTCATCATATAACTTTGCAGATTGAAAGAATATGGAGAAGTTGTTCTGGACGATCAACGTCGTCTGATCAAATTTCAGTGCACAAAAATACCTGGACTCGCTTTGGATGGAGTTCATATTGATAAGGTTCTTTGAGATTTTTGCATTCACAGGGAAAAATTGATACTCGGCTAGGCGCTAAACATTGGCGAATTCGTATTTACCGCGTTAAACTTGCATTTTCCAGAAAAAACAAGGAGTGGTGACTGAGGACAATATT
Source organism: Caenorhabditis doughertyi (assembly GCA_963572265.1). Classification (NCBI taxonomy): domain Eukaryota; kingdom Metazoa; phylum Nematoda; class Chromadorea; order Rhabditida; family Rhabditidae; genus Caenorhabditis; species Caenorhabditis doughertyi. The sequence continues at coordinate 1,218,018 of OY751557.1, forward strand.
GTGTTGACCCCAAGAGCTAGACGGTGAGTTTCTTCTCTTCTTTTAAAAGCATTGCTCAAATTAATAGGAGTTGTGCAAGGCTTTCAAATTTTTCTTTTCGCGGGTGGTCCGCCCGATTCACTTGACACTGCGTAAATTCAAAAATAGTTTGGAGATCAAAAAAAGGCGGACCACCCGCGAAAAGAAAATTTTGAATTCTTGCACAACTCCTATGAATTTGAAAATGTTTGTAATAATTTTCAGCGCCTCCAAACCATATCAGCACAACGTTGAGTCTCCGGACCTTCAAAACAACAGAGCTAAACTTCTAAGGGATAAAGCAAAGAAAAAAACAATGAAGGCAGCAGCTCATCTATTGTCCACAGCTCAAGCAGCACCAGAAATGTTCAAAGCAGTTCAACAAATAATTTCCGCCGTTCAAGTTCCAGACGCTGTTCAAGTGATGGGAAATACACCGGAAGATGATGACGTTGTTGTGATTGAACCAGAACCACAACAAGAAGAAACTCAGATCGGACCCGAGCAAAAGCCCAACATTGAACTCCTTAATTCGTCTGTTGTGTCAAGTACTCCGTAAGTTTCCATGAAAAACTTTCAAACTATTGTTCTTCTATTTAGAACCATCACCATGGACAAACATATTCAGATTCTGGAAGCTGTTGATAATATGATTACGGTGTTGAAATTATCAATCGATGAAAATGTGCTAGAGAATTTGAGAAAATACATTCAGAATAAGTATATCGAAAAGGTAAGATTATTTATCAGGGTTTCCATTCTATTACTATTTTAGTCCATCGAAGTCAAAGAACTGGAAACGGCTCTCAAAGGAGCATTCTCGTTGGCTACAAAGTCAGAAGTTGGTCAGGGGAGACCTCTGTCACGCTTCATCCTTCTTTTCTCCAGTCTAGTAACGTCGCTGAAAATGCCTGAATTAGACAATTTGAAAAAAGAACTCGAAGAATGTGATACGCGACTTATGGATCGAGAGCAGGTATGTTATGAACGAAAAGGAAGAAAACAATTTGTGACTTTTCAGATGGTTTCGGTGGATAGACTCCAGTTTGCTGTACATGTTTTGATTGATCTTTTGACTCCATAGGAAATTCCTTCCAAGGAATGTGCCCTCCGTTTGGATCGTTTCTTCTTGTTATATTTTGTGCATTCATTTCTAATAATCTTTACTCATCTTGTTTTTAAGATTATTTCTACTGTTTTTATCAGTTCTGTAAAGTTTTTTTCGCATTTAATGAATGACTCTGTTGCATAAAATCACTTAATCTTTTAAGTTCAATGGAAACGTGAACATGCGTTCAAATATTTATATCTTACGGTTTGTCCCGTTGATCTTATTACAATTATGTTGTACATATTAGGTTGATTCATAAGTCCTTGTGTATTTTCGAGAGAGTATTTGAGAAAACTGTATTTTCGTTTCTAGCAAGATAGAATATTAGTTTTTTTGCTAACACATAGGGGCACTTTATGACTTCAAGTGAGCAACTGGACGCCTTTCTCCTTATCCCACAAGAGGAGATACGGAACATTCAGTGAACACAAATTTTTTCATTTTTGAGAGCAGTTTCTGTTCAGAGCTAAAATTATATCTAAACATGGATGGGTAACAATCATTTTGCTTCGTTGACCTTGCAATAGTAGACGTATCTCAACAAAAAAAAGATACAACTTATCATCTTCTCTAGTGAGAGTTAAGCTTAAATGAAGGTTACCATATACTTTTGAAGTCACTCTCACTTAGGAGTGCATTTCTCAAACCGGCTTCCCACAATCGAAGTCAACTTTTTATCAAATTTTAGCTAGTACCAGTGGTCAATCAACCAGCTATTCAATAAAAAATAATCACAATCGGAAAGAACCAAAAATTCGGTTAGTGGATGCCTTATCAATACACTCAATATCACCTCACTGAAAAGAAGAATCATCAGTGAAATTTTTGATATAAAACGGTTCGTAGATTTGTGATTTGTCATCGTTTTGTGGTTTTATAGAACTGGTACATGGCTCTTTTATTTAGAATATTGCGGATTGAATTCATCTTACGACAGCGATATGGTATGTCGTCAAAAGAAAAAAAACAGAGAGTTTGACATATGATACCGTAAAACGGCTATCGGAGCAAGCTGTGCCACATCGTTTTGGTGGCTTATTGCACCAAGTGTACTGACCAGAATCAAGATTTAGTTCACCTAGAATGTAACTATGACTGAAGAAAAACACATATTCCAACTGCCATCTCGCATCATAAATCTGTTGTTCGAAACGGCAGGCTTTATCTATGTTGGCAGAAACAATTCAGAAGTTCTGTTTTGATATTTTTGTAACACCAACAAAGTACTAAAAGCACACGAAAAATTTTGATAAGAGAACATCCGGTTCCAAAATTATGCCTATTCTTCGAACACTACCCGAAACTGAACAAGGTCATTACTTTTTGCTCTGGAGCAGTGGGTTCTCATTAGATAGAGTCCGGAGCTGGGCTGTATAAATAACGATAGTTGGGTGTTAGCATACACAAGTTATAAAGCTAAACTTCTGTTCTTCATTTTCTTACAACGTGCGAAACATTTTGGTAAAAATACAAAAAGACTTATGAATCAACCTAATAATTCTTCATGGATTCACATATGTATATTGTACAGAACCATTTGTTCAACTGAAAAGCTAAAAAAATTTTCAGACCTTTGAATTCACTACGTTGCAAGTCAATCGAATAGGAATGGACGACTTCGATCTGATCAAAGACATGTTCTCTTTTCTCATTGAGTAATCCAAAACGGCGCAAACCCCTTTTGTGATTTCCGAATTGAGCAAAGAATACAAAAGTGAAATGAAGTCGAAATTCTTATTGTCGCAAATAATAAGCAGGTAATCATATTATTCTTGAGTATTTTGTTATTTTTTTTGTTATTATAGACTCAACAAGTGTCGCGAGCTCGCCAATACTATGGAGGAAATTGGTTATGAGACTAGGGTCAGAATGCTTTTTGCATTGAGCATTCCAGTTGAAGACGCCGTTCTTGTTCAGTATGTCAATAACTATTGAGTCAACTTTTCATAAATTAACTTTGCAGATTGAAAGAATATGGAGAAGCTGCTCTGGACGATCAACGTCGTCTGATCAAATTTCACTGCACAAAAATTCCTGGACCGGTTTTGGAAGGAGTTCATGCTGAAATTGTAGGCTTTTTGATCAATGTTATTCATGAAAAAAACCCGCATTTTTCTTTTCATAGTAAAAATTTTTACTCGATTAGACCCTTCATAGGATTGCTTTTCTTGTCTCAACATTTGCGCGTTTGTATTTATCGCGTTAAGCTTGAAGTTTCCAGAAAAAGCCAAAAAGGAAGCATGTTGTGCGGAATGAGGAAAACATTGTGTCGACCCCAAGAGCTAGACTGTGAGTTTCCCTTTTTTTATTAAGATCATAGCTATTCTTGATTATTTCCAGCGCCTCAAAACAATTTCAACCCGACGTTGAGCCACATTTCTTCCGAAAGAAAGCTCAATATTCAATCAGACGATCTCGAGATTTAAAGAAAAAGAGAGCATTGAAGGCAGCAGAGGAAAAAGCATTGAAGGAATCGTCGTTCACAATTCAAGATGCACCAGAAATGGTGTCGTTTTGATTAAACGAGAGCCACAACAAGAAGAAGCTCAGGTTGAAAACGAACAGAAGCCAAACGTTGCAATTCTAAATTCGTCAATCAAGCCAAATAATATGTCTTCGTAAGTTTTCATGAAATATTTACTTTCAAATTATTATTCTTCTATTCAGAACCATTCCATTGAAAAAACACATTCAGATTCTGGAGGCTGTTGATAATATGATAACGGTGTTGAAGCTGTCAATCGATGAAAATGTGCTAGCGAATTTGCGAAACTACATTCAGAATAAGTATATCGAAAAGGTTAGATCAATTGTCAGAGTTTCCCTTATATTTTTTCATTTCAGTCGATTGAAGTCAAAGAACTGGAGACAGCTCTGAAAGGAGCATTCTCGCTGGCTACGAAATCAGAAGTCGTCCAGGGGAGACCTCTGTCACGCTTCATCCTTCTTTTCTCCAACCTTGTCACTTCGCTGAAAATGCCGGATTTAGACAGTTTGAAAAAGGAACTAGAAGAATGTGATACTCGACTCATGGATCGAGAGCAGGTATGTTATCAGTGAGAGGATGAACAAATGTTTGTGACTTTTCAGATGGTTTCGGTGGATAGACTCCAATTTGCTGTACATGTTTTGATTGATCTTTTGACTCCATAGGAAATTTTTTGTCTTTTTCAAAATTATTATTGTTTTAAAGTTCCAAAATCACTTTTTTCACTTTTCCTAACTAAAGTAAATCCTGTCAATCACTCACATGTCCCTATATTTTCAATCCCTTTCGTTTGAAGTCTTTCCAAGAAATGTGCCCTCCAATTGAAGGTTTCTTTCCGCTACATGCTTTATGTTTTACCGAATCTCCAAATCAAGACATTCTCCTGTGCAATTTATATCTTTCTTTCAAGTGTAACATGTTACTGATTCCAATCAGATTCATTCAGAACCTATCTTGGTTTTGAAACATTGTTCAGTTAATATTGTCGGTTTTATATTTCTCTTATAAACTATATTTTTCAAACAAAACTTCAGCAAATAGATCCGATAGCTTTTTCCATACAGATTTTACAGTCCACTATGTTGGACTTTCAATATTGCCGTTATATTTTTGCAGGAGCTCTTGGCTCCGTAGACTGTGTAAGAAAAAACCATAATTCTCCCATTTTTTTAATGAGAAATGAGTCAGCAACTTTATCTCCTTCTCCTCAGCGCAAGAGTGAACAGATTCAAAATTTGATCTTGCGTGACAAGAAAAAAAGAATAATAAGAAGAAGTTTGCTTCGAAGGAGAGAAATCGAAATCAATTTTCTTTGAGAGAAAAACAAATATCAAAGGCACTGAAGCCGACATTTGACCTTCAGCCCAAAGGGATAGAAGCTGGTATCCCTTTGGTTCGTTGCAGGGACCGACAGAAGTTGAACTGGCAAAAAACCTCATAACTTGGATGGAACTACACGAAAATTCACAACATACGCAAAAAATTTCTTATCTAACTAGATAGTAAGACATCAGAATCTTTAATTAGATTCCATTCACGTCAAAACAAGTGTTTTGATTCTGATGAATTGAGACACAAGTTCAGTCCAGAGAACAGAACAACCAATTTAGCAAGTGCATTGCTGACATACGTCGAAACATAATCGAGTTTAGTTCAAAATGTTATAAGGAAATGAAGTAGACAAGTAGAGTCAGAAGAGAGTGTTATTGCAAAGTTAGGGAAAATTTGTTTGATAGGTTTGAAAAGCTTTGCCGTTTTTTTTTCATTTGTTTTTGATTTGCATCGATAAAAATAATGATAGATAATGAGTCGAGAAATAGATTACCTGCCTGCTTCCCAGCTGATTATTTTCTGAGACCAAAAAGTTTTTAGTATAACTTTCTAATGTCTCAAAATATCTATTTTTAAAATTTTGTTTTGAAAAGTTTTATGGGAATATTATTTTATGTTCCGAATACATATAAAACCTCAGCACGTATTACCTATACTTGCCACGTATTTTATCTCCGACACGGGGCAGACATAACATTTCTGACTATTTCTAGTTGTGAAAAGTCAAATATTTCCTAACATTCGTTTAAAAATTGCGAGACAACGACCTCAAAATTTCAAAATTTTTTGAATCCGTTCCGATCGGGCCGGCCCGGAAAACTGCAAGTATGAGTGAGAATAAAACGATTCGAAAATCTAAAACTGGAACCTTCACAACCAGACAGATCACCCCACTACATATTCTGACCACTTTCGTGTAATATTGGTCTAATGTACTTCCTTCATCACATAATTCCATGTTTTGAGCCGTCTGAGTGTCGTAAGCATAAATTATGTTTCAATTTTTTCTCAGAATTTCGAAAGTTCTTTGTATTTTTTCTAGATTTGAAAAACGTGATGTTTTTCTCTAGCCCTAAGCCTAATATAGTTGTCTTGAGAATTTTTTCTCAATAGTTTACAGCTTGTTTCTTTGAACTTTCTCGATGTTGAAATTTTGTCAAAATCTGATATTACTGACCCAATTTTCAGTCTTCTTTGGTTATGACAATATTCTACACAGACTACGTGGAATCATCATGCCGATCCAACTATACCTACTTTGCCTCATCGGATTTCCTTATGACATCTTATCACTTCACAGCTTTATTCACTATCCCCTTATCTTTATTCACTTTTTTGACTATTATTCGAGTGACTCCAAGGAAAATGAAAAATCTCAAAGTTCCCATGTTGATTGCTCATGCTTGGAGCACAAATTTGGACTTAATGCTCACTGTATACTCTGCTCCATTGATGTTTTTTCCAAGTGCCGCTGGTCTTCCTATGGGGATATTTGGATCCATTGGAATTGCACCAAAGTGGTTGGCATACCTGGGACAGGTTTCTGTGATAAGTAAGTACTTTTTTGTAAAATTCTGGCGATAAAGGCTCAACTTTTTAGTGATGGGTGTGAATTTTGTGATGCTCTTGGAAAACCGTCACAGTCAAATCGAAACTATCAAATCAAAAATGAGGAGAAAAAATACTCGTATTTTATTTTTTATGGGCAATTATGTCCTTGCATTTTTGTTTATTTTACCATTTTATCTAGAAGATACGAATCAATTAGAGATACGTAAATTTGTCCTGAAGAGAATTCCCTGCCCGACTATAGATTTTTATGACAAAAACGCTTATGTGCTGTTGAAAGGTGGCGAGCTTCTACCGTTCTTATCAATTTCCACTGGGTTGCTTCTGATTGTTTCCCAGACTTTATTCTTTTCAATTCATACTGTATATCATCTGAATTATGTGAGGAATGCAACGGTATCAGATTCAACGAAAGCGTTGCAGAAGAAGTTTTTGAAATATGTTGTGATGCAGGTATGTGTGAAAGAAAAAGTTACTGTTATGGCTGAAATAGAAAAAAAATCAGACAATTTCATGTTTGAATTTCACGTTGTATTTGAAAAACTTTGTATTTTCGATAGCTACTCTTTAATTAGTTTTTCAACTGTTTTGTTCTCTTAAAACGGTTTATATCTTTTCAACAGGACTGGGCGATTTGTTGGTTTGATTGTTTGAACTTTTTGGTATTTGTTGATAAACCAAATACCACGTGCGTAATTTTTGCAATTTTTCATGAAAAATTTGAAAAAAAATTGATGGAATTTTTTCAGAAAATCTAACAGAAGCTATGTTTCATATTGAACTCCTTCTGAAACGAATTTTTAGTTGAGAACACAGAATTTGAACCAAGTTTCTAATAATTTTCGGAATTTTGATACGTGAAAAACTTGTTTTAATATGTTTGATTGTTTGGGTAATTTTTCCGAACAATAATCGATTTGTTTGGATTGAAACCTGAAGCGTTGTTTGAACAAATAAATTGTTTGGAAAAATTTTTTCGAATAATGTTCAGCCGAACAAGTTGCTTGAGTTAAAAATCCCAGCCCTGCTTGTCAACCATTTTTGAAGCCTTTTACCTTCAATTTTTACCTTCTTTTTCACGGTCCTAAGTTCTTCCCAAACAATCCGCATATCTTTGTCCCTCTGATAAAAGTGTATCTCATTGCAGGTCACCATCCCATGGATAGTATTATGTAGTCCTATCATCTATTCCCTTGTAGCAGACAGATATGATTACTACGATCAAAGTAAGCTTCTCCCTTCATTCCAATCACCATAATATCTCTAATATCAGCCCTCAACAACGTCTCAATGCTTTTCATGGCTAGTCACGGACTTCTTAGCACTTCTTGCACCTTATTTGTCATCAAACCCTATCGAGAGTTTGTCAAGAATATCATCAAGGGAAACAAGAATTTTAATCCAACTGATATGTGGGCAACACAAGCACCATCTGGATCTGTAGCTGTTGGAAGTGTATCTGTTTGATAAATATTTTTGAATTTTGTGTAGTTTGGATGGTTTTTGGATTGTAAAAAAGTGAAATAGAGTTTGTTCAAGCGAATATGGTGGTTGATGTTTATGTGATGATGTTCATGATAAAAATGGGTAATGAAGTGGAAAGAACATTGCGTTTTAGTTCCTGCTTTTAGTTCCGACATAAATTGTTATATTTTCAAAGAATTTTTCATTTGAAGCGAGTCCTTGAAAGTTGATCCAAACGGTTTTTAGCCGGATCTTACCAATTAGGCCTAAGATACGTTTCCAAGATATTGGGAAAAACGCAAGTCACTGTTTTGACGGTGCTACCCATACACAGTCTATCCGAGCTATCCCGAATCAAAACTTTGAACGAATCAGAACCGGACAAATAAGAACTGGTCGGTTAAGAACTTGACGAATAAGAACTGACCCTTATGAGAACCGACCGTTTGAGTACTGCCACGGATAAGAACTTTTCAAATGCTCGTATTTGTGAACTTTTCACTGCTTGCAAACCATTGCAGCAGAGTAGTGCCAATTCTCATATGTGTAGTTCTGATAAAGTAAAGTTCTGATTCAAGTAGTTCTTATTTGCCCAATTCTTATTTGACCAGTTCTGATTTGTCCAGAGTTCTGACTCGGGACAGTTTTGATTCGTCCAGTTCTGATTGAGAGTTGCTCCGTTTTGACAATGATAATTGATAATTAATAGAAAATAAAACTTTGAATCCTGACTACGATAAGATTCGTAAACCTGTAATAAAAGGACATGCTCTTCTGTTTTTTATACTAAATGTTCTTTTATGTTTTTTATACCAGTATTTTTTGGTGCCCTTCTATTAAAGGATACTTTCTATTCTAGGAATTTAACCTTATTAAATCACCCAGACGCGGAGCAACTTTTTCGACCAATCTTTTGTTTTTGTGATCACACACCACCTAATTTACTTGCTTTCTCTGTTTCGTGCCAGATGTGGTGATTGATTCGCTCTGACTCAATTTCGCACTTTACATCTTGGAAACATTATTTAAATCGCGATATCACTTCGTCTACTGTCATTTTCTGTCACTTGAAACTGGTAATCCAGAATGTCCATCTACTGGCCTGACTATGTGAACTCGACATGTCGTCAAAACTTTTCCTATCTCGAATCCTCAGAATTCATGATTACCGCTTATCACACGACGGCTATGATAACAGTCCCTTTATCAGTGTTCACATTTTTCACTATTATCCGAGTGACCCCAAAGAAAATGAAGAATATGAAGATGCCCATGTTGATTGCTTTAGCATGGAGCATCAATTTGGACTTGATGCTCACTGTGTACGTTACTCCGTATATTTTCTTTCCAAGCGCTTCTGGAGTTCCTATGGGATTGTTAGGGTCTTTGGGTATAAGGTCAAAATGGATGGCTTACTTTGGTCAGGTGTCTGTTATCAGTGAGTGCCCTCCTATTACAGGTTTTACAATAGCTTTATCAAATTTTTTTGTTTCAGTGATCGGCGTCTGTTTTGTTATGCTTCTGGAAAATCGGCACAGTCAAATCCCAACAATTCAGTTCAGAATCGAGAAAAAGATTACTAGAATAGTATACTTTGCTATAAATTATTTTTTGGCATTTTTTCTTTGTCTAGCTTTTTATATGGAAGAATCTGATCAATTGGAACTGAGGAAATTTGTCCTGAAAGTGAGTTCCGAGCTTTTGAAAACGTTTTTCAACCGATTTTTTCCAGAGAATCCCCTGCCCTGCTATCGATTTTTATTCCAAAAACGCTATAGTTTTGCTGAAAGGTGGCGAGCTTTTGCCATTTCTATCGATATCGAGTGGTCTACTGATAATTGTTGTCCAATCCTTGTTCTTCTCAATTCACACCGTTTATCACTTGAACTATGTCAAGAATGTGAATTTGTCAGAAAATACAAAAGCATTGCAAAGGAAATTTTTGAGTTATGTTGCTATGCAGGTTGGTTTGAATGATCGGGGTGTGGCAAAATTGGTTTTTTTGTAGATAACAATCCCTTGGGCCGCTTTGGTGAGCCCAATTTTGTACTCGTTGTATGCTGACAAGAATGATTATTATGACCAAGGTATTAAATTTTATAGAAAAACCTGTATTAGTGGGGCATGCCCTACTTTTCATGATTTTCACAGGGCAAGAAGAGCACTACTTATACACGTTCTACGCGATTCCAGTGACTGTACCTAACACATTTCAGCTCTGAACAACATCTCGATGCTCCTAATGGCGAGCCATGGTCTAATGAGCACTGCATGCACATTATTCATTATCAAACCTTATCGAGAATTCGTCAAGAATATCATAAAAGGAAATCGATCGTACGATGCTAATGAGATGTGGGCCACACAGCACCCTAGAATACGTGGATCTGTTGCCAGTGTGACGAGAGTTGAAGGATGGCGAAAGAATTCGTTTGATTGATGAAGTCATGAATAAATGTTGTTTTCCTTTTTGTTTAGCTTTTTCAACTATTTTGGTCGAATCATGTTCACGATAGACAAACCACAAAAAAGTGGATTTTCCATCCAAAATCAAAAGTTCAAAGTTTTTCACACACCCTCGCTGAGCTGTGATCAATACGTGTACGTCTACTACAATATAATTATATATGCAGATACATATGTATATGTTTCAAAGAGCATTTTCTGCAGAAATTGAGTTAGTCAGATTCTGATTATTGGAAAATTGTTCAATCAGAAGAAGTGAACGTCAAAAACTGGATTTAAGAAATTAATCGGTTCTGACCCTGACTTTTCAGATACGGTTGGAGATGTTTAAAAAAAACATTATGTCATAAAGCGGCACTCTTTATGGGCATCTGGAAAGGAAATTGGCATCTGAACAGGTACATTGAGCTTCCAAGTGTAATGCCGGTGTAATAGAGGTATCACGATATTTACATTTTAACAGCGTTTCCATGAGAAAATCGAGCTAGGGCCTGTGGGGGTCGGCACAGTATTTTCAAACTCATTATTTATCGTTGATTTTGTTATATGGGTATAGTTTTAGGTCGATTGTAAACAAAAATACAGTTTTTGATTGACTCCGCCCACTTCTGGATTCAGGAGATTCAGAAAATTTTCAGAAGACGTGATGTGTGTAGAATTTTTCCCATAAGAGATAATTTTGAAATCTCTTCGGGAATGCGTACTAGACCATATTTGAAGACTTTTTTGTGTTTTACGCTAAATTCCAGCACGACGTCTTCAGGTAGAAATCCTGCGTTGAAGTGTAGAGTGGTGAAACCTGGTTGGAAAATGACCGTTCCCCAAAATTTTTCCCACTACTTCCTAAGAGATTCCTTCAGCATTAGATACCCCTACCACATGGCTTTCGAACAAAAAAAAGTTTGATCCGATAAACTAGGACCTCAAAGGGGTTTCAGTCGAATATATGAGAAAATTTCACTAAATTCAACGTACCCCCCTCCATGGTGAAAATGGTCATGGTCACCGATTTCAAAAATATTTTTATCACGTAATGTCCTACCCATACTTGATACCTCCACAAAATATCAGCTCATCTGAACCACATCTGAAGGCGTGGCACCTCTTCGAACAACCCTTCACAGAATCTGGACGTCAGGAGTTCTGAAGTTCTGAATTTTCAGTATTTCTGCTCGAAAACGTTTTAGAATATACTACTACATCATATATGATCAATTTACGCAAAACTAGCATCTTCTGACAGCATTCTAACGATGTTTTGACGACGAACGTCATCCCGCCTGGGCTTCGGTTACCATACGGGTGCAATTCTGTCTATTCAGACATGTCAGGAGTATTGTTTTTGCATAAAATGATCATTTATTATGTTGTAGCACCTTCCGGAACAGTTTTGAGCAGAAATACTGAAAATTCAGAACTTCAGAATTCCTGACGTCCAGATTCTGTGAAGGGTTGTTCGAAGAGGTGCCACGCCTTCAGATGTGGTTCAGATGAGCTGATATTTTGTGGAGGTATCAAGTATGGGTAGGACATTACGTGATAAAAATATTTTTGAAATCGGTGACCATGACCATTTTCACCATGGAGGGGGGTACGTTGAATTTAGTGAAATTTTCTCATATATTCGACTGAAACCCCTTTGAGGTCCTAGTTTATCGGATCAAACTTTTTTTTGTTCGAAAGCCATGTGGTAGGGGTATCTAATGCTGAAGGAATCTCTTAGGAAGTAGTGGGAAAAATTTTGGGGAACGGTCATTTTCCAACCAGGTTTCACCACTCTACACTTCAACGCAGGATTTCTACCTGAAGACGTCGTGCTGGAATTTAGCGTAAAACACAAAAAAGTCTTCAAATATGGTCTAGTATGCATTCCCGAAGAGATTTCAAAATTATCTCTTATGGGAAAAATTCTACACACATCACGTCTTCTGAAAATTTTCTGAATCTCCTGAATCCAGAAGTGGGCGGAGTCAATCAAAAACTGTATTTTTGTTTACAATCGACCTAAAACTATACCCATATAACAAATCAACGATAAATAATGAGTTTGAAAATACTGTGCCGACCTTTCCTCGATTACCTCATGGAAACCCTGTTAACATCAGTCTGAAGTTAGATGCAGCAGTTTCCACATGAGTGAATTGCTCAATGAACAAATCACTAAACTTTTTTTTGACTTTTCAAAGTTTTATGAGTCTCAACCAATTTTTAAAGTTCAATACTTTCAAAACGATTAATATTTGGAAAACGAAATTTGGAATCCATGCTCTTTTGAAGACCAATTCATCACTGCCGAACACCAAAACCATAGCCAACTTTTGTGTTTTATGACCAAAAAAAGCTATTTGAAAGATCAAAATTTAAGCCAAGGAGTTCTGAGAAAGATTAAAAACGTTAACATCAACTCCCGAAATATCAAATTATAAAGTTGCGACAATTGGAGTGGGGGCACATCGGAGATCAGAAGGGTGGGGAGAAAAGCCGCGCGGCGGGAGAGCGGAGAATTATTTGGATTGATTAGGTAGCATGTGAATTTTCTATATTTCAGTTTTGAGTAATTTGAAGTTTGTTTACTTATTTTGTTGTGCCTAATTAGAAATAATGTTCCTCTCAAGGCAGCCTATAGGCCTCTAATTTAACAGCACCAGTTTGGAAACCTGAAATAAAGCGGTTTACTTGGGAAAAGTCATCTCTGATAAAACACTTTTTGATCATCGTCACAGCTGTGTTCTAGATATTTATTTATTTTGTTTTGTTGTCGTCAGAAAAAGGCTATAACTTAATTTTGAAAAGAAAAAAAACCGAAGCGGAAACGGCAGACACACGTGAAAGCCCAGTTGGGTTTCATAGAACGAATCGTTTTGGATTTTTTTAACCATAACATTTTATTTTCTTTTTCAATTTGAAAACTTATGTACCAGAGCTTTACGGAATTCCGATTTCCTTCCGTATTCCGTTTTCCGGAATGGGGAAACTTTTTCCAATTTTGGTTTTCTGTTTTCCGAAATTTGAAAGGAAGTTCCGTTCCCGCTTTCTATATCACGTAGTTTCCATATATTTTCCGGAAGAAAAATTTTCCGTTTTCCGTAAAAAGTTTCATGACGTCTTCTATTTTCCGTTTACCGAAAATTTTCAAGAATTGCGAATTCCGATTTCCGTTTTCCGCAAAAAATTATTGTTTCGTTCTCCGAAGTCGGAAAATGAAATTCCGTGAAGCTCTGTTCTGTACTCATTTTCCAATTTTAACCTCAATCGATTTCCAGAATGGAATGGAGGGACTTCAACGCTTCCGACTGCCGAGCCAATTATTCCTACTTTGCCACAGCAGACTACCTAAGAAACGCTTATCATATCACTGCATTTTTCACTATCCCCTTATCACTATTCACTTTTTATGCCATCGTTAAAGTGACCCCAAAAAGAATGAGAAGTATGAAAACCCCTTTGCTCATTGCCCATGCTTGGAGCACAAATCTAGACTTGATGTTTACTGTTTATTCTGCTCCTTATATATTTTTTCCGAGTGCTTCTGGAGTCCCTTTGGGTCTTCTAGGAGCCCTTGGTGTAGGGGTCAAATGGCAATCTTATTGGGGACAGGTCTCAGTGACAAGTAAGGTTTTTCGAGTTACCGAAGAGGATCACGGTAATTAATTTTTCAGTGATGGGCGTCAGTATCGTAATGTTATTTGAAAATCGTCAAAGCCAAATCTCGACGATCAAGCTGAAAATCAAGAATAAACGAACTCGGCTGATATATTTTGGTTTAAATTATATATTCACTCTTATGGTTAATGTACCGTTTTATCTTGATAACACTGATCAAAATGAAATGAGAAAATTTGTGCTTGATGTAAGCTTTCCTTTTTCCTGAACCTAAAAAAATATGAAAAAATTTCAGCGCATCTCATGTCCCACTATTGAATTCTGGGATCCTAAAACTTATGTCCTGCTGAAAGGTGGAGAAATCATCCCGTTTTGGTCTATAACAATTGGATTTGGATCTGTTATGTTTCAAGGGTTTTTCTTCTTATTTCCAACAATTTATCATTTGACAGTTGTCAAAACTGGTCAGGTGTCAGATGCCACAAAAAATTTGCAGAAGAAGTTTTTGAAATATGTTTCGGTACAGGTAAGGTTTGGACGTTTTTGGATTGGAAATGATGGGATTAGGCTAATATTAAGAGGCGACAATAGTTTGTCTATATTCAGGTCTAGTTCATAAAGAATTTCAAAACTGAACTATGCTGAAGTAGCTCAAAAAATTTTAAACTAATTTGAGACAGCTTGAGTAAATTAAGTTTATCCAAAAATAGCCATAGCTATGGTCGCATAGACTAAGTCCAGACTAGGCAAAGGTCAAAACGAAAAGCTATAATTAGACGTAATTTATGTCAGCTAATTTACCAAAATGACTAACGAGCAACATATCAAAACCATTTGAACAATATCGAAATGAGACAATTAGGCTTAAGACACCTCACAACTCTGAAATTTTCAAAAAACTTCATCTTTATTTTGTCTTATGGCAGATATCAATCCCATGGATCGCTATTGCATTCCCAGTCGCATACTCAATGTATGCCGACAAAATCAATTACTACAATCAAGGTAAGGCTTGCAAGATTTGCATAATAAAGTTTCGTATTTGACGAAAATAGTTGATCTTTCATTGTACAATTGCTCAAATTATTTCGAAACCTCTAGAGTTCTTCCAGAGAAAGAAACTTTTCATAGACTCAGAGCCCAATTAAACCTGGGAATCGTTTCTTATACATTCGACTATGTTGGTTTGATTTATTAAAAAAATCATGATAAATAAATCACTTCGTTTTTAGAGCTTTTATTTACTAAGCTCCACACTTTTTCCAGCCTACAACAACAATGCGATGCTCATCATGGCTAACCATGGTTTCCTCAGCACGTGCTGCACATTGTTCATTTACAAACCATATCGAGATTTTGTTGTGAATATTATCACTGGGAAAAAAGACGATAGTCAAATGAAGATTACTATAGTTGGTTCGAGAGGTCCAAGCATGTCTATTTGATCATTTTTGTTTTCAGTTTTGTTTTTATTTCTTTGAATGAACGAATAAAAAAGAAATTGGCTTCCTTCTTGATATAAAAACAGTATAGTTGGCTAACAAAGCCCATTGGGAAATAGTTGCGTGGTTAGGTAGATGTCTGAAACTGAAGGAAAAATGGAGATAAAAGCAGTTGTGATACATTGTTATTATCATTATACGAAACAGAAAGTATTTTGTACGTTTTTTTTCTAGGTGACAAGCGTTCTGTACACTTCAAAGCTTGTAAGTTTTTCTTTACTTTAATGTTCGTCAGAAAGTATACTGTAAAGCCTCGCGTGTTAAACTTTTCAGGAATAAAAAAAACCAAAAATGATAAAAAATTGAAAACTTAGTACTACAGGTACCTTTTCAAATTAATAACAAGTGATATAAACGTGAAAATTGTAATCTCCATATCAGAAAACGTCGGGAAAACGTTTTTGAAGTCAATCCGACCATTTCTATTATGTGCTCCACTTGTTTTTGTGCTCCAGCTCCTCGAGCAAAAATGATACAGACCTGAATTTGACATTTCTTGACCAATCAGGCTCTAGATTGGGTACCTGCAGGAATCTATAGGAAAGTTAGCACAATCAGAAAACATTTCCGCTCCATTTCAGATAGTTTTCTAGAAATTCTAGCACTGAAGGGGCTTTTTTAAAAGAGGGAGCTGCTCTATTGCTTCATAGAGTTTTAGAAAATCAAAACGGCTTTTCTATTACAGACTTTCCGCAATTAACAATTTTCTGGAAACTCCAGAATGCTCGTCAACTGGATCCGATTCCTTATTTCATTTTTCTTCTCCATTCTATCCCTCATTGTTAATCCAGTCCTAATTATGCTTGTCTACACGGAAAAAGTGCTCCCATTTGGAGACTATAAAATTCTTCTTTTTATTTTCTCCATTTTTAACATGGCCACTTCATTGTTTGATATTTTTCTGCCGCTTGTAAGTCTAGTGTCTGGGGAGTAATCTATCGTTTCATTAAAAACTATCATTATCACCTAAACAATTTTCAGCAATTTCAAAGCTCTCCATCTGTGACTTTCATATTCTCAGAAGGTTTCTTATTCCCAGAAAAATCAACATGCGTGGAATGGCTGATACCTCTCCGATTAGGATTTATCAGTGCGGCATTTGCAATCCTAAACTGCCATTTCGTTTTTCGATTCATGAAACTTTATCACAATTATCACATTGTAAAACATTTTATCTCATATTTGATTGGTTCTGTCTATTTCATCATGTTCCATTGGCTCATTTGGGTGTTTCCTATATCTTTTCTGGGTGTTATTTATGGTCAACAAAAGGAGAAAGTTTCTAAGTTTTATTACAAGAAGCTTAGCAATTTTGAAAATGTCTTTTTGATTGGTTTGGGGTTTCCTGTAAGAATTTAGTTTCCAGAAAGTAGCCCAACTTGTTTTTCTTCAGCAAGCTTCCCTCGGTATTAGTTTCATTTGTTGGATCAAAATTCTAGTTGTAAACCTTGTCACTTTTTATTCCATTGCCTTGTACTTGGTATTGGGATATAAGGTGTGCACACTGGCACAAGGCCGTAAAACAATGGAAATTTCAGATCATATCTGGCTTAAACAAAGGACTCACTACTATGAGCCATAAAACAACTCAAACTCAAAAACGATTGTTTTTATCATTAGCGGTCCAAACAGCCATTCCAGTGTGCACCACTTTTATTCCATTCTGCCTGGCTTTAAATGGAAGTGCACTGCGAATTGAAGTTCCAAGGTAAGCCCTCCTGGAGTATTTAGTCCATGAATATGATTTCCAGCTTTATCGATTATGGAATTTCCATCGGGATGATGTTACACCCATTTTTGGACCCTATCGCTATCATTTTGTGTTTACCTACGCTACGATCTCGGTTCTTCGCTAAATTTGGATTATACTTGTCATCACAGAGTTCTAATCAAATTTGGACTATATCAAACTGAAACAGTTCGAAACGGAAAGTTTTGAAGACACTGGTAGTAGCATATTTCAGTATAAACTAGTTCTTTGCTTCAATATCAGAGGATGATAAAGTTTTTGACATTATTGAATGAACCAATTGTTTTCTTTATTTCGAAATGTAGTCATTGGCTGGGCTAATCCTTGGGCTATCACATGGTCAAGTCTCAAGCCAAATTCTGGCTGATAAGGAGATTTTCAAGACAGAAGGATACTTTCTTACAGTCTTGTAAAACTTTCCACTACATATGTTAGACATTTCAAATGTGATATTCCTTCTCAACTCAGTTTTCCAAGATAGCATATGCTATTCATTTGATCCCTCACTTGAATAAAACTATTATTATTAATGATGAGTTTTGTGTTTTCAGACCCCACCTTGTATTTTTTAGACCTGAAACTTCAGACAGGTCCTATAAGACAAAGGTGTCTGTTCTTCGAAAACCGTGAACCATTTTATGATTTATTGAGAACAAGATGATTCTGAATAATAAAAAACCTGTAGACAATAACAATGATACGAATCGAAAAAAGTCCCATGGGAGTCGCCTTTAAAATTGAAGTTTGTGCTTGTTACTCGTTAGAAACCGTAGTGAATCCATGGAAATGAGTGTTTGCGACTAGGATTTTCAGATGGCAAAAGTTATTGAAAAGCGATTTCAGCCTTGAGAAGATTATTTTATTCATGCACCCAACCAAGAAACGTGTGAAAAAACTCCCAATCTCCCTAGTCATTGAAGCGTATCCCACGGTCACACGCCACCAATCTTCAAGGCTTATTTCCTGATGAGTACAGGTTCCTTATCGAGTCACCAGACAAGCCGAAACTTCTTCAAAAATCTAGAATGTTCTTGTCAAAACCCGAAAGCCAACGTTTTCAACTTCCTTTTTGTGCTATTCGGCATTATGGCCAGTGAGGTAAGTTTTTTTTGTGCTATTTTTTTCAAAGATCCTTGAGATTTTTCAAAAATGTCATCGTTCTTGATAACTAAGTTAATCAATTGACACGTCATGGTTTAGCATAAATCAGAAAATTAACGTTCATTCATGATAACCAAACGAAAAAAACAAGATAGTCTTCTGGGACCAAAGTGTCTGATAATGGTCATAGATGAACAATATAAAACGAGGAATAGGAGGATCATAACACAAAAGTTCTTCAAGAACTGTGTTTTAGTTGAACGTCACTTTAAAGGAGGACTATAGTCACATTTTTTTATTTCCATTTCTTGTTCATTTTTTCATGCTGAATCCATTGCGCATGAAGAAATTGCTCAAAAATCGCTCTGAAGCGCACAAATTGAGCCCAAAATCGCGCGTTACAGTGTGGTGGCCGCGGCCGTCTGGCCGAGTATCCGACAACGCGTGGCCGTTTCCTCCGTATTTTTCGCCTTTATTCCGTTTATTTCACATGTTTTTGTGAAGAAACATAAAAATTATTTCATTTTAGCATGAAAAACGTAGGAAAAAAGCGAAAAATACAGAGGAAACGGCCACGCGTTGTCGGATACTCGGCCAGACGGCCGCGGCCACCACACTGTAACGCGCGATTTTGGGCTCAATTTGTGCGCTTCAGAGCGATTTTTGAGCAATTTCTTCATGCGCAATGGAATCAGCATGAAAAAATAAACAAGAAATGGAAATAAAAAAATGTGACTATAGTCCTCCTTTAAAGAGGCCTGACGGTTCCCAGTTATTATTAGACTAGTATTTGAAGAGGTTTTTTGTCAAAATCAGAGTTTTTTTTTCTCGAAATGCGTTCAAATTAACTTTAGTTGTTGGCGTTAAAATAGAGTATTTTCGAAGATTGGCAAACATTCATTGAAGATTTTATTTCAAAATCACATAATAGTCATGAAAGAATCACTTTCAGATCTCTGAAAACTGATTTTTTGTATCTTTTCTTTCAAAAGAGCATGTAGTAATAACATTTCGTAGTACACTTCTCCATATTCTTGGAAAGACAGGGCGTTCTGTCTGGAATTTTTCGGAAAACTACCTGTTTTTATGATTTTGAGAGTTGTAGTTTCCATAACAAAAGTAGAGAAAAAGAGTAGTCAAATTAGAATTATAACTTTCAAAAATGAATGCTTTCTGAGAGCTTAGCCAACCGTTTCCCACGGTCACAAGCCACGAATTTCGACATTTTTCTTTCTGATGAGTGCATGTTGGGTAGACAGAGTTTGGAGAAAACTAAATACAAAATGATTTTCAAACCCGGAAGTTCTGAAAAATCAACTATTTAAATGATTTGGATTTCCAGAATAGAGATCATGAGAAACTGATGTGAGCTTCATTTCTTTCAAAATCAGAAGTCATTTTTGCCAATTTTCAAAAATTTTCAATCTTCATTTTTCACAATTAGCCTGTTATTTATGAGAAAATTTTTTTTCATTCAATGATTTTTTTCATATTGAAAACAAGATTGAACATCTTTTGAAACATGAAAACTTTCTCAGATAAAAACAGATCATCACAGACAACTTTGATTTTTTCTTGCCGTTATGCCAAACATTAACAAAACTTCAACTTATTCTATACTTTGAGCATGCTTCTAAGATTAGCCTAATCCTCTCATTCTAAGTTCATCAGACCGCATGCCAATTGTTCTAGTCTTCTGACGTCATAATGATCCATCACCTACATTTTTTTTGCAGTCATCATCATTTCAAAATGTTTATCAACTGGGCACACTTCATCTTCCCCAAAATTTTCTTCGTTTTATCATCAATTTTTAATCCGCTGTTCGTTTATTTGATTGGATCGGAGAAGAAGTTCCATTTTGGAGACTATCGATACTTGTTGTATTTTTTTGCTACTTTTAATGTGATTGCGTCTGTGGCAGATCTATTGATTCCAGTGGTGAGTTTTTGGGGTTAAATCAGCAAATAGAACATTAAAAACCTGTAATAAAAGGGCATACCCATCTATTCCTAGCCTCTCGCATTTAATGTACTTCTAAAAAATTATATTTTCCAAATGTACCCGGAAAGTAATCTTATTTAAGAGGTGCCCTTCTATTACAGGTTCTACAAGAAAAAGCTTAATTTTTCTAACTTCAGTGTGTCCACAGCTATCGATATGCCACCGTCTTCTTCACAGTTGGCGGCCCGTTTTTTGAAGTAAACCTCCCTCTTTTCATCACCCCAAATTTTTCGATTCTGATGCTTCCAGAGATCCAACATCGCCGAACTCCTCATCTCCTTCCGATGTGCTTTTATCAGTGGAACCTATGGAATCCTCAATTCTCATTTTACATATCGATTTCTAGTTCTCCGCAATAATCACTTTGTCGCCAGATACTTTCTTCCCTACGGTCTTCTAGCTTCGATAGCCCTTGTGATAGCTCATCTAACGCTTTGGACAGTTGTAGCTGAGTATACAATGCATCCAAGTGCAGAGTCTAGGAACTATGTGAGCAAATCTTTTGAGGAAGCATTTGGTGGAAATATTCAGGACGTTAATATCAAAATCACAATATTTTCGGTGAGTTTCAAACCTGAATTTGTGGAAAAATTAGTTTTGTATTATTCAGGAATCATCTCAAAACGATATTCTACGTTCCTGGCTTGGCACTGTTGTAGTGACAATGATAGCTTCATATTCAGTAACCCTGTACTTTGTGCTGGGTTATAAAGTATGTTTTCCAATTGAAAATCCACACAAAAATTACTTATGGTTTCAGATAATGTCAGGGCTGAACAAGACTTCGACCACATTGAGCTTGAAAACTACACAAATGCAAAAAAGGCTTTTCATGGCTTTATTTGTGCAGACCGCTATTCCAATATGTGTCAGCTTCCTCCCATGTATTCTGGTACTTTTTGGAAGCGCTTTTCGGATAGATTTTGCAGGGTAAGTGGATTTTCTAAAAAAGACTCCAAGGAGGTTGCCCTCTAAACGTTTCAAAACTGCGGCCAAATCGAAATTTTTCCGGTTCAAATGATTCCAAGTTGCATGCTCTTCTATTACAGGTTCTTATTGTTTTTCAATTTTTTAGATGGGTCAATTGGATCTCCTCCGTCGCTGTCTCCACATTCCCAGTTCTAGACCCAATGGCTATCATCCTCTGTCTACCAGCTCTCCGACATCGACTCTTCAAGAAAGTTCCAATCAGTGTGAACCCAACAGGCTCTAATCAAATTCATAGTATTTCTAGAATTTAATATTGGTTTTTGTGTTTTGATTTTCGGGTACATAAATGTTCAAATTCTGATCAGAATTTGTTCTAAGGAAAAATAAAAAAAGGTCTACGGGGACCAGCGGCTTAACAGACAAACACGCGATGTGTCTACGCCCCTGTCTACTGGAAAAAATACCTGAAAATAATAATTATCGAAAACGCCAAATCAGCTAGAATGATTGTAAACTGGGCTCATTTTATAATTCCGAAAATTTTCTTCATTTTATCATTTATAGCCAATCCTGTGTTTGTGATTCTTATCAGATCTGAAAAAGTGTTTCAATTTGGAGATTATCGATTTCTTCTGTACTTTTTTGCTTGTTTTAATTTGCTGACTTCTATAGTCGATATCTTAATTCCTATTGTAAGTTTATATGAGGAAAGAGAGAAAGAAAGAGAGAGAGAGAGAGAGAGAGAGAGAGAGAGAGGGCGCAGACAAACAGAGTGTCTGGTTTCTCTGTGCTCTTACTCAAAATTGACTTTCTCACTATAAAATTTTAGTGCGTTCATAATCATCAGTATGCTACAGTTGTATTCATAGCCGATGATATATTATTCTCTGAGGTGAACTACTTTGACAGTACCATAACTACAGTACCCCTTTTTTAGAGATCCAGAATTGCCGAAGCCCTCATAGCTTATCGGTGTGCTTTTATCTGTGGAACATATGCAATTCTTAATTCTCACTTCATTTTTCGATTTCTGGTTCTTCGAAAAAATCAATTCGTTGTCCAATATTTCTTACCTCACGGTCTCCTTGCTTCTATTTTCCTTGTGCTAACCCATATAGTCACTTGGGGTGTTATCACTGATTATACTATGGATTCTGATGGCGAGCCGAGGGAATATGTGAGAGAGTCATTTGAGAATGAGTATGGGAGTTTGGAAGATGTCAACATAAAAATTGTGATGTTTTCAGTAAGTTTTTAAAACTGCCAAATCTTCAAATTTTCTGTTCAGGAGGCTTCTGAAGACGTGGTCTTCCGATCTTGGTTTGGTACTATAGCAGTGACAGTCTTAGCTTTATACTCAATTATTTTGTATTTTGTTCTTGGTTATAAGGTACTTGGACCAAATTTTAGATTCCCAAGTTATGAAATTTACAGATAGCATCAAGCCTGAGCAAGGGCTTAGTCACAATGAGCCACAAGACAACTCAAATGCAAAAACGATTATTTCTGGCTTTATCCGTACAAACTGCAATTCCAATTTGTGTCAGCTTCATGCCATGTACCCTGGTAGTATATGCAAGTGCATTTAGAATCGATTCTCCGAGGTAAGTTTCTAAATTTTCGTAGTTCCCATTCCTGAAAATTTTCAGCTGTATTAACTGGATATCTTCCGTTCTAGTCTCCACTTTCCCAGTTTTGGATCCAATGGCAATCACATTGTGTTTACCAGCTCTCCGATCAAGACTCTTTGCAAGACTTGGAATTGATTTGTCCCGGCATGGATCTAATCAAGTTCAGACAATATTAGGTGGTTAAGTAGCTGGTTAATGAATTTTTTGATATTCATTTGAACAGAAACAATATTAAAATGAAGTAATGAACGAACAAAATGCATCTACAAAACATCTCTGGGGGATTCGACTAGACAAGTTATAATACCAAACGCTCATTACTTAGAACATTTTATTTTACTACAAGCTGTTATTATCAGATCTTGAACAACTTTTTTTGATAAATTCTTATTATTAAGAACCGAAATTGTTTACTAATAGTAATCAGCTTTTTTTCAGGATTATATGACATTTTGAAATTGATTCCCGGTTGTATTTCAATTGAAATAATATAATCTTCAGTTCAACATTGTGTCATAATCCAACCAGTCCTCATATGGGGTGTTCTAGACTAAAGTACAAATTTTCTTCACTGATGAATTGAACGAATTCCAGTCGAGATAATGCTGAAATCTTTTATACTTTTCTCGGTTATAGTTTTCATTTTTGTTGATAGTATTATCGCTACAAATTCAACAAACGGAGATGTGACCCCTTGTCTCAAGCAATTCTATTCCGCTGCGTATAATAAAGAGTATAACTGTACAAAGAGACTGCCATTGTTTTCGGTAAGACTTTTTTTGAAACTTTGAAACTCTATTAGAAGTATTCTAACAGAGAGTGCTCTTCAAATGGTTTCTAAAGAGCCCATCTACTATAAAGTCTCTTCTAATACTGTTATTTTTCAGAATGACCCTGAAACCCAACAAAAATCGTTTACAAGTGGAAAATCGTGTTTCTTGGAATTCGTTAAAGAAAAATGCTCCATTGCACAATACAATCAGATTTACACAAAAATGATGAATTCTTGAAGATTATAACCGCAAAACCAGATCCAGTGCAATGCTCACGTCCCTATTTTAAGTAGCAGGCATTAAAGTTTGGTCCTCTGATAGATGAAGCTGAGAAGAAAGCATATGTATATAGGGTCAATTGACACAAAGCTAAATGATTCGAGAGTTCTAGAATTCATGGACTTGTGTGATGGTTTGTTGGTAAGTATTTTTTTGGGTGATACCTGTAATTAGAATTCTGGACGAATCAGAACTGGTCCGTTAAGAATTGGACAAATCAGAACTTACCCTTATAAGAACCAACCTTCTAATAACCGCCCCGGATAAGAACTTTTCAAATGCACTACATTTTTCACAGTATCACCTCCAATATAACGGCCAGCCGCTCTATTACAAGTTTCACAGTATATTTTTCATCGATTTTCAGCCTTCCAACCCCTACAAAATGATAATAATCTGGGGTCAACTACAAACCTACACTAGTCATTCTACGCAACTTCTTACCTTCTATGATTGCTCAGACTACTGTTATTCCTGCATGGTAAATTTTGCCCCCCCCCCCCCCCAAAAAAAAAGTTAGATGTGCAGGCAGTGTACAGTGCAAATGTGACAAGCACGGATTGCTGGGTCTTCGGTGTCGCGCAGATAACAACAGTTAACAGTGAATTTCTCACAGAGCCGATCGCACTGTGTCACACATCGGTCAAACCTATCCGATCGATTTGATATTTGGTATGGTGGGTACCTATGATGGTTTGAACAAAAACCAGTTGAGGTTTCTAGGCCACGCCCCCTTTCAGTACTAGAAAAAATTTCTGGGAGTCAAAAAATCGACTTTGGAAAATGTGCATGAACACAAAAAATGCTCAAAATGATGCGGGCAATTCATTTCTGAAAGAAATATAACCCTATCTCATCGGAGAAAAAAGTCGATTTTTCGACTCCCAGAAATTTTTTCTAGTACTGAAAGGGGGCGTGGCCTAATAACCTCAACTGGTTTTCGTTCAAACCATCATAGGTACCCACCATACCAAATATCAAATCGATCGGATAGGTTTGACCGATGTGTGACATGCCCCAGTAGGCCTATGGTCGACCCGCTCAGATTTTCACTGTTAAAGAGTTGACAAGTGGAGGGAAGGTTGCGATGAAGGTACCTCTTATAGAAGGGCATTGAAATTTTGAGTTCGGATGTTACAGATGAATGTCACAGATGACTCTACAGAGTGTCCAGCCTCTTCTGAAGGGAATTCTGATACGGTACGTTATTTGAAAAAAAAACCTCTGATAAAAGAGCAGGGCTTCAGTCTGGAACTAGTCAACGAGTGCAATATCACTGCTTCTGGGGGTATTTGGACCTTCAAATCGATGGTCTGCCCGGCAAATTTCACCGTTTTCCAAAGAGCAAAAGGGAGGTGGTGCATAGTGGTAACGATTCTGAGTTTTTGTCCGAATTCCAGACTGAAATTTCGGCTCATTCAATGAAGGCTCATTCACTATTTCGAGCCCAAGTTTCTGGAGGAAAAATGAACAAAATCGGTTTTTTTTTGTCAAAAACCACACAAGCTCAATCAAAGGGGCACTTCTGATGGAGGGGCCTTTCTATTATCCCCGGCATGCTCTAATGAGTTCTTGTGTCAAAGAGGGCACTACTTTTTACCGTATATGATTGGAGGAAAAAAATGACTAAAGTTTTCAGAAGTCAATAAGAATGCTTCGAGAAAAAGTACAGATTGCTCAGATATTCGACATTTTTATCGTCGAATTTTCTGAAATGTTTATAGAAACCAGATGTACAGCCTAAATTTTTGGATAATTTTTTATATGTATAAAAACTTTTTGGACTTTGAACATGTTTTGTGATTTGTGCCGCCGGGCACGATTTTGTTATCTTCTTCTTGTTGGTTGTACCCCCAGCCAGTCAGGCAAACACTCTTTCTTTCTCTATTTCTCCAATCTCTCATATTTTTCAAATCAAACTATTATACTTTTTTCTCCAAATTTTTGCAAAATTTTTTCCTGAAAAATGACCACCATCACTAAATCCAACTGCCAAATTTGTGGAGCACTTTCCAGTGAATATCACTTTGGAGTTATCAGTTGTAGGGCTTGCGCGGCGTTTTTCAGGTGAGTTCAAAATAAATTTTGACAGCAAACGAAACGTATTTTTAGGAGAGCTTTACTATCGAAAAAGGTTCGGAAAACCTGCCAATTCGATAACAAATGCACATATTTCAGTGGAGAAATTATATCACCATGTAAAAGTTGTCGAATGAAAAAATGCGTTGGGGGAGATGATGTCGAGAAGTGAGTTAATTTTTGAAAATTGTAAAAAAACATCTCTAATAGAGTTGCATGCATAATTTTTTTCTTTGTCCGAGCGCATCACTACTTGAGGAGAACTTATAATATTAAAAGTGGCACTGATCTCACACTTTTTATTACCAGTTTCGACGTATTTTTCCATTTTTCATTTCGAATTCACTCAAAAATAGCTCTAAAAAGTACAAAACGACGTTTCTAGGCCATCAATCTGTACTCAGTCCTGCTTTCAAACACCATTTTCTACCGTGTACAGTGATTTTTTGAGAGGATTCATAGTGAAAAATTGAATTTTGATGAAAAAAGACGTCGAAACTGATAATGAAGAACCCTTCCCCTATTAAGGGATACCTCTATTAAAAGCGCACTACTAATACAGGTTTTTTCTTAAAGTTTCCATATCAGAAAACCAACTTCAGATATTCAAATGCAACGGAATTCGAAACTTTCACAATCTTTAGAAGAATTTATCGGCAGACCTCACATAGTGATATTTACCACCAACACAATCAAAAAACGAAATTATGTGGATCTGTGGATCTGATTTCCCAAGCTTATGGGATCCTGAATTTGGGAGCTCCAACCCCTCTAACTAAACAAATAAATCACGTGTCCCTATTGGAACGAATGGCTTTTGGAGTCTCGTTCAATACTAAAAAATGTACACAGTTGACTATGGTTAGCAGGGATAGTTTTTCGAAAACTTGGGAATTTGATTTCTTCTCAGCTGCAAGATGGTTGACTCATATGGACATCAAACGTCTTAGCGATCACTGATTTTTCTCGCTGCAATCTGATGAATCTCTGAAAACCTCACTTGATTTGAAATAATGAAACACATTCCTTTCTACCTGAATTAACTGATTGATCTTCAACATCTGTGCCAACCTTCCCGCATACATAATTCTTATTAAAATTCTCCTTTCTTATATAATACCGATGCAAATCATTATCGATAATTGTCTGAAATTTATCACAAGTATCAGACATTTCTGTTCCAAAATATCTATTTGAAGCATATTGATAACATAATTGAGCCGCCATATAGGTAAGCTCCACAGGTGATAAATTCAATTTGATGAGAGACTCCACGAGAATAACTGCACCACATTCATCGGCTCCAAAGAAAAACACTTTGAGCTCTTCAAATGGATAATGTGTAAGCCATAAAATATCAAATTCAATTTTGTCAGTTTCGAGATAAAATTCATCTGATAAATTCAAAGATTTGGAACTACTGTCAAATTAATAATAGTTGTGCAAGGAATTCAATTTTTTCTTTTCGCGGGTGGTCCGCCCACTTTCAATTCACACTGCGTAAATTCAAAAATAACCTGGAGATCAAAAAAGGCGGACCGCCCGCGAAAATAAAAATTTGAATTCCTTGCACAACTATTATTAATTTGACAATATCTCCTAGTCTTTTCCGCAATTCCGCTGTGGTTCTAGTCATTCATAAATTCTGCCAAAAGCGTGCCAAATGGATTGGAGAAGTTGCATCTGAAACAGAAAATGTGGCCTAGGTTCCGAAAAAAAAGAGTATTAGGCCACCTGAACTGAAATCGGTATCCTTGAAAAGGTGAAGTTTTCTGGAAAGTGAGTTTTTTTTTGCAGGAAAATAAAACTGAAAATGGGGAAATTTTCAGATTTTTCTGTAAAAAATGTCGGTTAAAGAGGTGCTACGCAGTGGGGATGGATCCAAAAAGTGAGTTTTTTTCGTCATAGTTTTTTTGGTTTTCGATATCTCGACAATATAGATGTGCTCTTTTAATACAGGTCCTGTGTAGCAAAATTAGAAAATCAAGTGAAATCTAGCTACTTTTAAATTGATCCCGTAACCTAGTCTATCTACATAATCATAAGGGGGTGTGCCGTTTCAGAACCGTCTCCCTAATTAGAACTGCCCCATATCAGGATTTTCCTTGATCAGAACCGTGCCCCGAACCACAACTGTCCCGTATAAAAACTAGTTCACATGAAATAATAGTTCATAGTTCACGGTTCTGGAAGTTCTGATTTGACATAGCCCAATCTTACTTTTTCTTCAGATATCCAACACAACCGTGACAAAATCAAGACTCCGCCCACTCTGATCCCCCAGACAATATCAGCCTTGGCCCATTCTACATCATCCACTGCGCTCCGGTGGCCAATGCATCCCGAAAATCCATCATTGACGTCCCCTACCTTATCGATAAAGCCAACACTTGCATCGATTCTGAACCTCAACTTTTCGATTCTAACATCACTATTTTGAAGAGAAATGCATTTCGCCAATAAGTTTTTGGAATCATTTGAAGCTCAAGAGTACTCAAAGTTAGAATCGTCCAGTGATACTCAGATTCCCGTTTTGGACAAGAATTTCTTTATGTATTATTGGGAGCTAGACTTTCTGAAGACTGCGAAATGGTTGAGTTTTCTTGATTCCAGAAGATACCAAGAGCAATTCAGGTAAGATTTTGCTTTTCGGGCTCTTCTAATAGAGGGATTTCAGATCCAAATTCTGATGGTCACATGGCACCTGAGAGCTCGGTTGGATAGGCTCTGCCAAACTGCCAAGCTCCGACGAAAAATGAAAATTAAGGACTATGAATTTATGATAAGCACAAATGCATGTTTCGATCTGAAAAGTTGCAGACTGGATGTATACTGGTGTACGGATTATCCAAAGGAGCATCTTGAATTATACGTTTTGAATGGAAAATCTGTTTTTTATCATTTTTTTTCCTTTCAGCTTCATAGAACGGTTCGAAGGGTCCGTAATGAAGTCGAAAAAAATTTCGGATGATTTACATCGATATTACCAAGACCAAAATATAACTAACTGTTCGGAAAGAATTGCCAAAATGATGAAGATCAACAATCGAGTATTGAAATTGATAAAGGATAAACGGTCGAAAACAGAGTTGGCTGAAAAATTCGATATATTTCATTTGAAATTTTCTCATCCAGAAATGTTTTATGATAGTTGTTGATGGATTTATTTAAATGATTAATTGCAATAAAGCATATTGCCCGATGCATTTTTTAAATTTTTGACTGAAACTTTGATTTTATTTTAAATAGTCTTTTCCCATCTTTGGAAGATTGGCAAGATCGCACGTCATCGATTCAACTGAAAGTTTAAGAAATGTTACGCTTGATACTTAATTAAATGTTTAACGTGGAAAAATATTATCATTTTTGCCATTTTTCATGATTGTCAGCTTATCAGTACAACATGAAGCGCAAGAAATTGCGCTCTGTTGAAAAAAGTCACGTGTGCCCCTTTTTTGGTCTCACAACGATAATTTTGGGAATTATTTCATCATGGTGGTAACTTTTTTTTCTCGTTTTTTTTTTGTGGATTTTCTCCGATATCTCATTCGAAACACGCTCCAGATCGGTATAATGTTGCCAGAGCACGATCAACTCTCTTATTATTCTCGAGAACGCCCAAAATGGTTCAATCTGAATTTTTTTATTTGGTTCATCCCTTAATTATTGACAGTGAGTTACTTCAAATAACTGAATTCAAACCAATGAAAACCGTATCTTCACTGTTCATTTCTTGCAGCTATCACTTGCTACAACTTCCAGATGAGGAAACTGGAGTATTTACAATCGCGGACGAAGACCAGAAAAAGATGAACTTCAAAAATGAGATTGAAAAAAATAAGGGGCCCTGTTTCGGAAAACAGAAACTCAGGAAAACGGTAGATATTATAGGATTGATGAGCTTGAGCCAATTGCTAATTTAAAACCACAAAGTGCTCGAACCGGTAATCTTGTATGTCTATGAAGTTTTCTTGAGCTTTTGTCCGGCAGGGCCCGTCATCGGTACGTTAGAAATTCTAACACAGATATATACTGACTTTTAGCCACAAGAACACAATTATTTTAGATGTAGAAATTTCACTGTAGAGTTGAACCGTTTTAGAGATATTAGAACAGATAAATACATAACGAAAAAAACACAATGATACTAGAGCTTTACCAGTCAAAATTAGCTATCGTGACTAAAAAAATTATCAATAAGACATTCCAAAGTCAATTGAGAAGAACTAACCATGACACAAAATACTAATTGGTGGGGCTTCTGGGATGAGAATCTAATTGTATGCAGTTCAGGTCCCAAATGAACGGGAACAAAAAAATGAGTCTTACGCTCAGTAAGCCTCGTGAAGAGGAGGAGAACCCAGGTTTTGTAAGTTATCATATACAAAAGCAGAAGATAATAAACCAATTTTATTTTAGAATTTTATTAACCATGGTCAACCGACCCTCTCCGGCCCTTCTCACGAGTTCGTCAAGTGGAAGTCATCGAAGGTTTTTTTGCATTTAACAATAATAACTCATCCAAATTTTTCTACAGATCCGTGTCTACCCAGAGTGCTCCCAACATGGCTCTGCTCATATTCTGTTCAGACACTTCGACAAT
Organism: Caenorhabditis doughertyi; assembly: GCA_963572265.1. Taxonomy (NCBI): domain Eukaryota; kingdom Metazoa; phylum Nematoda; class Chromadorea; order Rhabditida; family Rhabditidae; genus Caenorhabditis; species Caenorhabditis doughertyi. Next base: position 1,248,721 of record OY751557.1, read on the forward strand.
TGGCGGAACAGTTTGAATTTATCTGACGAGGATTTGAAAAAACTGAAGATCATCAGAAATGCCTACGATTTTCAAAAAGCTCTCAAGAAAATCTACTATTTGCTCGAAGCGTACAAAGGTTGAAAGATGGTATTAGAAAATTGGTGAATTATAATTTTATAGATCCTGACACTGATTATGTAAAGACACAGATTCTTCAACAACTAGATAACGGTAGCTTATCAGAAAAAGTTTTATTGTGTTGATCATTTGATTTCAGGTATCTTGTTCTTTTCTGAGAACATTCAAGGCCTTATGGCTGAAGCTCAACATCTGCTCGAATCAGTCATAAACAACGATACCAACCGAAAAAAATTGAAAGATGTTCGAGATCAAGAAAAAAGCTACAGAGGTAAAGATAAAAAATCCGAAGAACTGTTGACCCACGGTATTCTTACAGAATACTTCAAAAATTATCATACAAAACCGATGCCAAAAGCTCAACAACTTGTATACGAACATATAGGTAAAGAAAAAAATCTACTTTTCTCGAAAAAAAATTTTCCAGAGATGTTCAACCGCCTGGAACCAATCTTCAATAAAAGTTTTGAAAGCTTTATCAACAAATGCTCGCAAGTTTTCCTCACTTCTGACTATAAGCAGCGAAAGCTTTCCATTTTTTTCGCATGTGGTCCTGGGAGACGAGATAAGGATATGAAGTTCCTTTTAGTCGTAACATCTGACGGATCGGAACGGGGAGACGCTTGTGATAAAACTGTTAAGCTGATTACAGCACACAGAATGACCACCAACAAAGAGGATTTTGAGAAAAAACTTTGGTACGAATGCGAGAAAAGTAAAATCAATTTCTCGCCATTAAGTGGCCAGAACGGTACATTTATCCAGCTTGACAGTTCAGTTATCGACAAAGGTAACGGATTTTGTTTGGACCTCTGCCGATTAGGATACTCGGATTACCGCAATAAATCGGATGAGGAATTAAAAGTGGTTCTTCGAAGTGAGTCAAAGTTTTTACTTATTCTAATTCAAAACCTACTTACAGCTCTTTACGATGAGAGCATGCCTGAAGCGGCTGATGAGAACAAAGAGAACGAAGATAGAGAAGCGAAAAAAAGTCCAAAAACGTCAAGTCAATTCACGGGTTGTCAAGTTCAATATACAATGACAACAAAACTATCGAATTCACAGAATCTTCATGGAAACGTGGATAAGACTTGAAATGAGGTAATAGGCACACTCATAAAGCAGAAGCAATATCATGTGAATTGCAGATGGGCTTCCAACTTCTCATCATTTTCAACCGGCAAACATTAGGGTCGAACAATCTCTGCATTTTTTTTTGAATCTCGAGCACGTTAGTGTGTCAGAAAGACACTGAATTTTGAGTCATGATTTTTTTCAGAAAAACCAAAATCAAAATTACTTGCTGCGGAACAGAACAGAGATGTTAAGGTGTCTTCATCAATTCATGACTGCCTTCTGAACTTCTTAGTACCCGAATTTAATTTTGTAACACACAAACTATGTTTTTTTTTCAAATACTTATTTAACGTGTTTTCTTCAAGAACTCACTTCATATATTTTTACAAATACTTGTTTCATGTATTTTTTTTAAACCAGTCGGTCATCGGCGCTGCGCGCCTCCTACCGCCTGGCTTCACTTTCTAGAAATGAAAAACTTTGAAAAATTTTACGGGGTTTATTTTATTCACGTGGCCCCCTGTGCGTCACTCTCCCCAATGGAAATTTCAAAGAAGGCCTGAAAACGTTGTTTTTTGGACCTGGTGACCTTATTCTTTTTCATTTTGGAAATTGAAATAGACGGGCATCATCTCGAAAGAATTCTACATCCAGCTGTCTTAGTTTCAGAAAAATCGGTTCACTACGAATCTCGCTAGGGCCGGCGACACACACACAGACACACAGACAGACAGACGGAAGTTCTTGATTGTTATTAGTAAAGATTTGTCTTCTGATACTTTTTTTTCTGTATTATGTCTTTTCAAATAATATACAATATACAGGATGGCTCATAGGTATGGAGACTTTTGTGCTGGTGAACTTTGGTTTTGTGCCAGCCGGTCAGATCATAAACTCGGGATCTAACAGAAAATTTTCAACGTACGGATAGTGCAACAACTGCCAATAACAATAGGACTAAATATTAGACCTCGTCTCGAAGATATGGGAGCATTCTCCTAAAATAAAACTGCAAAAACACAGGTAACGCGGCGCAAGTCTTTTAACATCGATTCCAGTACTCGACCGAGGAAGCGTCCGCACAACTTTTTGAAACTGGTTTATTTTTGGTTTTTACTTACTATTTTGACAAAAGCAGGATCCTAATACACGAAAATACCGATTAGAGTCGATTCCGCCCTCTTCTGGATTCAGAATATTCAGAAGACGTCAAATTTTCAACTTTTTTTCTAGATAAGACAGAGTCAAAATCTCAACGGGAATCACTTTATGGGTGCATAGGAAGGTTTGTTTTGCAAAAACCCTTACGTGATTTTCAGTTTTTGGCCTAAAACCTATTTGAGAAACCCACTTTTTTTGGAGCTCTTTTTTTCTGAATAGCCCTTGGGTGTGGGTCTTTTTTCGATAATCTCCCGTCGGAGTTAGTGAAAAAATTTTCCAGGAGAACGGAACAATTGGAAAAAATATACATTTTTTGCGATTTTTGACAGAAATCATGGATCTTCAGTATGAATAAGTCGAGCTAGAATTCTGATTTTTTGCAAAAAACCTTCCTATGCAGCCATAAAGTGATTCCCGTTCAGATTTCGACTCTATCTTATCTAGAAAAAAAGTTGAAAATTTGGCACTGTTCGCAAATCGTGGACCCAACAAAAAAAATTGTGGACATAAAAAAAGAGTGGACCAAGAAAAAAAATAGCGGGCCAAGAAAAAAAGTCGTGGTCCAAGAAAAAAAAATCGTAGACCGATTGAAATTTGTGTTTTGAAAAAAATCGTGGACCAAAACAATCGTGGACCAAAAAAAAAAGATTGCGGACCGATTGAAAAATGTGTTCTGAAACAAAATCATGGACCGAAAAAACCGTGGATCGAAATTAAGATTCTGTTTTTGCTCATTTGTTTAGAAGAGTAGGAACTAGTCAGAACAATTTAAAACTGGTTTGGTAAGAACCATAGCCCATAATGGAACAGAGGTGGCCACGTCCGAGCTTTCTCAGCTGAAAGAGCCCTATCGACAACACGTGAATTGGGGCAAACTTGGTGTGATTTCTATCTTCCTGATATTTTCCAAATGTGCCCCGATACTGATTTTATTTGATAGGTGCCCTTCTATTACAGGTTCTACTGTAACAAGCTTAACCTTTATAATTCCAGTGTGTTCACAGCTATCGATATGCTAAAGTCTTCTTCACAGTTGGCGACCCATTTTTTTGAAGTAAACCTCCATCTTTTCAGCACTAAGTTTTTATTTCTGATGCTTCCAGAGATCCAACCTCGCCGAACTCCTCATCTCTTTCCGATGCGCTTTTATCAGTGGAACCTATGGAATCCTCAATTCTCATTTCACATATCGGTTTCTAGTTCTCCGCAATAAGGTTCCGAATGGAAAATTTATGAATGATCTTTTACGTGAAAATGAGTTTTTTAAAAAGCTCATCGAGGCTCTTTAATTTAGAAATGAGCTTTTTATAAATTTTCACGGGGCTCATTTTTTGAAAATGAGCTTTTTGAAAAGGCTCATTAAGGCTCAAAGGCTCAAATGAGCTTTCCACGTGGAAGCTCATAAAAGCTCATTTGAGCCTTTTGAGCCTTTTCAAATAAACTGTTTTTGAATAACAGTTCGTCTGCGCACTATAACTTGCTTCAAACTTCACTTTTTTGGACGATCTTTTTTTTAATCGATAGGTAATGAATCTGAGAAGAAGGTTTTGCATTTTATAAACTTTTTTGAAGTCAATCATGAGACAGTTTCTAAGTTTTTGTTTTTCGTTCTGAAATCTTTCAATTTTACAGCATTCAAATCGTTTTCCTGTATTGGTTGGTCATTTTTTTATCATGTGCCTTCTTGAGAGCTTGTGACCGCTCTAATTTACCAATTTTTAAAATAAAACAATCTCCGCGTTTCAAAAGAAGCACAGAAACAGCTTCCTGGTCAAATTCAGACAATATTGGGTGGTTAAGTAGCTGGTTAATGAATTTTTTGATATTCATTTGAAGAGAAGCGATATTAAAATGAAGTAATGAACGAACAAAATGCATATGGAAAAAATCTCTTGGGATAAGACTAGACAAATTGTAATATCAAATACTCATTAGTTAGAACATTTCCTTTTACTAGTTAGAAAATTTCCTTTCACAAACTGTTATTATCAGATCTTGAACAACTTTTTTTTTGATAAATTCTTATCATTAAGAACCACAATTATCTACAATTTTACTATTTACAAATAATAATTAACTTTTTTTCAAAACTAAATAACATTTTGGAATTGATTCCCGGTTGTATTTCAATTGAAATGATATAATCTTCAGTTCAACATTGTGTCATTATCCAACCAGTTTTCATATAGGGATTTTTTAGACTAAAGTACAAATTCTCTACACTGATGAATTGAACGAATTCCAGTCGAGATAATGCTAAAATCTTTTATACTTTTCTCGGTTATAGTTTTCATTTTTGTTGATAGTATTATCGCTACAAATTCAACAAACGGAGATGTGACCCCTTGTCTCAAGCAATTCTATTCCGCTGCGTATAATAAAGAGTATAACTGTACAAAGGGACTGCCTTTGTTTTCGGTGAGTCTAATAACAAGAGCTCTTCTATTAGAGGTAGGTTTTCCAGAGTTACAAAAAGTCACTTAAACCCTCTTTTAATACCGGTTTATTTCAGAACGACCCTGAAACCCAACAAAAATCATTCATAACCGGAAAATCTTGTTTTTTGGAATTCGCCAAAGAAGAGTGCTCCATTTCTCAATACAATCAGATTTCCACAAAATATAATGAATTCTTGAAAATTATCACCACCAAACCAAACCCAGTGGAATGCTCACATCCTTATTTCAAGTACCAGGCTTTAAAATGTGATCCATTAATAGATGAAGCGGGGAAGAAAGCCTATATAGGCTCAATTGACACAAAGCTAAATGATTCGAGAGTTCTAGAATTTATGGAGTTATGTGATGATTTATTGGTAGGTTTTTCTTTGATTCTTATTTTGAGATACATTGGCGCTGTTCCAGAACAGAAGTTCTATAATTTTCTGAGGGTTTCACAAAATGTCCATGGGTCCCATAGGATCTCAAAGTGTCCAATGGATACCCCAGGGGTTCCATACTTTCATGAAAAAATTGAAGGGTCCTGAAGGCAATTCCATAATTCCCTTCACTTTTTTCATGGATGATATGGAACTCTTGGGATTTCCATGGGGCCGTTGGACATTTTATGAGACCGTCAGAAAATCAAAAGACCCCTTTCCTGAGACAGAGCCGATACTTTTCATTGACAGAAATGCATGGAACCAGAATGTTACTATTCTGAACAAAAAGTCAAAAGTTACCGGGAAGGATGTCAAGAAATGAAACTGAAAAATACTCATTTTATGGATTGCCTTAACAAGATCAAAAAACAATCCCCAGATATGTCAGAATACTCTTGCCTGGATGGAAGTGATTGGAACGACGAAAGTGTCAAAGCTGCAATTGAGATATTTATGTTGAAAAAAGATTGTGCCAAGGAGATAATGAGTGATATTTGTGGAGAGAAAGCTATCGATAATTATGATGAAAATGTGGAAACAGCCGTGGAGGCTTTGAAACTAGCAGCAAAACTTCAAAATGTTTTGATTAATCAAGATTCTTTTGAATAGATGATATAATAAAAGTTTATTTTACAAAGCTTTCGACAAATCATGACTTGGCATTGCCAAAGCCAAAGAAGTCCCTCCATCAATGACAATTGATTGCCCGATTATAAATCCACTGGACTTTTTATCCGCCAGAAATGCGATCAAAGTGGCAATCTCTTCTGGAGTTCCAGTACGGCCTGCTGGGATACAGTCTCGATGACTTGCATAGTATTCTTCGGTCTTTTTTACAGCGTCGTTAGCCATTCCAACAGCGCCCAGGAAGTTGGTGGATATGAGGCCAGGGCTCACAGAGTTCACTCGAACATCATGGGCAATAAGTTCGATGGCCATGGAACGGGTGAGCTGGTCCAGCCCGGCTTTGGCAATTCCATAGAAGGTGTAGTAGACGAACTGGAATAAAAAGAAGTTTTAACAGAACGAACTAGAAAAAGTGCCATTATCAAGACCAGCGCCTCCCATTATAAGAATATAATACGGCGGAACCCAATGACTTAATTCTCAAAACACTGGAAACATGTTCTTTTATTAGAGGTCTTAGAGTCTCCTTAGTTATTGTGCTACGGTTTGATCTATTTCATATTTCATCTCGAACGTTTTACTTCAGTCCATTCTCACCGGTTGTGGTCCCGCAGCAATTGAGGACACATTAACAATATCCCCCTTGCTTGCGACCAAATGTGGACGACATTTTTGGACCAACTCGACCACGCTGAAAGTTTATAGTTTTAAAGGGAATCTCTATTACAAAATACCTTCTCAAGTTGAGCTTCCACATGTCATCAAACAAATTGATGTTAGAAGCAACGCCGATCACGCCAGATGGATCGGCAAAAGCGGCACCGGCGTTGTTGACCTGGAAATTCTTTTTTAACAGGGTTACCTTATCAAACTTAGAATTTTAGAATATCAATCAGGTCCTGATATGGTAAAAAAGTATATTCTCAAAAGCTGAGACTTACCAAAATATCAATTTTCCCAAACCGTTCCAATGTACTTTTTACCAATTCATCTTGACATTCACTTTCAGTCAAATCTCCAAGAACAATATTAATATCTTCATGTTTTCCTCCATTCTTCAAAATATCATTCACAGTTTCCTTGAGCTTTTCGGAGCTTCTTCCGGTTACTGTGACTCTGGCACCTTCCTTGGCAAGAAGAACTGCCGTGGATCGCCCGATTCCAGATGATGAGCCTGGAAAAAATAGGTCCTAGACGAGAAATTTTTGAATAAAAAAATTACCTGTAACGATAGCAACTTTATTGGAAAATCTCGCCATTTTTATTTTCAAAACTGTCCGATTGAAAAAAAAACCAATTCAGATTATCTCTCTTCTACACAAACATGTTCAATTTATATACCCTTCACAAACTGTTTTCACATGATGTGTGATTATTTAATTTGTTGTACGTGTGTGAAATGGAAAAGGGCGGTACACTTGAATTAATCTGGACTGGCTTGGCCCGGTAGCGAAAGGAAAGGTCACTGATCAACAAAATTCAAGGGCAGCGGCGAATTAAAATGGATTTGAAGGAAGGTGAAAAAATAACTTTGAGGTGAAAACAAAAATGGTTTTAAAACGCATGGAATGAAGGGTTTATTTGATTTTGAGGAGAAAAAAAAACTCTAGTTGGGGAGCAGTTCAAAAAGAGGTATTTTAGAATGCTACGGATAGTGAAGTGGCGTCTAGTTAGAGAGTGTTTTCGTTCATTTTAGAGAGACAGAATTCCAGAACAAGTTGGTTTTCACTCAGTCAGTCTTCATTAGATAATTCCCTGTAAGATTTGAAGTCAGCTTGAAGTTAGTTTTAGAAATTTTTCAGAGTTTTTTTTCTGAGAGGATTGTTCAAAGAAGTCTGTTCTAATGGTCTTTATCCAAAAACAACCAAAAACCTGCATTAGAGGAGCTTGATCTTGTTTCTTTCCAAAACATTATTTGAAAGATCTTAGTCTGAACGAGCTCTTCTATTAAGTTGAAAGAAATTTGCGCTGAACTTTTTTTTTGGATCTGTATAACTCGGCTGAAATAAATGATATAGAAAAGAAGCCAACTGGTGAAATGTGCAAAACTTTATGATCAATATTTTTTTAGTTGATTACTTTTTGTTATCATTCATTCTAGCTGAGATATGCAAATCCTCGTAAACTTTTAGCGCGCGTTTCTTTCCGGCCAATCTAATTTTTTGTTTTGAAATATTCCGATAGGCCAGCTTTTTCATTTCTCTTTTGATAGAGACAGCTATTCTACTGTTCCGGTAAGTCGCTAAATGGTTTTTCTAAAACAATTTTTAAGAGATTTTCCATGTTGAGAAAAAACGTAATTTTTTGCTTCATTCTGATCCTTTCCATTTATCATCTGCCCTGTTCCCCTGTTTATACTCCCTACAAAATCATGTTTCTCCTTGCGTGTTTCAACGGGAGCAATGCTCTCAAAAAGAGAAGAAAGCAAGTGTTTACTAAACCGCACTCACTTCTATCTCTCCCTCCCGTCTATCTCTCTCGTTTCTATTTCTACATATCTCAGATATTGCTCGTCTCTTTCTCCGGGATCCCATTCCTCTCACTCTCCTAGGCATTACACTGTACATTTCTTCTTCTTCGAGAGCCGTCGGGATGTGAGGCTCCCAAACTGAAATGAGAGATTTAGGATTCGGAAGAGACGCAGGATGAAGTAGGGTCAAAATCTCCACCTACTACTACTGACAACGTGTAGAGATGTATGGATGTGTGTCGATTGGCAAGAGAGGGATTTTTCGTTGTTTTTGAATGTTTCGCGGATATTCTTTGTGCTTTTCCTTGTTTATTTTTTATATGAAAATTGTTTTGAATTTAACATTTTCCTGGTTTTCAAATTTGAGAGAGTAAACGTAAAATTTTTCTGTCAAAGAGATTAATTTGTGTGTGAAAAAGCTTTGATAGCATGTTTCTTCAAACTTTTATCGGGACTTACAGAAGATGTGCAATTTATAGAAGTGTTGAACATTATGAAGTAAAATCTCTTTTGGGAAAACTTGTTTTAATTCATCAGTTTTGTGAAACCTTTATCTGAAAAAAGTTAGGATTTTACTTTACAGTGTGTTTTGAGCTAAATGCCCTTCAATTAGAGATGATCACTGTTCTGATCTTGATGCTACATTTCTACTAAAGTATAATCAAAAGGCTGTTTTATTAGAGGTTTGAAAGATTCTAATTTAATAAACATATATTTTGAGAGAACAATCTTTCTGAGTCATTCGAAAATGCTCTTGTTTACAACAACAGCACTGCGATTTTCCGCATTCTCTGATAAATATTTTTATCGGTTTTATATTTGGAATTATTCTAAAAGACTGGTTGAATATTACATCTCCATTATAACACATTTTTGTTTTGAAACCTGAGGATTTCCAGAAATGAAATCTGATACTTTTGATAATCCGTTAATCAAAAAAACATTCAAAATAGATCTGTATGTCTTAGCTAGAATAAAAAAAAACAATCAACTAACAAAACTGTTGTTTCAAATTTCGCAATTCTTGATAGTTGACAATTCTCTGTAGCGTTAACTACAACTGGGTTATACAGGTTCACATAAACATTTCATGTGCACTTCTTAAAATTAGTAATTTAACTCCTTTGCCCATCGAAAACTACTGTAAATCCTAGATTTCAGAACTTTCCTTGAAGCTAAAAATCCGGCGGTATGACGTTCCAAAACCGTGTCCCTTATCAGAACTTTCCCTAACCAGAACTTTTCTATCGAAACCGTACCCCATACCAGAACTGTCCCATATCAGAACTGTTCCTCATCAGAACTGACCCTTGTTAGCACTGTCCCTTATCAAAATTGTACCGCATCAGAAATTTCGCAGAGGGCAGTTCTGATATGTTTACAGTTCCGATACGGGACAGTTCTGGAACGGCATACCGCCAAAAATCCACCTTTGATCTGTTATGTTTATGTGAGAAAGTGGCGGTGGGGTGTTGCATTTTTTTACCTGCTCATTTCTGAGAGCTCGACAAACACACACAAAAAGACTGGTAGCTTCTCTGTGTGTGGCAACCAACAGTAGCAGAAAAAAGTGACAGTTGTTCACGTAATCAATACATTTTTTATTAGTTTTTTTTTATTCGGAATAATTTTGAATTTGATGGATTCTAGGCCAGAAAAGTTCGGTTACCTCTTATCTATTATTATTCTCTTATAATGATAATATTGCCTTGAGGATATTTCGAGTTGCATTGTCCTTTTCCTGAAGATCTCCGTGGGGGCTGGCTCCTGTTTATTTTTGCCCTTTTCGAGTGACTCTGCACTCTCTCTCCGCCGGAAAATCTTTTGTTTCCAAACAGTTGCCTAATGGTCAGTCGAGAATATTCATATCTTTAGTATCAAGGATTTTTGTATGATAAAGCGGAGAATATCTTTATTTTTTTGAACGTTAAAAGGTTGGAGAAGCTCGAATATTCGCTGTTTTTTTTAATGATTTTATCAGAAAACTTGTTATCAGAATGCCTATTTGATTTGAAAATCTTGTTTTTGGACGTTTTTTTTTAATCTAAAATTGATCTAAATCTGATTTTTCATCTACCTAATATAAGTTTTTAGAATTTCCTACTTTCTAAAAATTCGTTTTTCCTAGATCTGTATATCTCGTCTAGAATTCTAGCTACAAAAAAGTTATAAATTGAAAAATATGCACATTTTCATAAAAAACATTTTATCAGTTGACTACTTTTTGATATCATTTACTCTATTTGAGATATAAAAATCCAAAAAACGTTTTTTCCTTTTCCAACTTTTCCCTTCCCCCCTCTTTAATCCTCCTAAACTTCCTTCAATCATTCCATTTTTTTCAGCGCATGGGCCAAATTATATCCATCTGAAAATAATCGAAATTTTTCTGCCACAAAAAAGAAAACCGAAAACATCGTAGTTTGAAAAAAGTATGCCGTTCAAGCAACCGCTCGGCGAGCGAGACGCCGCCAACCGGGTTGCACCGACTTTTATTAGGGTGAGTCAAAGGGATCTTGAATTCTAGAAAGTATGAAAAAAATTTGTGGAAATCCATTTTCCTTTTCACGGTGGTTTCAATTTTCATTAAGAAACTTCACAAAAAATCGCTAAGAATCGCACAAATCGCGTCCGAAATCGGAAGTTATAGACTGTTGGCAGAGGCCGAGAGCCTCCTTTTTTAAATATTTTTTGAAAGATCAACAATTTTAAACTTTAAAAAATTAAAAAGAAATTGATGAATCGTAGAAAAATTGGCCGAAAAGACAAAAATATAGAGAAAAAATAACCGTGTCGGATTATGGGCCGCGGGGCCGTTACGGTCTGGGACGCGATTTGTGCGTTTTTGAACTGTTTTTGAGTGCTTCCTCCATGAAAAACAGTATCAGAATAAAGAAAATTGACCAAAACCCAAAATGGAAAAATAGACTTTAATCTTTTTTCAAATCTTCAATTTTATAAGGGGACCCGATTTCAGGACAAAACTTTTCAAAATATACGTTTTCAGCCGCTAGCCGATAAGCGAGCAGTGGTTGGCGAGACGATCATTCTGGAATGCCAACTCGAAGGTCATCCAGATCCGGCGATTAAATGGCTGAAAGACGGACATAATGTTTCCATGTGCCCAGATTATCGAGTGAGTCTTTTTCCTTCTTTTTTTTTAAAATCTATCTTTCGAGAGCTGAAAAAAATCCAAACCGGTTCCAAAAAATTCAAATTTCAGATCGAAGAAGACGGTCTTAAACATCGACTAGTCATTCCTCAAGTTCAAGCTGCTGACAGTGGTCGATTCACAGCTCAAGCTTCCAACTCGGCGGGAACAAAACAGTCTACGTGCATTCTGATATGTGCTCCAGCTCCGACACCAGTTCCGGGAGCAAAATCCGCAGTGGCGTGAGTATTTATTTGAACTGTATTAGAAGGGCAGGGCTTTTCAAACAAGTCCAAAATTTTCAGATCCCCTGCTCCACCACAAACCCCGGTTGGTCCTTCTGCTCCAATTTTCCTCAAAGAACTTCGTCATCAACCTCTGAAACCAGGAGCTGGGGTAACATTTGAGGGTCGTGTCATTGCCGTTCCCCCTCCAAACATCGAATGGATGAAAAATGGAAAACCCCTTTCAAACTATCGAGCCAAAATTGAGCATGATCCAAAAACTGGAATCATCTCTTTGATTATCCCACAAATGTTCAATGATGACGCTGGAGAATACACGATTAAAGCCACAAATGTGCATGGAGAAGCTCTCAGTGGAGCGCAATTGCTTCCAAGAGAACAGTATGATAGATGGTTTGCAAATGAGCAGACAAAAGTGACAAAGGATAGGAAGCAAGGACATTTGTCACAGACGTTGAGGCCAAGTAGTGTTGCTCAGAAGCAGATGCAGAAACAGGGTTATGATACGGATCAAGGAAGTGTTGATATGGTAAGTCTTTTATGGGTTTGGGGTATATTAGAACTAATATGAAAAACTGATAACACAAAAAATACTGTACTGATATGTTCAGAAAAATCCGATTTCTTGTTGATAGGGCTGAAAAATACATTGTTTTTTAAAATCTGTATATCTCGGTCAGAATCAAAAATACAAAAAAGTAGCCAACAGATAAAATATTTAAAATTTTATGATAAACATTTTGCTAGTTGACCACTTTTTGATATCATTTATTCTAGATAACGGAAAGAAACAGTTCGAAACTTTTTATCCATTTTTGATCTTTTATTAGACGGTTGGTTGAGTTTGTAACGGAAATTAGCTCAAAGTTGTCAATCTTATCTATAATTTTGTTTTTTCTATAAAGAAAAAGTGTCCAAAATAATATGGAAATCCGAAACTTGTGAGCATCAAACAAGTTTTATTCTTTCATTCAGATTTTCAGGAAATTCTAAAGTTGAAAATGTCCTAACTTTATCAGTTAATTGATAGTTATCTTTTTAATAGTGGAAGCATGCTGGAAATTTAAAACCCTTCATTTTTCCAGCACTGGACAATCTCTGAATCCGAAACCGAACCCGAACTTTCTGCCCTGGACGCTCGTGGTGTTGGCACCAAACCCATCGTTCGCACCCCTCTCCGTGGCCTTCGCTTGACAGAAGGAACAGATGCCATTCTTCAGGCTAACATTGTCGGAAATCCGAAACCAAGAGTGAGTCTCGGGAAAATTCGAAAGTTTTGATAGAAAAATGAACTTTTTTTTTAGATTCAATGGCATTTCAATGGACGGCCTCTTCAAGTGTCCGGTCCTCGGATGCAAATGACTTACAAGGGATCCATGGCGGTGTTAAAGATCTCTATGGTGACGATAGAAGAAGCTGGAGATTACACAGTGGTGTCGGAAAATCGATTTGGAAAGGTACTGCCTTTTTATTAGGGGTTTTCTGTTAGCTTCAAGTTCTGAACGTTCCTGACTCATCCGAATTTCAAAAAAATCAATATTATCATCTTATCACTTTTTTTTTTCTTTCTTCTTTCCCCCTCTCTCAAAAGTGCACGTAGCTCATATATCCCTCTCTCGGAGACTGTCTCCCCGAAGATATTTGTTTAGCAAATCTCTCTCCCACACATTAGAAAGAAAGAAAAATGGAGGGAGCACTTGAAAATCACGGAGGAATAAGAAAAAATATAGAATGGGGAGGAGGGCAAGGAGTGATGAAACAGTTTTGGTTGGTTTGTTGGAAAATGAATGAAAAAAAGAAGACAAAGAGAGAAAAGGAAAAGGAAGATACTCCTTGAAATAGGATGAACGGAAGTTCATTGTCAATTCACGGTTTTTGTTTTCTCTGTTTTTTTTTACCTGTAATAAAAGGGCGTTTATTTGAAAAGTTTGGTGTTCTAAGTAACCTGTAATATAAGGGCACTCTCAAAACCAAGCTTTTTGAAGATGACTCATTTAGGATGTGATAAAGATTGTGATGAGGAATAGTTGTATGAGGAGCTAATTGCAATTTGATAAGAAAACTTTTTGTCTTTAAGTCGCTAGTTTTTCTTCTATTTTTTTAAAGTGAGAAAAAATTTTTAAATTTTATCAAACTTTCAACTTTCAGTGATCTGTTTTTCAAATTTCTCAGTTTTTGGATGTTCCGGGGCCCTTTTAATAGAGCTTTTGAAACGTTTCTCACCTTGTTTTTTACAATTATTGATGGGTTTTCAAGATTATCTTTAAACTGCACATTTTGATAGTATTGCTTAATTTTGTCAGACAACATGTATTTGAAATAATTTGTTTTACCAAAAAATTCTAATTCTACAAAATTTCAAAGTTATCCGAAATCTGCGCATGTTACGTATCGAAGCCATTTAGCTATTGAATAAGACTTTGATAGATGGAATTTTTGAGTTCCCTTCTATTAGAGGTGAGGATAGATCGAACAAAGCTTCCCCTAACCTTAAACCGCTTTCGACTATGGATGTTTTATGGGAGCGAGAGCTTCCAAACAGATTTTCACCATCTCTGAAAGCACAGAATTCAATTTTAACGCTCTGGAACTATCGATTAAAAATGTGGCAAAAGATATTTAAGATGCACTTCTATTAGGGGTCCGAATGAGTTGCTGACGCTTTTTCAAGTTCCTGTGGTTTTATAGAGAACTATGAACACAAGAGTTTCAGGAAAAAACACTTTCGAAATTTCAAAAAAAAACCAAAAAAAAATCAGATTTTAATCCTATATTTCACCTCAAATTCTCTATTTCTTATTGCTTCATCCTCTTCCAAAACCCACATTACTATTGCAACTAAACCACTTTTTTATCCCCCTTCCGTTCTTTATTTCCTCAACTGCCATTCTCCAAGTAGTGTGTCATCCTTTTCCCCCTCCCCACCACTTCCTACGGTAGTTTGTTCGCCCGTTCCATCATTATTTCGTTTTTCCCACATGTGAGAAGAAGAGACTCCTCGGAGGATCCAGCTATTGTGTGTTGCAATCTTCTTCATCTTTCTCTCGGGAGCTCCCAGGAGCAAGACCAATAGAGATTGTGCTAATTGGCGCATACGCAGAGGTTCGGGAGAAGCTCGCGAGAGTTCGAAAAAAAAAGAGGGGCAAAAAGGTGCGGGGGAAGGAGAAAGGGAAGATAAACAGCCCGCAGAGAGATCCTCCATTTCCCCTGTGGACACCTGTGCCAGAGAATCAGAGAAAAGATATCTGGGAGCCCCGTTTTTGTTGTTGCTCTGCCTGGTCCCTTCATCTTCCTGCCATCTCATCAATTGGCAGGCACAAAGAGGATGAAGAAGAATCCATGAAACTTCTCACACCTTTAGCTCCCTCTTCTTTTTTTTCAACATGCTTTAGGACAGGCTTCAGTTAGATGGATTGCTTTGATTAGTTGGCTGGGTGAAGCTCCGCCCTGTTTTTCTGTTTTTTTGTGTTCATTTTATCTGAGGTGTCGGGAGCTTGGGATGTCAACAATAGGATCTTTTTGCACCTATTTTCAAGTCTTTAGCTTGTTTTTGAACCAAAAGTGGACAATTTTCCATAATTTCTTAAGGATAGGGAACTATAAATTTGGGTCCTTGACTTAGATACAAGAGATAGTGACCTACATTTTCTAAACATGAGAAATTGGGGATCAGAAATTAGGCCATTGATCTTTTGATCTCAACTTCGTTCATGTGGTCCGGGTCAAAAAAGAAGATTGAACTTGATTTTTTTTTGTATCGGTCTTGAGGTACTTTCTAGAGCTCAGTCCGGAGGTTTAGTCTGAATTTAATTAGAATCTCAAAATTCATTTTTCTGAAAACTGCTCTACATCGTTTTGGCTTATCCCAGCTGTATTTCAAGATAAGTTTTTCTACTTGTTTTCAGACAAAATCATGACGTTTTTGGTCCCAATTTCACCCTGAGTTCTAGGCTTCATCTACTTGTCTCCCACCTGAAATTAAGCTCTCTTCTGTCTTTTTTTCTCTTATCACGATCTGAATTCCAACTTTTTCCAACTTTGTACCTAGTTTTTGTCTTAAATCCAAAGCAGCGATTTTTCATTTTTATCTCTTTTCTGCCATCATTATCACTCTTAGAGTGTGAAGCTATATCAATCAAAATTAACGACTTTTCGAAGAACTTTGAGCTTCTGATCTTTCTTTTCTTCCCCCGACAGAAATCTTTACTCAATTTGCCTTCAGCCCTCTATTAGAAGGGCATAACCTTCTTCAAATTATAAGTTGCGCAATGTTCGTTTGCTTATCGATTAGAAATATCCATTGTCTTTTTCCTCGAATCTTTTCCTCCTTTTATTTGCTCTCATCATCACACAGATCAGACATCTTTGCAAAATGTTTCATGATTTCCTCCGGGATGTTCCAATGATCTTAGTGATCATTTTGATAATCACTTCCAAATCACTTTCTTTTTTTGCAGGTCGAAAGTTCAGCGCGCATCGAGGTCTACCCCTTGAACGTGCCGGACGAACGACGAAAGGAAAATCAGCTCCGCGAACAGCAAGAGGTAAGTCTTTTCAAGTTCAAAATTTCTTCTTGACCAAGTAAACCGACACCGTTTTGTTTTTTTCCTTCCTGAAAAACAACAGTGTCTTTCTTCCCGGCTATTGGATAACAATTGGGGGCTGTTGTCGGGAAGGGGGCAGTGTAATGTTACGAAATCAAATGAAGATCTAGGGAGGGGTGCAAACTTGCCAGGCCAACTGGTCCGAGTTTTTTATGATGGGTGATTGACGGTGGGGGAATTGGTAGGAGATGATGGTAGTTAATCGGGAGGAGAAGTAATGGGTGATTTGTCTGGAAGTAAAAGGAACTGAAAACAAATTGAAAGGTTTGAGAAGATTAGAGCATAGACCAAAGAATAGAGTTGAGGTTGAGCCATTTTTGATTTTATTCACAAGGTATCTCAATTTAAAGTCGTCATTAGAAAAGGATATCTCGGCTTCCACTAGAAATGACAAAAAACAGTCAACTAACGAAATTTTTGTCGTTTTACGGTCTACATTTTTTCAGTTGATAACTTTTCCGTATCTCTCATGATAGTTGGGATTTTTTGATAAGAAGTGCAGAATAAGTGAGTAGTTCGTGTTGGAACTAGTTTGGCTCTGATTTTCTGACAAAGATTATGTCCCAGAATTTGAGTTCAATACTAATCATTGATAAGATAACTTCGAAGAATTCAAATTTAAGTTGAGAGTCAACGTTGCTGTTAGAACTGTATTTAGAGATAATTTAGGGATTAAAGGGGACATTTAAATTCAAAAACAGTTTCAAAAAATAAATAAAACACTGTTTTTGATTAAAGATGGACTGGTTCTAAAAATTTCTGTCCTAATTCAAACCTAGCCAAAAAATCCAGAGTTCAGAACTCTGAACCTTTCTTTTCCAAATTCTCACCCGAGACCAATTCCCGAACTCATTATCACTTCCTTATGATCTTTTGAAAGTGTGAAGAATATCAATCACCATTAAGAAGATTTTTGAGCCTCTGGTCCTCTCCCCGCCGACGACGACGACTCCCCCGCAAGCCTGTTGACGGGTCGGAGTTCCCGACTCTCCCCAACTTCACACTTATCACACTCTACCAAACAAAAAAGAACTGACTTTGCGAAATAATCAAAAAATTATTGCAGCGTGATCGCCAACAACAACAGCAGCAGCATCAGCAGGCGCTCGTCGAGGCGAGTCTCGCACAACAGAGACAACGCGACGCCGAGAACCGACGCATCCGTGAGGAGCAGGACCGTCTTCGCGTGCTTTTTGAACGCGAAAAAGCGGAACGCGAGCGATTGGAGGAGGAACGTCGGCAGTTGGAGCACGAGAAGCGATTGCGGCAGCAGCAGGTAAGGTTTTGGTTAGGGATTGGGGAGTAATGAGGTCTGGGTGTAAGCAGGAAATTTTTGAAGCGTCCAGAAATCAAGTTTAGTATGCAGGACAATTTGGAACAAGAACATTTCTGAAACTTTTTCTACTTCTCAACCTATATTTTCACTTGTCAACCCTTCTTCTTTTCAGCAGCAAGAGCTTTTTGAACGCGAGAAAGCAGAAAAGGAGGAGAGAGCCCGTCTTGAAGAGGAACGTCATCGGTTGGAGCACGAGAAGCGATTAAGGCAA
Organism: Caenorhabditis doughertyi; assembly: GCA_963572265.1. Taxonomy (NCBI): domain Eukaryota; kingdom Metazoa; phylum Nematoda; class Chromadorea; order Rhabditida; family Rhabditidae; genus Caenorhabditis; species Caenorhabditis doughertyi. Next base: position 1,266,607 of record OY751557.1, read on the forward strand.
CAGCAGCAAACTCAGCCTTATCACCTTCAATACCAACAAGCCCAACCACCAGCTCATCAGACCTGGCAAGATCTCGACCTTGTTCGTCGACCTCAATACGCTTCTGACGAATATCAAGAACCACACTACGCGCAAATCAGACCACAATATCAGCAGCAGCAGCAATACCATCAACGTCAAGAAGTATCATCCCATCAAAACCTTTACGAACAACACCGTAGACAACAGCAGTTGAATAGAGTGAGTCCTCAGTTTTTGAGATCATGAATTTTTGAAAATTGTTTACCAAACTGGAAATAATTTAGGAGCAGCAACTCTATCAACAGCACCAACATCATCATCACCATCAGCAGCAGCAACAACCAGAAGGTCAATTCCATCACTTTAACCAATATCAGCAGCATATCAGAGACCATCATCAGAACACCATGCCAGTATTCAGACAGCAGCAACCAACCCAAGTTACCGTGAGTTTGCTTTGGACTTTTTTCAGGTTATAAACTAAATTAGTTTATGGATTTTGATACTCTAGATTTTGGCTTTTTCGAGCTTAAAAGCTGAATAACCTTGTGGGCTGGATCTATATTCGCCGGATCAAAACATGCCGGAAAAAACCGGCAATTTCCAATTCGGTGCATTGTTCAATCTGTGTTGAATCGGGGTCATCATCCTGATATAGATCACAGCCCAAGCTTTGGCCTAGCTCCATCCTAAGACTAATCATGAGCTTCAAACAAAGCAAAACATAACTATTTTCCAGAACGGCGGAGTCAAAGCAGCAAACGGTTCCGCCAAAACCGCCAACGGGTCAGCAAACGGTTCAGCAAACGGTTCAGCACAACGAAATGGATCCGCCGTCCATGCAGCAAACGGTGGTCCATCCTCACAAACATCAGCACGTGGACACGAGCACGGAGCAGCACTCGTCAACGCTCGTCCACCACAATTCCTTGTCCATCCACAGTCCGTCGCAGCAAAGGCCTTTGAGACAGTGACATTTAGCACAAAAGTCGTGGGAACGCCCACTCCAACACTGACATGGCAGAAGTCAGATGGAACTGTGATTCAATCGGGTGGAAAGTACAAAATCGAGAATGGGCCAGACGGCAGCGGTCGGCTTATTATCGAGAAAGTCGATGCACATGACGCAGACATGTACATGTTAGTCGCCAGAAATGATGGAGGATCGTTCCAGAGCAGGTTCTCATTGAACGTTCTTCGTAAGCTTTTTGAGCCTGCAATCTTCCCAAAATTATCTTAATTCCAGAAGCCAAGTCACCGGAAGCTCCAGAATTCACCGGAAAATTCCAGTCGACGACACTTTATGACGGGGATTCCGTGAAGCTCTACTGTAAGGCAGCCGGAGAGGGTGTGAGCTTCAAATGGTTCAAGGATAACGAGCCGATCTCATCAGGTGGCAATTATGCGTGAGTTACCTTTTCTTATGGAGATTTTCTGATCTTCCTGGTTTCAGAATTGATACCAAAGGAGCTGAAACAACATTGCATATTAACAATGCCACGTTGAAAGAAGGAGGATGGTACCGGTGTGATGCTACCAACAAGCATGGAACAACAACCCTCAAGGGAAGAGTCGTTGTGAACTCCCGACAAAAGTTCACAGGCCCCGCCCACCGAGAAATGATCACACTTCGAAAAGTTGACAAAGTTGAAAGATCGAGAACGCCTGTTAACCAACTTCAAGATGTATCCGCTTCAAAATCAGCGCCAAAGTTCGAAGGATCCCTGCAATCTCAACAACTGATTGAGGGACAATCTGCAAGACTTGAGATCAAGTACACTCCTGTAGATGATCCAAATCTGAGAATTGCTTGGCTTTTGAATGGGAAAGCTATTCTGGCCTCATCTAGAATCGCCACTCTCACTGACTTTGGAATCGCTGCTCTGGAAATCAATCCAGTTACAGTTTTCGATCAAGGAGAGTACACTGCCGTGGCTGTGAACCCACTTGGAGAAGCTCGTGTCGCAGCTAATATCGCTGTCGTCGGACACGGAACCTTCATTCAACAACAAGGACAATCTGGAACTCAATTCGGAGGAACTTCTTATCAATCAAAGGGTGCTCAGGCTCCGGCTGGAGTGCAGCTCGATTTGCCAAACTTCCATTCTGATTTGAGATCTCAGGAAATTTTTGAAGGACAACCAATTCATTTGGAGACCAAGTTGACGCCAATCAATGATCAGAACTTGAAGGTTGTTTGGTTGCTCAATGGAAAAGAATTGGCCAACAGTGAGTTTTAAAAATGAAAAATGGCTTATTCTAGTGTCTCCTTACTTCAGACGACAAGTACCGCCAACATCTTTCACACGGATTTGCCACTTTGGACATTCCACAAACATCCAAAGATGACTCTGGCTATTACTCCTGCCGTGCATTCAACCAACTCGGAGAAGCTGAAAACCAAGCCACCATCATCGTTCACCCGAAGGTCGAGCTCCACCAATTTGAGCAAAACCGTCAATTGGATGTTGATGATGTTCGTGAGATTCAATTCTCCAACTCTTCTCAAGACCTTACACCAAAGTTCTTATCCCAATTAAAGCCTTTCCATTGTGAGCAAGAACTTGGAAGATCCATTTTCGAGGCCAGAATTCAACCAATCAATGATCCATCTCTTCGTGTCTCATGGCTCAAAAATGGACAGCCATTGCCAAATGCCAACAGAATTCAAATCTTCCAAAACTTTGGAGTTGTTTCCCTTTCCCTTCATCCAACTTATCCAGAAGACGCCGGTGTTTACACTTGTGTTCTTTTCAATTCCCATGGACAAGCCCAGTCTTCCGCTGAGCTCACTACTGTCTGGATTGACACTCTTCAATTGGATAGTAAGCATGCTGACAGTCTTCCAATCATAGGATACTTGGACAGTCATCAAATCCATATTGGACCACAATCCGTGGAGCGCCCAGAAGAATTCAATTCTTTGGAAGCCCCCAAGTTTGCTCGTGAGCTTACTGGAAAAATTGAGGTCATGGAGAACGAGCCAGTTCACTTCGAAGCTAGAATTCAACCAGCTAATGATGTTAAGATGACCGTCGAGTGGTACCACAATGGAAATCCACTCCCAGCTGCTCATCGTTTCCGTCCAATGTTTGACTTTGGATATGTTGCTTTGGATCTTCTTTATGCTTATCCTCAAGATTCTGGAACCTACACTTTGGTTGCCAGAAACGAGTTGGGAGAGGCTAGAAGCAATGTGGAGTTGGTCGTTGGGACCGAGAAGACCCTGTACCTGGAACCACATCATCCAGAAGGATTGGAACGCATCAAGGTGAGTATCAAAAGATTTATAAAGTTCTGAGAGAGATTCTAAGTTGTAGGAAATACATTAAAGGTAGAATAAAATGTCAAAAAGAAATGTTACACACAAACATTATAATCACATCCTGTCGGGCAGCATTTTTTGCCCTTGCAGTCCTGGTCAGTAGTACACCAGCTGATCGGAGTGTAGACCATGCATTTGTAGCCAAGTTGAGTGGGTGTGGGGCAGGTGCCAGGCATAGGGTGACAGCAGCGTTGGGTTGAGAAATCGAGGCAGACCTGGAAACGGATTTTTAGATTGGGCTTGATTTTTAGACTTTTCAGAGCAACTGATATGCCTTTTGAGCTTATCTAGAACGGATATTTACGGTTAGATGTTTCTAGAAAAGTCTAGCTCACATATGCGACTCATAGCTATAGTTATAAGCCTTAAAAACTGGTTAGAAAAGCCAGGGGAAAAAAATAGGGAAAAAACCGAAAGACTAAGCCAAAAAAAACCTGAAGCATAAGCCCAAAAAACCTGAATATTAAGCTTTAAAAAGCCTGAAGATTAAGCCCAAAGCCCATAAACCCACTGAACCTCATCTACAACCCTTACGACTTTTTACTCCAACTCACCGTTCCAGAAGGGCATTTTGCTGATTTGACACATGAAGCTGTCAGAAATTTGAGCCGGCAAACTGGCAAACCTACTGAAACTTTTCTTTATCCTCTTTTCCATCCCGAACCACAAAACTCACTTTCAAAACTCTCTTGCTGCTTGTTCGCCTCATAATCATCCATCAAAATCTCATCGGTCTCACACTCTTCGCGATAAACACCCAAAATTTTCCAATACTCACAAAGTGGAATTGTTTTTTGCTTTTGAACTGGAGCCGGGGCATAGTATCTAGGCTCATCGGTAAATGGGAGATGAAGATGTGGGATTTTGTATTGTTGAAGACGTTGAGAGAAAATGAGGGTGAAAGAGCAAAAGAGCAAGAAGGTAATAGGCAGGAAGTGCATAGTTGCGAATGATTAGGAGGACCAAAACAACAAAAGAAAGGGGAGAGGAGGAAAGTTCTAAGTGGGTCAATAGGCGGTGGAGGAGTGTTTTGTTTGTTTAGGTTGCTATTTTGCGCACCTTATATAGTTATTGTTGGCTTCTTTTAGTGATATGAAATAGTTATCAGTGATAAAAACGGGAGCTCATATACATAGACTTTTGAAGTTGGAAAGTTGACCTAGTTTTACGGTTGACCTAAAAATAAAGCTGGCCAAGCTTGGTGACTTATATAGCTGAGCTACCCTGATCTAGATATGAAAATATATTTTTCCAGGAACTCGAACAAGACCGCCGTCAAGGAATCGCCGAGGTCGAGGACCGTACCTGCGACGCCGCCCCCAAATTCCTCAACGACATCCCAGATATCCAGCTCAATGAGCATGAAAACATCCATGTGGATGTCCGTGTCACTCCAGTCAACGACCCAACTATGGTCATTGAATGGTTTGTCAATGGACGCCCACTTTTAACTGGAAGTCGTGTCAAGACCCTTAACGAGTTCGGATTCATCGCTTTGGATATCAAGGGAGCCATTGCAGAGGACTCAGGAACCTACTCGGTCAGAGCCAGCAATCTTCTTGGAGAGGCTATCAGACAATGCATGATCACTGTTATTCGTGAGTTTTTTGAAATATGAATTGAGAGAAAAAAAGACAAAGAACTTTAGCCGCCGGTCAAATCATGTCCGATACTCAACATCAAGAATCTCTCGGAAAGATCAATTACCTTGAGAATCTCAACAAGTACGGAAGAGTCGAAATCGAGGATAAGGGACCAGACGGACCACCAGTCTTTGTTGTCCCACTTCAAGCTGATTTGGGAGATGTATGTCCTAAGCTTCATTTTCCAAATTTTCGAACCAATAATTTTCAGATCGAGGAAGGCGAACCAATTCATTTGGAGTGCCAAGTGAATCCAATCAATGATAACTCTTTGAAAATCACTTGGCTCCGGGACGGACAACCAATTCCACACGGACATCGTTTCCGTACTTTCTATGATTTTGGATTTGTGTCCTTGGATGTTCTTGGATTCTATGCTCAAGACGCTGGAACGTATACTTGCCTGGCTCAAAACTCATTGGGACAAGCTGAAACTGCAACAACTATTAGATGTGCACGTAAGTATTTTATGAAATTTCGAGGTGAATTTAGGGAAAATTCAAAGTGGTCTGAAGCACATTTCTAACATATTTGGGCTGTTTAAGACAGGAATTCAAAACTATTCGAGAACCTTCAATAGAAGAGCGCGCTCAGAGATTTTATTGAAATCTAAGACAGTTTCTAATAGAACAGCACCCCAAAAATGAAAGAATATTCGATTCCCAAAAGATAAGATGAAAAGAAACTTGTGACAAACTTTTTACCAAAAACCTTCTTGATGGTTTAAGAAACAACTAGATGGAATCGATAATTTCACATCTGATTGGTTAGCTAGAATAATACCTCTATTATAAGGACATGTCTCCTTTATCGCAGGTTTATGGGGCTCAGATTTTTGATTAACTTTTTGAAAAATCAACTTTTTTTTCAAAATTTTGAAACAATTTTCAATTACTTCTCTTTCCCCCACCCTCCTACGCTTTTCAATTTTCCCCGGAGGGAGCACAGTAGCAAGCCCCCGGGCCGTAAAACTATGTTGAACTTAAAGCTTATTTGATTCCTACCGCCCCGCCAGTGTGCGTAACCCAATGCCTTCTTCTTCTCCTTCTTCCATTCTCTCTTTTCTCCCCTCATTCGCACTGTTTTCCTTCCCAATTCCAACTACTATTAGTCTCTTTTCATGAGCTCCAACAATAAATATGTATTCGGGGTTAACTATGGTCCCAAACCTACAGTACCCCCAGCTGGTAGTCCCTCGTCTAGTCTTACTGGAATGGGTCATATATTGAGAACTCAGCGAAAACCTGCAACGAAAAACGGAGGTGGAATGGGATTATTAAATTTATCGAATTCAGCGAAAGATGCGATCCTTGGAGCAGTTCAACACCCACGAAGTTATGCTAGAATCCAGGAGATTGAAGCGCCACGACCACCACCACAAGAGGTTCCAGATCTTCCACAACAGCCACCAGCATTTGTCAAACAATTGGGACCAGCTATACAGTGTATGGAGGGAGATAATGTATATTTGGAGGCACAGGTTACTCCAACCGATGACAACACTTTGACAGTGAGTTTTTTTTGTTGGTTTTGGTTTTTAGGCTCATTTTATACTGGGCTTTTTCTTAAGGCTTCTTCTAGGCTTCATTCTTCTTTGGCTCAGGCGTTTTCTAGGCTTAGGCTTAGGCTTCTAGGCTTCTTGTTTTTATCTGATATTTTTTGCTCAATTTCAAGCTTCAAACTGAAAACTAGGCTTCTTTAAATTTTAATATCAGTTTTTCAAAATTTATACTCCCATTTTTCAAAGCTTCATATCTCGATTAAAATTGGAGATACAAAGAAGTTTTAAACTGATAAAATATGCAAATTTTTATGGTGAACATTTTTTTATTTTATTATTTTTTGGTATCTTTCATTTTGCCTGGGATATTTGAATTTGAAGTAATTTCTTTCTTTTCGTCTAGTCATAGTTATGTTTTGTAGAATCAGTTTCAGTCTTTAACTTTAAAATTTTAAACTTTCATTTCCGGCTTTTAAGCTAGCTGATATTAACTTAGAATCTTAATTCCAGCCCATCCTTGACCTTTTGAATATGGATGAAATTTTGAAGCCAGGCTTGAACTTTTGGATTTTGTCTTCTTTCAAAAAGTCTGGAATTATCTAGCAAAACTTGATGGCATAAGAAAAACCTAGGCCACCGCGCTGGGTGTGGTCACCCCCTTCTTCTTTCCTCCTTGGCAAGCGTTCAAGGTTAAACAAAAGAAACACACAAAAGCAAATATTGGTTTTTGAGATGACTCGTACTTTCCTTTTCCAATACATAAATCTAATTCTACTTTTTTCTTAATCTTATAGTCCATGAACATCTGAACCTTTTAGCATACAGATATGAAAACACAATAAAACTTTGCAGTACGAATGGCTCGTCAATGGACAGCCATTGATGAAGGCTCATCGATTCGTTCTTTCCCAAGACTTTGGATACATTGCACTCAACATCTTGTATTGTTATCCAGAGGACAATGGAACCTACACCCTTGTTGTCAGAAACCGTGCCGGAGAAGCCCAGTCTTCAGTCGATATCAATTGTGGACATACCGGAGGAAACGTAAGAGTTTTTTTCTCGCCTCAAGAGCCTAGACTGTAATATGATACCTTTACAGTTCACCGACTCATTCCATCCAAACTCACTCGGAAGAATCGCCGAGCTTGAGGCTCCAATTCAACGTGCTGAGCCATTGCCGGATAAGGAGAAGGAGCTTCCAAAGATTGTGAAGGCTCTTCCACCAACTATCGATTCGGTTCATGAGTCACAGACTTTGCATTTGGAAGCCCAAGTTACACCAATCGACGATAACACTTTGAGAGTGAGTTTGTTTTCCAAATCGAGCTTAAGCTTAAGCTTAAATCTATATCTTAAGCCTCCTTAAACATTATCTTTTGCAGTACGAATGGCTGTTCAACGGCAATCCATTGAAGGCCTCCAGCAGATACCGTGTCCTCAATGACTTCGGATTCGTCTCCCTCGACATTGACTACATCATCGCCGAGGACAGTGGAAAGTACACTTTGGTGGTGTACAACCAAGCCGGACGTGCCGAGACATCATGCGAATTCCAAGTTGACCGTCTCAAATCCATTCTTTCCGACACCGCTCATCCTGAATCTCTTCGTCGTATTCGTGAAATGGAGCAACTTCAACCAGCTAAGCCATCTGATGACGACGCTGTTGCTCAGCCACCAACATTCACTCAGCAACTTACTGGTCCAACTGAGCCACTCAAGGAAGGCCAATCCGTTCATATGGATTGTGTGGTTCAACCAATCAATGATCCGAGCTTGAAGATCGAATGGTTCCATGATGGAAGACCACTCATGTTTGGATCTCGTATCCGCACTATCCATGACTTTGGATATGTTGGCTTGGAATTCCTTCATGTGCATCCAGAAGACACTGGAACTTACACTTGCAAAGCTACCAATCTCATCGGAGAGGCTACCACTGATATCTTCTTGGAGTGCAAGTCCCGTCGTAACATCTACCTGGACACTCATCACGAATCCTCATGGGTTAAGATCCAAGAGATTGAGAACCGTGTTGATGAGCGTGAGCCAACTCCAGAGCTCACCTTCCAGCCGCCAACTTTCACTGAGAACTTGACTGATAAGGAAGATGCTCAAGAGGGACAATCTATCCGATTGGAGTGTAGATTGATTCCAGTCAATGATCCAACTATGAGAGTTACCTGGACGAGAAATGGACAGCCACTTCCAGAAGCTTCCAGATTCATGCCAGCCAGAAACTTTGATTACCTCAACTTGGACATTTTGGCTCTTTATGGAGAAGACTCTGGTGTCTACACTTGCAAAGCTGTGTCCGCATTTGGAGAGGCTGCGACATCTTGCACCGTCAAGTGCGCTGCCACAAAATCTCTTCTCCTCGACACCATGCACGATGCCTCATGGAAGCGTGTACAAGAAATTGAGAACCGCGAGAAGTTGGAGGCAGTTGACGCCGAGCCAGAGAAGATTGTGCCAAAGTTCGTGACCCCATTGAACTCTTCCCTCGGGGAGCTCCAAGAAGGAGTTCCAATTCATTTGGAATGCCAAGTGGAGCCAACCAACGACAATCAGCTCACCGTGCAATGGTATCACAATGGGCAGCCACTTGCCAATGGACATCGCTTCCGTACTCGTCACGATTTCGGATACGTTGCCCTTGACATCCTCTACGCTTTTGCTCAAGACACCGGAGACTGGGCTTGTGTTGCCAGAAACTCTCAAGGAGAAGCTCAAACTGTTGCTAACTTCACTGTGTTGCCACGTGGAACCATCTTCAGTGACACTCAACACCCAGAAAGTTGGCAGAAGATTCAAGTGCTCGAAGCTCCAAGAGCCGCTGCTCCTGAGCAGCCAGATGTGGAACATGATGCTCCACAGTTCATTGAGCCACTTGAGAGCCTTGAAAGAATCGAATTCCAACCAGCTCACTTCCAGACCAAGGTCACTCCACAAACTGATCCAAACCTCAGAATCCAATGGTTCAAGGATGGACAACCACTGAGAAACTCCAACAAATTCAAGTTGACCACTGATTTCGGATACATTTCTTTGGATATTGCTCATACGATTCCAGAAGATTCTGGCGTCTACTCTGTCAAGGCCAGCAACGCCAAGGGAGAAGCCGAGGTTCAAGCTCAACTCACTGTTCGCGGAAATGCTGCGATTATTGGAGACACTCAACATGAGCAATCATGGCAGAAGATTCAACTTATCGAAGCACCACGGGCTCCAGGAGAGGAAGCTCCAGATGTCAAGCATGGACCACCAAAGTTCGTCACACAACTTCACAGTTTGGACGGAGTCGTTGAAGGACAACCATCTCACTTTGAAGCTCAATTCATTCCATTCTCGGATCCAAAGACCCAGGTTCAATGGTTCCTTAATGGAAAACCTTTGTCAGCTTCATCCAGAAGAATCCTCCGCAACGACTTTGGATTGGTCTCTTTGGACCTTCAATACACTCTTGGAGAAGATGCTGGAGAGTATTCAGTTATGGTTAAGAACTCTGAAGGAGAAGATCGCACTTCTGGACAACTCTCTTGTACCACCAGAGCCGCTATTCTTGGGGACACTCAACACGCTCAATCATGGCAAAGAATCCAAGAGATCGAAGCACCAAGAGCTCCAGGAGCCGAGCCAGAAGGACCAGTCTACGAAAAGCCATCATTCATCCAACCACTTCAATCCGTTGGAGATCTTCCAGAAGGATCTGTGGCTCTTCTCGAGGCTCGTTTGGTTCCAGTCAATGATCCAAATCTTCGTGTTCAATGGTTCTTCAATGACCAACCACTTATGGAGTCTAACTGGATCTCAACTAGCAATGACTTTGGATGTGTTTCTCTTAGAATCGCTCCAGTTTATGCTAGACACACTGGTGTCTACTCTTGCAAGGCTTGGAATGAAAGTGGAAACGCTGTGACTTCTGCTAATGTTGGAGTTCAAGGATCCGAAGGACTTCTTTTGGATACTTCTCATCCAGCATCTCTTCAAAAGATTCAAGAGCTTGAAGCTATTGACAAGTACGCCAGACTGGATGCTCCAGAAAGAGAGTTCGAGAAACCACAATGGGTTCAAGGATTCGAGAACTACGATAATGTTGGAGAAGGACAAACTGTTACTCTTCATGGTCTTGTCGAGCCATCTGGAGATCCAACTCTTCAAATTGAATGGCTCCTTAACGGAACTCCACTCAGAAACGCTAACCGATTCCGTCAAGAACTTGAATTCGGAAATGCCATTCTCACCATCGTTCATGTTCTTCCAAATGACTCTGGAGTCTACACCTGCCGTGCTTGGAACATTCACGGAGAAGCATCAACTTCCTCAACTGTTACCACAGCTGGATATGAGAAGATTCTTTATGACTCTCAGCATCCAGTATCCTGGGAACGCATTCAAGAGCTCGAGGCTCCAAAGATCGTCGAGGAAATTGAAGAAGTTATCCAGAAGGAGAAGCCACAATTCCTCACTCAACTCGAGTCTGCTGAAAATGTTCCAGAAGGAGTTCCACTTCATTTGGAAGCCACCTTCCAACCAGCCAGAGACTCAGAGCTCAAGGCTGTCTGGCAAAAGAATGGACAACCACTTGGAGCATCTCAACTTGTGCAAACCAAGCACGAGCTCGGATGGGCCACTTTGGATATCTCATCTGCCAATGAAGACCATAATGGAGTCTACACTCTCACTATTTCTAATAGTGAAGGAGAGGCTGTCTCGACTGCTTCCATCAGAATTGCTGGAACCGGACCAATCATTGGAGATACCCGACATGAAGAATCTTGGAAGAGAATCCAGATCCTCGAAGCACCAAAGGAGGCGGACCCAGAAGCTCCAGCTCCAGTTTATGATCATCCAGCTATCACCACTCAAATCGATGATAAGGAGTGTAATGAAGGAGATCATGTTCATTTCGAGGCTTTGGTGGTGCCAGTTAATGATCCAAGACTTCAAGTTCAATGGATCCGCAACGGAGTTCCACTTGCCCATGGATCGAAGTACGCTATTCAACAAGACTTTGGAATCTGCACTCTTGACATTGCCTATACCTACCCAGAAGATGAAGGTGTCTATCAACTCCGCATATGGAATCCAGAAGGAGAAGCTGTGTCATCTGCCACTCTCAAGTGCCATGGAAAAGATGCCATTCTTGGAGACGTCCAACACCAGGAAAGCTGGAAGAGAATCCAAGAGATTGAGGCTCCAAAGCCAAAACTCGAGGAGGCCGATCCAGAGCCAAAAGGACCACCACGTTTCATCCAACAACTTTCCAGCACAGGAAACTTGGTGGAGACTCAACCAGCTCACTTCGAGGCTACTGTTGAACCAGTTGATGATCCAACTCTTACTATCAGTTGGTTCTTGAACGGACAACCAATGTCTGCTTCATCCCGTGTCAAGATGATCAACGACTTCGGATGGGTTATCATGGATATTGCTCAGACTGAGCCAAGAGATTCTGGAGAGTGGAAATGTGTGGCCAAAAACGCCGCTGGAGAAGCTGTTTCTACTACAACTCTTGGAGTTCAAGGAAAGGAAGTTATTCTTCAAGACTCTCTCCAACCACAGTCCTTGGATAGAATTCGTCAAATTGAAGCTGGAAAGCCAGCTCCAGAAGAGCGTCCAGACCAAGAATTCGAGGCTCCAGTCATTGTCAATGCTCTGCAAGTGCAAGGAGCTTTGGAAGAAGGAGGAGGCGCTCATCTTCAAACTCAATTCACTCCAGTTGCCGATCCATCTATCAAGGTGGAATGGCTCAAGGATGGTCAACCAATCTTCCATTCCAACAGATACAAGATGGTCCATGACTTTGGATTCGCTGTTTTGGATATCTTACATCTTCTGAAACACGACGCCGGAGAGTACACTTTCCGTGTATCCAACCGTGCTGGAGAGGCTTCCACTTCTACCAGCTTCCAAGTCGCTGAGAGCTCCGGACTCATTCTTCAACCACAAAATGAACAAAATGCCAAGGCCGTTGAGATTCTTGAGGACAAGTTGAGAAGACGTCCAGAAGAGGTTGAGCAAGAGCTCAAGGAGGCTACTCCAGTCTTCATTGAGCCACTCTCGGCTCCAGTTGAAACTGAGGAAGGAGGACGTGCTCACTTCACTGCTCGTTATGAGCCAGTTAATGATAATCAACTCCAAGTTCAATGGTATCATGATGGACGTCCACTTAAGAATGGAAGTCGTATCAAGACTATCAACAGCTTTGGATATGTTGTTCTTGAGATCAGCCCAACCTACCCAGAAGACAATGGAGAGTACACTTGCCGTGCCGTCAATCGTATTGGAGAAGCAGTCACATCCACCAAACTCACCTGCTCACCAAAGGAAGGAATCATCAGTGCCACTCAACTTCCAGAGCGTATGGCTAATGCTGGAAGAAGAATTGCCGAGATTGAAGCTCCAAGACCAGCTCGTGAGGATGCTCCAGACGCAGATCACGGACCACCAAAGTTCACTTCTGCTCTTGCTGGACCACCAGAGCTTCAAGAAGGACAACAAGCTCATTTGGAGTGCCAAGTCACCCCAGTGGCTGATCCAAAATTGAAGATCGAATGGTTCCATAATGGACAACCAGTGAAGCACACTAATAGAATGAAGGTGATCCATGACTTTGGATTCGTGGTCCTTCAGCTTACTCCAGCCGAGCCACAAGATTCTGGAACCTGGACTTGCAAAGCTACCAACCAACATGGATCTGATGAAGTCTCTACTGAAATCAAGGTTGTTGGAGGTGGAGGTGTCTCCTACGAATGGCAGAGCCCTGCTCAACGTAAGGAGCGCATCACTGAGTTGGAAGATTGGATTCACAGACCAAAGGATGACCTTGACCTCCCAGTTGTTGATTATCCAGCACCAACTTTCACTCAAGATCTCACTGATCTTGGACAACTCAATGAGGCCGATGCAACTGCATTTGTTTGTGTCTTGGAGCCAATTGGAGATCCAACTCTCAGAATTCAATGGGAGCATAATGGACATCCAATTCCATATTCTAACCGTATCTCTTGCACCAATGAATTTGGAGTTGCCACCCTTCTTATCAAGCATCTCATTGCCGCCGACGCTGGAGAGTACAAGTGCATTGCCACCAACTCCAAGGGATCCGCCACTTCCGTTGGAACTGTTGCAGTTGAATCAGCTACCCAAATCGATGCTCCACAAGTTGTTCAAAAGTTGGTCGAGAGCGTTGAGAACATTCTTGAAGGAGATTCTATCCATCTTGAATGCCGTGTCACCCCAATCAACGATCCACGCCTTCGTGTCGAATGGCTCAGAAATGGAGCTCCACTCCCAGAAGCTTCAAGATTCAAGCCAGTTTTCGAGTTTGGATTCGTCAGTTTGGATATTCTCTACGCTTATCCAGAGGATAATGGAGATTACGAGTTGGTTGTTATCAATGATAAGGGAGAGGCTAGAAGCAAGACCAAGCTCACCGTTCTTCCAAGACCATCCTTGGACTACACCTCACAGACCCATGGAAACCAACAAGATTCCCTTGAATCTCACTTCAAGCAACACTCGCAGGCTAAGCTCCAACTCACCGCCAATGACATCTACAATGAGAGTGACAAGCGCGCTCCAGAATTCCGTACTCAGCTCCAAAACATCGGAGTTCTTGAAGGAGAATTCTGCCGCTTTGAGACCCAAGTTGCCCCGATCAACGATCCATACCTCAAGGTTGAATGGTTCAAGGACAAGAAGCCAGTTCTTCTCGGACACCGATTCAGATCCACCTTGGACTTTGGATTCGCTTGTTTGGACTTGTTGTACGCTCTTCCAGATGACACTGGAGAGTACCATTGTGTCGCCACCAACCGTCATGGCCAGGCTATGATCAGCGCCAAGTTGGCTTGTCAAGGAGCTTCTCATGTCATCACTGATAGTCAGATGCCACAAGGATTGAGAGTGTCCAATGTGAAGAAGGATAACAAGAACATCTACTGGAGTGAGCAAGGAGGACCAGCTCAACCAAAGACCAAGCAACCACCACAGTTCACTATCCCACTTAGAAACCTTCAAGTCACTGAGAATCAACCAGCTAGATTTGAATGTGCTGTTACTGGATATCCAAGACCAAAGGTTACCTGGTTCATCAATGGAAATCAATGCCTTCATGGACATCGCTTCAAGCTTAACTTCGACGGACTTCACTATCTTACTGTCAGCAAATCCAGAATCTCTGATGCTGGAGAAGTTGTGGCCATCGCTAGAAACACCGAGGGAGAAACCATCTCCACTGCCACTTTGGACATCTTCCAGAACGATGACTTCAGACAAGCCAAGCTCCGTCCAGCCAACTTCAAGACATCTGAAGAGCTCAGAGAACGCGAGTTGCAATGGCAACGTGACACTCTTGGATCCCTGGGACCAGCATTTGAAGCCGCACCAAAGCCAGATGCTCAGAAGCTCATGCATGTCGAGAGAGCCCAGAGCCCGATCGAGCCATTGGAATCTCAAGAACTCATCCAGAAGTTCACTCGCCCACGCGATGATCAATTCTACAACAAACTCTCTTACGTGGAACTTCAAAAGCCACAATTCAAGGGAATGGAATTGGAGCCGGTGAACTTGAAGGCTGGAAAGGTGGAGAAGTATCAACCACCAGTAGAGGAGATGGAAAGAGTCAACTTGAAGGCCATCCCAGACAAAGAACAAGCCGAGACAGGATGGGAACGACCAGAATGGGCCGGACAAGATGGAGCTTCCAAATTGCCAGGAGCCGATGAAGGTCGCTTCAAGAAACTTCCAACACCACCACCAGAGCTTGATGTGCCAGCTAGAGATCAAGTCAAGTTGAAGACCGCTAAGCCAACACGTGGAAAAGATTTGGAAGCCGGAGAAAGAGTGAAGTTGCAGACCGAAAAGGCTAAGATCAAGGAGATCCAGCAGAAGCCAGAACAGCCAAAGGAGGAGCCAGTGATTCATAAGGATACAGTTCAATTGAAGGTAAGCCTAAAACTAAGAGATGTTCATAAAGCACCGCCCACCAAATCATCCCGAATCTTCCCTCCACAAATGCATTTGTTCCCCCTTTTCAGACCCAACAATTGCCGAAGACTGGACTCAAGGGAGATCACTTCACTGTTGACCGTGAGAAGGATCTTAAGGAGACTCCAGCAGTTGTAAAGCCACTTATTGAGGAGACCAGAATCAGCAATAAGGTATTTTAAAGACTTCTGATTCTAACCTGTCTTTCTTTTTTGGAATGCTTTTTGGAATGCTTTTGCACTTTTAAAATTAACCCTTCATGTTGTCTTGCAGAGTATTTCAAATGTTTCAAAAGTCTCACAAAGTACTTCAAACTATTCTACGCATGATTCTGAATACACATCTTCTTTCACTTCCAACCAGGGACGTGTCACCTACCAGGCCTACCGGGAGCACAAGGAATCTTGCTCTTCTGATGTTTGTGCTCTTTTTCTTTGTCTTGTTGTGAATTTGGAATGTGATTTAGGTATATTTGAATGTGGAGACTGCAGATTCTTACTCGCAAGTGCAGAGATTGGAGTATAGCCCGAGAAGTCCAAGAAGGGAAAGAGTGATTGGATTCCATATGATCAGGGTTGGGCATGTTTGAATTTTTTGAATTTCTGGAATGTTTTGATAATGGAATGTTCGATATTTCAGCAGATTTGTTCTTCTTTTCTCCCTAAAGAACTTCCAAACTTTGATGTTTTAGCCACAACCAACCAAGATCGGAGCCTCCAAACAAGCCCCACCAACCATCTCTCAACAGCTTAAGCCACTCCAAGGAGAGCTCGGAAAAGCTGCCAAGTTTACCATTGAATTTGCCGGAGCCGCTCCAATCAAGGTCACCTGGCTTAAGGATGGAAAAGAGATTAAGAGCACTTTCAGATCTCAAGTAAGTTTTAGGTTAAGCTAGAGCCATTTCTTGGAATCCCAACTTTCAGATCACTACCACCCCAACCAACTCCAGCCTTCATATCGGACGTCTTGAGAACTCACACGCCGGAGAATACACTGTCAGACTTGAAAACGCCGCTGGAACCGTTGAATCCCTTGCTAACCTCACTGTCGCCCCACCATCTACTACCGGAAAAGCCCCAGATTTCTCTGCCCGACTCAATGATCTTCGTATCCAACAAAATGGACCAGCCGAGTTCTCATGCCAAATTGGAGGAGAGCCTAAACCAACTATTCAATGGTTCAAGGATGGACAACCACTTCCAAACGACGATAGATTCCAAGTTGTGGAAGAGGGCGGAGCTTACAAGCTTAAGTTTGCTAGCATTCTGCCAACTGACGCTGGAATCTACGAGATTGTTGCTAAGAATGGAGCAGGAGAGGCTAGATGCAAGGCTCGTCTCAACGTTAATCTCCAGAAAACCGGAAAGGGAGCCGAAGAGGGACCACGATATGAAGCCCCAAGATTCACATCACAAATTGAGCCAATCGTTGTGGATGAGTCAAAGGGTGCCCAATTCAGTGCAAAGTTCTCAGGATTCCCAGAGCCAACTATTCGGTGGTATAGAAATAATGAGCCAGTGAAGCACTCGGATGGTTATGAAATTTCACAATCCAAGGGAGAGGCTATTCTCAGGATATCGGCTGCTAGAAATGAGGATGTTGCTGAGTACAAGGTGGAAGCTAGTAATCCAGCTGGAAAAGCTTCATCAGTTGCCAACTTGGTTTTGACTCGTAAGTTCTTTTACTAATTTGGAGCATCTCGCAAATTCCAAAATTACAGCACGATCCGGAAGAATTGCCAAGTCAACGATCTCTCGTGGTGGATCTGCCGCTTATCAATCGACCGATAAGGCTGCCGCAGATGCGCCACACTTTGTTGCCAAGCTTTCTGACATTTCCGCCCGACAAGGACACACTGTCAAGTTCAGTGCTGAAGTTGACGGAAATCCAGAGCCAAGTGTTACATGGCAATTCAAGGGAAAACCAATTTCTGCTTCAAATAACGTGAAGGTAAGAGGTTTCAGATGAAATGAGGAAGTATGGATAGGATTGAAAAACCTGATGAGGCCTGAAAAGCAAACTGGGTCTTTTCAAGTATCTAAAAAAAACCTTGTTAAGCCCAAACAACTATAGATCCAAATAGTTACCTAGTTGAACCCAAACAACGAATAAACAATCCAACCAAATCATACTGCCACACAAACAAACAACAACAATAAACAAATAAACAAACAAACAACAAGCAACAAAACAAACCCAAAACATGCCGAACGACAAACAAATAAACAAACAAAAAAAACGAACAATCACAAATAACCAAACAAACAACAACAACAACAACAAACGAATAACTAAAACAACCGAACGAAAAACAATCACAACAAACAAACAAACAAACAAACAAACAAACAAACAAACAAACAAACAACAACAACAACCAGGCAAACCAAACAACAACAAACAACTAAAAACAACTGAAACAAAAAAATAAAAAAATTTTATTTCCAACCTAATTCTCTCCCAATTTTGCAGATCTCACGTGACGGCAAACGTGCCATCCTCGAGTTGGCTCGCGTCACACCGGACAGCGCTGGCGAGTACCAGATCGTCATTCGCAACGACAAGGGAGCCGCCACGTCACAAGCCAAGCTCACACTCAGTGCGTACTCCTTTCAATAGGGAAAAAACGACGCTGCTGAAACCTTTGCTGAAAAATCTAAAAATGAAAAAAAAAGCGCATGGCACAATTTCCACTTCTTCTCATAATGATTCTGAGCACGTTGCCAATCTTTTTCTCTATCAAAAAAATCTTCCGCTTGAAAAATTCCCAAAAAGCCAGCTTGCGTCTAAAATCCTCCAAATTTTCCTCTAACCCCACCTTCCCTTGGCAATAATTCCATCGTTTTCAGGTCGCTGAGACTGATCTTCTCATAATCAATCAATAATCAATCGTAATCAAATCAATCAATAAGAAATCAATCGATACCATGGAAACGAGTAGTTTTTTCAATTTCTAATTTCTCTAATTTTTTGAATTTGCCGCCTTTCAATCCCCGCTCAATTTCTCTGATTTTCAAAATCTTTCAATGCTTTACTTGTAGTTTGTAGTCTCAATTGTTTTTTGTATGGAAATTTTCGAATTTTGACTTTGAAACTCTAGAAATTTTCTGATAGATTGCTGCCCTGTCAGAATTTTTTCGCGCAAAATTAGAATCCTAAAAATTGCTGCCTTTTAGGATTTCTAACTGAAAATCAGAATAAGATTGCTGCCCCTTTTTCCTGATTTTTCATGTTTTTCAATTGTCAATTTTCTCATTTCCCACCCATTTCTGTCATTTTTTTTGTATATAAGGCTGTGGTACTTTTCTAAACTGCTCTAGTCAAAAAATCTTCCCCGAATACTGCCTTTAATTTTATTTCGGTGCCATCTTTTTTTTGTGTTCTGTTGCACTTTTTGAGTTTTTTTCAAATTGCATTTTTGAATGAATCTTTTGAGCTTTCAAAATTTCAATTGTGTTGTTCATGGGGTGAACTTGAACTGAAGAGGGTACCTTTCTATTAGAGTTACTGGTTCTTTGTAGGTGCCCTTTTATAAGAGGTACTGGTTCTTTGTAGGTGCCCTTTTATGAGAGGTATTCTTTGGTGGTCCCTTTCCATTGGAGGCACCCTTATAATTATGAGTCGTTTTATCGGAATAAGAATTTAGGACTCACTTTTCCAACGGCTGGTCCTAGTTTTGGCGCCCTTATATTGAATATTGCTCTTCATTCAAGGTGTCGTTCTATTAGATGTAATGTTCTTCTCAGATAGGCGTTATGTTGGTTCTAACCTTCTTCATGCCAGAGAAGACCAGTGTAAAAATTGTACAAAACTTGCTCTGTAATGAACACTGGAAATAACAGTAGTGCTCCCTCTATTAGAAGAGCACTTTCAAAACCATACTCCATACTCTTAACCCCTATATCATAGATCCTATCGGTTTCAAAATCAAACACAAAAATCTGTTGTTTGCTCAAACTTTTTCCCCTACTGTGAGCACAAAATGGTGTGTTTCTCTGTTCCCCCTGGGATGCTCTCAACACAGACCCCATTGGTATATAAGTCATCTGATATTGCCTAGAGTATACTTCAACTTGTCAAAATGAATCGCTTCTCTGGCAAAGTTGCTCTTGTTACAGGTGAGTTTTTTTAAATCCCAAAAGACCAAAATTTTTTCGAATAACAGGTTCATCAAATGGAATTGGTCGGGCTACGGTTGTCCTTTTTGCTCAACAAGGAGCCTAAGTGACTATCACCGGGAGAAGTGCAGAACGACTTGAAGAGACAAAACAAGAGATTCTGAAATCTGGAATCCCAGTAGACCATGTTCTAGCCGTCCCCTGTGATCTGGCTACAGAACAAGGACAAGATGAATTGATAAACTCCACTATCAAAAAGTTTGGACGCATCGATATCCTAGTTAATAATGCCGGAGCAACTGTGATGGATGCTCAGGGTCGTGTTGGAATCGATCAGGACATTTTGGATTTTGATAAGATTATGCAGATTAATATGAGAAGTGTTGTTACATTGACTCAAAAAGCGAAGGAGCATTTGATAAAGTCGAAAGGAGAGATTATCAATGTGTCGAGTATTGGAGCAGGTCCTCAAGCGGTGAGGTTAAGGTGCTTTTCAGATCTTTCTGAAAGTTTTTTTTTCTAGCAACCCGAAATTCTGTACTATGCCATGTCAAAAGCCGCTCTAGACCAATTTACCAGAAGCGCTGCCATCAATCTGATTCAATATGGAATTCGAGTCAATTCTGTGAGCCCAGGATGTGTCACCACTGGCTTTGGAGAGGCTTGTGGCCTTCCACCCGGTGCATATAAAAAAGTAAGCCCCCGACTAAAGCCCTTTTCATCCAAAAGATTCAGATGGCAAGCTTCTTCGAATCTCGAAAAGAATGCATTCCATGCGGGAAAGCTGCTCAACCTGTGGACATTGCCAATATCATTTTGTTCTTGGCTGATCGTAGCTTGTCTTCTTATATCATTGGACAATCAATTAGAGCTGATGGTGGCACTTCTTTGGTGATGGGAATTCAGGCTCATGATATGATGGCTATTTTGACATCTCCATAGATCGAATCATGTTATCTGTAATAGAAGAGCATATGAGAGGTGCCCTTTTATTAAAGGTTTTGAGTTTTGCTTGCTTTGAGTATATTTTTCGCGAATAAACCTGAGTTGTTGGTCTGTGATATGAGAAAAAAGAATATAATCCTCTTTATGGGGCCACATATAAAACTGAAAGTTTGAAAATTTTCATTTCGGTGTGTTTTTTTTTGTGAAATTTGACGCCCTTTTATCATCTTTCTAACACTACGGAAACTACGTTGTAGTTTGTGTTTCACTCTACGAAAAACATGTAATCGTTATCAGTTCCCCCATCACAGACACATTTGTATATAAACAGACCGAAACTATTACCGCTGTCATAACCCGCCGACAAGATGACACGTTTTGATGGAAAAGTCGCTCTTGTCACAGGTTATTTTTTTCTTTTTGTTTTCTTTTTTCCCATTTTTAAACTTTTCAGGATCTTCCAATGGAATCGGACGTGCCACCGCTATACTTTTTGCCCAGCAAGGTGCCAAAGTGACTATCACTGGAAGAAATCAACAGAGACTTGAGGAAACAAAACAGGAGATTCTGAAGTCCGGAATTCCAGAAAACCATGTTCTAGCAGTTGCTTGTGATTTGACTTCAGAACAAGGTCAAGATGAATTGATAAATGGAACTATTCAAAAGTTTGGGCGTCTTGATATCCTGGTGAACAATGCCGGAACTGCATTCCCAGATGCTCAAGGACGTACTGGAATCGACCAAGGAGTGACTGATTACGACAAAACTATGCAGATTAATATGAGAAGTGTGGTTACTTTGACTCAAAAGGCGAAGAAGTATTTGGTAGAGGCCAAGGGAGAAGTGGTGAATGTTTCGAGTATTGCTGCTGGGCCACAAGCGGTGAGTTTTTTTCTAGGGTTCCGAATTTAGGGAGCGTGTATGAAAGTTTGATAGCCGTTGTTAATTTTTGGCTTTATAACTAGAGTTACCAAACTTTAGTATCTTACTGTTTCTGGAATAATTGACTATAAACCGTCTCATAGAGACTGTGGACTTCTCTATGATACCTAACCAAAAGTCTCAAAGGTCGCCAGAAAACATTTCAGAATCTGGTTGTGAGAAAAAACAACACAACCCAAAAACGCAACCTTCTCTGGCTGACCAAAAGCCACTTTTTATCTCACCACCAATTCATAAGTACCTGCAGATAAATATGAGCAGTGTGGTTACATTGACTCAAAAAGCCGATGAGAATTTTTTTCCAGCATGCTGACATGATGTACTACGCAATGTCAAAAGCAGCTCTTGACCAATTCACCCGTAGTGCTGCCATCGACCTCATCCAACATGGTGTTCGAGTCAACTCTGTTAGCCCAGGAGGAGTTACCACTGGAATTGGAGAGGCAATGGGATTGCCAGCCGGAGCATTTGAGAAGGTTCGAGCCAAACTTTGCTATCGATTACGTCATCAATTATTTTTAGATGATGCACTTCATGGAATCTCGCAAGGAGTGCGTCCCATGTGGAAAGATTGCTGAGCCTGTGGATATTGCTCATATCATTACATTTTTGGCTGATCGCAAACTTTCTTCATATATCATTGGACAATCAATTGTGGCTGATGGTGGAACTTCTTTGGTGATGGGAATGCAGGCTCATGATATGATGAAGATTTTGACTTTGCCTTAATTACAGACTGAAGATTTGGTTGTATTTTTAATTGATAAAGCTTTGTTTCACCTAGAACAACTGTTCATTCATCATGCAAAACATTACCAGAAAATAGAAAAATTTTCACAAAACTTTAGGTAAATGATGCAAATCTGGTCCAATTAGTCGCAGAAAATTACGAAACCTAAATAACCACGATTGAAAGTTCTTCACACAACACATTTTGCATCACTTATTTTTTTTACCATCTCTGCGTCTCTTATTTTCCCTGCGATCTCTTTTTATATTTGACATTTGGTTCGACACGGAAAAGGCGGCGTTTTCAAAGTTTTACGAATGTAAGTCACAAAACTGGAAAGTATATAAGCCATGTACTTTTCGAACTTTGAAATTAACAATGACTCGTTTTGCCAGCAAAGTTGCACTCGTTACTGGTGAGTTTTTCCTTTTTTTTCACTCTGTTTTTCAGCGGTTTTTTTAGGATCGTCTAATGGAATTGGTCGTGCCACCGCTATTTTATTTGCACAACAAGGTGCCAAAGTGACCATCACCGGAAGAAACTCCCAGAGGCTCGAGGAGACCAAACAAGAAATTCTGAAAGCTGGAATTCCAGATAACCATGTGCTAGCAGTGGTTTGTGATTTGACTTCAGAGCAAGGTCAAGATGAATTGATAAACTCCACTATCAAAAAGTTTGGACGCCTTGATATCCTAGTGAATAATGCTGGAGCAAGCTTTGCGGATTCTCAAGGACGTACTGGAATGGATCAGGATGTACGGGATTTGGATAAAATATTGCAGATAAATTTGAGAAGTGTAGTTACGTTGACCCAAAAAGCCAAGAAGTATTTGGTGGAGGCCAAGGGAGAAATTGTGAATGTTTCAAGTATTGTTGCCGGACCACAGGCGGTGAGTACTTTTCTGGTTTGAAAAAAATGCGACTTATGAATTATGTATATTTATTTCTATTTGCACATGATAATCTTCTGCCAATTTGAACAAACATATCATGTAAATCAAAAAAAACTTGTCATTGCAATCATTGCATAATTCACGTTCAAAATCAGAGATTATCAAAACCTTTTTGATCTTTTGGTACTATTAGGTTGGAAAGATATGCGCACTGAACTTTTTTTCGAATTAGTATATCTCGGCTGGAATTAAAGATACAATAAAAAGGTCAACTGTGCAAAATTTTATGACCAACATTTTGTTAGTTGACCATTTTTTGATATCACTCACTCTAGCTGAGATATGTGTGAACGTTTAGCGCGAATTTCTTTCTGGCCAACCTAATATCTTACAGCAACCTGACATGACTTACTATGCCATATCCAAATCTGCTCTTGACCAATTCACCAGAAGCAGTGCTATTCAACTTATTCAACATGGTGTCCGAGTCAATTCAGTTAGCCCTGGGGGAGTAACCACTGGATTTGGAGAAGGAATGGGTCTTCCAGAAGGAGCTTTTCATAAGGTGAGCTCATAGTTGGCGGCCTAAAATCGAAACTAAACTTCAGATGCTGGACTTCTGGCAATCCCACAAAGAATGTTTGCCATGTGGCAAGATTGCTGAGCCCAGGGATATTGCTAATGTGATTGCATTTCTGGCTGATCGTAACCTGTCTTCATATATCATCGGACAATCAATTGTGGCTGATGGTGGAACCTCTTTGGTGATGGGAATGCAAGCTCACGATTTGATGAGTATTTTGACATCTTCTTAACTTTTTATGAAACTTTTATAATAAAATTTTTGATATTTTCGACTTGAAAAACAGTTCCAAGTTGGTCCACTGACCTATAAAGAACAAAAAACATAAGTAAACCACATCCAAAATGTATCCAATCTCCCAATTTATTCCCTCAATTTGTCATCCCGCCAAACACTACGCATCAATTTTCCTCTATGTTGTGCTAGACTATTTGACTTTGGACACGGAATGGGCGGAGCTTATTGCTAGTCACAAAACCAGTTTGTATATAAACAATACATTTGAATTCCTAGGGCATCTACTTTTTGAAGTCAATCTAGTTCAAAATGGCTCGATTTGATGGGAAAGTTGCATTAGTTACAGGTCAGTTTGGACTTCTTTTTCTTCAGATTTCCAATAATTTTAGGATCTTCCAATGGAATTGGCAGGGCCACCGCTGTAGTTCTTGCCCGGGAAGGTGCCAAGGTGACTATCACCGGGAGAAATGCCCAAAGACTCGAGGAGACCAAACAAGAGATTATCAAGTCTGGAATTCCAGAAAGCCATGTGTTGGCAGTTGCAGTTGACTTGTGTTCGGAAGAGGGTCAAGATAAATTGATAAACTCCACTATCAATAAATTCGGACGCCTTGATATCCTGGTCAACAATGCTGGAACTGCTTTTGCTGACTCTGAAGGACGTGTTGGCCTGGATCAAGATGTGTCGGATTATGATAAAGTGATGCAGATCAATATGAGAAGTGTTGTTACATTGACTCAAAAAGCCAAGGAGCACTTGATAAAGGCGAAAGGAGAAATCGTGAATGTATCGAGTATTGCTGCAGGACCACAAGCTGTAAGTAGACCATTTTTGAATTTATAAATTTCTTAGAAAAGATTATGTGTTTTTGAATTGGTTTGTTTACTGAAAAACTGATAAGAAAGCATAAAGTCAAAAATGTTTGCTTAGCCGTACATAAAGTTGTTAAGCAAACAACCTAGGGAAAGTTCAAAGACCACTAGCGCAACAAAAAGTTTTTGGTCCAGCAGAGTTGGAAAAAATGAACAAGAAAAAATCTTAGCGTGGCCTAACTTATTAGGTTGGCTAAATTGAAATGCGTGCTGAACTTTCTTAATAACGTGTATATCTCAGTTTGATTAAATGATACAAAAAAGTAAAAAAAAATGTGTAAAATTTTGTGATAAACATTTTATCAGTTGACACATTTTTGATATCCCTCACTCTAGTTGAGATATACTGGATGGTAGAAGGGTCTAATGCGCATTTCAGTTTAGCCAACCGAATAGTGAAATCAGTGTAGTCGTCAAATCTAAACCGAAATTGAAAAAGAAGCTATGTTTTTTTCAAATCTTACAAGGACCTAGTTCCGTATAAGCTTCTATCCAATTCCTATCTGAATTCAAATAGCTTACAGTTAGTTTTACAAACCAATTCATCAAATATGCGTGTAACTAAACGATAATACGTCTGATTTTATTAGCCCCGCAAAATAACGAACAAGCGCGCCCCACTGTACTCGGTAATTTCATTTTTTTTTCTATTTTCGGCGAACGATAACTTTTTGGTTTTTTTTCGGTGAAAATCGGACATACATACCTCCCACAATTAATACGCTGCAATTGAAAAACAAATATTTTCAATAAATCAACAAAGTGCAATGGGGCGCGTTTGCTCATTATATTTCGGGGCTAATAAAGATATTCATCGTGTAATTGATTAACAACCTGACTTGTAGCAACCCGACATGATGTACTACGCAATGTCCAAAGCAGCTCTTGACCAGTTCACCCGGAGCACAGCCATCAGTCTAATTCAACATGGTGTCCGAGTCAATTCTGTTAGCCCTGGATGTGTTGTCACCGGAATCGGAGAAGCCATCGGATTCCCAGCTGGAGCTTTTGAAAAAGTAAGCTATTGGTTCATTCTGACTTTCTACAATTCTCTTTTAGATGGCGAAATTCTGGGAGTCCCACAAAGAATGCATCCCAAGTAGAAAAGTTGGTCAACCTGTTGATATTGCCAATGTTGTTGCATTCTTGGCTGATCGCAAACTGTCTTCTTATATCATTGGACAATCAATTGTAGCTGATGGTGGATCTAGTTTGGTGATGGGAATGCAGGCTCATGATATGATGGCTATTTTGACTTCTTCTTAAAATTTGATTGTAAAAATGTAATTAGCCTGAATAAATGCTTCTGTTTTATGTTTCCAAAACTATAGCCAAGATAAGAAACCGGTTTTTGTCTAGACTGATCAAAGAAGACTGAAGAACGTCTAGACAGGTCAAATAATCATCATTTCTGAACTTTTTCGCAGTAAACAAGTGTCAATTAAGGAATTTGACACCTGCGAAATGGGTAAGATAACAAGTGCAAGAATGTATAAAAAGGGAACGGATAACAAAATTTTTCATAGCAGTTTATCAGAATTTTATATTCAATATGACAAGATTCAATGGGAAAGTTGTTCTGGTCACAGGTAAGTCTTCTTTCACAGTTTGCCAAACCCCTGTTTGTTTAAGGATCTTCCAATGGAATTGGCCGAGCTACCGCTGTCCTTTTTGCCCAGCAAGGTGCCAATGTGACCATAACCGGAAGAAATCATCAGAGGCTTGAAGAGTCCAAACAAGAGATTCTGAAATCCGGAGTCCCAGAAGACCTTGTTCTAGCGGTTGTTTGTGACCTGGCTTCCGAGCAAGGCCAAGATCAATTGATAAACTCCACTATCAAAAAGTTCAATCGTCTTGATATTCTGGTCAATAACGCTGGAGCAAGCATTGCTGATTCTGAAGGACGAATAGGAATAGATCAAGATGTGACGGATTATGATAAAATAATGCAGATCAATATGAGAAGTGTTATTACATTGACTCAGAAAGCAAAGAAGTATTTGATAGAGACGAAAGGAGAGATAGTGAATGTCTCCAGTGTGGCTGCCGGTCCACAAGCTGTAAGTTATAATCTGTGAGCGTAGCGTAAACCGTGAAAGGTAGTCAAAGATACAGTACTGGCCATAAAGAATGCGCGTCTGCCTGTTTTCAGTTGAAAATGGTCATTTTTGAGACTATGCTACAGAGCATTTGATTGACATAGGGCTCCAAAATTTTTTTGAAAGTATTCTACCACTTTAGAGATCCACTTTTGTAGTTTATGACTTTTCTGGATAATCAACTTGAATACTTTTTACGGACCATCAAAGAAAAAAAGCGGAAAAAACGCATATTTTGCACTGAAAACCTCGTTTTTTCTGGTGTTTTTTCTTTGACGGTCCGTAAAAAGTATTCAAGTTGATTTTCAAGAAAAGTCATGAACTACAAAAGTGGAGCTCTAAAGTGGCAGAATACCCTCAACAAATTTTGGACCCCTGTGTCAATCCCCCTCTTCGTGACATGCTCTCGAAAAAGGCGAAAAATCACGAATTACCACTGAAAAAATAAAAACGCGCATTCTTTATGGCCAGTACTGTATGCCATTATAATGCAGGTTGTTTTTGCCCGCATAGAAAAGTGTCTAGAGTGGCATAACGTTAATTAGCTTCAAATTCCGGGTTTAGGTTAACAGTCAGGTCCTAAAGGAAGCCTTCCTGCCAAACCGTTGATGTTTTTTTCAGCACACTGACATGATGTACTATGGAATGTCCAAAGCAGCTCTTGACCAATTCACAAGGTGCCTAGCCATTGACCTCATTCAACACGGAGTCCGAGTCAATTCTGTTAGCCCTGGAGGTGTCTCCACTGGTTTCGGGGATGCTATGGGACTACCAATTGGTGGTTTTGATAATGTTAGTGCACCAACAGCTAACTATTTTCATCGAACTTTTTCCAGTTATGGCAATACATGGAATCTCACAAATCCTGCTTGCCATGCAGAAAGATTGCTCAGCCTGTTGATATTGCCAATATCATATTGTTCTTGGCTGATAGAGAGAAGTCTGGATATATAATTGGGCAATCAATTGTGGCTGATGGTGGATCCACATTGGTGATGGGAGTTCAAGCGCATGATATGATGAAGATTATGACATTTTCTTAAGTGTTTTCTATGTATCTTTAGATACCGTTTTATGAGCTATTCGAGTTTTCTGGTTTAATTTCAAGTTTTGAAATTTATTTGAGGGTGGAATTATAGTTCCACATTGATATAAAGTTTAAAATTATGACGGTTTTTGACTACTCTAACTACAAAATACAGTCTTGTTTCTCCTCTATTCCTATCAGTTACCCGCACTATCACTACCTGAACACAAATCACGTCGACCAACTTTACATAAAAACTCAACTACGGAACTGTGAAATAATCCAAAAATGACCCGATTCTCAGGGAAAGTTGCTATTGTCACCGGTAAGCTATCTAGGTTTTGGTCTATTTTTCATTTAATTTATAGGATCTTCTAATGGAATTGGCCGAGCCACAGCTGTCCTTTTTGCTCGGGAAGGTGCCAAAGTGACTATCACTGGAAGAAATGCTCAGAGACTTGAAGAGACCAAACAGGAGATTCTGAAAGCTGGAGTTCCAGAAGCCCATGTTCTAATTGTTGTGGCTGATATCACCAGTGAAACCGGACAAGATGAATTGATAAACTCCACAATCAACAAATTTGGTCGCATTGATATTTTGGTCAACAATGCCGGCACCGGGTTCCTTGATGCTGAAGGAAAAACTGGATTGAATCAAGATGTATCAGATTTTGATAAGTCTATGGACCTCAATGCAAGAAGTGTTATCACATTGACTCAAAAAACTAAAAAATATCTGGTCGAAGCGAAAGGAGAAGTCATAAATGTGTCTAGTGTGGCTGGTGGAGCACATGCGGTAACTGCCAATAGCCGATGAGCTCATTGTCATTTCTGTTCTTTCAGTCCCCAGACTTTATGTACTATGCCATGTCAAAGTCTGCATTGGAGCAGTTCACTAGGTGCGCTGCTATTGACCTGATCAAAGATGGAGTTAGAGTAAATGGTGTTAGCCTGAGAATGGTCAAGACTGGATTTGGAGCAACACTAGGGATGTCAGATGAGCAATTTGAAAAGGTAAAGCTCAAAATCGTTTTCAGAAAGTAAGTTTTTTTTTCTTTTCAGATGTTAAGCTTCATGGATTCTAACAAGGCTTGTATCCCATGTGGGAAAGTTGGTCAACCTATCGACATTGCTAATGTGATTGCTTTTTTGGCTGATCGGGAACTATCTAGATACATCATTGGACAATCAATTGTGGTCGATGGTGGAACTTCATTGGTAATGGGAATGCAGGCTCATGATATGATGGATATTTTGACGTCGTCTTAATTTTTTTGTTCTTTTAATTATATGAATCATTTTTATTAATGCATATTGCTTGGAAACTCAAAGAGTATATAAGAGTAATTTTTTATTCGAATCTGATCACGACTGCCCAAGTTTTACTGGGCAGACATCCAAAAATAAATTTCCTGTTCGGTTTGTTTTGAAGAGACGCCAGAGTAACAATCACTTTATGAAAGACACAAACCACATGGGGAAGCGAATGAATGGCAGACACAAATCACATGGAATGGTTTATAAAAACAGCCGTTTTGCAGGTAAATACTTTGAAAGTTTTACTAGATATGTCTCGTTTCTCTGGCAAAGTCGCAATTGTCACAGGTTCAATTTCAAAAAATTCTTTTGATTTTCAATTCATTATTTTTTATAGGATCATCCAATGGAATCGGTCGCGCTACAGCTCTTCTATTTGCCAAAGAAGGTGCAAAGGTTACAATAACCGGCAGAAATCTGGAAAGACTAGAAGAAACTAAACAGGAGATTCTGAAGGCTGGAGTATCGGAAGATAATGTTTTGGTTATTGAAGCTGATGTGACTTCAGAAGAAGGGCAAAATAAATTATTTGACTCCACTCTGCAAACATTTGGACGGCTTGATATTCTAGTCAACAACGCTGGAGCAATGCTTAATGACCCCCAGATGCGAACAGGAGTTGACCAAGAAATATCAGTGTATGAGAAAACGATGGATGTTAACCTGAGAAGTATCGTAACATTAACACAGAAAGCTAAGAAGTTCCTTGTCGAGGCAAAGGGGGAGATTGTAAATGTTTCTAGTATGGCTGCACGTGCTCAAGTTGCGGTAGGAATTGATTCGGGTTTTTGAGCTTCATGTTTTTCAGTTCAGCAACCCGACCATATTTATTATGCTATGGCGAAATCAGCGCTGGAGCAATTCACCAAAAGTGCCGCGATCGATCTCATTCAACACGGAGTTCGAGTCAATTCGGTTAACCCAGGAGTAGTGGTGACTGGATTTGGAGCAGCAATGGGAATGCCGTCTGATTTACAGGAGAAGGTAAGAAAATTTCAAAGAAAAAATTTAAAAAACATTCCTGATATTTCTAGCAAGTTTATTTTTTAGTACTGTCGGTTCATCGAAGCACACAAGGAATGCCTTCCATGTGGATTTGTTGGCCAGCCAATCCACATTGCCAATGTTATTGCATTTTTAGCTGATCGAGAGATTTCTGGATATATTATCGGACAATCGATTGTAGTGGATGGTGGATCCACGTTGGTTATGGGAATGCAGACTCATGATATGAGGAGTATTTTGGCATCTACTTGACTTTGCCATGAAATGAATCTAATTTGCTTTTTGATGTTTTGAATTTGTTTGTCACCTAAATAGCCACATTTTGAAGAGCAGAGACCACACTGCCCGAGTTTGTAAAACCATTCCTTATCAGTTTGGTTATCATCTCATTATTTTCCATCATCAACATTACAAAAAAAAAACGTTACATTTTTGTGCTGAAACTTCATCAAACTCGATAGACACACCAGTATCTTTGCATCTGAATAAGATGAATATGATGCATTTTTTAAAAATTTTCAATTAAATAACTTCCGTTTGATGCATGATCCTTTGATAGTTTCTCTTCAAATATAATGTTTATCACATAAGTAGCCACACTTCGGAAAGCACAGACCACGTCGACGCAATATAAAAGACCCTCTTCGCCGATACACATTTTCTTATCAACATTTTTATTCGCGTGCTAACTTTCTTTGTCAATATGTCGAATCGATTTGCTGGAAAGGTTGTACTTGTTACAGGTATTTTCTTTCACATTTTCCATAAGGTTTCTTAACTTTTCCCGTTTAGGATCCTCCAATGGAATCGGTCGTGGAACAGCTGTACTCTTTGCTCAGGAAGGTGCCAATGTGACTATCACCGGAAGAAATGCACAGAGACTTGAGGAGACCAAAAAAGAGATTCTGAAAGCTGGAATTCCAGAAGACCATGTTCTGGCGATCGTTTGTGACTTGGCTACAGAGCAAGGTCAAGATGAGTTGATAAATTCGACTATCCAAAAATTTGGACGTCTTGATATTTTGGTGAACAATGCTGGCGCCGCTTTTAATGATGCTGAAGGACGCACTGGAGTTGATCAAGATGTATCAGTGTATGATAAAATTATGCAGATCAATATGAGAAGTGTGGTTACATTGACTCAAAAAGCAAAGGAACACTTGGTGAAAGCTAAAGGAGAAATTATTAATGTATCAAGTATTGGAGCAGGACCACAAGCGGTGAACAGAACCATTTTATAATTTTATCATATTATAACTTTTCAGCAACCCACTTTCATGTACTATGCAATGTCCAAAGCAGCTCTTGACCAATTCACCAGAAGTGCTGCAATTGACCTTATACCACATGGAGTTAGAGTCAATTCTGTTAGCCCTGGAGCAGTGGCAACAGGCTTTGGGGAGGCTATGGGAATGCCAACAAATATGAATGACAAGGTTTGCGAACGCAATTCGAAACATTTTATCCTAAATTTTCAGTTTTTCCACTTTATGGAAACTCACAAAGAATGTATTCCACGCGGTTCTATTGGAAAACCTAATGAAATTGCCACTATCATTGCTTTCTTGGCTGATCGCAAACTTTCTGGATATATCATTGGACAATCGATCGTGGCTGATGGAGGATCTTCTTTGGTTATGGGAATGCAGGCTCATGATATGATGGATATTTTAAAATTGTGAATATTACATTAAGTTTATTTGGATACAAAGGAACAATGAAGATTTACTTGCCGAAAGGCGACATGCGTATACAATCATTAGAAAACAAAAAAATAAAATAAATGAACAGAAAACATAAAGAAAGAGATTATTATAATCAGTCAAGAGACTGAATTTCCTATTTTGATTCATCGAAACCAAATATTCCGATAACATCCAATCCGGACAATTTGGTCATCGTTTGGGATGAAAATACAGAAGCAGCTAAAGCAAGTTTTGTTTGCTGACGGTTCCAAACTGTTTGTTCCACCGATCCTTCTATTAGGAGCCTGGAAAACATTCAAATTAACTTCAGAAATATCGATGGAAACATACTTATGAATAAAAACTTCTTTCTTCTGCCCAATCCTGTGGACCCGATCACATGCTTGTAGCTCCAACGAGGGATTCCAGTGTAAATCAAGCAAAATTAGATGATTCCTGTCAGTTTCAGGCCAACACCACCTGCGTTCAGTGAGAGCAGCATAATTTGGGGGCCTTTTCTCTTTTGATTAAATTCGTCGACCCGATCGGATCGAGTGTTTGCACTAACTTCCCCAGCAATAAGGGTACATGTGAAACCCGCATTTTGGATATTGACTTCTGCCCGTTTGAGAGCTGTGACCCATTCCGAAACAATAACTCTGGAAAAATGAATCCTCAATGATAAATTTTTTAACGAAAACTTTGTGTCTAAACTTAAAAGTCGGGGGTCTCCTAGATTTTTTCTTAGTCTTTTTATGTCAATTTTCGGTTTTTAGAAAAAATTGATGAGTTTTTAGAAAAAATTCAAGGTTTCCTAAATTGAGAAAGAAATGGCAGTGCAACGTAGTTTCATTTTTTGCTTTTGTTTGCTATTTTCAGATAAGTTCATGAAAATAACTTTTCAATTTTCAAGGACTCTCATAACTCAAAATGAAAGCCAGGACCAATCCAATTTTTGGATTCCCTTGAAATAATTAAGAGGCCATCATATTTCCAAAAGCCCCAAAATAATGAAGAATGATGAATAAAACATACGTTTTTTCTTTTTTGCCCACCGCATCTGTGACAATTTCCAGAACTTTCTTCATTTTGGTACTGATGTAATTGGCGTCACCGACGTCTTTTTCCCCTTCTTTGTGAGGTTTATTCATTGCACTAACAAGTCGTTTGTGCAGTTCTTCATCACTAAGATATTCTTGGAACAAAGCACGCCCTTCTTCCTCGTCCGTGGCTGCTTCCGCGTTAGAAACTCCGTCCGTGTTCCCAGCTACATTATAAACCTTGTTCGTCTGTGCTGCCGCGTTAGCAACTGTGCCTGCATTTTCAGATAAACTCGCTTCATCCGTTCGTGGCGTCAATTTAAAGTCAACGCAAGCCTGTCGCAATCGCACCCATCCAGGTGACTTCACCATTGTGAGGCGGTTGTAGGCGTTTGCTTCGTAATTACTCATTTCGAGAAGATGCACTTTGACTGTCTTTTTAGGCAATGTGCTCATCTCCTCCGTTTCTTTTATTTGATCTTTCGTACGTCGAAGCATCAAAATTTTGGTAAGCAGGTGAATTTCGTTGGATGCCTCGTTTCCCTTATTCTTCGGCATGATACATTTATCCCAAAAGGTGAAATTGCTGAACAGTGGGAAACGTAAGAACTTTACCAGACCAAAAAGATCCCACAAGGTGTTATGTATAGGTGTTCCAGTGAGACACCACCGAGAAAAGGCTGGAATACTACAGATACATTCTGATGTTGCAGTTTTATGATTTCGAATTTCGTGGGCCTCGTCCAGAATTATACGAGCCCATTTGATTTTAGTTGCCAAAATGTGTTTTGCACTGTGATAATTAGTAATGACAACATCGTACTCGGCTAACGTCTCTGGAGTCTTCTTCAAGTTAGATCCATAGAACTTGAGAACTTGCTTTTTTGATATTGTTGTTCTTCTAAAGATTTCATCTTCCCAGTGATCCATCACCGAAAGCGGGGTAATTATAAGCGTTGCATTACTTGGAATGAATCCACGTTTCTTGACTTCTTCCATTCTCCTCTTATCTTCTTCATCGTTTCCCTCGTCTTCCCTTTTTTCCCTTTCATTCATCTGGAGAACGATCAGTGCAATCAGCGATAACGTTTTTCCGAGTCCCATATCATCCGCAACGATTCCGCCGGGTTGCAGTTGTGCCTCGCGCCAAACCATCCAAGCCAATGCAACTTTTTGGTGTTCCATCAAATTCATTAGTAATCCATCCGGTCTACCGATCAAGGAATCCCCAGCAGGAATAGTTTGGGTCGCTCTGAAAATACCGCATTGGTTTTATGCTCTTCTTGCTTACTCTGTTGTCAAAGACCAGACAAAGTATAAATATGTTTTGAATATCGAAAACTCACTTTGCCCATTGGTGCATGAGTTGAGATAATTTTTCTTTTGTAATCAGCAGTAGTACTAGTTTTGTCCTAGCTCCAGCCAATTGCTTTTCAGCATTAGCACAATTCTTTTCAGCATCAGCAACTTCCTTTTCAGCATTATCCACCGCTTGTTTCATTCGTTTGTTTTCTTCATCACTATCTTCAATGTGCGATTCTTCAATTGCGACAGCAATGTTGTTTTTCTCTGGAGAAGTTGGAGGAGTCATAAACAAATTAATATTGATCGTAGCAGAAGAATTAATTTGAATGGTTTGTGACGGCGGCTCGCATCGCGGTTCTTCATTTTCTCTGTGATCCCCGAGCGGAGTGTCAGCAACTAGTGAAGATGACGGCATACGATTGTCGCTCGACATCTGAAAAAGAGTTTCATATGACCCTTTTGGTACTTTCTAATAATAATCGCAAAAATTTACCTTTCTTAGAAAATTAAATCAATTGGTGTTCTGATCTGAAAAGATGTCAATGTATACGTTTATTGTGCAAGTCAAAAGTTGTTAGAGAGTATTCAAGAAATGTGGCTAAACATAATGGGAGCACAGAAAAATCGACGGAAAAAACATATTTCGACATCACATGAAACATCACTATAATTAGAGCACAAATTGATCAAATGATGATAACGGGAAGAGAAAGCATGTAATTGGAGATAAGAAAACAAATTGTCTCTTTTGGTGAGGTAAATTACGTTTCGCTGTCTCTTAAAAACGATTAGCCTGAAAGTAGAGCGGGCACAAAGATGTACAGCGGTAGATTGCCAAAACGCGCTCTATCGCTAACAACGTTGGAATTTCGAAATTTGCTTCAAATTTTCTCTCTTATTATTTTATTCTCTCGCCATAACAAAATACTCTGTGTTTTTTTTTTGTAATTTCAGGCACGGAAAAGTAAATGAAATTGGATTTGCGATACAAATTAGAAAAGGTTCCTTGAAATAAGAAGTTACCCACAGTTTCGACCACTATGGCTCGCTTTTCAAAAAGTTGTTATTGTCACAGGTAGCTTTTTTCTATTTTAGAAATCTTTTCCTTTATTTTTAAACTCTTTCAATGGAATTCGTCGCGCTACCGCAATCCTTCTTGCTCGAGAAAGCGCCAAAGTAAATATCAACCGAAGAAATGCTCAGAGTCTAGAGTAGGCCAACGAGAGATTCTGAAAGCTGAAGTTAAAGAAGACCACGTTATTGCTGTAATACGGGAATCCCGTAGAAACTACAACTCAGGAAGAGATTATCGATAAAACAGTGGAAAAGTTTGGACGGATTGACTTGCTTTTCGCCATTTTTCAAAACAAAAATCGTCAGTAAAATCAGACCATAATATCTGAAAATTGAAAAAAAGGTAGCCAATGGTTCCCCTTCACAGTAGCACTCTTCTACAGGGTGGCTTTTAAGTTCGGGCAACACCTCTTCCAAAGTTTGTCCTTTTGGTGGAGCCGTCCAAAACATTTTCAATGCGCCGTTACTCGTTTTTTATATAGTTCACATCAAAATAAGTATACTTGCAAAATTTTAGGGTGATCGGATTAGTTTGAGAGAAACACTAACGTAAAATGCTGGGCGCGCTAAAACTGAAACGCTCTCAAAAAGCACGCAAATAGGCAACATTTTGATGAGCCTTTCTTGATCGTGAACAGGCTTCTTTCTAAGGCAGATGTTGATCTAAAAACGAATAGAAATATCTCATAGGGTCCTTGTTAACACTTTTAAATAGTACTAACATGATTCAGACTTCGTATTGGGTCAGTACTTTTGTCAAAAGTATAAGATAATTAATTGATGACATTCGGCGGAATAGGCGATCGGAGCAAAGAAAATCAAAACGGAGTTGACTCCAGTTATGAAAAATACCTACCTTGGAATTAAGCAACCTTGAAAAACAATATCAGAATATCTATAATCTTTATAGGCTCGTACATAAGGTAAAGTTCGAAAAAAAGAGAAAAATTCTCATTTCTCGTGATTTTTTCGATATGTCAAATGTCCCCTATTCCTATTCGAAATGTTATCCGATCGGTTTCATCTTTTGAGATCTTTCAGAATATGGTTCTCACAATACTCTCAACAATTTTAGAGACCTAGAAATGAAAACTGGTCTTTTGGCAAAGCCGGCTATGAGGAAAGTCGGTGCGTGCCTACAAGCATGCGTACCCACGGCTTCTTCGTTCCACCTCCGATCCCGGGAGTAAATAATCTCAAATATTTTTTTGATCCACTATCTATAGCTATTCACCAACATTTTTGTTAAGTTTCATCCAGTAATCAGTCCAACCCGTGGAGATATAAGGGAAACAGTTGTTGCCCGAACTTAAAAGCCACCCTGTAGAAGTAAAGCTGAAGAGGTCGAAAACTAGTGGTTAAGTTTTTAGAAAATAGGAATTACAAGCAATAAATAGCCGTCAAGAAAAAAGTTTCACTTTTTGCAAAAGCTGGATAAACGATAACAAATGTTGCTCAAAACAAACTCACTTGGAGGAACAATCGAATGAGTCATGTCTTAATGTGCTGAAGAGAAGAGGAAATTAGGCAATTTTATTGCCAGTGGTTTATACGAAAAGAAATCCTTGTTGTAACAACAACTTCACGTTTTCGCATCAAAAAAATCGTCAATCTTAGAAATTGCCGGGGGTATGTGCACTACTGAAAAACTATCAGCTTCTGAATCAATGTTAAAAAAGGAAGTACGCGAAACTGTTGAGAATAGTTCCCTCTTGTTGTAATATGCGGTGTATACACTAACTTCTTTTGGTGCCGTGCTAGTTTTGGCATTCCGATCTTCAAATCTCCAAAGTAGAAAAAATCAGTAAGGAATTGTTTTATTGTAGCGAATTTCACTGCTTCATTATGGACAAGTTCAGGAAGGTCTCTATTTCAAAAGAAATAAACATAGTTTTGAAAGCTAATTGTAAGTTGAGAAAAAATATCCGAAAAAGTCTTAACTTTAAAAATTTGAAAACTACTTGAACTTGTATAAGAAACTTGCAAACTTTGCTCAAGAAAAGTTTCCACGCTCTATTGAATTTGAGATAAAAACATGAAGAATCGTACAAAACTGCAGTGTTGTCACATTGAAGATAACTTATAAAAGCGCTGTCTCGTCTGGAAGCAAACAAGCTGGAGGAATACAAATTTTCGTGTACCTCGAATAAAGTTATATACATAGAAACTGTTTGGAGGGGTTCTTTTTCTCTAATGAATTGAATAGAAGATTTGGAGAAATGGCAAATTGCTGATAGTAAGAAATTTTTTTTTTGCTCTAAAAATATTGATAAATCCCTATATTCAAGGCTGTATGCTGAAGCCTTTTTTAGATCTGATACCCAAACTTTATTGATTATTTTGAATCCAGTCTCATCCTTTGTGAGCCAGGATTAGCTTATTTACATCGATTCATTTTTTTGAAACTCCTGTCCATTTCCAGAATCAAACACAACGCAGGTCAACACAAATAGAGACACACCTAGAGGCCACATTTCTCGCACTCTATTTCTCACCGGGGCGCCAATGTTTATTTGATTCTCTCGCGGACACAAACCACTTTCTGTGTGTCTCTGTGTCTTTTCTGTGTAATTTCAGGCACGGAACAGAGAATAAAATTTGGTTCGCATCACAAAATGAAGAAGTATATAAGAGTAATTGAAATGAAAAGATATCTACAGGACCACTATGGCTCGTTTTTCTGGAAAAGTTGCTATTGTCACAGGTAGTTTTCTTATTATTATTTTATACATGTTTTCCTATATTTTTTTAGGCTCTTCCAATGGAATTGGTCGTGCTACCGCAGTTCTTCTTGCTCGAGAAGGTGCCAAAGTGACTATCACCGGGAGGAATCAACAAAGACTTGAAGAGACCAAACAGGACATTCTGAAAGCTGGAGTCTCAGACGACCACATTGTCTCTGTTATAGAGGATATCACGGAAACTATAACTCAAGAAAAGATTATCGATAGAACTTTGGAAAATTTTGGGCAAATTGATATTTTGATCAACAACGCCGGAGGAGCTTTACTCGACAAGGAAGGCAAAATGGGGTTCGATCAATCGCTAGAGAATTTTGAGGACACTTTGGCTTTGAATGTGAAAAGTTTGATTGGAATAACTCAAAAAGCGGTTCCACAGTTGGAGAAGACAAAAGGAGATATTGTGAATGTGTCCAGTATTGCTTCCGGGCCAAGATGTGTGAGTTTTTTCCTTCGAATTTTAGATGGACCTGTATTAGAAGGGCTTTAAACTTGAAACAGTTTGCGATTGACTTATTTTTCAGGTCCCTGACTTCAACTACTACTCTGTGTCAAAAGCCGCTTTAGACCAATACACCAGAAACTGTGCTATCAACCTCATTGAAAAAGGAATCCGTATGAATTCTGTCAACCCTGGTGTCGTGGCTACTGGCGCTTCGGAAGCTCTCGGTCTCTCCAAGGATCTTACCGAAAAGTTCTTGGATTTGCTCAGAAGTCACAAAGCTTGTATCCCAGCTAGATTCGTTGCTGAACCGGATCATATTGCACAGGCCATCGCATTTTTGGCCGACCGAAATTTGTCTGCTTATATAATTGGACATCAGTTGGTGATTGATGGAGGAACCACATTGGTTACTGGCATGAATTCAATGGATTTGGTGAAAGAGTTGGTTAAATAAATATTCATTTTATCACATTCGAATAAAATTATCAATTCTTATTAGAAGAACTTTGTTGCTCATCATTTTCCGGATATTTAATTTCGCATAACGCTTCATGATGAGCTCCTTGACAATAGAAGCATCGTCGGGGGCATTCCGCATAGTCGTGCCTTCTTCGAAGACATTTTAAACAGACGTTAATACTGAATGCTCGAGCTTTGCGTTGTTTTGCAGTTGTATATGTGGGACAATGCTCATGACGATGGTATTTGGATGTGGGACAGAATACACACGGAGTGTGACACCTTTGTTTTCCGTGAGATGATGAAACTTCCATATCGGTTTCGGGCCGCACATCTTCGGTGTCTTCCGTGTAGCGGCGTTTGAGATGATTCATCGACTCCCTGTCTTCTTGTTGCTTCCGAGCATTAAGAGATTTAACTAAGAACTGGATTATTTCATCGACACCGTTTTTCTGGGCATTAGCTTCCGATGCTACTTCGACAAGTCTTTTGATTTGGTACTTCAGATGCCGGTCCAGCGCTGATGATTCAGCAGAATCTCCTTCATTTCTCTGATCCCTCGACTTCGATAATCGTTCGACATGGCTTGTCACTGGTTCAAATTTTTTGTGTCGAACTTCATTTTTGTCATGAGCACGTGTCTGTAATGAATCATTTTTTAAGCCCTCGATGAACCATCTCACTGTTTTGTGCTCCTGTACTTCCCGATCTCTTTGACTGTCATTGGATTCATAACCATTCTCAGTTCGACGCTTCAATGATGACTGTCTACCATGTTCTTCACAATTCTTTCTGGTGCAAGGTTCTGGTGAAATGCTGAAGTGGACTCGCTTCTCGATGCTTCTCGCTGCTTCAGCTTCACTTCTAGTACTTCGGACCTCATCTTCTTTGCTAATGGATTTCAATTCTGAATTCTTTTCTTTGAGTCGAGTTTCCTTTTCATCGTGAGTTTTAGAAACTTGATAAAAATCCGCTATCAGTTTCCGCGATTTTCGTGGGAAAACTTCCGCAATATTGGAACCATGCTCCTTCGGTAGTACTTCCACTTTTTTGTGAGCTAGTTTACGTGAATCGCGGCTTTCAGTGACGCAATTGGTTGGCTTCTGCTTGGCTGATTCTGGAAAATTTTTCATATTAGCTCCCAAAAAACGATTGAACTGACCTCCTTCTACAAACCTCGGCTCATCAAAAACATAGCTCCTATACTTGTCCTCCAGAATACTCCGTGCCACTTTATAATTGCTCGAAATATGTGGCAGATGTTGCATCAACAAGTGGGCTTCTCCTTTGACAGACATTTGAAGATTTTTCAGCTTTGAACATTCAGATTCGTTTTTTACAGCATTGCAGAATGATTCGATGAAATCCGCATACTTTTTGGAGTCTCCATCGAACGTCGGAAGTTTCGGTTGACTTCCTGATTTGGGTGGGGTCAAGCGAAACTGTCCTTTTGTCTCTGGATTGTTGGCTTCAGCAGGTATGTAAACCGTGAACTGGCAGCCGAAAGCAGTGTAGACATCAGTTGTGGGCGATAGCTTTTGATGTTTCTGAACCAATGTTTCGTAATGGATCCTCCTATTTCTACAAACGGAGTTCGCTCTCTCAACTTTGATCAAATAATTGCCATTCTCTGCCTTGTAATCTTCATAACATTGTTCCTCCATCGGAAAAACTTCGAACATCTCTTTCCAAACGTTATCGAAAGTTTTGATTTTATCAGTTTCCATTGAAATTCTTGCTGCCAGATCTGCGATTTCCGTAATCTTCTGGTACATTTTATTGGCATTGGTTTCCTTCCAATCAATATCAAGTTTGTGGGATTCTTCTAATAGAAGGTCCAAGCGACGAAGACTGTTTGCAATTCCAGATTGGATCACAAAACTATTTTGGAGGCGCATCACTCTGATAAAGGCTTGTTGAATAGAAAGTATGTAAGTTTTGTTTTCTTACTGTTCGTTTAAAAGTGAGCCAGTGTAAACAAGTTGAGTTGATCTTCAAATTTTCAGAAATAAAAGGCTTCGAAGAAAAGGAGAATACTGCCGTTTTCTGTTTCAGAGAGCCCTTTTATATGCGGAGTTAATTCGATTAGCCTCCGATTCCTAACGGCTCCCCCCGCTTCCCAACCATCGATGGGAAAGC
The DNA here is from genome assembly GCA_963572265.1 of Caenorhabditis doughertyi. Classification (NCBI taxonomy): domain Eukaryota; kingdom Metazoa; phylum Nematoda; class Chromadorea; order Rhabditida; family Rhabditidae; genus Caenorhabditis; species Caenorhabditis doughertyi. The sequence goes on from OY751557.1 coordinate 1,307,750, forward strand.
CGGGAACCGGAGGAGAAAGATGCATATCGGTCTCGGTTTTGACTGAAAGACAAAAGACCAGCAAGGAGAACAAAAGAATTTTTCAGAAAAGAAAATGAAAAGGATGTGTAGAATAGAAGAACCGATCTGGCCTGATATAGTTTGATGATATTTCAGAGGAAATCTTAAAGTGGGTGTGTCATTGAAATGGTAAAACAATTATACAATTAAGGGAATGGTGGAAAAAATTAGAAAGGGGCATAAGTTTTTTTGGTAGAGGCCATTGAAAAATTAAAATGCGCGTATCTTCAAAAATCAATCATAGATTTTTCTGTTTTTGTGATTTTCTAGTCAAGGGAAAGTATTAGAACACATTTATTGAAAGAAATCACATCAGAATTTTATTTGGTCGTTTTTAGGATATTCACTCTTGTGGTAGAGGCCCTTGAAATAATAAAATGCGCGTATCTCTTAAAATCAATCATAGAATATCTTGTTTTTGTGATTTTTTAGTAAATAAAAAGTGTTAGAACACATTTATTGAAAGAAATCATATCAGAATTTCATTTGTTAATTTTTAGCATTTCCAGTTTTGTGTTATAGGCCATTGAAATATTAAAATGCACGTATCTTTGAAAATCAATCATAGAATTTCGTGTTTTTGTGATTTTCTAGTCAAGGAAAGGTGTTAGAACACATTTATTAAAAGAAATCACGTCAGAATTTCATTTGGTGATTTTTAGGATTTTCAGTTTTGTGGTAGAGGTATTTGAAATATTAAAATGCGCCTATCTTTTGATATCAATCATATGATTTCGAGTTTGTTTGGTTTTCCGGTAATAAAAAGATATTAGAACACATTTATCCAGAAAAAATAGATCAGAATTTTATTTGGTGATTTTTAAGATTTTCAGATTTGTGCTATAGGCCACTGAAATATTAAAAAGGCCGTATCTTTCAAAATAATTTTTATAAAAATTTTATCTAAAAATAAAAATTTTATATCTGGCAGAGGCGTATGACCGTTGGTTTGTCGGGATGTTCGCACTTTTCGGGCCAGAAGTAAGGACTTTTGCCCCAAATGGCTTTGATACCCAGGCATTCTGCGCCACCGGACCACAAAATTTAGCGAGCCTATTTGCCTACGATCTGTGCATCACAGGCGCGAAAAGTCAATCATAGAATTTCCAGTTTTGCGTTAGAAGGTTTTCCAATTTCAAATTCTCGGTGGTCCAAAAGTTTTTTGGCCGCAATCTCTTGTAGAACAGTTTCATTTATGAAGTTTCGGATAGTTTTTGGTAGTTTCCATTTTTAAATGCAATATTTACTCTCAACCAAAACCAAGTTACAAAATGTCACCTTCCTAAGAATGACCTTTTGTTTCCATTAATCCCATCACCTTTTGATCTTTTTCTCTGCCTGCCCGTCACAAAAATTTTGTGGTTCGTTTTCTCAACTTACACAGTGTCTCCTCGTTTCTCTATAGTATAACATGTTCAAACAACGGGGCAAAGTCATCATTTGTTGTTTAACCAGACAAACCATGGGAGGTATAAAAAGTGTAAGAAACCTGAATGGAATCATTTTGAACCTTACTTTGAAAATCAAGTTAAGTTCAAGTTTTGTTCTCTAAAAAATGCCCCGCTTTGCTGGAAAAACTGTGATCATCACTGGATCGTCTTACGGAATTGGTCGTTCTGCTGCTCTTTTATTCGCTAAGAAAGGAGCAAATGTGACAATTACTGGAAGAAATGGGCAAAGGCTTGAGGAGACCAAAAAGCTTCTTTTGGAATCTGGAATTTCGGAGAAAAACATCAATTCTGTGTTGGCCGATGTAACCACTCAGGATGGCCAAGATAAGTTGGTCAAGACGACATTGGACAAATTTGGAAAGATTGATATTTTGGTAGGTTTCTTGTAATATAGAAGGTCATCTTGTAAAAGCGGTTCCAGGTCAACAACGCCGGTGCCGCTCTAGCTGATGATGCTGGAATAATTGGAACCGATCAAAGTATGGATACCTACCATAAAACATTGCAATTGAACTTGCAAGCTGTTATTGAAATGACCAAAAAAGTCAAGCCACATTTGATGGAAACAAAAGGAGAAATTGTGAATGTTTCGAGTATCGCTGGTGGTCCTCATGCGGTGAGAAGGCTTCTCGAGGACCTCAGATTCTAAAATTCGGTTTTCAGCAACCCGAATTTGTGTACTATGCTATTGCTAAGGCAGCACTTGACCAGTACACTCGGAGCACTGCCGTCGACCTTATTCAATATGGAATCCGTGTTAATTCAGTGAGCCCTGGAATAGTTGCCACTGGATTTGTGGGAGCTATGGGAATGGATAATCAAGCTTCGGAAAAGGTAATTCGATGAAAACGAGGAGGTCGTAAAACCTGAAACAGAAAGGCACTAGTGTTTTTAATGAGTTTTCGACCCGATCAGGAACCTTTGAGAAAGTAGAGATTCACTTTTCTGATGGTTTTTTTGCGAAAATTTCGAATGAGAAAATGATTTTGCAGCAAGTAATTCGGAAAACACAGAGGCAGCATTTACGGCCAAAAACCTTCAATAAAAGGGCACCCCTATACTGACATGTTTTATTGCAGTTCTACGAAATGATGCCATCCCGAAGAACGTCTATCCCGACGTGTGTTGTTGGTAAACCTGAAGATATTGCCAATATCATTTTGTTCCTGGCTGATAGAAAACGCTCTTTTTATATCATTGGACAATCAATTGTAGCTGATGGAGGCTCTACTTTGGTACTGGGATTGCAAGGCGATATGAAGGAATTGACTGGAAATTGATTTGTTTTTTTTTTCGTATGAGAATTGCATTTTTAAAGTTTTTTTGAATAATAAAAGTTACACCCTAAAATCTATGTTAAAACTAAATTTTCAAACAGAATTTTGCATCTGATCGATTATAATTTGCAGAAAGAAACAATTGTCCTTTAGTAAATCTTGAATAATATTGCCCGTAAGCAAGAGCTCAGAGAAATAATACACCATGCAACTATAATACGGGTTCTCCCACCAGCGAATACCTTTTTTTTGTTTCTTGCACTTCACCAAGTTTCCAACGATTACAAAAAATGACCTCCAAAACCATCTCCTGGAAAATTGAATCCAATTTTCTGTGACATCCCATTCACTTTTGATCTGGCGGTCACAAAATATTGTGTTGCCTCTCCTCAAAACAGATACTATCTCTTTACTTTTTTCACACTACGCAAAATACAAACACAGCAAATAGAGGAGTGTACACAACACAGGAACAGAGGGTATATAAACTTTGGAGAAAGGAAGGAGGTCAAATTGCATTTTGAAGTTCAAACTTGACACTTTTTCGAACGTTTTCCAATTTTGAGTTTTTACCGATTTCCATTCAATTTGTAAGCAAAGTTCAGACAAAAAAATAAAGATGCCCCGCTTCTCTGGAAAAACCGCTATCATCACCGGATCCTCTAATGGAATCGGTCGTTCGGCTGCTCTTTTCTTTGCTCAGGATGGAGCAAATGTGACGATTACTGGAAGAAATTCTGAAAGACTCAAGGAGACCAGACAGCTTCTTTTGAAAAATGGAATTTCGGAGAAAAATGTGAATTCAGTGGTGGCTGATGTGACAACAAAGGACGGGCAGGATCTTTTGATTAAGACCACGCTGGACAAGTTTGGCAAGATTGATATTTTGGTAGGTTTTTGAAGCTTTTAAATTTGCAAGTCTTGTTATGAATGGGCGCTTTGAATTTTTGGGATTTTTTGGTATTTTTTGGCCAATGTGCTTTAGTTTAGGTGAATGTTGAAAAAAAAGTAAAAGTGGGCGAATCGGAAAAAAAATCAAATGTTCAGAAAATTAGATTTTTGGAAGGTTCTCTCCTTGTTTCTACGTGGCAATAGGATCCCAGCCCCTGTTATAGTATCACATGTCTCACTATTTTCTGATACCTTCTTATGATATTAAATGGGGCACGTCTAATTGAAGGGCACTATTGTTTCTCGAACTATTCACCTGAGGGCATTTCTATTCGAGGTACCCTGGATATAAATAATACTTCTAAAGGCGCCACGACCTTTCTAGCCTTAAAGAACTTCAAAACTCCTAATTCCAAACCTCAATCCTCTATCATTATAGGTCAACAACGCTGGAGCCGCTATCTCTGATAACACTGGAGTCACTGGCACCGATCAAAGTATTGAAGTGTACCACAAAACTTTGCAATTAAACTTGCAAGCTGTCATTGAGCTTACCCAGAAAGCTAAGCCACATTTGGTGGCTACAAAAGGAGAAATTGTCAATGTCTCTAGTATTGTTGCTGGACCACAGGCTGTGAGTTTTTGAAACTTTTGTCATTTCAAAATTTAATTTGGTTTCAGCAACCCGAATTTATGTACTATGCAATTGCAAAAGCTGCTCTTGATCAATACACTCGGAGCACTGCCATTGACCTTATTCAACATGGAATCCGCGTTAATTCAGTTAGCCCAGGAGTAGTCGCCACTGGTTTTACAAATGCAATGGGAATGCCAGATCAAGCTTCTCAGAAGGTATTTGAAACTAAATGAAGCTCTCTCAAAATGAGCTTTTTCAGTTTTACGCCTTCATGGCTTCCCACAAAGAATGTGTCCCGGCTGGTGTGGCTGGTCAACCAGAGGATATTGCCAATATCATTTTATTCTTGGCTGATCGCAAGCTATCTTCTTATATAATTGGACAATCAATTGTAGCTGATGGTGGATCTACTCTGGTTATGGGAGCACAAGTTCATGATATTAAGGCGATGATGGGAATGTGAATTCATTAGAGATTTGTATATGTGCTGAGTAGCAAAATTTGAATAAAAGTGTTTTTTCATTAACGGAAACTTCGTTTTTTTCTACAGGTTTCACAAGAAGTTGCGAGAAAAAGTGTTCAAGATTTCAGAATATCCATCATGTCGTGAGCCTGCATTCCTAGAATCAACGAAGTTCCTCCGTCGGCAACAAGTGATTGTCCAATTATATATCCAGAAAGTTTGCGGTCAGCCAGGAATGCAATAATAGTGGCAATATCAACAGGTTGTCCAACCTTCCCACACGGAAGACATTCCTTGTGGGACTCCCAGAACTTAGCGATCTGAATTTTTTCATTATAAAAAAACATTTTATCTCAAAAAACCTACTTTTTCCATACCACCAACCGGCATTCCCATAGCATCTCCAAATCCTGTGATCACTGCTCCAGGGCTAACTGAATTAACGCGAACGCCATGTTCAATAAGTTCAATAGCAGCGCTTCTGGTGAATTGGTCAAGTGCGGCTTTGGACATTGCATAGTACATATGTAGAGGTTGCTGAAATTTTAAGTTACGGATTTTGAACCAATTTGGCTCACTCACCCCATGTGGTTTTCCAGCAATACTCGATACATTGATGATTTCTCCCTTGGCTTCTATCAGATATTTCTTCGCTTTTTGTGTCAATGTTACAACACTTCTCATATTAATCTGCATTATTTTATCATACACTGACACATCTTGATCCACTCCAATTCGACCTGCAGGGTCGTTGAAGCTTGCTCCAGCGTTGTTTACTAGAATATCAAGACGTCCGAATTTTTTGACAGTGGAGTTTATCAATTCATTTTGACCTTGTTCTGAAGTCAAATCACAAGCGACTGCTAGAACATGGTCTTCTGGAATTCCAGCTTTCAGAATCTCTTGTGTTGTCTCTTCAAGTCTTTCTGCATTTCTTCCGGTAATGGTCACTTTGGCACCTTCCTGGGCCAAGAGGACTGCGGCAGCACGGCCAATTCCATTGGAGGATCCTGAAAAAAGTGTATTTGAGTCTTGTCAAAAAGAAATAAAATACCTGTAACAATAGCAATTTTTCCTGCAAATCGAGTCATCTTGATTGGAAGAAATGATAAGTTTCGTTTTTCAAAAGTTTGCTTAAATACTTTTTAAAGTGTGTCTAGCTGTGGTCTATTCCGTGCCTACAATTGATTGAGGGGCACAGACTGTGACATGGTTTCTGCCCTCTGGCACGGTCTCCCCAACTGCCAAAAAGAACTGCAAGCAGTGGAGCGCGTTTGCATTTTACGGGTTGAATTTTTCATATTTCTAGCGTTTTACCCGTTTTTTGTAAAAAACGCTAATAACATTGATAGATTAGTTGAAAAGGAACATTTTAATTACAAAAGTAAAAAATTTGGTTGGAAATTGAAGGAGAAATTAGCTTGGAAAAATTAGGCCTGAAAAACTGGAAATTTCTGGATTTCGGTGAACCACGACGGGGGAATTAGACTATTTAAAAAAGTGGCTAATAAGAAGTTTGAAGACGTGTGACAGCAACATTTTAAGCTATAGAACGTGGAAAAATGTTCACAAATGACTGAGAAATTAGAGAATCTACTGCTTGCAGTTCTTTTTGGCAGTTGGGGAGACCGTGTCTGGGTATAAAAGATATCTCAGGTAATTTTTGGACAAAATGCCGCGCAAATCGGCATGAGTGCCGATTGTCACGGGCACTCATGCCGATTTGCTCAGCATAATGCCGATTTACTCTCTCACTATGGCTCAAATTTGAGACGCAGACACAAAAGACCGGCATTTTGCCGTTAAAAGACCGGCATTATGCCGTTTCAGCAGGCAAAATGTCAAATTGCCGATCGCGTAGCAAAATGCCGACTGCTTGCCAAAAATTACCTGAGTGGGAGAGTACGTTTGTAAATGAGAGTGTGAGAGAGTGTAAATCGGCATTATGCCGAGCAAGTCGGCATGAGTGCCCGTGACAATCGGCACTCATGCCGATTTGCGCGGCATTTTGTCCAAAAATTACCTGAGATGGTTCTATCGAATGGTCTGTTTTCCTCGAAACTTTTTGTACAGTTTTTTTTGTTTTTTTCGTCTTCGATTGTTAGAGTCTTACTTATTTTTAAATAGTATTCAGAATTGAATGAAAAAATTTTCATCGAAACAACTCATAGTACAATGAAAATTAAATTGTTCTAATCAAGAAGGCTTCAAAATGCTCATCATATCATGAGCCTGCATTCCCATCACCAAAGAAGATCCACCATCGGCACAAATGGTGCGGCCAATGATATATGAAGATAGTTTGCGATCAGCCAAAAATGCGATGATGTTAGCAATGTGGATCGGCTGCCCAATAAAACCACACGGAAGGCATTCTTTGTGGGACTCGATGAAAGTACGGAACTGGAATAATTTGATTCAAGTTTCAGCTATTAGAAAGTAAATCGCACCAAGTTCGCCCCAGTGCAAATGTTGTCGAGGGGGCTCTTTCAACTGAGAAATCTCGGCCGCGGCCACCTCCATTCCGTTGGTTGGGCCATGGCCGCGGCCGAGCTTTGTCAGCTGAAAGAGCCCAACATTTGCATTGGTGCGAGCTTGGTGTTTTTACTGTTTTCCTAATGAAAATGCTCACTCACTTTTTCTTGCAAAGTTGGATTCATTCCCATTGCAGCTCCAAACCCAGTCTCCACTATTCCAGGGCTCACAGAATTCACTCGAACTCCATGTTTGATTAGATCGATTGCTGCACTTCTTGTGAATGTGTCCAATGCAGATTTCGACATGGCATAGTATATATGATCCGGTTGCTAAATTTATAAGCCATTTGACAAGAAAATTCTCTTATATCTTACCGCCTGAACACCACCGGCCATATTTGATACATTCACAATTTCACCCTTTGCTTCTATCAGATATTTTTTGGCTTTTTGCGTCAATGTCACAATGCTTCTGGTGTTCACATCCATTGTCTCATCATACACAGAAATATCTTGATCAACTCCTTTACGCTATTGGTTATCATTAAACATTGCTCCCGCATTGTTCACTAAAATATCCAAGCGTCCAAATTTTTGGATCGTGGAATCGATCAACTTGTTTTGGCCTTCTTCTGTGGTCACATCAACTTCGATTGCCAAAACATGATCTTCTGGAATTCCAGCTTTCAGAATCTCCTGTTTTGTCTCCTCGAGTCTCTGCGCATTTCTTCCGGTGGTAGTCACCTTAGCACCTTCTCGAGCAAAAAGGACAGCGATGGCACGTCCAATTCCGTTGGAAGAACCTAAAAATTTGAATTATATTTAAATAAATCCTAAAAAGGTCTGACCTGTAATAAGAACAACTTTGTCGGCGAATCTAGGCATGGTCACATTTTGAACCTTCCTTACGTTTTGTTTATATACATTTCCATGTGCTTTGTGTCTTTAATAGTGAAACTTTTTTTCGGTAGACAGCAAACATTGGGTACAAGTCACACTATTTTTGATCAGTTGATCTTTATCATTTTAGAAGTTCAGGGGTTGTTTCTAGGGTTGCTTCTAAATGAAAAAAAGATGATTTTTTTTTAAGTTTTGAACCATTTTTCAAAAAATATCTTAGTGGTTCTTCGGGACGCTTTAAAAAAAGTCATTTAAAAATTTATGTAAAATCTGCAAAAGTTCAAGTCCGAAGGTCCAGATCATACCAATTTCAGGTTCCTAAGCGATATATTGAATGATTTTAGCATTTTCGAAAACTTCCTTAACTATTAAGGAACCAAAAACATTCCTAATTCCTCACAACATCTTCAAAAACACAAACTCCGTCAAAATCACAAAACTGACACGGATCTACAAATCACAGTTACAAGAGGTGAGAGAGACCATCCTCTCTATTTTTGTAGTCACGCCTCCCATCGCATGTATAAAAACTCTGGAGGATCAAGATAAAAATTATATTTCTTACTTTTTCCTCTTTTTGGCTTGTTGTTTGGAAAGACCACGCCCCGTTTTTCTGGAAAAACTGTGATTGTTACGGGATCCTCTAATGGAATTGGTCGGGCTACAGCTATTCTTTTTGCTCAGGATGGAGCAAATGTGACAATTACTGGAAGAAATGCTCAGAGACTTGAGGAGACCAGACAACTCCTTTTGAAAAATGGAATTTCGGAGAAAAATGTGAATTCAGTGGTGGCTGATGTGACCACAAAGGATGGACAGGATCAGTTGATCAAGACCACATCGGACAAGTTTGGAAAGATTGATATTTTGGTAATCCATCTACATTTTGACAATCTCAAAATAATTTGTTACAGATCAATAACGCTGGAGCAACAATTCCAGACATCACTGGGGCTACCGGAACCGACCAGGGAATGGATGTGTATCAGAAAAATTTGCAGCTGAATTTGCAGAGTGTGATTGAACTGACAAAGAAGGCTAAGCCACATTTGATGGCATCGAAAGGAGAAATTGTTAATGTATCGAGTATTGCTGCTGGACCACAAGCGGTATGATAATAAAATGTCTAAAAATAAAAACTAAAAAATACCTATTCAGCAATCTGATGTCCTGTATTATGCAATTTCAAAAGCAGCTCTTGACCAATACACACGGAGCATCGCCCTTGACCTTATTCAACATGGCATCAGAGTCAATTCAGTGAGCCCAGGTGTAGTCCACACTGGTTTCACGGATGCTCTAGGAACGCATGATGAAGCTTCCAGAAAAGTTAGTTGCCAAAAGCATATCTCAAAATATTATCTTTTTCAGTTCTTCGATTTCCTTGCTGACCACAAAGAATGCATTCCTTCAAGAGTTGTTGATCAACCTGAAGACATTGCCAATATTATTTTGTTCTTGGCGGATCGTGAGCTCTCAGCTTATATCATCGGAGAATCAATTGTGGCTGATGGTGGATCTACATTGATTAAAGGAAATCAAGTACATGATTTGAGAACTATTTTGAGAGCTTGAATTATATTTTTGTAAGAATGAAAATTTTCTATCAATATTGCTGTCAAGAATAAACTTTGTAGTTGATTTCAAAAACAAGTAGCATGTTGGCCGGAAAGGAATGTGCGCAGAATTTTTTTTTTCAAATCTGTATATCTCGGCTGGAATTAAAAATACAAAAAAGTGGTCAATTGGTAAAATGTGCTAAGTTTTATGTTGAATATTTTGTTAGTTGACTACTTTTTGATATCATTCCCTCTAGCTGGGATATGTGAATTCGCGTGAACGTTTAGCACGCATTTTTTTTCCAGCTAACTTAATAAAAACAAAAAACTAGGCTTTGAATTCATCGAAAAAACTACTGAGACACAAACATCGAGCAGAAGGAAGGGAAGATATACCAAACTAGAAAGAAATGCGTTACACAGACTCGTGAAAATGACGAACCCCCCCCCCCCCCCCCCCCACACAAGCTCAGAGACCACCATGCCAAAACAAGCATCTGATTTGTGTCTACTACGATTACTAATGCGACATTCTGAAATAATAAGGAAAATATCCAAAAATTGTTCTGATACAATTTTCAGCTGCTAGGTTCCAGGTTGAAGTTCATCAGACGTTCTTGATCATATTTCCTGATTGAAATGCTTCAAACTTTCTTTTTCATTAGATACGTCACAGAAACTTTGTGTTATGGGCAACAACTCATTTGAGGATTAAGATTGTCAGTTTTAAAATTACTTCCTCATTAGTACATACATAGCTTGTTGGACACTTGATCGGATGACTGTCTAATTTATATTTTCTTCATTTTCATTCTCAGGCTGGTATTTGAAGATTTTGACTCATTTTAACAAGCATTTTGTGTAATTTACTGTTATTCCTCTTCTTTTTGGAATCCAATTTAAGTCTGGCTCTTAGATCTGTATTTGGCAGAATCAGTTTTTTTTCGGAATAATTCCAAAGATCCGCTGGCACTGAACCTGATCTAAAGTCTAAGCTTCTGAGTCGAACTAACCGTGAAACCTCGAATAGAAAGGCATGGGTTCATATTCTCAGAACGTCTCCTTGTTAGTCTCACTATTGGAGGTGACCTTCTATTACGGGTTTTAGATTTTTTGAGTTTCCAAAGTTTTCAAAAGTGCCTGACTAGATTTTTGTTTGCTTTTTCAAACCTTGAAGTCCTCTACTAGTATTTTTCGGTCCGCTTCAATTAGAAGCCTTTTTTTATTACAGGCTTTACAACGTTTTTGCTTTTTTGACTAGATTTTTGTTTGCTTTTTGAAATCAGGTTCACTTCCAGAGCTAAAATACAACTTTTCCGATTGAGATTACCCTGGATACTATCAACCATGAGCTAAGATCAGAATCATTTTCGAATTTCACAATCTTTAAAGAATTGATTACCACTTGAGTCATGTTTAAGTAAAAGCCATTTCAGCCACAAACTCACTATCAGTCTGACGTACTTTACGTTAAATAGTCATAACAATTTTATGTCTGTCGCGCCATAATACAACCTTTTTTTTTAAGATCTGAAGTGAGCGCTTTCATAGTGAATTGAGCCGGTTTTTATGGAGCTCTTGCTCCAATAAAAACTAGTTCAAGATTTAGACGTTTCGGAATGCTCACCTTTGGCAAAACTGCAATAGAAGAGCATCTATTACTTTTCGATAATTCAATTGAACTTAGATTCGAATTCGAGATTTTGAAAAAAGTGGCTAAATTTGCTCAGGCCTATGATACACATTTTGATAGTTGAATCCGTTTTGATATCACTAGTTGAGGTACTTGCCAATCTGATATTCCGAAAGTCTTGAAAATCTTTTATGGGCTTTTTCACCATCCAGCTTCTTCTAGAAAATTTCCCTTTTTATGCCTCCTAAGGCACTTATTAGGTTGGTCGGAAAGAAATTCAAGCTAGACGTTTACACAAACCTCTATATCTCAGCTAGAGTTTTTTTTTCACATTTTACCAGTAGACCATTTTTTTGTATATTTTATTCCAGCCGAGATATACAAATTCGAAAAAAAAAGTTCAGCGCGTGTTTCTTTCCGGCCAACCTAATTGTTTCCAGAACCAAGTGAAGCCACACTCCAATATAGGTGCTTCTCTTTCAGGAAACAAAGTGCATGATTAGAAATGAATACTTCGAATTTGATTCCATTTTGTATTTCAACCAATAAAAATAACAAGAAGTTCTTTTTAGTCGCACTCCCCTGTCCAATTTTTGACGGATTTTCACAAATCTACTATCAAAAATTCCCATTTATTCGCCAAATGATTTCTGCTCACCTCTTGTTTTTGTCTTCTTTTGTTCTTATTTGTTTGCTATTCAAAAATCTTCCGCCTATGACACAACTAGAGATTCAAAATCTACCCCCTTTCATTATCATCGTCTATGGAGTTCTCTGAGGGAGGGGATCTAATTAGTAATAAAAGGACTAGACAGACGATAGATTATGACTCGATTTTGTGATTTCTTACCATTTTTCTTTGTGCTATAAAGTAAAGTTTTGAGGGATTCTTCCTATTTTTCTTATCATTTTTCTCTCAATGATTTTTTGATCCAGATTTCATCAAAATGAGCAACGCTACTACCATGGCCATCCCCTTAACAATAACATCTTCTATGGAAACCGTGCAGGCTGACCTCACAGTCCAAATATTCACAATAATCCAATTGGCCTATGGAATCCCATCTTCAATTCTCATCCTTTTCTTCTTCTTTTTCCTAGGATGCGGGAAAAAGTATTCAAATTCTTTTTATAGACTAGTTCAGTTTGACCTACTTGTGGTGAGTTCCCATGCCCTTCTATTAAAGGTTCTCACATCGATTTTGGTTCCAGAACTTCCTAACCTACACCAACTCCTGGTTCGCTGTTCGTATTGACAGACATCCCATTGCTATTCCTGCCTTGAAAGCTCTGACGTATCTACTCCCTAGGTTTTTGACGTGGACACGATATTTTGCCTATTTTTTCATGCACATGCAGTTTGTGTCTGCAATTGCTTTAAGTCTCCATAGACTCACATCGGTCTTCTTTCATTCTACGTATGAGAAGGTGAGGGGTCGTGGCTCTATTAGAAGGGCGTCTCTTGTAAAAAGGGACGTAGAAAGATGTCCGATAGCGGAGCCGTAAAATAAGCTTTAGCCCCAGAGAAGTTCAAAAGGTGGGGACATCCCAAAGACTTCATGGGATTCTCCAAAATTACAGTAGTCCTAGCTTACTGTACTCTGCTCATCTCAACAGATCTTTTTCCATTTCAGATGTGGAAAGTCCTATTCATCCCCTTCTGTCTCCTCTGTGTTTTCTACTGCTGTCTTTGCAATGCTCTCATCCCTGGATTCATATCAGAAGTCTACATTCTCAATGGGACCCTTACCAAGACCAACTTCATGGCAACCATTTATCTTGCCGTCGACTTAACCGCCTATTTTTCGGCTGCTTATTTTGTGCTTCTTTTTGTTGTCGGAATTGCCACGTCGAGAATGGTGACGAGGAAAATACAGGGTTAGTTGTGAAAAGGAGACAAATGTTATGTTGAGTCATTTTGGAAAGACTGAGAAAACAGATTAGTAATGATAATTATAGGACAGTCTAAATCTAGGCTTGTTCGGGAGAAAATAAAGATTTTGTACTGTAGGCTTACTGTATCTTAAAGTATATAAGCTGTAGATCCAGCTGGTCTGATGAAGTGCGCATAGCTCAATTTGAGTCTATAGATGACTGGGATTCTGATCTCTTGCTTTAAGACCCAATTCAAAGTTTAGGGCATGAGTTGAACTGATTGCCAAACTGAGAGCTAGACCAGCTATTTTAACTTTTTGTATTTTGGTCTTATTAGGCTTCTAGTCTTGTTTTAGGCTCAAACTAAGTCTTTATTACTCCAGCCGCCACCTTCTCCAACAGCTCCATTGGCAAAAAGCTCACCAAAATTGCTGTAACTTATGGTTTCATCTACAGTGGAATCCTTCTTTGGAGTGTTATCAGTGCCCTCAATTCCAATTTCAAATTCTTACCGGATGTAGTCTCCAAAGTGAGCTCCAATCTACTGCCTTTTGCTTCTGATATGGTGAGCTCCCCAAGGATTTTTAATCAAAAAAAAAATTTCAGATGACGTTAGCGCTTCCTTATATTCTGATGATCTACGACACTAACATAAGGAAAGATGTGTTGAAGAAAGAGCCGGCTACAAGGAGCACAAGTCGTGTTAACTCTTCTAGTTTTGTTGTTTCGAGATGACTTATTTTTATGGGTGCCCTTCTAATAAAGCTTTTAACTTTTATCAAGTTTTTGTCCCTTTTTTCCTCCCTTTTGAAGAATTGCATCCTACGTCTTTACTTCCAAATCATCCTGAACGTCACAATTGTTCAAAGAAACCAAAAAGGGGCGGAGTTTGTATTTTGTGACTTGTGAATCACTTTTTCTGCGCAATTAGCTTCAAGCTCATTAGGCTTAGACATCGCACACTTTATGAGAAGAGTCTGGATTCTCTTGAGAGGTGAAGATATAATGTGAAAAGTGGAGTGAAAGAACATCGAGTACGTTTTTGAAGCATCGTTTGATATTTGAACTTAGAATTGGGTTCAAATAGGGTTACGGTAGAAAAGTATAAAAAGACGTGAAAAAATCATGTCAGAGATAATAGGATAGTAGTTATGCTGTGTATAGTAAAACCTGAAATAGAAAGGCACCTCCAAATAGAGAAAATCAGAAAAAAAAGTGGAGAAAAGACGGCATGCCTTTCTATTACAGATTTTACAATGATAGACTTAATTATTCAGAAATTTGCAAAATCATGTATGCTATAAATGTTCTTCCTTTCTCTTACTTTCAATCTCTCAAAATCAGTTTTGGTCTCTAGAGCAAAACTATTTCATAGAAACTCAGTTAATTTTTTTATAAGTGTACATTTTGTCAAAGTTTTTTTAGCTATACCATATACACATCCATTTTAGTCAACCACAAACTCTAGTTTCCTAAGTAATCCACAGCCAAAATTGAGACTTTGACGGTTTTTCATAATTCTTTCTCTCACAAAAAAAAACAACCTCAAAATGCACTCATTTCAAGATTAATAAAAATCTTTGTTTTGAGTTCGTTGTAGTTTCTAAACCATCTTTAGGGAAAATGTGTTTTATTGACCAAGGTAAGTTTCAAATACACATAACGGCAAAATCCGATTCAATTACGACGGTTATTCCAATGTTCATTATCAATCCATTCAATAATAATTTTGAACAACATGAAACCGTGTTTGAATTCTAATCTTTAATAGCAGTCTCTATTACTGGTTGATGGCCTAGAATTTGCTGACCTAAAATCAGACAAATTCAAATTCTATAATCATGTTTAAGTTTAAAAATAATTATCTTGTTTTTTGCGTCTTTTTGTAGAATAAGCTGTGAAAAAAATGAGCGATTAGTGTATTTTTACTATCAAAAAGAGAGTCAAATGTCTGGTCAACTCGCCAGTTTCTCATTCGGCGGATCCTACGTCAGCAAACTATACAGTCAAGATTGATTGAATAGAATTCAAAAAAATAGCCTTGGTAAAAAATTCCGAATCTATAAGTTTGATATTCAAAATTCAGCACTGGATAGCTTCTTTTTTTTGAAATAACTAACTATTTGGAAATAATTTTCGCGATACTTTGCTGTTAGAGAAGCAACATGGAACTCAAAACAATATCAAAATCACAAACAACTACTTGAAAAACCAAAAATTGTCGAGACTCATCATTAGTTTACTTTTGTCAAAATAAAATGCAGACATTTTTTTGCATGTTGTCAAAAACAACAATTTCTGAAAAACACCCACCTAGGTGGTCTATAATGTTTGAGAATAGATCTTTGTCTTTTGTGTTTTTTTTGTTAGAAATCGTTCTACAGTAATCCATTCTTCCTCTTTACTTTGCAACTATGAGCTCTGTGAGCTCCATGACTTACAAATCACAAAAATTTGCAATAAAATGTCAATTTTTTTCTCCAGAATTAGCTCTGTTTCAGTATGACTGATCATTGGGAAAAAAGTCACTGTCTTAAACAAAAGTGGAAAAGAGTGCAAAACTTATTGAGCCTATTGATCAGTGTCTGTAGTTACACCTTTTTTCTTAATTCTATTTTCTGTAAAACTAGTTAGGCTAAGCATTATTGTTTTTTGAGGAAAACTTCCTTCTAAGAAAGTGGAACGTCTAGGTTTTTTTTGTTCGGAAAGGCCAAAACGTTTTCCATCTTGTCCATTTTGGTTCAGAAAAATATGCTGTCTTCATTCATAAGTAGTCTCACGTCATTAACCTCTCGGGTGTTCCAGCATAGAAAATGTTCCAGTATGAACGATCAGAGTCGTCAATAGAATGAAAGAGGAGTCTGGAACTGAGTGACGTTGTGTGGTGATGCTTACAGTAGTTATTTTTGAAGTTAAAGACGGAATGAGAAAACCAGAAGTTCCAGGATTTTTGAAATTTGATCTCATTGAACAGAAGATAGGAACAGATCAATTTTTGTTGACATTAGTTTTGAATAGGTAGTTCAACTAAAGCTCTAACTTTGCACGTCTTCACCAGACTTAAAGGAGGAGTGAAGTCAGGAATTTTTTTGACTTTTTCTGAATAATTTTGCGATGCTGAATTCAACTACGCTTATAAAAACCTGCCAAAAATTGCCTAAACGGCACAAAACCGTGTCAAAAAACAATGCGATTGATTCTAATGGCACAGTTTTTTTCCAGTTGTGTATTACTCGCGGACAGTTGGGTTCTTGATGCGTACTACTCTCGGACAATTAAATTTTTTTTTTACGCTTTTTGAGAACAATTTTAACGGTTTAGAACGATTTTGAAGCAATATTACCATGAAAATCGTGATCAGAATAGAGTTTCAATGTAGAACCAATGTTTCATTTAGGTGAGTTTAAGCTAGTTCCAACCCCGGACACCCTGACAACCGAACAAAGTATAGTCTGTCTCGTTTTGTTAGGCTTTCTAGCCCAGCTTTGTCTGTTTACTTCAATTTTTTCCAACCCTGTAAATGTCCGTTTCAGCCAATTCCGTCGCTATCAAACTCAACCTGTTCTGACATGTTCGTGTTCTAAACACAATTTCCCAAACATCTGAAACCCGAAACACAATTTTGGCTCTATCTGAAATCATTTTGTAATCTGGAACAAAGACAGAAAATCAGCTGTTTTTTCTATCAAAATACATCTTAAAATCACTGTCTGTTCTCTCCCTCTCTGCCCCTTTCGTATAATTTGTCTATGTTGGAACGGGCAAATGTCGTGAGCAATTTCATGAGTAACACCACCACTTTGGCTCTGACTAAACCGGAAATTTTTTCTAAAAGAAAAAAAGAAGAGAACTTGTCATAGATAATTCCCCGGTTGTAATTAGTAATGGGTGGAACCAGACGTGGCTTTAAAAACAACCATTTTCTCTGAGATCTTGGGTTTGGTTTGACTTGATTTGAGGAGAGGATTTCTAAGAAGTGATTTTGGTTTTTTTTTATTATTTTTGGTTTTTTTTCCCCGAGAATTAGATGAGTGCCTATTATCTTTTCTTTTCACTTCCTGTCTTATCAGTGGTTACCGTAGTCTCCATACCTGTCTAGCAGAGTTGCACGGAATTCCGAAACACGGTTTCCGAAACACGTTTTCCGCGTTATTTTCCGTTCCGAAACACGTTTTCCGAAATCCGAAAACTTTTTCGAATTTCCGAAACACGACTTCCGAAACACGGAAAACCAAAAAGATTTCCGTAAAATTCGCGATAATTTGAGCTTCGCTTTTCGGCCCCGAAACTTCGAAATTCGACTGAATCTATAGTAAATTTAACAGTTTCGGTTCAAAAATCGAGTGAAAAATCGTTTTCAGCCGAACCGAATTGATATGAGCACTTTTTTTACGGAACACGAAACACGAAACACGTTTTCCGCGGTTTTTTCTCTTCCGAAACACGGTTTCCGGAATCCGAAAAATTTTTGGCACTTCCGAAGCACGCTTCACGAAATACGAAAATTATCACAGTGTTCCGAAACACGTTTTCCGAAACACGAAAAAAAAAATTCCGTTTCCGTGCAACTCTGCTGTCTAGATACAGAATTTGGCATTCAACATTTTTCTTGATTTTCCTTGAATATATTTTTCGACAGTATCAATGAGCAGTCCCTTCAACTGTTTTACTTGACTACAGTACCTGCTAATCTTACATCATTCTCCAGACTTTCTACAACACTTTATTTGAGTCTTCTAGCCATCATAAGATGATAATACGGAAGCGGTTACGGTAGACTTCCTACTTTTGCTGGTAGCTGGCTAACGTCTGTTTTACCTAAAAAAAAAACAATAGTAAATCAACGTAGGAATTCTAAAAACCCTATGTGAACTTTAGACCCTTAATTGCAGAGGGCACTGCATAATATTGCACTGACATTAACCCCTATCATTATTCTATCAAATTTCTTCCTTTCATAATCAACTCTCATTTTCACATATATTTCTCCATTTCCTCCGTTTCGGCTCATCAACTCCCCCCAGGCCATCCCACTTTTTCAGTCCTTCCAAAGATGTCAGGTCGCCCAAACTTCACCGTCTTCATGGAAAACGTTACCATCACTTCCGATGCCCAATGGATGGCTGCCATACAAGTCTCCTATGGCATCCCATCCATCATTCTCATGAACATCTGTTTCTTCATTATTGCTATTGGAAAGCGCTACAAGCAAAGCTCCTTCTACAAGCTTGTCATGTTCGATTTGCTTACGGTAGGTCCTTTCTCCGAAGAACTAACACTCTAGGGGCAAAGTTCAGAACTTTTTGGTGTACGCCAACACATGGATTGCTATCCGGCTCGAAATGCACCCTAGTCTTGTGTTCATCCTAAAATTCATTCAATCTTGGGTCCCTGGATTGTTGACCCTGCTCAAGTATCTACCCTACTGGTTCTTCCACATGCACTTTTATA
This sequence comes from Caenorhabditis doughertyi, assembly GCA_963572265.1. Classification (NCBI taxonomy): domain Eukaryota; kingdom Metazoa; phylum Nematoda; class Chromadorea; order Rhabditida; family Rhabditidae; genus Caenorhabditis; species Caenorhabditis doughertyi. Next base: position 1,326,424 of record OY751557.1, read on the forward strand.
CTGCAGCATTGCTGACTGTTCATAGATTAACCTCAATTACGATGCCATATCAATATGAAAGAGTGAGGAATTCCACAAAGAGCTGTCCTAATACTTTATAGTTTCAGTTGTGGAATAGATTTTTCCCCCTTGTGGTCCTTTTGGCTTGTATCTTCAGCCATATTCCAAAAATATTTTGGGAGAGTTGGCTCTACGAAGTCTACATTGTCAACGGGCAACTTATCTGCATCAATTTTCCAGAGAGTTTAAAACAAGCTTTGAATTCCGTCGGTATTTTTTCTGTGATTTATTTTTTCATCAATTTGTTTAATGGAATTTACACAGCGAAAGAGGCATCTGCAAGGATTGAAGGTTCGTTTGTTGTATAAACTTCATAAATCTTTTGCCAAATCGTAATTTCAGCTGTCACAACATCAAAATCGAATATCAAAAGGAAGCTCACAAAAATTGCTCTGGTATACACTGGAGCTTACACCTCTGAAGTGATTTGGAGTGTTATAAATTCGTTGAACAACTACTGGAATTTTATGCCAAATTGGTGGGCAAGTATTAACAATAATATGCTGGTTTTTGCTTCTGATATGGTAAATTTGAGGGGGAGAGACTTCAAAATAAAAAATTGTTTCAGTTCACGCTATCTCTTCCTTATATCTTACTGATATTCGATACTAATATTCAAAAGGATCTTCGAATCAAGAAACCGATAGATTCAACTCATGGAACATTCGTGGTGGTGTCCGCAACTAATAATTAGATTTTTTTTTGATTTTTCAAATATTTTTTTTATACTCTCTGGTTTTGTAAAACTGCTTTAAAAAGCACATCTTAATGAAGAAAATCCATCCTGATAAAACATTTCAAGACATTTCATCTAAACGAGACGTGTTTGGAGCAACGACAGTGAGCTTTATCAATTGATGATTGTACAAGTCTATCAAATAAGGACAAAACTAGTTCGTTCATATGTTTTCGTTTCGCTCTGCAATTGCACGTCACGGTGAACATGCACAGTCGGCATTTGAACTGACGACAATCAATGATAAACTTTTGCTTTTTCGATGAGGACGAATGTTGGGAAGTAAAATGACAAAAATTGAAAGAAAGTTAGGTATTGAAAAAAAGCTTGATCCACAAAAATTTTACTGAATGAAACCAATCAAAATACCGGCGACAGAAGGTTTACGCAAAATTACAGACCAGGACGACACGGACGGATCAACTTTTATTCAAACGGAATAATGAATATCTGATGGAAATGTAACTCCCGAAATTCAAAAAAAAAGAGACTCAAATCGGATTAAAACTGTATAAGTTGGCTCAAATTGTTCTAAACAGGCCAAATTATGTTCGTAAATTCGTTTTAGAAAAACACGTGTTTTTAGTATGCCAACCTTTGCTCCATATTAACGTTCTGTCCTTTTCGAGCCACAACATAACACCCCACAACTCAATTTGAACTTCCTATTTCTAGTCTAGAACAACTTCAAAATTCTCTGACTTTTTGTCTAAAAACCAACTTCTCAACATGACAACAGGTGCAAGTTGTATAAACGAACTAACTGAAATCTAATAAAACATCAACAACCAATTACTTTTTTGTTACATATTTTTCTTATTTATTTTGGACGTTTTTTTCTATCTGAATTTTGTTTTATTATAGTTTCAACTTTTATTTTAATAGTCTCAAGATGCTCTAAATTCTGAACAAATAATTGTGATTCATTTTAATTGAAAACATGAATTTTTTATTTATTCAATTTCAGCTGTCAATTTCCAGATATTTATTTGTTCTTCAGTCATTTTTCCATTTTTATAGGTGACGTTCGAAAATGTCTCTCCCACCAAACACAATTTCGATGGAAGCAGTAATAGCGACTCCGACAGTAGAAACCCTTGCAACAATACAGTTGTCTTATGGTCTTCCCTCATTTTTATTAATGATTATCTTTTTGATTTCGATGGGATGCTCCAAGGTTTATAGTAACTCTTTTTATCGATTAGTTCAATTAGATTTGTTAACGGTGAGTTGTTAATAAAGGACTAACGATACTTTTTTGATTTCTGGCTTGTGCAGATATCGTTTTTCATAAGCGAGCGACTCAAAATCGCTCTGGAGCGTACAGATCGCGTTCACAAGTTTTAGATTGATGGCCGCGGCCGAGAATCCGTCAGCGCGGGATTTGTTCTCTTTATCATTCATTTCGTTCAATTCACGTGTTTTCTAGTTGCAAACCTCCATTTATTTTCTACTGATTTTACGTTGAAAACAAAACGAAAAAAAAACGTGTCCGACAAAACCTAGGCCCCACGGTCAGCAATCTGCAACTTGTGATTTATGACGCGATGTATGCGCCCCGAAGCGATTTTTAGGTTATTTATACATGAAAAAAGAACCAGCATAAAAATACGATAAGGGAACACTGAATCGTTCTCAAACCGTATAACAATGTCTTTATAATAAAGTTTCAATTTTAACTAAAAACTTTCCAGAACATCCTCCTCTACTTCAACACCTGGCTTGGCATCCGCATTGAAATGCATTCTTCTTGTGTTCCCATGCTCAAATTCATTGAGAAAACCATTCCGGGCCTACTAACATGGTCCAAATATTTCACCTGGTGGTTCATGCATATTCAATTTTTATGTGCAGCTGTTCTGAGTGTTCACAGGATGTCATCAATATTCTTTCCGGCTAGATATGAAAAGGTAATTCAAATTCGAATATTTTCCAAAAGGAAGTTTTCAGTTCTGGTCTCGATACTATTTCTTATTTGGATTGGCTTTTTTTATTTATAGTTTTCTACCAACCCTAGGATGGTTTGGGTTTGGAAACGAAGTCAGTATTTTGAATGGGACACTTGTAAAAAAGCGGAATACAGAGACTATTGTGAAGGCCACAAATGTTACTGCAATATTTTCAGTAGTATATTTTATAGTGATTTTCATATTGGGAATAGCCACATCAATCCTGGTTTCTAGTAAAATCAAAAGTGAGTTGGGCAGAAAAATTTCCGAGTTGAAATGGTTTTTTTTTCAGATTTAACTTCAATTGGCTCCAATTCCTATGAGAATATAGGAAAAAAGTTAACTAAAATCGCTTTGACATATTGTTTTGTGTACACTGGTATCCTTATGTGGAGTGTTATCACTGCCCTTAATTCCAAGTTTAGCTTTCTGCCTGCAGCAATTGTGGTTATCAATCAGAATTTGTTGGTTTTCTCATCGGATTTGGTAATGATCTTTAGGAAATTTTAGTAGCGCTAGTCTTTAACTATTGATTCTCAAAAAAATTTTTAAGGTGAACATTTTTCAATTATGATTCCAGATGACGTTATCTCTCCCATATATCCTGATTATCTTTGATACCAATGTGCGGAGACAATTTATACGACAGAAGACTCCGAGGACATTGACCAATAATTTTGTGTTCACAAGCTTTCAAGGTTCTCATTGATTTTGGCGGTATGCCGTTCCAGAACCGTGTCTCGAATCAGAACTGCCCCACACCAGAACTGTCCCACGTCAGAACTACTTCACGTTAAATCATACTTCTGATTCGGGGCACGGTTCTGAATAGGGGCAGTTCTGATACGGCATACCATCTTGATTTTTCTTTCGATTTTTGTAGGTTTTTGATAAAGATTATTTGTTCAAATGGATTAGAACTAACAGAAAATCCTTGTGAAGGAAATTAAAAAACGCAGTAATGTTCTGAAGAGGTCTATAAATGGTAACTGCTTGAAAACTTCAACTGTGCTGGAAACAAGCTTCGAGTTTCTGAAAATTTTTTTAGGGCAAAATAAACAGTTCAAAACAACAATAAAGCTCATAACTATTTATTATCATCAATTGAAAAAAATTAAAAGTTCACTAAGTTCTATAAATCCTGAAGACAATGCTGATAACTCATGACGTTTTAAAGAATCGCTTCGGTTTCTTTTTTTTTCCCGTTATCCTCCATGGTTCTCATTTGATTAAGTTCTGTAAAATTAACTTTTTCCCTTTATAAAACCTTTCTTTTTGAAAACTAACCTTTTATCCAAACTATCTGAACATTTGGGCGTACTTTTGTTTCGAGCAAATCCTAATTGACAAACATTGACCAAATCCAAATGAACCCAAGTTTTCGAATTCGAGAAAATTCGACTGAATTTGAATTTGTTTCTTTTGATTTATGATTGTGGGAAAAGTAGGGTTAGTGGAGCAGGTTTTTGATATGGAGCAGTAAACTGAAGGGTCAGTGGAAAGTTTTGTTTTGATCTTTCTTTGTTTTTGGCCACGTGTCAAGCCTCAGAATACTGTGATTGACTAGGATTCATCAAAAGACTACCTTACTTGGGAAATCGAAAAAATTGAGAAAAATGAACCAAAAAAAAAGATTATAAAAGAGCCTATTCAATTTTCGAGAACTTTACATGCCGCGAGGCTCTGGGCGGGTAACTCTGTCATTAGCTAGTGATCTTTGGGTCCGACATCTTCTGACATAGGGAGGAATCCTGGGTTTTACCCATGCTCATCCAACTACTTTTTGAAAGTATCCTGACCTCATTGAACATTTTCCGTACTTTTATTTTTGAAAGATAATAAATTTTACTCTAACTTTTTTATTGTTTTTTTTTCATTCTCTTTGGTCCCATTCTCGTTTGCAGGTGTTATTTAAAGTTCATTCCATAACGTATGTGACTTTGCAACAATTAGAGAGGGGGAGGGGCAAGCCGCGTTTTTGCGAGAAAAAAATAGAAGAAACTAAGAGAAAAGAGAAGATAAATTTGCCTGTGATAGAGGTCACTCCTTTTTTTCTCAGCAACAAGCGAACAAATCTGTCTGCCATTCATAACTTCTCTCAACTAGCGCAATGAGTTTTATTGCTTTTTATTGCCGCTCATACCTATAAACCTAACTATTGATTGGCGCTGAACCAGTTTTTTTTGTACCAGAGCTCATCGTGTTTCGAGCACCCACATGAGCTGTTTCTAGTTGATTTTCAAGAGAAGTAATGATTTCTATAAAAATGGGTTGTTTTGAATTTTATGAAAAATTTTAGACATGAAAGCTAGTTTTTGCCAGAGTTGTCTTAGATCGGGCCGAGCTGTATGGAGAAATTTCGGCTCTAGTCGGGAACAGGGCTGGGATTTTACGTTTACGGTTTTTACAGATTTTACGAATTTTACGGTTTTTTGAGCGTTCGAATAATTTTACGGAGACCGTAAAATTTGATCCGTAAAATCCGTAAAAAATAATTCTAGCCAGTTTTTCAGCATTTTCACAAAAATTTTGATGTTTTTGGAGTAATTTATTATAAAAAATTAGTTTTGAAAGTTTATCTGCTCGTTTTTAAAACGATGAAAGCTCAAAAATAGAATATCGGAAAAATTCCAATCAAGTTTTTTTGACAGCGAAAAAGTTCCATACTTACGGTAGGAAAAACCGGAACTTTTATATACCAAAGCATATTTTCTAAAGTAAGCACCTGGTATGAGTATCAAAACAACCAAAACAACAGATTTATTGCTGAAAACGTGCTCCGCAGATGATGAATCAACTTTTACAGTTTTTACGGATTTTACGGAGTTTTACGGATTTCGAATCCGTAAATTTCACGTTTTACGGATTCCGTAAAATAAAAATTTTACGCCCAGCCCTGGTCGGGAAGAATGGACCCAAAAACTGTTTATAGTTGGTATTCTTCTGGAATGATATTTCCGGTCGCGTAAGTGCTTCGGGAGTGCCTAAGGCTTCAAAAAGATGAATTTTAGGTACTACTGATTTTGGTCATTGGTCCATTCATTTTTTCATTTTGGGTCCATTCTTTTTATTTTTGGGTACATTTTTATTTTCTTGGGTCCATTCTTTTCGCTTGGGTCCATTCTTCCCGACTCTTGGTACCATCTTTGTAGGTTGTCAAGATCCTAATATAATGCTTAAGAACAGGAAAAACAAAAAAGTTTTCTATAAAATGAATCGATACCAAATATTATAACTTTATTTTTTATTTGATCATTTTTGGTAATTTGCTTCGCTTTTCTGTCTCTCCATTCGAGACTGTGTCCGCAGACACCCCCTTTCAAAATTGCGGACAAGAAAGCGGGAACGACAGAATTTCGGGCCTATGAGGGAACTTTTTTGAACAAATTTTCGTATTTTTCCTCTCTTTTTTGTTCGATTAGCCATTTCCAACTTTTCAGATCAATAGAAGAAAGTTTAGAATAAAATCTCAAAAAAAAAAAAGATTTTAGTTTTTGGAATGGACGAGAAACCATTTGCTGAGCGGGATGCTTATCTCAGAGAACTGGAAGAGGAAATAGGTTGTGATTCACTTCCTTATCGATAACTTGATATGATTTTAAGGTTCCGATGACGGCTCAGATGAGTACGAGGAGGACATGGAGCAAATTCCAGAGCAGGAGGAATCACTAAGTTTTCAAAACTCTGAAAGTGGAAATAATGAATCGCCAAGTTTCTTGTTAGTGTTAAAATTGCCAAGCTGTGTTATATTGCAACTTTTTCAGCGAAAAATTTGTTTTGGATCGAGTTGATAAAGATGACAATAATCCGCTTCCGGAGGGATGGTTAGTCATAACTCATGCCAGTGGAATGCCACTGTATTTTGTAAGTTACTTTGCCCTCTATTTGAAGAGCGCCTCTAATAGAAAAGTCCAGCAATAAAACGCATGCTCTTCTATTACAGTTTTTACGATAAACTATCTTTTTTCAGCACCAATACACTCGCGTGGTAACTCATTCAAGACCTTATAAAGTTGAAGGAAAAGTTATTGATCATCAAATCCCCGTGTCATCAATTCCATGTCTTTATCGACAAATGATGGACAAAAAAGTGAGTGACGCTTCATTTGGAATGCTACTCAACTATTTCAATCTATTTCAGCACAAGGAACTAGAAGACTATGTTTCAAAATGTCCATTGAGCTTTGAAGAGCAGCGTCAGTTTTTGGAAGAAGTGAGTGTGGAAAAAGGTTCATATTTTTCATAAACGAATTTTTCAGACACCAATCGGAAAGCTCACGACGGATCAATATCAAGAGTATTGTCAGAAAAGATTCAAATTCAAAACAAAAACGGTTAGTTTTGTGAATATTTAAATAATAAGAAAAAATTTTTTCCAGTTCACACACTACCCCAAATCAACGGAAGCTGCTCCTTTTGAAACACCTTCTGATGCTATCAGCTTCACCAAGCGATCAGGCTTTAAAAAACCATTTATTCTCAAACCTCTGGTATTGAAAAAACACACCGAACAAAATGAAATTCTAATTTTACAGAAGAGATTGTCTGTAGGAATACTGAATGATGTTACCCAACGTTCTAAAGGAGAACTCGAATACCGATGTGATGATGTTGCTCCTCCTTATCAAATGGTTGCAATGTTCACAGTTGACATGAATAATATTCACGGACATCCAAAAGAGTGTATAGAAGGATTGAAGATTTTTTATGAGATTGCACTTGCTAAGGATGAACTCTATTCTGCGCCAGACGTTTCACCAGAATTCAGTAAGTAGATAGGTTTGGCTGTAGGACAGGGTGGGGAAAGGCCGGGCCGGGCACAGTCAAACCATTTCGGCGGGCCCGACCTGGCCCGGCTCGACACACCTCGGTCTTCTGGGTCAACTCAGTGGAAAATTGGAAACCTGGTTTTGAAAATCATCCAATTTGTTAGGGAACATAAATAATATCGCACGGTGTTCCCAACTTCCAATTGAATCGAGAGAAGGCGGTAGTCCAGGGGAGCGCGCTTGCTGCATTCAAATTTTGTAAAAAAAAATGGTCTAATTTTTCAACTGATCATGCCGAAAAACGGGAATTCAGAGCATTTATCGCAATTTTTCCGCGATTTCGCAACATAAATGTTATAAAGCATGCTGAAACCTTTCTTTTAAGACATCGAACGTGTCGTTTAATAGTGTCTTCGTGCTGCTGGAGTCATTTAAAAGTTTGACCTGCAACTAGTGACTTTTGAAAATTCCTCGTTTTCAAGACTGACAATTGCACTTTCTCAACAAAAAAGTGAAAGAAGAAGGTTATGCGGACATTTTAAGCCTAGATCCGCTTTATTTCGTCATGAATTCACAGAGATAGAGCTGTTTGAAGGTACTGATTCTCTGTTTCGAGAAAATAAAATTCCCTCTTTCGGGGACAAAACAAACACCACGGCTTGCGGGATGCTACATTACTACCTTTTGAGTAATGTTCGATGAATTTCAGTCAATTTTCGTATCTTTCTATGTAAAATTTGAAAAAGTTCGGTCGGCTTTTTTTTGAAAATTCAAAAAAAGTAGACCTGCTTTCTCAATGTTACGCGCGCAGAGTGGCGCGAAGTCGAGAAACGCGTCAGCAAGGATTTCTCAAAAACTAAATTGGACGTTCGGAACACCGTGTATCGTACGAAAATGACACTTAGAGACTTATCTTTGATACTGATTGATAAGAAAAACTGATTTCTATACTTGTAATGGAACATCAAAAAAACTACGAAATTTTATATTTCATAATTTCTCCAAATCACATGAGATTGAGTTATGCGCCAGCAAATATCATAAGCGCGCTCTATAGCTATTTTCACCTGGGTGAGCTCCGCCCCGGCCCACCGCCTTTTTGCCGGGTCGACCCGGATTTTGACAAGTCTGATAAAAATGGAAACAAAAATTTGTCTACTTTTGCTTTGAAATGTTTCTTCTTTTTTTCAGAGCGATTCGAAATAGGCCGTGGCGTCGGTCCGAACAAGAAGGCCGCCCGTCTGATCGCTGCAAAAAATGCACTAGCAAAACTGTTTCCCAAGCTGAGGTTCGATGAGAACTACTTCTGCGACGCCGTCCTCGACGAAAACGCAATTTTCGAAGAAGACCCCACAGAATACGCAAAACAGTTGGATATTGATTGTGTTGACCTAGTTGAAAAGTGCAATCGATTCGGAGTTTCAAGACCTTATGACTTGTTGAGAAACGCTATAAATCGATCATTGCGCTGGTATGGCATGAAGTTGAGAACGACAAATGAGAAGACAAGTGATGATCAAACGAGAGTGATTCTGAGTCTAGGAACAATGAAATCAGAAGGTGAAGCTGTTGATTGGGAGCAAGCCATCCAGTTAGCATCTCAGCTTTTACTGAAGCAAATGCACCCGGATCTTGGGAAATATGGAAGTTTCCTAGAAATCTATAGTGAAGTCTATAATGGAGACAAAGAAGATAATGCAAAGCAACAGCAGGTACAATCGAGAAAATGGAACCAAAAATGATATTTTTGTTTCAGGTTGCTCGGGTCCCCCTCGTGAAAACGAAATCAAAGGGAACGCAGACAAGTGGGAAAAACTGGCAAAGAGTCATTTTTCGAGGAGTGAATCCTGAAAATATTGCCGCTTGTCCTCTTCCTCAACATTATCCAGGATGTGAACATCAGCAGTCTTATCAGAATGTCCCGCGAAAACGTGGAAGGCCAGAGGGCAACTCAAATTGAGATCTAAAGTTATTCTTGAAAAAAAATTGTATTTTCCTCCAACCCAGGAATTTGTATAACCCTATTGCTTTGTTGAACAAAATTTTCTGCTTCCAGATCCCTCAACTTGTTATTTCAGGCAATACTGAAGCCAAAAGTTCAAACCGATTTAAAAAATAAATCATTGATATCATTTTCATCATGCACAAGCTTTATAAAACTTTTGTGAACGTTTACCGTTTTAAGGTTTTCCATCTTCAGAAAATCAGTATGTGTTTTCAGAAATTTTATTAATTGAAAAAAATTAAAAGTTCACTAAGTTCTATAGATCCTGAAGACAATGTTGATAACTCATGACGGTTTAAGGAATCGCTTCGATTTCTTTTTTTTCCCGTTATCCTCCATTAAATTCTGCAATTTTTTTTTCTTTCACAAAACTTTTTTTCTTGGAAAACAAACCTTTTATCCAAACTATCCTAGCATTTGAGCTTACTTTTGTTTTGAGCGAATCCTAATTGACTAACATTGACCAAATCCAAGTGAACTCAAGCTTTTTTCGAATTAGAGAAGATTCGACTGATTTCGATTTGTTTGTTTTGATTTGGGAGTAGTAGGGTTAGTGGAGCAGGTTTTGATATGGAGCAGGGGGAAATGAAGGGTCAGTCAAAGGTTTTGTTTCGAAATGTTTTGTTATTGGCAACGTGTGAAACTTCGAAGAAGCGTTGCAATTTGAGAAAGTTAACGTATGAAGCTTGGTATTATGGGATGAAGAAGCATATCAATTGATAGCAGAAAACAACTTCTGCGTCAAAAACATCTGTGAAAATTCATATTTTAATTCCAGCAGTTGAAATTCTCACACGACATTTCATTTTTAAGTTTTCTCTCATTATATTTGGATTGAAAAAGTTGAATTGCAAGTTTTCGTAGTCTGTTTTAGCTTACTAAGAACGAAATTGAAATTCACTGTACGAAAACTACGTGATTTGAAAGCTTCAATTTTGAAGAAAAGTGAAATTCAAAGAACTTCAAAAGTATTTATTCAATTAAAAAGCATTTAGAGTTCAAGTAATTCCATTAGTTGTGTTGACGATGTTCCAAACGCATAACGACTTCCCAAATCTATCCATTTTTGCGGTTATCGTTTTTGTTTAGTTTAAGTTCTGCAAAACCAGTTTTTTAACCTCACAAATTTCTTTCAGAAAACTAACCTTTTATCCAATTTATCTAATTTTGAGCATTTGAGCCGTTTTTTTGCTATGAGCGAATTTATTTATAAACAGTTGAGCAAATTCAAATACTCAAAAACGAGAAGATTCCACTGAATTGTAGCGGTTTGATTGAAGAAGTGTTTGTGAGGGCAGATTAGGGTCAGTGGAGCAGGTTTCAAGAATAGAGAATTGGGGTAAGAAAGGTCAATGAGTGGATTCGCTTAGGATGTCATTTTGCCACGTGTAAAACTTTCCAGTACTGTATGCCGATCAGGAAAATCCAACAGACAATCCTAGCTACTAAAAAACTGGGCATGTTTGTATGAAAATCCTTTAAAATTGAAGGAGTCTGAAATTCTTTGTTTCAGCCACCATTGTCCCACGGCATTTTTTTTTGTCAACGGGGTTTCATTGTCTTTGATTTGGAGGAATTAGCTTTTATTTGGGCTTTTTGACTTTTGATATTTTGAGGTACTAAATAAAGAAAACAGTAACTTTAAGAAATCACTCATTCTTACCCATTTTTTTTTAATTTAAAAGGCTTTAGGAAAGCTATATTGTTTCATTTTGTGTTCATTTAATACGAGCAACTAATTCAAAACTGTTTATTAATCAGAAATAAACTTTGAGTTCAGTCAGTTCCATTTGTCCTGATGACAATGTTGCAAACTCATGACGGTCACAGGATTCTCGAAATCTCATCACTTTTTGATTTGATTTTTGAGTTTTTTTTTATTAAGTTCTGCAAAATCAATTGATTTACCTCACAGCCTTTTTTGATTTGGGAAACTAACCTTTTATCCAAATTATCTAATTTTGAGCATCGAGAGATATACTCTTTTTGTGCAATTTATTTTGACAAAAACGACGAGAAGATTTGACTGTTTCTATTCTCGAATCGATTGATTTTATCAGCGATAAGGAAGATTAGGGTTAGTGGAGCAGGTTTTTAGAAATAGAGCATTGCGTGAAAGGTCGATAAGAAGTTTTGCGAAATTTTTTTTTTTTTTTATTACGTGTGAAATTCTGAAATTCAAAAAACTCGTTTTTTTTTAAATTTTCATGCATTTTATGATGGTTTCAGCGATAAAATGATAAGGGAAAACAAAATTTCCTTCTATAAAAAATGGTTTTTCATTGAAGATGTCCTTCTATTAGAGGTTTTCCACAAAAATTACATGTGAGACTTCAAAACTCAAAAACTGAAATATGCCGGTAGTTTTCTTTTTGTTGCAAATTTTCATATTTTCAAAAGACATTCTCATTGTCAAATGTTGATTTTTTCAGTCTTTGACTCTTAATCTTCACTTTTTTTGGCTACTGTACACCGCAGAAGACGTTCAGTTTTTTGACGTCATCTGAATTTTCTGAATTTGGAGCAAAGTTTTAGTGGGCTCTATTTTAATTGTGTGAAATTCAAGATACGTGAGCGGTAGAAAACACACGGACTAGACTTTCACTGGAATTTCACAATCATTATCTGCATTTCAAGGAATCCAAATGTCATGGGAATATTTTTTGTCGAAACGGAATGAAAAGGCTTGGAGTCTGGTTTGTGTGAGTTTCAAATTCCCTTTTTGACTTTTGTTTGACTTCGACTCGTTTTCAGATTATGGTCTTTTTTACCCTAAAGTTGTATATCCATTTTCCCCTTATAAAAGTGCATCACACTATAAACTATTTCCTTTTGTTATGCATCCAACATCACGGGATATTTCGAAATTATAATCCCCGCAAGACCACTAATTGTAATGAGAGAGAGAGATAAATAGTGTGAGTAAGTCACACCTTGTTTTTCAATTTCGTTCTCTTTACTACTTGATCTTTTGAATATAATTTGTAGTTTTTGATTCGACACGTACATTTCGTATTTTAGCGATAGTCTTTTTTTTTCATACTGTAGTGTGGTATGGATAGAATTTTTGATAGGGGGTTACGGTACCAACGGATACTAGAACTAATTTTCATAGAAAATACATCAAGATTGATATATAAATCTTATAAAAAAAACTGATTTCTTGATTGTTCTCTTGATCTATGACATCTTGAAAATCTTATCGAATCATCTCGCTCCCTATAATAACAGTAGAGATATTGCTCCTTCTTGACAAATGGGGGGCTCCGAATTTTCAACAAAATGCTCAAAGCTTCTTGCTCACAAGACTCTAGTAGTCACAAATGAAGACGAAAACCATAAGAATGGAAGAATCTGTTTTCAAGGTTGATCTTTTTATAGTGGTATGACCTATAAAAAATTGAGTTCTTTTTATGGAATAAATCTAATTAAAAAAGATCTTAAGGTTTTGTCGTAACATTCAATATCCAACAACGAAAACAAAAACTGTAGCAAAAAAAGGAATTCAACCATCAAAAATTGATATCGGTTGATGAATACTAAAAGTTTGTACTTCTCTGTTGAAATCTGACATGGTTCGTGTGAATTGGTTGACCATAATTATTCCTAGCCTCCCTTGAGAACCTATATGTTTTCTAAGCACTTCAGAATTCTCACCAAGTTCCTTAATCCTTCGAAAACTCAAGGAGTCTTGTGGCCAGTTGAGCTCTTGTGAGTTTTTGAACACTGTCCGTAGTTGTCCTGCTGTTCTTACTTGCGTTATTCCGTAATTCGCAACCTTTTGAGAATCCACGATAAGGTACTCCAATCTTTACGTTGTCAACATCTTCTTTTTCCGAAAGTTTCTAGCGTTGTGTACAGACGTTTGTTTCTGAAAAGTCCTACAGTTTTATTGCAAATTGAGAATGAGTTTGTTGATTAGCTTTTAGTGCCTCTGTCTAAATCATATATAATTTCAATTAAGCCGTACAATTCTGTGAAGGTTTATCAGAATTTTGTATATGATGTTCAAGTTTGGGTAAAGCATCTAGAAGTTTTATTCTCCCAAGCTCCGTGAGAATAGCACTAAATTTCAGTTTCAGAAAAGTCACTACACTATAGCCACCCCCTGTGAAGAACTATCCATTTTTGAGTTCTTCACTTTTTGTGTACCCTTATCACCACTCATTTTCTAACATCAGTGACTCAATCTCAATTGGACCCGATCTCTATCAAGTCTATTTTGATATATTTTCGAAGACTCCCTCGCACGTCCAAACCCCCATGAGCCTACTAAGCCCGCCTCCTTCTGTAAGTGTACGACATCCTTAGTCGCGCGCCATACCTGACACGGTGCCCGGCACGAGGATAGAGTACCTGATATGGAGAGGTTGGGAATGGGAGAGTAAGCTTAATTAGAGAAAAGAGAGAGGGAAGAGGAGTTAATGAGGGAAGGGGGAGGAGTTGGAAATTGCTAAGCTGGACTTGATGCAAAAGTTGAGAGTATATTGAGCATGAAGCGTTCAAAGATTGATTCAACTTCTTTTAGACTTTGATAGACCATCCGTTTTCAATACCTTGTTTTTCACTATCATCAAATGCTTCCGCTTTTTTAATTCGTTTAAGATGAGACCCCCTTAAGAAGATCCGCTTTTTATCACTTCACAAACTCTTCCGTCTTCTCTGAACTGAATTTTTCTTGCTTTTTACCTTCATGACTTCAAAACACCATGTACTTTCCGCATCTTCTGCTTCTAAGAATTCTAAAAGAGATAAAATTCTTCCTGATGTTTTACGTGACCAAACTACACAACTGACCAGCCGTGGTACATGAGTTTCTTGACCAATAACTTGTTGATAGCACGCCAAATTTACATCATCGAAGACACGGTTTAGTGGGTTTCAGTCACGCCATTCGGGTTTTTCCTGTTAAAAGTTGTTGTTATTGCTAAAGATCTTTTGATATTTTTGTTTCCTAGGGCTCTGTCGATTTACAAGGCTCCCCCCGTTGTTCGGTCTTCTCACTTTTTTATTGTCAAAATCTGCTTTTTTAGGAGCCCAGATGTCTGGGACACCCTCCTCTTACATCATTCAGTATCCTGTGGGTAGCTCTGACACTTCTCCACCGTATGTATCAACTACCATTCAAGCCATCTACGGCTTCCCAACAGTTGCTCTCATGATTTATCTGATCATCTTTTTTGGTGTTCGCAAGAGCTACAGTGCTCCTTTCTATAGAATCGTTCAATTTGATTTGGCTGTGGTATGCTCTTCACAACAGTAGGACCTACTTTAGAGCCAAAAGTTTCAGAATGTCGCCTGCTATCTTAACTCATGGATTACAATGCGTGTTGGAAATATCCCAATGTTTGTGCCATACCTCAAGGGTGCAGTACAGATGTTTCCATTGTTCATGGACTACTCCAGATATTTCGCCAACTATTTTTTTCATCTTCAATTCTTCTCGGCTGTCTATATCAGCGCCCATCGAATCCTTATCATGAGAGCTCCTATATGGTGTAGCAATGTAAGGAATGGTCAGAGATATCAAAATACATATATTGTTTCAGTACTGGAAAAAAACTCTTGTTGCTGTCATCATCCTAGCATTGGTTCTTAGTCTTGTTGGCAACATGTTCCTAGTTGATATGATAAGTAACCGAGTCATGATTATCAATGGTGTTCTTACAAGAGTTCTCGATTCGGAAAAGTATAGTAAGGAGTCTGAAAAGAAAGCGTATTTATCGGCGCTTTACTTTGTGGTTCTTATATCATTTGGCTTTGTTTCAGCACATAGCGTTTCTAGAACCAAGAGTAATTGACTTCTCAAGTTTTGTGTATTTATTTACTTTTATTCCAGAGAATCAATACTCATCTTATATCACTAGGAAACTCACCATAGTAACTGTTGTGTACCTCATCTTGTACGCAGGTATTCTTTCTTGGACAATCCTCAGTTATCTAAACTCTCGTTATGAATGGTTGCCAAAGTTTTTCAAAGAAAACAACTTCACACTTTTGGCTTTCGGTAGTGACTTGGTAAGTATTCTATAGATCTCCTCATACTCCTGACAAAGTGATTTCAGATGACTCTGTCCTTGCCGTACATCCTGTTTATCTTCGACGCCAACATCCACCGCGATATATTCAAGAAGCAACACAAAGTGGTTCAAATCAATACCCTTCTGGTTAGCAGTTCTCGTTGAGAATGAAGGACGTGAGACGTGAAGTGTCAAACTAGGACTGAAGGTGATTGTGTGAGCCACAGATTGAAATGAACCTGAGATTCCGTAGTAGAAATTAGGCACAAGTTTCTAGATGATAAAAAGGGAATGTTGAAATGAAATATTTTTTTATCAGAAGTTTTCAATCAACTATTTTCAGACACGATCCTCGTAAACTTCCCATCACTTGGCATCATCATTTCTGCATCTTTGGCACCGTTTTTCTACACTTCCCATCGCTTTTCAGAAGCTATTCACAATTCTGTTTTTTTATAGGCTATCCTACAGTTTTCTCCTTCCTCTTGACATTTGTTCACGTTTTCTACTATCGAATATGTTCTGATGTTTCATGAAATTTCCACTGACAACAATCACCTTTTCTGCATCTACATCAGCTAATCCAAAGTGTTTTTTCTATTTTCACATCAAAGACTTTCCTACAGTATTCTCCTTTTTTTTTTGAAATTTGTTCACGTTCTCAAGTTTCAAATATGGTTTGATGTTTAATGGTATTACTTCTCACAACAATCACCTTTTCTGTATCTACATCAATTAATCTTGAGTGTTTTTCTGTTTTTCTATTTTCAAATCTTTTCAATTTGTTCTAATACACTTCCATTTATTCCAGAATGTCAGTTAATCTCCCAATTATGATTCATCAAGCTTCCGATTCTGAAGAAGCTTCAAGAATCACGTGCTCTCTCTCAAAAAAGTCTGTGATCACTACAAAAGGTAACTCCTTTGGGGCTAGAAAATGAGTAACCGGTCACAAAATTTTCTCCAGATTTTTCGTTTATTATCTAAAATAAGAACCGAATTATGATCAAATTCTGTAGGGGCATGTCGTGCGTCACGGAGAATTTACTACGGTAGGGAGGAAATGGAGATAAAATTGGCGGTTGAAGCTGGCGTCAGATGTGAAAATCTTAAGATGTTAACTTATGTATACTGTTCCTACTTGATTTCAATCGGTTATTTTGCATTATTTAGCCGAACCTTGGCTTGTGATATCAAACAAAGTTGCTTGGGTTACTGTAACTTTTCTTGCTGGTCTTGACTTTTCAAAATTAAAATGTCTTGAGCTTCTCTGTAACGGCTGATCACAAACTTATCAGTAACTTTCCAAATAGCCAGCTAACCTTCTCAAAATCTTTAACACTGGTCTCATCTTGTCGGAGCTCCTACTCCAAAGCTTCCCTCTTCTTCGATATCAGCGCTTTTATCATTACTCTTATCAGTGACTCAATCTTTCCTAAGTTCTATATCGCAAAACTGATTTCATCTTCAAAGGCTCACTGCGAGCAATAAACAAGCTCCGCCCCTTCTGTAAGTGCACCATGGAGAGAGTAGAGCAATGCGCCCAGGACGCATTAAATATGCGGCGGCGACGCATTCAGCACACGGTGTACCTGGAATGGCTCGACAGTGAAGAGAAGATGCAATTAATTAATGGAAAGAAGGAAGGAGAGAGCCCACTTGGGAGATCGGTAAAATCTGAACAGCGAAACGCAGAAAAAGTGGGAGAGGGGCGTGGCATTATTACAGAGGGTATGAGTCAAATAACAAACATAATTTTTTGGTTTTATTTTCCTTTTTTCTGTCGTTTTTTCTCTTGAAAATCTTCAATTTCCTCAGCTTTTATCATGGCTAACGCATCCTCCAACATCATCCTTCTTCCAATCGCAACCTCTGCGTCGTACTTCTCAATCACTTTGCAAATTTTGTACGGATCCTTACTCTGGGGTTCCATGGTTTTCTTTCTGTTTTTGTAACAAAACACTTGTTAGCCTTACGTCTTCCATTGTTCACTCCTGGAATGAAATTGGTTGTGCAGTATTTTCCAAAACTACTAACATTATCTACATATATGTATCGTTTTTTCTATCACATGCATTTCATTTTGGCTTTTATCATGATTGTTCATCGATACGCAGTCTGCAAATATAGTATTTGGTTCTCTCATGTAAGATCCTTTAGCTTTACTGACGCCCTAAATACCTTTTCAGATTTGGAGAAAAGGCTTCTATATATTTGTTCTTTACTCTATTATTTGTAGCCTGGGAGGCACATGGCTTATGGATAGCCAAGCTATCACCTTTACAATCTTGGAGGATCAGCTTTCTAGAGAATTCAACATGGATTGTTATCAATTAGAAATTATGAAAGAAACGTGTTTTTCAACAGTGTATTGTCTAGTTCTCCTTCATACCGCTGGATTTGCCAAGTTGACGATGAATTGTACATTCCTTTCAATTTTTGAAAACATCCGTTTCAATTTCAGATAACCAGCACCGCCCAATCCAAGAGCTCAATCAAATCGGTTATAGTTATCTAGTGCTTGTCTCGCTAATGTATGTATTTTTGGTCAATGTTGTCAACTATGAATATGCGAGCCCACTTTTTGCCAGAATTCCTTGTGAACAATGGAAATGTGATAAAAACAATTTTTTATGACTTGGTGAGTTTATAAAGCAAAAAATGAGAAGATGTTGTTTTAGGCAACATTGTCATTTCATCTGGTGATTTTGTTATTTGATTCAAGTGTTCGAAGAGATTTGAAGCCGCTAGCCAGAGTTGTACCTCATGTTTCATAGGTTGGTTTCATAGATAATTCAAAGTGGAGCTTGTAAGTCAAGTATGAATTTCAGGCATCTCAATGACGTCCAACAGATTGAATACCATACTGTGGTTACAAATTTCAACTCATTTAATGGCACTTTCAAAAACAATGACTAAATTTTCAAAGCTTCTGATGAAACTTCCGATATACATTTATGTTTCCAAACTCCCTTTTTTTTCTTCCTGAACTCTCATTTATTCTCAATAAAATATAACTATTTTCATCATTTTTCCTTCAGGTTCAGGTTATTCCATGAATTTGATCTCTTAGCAAGTCTACTAGCGGATTACTTGTTTCTCACTATCTCTCTATCAGCTTGTTAGTCGCTTGCTATCAATAATTTGCCTCAATTATGTAGAGCTTAAAATCAAGGAATCAATGGAATAAGTCCTAACGATTTGGAAAGTGCTAACGACGTAGCAGACAAAATAATGGGGAGCGACAGATAAAAAAGCAAAAAAACGTATAAAAAAATAAAGAAAACAATCTACCAACAGAAGTTTCTGGAAATAAAAAATGGATTTCAGCAAGAAATATCAGAGGGACGGTCAGAGCAAAATTTTCGTTTTTTTTAAGTCGGTCACGTAAAATTTTTTAACAATTGCGTTACCAAAAATAGAATTTTGCGTCAAAATGAGCAATTATTGATTGAGCAGTCTACAATCCTTTTATTTTTAAGATTAACAAATTCTGTGAAATTAGTATTTTTTCCTTTTTGTGTGTGAGTCTGTATGGTACAAAGTACAAAGTACGAAGAAAGGTGAGAAAACGAGAGAAAACACTAGTTGTCCTACAGGGCAACACAAACACATCTACACTACAATCAAGGCAACAAACAGCTGTCCATCCATCCATCTCTCTCCGTCCCGCCACCTTCTCTCTTCATTCACACACAAACAGACAGACATCTGACGTCATTCTCATTTTGTGTCTCCCTTCGAACACACAATTTTTACACACAATGCAGGTCACGAAACGATTATTCTCTACTGCCACTATTCGTGCACCAAAATTGCACGAAAAGCTAATTCGATTTGAGACAGAAAAAGGAAATTTTGTTAATTTGAATGCGGTTTATGAGGTTAGTACTTTTATCCAAAGAAACCCAGATTAAAATCTGGTTTGTTTTAATGAAAAACTGCTTAAAATTTAGACAAAAACATCCACATTTTATCAAGATTGTCCAAACTTTGATAATTGGTTTTCAAACCAAAACTTTGCAAAAACCTGATAATTTTCATCAGCTCAAAAAAAATGGTTTCGACAACTCGCCAGAAGTCCTAGTCCATGGCCGTGTAGTATTTCTAGGCCATTTAGAAAACCTAAAATTTCTCAATTATAGGACTCCCTTTCCACTGGCTCCTCATTTGGTACTGTTATTGGCTTCCATGGATCCCCCGGATCTCATAAGGACTTCAAGTACATCCGACATCGGATGGATGACATGGGAATTCGATTCATTGGAATCAACTATCCCGGATTCAAAAACACCGAATGTTAGTTTCCAGCCAATATCTTTATTTCACACATCCACATTTCAGCCTACCCCGGTCAAAGATTCACCAATCTAGAACGGCAGCGGTACTCAGATTCACTTCTAGATGAACTGGATATCAAAGGAAAAGTGATAATTATGGGACACAGCCGAGGGTGCGAAAATGCTCTAATCACTACAACCCACCGTAATCCACATGGATTGGTTATGATAAATCCAACTGGATTGAGAATTCATAAAGGATCAAGGCCAAAAGGGAAATTGGAGTCTTTGAATTATTTTCACAAGCGACTACCAAAGTCTGTTGGAGATACTATTTTGTATAATTGTAAGTTTTTTGCTATTATTTTACTGATAACGGTGTGGTTTTCAGTACTAAAAAGCGTTGGATTCAAAATTCAAGATGGGCAGGAAGCCATGGCGGTCATTCGATCTATCCAAAAGTGTGATCTGGAAAAACAATTGGATTATATATTGAAATTGAATGAAATGCCAACGAAAACCATGATCACTTTTGGAGGCAGGGATCATTTAATTGAAAAAGAAATCATTTTCGAAGCTCTTCAGAAGTATCAAGGCTTGAAGCATTTTGTAAGTTTGAATAAAACTATGGGAGTTCAAAAAATAGCAAGCTTCCAGAACTTCAAAGCGGACATCAATGATTTGGAGAAGGAGGATATTTTAAGCAGTTTCAAAAATCAAAAAGGAGTATCGGTGTTTGTGGCAAAAGACAATCACTTTCAAAATAAGAAACGGGCAGAGCTTCTAGCCGATGGAGTTAAGTCAATGCTTACTCACTGATATACTGATAACATTTTCGCACCCACTTTGTATATTTACGTTCTCTCACTGGTTTGAAATAAACAAGTAATTTTATCCTTGAAAAATTTTCACAATTGTTAGAGCTATGGAATGAAGAATAGAGAGATGGGAGAATGGGGTTCATACGCGGTGCACTTATAGGGTACAACACAAATCGCAAACCATTTTTTATACGAGTTTTACGAAAAACTTTTCACAACTAAAGATGTCAAAAATGTTATTCAAAAAGAAATATTGCCAACTACTGAAAAAAAAGAAAAAGTGTTTACTTCTGCAGGACCCGTACCGGATGAAATTCTCAAATCGGCCCGGCCCGGCCTGTTTTAAGTATGATACTTATAGGCTCTAGTGGATAACTTCGAGCTAAAAAAAAGGCTCCGAGACTGAAACATTCGAAAAAGTCGCCCTACTCCAGATTTCACATTCTTCCTTAATGTGCAAAGACATACATACCAACGAAATTCGTGTTTTTCTAAGCTAATAAACAAAATCTTTAATTTTTGTAAAATTTCGTAACTTTGTTCGTTTGAACGTCTTATTTCTTATGATGGTTATCATTTCAAATCTTGCTGAAGCACAACTTCTAAGCTCAAGAAGCTCAAAAGCACAACTTCTAAGCTCAAGCTTTAAGTTAAACACTTCACGAGAGCTAGTGAACAAATTAAAACAGAGAATATGCCATCTGCCCATCAAGGATTTAGAAGATCAAATATCTATCTGGTTGCTAAGGAAAGTGGAGAGCACAATTAGAAAGTTCTAGACGCAGAGACTATTGAGAGCACTTGTCATTATCGCTTCTGATTCCCAAAAGTTTGTTACAATGAGTTTCTTTTCCGACATGCCCGAAGAACCCCAAAACTTGTTTTACATTCCTCTCGAAGGGGTTCCAGTTGACCCGGTGACCTATTGGACCACTTTATTACAATTTGTATTTGCTCTCCTCAACTTTGTTTTCTCTACTCTTTTCATTCGTTTTGTCACTGTCAATAGACCGTATTATGGAGAAAGTGCACGTTTAATAAGGGCCATTTTGACTGTGGTAGGGAACTGAATCAGCCCCAAGGCTTTTCCATAAAACTTTCAGAATCTCATCACAATACTCTTCAAATGGCCAATAAAATGTTTTGAAGTGATGTGGGTCCCAAGTTTGAAGTTCGTCGAAAATATACTTCCTGGGTTTCTGACGAGCATTATTTTCTTTGATTACGGCTTCAATACCTGCCGTTTTTACTTGGTATTGGTTCTAGTAGGTCACAATATTATCGATTTTGAAATGCCGGAATATGGGGTAAGTGGCCTTGAGTAGCCTAGAACCTGTATTAGAAGGGCATACTTAGGGCTCTTTTAACCTTCGATTTGCAGGTTCGTGAATATCTTGTCGGCTTTGGCACATGTGCTCTCCTCTTCATATCTGTTTATATCAGTGTATTTATTTTTTCAAACTTTCCGGAAATGATAACTATTGAAGACGGAAAGCTCTACATAGTTGTAAATTCATTCAGACTGCAAGAAGGTCTCCACAGAATCGGATATTTTTCTATTTTTTATCTCATTCTGATTTTAGCTTTGGGAGCATTAGGTATTAAGGAGGTGATAAAGATGAAAGGTAACTATTCTAAGTTTTTCATTGAAATTGATAGTTTTGTTGTTCAGGACAATATCAGACCGCTATTAATTGCAGAAAACGGACTAAACTTATTATTCTATACTTTGCTTGTTTCCTCCCACTATATCTCTTCCATGCAATGATAACCTTCCAAAATATTTTCAAAATCTTTCCTCAGAAATTTGTTGATATCATTCCGAACGGGATTTTGATTTCCTCAGATGTTGTAAGTTAAACCGCATTGTTTTTTTTCCAAATTTTGATTTTGACGTTTAGGTAACCTATGCGCTACCATGGATCATGATATATTTCGATTGTTTAGCTCGGTATCAATTTTTCAAATGTGATCAGAAGATTGGATGGTGATGCTCATGGCCTCGACTTTTTCGTTCATTGTTCCGTTTTGATATTCATTTAGTGCAGTTTTATAGAGCTTCTTCTTTTAAGTATATTAACCTCATCATCAAGCTGAGTGATTTCTTAAAGTCGCACCAGAATATGTTATCCGCCCGACCCTGACTTCGCTTTCACCTTTTTTTTTGTGTATCTTTTCAATTTTTTTCTATGGACTTTTCCCTTCAACTATTCAATTATTACATCTTCAACAAACCCCATATCTTTCGTATAAACTCGCGAATATGGATTCACTGATTATTAATAGGCTACCTGTTGACAGCGACTTATTGACAGACGACACCTTTAATGACGTTCCATGAGGTTAATCGTTTCGACATCTGACCGATAGACCAGCGAGCAGTAAACCACAAAGGATTAAGAGATCAATTAGGCGCCCGTTGTTAATGAGAACAAAAGAGAGAAGAGGGCGTGTACTTGTTAGAGAGGGAGAGAGTTCGAATTATTCTAGAATCATTTTCTGATCATATCGACTCGACTCTTGAAAGCTCTTGGTAATTCACACGAGAGATTCTAGAATCTCTCTTTTCGAACATCGACTTTCCCACCGCTATTGTTACTTCCTTTGTTCTCGAAGTTTTTTGTAATGTCTCCATATAATGCTCCACGGCTGGACGGTAAGTTTTTTAACTAATTTTTGAAATTTTTGGTTTCTAGGAGAATCCCTCTTCAGCCACACGAGTCCAAATTTGAATTTCCTTTCAGAAACTCCAAAAGAACCAGAAAATTTTTTCTACATCCCACTTGAACATATCAAAATTGACTCATTTACCTATTGGACAACAGTCGGGCAGTCTGCTTTCGCTCTCGTCAACATTATCTTGTCAATTTTTTTCATTCGGTTCATAACCATCAATAAAACCTATTACGGAGCAGGCACCCGATTTATGAGACTGATCCTTGGCGTGGTATGATACTGTAAAAAAAATTATTTTTACTCATATAAATTTCAGAATCTCATAACTATCCTGCACAAATGGGGGATAAAATTTTTGGAGGTTGTCTCTGTCTCTAGTTTGAAGCACGTGGAAGTTATTTTTCCTGGGGTTCTCACCACTCTTGGATACTACATAGGCAGTCTTAATAACCTCCGGTTCTTCTTGACTATATGCTTGCTCTGCCAGACCACTCTAAACATTCACTTCTCGAATCAAGATGTGAGTTCAGGAACCTTATTAAAAGGGCACAATCTATTTTTAGCAACGCGAATGCGTCATTGGAATCACAATAGCTGTTGGTTTTCTCATTTCACTGTGTATTGATGCGATCTGCTTTAGAAGCTATTCTGTAATGTATTCTATGACAAACGGAGCATTCTACAAGAGCCTCGACCCGTTAGTCCTGCATCAAGGCCTGCACAGATTTGGATTTGTTTCGGCAGTTTACTTGAGTCTCATTTCTTGCTTGGGTTCAGCGGCAACAAAGCAGGTGACAAGAATTACAGGTAATTACTCTGAAAATCTACGAATAAAAGAATAGTGATTCAGGGCAGTATCAACTTGCCATAAATGTTAAAAAGAGGGCGAAGCTTCTTATAGTTTATTTTGGTTGCTTCATCCCACTATATTTTCTCTACACAATTAATACTTCTTACAACATTGCCGGAGTCAATTTTCAACGTTTCGCTGATGCAATGCCCACTATCATTTCAATATTGACAGATGTTGTAAGTTTCAATTTAGTGTTCTGTTTCAAAAGTATACTATTTACCTTTTAGGTAGCTTATATCTTTCCTTGGATTATGATACTGTGTGATGGAGTAGCCCGTTATCATTTCTTCAAACTGAATCAACATATTGGATGGTGACTTGGTGAGATCCTCAGCAGATTTTCAACTCAATGCTTCATCTTAAAGTCTACATAATTTCGTTCACCTATTCAGCTTGTTCTTGGGTGTGCTATTCAATTATCCAGCTCTCTAAACTTCAAAAAAATTGAAAAACTCACAATCCGCAAACTTAATCCTTTATCGTTTTACAAATTCTTTCTTATCTTCTGTTTGATATTTCATTTTCCTGATTGAACACACGACACTTTTCAAGTGTTCTCATGGTTTTTTCTTTATATTTACTCCAATCGTTTGACTTCTGCTCTCACTCATTCGAAAAAATTTATTGAAAATACAAATGAATAAATTTTTTTGAAAACGGTACGTCTTCAACAGGTCCTTAACTCGCATGTAGCTGGCTTTTTTCAAACACTTATTCCAAGATTATGTTTGAGCTTTTTTCGTGATACAAAGCCTAACAAAAAGACTAAAACACTCTTTGTACCCGTATCTTCAGGCTCTAACAAAACTGACGACGGTTATGTTGTGCTATGTTTGTGAGTGTGTCTAGGCTCTCCGCCTCCATGTTTTTCACCTGTTTGTAAGAAAGAACAAAATTGTGTTTGTATAAACATGTAAATGTTTTTTTTTTCTTGTTGAGAAAGTTTTGTTTTTTTTGGAAAGTGTTTATGAAAGGTGCTAATTATTTCCAGTGTCAAACAATTAACTTTATTACAAGGGCATTTCAAATATTGTTTGAACTCTATTGGACTATAACCACTGGCCCAAATCAAAAGAAAACGCGTTTATTGAACATTTCATGTTTCCAGATCCCTTTCATGACAATAAAAAATGTCTGATATCGTAATCACCCCAATGGAAAACCTTCCTCCAGACTTCACTGCCCAAATTGTCACAACTTGCCAACTTCTATATAGAATTCCATCATTGAGCC
The DNA here is from genome assembly GCA_963572265.1 of Caenorhabditis doughertyi. Lineage (NCBI taxonomy): Eukaryota > Metazoa > Nematoda > Chromadorea > Rhabditida > Rhabditidae > Caenorhabditis > Caenorhabditis doughertyi. The sequence continues at coordinate 1,351,826 of OY751557.1, forward strand.
TTATGATCTTCTTTCTTTTCTATTTGGGACGCAGTATCAATTATACAAACTCTTTTTATCGATTAGTCCAAATCGGGCTGATAGTGGTAAGTTGAAACTTTTTGCACCCATTTTTATAAGGGTACAAACCACATGGCTAAAAATAAATAAAAACTCCTGGAAAGGCGGAAGTCGGAAATGTCAAGTAACATTATTCATAGAAAACATGTTCTTTGATTTTTCTGTCTGCAAGTGTGCTCCATTGATAAAACTTTTTGTTTCAGAACATCTGCTGCTCCTTGAATTCCTGGTTTGCCACGCGTCTTGAGAAGCATCCAAGTGTAGTCCCAATTTTGAAATTTGTCGTTTCAATAGTTCCCATAGCGATAACTATGGCTAAGTACCTAACTTATTTTTTCATGCATATGCAGTTTTTGTCGACAGTGGCCTTTAGTATCCATAGGATATTTACAGTGCTTTATCCAAAGAAATTTGAAATGGTGGGTTTCGAGGAAGACTATAGTCACTTTTTTTTCGTTTCTTTTTTTAATGCTGATTCCATTTCACATGAAGAAATTGCTCAAAAATCGTTCTGAAGGGCACAAATTGCACCCAAAACAAACGCATGTCCAATGAACGATATAAAAACAAAAAATATGGAGAAAACTGTTCAGCGCTGTCGGATTTTCGGCCAGACGGCCGCGGTCGCCAACCTGACACTCGCGCTTTCGGGCGCAAGTTGTGCACTTCAAAACTGTTTTTGAGCTATTTCTTCATGTCCAATGGAATCAGCATAGAAAAATAAACAAGCCACGGAAAGAAAAAGGGTCACTGGCTCTTAAAAGCTGTCAGCTTATCAATAGTGCTCCACCGCACTTCAGTGCCACACTGTGGGAAAAACTCACGAGTCCGTGTATACACCATATCTTACGACAGAAAGCACACACATCTTCCAGATTTGCTCCCGTTGGTACCCTGCAATCGCCATATCATTCTTTATCTATAGCCATCTCCCCAAACTACTCTGGCCTGGTTTCGCCTTTGAAGTATCTATTCAAAATGGTAGCCTGGTCAAAACCCGGTATAATTTGGTCTATGCAAATGCTATCAATATCAACGCAATCTTTTCTGTTATCTATTTTATTCTGATTTCGACCATTGGGATAACTACAGTATTCTTGGTGACAAATCATTTGAAAAATTTCAATTTGCCAGCCGATAAAATCTCAAGGAAACTAAGTCAAATGGCATTCACCTATTGCTTCATATACACTGGAATTCTGCTGTGGAGTGTTATCACTTCTATTGATTCTAATCACCCATTTCTCCCTATTTTTATTGTGAATAATAACTTTTTGTTGTTGACTTTTTTGTCGGATATAGTGAGTTTTTTTGTGGGATTTTTCAATTCAAGAGATTTGTTTCAGATGACTCTGGCTCTTCCCTATATTATGATCATTTTTGATTCCAATATTAGGAAAGATATCTTTCGTCGTATTAAAAACAAATCAGTGGTGTCTGTTGTGGTTACAAGTGTTGTAGTTTTATAATAAAATATTTTATGGAACAGTTTTTTTCTTCAAATTGGTATGCTGCTTTACAGGTTTTAAAAGATGTCAGAGTGTCGGGTAAAATTGTATTGATGGACTTTTGGGAGAGTAGTGCTGTGAACTTTGAAAAATTTGTGAAATTCCTTCTTTTTTTTTGGAAATAAATCATTTTCTGAAAAGTTACTTTGTGTTATGTTCGAACAAAGAACTATATAGATAAAAATCAGAAAAAAGAGATGACCGCCTGACATGGATCGAATTATTTTTGAACTTTCTTATCTCTGTTTCATGTTTGCCTACAGACGCACAAGCCAACTACACAATTGATAAGACAACAAAAAGGGAAAGGACAAAAGTGTCTGAAATGTAGTCAGTGTAGGCCAGTAGTATAAAGGGAAAGGTTAGTCTGTGGGGTAAGAACAATCAAAATGTCTCTTCGTCGTTTTCCAAATGCTAGTGACGTGTCTTCCAATATTCTTGGGCATCATTTACACTTCCGTAATGGCCGTGAAGCGCAGAATCGTTTTTTGAAAGCAGCTTTGACTGAAATTCAGTCAACTTATTCACCACAAGAACCAACAAAACATGGACTTCCCACCGATACTATTCTCAATATTTACGACAAATGGGGTCATGGAAAATTTGGAATGATTTTAACATCGAATGTTTTAGTGGATCCAGTAAGTTTGCTTTTTTTTCTATTTTTTTTTCATTAAAATTCTATTCCCTACGGAATAGAATTTATTCCCTACGCTTTATTAGAACGGTTTTCAAGTGAAATGACTATAAAAATTGTGATCAGCGTCGAGTTTTGATGCAGAAACAATAAATAAACTCAGTCATTCTTCAATAATAAACAAAATTTTACAGAATAATCTGGAAGCTGCTGGAAACGCAGTCATTTTCTCGGAAGGAGAAAGTCACGAACGTCGTGCTCTATTCAATTACTGGGCAAAACTAATGAAGCAGGACGGAGCACTTGCTGTAATGCAACTCTCTCATGCAGGAAGACAAACACCAGAAATGGTGAATCCAACTCCATGGTCCGCTTCTGATATTCAACTTGTTTCATCTGCTCGGTATACAACTTATGGAAAACCAAAAGCTTTGTCAACGGAGCAAGTGAAAACCGAAGTAGTTGATCGTTTTGTATATGCAGCCAAATACGCTTATGAGTGTGGATTTGATGGAATTCAATTGCATGGAGCTCATGGATATCTTTTATCACAATTCACATCACCGACAACTAACAAAAGGACTGACAAGTACGGAGGATCCATTGAGAATCGCCAACGTGTCATTCTTGAAATTTATGACGCAATTCGTGCTGAAATTCCTGCTTCGACTGGGTTTTTGATTGGGATTAAAACGAATTCAGTGGAGTTTCAAGCCGAAGGAACTACGTTGGAAGATGCCAAAGAAATGTGCCAAGTGTATGAAAACAAAGGATTTGATTTTGTTGAATTATCTGGTGGAACTTATGAGAAAATGGCATTTTCTTATGAAAGAGAATCAACGAAAAAAAGAGAAGCATTCTTTGTCGAGTTTGCTGAGCAGGTGAGTGTTCTTGTTAACCGTAACAACCCTATTACAGCGGCATGTTCAAAATAAGGGTGCCGTTTTATTAGGGGCTGCCGCTATGGTTTTGAAAATTTCTCCCGAATTTTGAAGTTTTCTAGAAGTTTTCAAAAAGCTTATCGCTAAAAATTAAAATTTTTTGCCATTTTTCCTATTGGGAGAACTACGACACTCAAATGATAGATGACGGTTTATGAGGGGTGCCGGTCAGAGTTGTACGGAACTCCGGATTCCGGATTCCGTATTCCGTATTCCGTATACCGGAGTTTTTTCCATTCCGGATCCCAAAAAGACAAATTTCATACCGAATTTCGGATTCCGGATTCCGTAGTTTCGACGGTCATTCCGGATTCCGGATTCCAAATTCCGGAATAGAAAAAATTCATTCCGTACAACTCTGGTGCCGGTGTATTAAAAGTTTTACCGCATTCGAAGTTATTCCGATACCGTTTTTATCTCTATGATAAATTCACAGTTCCCAAAAAGGATATTTTCAGATTCGACCAGTATTCAATAAAACGGTAGTTTACCTAACTGGAGGTTTTCGAACAGTTTTCGCTATGGTGGATGCTATCAACAAAAATGCAACTCAAGGAATCGGCCTTGGTCGTCCGATAACAGCAGAACCGGATCTACCAAAGAAGATTCTAGAAGGATCCGTAACATCTGCAATTCAAGATTGTTTTAATCCCAACGATATATCTGCTACAGCCATGGCAAGCGGAACCCAAATGGAACAAATGGGAAGAACAAACATGAAGAAGGCGGGAGGAAAGTAAGTTTTGTTTTTTGAAAAGTTCTATAAACACACTGGAATTTCAGCGTTATGAATCAAATCACTGACTTCAGCAACGAGCTCACTGTTCAGCGATTCACTGAAGCTCTAATCGGACATCTTCAGCAAGCGGGAAAAGACATAAGTGAAGGGAAACTACCAAAACGAACTATTGTTTTTGATTGAATTTTTTCTTTTCATTAACAATGAGAAATTGCTAATAAAATATTACATCGCGTTGCTTATTTGGAAAATTGTTTGGCGGATTATCAATTTTAATGAAGTGAGGACACATCGGAACAAAATTCATGTTTTCAGTCGACTTTTTCGTTTCAAATCCTCCGTCTCTTCAGCAGACGTACTCCTTTTTTTTGACAAATACTCTATATGACCAAGAAAATCATTTTATTTGATCTTCAAATAGGAATCAAAATGCAAACATGGTTCCGATTTTTTTTCACATTAGTTTTTGAATACTTATCAAAGTTCCTGACTTCTCCACTAATTTCATTCATTGTTTCAATTACGTATTTTACCTTCCCATCGTGAATTTTGAATTTTCTGAGACAAGACTACTCGAACTGTAACTGTGGAAGTTAAGTTCATTACCAGAAATATGTGAATAGCAATTCTTTTATATATGATTTATGTCTGAAGCTTTAATTTTCGAAACGACATTTATGAATGATGAACTTTTCCCTCTCTAAATATTACCATTGCCATATATACCATTCACTTTTGAAGTTAATTTAAAGGTATATATCATTTTTTGAATAGGTGATAAAATGATTGGTCACGTCTAGACAACAGGAAGTTTTAGAGCCAAAAAAATAACACGTTTTGTTATATTTTTTGCCTGGAATTCCATTGTTCTTAAACTTTTTTTTATGTGTCTCAGACCACAAGAAAATGCTGTTTTTTCTGAATGTTTCCATTTTTTTGAATGAATGAATGCCAGTAAACACAGATCACACTAAATCTAAAAAATTTCGTATTATTTCATTTTTGAGAAATCATTTAGAAAATGACAAAATGATGGTTTTAATAGAAGTGCATGCCTGTTACTGTTTTGGCGGTTTATGATTGGGAATTCAATTAAAAGTTATTTAAACATTTTTTCATTTTCATATTTATTCAAAACTTTATGCCTTTTTGTGCTCACTTTCTCATTTTCTAAAAGAAAGTTCGCCATTTTTCAAATGTCATTTCCTTTTAGCCATAAATACATTTTGAGATACCTATCAATCAGAAGCAATGTCTGCTTCCACTTTCACAGTCCCTTTCGATAAACCTGTTGAAAATTTATTCAAAAAATGGGCTTTAATTTTACGATTATTATACGGAATTCCTTCATTGATCTTGATGATTTTTATATTCATCCGTTTGTCAATATCAAAAAAGTATTCAAACTCTTTTTATAGACTGGTTCAGATGGACTTGTTAATTGTGAATAACTTCAAAAATTAAAATTTGAGTCAATTTTTTTCATTTTAGAACGCACTTTGTTGGGCTAATACTTGGATATCCGTGAGATCTTTAGACTTGGAAATTGGTATAAAATATCTGAAATTTCTGGAAAATTATCTTCCAGGAATCTGGAATGTATCTGCATTCCTCACCAACTTTTTCTTCCATTTGCAGTTTTGTTCTTCGGCCTCTTTGAGTATTCATAGAATATCTTCTATACTATTTTTCTCAAACTTCGATAAATTTTGGAAGCGATGGTATCTATTGATTGATTTTATATTTGTAGTTTATAGTTGTCTACCTCAACTAGGTGGCCAACCAATTACTGTAGAAATGGTCAATGGGTCCATATACTTAACTACGAATAACCAGCTGTGGTTTGCCAATGGTACTCGACTTGCAATGTTTTCCGTGGTTTATTTCATTTTGTTGATTTCATTGGGGATTACTGTAGCTCGCGTGGCTTTCAAGACGTTTAGAGGTAACGGGGCCTTTAATAGAACTACACCTCCCAGCTTTCGGCAGTCTTTAAAAGACATCGATCAGTTAAGACTCAAAGTAGTCTCAATGAACAATAGAGTTGCATGCCGGTATAATAGAGTGACACTAGCAAATTCCAGGAACAAATGTCGATCAAGGAATCTCCAAAAAGCTTACAAAAATTGCATTGGCTAGTGGTTTAGTATATTCTGGAATCCTTGCATGGAGTATAGCTAATTATGTGCAATCCTGGTTCGCAGTCCTACCAATTATGATAATAGAAATTGGAAATTCGGTCATGAGTTTGGCATCGGATATGGTAACAATCGTAATGAATCAGGCTTTCACCCGGCTGAAACGAAGTTTTTCTGCTGCCAGCCGTCTGCACAGTGTGCGTGAGCGTGATTGCGTACGCAGGCATTTTAAATGACGAGCAACCCCTTCTTTACATTCTGAACCTTAATTTGATCGAAAATTATGCAACTGTCGTCAAATAGTGGGGCGAGTACGTAATCACGCAGACGCAAACTCGCACTGGCGGCTGGCGGCTGGCTGTGGCCGACCGGCGGACGGCGCGGATGACGGACGGCGCAGTCGGCTAAATTGTCGGCTGAATGGAAGCCTCACTACAGAAAATAAAAACCTTTCAAATTTTTCAGATGACCTTATCCCTCCCCTACATTCTCCTTATTTTTGACACTAATATCAAAAGGGACCTTCGGATTTCACAAGAACTAAGTAATGTTGTTCCAGTTGTTGCGCCCACTATTAGTTGGTAAAAAAAAACAATTTATTCTTCCTGATCATTTTCAACAAAAGATTTCTGCATTGTATCCAATCTTCTCAAGTTTTTCACATAAATATCAGAATATTTATCGAAGTCCTCGACTTTTCCACAAATATCATCCATTATCTCCTTGGTACATTCTTTCTTTGATGTATATTTTTCAATCACATTTTTTGCTGTTCCATCATAAAAATCGAATCCTTTCAGACAAGTATATTCAGATAAATCCGGAGCTTCTTTGTGAATCTTCCCTTGACAAATTGTGAATTCAGTGTTGGACAATTCAATCATTTCGCAGTACTCGCCTATTTCTTTTTTGTCAGAATCTGTGTAAAAGCAATTTTGTTCGTAGCAGCTCTGAAATTACAAAAATTTGACCGAGGTGAAAAAAAAACACGAACTTTGACTTGATTACACAAATTGATCGCATCCAATATTTTTGAATCATTGATTTTGGTTGGTCTTTCTGGGACTAACGCAATTTTTGTAGGCATATCATTTATCAGTGGCTGGCATTTTTGAGCTTTATACTTCTGGTTTGAGCTAGTGCAATTGGTACTATTTGCTGTAAGATCTGATAGAAAAATATCATAATTTTTGGATAAAAAATTGAATTGGTTCCTTGGACATTCTTCTTCGGCAACCTCTAGAAAACAGGATTTTCCAGTGGTAAAGACGGTTTTCAAATCTGTAGAATTTTCCTAAAATTGATTGGTTGGAAGTTATTTTAAAAAAAAAAGAAGGACCAACCGCAAACAAATTAAGGTTCTTTGTACAATTATATTCCCCATGGTAAGCCGTGGTATAGAATTCCTTCAGACATTTAGAAACATCTTCACTTGTGGAATTAGAAGCAGAACTTGCGAAAGTAAAACAGTAGAATAGGAGGACATATAACATGACTTGGACGCCAAAAAAAGACTGCAGAAAGTAGAATTGAAACCGAAGTTTAATCTACGAATCGGTTTTTGGATAGAATGGGATTACAGAGGTGGACTATTCTGAATCTTTGAACTTTGGAACAAGTTATTTAGTTGAAAAGAAATATTTCATTAGAAAAAAATTTCGTAAATCCTGTAATTGAAGCCCATAGACGTCAATATTTCGAAAGTCCGGGGGCCTGTATCACAGGTGTTGTTCAATTAGAGGACGGGTTTCTATTTTTCAACTCATTTTTTCTAGTCGTGTTTGCGCATTTCCACGCTTTTTGATGTGATTTTTCCAGAAATTTTGAGAGTAATTTTTCATGATTCTCATCGAAAATATATTGATATTAGTCCCTCAAAAACCTAAACCCTTTTTTGCAAGTCTTTTTCCATTGCTTTTAATAGAGAGTGAGCGTCTAATAAAAGGTAGCCTCTATTATCAGAAGAAGCTCTGAGGGTGGTCTTCTATTACAAGATTTACGGTAATCGATTACAGGAAAGACAATGAAAATGTCTTAGTTTTTTATTCATTTTTGATCCAATCCAGAATATTTTGCTGTACGCTTCCTTCATGTCCATATGTCGTAAAAACTCTTATATAGCGGCATAATGCACAGTTGCCGCCCCAAGACTGAAATTCAAAATTTAAAAAATTCAAAATCAAAATTTTAAAATGGAACATTTATAAATCTGCGTATTTAAAGCTCACACATTGTAAAAGAAATTCGATGTTTTTATTCATTTTGAACTTGGAAATAACAAACAACTATTCACGCGAAGCAAACATTTCCTTCATCTCCTGATCCTTCAATATTACTTTTAACATGTACTCTGTATATTCTTCAAAATTGTCCACACCACTCTCTCCACAAACATCTGTCATAATCTCCTTCAAGCAAGCCTTTTTTCTTGTCAACTTCTCAATTGCTACTTCAGGGGCGGGATCATAAAAGTTTGTGTTCCCTATGCATTTGTATTTCGACATATCTGGAGTGGTTTTTTGAATTTTCGCGAGGCAAGCCATGAATCCAGAGTTTTTCATTTCCACTGTTTTGCAACCCGTGTCAACGGTTATTCTTTCATAATCGGTGGCAAAGCAAATGGGTTTAATGCATTCCTGAAACAAAAGAAGAGGTCATATTCTTCTTTTTCCTCTTAGCTGGTTAATATTGGGCGCTTAATTGGGCTCACAAAGCCGTGGAGCAACAAGCATAGGTAATCCACTCACTTGGGCTCACCTCAGAAAGGTGTGGAAAAACAGGATTAGCAATTCACATACCATAGTGTTAAGCGAAAAGAACAAAATGTTTGGAAAATATGCACTCTTCTGGTTGAAAGGGACCAATTTAGAAAAAGCTAAACGGCCTATGACGGGATTTCATAAGCTTAAAACGAATTTTTTATATTCTGAATAATTTTTTGGGGAAAAATGCTTTTTTGGTCATTTTGAACAAAAGTACCAAAGTGTGTTGGAACTTCTCAATAAGTTCTAGCTTGTATACTGGATAATTTTGAAACATATAGAGCTCACCTGAACATGATGACACAAATCAATCACTTCCAACACCCTGCTATCATTCTGCTTTGTATTCAGTTGAGCCAACGGAGCTGCTTTCTTCGTAAAATCCTCCGCTATTGGATTACACTTCAATGCATTGTACTTGAAATAAAAGTCCGAGCAATCTTTCGGATTTTTGGGTTGCGTTAAAATGACTCTCAAAAAATCGTCATATTTCGTTTCAAGCAAATTGTACTGAGCCTCTGTGCATTCTGATTTTACAACTTCTAGAAAGCAAGCTTTTCCGGTGATGAAAGGACTGGTAGAATTTTCTTGAAAAGGGCTAACCGATAAAAAGTCATAATCATTTGTGCAGTTATAGGTTTCATGGTAAACTGCAGAGTAGAATTCTTGAAGGCATGGAGCAACATCTCCATTTGTAGAGGGTTTTGATTTAGCCGAAAAAGCGAAGGAGGCAAGGAGAAAAGTTAGAAAAGTAGCGGCTAGAAAATGAGGCATTTGTATAAAACGGAGATAGAGGATAGTACAGAAAAGTGTGAAAGAGGAGAACGAAAAGAGGGAAGTTTGGACAGATTAAAACCCGCGTCGGACAGTAATTTTTTTGCAGAATTTCAAAAAAAAAAGTGACGCTTACAGCCGGTTTTCATTCTGTTATTCACAAGGAACTTACTCGAAACCAACTCAAAGTTACATAAAACCGCGTTTGGATTCCCACTCAATCGCAATTCGAGGACCGCGGCCGCTCTAGTGAATCGCTCCGAGAGGTATCGCTCTATTTAGGGTGCCCTTTTATATGAGGTGATACAATCAAAACCAATTACCAAAAACTTATTTATTACACGTTTTTTACAAAAAATTTACTTTTCTTTCCTTTCCAATTCCTTCTCCGATCCTCCAAATCAATGAACGACCATGACGCCTCCTTGATTATTTTGATTCCTTTTTCTCATCATGTAGAAGAATGCTCCAGCACCAGAAGCCGATAGACAAATGAGTACTCCGACGACGATACAGACAATCAAGACGACACCGGCTTGCCTTTTCTCCTCCTCGGTGTATTCCTTTGTCAATACCAATCCAATGAGCAATGAAGAGAAGAGTAGTTGTGCGAAATGCATGTTCAGATGATGTCAAATTGACTTTGTAGAACTGATTGATTCTCAGGAAACTTGGGGGTTTTATACCAAATTTTTTCTAATCGATAAAGGTTATTTTGCCACGTGGAGGTCATTGCGGGAATAAAAAAACGAGGTTACGCGGGAATAAAAAACCAATTTTTTTTTCCAAAATTCACAAAAAAAGTTTTTTTTTTATTTTTGCGTTTCCCTCCACGTGGCAAGATAACCTTTATCGATTAGAAAAAATTTGGTATAAAACCCCCAAGTTTCCTGAGAATCAATCAGTTCTACAAAGTCAATTGACATCATCTGAACATGCATTTTGCACAACTACTCTTCTCTTCATTGCTCATTGGATTGGTATCAGCAAGGGAATACACTGACAAGGAAAAGGAAAATGCTGGAGTCGTCTTGATTGTCTGTATCGTTGTCGGAGTACTCATTTGTCTATCGGCTTCTGGTGCTGGAGCATTCTTCTACATGATGAGAAAACGGAATCAAAATAATCAAGGAGGTGTCATGGTCGTTCATTGATTTGGAGGATCGGGGAAGGAATTGGAAAGGAAAAAAGAGTAAATTTTTTTGTATAATGTGTAATAAATAAGTTTTTGGTAATTTGTTTTAACCATAGCACCTTTTATAGAACGGCACTCTGAATAGAAAAGCACCTTTCGAAATTTAGTAGGAGAGTGGCCACGGTCATCAAATTGCGATTGACGGCACCACAAATTAAAAAAATGTGGGGTTGGAGGGCCTCCGAAAAAAAGAATTCGAAATCTTATGTTGTCAAAACACTGTGCAGCATGCCCCTCTAATAGAGGTGCTACACTAATTAATCCTCAAAAACTGAACTTTCGTGACCGCTTCTATCTACAATATTATCAAAAGTCGAGCAGAAAATTTATTAAAAACATTTAATTTTTAAACTCCTGCTTCTCCAAAATATTTACCACTCTCGCTGTAAACTTCAACGAATCCAAATTTTGCTCCACATCCGAATCGAAATTGCTCACTGCCTTATCTCCACAAAAACCCTTCATTATCTCTTCGGTGCAATCTTTCTTCAAAGTCATCATTTCAATTTGATATTTGAGTTCATCGAAATTACGACCATCCAGGCAATCATATTCTGATAAATCTGGTAATAACCGTCTGATTTTGTTAAGACAAGCTGTGAATTCAGTGTTTTTCAATTCGATTTCAGTGCACATTTGTATCCAGTTTTCTACTTCAGGCTCAGGAAAATAACATGGGTCCTCTTGGGCACAGGTCTGGAAAAGTGATAATGAATATCAGTTTTCGTTTAAAAAAACCCACCAAAGTTCGATTACAGAGTCCTATCATTGATAAAACTCTGGTGTCATTTATTTTAGTCTGAAGGTTCCGAGCTGCCCAGAATTTCGATTCTAAGTCATCTATTAATGGTTCACATTGTAATGCATTGTATTTATAGAAAGGGTGAGAACAATCCGTATCAGACGGTTTTTCACTGATAATGCTCGAAAATTCATCGTATTTTGTGGATAACAAGTTGTACTGAGCGACGGAGCACTCTTCTTTAGCCACTTCCAAGAAGCAGGCTTTTTCGGGGGTAAAAAACCTGGTGACGTTACGCTGAAATTTGAATCCCGATATTAAAAATAATTTGGAAAACAATCACCTCAAGAAATGGCAGTGTACAATTATATTCCCCACTATAAACTGCTTTGTAGAACCGCTTCAAACACTCTGTCACATCTCCATTTGTTGAATTAAAAGGTGAATCAGAAAACACGAAGCTGATAAGAAAGCAAGGTGAAAATAAAAGTGAATAAAACATGATTCAATAGGAGAAACGTAGAGGAAAAAATTGGGGATTAAAATGAAAGTTGAACTTTAGTCTAAAAGGGGTTTTTTTTTGAATGACACTTTTTGTCCGGTACTAAAGGGTTGATCGTTTTTTATGGCAACTTCAAAAGTAGTTAGATGGTGATGGAGTAATGTGCTGAGTATTTCGAAGAGCGCTTCGGTACAGTTCCAAAAACTTTCAAGAAGAATTTTCAAAATCAAATAGAGCTTAAGTAGACTTCGATTAGACCGATAAACGGCCATGAAAAGAAATAAAGATGGGTTATCAGTGCATTAGCGATGGGGATTAGGCAGTCTAAAAAAGCTTCAACAATATTTTTATGGTTGAACTTCTCGTTCGAATCTTCGAAATAAAAATTGAGAGATGCTCTTGGACTTGGAGCCTCCAAGCCTTCGGACGCAACTGTATTCTACTTTTGGGTCCGCGGTTTTAAATCGGGACCGTCATTTCTAAAGTGGATCCGTCGTTTTATTCTTGGGACCGATATTTTGGGACAGTATCGCCGAGTAATGTCTACGAGTAATGTCTTTTGTCTCCTCAATATTTTGTTGAAGGTGTTGCTTTTAGTTTGCCAAAATTTCCAACGTTTTTTTAACAGAAAAGAATCGAAATTTCATTACAAAACAATTATACACTCTTTTTAGGAGGAACATAAACTTGTGCCAACAATTTCAACGAGTTCATCGCCACTCCAACATTTGCACCGATATCACTTTCTCCTTGATTACTCATCTCATTTGAATTGTCTATTTTCAAGGGAAGCATTTCGATTGCCAACTTGATCCCAGTCTCATTGAAATTTGAGTTTTCTAAAAACATGAAGCATAGATTTCTTGGTTTTTCTGAGCTCACCATTATTAGCTTCGATTCCCGAGCAGCCGGATTTGTAACTTTCTCGAATTCGATTATTTGCAAAACACGGGCTAGCCAGGCAAGTCTGGAAGATCAATTTCTATCTTCTTTTTTTTTTTGGAGGAAGCATACCACAACTCTATTGCAAGTATCGATTAATTTCAGTGTTCTGATATCATTCATCTCGATTTTTGCGGTTAACAACATGTTAAGAGCCTGTCTGTGTAGAGCATTTGTCATCGGACCACATTGCAAAGAATTATATTGGAAATATGGATAAGAGCATGGTACGAATTCCTCGCCTGGTGATGTGGTGAGAATCCCTATGAACTCATTGTAGTTTGCGGAGAAATAATTATATTGATCCTCGGAGCATTCTTCATGAGCAACTTTTAAAAAACAAGATTTCCCCAGGGAAAGCGATGATTGTTGGGTGTCAGTTTCATTCTGGAAAATATTGAAATTATATTAGTTTCAGAAAAAAAGGATACCGAAAAGAATTGATATTCTTCGGTGCAATTGTATTTGTCTTCGTAAGCCGCCGCATAAAATTTTTCCAAGCATTGAATAATATTTTCATCCGTGGAGTTAACGAGTTCAGTGGAAAATACAGAATTAATAAGTAAAAAAGATGGAAGCAGAAGAAAAAGAAACATGATTTGAAACAGAACAACGAGAAAGAAGTTTGACGCTAAACCATGGGAAGGTTGAGACTAAACAATGGGAAGGTTGAGGCTAAACTAGAACCGAAAAGTGAACTTTTGAACAATTTTGAATGAGTCACAGGTGTTGAGTGCGTGCCGGGGTGGGATTAAGGTACAAACAGAGAACAAAGAACACTGAAAATTTGCAAGTTTGCTTTGTTTCGATCCCTCCAAACCAAGAAAATTGTTTTTGTTGTGTTGCACCGGGTGAGAAAAAACACTGAACAAATCCATAAAGCCTTTTCCCAAGAACAGAATAATAGAAGGATAGCATAATTTTGATGATCAACAGGGGTCTTGGAAATTGATAGTTCATGAATTGATCAGTAAAACAACAACAAAATTCGTAAAATCTCAAGAAAACCGGTTAAAAGTGTAATAGTTAGTTCCCCTTTTATTACAGTTTGCAAGGCAATTTCCTGAACTAAATTGCATGTCTCGCCTGCAATACATGGTATCAAACAATTGCCAACCGAGAAATTTTGCAGAAGTTCTTAAAGGAGGACTGAACTCGGTTTTTTTTTAATATTAAATTCCGACGTAAATATTAAATTCCGATTTTTTAAAGGAGGACTGAACTCGGTTTTTTTTAAATATTAAATTCCGACATGGCGTGTGTACAGATTGAGGGCCTTGTGATTTGAAAAAAACGCGCGCAAGGCGCACACTTGTCGGATCCTAGGTCATTAACATGTATTGCGTGCTTCTTTCAAACGCCGTTTTCACCCGTTTTGAGTGATTTTTGAGTGTTGTCGTAGTGAAAGAAAATAATCAGAATAAAAAATTACGTCGGAATGTAGAACACAAAACCCGAGTTCAGTCCTCCTTTAGTTATTAATGTTTGAATATTTTTTGTTTTAGTTGAGAAAAAAAGTTATTATACCAAAGCCCTTCCAAGTTTCAATTCAGTCAACCTGTTAAGCATAACAATTTCTATCTTGTACTATTACAAAACGGAAAAAAACTTTCTTTCAAAACAATTTATTTCAAACAAAACTGAATTAAACTTCTCATAGTTGATTGTCTCTCACACTATTTACTTGGGTTAAAAATTTCAACGCCCTCAACCCAACTGCCACATCATTCTCGAAATTTCCAACTGCCTTCTCTCCACAGTTATCTATCATTATCTTCTTCAAACAATCTTTTCTGGTTGTCAGCCCCTCGATCGCCGATTCAATTCCAGGCTCATAAAAATCAGTTCCTTCCAGACAAGCATATTCGGATAAATCCGGGGATTGCTTTTTGATTTTGTTAAGGCAAGCAGAGAATTCACTATTTCTTAACTCAAATTCTTCGCAGGCTCTCTTATAGTTATCCAAGGCAATTTTGGAAGTATAACATAGTTGATCATAACAGCTCTGAAAATCGAAAAATTAAACCGAAAAAAGAAAAAAAGGTGCTTACCACAACTTTATGACAGGTATCAATCAGATTGATCATCCTGGTATCATTAGCTTTCATTTCTACTTTTGTCAATGTTGCCGATTGAATTTGTAGATCACTTATCAATGGTCCACATTTTAATGCATTATAAATGAAATATGGATTTGAGCATTGCAATACTTCCCCAGTTGGAGCTTTAGTGATAACTCCCAAAAACTCCTCATATTTAGTGCTGAGCAAGTTGTATTGAGCAACGGAGCACTCTTCTTTGGCAACCTCTAGGAAACAAGACTTCCCCGTCACAAACGATGACTGCTGGGTCAAAGGGTTATCCTGTAATAGAAGGGCATATAGAAATCTGGAAATTAAAAAAATACATACCGAAAAAAGTGGCAAATCTTTGGTGCAATTATATTCCCCGTCATAAGCAACTTGATAGAATTGCTTTAGGCACGGAGCAACATCCCCATTTGTAGAGTTAAGAGATGGAGCAGAACTTGCGGAGTGGAATAGGAAACATGATATGGTTAGGATGAAATAAAGCATAATAATGGTTGAAAAAAAGTCGAAATGAACGGAAAAAAGAAATTAAACTTTAGTTTGTACAGATCAGTTTTACACGAGAGGGGGATTATAACACAACGGTCTAGCACGAGTACATGTGATTTGATTTTCAATTTTGATTACGAAATGAAAAAATAGAGGAATTTTGTATTGTTTGGCAGAAACTCTAATAGTACGGCACCACAGGGCTGAGAATACCAGGATATGCACTTGGGCTCTATTGACAAGGAGTATTTGTGGATTCTAAGCAAAATATTGTTGAATGAGAGGCGATTTTTTCTTCTAGATTTATGCAAAAAGTAGCAGAAAACTAGAAAAACTATCTCACTTTAGATTAAAAAAACCAACAAAAGGTCCCAAAGCGTTTTTTTTATTAGAGCGCCTTTGCATATCCCCGTTTTGCTAACACTGCGGCGAGTGCTATCTCTAATCAGAACTGAACAAATCAGAACTGCCCAAATCAGAACAATGGACAAACCAGAACCGGGCAAATCAAAACTGACTGAAAAACTGACAGAATCGAGTTAGTTCTCATCCAGTTCTGATAAGGCACAGTTCTGATTCGGGGTTGTTTTGACTTGTCTACTTCTCATAGGGGTACCGCCTTACAGACAGCATTATCAAAAACCTCTGAGAAATTTTAAGTTTTCAGAAACTATCACACATCTCTTCATGATCTTTATTCTTTAAACTATTGGTATCTAAATAATCAAAACCATTATCATTTCCAAATACATTCGTGATTATCATAAATGCCACCGTTCAACAGTTCAACTATTCCCTATAAAATAACTCACTCAACAAACCAAACCAGTCATTCTCCCAAAAATGAACATTCTCCTAGCCCTATTTTTTGTTGGCTCCGTGCTCTCCCAAACAGAGGACTACTACGGATGTGAGGATGAGTGTGCATGCGGGAATATGACACAAACTGTGTCTTGTGAGTGATCTTTTTACTGATATCAACTGATTTTTTTTTTTGATTTAGTCAGCGGTGATTATACCTATACGGAACAAGCTGGGTGTATGCGGAAAATCATGTGTAGAAGTGGCGGATTAACAGTCCCAATTTCAACTTGGCAATCTTCAGAGATTCCAAAACCTGCAGATGCTCAGGGAAATTTTTTCGTAAATTGAAATGTGCATTTTTTCGTAAATTCATACATTTTCAGTTCCCGTCTACATCCGAATCTCGAGACACTCCAAAAGGAGATTACATTGATTTGTTTTCCTTCTTCGGGATGATTTGTGATAGTAATGCTTGGTATGCTACAAAATATCCAATGGGGATTAACTATAATAAAGTTGGCGGGGGTATTGTTTATACTGGCAATGGCACAGCATTGGATGGAAAGAAAACAAAGATGGCTTCTATTACTTGGTATGTTGTGGAAGTTAAGATTATCGTTATAAGTTGTTTTTCAGCTAATTGTCCTATCTTCTCTAATTTGTTTCAATAAACTTTTGTTATTCACTTTTCTTGTTTTTATGCATTTCGGAGCATAAAACAAGGCTCTAATTTTAGGGATTTTCGTTGGTACACGTTTTCTTCGACCCTTACAAATTCTCACTTTGATTCTAGCTAGCAGCCACACAAAGTTAATTTCCGATTTAAAAAAAAAATTGTCTAAAACAAACTTGTGATTTGGCAGGCCGGGCCGATAGAAAATTTTTGACGGCCCGGATTTGAAAAAATTTGGAAAATTGGGGTCAATTTTTCAATTTTTTGTGTGATTTTGATAAATTTTCCGTAGGAGCCTGGCCAGTACATTGGAGTCTGTTTCATCAATTTCAGTTTGGCCAAAGCATATCGGCTTTATCCCAGTTGAGAATCTAATTCTGGGCTCAAGAGTTCAACCTAATTTGCTTATCGACCAGTTCATTCCACCCAAATACTGCTTTGCAATTCAAAGCACCTATTTCATCTTCTAATTCTAGTTTCTTCCTCTTCGTCCTGCTTAGTGGTTTCCAATAGAGACAAATGTGAATGTCAGGATTTCATGACGTTATATCTAAACATTGGTAGTTTTTCTATTTGTAGCAATTGAATTTTGAACATCCAGGAGGAGACATTCATTACACAAAACAATATGGATGTTCCTTCAATGCAACATGTTATTATGCCAGTATGTGGGTACCCTGGGAAGGCTCACCGTTTGAACGACCAGATGACACTTTGTATGAGGAGTTTGTAAGTTGAGTGTTGAAGGCTTAATAATAAGGTATTTGAAGATTATTGACATATATGATTTGAAAGCGATCCATTTTGATATGGCTCCACACTTTGGTATCAAATGTGTAAATGGTTCATGGTATGCTACAAAATATCCTGATGGTATTCGCTACCGTTTGCTTAGAGGCCCTGATGTGTATATTGGATCACCAGAAGAATATAACAGAAAGATGTCTCGAATTGATGGTTTCACTTGGTATGCTATGAAATTTATCAGAAATGTTAACAGAAGTACAAATTTTCAGTGGAAAAGATCCAGCTGTGGAGGACCCGCAAAGCGTTTTATAAGTCTTTTATGTGAGCAAATCGTATTCTCAAAAACAAATGAATAGATTTTAAAATACGCCTTTGAGCTCTACGGTTTCAAAACATTTTATTAGAAAGAAGATAAACGGAAAGTGAACAAAAAACCCAGCTGTCAATTTTCAAGGCTCTCTAATCAGCTAATGTTTTGAGCTTATTTGTGATTGAAACACCTAGATTGTTTTCTCAAAAGAATTTTGTCTTAAATTTGTTGAAAAGGTTGTGTGATACTGATGAAAAAAAAAATTCAAAAATGGTCAAGAATTATCAGATTTATAAAAATTAAAAATCCTATATTGATCAAGAATTTAAACTCCTTTGCTCAACGATCAGCTACCATGACCCAGAAGGTATTTGCAAGTCAATCAGTTGATTATCATTCCAATTTTAGATATAAAAGTGCTTCAGAATCAGTTTCTTTTCATCAGAGATAAGGATGAAACTCTTTTTCCTTCTTCTCATCTTTGTTTCTTCCTCTTGGTCTTGCCTCGTGGTTTCTAATAGTGATAGTTGTGAATGTCAGGATTTCATCAATTTATACACTCTCAGTGGTAAATTTTCTTTTTCTGATTGCAATTCAAAATATTGTTTTTTGAAGATCCCAGCCTGGCTCACTACACAAAAGGACACGGATGTACCTTCAGTGTAACATGTCATCCAATCGAATTCACTTCGCCGTGGGAAGGTTCGCCAATCGACGAACCGTCTGATAATGGTTGGAAAGAGTTTGTAAGCAAAACAAAAAATTAACACTTTTGAAAACAAAAAAAACTATTTATTACAGTATATTTCAAATCGCGGAACGCAAGAGGTCCCCTCTAATATTCCTTCATTCTTTGGTATTGTTTGTGAAAATGGTTCATGGTTCGTCACAAAATATCCGTATGGTGTTCGGTATACTTCTGGTAAATCCAAGATGAGGATGAATATAGGATCACCAGAAGAGTATAACGGAAGGATGTCTCGAATTACTGGTTTTGGTTGGTATGTTACAAAGCTTACCGAGTATGTTACAAGAAATTTTTGTGTTTTCAGTTATAATTAGACAGTCCCTCCTTGTGATGAAGAATATGTTCCAAACCTTCCATGTGATAAAACTGCATTGTCAGAACTGTTTGAATAAATTACAATTTTCTCAATGTCTACAGCACCCGATTGCGGGTTTGCCTGTTTCAGTTGGAAATGATCATTTTTGGGACCAGCATGCGATTGCAACAGAGCTCCAAAGTATTTTAACTGTGTTCTACGATTGGACTCCATTTTTGTGGTTCATCGCTTTTCTGGATCATCAACTTCAAAACTCTTACGAACCGTCGAAGAAAAATCTCGTCTTTTCTGGTGTTCTATCTTTGACGGCCCGTAAAAAGTTTGAAGTTTTCAATCCAAAAAAGGTCATGAACTGCAAAAACGGAGATCTTAAGTGATAGAATACTGTCAAAGAATTGCTAAGTCTTGTGTCAAACGCTCTCTATGTGGCATTCTTGCAAAAAAAGCGTAGAATCACGATTTACTACTGAAAAAATAAAAACGCGCGTTCTTTATGGCCAGTACTGTATGTGGCTCACTAAAAAAACCTTAATTGATAGATTTCTGAACTCGTGATAATTGATTTTGTCTTTTTTTTAGCAAATCAATGAGCCAATTATCATATCAGAATGATATAAAAGGTACCGAATCCCGCTCACAGTATTCATTCGATATCAAAATGAACTTCCATATTTTTGTTATTCTTGTTTCTATTTTTATTGTTGCTAAAAGTCAAAATGAAGATGAGTATGGATGTGAAGATGATTGTGAATGTCCGGATTTCATATCGCTAGATGTTTCGTATGGTGAGTAAAACCAATTATTGTATGTAAATAGTATATCGTAAAATCTGTAATAGAAGAACATGTCCTTCTATTTTTCAATGCTAAAAAGGGTGCCCTATTAATAAAGAGAACCTTCTATTTCAAACTTTAAGGAAAAATACAAAAAGTCTGTATTAAAAAATCACTTGATGGCTCATTTTTACTAATTTTTTTTATAGCGAACCAATCACTCTACTACACCGAAGAAGCTGGATGCGTTTTCAATGCAACTTGCTCAGCGCCAGAATTATATGTCTACTGGGAAGAATCTCCTTTTGAAAAACCGGAATCCGAGACTTCTGACACTTTTGTAGGTTTTCAAAAGTTTCCAACTTCTTTTTTTACTTTCCAATCCAGGTAATTCATTCACATATTTGGGATACTACAACCACGTATTTCAACGTTTTGTCTCATTTTGGTATGATTTGTGAGAATGGAACATGGTTTGTTACAAAATATCCAGTTGGAATTTATATGTTGACGGCGTTTCCTCCAATAATGGGATCACCGGAAGAGTATAATGGATTGAAAACTCCTGTTTATGCATTTGCTTGGTATTTTAAGTAGAGTTTCCAAGCTTTTTGAAGAGTATATTTTCAGCGATGTGTGGAACATTGGGACCTGCTTGAGCTTAATCTAAATTAATGTGCTCTTTTTATAAATGTGTATTGTCTATCCAAAAATCTTAGCAGAAATTTCTTACGTTTCAAAATATGAATATTTTATTCGCCCAGAAAAACGTGAAAATTTTCCAAGCCGTTTTCAATTGATTTCAGTGCAAATTAGATAAGTGTAAGGTATTGAGGATTTTCACGTTTTTCTGCGCAAATAAAATATTCATCTTTTGAAACGTGAGAAAGTTCTGCAAAGATTTTTGGATACACAATATAGTTTATATCGGTTCATAATGTTGTTTCTCATATTTTTTTTAATTTTTGACACGTTTTGAATTCTTGCCATCGACTCAACTGACAATTTTGCTTTAGAAAACTCGCTGCCTCATGTCAGACTATCCGAAAAAAATTTCAAAACTTTTACGAGCCTAGAAGTGTTTCAGTTCTCTTTCCAAAAATAGCATTTTCAAAATTTTTTTCAGTTTTCCAAGATTTGTTGCTTTGTTTTAGACCTTTCGTCAAACTAAGGATAGCTTTCAAATAGGAGACAAATCAGGGGTGCACAGAAGCTCTCCGGCGAACCTAATAGGACTAAGAAAAGGAAGAATCCATAAAGAATGTCCGATGAGCAGTTCAATCGCTGTAAACCCAACATTAAGTGGAAGATTGACATCTTGAAATTGTATTATTCATTCATTCGATCTTCAAATCTCAATTCAATACCATTGAAGATTCGGAAAACGCTCCTGCAGAGTGGATCAACGATTAGCTTGAAATTCATATTTCTGGAACTTGTGAAGAGTTTCATGTCGTACCAATAGAAACAATGACCATGGATTTTTTTTGTAATCAATCGAGCAATATATTGTGGAAAACCATGAACCATTTATTCAAGTGATACCAAAGAATGGAACATTACATACAATAATGCATTTCGTTCGAAATCGCTTTGATTTTTATTTCGCTTACAAAATGATAATTTTGATCATCATAATATGAAATCTGGAGTTTTCTGATGCCAAGTGACACTTTCTCAAAATAAGCTAGAAAAATAAAAACTTGTGATTTCCCTGAAAAATCTCCGAAAAAACAGTGTTACTGTTTTGGAGTGAGTATTATCTGTGAAAAGCCACAGATTTTTTCGAAGTTTTGAAAATTTTGGACATTTAAAAATAATTTTGAAATTGATACCGTCTTATATGGTTGTTCTAATGACTGCTAGTTCAAAACTACAAGTTGAATTTGAATTAAAGGTGCATCCGCTGTTTTCGTGTACTGAACACCTCCCAATTTTAATCCCTATTATTCACAAGTAGGCTTCGTGGTTCTGAATATAAGAACCCTCTATATTTGTCCTTTTTTTCAAGATACTGTATGTGAGCAATGGAAATTATCTCCAGGATTATTTTCTTTGTGAGAACTTCAGAAAGCATAAGAAATAGATGAGAATTGCATAGACAGAGAAGCTCCAAAAAAATTTCGCTTTAAAATTTTTCTAACTCTTTTTTTCGTTTTTCAAAACCCCTGCAAGATTCCAGTGATCTCCAAAAACTTTCTCAAAACTTGAAAATTCCGATATTGAATCGCCGCCAAAAGTTTGGTTAAATAGCGCAGCGGGCGTCATTGCGGAGCATCGTTGAAAATTATTTCCTTTCCTGCTAACTTCGGACTTTTTTGTATAAAAGCTCGTAAAATTTTGAGGAGGAAAGAACTCAACGAGTGAAATAAGTGAACAATGGAAGCCGATTCACAGGATGTGAGTTTTTTTTAATTGGTTTGGCCAAAAATATGAAAATTTTCAGATTTATAGAAACTTGTCCGCTGAGGACAACGAAAAAGCGCCGATCGTATTCGAGAGTGTCTGTGAGAATTGTGCAGAAACTGTAAGAATTTTTCTTTAAAAAATCGGGAAAATGCCAAAACAGGCCAAAAGTAGTATTAAAATCTCAAAAGTATTCGAATTTTGAATTTTCGGACCTGGAAGTCTCAAATTAAGTGATGAAGATCATGAAAAACCTATTTTCCAGGGAGAAACGCAGGAGCAACTTCAGAATTCCATCATAATCATGGATAGCGACACAGAAAAAGAAGATAATGGCGAGAAGGAAGGAGACGGAGAGGAGGATAACGATGTGGATTCTGTGGACGACGATGAAGAGGATTCAAATGAAGAAAAAACTGAAGACGAGGATTCTGAAACGTCTTCGGATTCAGATTCAGCGGATTCAGTTTGGTCGGATGCTGGCGAGAAGATTGACGAAGAAATTACCACTGAAGCAGCGGTAAGAACCAATTCGAACCCAATTCTGGCGTTTTAGAGCGATTTATGTGGGAAAAAAAGGAATCTGCATAAAAGATAGCCAGAAATTGACCTAAAAAGCATAAAAATGAAGAAAAACTTATAAAAATCAATTTTCAGGAGGCAAAAATCATCAAAAAGTTCGAAAAAGCCATCATCTCCATCGCCGATCAGGACACTGAAAAAGGCCAGAAGATTCTGGAACAAATTCTCGAAGATCCCATAATTTCATGTTTTCACATAGATGACCCGGATTATGAGACGATTGAAGAGCCACCTCGTCTGGCGAAAATGCTTCAAATCTATATTGCAACTCATAAGAATCTCGCGAAATTGTGTGAAAAATCGAATTCTGAAGCGGATTCTGATCGTCAAAACGAAGAAATTCAACATCTTCGTCAAGTTTTAGCCTATGACCCCAATAATTCGGAAATTTGGCTTGATGTGGCTCTAAAATGTGTGGAATTTGGAGATCTTAACTTTGGTGGATACGCGTTTAAACGGTCTGAATCTCTCAAAGAATCCCTTGAATCGCAAGCCATTTTGCTTTATGTGAAATGCAACTACACTCAATGTCTTGAGATTCTGAAGAAAATTCAAGAGGAAAATGATGGGTTAAACGATAAAATGAATTATTTGAAGATGAAAATTCGCTGTACTAATCACTATTATCAGCAGTTGTGTGATAAGATTTTCGATGAAGATGAGGTTTATGTTGATATTGATATGGCCAAATTGAATAACACTGAAATTGTGGATTTCGATGAGAGAATTGATGAGTTGAGGAAGAAAGTGCAGGAGAAAGTTGGGATAAGAGAAGAAGAATTTGAGGAGTGAGTTTTTCAAGAGGAAAATTAAATACAGAAGATGGAAAATGGATGTTTTTGACGCTCAAAGTCATATTTTCGATTCCAAGATGGAAAAAGACGGTGCCGTTTCCAGATATTTTTTCTTTGTTTTTCAATATAGAAAATAGTTTCGACTCAAAAATCTTCACGATCGTGTTTTACTGTTTTAATATCTAAAAAATCATGCATTCTTCAGCTAAATACAACATTTCCAAACCTTTTCAACACGTATTGAAAGCTTTATTTGATCAAAAAACCAAAAAAGCGCCAAAATTATGAAATTTGCAGCATGAAATCGCCAATTCAACTTTTTTTCCCTTCAGAAACGTCCGGAAAAGTAGATTTCCATTTTGGCTTGTTTTTCAAACTTGCAACCCAGACAAACGCCAAAATCGACGTTTTTCTCTGACAAAATCAGTCAAAATACAACTTGAAATGTAACTGGAATGTTTCAAATAACACCAGATTTTCATCATTTTTTGCTCAAAAGCAAAAAATGGCTTTTTCTGATCATGAAGTCTTTTCCAAATCATCATTTTCTAGGCTTGCGGATTCCTTCACTTATAGATTTTCGGGTTAAAAAATGCTTTTTACCATCCTAGAATTCATCGATCAAACTTGTATCAACTCGATTTCTAGTCAAAAAAATCATTGAAAAACTCAAATTTTTATGAATTTCCACCTTAACTTATTTTCCAGACACACAATTGAATGTCCACGTGCGGACCACAACAGAGAAAATATCGAGCCTCCCGCAGGCCACGAGGAAAATGAAAATTTAGTAGAAGGTGTTGAAATCGGTAAAACAACGTCTTTCATTTTTATAAGAGTGTGATTTTTTTTTAGTACGACACGCCGGAGAACGCCAAAATCTAGGAGAACTGCAGGAACAAAACCGCCAAGCAGTTATTGATGCAAATAATCCGGAAGCTCAACAGGAAGCCGAAGAAGCACAACTAGCGGCATTCGAGCAACTCATCAATAGGGCACCTGATCCGCCGGTAAACCTGTAAGTTTACTATTTTTATTATGCGAGAAAAATATGGAGATGATTTAGTTTTTTTCTTCCTCCTCTCAATCGGAGTAAATCCGCTTCAATTCATTTATGATTGAACAGACAACAATTGAGGGAATTTAAAAAACATTATATTTTAGAAAACTTTTCTTCTTCATATTTTAAAGCTCTCGTTATTGCGTATCCAGGCATTTTAAAAAATGAATTCTTTAGTTTTTGAGCTTTATATAATTTGATAGAAAATGTCGCAATTTTCGTCAAATAGTGGGTCGAGTACGTATTCACGCTGACGCTAAGTCACACACGAACGGCTGGCTGCGGCTGGCCGGCACAAGGACGGCGCGGTCGGCTGAAATTTCGGCCAAATGGAAGCCTTACAAAAACTGACAAAAAAACAAGGCTTTTTGGGAAAAATGTCGAAATTTTTTATGATGACGTTGGTACGGATTTCACTTTACAGCCAAAGAGGCCAAAATAGTATCAGAGTATGAATTCCGTTCGGATTCTCTCACAGCTTCTTTTAGCAATGGTTTTTCAATTTCGGCATACATTAATCGGGATACTGTAGATGGGGAGAACCTGTTAAAACATGTGAAATGGTTCTTGGAATTGTTAGGGTGTTCACCATACCGATGAATACTAATGAATACCGAATGGTTTTAGTTAAAACTGTACCCCGGCAAACATACTGATTCTCCTGAATTGAGAATAATTAAAAAATGTTATCGCCACAGCACCCCGAATCGGGATTTTTTCCAAAAATTCTTTAAAATTGTTCAGTGGAGCACGTTTGCATTATTAAAATTTCTCAGTAGATTTTTCAGGTGATTTTTTTCAGACGATTATTAGGAAGCAGAAACAAACTTTTTCAGAGCGTGCACCCCTAAGAATTATAGCTAAACGATTGAATATTTGTTTTAAAAAAATCGGAGATAATTTCATTCACTCCGACGAAATTTGACGAGTTCGCCAAAAAAAGTCAGAAATATCTGTTTCTACGAGGATTTTGGCGAGATTTGAAATTGAAAAATAGTTTCAAGTTGTTTGCAAACCACAAACTAACATCAGATTGAAGTTTCCGTTTAAATTTTTAAAGTTTGAAAAAAAAATTGTTTTGATAACTTTTTATTTGCAAAAAAATTTACTCAGATAGTTCCAGACAACCTAAAAAGCAGAAAAAAACTTGTTAACATCGATTTCTATCTAAAAACATCAACAAATATTCAATCGTTTAGCCATAATTCTTAGGGGTGCACGCTCTGAAAAAGCTTCCTAATAGTCGTCTGAAAAAAATCACCTGAAAAATCAACTGAGAAATTAGAATAATGCAAACGTGCTCCACTGAACAATTTTGAAAAATTTGTGGAAAAAATCCCGATTCGGGGTGCTGTGGCATCGTTTAACTTTCGCGTTTTCATTGAGTGTGACAAGTGGCTAACAAGTAAAATTAAGGGGTTTTTTTTCACTTCTGGATTCGAATAAAATTGCAGCTGAATCAAGTTTTAAGATTCTCCTTATTAGAAATCGGGTACGAGGTCAAGTTGTATAAGCGAAAAACTTTGTTTTCAGAAAACTTGCTGGAAATCGCTCTAATCTTTGCATTTTTTCAGAATCGATCAACTTGGTGGTGAAGCTCAAGCAGTGGAAGATTTGGTTGATGAGGAAGAGGAAATCCAGGAAATCGAAGAAAACGAGGAAGGAGAAAATGGTGTTCAATTTGATTGAACTTTTTCGAATTTTTCTTGTTTTATCAATTATCAATTCTTAATGCTTTATCGAAAATGCCTTTCATTTGTACCTTTCAACTTTCATGACTCCCTTTCCTCTTTCTCTCAAATTCGCTCTCAATTTTCGCTCTTTTCTTTTTTTAAAATCTAAATTTAAACCCGTTCGAAGTCTTTCATGGTCAAAGTTCTTCTTATTTTATACATATATATACATATTCTAATTTTCACAATTTTCTCAATTGTTTTTTGTATTCAGATCATATCAGTGTTCTCAAAATTTTCTTGTAAATCCCCAGTTTGATATTTATAACTCAAACTGAATTTTCGGGCTTTTGAAAATAAAACTTGGACGCACATTGAAATATATGTTTTGAACAAATTTCCCTTTTCCAACAGGTTCGGATTGTAGAACTGGACATAGGTATGAATTCGACAAGCAGTTTGATATTTAAAAGACTGGGAGCAAACAGTTTTTTGCAAAACGTTGAAAATCATGAAAACTATTATTGCAAACAGGTTAAAACAATATACAGTGCTCCACATAATTATACGATCAACTCAATTTTCTCGAAAAACTCAAAAACGGTTATTGGTACGGATTTGTTCCATTTTACAAAAATGTGTCATTTCGGAACCATTATTGTATTTCATCACTAAATTTAGTACTGATAAACTAATAAAACACTTTTCTCAAAATCATCGAAAAAGTCAAAAAAAAATTTTCACAAAATGATACGATCAACCAAGAATTTCGTTGGAAATGGATACAAGAACTGCAAATTTCCTTTAAAAAAAATAAATGTTTAAACAAGCATCATGATGATTAATTCACAAAATTACAGTGATTCCACCAACATCCTAGCTCAAACAGGTGCCCTTTAAGAGTTTCATACCCAAAAACGCTATGGGTCATCTGATGTCACTTCTGAATTCTGGAACAACTTCAAAATTTCTTTTTGAGATGTCAAACGACTTTCAAACAAATTTCTGAGCAATTCTGAATACAAAACTTCCCTGAAACCATTCTGTGTAAGCGATGTTTTGAGTATTTCCATCACATTTTCACAGGAAATTGTGATGGTACCCATCTAAAAAAGCTTAACCTCATCTGAAAGTTTGAATTCTGAATCAAACCTTGTTAGAAATTGATATTCAATCTTGTTTCATACGGTCTCCTGAACCAGAAATCCTTATCTTCTCCAATAACCAGCCTAGAAATGCACCCTATGGTCGCTGAAAATAGTTAACTGAAGTCGTAAAGCAGGCCCCTTTCGAGTAGAACGTGGCATATACAGAAAACTGAGAAAATATTTTCTGAGAAAATAAAATATTTTCATTTTGAGGGAAAGGTCATCCACGTGAAGGTCAGCCACGAGGAAAACATTCATTTCTTTAAGCTTTTGAAAACGAGAGGATCAATTATCGGCTTTCGGATAACTTATGGAATGAGCTTCGATTGGGATCAGAGTGACTAAACTTTGCGAGTTCAACTCTTTTTAATTCACCATGAGAACGCAGTATACTGAAAAAACTGTGGAAAAAACTTTTTGTATTCACTCGTTTCGAAAAGTTTTGAGAGAATTTTTGAAGACTTCCACATTCTCTTGGTGAATTAAAAAAGGGTTGAAAGTGCAGAAAAAAGTTGTTACATTCATTTAGAAAGTTGAAAGTTGTTACATGATCCCAATCGAAGCTCACTCCAAATTTTCCGAAAGCCAATAATTGATCCTCTCATTTTCCAAAACAGAGAAATGAATGTCCTCCTCGTGGCCGACCTTCACGTGGATATTATCTATCATACTGTACTTGAGGTTTAATCCAATATTAATGAGTATTCTTGGAATTCTGAGTCAATTCTGCTATCAAATTCATCAAAAAGTTCAAAAAAAGTCAACATCTTTATTGTTTCAGCAAATTCCGAACAGGCTTCAGGTGTTTTGAGCTAGTCAGAATACGGTTAAAAATCAAGAAAAAAATTCAATTTTTAAAAATTTTTTATGGGATCCGAGTGATGCATTCTCGAAATTTTTGAACCCGAAAGATTTTTTGGGACCCGTAAATAAAAAAATGGGATTCGAGTGGTGCGAAAAATGTTTTTAAAAAACTGTCTTGGTTTATTCTCTTATAAAAACGGAAAGACTCATCTCATCAGTGAGAAATTCAAAGCGAGCCGGTACGAAAAAGCACTTCGCGTTATTCAATGGACCACCTACTCCTGTTATGGTTTGGACCGCAGTTACATCAACTGAGAAGGATAACTTGATCTTTGTCGACGAAAGACTCAAAATCAATGAAAATGACCATCGGGAGAACATTACAAAAAAATAATTGTTTTCTTGGGCTCATTTCCGCTTTGCTGGAGGTCATTGGATATTCCAAAAAGACTGGGCCAGGGTTATGGGGCAAAATCAACAATTGCGCGTCAATTCCAGAGAAATTTAGCAAGGGTTTGTGCCTCAGTGTCTTATTGTTCTGAACCCGCTCGAATATTCTGTTTCGTCGAGATTGGAGTTTTTATGAATTGAATAAGGACCTTGTTCGAGTTTGGGCCAAGATTACTCCATAATACCTCGCGGCCACGGCCAACAACTTGCCAAAGCTTTTGAAAGCCGTCCGTTTCCGGAAGAAGGCCGATTCGAGAATCTTTCTCAGAATCCTGTTCTCATACATATAGTTGTTCTACAATGTATTTTGGAATATTGTGTATCCAAAAACCGTTGCAGAACTTTCTTACGTTTCAAAAGATGAATATTTTATTCATCCAAAAAACGTGAAAACCCTCGAGGATTTTCACGTTTTTCTGGACGAATAAATAATTCATCTTTTGAAACGTAAGAAAGTTCTGCAAAGATTTTTGGATACACAATACCTTAGTAAACAAATTTTGATTTTACATTTGAAGAACCCAACGGGTGGGTCCCATTTCATAACACATAATTTTTCAAACAAGCGTTTTTCTAAAATTTTCATAATCTGTTTTTCCGTGTCTGGAATGCCGTGGCTTCTTTGGAGTAACCTAAAACGTCCAAGAAGCTTCGAAAATTTATTATAGAGTAAAACAAAGAAATCTCGAAGACTATTAGCAAAAAACGATACAGAAAACTTGATTAATAGATTTCTGTCAAACACTTTCCAACAAAAGAAATACCGGCTCTGTACGGTATATGTGGAACAATGAAAAATTATGTGAAATCAAAATAACTATGTGGACCCAAAAAAATTTCATTTCAATTTTTTTAAAAACGCTTACTTTAAGCATTCTTTGTTTTGAGATACTTATTTTAGAGTTAGCCACTCCAAAAATAAGACAGAAAATAGTTGTCTTGTGAAAACTTATCTTGTGAAAGATGAAGTCATGGAGCAATTTCAATTTTTCAACGATGGGTCCACATAATTATTTTTGGATCCACATTAATATTTTTTGAGTCCGCATATTTATTTAACAATTAATGGCTGAGGATTTTCGGTTGCATTTTGCCAGATGAATTTTTGGCTTTATGAATATTTTTGGATTCATGTAGTTTTCTTCACTGTTTTTTTTCAATTTTAGATTAGAAAGAACTATTTTCACAAATGTTTCCTGTTCTATGAGTCTAAGGCGTCTCGAAGTTTTAAGCGTCAAGCCAAAACAACGAATTTTTCAATGTTCTTGTTTCGCAAGACATAGTTACTTCTACTTGATAAACATTCTAACCATACTCGCAGAGAAGGTCCGAAAAAAAAATTGAAAATAACTATTTCAATATTTCGAAACTCTTATACTCTTATAAATATCTATTTAAGCCAATTTCCATCTTTTGTAGTCAGAAAATCGACCATTTGGTGCGGCTGAAATACGGGAAGTTGTAGAATTTTTATCAATGGAAGTAATTTTGTCTTGCGAATCAAATTTTGATCCCAGAACAATGATAAAATTCATAGTTTTGGCTAGACACTCAAAATTTAGAGACGTTTCAGAATCATCTACGGCAGTGTAATTTCAACATAAAATAGGGAACATCGTTTCTTGGAGAAAAAACTGTGAAGAAAAACAGTCTGAAACCAGTAAATATTGTGAATCAAAAATCCATCTGGCAAAATGAAGCCATTAATCATCGGCTCAGAAAAAATGTAAAGCAGAACTTACCGTAAAAATCTGTGATAGAAGGACAATAATAGGGTATCTTTGAAAAATATAAATACACCCTTTAATTGAAGGACACCCTTCACTTCTCTTCATTGAAAACTTCAAAAAAACCTTCGCAGTTTCAAAAAAATTGCAATAATAATATTTTTTGTTTTTCATACCTTTCCTTGAAAAATAGAAGGACATGCCCTTCTATTACAGATTTTACGGTATTCATTTTTACTCATAATCCACTTTGATTCCATCCATATTTGGAAAACGTTTGTGCCAAACACAGAAACAGAAGGATGTAGCGGTAAAATCTACCGTTGCTAATAGGCCATCGCTTCGAAGAATATCTTCTCCAGTTGACAAGTTGAGTGCCTGATTATAGTTGTAACTGAAATATGAGATTAATCAATTTCACTCCTCGAGAAACAAGAATCCTCACCGGTGAGCAGAATTCCTCCGTTCAGGATCGAAGGGCATCAATTCAAAACCAAGATTTTCAAAGTTCAAATTTTCAGGAGCTTCTTCAATTTTCCATGAGAAAAATAATGATTTGAAAGTGGTATTATTGGAATTGTACCATCGTCGGACGAATTCTCGGCAATCATTTGCAGTCAGTTCACAGTCAACAAACACCATTCGAGTACAATTAGAGGCGAATAACATATCTCTTGTAATCCAATAGGCATCTTTCCAAATGTGAATATGCTTGGGTTTGTTCCACGATGCAATGGTAAGCCGAAAAGTTTCTCGTAATGGTATGTTGAGATGAACTCGTTTCGTAACGATGGTATTACTAAGAATTCTTCTCAGCTCCATAGTATCCATCAGCCTTTTTCCGATAATTGAAATGTATTGACATTGATGATACTTAACTAATAATGGGTATCTTGAGTTGGGAATATAGTCTGGCCATATCTTATAATAATTAACGCAGCAGTCGAATAGATCCATTAGATATTGGGTTGCAAATTCCACACATATGGCGGTGTTTCCATCCGAAAAGGAATAGAGATAATTACGATCGATGCTGCAAATGCTCTTAGTTGATAAATGATATGGTTTAAAAGAACAACTCTGTTAAAAATACACAGAGTAAATACAGGGCGGCCAAAAAATATAGAACGTTCAGGCTCAAGAAGGTTTTACCGCTTCGCAGAAAATTTTTAAACCGTATTTCAAATGGGCTTGGGAGTCTATTACATGTAAAACTGGTGAGCGCTACCACTTCCTTCTTCAGAATTTGAGAAGTAACAGATTTGCTAAACCAGCCTTTGTTGTTCCACGACCGCGTAGTTTCATCGTTCTAATCGGCAGAATCGCTAATCGAATAATTCTAAAAATTGCTCTGGATATTACCAGTTCAATGTTTGGTGAAATGTGATTTCAGCAAAACCGGAGAATAGCTTTAAAGTTTGGAAAACTGAATAATGTGAACCTGGGAACCCATAAAAGCCGCAAACGCCGCAGAGCCGTTTTCATTTTTGTGTGTAACAATTTTTTTGTGTGTAACAATTTTTTTGTGTGTAACAATTTTTTTTGTGTGTAACAACCTGCCCTGCAGTAGGGTAGCCAAAAAGATCAATTCAGGGGTTTGGCAACAACAACAGCCCTAGTCAACGACACCTGCTCTTAATTCTTCGATTTACAACATATTTCACAGAAATTGAATTCAATTAAAACTTACAAGGTTCTAATTGAATTCATAATGATCAGTGAAATTAGAAAGAGAAAATACGTCAAAATTTTAAAAAAAATCAAAGAGAATGTGAGTTAAGACCCCTTATAAATGCAAAGAAAACTCACAAGGTTCTGATTGGAATTCCACCAATTGTGGCAGTCACTGGACTTTCCATTCCTCTTGTTCTATATGCCCAATTGCCTGTCCAATTGAAATACCAACCAACGCCATATTTTTCTCCATTCTGAAAGAATATGCACATGTCTTCGTGTCGTACGCGTACAACAAGTCCTTCTGAGCGAATTTTCAGTCGTTTAATCAATTGTCGACATCTTTTAGAAATGAATGAAAAGTGTACTCTGGAAAAAAGTTGCTTAGAGTTTTCAATTTGTTGGTCCGGTTAGCTTACAAATCACAAAGTGTGGAATTGCGGAGAATAGACTCGATAGCAAATATTGGTAGCTGAAAAAGCGGTATAATACGCGAGACACTCATCACTCGAGCGGATATTCTTCACGGATGATCAGACTTTTTCCGATCAATTTGCAATATCGATTGTTTCCTCTATATTCGTTGCGTCGCACGCAACGCACACCATTGGCAAAGGAGCACTTTTGCATTATTCAGCATAGACTGTACTGACAATTGAGAAGGGTAGTGCTTTCAAAAGAGGTTGAGAATCGTCTGAAAATAGGGACACCCATAGTTTCAACCCTGGCAAAAAAGAATTTTAATTTAGAATATCAACTGAGCCTTGTCATAGCAAATATAAGTTGTGTTGCAAGATTTGGTTCAAGTGAGAATCGCGTTTAGTCGGCATCAAAATATCCATACTTGTGAAATGCCGCCCAGACCCGGGCCGGGGCTGGACGGGTCAACCCGCATTTTCAACTTTTGTAGAATTTTCGGAGGCTTTGAGTTGAAAAATTTCAATGCCTGTAAGAGAAAAAGCTCGGAATAGTTCTTAAAGTGTTCAAAACATCAACAAAGCTCAAGGGGAATATTTGAAAATTACCCGGCCCGCCCCGCGGCAAATATGAAAATATTTAGTTGATTTGGCCACAATTCAGTTCAAAAAATTACGTGATGCAACAAACTGATACAATGATAACAAGCTTGGAATACACCTTGTTTGCTTTGTTAGACCGAACTCAATAAAATCGGTTTTTTTTCTTCACTGTTTTAACCATTTATCTGGTATTGATACGTAAAACTGTTTTGCAAATCAATCGTTAGATTATCATATCAAATTAAAATAAAAGATACGTCCCAACAAGCATTTGATACTTTTTTCGGAAGCCAATATGAAGCTCTTCATTCTTCTTTCACTTCTTGCTTCATTTTCCTACTCTTGTCTTGTCATTTCAAATTGCCAGTGCTTAGATTTCATAGAGTTATACGGGCAAGGCGGTAAAAAGGTTATAATATTTTTCAAATTTTCACGGAGAAGATTTCAGACAGAGAAGTTGTTGGGTTTTCCAAAGGAGACGGTTGTGTTTTCTATACAAAATGTGCTGACCCATATCTGAGATCAATGTATGAAGACTCTACGATCAAAGCGCCAGCAGATTCTGGAACTCCGGGATTTGTGAGTTTTGTAATGAAAAAAACAACCAATAAAAATTTTGAAGGAGTCACATTTGAAGGAGTCACAGGAATTTGCTCAAAAATCGCTCTGCAGAGCACAAATTGCGTTCAAAATCAGGTTGGCGGCCGCGGCCGTCCGGCCTAGAATTCCGCAGCGCGGGGCAGTTTTCTCTATATTTTCGCTTTTTTTCTTCGTTTTACATGCTAAAATAACAGAAAATTGATGCTTCTGCACAAAAACATGTGAACTGAACAAAATGAAGGCGAAAAATATTGCGAAAACGCTTTGGAATTCTAGGCCAGACGGCCGCGGCCGCCAACCTGTAACGCGCGATTCTGGGTGCAATTTGTGCGCTTCAGAGCGATTTTTGAGCAATTTCTTCATGTGTAATGGGATCTGCATAGAAAAAAAAGAAATGAAAATAAAAAATGTGAATATAGTCCTCCATTAAAGGATATCACGTCACGAAGGTTCTACGATGTCCTTGGGGATCCAGTTGATATTTACACACGTTTTGGTATGATATGTGAGAATGGGATGTGGTATGCCACGAAATATCCAGTTGGCATTTTGTATTGGACGGGGTTCAGTTCAAATGAGTTTATTGGGGCTCCAAATGAATACAATGGCAACAAATCTGGAATTGAAAATTTTTGGTGTTATTGAAAGATTATTTGAGGTTAATAAACAATTTTCTCGTTGTGCTTTTTGATTTGTTAATCGACTTGGCAGAGATCAAACATGACTTTGCAAATCAATGAGATTATTATCATATCGAATTTAGTGATAAAAGAACTCAAAATTATGAGAAAATCATCAAAATGAAATTTTATTTGTTCGTCTTCCTTGCTATTATCCTCTCTGCAAAAACTGAAAATTTTGAGGAATATGGGTGTGAAGATGATTGTGAATGCAAAGAATTCATAAAATTATACAGATATAGCGGTTAGTTTTATTCTTTTTTCTTTAAATTTTATTTTCTGTTGATTCCAAACTATGAAAGAGTCAAGTACACAAAAGAAGCCGGTTGTGTTTTCAATGCAACTTGCGGACATCTGGAACTGTACGTCAATTGGTCTGGAGCTCCAATTCAAGAGCCGGCAGATAGTACTTGGCCAGAGTTTGTGAGCTCAAATAGTAGTATGTATAAACAGAATAAGCCATTTAGACTATTCCCACAATAGAACAAGATGGAATTGCCTATGATGTCTACACTGTTTTTGGTATGATCTGTGAGAACGGGACATGGTATGCTACAAAGTATCCACGTGGAATTTACTATTCTAACAACACAATTCAATATTTGGGGTCGCCGGAAGAATATAATGGAAGAAAGTCAAAAGTTTTTGAGTTTGCTTGGTTTGTATTGAAAAATTTTGCTTTAAAGTTAAAAACCATATTTTCAGCTGGAATTATTAAGGGGATTCACTGAACGAGCACTTCTTTTAATTCTTTTGTTACTGTCAAAAATAAAACATTTTCTTAGAAGTTATTGCATTTTTTGGAAAATAAATATGTAATTTCGTTATGCTTATATCGAGAATTGACAAATTTTATAGAGTAATAAATCGCGTTTTACGCAGAATTAAGCGATTTTGATTGTGTCTCGACTGAAGTATAAATAATATAATTTTTTAGAGTTTTTCAAGCAAAAAATTGAAGAAAACTTTACTAATCCTTTAAGAAGCTTAACCTCTAGCAACATATACCAAATTTCCGCAAAAATCCCACTTTGAAAAAAAAACCGATGGGATTCTGTGATTAGGAATGGTAAATTACTACCTTTTTTTGTCCACTAGAGCCTCAGTTTTTGAAAATAGCTCATTTTTGGCAAGAGCAAAAAAAAATCAACCCGTATTCCCTTGTCTTTTCTTTAAATGTCAACAATATTACTGAGATCAAGTGTTCATCTGATATTGAGTTAGCTTCCTGATCGGCTATTTCATTGAACAACTGATTTGTAATTCAAATCACATTTGCGAGTTAATTCACTGTTCAAATATCCAAATGAAGGGTATAAAAGAGGTTCTGTGTCACGAACATTATTATAAGTAATTATGAATCTTCTTTTTTTCTGTTTGATTTCTTTTGTTCTTGCTGCAACAAGTCAAGAGCATGGATGCAAACAGGGTTGCCCATGTCCAGATTTTATGAGTTTATATGATGGGGGTTGGTTTTTAAATTCATTTTCACACACAAACAGGTCTTCAAGTTCTGCAGGAGGAGAAGATCCTTTGTACAACAAAGAAGCTGGATGTGTTTTCAATGCTACTTGTAAATACCAGCGTCTCTACTGCAAGTTTGATGGGTCTCCATTCCCATTACCAGCTGAAATTTTTGGAGATGATTATGTAAGTTGAAGCAAGGCAATATTAAATAAACTTAAAATTTTGTAGGAGATTCTCCCTTCATCCGATGAGCCTCAAAATGCTTTCACTACGTTTGGCATCGTTTGTGAGAATGGGGAGTGGTTTGCTTCTAAATACCCAGCCGGAATATTATAATTGAAAAATCCGGTTACACCTATAACTCTGGGATCGCCTGGAAAGTACGACGGGCGCAAGTCTCGAGTGGATAGTTTTTCATGTTCAGAATTATAAAAATTGAAAACACGTTTGATTTTTAACTGGTAAATTTCTGACTAAATTTCCTAATCGTTTACCTTTATACGTACAAAAAATTTTTCTTTTCACTTTTTGAAAATTGAAAAAAAGCTATGTAAACAGTGTTCAAATGTTTTTTTTATTACTGAATGAACTATTTTATCCAAGTAATTGTTCGTGAAAAAAGTTTGAACATAAGTTTCAGGTACTGGTTTTGGCTCTGGTTGAGCGTGTGGAACAGGAGGTATGCGAAGAAGAATTCGAAAAAGCACAGACCCGGATTGAAAATGACGGTCCCAAAAACAAAATGATCCGAAAAAATGATCCGGTTCGAAAAATAATGTGCAGGACTATCCTCAATATAACTTCTTAAGAGAAACAACTGACCACGAGTAGGCAACTAAAGCTCGAAAAACGAGAAACAGAATATCAGTTAGAGCACTGATATACAGTTGTTTCCGAAGGTTTGAGTGCTCCAAGAGCATTTCTAAACTGTTGTTTCGAGGTTTTGAACAAGAGATTTGAATTTTCTCCGGATAGTTTTTGAGCACAAACTGAATTATTTGGCTCTCTCGGCTAGTGTAACGCTAGAAGCAAAATACAAAATTTCAATATTTTTTTTTGTTTATTAAAGGAGAGCAATAAGAATCCAAAGTATGTACAAATGATATCATCCCAAAATTTTCCATCAAAAATTTTTCAAAATCAGTGTTCATACAATTCAAAGCAATCAAGAATTCAACTGAATGTGAGTTGACTTCCTGATCGGCTATTTTATTGATCAAATGATTTGTAATTCAAATCACATTTGCGAGTTAATTCACTGTTCAAATATCCAAATGAATGGTATAAAAGAGGAGATGTGATAAGCATTTATTTTCAGCCGATAAGCACTTTAATTCGAAATGAAGTATTTTTTCTCATTAACTTTCATTTAAAGGAGGTGTCGCGGCGCGAATTAATAGGAGGCCCAGTGGAAGCCTATTGGGCCGGCGACTTATTTGTAGTGAGCGATGTATCACGGTTTTTGGTGAGAGCGGTTGACTTCTGATGGTTTATTGCATTCCAAGCATCGTTAGAATACAATAGAAGTAGTTGGTGGTTCAGGTGTTAGAGAACATGTACAAATATTGTGAAAAAATATGCGAAAAAATATACACATTGAAATAGTGCGATTCAGCTCCCAAGATCCCAAACGATAGTAAAATAAAATTCAAAAAATTTCAATATCAAGTTTGATTTTAGACTCCCATTCAAAACGCGGGCGAGCCACAAAGTACTGCACTTCGCTTGAAATCATCCTCTTTCGTATCGCATCTGAAATTGAACATTTATTGATATATAATATATGTAAATATATATGTACCTGACAAGAGATACTTTTTTTAAATCGAGGGTCTGAGTTGTTTTTAGGAAACATTGCTTGTACGCAGGTTTTTTCTCCTCCGTACAAGATTTTTCCGGTCGAATGTTGAAACCAATCATAGCCAGTGAAATTTTTCAGATGAGGATCATCGAATGAAAATTTATTTGGAAAACAATCCTCGGTATCAGTGCATGCTTCAGCTTGTTGGCCATTCACCCATACTCCAAGATCATAGCGTTTCCACAAACTCCTTGTCCGATCTATGTTCCAAAAAAACTATAGTTTTCTTGTTAATTAGGTTCAACTTACTTTTTATGAATTCGAGTTCTTCTTCAAATTCCAGACCGCTAATTACATTATTTTGGTAACCCTTGAGTTTTTGACACAGTTCGAGAGCTTGTTTTTGATTGAATGGTGGGATATCTTTGTTGAGATAGCCCATCTGAAACATAATTTCTAGTCTGTTTTTCAAAGAGTAAAAAACATACCACGATGCACCACTCATTTCGAATTAAAGTCCAGCCACCATCTGGACACATTTTTTTGGGAGAAGTGGTCATAACTTTCTGAAATTAAAAGTTATATAGGCTTGATTTATTTTTATTATTATAAAGAAACCTCTGTAGAAGTTGTAGTTAACGTCATCGAGGGTTCCGAAATCGAATCAAATTCAGATTTGTATTTGTTAGGCGTTACTCCATGATTGTCCGAACTCGGCTTGTATTTCATTGATATCTTTTCGGAGGGACAAACATTTGTTGTTATTTTATCCACGTTCTGTAAAACAAAAACTAATGTTTTTTTTTATTCCAGGACATTCTTACTTTGATAGCAATGTATTTTCCTGGGTATTGGGCCTTTATGATCCCTTCAGCGCACATGACACATCCATTTTCCCAGTAGCAGAACTGAAGAAATAAGTTTTCTTTATTTAAGTTATTTTATTTAAGTACTTGGCATTCACGGACTTTTCCGCAACGAACAACACATGAAGTGGAATCGGGGACATTCAAATCTTTCATACAGGAAGCTTGAGAGACAACAATGCCTTGGAAGACAATCAAGTCTGGCGCTTCTCGAGCCGGTGTCTAAATTGAAAAAATTATTCGTTGATATCGAACTTTTATATTTTACAGCTTACCGTGGCATATAATGCCAAAAGTATGGCGTTCAAAACGGGCAAAGCAATATGCATATCCACACAGTTTGAGAAGTGAAAATGCTGACTGGGACTCCTTTTTTAAGGACAAAAGCCTGTCACTTTTGTCATGACAACATCAAAAAAGTGCTTCAGAACATGGAAACTGGGACAAAACAAAAATTTTCTGACTTTAGCTAGGTTTGAAAAGAACATAAATTTCAGATTTGAAACGGGATTTATGTGAAATGAAAGAAATAAAACTTCACTGGACAAATTTCTAAATTAGATTAGTAATATGTGTGTTTTGAACTGCCATACCATTCCAGAGCACCAGACTTGGAGCTTTTTCCTTCATGGTTTGGAATGAGAAACAACGACTCGGAAAATAAAATTCTCATGGATTACACATTGCATTTTGCCCCATGATAGTTCTTCATCATTCAAAGATCTGAAAATCTGGTCTTAAAAAAAAACGTTTCTATCAAAATATAGTTCACAATGCAATTGGTATTCCTATTGAAACAATAAAAAAAACAAATCTTTTCAATAGACATCTCTTTATAACTAAATTCGAGCTGATCGTTTTCCCACCTAATCATTTTAGCAGCTTAAGAAAAAGCGAGCCCTTCGCACATGTAGTTTTGTGTGGGTCTCCAAAAACTTCGTACTGAAAAATATTTTGACCCTTTTATCATTTCAATTACCTACATATAGTGAGAAATTATGTGAACACACTTTTTTTCCGTTTTTGAGTGTAACTTCTTATATGTTTCAACAAAACCACTTTCTTTTCTTGACTTTTTGAGTTACATACGTTCTCTACGATTCCATGTCAAACACGTCAAAACCACATTTGGCAACAATCGTCTCAAATTCAGTTGGCTTCTTGATCATCAATTACTTTGAACAACTGATTTGTAATTCAAATTATATTTGCAAGTTAATTAACTGTTCAATTATTCAAATTAAAAGTATAAAAGAAGAGCAGTGCCATGAAAGTTAGTGGAGTCGAAATGAAGCTCATTCTTCTCTGTTTGATTTCTTTTTTTATTGCTACAACAAGTCAAGAACATGGATGCAAACAAGATTGTGCATGTCAAGATTTTCAAAAATTATACTACGATCGCGGTTGGTTTTCTTAGTTTTTTTTAGTTTTATCCTCTGAAAAAAAAGTTCCCGTTGTTCAGGCGAAGAGCCTCTTCATTACACAAAAGAAGATGGATGTGTTTTTAATGCCACTTGTAAGAATTTTGTTATCATAAGTGATTTCAAAGATTCTCCATTTGATGAACCAACTGACCTCTTTGATGATTATTATGTGAGTTGAAAAATGATAAAGTTGAATAAATACGAAGTTTGTAGATGATTTATCCTTCATCCAATGAAGCTCTTAATGCATACACTGCTTTCGGCATTATTTGTGAGAATGGGAAGTGGTTCGCTACCAAATACCCGAAAGGAATTACGTATTTTGATGCTTCGGTTACGGAAATAACTATCGGATCGCCAGATGATTACAACGGGAGAAAGTCACTGATTTCTGAGTTTTCATGGTATAGTATAAGAAATTTGAAAGTTTTGAACAAAGTCTGTTTTCAGCTATCATTAATGTTTTCAGCTATCAGTACTCCGATTTGAAATAAATTTTCTAACTGTTTATCTTATGTTTTCGATAAGATCAAGTCTTATTATGCACTTTTGAAAGGTGAAAAAAGCTATGAAAAACAGAAAAAGTTTAGCTATGAATGAGATCAAAGCGTTCTCGGATATTCTCCTGGATTGGACTTGATGAAAAGGTGTATCAAAGTTCCTGTTGAAATATACTCTATTGGATAGTTTCTATTCTTCCTAATGGTGGGCTAGCGGTTTCTCACGAGATGCACAGTATGTATTTCCGTGTGCCTGCTTCCGGTCGAATCTGAAATAAACCCAGAAGCTGGGAATTCTGAGATCTTTTCGGATATAGCAGGCCCTGGGCTCAGAAGACAAACGAAGTTTTCTTGTTTGTTTCAGTGCTGAAAAGAAGATCATGGTTTGGCTCACTGACCTTTATCTATTCAAAAAATGTCATCTTTTATAACTCATTCTGATTTCCCAACCGTCTTCTTGGTCGAAACGGACCATGTAAAACCTCTTATACTCTCCAATAGACTCCTTTTTCTGTTCGCCCGTTTCTGCCTGGTTTGGAATCTTCAAAAAGCCAGCGCAAACAAGGTCAAACAAAGGTGTCTGTCACTTTTGTCATGACAACATCAAAAAAGTAATTCAGAACATGAAAACTGGGACAAAACAAAGATTTTCTGAATTCAGCTAAGTTTGAAAAGAAAATAAATGTCAGATTTGAAAAGGGGTTTATGTGAAGTGCAAATATGATTTCAGTAAGCCTTTTTCAATGTTTGTGAAGAACAAGGGGTTGGATAATGCTGAGCCGTTCTCAAAGTGTTCTTTACGGCTTCGAGTTATCCCGTATCTCTTCCATGGCAAAGACAAGAGGAATTACAAGACCAAGTGTTCAGCTATATTTGAGTTGGCTTTATGATCAGCAGTTCCGTGGAACAACTGATTTGTAATTCATATCACATTTGCAAGGTAATCATTTGTTTATCATATCAAAACAGGGTATAAAAGAGGAAGAGTGGCCTGTACATTAGTGGAGCTAAATATGAAGCTCATTCTTCTCTTCTCAATTTCTCTTATTATTACTGTATCAGGCCAAGAACATGGATGCAAACTAGGTTGTGGATGTTCTGATTTTTTGGAGTCATATCCCAATTCAGGTTTTTTATTTTTTGATTAATATTTTACATTCACACAAAGTTTCCTAGCTGTTCAGGTCCGGAAGAAGTTATGTACACGAAAGGAGCTGGCTGTGTTTTCAATGCCACTTGTAGATTTTCTATGCTCGTTGCTAATTTCGTTGGGTCTCCATTTGAAAAACCAACGGGCAGTGCTTTTGATGAATATGTGAGTTGAAAAGCAATATATTAGATCCATATGAAGCTTGTAGGGTATTCTTCCATACCCTTTAACAAATGAACATGGTGAACTTTATGATGCTTACACTATGTTTGGTATTTCTTGTGAAAATGGGAATTGGTTTGCTACCAAATACCCAAATGGAATATCGTACTTTGATAGTGATAATGAAGAGCATGATGTCGGGTCACCCGAAGAGTATAACGGGTTGAAGTCTCGAATTGATGGTTTTATGTGGTAAAGTTTAACGAAGAATCTGTTGTTAATAATATATGTTTTCAGCGGATAATCACTCCTATTTAAAATGAATTATTTTCTCAGAATTCAAACTCAGAGTTACATAGATTAAGTTTTATTTTGCACTTTTTGAAAAATCTGAGTAAAAAGTTGAAAAAAAAAAACAAAAAAAAACTTTGGTTTATCCAAGGAGTGCTCCAAGCACGTTCTCGGCGATTCTCTCTCCGGTTGCTGAAATGTTTCGAATAAGTTTTAATTTAGAAAGTTTCCGAACTTACATTCTCCTCCACGGCCTCCTCCACGACCTCCTCCACGGCCACCTCCATTGAATCCACCACGGCCTCCACCTCCGTTATTTCCTTCCCATCCTCCACGTCCTCCTCCATTTCCATTCCATCCTCCACCACGTCCTCCACCGTTAAAGCCACCATTTCCGTTGAAGCCTCCACCGTTGTTCCATCCTCCTGAAGCAAAGGTTTTTGGAAAAAATAAAACAGGTTTACAAAATGATTCTGTGGTAAATTGATAAAAACTTCCTTCATGATAGATCAAAGTTTTCTGAGACATTTGCGATTTGAAGGCTATGTTTTCTTGAACGAGAGAGAGATAAGAAAGTCTACGTCACTGGGGAAATAGGGATCATGTCAGAAACAGAGGACAGAAAATGAAAGATATGGTGTGTTTTGAGATTAAGGTAGAGGAAAGTGAATAGAATCTGTAATAGAGCGGCCTAGTGAACAGCAGAGC
Organism: Caenorhabditis doughertyi; assembly: GCA_963572265.1. NCBI lineage: Eukaryota > Metazoa > Nematoda > Chromadorea > Rhabditida > Rhabditidae > Caenorhabditis > Caenorhabditis doughertyi. The sequence goes on from OY751557.1 coordinate 1,394,702, forward strand.
GGTCCTCTTTATTAGAGCGCCCCCCTCCTAAATAGAACTCTCTATTCTTAGCAATAGAGTCTATGAGACCTGCTTGTTTTCATGTTAAAAAAAACATAAATAGGTTTTTTTTTTCAAAAATCGGTTAGCTCGTCTCACATTTTTGTGATAAAAAGTCTTTCATTTCTCGATTTTTGGGCTAATTTTCAACAAAAAATCGTACTGATTTGAATATCAGATATCATTTTTAATACAAATTCAAGAGCAGCCCCCTTTCAATATAACGGCCCTCTCTAAAGAGTTAATGAAAAATAGTCCGGCCGGAGGCTCTATTACAGGTTTTACGGTAAATTGGAGATTGAATCTTATTGACAAGCTATAATGTTGAAGTTTTTAGCTTTGATATCTTATCAATTAACACAGATCATACATGAAATATCAATATCTATCAATCAACAAAACGATTGTCTTATAATGACTTATGTTCTATTGGTTGCCATCCCTTCTGTTAGCCGACAAGACATATTCTGCTTCAAAGTGACGTCATGGCTAAAACATGTTTAGGGTGATCTAGTCTATGCCAAAACAAAACGGAACAATTTGGTTTGATGATTTTCCGTGCACCCAGAAATCATGATCTATCTATCTAGGGATACGACAGAATCAGTTTTTATCTGTACGATGATGATTAGCGATAGTTATCAGAAAAACTATGTGATTCGGGGATATGAAAGATAATACGTCATATGGTTTTTTGTACATTTTTCAGAATTTTATCACTTCTAAAAAGAGCAACGCAAAAGAGAACTGGTCAAATGAGAGAACTTTTGCTGAACCAGCTTGAGGGAACTGATAGTACTGATTCAAATTTGTCAAATTTTCATTTGGTACGATTTATTTTTGTCCGTTTTATTCAAGAAATTTTTTCCATTTTAAAACTGGAACATTATCTAGCCAGGATTTATGTTTGAACTCTCTCAAGATAATTGTCAGTTTTTTATATTGAGTACTTATTAGGTTGGCCGGAAAGAAATGCGCGACGAACTTTTTTTTCGAATCTGTATATCTCGGCTGGAACAAAAGATACAAAAAAGTGGTCAACTGGTAAAACGTGCAAAGTTTTATGGTCAACATTTTATTAATTGATCACTTTTTGATATCACTCACTCCAGTTACTATATGTAGATTCGTGTAAGCGTCTAGATTTCTTTTTCTTGATGCAATAAAAAAATTCGATTGAAAACTGTTCCAACATACCTCCATTATTTCCTCCCCATCCCCCTCTTCCTCCACCTCCGCCATTCCATCCTCCCGGACCACCTCCGTTATTCCAACCACCCGGACCACCTCCACCATTCCAACCGCCTGGTCCACCGCCTCCTCCGTTCCAGCCTCCAGGTCCACCGCCACCATTCCATCCACCTGGACCACCACCGCCGTTCCAACCGCCTGAACCGCCTCCTCCTCCGTTCCATCCACCTGGACCACCACCACCTCCTGGTCCCCATTGGGCTACCGAAAGGCCCAAAAGGGCCACAAGAATGAAAACGGTCAATTTGTACATACTGCAACAATTACTTACAAAAAAATTCACAAAAAATTATAAGAGAAGAAAAGAGAAAAAAGATAAGGTAATACCAAAGATTGAAACAGAAAATAGAGAAGAAGTTGACCCTAAACGGGAGGAATTTTCTGTCTTTATATCTTCTTTTTGTTTCTGGTCCCGCCCATTTTTTTTCTTGACGCTATTATCTTTTGAGAATCGAAACAAAACTTGATAGACGGTCACAACGACTGGCAACAGAGAAAAGAAGAGAAAACTAACACAAAAAGTTACACATAGCGGTAGACGACAATGAAACATAGTGGTGGACGTAAGAAGAAAGGGCAATGAGGTCAGTTGAATGATTCGTGAGAATTTGGAAAGGGAAGTTTAAAAATTGAGAGGGAAATTTTCCATCATTTCAAATAAATTTTGGTTTTTTTTGTGTTATCAAATGTATGGATTAAGATTTATTCTGCACATTTTGAAAAATTCGAAAAAAAATTTGAAAAAAAAAAGCGAAAAAAAAAGTTGGAGAAAAATTTATCTTCCAAAGATTGATCCAAGAATATTATCGGCGATTCTCTCTCCGTGTGCTGCAAATTTTTTGAAAACGTTTTGATATAAAAATACTTTGAAACTCACATCCACGACGATCTCCTCCGTTTCCACCACGGCCTCCTTGATTTCCGCCACGATTTCCATTGAATCCTGGAAAAATAGAATATGAGCTTGAAGGGTTACTGTACTAATAAAAGCTATTAGTTTGTTGGATTGATGAGAAAGCGCGCCCCACTGCACTCAGTTCATTTTTTGAAAAGTTATTTTTCAGGTTTTTTGGAGATGTTTCCGATTTTCAAAGAAAAGGCACTGCCATTATTTCGATTATAGCCATCTGAAATATGCATTTCTCGATTGAAAATGAGACTTTCAGCCCTCTCTTTGACTCTGGTCAAAAACCTAGAAAAAAAACAAAAACTTTCCACTCAGAAAATTTTACTTTTTCTTCAAATTTCGGTGAAAAAATCTTCAGAATAGGTGTTGTTGAAAGTTCACCAAAAATTAGCTCGTATACATGTTTTTTAAATCTGATGACCCCAATTTTAGAGTTATCGAAAATCGTTTCGGGAGAATTTTGTAACGATCTATCTAAGTTTCATAGAAATTGGTTCAGTAGGAAGGGTTGTAAGCGCGGCGACACACAGAAAGCCAGATGGAATATGTCCAATAATAACAGTTAAGATTCTACTGTAAGTCTAGAGATTACCTCCATCACTGCGACCTCCTCCGTTTCCACCACGGCCTCCGTTATTTCCTGCAAAAAGGTGTAATTTTCGGGTTCGACAGTATTCTCTAAAATTTACCTCCACGGCCTCCACCATTATTATTCCAATTTCCTCCTCCATTGTTCCAATTTCCTGTAACAATAATTTGAGTTTCTTAAATTGATTCAGAAAATAGCAGGACCTTCCACATTAAAGATCGAACTTTTCTAGAGATCATGTTTTCTTGGACGTAAAAATGATAAGAAAGAAACTATACAAGGAAAACGAGTTACTGTTAGAAACAGCGAGCAGGATATGATAAATAAGGTGCCCCTTCAGAAGCCTAGCGAACGCCCCACTCAAATAGGATGGCCTATTCCCAGCAATGAAGTTCATGAAATTTGCTTGTTTTTGAGTCAAAAAAGCCTATTAAAAGTTGTTTTTTCGAAAAACGGGCAGCTCATTTCAAGTTGTTTTTGATAAAAAGTCTTTCTTTTTTGACTACCAGAAATCGTCTTTGATCTAAAATCAGGTATTGAGATATAGAAAGTCCCTTCCAATATTACGGTCCGTGTGATAGAGCAGCCTCCTTTAAAATGTAATGAAAAATAATGGCCGCTCTATTTATTGCAGGTTTCACGGTATCCCCCGGAGGAAATTTTCATACAACGAACTGCAATGAAACCATGGAATGCTACTGTATCATCTTAAAATTTTTTTTTAATCTACGCATATTTGTATACTTCTTATTGAAATTTTGTGATACGAATGATAAGAAAGTTATCAGTCCTAAGCTAAATAATTGCGATGAAGAAAGAAACGATTAAAAAAAGCACACATCTAATAGAAAGACAGTCTCTATTACAAAACATTGCTGTTTTACAAAGTTTTCATTCTGTTTCTCGTATTTTCTTGCCGCTATTCAGTGGCTTTTGGTGGAAAAAATTTAAACAAAACAACAGTTTTTGCTCCGATATTGTGGCGATTTTAGACTGACAGACTTTTGAAAAATAGAGCTGTACAGCCTGTAATAGAAGCGCCCGTGTAACAGAATGACACCAAAATACAGGGTTGAACATAGAATGGCATGTCCCTTTATTACAGGTTTCACGGTAGTCAACGTTTTTTACTAACCTCCATTATTTCCCCATCCACGTCCACCTCCACCTCCATTATTATTCCATCCAACTCCGTGATGTCCGTGATCATCCCATCCAGCTCCATGATGTCCATGACCATCCCAATGTCCATGGCCATGTCCAGTGTTACCATGCCATCCTGGTCCCCATTGGGCTATTGAAAGACCCAAAAGGGCCACAAGGATAAAGATGGTCAATTTGTACATACTGCAAAAGAAGGTAAAAGATATCGTTTACTACAAAAAAAATGGGAAAAGATAAAATTGTTCAAAAGAATTAAATAGAAATGAGCAAATTTGTGCCTAAACGAGGAAGTTACCGTCTTTATATTCTCTCATTTCTACAAGCTCCGCCCACATTTCTCTTGTCTTTAGAGAATCGAATCAAAACTTGAAGGTCGGTCTCAACAACCTAAAAAATGAGAAAAACCGTAAAAAACTAACACAAAAAGTTATGCATGGAGGTAGACGAAAAGGAAACATAGTGGTGTACATGAGAAGAAAGGGCAATGAGGTCAGTAAAAAATGAAAGATTCGTTTGGTAATTGAGAGATACTTGAACATTAGATTTCCACTTTTTAGTTTGAACACGGAAGTTAGAAGACTCTCCTACAAAATCATGTCCTTGAACCAAACGAAAGTCTTCTTAATGCCTACGAACTACTGTTTACTTTGAAGACTTTTACTTCCTTCTTGGAATAAGTTCCGGCTTTCATTTTTCTCAAACTTTAGATTCCTTCTAGAACTCTCTTCAGGATGATATTCTCAAAAAAAAACTTGAAACTTTATTTTTTTTTAAACTTTACTATTTTTTCAAATACATGGTACAAATAAAATAAATAAAATTTGAATGAAAAAATGAGGGAAATAGGGAAATGAACAATTCTTTGATACATTATTCTGAATGCAAAAGAGATCGAGTGGTGGGGAGAAAGAAAATAAAAATTGAATGAAAGACGAGGGGGAAAATGATTATGGGCGATTCCTTTCCGGTGGGACTTGAGCCAGGTCGACCCTTGCCAGCCTGCGTCTTTCCGCTTGCCGAGGTGAAGTGATTGGTCGTGTTGACGTGGAACGACGTTGATGGAGGCAGAGGCTGTGACGGCTGTGAAGGCGACGATGTTGGAGGCATCTGAAAATTGGATTTTATAATTCAAAATATATATTTTAGATAGACTCACCTCGTCGCTTCTTCTCTGCTACACAATATTCTCCGTTTTTGTTATAGTTCCTTTGACCTGGACGCTGATGATTGCGCTGGGCGGAGCTTCTCCAATTATCAGTGACTTCAGTAGCATGTGTCTCGAAGTCGAACTCTGTGACAATTTCAGAGTGTACTCGCTTCCTCTTTTCATCAATATTCCATCCGGTACAACTGAAACTGTTGCGACCAGTTTAATATTGTAGTCGAATTTATTCAAATCGGCCAGCTTGGAGACATTGAGTCGAATCGTGATTTTGTCATCTTCTCGGACGCATATCACTCGCCTGCAAACACGAATTGACTAAAATCATGGGCGATGATTGTAACCTACATTGCACTATCCTCGAACTCAATTGGATTGGGACCAACTCCATCATTGAAGAGGGAGTATATCTGGATGCACCCATCTGATCGAAACTCTCGTTCTCCCAAGAGAGCTCGATCAGGGATGACTGCTGGTGGGAGTGTTGCATGGCTGCCACTTTCATCGGGTGCATAAAATCCAATATTTGCGGTGTCGTTCGAGTTATCGCCTCTGTTGTTTCCTTTTGCATTTTCCATTTGCTTCAAATTTTGCCACCAATATTCCCCGATTCCGGCATTTGGGCATCCTTCCTAACCGCTTCCCAATCACTTATCGCATTTCCTAGATCGACTGTCCCCGTTTTCAGGAATTGGAAGACGTCCAATGAACGGCCCATCCGACGTCCGATGAAGGGCTTCCCCGATGAGTGGAGACTGAAAATAACGAAGTTAAAAATTTGAAATCTTTACAATAAACTCATTACTTCATCGAGAAAGTCCCTTGGGTTCTCTGGCTTGAGAAGTATGTTCTTGCAAAACGATAGTTCCCCATCCAGGAATCGAAAGTCGACGAAACTGCTTGACTGGTACTCCTGAAAAGAAAAAGAAATGATTGATTCAATTTCAATTTTTTCATACCTCGATGATATCTTTTCTCAATCGCATCTTTGATGACGCAGTTTTGGGCAGAAAGCGGAGCAAGACTGAAATCTTCAATTTCATAAAACATTCAAAGAAATGGAAAGCACTGAAAAGCGTTGAAAACACGAAAATCTCAAAGAATTCAACTTTTTTGAAAAAAATCGATTTTTAAAGTTTAAAAATAAACAAACAAATCTTCAAGAAAAACAATTTATGACTTTTTGGCGCCGCTGATTCAAATTCTCCAGTGGGCGCGCACCACCGGAAGAGAGGGGTCAGAGAAAGAGAGACATCATTTTTTGATTAAGAAAGCAAGTCTGAAACACGCGTGAATAGTGCCAAGAGCTTATCAAAGCTTCAATCAGGATCAGAATCAATCAGACTAGTATAGAAAAGTGTTCTAAAACCTTCTGAATATTAGAAAATAAAGAAACTAGGAATTATATGATTGATTCATAAAGATACGCGCATTTCAATATTTAAGTTGCCTCAAAAAACACGGAAAAGATATCATAGAGGTATGAAAAATTGAAATTGAATCAATAACTTCTTTTTTTTTCAGAAGTACCAATCAAGATGAAAGTGGCGACCACCAAAATGTAGCCTAGAATTCGATGTTGAATTCTCGGCCATCGGCCTGTAACAAAAAATTTTATGCGATTTGTGCGCCCCGGAGTAATTGTTGAGGGTTTCTTTATAAGAAACGGAACCAGTATAGTACAAGTAAAAGGGGCTGTCCCGGATAAGAACTCCGTGTATAATTGGTTCTTTTTAAGAAGCAAGTGATTGCTAATCTCGGATTCCATTCTGAAAAAAAAATATTGGAAAGTGAAACGGTTTATTTTCCGAATTTTAAAGTGAAGAATAAATAGAAAGCAAAGGTGAATAATAGAAAAAGGAACAATTTTTAATTTCTCATTGCAGAGAGCACCAATCACGAATAGCATCTCCTAATTCGTTTCGGCCCATTTTCAAGGGTTAGAAGACGTCCAATGAACGGCCCATGCAAAGTCCGATGAAGGGATTCGCCGATGAGTGGGACAGTGTGGGACTGAAAATAACCAAGTTTAAAAATTAAATCTTTACAATAAACTCACGGTTTCATCGTGGAAGACCCTTGGGTTCCTTGGCTTGAGAAGTATGTCCTTGGAAAACGATAGTTCCCCATCCAAGAATCAAAAACCCACGAAGCTGCTTGATTCGTACTTCTGAAAAAAAAAGAAATAATTGATTCAATTTCTATTTTTTTTTTCTTACCTCTATGATATCTTTTCTCGATCGCATCTTCGATGACGCAGTGTTGGTGACGTCGGGTAGTTTGAACCTTTCTGCGGCGGCTGGCACCATTTCCCGTTTTTTATCTTCGAAAGGAACCATTGTAGTGTCGTCCATGATTTCCAGAAGCACTTCGAAAACGGCTTCTCCTCCATCAAATACGATTGTTCGACTGTCCGGCGTAATCAGGAAGCGTTGTTGGTCGAGTGATGATTGCAAAAATGAAGTGAATTTCCAGAACTTTTCCTTTGCCATTTCGAAACTTTTTGGTCCCATTTTGATTACCATTGTATCTTCAGTCGATGGTGTTCTCCTCGTTGGATCCACAGCGCGTTCTTCTGGAGCCTTAAATGATTTAATGTGAAAATTGATTCGCTTTTGTTTCCAACTTTTGCTTGTATTCCAATCAAGTAGACCTAATCTAGAAATAAGTTTTTAGAAAAGCTACTCGATCTTCTATGGATGCTGGAGGTTCTACTTTCCAGATAAGCTCTGCTAGAATACTGTGTTTGCGGCTTGCTATTTATTCAAAAATATGTAGAATAATGCAAAGTCTGATATGTTTCCCTGAATCCATAACAGAAAAACACTCACCATATTTTCAAACGCTTCTTCGAGTTGTCGCTTCTCCTCGATCCACTCAGGAGTTTGGAAGTTCGTCATGGCTGCTTTGACAGCAACTCCTATCATTATGGGGACAGGTTTTCCTTCTGAAAAAGAGAAGAGAAGTGATATGGATTCAAGGAAAATCGATTTTTTACCTTGTCTATAGTAATGCCTGAGCAGCATACACTTCTCGACGTTGTTGTTTGATGATGAATGGAAATTGGTCCAGGCTTATCCACTTCCTTCTCACCACCGCATGGTGAAAGTCTTTGGGTTTGAGGACAACAAGTGAGCACTCGTCGAAGAGCTCGGCGCATTCCTCTCGATCTCTCAATGAGTTCAGTGAGTTGTTGAACACCCTCGTTGGATGGTATTGAGGTGCCAATTGTCGGAGGCCCATCAAGTTGTTTTGCACCGCCGACCCTGAAAATAAGTTTATTATAAAGCATTCATTGCGACCGGACATCTAATAATAAGACACTCTTTTGCTACCCCTCTCTTTGAAAATGAGACCATTTTCTACCCCAGAATGGCCTAGTGCAGTTAATACTCACCTTCGCAAAGGTAGATTATGCTCTTTTTGTTCTCGTTGGTGTTGTCTCGAAGCTTTTCCTGGACCAACGTCTTCGGGAGTTTTGTAAGAGATTCGTCCCTGATATTCTCAACAATTCCTAGAATCGTGTCTTCAAGAGGAATGGATTCGGAGGTGGTTGGAGACATTTTACCCTGAAAAATAGAACTTAAAGTTCAAAATGAAGAAAACTTAAAGAATGGAAAGTGAGGATCAAGTTAAAAAGTAAATCATTAGTTTTATTCGAAGAAATCAAAATCACTGAAAAAAGTCGAAAACACGAAAATCTCAGAGAATTCAACTTTTTCGAAAAAAAAAATCAATAATTAAAACTCGAAAATCCAAAAAAAATTCAAGAAAAACAAGTTTTGACCCTTTTCGCGCCGCTCATTCAAAAGACTGAAATCCCTCAATTTAATAAAACATTCAAAGAAATGGGAAGCACTGAAAATCGTTGAAAACACGAAAACCTCGAAAGATTCAACTTTTTTGAAAAAAATCGATTTTTAAAGTTCAAAAAAAAACAAACAAATCTTCAAGAAAAACAATTTATGATATTTTTGGCGCCGCTGATTCCAATTCTCCAGCGGGCGCGCCCCATCTGAAGAGAGGGGTTAGAGAAAGAGAGACATAACTTTTTGATTACCAATGCATGTCTGGAACACGTGTGAATAGTGCAATGAGATTATCATACTTTCGATCAAAAAAAACTGAAAAGGCAAATTTCATTAAGGTAAAATTTTCTGTCGACCTGTCAGTAGAAAGGGCTTTAAGACCTGCTGGAAACACGGATGAAAACAGGTTATTGCGATTTCCCTTGAAAAATTATTGGGTTCTGCATATTTTCTTCACACAGTTTCAATTTTTTATTTTCAAGTCGTTCATGCTCCTTATCATTTTGTGTTTTGACCCTCATAAAGCCTATTGTTTTCAGCCTTACTCTTTGAACTTACACTCAATGTCTCCAACTGATAACGCTTGATATAAAACCCTTCCTAATAACGAAAACAATCATTCTCACTATGAAATTTTTACTTTTATGTTTTGCTCTTTTTGGAGCCTCTCTTGCACAATTCAGTGAGACTGCTCAAGAAGCTATTCTTCAAGTCCACAATGACTTGAGATCCAGGGTCGCATTGGGAGAAGAAGTTGGCGGTGGATATCATTCTACGGCTACTAATATGATTAAGCTGGTAGGCTCAAAAAGTTTGAACCAATTTGAAACGGAAGATTTTCAGAGATGGAGCCCAGGATGCGCCAGGAGTGCTCAAGCTTTTGTGGACACTTGCCCGGAGGATCATTCGGATGTAGCCAATGTAGGGGAGAATATGTACTTTGCGTGGACTTCAAAGAACCCAAACAGTCTGGATAAATATGTGAGTCAGCTCCGAGTCCTTCAAAAAGTACCGTAACCCGCCAGGGCTCCAACGCAGCCGCGTCCTGGGCCGAGGAGTTCTCCGACTATGGTTGGACCTCTACTACCCTGGACCAAGAGACCTTTGACTCCGGAGTGGGACATGCCACTCAAATGATTTGGGCCAAAACTGGATATGTTGGGTGTGGCGTCAAAAACTGCGGAAAAGACTTGAATACCTACACAAATGCCTATAAGATTATTGTGGTTTGTCATTATCGTGTCCAGTGAGTCTATATGGAGATAATGGTGAAAAACTGATGATGATTACAGGGGAAATGTGTTGGACGATCCGATCTATGAAGAGGGAGACACTTGCTCTCATTGTCCGGACTATAGAATGTGCGAAAAGGACACTGGGCTGTGTGCTTGATTGGAATGTTGTAACCATTGATTGAATTTATGATTTTTGTATAAATCGTTTGATTTTAAGCACATTTTTATAAAAATTGCGGGTTCAATTGGTTTACAAGAATTCAGGCAACCAATCCATTTGTTTTTATTGTTATACAGGCCAATTGAAAAGTTTTTAATGGATCAGAATACAAACGAAAGCATTTACAAAGGATTTGACACTGCAGTTGATATTTGGTACAACAACATTTTATGCAATTTCCAACTTTTCGGTTTACAAGAATTCAGGCAACTAATGCATTGGTTTTTATTGTTATACAGGCCAATTGAAAAGTTTTTAATGGATCAGAATACAAACGAAAGCATTTACAAAGGATTTGACACTGCAGTTGACATTTGGTACAACAACATTTCATGCAATTTCCAACTCTTCGGTTTACAAAAATTCAGGCAACTAATGCATTTGTTTTTATTGTTATTCAGGCTAATTTATGAGTTTTAAGTGGATCAGAATACAAACCAAAGCATTTACAAAGGATTTCTGTCATGAATCCACCCCATGGGTGCATTCATGACCTTTTTCCCCTGAAGATGTCTCGCATATCCAGCGAATTACTCGTGTAATTTGTGCATTGGATTCCCACCAAAGCAACGGAAAAACAACGATAATTCTCAGGCTTGCAGCCTTCGAGTTATCATCGAAGCGATGCAAGTGCGCCCCAATGGACTCCGCGCTAAAGCGCCCCCGCCGGCGGGATGTGGCGCGTCGTCCCAATGTCTAACTCTCTCCGTTCCCCTTACTATTTCCCCCTTCCTTCTAGAATGTTCTCTCGCCCCCTCACAAGTTGTTTACTCGTTCATTCTAATCAGTCTTCACCTTTTTTCCCAAGACTTCGGTCTTCCCTTATTCTTCTCTGTCCCCCCACTACTAATATTCAATGAACCACCGCCATAGCACTTGTACAATGTTCTACGAGCAATAAAGCAGTGAACCTAATCAATTGTCTATCGGGCGATAAACGAAGTGCGCTCAAGCACTGCATCATGCGGAGGCGCGTTTCTCATAGGCTCACCACCTCCAAAAGGGAAACGCGACGACAATTTCACTCTGCAATTGACATTTGGTACAACAACATTTCATGCAATTTCGAACTCACCGGTTCACGAGAATTCAGGCAACGAATGCATTTGTTTTTATTGTTATTCGAGCCAATTTATGAGTTTTTAGTAGATCAGAATACAAACGAAAGCATTTACAAAAGATTTGCCATAGCAGTTAATATTTGGTACAACAACATTTTATGCAATTTCCAACTCTTTGGTTTACAAGAATTCAGGCAACTAATGCATTGGTTTTTATTGTTATTCAGGCCAATTTTAAACTTTTCAGTGGATCAGAATACAAACGAAAGCATTTACAAATGATTTGACACTGCAGTTGATATTTGGTACAACAACATTTTTTGCAATTTCCAACTTTTCGGTTTCCAAGAATTCAGGCAACTAATGCATTGGTTTTTATTGTTATTCAGGCCAATTTTAAACTTTTCAGTGGATCAGAATACAAACGAAAGCATTAACAAAGGATTTGACTCTGCAGTTGATATTTGGTACAACAACATTTTATGCAATTTCCAACTTTTGAGTTTCCAAGAATTCACGCAACTAATGCATTGGTTTTTATTGTTATTCAGGCCAATTTTAAACTTTTCAGTGGATCAGAATACAAACGAAAGCATTAACAAAGGATTTGACTCTGCAGTTGATATTTGGTACAACAACATTTTATGCAATTTCCAACTCTTCGGTTTACAAGAATTCAGGCAACTAATGCATTGGTTTTTATTGTTATTCGGGCCAATTTATGAGTTTTTAGTGGATCAGAATACAAACGAAAGCATTAACAAAGCATTTGACACTGCAATTGATATTTGGTACAACAACATTTTTTGCAATTTACAACTTTTTCGGTTTACAAGAATTCAGCCAACTAATGCATTGGTTTTTATTGTTATTCAGGCCAATTTATGAGTTTTTAGTGGATCAGAATACAAACGAAAGCATTTACAAAGGATTTGACACAGCAATTGATATTTGGTACAACAACATTTTTTGCAATTTCCAACTTTTCGGTTTACAAGAATTCAGGCACTTACTGCATTGGTTTTTATTGTTATTCAGGCCAATTTATGAGTTTTTAGTGGATCAGAATACAAACCAAAGCATTTACAAAGGATTTGACTCTGCAGTTGATATTTGGTACAACAACATTTTATGCAATTTCCAACTCTTCGGTTTACAAGAATTCAGGCAACTATTGCATTGGTTTTTATTGTTATTCAGGCCAATTTATGAGTTTTCAGTGGATCAGAATACAAACGAAAGCATTAACAAAGGATTTGACACTGCAGTTGATATTTGGTACAACAACATTTTTTGCAATTTCCAACTTTTCGGTTTACAAGAATTCAGGCAACTAATGCATTGGTTTTTATTGTTATTCAGGCCAATTTATGAGTTTTTAGTGGATCAGAATACAAACGAAAGCATTAACAAAGGATTTGACACAGCAATTGATATTTGGTACAACAACATTTTTTGCAATTTCCAACTTTTCGGTTTACAAGAATTCAGGCAACTAATGCATTGGTTTTTATTGTTATTCAGGCCAATTTATGAGTTTTTAGTGGATCAGAATACAAACGAAAGCATTAACAAAGGATTTGACACAGCAATTGATATTTGGTACAACAACATTTTTTGCAATTTCCAACTTTTCGGTTTACAAGAATTCAGGCACTTACTGCATTGGTTTTTATTGTTATTCAGGCCAATTTATGAGTTTTTAGTGGATCAGAATACAAACCAAAGCATTTACAAAGGATTTGACACTGCAGTTGATATTTGGTACAACAACATTTTTTGCAATTTCCAACTTTTCGGTTTACAAGAATTCAGGCAACTATTGCATTGGTTTTTATTGTTATTCAGGCCAATTTATGAGTTTTTAGTGGATCAGAATACAAACGAAAGCATTAACAAAGGATTTGACACAGCAATTGATATTTGGTACAACAACATTTTTTGCAATTTCCAACTTTTCGGTTTACAAGAATTCAGGCACTTACTGCATTGGTTTTTATTGTTATTCAGGCCAATTTATGAGTTTTTAGTGGATCAGAATACAAACCAAAGCATTTACAAAGGATTTGACTCTGCAGTTGATATTTGGTACAACAACATTTTTTGCAATTTCCAACTTTTCGGTTTACAAGAATTCAGGCAACTAATGCATTGGTTTTTATTGTTATTCAGGCCAATTTATGAGTTTTTAGTGGATCAGAATACAAACCAAAGCATTAACAAAGGATTTGACACAGCAATTGATATTTGGTACAACAAAATTTTTTGCAATTTCCAACTTTTCGGTTTACAAGAATTCAGGCACTTACTGCATTGGTTTTTATTGTTCTTCAGGCCAATTTATGAGTTTTTAGTGGATCAGAACACAAACCAAAGCATTTACAAAGGATTTGACTCTGCAGTTGATATTTGGTACAACAACATTTTATGCAATTTCCAACTCTTCGGTTTACAAGAATTCAGGCAACTATTGCATTGGTTTTTATTGTTATTCAGGCCAATTTATGAGTTTTCAGTGGATCAGAATACAAACGAAAGCATTAACAAAGGATTTGACACTGCAGTTGATATTTGGTACAACAACATTTTTTGCAATTTCCAACTTTTCGGTTTACAAGAATTCAGGCAACTAATGCATTGGTTTTTATTGTTATTCAGGCCAATTTATGAGTTTTTAGTGGATCAGAATACAAACGAAAGCATTAACAAAGGATTTGACACAGCAATTGATATTTGGTACAACAACATTTTTTGCAATTTCCAACTTTTCGGTTTACAAGAATTCAGGCACTTACTGCATTGGTTTTTATTGTTATTCAGGCCAATTTATGAGTTTTTAGTGGATCAGAATACAAACCAAAGCATTTACAAAGGATTTGACTCTGCAGTTGATATTTGGTACAACAACATTTTATGCAATTTCCAACTCTTCGGTTTACAAGAATTCAGGCAACTATTGCATTGGTTTTTATTGTTATTCAGGCCAATTTATGAGTTTTTAGTGGATCAGAATACAAACCAAAGCATTAACAAAGGATTTGACACAGCAATTGATATTTGGTACAACAACATTTTTTGCAATTTCCAACTTTTCGGTTTACAAGAATTCAGGCACTTACTGCATTGGTTTTTATTGTTATTCAGGCCAATTTATGAGTTTTTAGTGGATCAGAATACAAACGAAAGCATTAACAAAGGATTTGACACTGCAATTGATATTTGGTACAACAACATTTTTTGCAATTTCCAACTTTTCGGTTTACAAGAATTCAGGCACTTACTGCATTGGTTTTTATTGTTATTCAGGCCAATTTATGAGTTTTTAGTGGATCAGAATACAAACGAAAGCATTTACAAAGGATTTGACTCTGCAGTTGATATTTGGTACAACAAAATTTTATGCAATTTCCAACTCTTTGGTTTACAAGAATTCAGGCAACTAATGCATTGGTTTTTATTGTTATTCAGGCCAATTTATGAGTTTTCAGTGGATCAGAATACAAACGAAAGCATTTACAAAGGATTTGACTCTGCAGTTGATATTTGGTACAACAAAATTTTATGCAATTTCCAACTCTTTGGTTTACAAGAATTCAGGCAACTAATGCATTGGTTTTTATTGTTATTCAGGCCAATTTATGAGTTTTCAGTGGATCAGAATACAAACGAAAGCATTAACAAAGGATTTGACACTGCAATTGATATTTGGTACAACAACATTTTTTGCAATTTCCAACTTTTTCGGTTTACAAGAATTCAGCCAACTAATGCATTGGTTTTTATTGTTATTCAGGCCAATTTATGAGTTTTTAGTGGATCAGAATACAAACGAAAGCATTTACAAAGGATTTGACACTGCAGTTGATACTTGGTACAACAACATTTTATGCAATTTCCAACTCTTTGGTTCACAAGAATTCAGGCAACTAATGCATTGGTTTTTATTGTTATTCAGGCCAATTTATGAGTTTTTAGTGGATCAGAATACAAACGAAAGCATTAACAAAGCATTTGACACTGCAATTGATATTTGGTACAACAACATTTTTTGCAATTTACAACTTTTTCGGTTTACAAGAATTCAGCCAACTAATGCATTGGTTTTTATTGTTATTCAGGCCAATTTATGAGTTTTCAGTGGATCAGAATACAAACGAAAGCATTAACAAAGGGTTTGACACTGCAATTGATATTTGGTACAACAACATTTTTTGCAATTTCCAACTCTTCGGTTTACAAGAATTCAGCCAACTAATGCATTGGTTTTTATTGTTATTCGGGCCAATTTATGAGTTTTTAGTGGATCAGAATACAAACGAAAGCATTAACAAAGCATTTGACACTGCAATTGATATTTGGTACAACAACATTTTATGCAATTTCCAACTCTTTGGTTTACAAGAATTCAGGCAACTAATGCATTGGTTTTTATTGTTATTCGGGCCAATTTATGAGTTTTTAGTGGATCAGAATACAAACGAAAGCATTAACAAAGCATTTGACACTGCAATTGATATTTGGTACAACAACATTTTTTGCAATTTACAACTTTTTCGGTTTACAAGAATTCAGCCAACTAATGCATTGGTTTTTATTGTTTTTCAGGCCAATTTATGAGTTTTTAGTGGATCAGAATACAAACGAAAGCATTTACAAAGGATTTGACTCTGCAGTTGATATTTGGTACAACAACATTTTATGCAATTTCCAACTCTTTGGTTTACAAGAATTCAGGCAACTAATGCATTGGTTTTTATTGTTATTCAGGCCAATTTATGAGTTTTCAGTGGATCAGAATACAAACGAAAGCATTTACAAAGGATTTGACACTGCAATTGATATTTGGTACAACAAAATTTTATGCAATTTCCAACCTTTTGGTTTACAAGAATTCAGGCAACTAATGCATTGGTTTATATTGTTATTCAGGCCAATTTATGAGTTTTCAGTGGATCAGAATACAAACGAAAGCATTAACAAAGCATTTGACACTGCAATTGATATTTGGTAAAACAACATTTTATGCAATTTCCAACTCTTTGGTTTACAAGAATTCAGCCAACTAATGCATTGGTTTTTATTGTTATTCAGGCCAATTTATGAGTTTTCAGTGGATCAGAATACAAACGAAAGCATTAACAAAGGATTTGACACTGCAATTGATATTTGGTACAACAACATTTTTTGCAATTTCCAACTCTTCGGTTTACAAGAATTCAGGCAACTAATGCATTGGTTTTTATTGTTATTCAGGCCAATTTATGAGTTTTTAGTGGATCAGAATACAAACGAAAGCATTAACAAAGCATTTGACACTGCAATTGATATTTGGTACAACAACATTTTATGCAATTTCCAACTCTTTGGTTTACAAGAATTCAGGCAACTAATGCATTGGTTTTTATTGTTATTCGGGCCAATTTATGAGTTTTTAGTGGATCAGAATACAAACGAAAGCATTAACAAAGCATTTGACACTGCAATTGATATTTGGTACAACAACATTTTATGCAATTTCCAACTCTTTGGTTTACAAGAATTCAGCCAACTAATGCATTGGTTTTTATTGTTATTCAGGCCAATTTATGAGTTTTCAGTGGATCAGAATACAAACGAAAGCATTAACAAAGGATTTGACACTGCAATTGATATTTGGTACAACAACATTTTTTGCAATTTCCAACTCTTCGGTTTACAAGAATTCAGCCAACTAATGCATTGGTTTTTATTGTTATTCAGGTCAATTTATGAGTTTTTAGTGGATCAGAATACAAACGAAAGCATTAACAAATCATTTGACACTGCAGTTGATATTTGGTACAACAACATTTTTTGCAATTTCCAACTTTTCGGTTTACAAGAATTCAGGCACTTACTGCATTGGTTTTTATTGTTATTCAGGCCAATTTATGAGTTTTAAGTGGATCAGAATACAAACGAAAGCATTAACAAAGGATTTGACACTGCAGTTGATATTTGGTACAACAACATTTTTTGCAATTTCCAACTTTTCGGTTTACAAGAATTCAGGCACTTACTGCATTGGTTTTTATTGTTATTCAGGCCAATTTATAAGTTTTTAGTGGATCAGAATACAAACGAAAGCATTAACAGAGGATTTGACACTGCAGTTGATATTTGGTACAACAACATTTTTTGCAATTTCCAACTTTTCGGTTTACAAGAATTCAGGCAACTAATGCATTGGTTTTTATTGTTATTCAGGTCAATTTATGAGTTTTTAGTGGATCAGAATACAAACGAAAGCATTAACAAATCATTTGACACTGCAGTTGATATTTGGTACAACAAAATTTTTTGCAATTTCCAACTTTTCGGTTTACAAGAATTCAGGCACTTACTGCATTGGTTTTTATTGTTATTCAGGTCAATTTATGAGTTTTTAGTGGATCAGAATACAAACGAAAGCATTAACAAAGGATTTGACACTGCAGTTGATATTTGGTACAACAACATTTTTTGCAATTTCCAACTTTTCGGTTTACAAGAATTCAGGCATTTACTGCATTGGTTTTTATTGTTATTCAGGTCAATTTATGAGTTTTTAGTGGATCAGAATACAAACGAAAGCATTAACAAATCATTTGACACTGCAGTTGATATTTGGTACAACAAAATTTTTTGCAATTTCCAACTTTTCGGTTTACAAGAATTCAGGCATTTACTGCATTGGTTTTTATTGTTATTCAGGCCAATTTATGAGTTTTAAGTGGATCAGAATACAAACGAAAGCATTAACAAAGGATTTGACACTGCAGTTGATATTTGGTACAACAACATTTTTTGCAATTTCCAACTTTTCGGTTTACAAGAATTCAGGCACTTACTGCATTGGTTTTTATTGTTATTCAGGCCAATTTACGAGTTTTTAGTGGATCAGAATACAAACGAAAGCATTAACATAGGATTTGACACTGCAGTTGATATTTGGTACAACAAAATTTTTTGCAATTTCCAACTTTTCGGTTTACAAGAATTCAGGCACTTACTGCATTGGTTTTTATTGTTATTCAGGTCAATTTATGAGTTTTTAGTGGATCAGAAAACAAACGAAAGCATTAACAAAGGATTTGACACTGCAGTTGATATTTGGTACAACAACATTTTTTGCAATTTCCAACTTTTCGGTTTACAAGAATTCAGGCATTTACTGCATTGGTTTTTATTGTTATTCAGGCCAATTTATAAGTTTTTAGTGGATCAGAATACAAACGAAAGCATTAACAGAGGATTTGACACTGCAGTTGATATTTGGTACAACAACATTTTTTGCAATTTCCAACTTTTCGGTTTACAAGAATTCAGGCAACTAATGCATTGGTTTTTATTGTTATTCAGGCCAATTTATAAGTTTTTAGTGGATCAGAATACAAACGAAAGCATTAACAGAGGATTTGACACTGCAGTTGATATTTGGTACAACAACATTTTTTGCAATTTCCAACTTTTCGGTTTACAAGAATTCAGGCACTTACTGCATTGGTTTTTATTGTTATTCAGGCCAATTTATAAGTTTTTAGTGGATCAGAATACAAACGAAAGCATTAACAGAGGATTTGACACTGCAGTTGATATTTGGTACAACAACATTTTTTGCAATTTCCAACTTTTCGGTTTACAAGAATTCAGGCAACTAATGCATTGGTTTTTATTGTTATTCAGGTCAATTTATGAGTTTTTAGTGGATCAGAATACAAACGAAAGCATTAACAAATCATTTGACACTGCAGTTGATATTTGGTACAACAACATTTTTTGCAATTTCCAACTTTTCGGTTTACAAGAATTCAGGCACTTACTGCATTGGTTTTTATTGTTATTCAGGCCAATTTACGAGTTTTTAGTGGATCAGAATACAAACGAAAGCATTAACAAAGGATTTGACACTGCAGTTGATATTTGGTACAACAACATTTTTTGCAATTTCCAACTTTTCGGTTTACAAGAATTCAGGCACTTACTGCATTGGTTTTTATTGTTATTCAGGCCAATTTATAAGTTTTTAGTGGATCAGAATACAAACGAAAGCATTAACAGAGGATTTGACACTGCAGTTGATATTTGGTACAACAACATTTTTTGCAATTTCCAACTTTTCGGTTTACAAGAATTCAGGCAACTAATGCATTGGTTTTTATTGTTATTCAGGTCAATTTTTGAGTTTTTAGTGGATCAGAATACAAACGAAAGCATTAACAAATCATTTGACACTGCAGTTGATATTTGGTACAACAACATTTTTTGCAATTTCCAACTTTTCGGTTTACAAGAATTCAGGCACTTACTGCATTGGTTTTTATTGTTATTCAGGCCAATTTACGAGTTTTTAGTGGATCAGAATACAAACGAAAGCATTAACAAAGGATTTGACACTGCAGTTGATATTTGGTACAACAACATTTTTTGCAATTTCCAACTTTTCGGTTTACAAGAATTCAGGCACTTACTGCATTGGTTTTTATTGTTATTCAGGCCAATTTATAAGTTTTTAGTGGATCAGAATACAAACGAAAGCATTAACAGAGGATTTGACACTGCAGTTGATATTTGGTACAACAACATTTTTTGCAATTTCCAACTTTTCGGTTTACAAGAATTCAGGCATTTACTGCATTGGTTTTTATTGTTATTCAGGTCAATTTATGAGTTTTTAGTGGATCAGAATACAAACGAAAGCATTAACAAATCATTTGACACTGCAGTTGATATTTGGTACAACAAAATTTTTTGCAATTTCCAACTTTTCGGTTTACAAGAATTCAGGCATTTACTGCATTGGTTTTTATTGTTATTCAGGCCAATTTATGAGTTTTAAGTGGATCAGAATACAAACGAAAGCATTAACAAAGGATTTGACACTGCAGTTGATATTTGGTACAACAACATTTTTTGCAATTTCCAACTTTTCGGTTTACAAGAATTCAGGCACTTACTGCATTGGTTTTTATTGTTATTCAGGCCAATTTACGAGTTTTTAGTGGATCAGAATACAAACGAAAGCATTAACAAAGGATTTGACACTGCAGTTGATATTTGGTACAACAAAATTTTTTGCAATTTCCAACTTTTCGGTTTACAAGAATTCAGGCACTTACTGCATTGGTTTTTATTGTTATTCAGGTCAATTTATGAGTTTTTAGTGGATCAGAATACAAACGAAAGCATTAACAAAGGATTTGACACTGCAGTTGATATTTGGTACAACAACATTTTTTGCAATTTCCAACTTTTCGGTTTACAAGAATTCAGGCATTTACTGCATTGGTTTTTATTGTTATTCAGGCCAATTT
Source organism: Caenorhabditis doughertyi (assembly GCA_963572265.1). NCBI lineage: Eukaryota > Metazoa > Nematoda > Chromadorea > Rhabditida > Rhabditidae > Caenorhabditis > Caenorhabditis doughertyi. Next base: position 1,415,450 of record OY751557.1, read on the forward strand.
ATAAGTTTTTAGTGGATCAGAATACAAACGAAAGCATTAACAGAGGATTTGACACTGCAGTTGATATTTGGTACAACAACATTTTTTGCAATTTCCAACTTTTCGGTTTACAAGAATTCAGGCAACTAATGCATTGGTTTTTATTGTTATTCAGGCCAATTTATAAGTTTTTAGTGGATCAGAATACAAACGAAAGCATTAACAGAGGATTTGACACTGCAGTTGATATTTGGTACAACAACATTTTTTGCAATTTCCAACTTTTCGGTTTACAAGAATTCAGGCACTTACTGCATTGGTTTTTATTGTTATTCAGGCCAATTTACGAGTTTTTAGTGGATCAGAATACAAACGAAAGCATTAACAAAGGATTTGACACTGCAGTTGATATTTGGTACAACAAAATTTTTTGCAATTTCCAACTTTTCGGTTTACAAGAATTCAGGCACTTACTGCATTGGTTTTTATTGTTATTCAGGTCAATTTATGAGTTTTTAGTGGATCAGAATACAAACGAAAGCATTAACAAAGGATTTGACACTGCAGTTGATATTTGGTACAACAACATTTTTTGCAATTTCCAACTTTTCGGTTTACAAGAATTCAGGCATTTACTGCATTGGTTTTTATTGTTATTCAGGCCAATTTATAAGTTTTTAGTGGATCAGAATACAAACGAAAGCATTAACAGAGGATTTGACACTGCAGTTGATATTTGGTACAACAACATTTTTTGCAATTTCCAACTTTTCGGTTTACAAGAATTCAGGCACTTACTGCATTGGTTTTTATTGTTATTCAGGCCAATTTATAAGTTTTTAGTGGATCAGAATACAAACGAAAGCATTAACAGAGGATTTGACACTGCAGTTGATATTTGGTACAACAACATTTTTTGCAATTTCCAACTTTTCGGTTTACAAGAATTCAGGCAACTAATGCATTGGTTTTTATTGTTATTCAGGTCAATTTATGAGTTTTTAGTGGATCAGAATACAAACGAAAGCATTAACAAATCATTTGACACTGCAGTTGATATTTGGTACAACAACATTTTTTGCAATTTCCAACTTTTCGGTTTACAAGAATTCAGGCAACTAATGCATTGGTTTTTATTGTTATTCAGGCCAATTTATGAGTTTTTAGTGGATCAGAATACAAACGAAAGCATTAACAAATCATTTGACACTGCAGTTGATATTTGGTACAACAACATTTTTTGCAATTTCCAACTTTTCGGTTTACAAGAATTCAGGCACTTACTGCATTGGTTTTTATTGTTATTCAGGCCAATTTACGAGTTTTTAGTGGATCAGAATACAAACGAAAGCATTAACAAAGGATTTGACACTGCAGTTGATATTTGGTACAACAACATTTTTTGCAATTTCCAACTTTTCGGTTTACAAGAATTCAGGCACTTACTGCATTGGTTTTTATTGTTATTCAGGCCAATTTATAAGTTTTTAGTGGATCAGAATACAAACGAAAGCATTAACAGAGGATTTGACACTGCAGTTGATATTTGGTACAACAACATTTTTTGCAATTTCCAACTTTTCGGTTTACAAGAATTCAGGCAACTAATGCATTGGTTTTTATTGTTATTCAGGTCAATTTTTGAGTTTTTAGTGGATCAGAATACAAACGAAAGCATTAACAAATCATTTGACACTGCAGTTGATATTTGGTACAACAACATTTTTTGCAATTTCCAACTTTTCGGTTTACAAGAATTCAGGCACTTACTGCATTGGTTTTTATTGTTATTCAGGCCAATTTACGAGTTTTTAGTGGATCAGAATACAAACGAAAGCATTAACAAAGGATTTGACACTGCAGTTGATATTTGGTACAACAACATTTTTTGCAATTTCCAACTTTTCGGTTTACAAGAATTCAGGCACTTACTGCATTGGTTTTTATTGTTATTCAGGCCAATTTATAAGTTTTTAGTGGATCAGAATACAAACGAAAGCATTAACAGAGGATTTGACACTGCAGTTGATATTTGGTACAACAACATTTTTTGCAATTTCCAACTTTTCGGTTTACAAGAATTCAGGCAACTAATGCATTGGTTTTTATTGTTATTCAGGTCAATTTTTGAGTTTTTAGTGGATCAGAATACAAACGAAAGCATTAACAAATCATTTGACACTGCAGTTGATATTTGGTACAACAACATTTTTTGCAATTTCCAACTTTTCGGTTTACAAGAATTCAGGCACTTACTGCATTGGTTTTTATTGTTATTCAGGCCAATTTATGAGTTTTTAGTGGATCAGAATACAAACGAAAGCATTAACAAAGGATTTGACACTGCAGTTGATATTTGGTACAACAACATTTTTTGCAATTTCCAACTTTTCGGTTTACAAGAATTCAGGCACTTACTGCATTGGTTTTTATTGTTATTCAGGCCAATTTATGAGTTTTTAGTGGATCAGAATACAAACGAAAGCGTTAACAAAGGATTTGACACTGCAGTTGATATTTGGTACAACAACATTTTTTGCAATTTCCAACTTTTTCGGTTTACAAGAATTCAGCCAACTAATGCATTGGTTTTTATTGTTATTCAGGCCAATTTATGAGTTTTTAGTGGATCAGAATACAAACGAAAGCATTAACAAAGGATTTGACTCTGCAGTTGATATTTGGTACAACAACATTTTATGCAATTTCCAACTTTTTCGGTTTACAAGAATTCAGGCGACTAATGCATTGGTTTTCATTGTTATTCAGGCCAATTTAGGAGTTTTTAGTGGATCAGAATACAAACGAAAGCATTAACAAAGGATTTGACACTGCAGTTGATATTTGGTACAACAACATTTTTTGCAATTTCCAACTTTTCGGTTTACAAGAATTCAGGCAACTAATGCATTGGTTTTTGTTGTTATTCAGGTCAATTTATGAGTTTTTAGTGGATCAGAATACAAACGAAAGCATTAACAAAGGATTTGACACTGCAGTTGATATTTGGTACAACAACATTTTTTGCAATTTCCAACTTTTCGGTTTACAAGAATTCAGGCAACTAATGCATTGGTTTTCATTGTTATTCAGGTCAATTTATGAGTTTTTAGTGGATCAGAATACAAACGAAAGCATTAACAAAGGATTTGACACTGCAGTTGATATTTGGTACAACAACATTTTTTGCAATTTCCAACTTTTCGGTTTACAAGAATTCAGGCACTTACTGCATTGGTTTTTATCGTTATTCAGGTCAATTTATGAGTTTTTAGTGGATCAGAATACAAACGAAAGCATTAACAAAGGATTTGACACTGCAGTTGATATTTGGTACAACAACATTTTTTGCAATTTCCAACTTTTCGGTTTACAAGAATTCAGGCATTTACTGCATTGGTTTTTATTGTTATTCAGGCCAATTTATAAGTTTTCAGTGGATCAGAATACAAACGAAAGCATTAACAGAGGATTTGACACTGCAGTTGATATTTGGTACAACAACATTTTTTGCAATTTCCAACTTTTCGGTTTACAAGAATTCAGGCACTTACTGCATTGGTTTTTATTGTTATTCAGGCCAATTTATAAGTTTTTAGTGGATCAGAATACAAACGAAAGCATTAACAGAGGGTTTGACACTGCAGTTGATATTTGGTACAACAACATTTTTTGCAATTTCCAACTTTTCGGTTTACAAGAATTCAGGCAACTAATGCATTGGTTTTTATTGTTATTCAGGTCAATTTATGAGTTTTTAGTGGATCAGAATACAAACGAAAGCATTAACAAAGGATTTGACACTGCAGTTGATATTTGGTACAACAACATTTTTTGCAATTTCCAACTTTTCGGTTTACAAGAATTCAGGCACTTACTGCATTGGTTTTTATTGTTATTCAGGCCAATTTATAAGTTTTTAGTGGATCAGAATACAAACGAAAGCATTAACAGAGGATTTGACACTGCAGTTGATATTTGGTACAACAACATTTTTTGCAATTTCCAACTTTTCGGTTTACAAGAATTCAGGCAACTAATGCATTGGTTTTTATTGTTATTCAGGCCAATTTATAAGTTTTTAGTGGATCAGAATACAAACGAAAGCATTAACAGAGGATTTGACACTGCAGTTGATATTTGGTACAACAACATTTTTTGCAATTTCCAACTTTTCGGTTTACAAGAATTCAGGCAACTAATGCATTGGTTTTTATTGTTATTCAGGCCAATTTATAAGTTTTTAGTGGATCAGAATACAAACGAAAGCATTAACAGAGGGTTTGACACTGCAGTTGATATTTGGTACAACAACATTTTTTGCAATTTCCAACTTTTCGGTTTACAAGAATTCAGGCAACTAATGCATTGGTTTTTATTGTTATTCAGGTCAATTTATGAGTTTTTAGTGGATCAGAATACAAACGAAAGCATTAACAAAGGATTTGACACTGCAGTTGATATTTGGTACAACAACATTTTTTGCAATTTCCAACTTTTCGGTTTACAAGAATTCAGGCACTTACTGCATTGGTTTTTATTGTTATTCAGGCCAATTTATAAGTTTTTAGTGGATCAGAATACAAACGAAAGCATTAACAGAGGATTTGACACTGCAGTTGATATTTGGTACAACAACATTTTTTGCAATTTCCAACTTTTCGGTTTACAAGAATTCAGGCAACTAATGCATTGGTTTTTATTGTTATTCAGGCCAATTTATAAGTTTTTAGTGGATCAGAATACAAACGAAAGCATTAACAGAGGATTTGACACTGCAGTTGATATTTGGTACAACAACATTTTTTGCAATTTCCAACTTTTCGGTTTACAAGAATTCAGGCAACTAATGCATTGGTTTTTATTGTTATTCAGGTCAATTTATGAGTTTTTAGTGGATCAGAATACAAACGAAAGCATTAACAAAGGATTTGACACTGCAGTTGATATTTGGTACAACAACATTTTTTGCAATTTCCAACTTTTCGGTTTACAAGAATTTAGGCAACTAATGCATTGGTTTACATTGTTATTCAGGCCAATTTATGAGTTTTTAGTGGATCAGAATACAAACGAAAGCATTAACAAAGGATTTGACACTGCAGTTGATATTTGGTACAACAACATTTTTTGCAATTTCCAACTTTTCGGTTTACAAGAATTCAGGCAACTAATGCATTGGTTTTTATTGTTATTCAGGTCAATTTATGAGTTTTTAGTGGATCAGAATACAAACGAAAGCATTAACAAATCATTTGACACTGCAGTTGATATTTGGTACAACAACATTTTTTGCAATTTCCAACTTTTCGGTTTACAAGAATTTAGGCAACTAATGCATTGGTTTACATTGTTATTCAGGCCAATTTATGAGTTTTTAGTGGATCAGAATACAAACGAAAGCATTAACAAAGGATTTGACACTGCAGTTGATATTTGGTACAACAACATTTTTTGCAATTTCCAACTTTTCGGTTTACAAGAATTTAGGCAACTAATGCATTGGTTTTTATTGTTATTCAGGCCAATTTATGAGTTTTTAGTGAATCAGAATACAAACGAAAGCATTAACAAAGGATTTGACACTGCAGTTGATATTTGGTACAACAACATTTTTTGCAATTTTCAACTTTTCGGTTTACAAGAATTTAGGCAACTAATGCATTGGTTTACATTGTTATTCAGGCCAATTTATGAGTTTTTAGTGGATCAGAATACAAACGAAAGCATTAACAAAGGATTTGACACTGCAGTTGATATTTGGTACAACAACATTTTTTGCAATTTCCAACTTTTCGGTTTACAAGAATTCAGGCACTTACTGCATTGGTTTTTATTGTTATTCAGGCCAATTTATGAGTTTTTAGTGGATCAGAATACAAACGAAAGCATTAACAAATCATTTGACACTGCAGTTGATATTTGGTACAACAACACTTTTTGCAATTTTCAACTTTTCGGTTTACAAGAATTTAGGCAACTAATGCATTGGTTTTTATTGTTATTCAGGTCAATTTATGAGTTTTTAGTGGATCAGAATACAAACGAAAGCATTAACAAATCATTTGACACTGCAGTTGATATTTGGTACAACAACATTTTTTGCAATTTCCAACTTTTCGGTTTACAAGAATTCAGGCACTTACTGCATTGGTTTTTATTGTTATTCAGGCCAATTTATGAGTTTTTAGTGGATCAGAATACAAACGAAAGCATTAACAAAGGATTTGACACTGCAGTTGATATTTGGTACAACAACATTTTTTGCAATTTCCAACTTTTCGGTTTACAAGAATTCAGGCACTTACTGCATTGGTTTTTATTGTTATTCAGGCCAATTTATAAGTTTTTAGTGGATCAGAATACAAACGAAAGCATTAACAGAGGATTTGACACTGCAGTTGATATTTGGTACAACAACATTTTTTGCAATTTCCAACTTTTCGGTTTACAAGAATTTAGGCAACTAATGCATTGGTTTACATTGTTATTCAGGCCAATTTATGAGTTTTTAGTGGATCAGAATACAAACGAAAGCATTAACAAAGGATTTGACACTGCAGTTGATATTTGGTACAACAACATTTTTTGCAATTTCCAACTTTTCGGTTTACAAGAATTTAGGCAACTAATGCATTGGTTTTTATTGTTATTCAGGCCAATTTATGAGTTTTTAGTGAATCAGAATACAAACGAAAGCATTAACAAAGGATTTGACACTGCAGTTGATATTTGGTACAACAACATTTTTTGCAATTTTCAACTTTTCGGTTTACAAGAATTTAGGCAACTAATGCATTGGTTTACATTGTTATTCAGGCCAATTTATGAGTTTTTAGTGGATCAGAATACAAACGAAAGCATTAACAAAGGATTTGACACTGCAGTTGATATTTGGTACAACAACATTTTTTGCAATTTCCAACTTTTCGGTTTACAAGAATTCAGGCACTTACTGCATTGGTTTTTATTGTTATTCAGGCCAATTTATGAGTTTTTAGTGGATCAGAATACAAACGAAAGCATTAACAAAGGATTTGACACTGCAGTTGATATTTGGTACAACAACACTTTTTGCAATTTTCAACTTTTCGGTTTACAAGAATTTAGGCAACTAATGCATTGGTTTTTATTGTTATTCAGGTCAATTTATGAGTTTTTAGTGGATCAGAATACAAACGAAAGCATTAACAAATCATTTGACACTGCAGTTGATATTTGGTACAACAACATTTTTTGCAATTTCCAACTTTTCGGTTTACAAGAATTCAGGCACTTACTGCATTGGTTTTTATTGTTATTCAGGCCAATTTATGAGTTTTTAGTGGATCAGAATACAAACGAAAGCATTAACAAAGGATTTGACACTGCAGTTGATATTTGGTACAACAACATTTTTTGCAATTTCCAACTTTTCGGTTTACAAGAATTCAGGCACTTACTGCATTGGTTTTTATTGTTATTCAGGCCAATTTATAAGTTTTTAGTGGATCAGAATACAAACGAAAGCATTAACAGAGGATTTGACACTGCAGTTGATATTTGGTACAACAACATTTTTTGCAATTTCCAACTTTTCGGTTTACAAGAATTCAGGCACTTACTGCATTGGTTTTTATTGTTATTCAGGCCAATTTATAAGTTTTCAGTGGATCAGAATACAAACGAAAGCATTAACAGAGGATTTGACACTGCAGTTGATATTTGGTACAACAACATTTTTTGCAATTTCCAACTTTTCGGTTTACAAGAATTCAGGCACTTACTGCATTGGTTTTTATTGTTATTCAGGCCAATTTATAAGTTTTTAGTGGATCAGAATACAAACGAAAGCATTAACAGAGGATTTGACACTGCAGTTGATATTTGGTACAACAACATTTTTTGCAATTTCCAACTTTTCGGTTTACAAGAATTCAGGCAACTAATGCATTGGTTTTTATTGTTATTCAGGTCAATTTATGAGTTTTTAGTGGATCAGAATACAAACGAAAGCATTAACAAATCATTTGACACTGCAGTTGATATTTGGTACAACAACATTTTTTGCAATTTCCAACTTTTCGGTTTACAAGAATTCAGGCACTTACTGCATTGGTTTTTATTGTTATTCAGGTCAATTTATGAGTTTTTAGTGGATCAGAATACAAACGAAAGCATTAACAAAGGATTTGACACTGCAGTTGATATTTGGTACAACAACATTTTTTGCAATTTCCAACTTTTCGGTTTACAAGAATTCAGGCATTTACTGCATTGGTTTTTATTGTTATTCAGGCCAATTTATAAGTTTTTAGTGGATCAGAATACAAACGACAGCATTAACAGAGGATTTGACACTGCAGTTGATATTTGGTACAACAACATTTTTTGCAATTTCCAACTTTTCGGTTTACAAGAATTCAGGCAACTAATGCATTGGTTTTTATTGTTATTCAGGCCAATTTATGAGTTTTTAGTGGATCAGAATACAAACGAAAGCGTTAACAAAGGATTTGACACTGCAGTTGATATTTGGTACAACAACATTTTTTGCAATTTCCAACTTTTCGGTTTACAAGAATTCAGCCAACTAATGCATTGGTTTTTGTTGTTATTCAGGCCAATTTATGAGTTTTTAGTGGATCAGAATACAAACGAAAGCATTAACAAAGGATTTGAAACTGCAGTTGATATTTGGTACAACAACATTTTTTGCAATTTCCAACTTTTCGGTTTACAAGAATTCAGCCAACTAATGCATTGGTTTTTGTTGTTATTCAGGCCAATTTATGAGTTTTTAGTGGATCAGAATACAAACGAAAGCATTAACAAAGGATTTGACACTGCAGTTGATATTTGGTACAACAACATTTTTTGCAATTTCCAACTTTTCGGTTTACAAGAATTCAGGCATTTACTGCATTGGTTTTTATTGTTATTCAGGCCAATTTATAAGTTTTTAGTGGATCAGAATACAAACGAAAGCGTTAACAAAGGATTTGACACTGCAGTTGATATTTGGTACAACAACATTTTTTGCAATTTCCAACTTTTCGGTTTACAAGAATTCAGGCACTTACTGCATTGGTTTTTATTGTTATTCAGGCCAATTTATGAGTTTTTAGTGGATCAGAATACAAACGAAAGCATTAACAAAGGATTTGACACTGCAGTTGATATTTGGTACAACAACATTTTTTGCAATTTCCAACTTTTCGGTTTACAAGAATTCAGGCACTTACTGCGCTGGTTTTTATTGTTATTCAGGCCAATTTATGAGTTTTTAGTGGATCAGAATACAAACGAAAGCATTAACAAAGGATTTGACACTGCAGTTGATATTTGGTACAACAACATTTTTTGCAATTTCCAACTTTTCGGTTTACAAGAATTCAGGCACTTACTGCATTGGTTTTTATTGTTATTCAGGCCAATTTATGAGTTTTTAGTGGATCAGAATACAAACGAAAGCGTTAACAAAGGATTTGACACTGCAGTTGATATTTGGTACAACAACATTTTTTGCAATTTCCAACTTTTTCGGTTTACAAGAATTCAGCCAACTAATGCATTGGTTTTTATTGTTATTCAGGCCAATTTATGAGTTTTTAGTGGATCAGAATACAAACGAAAGCATTAACAAAGGATTTGACACTGCAGTTGATATTTGGTACAACAACATTTTTTGCAATTTCCAACTTTTCGGTTTACAAGAATTCAGGCAACTAATGCATTGGTTTTTGTTGTTATTCAGGTCAATTTATGAGTTTTTAGTGGATCAGAATACAAACGAAAGCAATAACAAAGGATTTGACACTGCAGTTGATATTTGGTACAACAACATTTTTTGCAATTTCCAACTTTTCGGTTTACAAGAATTCAGGCAACTAATGCATTGGTTTTCATTGTTATTCAGGTCAATTTATGAGTTTTTAGTGGATCAGAATACAAACGAAAGCATTAACAAAGGATTTGACACTGCAGTTGATATTTGGTACAACAACATTTTTTGCAATTTCCAACTTTTCGGTTTACAAGAATTCAGGCACTTACTGCATTGGTTTTTATCGTTATTCAGGTCAATTTATGAGTTTTTAGTGGATCAGAATACAAACGAAAGCATTAACAAAGGATTTGACACTGCAGTTGATATTTGGTACAACAACATTTTTTGCAATTTCCAACTTTTCGGTTTACAAGAATTCAGGCATTTACTGCATTGGTTTTTATTGTTATTCAGGCCAATTTATAAGTTTTCAGTGGATCAGAATACAAACGAAAGCATTAACAGAGGATTTGACACTGCAGTTGATATTTGGTACAACAACATTTTTTGCAATTTCCAACTTTTCGGTTTACAAGAATTCAGGCACTTACTGCATTGGTTTTTATCGTTATTCAGGTCAATTTATGAGTTTTTAGTGGATCAGAATACAAACGAAAGCATTAACAAAGGATTTGACACTGCAGTTGATATTTGGTACAACAACATTTTTTGCAATTTCCAACTTTTCGGTTTACAAGAATTCAGGCATTTACTGCATTGGTTTTTATTGTTATTCAGGCCAATTTATAAGTTTTCAGTGGATCAGAATACAAACGAAAGCATTAACAGAGGATTTGACACTGCAGTTGATATTTGGTACAACAACATTTTTTGCAATTTCCAACTTTTCGGTTTACAAGAATTCAGGCACTTACTGCATTGGTTTTTATCGTTATTCAGGTCAATTTATGAGTTTTTAGTGGATCAGAATACAAACGAAAGCATTAACAAAGGATTTGACACTGCAGTTGATATTTGGTACAACAACATTTTTTGCAATTTCCAACTTTTCGGTTTACAAGAATTCAGGCACTTACTGCATTGGTTTTTATCGTTATTCAGGTCAATTTATGAGTTTTTAGTGGATCAGAATACAAACGAAAGCATTAACAGAGGATTTGACACTGCAGTTGATATTTGGTACAACAACATTTTTTGCAATTTCCAACTTTTCGGTTTACAAGAATTCAGCCAACTAATGCATTGGTTTTTATTGTTATTCAGGCCAATTTATGAGTTTTTAGTGGATCAGAATACAAACGAAAGCATTAACAAAGGATTTGACTCTGCAGTTGATATTTGATACAACAACATTTTTTGCAATTTCCAACTTTTCGGTTTACAAGAATTCAGGCATTTACTGCATTGGTTTTTATTGTTATTCAGGCCAATTTATGAGTTTTTAGTGGATCAGAATACAAACGAAAGCATTAACAAAGGATTTGACACTGCAGTTGATATTTGGTACAACAACATTTTTTGCAATTTCCAACTTTTCGGTTTACAAGAATTCAGCCAACTAATGCATTGGTTTTTGTTGTTATTCAGGCCAATTTATGAGTTTTTAGTGGATCAGAATACAAACGAAAGCATTAACAGAGGATTTGACACTGCAGTTGATATTTGGTACAACAACATTTTTTGCAATTTCCAACTTTTCGGTTTACAAGAATTCAGCCAACTAATGCATTGGTTTTTATTGTTATTCAGGCCAATTTATGAGTTTTTAGTGGATCAGAATACAAACGAAAGCATTAACAAAAGATTTGACTCTGCAGTTGATATTTGATACAACAACATTTTTTGCAATTTCCAACTTTTCGGTTTACAAGAATTCAGCCAACTAATGCATTGGTTTTTATTGTTATTCAGGCCAATTTATGAGTTTTTATGAGTTTTTAGTGGATCAGAATACAAACGAAAGCATTAACAAATCATTTGACACTGCAGTTGATATTTGGTACAACAACATTTTTTGCAATTTCCAACTTTTCGGTTTACAAGAATTCAGGCAACTAATGCATTGGTTTTTGTTGTTATTCAGGTCAATTTATGAGTTTTTAGTGGATCAGAATACAAACGAAAGCATTAACAAAGGATTTGACACTGCAGTTGATATTTGGTACAACAACATTTTTTGCAATTTCCAACTTTTCGGTTTACAAGAATTCAGGCAACTAATGCATTGGTTTTCATTGTTATTCAGGTCAATTTATGAGTTTTTAGTGGATCAGAATACAAACGAAAGCATTAACAAAGGATTTGACACTGCAGTTGATATTTGGTACAACAACATTTTTTGCAATTTCCAACTTTTCGGTTTACAAGAATTCAGGCACTTACTGCATTGGTTTTTATCGTTATTCAGGTCAATTTATGAGTTTTTAGTGGATCAGAATACAAACGAAAGCATTAACAAAGGATTTGACACTGCAGTTGATATTTGGTACAACAACATTTTTTGCAATTTCCAACTTTTCGGTTTACAAGAATTCAGGCATTTACTGCATTGGTTTTTATTGTTATTCAGGCCAATTTATAAGTTTTCAGTGGATCAGAATACAAACGAAAGCATTAACAGAGGATTTGACACTGCAGTTGATATTTGGTACAACAACATTTTTTGCAATTTCCAACTTTTCGGTTTACAAGAATTCAGGCACTTACTGCATTGGTTTTTATCGTTATTCAGGTCAATTTATGAGTTTTTAGTGGATCAGAATACAAACGAAAGCATTAACAAAGGATTTGACACTGCAGTTGATATTTGGTACAACAACATTTTTTGCAATTTCCAACTTTTCGGTTTACAAGAATTCAGGCATTTACTGCATTGGTTTTTATTGTTATTCAGGCCAATTTATAAGTTTTCAGTGGATCAGAATACAAACGAAAGCATTAACAGAGGATTTGACACTGCAGTTGATATTTGGTACAACAACATTTTTTGCAATTTCCAACTTTTCGGTTTACAAGAATTCAGGCACTTACTGCATTGGTTTTTATCGTTATTCAGGTCAATTTATGAGTTTTTAGTGGATCAGAATACAAACGAAAGCATTAACAAAGGATTTGACACTGCAGTTGATATTTGGTACAACAACATTTTTTGCAATTTCCAACTTTTCGGTTTACAAGAATTCAGGCATTTACTGCATTGGTTTTTATTGTTATTCAGGCCAATTTATAAGTTTTCAGTGGATCAGAATACAAACGAAAGCATTAACAGAGGATTTGACACTGCAGTTGATATTTGGTACAACAACATTTTTTGCAATTTCCAACTTTTCGGTTTACAAGAATTCAGCCAACTAATGCATTGGTTTTTATTGTTATTCAGGCCAATTTATGAGTTTTTAGTGGATCAGAATACAAACGAAAGCATTAACAAAGGATTTGACTCTGCAGTTGATATTTGATACAACAACATTTTTTGCAATTTCCAACTTTTCGGTTTACAAGAATTCAGGCATTTACTGCATTGGTTTTTATTGTTATTCAGGCCAATTTATGAGTTTTTAGTGGATCAGAATACAAACGAAAGCATTAACAAAGGATTTGACACTGCAGTTGATATTTGGTACAACAACATTTTTTGCAATTTCCAACTTTTCGGTTTACAAGAATTCAGCCAACTAATGCATTGGTTTTTGTTGTTATTCAGGCCAATTTATGAGTTTTTAGTGGATCAGAATACAAACGAAAGCATTAACAGAGGATTTGACACTGCAGTTGATATTTGGTACAACAACATTTTTTGCAATTTCCAACTTTTCGGTTTACAAGAATTCAGCCAACTAATGCATTGGTTTTTATTGTTATTCAGGCCAATTTATGAGTTTTTAGTGGATCAGAATACAAACGAAAGCATTAACAAAAGATTTGACTCTGCAGTTGATATTTGATACAACAACATTTTTTGCAATTTCCAACTTTTCGGTTTACAAGAATTCAGCCAACTAATGCATTGGTTTTTATTGTTATTCAGGCCAATTTATGAGTTTTTATGAGTTTTTAGTGGATCAGAATACAAACGAAAGCATTAACAAATCATTTGACACTGCAGTTGATATTTGGTACAACAACATTTTTTGCAATTTCCAACTTTTCGGTTTACAAGAATTCAGGCACTTACTGCATTGGTTTTTATTGTTATTCAGGCCAATTTATGAGTTTTTAGTGGATCAGAATACAAACGAAAGCATTAACAAAGGATTTGACACTGCAGTTGATATTTGGTACAACAACATTTTTTGCAATTTCCAACTTTTCGGTTTACAAGAATTCAGGCACTTACTGCATTGGTTTTTATTGTTATTCAGGCCAATTTATAAGTTTTTAGTGGATCAGAATACAAACGAAAGCATTAACAGAGGATTTGACACTGCAGTTGATATTTGGTACAACAACATTTTTTGCAATTTCCAACTTTTCGGTTTACAAGAATTCAGGCACTTACTGCATTGGTTTTTATTGTTATTCAGGCCAATTTATAAGTTTTTAGTGGATCAGAATACAAACGAAAGCATTAACAGAGGATTTGACACTGCAGTTGATATTTGGTACAACAACATTTTTTGCAATTTCCAACTTTTCGGTTTACAAGAATTCAGGCACTTACTGCATTGGTTTTTATTGTTATTCAGGCCAATTTATAAGTTTTTAGTGGATCAGAATACAAACGAAAGCATTAACAGAGGATTTGACACTGCAGTTGATATTTGGTACAACAACATTTTTTGCAATTTCCAACTTTTCGGTTTACAAGAATTCAGGCAACTAATGCATTGGTTTTTATTGTTATTCAGGTCAATTTATGAGTTTTTAGTGGATCAGAATACAAACGAAAGCATTAACAAATCATTTGACACTGCAGTTGATATTTGGTACAACAAAATTTTTTGCAATTTCCAACTTTTCGGTTTACAAGAATTCAGGCACTTACTGCATTGGTTTTTATTGTTATTCAGGTCAATTTATGAGTTTTTAGTGGATCAGAATACAAACGAAAGCATTAACAAAGGATTTGACACTGCAGTTGATATTTGGTACAACAACATTTTTTGCAATTTCCAACTTTTCGGTTTACAAGAATTCAGGCATTTACTGCATTGGTTTTTATTGTTATTCAGGCCAATTTATAAGTTTTTAGTGGATCAGAATACAAACGAAAGCATTAACAGAGGATTTGACACTGCAGTTGATATTTGGTACAACAACATTTTTTGCAATTTCCAACTTTTCGGTTTACAAGAATTCAGGCAACTAATGCATTGGTTTTTATTGTTATTCAGGCCAATTTATAAGTTTTTAGTGGATCAGAATACAAACGAAAGCATTAACAGAGGATTTGACACTGCAGTTGATATTTGGTACAACAACATTTTTTGCAATTTCCAACTTTTCGGTTTACAAGAATTCAGGCAACTAATGCATTGGTTTTTATTGTTATTCAGGTCAATTTATGAGTTTTTAGTGGATCAGAATACAAACGAAAGCATTAACAAATCATTTGACACTGCAGTTGATATTTGGTACAACAACATTTTTTGCAATTTCCAACTTTTCGGTTTACAAGAATTTAGGCAACTAATGCATTGGTTTACATTGTTATTCAGGCCAATTTATGAGTTTTTAGTGGATCAGAATACAAACGAAAGCATTAACAAAGGATTTGACACTGCAGTTGATATTTGGTACAACAACATTTTTTGCAATTTCCAACTTTTCGGTTTACAAGAATTCAGGCACTTACTGCATTGGTTTTTATTGTTATTCAGGCCAATTTATGAGTTTTTAGTGGATCAGAATACAAACGAAAGCATTAACAAAGGATTTGACACTGCAGTTGATATTTGGTACAACAACATTTTTTGCAATTTTCAACTTTTCGGTTTACAAGAATTTAGGCAACTAATGCATTGGTTTTTATTGTTATTCAGGTCAATTTATGAGTTTTTAGTGGATCAGAATACAAACGAAAGCATTAACAAATCATTTGACACTGCAGTTGATATTTGGTACAACAACATTTTTTGCAATTTCCAACTTTTCGGTTTACAAGAATTCAGGCACTTACTGCATTGGTTTTTATTGTTATTCAGGCCAATTTATGAGTTTTTAGTGGATCCGAATACAAACGAAAGCATTAACAAAGGATTTGACACTGCAGTTGATATTTGGTACAACAACATTTTTTGCAATTTCCAACTTTTCGGTTTACAAGAATTCAGGCACTTACTGCATTGGTTTTTATTGTTATTCAGGCCAATTTTTAAGTTTTTAGTGGATCAGAATACAAACGAAAGCATTAACAGAGGATTTGACACTGCAGTTGATATTTGGTACAACAACATTTTTTGCAATTTCCAACTTTTCGGTTTACAAGAATTCAGGCACTTACTGCATTGGTTTTTATTGTTATTCAGGCCAATTTATAAGTTTTCAGTGGATCAGAATACAAACGAAAGCATTAACAGAGGATTTGACACTGCAGTTGATATTTGGTACAACAACATTTTTTGCAATTTCCAACTTTTCGGTTTACAAGAATTCAGGCACTTACTGCATTGGTTTTTATTGTTATTCAGGCCAATTTATAAGTTTTTAGTGGATCAGAATACAAACGAAAGCATTAACAGAGGATTTGACACTGCAGTTGATATTTGGTACAACAACATTTTTTGCAATTTCCAACTTTTCGGTTTACAAGAATTCAGGCAACTAATGCATTGGTTTTTATTGTTATTCAGGTCAATTTATGAGTTTTTAGTGGATCAGAATACAAACGAAAGCATTAACAAATCATTTGACACTGCAGTTGATATTTGGTACAACAACATTTTTTGCAATTTCCAACTTTTCGGTTTACAAGAATTCAGGCATTTACTGCATTGGTTTTTATTGTTATTCAGGCCAATTTATAAGTTTTTAGTGGATCAGAATACAAACGAAAGCATTAACAAAGGATTTGACACTGCAGTTGATATTTGGTACAACAACATTTTTTGCAATTTCCAACTTTTCGGTTTACAAGAATTCAGGCATTTACTGCATTGGTTTTTATTGTTATTCAGGCCAATTTATAAGTTTTTAGTGGATCAGAATACAAACGAAAGCATTAACGGAGGATTTGACACTGCAGTTGATATTTGGTACAACAACATTTTTTGCAATTTCCAACTTTTCGGTTTACAAGAATTCAGGCATTTACTGCATTGGTTTTTATTGTTATTCAGGCCAATTTATAAGTTTTTAGTGGATCAGAATACAAACGAAAGCATTAACAGAGGATTTGACACTGCAGTTGATATTTGGTACAACAAAATTTTTTGCAATTTCCAACTTTTCGGTTTACAAGAATTCAGGCACTTACTGCATTGGTTTTTATTGTTATTCAGGTCAATTTATGAGTTTTTAGTGGATCAGAATACAAACGAAAGCATTAACAAAGGATTTGACACTGCAGTTGATATTTGGTACAACAAAATTTTTTGCAATTTCCAACTTTTCGGTTTACAAGAATTCAGGCACTTACTGCATTGGTTTTTATTGTTATTCAGGTCAATTTATGAGTTTTTAGTGGATCAGAATACAAACGAAAGCATTAACAGAGGATTTGACACTGCAGTTGATATTTGGTACAACAACATTTTTTGCAATTTCCAACTTTTCGGTTTACAAGAATTCAGGCAACTAATGCATTGGTTTTTATTGTTATTCAGGCCAATTTATAAGTTTTTAGTGGATCAGAATACAAACGAAAGCATTAACAGAGGATTTGACACTGCAGTTGATATTTGGTACAACAACATTTTTTGCAATTTCCAACTTTTCGGTTTACAAGAATTCAGGCATTTACTGCATTGGTTTTTATTGTTATTCAGGCCAATTTATAAGTTTTCAGTGGATCAGAATACAAACGAAAGCATTAACAGAGGATTTGACACTGCAGTTGATATTTGGTACAACAACATTTTTTGCAATTTCCAACTTTTCGGTTTACAAGAATTCAGCCAACTAATGCATTGGTTTTTATTGTTATTCAGGCCAATTTATGAGTTTTTAGTGGATCAGAATACAAACGAAAGCATTAACAAAGGATTTGACTCTGCAGTTGATATTTGATACAACAACATTTTTTGCAATTTCCAACTTTTCGGTTTACAAGAATTCAGGCATTTACTGCATTGGTTTTTATTGTTATTCAGGCCAATTTATGAGTTTTTAGTGGATCAGAATACAAACGAAAGCATTAACAAAGGATTTGACACTGCAGTTGATATTTGGTACAACAACATTTTTTGCAATTTCCAACTTTTCGGTTTACAAGAATTCAGCCAACTAATGCATTGGTTTTTGTTGTTATTCAGGCCAATTTATGAGTTTTTAGTGGATCAGAATACAAACGAAAGCATTAACAGAGGATTTGACACTGCAGTTGATATTTGGTACAACAACATTTTTTGCAATTTCCAACTTTTCGGTTTACAAGAATTCAGCCAACTAATGCATTGGTTTTTATTGTTATTCAGGCCAATTTATGAGTTTTTAGTGGATCAGAATACAAACGAAAGCATTAACAAAAGATTTGACTCTGCAGTTGATATTTGATACAACAACATTTTTTGCAATTTCCAACTTTTCGGTTTACAAGAATTCAGCCAACTAATGCATTGGTTTTTATTGTTATTCAGGCCAATTTATGAGTTTTTATGAGTTTTTAGTGGATCAGAATACAAACGAAAGCATTAACAAATCATTTGACACTGCAGTTGATATTTGGTACAACAACATTTTTTGCAATTTCCAACTTTTCGGTTTACAAGAATTCAGGCACTTACTGCATTGGTTTTTATTGTTATTCAGGCCAATTTATGAGTTTTTAGTGGATCAGAATACAAACGAAAGCATTAACAAAGGATTTGACACTGCAGTTGATATTTGGTACAACAACATTTTTTGCAATTTCCAACTTTTCGGTTTACAAGAATTCAGGCACTTACTGCATTGGTTTTTATTGTTATTCAGGCCAATTTATAAGTTTTTAGTGGATCAGAATACAAACGAAAGCATTAACAGAGGATTTGACACTGCAGTTGATATTTGGTACAACAACATTTTTTGCAATTTCCAACTTTTCGGTTTACAAGAATTCAGGCACTTACTGCATTGGTTTTTATTGTTATTCAGGCCAATTTATAAGTTTTTAGTGGATCAGAATACAAACGAAAGCATTAACAGAGGATTTGACACTGCAGTTGATATTTGGTACAACAACATTTTTTGCAATTTCCAACTTTTCGGTTTACAAGAATTCAGGCACTTACTGCATTGGTTTTTATTGTTATTCAGGCCAATTTATAAGTTTTTAGTGGATCAGAATACAAACGAAAGCATTAACAGAGGATTTGACACTGCAGTTGATATTTGGTACAACAACATTTTTTGCAATTTCCAACTTTTCGGTTTACAAGAATTCAGGCAACTAATGCATTGGTTTTTATTGTTATTCAGGTCAATTTATGAGTTTTTAGTGGATCAGAATACAAACGAAAGCATTAACAAATCATTTGACACTGCAGTTGATATTTGGTACAACAAAATTTTTTGCAATTTCCAACTTTTCGGTTTACAAGAATTCAGGCACTTACTGCATTGGTTTTTATTGTTATTCAGGTCAATTTATGAGTTTTTAGTGGATCAGAATACAAACGAAAGCATTAACAAAGGATTTGACACTGCAGTTGATATTTGGTACAACAACATTTTTTGCAATTTCCAACTTTTCGGTTTACAAGAATTCAGGCATTTACTGCATTGGTTTTTATTGTTATTCAGGCCAATTTATAAGTTTTTAGTGGATCAGAATACAAACGAAAGCATTAACAGAGGATTTGACACTGCAGTTGATATTTGGTACAACAACATTTTTTGCAATTTCCAACTTTTCGGTTTACAAGAATTCAGGCAACTAATGCATTGGTTTTTATTGTTATTCAGGCCAATTTATAAGTTTTTAGTGGATCAGAATACAAACGAAAGCATTAACAGAGGATTTGACACTGCAGTTGATATTTGGTACAACAACATTTTTTGCAATTTCCAACTTTTCGGTTTACAAGAATTCAGGCAACTAATGCATTGGTTTTTATTGTTATTCAGGTCAATTTATGAGTTTTTAGTGGATCAGAATACAAACGAAAGCATTAACAAATCATTTGACACTGCAGTTGATATTTGGTACAACAACATTTTTTGCAATTTCCAACTTTTCGGTTTACAAGAATTTAGGCAACTAATGCATTGGTTTACATTGTTATTCAGGCCAATTTATGAGTTTTTAGTGGATCAGAATACAAACGAAAGCATTAACAAAGGATTTGACACTGCAGTTGATATTTGGTACAACAACATTTTTTGCAATTTCCAACTTTTCGGTTTACAAGAATTCAGGCACTTACTGCATTGGTTTTTATTGTTATTCAGGCCAATTTATGAGTTTTTAGTGGATCAGAATACAAACGAAAGCATTAACAAAGGATTTGACACTGCAGTTGATATTTGGTACAACAACATTTTTTGCAATTTTCAACTTTTCGGTTTACAAGAATTTAGGCAACTAATGCATTGGTTTTTATTGTTATTCAGGTCAATTTATGAGTTTTTAGTGGATCAGAATACAAACGAAAGCATTAACAAATCATTTGACACTGCAGTTGATATTTGGTACAACAACATTTTTTGCAATTTCCAACTTTTCGGTTTACAAGAATTCAGGCACTTACTGCATTGGTTTTTATTGTTATTCAGGCCAATTTATGAGTTTTTAGTGGATCCGAATACAAACGAAAGCATTAACAAAGGATTTGACACTGCAGTTGATATTTGGTACAACAACATTTTTTGCAATTTCCAACTTTTCGGTTTACAAGAATTCAGGCACTTACTGCATTGGTTTTTATTGTTATTCAGGCCAATTTTTAAGTTTTTAGTGGATCAGAATACAAACGAAAGCATTAACAGAGGATTTGACACTGCAGTTGATATTTGGTACAACAACATTTTTTGCAATTTCCAACTTTTCGGTTTACAAGAATTCAGGCACTTACTGCATTGGTTTTTATTGTTATTCAGGCCAATTTATAAGTTTTCAGTGGATCAGAATACAAACGAAAGCATTAACAGAGGATTTGACACTGCAGTTGATATTTGGTACAACAACATTTTTTGCAATTTCCAACTTTTCGGTTTACAAGAATTCAGGCACTTACTGCATTGGTTTTTATTGTTATTCAGGCCAATTTATAAGTTTTTAGTGGATCAGAATACAAACGAAAGCATTAACAGAGGATTTGACACTGCAGTTGATATTTGGTACAACAACATTTTTTGCAATTTCCAACTTTTCGGTTTACAAGAATTCAGGCAACTAATGCATTGGTTTTTATTGTTATTCAGGTCAATTTATGAGTTTTTAGTGGATCAGAATACAAACGAAAGCATTAACAAATCATTTGACACTGCAGTTGATATTTGGTACAACAACATTTTTTGCAATTTCCAACTTTTCGGTTTACAAGAATTCAGGCATTTACTGCATTGGTTTTTATTGTTATTCAGGCCAATTTATAAGTTTTTAGTGGATCAGAATACAAACGAAAGCATTAACAAAGGATTTGACACTGCAGTTGATATTTGGTACAACAACATTTTTTGCAATTTCCAACTTTTCGGTTTACAAGAATTCAGGCATTTACTGCATTGGTTTTTATTGTTATTCAGGCCAATTTATAAGTTTTTAGTGGATCAGAATACAAACGAAAGCATTAACGGAGGATTTGACACTGCAGTTGATATTTGGTACAACAACATTTTTTGCAATTTCCAACTTTTCGGTTTACAAGAATTCAGGCATTTACTGCATTGGTTTTTATTGTTATTCAGGCCAATTTATAAGTTTTTAGTGGATCAGAATACAAACGAAAGCATTAACAGAGGATTTGACACTGCAGTTGATATTTGGTACAACAAAATTTTTTGCAATTTCCAACTTTTCGGTTTACAAGAATTCAGGCACTTACTGCATTGGTTTTTATTGTTATTCAGGTCAATTTATGAGTTTTTAGTGGATCAGAATACAAACGAAAGCATTAACAAAGGATTTGACACTGCAGTTGATATTTGGTACAACAAAATTTTTTGCAATTTCCAACTTTTCGGTTTACAAGAATTCAGGCACTTACTGCATTGGTTTTTATTGTTATTCAGGTCAATTTATGAGTTTTTAGTGGATCAGAATACAAACGAAAGCATTAACAGAGGATTTGACACTGCAGTTGATATTTGGTACAACAACATTTTTTGCAATTTCCAACTTTTCGGTTTACAAGAATTCAGGCAACTAATGCATTGGTTTTTATTGTTATTCAGGCCAATTTATAAGTTTTTAGTGGATCAGAATACAAACGAAAGCATTAACAGAGGATTTGACACTGCAGTTGATATTTGGTACAACAACATTTTTTGCAATTTCCAACTTTTCGGTTTACAAGAATTCAGGCAACTAATGCATTGGTTTTTATTGTTATTCAGGTCAATTTATGAGTTTTTAGTGGATCAGAATACAAACGAAAGCATTAACAAATCATTTGACACTGCAGTTGATATTTGGTACAACAAAATTTTTTGCAATTCCCAACTTTTCGGTTTACAAGAATTCAGGCACTTACTGCATTGGTTTTTATTGTTATTCAGGTCAATTTATGAGTTTTTAGTGGATCAGAATACAAACGAAAGCATTAACAAAGGATTTGACACTGCAGTTGATATTTGGTACAACAACATTTTTTGCAATTTCCAACTTTTCGGTTTACAAGAATTCAGGCATTTACTGCATTGGTTTTTATTGTTATTCAGGCCAATTTATAAGTTTTTAGTGGATCAGAATACAAACGAAAGCATTAACAGAGGATTTGACACTGCAGTTGATATTTGGTACAACAACATTTTTTGCAATTTCCAACTTTTCGGTTTACAAGAATTCAGGCAACTAATGCATTGGTTTTTATTGTTATTCAGGTCAATTTATGAGTTTTTAGTGGATCAGAATACAAACGAAAGCATTAACAAATCATTTGACACTGCAGTTGATATTTGGTACAACAACATTTTTTGCAATTTCCAACTTTTCGGTTTACAAGAATTCAGGCATTTACTGCATTGGTTTTTATTGTTATTCAGGTCAATTTATGAGTTTTTAGTGGATCAGAATACAAACGAAAGCATTAACAAAGGATTTGACACTGCAGTTGATATTTGGTACAACAACATTTTTTGCAATTTCCAACTTTTCGGTTTACAAGAATTCAGCCAACTAATGCATTGGTTTTTATTGTTATTCAGGCCAATTTATGAGTTTTTAGTGGATCAGAATACAAACGAAAGCATTAACAAAGGATTTGACTCTGCAGTTGATATTTGATACAACAACATTTTTTGCAATTTCCAACTTTTTCGGTTTACAAGAATTCAGCCAACTAATGCATTGGTTTTTATTGTTATTCAGGCCAATTTATGAGTTTTTTGTAGATCAGAATACAAACGAATGCATTAACAAAGGATTTGACTCTGCAGTTGATATTTGGTACAACAACATTTTTTGCAATTTCCAACTTTTCGGTTTACAAGAATTCAGGCACTTACTGCATTGGTTTTTATTGTTATTCAGGCCAATTTTATGAGTTTTTAGTGGATCAGAATACAAACGAAAGCATTAACAAAGGATTTGACTCTGCAGTTGATATTTGATACAACAACATTTTTTGCAATTTCCAACTTTTTCGGTTTACAAGAATTCAGCCAACTAATGCATTGGTTTTGATTGTTATTCAGGCCAATTTATGAGTTTTTTGTAGATCAGAATACAAACGAATGCATTAACAAAGGATTTGACTCTGCAGTTGATATTTGGTACAACAACATTTTTTGCAATTTCCAACTTTTTCGGTTTACAAGAATTCAGCCAACTAATGCATTGGTTTTTATTGTTATTCAGGCCAATTTTATGAGTTTTTAGTGGATCAGAATACAAACGAAAGCATTAACAAAGGATTTGACTCTGCAGTTGATGTTTGATACAACAACATTTTTTGCAATTTCCAACTTTTTCGGTTTACAAGAATTCAGGCGACTAATGCATTGGTTTTCATTGTTATTCAGGCCAATTTATGAGTTTTTTGTAGATCAGAATACAAACGAATGCATTAACAAAGGATTTGACTCTGCAGTTGATATTTGGTACAACAACATTTTTTGCAATTTCCAACTTTTTCGGTTTACAAGAATTCAGCCAACTAATGCATTGGTTTTTATTGTTATTCAGGCCAATTTATGAGTTTTTAGTAGATCAGAATACAAACGAAAGCATTAACAAAGGATTTGACTCTGCAGTTGATATTTGATACAACAACATTTTATGCAATTCCCAACTTTTTCGGTTCACAAGAATTCAGCCAACTAATGCATTGGTTTTTATTGTTATTCAGGCCAATTTATGAGTTTTTAGTGGATCAGAATACAAACGAAAGCATTAACAAAGGATTTGACTCTGCAGTTGATATTTGATACAACAACATTTTATGCAATTCCCAACTTTTTCGGTTTACAAGAATTCAGGCACTTACTGCATTGGTTTTTATTGTTATTCAGGCCAATTTTATGAGTTTTTAGTGGATCAGAATACAAACGAAAGCATTAACAAAGGATTTGACTCTGCAGTTGATATTTGATACAACAACATTTTTTGCAATTTCCAACTTTTTCGGTTTACAAGAATTCAGGCACTTACTGCATTGGTTTTTATTGTTATTCAGGCCAATTTTATGAGTTTTTAGTGGATCAGAATACAAACGAAAGCATTAACAAAGGATTTGACTCTGCAGTTGATATTTGATACAACAACATTTTTTGCAATTTCCAACTTTTTCGGTTTACAAGAATTCAGCCAACTAATGCATTGGTTTTTATTGTTTTTCAGGCCAATTTATGAGTTTTTAGTGGATCAGAATACAAACGAAAGCATTAACAAAGGATTTGACTCTGCAGTTGATATTTGGTACAACAACATTTTTTGCAATTTCCAACTTTTTCGGTTTACAAGAATTCAGCCAACTAATGCATTGGTTTTTATTGTTATTCAGGCCAATTTATGAGTTTTTAGTGGATCAGAATACAAACGAAAGCATTAACAAAGGATTTGACTCTGCAGTTGATATTTGATACAACAACATTTTATGCAATTCCCAACTTTTTCGGTTTACAAGAATTCAGGCGACTAATGCATTGGTTTTCATTGTTATTCAGGCCAATTTATGAGTTTTTAGTGGATCAGAATACAAACGAAAGCATTAACAAAGGATTTGACTCTGCAGTTGATATTTGATACAACAACATTTTATGCAATTCCCAACTTTTTCGGTTTACAAGAATTCAGCCAACTAATGCATTGGTTTTTATTGTTATTCAGGCCAATTTATGAGTTTTTAGTAGATCAGAATACAAACGAAAGCATTAACAAAGGATTTGACTCTGCAGTTGATATTTGATACAACAACATTTTATGCAATTCCCAACTTTTTCGGTTCATAAGAATTCAGCCAACTAATGCATTGGTTTTTATTGTTATTCAGGCCAATTTATGAGTTTTTAGTGGATCAGAATACAAACGAAAGCATTAACAAAGGATTTGACTCTGCAGTTGATATTTGATACAACAACATTTTATGCAATTCCCAACTTTTTCGGTTTACAAGAATTCAGGCACTTACTGCATTGGTTTTTATTGTTATTCAGGCCAATTTTATGAGTTTTTAGTGGATCAGAATACAAACGAAAGCATTAACAAAGGATTTGACTCTGCAGTTGATATTTGATACAACAACATTTTTTGCAATTTCCAACTTTTTCGGTTTACAAGAATTCAGGCACTTACTGCATTGGTTTTTATTGTTATTCAGGCCAATTTTATGAGTTTTTAGTGGATCAGAATACAAACGAAAGCATTAACAAAGGATTTGACTCTGCAGTTGATATTTGATACAACAACATTTTTTGCAATTTCCAACTTTTTCGGTTTACAAGAATTCAGCCAACTAATGCATTGGTTTTTATTGTTTTTCAGGCCAATTTATGAGTTTTTAGTGGATCAGAATACAAACGAAAGCATTAACAAAGGATTTGACTCTGCAGTTGATATTTGGTACAACAACATTTTTTGCAATTTCCAACTTTTTCGGTTTACAAGAATTCAGCCAACTAATGCATTGGTTTTCATCGTTATTCAGGCCAATTTATGAGTTTTTTGTAGATCAGAATACAAACGAAAGCATTAACAAAGGATTTGACTCTGCAGTTGATATTTGGTACAACAACATTTTTTGCAATTTCCAACTTTTTCGGTTTACAAGAATTCAGCCAACTAATGCATTGGTTTTTATTGTTATTCAGGCCAATTTATGAGTTTTTAGTGGATCAGAATACAAACGAAAGCATTAACAAAGGATTTGACTCTGCAGTTGATATTTGATACAACAACATTTTATGCAATTCCCAACTTTTTCGGTTTACAAGAATTCAGGCGACTAATGCATTGGTTTTCATTGTTATTCAGGCCAATTTATGAGTT
Source organism: Caenorhabditis doughertyi (assembly GCA_963572265.1). Taxonomy (NCBI): domain Eukaryota; kingdom Metazoa; phylum Nematoda; class Chromadorea; order Rhabditida; family Rhabditidae; genus Caenorhabditis; species Caenorhabditis doughertyi. Next base: position 1,441,921 of record OY751557.1, read on the forward strand.
TTTAGTGGATCAGAATACAAACGAAAGCATTAACAAAGGATTTGACTCTGCAGTTGATATTTGGTACAACAACATTTTATGCAATTTCCAACTTTTTCGGTTTACAAGAATTCAGGCGACTAATGCATTGGTTTTCATTGTTATTCAGGCCAATTTATGAGTTTTTTGTAGATCAGAATACAAACGAAAGCATTAACAGAGGATTTGACACTGCAGTTGATATTTGGTACAACAACATTTTTTGCAATTTCCAACTTTTCGGTTTACAAGAATTCAGGCGACTAATGCATTGGTTTTCATTGTTATTCAGGCCAATTTATGAGTTTTTAGTGGATCAGAATACAAACGAAAGCATTAACAAAGCATTTGACACTGCAATTGATATTTGATACAACAACATTTTATGCAATTCCCAACTTTTTCGGTTTACAAGAATTCAGGCGACTAATGCATTGGTTTTCATTGTTATTCAGGCCAATTTATGAGTTTTTTGTAGATCAGAATACAAACGAAAGCATTAACAGAGGATTTGACACTGCAGTTGATATTTGGTACAACAACATTTTTTGCAATTTCCAACTTTTCGGTTTACAAGAATTCAGGCGACTAATGCATTGGTTTTCATTGTTATTCAGGCCAATTTATGAGTTTTTAGTGGATCAGAATACAAACGAAAGCATTAACAAAGCATTTGACACTGCAATTGATATTTGATACAACAACATTTTATGCAATTTCCAACTTTTCGGTTTACAAGAATTCAGGCACTTAATGCATTGGTTTTTATTGTTATTCAGGCCAATTTATGAGTTTTTAGTGGATCAGAATACAAACGAAAGCATTAACAAAGGATTTGACTCTGCAGTTGATATTTGATACAACAACATTTTATGCAATTCCCAACTTTTTCGGTTTACAAGAATTCAGGCGACTAATGCATTGGTTTTCATTGTTATTCAGGCCAATTTATGAGTTTTTAGTGGATCAGAATACAAACGAAAGCATTAACAAAGGATTTGACTCTGCAGTTGATATTTGATACAACAACATTTTATGCAATTCCCAACTTTTTCGGTTTACAAGAATTCAGCCATCTAATGCATTGGTTTTTATTGTTATTCAGGCCAATTTATGAGTTTTTAGTGGATCAGAATACAAACGAAAGCATTAACAGAGGATTTGACACTGCAGTTGATATTTGGTACAACAACATTTTTTGCAATTTCCAACTTTTCGGTTTACAAGAATTCAGGCGACTAATGCATTGGTTTTCATTGTTATTCAGGCCAATTTATGAGTTTTTAGTGGATCAGAATACAAACGAAAGCATTAACAAAGCATTTGACACTGCAATTGATATTTGATACAACAACATTTTATGCAATTCCCAACTTTTTCGGTTTACAAGAATTCAGGCGACTAATGCATTGGTTTTCATTGTTATTCAGGCCAATTTATGAGTTTTTAGTGGATCAGAATACAAACGAAAGCATTAACAAAGGATTTGACTCTGCAGTTGATATTTGATACAACAACATTTTATGCAATTCCCAACTTTTTCGGTTTACAAGAATTCAGCCAACTAATGCATTGGTTTTTATTGTTATTCAGGCCAATTTATGAGTTTTTAGTAGATCAGAATACAAACGAAAGCATTAACAAAGGATTTGACTCTGCAGTTGATATTTGATACAACAACATTTTATGCAATTCCCAACTTTTTCGGTTCACAAGAATTCAGCCAACTAATGCATTGGTTTTTATTGTTATTCAGGCCAATTTATGAGTTTTTAGTGGATCAGAATACAAACGAAAGCATTAACAAAGGATTTGACTCTGCAGTTGATATTTGATACAACAACATTTTATGCAATTCCCAACTTTTTCGGTTTACAAGAATTCAGGCACTTACTGCATTGGTTTTTATTGTTATTCAGGCCAATTTTATGAGTTTTTAGTGGATCAGAATACAAACGAAAGCATTAACAAAGGATTTGACTCTGCAGTTGATATTTGATACAACAACATTTTTTGCAATTTCCAACTTTTTCGGTTTACAAGAATTCAGGCACTTACTGCATTGGTTTTTATTGTTATTCAGGCCAATTTTATGAGTTTTTAGTGGATCAGAATACAAACGAAAGCATTAACAAAGGATTTGACTCTGCAGTTGATATTTGATACAACAACATTTTTTGCAATTTCCAACTTTTTCGGTTTACAAGAATTCAGCCAACTAATGCATTGGTTTTTATTGTTTTTCAGGCCAATTTATGAGTTTTTAGTGGATCAGAATACAAACGAAAGCATTAACAAAGGATTTGACTCTGCAGTTGATATTTGGTACAACAACATTTTTTGCAATTTCCAACTTTTTCGGTTTACAAGAATTCAGCCAACTAATGCATTGGTTTTCATCGTTATTCAGGCCAATTTATGAGTTTTTTGTAGATCAGAATACAAACGAAAGCATTAACAAAGGATTTGACTCTGCAGTTGATATTTGGTACAACAACATTTTTTGCAATTTCCAACTTTTTCGGTTTACAAGAATTCAGCCAACTAATGCATTGGTTTTTATTGTTATTCAGGCCAATTTATGAGTTTTTAGTGGATCAGAATACAAACGAAAGCATTAACAAAGGATTTGACTCTGCAGTTGATATTTGATACAACAACATTTTATGCAATTCCCAACTTTTTCGGTTTACAAGAATTCAGGCGACTAATGCATTGGTTTTCATTGTTATTCAGGCCAATTTATGAGTTTTTAGTGGATCAGAATACAAACGAAAGCATTAACAAAGGATTTGACTCTGCAGTTGATATTTGGTACAACAACATTTTATGCAATTTCCAACTTTTTCGGTTTACAAGAATTCAGGCGACTAATGCATTGGTTTTCATTGTTATTCAGGCCAATTTATGAGTTTTTTGTAGATCAGAATACAAACGAAAGCATTAACAGAGGATTTGACACTGCAGTTGATATTTGGTACAACAACATTTTTTGCAATTTCCAACTTTTCGGTTTACAAGAATTCAGGCGACTAATGCATTGGTTTTCATTGTTATTCAGGCCAATTTATGAGTTTTTAGTGGATCAGAATACAAACGAAAGCATTAACAAAGCATTTGACACTGCAATTGATATTTGATACAACAACATTTTATGCAATTTCCAACTTTTCGGTTTACAAGAATTCAGGCACTTAATGCATTGGTTTTTATTGTTATTCAGGCCAATTTATGAGTTTTTAGTGGATCAGAATACAAACGAAAGCATTAACAAAGGATTTGACACTGCAGTTGATATTTGGTACAACAACATTTTTTGCAATTTCCAACTTTTCGGTTTACAAGAATTCAGGCACTTAATGCATTGGTTTTAGTTGTTATTCAGGCCAATTTATGAGTTTTCAGTGGATCAGAATACAAACGAAAGCTTTAACAAAGGATTTGACACTGCAGTTGATATTTGGTACAACAACATTTTATGCAATTTCCAACTTTTCGGTTTACAAGAATTCAGCCAACTAATGCATTGGTTTTTATTGTTATTCAGGCCAATTCATGAGTTTTTAGTGGATCAGAATACAAACGAAAACATTAACAAAGGATTTGACACTGCAGTTGATATTTGGTACAACAACATTTTTTGCAATTTCCAACTTTTCGGTTTACAAGAATTCAGGCAACTAATGCATTGGTTTTTATTGTTATTCAGGCCAATTTATGAGTTTTAGTGGATCAGAATACAAACGAAAGCATTAACAAAGGATTTGACACTGCAGTTGATATTTGGTACAACAACATTTTTTGCAATTTCCAACTTTTCGGTTTACAAGAATTCAGCCAACTAATGCATTGGTTTTTGTTGTTATTCAGGCCAATTTATGAGTTTTTAGTGGATCAGAATACAAACGAAAGCATTAACAAAGGATTTGACACTGCAGTTGATATTTGGTACAACAACATTTTTTGCAATTTCCAACTTTTCGGTTTACAAGAATTCAGCCAACTAATGCATTGGTTTTTATTGTTATTCAGGCCAATTTATGAGTTTTTAGTGGATCAGAATACAAACGAAAGCATTAACAAAGGATTTGACACTGCAGTTGATATTTGGTACAACAACATTTTTTGCAATTTCCAACTTTTCGGTTTACAAGAATTCAGCCAACTAATGCATTGGTTTTTGTTGTTATTCAGGCCAATTTATGAGTTTTTAGTGGATCAGAATACAAACGAAAGCATTAACAAAGGATTTGACACTGCAGTTGATATTTGGTACAACAACATTTTTTGCAATTTCCAACTTTTCGGTTTACAAGAATTCAGCCAACTAATGCATTGGTTTTTATTGTTATTCAGGCCAATTTATGAGTTTTTAGTGGATCAGAATACAAACGAAAGCATTAACAAAGGATTTGACTCTGCAGTTGATATTTGGTACAACAACATTTTATGCAATTTCCAACTTTTTCGGTTTACAAGAATTCAGGCGACTAATGCATTGGTTTTCATTGTTATTCAGGCCAATTTATGAGTTTTTAGTGGATCAGAATACAAACGAAAGCATTAACAAAGGATTTGACTCTGCAGTTGATATTTGATACAACAACATTTTATGCAATTTCCAACTTTTCGGTTTACAAGAATTCAGCCAACTAATGCATTGGTTTTTGTTGTTATTCAGGCCAATTTATGAGTTTTTAGTGGATCAGAATACAAACGAAAGCATTAACAAAGGATTTGACACTGCAGTTGATATTTGGTACAACAACATTTTTTGCAATTTCCAACTTTTCGGTTTACAAGAATTCAGGCACTTAATGCATTGGATTTAGTTGTTATTCAGGCCAATTTATGAGTTTTCAGTGGATCAGAATACAAACGAAAGCATTAACAAAGGATTTGACACTGCAGTTGATATTTGGTACAACAACATTTTATGCAATTTCCAACTTTTCGGTTTACAAGAATTCAGCCAACTAATGCATTGGTTTTTATTGTTATTCAGGCCAATTCATGAGTTTTTAGTGGATCAGAATACAAACGAAAGCATTAACAAAGGATTTGACACTGCAGTTGATATTTGGTACAACAACATTTTTTGCAATTTCCAACTTTTCGGTTTACAAGAATTCAGCCAATTAATGCATTGGTTTTTATTGTTATTCAGGCCAATTTATGAGTTTTCAGTGGATCAGAATACGAACGAAAGCATTAACAAAGGATTTGACACTGCAGTTGATATTTGGTACAACAACATTTTATGCAATTTCCAACTTTTCGGTTTACAAGAATTCAGCCAACTAATGCATTGGATTTTATTGTTATTCAGGCCAATTCATGAGTTTTTAGTGGATCAGAATACAAACGAAAGCATTAACAAAGGATTTGACACTGCAGTTGATATTTGGTACAACAACATTTTTTGCAATTTCCAACTTTCCGGTTTACAAGAATTCAGGCACTTAATGCATTGGTTTTTATTGTTATTCAGGCCAATTTATGAGTTTTCAGTTTAGCAGAATACAAACGAAAGCATTAACAAAGGATTTGACTCTGCAGTTGATATTTGGTACAACAACATTTTATGCAATTTCCAACTTTTTCGGTTTACAAGAATTCAGGCGACTAATGCATTGGTTTTCATTGTTATTCAGGCCAATTTATGAGTTTTTAGTGGATCAGAATACAAACGAAAGCATTAACAAAGGATTTGACTCTGCAGTTGATATTTGATACAACAACATTTTATGCAATTTCCAACTTTTCGGTTTACAAGAATTCAGCCAACTAATGCATTGGTTTTTGTTGTTATTCAGGCCAATTTATGAGTTTTTAGTGGATCAGAATACAAACGAAAGCATTAACAAAGGATTTGACTCTGCAGTTGATATTTGGTACAACAACATTTTATGCAATTTCCAACTTTTTCGGTTTACAAGAATTCAGGCGACTAATGCATTGGTTTTCATTGTTATTCAGGCCAATTTATGAGTTTTTAGTGGATCAGAATACAAACGAAAGCATTAACAAAGGATTTGACTCTGCAGTTGATATTTGATACAACAACATTTTATGCAATTTCCAACTTTTCGGTTTACAAGAATTCAGCCAACTAATGCATTGGTTTTTGTTGTTATTCAGGCCAATTTATGAGTTTTTAGTGGATCAGAATACAAACGAAAGCATTAACAAAGGATTTGACTCTGCAGTTGATATTTGGTACAACAACATTTTATGCAATTTCCAACTTTTTCGGTTTACAAGAATTCAGGCGACTAATGCATTGGTTTTCATTGTTATTCAGGCCAATTTATGAGTTTTTAGTGGATCAGAATACAAACGAAAGCATTAACAAAGGATTTGACTCTGCAGTTGATATTTGATACAACAACATTTTATGCAATTTCCAACTTTTCGGTTTACAAGAATTCAGCCAACTAATGCATTGGTTTTTGTTGTTATTCAGGCCAATTTATGAGTTTTTAGTGGACCAGAATACAAACGAAAGCATTAACAAAGGATTTGACACTGCAGTTGATATTTGGTACAACAACATTTTTTGCAATTTCCAACTTTTCGGTTTACAAGAATTCAGGCACTTAATGCATTGGTTTTAGTTGTTATTCAGGCCAATTTATGAGTTTTCAGTGGATCAGAATACAAACGAAAGCATTAACAAAGGATTTGACACTGCAGTTGATATTTGGTACAACAACATTTTTTGCAATTTCCAACTTTTCGGTTTACAAGAATTCAGCCAATTAATGCATTGGTTTTTATTGTTATTCAGGCCAATTTATGAGTTTTCAGTGGATCAGAATACGAACGAAAGCATTAACAAAGGATTTGACACTGCAGTTGATATTTGGTACAACAACATTTTATGCAATTTCCAACTTTTCGGTTTACAAGAATTCAGGCACTTAATGCATTGGTTTTTATTGTTATTCAGGCCAATTTAAGAGTTTTCAGTGGATCAGAATACGAACGAAAGCATTAACAAAGGATTTGACACTGCAGTTGATATTTGGTACAACAACATTTTTTGCAATTTCCAACTTTTCGGTTTACAAGAATTCAGGCACTTAATGCATTGGTTTTTATTGTTATTCAGGCCAATTTAAGAGTTTTCAGTTTAGCAGAATACAAACGAAAGCATTAACAAAGGATTTGACACTGCAGTTGATATTTGGTACAACAACATTTTTTGCAATTTCCAACTTTTCGGTTTACAAGAATTCAGCCAATTAATGCATTGGTTTTTATTGTTATTCAGGCCAATTTATGAGTTTTCAGTGGATCAGAATACGAACGAAAGCATTAACAAAGGATTTGACACTGCAGTTGATATTTGGTACAACAACATTTTATGCAATTTCCAACTTTTCGGTTTACAAGAATTCAGGCACTTAATGCATTGGTTTTTATTGTTATTCAGGCCAATTTATGAGTTTTTAGTGGATCAGAATACAAACGAAAGCATTAACAAAGGATTTGACACTGCAGTTGATATTTGGTACAACAACATTTTATGCAATTTCCAACTTTTCGGTTTACAAGAATTCAGGCACTTAATGCATTGGTTTTTATTGTTATTCAGGCCAATTTATGAGTTTTTAGTGGATCAGAATACAAACGAAAGCATTAACAAAGGATTTGACACTGCAGTTGATATTTGGTACAACAACATTTTTTGCAATTTCCAACTTTTCGGTTTACAAGAATTCAGCCAATTAATGCATTGGTTTTTATTGTTATTCAGGCCAATTGAAGGGTTTTTGGTGGATCAGAATACAAACGAAAGCATTTACAAAGGATTTGACTCTGAAGTTGTTATTTGGTACAACAACATTTTTTGCAATTTCCAACTTTTCGGTTTACAAGAATTCAGGCAACTAATGCATTGGTTTTTATTGTTATTCAGGCCAATTGAAGGGTTTTTGGTGGATCAGAATACAAACGAAAGCATTTACAAAGGATTTGACTCTGCAGTTGACATTTGGTACAACAACATTTTATGCAATTTCCAACTTTTCGGTTTACAAGAATTCAGGCAACTAATGCATTGGTTTTTATTGTTATTCAGGCCAATTGAAGGGTTTTTGGTGGATCAGAATACAAACGAAAGCATTTACAAAGGATTTGACTCTGGAGTTGTTATTTGGTACAACAACATTTTATGCAATTCCCAACTTTTCGGTTTACAAGAAATCAGGCAACTAATGCATTGGTTTTTATTGTTATTCAGGCCAATTGAAGGGTTTTTGGTGGATCAGAATACAAACGAAAGTATTAACAGAGGATTTGACTCTGAAGTTGTTATTTGGTACAACAACATTTTTTGCAATTTCCAACTTTTCGGTTTACAAGAATTCAGGCAACTAATGCATTGGTTTTTATTGTTATTCAGGCCAATTGAAGGGTTTTTGGTGGATCAGAATACAAACGAAAGCATTTACAAAGGATTTGACTCTGAAGTTGTTATTTGGTACAACAACATTTTATGCAATTTCCAACTTTTCGGTTTACAAGAATTCAGGCAACTAATGCATTGGTTTTTATTGTTATTCAGGCCAATTGAAGGGTTTTTGGTGGATCAGAATACAAACGAAAGTATTAACAGAGGATTTGACTCTGCAGTTGACATTTGGTACAACAACATTTTTTGCAATTTCCAACTTTTCGGTTTACAAGACTTCAGGCAACTAATGCATTGGTTTTTATTGTTATTCAGGCCAATTGAAGGGTTTTTGGTGGATCAGAATACAAACGAAAGCATTTACAAAGGATTTGACTCTGAAGTTGTTATTTGGTACAACAACATTTTATGCAATTTCCAACTTTTCGGTTTACAAGAATTCAGGCAACTAATGCATTGGTTTTTATTGTTATTCAGGCCAATTGAAGGGTTTTTGGTGGATCAGAATACAAACGAAAGTATTAACAGAGGATTTGACTCTGCAGTTGACATTTGGTACAACAACATTTTTTGCAATTTCCAACTTTTCGGTTTACATGAATTCAGGCAACTAATGCATTGGTTTTTATTGTTATTCAGGCCAATTGAAGGGTTTTTGGTGGATCAGAATACAAACAAAAGCATTTACAAAGGATTTGACTCTGCAGTTGACATTTGGTACAACAACATTTTATGCAATTTCCAACTTTTTCATTTACGAGAATTCAGGCAACTAATGCATTGGTTTTTATTGTTATTCAGGCCAATTGAAGGGTTTTTGGTGGATCAGAATACAAACGAAAGCATTTACAAAGGATTTGGCTCTGCAGTTGACATTTGTCACCAACAACATTTTTTGCAATTTCCAACTTTCCGGTTCAAATGAATTCAGGCAACTAATGCATTGGTTTTTCTTGTTATTCAGGCCTATTGAAGGGTTTTTGGTGGATCAGAATGCAGAGGAAAGCATTTACAAAGGATTTGGCTCTGCAGTTGACATTTGTCACCAACAACATTTTTTGCAATTTCCAACTTTTCGGTTCAAATGAATTCAGGCAACTAATGCATTGGTTTTTATTGTTATTCAGGCCAATTGAAGGGTTTTTGGTGGATCAGAATACAGAGGAACGCATTTACAAAGGATTTGGCACTGCAGTTGACATTTGTCACCAACAACATTTTTTGCAATTTCCAACTTTTCGGTTCAAATGAATTCAGGCAACTAATGCATTGGTTTTTATTGTTATTCAGGCCAATTGAAGGGTTTTTGGTGGATCAGAGTACAAACGAAAGCATTTACAAAGGATTTGGCTCTGCAGTTGACATTTGTCACCAACAACATTTTTTGCAATTTCCAACTTTTCGGTTCAAATGAATTCAGGCAACTAATGCATTGGTTTTTTATGTTATTCAGGCCAATTGAAGGGTTTTTGGTGGATCAGAGTACAAACGAAAGCATTTACAAAGGATTTGGCTCTGCAGTTGACATTTGTCACCAACAACATTTTTTGCAATTTCCAACTTTTCGGTTCAAATGAATTCAGGCAACTAATGCATTGGTTTTTTATGTTATTCAGGCCAATTGAAGGGTTTTTGGTGGATCAGAGTACAAACGAAAGCATTTACAAAGGATTTGGCTCTGCAGTTGACATTTGTCACCAACAACATTTTTTGCAATTTCCAACTTTCCGGTTCAAATGAATTCAGGCAACTAATGCATTGGTTTTTATTGTTATTCAGGCCAATTGAAGGGTTTTTGGTGGATCAGAATACAAACGAAAGCATTTACAAAGGATTTGGCTCTGCAGTTGACATTTGTCACCAACAACATTTTTTGCAATTTCCAACTTTTCGGTTCAAATGAATTCAGGCAACTAATGCATTGGTTTTATTGTTATTCAGGCCAATTGAAGGGTTTTTGGTGGATCAGAATACAAACGAAAGCATTTACAAAGGATTTGGCTCTGCAGTTGACATTTGTCACCAACAACATTTTTTGCAATTTCCAACTTTCGGTTTACAAGAATTCAGGCAACTAATGCATTGGTTTTTATTGTTATTCAGGCCAATTGAAGGGTTCTTGGTGGATCAGAATACAAACGAAAGCATTTACAAAGGATTTGGCTCTGCAGTTGACATTTGTCACCAACAACATTTTTTGCAATTTCCAACTTTCCGGTTCAAATGAATTCAGGCAACTAATGCATTGGTTTTTCTTGTTATTCAGGCCTATTGAAGGGTTTTTGGTGGATCAGAATGCAGAGGAAAGCATTTACAAAGGATTTGGCTCTGCAGTTGACATTTGTCACCAACAACATTTTTTGCAATTTCCAACTTTTCGGTTCAAATGAATTCAGGCAACTAATGCATTGGTTTTTATTGTTATTCAGGCCAATTGAAGGGTTTTTGGTGGATCAGAATACAGAGGAACGCATTTACAAAGGATTTGGCACTGCAGTTGACATTTGTCACCAACAACATTTTTTGCAATTTCCAACTTTTCGGTTCAAATGAATTCAGGCAACTAATGCATTGGTTTTTATTGTTATTCAGGCCAATTGAAGGGTTTTTGGAGGATCAGAATACAAACGAAAGCATTTACAAAGGATTTGGCTCTGCAGTTGACATTTGTCACCAACAACATTTTTTGCAATTTCCAACTTTTCGGTTCAAATGAATTCAGGCAACTAATGCATTGGTTTTTTATGTTATTCAGGCCAATTGAAGGGTTTTTGGTGGATCAGAGTACAAACGAAAGCATTTACAAAGGATTTGGCTCTGCAGTTGACATTTGTCACCAACAACATTTTTTGCAATTTCCAACTTTCCGGTTCAAATGAATTCAGGCAACTAATGCATTGGTTTTTATTGTTATTCAGGCCAATTGAAGGGTTTTTGGTGGATCAGAATACAAACGAAAGCATTTACAAAGGATTTGGCTCTGCAGTTGACATTTGTCACCAACAACATTTTTTGCAATTTCCAACTTTTCGGTTTACAAGAATTCAGGCAACTAATGCATTGGTTTTTATTGTTATTCAGGCCAATTGAAGGGTTCTTGGTGGATCAGAATACAAACGAAAGCATTTACAAAGGATTTGGCTCTGCAGTTGACATTTGTCACCAACAACATTTTTTGCAATTTCCAACTTTCCGGTTCAAATGAATTCAGGCAACTAATGCATTGGTTTTTATTGTTATTCAGGCCAATTGAAGGGTTTTTGGTGGATCAGAATACAAACGAAAGCATTTACAAAGGATTTGACTCTGCAGTTGACATTTGTCACCAACAACATTTTTTGCAATTTCCAACTTTTCGGTTCAAATGAATTCAGGCAACTAATGCATTGGTTTTTATTGTTATTCAGGCCAATTGAAGGGTTTTTGGTGGATCAGAGTACAAACGAAAGCATTTACAAAGGATTTGGCTCTGCAGTTGACATTTGTCACCAACAACATTTTTTGCAATTTCCAACTTTTCGGTTCAAATGAATTCAGGCAACTAATGCATTGGTTTTTATTGTTATTCAGGCCAATTGAAGGGTTTTTGGTGGATCAGAGTACAAACGAAAGCATTTACAAAGGATTTGGCTCTGCAGTTGACATTTGTCACCAACAACATTTTTTGCAATTTCCAACTTTTCGGTTCAAATGAATTCAGGCAACTAATGCATTGGTTTTTATTGTTATTCAGGCCAATTGAAGGGTTTTTGGTGGATCAGAGTACAAACGAAAGCATTTACAAAGGATTTGACTCTGCAGTTGACATTTGTCACCAACAACATTTTTTGCAATTTCCAACTTTTCGGTTCAAATGAATTCAGGCAACTAATGCATTGGTTTTTATTGTTATTCAGGCCAATTGAAGGGTTTTTGGTGGATCAGAGTACAAACGAAAGCATTTACAAAGGATTTGACTCTGCAGTTGACATTTGTCACCAACAACATTTTTTGCAATTTCCAACTTTTCGGTTCAAATGAATTCAGGCAACTAATGCATTGGTTTTTATTGTTATTCAGGCCAATTGAAGGGTTTTTGGTGGATCAGAGTACAAACGAAAGCATTTACAAAGGATTTGGCTCTGCAGTTGACATTTGTCACCAACAACATTTTTTGCAATTTCCAACTTTTCGGTTCAAATGAATTCAGGCAACTAATGCATTGGTTTTTATTGTTATTCAGGCCAATTGAAGGGTTTTTGGTGGATCAGAATACAAACGAAAGCATTTACAAAGGATTTGACTCTGAAGTTGTTATTTGGTACAACAACATTTTATGCAATTTCCAACTTTTCGGTTTACAAGAATTCAGGCAACTAATGCATTGGTTTTTATTGTTATTCAGGCCAATTGAAGGGTTTTTGGTGGATCAGAATACAAACGAAAGTATTAACAGAGGATTTGACTCTGCAGTTGATATTTGGTACAACAACATTTTTTGCAATTTCCAACTTTTCGGTTTACATGAATTCAGGCAACTAATGCATTGGTTTTTATTGTTATTCAGGCCAATTGAAGGGTTTTTGGTGGATCAGAATACAAACGAAAGTATTAACAGAGGATTTGACTCTGCAGTTGATATTTGGTACAACAACATTTTATGCAATTTCCAACTTTTTCATTTACGAGAATTCAGGCAACTAATGCATTGGTTTTTATTGTTATTCGGGCCAATTGAAGGGTTTTTGGTGGATCAGAATACAAACGAAAGCATTTACAAAGATTTTGGCTCTGCAGTTGACATTTGTCACCAACAACATTTTTTGCAATTTCCAATTTTTCGGTTCAAATGAATTCAGGCAACTAATGCATTGGTTTTTATTGTTATTCAGGCCAATTGAAGGGTTTTTGGTGGATCAGAATACAAACGAAAGTATTAACAGAGGATTTGACTCTGCAGTTGATATTTGGTACAACAACATTTTATGCAATTTCCAACTTTTCGGTTTACAAGAATTCAGGCAACTAATGCATTGGTTTTTATTGTTATTCAGGCCAATTGAAGGGTTTTTGGTGGATCAGAATACAAACGAAAGTATTAACAGAGGATTTGACTCTGCAGTTGATATTTGGTACAACAACATTTTTTGCAATTTCCAACTTTTCGGTTTACATGAATTCAGGCAACTAATGCATTGGTTTTTATTGTTATTCAGGCCAATTGAAGGGTTTTTGGTGGATCAGAATACAAACGAAAGCATTTACAAAGATTTTGGCTCTGCAGTTGATATTTGGTACAACAACATTTTATGCAATTTCCAACTTTTCGGTTTACAAGAATTCAGGCAACTAATGCATTGGTTTTTATTGTTATTCAGGCCAATTGAAGGGTTTTTGGTGGATCAGAATACAAACGAAAGCATTTACAAAGGATTTGACTCTGCAGTTGACATTTGGTACAACAACATTTTATGCAATTTCCAACTTTTTCATTTACGAGAATTCAGGCAACTAATGCATTGGTTTTTATTGTTATTCGGGCCAATTGAAGGGTTTTTGGTGGATCAGAATACAAACGAAAGCATTTACAAAGATTTTGGCTCTGCAGTTGACATTTGTCACCAACAACATTTTTTGCAATTTCCAACTTTCCGGTTCAAATGAATTCAGGCAACTAATGCATTGGTTTTTATTGTTATTCAGGCCAATTGAAGGGTTTTTGGTGGATCAGAATACAAACGAAAGCATTTACAAAGGATTTGGCTCTGCAGTTGACATTTGTCACCAACAACATTTTTTGCAATTTCCAACTTTTCGGTTCAAATGAATTCAGGCAACTAATGCATTGGTTTTTATTGTTATTCAGGCCAATTGAAGGGTTTTTGGTGGATCAGAATACAAACGAAAGCATTTACAAAGGATTTGGCTCTGCAGTTGACATTTGTCACCAACAACATTTTTTGCAATTTCCAACTTTTCGGTTTACAAGAATTCAGGCAACTAATGCATTGGTTTTTATTGTTATTCAGGCCAATTGAAGGGTTTTTGGTGGATCAGAATACAAACGAAAGCATTTACAAAGGATTTGACTCTGCAGTTGACATTTGGTACAACGACATTTTATGCAATTTCCAACTTTTTCATTTACGAGAATTCAGGCAACTAATGCATTGGTTTTTATTGTTATTCAGGCCAATTGAAGGGTTTTTGGTGGATCAGAATACAAACGAAAGCATTTACAAAGGATTTGACTCTGCAGTTGACATTTGGTACAACAACATTTTATGCAATTTCCAACTTTTTCATTTACGAGAATTCAGGCAACTAATGCATTGGTTTTTATTGTTATTCAGGCCAATTGAAGGGTTTTTGGTGGATCAGAATACAAACGAAAGCATTTACAAAGGATTTGACTCTGAAGTTGTTATTTGGTACAACAACATTTTATGCAATTTCCAACTTTTCGGTTTACAAGAATTCAGGCAACTAATGCATTGGTTTTTATTGTTATTCAGGCCAATTGAAGGGTTTTTGGTGGATCAGAATACAAACGAAAGCATTTACAAAGGATTTGACTCTGAAGTTGTTATTTGGTACAACAACATTTTATGCAATTTCCAACTTTTCGGTTTACAAGAATTCAGGCAACTAATGCATTGGTTTTTATTGTTATTCAGGCCAATTGAAGGGTTTTTGGTGGATCAGAATACAAACGAAAGTATTAACAGAGGATTTGACTCTGCAGTTGATATTTGGTACAACAACATTTTATGCAATTTCCAACTTTTCGGTTTACAAGAATTCAGGCAACTAATGCATTGGTTTTTATTGTTATTCAGGCCAATTGAAGGGTTTTTGGTGGATCAGAATACAAACGAAAGTATTAACAGAGGATTTGACTCTGCAGTTGATATTTGGTACAACAACATTTTTTGCAATTTCCAACTTTTCGGTTTACATGAATTCAGGCAACTAATGCATTGGTTTTTATTGTTATTCAGGCCAATTGAAGGGTTTTTGGTGGATCAGAATACAAACGAAAGCATTTACAAAGATTTTGGCTCTGCAGTTGATATTTGGTACAACAACATTTTATGCAATTTCCAACTTTTCGGTTTACAAGAATTCAGGCAACTAATGCATTGGTTTTTATTGTTATTCAGGCCAATTGAAGGGTTTTTGGTGGATCAGAATACAAACGAAAGCATTTACAAAGGATTTGACTCTGCAGTTGACATTTGGTACAACAACATTTTATGCAATTTCCAACTTTTTCATTTACGAGAATTCAGGCAACTAATGCATTGGTTTTTATTGTTATTCGGGCCAATTGAAGGGTTTTTGGTGGATCAGAATACAAACGAAAGCATTTACAAAGATTTTGGCTCTGCAGTTGACATTTGTCACCAACAACATTTTTTGCAATTTCCAACTTTCCGGTTCAAATGAATTCAGGCAACTAATGCATTGGTTTTTCTTGTTATTCAGGCCAATTGAAGGGTTTTTGGTGGATCAGAATACAGAGGAAAGCATTTACAAAGGATTTGGCTCTGCAGTTGACATTTGTCACCAACAACATTTTTTGCAATTTCCAACTTTTCGGTTCAAATGAATTCAGGCAACTAATGCATTGGTTTTTATTGTTATTCAGGCCAATTGAAGGGTTTTTGGTGGATCAGAATACAAACGAAAGCATTTACAAAGGATTTGGCTCTGCAGTTGACATTTGTCACCAACAACATTTTTTGCAATTTCCAACTTTTCGGTTCAAATGAATTCAGGCAACTAATGCATTGGTTTTTATTGTTATTCAGGCCAATTGAAGGGTTTTTGGTGGATCAGAATACAAACGAAAGCATTTACAAAGGATTTGGCTCTGCAGTTGACATTTGTCACCAACAACATTTTTTGCAATTTCCAACTTTTCGGTTTACAAGAATTCAGGCAACTAATGCATTGGTTTTTATTGTTATTCAGGCCAATTGAAGGGTTTTTGGTGGATCAGAATACAAACGAAAGCATTTACAAAGGATTTGACTCTGCAGTTGACATTTGGTACAACAACATTTTATGCAATTTCCAACTTTTTCATTTACGAGAATTCAGGCAACTAATGCATTGGTTTTTATTGTTATTCAGGCCAATTGAAGGGTTTTTGGTGGATCAGAATACAAACGAAAGCATTTACAAAGGATTTGACTCTGCAGTTGACATTTGGTACAACAACATTTTATGCAATTTCCAACTTTTTCATTTACGAGAATTCAGGCAACTAATGCATTGGTTTTTATTGTTATTCAGGCCAATTGAAGGGTTTTTGGTGGATCAGAATACAAACGAAAGCATTTACAAAGGATTTGACTCTGAAGTTGTTATTTGGTACAACAACATTTTATGCAATTTCCAACTTTTCGGTTTACAAGAATTCAGGCAACTAATGCATTGGTTTTTATTGTTATTCAGGCCAATTGAAGGGTTTTTGGTGGATCAAAATACAAACGAAAGCATTTACAAAGGATTTGACTCTGAAGTTGTTATTTGGTACAACAACATTTTATGCAATTTCCAACTTTTCGGTTTACAAGAATTCAGGCAACTAATGCATTGGTTTTTATTGTTATTCAGGCCAATTGAAGGGTTTTTGGTGGATCAGAATACAAACGAAAGTATTAACAGAGGATTTGACTCTGCAGTTGATATTTGGTACAACAACATTTTATGCAATTTCCAACTTTTCGGTTTACAAGAATTCAGGCAACTAATGCATTGGTTTTTATTGTTATTCAGGCCAATTGAAGGGTTTTTGGTGGATCAGAATACAAACGAAAGCATTTACAAAGGATTTGACTCTGAAGTTGTTATTTGGTACAACAACATTTTATGCAATTTCCAACTTTTCGGTTTACAAGAATTCAGGCAACTAATGCATTGGTTTTTATTGTTATTCAGGCCAATTGAAGGGTTTTTGGTGGATCAGAATACAAACGAAAGTATTAACAGAGGATTTGACTCTGCAGTTGATATTTGGTACAACAACATTTTTTGCAATTTCCAACTTTTCGGTTTACATGAATTCAGGCAACTAATGCATTGGTTTTTATTGTTATTCAGGCCAATTGAAGGGTTTTTGGTGGATCAGAATACAAACGAAAGCATTTACAAAGGATTTGACTCTGAAGTTGTTATTTGGTACAACAACATTTTATGCAATTTCCAACTTTTCGGTTTACAAGAATTCAGGCAACTAATGCATTGGTTTTTCTTGTTATTCAGGCCAATTGAAGGGTTTTTGGTGGATCAGAATACAGAGGAAAGCATTTACAAAGGATTTGACTCTGAAGTTGTTATTTTGTACAACAACATTTTATGCAATTTCCAACTTTTCGGTTTACAAGAATTCAGGCAACTAATGCATTGGTTTTTCTTGTTATTCAGGCCAATTGAAGGGTTTTTGGTGGATCAGAATACAAACGAAAGCATTTACAAAGGATTTGACTCTGCAGTTGACATTTGGTACAACAACATTTTATGCAATTTCCAACTTTTTCATTTACGAGAATTCAGGCAACTAATGCATTGGTTTTTATTGTTATTCGGGCCAATTGAAGGGTTTTTGGTGGATCAGAATACAAACGAAAGCATTTACAAAGGATTTGGCTCTGCAGTTGACATTTGTCACCAACAACATTTTTTGCAATTTCCAACTTTTCGGTTCAAATGAATTCAGGCAACTAATGCATTGGTTTTTATTGTTATTCAGGCCAATTGAAGGGTTTTTGGTGGATCAGAATACAAACGAAAGCATTTACAAAGGATTTGGCTCTGCAGTTGACATTTGTCACCAACAACATTTTTTGCAATTTCCAACTTTTCGGTTCAAATGAATTCAGGCAACTAATGCATTGGTTTTTATTGTTATTCAGGCCAATTGAAGGGTTTTTGGTGGATCAGAATACAAACGAAAGCATTTACAAAGGATTTGGCTCTGCAGTTGACATTTGTCACCAACAACATTTTTTGCAATTTCCAACTTTTCGGTTTACAAGAATTCAGGCAACTAATGCATTGGTTTTTATTGTTATTCAGGCCAATTGAAGGGTTTTTGGTGGATCAGAATACAAACGAAAGCATTTACAAAGGATTTGACTCTGCAGTTGACATTTGGTACAACAACATTTTATGCAATTTCCAACTTTTTCATTTACGAGAATTCAGGCAACTAATGCATTGGTTTTTATTGTTATTCAGGCCAATTGAAGGGTTTTTGGTGGATCAGAATACAAACGAAAGCATTTACAAAGGATTTGACTCTGAAGTTGTTATTTGGTACAACAACATTTTATGCAATTTCCAACTTTTCGGTTTACAAGAATTCAGGCAACTAATGCATTGGTTTTTATTGTTATTCAGGCCAATTGAAGGGTTTTTGGTGGATCAGAATACAAACGAAAGCATTTACAAAGGATTTGACTCTGAAGTTGTTATTTGGTACAACAACATTTTATGCAATTTCCAACTTTTCGGTTTACAAGAATTCAGGCAACTAATGCATTGGTTTTTATTGTTATTCAGGCCAATTGAAGGGTTTTTGGTGGATCAGAATACAAACGAAAGTATTAACAGAGGATTTGACTCTGCAGTTGATATTTGGTACAA
This sequence comes from Caenorhabditis doughertyi, assembly GCA_963572265.1. Classification (NCBI taxonomy): domain Eukaryota; kingdom Metazoa; phylum Nematoda; class Chromadorea; order Rhabditida; family Rhabditidae; genus Caenorhabditis; species Caenorhabditis doughertyi. Next base: position 1,460,993 of record OY751557.1, read on the forward strand.
CAACATTTTTTGCAATTTCCAACTTTTCGGTTTACATGAATTCAGGCAACTAATGCATTGGTTTTTATTGTTATTCAGGCCAATTGAAGGGTTTTTGGTGGATCAGAATACAAACGAAAGCATTTACAAAGATTTTGGCTCTGCAGTTGATATTTGGTACAACAACATTTTATGCAATTTCCAACTTTTCGGTTTACAAGAATTCAGGCAACTAATGCATTGGTTTTTATTGTTATTCAGGCCAATTGAAGGGTTTTTGGTGGATCAGAATACAAACGAAAGCATTTACAAAGGATTTGACTCTGCAGTTGACATTTGGTACAACAACATTTTATGCAATTTCCAACTTTTTCATTTACGAGAATTCAGGCAACTAATGCATTGGTTTTTATTGTTATTCGGGCCAATTGAAGGGTTTTTGGTGGATCAGAATACAAACGAAAGCATTTACAAAGATTTTGGCTCTGCAGTTGACATTTGTCACCAACAACATTTTTTGCAATTTCCAACTTTCCGGTTCAAATGAATTCAGGCAACTAATGCATTGGTTTTTCTTGTTATTCAGGCCAATTGAAGGGTTTTTGGTGGATCAGAATACAGAGGAAAGCATTTACAAAGGATTTGGCTCTGCAGTTGACATTTGTCACCAACAACATTTTTTGCAATTTCCAACTTTTCGGTTCAAATGAATTCAGGCAACTAATGCATTGGTTTTTATTGTTATTCAGGCCAATTGAAGGGTTTTTGGTGGATCAGAATACAAACGAAAGCATTTACAAAGGATTTGGCTCTGCAGTTGACATTTGTCACCAACAACATTTTTTGCAATTTCCAACTTTTCGGTTCAAATGAATTCAGGCAACTAATGCATTGGTTTTTATTGTTATTCAGGCCAATTGAAGGGTTTTTGGTGGATCAGAATACAAACGAAAGCATTTACAAAGGATTTGGCTCTGCAGTTGACATTTGTCACCAACAACATTTTTTGCAATTTCCAACTTTTCGGTTTACAAGAATTCAGGCAACTAATGCATTGGTTTTTATTGTTATTCAGGCCAATTGAAGGGTTTTTGGTGGATCAGAATACAAACGAAAGCATTTACAAAGGATTTGACTCTGCAGTTGACATTTGGTACAACAACATTTTATGCAATTTCCAACTTTTTCATTTACGAGAATTCAGGCAACTAATGCATTGGTTTTTATTGTTATTCAGGCCAATTGAAGGGTTTTTGGTGGATCAGAATACAAACGAAAGCATTTACAAAGGATTTGACTCTGCAGTTGACATTTGGTACAACAACATTTTATGCAATTTCCAACTTTTTCATTTACGAGAATTCAGGCAACTAATGCATTGGTTTTTATTGTTATTCAGGCCAATTGAAGGGTTTTTGGTGGATCAGAATACAAACGAAAGCATTTACAAAGGATTTGACTCTGAAGTTGTTATTTGGTACAACAACATTTTATGCAATTTCCAACTTTTCGGTTTACAAGAATTCAGGCAACTAATGCATTGGTTTTTATTGTTATTCAGGCCAATTGAAGGGTTTTTGGTGGATCAAAATACAAACGAAAGCATTTACAAAGGATTTGACTCTGAAGTTGTTATTTGGTACAACAACATTTTATGCAATTTCCAACTTTTCGGTTTACAAGAATTCAGGCAACTAATGCATTGGTTTTTATTGTTATTCAGGCCAATTGAAGGGTTTTTGGTGGATCAGAATACAAACGAAAGTATTAACAGAGGATTTGACTCTGCAGTTGATATTTGGTACAACAACATTTTATGCAATTTCCAACTTTCCGGTTCAAATGAATTCAGGCAACTAATGCATTGGTTTTTCTTGTTATTCAGGCCAATTGAAGGGTTTTTGGTGGATCAGAATACAGAGGAAAGCATTTACAAAGGATTTGGCTCTGCAGTTGACATTTGTCACCAACAACATTTTTTGCAATTTCCAACTTTTCGGTTCAAATGAATTCAGGCAACTAATGCATTGGTTTTTATTGTTATTCAGGCCAATTGAAGGGTTTTTGGTGGATCAGAATACAAACGAAAGCATTTACAAAGGATTTGGCTCTGCAGTTGACATTTGTCACCAACAACATTTTTTGCAATTTCCAACTTTTCGGTTCAAATGAATTCAGGCAACTAATGCATTGGTTTTTATTGTTATTCAGGCCAATTGAAGGGTTTTTGGTGGATCAGAATACAAACGAAAGCATTTACAAAGGATTTGGCTCTGCAGTTGACATTTGTCACCAACAACATTTTTTGCAATTTCCAACTTTTCGGTTTACAAGAATTCAGGCAACTAATGCATTGGTTTTTATTGTTATTCAGGCCAATTGAAGGGTTTTTGGTGGATCAGAATACAAACGAAAGCATTTACAAAGGATTTGACTCTGCAGTTGACATTTGGTACAACAACATTTTATGCAATTTCCAACTTTTTCATTTACGAGAATTCAGGCAACTAATGCATTGGTTTTTATTGTTATTCAGGCCAATTGAAGGGTTTTTGGTGGATCAGAATACAAACGAAAGCATTTACAAAGGATTTGACTCTGCAGTTGACATTTGGTACAACAACATTTTATGCAATTTCCAACTTTTTCATTTACGAGAATTCAGGCAACTAATGCATTGGTTTTTATTGTTATTCAGGCCAATTGAAGGGTTTTTGGTGGATCAGAATACAAACGAAAGCATTTACAAAGGATTTGACTCTGAAGTTGTTATTTGGTACAACAACATTTTATGCAATTTCCAACTTTTCGGTTTACAAGAATTCAGGCAACTAATGCATTGGTTTTTATTGTTATTCAGGCCAATTGAAGGGTTTTTGGTGGATCAAAATACAAACGAAAGCATTTACAAAGGATTTGACTCTGAAGTTGTTATTTGGTACAACAACATTTTATGCAATTTCCAACTTTTCGGTTTACAAGAATTCAGGCAACTAATGCATTGGTTTTTATTGTTATTCAGGCCAATTGAAGGGTTTTTGGTGGATCAGAATACAAACGAAAGTATTAACAGAGGATTTGACTCTGCAGTTGATATTTGGTACAACAACATTTTATGCAATTTCCAACTTTTCGGTTTACAAGAATTCAGGCAACTAATGCATTGGTTTTTATTGTTATTCAGGCCAATTGAAGGGTTTTTGGTGGATCAGAATACAAACGAAAGCATTTACAAAGGATTTGACTCTGAAGTTGTTATTTGGTAAAACAACATTTTATGCAATTTCCAACTTTTCGGTTTACAAGAATTCAGGCAACTAATGCATTGGTTTTTATTGTTATTCAGGCCAATTGAAGGGTTTTTGGTGGATCAGAATACAAACGAAAGTATTAACAGAGGATTTGACTCTGCAGTTGATATTTGGTACAACAACATTTTTTGCAATTTCCAACTTTTCGGTTTACATGAATTCAGGCAACTAATGCATTGGTTTTTATTGTTATTCAGGCCAATTGAAGGGTTTTTGGTGGATCAGAATACAAACGAAAGCATTTACAAAGGATTTGACTCTGAAGTTGTTATTTGGTACAACAACATTTTATGCAATTTCCAACTTTTCGGTTTACAAGAATTCAGGCAACTAATGCATTGGTTTTTCTTGTTATTCAGGCCAATTGAAGGGTTTTTGGTGGATCAGAATACAGAGGAAAGCATTTACAAAGGATTTGACTCTGAAGTTGTTATTTTGTACAACAACATTTTATGCAATTTCCAACTTTTCGGTTTACAAGAATTCAGGCAACTAATGCATTGGTTTTTCTTGTTATTCAGGCCAATTGAAGGGTTTTTGGTGGATCAGAATACAAACGAAAGCATTTACAAAGGATTTGACTCTGCAGTTGACATTTGGTACAACAACATTTTATGCAATTTCCAACTTTTTCATTTACGAGAATTCAGGCAACTAATGCATTGGTTTTTATTGTTATTCGGGCCAATTGAAGGGTTTTTGGTGGATCAGAATACAAACGAAAGCATTTACAAAGATTTTGGCTCTGCAGTTGACATTTGTCACCAACAACATTTTTTGCAATTTCCAACTTTTCGGTTCAAATGAATTCAGGCAACTAATGCATTGGTTTTTCTTGTTATTCAGGCCAATTGAAGGGTTTTTGGTGGATCAGAATACAGAGGAAAGCATTTACAAAGGATTTGGCTCTGCAGTTGACATTTGTCACCAACAACATTTTTTGCAATTTCCAACTTTTCGGTTCAAATGAATTCAGGCAACTAATGCATTGGTTTTTATTGTTATTCAGGCCAATTGAAGGGTTTTTGGTGGATCAGAATACAAACGAAAGCATTTACAAAGGATTTGGCTCTGCAGTTGACATTTGTCACCAACAACATTTTTTGCAATTTCCAACTTTTCGGTTCAAATGAATTCAGGCAACTAATGCATTGGTTTTTATTGTTATTCAGGCCAATTGAAGGGTTTTTGGTGGATCAGAATACAAACGAAAGCATTTACAAAGGATTTGGCTCTGCAGTTGACATTTGTCACCAACAACATTTTTTGCAATTTCCAACTTTTCGGTTTACAAGAATTCAGGCAACTAATGCATTGGTTTTTATTGTTATTCAGGCCAATTGAAGGGTTTTTGGTGGATCAGAATACAAACGAAAGCATTTACAAAGGATTTGACTCTGCAGTTGACATTTGGTACAACAACATTTTATGCAATTTCCAACTTTTTCATTTACGAGAATTCAGGCAACTAATGCATTGGTTTTTATTGTTATTCAGGCCAATTGAAGGGTTTTTGGTGGATCAGAATACAAACGAAAGCATTTACAAAGGATTTGACTCTGAAGTTGTTATTTGGTACAACAACATTTTATGCAATTTCCAACTTTTCGGTTTACAAGAATTCAGGCAACTAATGCATTGGTTTTTATTGTTATTCAGGCCAATTGAAGGGTTATTGGTGGATCAGAATACAGACGAAAGCATTTACAAAGGATTTGACTCTGCAGTTGACATTTGGTACAACAACATTTTATGCAATTTCCAACTTTTCGGTTTACAAGAATTCAGGCAACTAATGCATTGGTTTTTATTGTTATTCGGGCCAATTGAAGGGTTTTTGGTGGATCAGAATACAAACGAAAGCATTTACAAAGATTTTGGCTCTGCAGTTGACATTTGTCACCAACAACATTTTTTGCAATTTCCAACTTTCCGGTTCAAATGAATTCAGGCAACTAATGCATTGGTTTTTCTTGTTATTCAGGCCAATTGAAGGGTTTTTGGTGGATCAGAATACAGAGGAAAGCATTTACAAAGGATTTGGCTCTGCAGTTGACATTTGTCACCAACAACATTTTTTGCAATTTCCAACTTTTCGGTTCAAATGAATTCAGGCAACTAATGCATTGGTTTTTATTGTTATTCAGGCCAATTGAAGGGTTTTTGGTGGATCAGAATACAAACGAAAGCATTTACAAAGGATTTGGCTCTGCAGTTGACATTTGTCACCAACAACATTTTTTGCAATTTCCAACTTTTCGGTTCAAATGAATTCAGGCAACTAATGCATTGGTTTTTATTGTTATTCAGGCCAATTGAAGGGTTTTTGGTGGATCAGAATACAAACGAAAGCATTTACAAAGGATTTGGCTCTGCAGTTGACATTTGTCACCAACAACATTTTTTGCAATTTCCAACTTTTCGGTTTACAAGAATTCAGGCAACTAATGCATTGGTTTTTATTGTTATTCAGGCCAATTGAAGGGTTTTTGGTGGATCAGAATACAAACGAAAGCATTTACAAAGGATTTGACTCTGCAGTTGACATTTGGTACAACAACATTTTATGCAATTTCCAACTTTTTCATTTACGAGAATTCAGGCAACTAATGCATTGGTTTTTATTGTTATTCAGGCCAATTGAAGGGTTTTTGGTGGATCAGAATACAAACGAAAGCATTTACAAAGGATTTGACTCTGAAGTTGTTATTTGGTACAACAACATTTTATGCAATTTCCAACTTTTCGGTTTACAAGAATTCAGGCAACTAATGCATTGGTTTTTATTGTTATTCAGGCCAATTGAAGGGTTATTGGTGGATCAAAATACAAACGAAAGCATTTACAAAGGATTTGACTCTGAAGTTGTTATTTGGTACAACAACATTTTATGCAATTTCCAACTTTTCGGTTTACAAGAATTCAGGCAACTAATGCATTGGTTTTTATTGTTATTCAGGCCAATTGAAGGGTTTTTGGTGGATCAGAATACAGACGAAAGCATTTACAAAGGATTTGACTCTGAAGTTGTTATTTGGTACAACAACATTTTATGCAATTTCCAACTTTTCGGTTTACAAGAATTCAGGCAACTAATGCATTGGTTTTTATTGTTATTCAGGCCAATTGAAGGGTTTTTAGTGAATCAGAATACAAACGAAAGCATTTACAAAGGATTTGACTCTGAAGTTGTTATTTGGTACAACAACATTTTATGCAATTTCCAACTTTTCGGTTTACAAGAATTCAGGCAACTAATGCATTGGTTTTTATTGTTATTCAGGCCAATTGAAGGGTTTTTGGTGGATCAGAATACAAACGAAAGCATTTACAAAGGATTTGACTCTGAAGTTGTTATTTGGTACAACAACATTTTATGCAATTTCCAACTTTTTCATTTACGAGAATTCAGGCAACTAATGCAACCGAATTTGACTTTTGGTTTCAATTACCGTCCGACCATTCATTATTTTATGTTATTTCCCTATTCTTACTTTTTTTGCTCTCTAGCTCTCTCAGTCTCCGACTGATAAGCCCTCATTTGTAGTTAACTGTTCTCTTGCTGCCAGTCTCTCTGTTTTTCGTTCCGTTTGAAAAAACGAATTGTTTTCAATCTAACTACTCTTTGATCTGACTCTTTTTCTCTCCAATTGATAACAGTCGTATCACTATAAAACCCTTCCTAATATCAATAATAACCACTTTTCGAAATGAAACTTCTCCTCCTCTGTTTGCTCTTTTTGGAGCCACAACTGCTGAATTCAGTGACGCTGCGCGAGAAGCCATTCTTCGAGTTCACAATGACTTCCGATCCCAAATTGCTCAAGGCAATTTCGAGTCGAACGGTGTATCTCTACCCGGAGCAACGGATATGAGAAAATTGGTAAATCAGTTACAACTTCTTTGAACTTTTTGAAAATGTTCATTTTATTTTAGTATTGGGGGTATGGACTGGCCAATTCAGCTCAAGATTATGCAGACAAATGTCAGTATGGACGTTCGGATACCTATAATGGAGAAAACTCGTATTACGTGTATACTGAAAAAGAGCCAACTGACCTTGATGAATATGTAAGTTTTGGTGGACAGTTTTTGGATTTCTAAGCGACTTCGGAAATTTCAGGGAGAAAAAGCCGCTTTGTCATGGAAATCAGAGTTCGACGACATTGGAATTTCCTCACCACTTTTTGACCAGCAAGCCAAGGATTCTAGGATCGAGCATGCTTCACAGATGGCGTGGTCCGGAACTGGAGCAGTTGGATGTGGTGTGAAGAATTGTGGTCCTGATGAAAAGACCTATGGGCAGCCTTATAAGATCATGGTGGTGTGTCACTATCTTCAACCGTAAGTTGGGATGGATTAGGAGATTTTGAAATGTTAGGTACTTGGGGTGGTTTCTCAGTAATAGAAAAACTCCTGAAAGTTTAATAAGCTGAGCTGTTATTTGTTCAGCCTTCCATCTTAAAAATGTTTACTTTTTTTTACTAAAATTTTTTCAAATTACTGCCAAAATTAACCCCATTTTACGACAAAATGCAGAATATTATATCTTTTTTTCAGGGGAAATATACTCGATGAGAACATTTACGAGCCAGGAGATACTTGCACAAATTGCCCCGATTTCACAGCTTGTGAGCGCTCCACTGGACTTTGCGCTTGATTCGACCGGAATTCAAAGTTTTTGTTGTATAAATTGTTTTATCATTGAGATTTGTTCGATACAAAATACAAAAAAGACAAAAATCATTGATATTCTCCGCAATCATTCAACCTCTCTAGGGTGAGAGCTTTTTCCTTTGCATCACTTCGACAAGCATCCCACCAACCCCGGACCCGATTCCGACCAAACTTTCGACCAGAAAGTACCAAAGGTCCAACCAAATATCGCGACCGACTCTTCACGTTTAGAAACCGAACTAACCCCTCATTCCAATTCGAACTAAAGTTGTATAACAGAGTTTCGGGTGCTGTATTCCGTATTCCGTAGTTTAAAAGGTCATTCCGAATTCCGGAATCGAAAAAATCCGTGCTGTACAGCTCAGTTGTACAGAATCTGACCAAAAGCCTAAAGTTTTGCACAAGCTACGAAAAGTCAAACTCGAAATCCTGAATTTTGAATTTTAACGAAAATATAAAAACCGTTAAACCTGTATTAGTATTATTGGTTTCAAATGAACTGACACCTCGTGACGTCACACTGCCCGGGACCCAAGTTGGAAAACTTTCATGGTAGTTTTATTTTGATTTTTTTCAGGCAGGTTCCGCACGCAAAAATTACTTTTTTTTTGCTCAAAAATTTTATTTTGGGTAGATGAATTGAATGTGCGGGCGAAAACTGCCTGAAAAAATCCTGAAAAAAAATAAATAGCTACCATGAAAGTTTTCCAACTTGGGTCCCAATGAGAGTGACGTCACGAGGTGTCAGTTCATTTGAAACCAATAATTTTGCACCTTTAAAATTTTCAAATTTGATTCTTGGTTTCATTATTTTTTTTCAGCTCTTATTTTTGTTTTTTTGCTCCATATCAAAAAACGAATTGTTTTCAATCTAACTACTCTTCGATCTGACTCTGTTTCTCTCCAATTGATAACAGTCGTATCACTATAAAACCCTTCCTAATATCAATAATAACCACTTTTCGAAATGAAACTTCTCCTCCTCTGTCTTGTTCTTTTCGGAGCCACAACTGCTCAATTCAGTGACGCTGCGCAAGAAGCCATTCTTCAACTTCACAATGACTTTCGTTCCCAAATTGCCCAAGGCAATTTCGAGGTGCAAGGCGTACTACAACCTTCGGCAAAGGATATGTTTAAAATGGTCAGAAGTTATTGAACTAAATTTTTATATTTGTTAATTCATTTTAGAAATGGAGCGATAGACTAGCCACTCCATCTCAAGATTATGCGAACACTTGTCCAGATGGACCTTCGGGAACCGATTTTGGAGAGAGTTTGTATTACGCATGGAGTCAAAAGAAACCAAAAAGTCTTGACAAATATGTGAGCGGACTAGTTTTCCCCATTTTTGGATTTCTAGGCCATCGTTATTCAAAAGAGTTCAGGGAAAAGATGCCGCTTTGTCATGGATATCTGAGTTCGAGGACTTTGGACTTTCCTCGACACTTTTTGATCAAGCAGCCAAGGATTCTGGAATCAAAGAAGCTGCTCAAATGGTGTGGTCTAGAACTGAATACGTTGGATGTGGTGTGAAGAATTGTGGCCCTGATCCGGATACATTCACACAATCCTATAAGATCATTGTGGTTTGCCAGTATTCGGAACCGTAAGTTGGAGGTTTTCGGAGGAAGCAAATGCGCTTTATGGAGAAAAATTCTTTCAGTAAAGTTTTTGAGACTCTACCGATTCCGAGAATCATTTTCGGAGGAAACATTTCCGGGGGAAAATGGGCGGAGCCTAATAGGTTGGCATAGTTTTCCCACTTTTTTGTTTTTTTTCGGTCCAAAACAAAAGTTTTTTATTTCCCGAAATTGGTGGGATATCAAGTTTTGAAACATTGTAAGGCGCACAGGGTCGCCGATGCGCCTGTACCTTTAAACTGCCGTAAATCTACATTAGGGGAGACGCGTTGCGTGCGCCGCGTCGCGGCAGTTGGCAGCAGGGCAAGGCAGTGAGAAAAATTAGCTCCGTATCACTTGAAGCGTGTCTGAGTCCCTACGAAAAAAAACCGCGACGCGGCGCACGCAACGCGTCTCCCCTAATGTAGATTTACGGCAGTTCAAAGGTACAGGCGCATCGGCGACCCTGTGAGGCGAGTGTGCTCTAATGAGGAGAATACTGTCATTTACAGGCTCCTAATACTATTCGAAAAATAGTCATGATGCATCAGCGCTCCATTGAGAAATCGCAAATGTTCTGTTTTTGTGTACACGTAACCCTACGAAAATCTACGAACTTTAGAACTGAAAAGCCAAGAATTCTCTCGACTGAGTTTCGGGTTGAGAGAATCTATGAGACTATAATCAACGCAAGCGTCTGAATATTCGCTCTATTGCGACCCCGCGCACCTTCGCTAAAAAAGTTCTCCTTTTGAAGAGAGCGACCAGTCGCTTATTGTCTGCGTGTCTGACCGTTCTCTCCAAAAGGAGAACTAAGGTGGGCGGGGTTGGCAATAGAGCGGGTATGCAGACGCTTGCGTTGACTATAGCGCTCTATTGTTATTTCTGATTTCCAAAAAATTAATTGGAAAATGCGCGGAATTTTATAATTCTCGCCAAACCGCACCTCTCTGTCATTATATCTTACGACAAATTGCAGAATTTTCGTTTTTTTTTTCAGAGGAAACTGGATTGATGTAAACATTTACGAGCCGGGAGACACTTGCACAAATTGTGGCGATTTCACAGACTGTGACCGTTCCACTGGACTTTGTGGATGATTCGGGCGGGAATTCAAAATTTTTTTTTGTTGTATAAATTGGAAATAAAAAGGGAATTTATTATCGAAACGTGCAAAAAAAAGAGTTCAGAAAAAGACAGAAAAAAAACAAAACAAAACACTTATTAATATTCTCCCCAATCATCCAACTCCTCCAACTTGATATCGAGCTCTTCTTTTGGCTCCAATAGTGGTTCTGCGGGCTTCAATGGCTCATCGACGTCTTCTTGCTTCACCTCTACGTCTTCTAATTTCACGTCAACGTCTTCTAGATTCTTCTTTTTTGCCGCTTCTTCTTCCAATTCTTGAACTCTTCTCGCTTCTTTTAAAGCTGCATAATGGTTTTTGTACAGCCAATATGTGGTTTTTCCGGGTTTCGGCTTGGTTTTCGGTGGTGGTGGTTTTTTTGTATCGGTTTCTTCGATGATCTCTTTGACGTCTAGTTCGGCGGAGCACGTTTGGCAACTGAAAATTAGGATAAATAATGTTGGCGAAGCTCCGCCCTTTTTTTGTTAGAGATCGATTTTTTTGGAATTTTTGATATTCAGATTTTTCATATTTTCCGAAAAAAAAATATTTTTTTTCGATTTTTAGTTTTTCAGCAGTCTAAGTCTTTTGCAAAAGTTTTCTGAAATTTAAAATTTGAAATTTTTTTTCGAGTTTCGCAATGCGCTCTAACCGCACTTTCAGAAATAGTGTATGAAATGAAGAGACGCAGAGATATTTTTTTTCTGCGTTTCCTGTTTTTACACACTATTTTTAGAGTACGATTGAAACACATTTTTAGACTTGCACTGACTATAACAATGGAACACTTTTTTTCTAGTTTTCCGAGCATTTTTTATTCGAAATTTTTTCTTAAAAAAAGCAAACTTATGTTGGGCCGGGCTGAAAGCACTGGAAAATTAAGAATTTTTTTTTGAGGGTTTTTTTCCAGAAAAAAAAAATTGGATATTTCTAGTAGGAAAACGGCAGAATTTTCATCAAAATCACGAAAAATTTTGAAACAATGACCGATTTTTGAAATTTTTTTTGAATCATTTTCGGATTTTGGAAATTTTTTTTTGGTTTTTTTTTCAAAAAAATGGTTTCGCTAAATTTGAGTTTAAATGAATTCCAACAAAAAAATTTTCACATTTTTTTTTATCTTCGACCTTACCTATAAGACAAATATTTCTGAATAGAATTGCCTTCAGTTCGTACTTTTCTTTCCAATTTCATGCTCTTTGAGCATTCCAAACATTCAGCTTCTTCTGGAATTGAATAAGTGATTCCATATAATTTCACTTTTCGTCTTTGCGTTGTAAGTGATGGCGGCAAATTCAAAACTTTCAGTCCGTTGGTTTTTGTAATGTGGGCGGAGCTTGTAGATGGTCCCATTTCCGACGTTTCCTCTTTTTTTGGATCGATTTTGCGATAAAAATTCGTGGGAAACGGTAGAAGATTCGCGGTGAGAAGTGGTTTTTGAGCTATTAAAGGTTGGTGATAATTGAATTCCGGCTCTTTTTCTTCTATAGTTTGATTTTTCTGTTGTTCGGCCGGCTTAAGCACTGCTTTTTCAGGGGAATGGTTGAATTCCGGCTCAATTTCTGGTTCTTTTTTCTCCAATTTCGCGTTTTTCTTCAAATTGGCAAAGTAGGTGGCGGTGAGCTTGGTTCCACATCCTTTTTTCTTGCATCTGAAAAATAAAATTTTTTCCGACGGAATTTTTTTTGGGGAAAAAGGGCGGGAAATTTGGGATTTTGAAAATAAATTTTTCAAACAAAAAATCAACTTTTCAAATTTATATTACTTATTTGCAAAAGCATGACATCTCGGTTTAAAGGCGCAGCGACAAATTTTCACCGGGTCCTGTCACGTTTAAAGTTATTTTCAACTGAGAATTACTGTAATCGCGGCGGGACCCAATAGATATTTGTCGCGGTGCCTTCAAGCCGGAGTGTCAGGATTTCATAAAAATTTTCCGAAAAAAACTTTTAGATGATTTCCAGGCTTTTTCAAATATGGGGATCAACTTTTTTTTTGAAAAAAAAATCTGAAAAAAAAAACGAAAATTGAGAATTATTTATGAAAATAATCTGAAAAAAATATAAATTTTTGGAGGAAAAGAAGGCGGGAAATTCGAGATTTTGAAAATAATTTTTTCGGATTAAAATTCGGAAATTTTTCAAAAAAAAATCAGAAAAGAAATTTTGCTTCAACTTTTTTCCGGACGTTTTTTCTGGATAATTTTAAGCATTTTTCCAAGCACTAAAAAAAAATTTTCCGTAGACAAAAAATTTTTCCAGTTCCTTAAATTATAGGATTTAAGAATTATAGGATTTAAGAATAAAAAATTCTAGAGAAAATTTTTTTTTTTAGAATACAAAAATTTTTCATTTTGCAAATTTTGTGTCATTTTTTTTTAATTTGACAGCTTTTTTTCAATATATGAACATGCCCTTCTATTACAGGTACCAGGAAAAATCTGGATTTTAATTTCAAAAAGTATATTTTTCCAAAATTAAAAAAAAACATACCCGAAAAGGAAATTTTTCTCAAATGATGGTATCATTTGAGTGCCACAAACAATACAATTGATATCATCTGGAATATCGATTTTTTCATCCTTCATCATGACGCTTTCTTTCACTTCTTTCAACGCAGCTGAAAACTCATCGAAAATTCCAGAATTTTCCGGAAATTTTTGCTTCATCGGAACCGTATTATCAGTGATACCAGTGAACGCTGATTTATCAGTGATGCCACGTGGCAGGGCAACGAATCCAGTGGACGCCTTAACAGTGATAGCACAATCCACACAAACGCTATTATTGAAATTCAAAAATAATAATTCCGCAGTTTCAAATTTGATCAAATTGCTTGTTCCGTATCCAGAGGCTCCGGTGAATTTTCGATTATTTTTAGGAACGAACATTCGATTTCCGAGAGTTGTTAAGAATGAAAATTGTGTTTCTACAGTAATCGACCATTCTTCGGACTTTTTTTCAGATTTTGGCTTCAGACAAAAAAGCCATGCACCGAGATAGTCGCCCGTTCGCTCGAATCGAAGCTTCCTGGAAAAAAATTTTTTAAATTTTTTTTTTGAAAAATTGGGAAAGTTTCGGCCAAAATTTGATGGAATTTTTTTCTGATATTTTCTTTACATATAATAATATTTATATTTTTGCCGACCGGACTTTTTGTATGAAAATTTTTTTTTCATGTTTTTCTGTGAAAATTTTAATAGCGCCGTTTCCTACTGGGTATTTTCAAACGAAATTTCAGATTTTCAGTTTTTTTTTAGCTTTTTGAGTCGGTAATTTTCAGTTTCAATCCGATACTTTCAAAAAATCATTATTCAAATTTTTTCTGCTGAAATTGCTAAAAGCGCGCTTTAGGAGTGTTTTTTAATTTATTTTCGATGATTTTCGCAACCTTTGGTATGTCTTTTCAAGTCAAAAGCTGAAAATTTCTAAAATAATTTATATTCCGAATTTCAAAAAAAAAATTCCGTTTTTGTTTCGCTGAAACTGCTGAAATAATGTTTTGGAGCGTTTCCAAATTTATTTTTGTTGATTTTTGCAATTTTTGGCAATTTTCAGCCATTTCCAGCAATTTTCCAGCGAAATTGCAATTTCCGATGAGAATGTTTTGAAATTTTTTTTCCGATTTATTTCATTTTTCCATTATTTTTCGTTTTCAAAATCCTAACCATGGAATTTTATGTCCAATAATTGGTTTTGTTTCAACGAATCCTAATCGAGGAAAATCTTCGATGACGCAGTTGAGAACGAAATATTTGTCGAGATCATCTTCCATGTTTTTCTCTGGAAATCTGAAAAAAAAATTCTGATTTTTTGTGATTAAAACCTTAATTTTTCAGTGAAAAGACGTTTCGAAATTGAAATTTTGGTTTTTTCTCTCAATTTTCACGAATTTCGCTGCAGGTTTATAAAAAAAAACAAGAAAATTGCTCGAAAATTCGCAAATTTTCGATCTGTCTCTGCGTCTCGCACTCTCTCACGCGTGCAGATGGAGCGCACTAGCATTAAATTTTCAATTATTGAGGTTTTCGAGCAAACAAAGCGAGAAAAAAAAACGGAAAAAAACATAAAATAAAACAAAAAATGGCTGAGAACTTGAAAATAAACAGTGTTGAGCCGGAAAATGTGGATTTTGTGTATTTTTCTTTTAGTTTTTGGACACTATTGTGGGAGTAAAAGTTGCGCCAAGTGCGCCCCACGGATAATTCATCGATATGACCGAGAAATAAAAGCTGGAAGAGTCGGAACTGCAACCACAGGTCGAGGCTCCGACTCTTACAGCTTATTTTCTCGGCCATGTCGGCGAAATTTTTACGCTCACAATGTTTCAATTCAGAGTGCGGTGGAGCGCACTTACCACATCTAAGACTATGAAAATCACAGTTATGATTCAATAAAGTCTCATTGAATTTTGCCGAACACAAAATTTTTCCATTTAATTTCAGTAGACAGCTTCTTTTCCATGATGACTACAAAATTCAGAATCCTCAAAAACTTCGGAAAACATTCTTTGATTTTTTATCAGTGATGTGCCTCCCTCCTCTATGAATTTCACACGAAATTGTGCAAAGTGCCTCCGGAGAGACACCACTATTTGTTTGATGTTCAGATTATCACTAACTGATAATGATGATAAGAGAAGTGGCGCGATATAAAAACGGCCAAAAATTTAGCAGACAAAATTTTTATTATAGTTATATTTCTTATTTTTTGTACTTTTTATAGGTAAAAAAATTTGAAAAAAATGGATCAATGGAAGGTAATGTTTTTAATTTGTTTGTATGGAGCTGTCAAAGAATTCCGGCCCACTGAACCTTATATGTATGAATATCAGCATAATGTACTAAATATGACAGAACACACTCTTAATAGTAAGGTATAACTTTTGATCTACCCTCTTTTATATCTACAGTAATCTCCCTTATTTCAGGTATATCCCATATGGACTTATAGTTACCTGGTGGCTTTAATCCCATCATTTTTACTCACTGATGTATTATTGTATAAGCCTATACTGATAGTTGAGGCCTTATCATATTTTGCGTGTTGGTGTATTTTTGTGTTTGGAAGGTCGGTTTGGAGTATGCAGGTTGGTTTTTTTTTTCAAAAATTTGTCTAGAATGAAAAATTCCAGCTTCTAGAAATGTTTTATGGATGGGCGACGGCTACGGAAATCGCGTATTTTTCGTATATTTATGTGAAAGTTCCAAAGGAGGATTATAAGTCGTAAGTGTTTTTTTCTTCATACTTGGAATTTGGCGGGCCGCCCCGAATTCAAAAAATTTTGAAAAATTGGGGTCATTTTTTCAATTTTTTTGTGATTTTGATAAAATTTCTGACTTCTTTCCACTGAAACCATCCCAAAAATTTGTCGAGAGCACCATTCCCCCAGATTTTTTTCACTGCAAAATTTTTTAGCCACCTTCAGGGACTAGCTGTCCGGGCCGATAGACATTTTTCAGTCGGCCCGGCCCAATTCAGCTGTGCTCGGCCCGGACCCTACAGGGCTCAAATTTTTTGTACTGAAAATTTTTTTTCTCTGATTTTTTCAGTAATTGGGGAATTTTCTGTTTGAATGAATTTGATTATTTTTTGTCGTGGAAAGTCAAATAGTTTGTCTTATTCGAGAAAAAAACGAAAAAATGACCTAAAAATTTCAAAAATTTTTTGAATCCGGCCTGGAAAATTTCAAGTATGCTTTTTGTGATCTTGTTAACAAACATCAAAAACTTCATTATTAACTCAATTTGCTCTTTTCCCACATGCAAACAACTTAAATTCATTCTGACAATGTTGATCATCCATTGCTCCATGGGGATATCCGAATCTTGAAGTCTCAGAGCTTCCGTGAATCAACAGAACCAAACAATTTTGTTGTCCCCATTGATTGGAACTATGAACATTTGGTAAAATTACTCCATTGGGTTCAGTAGTTCCATAACTGAACCCAGCGGTGCCAGTGGCAGATCGGTCTGTCCATTGGAAAGTGTCTAGAGGGGCGCAGGAGGATCGATAAGGGCAGTTAGGACGCCGAGTTGCTCCTAGCCAGACGTCGGCTTCACCACCTCCGTATAGATTGATGACGTTTCGGGCGGCGGCTAAAATGGGGAAATTGAGAAGACTTGATTAAGGGAGGATTTTTGTATAGGCAGATTCGGTTTTCATAAAGGAATCACTCAAAAATCGCAAGGCACAGTCTTATGGCCGCGGCCGGGTGGCCGAGATATTAACGTTTCACTTTTTTGAAAAATTATCTAACGTTCTGCTGCTTTTTTATATATGTGAAATAATTGGGAAAAAAACGGAACAAAAGCCCCGGCGATGCCGGATTCTCGGCCGCTGCTATCAGTCTGCACACCGGTGCCCTGCGAAAGCAGGAAAGAAAAAGTTTGATACTCAGTTTTTTTTTGAGTCTGCAACCTGCGATTTCGGCCGCGATTTGTGCACTTCAGAGCGATTTTCGAGTATTTTTTTCCATCAAAAACGGAATCTTTCTTGGAAATTCTGTTACCTGCCAACCGCATTCTTTCATTTGAATCCTGAACTCCTGTCAGTGTTGCCCCGTGAACCTGACACATATTTTCAGAGTTTGCATAAGTCGCAGGTCCGTAGAATACCTATATTCTTACTAGTTTTAACAATTTTTCGACCTAAAAGCTCACCTTTGTACACCACAATCCTTGTGCTCTATAAAAGGTTTCCCATCCGTTCGGACAGCTCGGGTCACGTTGTGGTTGTTGTGGAGGATACCGGGGACCAGAAGGGCGTGGATTATACGGACGTCTACGATGATAATGACGACGCTTGTGGGGCTTCTTGCCCTCCTCGGAAGACGATGAAGAATAGGATGCGGTGGGGTCACGAACTTTTCGGGTCACACTTTTTGTATTAGTGAATAAGGCAGAAACTAGATGAACACCAAAAAGTGAGAGACAAAGAAGAAAGAGGATCTTCATTTTTTGAGAAAAACAACTTGTGATTTCTGTCTACATGGTTTTTATAAGAAAAAAACATCGTGGGAAACTTCCTCTCTCTCAAGCTTTATGAGTCTAGGAACAAGGAACTGATAGAAACAACACTTTTATCTTGAAGAATATATCAAAGTGTAAACAATATTCATTCACTTCGCTGCTTTTCCACATGCCATCATTCTCCAACTACCCTGACAATGTTGATCATCCAAAGAACCATGTGGATATCCAAACGATGCAATATCAGAATTCCCACTTATCAACTCCACCAAACAATTTTGTTGCCCCCAAGGAAGATTACTGTATGAATTGGGGAAAATGACTCCGTTTGGTTCACCAGGTCCGAATGTGAAACCAGCATTCCCTGTTGTGGATCCATCTGTCCATTCAAAAGTGTCAATACCGGGGCATGAAGAAGCATAAGGGCAGTTGGGACGGCGATAAGCGCCTAGCCAAACTTCGGCTTGTCCACCTCCGTTTTGGTTGAGAACAGTTCGAGCAAGGGCTTAAAATAAAGATGAAAATGGTTTCCGGAGAGTGTGTTTTACCTGCAACACGCATTCTCTCACTTGCATCTTGTACTCCGGATAGTTTTGCTTGTTGAGCTTCGCATGCAGCTTGGGCAGCAACGTAGGTGGCTGGGCCGTACAGAACCTGTAGTTAGATGCTCGCCAATGGAAAGAAATATTTACATAACGTTGAAAAAAGTTTCGGCAAGTAATTTAAAAGTTGCCACCAAGCCAAGCCCCTCCTCATAAACGCAAATGCGGCTCATTTCCGTCCCGTCGAAAACAGCGATCATCAAAAAACAAAACTGCGTGCGGGAGAGTTGCGAAAATTGCGCGCCGCGCTTGCGTTTTCAGGGGAGGTTCACATTGTCATCACCTACTAGAATTCTTACCTTAACACACCAATTCCCTTGTGACCTTTGGAAAGTCTCCCATCCACTGGGACACCTTCGGTTCCTTGGCGGTTCTTCTTCAGAACTTCTTGGAGGACGAGGTGGGCGAGGTCTATGCGGGCGTCTTGGACGGTGGTGGTGATGTTGATGACCTCTTCCACCTTCTTCGGAAGATGAAGAAGCAGAGAAGGAGCCTTTACCTCCACCATAACCTCCTTCAATGAAAATTGCAGAAGCTAAAGTAAAGCATAGGAGGGAAAGAAGGAGAATCTGCAGGGGTCGCATTGTCGGAGAGTGGGGTCTCGTGCAAAAACGTTGTCTTTTTATAGTCCGTAGGCGATTGATAGGTTTTATAGTTGTATGGGTTTATAGTTTACCCTGTTCGGATCATTTTGTTTCTCGATAGCTTTTCGGAGATTCGCTTCCTGTTTTATTGGAGTTTTGAAACAAAAATATTTTGAAAATTTCAGAGCCACCGCATTTACCCGAGCTGCTCTCCTTGTTGGCAGATTTTTAGCTTATGCTCTTGCTCAACTCCTCATCGGATTATCATGGGCAGACTACATGACTTTGAATATTATCACTCTATCAGTGATGACTATCGCGGTTTTCCTGGCAGCCATTCTACCTCAAGTTTCTTGGCGAAAAGCTTATCAGAAAAAATTGGAAGATAACAATTCACCAACTGATTTAGAGAGTTTGGTCAATGACGCAAGTTATAAAGATTATTTGAAATTGTTTTTTATGGAACTTCATCAAAATTTATATGCAATTTATCGGAATCCACTGATTTTAAAGTGGTCTGTTTGGTCAGCATTGTCGAGTTGTATTTTTTATCAGGTACATATTTTTTTGAATATTTCCGTTTTAATTGAGGACTCGTTTTTGGTTTATTTTTCCATGTTCATTCAACTTTTCATAAAGAAATTGATTAAAAATCGCGTGTTACAGGTTGGTGCCCGCTGTCTGGTTGAGAATTCGACAGCGCGGGGCCTTTTTTCCATATTTTTCGCTTTTATCTCGCTCATTTGACATGTTTTCGTAACAAAACATCGATTTTCTTCCTGTTGTAAAACGTATGAGAAAAGCGAAAATATGGAGAAAAAGGCCCGGCGCTGTCGAATTCTCGGCCAGCGGCCGCGGCCACCAATCTGTAACGCGCGGTTTTAAGCGCAAATCGTGCGCTTCAGAGCGATTTTCGTGCGATTTCTTTATAAAAAATCGAATCAACATGGAAAAATAAACCAAAAAGAGATAATTTTAAAAAAAAGTGCCTGTAGTCCCCCTTTAATCGCAAAGTTTCAGATCGTCAACTACACTCAAACCCTGTGGGGAACCCTTCCTGAAGAACAAAACAAGTACAATGGAATCACCGAAGCTTTGGTCCCTCTTATGGGAATCCCTGCTGATCTTATCACCAGGCAACTCAATGTGAATTGGAATCGATGGGGTGATGTTTTGCTCTCAGTCGGATCTCTATTTCAAGCGGGTCTTTTATTCTGGATGTCTCAAACAAATCAAATAATTGTTATGTATATTTGTTATATTATTTATCGGGTCATTTATCAGTTGAGCACAACTATTGCTCAATCTACATTGGCTTTATCTTTGGATTCAAGATTATTTGGTGTATTATTTGGAATTAACACTTTTATGGCGCTGGTTTTTCAATCGATACTCACAGCGATAGTTATAGATGCAGAGAAGCTAGCTATAAGGGCTCAGGTATCTTTATTTTAGATTTTAGCAATGGAGCAAATTTGCATTTCAGTTCGTTGTCTACTCTGGGTATCACCTTGCTGTCGCTGTATTATTCGCCATAATTTTTGGAATTTGGGCAAGCCGAACCATATTAAAGTCGAGGTCGCATTCTTCAGAAGCATAATGTAATTTTGAAATGAAAACGTTTTTATATCTGAGCCAAAGTTTATTTTCTCAGTATTATAGATCCTAGGAGACTGGAATTTGGGGGAAATTTCCATAGCAAAACCTGATTTTTATATAATAATTTATGAGGATTCCCTCTAAAGTGGAGACTTTACCGGACAGCGCTATATGTATCACTAGGTGCATTCAAACAGTCTGAAAAAAAGTTAATTTAGCTGAAAATCTCGGTCTAGGCTCTTTTTACGGAAATCTGATTTTTACCTCTGTTACTATCACTATGATGTTCTACTATATAGAGGAAGGGATGAAACCAAGATCCCAAAACTTGTTACTTTGTTCAAAGATGCCATTTTGAAATCGTGATAACATTCTCCAGAAGCATAAAGTGTTTTCAAATAAAAACGTTTTTTGATCGGAAAATGGAGTCTCTAGTGATGTGTCATTTGAAGACAATTTTCTCAGCAAAACAAAATTTCTATGTAATTACATGAAATGCGACTATAGTATACCTCCACCCACTACTTTCGCTTCAAAAATCTCATGACTCGCTTCTTTCGTCCTTAAACTCAAGGCTCGGACCAGCTAACTCAAAAAAGTCCCTGTTCCTAATCGAATTAATTTCCCCTGTTAATTCGACCGAGCTGAAGAGATCCCACGAACGAAACATGGTGTTCTCTTTTGGCGACACCAGACTAGACATGCCGTTCGAACCGGGAACTTTTATTTGCGAATGGCCACCATGTGAGAAAGTGATAGAGAAAGATCGGTACAATGACACCATCGTGCTCTTAACTCCTCTTTTGGCTCTTCAATACTCCGTTGTCGTTGCAAATGTTATTGTGCAAATGGTCTATATTGGGTTGGCATTGAGTAATCAGTTTTTGAAAAAGGTAAGATTTTATAGATATTGGCTTTAAGACTTCTAGTCTGAGCTGAAGACATTACCTGAAGTGCTGAGTTCTTAGAGAAAGCTTGCCATTTTCCACTGTATAAGGTTCTAGTGCCATTCGAATAAGACTTCCGGAGATAACAAATTTTAATTATATAGTGTTAGACTATACTAAACCTTGTTTCACTCTCGTTCCCTCCCCCTCTTCTTGTCTTCACTTATTAATTTCAAACCGCCCTGAGCTTTTTGGCTCTCGTGGAAAATGGTGTTCACATTCCACGATCGAGCTTTGGACCAACCTAAGAATCAAGGCACAGCCGAATGTTTTACACCTCGAGAGGGTCCAATAATATGTGATCCGGTGAAATTAATGGAAGATGACGCTCATATATTTTTGACACCTCTTTTGGCAATTCAATTCTCGGTTATCGTTGCCAACTTTCTGGTACAGTTGGTTTATATTGAGCTGGCTTTGAAAAAGCGGTTGATGAGAGAGGTAAGGTTTCTAAACTTTGAACTTTAGCAATTTGGTTAGACGGTCACTTTGCACATTTCTAGTTCATATTATAAAAATGAGCACTATTCATGTTAGACAGTTTTGTTGGATTAGTTGTTTGAAGAGCTAACTATAAGGTAAGCCTGTTTTCCTTCCCCGAAGCTTAGGAATTCTCGAGAATAGTTTTTGGAGGAAAACATCCTTTGTTTCGTTACAATCTATCGTGAATATACATAATCTCAATCTACATTCTCTGTCTATTTCTTTTTCACTCCTTTTTGTGACTCACTAACTTAGAGCTCTCCCAAGGTACCGTAGCTCTAATGGTATTCCTTTTTGAAAATTAGGAATTAGAATGGTTCAGTTAGTTAGCTATATGGAAATAGCATTGAGGAAACTGCTTATGAGAAAGAAAAGTATAGTTTATCACAGCTTGACTATAGTCTTTCAGATAGAAATAGAAAAGAAAATGATGCTGAAATGATCGTTTTTTGTCACCCTACAATTTGAATTTTTTCTAATCTCACCTTAGTTTTACTTTTCTCATTTCACATTAAATCCATATTCAAAATGTACTACGTGTATAGCGGTTCACAGTTTCCGAAGTTTGAACATGAAGCTTTCAACATTTTGGAGCAATGTAAAAGACCTCCATGTGATCTCGGTCTTTTGATACCCACGCAACCTACACCAAATGATATCATTATCAACTTGTCATTCATATCAGTTTTAGTAATGTTTTTCACTCAACTTTTTGATTTAATAGTACAAATTCGTGGCATTTATTATGTGGTTTCAACAAACAGCTTGAAGAAGGTAATCATTTCCATTAGGTGACATTTAGATCAGGCGCTTGCAAATTTTCTGAAAACAATCTTTGTTGTTTATAATGTTTTGATCTCTTAAGCTTTTTCATTTCTTCTGAGAACTTCTGAACAATTTTGTTGACCAATGAACGTTCTCCCGAGAGTATTCCGCGCTTCACCTGATGGCCTCCACGAAGGTCTGCCTATTCCCCGTGAGGATATTTGTCTCCATAAAAACTTTGGAACCCGTTGTCTTCATCCTTTTGAAACGACTGAAGAACCCATCGTGACACCTCATCTTGGGGTGGACAAATGGTTAACTTTGTATCATTTTCAAATTGGGATGCTAACGGCTGGCTTGGTCTCTTGGTTCTTGGGCTCCTGGGTGTTCAAGTTTCATGGGCAAAAGGTATTTACTTGTTGGAAATGAAATTTAAAGGCGCAGAGACTATTTTCTATTGGGTCTCGTCACCAATACAGTAATTCTCAGTTGAAAATAACTGTAAGTGTTCCCTAAAACAGTACATAATTAGCGATTGCCTTAGCTTTTTTTGGGCGCCTGGTTGTACCGGGTTTTGTTTAAGGAAAAAGGTACTAATAGAATCAAAATCTGATTTTCACCAACAACCAGCAATAGGTAATTATCAGCTCCGCTTTCCATTTGAATTCCAAAAATCGCGTGCATTTTCCACTTTTTTTTCAAAACAAAACTTGTGCCGGAGAATTATTTTTTTGATCTCTTCAGTTTCTCATTCCTTCTCAATGAACGTCCTACCTAAAGTATTCATTTATTCACCAAACGAATTCCAACATTATCAACCAAGTCACCCAATTCCTCCTGAAAAAGTCTGCTTACATAAATATTTTGCAAATCATTGTCTCCATCCTGAAACTTATGAAGAGATCCCTGTTACACCTCGTCCAAAAGAAGTTGAACGGGTGGAATTGTATTATTTTCAAATTATGATGCTAGTGATTGGCTTGATTTTTTGGTTTTGGAGCTACATGGTTTGCAGGTTTTATAGACAAAAGGTATATCGAGAATCTTCGTTTTAATCTGATAGCGCTTCGAGAAATAGGAGGACAGCCTCAAATAAATATGTACCAAAAAAAAGGAGTTGAGATTAGGGTGACCCATAAGTCCGCACCCAATTTTTTGACATCAATTTTTGAATTTTCGCACCCAATTTTTAAGAATGTCGGAACAATGTTTTTTATTGTTTTTGAAGGATTTTAAGGTTGACGATTTCTTGCAAATAGTTGATGTGACAAACATTGATAGTGGCTGAAAAATTGCCAAAGGTCTAACTAAGTCGCGCATGAATACGGCTTATACTGACCTCTTAAATAAAAGCCCTTCTGAAACTAAGGGACATTTTCAATTACCGATAAGTTACAGGAACCTTTTGGATAAATTTCAGGTAAATTTTTATGGAAGACTTGTCAATAAGCTATGTTGCTCCAGCTCAGAAATAAATGCGAATTCACCTAACAATAATGAGAACCTAGCATGTTGCGGAATTAGCTAAAGCCTAGACATTGTAAACTCTGGAAGTTGAGCCTTTTGATTCATGGAAATGTCCAAACTTTTCTGACATTTTCTGTTCTTTGAAACTCTTTTCAAACTGATCTTATAAACCCCTTCTACTTCGCTTTTTGCTAGATATCAACCTGACTCAAAATGAACTTCGAAACCTCACGTCTCCTTTATTAATGCCGCTAAAACTTGTTATTTTGATATAATCTTTGAGAAATGTCTTCCTTTTGTTATTCCCTTTAAAAGTGGCGTCGAATTCATTATTATTCTCGGAAAAGCTCCTTCCATCACACGTCTTCAGCTTCCATCCAAATGAATGTTCTTCCACTTGTATTCTCCCTTACTCTGTCGAATGACATTGCTTCCCATATCAGTGATATTTGTGTTCATAGAAACTATGATCGAATGTGTTATGAGCATAAGCAGAGAGAAGAAGAAAATCCGGAGGCTAGACCTGAAGGACCAGAACCCCCTGGACCAGGGTTCAGTGTGGAGCTTTATCATTATAAGGGGTTGCAGCTAGTGATAGGGTTGATTCTCTGGATGTTTTACAGTAGGATAGAGAAGTTTCGACGTGGAAACAGAGAGGTAGGGTTACTGTGGGGCACTGTATGATTAGGGTGGTACAACGTGCACTTGCATGCGGTACTAGTGGAATGACACAATATTTGTTTGGAAAAGCAATGTACGGAAATTCTGAAACTGTACCAACTGGTATCACTTTATCAAAACTAGCAAATTTGTTTTCCGGAGAACCAGCGACTTTTGATTAAACTACGTATCAAACCTAATGATAAAAGCCGCTGCGCAATGAATTGTGTAAAACCATTTTCGCGCGAAAAAAGTTTTTGGTTATTAATTGGCTGTTTTTTCAGTCTTTGAGCATATGGTATCAGTTTTGCATCACTGGGCCTAACCGAAAAAAACTTCCACCCGCAAACGGGTGTTTCAATAAATTATCGAAAAATTTCCCGGGAAAATTCACATGAAATTTTTCCGATAATTCTCCCGTTTATTGGAAAATTTTCCCGGAAAAGCCGCTTAACAATGCCCCTCAGCGTAATTTCGGAGCATCGTTTCTCTCGGTGATTTTTTAAATTTCGCGCCAAAAAGCTACAGGAATTTTTCGGAAATTTTCCGAAAAACTTAACGAACCATTACCCTTAAGTTGGTCAAAAAACTTTCCGATACATTTTTCGGTAAATTTAACGAAATGACACCGGTAAAAAACACTGTTTTGCACCTCCAAAAACATAATAATCCGAGTTAAAATATTGCACCTTTTTGATCCGAAATCTAACCCCATTTCATTTTCAGGGTCCCTTCTACACAATCCTTTTCATTCTTTCACTAACTGTATCATTCCGTATCCTATTCTCGATTGTTGCCATTTCCATTTCTGCATTCTTCCGCGACACATCATATTCTACCATAAAGTTCCTCCTCCAGTCATCTCTCTATGTGGATTACTGTAGCAATTTTTTCTCCCTCACCATCACATTCTTCATGTCCCTCAATCGATGCTTCTGCTTCGTCGCCAAGGATTGGAATTCGAAAATTTTCGATGGTTTTCATGTGGTTTTTCCGATTGCTTTCAGTGCTCTGGTGTCTATATCTGGGGCGGTGACTTGTATAACCACATCGGAGATAAGGCGGGTCTTTGTGGATAGAATTGGTTTTGTGGATGTTGGTCCGAACAAAGGGTTTAGAGTGGTAAGTCTAATAATGAGGGGATGGTCCAAAACTTTAAAAAACGATCTTTCAGATGATAAACCGCACTGTTTTCCTGTTCCCTGTTGGCTCTATAATTTGCTATATCATACTATATTACCACCTCAAGCAAAGGTCAAAAATGGTGCTGAACAAGACAAATCAAAGCAAGGGAGAACAGAAGGTTTTTGTGCAATTGTTCATTACCACGTTGCTCTATGTGGTAAGTCTGTCTGAAAAAAAAATATTGAAAAATTGGTCTGCGTTCTGTCGCAAGATGTGGAGCATACGTTACTTTGGGGATCAGAATTAAGGATTCGATCCGGCTGAAACGAAGTTATTCGACCGCCAACCGTTGCTTAGCCGCTTCAGTTGCTCTCAGCCGTCTACATTATTTGCGTGAGCGTGATTGCGTACCCAGGCATTTTAAATGACGAACAACGACAAATAAGATATCGAGAATTCTTTAGTTTCTTAATCTAAATTTGATGAAAAATGTTGCAAATTGTCGTCAAAAAAGTGGGCAGAATACGTAATCACGCCGACGCAAAGTCACACAGGCGGATGGTTGCGGCCAGTCGGCTGACAGCCCGACTGACGGGCTGCACGACCGGCTGAACTTTCGGCCGAATGGAAGCCCTAATCAGAATACTCGAATTCACAACCGGATGTCTAATACCAGATCCGCAATCAGTCCTATTATAATATCTCTATTCCAGACCATCCACTTAACCTACGAAGGCCTTGTCCTTATCAACTGGCGAGAAGATTTCTCCGCCCAAATGTTCTTCATTTCCACACTTGGAATCTTCAATTGCCTACCGGAAATCTCGCTTCCATTGCTTCTAATTTGTAGTAATTTCCAAGTCAAGAAGAAGATTTTCTCATTGGTCTCCACAAGAAGTAATGGGGATCGGTCTGTTCAAACGGTGACTGCAAAGCCATCTGTAACTGCTGGGGGTCATGCTGACAATTGATATTTTTGTATTATGTGTGGTGCTGCTTATTTTGAAAAATTGAAATTTAGACTTGAAAAATTTTTTTTTTTTTGATATTTGAAATTTGTCATAATAAACTTATTTTTTGTCGGAACTCAAAGGTGCCATTCAAATGTAAAGCGCAATTTTTCATAATAATAAAAGTGTTTGAATCCAAAATGCTGGGATCTATCACTTGTTATTTCCTCATGAGCTACCAAACCTAGTATTACACGGCTGTCTCAAAAGTTTTTTGAATTTCAATTTGAAGTTTTCAATTCTTTTCTTTATTTTATCCTACCAACATGGTCTTCACTTATAGCGGTGTTATAGATACTACGGTTATTAAGTTCACTTCTAGTGAAGCCCAATGTAATGAAAATGGTTGTGAAAAACCCTCAAACTTTACATTAATCAATATGACTGAAACTGGAGTGGTGATTGCAAACCTTCTAGTTCAAATTGTTTTCATTTGGTTTATGGTTCAAATGAAGTGGTGGAAAACGGTAATAATGAACTCTACAGTGCGCTCAAATAAGTTTAAGATACCCCTAAATTTTGAGGTTTCAAACAATTCTAGTGAAGATATCAAAAACCTGTAAATGCCATTTGATTCCGAATACAAAATAACCCCAGAGCACATTTTTCAGTTCCCTGCTTTTTTACGGTACACCATCAGCACAAAAAATTAATTTTTCAAGTCACCCAATGAAATCACTTTTTTAAATTCCGAATTCTGATAGATTATTTTAAAAAAAAATCAGATTCTTATTGTCCAAAATCACGGAAACTACTCTAAAAACCGTGAAATTGCGTCGCCTGGCACATAATAACTTTCGGTGGCCTAATCCACTCGGACTACACGGGCAGGAGGACAAATCAAGGACAACCGCCAATTTTTCTCTTTCTTTCTTTATTATTTTTGCCGTTTTTCGATCTTCTGACCTATTTTTTAGGCTCAAAAAGGAAAGAAACTGAAAAAATAGAAAAAAAAAACGCGCGGCAAAAAAATTATAAAAAGAAAGGAAAAAAATCGGCGGTTGTCCTCGAGAACTACACGGTTTCTCTTTCAGCTGTCCGTGTAGTTCGAGTGGACTCGGCCACCGAAAGTAATTCTATGCCAGGTGACGCAGTTTTATGGTTTTTAGTGTAGTTTCCGTGAATTCAGACAATAAGAATCTGATTCTATTTCTCAAATTTCAGGAGTGCCTTTAACTTATTGGGAACACTGTATCATCCGCTCACACAATAGCTTTTTTTGCAGGGACCATTCTACATAATTTTGTTTGTCTCAACATTGACTATCACTTTTCGCATCACATTTTACATCATCAGTGCAATAGTTTATGTGTACACTTATGATATATTCAGACCAAAACCAATACCGATAGCAATGATTCAATTTTCATATTATTATGACAGTTTTGGCGACTTTTTCTCATTATGCATCACATTTTGTATGTCACTTAATCGATGTCTAAGCTTCACATCAGCTTATTGGAATACAAATTTATTCGAAGGACCGAGAGTGGTTTATCCAATAGTTTTCAGCTTTTTGTTGTCAGTTTCATGTGCAATTTTGTCCATTTTGAGTGCAGAAGGAAAACGGTTGTACGTAAAAACACTTGGATTTGTGGATGTTGGAAAAGAAGAAGGACTACAGATTATACTCAATCAACTATTCTGTTTGATAATTGTTTGCTCGATTCTTTGTTATATTATTTTATTTGTCTTTATTAAAAAGCATAATGCAAAAAGACGAGTGTTGGCTGGAAACAATTCGAATCACAGGAATAGAAATCAGAAGATTTATGCACAAATTCTGGTTACGACGGTGATATATTTGGTAAGATTATCTGTTGTAGAGCCTTGGTAGGACTCCAGGGTCTTAAAAATTAATATGGAAAGATATGCTGAACGTGCGGATTCAGTAATTGGAGATATCTCTTTTTGAACAACGTTTTTGACTATTTTTAGTTGTGAAAGTTCAAACATTTCGTCGAATTCGTATAAAAAATGCAAATAAATGACCTCGAAATTTCAAAAATTTTTGAATTTGGGCCGATCGGGCTGGGCCAGACCGGAGAAATTTGTGGACCGGGCCGGCCCGGAAAATTGCAGTATGCAAATAATCCTTCTGCTTCGTCGTGAGCAAGGCCGTTAAAATCGGCCTTATGTGAGACCCCTTGCAATGGAATGTTGCGGCCCTGATAGACAGTCTAAGGAGGGTTCCTAGTAAAAAAAAAGTCAGAGCTTCAGCTTTTTCCGCGGCCGACTTATAGCCAAGCCGTCGAGGCCGCCGCCGGCCGTGTGACAGTCTTGGTCGTGAGGTTAAAGAAAGATAATTTTTCACTAAAGCTGTTTATGTATTCCAATCTCTATTTTGATTTTCCAGACTCTTCTATTAACCTATCAAATTGGTATTCGATTGGTCTACTTCCAATCAGTTCCGAAACGTTTGTTGAACTTTGTCACATATCTGAAAATTGCCAGTAACCTACCGGAACTTTGGATGCCACTATCTTTAATTATGAAGGAAGTATTTTCCGGGAAACTGTTTCGGAGTTCAGTGAGCCTAGTGCAAGTTCCTTTGAGCACAACGAATGCTCGAGTCAATCCTACTGATTAACTTGCTGTGAATACATTTTTTTTATTTAGTATTTAAATTATTTCGAGACAGAATACTGTTCAAATATTAACTGAAAACCATCGGTGATTGCTGGGGGGGTCATGCTGATAATTGATTTGTTTTGAGCATTAAAAAAATTGTGATAATGTGTTCTGATTTTGAAAAAGGACTCTCCCTATTTTTTATTGATATAAAACGTTTTTTTTGTTGTCTATGTCACTGTCACATATCACTGTTACCTCATGCCATTCCATAAAAGGTGCACACATCGGGAAGGCTTTTTTCTTGACAACTAGCCTTTTTGAAATACCTGGAATTTTCATGAAAAGTCTACGAAACCTCTCATTAACATTTTTGAATGCCTCAAGAAGGCATTGATATACATCTTTCTTCACGACTTCCGTCTTCCGTCCCACGAATTTTATTTCTCGACGTATTTTTTTTTCGGAGCATGATTGAATAACAAATAAAAGGGCAGCCTCTAATAGAGTGACACCCTTTCACTATTTTCTCCAGAAACTTCGACAAAACCTTTCGAATTCACAAAATATTGTTTTTATAGAGAGTTTTTATTTTGTTGTTCTTATTTTTCTTCCGCTTTTCAGGGATTTTCGGTGGCAAAATCTTGAAAAAAAAACAACACCTTTTTGTTCAAAAAAATGGTGGCGATTTTTCGCCTGACAGGGTTTTTGGCCTAAACGCCGATGGTCTAGGATCCGACAAGACGATTTGTGAGCCCACTTGCCGTGTTCTAGGGCAACAGACTCAAAGGCATTTGAGCCTTTTTCAAACGTAATTTTTTACCGCTTTGAATGATGTTAGAACAATTTTTGATAAAATCTAAATTAAAAACAAGATAAAATACCTATTTCAGTCATTATGGTATTTTATGTCAATTATACTGACGATGACGTCACAATACTACAGACTGCAGATGAGCGGCAATGTAGTCAAATCGGATGCCCCACGCCTTCTAACCTCAACTTTTTCTATATTATCCAAACTGGAATCTTATTTTTGAATCTGATAGTTCAGATGACGTGCATCTTTTTGATGATTCAGAAAAGGTGGTGGAAAACTGGACCATTCTACATAATCTTATTTGTCCTAACCATTGTAATCACCTTCCGCATTATTTTTTACATTTTCACAGCAGCACTTTATATTTTCACTTGGAACCCTTTGAACCAGCCAAAAACTCCAATAATCTTGAATCAAATTTCTTATTATCTAGACTGTTTCGGTGACTTTTTCTCGCTATCCATCACTTTTTGCATGTCTCTGAACAGGTGCCTGAGCTTCACCTCAGCTGATTGGAATTCAAATATATTTGAGGGGTCAAGAGTGGTTTTGCCTATAGCTATCAGTGCTTTGTTATCAGTTTCCTGTGCAGTGATATCAATTGTAACATCAGGAGGGAAACGAATTTTTGTGAAAAGTCTTGGATTTGTGGATGTTGGACCGGAAAAGGGGCTACAGAATATTATCAATCAATTTTTTTTGTTTGATAGTTTTATGCTCCATTATTTGTTACGTGATATTGTTTATTTATATCAATAAGCATAATAAGCGAAGGAAGACATTGGCGGTAAATAACGCTACTCAAAAGCCAGACGACCAAAAGATTTTTATACAAATTCTGATTACGGCATTAATATTTTTGGTAACTTTCAAAAATTTCCAATAATTCTCATACTTGTCAATTCCAGAGCATCCTATTAACTTATGAACTTGGTATACGTCTTTTCTCATCTGATCGCAAACCTATTTTGTATTTTGTCATATCTTTGAAAATAGTGAACAATGTTCCGGAACTTTGGATGCCTCTAACTTTAGTTTTGAGGGAAATTTGGCAGAGGAAATGGTTTTCGAATAGAGTGAACCCATTGCTAGTGATTAGTCCTAATTCTATGACAACTGTTCGTGGGAATCCTGCAGAATGACGTTTTAATTTTAACTTTTTTTTTATTGGAAAAGTCCCACTTCTTGCCTGTTTGTTCTGTATGCAACTCGCTCGTTGTTGATGAAATTTCGATCAAAAATGATGTTTTTCGATGGAAACGCGACAAAATTTTGCTCAAGTGTCGTCATTTAAAAGGTCGAGTATACAAGTTTACCGTGACGCAAAATTGCGGACTGCACGAAAGCGGACGGACGAAACGAAATCCGCCCATCTGATAGTGAAACCTTTAGGCCAGGAAAAAAAACCGATCTTCTCAATTACTGTGTTTGATTCTGTTCTCATTGAAGAAGTGAAGCATATCGGCGGTGTCGTTTGTTCCATCTGCATTTTTGTTTCGTCCGCAGTGCATTTGCGCGTGACGGTGACAATCAAATTGACGACAGTCGACGAATTTTTGGAATCGAAAATTTTTTTTCTGGATGAATCGAATAGCTTCTTTGGTAAAAAAATTTCACTAGTTGTCGTTTATTAAAACCTCAAGTGCGGAAGTTCACCATGACGAAAACTTGCGGCTGACGGCCAATGTCGAAATGGAACCTCCAATTAACAATAAATTTGGCTAATTAAAAACGTCCGGCCACCTGAGATTCCAACGCCAGGAAAAACAAACATCAACATCAAAAGCTTTGAGCACTAATGCTCTCTATTGAAAAGTGGGCGAATACCAAACCTACTATTAATGTTTGTTGTCTCCAAAGGTTTCGAATACTCCACTTTCATTCTTTTTTGATTATCGATATTTCAACACGATGCCTTTTTTCTACAATGGTGTGGAAGACGATTGGACGATGCTAATGTTTCAACCGCAGATAATTGAAACTTGTGAGAGATCTCCTTATTATACATTTCTAAACATGTTGCAAACTGCATTGGTTCTTCTGAATCTTATAATTCAGATGACGTGCATCTTTTTTATAATTCAGAAGAAGTGGTGGAAAACGGTAAGAGTTTTAACGTTGACCAGAAAGAAATGCGCGCTTTTTTTTTGAATCTATATATCTAGACTGGAATTAGAGATAAAAAAAAGTGGTTAACTAACAAAATGTGCAAAACTTTATGCTCAACATTTTGTTTGTTGATCACTTTTTGCTATCACTCATTCTAGCTGAGATATGTTAATTCGCGTAAACGTTTATCGCTCATTTCTTCCCGGCCAACCTAATAGGTTTTTCACACATAATCTTAAAGTTTTAGGGTCCTTTCTACATAATTTTATTCGTCTTGACTATTGTTATCACAATTCGTATCACACTCTATATATTGAGTATCTTCATCAAAATCTACAATTTTGGTGCATATCGTCCTTCTATTATTCTTGAAACTATCAGTCAGATATCATTTTATTTTGATAATTTTGGTGACTTTTTCTCATTATCTATCACATTTTTTATGTCACTTAATAGATGTCTAAGCTTCACCTCTAGTTATTGGAACATAAAAATATTCGAGGGATCAAAAGTGGTTTTTCCTATATTTATCAGTGCTTTATTATCAGTATCTTGTGCTCTTTTATCTATTCTGACTGCAGAAGGAAAACGATTATTCATAAAAGCCCTAGGAATTGTGGATGTTGGAAAGACAGAAGGGCTACAAGGTATCCTCAATCAGTTGTTTAGCTTGATAATGGTTTGCTCTATTATTTGCTACATTCTATTATTTATTTATATCAAAAAGCATAATACCCAAAGGAGAGTGTTAGCTAGGAATAATTCTGCTCAGAAGAAGGAAGAGAAAAAGGTTTATGCACAGATACTAGTGACGACGGTGATATATTTGGTAAGATTATCGAAAAAAAAAGCTTCTGATAGAGTTCCTTTGGTAGTTTATAAAACTATTCCCTGAAAATAGGTTCTCGATAAACCTCTACAACTTCCGCCCGCCTCCCTCACAACCGGTAAAAAACCAAATTGTCGGCAGTCGTGAGAGAGTTGGACGAAAGTTGCGAGAGGTGTTGAAGAAAGTTGTGAAGTGCTACAACCTTGGTTGTAGCACTTCACAACTTTCTCCAGCACTTCTCACAACTTCTGCCACCCTCTGCCACAGAGGGAAACAATGTGGTTATTTGAGGGAGGCGTTTGAGGGAGGCGTTCCGAACTTATTTTTTTTTCAAATGAAAAAAAAAGGTTGTGAGAGAGGCGGGCGGAAGTTGTAGAGGTTTACCGAGTTAGCTGGGCTGGGCCATTGCAAGGCGAGATCAATTCCTGTATTACGAAGGCACCAAAAACTTAAGATTCGTCTTGAAGCCGCATCGAACCAATCAAAACAGCTTTTTGTGTCTTCGCCGTACCGTATTTCGCAGAATTGTTCGTTCGACAGAAGATAGGAAGCTTTACTTAGATTTATAGGCGCATTCTTTTATTTATTTTATTACGATCTTGGAGAACGTGGAAATACAAGTGAAATAGTTGATATAAAAAGAATAAATCTAAAATTTTTATTATTTCTTTCTTGAGATTTTTATCCTAGTCGTTTCAAAACTATAATGTTTTACATTTGCCATACAACAGATACAGTTTTTGTTGTGTACTAATTATATTGATAATTTACAGACCCTCCTACTAACATACCAAATTGGAATCCACCTGGACGACGTTCAAAACAATCCAAGAAATATGATGAACTTTGTCACTTATCTGAAAATTGCTAATAACCTACCGGAACTTTGGATGCCATTATCTCTTATAACAAAAGAGTTGTTTTGCAGAAAACCTATTCGAAAGCCAATTAATCTTTTGCAAGTTGCATCAAGCACAACAAATGCTCGTGTCAATCCTACTGATTGATTTGTTGTGAATAAATTTCTTCGTTTTGTATTTTTTTTCAAGTGTTTTTTTTTCAAAAATTTTCTAAGAAATTAATTATTTAGAGATACATGTTTTTTTCCTGAATTATTTTGCGATGCTGAATTCAACTAAACACGTGAAAACTGCCAAAAATCTCTCTAAACGGCACAAAACCGCGTCAAAAAACAAAGCGATTGATTCTGATGGAAGAATTTTCGGACTCGGATTTCTTGATGTGTACTCCTCTTGAACAATTGAGTCCCTCAAAAAATCATTTTCTGATTGTTTTTTGATAGGAAATGCTACAATCTTCATGGATCTCGCTCCAGATAACAGAAAAACAAGGAAAATTATAGATTATTGTACAAAAACTATCAGAAAGTGATTTTTTTAGGGACCCGATTGTCCGAGAGGAGTACAAATGAAGAAACTAATTGTCCGAAAGAAGTACACAGCGGAAAAGAAAACTCTTCCATCTGAATCAATCGCTTTGTTTTTTGACACGGTTTTGTACCGTTTAGAGAGATTTTTGGCAGTTTTCACGTGTTTAGTTGAATTCAGCATCGCAAAATGATTCAGAAAAAATGAATTAAAAAAAATTTCTGACTTCAGTCCTCCCTTAAATTAAAAATTAAATCCTTGTCATTGTAAGACCAAGCCGGAAGGTCTCTGAGTCCGCTTCAAGTGAGTTTTCGAAGAAAAAGTTGGCATTTACTCGTAATGGGCACAACACTCTCATAGCAAAGCATTATGATTTCAACAAATCTTGCACCCTGGCATTCAATTTTCGTAGTTAGTTGTTGAAAACGTTTTCCTTCCAAACTTCTTATACATTATTCACCACTCCACTCAGAGCAGTGTATCTCTGTTGTTAATGGAGAGATCAAAAAGAAACCGCTAACAAAATGTTGAGCGATTCATGACGCATATTTTGTCAGTTGATCATTTTTTGGTAACGTTCATGATAGCTGAGACGCCACAAAACCTGTAATAGAGCGGCCGGCGGCACTATTTTTCACTACCTCTATATGGATGGAGGTGCCGTTATATTGGAGGGGCCGCTCAATTTCCAATTTCTGTTTGCGAAAATGTGGAATGAGTTGTCCGGTTTTTGGAAAAACAACCTAGTTAGAGGGGTCGCTCTATTACAGGTTTTACTGTATGTTGATTCGATGAGACCACTTTCTTTTTCTTCCCCGGAGGCAAAATGTGCACTCTTTTGGTTTGGGGGTTTTTTAAACCTGTATGTTCACAGAACAGCCCTTCAAAGGATGCCGCGCTGTGTGTGTCCGCTGCGTGTTACCAATTTTTCTTCACCTCCCAGACTCCGCCCCTTTTATCCTCACATATGTACCAGGTCATTCCTCATTCAGTCTGTGCACTCGACGCGCTCCATTTTACCCTTATTCCTTCTCATTATCGATTTTTTATCCTGCTTATTTGAATCCATCTGACTTCATGCGAACTGGACGGAGGATCGAGGAATCGAAAAGGTATGTTTGATTTTGAGAAAAAATTTGGAAATGGTTGGGTAAACAATGGGAACACTGAAAATTTCTTTTGATTCTAGCACTAAGGGTGATGATGCTATGGAATTTACTCTGTTAAGGATTCATTTCCTTCGGTTTGGGTAGACGCCGTTTAAACAGCTAGTCACATTTGACAACAATTTCCAATTCTTTTGATTCTAACTCTTAGGGTGATGATGCTGTGGAATTTACTCTGTAAAGGAATCATTTCCTTCGGTTTGGGTAGACGCCGTTTAAACAGCTAGTCACATTAAACAATTTCCAATTCTTTTGATTCTGACACTTATGGTGATGATGCTGTGGAATTTACTCTGTAAAGGAATCACTTCTTTCGGTTTGGGTAGACGCCGTTTAAACAGCTAGTCACATTTAACAACAATTTCCAATTCTTATGATTCTGACACTTAGGGTGATGATGCTATGGAATTTACTCTGTAGAGGAATCATTTCCTTCGGTTTGGGTAGACGCCGTTTAAACAGCTAGTCACATTTAACAACAATTTCCAATTCTTATGATTCTGACACTTAGGGTGATGATGCTGTGGAATTTACTCTGTAAAGGAATCATTTCCTTCGGTTTGGGTAGACGCCGTTTAAACAGCTAGTCACATTTGACAACAATTTCCAATTCTTATGATTCTGACACTTAGGGTGATGATGCTGTGGAATTTACTCTGTAAAGGAATCACTTCTTTCGGTTTGGGTAGACGCCGTTTAAACAGCTAGTCACATTTAACAACAATTTCCAATTCTTATGATTCTGACACTTAGGGTGATGATGCTGTGGAATTTACTCTGTAAAGGAATCATTTCCTTCGGTTTGGGTAGACGCCGTTAAAACAGCTAGTCACATTTAACAACAATTTCTAATTCTTTTGATTCTAACTCTTAGGGTGATGATGCTGTGGAATTTACTCTGTAAAGGAATCATTTCCTTCGGTTTGGGTAGACGCCGTTTAAACAGCTAGTCACATTTAACAACAATTTCCAATTCTTATGATTCTGACACTTAGGGTGATGATGCTGTGGAATTTACTCTGTAAAGGAATCACTTCTTTCGGTTTGGGTAGACGCCGTTCATACAGCTAGTCACATTTAACAACAATTTCAAATTCTTTTAATTCTGACACTTAGAGTGATGATGCTATGGAATTTACTCTGTAAAGGATTCATTTCCTTCGGTTTGGGTAGACGCCGTTCATACAGCTAGTCACATTTAACAACAATTTCAAATTCTTTTAATTCTGACACTTAGAGTGATGATGCTATGGAATTTACTCTGTAAAGGATTCATTTCCTTCGGTTTGGGTAGACGCCGTTCATACAGCTAGTCACATTTAACAACAATTTCAAATTCTTTTAATTCTGACACTTAGAGTGATGATGCTATGGAATTTACTCTGTGAAGGATTCATTTCCTTCGGTTTGGGTAGACGCCGTTCATACAGCTAGTCACATTTAACAACAATTTCAAATTCTTTTAATTCTGACACTTAGAGTGATGATGCTATGGAATTTACTCTGTAGAGGAATTTATTCCTTCGGTTTGGGTAGACGCCGTTCATACAGCTAGTCACTATTAACAACAATTTCAAATCCTTTTTGATTCTAACACTTAGAGTGATGATGCTATGGAAGAAAAAGGTTTTTTAATTTCCAAAAATTTTCTAAGAAATTAATTATTTAGAGACATATGTTAAAATATCATTGAAAGTTAATGCATAATGTTTCTTCATCGTAAAATTAAGCCGGAAGCTCTCTGAGTCCATTTCAAGTGCATTTTTGAAAGAAAAATTGGCATTTACTCGTAATGGGCACAACACTCTTCGTAGCAAAGCATTCTGATTTCAACAAATCTTGCACCCTGGCATTAAAGTTTAGTCGTCGTTTTCAACAACTTTTTCTTTCCTAACTTCATTTTTCTCTACTCTCAACATGGTCTACTTATACACTGGTTGGCTTGATAGAATTGGATTAAATAGCCTAATGAATGGACAGTTGTGCAGTGCAAATAATTGTGGAACAACTAATTTTTTCACTCCTTCTATTCTCATTCAGACTGCAGTTACATTGGTGAACTTGATAGTGCAAGGGACGTGTATTTATTTGAT
Organism: Caenorhabditis doughertyi; assembly: GCA_963572265.1. NCBI lineage: Eukaryota > Metazoa > Nematoda > Chromadorea > Rhabditida > Rhabditidae > Caenorhabditis > Caenorhabditis doughertyi. The sequence goes on from OY751557.1 coordinate 1,498,893, forward strand.
TTGGAGGAAGAAGTTGTTGAAACAGGTTAGTTTGCGTTTCCTTGACATCTTCCTTTTTTCTGAGTTATAATGTTTCACTTGAATCCAAAATTAAAACGAAACGATTAAACGAAGGCTTCAATTCGTCCAGTTTTGCATGACGGTCCACCCACACATTTAGCACATTTGTCGTCATACAATGAAAAATCGTAATGTTTTTGCATAATATTTTTGAGCAAATTAAATAACTTAGTCGTCAAAAGTTTCTTAAATGTCATCGACTATAATTCCGATTAGGCAGGCTCACCGTGACGCAAAACTGCAGAATAGAATAAGCATTCATGAACTAGTTTTCTTCGAATTGGAAGCCTTAATAGAAATTTTCGTATTACTTGAATCATTATGAATGTAGTATTAAAACTTTGACTCAAATTCGTTTTTTCAAAAACGGCGTGCAAAACTGTGAGAATGAACCTATGAAACCTTTCGTCCAGTTAGAGCAATTTTTATTTCAAACTGTTTTGGTACTAAGAAATTTAATGTAAAGCCAGTCAAAAGTTTTCGTCAGTCTCCTTTCCATCCAATTCTTCACTACTTATTCAGAAGCTCACAATTACAGCCCCATTACAGGCAACTTTCTACAAATTTCTGCTCATCCTATCTATTGCCATCTCATTCCGTATCATGTTCTACATCACCTCCACTCTAATTTACGTTTACACCTTTAACCCATCTCGGGAAAGCCTCATACCTTACTTTCTCACCCAAATTTCCTATTATCTTGACTACATTGGCGACTTTTTCTCTTTATCAATAACATTCTGCAAATCATTGAACAGATGCCTGTGCTTCACATCTACCAAATGGAATTCTAAGTTATTCGAGGGATTTCGTGTGGTTTTTTCTTTAATTTCATGTGCAATTTTATCCACATTTTGTGCCTTAGTGATCGGAATATCAGCTAATGGAAGTCGTGTTTATGTGATAAAATTGGGCTTTGTGGACGTTGGAAAAGCACAAAGTTTACAAGAAATTGTGAACCAAGTCTTTGCATTATTCCCAATCTGCTCTATAATTTGCTATGCAATTTCGTTTTATCATATTCGAAGAGAAAACCAATTGGTCCAAGATGTCAAGATAAGAATTCAAACTCAAGGAGGAGAGCAGAAAGTCTTTATCCATATTCTAGTAACCACAACTCTGTACTTGGTGAGCCCATCAGAATTTCACGGAATTTTTCAATTTTGGAAAACGGAAAACGGAAATCGGAAAAGTTTTTCAACTTCAAAAAACTGAAACTGAATTTAGCAAAAATTGAAAATTTTCAACAAAATTAGAAAATTCCCCGGTATTTTTCGAACTTTTTTTCGAGTGAAAATATTTAAAATTTGCGGAGAACAGAATTCGGAAGTTGTGAAAAGATTTTCGATTTGGAAAAACGGATGTCTCTGGAGCCCTGAAGCCCATCCTTGAGGGATTTCTGAAATAATTCCGAATGATTTTCAGATTCTCTTATCTACTTATGAAATTGGAATCCGATTCGTTGACTGGGGTATCACTACTGATAGGCTGTTGGCTTTTATCACATACCTGAAAATTGCAAATAATCTGCCTGAAATTTGGTTGCCATTGTCTCTAATATTGAAGGAGTTTTTGCATATTTGTGATTCTTAACGTCTTCCTTTAGTAATCGGTTGCAAAAATAAAAGTTTTCCTCATTTTTCAGTTCGAAAATTTTTTACAATCGAATAAAATCTTTGTATTGAAGTCTAAGGAATGTGTTTGAAAACTTATCAAATGAAGTTCCAGGATACCTGTAACATTGGTGCCCTGCAGCACTACCAACTAAGGCTCCGAAAAAGGCTCTACCATGAGCTTAAGCTTACATCAGAATTTAATGAATCGGGCTCATGAAGTTCATTTCTAACCTGTGTCAAGCTCATTTAGGCTCTTTTTCAGGAAAAATCGTTTCAAAAAAAGCTCATCGGTAGCACCAACACAGATTGATGCAATTCTGTAACTCAAAATGTCAAATTCGTATAGGATAAAATCCAATTACCAGACCACCTGTCAATCACATAGTAACCATTTTCAATCTCCGTGGAGGTCAACACTAAACTGTCTGTCCAAATGTCACTTTGAAAGACTCCGCCCACAATTTAAACCTCCGTACTGCGCCAAATTCCTTCACCATTCTCATTTGAATCTTTTCTTGTTGGCGCCCGAGTGTTAGGGCGCCTGGTTCTATATTTTTCTGAATAGTATTTTGTATTTCTATGTTTATTTCTATTTTATTATGGATTACTGACCAAAGTGAGTTATTCTTTTACTTGTTTTTGTGTTTTTTTTAATGAAGTTTGTTTTTTTCCAGCTTGAAAAAAATTTCATCGTCCCAAGAGTTGTCATACTTGAACAGTATTTTCCTCCCAAAAAAGCCACCACCAACACAAATCACTCCGAAAAACCTGGATAGGCATCCTCCAAAAAAAGAACTCGAGCGTAGTTAGGTATCGTCAGAAAGGAGGCACATCTTTTGCAAAAGTAGGCTTTGAAATTTTTTAGAATAGGTAACTAAAGATATTTTTAGTTCCCTAAACCTTTGTTTGATGGTTTTTGGATAATGGACAAGACATATGGATGAGTTGGAAAAAATTAACATCGAAAGTTTACAATGGTGAAGTCGGAGTCATGGAAAAGTTGTTTGAGGTGAGTTTCATTAAATATCGTGTAGAATGAAAAAAAAATACTGTCAAATTTTCAGAAAAAACGTCATTTTCGTGTTCTATCTTCCACAAAGCTCAAGGACTAATACTAGACACGGTCGTTTTGGAAACAAAAGTCCTCCATGAAGTCCCCCATCAAAATACACAAAAAAAAAACAAGAAATCCTGAGATCAAGCACGAGTGTTACGCTACAGAATATTGTCCAGTGTGTTTGTTTGAAATTCTGAAGAAAAAATCACGAATGTATTCATGGAAAACCAAGAGAAACTACAAGGAACAGGATGATTGCAAAACAAGAAGAATGGTCTATGGTGATTCATAATCTTGAGTTCATTATCGAAGGAGGCGCTCATAACGTAAGTCTGGTCGCCTACAAGATTATATGCAACAAAAAAATTTTGTTATATGCAACAAAAATTTATGGAAAAGTCGTCTACTGCTCGTCCTACCTCTCCACAATCGCCTACTGATCATTCGACGTTTTCTAAAAGCTGTAATACTCGAACAAATATGCGGACGTTGTCCTACCGGCAAAGTTTAAGAGGTTGAATTCGGACACGCTAAAGCTTCCCCCAACAAAAACCACTCTAAAAAGTCTTGGTCAGCCTCCCCCAAACACAAATCATGAAGAACAAACAGGCGAAGGCTTGTATGTTTTTCTCAGAAAGATACTGCGAGGTTGTGGAGAAAACTTGAAAAGCACAAAGTATCACAAATGTAATGGAAAAGATTGCAAGCAATGCGGCCGTCAAGATTACTTTTCATATAAAACGAAGAAAGTGGTTCTGTGGTGGATGAGTTTTTCAACTTTCTTTCGACGGATCAACGATTGTACATTATTGCACACAATGGTGAAAAGTGAGCATTGTTTTCAGAAAAATGTTCCGGAATTTTCAATTCTTTTCAGCTATGACCACATATTTCTTCTCACAGCCATGCCTGAGAAATTTGAATTTTCGCCAGATTTTATTGCCGCAGGCTCAAAGTGATCAACGCGACCCCATCAATATAGGAAAAAACAACACTCATGTCTTCCGTGGTTTGGCTTGGCGAAGCTAAATATAAGCCTGAATAGGAGAGAAGGACTGGTATGAGCAAAACAAAGACACGGAGTTCGACTTTGACGAACAAATCCTCGCTTATTGCAAGAACAATGTGAAAATACTCAAAGAAGCTGTGTGTGAATACATGAAGGTGATTTTCTTTTTTTGAAAACTTTAAAATTTGAAAATTTTTTAGACTTGTCAATCCATGTTCAACGAATGGAATCCGTTTATACAAGCCAGCACGATAGCAAGCTACATTATGTTCGTGCTCAAATATGATCATATCCCGGAAGGAACTGTAGGATATATCCCCGAAAACGGGTTCCCCGTGAGGAACAATTCAGATTTTGCACTCAAGTATATACGATGGCTGGAGAATTCGGACCCTAATCTGAAGTTGAAACACACACTCCGAGGAGGAGAACAAAAATTGAAGTTGATGGAAAGAACTATTTTGTTGATGCGTATGATGAGAAAAATAAGGAAATTTACGAGGTAACGAGTTGAGGTGTTTTGAATCTAGATTGGCTTTTATAGGTTAATGGATGTCTCTACCATAGCTGCAAATACTGTTTCCCTGCCAGAGAAACTCCGTGTCCGAAAAGAAAAGATTACACAATGGACGCGTTATATCAGCAGACTAAAGCTCGTAAGCAGGCATTGGAACAGGCTGGGTACAAAGTAAATGTTGCTTGGGAATGCGATATAAAATCAGGGTTGAGAAGAAAAATTGAAATTTCCAATTTCTTCAAATCGGTAAGATTTTGAATAGAAAAGAAAAAGAAAATTTATCGAGAAATTACAGTGCCGACACGCCACCCAACTTAGACCACGCCAAGCAATGTACGGAGGGCGTAATCAAGTCTTCCAATCATTCGCTGCCGCCAATGCTGTCCAAACGTTGGAAGATTATGATTACTGTTCAGTCTATCCATGGGTCAATATCAAGGGAACTTCCTACCCAATTGGCCAACATTCGCAAAACCCAAGGTTTTGAACCAGTAAACCTGATGAAAATCTTTTAGAGAAGTGAGAATTTAAAATTTTTCGGAGAAAGGAAAATAGTATTTAGGACTCGTTTTCTGTGATATTCTACCTCCAAAACACCTACGCACCCCTGTTCTACCAAATAGTGATAGTGGAAAACTTCATTTTCCGCTGCCGAAAGCAAGAATCAAGGAAAATGCGATCAAAATTTGGTTTCCGAGAGGTACCTAACGGGAGTATGGTGCACAGATGAACTACATCTGGAATTGGATAAGGGATACAAGCTCCATTGGCCATGCCGTCCCGTCTACGCGGACACGTTCCACGAAGCTCAAGGCCTCACTCTGGATCTTGGAAACAGATGGTTTCGATGAAGACTGGAATCGTTTCTGTAGTCGCGTCAGGAAAGGAGAAGATTTGAATATTCTGTCTATCGACTTTTCCTCTATCAAAGCAGACAGACAGGCTCTAGCCGAGTACGTTAGACGCCGTCGATCACTATTCTCCTGTATAATATTACCGTTTCTTTCTTATGTTTAGAAATTCAAAAATAATAATGAGAATAAACTTTTTTTTACCATGAAAACCTGAACTGTCACTGCCCAGGATGGCCTCTCACAATCAATCTGTATTCGGTCATGCTTCAAAACTCCGTTTTCAACAGTTTTGAGTGAATTAATAGTGAAAGAAAAAAAAACTGAATATAAGAAATCTGAGTTCAGTCCTCCTCTAAGATCAGGCTGAATAAAAGTTACAAAATAAGTTCATGATATTCCGTTTGCGGAGCCGCGGAGTATGGCCGCAGCACACAAGCAAATATGTAATTAAAAAAAAACTTTTGAAACATTTCGATTCAACAAGATGAGGCGATCAAGTTCCCGTCCTCACACTCTGCATGCGATTAACCCAGTTAGACCCCCAACAATCCCTCTTGTCTCCTCTTTTTCCGTGAAGGTCGTTCCGGCCGCCGCCTCCCTTCTGAACATCCTCATTTTAGTTTTATTCATCTTCTTACTATGGCGACCGAGTGTTAGGTCGCCTATTGATTTTTCGGAATATTTTTAACTTTTTGTGCTTATCTCTATGATTATGTTTTGGATTTGGGAAAGCTAAAGGTGAGTTTTTTTTTTAATGATAAACTGAGGGTTCAGTTTTAGTGCAGGTTTTAGTGAAATCAGATTAAAATTTCAAGATGTTGTAGAAATTTCTGAAGACGACTTACGCACGTCCACGATATTTTTGTGATAAGCGATGACATAGGAGAAGTTGAAAAATTTTATACTCTCTTAAAAGAATTCTTCGATAACATAGGAATGAATGTCAGAGAAATTTAGTCGAATCAGTCAAAAAAATTGCCAAAAAACATATGACTAATGAAACCGACATTAAGAAAATGCTCGGGTACACATATAACCCTCAAGATACATACATTAGAAATTGAAAAAACCGTAATTGAGTTCAGAGAACAATGAACTTCCAATCCTGGACAAAAAACAAGCAGTGGGAGAACACTTCATACTTTGATCCACTACAAATTTTCGCGCCGGTTCATCAAAAAGGCCAACGAAAGTCGCCCTGACGCCTCCCATCATACTTATGGTGCATGCATCTACATGTAAATAAGAGATGAAAATAACCAAGGTCAGTTACGCACTAATCTGCTGATTGCCAAACAGAGAATAGCTCCCAAATCAAAAACACTAACCATTCCTAGACTAGAATTATTTTGGTGTGTTCAAAGTACCGAAAAAAGATGAAAAACGTGTTCAAAGTAACGTAATATTCGCGTTTTTTTTTTGCAAGTCATTTTCAACTGAATTTTCCACTAAAAATAAACCAAAATTGTAAAATTTCAGTGATCACGAAAATTTTTCTCTAAATTTTTGAATTTCCGGTTAAAATTGATCGCAAAACCTCGCAGAAACGCAAAGTTTGCGTTACTTTGAACACGTTTTTTTTGTCTTTTTGCGGTACTTTGAACACACAATTAGGAATTCTAAAAGGAATAAGAATACTAAACATACAATCAGAGAAATTGATTTGAATATCGAAAAAATTAAAATCTTTCCTGATTCAACAATCGTGTTACCGCAAATCTAAAATCACTCTAATGTGACAGGCGAAAAATTACCTCAATTTGCAGAAAACAGATGTAAAGAAATATGGAAAACAGCTTTTTGCTACAACATCGATATCAAAAAGTTTTGAAGAATGGTACGAAGAGAACGAAGGACATGACGTTAAAGTTCGTTTGTTGAATTTTTTGAAATCAATATTCGATTCATTTTTTTCCAGACTTCTCATTAATTGTTCAACAACTGGAATCCATTCATTGGGAGAAGAATTTTGAGGTAAGACTTCGAAAAAACGATTTCAATTAAAAACAACTTTTTTACAGATCTATCAAAACCTACTTGAAAGAAGGCAATGTACGGTGGACGAACTCAACTGGAATGTAAAAAAATGAAGTGAGATCAAACAAAAATTAATATTTTCTAGACAAAAAGGACTATGTTTTCAGATACACGGATGCATGTACCATGGCTAAAATGTATGGAAGGAGAACCCAGGCTTTATTTTTTTTATGACTTTTGCTCACTGTATCCTTACTTAAATTTGAATAATTTAATAAAAATTTGTCGAAAATCGTCTTCGTAAAAAAAAACTTTCTGAAACACACAAAAAAGAGTTGCACGGAATTCCGTCTTCCGACTTCCGACTTCCATTTTGAGAACAAATTTTAGACGGAAGTTCTAGAAAGTGAAAAATTTTACGGAGTTTTACGTAAATTCAGAAAAAAAAGCTTAGAAACAAGTAGGTAAAACTATGCAAAGTTCGAAAATTTTTCCAGTGCTCGACAATTTTTTGAGATTTCTCACCGCCCAATTTCTACTTCCCACTTCCGGCTCCTGACGTCCGACTTCCGACTTCCGTCTAAGAAAATTTCACTTCCGTGCAACTCTGACACAAAACACAAAAAGTCTCCTGCCATTTTCATTGAATTTTTGACCAGTCATACTTCATAATCGCTAGTTTCCACTTCCTTTTTTCACTCACTTCTTTTCCTCACATCTTCATTTCAATGAATTTGGCCTACCCAGAGTCGTACATTTATCCTGATAAGGATCTGCCAATTTTAACACTAGTTAACTGTGAAGATTCTCGTTTTTGTCCGCCCATATTATATGAAAAGCCAAGTAGTCCCGTTATTTACCCAATAGTTATTATCCAAAATATCACAATATTTATCAACTTGGTCTCGCAAATAGTTTGTGCACTTTACATCATATTTGCCGGGCATTTGAAAAAAGGTGCATATTTCATTTTACTTTTAATATTTTCCACTACAATATCCGTCCGTATTATTTATTACATGATAACTCTTTTCATCGCTATAATTTCTGAGAATTCATTTGGTTTTCTTAACCAGATATCTCTCTATTTAGACTTTATCAGTAACTTTTTCTCGATTATCATCACATTTTTCTTGGCTCTAAATCGATGTCTGTATTTTACCTCCAGAAAATTGAATGATCGAATTTTCGAGGGATTTCATTTATTTTATCCTATAGTTTTTAGTGTTGTAATCTCTGTATCAGCAGCTCTGGGTGTAATTATGACGTCAAAAGTCACAAGAGGATTTTATCGCCTACTTGGGTTCCTTGACACAGGGCCAAATGTTGGGTTTAAGACTGTGAGTTAATAGCAGCTTGGCTCTAATCGGGAAAAATGGACCCATCACCAATAATACCAAAAACCATTTATTTGAAGGCTTAGGTACTCTCGAAGCGCTTACGTGACAGGAAGTCTCATTCCAGAAAAATACCAAGTGTGCACAGTTCGAAAATATGTCTTGGGATCGCCTTGGGCCCATTCTTCCCGAGTAGAACTCCGTTTTTCCCACGAAATCCAGATTTTTCAGACTATAAATCGCTATTTTAATGTGTTCTTACTTGGCTCTATAGTGTCATATATTATACTTTATAAAGACTTGAGAAGGCAAAATGAAATGGTTTTCAACTTATCCAAGGCTATAAAAGATGGAGAGCGAAAAGTGTTTTATCATTTAATGGTGACCACGATTTTGTATTTGGTAAGCTTCTGACTTACCGAAAATCCTGTAATTGAAACCAGACTTGTCACGGGCCGGCCCAGCACGGAGTTCAAGGCAAAACATGTTTTCTTCAAGTTAAAAAAAAATTTTTCGCGGTTTTTTTCTACATTTTTGACCTATGTTTTCAGTGAGGAAACTTCGATCAATTTTTGAGTGAAAAGACCCAATAACAGTTTCAAAATTGTGCTGAAAATCGGGAAAAACATGCTGAAAAAACAAAAACTTTGAAAAATTTTAAAAATTTTTGAAAAAAACACAGAACATCATATTCTCACAGATCCTATACTCGCTTTATGAAGTGGTCACTTTCATGACATGGGAAAAACAAGATTCCAATCTGTTGTTTCTTTTAAACTTTCTGTCCATCGCCAATTATCTCCCTGAAATTTTGTTGGCAGTTTTGTTTTTGATGGAGAATGTCAATTTTCAAAGACTGAAGAATAGAATTGTTGGCCGACGAGAAGCTGAGATGAGCTCTAGATCATGAGGTTATCTCATCCAATTGGAATGGTGCTACCAAATGCTTATAGCACATGACGAATTTAACTCTTTTACAATAAATACATTATATAAACTTTACCATACTTTTCTTATTTGACTCATACAGATTACTTAGCCATGTGATGATGTCCCGAGTAAAGATTATAAACATCTGAAGCTCTGAAGTCGCCGTCACGCAATGAACTTGCGAACTAACGTCAAAAACGGTTCATTTGAGTTTCTAGCAATGTTTTGGACAAACTGAGACAAAATTTTGAAAAAAAAACATCACATTGTACTTCAGGGTTATTCAGGAGCCCCCAAAATAGTTTTCCGACCAATCGGAGCACTTTTCGCATAGTTATCACGCCACTGTAGGTTGTCATTTCGCGAAAAATTCCTCAAACACCAGAGCTCCTGCCATTTCACACCGTCATTCACCATAGTTGAAGACATAATTATTAGTTTCTCCGTTTCTTCTCCTCGCCACTTTCTTTTCTAGTTTCTCCCTCATTTTTTGTAGTCTCCGTCATAACTCTCGTGATGGTGCTCGCTTATCCGAAATCGTTCACATTTTTTAACGAGGTAGCGCCATCTTTGATTACTAAGAATTGCGATTTCTCAAACTGCGAAATTATAGAAGAAACAAAAAGCAGTGGTCCAGTGATATCTATCATAGTTGTGCTCCAGAATAGTGTCCAATTTATCAATCTAGTCCTACAAATAATTTGTGCCCTCTACATCATCTGTGCCAATCATTTGAAAAAGGGAGCTTTTTTCATTTTGCTATTTATATTTTCCATTACGATTTCTATCCGTGTCATTTGTTACATGGTAGTTTTTACGATTCTCGTAGTTTTGGATGACAACGTTCGCTTCGATTTTCTAAACCAAATATCTCTCTATGTGGACTTTAGCATTAACTTTTTCGCTGTCACTATCACCTTCTTCTTATCACTTAATCGATGTTTGTATTTTGTTTCAAAAAAATGGCATGACCGAATTTTTCGAGGATTTCGTTTGATCTATCCTTTAAAATTCAGCGTGATAGTTTCCATATCAGCAGCTCTGGGGGTCATTTTGACTTCGAAAGTCCGAAGAGCATATTATCATGAACTAGGAATTCTAGACACTGGTCCAGATGTTGGTTATAAAGTTGTGAGTGACGTTCGAGAAAGATTTACTTCTAAACTTTAAAATTCAGTCAATAAACAGATCTTTCAATGTGTTTCTGGTTGGGTCTATAGTGTCGTATATTGTCCTTTATAAAGATTTGAGAAGGCAGAACAAGATGGTTTTTAATTTATCAAAGGCTATGAGAGATGGAGAGCGTAAAGTATTTTATCACCTATTTGTCACCACGGTTTTGTATTTGGTGAGTGGAACCTTTTAGTAGTTGTATCCAGACACGGAATGAATCGGAAACTGTCAAAAGAAATTGAAACTTTCAGCTGCTCTATTCCCTTTACGAAGTGATTACGCTCATTGAATGGAACAAACGAGATGTGCGGGTGATACCACTACTACATTTTTTATCAATTGCGAATTATCTGCCTGGAATTTCTCTGCCAGTTATGTTTCTAGCAGAAAATGTGAACTTCAAGAAGCTCAAGAATAAACTGATGTGTCGACGACAAGTTGAGCGGAGCACCGGAACCTGACAAGCTTAGAAAGTTATGATATAGCGTGTTCAGAATCTGTAATGCTTAGTAGCGAGGCAAAATGTTCTAACCCAATAAAACTAAAATAAAGATCCTATTGTTGTTTTTTTAAATTTGATTGCATCAACTAGAAAACGGCCCAAACGCATGGTGCTTCGATTCGAATTTTGTACCGATCAAAAGTTAAGACCAAAGTTCATTCCACTTTTCAATTCCACCATGCGTTTGGACTATTCCCTAGTAAGTTGGAAAAACCTTGATGCATCAAAATGAGAAATTGACATAGTCTCTGCTGTTTCATACGATGGTATCCTAAACCGAAATGCATGTCAGCTACATAAAAGAATCATAGATAGATAAAAAATAATTAGGATGTTTTCATTTTTTCAATTTTTTTTTCATAAAGCTCACAACTATTCTACCGTGCCTCTCTAACATACGGCTCTCTCTTTCATTAAAAAAACCTCAAACACCAAATCCCCTGCCATTTCCTATCGTCATACTTTATGGTCGCAGACATAATCACTAGTTTCTAGATTTTCTCCTTCTCACTTTTTTCTAGTTTCCACCACATTTTTTTCTGTAGTCTTCGTTACAACCTCGTTATGTGATGGTGCTCGCGTATCCAACTTCATTTTTGTATACTGAACCTCACTTGGGGGTTATAGAAAAGAACGAGGAACTATGTAAAGTTATAAGCTGTCCTAATACTGAAAATAATGGGCAAAATGGAGGAATTCCTGCGATTGTTTATGTCCAAAACTTTGTGTTATTTATCAATTTGGTTCTGCAAATCACTTGCATGATTTATATTCCATGTGCAAAACATTTGAAAAAAGGAGCATTTTTTGTGCTCTTAATGATATTTTCTGCTACGGTATCGGCTCGGATTATTTTTTACTCTTTATCACTAGTAATTGTTATTATCATTTCCGATCCACGCAGTTTACTTGGCTCCATTATCTGCCAATTATCCCTTTATGTGGATTTCAAAAGTAACTTCTTTTCAATTTGCATCACTTTTTTCCTGGCGCTAAATCGATGTCTGCAATTTATCTCCAGAAAATGGAATGATCGATTTTACAGAGGAAATCGTTTGCTTTATCCTATCATTTTTAGTTTTCTCATTTCTATATCAGCAGCTATCGGGGTAATTGAAAGTTCAAAAGTAACCAGAAGCTTTAATAAAGCCCAAGGGTTCATGGACACCGGACCACCGCAAGGCTATAAAAATGTGAGTAGTCGGCATAAAAAGTAACTATTTTCTGAGTTATTTAGGCCATCAATCGTTGTTTCAATGTATTCCTAACTGGATCGATTGTATCTTATATCGTCCTTTATAAAGATCTGAAAAGACAAAATGGAATGGTTTTCCATCTGTCGAAGGCTATGAAGCATGGGGAACGCAGAATTCTTTATCATTTGCTGGTGACTACTGTTTTGTATTTGGTTCTTTACTCACTCTATGAAGCGATTACATTGATCAAATGGGATAATCAGGATCTAATGTTGATGTTACTATTGAAGTGTTTATCTATTGCCAATTATCTACCTGAAATATCACTGCCACTTTTGTTTTTGGCGGAGAATGTGGACTTTAAAAGGTTGAAAAATAGATTGATGAATCGAGGCCTGGTGGAGAGGAGGTCTGCATCGTGACTTTCCGATAGGCTTATTATCAGTATTTAAAACGGAAACATTGGAGAAAAATAAATTTGTTTTAATGGAGAATTTTTCATCTACAGTAGTGGCCAAAAAGATATTCGCAGGTATGCCGAGGTACCATCGTGCGATTATAGTGCCAAAGAAATTCTAGAAGCCTAAAATTTTTTGTGTGTGTTTATGAATAGTAAAGCTACATTTTACTAGTTACCGACTTTTTTCTATTTTAGCTCCGTCAGCTACTGTAGCTCGTCGAAGTTGCTCAAAAAAGTCATATCATAAAACAGGATACCGCTACTTCAGGAATGGTGGTACAGGAAAGTTGTCAACTACAAAAGTGAAGCTTTTGGTTGCCACAATAAGCAAAAAAATTTTTGAAGGTGTGCTACATTCCGTTCGTCCGGGAGCCATGCTCAAAGTGAGCGTTTCTCATCACAAAAAGTGCTAAATGTGAAGTTTTTGCGTTTTTCGCCCGATATGAGCCAACTTTGAGCATGGCTCCCGGACGAACGGAATGTAGCACACCTCCAAAAAATTTTGTGCTTATTGTGGCAACCAAAAGCTTCACTTTTGTAGTTGACAACTTTCCTGTACCACCATTCCTGAAGTAGCGGTATCCTGTTTTATGATATGACTTTTTTGAGCAACTTCGACGAGCTACAGTAGCTGACGGAGCAGAGTTAGAAAAAAGTCGGTGACTAGTAAAATGTAGCTTTACTATTCATAAACACACACAAAAAATTTTAGGCTTCTAGGGTTTCTTTGACACTATAATCGTACGATGGTACCTCGGCAGACCTGCGAATATCTTTTTGGCCACTACTGTAGGCTTATATTAGGTTGGCTACTAAGTTTCTGTGCATTTTGAATTTCTTCTATTTGAGAACTACAGAGAGCTTCGACAAAAAGGCAAAATGGTTGTGTATATAGTGTCCAAACACCTGACAGTGATACTCAATCCATTTGGGCACCCCTACTTTGAGAGTACATGACTTTCTTTGTGAAATAAATTTTTTTGTCTGATTGAATATTTATCTTTTGCTCCTAGTGGGCGATGTTTAGGGCAAAGTACCGCATGAAATCAGAGAAAGACATGAAGTTCCTCAGTTCATAATTTTCGAGTTTTCAGTCCGTGAAGTTATCTGGCGGAAATGAGTTATTTCCATTTAGAAGTAGCTAGAGAAAAAGGAACGGAGTCAATTTTGTCGGAAAAGGTTTCTTAGACTAAGGGCTACCTATACTCCAATTGAAAAAATCTTGGCGAAACTTGGAGAGAATAAAAAAATTTCCCATGAAAAATCATGCACAGAAACTTAGTAGCCAACCTAATATTTGGGTAGAAGAACTTCAGGCCGGCATGGCCATCGAGCAACATATACTGCAACAGCGCTCTAAAAACATAATTGTAATGGGTCGAAGTTCAAAGTTTTTCAGCTCCGTATCACTAACTATCATGAGCTTCAGTGGATTCGAGTGACATCGCAGCTCGTGATGCATGACTCGACACAACAAGCTCACACAAGACTTTCGCGAGTTTCTAATGTGGAGAAAATACTTTACAAATTTTGTGAAGCGTTCTTCGGATCCGAATTTTTTTTTGCTGTAAGTAATATTGTCGCTTTTATAAGACTGCGACCCCGGTGTTTGCACAGAAAAGCTCGCTCGTCAACAGAGTCGCAAACCACATCATTTTTGCAAGCAGTCGCACGGTTTTTTGCAAAGGTGCGGCACGAGGTTTCCACTTTTTCAAATAGTAAGTTATGGATTTCCTAGCAAGTTAGTATGTATGTATAATAAAAAAATGATGAAAGGTTGTTTTCGACCTTTAAACTGCACAATTATTATGGAAATCCCTAGAAGTTTTTGGGAATCATGTTTTGGATCACCGGAAAATAAACATAAGTTTTTCTCTGTGGCAGAATTGCAAAACGCTCACATTTTTTCGATGGGCGGAGCGTCGGGAAAGTGCGGTGCAGTTAGTCGGGGTTGCAATTTAAAAAAAACGGCAATTTTTTGCGAAGAATTTTCTGAAATAAACCGAAAGTTGTCCGGTGACCAAAGAGCGGATGGTTTACGCTAATGAAAGCCTTGGGCTTCATTAGTCTGTTCCTACCAGAAAAAACTCACAGACTTCCAATAAGTACCATCCCATCAATTTTGATTTCCTATTATTATCAACCATGTGAATTTTGAGACAAAGTTTTCATAGCTTCATGTATGTACTCAGCGTGCCATAGCGCGCCCCTCAATTACCCGACCTTTTTCGATTTTTCCTTCCGCATCAACTTCTCATTCTATAACAACTCATATTCATATTCCCACAGCTATGGTTGCGTCTTATCCTCTCTCACATTTCGGTTTTATCAAACAGGCGTCAGCAGGGTATCATGTGAACGGACGTGATGAACTGATATCAGAGAGTCGTTCTCATTCTGATACAGAGACAGTACCTATTCTCCATTGCGTGAGTGGATTCAATCTATTCATTCAACTCCTTTGCATTTTATTGATTTTCTGCAAAAATTTTATGAAAAAAGGACCGTTTTTTGTGATTCTTTTCATTTTTTCTGCAATTATCATTTTCCGAATTCTACTACATTCCGTTTCCTTAACATTAATGCATAGTCAACTACATCCTTCTGACAATATTCTATTGGTAAATAGAATATCACTATATGTGGATTACTGTAGTAATTTATTTTCAATTATTACTATTTTCTTATTATCATTAAATCGATGTTTATGTTTTGTGGCCAAGGAAAATAATCGAATAATTTTTGAAGATTATGGAGTGATACCATCAGTAGTTCTTTGTGGATTTTTATCAGTTATTGGAGCTTGTGGGATTATTATAACATCAGAAATTGATAGAATATACATCCCTGAACTTGGTCTATTAGATTTTAGTACAAATGGAGAAATTCAAAAATATATTAACCGGATATTCAATTTGTTCCCAATTGGATCTGTAACTTGTTATATTGTCTTGTATCATTATATCCGAAAAAAGGGTAAAAATAGTTTGGCAAGATCGGAGGCTACCAAGCAAGGCGAGCAGAAGATTTTTATTCAACTTTTGATAACAGCTGCTTTGTATTTGGTGAGTTTTATCACTGATAAAGGGTGTCCTTATGAACTTTCGATCGTACTTATTTTGTTTTTCTCTAGCTAAATGGTCATCATTTTTCATTCGTGGAGTAGCAGCCAGCTTTTTCTGGCTTCTGAGAGAAGTTCCATTCTCACTTCGATTTTTGGTTTACCATTTCATGCTGATACCGTTTTTCTCATAATCAACCAAATCACCACGGCAATTTCTTTTTGAACGTGATTTGAAACGTGCTTAAAATGATACGTAGCCTTGATTTGCATGATAAACTGAGTCGCTACTCAGCGAGTTAAAAAGATGTGTGTTCACTACAAAAATAGAACGCGGGGAAAAGAATTGAAAATGACGTTCAAATTACCTATGATTCACTCCAAAATGGCTCTGAAATGCGAAAACGTGTCCGAGAACTGAGAGACAGTTGGCCGCGGTCGTGTGACCGTGAATCCAACTTTGAAAAAAATGCTGTTTTATTTATCTATAATAGATCTGCATCGATTGATTATCAAGGTTGTTTCAATTCTGAAAATTGCCAAAATAAGATACATTGGAACTGATTTTTTCTGAAAGTTCATGAAACTTGTTTCTGGTTCGCATACTGATAGTGAGGACAAAAGCCTAGTTCTTGATGCCTTTAGTTTTATTTTCGTAAAAATTATTAACGTTGGTTTTGTGAAAAAAAAACTTTCGAAACATTCTACGTCGTTTTCTAATAAAATGGCATTTCTATTGAACCAATTTCGAATGATTTCTTTTTTAAAAACGGAAGAATCATGAAAATTGGACCAGGAGTTAAAAAATCGTTTTCAAACTCTTCTTTAGATCCTCAACTCAGTCTACGAACTAGTCATATTCATTAATTGGAAAGATTATTCAGCAAAAACTTGTATAGAATGGATAAAATATTTGGCAATCGCCAATTATTTACCGGAAATGTCTCTGCCATTATCGATAACTATTGGAAGTGTTAATTTAATGAAAAGTCTAAAAAACAAAGTGACGCCAGGAGGACCGCAGCAGGCAAATATAGTGGTGACTTCAAGTATTTTATGAATTGAAAAAAATGTTTTTCAAAAAATAAACTATATCTGATTCTGACATTTTATGTGCCACACTTTTTTTATGACCCACACTGCGACTTTTAACTGTGATTTCGCACATAAACAACACTTTTTTGTGCACTGATAAGAAATTTGGAGCAGAAACCACAAAAGGTGCTCATCAGTATATAATCGGTAGTGATCGCTATAGTGATAAGCTCAAAAAAAGAGGCGAAAATGACTGAAACTAGTATTCTGAAAAATGGAGATGGTCTCTTCAATACTCATGTTACTTTGGACGATATTCAAGAATCAATTGGAGAGCAGTGGAAGGAAGGAGCTAGCCTTGGAGAGAATACAAAATACACGGTGATTGGCGATGGGAATGTGAGTTTTTTTTTTAGTATTTTGCTGAGAAGGGGCGGGGTCAATAACTGAATTATTTTCTTCAAAGAAGAATTCACGCTATTTATTTTCGTTTCTAGTTTTTTTCAGTGCTGGATCCGTTTTTCTGCCACAGAAACTGCTTTGAAAAACACAAACCACGTTTAAAATAGCAATTTTTGACTGGTGGCAGCGGCCGAGAATCCGACGGGGCTTATTTGTGTTTCGCTTTTTTCGACATTCTAAACTGATGAAGATTGAAGGTTTGTGACCAAAAATTTGAATTTACCGTCAAGCGAAAAAATTAGAAAAACGGGTCCCGTTGGATTCTCGGTCCCAAATTCTCTAAATTACGAATTTGGTCGCCATCTGTGCTTCCCAGAACGATTTTCGAGGAATTTGTTCATGAAAAACAGAACCAGCATAGAAAAAATGAATCAGAAATATGGACAAAGAATGTGACTTCAGTTTTTCTTTAACTTTGCTGAAAAGGGACGGGGTCAAAACTGGAATCTTTTTCAAAGTAGATTTCTGATCCGTTTTTCTATGTGGAATCCGTTTTTTATAATGAAATCTCTCAAAACCCACTCTGAATCTCTAAAATCGCGTCCAAAACCTTTTGTTACGCACTGATGGACGCGGCCGAGAACTCGACAGCACGGGGCTCTTTTTGAATTTTCTTTGTTTTTTTTCGTTTGTTTTCAACATTCGGAACTGATAGACGATTGAAATGTTCAACCAAAAAATGTGAAATTAACGGTAAAATAGAGAAAAAAAGCGCTGTCGGATTCTCGGCCGCGGCCATCAGTTTGCAACTTGGGACTTCAGACGCAAATCGTGCTTTTCAGACCGATTTTCGAGGGATTTCTTTATGAAAAACGAAATCAGCATAGAAAAAATAAATCACAAACAAAAATTTAAAAAACTGTAGTCCTCCTTTAATTTTGCTGAAAATAGGCGGAGCCAGGGTTGCATAATTCCTAGTTTGATCTATTGAAAATCTCTTGAAAAAAGTTTGAAAATGTCGCCAAGTAGCGCATCGGATTGCCTTCTAAACCCCCTTAATTCCAGGGATTCCTCAGCCGAGTCCTCCTTGTTGAAGCTGATTGGACGTGCCATTCCACTGACTTCCCAACCAAATTCGTCCTCAAAATCACTTCTTGTATGCATGTCCGCAGTATTGTTGAAAAAATGACAGAAAAAGGAATGAGTCAGGAACAAGAAGCTGCGGTTTGGAATATGTTAGAAACGGAGGCTCAACAATTTCATAATCGAGAAGTGAATCTTTATAAAATCACGGAAAAATGGAATAAGAATGATGTGTTATTGAGTCCGAAAATCTATTTTTCGAAGAAATTTGATGAAGGAAACAAGATCAAAGGATTTTTGGGAATGGAATTTGTGGAGGATGCCACGATCCGACATTTGTACGAAAATGTGAAGCCCCATGAGCTTCATCCAGTGCTTAGGTCCTTGGCCACATTGCAAGCAGAAAGTCTCAAGATGACAGAAGAAGAAAAAGAGAGCATTTCCGGTTTCAGTTTTGAAAAAATGAAAGGAACAATGATGAATGAGGAGGGAATGAAGAATATTTATGAGCAAGCACGGATGATTAATAGAGAGAGGTTGACAGAGAAAGTGGATAAGATTGAGGGATATGGAACAGATGTGGTAGATTTTGAGCTTTCTGGGAATCTGAATAAATGGATGGGTAAGTTTTTTTTGGAATGTCACACAAAAATTTGAAGGTGGAACTCACGAAATACTATTAGGTTGGCCGGAAAACGCGCTGAACTTTTTTCAAATCTGTATATCTCGGCTGGGATAAAAGATACAAAAAAGCGGTCAACTGGAAGAATGTGCAAAATTTTATGGCCAACATTTTGTTAGTTGGTTACTTTTTGATATCACTCACTCTAGCTGAGATATGTAGAATCGCGCGCATTTCTTTCCGGCTAACCTAATAATACCCTTTAAAAAGGAGAACTCTAGTCCCTTTTTTTTGTTTTCGTTTCTGATTTTTTTTCCATGCCGATTTAATTGTTCATAAAGAACTTGCTCAAAAACCACCTGAAGTTGTCCCCAAAATCGCGTCTTACAAGTTGGTGGGCGCGGCCGTCTGGCCGAGTATTCGACAGCGTAGGCCTTTTTCTCCATATTTTTCGCTTTTCTTATACGTATTACATTTAAAACTAGTAGAAGGTTGATGTTTTGTTACAAAAACATGTGAAATTGACGAAATAAAAACGAAAAAAAATATTGAGAAAAATTCTGAATTGCGCGATTTTGGGCACATTTTGTGCGCTTCAGGGCAGTGGAATCAGCATGAAAAAAAACCAAAAGCGAAAATAAAAAGTGAAAAAACAGTATCCCTTTAACGGCCGTAGCCTTAGGGTCTTGAAATCTCAGTTGTGCAGCTCCAGAGGACACTGTGGCCGAGAGATTTCACCTGTGATTTCTAGGCCATCTCTCCTACTTGTCACTTACTAGACCAACGAATTCTTTATCATCAAACTGTAATTGAAGCTAAATTCATAATGAAAACAGGAACCAGCACGAAAAAATATGTCGCGAAAACCTTTAAAAAATTCCAGGTATCAAACAAGAAGTCTTGGTGCATGGTGACCTATGGGCTGCAAACATTTTATGGAAAGAAACTGATGGAAAATACTCGACCAGCAAAGTTATCGATTATCAGGTTATTATATTCTTTGCTTGCTCCACCGAGCCCACTTATTTTCAGCTAATCCACATGGGAAACCCCGCCGAGGACCTGGTTCGTGTATTTCTCTCCACGCTATCTGGAAGTGATAGACAAGCTTATTGGGAGAAGCTTGTTGAACTTTTTTATGAGTATTTTCTGGAAGCTTTACAAGATCAAAAAGTGCCATATACACTGGAGCAAGTGAGCATTTTTCAAAAAAATCGAGAATCTAAAAATCTCGAAAATTCCAGCTAAAAGAATCCTACCGTCACTATTTTGTCACTGGCGCTATCGTCATGATCCCATTGTACGGACCGGTTGCTCAGG
Organism: Caenorhabditis doughertyi; assembly: GCA_963572265.1. Taxonomy (NCBI): domain Eukaryota; kingdom Metazoa; phylum Nematoda; class Chromadorea; order Rhabditida; family Rhabditidae; genus Caenorhabditis; species Caenorhabditis doughertyi. The sequence continues at coordinate 1,519,104 of OY751557.1, forward strand.
CTAAACTTTCGTACTCCGAGGAGGCGGAGCATGTGGAGGAGTATAGAGAGATCTTGACGGAAAAAGCAGAGAAGCTTCTGGAAGATTTGGAGCGATGGCATTTGTACAGTAGGAATACAACAAAGAAAAATAAGCAGGAAAATAATTAATTGACGTAGAATTTTTTAATTTTTGTAATCGTAGCAAACGAATAAAAATAATAATAATAAATTTTTCCGTGACCCCCCCCCCCTTTATCAATAGATCTTATCAGTGAAATCTAAACCAGGGCAGATGTGACGTGGCGATAAGAAGGCACTATATAAGGAGCTCTGTTTCAGTAGAAGTCTTCAATCGAGTTTCTCCAAAACTCCTTCAACAACCCAACAATGGCCCAATCCGTCCCACCAGGAGACATCCAGACCCAACCCAATGCGAAGATTGTCTTCAATGCCCCATACGACGACAAACACACTTATCACATCAAAGTGATCAACTCGTCGGCTCGTCGTATTGGGTATGGAATCAAGACCACCAACATGAAGCGCCTTGGCGTCGATCCACCATGCGGAGTCCTCGATCCAAAGGAAGCTGTGCTCCTCGCCGTCTCTTGCGATGCCTTCGCCTTCGGACAGGAGGTTTGTTTGATGATTCTGAAATGGTTCCGTAACTCATTTTTATACTTTACAGGACACCAATAACGACCGTATCACTGTCGAATGGACCAATACTCCAGATGGTGCCGCTAAGCAGTTCCGTCGTGAATGGTTCCAAGGAGACGGTATGGTTCGTCGCAAGAACTTGCCGATCGAATACAATCCATAGGATGTCGCACCGGGAACCGGAAGTTTGAAAAAATGGATATTCATTGCCTTCTTCACATAAAATCATTTTTTGTAAACTTCTTGATTTGTTCTTGTACACCACAGAAAAATTGCGGGGATTTTAGGAGCGGGTGGGTAGTTAAAATAGTTTCCAATTCGTCTTCGTTTTCTCCTCGGTTTTCCTCGTTCCTGGTCTTCTTTCTGGTATCATCTGGATGCTAGAGAGCCTTCTTTTCTATTACTTTTTAATAGAAAATTTAAAATCTATTGTTCTTCCAGTACCAAAAATTGAAAAACGCGGTACGGTCAATCCCTAATGATGCTATCCCTAATCAGAACTGACTGAATCAGTACTGTACCTTCTTAGATCTGACATTACTTCCCTACAATGGATTACAAAACGTGAAAAATGCCCAAAAACATGCAAAAGTTCTTATCCAGGCAATTCTTAAACGGCCGGTTCTTTTATTTGTGATCCGTTCAATTATGAATAGGGGTAGCACCCGGTCAAGAAGTTTTTGGGACTACACAAATAATGAACAGATCTTCTGATTTTGGCTAAACTTTCTCCCTCGCAACAGATTGACGGTGTTGCCTTCTTTGCATACACAAACATTTTCCATTCCGAGAAATGGTCAAATGTCTAGCGCCATGACCTTCACTAAAAGCCATATCTCAAGCTCCAATTATCTACCCTTTTCTTATCTACTTCCCCGTTCTCAACACCCTATTTTTCTGAGCTCCTTTGTAGTTTCTTTGCCCTGCTCTTTCCCCTCATGGTCCTCAGCTACCCACGCCAATTCACAAATGGCCTTGAGCCCACTGTTGAAGCGGAAAATGCTCCACCCAGAGGAGATGTGCTCACCACTGACCAGGTCCGAAAACAATACATTGTGAGCAGTATCAACTTGTTTATTCAAATCACCTGCATTATCCATATTTTATTCATTAAGGCTATGAAAAAGGGACCGTTTTTCGTTATGCTATTTATTTCTTGTTTAACTGTATCATTCCGAATTGGTTTCTACACATTTGCGCTGGTTTTACAAGCCAAAAACCAGGGGTTCCTGGCAATTGAATCCCTATATTTGGACTCTTTTAGTAGTCTATTTTCAGTTACTATCACATTTTTCTTATCACTAAATCGATGTCTGTGTTTTGTATCCAAAAAGTGGAATGAGAAGATTTTCGAGGATTATCATGTGATTTTTCCTATTATTTTCAGCGCATTTATTTCCATTTTGGGAGCCACTGTGATCATTAAAACCGCTAGAATTTCTAGAGAGTATTACCATGACTTTGGATTTATCGATATTGGGATGACTTCTGGGTTTAAAACAGTGAGTTTTATTTCAAATTCCGACGTTTTTTTTTATTCTGATTATTTTCTTTCACTACGAATACACTCAAAAATCCTTCTGAAGGTTTGAAAACGGCGTTTGAAAGGAGCACACAATACAGATTGATGGCCTAGAATCCGATAAGTGTGCGTCTTGCGTGCGCTTTTTTTTGAAATTTCTAGGCCACCAATCTTTACGCGGCCATGCCTTCAAACGTCTTTTTCTACCGTTTAGAGTGATTTTTGAATGAAGTCAAATTGAAAGAAAATAATCCGAATGAAAAACTACGTCCGAATTTGAAATGCAAAAAAACCCGATTTCAGTCCTATTTTAATTGGGAAATTCAAGAAATTTTGAATTTTCAGTCAATAAACCGCGCATTCAACTTATTTCCAATTGGATCAATAACTTGTTATCTGATATTATATCTTCATTTTTACAAGCATAATCGGAATATCACGTTTCGATCTATTTTTGTAAGACGAGGTGAGCAGAAAGTGTTCTCCCAACTGATTATCACTGCGGCTTTGTACTTGGTAGGGACCGGAAATTCTCAAAAAATACCCTAAACCATAATTCAGGTTCTCAACGGAATCTATGAATACGTAGTGAACAGGAAATGGATGGAAGGCGATGGTTCCCTTACTTTAATGCTGGAAAATTTGGCGATTGCAAACTATTTTCCGGAAATGTCCTTGCCATTTTCGATTATTCTAGATTTTATAAATGTCTTGGAGATTTTTAAAAAGTTAAAGCGGGAACCTCAAAATCGCAACGAGCATCATGAGATGGCTACGGTTTTTTGAATGAGGGCTGTAGCCATATTTTTTTATTATCGGTTTCTTGTTTATTTTTTTAAATTCTGATTCCATTTTTCATGAAGAAATTGGTCAGAAACAGAGTTGAGCGGAATTCCGTCTTAGGCCTTCAGCTTTCCGCTTTCCGCCACTTTTTTCTTTCCGCCTTCCGCCAAGAATATTTCTTTTCCGCTTTCCGCCGAAAATTCCGGAACTCAGCCAACATTTCGCGAAATTTCAAAATTTTCCTATCAAAATCAGCGTTTCGACTGTTTTTTCAACTTCATTCATCGCCGTTTAGCAAAATTTCAGCTCGACTTTTCTATTTTCAGCTCCGAAATTCCCCCTTCCGTCTTCCGCTCTCCGTTTTCTGCCATTATTGTGTTTCCACTTTCCGCTTCCGCCTTCCGCCAAAAATATTTCTTTTCCGTCTTCCGCCTTCCGCTTTCCGCTCAAAATTTTTTCTTTCCGCTTTCCGCTTTCCGCCTTCCGCCTTTCCGAAAACTTGTTTCCGCTCGACTCTGATTGGGACCATATTGAATGTTTTTAGCTGATCACAAGCATATCTCACGATGCTCCAATTATTCAGTCAACACCTTCATGTGCATTTTCTGATTTTCCTTGAAATTCGGTGAATGCTGGATTTTCTTTCAATTCTGTTGTTAAAAAACCGAATGGAACATTTTAAGCCTAAATGTATTCATCCCCACTTCTATCACAAGCATATCTCACGATGCTCCAATTATTCAGTCAACACCTTCATGTGCATTTTCTGATTTTCCTTGAAATCCGGTGAATGCTGGATTTTCTTTCAATTCTGTTGTTTAGTAACCAAATGGAACACTTTAAGCCCAAATGTATTCATCCCCACTTCTATCACAAGCATATATCACGATGCTCCAATTATTCAGTCAACACCTTCATGTGCATTTTCTGATTTTCCTTGAAATTCGGTGAATGCTGGATTTTCTTTCAATTCTGTTGTTTATTGACCGAATGGAACATTTTAAGCCTAAATGTATTCATCCCCACTTCTATCACAAGCATATATCACGATGCTCCAATTATTCAGTCAACACCTTCATGTGCATTTTCTGATTTTCCTTGAAATTCGGTGAATGCTGGATTTTCTTTCAATTCTGTTGTTAAAAAACCGAATGGAACATTTTAAGCCTAAATGTATTCATCCCCACTTCTATCACAAGCATATATCACGATGCTCCAATTATTCAGTCAACACCTTCATGTGCATTTTCTGATTTTCCTTGAAATTCGGTGAATGCTGGATTTTCTTTCAATTCTGTTGTTAAAAAACCGAATGGAACATTTTAAGCCTAAATGTATTCATCCCCACTTCTATCACAAGCATATATCACGATGCTCCAATTATTCAGTCAACACCTTCATGTGCATTTTCTGATTTTCCTTGAAATTCGGTGAATGCTGGATTTTCTTTCAATTCTGTTGTTAAAAAACCGAATGGAACATTTTAAGCCTAAATGTATTCATCCCCACTTCTATCACAAGCATATATCACGATGCTCCAATTATTCAGTCAACACCTTCATGTGCATTTTCTGATTTCCCTTGAAATTCGGTGAATGCTGGATTTTCTTTCAATTCTGTTGTTTAAAAACCGAATGGAACATTTTAAGCCTAAATGTATTCATCCCCACTTCTATCACAAGCATATCTCACGATGCTCCAATTATTCAGTCAACACCTTCAGATGCATTTTCTGATTTCCCTTGAATTCCGGTGAATGCCGGATTTTCTTTCAATTCTGTTGTTTAAAGACCAAATGGAACATTTTAAGCCCTAATTTATTCATCCCCACCTCTATCACAAGCATATCTCACGATGCTCCAATTATTCAGTCAACACCTTCAGATGCATTTTCTGATTTCCCTTGAATTCCGGTGAATGCCGGATTTTCTTTCAATTCTGTTATTTAGTAACCGAATGGAACATTTAAAGCCCTAATTTATTCATCCCCACCTCTATCACAAGCATATCTCACGATGCTCCAATTATTCAGTCAACACCTTCAGATGCATTTTCTGATTTCCCTTGAATTCCGGTGAATGCCGGATTTTCTTTCAATTCTGTTATTTAGTAACCAAATGGAACATTTTAAGCCCTAATTTATTCATCCCCACCTCTATCACAAGCATATCTCACGATGCTCCAATTATTCAGTCAACACCTTCAGATGCATTTTCTGATTTCCCTTGAATTCCGGTGAATGCCGGATTTTCTTTCAATTCTGTTGTTTAAAGACCAAATGGAACATTTTAAGCCCTAATTTATTCATCCCCACCTCTATCACAAGCATATCTCACGATGCTCCAATTATTCAGTCAACACCTTCAGATGCATTTTCTGATTTTCCTTGAATTCCGGTGAATGCCGGATTTTCTTTCAATTCTGTTATTTAGTAACCGAATGGAACATTTAAAGCCCTAATTTATTCATCCCCACCTCTATCACAAGCATATCTCACGATGCTCCAATTATTCAGTCAACACCTTCAGATGCATTTTCTGATTTCCCTTGAATTCCGGTGAATGCCGGATTTTCTTTCAATTCTGTTGTTTAAAGACCAAATGGAACATTTTAAGCCCTAATTTATTCATCCCCACCTCTATCACAAGCATATCTCACGATGCTCCAATTATTCAGTCAACACCTTCAGATGCATTTTCTGATTTCCCTTGAATTCCGGTGAATGCCGGATTTTCTTTCAATTCTGTTGTTTAAAGACCAAATGGAACATTTTAAGCCCTAATTTATTCATCCCCACCTCTATCACAAGCATATCTCACGATGCTCCAATTATTCAGTCAACACCTTCAGATGCATTTTCTGATTTCCCTTGAATTCCGGTGAATGCCGGATTTTCTTTCAATTCTGTTGTTTAAAGACCAAATGGAACATTTTAAGCCCTACTTTATTCATCCCCACCTCTATCACAAGCATATATCACGATGCTCCAATTATTCAGTCAACACCTTCAGATGCATTTTCTGATTTCCCTTGAATTCCGGTAAATGCCAGATTTTCTTTCTATTCTGTTGTTTAGTAACCGAATGGAACATTTTAAGCCCAAATGTATTCATCCCCACCTCTATCACAAGCATATCTCACGATGCTCCAATTATTCAGTCAACACCTTCAGATGCATTTTCTGATTTCCCTTGAATTCCGGTGAATGCCGGATTTTCTTTCAATTCTGTTGTTTAAAGACCAAATGGAACATTTTAAGCCCTACTTTATTCATCCCCACCTCTATCACAAGCATATCTCACGATGCTCCAATTATTCAGTCAACACCTTCAGATGCATTTTCTGATTTCCCTTGAATTCCGGTGAATGCCGGATTTTCTTTCAATTCTGTTGTTTAAAGACCAAATGGAACATTTTAAGCCCTAATTTATTCATCCCCACCTCTATCACAAGCATATCTCACGATGCTCCAATTATTCAGTCAACACCTTCAGATGCATTTTCTGATTTCCCTTGAATTCCGGTGAATGCCGGATTTTCTTTCAATTCTGTTGTTTAAAGACCAAATGGAACATTTTAAGCCCTAATTTATTCATCCCCACCTCTATCACAAGCATATCTCACGATGCTCCAATTATTCAGTCAACACCTTCAGATGCATTTTCTGATTTCCCTTGAATTCCGGTGAATGCCGGATTTTCTTTCAATTCTGTTGTTTAAAGACCAAATGGAACATTTTAAGCCCTACTTTATTCATCCCCACCTCTATCACAAGCATATCTCACGATGCTCCAATTATTCAGTCAACACCTTCAGATGCATTTTCTGATTTTCCTTGAATTCCGGTGAATGCCGGATTTTCTTTCAATTCTGTTGTTTAAAGACCAAATGGAACATTTTAAGCCCTACTTTATTCATCCCCACCTCTATCACAAGCATATCTCACGATGCTCCAATTATTCAGTCAACACCTTCAGATGCATTTTCTGATTTCCCTTGAATTCCGGTGATTGCCGGATTTTCTTTCTATTCTGTTGTTTAAAGACCAAATGGAACATTTTAAGCCCTAATTTATTCATCCCCACCTCTATCACAAGCATATCTCACGATGCTCCAATTATTCAGTCAACACCTTCAGATGCATTTTCTGATTTCCCTTGAATTCCGGTGAATGCCGGATTTTCTTTCAATTCTGTTGTTTAAAGACCAAATGGAACATTTTAAGCCCTAATTTATTCATCCCCACCTCTATCACAAGCATATCTCACGATGCTCCAATTATTCAGTCAACACCTTCATGTGCATTTTCTGATTTCCCTTGAATTCCGGTGAATGCCGGATTTTCTTTCAATCCTGTTGTTTAATGATTGAACGGAACATTTTATGCCCAAATTTATTCATCCCCACCTCTATCACAAGCATATCTCACGATGCTCCAATTATTCAGTCAACACCTTCATTTGCATTTTCTGATTTCCCTTGAAATCCGGTAAATGCCAGATTTTCTTTCTATTCTGTTGTTTAGTAACCGAATGGAACCTTTTAATCCCAAATGTATTCATCCCCACCTCTATCACACGATTATCTCACGATGCTCCAATTATTCAGTCAACACCTTCATTTGCATTTTCTGATTTCCCTTGAAATCCGGTAAATGCCAGATTTTCTTTCTATTCTGTTGTTTAGTAACCGAATGGAACATTTTAAGCCCAAATGTATTCATCCCCACCTCTATCACAAGCATATCTCACGATGCTCCAATTATTCAGTCAACACCTTCAGATGCATTTTCTGATTTCCCTTGAATTCCGGTGATTGCCGGATTTTCTTTCTATTCTGTTGTTTAAAGACCAAATGGAACATTTTAAGCCCTACTTTATTCATCCCCACCTCTATCACAAGCATATCTCACGATGCTCCAATTATTCAGTCAACACCTTCAGATGCATTTTCTGATTTCCCTTGAATTCCGGTGAATGCCGGATTTTCTTTCAATTCTGTTGTTTAAAGACCAAATGGAACATTTTAAGCCCTACTTTATTCATCCCCACCTCTATCACAAGCATATCTCACGATGCTCCAATTATTCAGTCAACACCTTCAGATGCATTTTCTGATTTTCCTTGAATTCCGGTGAATGCCGGATTTTCTTTCAATTCTGTTGTTTAAAGACCAAATGGAACATTTTAAGCCCTACTTTATTCATCCCCACCTCTATCACAAGCATATCTCACGATGCTCCAATTATTCAGTCAACACCTTCAGATGCATTTTCTGATTTCCCTTGAATTCCGGTGATTGCCGGATTTTCTTTCTATTCTGTTGTTTAAAGACCAAATGGAACATTTTAAGCCCTAATTTATTCATCCCCACCTCTATCACAAGCATATCTCACGATGCTCCAATTATTCAGTCAACACCTTCAGATGCATTTTCTGATTTCCCTTGAATTCCGGTGAATGCCGGATTTTCTTTCAATTCTGTTGTTTAAAGACCAAATGGAACATTTTAAGCCCTAATTTATTCATCCCCACCTCTATCACAAGCATATCTCACGATGCTCCAATTATTCAGTCAACACCTTCATGTGCATTTTCTGATTTCCCTTGAATTCCGGTGAATGCCGGATTTTCTTTCAATCCTGTTGTTTAATGATTGAACGGAACATTTTATGCCCAAATTTATTCATCCCCACCTCTATCACAAGCATATCTCACGATGCTCCAATTATTCAGTCAACACCTTCATTTGCATTTTCTGATTTCCCTTGAAATCCGGTAAATGCCAGATTTTCTTTCTATTCTGTTGTTTAGTAACCGAATGGAACCTTTTAATCCCAAATGTATTCATCCCCACCTCTATCACACGATTATCTCACGATGCTCCAATTATTCAGTCAACACCTTCATTTGCATTTTCTGATTTCCCTTGAAATCCGGTAAATGCCAGATTTTCTTTCTATTCTGTTGTTTAGTAACCGAATGGAACATTTTAAGCCCAAATGTATTCATCCCCACCTCTATCACAAGCATATCTCACGATGCTCCAATTATTCAGTCAACACCTTCATTTGCATTTTCTGATTTCCCTTGAAATCCGGTAAATGCCAGATATTCTTCCAATTCTGTTGTTTAGTGACCGATTGGAACCTTTTAATCCCAAATGTATTCATCCCCACCTCTATCACACGATTATCTCACGATGCTCCAATTATTCAGTCAACACCTTCATTTGCATTTTCTGATTTCCCTTGAAATCCGGTAAATGCCAGATATTCTTCCAATTCTGTTGTTTAAAGTCCAAATGGAACATTTTAAGCCCAAATGTATTCATCCCCACCTCTATCACAAGCATATCTCACGATGCTCCAATTATTCAGTCAACACATTCATTTGCATTTTCTGATTTCTTTTGAAATCCGGTAAATGCCAGATTTTCTTTCTATTCTGTTGTTTAGTGACCGATTGGAACCTTTTAATCCCAAATGTATTCATCCCCACCTCTATCACACGATTATCTCACGATGCTCCAATTATTCAGTCAACACCTTCATTTGCATTTTCTGATTTCCCTTGAAATCCGGTAAATGCCAGATTTTCTTTCTATTCTGTTGTTTAGTGACCGATTGGAACCTTTTAATCCCAAATGTATTCATCCCCACCTCTATCACACGATTATCTCACGATGCTCCAATTATTCAGTCAACACCTTCTTTTGCATTTTCTGATTTCTCTTGAAATCCGGTGAATGCCAGATTTTCTTTCTATTCTGTTGTTTAGTGACCGATTGGAACCTTTTAATCCCAAATGTATTCATCCCCACCTCTATCACACGATTATCTCACGATGCTCCAATTATTCAGTCAACACATTCATTTGCATTTTCTGATTTCTCTTGAAATCCGGTGAATGCCAGATTTTCTTTCTATTCTGTTGTTTAGTGACCGATTGGAACCTTTTAATCCCAAATGTATTCATCCCCACCTCTATCACACGATTATCTCACGATGCTCCAATTATTCAGTCAACACCTTCTTTTGCATTTTCTGATTTCTCTTGAAATCCGGTGAATGCCAGATTTTCTTTCTATTCTGTTGTTTAGTGACCGATTGGAACCTTTTAATCCCAAATGTATTCATCCCCACCTCTATCACACGATTATCTCACGATGCTCCAATTATTCAGTCAACACATTCATTTGCATTTTCTGATTTCTCTTGAAATCCGGTGAATGCCAGATTTTCTTTCTATTCTGTTGTTTAGTGACCGATTGGAACCTTTTAATCCCAAATGTATTCATCCCCACCTCTATCACAAGCATATCTCACGATGCTCCAATTATTCAGTCAACACATTCATTTGCATTTTCTGATTTCTCTTGAAATCCGGTGAATGCCAGATTTTCTTTCTATTCTGTTGTTTAGTGACCGATTGGAACCTTTTAAGCCCTAATTTATTCATCCCCACCTCTATCACACGATTATCTCACGATGCTCCAATTATTCAGTCAACACCTTCTTTTGCATTTTCTGATTTCTCTTGAAATCCGGTGAATGCCAGATTTTCTTTCTATTCTGTTGTTTAGTGACCGATTGGAACCTTTTAATCCCAAATGTATTCATCCCCACCTCTATCACACGATTATCTCACGATGCTCCAATTATTCAGTCAACACCTTCATTTGCATTTTCTGATTTCCCTTGAAATCCGGTAAATGCCAGATTTTCTTTCAATTCTGTTGTTTAGTGACCGATTGGAACCTTTTAATCCCAAATGTATTCATCCCCACCTCTATCACACGATTATCTCACGATGCTCCAATTATTCAATCAACACCTTCATTTGCATTTTCTGATTTCCCTTGAAATCCGGTGAATGCCGGATTTTCTTTCAATTCTGTTGTTTAAAGTCCAAATGGAACATTTTAAGCCCTAATTTATTCATCCCCACCTCTATCACAAGCATATCTCACGATGCTCCAATTATTCAGTCAACACCTTCATTTGCATTTTCTGATTTCCCTTGAAATCCGGTAAATGCCAGATATTCTTCCAATTCTGTTGTTTAAAGTCCAAATGGAACATTTTAAGCCCTAATTTATTCATCCCCACCTCTATCACAAGCATATCTCACGATGCTCCAATTATTCAGTCAACACCTTCATTTGCATTTTCTGATTTCCCTTGAAATCCGGTAAATGCCAGATATTCTTCCAATTCTGTTGTTTAAAGTCCAAATGGAACATTTTAAGCCCTAATTTATTCATCCCCACCTCTATCACACGATTATCTCACGATGCTCCAATTATTCAGTCAACACCTTCTTTTGCATTTTCTGATTTCCCTTGAAATCCGGTAAATGCCAGATATTCTTCCAATTCTGTTGTTTAGTGACCGATTGGAACCTTTTAATCCCAAATGTATTCATCCCCACCTCTATCACACGATTATCTCACGATGCTCCAATTATTCAGTCAACACATTCATTTGCATTTTCTGATTTCCCTTGAAATCCTTGAAATTAAAAATGTAGAATATGGATAGCCAAACGAGTATATCAGCTAAAAACATTCAATTCTGGTCCCAATAACATTATTTAGACATAAAAAACCATTTTCAATGTGGGAGAAAAAATTAGAAAATTATCAGAGTTTATCACTGTGAAGTGGTCTGTTATGGGTTTTGTGAAGGACAATGTCTGTCATAAAACCCGCTATGAGTCAGAAAATATTGGATAATAAGAAATGAGAATACAAGCAAAATGTTAAAGCATGTCGAAAACTTTTCGAACACGAGCCCAGTGTTAACCTTTTGTCAATACTCCTTGCCGTTCTCGAATGGGAGCAAAAGTAAAAGTGCACAGAAACTTTCTTTCCACCCTATTGTGAAAGTATAAATGTTGATTTAATGATAATTCTAACTCATGAGATTCAAAAAAGTTCGAAAAAGTTCATCAGAATGAAATCACTGGCTGAACAAGCCTATCATTAGCCAACCTTTTCCGTCTCTACTTCCTCACAAGCTTTCTCCCCAACATTCGTATTTTATCAACTCTTATCACCCCACACAAACTATGGTCCTTAGCTATCCAAAAGGCTATGAACTCGGCTTAAGACAAAGTGTGGATGCTCAAGGCCTCCCATTTGAAGCCCCGCCCACCCAAATAAGGCTCCAATACCTGGTTAGCAGTGTTAATTTATTTATTCAAATCATTTGCTTTTTTCTAATTTTATATAAGAAATTGATGAAAAGAGGACCATTTTTTATCATTCTTTTCATATTTTGTTTATCAGTATCAATTCGGATTTTGTTCTCTACTATTGTCCTCGTTCTGCAGGTCAATTACGAAGGTCTTTTGATAAGACCATCCCTTAATTTTGACTATTTTAGTAACCTTTTTTCTGTGACTATCACTTTTTTCTTATCATTAAATCGATGTCTTTGTTTCTTATCAGATTCCTGGAACAAGATGATATTTGAAGATTTCAATGTGGTTAAGCCCATACTTTTCAGCGGCTTTATCTCTACTCTTGGAGCCATTGGAATTATTGAAGCCTCTGAAATTTATAGAAAATATTATCCCACTTTTGGATTTATCGATATTGGACCAGTGGCTGGGTTTAAAAAAACAATAAATCGAATTTTTAACTTATTTCCGATTGGATCTATTTTTTGTTATTTGATATTATATTTTTATTTTTTCAAGCAAAGAAAATTAAAATCGGTTTTTGTAAAACGTGGCGAGCAGAAGGTCTTTTCACAATTACTGATCACAGCTGTATTATACACGGTGAGTTTTTTTTTGTTGGTGTTATCCCTAATCAGAACCGGACAAATTAGAACTGCTGGCTCTTTACGGCTTAACTGGTCCCAAAAATAAGACTGGTCCCAGAAAAAAAAGACTGGTCCCAGAAAATTAAGACTGGTCCCATGAGACTGGTCCCATGGACGGAGACTGGTCCCAAAAGAAGAGAGATCCCAAAGGAGACAGGTCCCATCGGAAGAGACTAGTCCTAAGAAAAGACAGGTCCCAAGAGACAGGTCCCAATGGGTCTAGAAAAGACTGGTCCCAAGACTCACGGACCCAGATCATAATCAGTAATGCATTTATTTGAAGGCTTAGGGACTCTCAAAGTATTTTCGTGACCTGTAAACACTTGGTATTCCTCTAGAATAATACGATCTGTGAAAGTGCCTAAGCCTTTAAATGAATGAATTTTAGGTACTGCTGGTTTTTATTATACACGCATTCTTTTTTCAGCTCAAATAAATTCTATTCGACTAGAACCGAAACCTCGATAGATCAGGAGTCATACGAAAATTTTAGCAAAGGAGTAGATCCTAAACTTATTTGTTTCCAATAAGTTTTTTTTTCAAATGTATATTTCTAAGTAAACATTTGGTATTATTTCATTATTGGGACCAGCCTTATCTCTCTTGTTGGGACCAGTCTCTTTTTTCTGGGACCTGTCTTTTCTTGGGACCAGTCTTCTCTCTTCTCTTGGGACCACTCTCTTCTTGGGACCAGTCTCCTTCGATGGGACCAGTGTCCGTTGGGACCTGTCTTGTTTTTGTGGGACCAGTCTTTTCGTGGGACCCGTCTTCTCACTTTTTTGAGACCAGCCTTATTTTTCGGGACCAGTCTTTTCGGCCTTGGGACCAGGAAAGCCATAAAGAGCCGAACTGCTTTGCAACTTTGCTGCAATGCAGAGATTCACGCAATTCCATTTTCCGTTTTCCGTGTTCCGGGTTTTTTTGCTATTTCCGTTTCCGATTTCCATTTTCTAGAATCGAAATTTTTTTCCAATTTCCGTTTTCCGATTTTTGAAATTTCAAACAAAGTTCCGTTTTCCAATTTCCGTTTTTTGGAATTTTCGTTAAAAAAAACTTAGACCTTTTGAAAGTTTTCAACAACCTTTCACTCAAAAAAGGTATGAAAATAACCGCAAAATGTTTAATTTTTTTTAAAAAGATCAATTTTTGCCAAATTCCGGTGGAAATCCTACGAAGTTTACGTGTACCGTAGAGAAGAAAGGTTTTCTGTCTTCCGGTTTCCGTTTTCCAAAATTAGAAAACTTTTCCGATTTCCGAATTCCGTTTTCCGAAAATTTCAAATATTTCCGAATTCCGATTTCCAATTTCCGACAAAAATATATCTTTCCGATTTTCCAAAATCGAAAAATGTTAATTCGTGAAGTTCTGCTGCAATTGCCTGTAAGATGTGAGAAATGCACAAATTCGTGCATTTGATAAGTTCTTATTCGAGGCAGTTCTTAAACGATCGGTCCTTATAAGGGTCAGTTCCAATTCGTCCAGTTCTGATTAGGAGTAGCACCGTTTTTTTTTGGATTTTTTTTTGAAAATTTTCATTCTCCCAATTTTAGGCTCTCAACGCATGTTATGAATATGTTGTCCTTACCGATTGGATACTTGGAGATACTAGTCTTACTTTTTGGTTGGAAATTCTGGCAATTGCAAATTATTTTCCGGAAATGATTTTGCCAATTTCGTTGATATTGGATAATCTTGGATTCAACACACTTGTTGAAAAGTTGGCCTCAGGGAGAGTTAAGCCTATTAGAAATGAGAATGTAATGACTGTTGTGAATTGATTAAATGAATATTTGAAACTTTTTCATTTTGTATTTATGGAGACAGAATTAAAGTAACGTTATCAAAGATATGAACTGATTAGATTCAAAAGAAGATCCGGCTTCTTTTGGCATTTTTTCCAAATCCTTCTATTAGATTGGCTAATTAGAAATACGCGCTCAAGTCTATTGCCAACCTGTGCATTACAGCCAGAGTATGAGGTAGAAAAAACCGGCCAATTAATAAAATGTGCGAACTTTCCTGACAAAAATTTTGGTAGTTGATCATTTTTTGATATCTAACAGCCTTTCGCTGACGCTACCGTCATGTCCTCTTTGAATGTCCCGGCTGCTCAAGCTAAGTTATCGTACGCTGAAGGGGCGGAGCATGAGAGAGATTCAGACAGAAAAAGCGTATAAGCTTCTAGAAGACATGGCGCAGTGACATCTGTACAGTAGGAACACAACGAAGATAAATAAGAAAGGAATTTATAACTGTTTTGTAATTCTATGTTGAACCTTCAATGAAGTTACAACAATGGTAAAATCAACCAGTCGGTCATCGGCGCTCCGCGCCTCCGGCTTCACAAAACTTTTTTAGAAATGAAAAAACTGTGAAAAGTTTCACGGGGTCTGTAATATTCACGTGGCCCCCTGTGTGTCTCTCTCCCCAATGAAAGTTTTAAAAAAGGCTTGAAAACGTGGTTTTTTGAACTTGGTGACCTTATTTTCTTCCCTTTCGGAAATTGAAATAGACGGGCATCATCGCGAAAGAATTTTGATTTCATGAAAGATTGGAAAAAAACGGGCGAATAATGAAAGTTTATTTCCCTAATGCGGAAATTTATAGTTTGATTTTTGGGCCCTTCGCCATTTTGGCTCCTCATTCTCATCATTTGCTCCTCATTTTCAGACTCATCATCCAAAACGATTTCCTTTTCCTTCTTCTCAATCACCGTCGTCTTTTTCACACCTTCCTTTTTCTTCTTCTTCTCTTGCTCCTTTCTCATTTCCTGTTCTCAAAAGCTTTCTTCAGCAGATAATATATAACTTCGTATTTTGGCTTCTCGGTGACAGTTCCGTTGTCAATAATATCCATTATTTCCCTGTACTCATCGGGACACCTGGAATTGATTTTCAGACTGATTCAGATTTCAGAAAAGAATTAGTTGAAGCTCTAACCCTTCAAGTATCTCCTCCTTGAAATCCGAAGCCCTTCGAAGAAGATTTTTTGAGATCCGGCTGCCACAATTCCAGGCATTTCGCGCCACGGAAGAGTGCCTCTGGTGATTTTGATCTGGAAACTAAAATTGAAAGAGAATAGAAAACCTTAAAACCTGTATTAGAAGATTATGCTCTTCTATTGTCTCAAGCAATGTTTTACCGCTCTTAAATTGAAGGGAGCTCACGATAAATTGAGTTGTAAATAACTTTCAAAACCACTAACCAGCATATAAAGCCACATCTCACAATCACCCGTCCGGCTGGTCTTCCCCCCAAAGTGACAGGTGCGTGGAGCGTACTTGGCACTTCCACGGAATCCGGCAACAACCCTTGTTCTCTCCATATTTTCTTCATCGGCCACTTCTCGAATCATGCCAAAATCCAAGAGATAGACATTACAAAGGTCTCCAGCCTGAGCACGTCCAATTGCATAGTTTCCTGGCTTGAGGAATTCAACAGTCGCTGTGGTCAGACCTGCAATAAAAGGGCACTCAGGGATCGCGACCTGAATTCCGAATAATGAAATATTTGATTATTTTGAGAATTTCAATTAATAAATTTTCTGATTTAAATAAATTTTTTCGAATCAATACTGCAAAACCAAAGAATAGCTAAAACTAGAAAAGAGGCGGAGCTTGGCAGATCATATAAATCAAAAGGTTTCTAACGAAATTTTGCTAACGAATGGTAATGCCAAAATATCATATGATTTCGGCGCACTTTGAACAACAACTTTTTTCTCCAAAAGTTTATTCTTTGATTTTTTGAAAACCCAAAACATCTCCGCCCCAACTAGTAATTTCAAAGCCTTTAGCTCTTTTTCAGAACTCAATTTTTCATTTTCTTTTTCTTTTTCATATCCACAATGGTACTGATATTCGTTAATTATTTAGAGATATACGATATAAACTTTGATGACAATGTTCCTTTAATTTGTCCCATCCCAATTACCTATCCGTGTGCTCCAGGGGTTGAGAAAAAATCGAATATTAATTTGTTTGAATTTTCAAATTTTATGAAACATTTCACTTCTTCTTTTTCAACGGTTTGCAACTTTATGTTGATATGGTTCATTTTAAAGCAGAAGAAGGACTGGAAAAAAGTAAGAATTTTGGTTTACGCTTCATTTTTTTTAAAATCCTGTTCCCAGTTTTCATAGTGAATCCACTCAGAAATTGCTCGGAAACGCACAATGTCGCGCGGATAACTCCTGGGTTATCACGCGACCTTTTCTACTATTGGAAAGTCATTCTCAACAACCTGTGTATTCGATGTATTCGCATTGCATGCTCAACGATCGCCCTAGACCTGCCTCTTTACAATGGACAATGCAATCGCGCTCTGTTGGACGCCGCTAAAGCGCCCCCGCCGGCGGGCTGTGGCGCATCGTAACGTTGTCTAATTCTCCCCCTTTTGCTTACTATTTCCCCCCTTTCTTCTAGAATATTCCTTCCCGTTGTTTGTTTACCCTTTTTTAGGTTAGTTGTATTCACTTCTCGTGTTTTACGTCATCGTGAACACACGTCCCCTTCACCGTCTCGTCCCGCTCGATGATTACCGCTTGAGGTAATCATCTTGCTCACCCTAGTAGCTATTATTCCTCGAAAGGTTGCTTTATAAGCTGACCCTAGAGCTCTATCTATTCCAACCCTAGTTTCCATTCTACTGAACCACTGAACCACCCGATCTACATTGTATCCACTTTGTTGTGCGGAGACGTTCGTCTCATTGGAATAAAACTAATGGAAAACAATTCATTCTCTTCGGGAAATTGGGAAGGAATAGCTCCACACCGAAATACCATCGCGTCAATCTACTTAGGCTCGAAAGGAATCAGGGGTCTCGCCAACCTCTACCTATTACTTTCGCGACATGGTGCTACCGACCGGAAATAAAAAGGATTCGAATGAAGGCAAAGTTTGGATTTTTTTTTCAAGAAGAACCAATGGCGGATTGATGCGCAATGGAGCTAGCGATAGCTAAGACGGTGAGCTACCCCCTGCCGGAAAGTCGTCAGCTCGTATCTGTCATACGAGCAAACGGCCGAAAAGCAACGGGATGCTTAACACCAACGAAGCTGTGTCGGCGAGTGGCTGAGAGTGTTGCCAGCTGTATCTGTCATACGAGCAGCAATACTCGGGGCTGCGCGGCGACGCAGCGAAGGGATCTACCGATTGATGTCCACGTTTTCGACCAAATGTTTCAACCCTAGTGATTGCTGAAAGCGAAATTAAACCGGAACACGCTCGATTACGTCATTATCGATTTTTTTTCGGGCAGGCGATACATCATCATCGCCGTGAAGGAGTTGTCGCGTCGGCAATCGATGACAACCAACTGGTCAATGTCGGAAACCCTAGTATTCAAATAGGAAAGAAGCAATTGTCGAAAACGATCAAAACGTGGAAACGGTTGACGCCAGAAAGACCAAGGACGTCAAGCTGTGGAACCCAGCAGTCATCATTTCCGAGTGAACACGGGATCGTGGCAACTTGATGCAACAATTGGCACGAAGCAAGGATGTTCACTCCACTAGAAGAACGCAAGAAGACCAGCGACGGCACCTTCTCGATGGAAGTCAAAGCGTGAAGCACCACGTTACTGAAGTCGAAGCATGAATCACCATGCTATTGGAGGAAGTTTGAGCGCGCGTTCCCTAGGTTTCGAAAAGTGTTAGTTCGGTGGATTAATTGCAGTCTAGTTCTTGCACGTGCTAACTTCAGGGCACCTCTGCGAGTTCGAAAACTCAGTTAGTCTTTTGCATGACCCTCGCTCATGTTGTTTTGGTTTTAATTCATTTCGAGAGAGGCGATGACGAGTCTAACACTGGCCCCCTTAATACCCCTAGTTTAACAAATAGGTTAGTGAGCATTGCTCATCGGAGAGTCGGACTTCAGCTTCAGAAGCCATGGACAGGTGGAAGTGCTGTAGCGAGACAATTCGATTCATTATTCTCCCATCCATAGTATCAGTTAAGTCTTTTAGTGCAGGTAGCCTGTACAACTAGCCGCGCTCTAAGTCTAACTAATAAATATCCCCTTATTATCGATGGAAGCATAATGCTTACCATATAAGTTTCACTAGGTAAGTATTCCCAACCAAAACGATGGGAAATAATAACATTAGGCCTTATCAGCATTCCCGTCGAGTTCCTGGCACAAACCACTGTGTCAGGACTGCTGATAGGTTATTCACGCCCCCTGGGGTTGGCTCTAAACACAATAATTATTCAGGTACCACGGATTTAGAGTTCAAGTCAGGTCCCGTCATGCGGAGTGTGTCGGGATGGTCTCCAATCGTGACCTCGTGGTGTGGAGGCGGAAATCAAAATCCGCTTGTTCCAGTTTGCCGATTAAACTTCACATCTAAAATCGCGCTCAAACCCAGTTTGCCGATTAAACTTCACATCTAAAATCGCGCACCCTCTACTACTAAGCAGCATTCAACTTCTTCAATTTGAACCTTATGTTCAATAACCCTCCCCCTAGTTTAGAGTTTTTAGAAACCACTTTAATTACTCTTTCCCCATTTAAAAGTTTTTGAAAAACCACTTTCAATTACTCGTCCCCCCTCCCCACAGCAAAACTTATTAAAGATCTTTGATTGCAGGAATAAATCATCCCTAGTCTACCATCATGCACAAAGCTACCAAAAACTTCAAGTCGAAAGTGACCTCGTCTTGCAACAAAGCCGCAGAACACTTGGAACAAGCATCGGTCCTTCTCGCCCTTGGTGACAACGACGTCTCAACCAGCAACCTGAACAACAAGAAGAGGGACTTGGCCGAAGATAAGATAACCCTAGAGAGCCTCGAAGCCGAAATGGACGAGATGCTCGACGACGATCAGGAACTCTCTCCGGAGGAAAGACAAATGCTGAGAGATGACATCTCACGCACGATGGGACAAAATCACCACATCGAGAAGATCGTACAAATCACGGACGTTGTCGTTCAAATCGAAGACCGAGTGGCCCAAGTGGAAGAGCGAAACCGCGTCTGTCACGCTGGGGCAGCTCCATCTGCTGGCACCATCGGTATCGATAAGAACGATAACCCTAGAAGACAGCGCTCAAGAAGCCCGTCACCGAATGAACTTGATTGGGACAACGAAAACATGGGACCAACTCATCATGAAGACGGCGACGCTGTACTCATAAACCAGGAGATGACTCAACAAGAGTCAAGACGCAAGGACAAGCCCAGCCATGGAGGACTCCCAAGAGCGAACATCTACGAACGCTTGGATGACATGGAACGAGCACAAACGGGATTCTGGGAAGTATTCAACGCCAACAACATCAAGGAAGACCAGAGGCACGATCTTCTCCAACAAGATATCAGAAAGATGGAGGGCGCAATCCACAGATTGATGACGCTCATGGAGATTCAAGTGACTGGACGAACGGGCATCAACGATACCCAAAGTATTCAGCCACAAAGAGCTTCAACGAGAGACAATGCCCAACAACGTCACCCTAGTAGCATTCCAGTCTCTTCTAATACCAACAACTCAGCACTGGAGAATCCCTTGAGAAGCCAACAAAACCCAACGGCGTTCAACAATCAAGCTCGACCATTTGTGCCACAACAGGAACAAATGGAGAACTATCGTAACATGTCTCCCCGAGAGCTGGAAAGAGCAGTAATGATGGAATCAATGAGAGCGTCGATAATTACATCGGTGCTCGCAGCCGTCAAGCCATTCTCAGGCGAAGCCCACGACTTCCCATCATTCATGGCGCTCTTCGACAGCATGTGCCACAACAACAAACTCTTGGACTCGGCTACGAAACAAACCGTGTTGGTCTCACTCTTACCACCAGATCTGGCGCGGGAACACCAAACCACTAAAGTATCAGAGGAAAACTACTGGATGATTCGGGCAAACTTGGATAGACAGTTCAATCGACAGAAAACTCAGATGAACATCATGCTGAGACAACTGAAGGAAACAGTCTTCCCAGCAAACGACGACAAGAAGCTTGTCAGCGCTCTGAACACTTACGCCACTATCGCCAGTAAGCTTCAGGCCTTCGGAGTGAACCCAGACGATCCGTACTTTATCTCGGAACTGATCGCCAAGTTACCCCCTAGAGTTCAATTGCCTACACACAAAGAAGTCCAGTCAGGAAAGCCAACGCTCAACGACATCATGAACGTTGCACACAATACAATCGCAATCTACCAAGGCCTTCCCAGAATAATTACTCAACAGGCATTAGGATATGATGAAGCGTACGTCAACTCTGTGCACGTCAACCAGTTGAACAAAAACAACAGTGGATATCAACACGGACAACCCCTAGTACAAGACAACTGCAATGGAAAGAGGATTTACACCCCACCAGCAAAAGCCCTGCCATGCGCCTATTGCCGAAACAATAGCCATTGTGCGGCGGAATGTAATATCCCACTTGACAAGAAGATGGAAGCCCTACGCAAGTACCAATTATGCAACAACTGCCTTTCGGACAAGCATACGGTGTTGGAATGCCATTCCAAGATGAACTGCTTTCACTGTCATCGGCGTCACTTCACAGGACATTGCTCAAACTCAAAAGTTCAAACGAATGCCCAAATCAACTTCCTGGACACCATCGATCCCTTCGATCTTGACTACGGCAACGACGAGGAAGTTCAACAACGGTTGTTTCAGGAGTCAGGGGCTGAAACCCCCGAATTCTAACTTGCCAGATGACGAGTCACATCCACCATATCCAAATCCCACCAAATGTTCAACCCTAGAAGACCGTCATGCCAACGAAGATCAACAACCTTCAAGCAGTGGGCAGCGTGTAGGAGTTTACCAGAACCACACCCAAGCATCTTTATCAGATGACTGGAGTGGGAACAGTATCCATCTTACAACTGCAAACTGCAACGATTCATCGAGGATAATGACGACCCTAGAGTATCAGTACAATAAAGGACCAATACCACCGGACAGGACAACGACCAACATTGTACAATGCTCAAAGGACAACGACACCCTAGTGAACCAACAACAAGGAGGTGAAGCTACAGAGAGTGGGGCACGAGTTGAAGGGGCTTATTCGAGGCATTCCAGTGCTTCTCTGTCAGAAGAACTAGATGCCATCGGTATTCTACCTTCATCCGTACTCTGCAATCACTTCATCAAGACCGAAGACGTCTCGAAGGACATGTTGACCCTAGCAAATAAGGAAGCCGAAGTACAATCGACGCCCATACAAGTCCAAATGAACAGCATCAGAGATGTCCAATCTCAATTCTCGTTTATACAACTAAAAACACCGAATGGACACGTCTTCTACCGTTTGGACTCACTCGATGTACAAGACTTCTTCTGGACGACATGTGTCTCCGAATTCCCCAACTTGATCAAAGGTGAATCAAAACTCACGACACGCACCCTAGAGGACATCCAGCTGTACAACAAGATAACTCCAATCCTGGACCAACCACTTCGACCCATCACAACAGAAGATTGGAACATCAACCACAAGATTCCCCTAGAGTCGGTGCCTATATGGAAAGAGGTTCCACCTCAATTCAACAGCACCACGTACTTCACCCCAAATCAAGAAACCCTAGACTTCAACTTCAACTTCATTCAAAGGACAATCTTCTTGGACACATCAAAGGATCACCACAAGACAAAGTCAGTTCAACGACAAGGATACAACAAAGACACAGAAGAAAGACCCAACGAAATACACCCTAGTAAACTTCAAACAACGACAAAAAGTAAGACAACTACAGTTATCTACTTCACATCAACCGGATGGAACGACGAACCGATAGGATGCAAACGACAGGACAATCAAGGAAAAGTATGGATTCTATTAGTGTGTTGCTTAGCAATACACTTGGAAGCCTTACCGGACAACGCGACTGGAAGCAAAGTACACGGATTGAAGAGGTCCATTAGTAGAAGAAAGGAAGATTTGAAAGGAGAAGCGGACTTCGTTTACCCTAGAATCTGCCTACCCTTACCTGAGGAGAGTGATATCATCTTTGATGTCATCAAGCAAGGAGTATCTGGAAAGCTTGCTCGTCGGTTCTTAGAGGGACTTGGAAAAGCCAAGGAGGAACTCTGGGAGCAAATCACAACAAGCTACTTTCAAGCATTAAAGGAGCTCAAAACCAACTCAGCAGCACAATCAACATTGGAGCCCAAGCCTGGGATGATCGCCATCGGAGGAACATCAAGCATCTCGAGAACATCAGATGCCCACCCTAGATCAGCCATGATCAGATGCGGAAATTGGATCTTGGAAAGGCCAGTCGACCAACTCATAATGTTGGAAGATTCCGGAGAAGGTTACAGCGAGGGAAAGCTTTCAACTCCCGAGCTAACGACTTCAGTAATACCTGTCGTCCTTCCTTCCGAAAAGATGCCAACCCAAGACCCTAGTATCCATCAGTCCACAAGTCAACAGGACACCGCAACAACTCCAATCAAGAGAAAGCGTGGAAGACCAAAGAAGTCTACGACAGCTGCTACGACGAAGTCACTATCCAGACGTGCTATTCTCAAACGCACATCTCCATTGCTAAAGTCTCGAAAACCCCCAGGAGGTGAAGACGCGAAGGCTCTGTCAGCCAGCGGGTCCAACCAGAATGGAAGGTCTAGATTCTATCTTCACCGACACACCAATTCGAGGATTCTCTCAACAGAGAAAGGACCCAAGTTAAGGACATCTCCATTTTCTCATTACACTCGAAAAGGAGATCATTCCGCCTCGGGAGTGTCGCGCGGATAACTCCTGGGTTATCACGCGACCTTTTCTACTATTGGAAAGTCATTCTCAACAACCTGTGTATTCGATGTATTCGCATTGCATGCTCAACGATCGCCCTAGACCTGCCTCTTTACAATGGACAATGCAATCGCGCTCTGTTGGACGCCGCTAAAGCGCCCCCGCCGGCGGGCTGTGGCGCATCGTAACGTTGTCTAATTCTCCCCCTTTTGCTTACTATTTCCCCCCTTTCTTCTAGAATATTCCTTCCCGTTGTTTGTTTACCCTTTTTTAGGTTAGTTGTATTCACTTCTCGTGTTTTACGTCATCGTGAACACACGTCCCCTTCACCGTCTCGTCCCGCTCGATGATTACCGCTTGAGGTAATCATCTTGCTCACCCTAGTAGCTATTATTCCTCGAAAGGTTGCTTTATAAGCTGACCCTAGAGCTCTATCTATTCCAACCCTAGTTTCCATTCTACTGAACCACTGAACCACCCGATCTACATTGTATCCACTTTGTTGTGCGGAGACGTTCGTCTCATTGGAATAAAACTAATGGAAAACAATTCATTCTCTTCGGGAAATTGGGAAGGAATAGCTCCACACCGAAATACCATCGCGTCAATCTACTTAGGCTCGAAAGGAATCAGGGGTCTCGCCAACCTCTACCTATTACTTTCGCGACACACAATTCGCGTCCAAAACCGTAATTTACAGAGTGATGGCCGCGGCCGAGAATCCTGCATCATCCCATTTTCTATATTTTTCGATTCATTTTCGTTCATTTTAAACGTTTCCCTTATAATCTAGAATCTTCTACTAGTTTTTTTAAAAATTTAAAAATGTGAAATGCAGGAAAAAAGCAAAAACTACATAGTAAAAGGGCCCATGCTTTCAGATCTTTGGCCACGGCCATAAGTCTAACTTTCGGATGCGATCTGCGAGTTTGAGAGTGTTTATTGAGTGGCTTCTTTATGAAAGACAAAATCAGCATGAAAAAGTATGAACATATTACTGATTTCAAACTGACACATCGTGACGTCACCCTTATGAGGATCCAAGTTGGAAAACTTTCATGGTAGTTTTAACGAGAATTTTTCAGACAGGTTTCGCACACAAAAATTATATTTTTGATCAAAAAATTTTATTTCGTGGAATAGAATTGAATTTTCGTGCGAAAACAGCCTGAAAAAAATCCCAATAAAACTACCATGAAAGTTTTCCAACTTGGTTCCCCATAACAGTGACGTCACGAGGTGACAGTTCATTTGAAATCAATAACAATGTAATTCCAAGTTTTTCAGAATCCTCTGAATGTTTTCCTTCTTGCCTTTTCCGGAACTATAATATTTCAAACTCTCATTTTATCTCTTCACCTCCCATTAACTTACTTTCTGAAGTACAGTACTTATGATTTGGTTGGTTGGAATAAGAACACATGGCTTCGGATCTCACTTTACATCGATTTCTATTGCTATGGCTTCTATATAATCGGAGTTTCCACAATGACCTTTGTCCATTTTATTTCCAATAATCTAAAGTGTACTATAGGATTACTGGTTTTGAATTTAGTCTTATCGATTGGAGGCTCAATAGTTTCTATCTATTACAGTGAGATTCATAGAACTGTCATTTATCGTTTTTTAGTTAAAGGTGTTAAGCCATTTTATGAAAATGTAAGATAATTTAAGTTCAGTCCCTTTCTCTTAGAAAACATTTTTCAGACTGTCAACCATATTTTCCTTTTCTTTCCTATTGGAGCAAGGATTTTATGTGCAGTTTTAATCTACAAACAGAAAAATAGCGCAAGTTTGATACTAACAAGACCCACAAACAATAAATGTGATCAAAAAACTATTTGGAAAATTATGATAACAGCAGTGATCTACTTGGTAATTCCTTAAGCAAGAAAAAACAACTTTGATTATAATTCAGACTCTTCTACTTTGCCACGAATTGGTCCGACAACTTTATTTTGGTGGGAACTTTGTATATTGGAATTGTGGTCCATGTATATTTCTACGAAATTATCCCAGTTTTTTCGATTATTTTAATGTGGTCCCAGAAGTTTTTCTACCGATTTCTATAATGTGGAGTCAATTGAAATCTATAAAATTAAAGAATGTGGTTCATCCAAGTTGGGGGGATACGGCGCCAGAAAACTAATTGGTTATTGGGATGAATGAGTGAAATAAAGATTTTTATTTTGGTTTTGGTTTTTTTTTCATAAAGAAATAGTTTGAGAAACGCTCTGAAACACACGAATCCAAAATCGCAAGTTACAAACTGGTGACTGTTGCCGTGTGGCGTAGAATCCGACAGCGCGGGCCCTGTTAACAGAATGATTTTTCACTGTTATCTGTTGACCTTTCTGGGTTCAAATACTGTAAAAAATGTTTTGAAGTCACTGAGTGTCTATACAAGTTTTTTTCTGATTGACGAAACGGTCAATGTGATAACTGAAATGGTGCAATCCCTAATTAGAACTGGTTAAATAAGAACTGGACGAATCAAAACTAGGTAACTCTGGAGGGGTTGTTTGGCCTCGTTTGGACTGATAAACGTTTATTATGACATATCTGACCAATTCTCATCAAAATACTTGGATTTCTGAATAATTAAAAATATTCAAAAAAAAATTTTCCGACGTGGAAAATTTTGAGAATTTTTCAAAACTGCGGAATCAGTCAGTTTTGATGAGTAGTCATGAGGAACAATTCTAATTCACTGAAAAAAGACCGAATAACCCCTCCCACAGGTCCTTCGCGGACGTATCCGTTATGTGCTCATTAGGTTTCTCATGCGTAACGGATCCGTTAAGGACGTTTCCCGAGCAAAATACTCGCGAACGGACGGTAACGGACCCGTTACACATCAGATACCTTATGAACACGTAACGGATACGTCCGCGAAGGACCTGTGCCAGAGCCCTTTTATAAACCGTTTGGTAGAGTATCTCAACTAAAATAATCATTTTAACCTAAACTTTCACATATTTCTCAAAAAATTATTGGACAACCCACCCTGAAATTTTGGTTTCCGGCATGATTTTTGACGTAGAATTCAAAAACTTAAACCCCGTGTCGAAGTTGAGCAGCTTACTTTTCAAGGTCCACTTTGGTCTTCATTTTCATATATTAAAAGTGGTTTAATCAATTTGACTCTATTGGCAAAAAGTTGTATCACATTTTTCTCCACAATTTGGTTTTTTAACTTTCTAAAAATCTCAAAAACGGACTGAGATACAGTTGAAAAACGGTCATTTTTTGTCAAAATCAATAAAAATCGATAAATCGAAGGATAAGTGTTTTGGCAAACTTTTGACTATCGGAAAGTTCATACCTAGGAGGGGTCTAACTTTTGGCACTATAGTCATTGAAAACCCCGGGAGGCATTTCGGAAGCATTACAAGTTATTTGCATTCAAAATATACAACTCCCTTCACTACACACAGACTTTTTTCATGCTCATCTGATCCGTTTGTATCGTTTACAATTTCACTAATGTCGATTTTCAATATGGACAATCTTTGCCATAGATAATGGAAAGTTAAGTTTTGAATAAATCTATTCTTTTCCCAGTCTTTTCATTCAGAAAAATGAGACTCCACCCCTTTTCAGATGTGGAAGAAAGAAAAGAAATGAGGGATCATATCGTCCATATACTGACTGCTTTCACTCAAACAGTCTTCTTATTCGGTAGACTCCGCCCCTTTTCAGATTTGCAAAGACTCCGCCCCTTAACAGATTTTATGTTGTACGCTATAAGCGCACCGCGTATGAATCCCCATTACTAGTCTACCACCTCTCAATCCTTCACTCCCATAGCTCTTACAATCCTCGTGATGATGAGCGTCTTTTTTTTATGAAACGCCTAATTTTTGACTCTTTGAAACTATTCGTTTAATCTTCCTATTATTTTTTCTTGCTTCCTAGCAGAGTTTCACTGAATTCCGTCTTCCGACTTCCGTTTTGAGACCAAATTCTAGATGGAAGTCGGAAGTTTTATAAGAAAATTTTTTTATTTTTTCCGGCTTCCGACTTCCTACTTTCGTATAAGAAATTTTTACTTCCGTTCAACTTTGATTGATTCCTTTGCCTCGAAAAGTCTTCCCATTAGGAAAAATTAGACTCCGCCCCTTCTCAGATTTGCGAAAACTCCGCCCCTTATAAGATTTTGTGTTGTACGCTATAAGTGCATCGCGTATGAATCCCCATTACTAGTCTACCATCTCTCAATCCTTCATTCCATAGCTCTAACAATCCTTGTGACTTTTCGCATCCGTTCGCCTAATCTTCCTTTTATTTTTTCTTGCTTCCTAGAACTAATTCTTCCTCATTTGCAGATAAAAATGGCACCAAGAAAGACAATGTGGCGCAACATCAACCACCAAACAAACTTCAACCCATCCACCGCAGAATACTGCAGTGGTCCTTGTAAGTTTCATATTATAGGTTGGTTGTGATTCAACTGTAATTTTTGCAGCGAGTGTTGAATCCCGCTTCAATTGTCGTCAACGACATCAAAACCGGGATCCGGAAATGGTCTCGAATCGTCTTCGAACACCTCGAGAACAGACATCAGCTCTTCAAAATGTTCAGCTGGAGGATCATCAGGTATAATCACTACTCTCACAGATGTATGTTCAAAGTCTTCATTTTCCAGGTTTTCGACTATGATCAACAAGACCTTTTCCGTACCCGATCAGTTGGTGACAGGGCTGAAATCATGCAATCTCAAAAGCCTCTCCCGTCCAATCCTCAACTAATGGAACAGATTTACCAATTCTGTTTGAAAGAAATTAGACAATTGGGAGCAGTACCTCACTGGATGAAAGACGCCGTTTTGTACCCATTGAGCCCAAATCATATTAGAAAAATTCAAAAAGAAGTGAGTTTTTGTTGAAAAATGACAATTTGTATAATCACATTTCAGGGCTTAAATCTTCCCGGTTATCGTTATGAATTCTTCATCTCCAACGTCACGTCGGTTGCAGTCGCCGCGATCGAATCAAAAGGAGACAGAGATGCTGCTCTCAGTGCTCTTAAGACTGCTCTTGGACCATCAGAAGTCGAAACCGAGAAAGTGCTGATATCGGAACCATCATCTGGCTATGGAATACAACTGAAATATGGAAATAAACCAGAATTTGTCGTCGATGGAAAACACTCGTCATTCTCTCTTGTCTTCGATAACCTTTACACTTCGAATGAGAGAGTGTCACCTATCAAATTCTATTCACGAATGCTCAAAACCAAGATTATCTCGACTCGGAAAATAACGGATCCAGAGATGCGATGGATTGAAGAAAAGATGAAAAAACCAATCAGATATCGGAACATGAGGCTGCTCGAGTTTCAATCACCAGAAGAGAAGAACTGGGCGATGTCACTTGGATTGGTGGAATATCTTGACATTTTTTATTGTGACGGCTCTTTTAATTATCAAGCCATTCATAACACTCTTCATCTTCAGCTGGATATGAAAGTGGTACAACAACAAAGAGAATGTGTAACATTCACCCTCAGACATGAGATCGATAAGATGTTTGCGGAGAGGACTTTCCAGCAACATGGCCTAAAAATTTATTATGTTGACAATGATTACAAGGAGAAATATGAATTACGATTCGACATAAATGTCAAGAGAGTAAGTTTATCCCGAATAGTTTATCGAAATACAAAAAACACTTATTTTCAGTTCGTCATCAGCAATTTCCCTCGGCACATGTACACTGATGAAATGCGCCTCGGTTTCGTCAAAAATATTGCAGATGCCAATAAAATTGAGTATTTGAACATTGGAAGATACGTAGAAAAACTTAATAATTCGAAGAAAAGTCTCGCGAGAGCCAAGTCTAAAGATTTGACGAGGGTAATCGATTACGAATTTTATCGTATCGGTCACATCAATCGAATTTACACACCAATTGACGAACCGTGGATGCCAGAGAGAAACGGTCAGATCGGAGCTCATCAGTTTCTTGATTTGGTCAAAAAGAGAAAAGATGTGCCGTGGAGAGTTCATCGAGCTGAGACTGGAGCACTCAAAGAAAATGAGAAATTTACAGTCCAATTTAAAACTGTTCCACTTGGATTGGCTCTTATTGGTCCGTTTTTAAGAGAATCATACATCAGATCGGTATGCCAAATTGATAAAAATGATCAGTATGGAGTGAGTTTTCTCCACAGCAATTCAATTTTAATTGTTTATAACTTTCAGCCAAAAATCACGCCATGCTATCGGAGATCTTTTGCCATTAGCCGTTCAATTCGTCATGCTATGGATCATAAGATTCGGAAACTCGACAAACAGATCCGTGAGACATTTTTCATTCTTTTAAAGAACAAGGATCCGGTGATGGAAGAGGAAGAGGCGATGTTTTATGGAATTAAAATCTATGATGAGTGGTACAATGGATCTGATTATGGAATTATTGGAGTTATGGGATGGAATGTTGAAATGATTGATCACTTTTTTAATCAACTCATCAAACTTCTTTCTCCAAAAATCTTCAAAGCAAACGAGAAATGCCCAGAATTGATGTACGGCATTGGAGAAGTATATGTAAGACATCTTGTCAAAAAGTATGACCATCGTCTTGTCGTTGATATCGATAAATTCAAAGGAGAAATCAAATTGATTGGAGATGCCTCAGAAATTGCAATGAGAGATCTCAACAACTTTTCTGAAAAGCGGAAATTCATTCAAATTCGATGCGAGTTTCCACTTTTTTACCCATATTTCAATAGAAGAATGTACGGTATTCTCTCTTTTCCACGACTTATCGAGGATCTTCAAACTGCACTAGGAGCTCACAGTTTGGTGTTGGATAGAGATTATTTGCACTTTGAAGGAACCATTGAGGTTTACGAAAAATTGAATAACATTTTGGAAAACCTCAACGATGCGATTTTCAAAAAAGAAATGAATTTTATTGGTGGTGGAGAAGGTAAAAAACATTAAAAATCGTATCATTTTCCTAAAATTGTTATTTTCAGAATACATAAATTCGGTTTGCCCAACATGTTGGACTGAAATTGGTCTCTCCTCTGATTACTATCGTTTCCATTGTGGCCATGTTATGTGCCGTTTGTGTGTCAACAACAAAATTGAAAATATCAAACAAACGGATGAAATAGTGGCTTGTGAGCATTCAGGATGCAACAGTTTTGTGGCACCATCAGAAATTCTCGTAAGTAAAATTGGCTATGTTTTAGTTAAGCGGTCCCCAGGAAATTGAATGGTCTCTTGAAAAATCTAGAGGTCCTCTTGAAAGCATAAAGGTTCTTCTATCACCTTCTGGGTCCAACTTCGAAAGGGACCATTCAGTTGTTAAGGACTCCATTCAATTTCCCAGGCACCGCTCAACTTCAACAGAGCCGTAAAATTGTTTCGAATGTCCTTTGAGTTTACTTATTTTCTTTTTCAGCACATCACTCTTGGCGGTTCAAATCGTCTCCGCGACTTTGACAGTGACAAATTGCGACCATTGATCAACAAAACCAAAAAGATGATCTTCAATTCATCAAATGAAATGAATCACTGTCCAACTATCAATTGTCCTGGATTATTGACCAAGTCGGAAGGTCCACTAGACGAATATCCAAAGTGTGTATCTTGCGAGAGAGAATACTGTAGAAAGTGTCTAGCTGAACCACATAACGATACCAGTTGTGAGGAATTTGGAAGACTTCGCGATCCAGAGAATTCACTTGAAGCTTATGTCAAAGCAGTTGGATCGGATCAAATCAAAAAGTGTCCAAATTGTTCCGTTTATGTTGAGAAAAGCGTTGGTTGCAATCATATTGAATGTGCCTGTGGAACTCATTTCTGTTGGAAATGCCTCTTCACAAGTAACTGTAGTCAGAAAATCTATGCTCACATGACAGAAGTTCATGGAGGAAGTGGAGTTGAAGATATTGTGAGTTATTGTTGATCCCAATAATTTAATAGAATTCAAATTCATTAAAAAATTTTTCAGAATCCCGCCGATTTCGAGGAAGCAGATCCGGAAGTTAGACGTTTACTTGAGGAGCAATTTCTCGATGGACGAGGAAATGCGGAAGAGTTAATTCGTATTCAAAATCAAATCGAAGGACCAGAAGAAAATGAATTAGAAGAGCCGGAACGTCTCAATCAAGAGCATCGAAACAATCGCCAAGTCTATCAAAATCGAGGGAGACCACAAAGAAGAGGAGGTTTCCGTGTCATGCCACGTGCGCCTATTATGCCCCAACGAGAAGCTCCACCGCCAGTTCCAGAACGTGCACGACGTCTTCTGGAGATTCCTGCGGAAGTTTTGGCTGCTGCTCCAGAAACTGCGTCAGAACCAGAGATTTATCTGGAATTCCTGAATAGTGTGAGAACATTGGAAGAGCAAGAACATCGAATTCGTCAATTGATTCAAAATATTGGCTCGAATCGCTAAATTATCTTGTATTTCTTTTTTTTTTCAATCCTCTTGTTTCGTATTTGTAATTATAATTTTTAGGCTGCCATTCTCCCGTATTCCCTTTTTCAATTTTTTTTAGAAATTCATTTTCTTACGATTCATATATTCCTTCTCGAACATTACCGAATAAATCATCCGGTAATCATTTTTGTTTTTTTTTTTGCTTTTCTTCGAGCTGGGAAAGATTTCATTTTCACTTATTATGGAGGCCCTACAAATCGGGGAGAAGCGTTACTGTGGGAGAAACGAATCGGGGAGAATTTTCACGTCAAAATGCACAACTTTTGAATTATGAACTGTAGAGGTTAAAGGTGCACCTGTTTTCAAGCGGTGTTTTTGAAAAATACAGTTCAAAATTCAAAAGTTGTGCATTTTGACGTGAAAATTCTCCCCGATTCGTTTATCCCGCATTCGTTTCTCCCCGATTCGTTTCTCCCACCGTAACGCTTCTCCCCGATTTGTAGGGCCTCTTATTATGTGTACACGAAGATTTGAAGGATCGGTTAAAGGCGCATCGATTTTTTTCAATGTGTTCCCCGCAACGATTGCAGTCAAAAACCGTAGTTTGCAGAACTCATTGAAAAAATTCGATGCGCCTTTAACCGATCCTTCAAATCTTCGTGTACGCATAATATACGTAAACTGAAGAAAAAATTTTAGGTTTGGATCAGACATGAGCGGAATTCCGTCTTCCGTCTTCCGCCTTCCGTCTTCCGTGCTTTTTTCTCTTCCGTCTTCCGTCTTCCGACTTCCGGATTTTTAAAAATTGTTCCGTCTTCCGGCTTCCGTCTTCCGTATTTCCGGACGGTGAGAAGCTTTGAGAGAACGGAAATTCGAGGGAAGTTTTTCGAAAATTTTCACTTTTCAAAACGGTTCTAGCGCTTCTCAACATACTTGGTTAATAACCAAACTACGTTTTTGTTCAGAAAATTTCAATTTCAAGCCACAAAATCTAGTTTTTTTTCTGGTTGCAGCAGCTTTGAGCACTTTTTGTTCCTTCCGTTTCGTTCCTTCCGTCTTCCGGACTTTTGAAATTTCTTCCGTCTTCCGTCTTCCGAGTTTTCAAAAACTGTTCCGACTTCCGTCTTCCGTCTTCCGGATTCAAACTTTTCTCTTCCGCTCATGTCTGGTTTGGATTACTGTAAGCTCGGGAAAACAATATATTTCTTTCACAATTATGACAGTAGGAATACTGTAGGCTACGGTAGTGAAATTTGTTTCCAGATCGCAAAATCGAGATCTCAAAGTGGAAGCCGTGAGAAGATTCTAAAATAACCGTCTTCCATCGTCTCGTGAAGCGGCTATAAATTGCTAGAATTGCATTGCTAAAAAAATAAATGCTGAAATTGGAAAGAAGAAACTAGAAAAAAGGTTCGAGTACAGCCAATTTATTATCGTTCATTTTGAAAGAATTTCAGAATTTGCAGTTTTGAAAAACATGAAAACAAGTGAGTTTTGGCGGCAAGAATAGACAGACAAGATATAGTAATGCAGGAGGTTTGGAGGTCGGTGTTTTATTACTTAAGCGATTTATTAGTGATTAACGCACGCATAAATTACATGTTAATAAAGGGTGAAAAGTACGAGAGTAAGTGGGAACAACAGCGATAAGAGTTACGTCAAAAGACCGATAAAGTGAGGCCCCGAACTCCCGTTCTCCTGCCTTATATAGGGGAAAAGGGCGGGAAAGAGAGAGGAATGTTTCCCGCTCGCGGGCGAACGAGAAGTCAAATTATATCCGAGTCCACTGGGGCGCGGTTGCATCGATGATGAGGGACGACGGGCGCGAGAGAGTGGAGACGCAGACACGAACGAAGTGAGTGGCGTGTGAACACGTGTGCAAAGAGAGACGGGCTAAGGGGTTTCACCCCTTACACCTCCCCCCTTTAAATGAAGATCGTCCTCGATCTTCCTTGAACTTATCACTGGGAGTGTGGAGTTGAGCGAACCAATCGTGGGCACGTGGCTGGGTCGTGTGTGGGTAGGTGACGAGGTCTTCTAGCTCTTGATCCTCTCTGGGTGTACTGTGGCTGTGCTGGAGGACGGTACAGTGTTCCTGTCGGTGAGTGTATCTTCGTTGAGCCAATGCGGTGTTCGGGTGACGGTTCTTCTTTCTCGTGACGTGGGATCTCTTCTTCTCTGCTGATCAAACGCTTGTTCTGTCCCAGGATTGATGCATCTTGTTGTTGCGGTACTTGCTTGATTTGTTCTTAAGGTGATTGGAGTTCATCCTGGTTGTTGTTCTTTGACTGGACGTGGACCGTGACCCGAAGGTGCACGGAAAGTGGATCGATGTGCGTGAAGCACAGTTAGTTTTTGGTTTGGTTGACTTACGTGGGTGCCAGGAGATCCCGGATCCAGCCGGCGAAGTGCAATACTCACCGCATTGCCGGCGCCGGGACTCCTTTGAGTGGCTAGAGTTGTTGTTCCGCTTGTCTTGAAACGAAGGTGATGTCATGGGACTGTTGGCTTGGTCGGCGATAGGCTTGTCGGAGACGATTGATGGTGAACGTAGGACGATGATGCTTGTGCTGCTGTAGCGGTTGAAGCTTGCTGCGCGTAGTCGTTGCGGGTCCCCTTGATTGTGGAGCGTATTACTTCGGAGAGGTATACACTTTTCGGCGCGAATTTTGAAATCCGGGAGTTTTAGTCTGTCTGAGCGGAATCTTGATTTCGCGATGGCGTGACTAACTTCCGGATGAAAAATTTGCCTGATGGTGGACTTGGGGTTGCTGATGACTGTCTTGCGGGTTTGTTTACGGACTGAAGTTGTAGTCTTTTTGAATTTCTTCTTGGCATGGACGATTTCTTCTGGCTTGTAGTTGTCGGGCAGGTCTTGGAAGCTTCTTGTTGGATTGTTCCTTGGCATCTGTTCGTTGTACTTGTTCAGGTATTTCGGGAGTTCTTGGGTTAGTTGGTTTGAAGGTTTTTGCTGGCTTTTTGACCAGATCTTTTAGCTTTTATTTTGTTGGCCTTTTGGCTCTTTTCTTGGCTTTTTAGCTCTTTTAACTTTTCAGGTTATTTTTCTATTATTTTTTTTTCTTTTTGTTTATTTCCTTAGGTACTTTTCCGGGCTTGGTGGCTTGGGTACTGTTCAGGGAGAATTGCTTGTATGTTGTTTAGGAATGACGGTTGAGTTCCTGGTTTGTACGAGGTGACGTGGTGTTTCGTTGTTTCGTGAAGACGAGATGGTATTCTTGAACGGTTCGGCAAGCGGGTGAAGCACGAGGATGGGTGATGTGACTGAAAAGTAGATCACTTTAAGGTTGAACTAGGTTTCAGCATGGTTTTAATCGGTAAGATCATGTTGTGTGGGTTTGCACGACTGGAGCGCTGTTCAACATCTCTCCTGGCAACTCGCGATGGTGTACCACTACGGGGATAGATGAGCAGGTTTTGTCTTGCTCCAAACGTGGTGCTGCATTGAAGTTGACGAGTCTCCTTGATGTCGGTGTCTTGTCATCTCCAAGGTTAGCTTGAAGTAGTAGTCTTGGCGTTGGGGAGTTTGTACCAGTTGGTGATTATGTGGACCTGTTTCTGGTTGGGAATGCTCCATGACGTCTGACTCTGCTTCGGCATTCGTACACAAAATGGCCTGGTTTCTTGCAATAGTTGCACGATCCATTGCGTCTTGGTTGACTGGGGATACTGTTGTTGCTGGGGCTTTCTCCATTGCTTATTCTTCTTTGGTAGTCGTTGATGGAGTGTCCAGGTTTCCTGTAGAGGTGACGGTATTCGTCGCTCCGTGTATTTATGGAGTCGTAGGCGTTGTTGGTATCTTCGGCCTGGCATCCTGTTGCTTCATTTTCCAGTGGTGTCTGTTTCAGGGCTTCGAGGTATTGCTTGGTGCTTGTTTCGAATCCGAGGAGGAATGCTCTGAGTAACTGTTGTTGCTCGGGGACGTTAATGCTATGGTTGAGGTTGGCCTCGGGTATCATGAGCATGTGACGGAAGAAGCCGTTGGTTGGTTCTCCTAGCTTCTGTTGGTGCCTGAGTTGTTGTAACTGCGCGATGATGTTGTCCAGTTTGTTGTCGAGGACGTCACTGGCTTCTTGTGCACAATGGTTTGTACTTCTGGCGAGGTGTGACGGGGATAGTTGTCTATCTTCTTTACGTGGAACGTTTTCAAGGTGGCTGGGAG
The DNA here is from genome assembly GCA_963572265.1 of Caenorhabditis doughertyi. Taxonomy (NCBI): domain Eukaryota; kingdom Metazoa; phylum Nematoda; class Chromadorea; order Rhabditida; family Rhabditidae; genus Caenorhabditis; species Caenorhabditis doughertyi. The sequence goes on from OY751557.1 coordinate 1,555,185, forward strand.
GGTTGGCTTCGGTGCTGTTGACAGTGTTCTGGGCGAGAGCTGTTTCTTGTTCGTGATGATGTTTGTCTTGATTCGAGACGGCTGTGACTGGTTTCAGACCTGGAATACTGTGCCGGAGCAATTGAGCTGGTGTTTGAACACCGAGGAGGTAGTTGTTACCCTTACACTCTCCTGCATCCATGTAGTGTATGATACCTACATCTTCGGACGCAGTAGCGAGAGGAACGGTAGTTACCTCAGTATTGCCTTGGTTGTCGAGGGCAGTTGCTTGCTTTGTTTGACGGTTGACTGCTGAAGTCGTTGCTGGGTTTGTCGGTTGTTGCTTGACAAGGTTGGTTTCGGTGAGACCGCGGAGACAAGTAGATCTGGACTGATCGCTTGAACAAGTTGGTCTTGGTTGCGTGGTTGAACGAGTAGATTTCGAGAAATCATCGGTTGCATCTCTAGAAGATCCGAGTGGATCGCCAGTGCGAGGATTGGAACGAGTAGACTTGGTTGAGTCGTTTGTCGAGGTAGGTCGCTTTGAACCGCTGTTAACATGTAGATCCGCGTGATCGCTTTTACGAGATTGGCCACAGGTAGTGCTTGTTTCGAGCACGCCGGTCGAGGAAAGTGTAGATGCCGAGAGGTTGGATTGGGGTTTTGCCACGGTTTGATTTGGGTTGAGAAACGGGACAGTTGTGGTGTTGAAGCCACAGGTGCAATTGTTCAGCTGATCCGAGGATCGGCCAGAGAGAGGAATAGTGCGGGGTGGTAGGGAGAGTGATCGGGAAGCAACCGTCGACAGTGCAATACGTCGACCTGAGGCCGCCCCCCGCTCACTCCATACCTGTTCCTTCTTGATTGTAGCGAAATTATCCAATACATTGCGGAAGGTGGATTGTAGGATGGTGAACTGGGACGACAGTTGAGTTATCATTGCTATTGCTCGGTTTGCTGTTCCGGTTGCTTCGTTGATCTTGATACTGATGATGTCGGAGTAGTCTTCCAGCGACTGCTTGACATCGTCGATATCGGCGGTGAAGTTGCGTTTTAGTGCGGCCAGTTGTTTGTTGACAGTGTCCGTCGATTCGGAGGGGTCGCTGCATGCTTCGGGTGTCCGCAGGGGAGAATCGTCGCGTTGACGAGTCATGATCACACAAGTTTGCTCTAGGGATTGCTGGAACGATTGGTTGGAAAGAGTTTTACCCCCGGATGGGGTAAAACAAGAGAAAACGATGTGAAAAAGGATGAGGGCAAGATACCACAGGAGTAGACTGGTTATACTAGAGGGATTACCCGGCCCGGAAGTAGTAAAACTACTATACGCCTAAAAGGAGGAAGAACGCAACTACGTGGCAGGGTCGGAGCGTTTGCCTTACCTAGAAGGAATACTTTATCGCCTTAGCGCTGTTGATAAACATCAACCACTTAAACGAACCTAAGAGCGCGTCTAAAATAAACAGCATTTCGAACTACTGCTTACTAGGAGCTAAAAGGGAGTACTAAACACTAACATGAGAGCGAGCGAAGAAAAATCGATAATTGATTAACGAGAACGGAATAAATGCGCGAAAGTAAAGGGTGGATCTTAACCTAGTAAAAGAGAACTAGGCAACGAGCTGCTACCAGTAATGCAGGAGGTTTGGAGGTCGGTGTTTTATTACTTAAGCGATTTATTAGTGATTAACGCACGCATAAATTACATGTTAATAAAGGGTGAAAAGTACGAGAGTAAGTGGGAACAACAGCGATAAGAGTTACGTCAAAAGACCGATAAAGTGAGGCCCCGAACTCCCGTTCTCCTGCCTTATATAGGGGAAAAGGGCGGGAAAGAGAGAGGAATGTTTCCCGCTCGCGGGCGAACGAGAAGTCAAATTATATCCGAGTCCACTGGGGCGCGGTTGCATCGATGATGAGGGACGACGGGCGCGAGAGAGTGGAGACGCAGACACGAACGAAGTGAGTGGCGTGTGAACACGTGTGCAAAGAGAGACGGGCTAAGGGGTTTCACCCCTTACAATATGAAAAAAAACCAGGGGGAGAATGAAACACGAACAGCATAAAATAGCACAAAAATAGACATCTATCGATAAATTCCGTTTAGAAAAATTATCAATAGAGCACAGATGAAAACACAAGAGAAATCAAATAATCATTGCCAAAAACTCGAAATCCTTTATTTTCGATGCCAAATCGTCAATTTGCTTCTGATATTTTCCTTCGGTCTGTTCCAAAACTTCGATTCTTTGCGTCTTATAATCCACAATTTTCATGGCGTCATTGTAATTTTGGAAAAGGAGAGGAATTAATTTATCATTTTCGTTCAGAACTTTTTCGATGAAATTCTCCTGGACATCTATTATTCTTTTGAGACCTTCCAATTCGATTTGAAGAACATTTTGTGGCGGCAATTTGAATGATTTCGTGTGAACGACTTCTTCGGAGCACGAGAAATAGTCGTCGTGGTCTTCCGGAACGATTCTTCCAGATGACGTTGCTTCAGAAGTCGTTGTTTCAGATGACGTTCTTTTCTTTTGCTTCTGAAGTTTGCTGATTTCCTTTCGGTGCTTCTTGGCAGTCGTCTTTTGCTCTCGGACCATATCTTGGATCTTTTTCTCACTTTCTCTGAAAAAAAGTCTTTTTTTTTTGGGAAAAAAATCGTCGGGGATGTTTTTTGCGCCAATGATTTTCAATGAGAAAACCTGAGAAATTTTTTTTTTCAAAAATTAAAGAAAAACTGAAATTTTTATTTTTCGCAGCAAATTCTCCTAAAATCCGTACTTCAAAAGCAGATCCTTCTCCGCCAGAAGCTCATTCAACGCCTTCTCTTTCTTATTGGCCAATTCCAATTTGATTCCAGCATTTTTTCGATATTTTTCAAATCTCAATTTGATTCCGGAGCTTCCCTTTTCCTCGGCGAGTGCCTTCTTTTCCTCTTCCAGCTTTTCAATTTTGGATTTTAGATCCGCATTTTTTCGTCGAAGCGTTTGATTTGTGACAATCAATCTTTCGTGTTTCGCTTTTTCGGTGGCCAAATGTTTTTGAAGTTTGACGATGATTTCCTGGTCAGTCATTGTGTTAGTTGGGGTCATCTGGAAATAAAGATTAGTCTGAAAATTTTTGGAAAAAAACGTTGACAAAATAGGCAAAGTGATGGAGAAGATAATAAGTCTTCTCCAACAAAAAATGACAAAATAAAAATAAAAATTTTGAAAAAAAACTGATTTTAATTTTATGAGAAATGTTGAGAAAATGCAAAATTAGCAATGGAGCGCACTTGCTCATGGGTATTAACATACAATCGAGATTAACTTGGGATAAAGTGATATTGCAATCGGGGATCGAGAATCAATGGGATAACGAAAAGTAACAAAATGAGAACATGAAAAAATGCGTAAAAATGTACAAAAAAGTGTCTACACAACTCTCTTAATTTTGAGCTCATTACAGTAGGATTTAGCGATGGGCGTGGCTTGAAGTTCTTCATGAACATGCTCAAATATCAATTCCAAATGATCCAGTGGGAGTTGTCCGATTTTGTGTTCGCCAAGGAGATCCGATGGTATGGAGAGTGCACTCTCAGGCCAGAGAGTTCTGGAAAAAAGGGATTTTAGGGGAAGAATGAGATAGGGGAATTAGGTTTTTTTTTCAAGAAATAGCGTGTAAAAATGAGAGAAATAAACGCATTTTTTGTCTGCGTCTATTGGCTTCACACACTGTTTTTAAGGGTGCGTTTGGAGCGCATTTTTAGACCCTATTCCTGACTGAAAGAGAGTTTGAAAGGGGTATTTTTCCCGCATTTCTTGAGCTGAAATCCCAAAATTCCTACGTAATAACAGAGATTGAAACTGAAACAGCTCCATTTTTAAGATTCGATTAACTTTTTTCATTTTCATGTCAAATCTCATGGTTCTTGGGCTTGAATTGAAGCGAGAAAGAGGCTTTACAAAGTATAGATGCCAGATTATCATTTTGGAACGTGTTTTCAGAGAAAATCACGCTTTTTTTTAGAAATCAGTCTTTTGTAACTTGTAGCGCATTTATCAATCTTTAAATTAAGCGTTGAATCAGAAAATTTGGTGGAGAATGAAAGAAATTAGGAAACCGTGTTGTTTCTAAAGTTTTGATTTTCGAATTCCGATTTTCAGCTTGAAAACTGCTGAAAATTTATCAATTTTTTATATAAATCTGTTCCAATATTTCTCCTCTTTTCATATTTTGAGACACTTTTTGACCTATCACAGTGCAAACAAACATTCCTCTTTTCATATTTTTTTTGTGCAAATTTTCTCTCGCAAAAAGAGCTTACCTAACAACCTGCTCAACAACTTTCGCATTAGGTTGTCTCCCAATTTGTGTCATGAAACAAGCATAATCCACTAGCTTTTTTCCGAGTCCATTTTCAGTGGTCACTTCCTTTCCGGCTAATTTCAAATGGTTCCGTGGTGATATCTGAATGGGATACTGTAGACCATTTTCCAGATTCAATTCTGCTAGCTTCTTTTCATGCGTGATTTTCTTGGGAGTAGGGAGTTGAGGATGGAATGAAGAGGGATCGAAGCCATGTGGTATCTCTTGATCTTCCGAGGATTCTCTAGAAGACCTCGTCCGGAGCAATTTCAGATCGAAAAGCTTGTTGAAAAGTGCAGAATGACGACGATGTTGATGGGATAAGAAGCTGAGACGATCATCAGTACAGCAAGTGTATTGGGAGAGGATTCTGGAATGAAAAAAACCTTGAAAATGAGCTCCCTGGCTAGGGATTGGTCAGAATTTGATTTCGCTTTAAAGGTGAGCTTTTGGGACGTGTTATAAGTCATTCGAGCGCGCTGATGACGAATCTGAAACCCGTTTTTTGTGTGGACAGTTCACAGAATATCTGTGACCTCAACTATGGCCGATTTTAGATTCTGTCATCACTGGATCAAGCTCAACAGACGCTAGTGATTTTGACAAAAATCGGTCAGAACTGAGGTCATAACTTTTTTCTGAGGGGTCTGTAGCAAAAACAGACTTCAGATTCGTGTTCAGCGTGATTTCAGCTTGCGAATGACCTATAACACGTCCAAAAATCTCCCTTTAAGCCAAGAGAAAGCTTACCCAGATCCTAGAAAAGTGAGCAAATTAGTTTCCCCATAACTAAATACAGTATCCTCGTCGATTCCCGAATGATGAAGAAGTGCATGTTGAATCATTGAATCCAGAATAGTCTTTTGTATATTTGGTGTCGGAAGTACTGCTAGCAAATGAGGCCTTCTGAACTTTATCATCTTATGATATTCGTCAAATGAAGACGCTTCAGAAGACGAAGACGTCAACGTCAATGGATGTATATTGGGGTCTGGCTTGGCAATATCTGGAAGGATAACCATGAGCTTGGACTGTGAAAGGGGGAAAAGTGTACCCGCCAGAATCATTTTCCGTGGGAATCTTGCAGTTTTCTTGCGTCCCACACCCATTAACGTGTTGATGTCGGCACGGTAGGCGGCTGCATTCGGCAGTTTTTCGGCGAATTTCTGGAATGAAAAAAGGTGAATCTTTGAGGTTCGAATTTTGAACTACAGATATATTTGATAGCCCTTTTTTCTCAAAACTGTCTGATCCCTACTTTTGAAAACATTTTTTCGTATTTTTTTTCGATAACCGGGGAATAGTTTTTTAGCGGAAATTTCGGATATTTCTAGTAGGAAAAAGCCAGAGATTTCATCAAAACTAGAGAAAAAATTGGAAATTCTCCTTTTTTTTGAATATGGGCTGACCGAGCCAAACCACAATTATGATCTGATTTAGATGGGGTCTAATAAGAATCGGTAGTCAAAAATTCTGATTTCGTCAATTCCGAAAGTCCCTCCTTCTGTGGCTAAATAGAACAGCTTTGTAATGGCCTGCCGAATATGGAAAACAATTTGTTATATTTCATGCTTTAGCGGTATTCGAAAGGTCCGTTCTTATGCGGTCAGTTCAAAGTTTCTTATCTTTCCAATTCTCCATTCACTTTAATGTTCATACCCCCTTTTTTTATCCAAAAATTTGCTCTATCCCAGCAGGTCGCCATTCGCTTTTTTTCAATTCAAAATGAAAAATGTGTGAATGGTCGCACCCACCACCACCCAGTGCCACATGTTCGTAATGATATCCAATTGGTCGACAACGATGTATGTGTGTTTTTTTATGGATTACACATTCAGAAAAATCTCATTTGAATACTCTTCTCACATAATTTGATTGTGTGTATTCGGGGTGAGTGACAGGAGCATAGGAGGAGCTTCTAGTGGTCTATTGGGTCTGATCTCGGAGCCAATAGGTCTAGAGAATTCTGAAGTTTTCAGAATTCTTTAGACAGGGAAATGTATTTTTCCACTTCCAGAACTTCTTCTTTAAAGAAGTTTCATAATCTGCACTTGACAGGTTTATTTATATTCCTCCTCAATTTCCAGAATTACTTTTCGTACCACACATTCCTTCGTATTCCCAATGCGCGGAGCCTTCTTGACACGCCAATTTGTCTTCGAGCCGAAGATTAATTTGAGTTGTACAGAGATGGCGCGGCATTGGGGTTTGATTGAATGATTGGTGAGGTGTACGAACTTGAATTGGATGCCTCGGTGATTAATGACCTTTTGTAGTGGGGCGGTCTTGGAGACGATCGGCTCAGATGGAAAATCTGGCTGGCAGTGGGAATTTCAAAGGTTTAGGCCAGTGATTCACTGATGAAAATCTTCGAAAATGATCATTTCCGCTTTTTGAAAAGCTTCCGATCTTTGTTCATTAACCGCTTTTTCTTAGCTCTAATCTTCAATGCTTAATCCTCTAGAGTTAGTTGATTTTTGCCTTTTTCAATTTGAACATCCTTCCTGGATATTTTTCCATCTCTGTTTTTTTGCATGCTAATTGTTGTGTTTTTTCTCGTTTTTTGGTTCCTCTTTGTCTTATTTCATGTTCCTCCTCCCCACTTGTCTTATTCAAAAAGATGGGGTCTCGGCCGGCACCCAAATTTCTGTTCCGAGGAGCGGAAAATTGATGATTCCTCCTTCCTTTTCTTCCTCCAATTCAACACAAAAAAGGTGTCTTTCCTCAGCCACTTTTTGTGCTCAACAAGAGGAGATCTATGTAGCTCTTTTTCTTGTTCCTTTAGCTCCTTTACTTCTTTTTATTCTAAAAAGGAGTAGAGGCTCCTCCTCGCGAAAACTGATTGACTTTTGGCGGGAAAAGGGGAATTCCCACGACGAAACTTGTCACAATTCATTCTCATTCTCACGAGCTTCTCTCTTCTTCTCTCCTCCTCCCTTTTTCTCCGCCATGTCAATCTCGTAAGACAAAACAAAAAGGGGCGGGGCTTATTGGGGAGGGGAGATATGAAGAAGTGTTCTTTGAGAATGTGTGTGGCTTCTTCTTCCTCGTTTGTCGTTTGTTTGCACTAGGATAGGTCAAAAAGTGTCTCAAAATGAGAAATTTTAGGGCTATTCCACCCCATTTCGTCATCAGAAAGAGTGTAGTTGAGAAGGAGAAGAAAAATCTTGATTATTTTTTGTTTTTGCTTAATTTCGCAATTTTTCAATTTTGAAATAGGTGGATTACTCATGTGTTCATTTGTATTCTAGATGTGGTTCACTTGGTTCAAAAATCGAATTCCTTTTCTTTTTCATCAATGTGGGAAGTTTCCAGATGGTCTGGGAAACTAGACCAAAACCACAAGACTAGTTTTTAGCTTTATTTTTGAGGTTTCTCGATGATTCTGGTGAACTTTTTGGGGCATTTTCTAGGTTGTGGGCCACTTTTTCAGTCTTTTTGTAGGCAAAAGAGCTTAAACTTTCTTGGCTACTCAACCGTTGAACTCATATGGCTGAAAATTTCAAATTTCTCAAGCCTTTAAAGTTTGTTTCTCTTGTCATTTGCAAGAATATCTAGGAGTCTAGACAAAGCTGATAGACTAGTGTTTAGTCATGTTTCTCAAGGTCATTTCATCAAGCCAAGTACGTTTTTAGAGCGGTTTTCTCACATTCTGACATTTCCAGCCGTTTGCAGCCAACTTCGGTAATAATTTTCTGGTTTTTGTTCGGAGGTATTTTACAAGGCCAATAGCCTTATTCAGACCTTTCTGAACATGATTTCTTGTGTCCAGAGCCTAGCCAATTTCTGTCTAAACCTTCAGATTTCTCTTCCGAGGTTATTTCCAGTCAAGATCTGTTTTAAGACCTTTTTAAACAGTTTTCTTTTAAATTTTTGACCGAACTTTTCAAGAATTTCTAGCCGAGCGTATTGAAGCTAGAATACCAACTTTGGACCTTTTTCAGACATTTTTTTTCTAGACATAATTCTTCATTCCTCGAACCTTTTTGATTATGTTGACATGAAAGTCCCTTCTCAGGATTACAAATATTCACAAAAATTGTGTTGTTTCCGTTTGATCACTGTCTCTTTCCCGTCTCCTTTTCTCGATCCCCTTCTCAATTAGCCATGGATTGCCAAGAATAGATGTGTGAGAATAAATGAGTTGTGAGAAGTTCTCAAAAAACATCGTCGTCGTTCGAAGTGTAGAATATCCTTCTCGTGACGTGGAATGAAAGAAAGGGGGAACTTTGGCTATAATTCATCTCCTTAATCCGCCGAGAATGAATACATTCTTTTCGACAAAAAAAAGTGCTCGTGACATTCAATCTAATTTATGACAGCTTTTTTTTTCGAAAAAAAAGTGCATGATATATTTTTAGATTGAAATATTAAGCCTTTTTGTTTTTAGTGTTCCCAAATAATAAAAAGGAACCAAAAACGGGAAGGGAAAAGGTTCTTCTCTACATCATCAGTTATTCTCAAGAGTCTTGGCTTTGTTTTTTTTTTCTTTCTGTCGATTGTGCTTTTTATTTTGGATGTTGAAAAAAAACTAAAAGGAAGAAGATCCACTTAAGCTCTTTTTGAATTTGAAATTCTTATTCTCAATTTAATTTTGGAACATTTTGAAAAAAAAACTGTCAAAATCTAATTGATCGTTCAAAGGCTTTGAAGGTTTCTTTAGCGTCACTGGAAACCAGGCGATTTTCGCTAAATTTCAAACAGCCTAGAAATTTCAGAATGAAAATTTTTAGTCCCTGGATAGCCATTTCCAGAAATTTTGGTAGGTCTAATTAGTGCAGTGCGTCCGGTCATATTTGGTCATTTTTGGATTCAAAAAGTCCAAAAGCGGGCGGAGTTTTACTTCCAGTTTTTCAGTTCAAAACTCTTCTATTGGAGGTTTCTCTTGAATTTGATATTAGAGCTGTACTGCTGACTTCCAGGAAAGCTAACAAAACGATCGATACCATTTCTTGAAGCGCTTTGAGAGAGTTGATTTGACCCATCAAGTGAAGAAAACTTGTCACTTTTAGCCACTTTTTGGTAGAAACAGTACAAGCTCAAGATTCCCAGTCTAAAATCTTCTTCAAAGTAGGAAGGTCCTATAGACCGTCTAGCTCTGACCTCTCCTGCTTCTCCACATTTTAACTTTATATAAATCAAAAATGACACAAAACACTTCCTCTCGAAAATGTTCCCGTTTATTTCCCTCAGGGGACTCTATTCCCCCGAACATCATTTACTCTTCTCAAATCGAATCTTCTCGCCCGTTTTTGTTCCTCCTTTTGTGTATACACATATATACTTTGATTGCTGTCCCTTCGCCTCGTAATTGGGGTCTTCTGAATATCTTAGAAGAGAAGAAGACATCATCATCGTATCCCCCCTCTCCCAAAACGAAAAACAACAAAAAGTTAGAGGAGTGCTCTTTCCAAGGGGCTCTCGAAAGAGAGAAAGAGAGTAACCTCTTCCTTCCTGGCTTCTCGCCGCCTTGAAGAAGCATAGAGAGACAAAAAGTGTATTTACTTTTTAGAAAAGAGTCGACGAGCAAAGTGAGGGAGGAGGAGCAGTGTCCACAAGGAAGAAGAAAAAAAAGAAGGTCATTTTGGACCAAAAATATCCCCGAATGCTCCATGCGGTTTCGTGAGGTTTGTGTTGCTACCGTAATCCAGAAAAAAAGTGGATTTTCAGAAGCGAATCTTCCAATTGTTGCTCTACTTTTCCATCCTCAGTTTGGCCACTTCTGATGTGGTTTTCACTGTGGAGGAGAGTAATGTAACCACACCATCAAGGCATTTGCACAAGCTTCGACATTCTAGGGGTAGGTCCTTTTAGGTCCTTTTCAGCCCATTTCCAGCTTTCAAAAGACCCAAAACAAGACCGATTGACATTCATGACTCATTTAGGATCTACACCATATATAACGGCATCGTCATCAGTCATAAATCCACGAGAGTCGAATCTTCTAGAGTCATTCTCGCTGAATTGCCCACATGTCGTCGACTCGAGCAATAAAAATGTGAGTTCTTTCTCTCCGCTTTTATGGGTATACATAATATCCCCACATTTGTAGGTACACATCGAGGTGGTGTGGACTCTGAATGAGACTGTTTGGCTCAAAATCGAAAATGGCCATCAGAGAGTTGTTAATGGCGAGTCGACGTTTAACAAGCGCCGCGTCTCCGGTTAGTGATTACAAATTCCTGCGGCACTTCATGCATTCGGTAGTGGTGGTAGGAAAGTTGAGCGAAAACTTTACTAAAGGGCATAAATAATAGGTTGGAGCGGGGTAAGGGAGGGAAGGCTAGCACGGAATCTAGAGGGATATAGATTGTGCTAATTATAGGTTAGTAGTTCCTAGAGCCAAAGAGCACTCGGAAGTTCCTAGTAGGTGCGTCTTCCCTGATAGGTTTAGTGGAAACAGTCTAATTTCTCGATGGGAGAGTCAATTATATGATGACTAGAGCGGTTCTGAGCCGCTTTTGGAGGTGAAAAAAGTACTGTATGTCCAGTATTTTGACATAATTTGGAAAGTCAAACATCATTAGATTATACCTAATGACAGTTCAAAGAGAGTAACCCTCGTCTTAAGGGTTCATGCGGAAAACAGGTCACACAGACGTGCTCAACAAGTTCCCAGCTTTCAACCGGCCCATAAAACGGACCTAAAGCTCAGATTGAAGGCTAAAATGCTAGATAAACTTTTTATCTTTCTAATCGAGCAGCATTACTTCCAAAGTGAAGTCATTTTCACTTTGTTCCTGCTTTGCTATGAACCTTCTTCCAGGCAAAACCGTCATGCGTCTTCTGCTCAACAACGCCCGCTATCTCTTCGATTACGACGAACTCACTGGCGACTTCTCCATGGAAATTTCACCAGTTCTTTGGTCCGCCGATAGCGGCGCCTGGCAATGCCACGTCACCGTTCGTCAACCCAACGGCAAATCTCACACCCTGACCAGTCGCCGGCGAATTAAACCCGGGGAGATCGGAGTGAGAAAAGAAACATCTGTATCTCAGATAAGAGAGGAGCATCCGAAAGCAAAGGTTCGTACTTTTGAAATCAGATAAAAAGATCAAATTAAAAGATTTTGCAGATCGAGGAGAAGCCAATTAAAGGAGGAGGGCAAGGGGAACAAATCGAGTACGCTATGCTTACTCAGGAGCTTCCGATTCAAGTTCAGAAACGAGATCGGACAGATCATTGGAATCAAAATGTGGCGTCGTTCTCGAGGAATTCAGATGACAATGTGTATATGACACGGAAAGAGGAGGAACTCTCTTCAAATGTCGTTTTTGCCCGGAATGATGGGCCTATTAGGCAACATCATCACCATAAACAACCGGTTAGACATCGCGAGTTGGAGCGACTTTTTGACGCTCAAATTGATTATGAATTAGGTGAGCTTTTTTATCACTTTTTATCACCAAATTAATCATTTTCAGATATGTCAACTGATGACATGTATTACTTAAACTCCAGAGCTCGAGCACGAAGTGCACAATACTACTATAACGCCCAAAAACCGATTGCATATCCAATATTCCTTTTTTCTATTTTTTTCATCATGTTTTTATAAAAAACACCCATTTTTTTGTAAATAAATACCTTTGCATTTTTCGAAAACACATGTGACGACTCCACGATAACCACACTGGAGACGTTGCGATTCAGAAGACGTTCCGCGAATTTTGTCGAATGAAAATTGAACAAAGTGACGTCGATATCCGATAGAGAAGTGGTCATTGACGATGATTTTTGAAGTGATTGCATCAAAATTGATAGCGCTGATTTAATCGGCGCGTGCCCGTCGGTTCGATTTTCCTCGACGATTTCAGCTTTTTTCTTCTTCGGCGGCGAATCGTCGGCGTCGGAATTTTCCATGTGGCAAGGTTCTTCAGAAGACGTCGATTCTGGGGAATAGGCATCCGAATCGAATTCGGAAGACGTCGGAGCAAATTGCCAAAAATCGGGATCGAAAATTTGAGAGCTTTCAGTGATGACCGGCGGTGTCTGAAAACTAATCGCGAATTTTTATTTTCTGACGAAAATATTTGTTTTTATTTTTAGGAAATCTTACCTGAACACTTGTCGGATGCTTCCTTATCGTCGACACCCATCGGAATCCGCTCCAAATTCGCATATTTCTGGGAAAAAAACAGTCTTCACTGAAAACTTTTTTAAAAAATATTTTTTAGGCGAAAAACCTGGTTTTCGGAGGAAATGATTGAATAAAAACACACTTTTAAATACAAAATAACTTCATTTATTCAGAAAACCTGAGTAAAAGTGAAAATTATCATTGAAATCGGCAGGCAAAAGCTGAAAAGAGAGAAAAATTTTATCGAAACTATTTTTGAACCTGGCGCGAGGAAGGGGCCGAGGTTTCACCGGCTTCTTTTTTCTAGTCCCCAGTGAAAATTTTGAAATTTCAGAAGAAAAACCAAATTTTAAACTTTGAAAAAAGCTTTTTCGAACAAAAGTTTATTCTTTTCAGATTCCAATAAAAATGGCAAATGATCCGGGCATTTTCAAAAATCAAAATTCTTTTTTTGAGTAAGCTAAAATGCCAGTTTTCCAATAGTTCAAAAAATGTTCGATTTCAGGCTTCCAAGGCCACCGATCACACCGAAAATCGACTCGAATTTATGTTTATATCGGAATCATCAAATTGTGACGCCCGAATTGCATAATGATACAAAAGTTTTAGTGGCAATTGAACCAAAAACTTGTGAGCTTCTCACAAAATTTCTAACATCTCAAGGGCTTCCACTCGAAGCAATTCAAAGCGAAATGTTCCAGAATCTTTTCCATTCTTTGAATCCTGCGAAATTTGTTCCAAGTCCAGCGATTCTGAAAAAGTATACAGAAAAATTAGAGATTCCGATAAAACATTCACAGAGATTGTCAAAAGCAACAGGACCATTAAGTGTGACAATTGATGTGGTTGGAAAGGAAAATGGAGACAATTATTTGGCATTTTCAATTCATTTTTTTGAAGGATTGGAAGAGAGAAAATGTTTGATTAATTTGAAAAAACTTTTGATTTCAGGGTGAGTTAGAGCGCATTTGCATTCAAAAAAATTATTCAATTTCAGCATTAAAGCGGAATCTATACTCGCTGTTGTCCGTCGTGCTATCAGTATTCAGAAGTATGATAAGATCGAAATATCAAATTTCGTGGTACCAAACAAAAGGATGTTTGAACTGTTTAAACCGTACAATGACGTCATCGAACTCCAATTTATCAGTTTCCATCATTACTTAGGAAGTTTTGCGGAAAGTATTTTGAATATCCGAGAGTTTTCTACCGGAATCGAGACGCTTCGCAGATTTGTGGCACTTATCAAGACATGGCCAGAGGCTTATGATCATTTTAGAAGATGTCAAATGACTGATGATGAAAGTCTTGATTTTCCGGATTTAGATGATCAAGATTCTTGGTGTTCTACAGCAATATTCTTGACAAGATGCTTGATTCTTGTGAGTCCGTAGAGAGAGTTTATGTTTCTCAAAATTCTATTTTACAGCATCCAACATTCGAAACCCTTGTTAGAAGACGGAGAATGGAATATATTACTGAGGCGACGTTCGGCAAATTAACATTTCTCTATCAAGTTCTTCAAAAATGCATCAAACATGCCAGAGATCTTTTTGGAAAGGAAAATTCAATTTCTCAAATTATTCCATCAATTATGTCGATGCGGAATTATATCTTCCATAATCTATCCCATGGATACACTTTTGAATCGGAAATTCGAAAAGCATTTTCCAATACATTTCAAGAATTGACATCTGGACAAATGAGTCGACGGTATGATATGGCAACACTTTTGGATCCACGTTTTGCCTATGATAACTCTATTTATCCCAATGGAACTTGGTCAGATATTGAGAAAGCTGTGATTGAGGAAGTATTGATCGATACCGAAAAGGAAACGAGAGAAGAAAGAACCCAAGAAGGAAGACAGTCCTTTTGAATGGTGGAATTCTCAGAAAGATAATTTGGAGAATCTTATATTAATAGCAAGAGAATATCTAGCATGTCCTGCAGTCTCAATTGATGCTCAACAATTCTTTGGATCCGGTGGAAAATTTTCGAATTTAGTGGAAATTTATGACTCAAAAAGCCTCGAATCTTATCTAAATTGTGCTGGACATTATCAACAATTCCTGGGACATGGCTCTAATATTGAGCAAATTTCCGACCGAGAAATTGCCTATTTGAATTTGTGTATCGAATCGTTACGTAAGTGGGAAGTTTATCTAATGGAGCGTCGGAAGCATGGACCATCTATAAGAAAAATGTATTCGACAGGGATGAGCATCACAGAAGAGGCTGCGATGAGAGGTTTCCTGAAATGTCCCAGAAATGTATTAAAGGAAGGATATTCCGACTCAAGTAACTGCCAAAAAGGGATGAATATCAGAGGGGAATATCCAAATAAGATTCTGGAAATTGATCCAGAAGACGTGAAGCTGAAGCATGTAGATCTAGAGGATATAGTAGAAGAACCTAAGCAGCCTGAAGATTCTATAGAAAAAGAAATCAAGCCAGATCCATCCAAAAAACGTAAAGTGCCTAAAGGTTTTCAAGATTCCATAGTTCCCATACAAAAGGAAAGCAAGCCATTAGATGTCTATGCACTAGAAGACGTAAAATTGGAGTTTGAAGAGGAGGATCCCGTGGAAATCAAACTAGAGCAAATGGATTATCCATATACACTGATTGAAAAGGAGCATACCTATCAAAATGCTACGCCAACAACTGAAGACATTAACCCTAAGGAGGAGCTATTTGATGATAACGATGAACCGCTGGAAATGAAGCCTGATGTAGAGGAATTGAATTATGGTGATTATGAAGAAATGAAGTCAAATGCTCTTTCTGAAGATGTGAATTTGGAGCCATTTGGCGATAACTACGGACTAATGAAAGAGGAGCTTGAAGAGTCATGGAGCCCCACTTATAAGGAATGGGCTCTCGGTGGATCTCGCGGAATACCATTTTCAGAGTATGTTTTCGATCTGGCTTCGGGACATTTTGCACCAAAAAAAGAGTCATTTTTTGAGCAATGTTTTTGATAAATGATATTATTCTTCGTGACAGAATTTTCCATGAGTTTTTCGATAAATCACCGTCACAAATCGACGGTTTCTTGTTGCGATTGCGATAAAATATCTCGTAGGATATTCTGACAATTATAAAGAATAATATCATCAAAAAATTGCTTGAAAAATTACTAGTTTCCGCTGAAAACGCGTTTTTTTTTGTTCGGAATGTCCCGGAGCCTTCCACCTAATCCCTTCCATCAAATCACTTTATATTTCAGATGGGAACGAAGGGTTTACCCACCTCATCAACTATCGTTTAATCGTCGTTGCATCTCGTGTGAAATTCTCACCGATAGTAACAATGTAAAAAATGTGACAATTGACAACGAGAAGCTCTTCATACTGCTCGGCAGTGTCCTTGGCAATCGTCTGACTAACATCCAGGCGCGTGAGAAATACTACCGAACTCAAACTAAATCCTATTATTGTCGCTATCATTTTCAAGAATCTTGTCTTGAAATTTTCAAGGAACTTGACGTGGAGACTCCAGAAGACATTGCGTCTTGTCCGGAAGCGAAATTCGAGAGAATTCTGGAGCTGATCGCAGAGATTCGGAAATTACCCTTTACTTTTGAACAAGCTAGACAAATGTTGGTACTATTGGTAGAGAGATATTCCATTAGGTCTAAGGTTTGTAGAATTTCAGAATGTTAAATTGAAAATGCTATTTTCAGACACCCAAAAAATGTATAGGAAAACCGAAAATTGTGCAGGAAGAAGAAAATGAGATTATCCCAAAAGCAGAACGTGTCCCTCGAAAGCAAAAATTTGAAAAAGAACCGGAAGCAACAATCAGAATCATTGAAACGGTGCCATTCAAGCTTCCAGACTATTCCAAAGAATCTGTGTCAACTTCAAAACAACCTGGAAGGCCTCGTGGAAGACTAGAATTGCCAGGACCATCCCATGTGGAGTCAGAAGACCATGATTCATCAGAAGACGAAGGCTCTAAACTCTCGGAATACACTCCTGGAGACCATGACTACGTAAAAGCCCCTACAAGAACGCGGCCAAGAAAGCACCAAAAAATAGAAAACGAAGAAGATTCAAAAGACGATGAAGTGTGTAGATTCTGTTCAGAAATTGTCAATAAAACAAAGGCTTTGAAGTCCAATAAAAACTGGATTCGGCTATCCGAATGGAATAAGTATTTGGGAGTGAATTTTGTTAAAAGTTTAGATTATAAAAGGGATGATAATGGGTGCAAGAAGCATTTTGGAATGGTAAGAATTTGACTTTTTCGAATTTGAAATTCACTATTTTCAGACTTTTTCTCAAAGTTAGGACTACATGCTTGCCACGTCTAAGCTGATCATCTAAATTCTATTTGCATTTTTTCTAATTATTAGCTGTTAATAAAAAAGAATGTTTTATTTTTAAATCGACTTTTTGTCTTTCTACTGAAGTTCTCTTTCTTCTAATATCTCTATTTTTTTCCTTCTTACTGAATTCCCATTTTTACAGACAAAATGTCTACGGATCCGGACGTTTTCAGAGAAAGGAAGCCATTTTTTGAGCCTCCAGCACCACTGATTACACCAAAAATTGATCCCAAAGTACTTCCATCTCTATATCGAAAACGGAGAAATGTATCGCCAGAAAAACCATCTGATGGTACAAAAGATTTAGACGGATTAGAATCAAACACTTGTGAATTTCTTACAAAATTTCTAACATCTCAAGGACTTCCATTAGAAGCAATTCAAGATACAATTTTTCAAAATCTTTTCTATTCTTTGGATTCATCGAAAACTATTCCAACTCCAGAGATTCTAAAGGAATACACAGAGAAAATGGGAAATCCAAAGCGATATTCACAGGCATTGTCTAGAGCAACAGGACCATTAAGTGTGACAATTGATGTGATTGAAAAGAAGAATGGAGACAATTATTTGGCATTTTCAATTCATTTTTTCGAAGGATTTGAAGAGAGAAAATGTTTGATTAATTTGAAAAAACTTTTAATTTCAGAGTAAGTTAGAGCGCATTTGTATTTGGAAATTTATTTATTTCCAGAATTGAAGCAGAAATTATACTTACTGGTGTTCGTCGTGCTATCAATGTTCTCAATCATAATCAAGTCAAAATTTCGAATTTCGTGTTACCAAATGGAAGAATGTTTGAAATGTTCAAACCATACACTGACGTCATCAAATATCAATTCATCAGTTTCCATCATTACTTAGGAAGTTTTGCGGAAAGTATTCTAAGTATCCGAGAGTTTGCTACCGGAATCGAGAAGCTTCGCAGATTTGTGGCATTTATCAAGTCGATTCCAAATGTTTATCATTACTTTAGAACCAATCAATTGACAAATGAAGGTAGACTTGATTGTCCAAGTTTGGATGATCAAAATTCGTGGATTTCCACAGCAACATTCTTGACGAATTGCTTGATTCTTGTAAGTCTGGTGAAGTAAACTTGCGTTATTCTAAATTTCCTATTTTCACAGCATCCCACATTTAAAGTCCTTGTTAAGAGGTGGAAATTGGCTTATATTTCTACTGAAACATACGACAAATTGGAGTTCGCTTACCAATTACTTCAACAATGTATCAAACATGCCAGAGATCTTTCCGGACCACTCAATTCAATTTCTCAAGTTTATCCAGCAATTTTGTCAATTCGTGTTTATATTGAAGAAAAACTCTCAGGAGGAAGTGATTTTGATACGGATATTCGAAATTCGGTTTTCAATGCATTCGAAGAAGTGATATCTGGTCAAATGAGTTGGAGATATGATATCGCGACATTTTTGGATCCACGTTTTGCCTATGATGAATCTATTTATTTCAAAGAAATGTGGTCGAATAAGGAGAAAGCTGTGATTGATGAAGTATTGAATAAGACCAAGTCATGTGAAGAACTTTCGAATTCCACAAGAATTCAGAAAATCCAAAATGAACTAATTCGGTATCGGAGGATGTGCAATAACCGACCTCATGAATCTACTAATCCATTTCAATGGTGGAATTCTCATAAAGATAATTTGGAGAATCTTGTATTAATAGCAAGAGAATATCTAGCATGTCCAGCAGTCTCAATTGATGCTCAACAATTCTTTGGATCCGGTGGAAAATTCTCGAATTTAGTGGAAATTTATGATTCGGAAAGCCTCGAATCATATCTAAATTGTGCTGGACATCATCAACAATTCCTGGGACATGGCTCTAATATTGAGCACATTTCCGAACGAGAAATAAAATATTTGAATTGGAATATCAATGCGATACGTCAAAGAGCCATCTCTCATCAGATGCGACTCGAGGGTGGACCATCAGATCCGGATGCCAGGAAAATGTATCATCAAGTGTTGAGTCTAGGAGAAAGACCTCTAAACAACATTCCGGAAATTCACCCAGAAGACGTTAAGCTGGAGCATGTAGATCTAGAGGATACGGTAGAAGACCCCACAGAAATCAAGCTAGAGTCATTGGATGATGATTATGAAGAAATGGAGTCAAATACTCTTTCTGAAGATGTGAATTTGGAGTCATTTGATGATAACTACGGACTAATGAAAGAGAAGCTCAAAGAGCCATGGAGCCCCACTTATAAGGGATGGGCTATCGGTAGAAATGTTAGAACCCCGTCCTCAGAGTATGTTTTCTACCTAACCCCTTCCATTAATTTATTTTATATTTCAAATGGGAACAAAGGGTTCACACACATCAAAACAAAAATCGTTGCATCGCGTGTGGAATTATCTCCGATAGTATCGATATCAAAAATGTGACAATTGACAATGAGAAGCTCTTCATACTGCTCGGCAGTGTCCTTGGCAATCGTTTGACTACCATCCAGGCGTGTGAGAAATACTACCGAACTCAAACTAAATCCTATTATTGTCGCTGTCATTTTCAAGAATCTTGCCTTGAAATTTTCAAGGAACTTGACGTGGAGACTCCAGAAGACATTGCGTCTTGTCCGGAAGCGAAATTCGAGAGAATTCTGGAGCTGATCGCAGAGATTCGGAAATTACCCTTTACTTTTGTACAAGCTGAACAAATGTTGGTTCTATTGACACAGAAATATTTCATTATGCCTAAGGTTTGTGAAATTTCAGAATGTTAATTTGAAAATGCTATTTTCAGACAGCCAAAAAATCCACAGAAAACCCGACAATTGTGCAGAAAGAAGAAAATGAGATAATCCCAAAAGCAGAACGTGTCCCACGAAAGCAAAAATTTGAAAAAGAACCGGAAGCAACTACCAGAATCATCGAAACAGTGCCTTTCAAGCTTCCAGACAATTTCAAAGAATCTGTGTCAACTTCAAAACAACCTGGAAGGCCTCGTGGAAGACTAGAATTGCCAGGACCATCCCATGTGGAGTCAGAAGACCATGATTCATCAAAAGACGAAGGCTCTAAACTCTCGGAATACACTCCTGCAGACCATGACTACGTAAAAGCCCCTACAAGAACGCGGCCAAGAAAGCACCAAAAAATAGAAAACGAAGAAGATTCAAAAGACGAAGAAGTTTGTGGATTCTGTTCAGAAATTGTCAATAAAAACGAAGGCTTTGAAGTCCAATAGAAACTGGGTTAGACTCGCCGAATGGAAAAAGTATTTGGGAGTGGATTTCGTTAAAAGTTTAGATTATAAAAGGGATAATAATGGGTGCAAGACGCATTTTAAAATGGTGAGAATTTGACTTTTTCAATTTTGAAATTCATTATTTCCAGACTTCTTCTCAAAGTTAGGACTACATGGTTGCCACGTCTACGCTGATCACCTAAATTCTATTTGCATTTTTTTTAAATTATTAGCTGTTAATAAAATGTATTGCTTTTGAATCAAAATTATTCTGCTGCCTTTCTACTGAAGTTCTCTTTCTTCTAATATCTATTTTTTTCCTTCTTACTGAATTCCCATTTTTACAGACAAAATGTCTACGGATCCGGACGTTTTCAGAGAAAGGAAGCCATTTTTTGAGCCTCCAGCACCACTGATTACACCAAAAATTGATCCCAAAGTACTTCCATCTCTATATCGAAAACGGAGGAATGCATCACCAGAAAAACCACCGGATGATTCAAAAGATTTAGACGGATTAGACCCCAAAACTTGTGAAATTTTCACAAAATTTCTGACATCACAAGGACTTCCATTAGAAGCAATTAAAGATACAATTTTTCAAAATCTTTTCTATTCTTTGGATTCATCGAAAATTATTCCAACTCCAGAAATTCTAAAGGAATACACAGAAAAAATGGCAAATCCAAAGAAATATTCACAAGCCTTATCAAAATCAACAGGACCATTAAGTGTAACAATTGATGTGATTGAAAAGGAGAATGGAGACAATTATTTGGCATTTTCAATTCATTTTTTCGAGGGATTTGAAGAGAGAAAATGTTTGATTAATTTGAAAAAAATTTTGATCACAAAGTGAGTTAGAGCGCGTTTGCAATGGAATCGTTATTTTTTTCAGAATCGAGGCGGAATGTATACTTACTGCTGTTCGCCGTGCTATCAACATTCTCAATCACAATCAAGTCAAAATCTCTAATTTCGTGGTATCAAATGGAAGAATGTTTGAAATGTTCAAACCATACAATGACGTCATCAGGCATCAATTTATCAGTTTCCATCACTACTTAAGATATTTTGTGAGGAATATTTTGAACATTCAAGAGCTTGCTACCGGAATCAAGATGCTTCGTAGTTTTGTGGCACTTATCAAGACAATTCCGAATGTTTATCATTACTTTAGAACCTCTCAATTGGCAAATGAAGGGAGACTAGATTTACCAAATTTGGATGATCGAAATTGCTGGTTTTCGACAGCAACATTCTTGACGAATTGTTTAATTCTAGTGAGTCCGTAGAGCGAGTTTATGATGTTTAAAATTCTATTTTACAGCATCCAACATTCGAAGCATTAGTTAAACGATGGAAATTCGCCTATATTACTTCTGCAACATTCGACAAATTGGCGTTTCTTTATCAATTACTTCATCAATGCATCAAACATGTCAGAGATATTTCTGGAGAGTACAATTCAATTTCTCAAGTCATTCCAACAATTTTATCAATTCGTAATTATATCGAAGAAAATCTCTCAGAAGGATGTGATTTGAAATCGGATATTCGAAATGCGTTTTTCAATGCATTTCAAGATGTGATTTCTGGTCAAATGAGTCGTAGATATGATATGGCAACTCTATTGGATCCACGTTTTGCTTATGATGAATCTATTTATTCCAAAGACAGATGGTCGGATAAAGAGGAAGCTGTGATTGAGGAAGTATTGAATAAGACCGATTCATGCGAAGAACTTTCGAATTCCACAAGGATTCAGAAGATTCAAAATGAACTGACTTTGTATCGGAGGATGTGCAATAACAGACCCCATGAATCTGCTAATCCTTTTCAATGGTGGAATTCTCAGAAAGATAATTTGGAGAATCTTGTATTAATAGCAAGAGAATATCTAGCATGTCCTGCAGTCTCAATTGATGCTCAACAATTCTTTGGATCCGGTGGAAAATTCTCGAATTTAGTGGAAATTTATGACTCAAAAAGTCTCGAATCATATCTAAATTGTGCTGGACATCATCAACAATTCATTGGACACGGTTCCAATATCGAACACATTCCAGAGCGAGAAATTGCAAATTTGAATCAGAGTATCGATGCGAAACGTCAAAGAGAAATGTATCATCAAATGCGGCTGGAGGGTGGACCATCAGATCCGGAGGCAAGAAAAATGTATCATCAAGTGTTGAGTATAGGAGAAAGACCTTCAAATCAGATTCCGGAAATTCATCCAGAAGACGTGAAATTGGAGGATGTAGATTCTCAAGTTCTTGAAGATTCTAAAGTTTCTAAAGATCCAGCAAATCGTGAAGATCAGCAAGATTCTACAAAGAAAGGAATCAAACCAGAGCCGTTGGATGATGATTATGCACTAGTGGAAAAGGAACCACGCCCACCAAAAGCAAAGTCTACAAAATGGGCCCTCGGCAAACCAATGACTATTTTAACATCATCATCTTCAACCCAATCTTCGAATCAAATGCTAAAGTTTCTTCCTCAAATGAATTGCGGATCGTTTGATGATTTCACTGAACTAATGGAACACGACGAGCCTGATATTAAGCGGTCATGGAGTCCAACTTTTAAAGAATGGGCTCTTGGTCAGACGTCAGATATCCTCACATCATCTTCACAGTAGGTTTTTCTACCTACTCAACGGCTCCGGGACATTTCGGAACCAGACATTTCGAAACCGCTGAGAAAATCGTGAAATCAGATTTTCAGAATTTAATCGCGATTAAGAAAAAATCTGGTATTTCCGTAGCAAACGTACATTTTCACTTTGAAATGTTTAAAGATTTCCTCATTTTCCAAGCTTGTTTTCACGGTTTTCTCAGCGGTTTCGAAATGTTTCTGAACCTCACGGAAACGCTCAATCCTAATCCTTTCCATCAATCTCTCCAGACTTGTCAAAATCCGGGCCGGCCCGCAAAAGCCCGGCGGGCCGGGCCGATGAAAAATTCTCCGGCCCGGTCGGCCCGGGTTTGAAATTTTTGAATTTTGAAGCACTTTTATCCCGATTTTCAGCCCTATTTTGAAACTTTTCCCGGGTCTTTCTACTCAAAGATAAATCGGAATTTCCTCCCTGAAAACATAGGCCAAAAAACTAGAAAAAAAACCGCGAAATAATTTTTTTCAAAAAAAACATGTTTTGCCCTGAACCCCGGGCCGGTGAATCTTCCGAAAAAAGCCCGGCCCGGCCCGGCCCGTGACAAGTCTGATTCCCTCTATATTTCAGATTTAAAGAGGCATCGAACCCACGTCGAAAAAAAGAAAGACGTCGTTGTATCTTATGTGGAACTGTCCGGAATCGTGTCGATATCAAAAGTGTGACGATTGACAACGAGAAGCTCTTTATACTTCTTGGCAGTGTTCTTGGGAAACGTTTAGAACTTATTCCGGCTCAAGACCAGTACTTCCGAGAACAAATTAAATCCAATTATTGTCGCTATCATTTTCAAGAATCTTGCCTTGAAATCTTCAAGGAGCTTGGCGTAAAGACTCCAGGAGACATTCAGAATTGTCCGGAAGCGAAATTTGAGAGAATTCTTGAGCTAATCGAACAGATTCGACACTCACCCTCTACTTTTGTACTTGCCAAATTAATGCTGACATCAGTGACACGAAAATATTTCATTCGATCTAAGGTTTGGGTCATTGTCTTAACATCCTAAACTTAATACTCTTTTTTTCAGAGTCCATGCTCCCAGACATTCCAAAAAGCGACAGCCAACGAAGAACCGGAGATAGTGCAAGAAGAAGAAGAGGAAGAGATAATTCCAAAAGCAGAACGTGTTCCCCGGAAGCAAACATTCGAAAAAGACACAGAATCAACTGTTAGAATCATCGAAACAGTGCCATTCAAGCTTCCTGACTATTCCAAAGAACCCGTAACAGAATTATCTGAAAACATGAGAAAATGCTGCTTTTGTCTCCTCACCATCAATAGAAATGGTATGTTACGAGTGCCCAAATCCCATGATAGACTTCAGAAATGGATTCATAAATTTGGAGAGGAATTTGTAAAACGTTTGGATTTTAACGGAGAAAACTATATATGTAGAAGTCACTTTTCTCCGAGCGCCTTCAGTAGAAATAAACGTCTTCTAAAAGGGATGATGCCGGAGATAGAAGTCGTGAAATCAGAAGTCACTTATCACATTGATGGGGATAACTTTTGGAGAATTGAAGAGCCAGAAGAGGTGGATGATCCGACAATCTCTCAAAGGATTGATGATGGTCAAGTGACCGGAGAAACTTCAGAAAACGTGGTAACTTCAAAACTACCTGGAAGGCCACGTGGAAGACCAAGAAAAGAATCAAGACTGGAAGTACCACGACCATCTTATGAAATGCCAGAAGCCCGTGAATCCTCAGACGATGCCGAAAAACGCTCTAGTCCTGGTATGCCACAAATTCATAAAGGCTAAAAGTTAAATATCCGATGTTTGCAGACTTTTCAGGAGACTATAAGCATCCTTCACGACCACGTAGAAAGCCAACAAAATACCAGGATATAGAAGACGTTGAAGAAGATTCAGAAGACGAGAAGACACGGATCTATAACGGCCCAATGCTGGATTATCAGAAGCCTTGGCCGATAAAACAGAAGAAGTTAAAGATAGAAGATGATTCAGAAGACGACCAAATATGCAGATTCTGTTCGGAAACTATCAATAAAACAGATGCAATCAAGGGGAATAAAAACTGTATTAGACTATCCGAATGGATTAAATATTTGGGAGTGGATTTCGTCAAAAAGTTGGATTATAAATCAGATAATTATGTGTGCAAGAAGCATTTTAGAGTGCCAAAATTAGAGACAGGAGAATGGTAAGTTCATAAAGTTTTCACTTTAATATATTTCTTTTTTCCAGATCATCATAACTACATCACCTACAGTATGCCACACCATTAGGAATTTATATTCGCATTTAATGTTAGAGATTAGCAGTTATTAATAAAATTCAATGTTTTTTGATTTTGATGTTTGCCTTTTCAAGTCCATATTCTTCTGATATCTCTTGTTTTTCCTTAACTTTTTCATGATCATTTTTACAGAAAAAATGTCGAGGAAGTCATTTTTCGAGCCTCCAACACCTCCAACTACACCAAAAATTGATCCCAAAATACTTCCATCTATATATCGAAAACGGAGGAATGCATCACCAGAAAAACCACCGGATGATTCAAAAGATTTAGACGGATTAGACCCCAAAACTTGTGAAATTTTCACAAAATTTCTGACATCACAAGGACTTCCATTAGAAGCAATTAAAGAAAACAGCTTTCGGATTGTTTTCAACTATTTAAATGCTACAAAAGTTATTCCAACTCCAGCGATTCTCGAGAAATACATGGAAAATATGGGAAATCCGAAGAAATATTCACATGCCTTATCTAAAGCAACAGGACCATTAAGTGTGACAATTGATGTGATTGAAAAGGAGAATGGAGACAATTATTTGACATTTTCAATTCATTTTTTCGAGGGATTTGAAGAGAGAAAATGTTTGATTAATTTGAAAAAAACGTTTGATTTCCGAGTGAGTTAGAGCGCATTTGCAAACAACGAAAATTATTCATTTTCAGAATTGAAGCAGAAAGTATACTGACTGCTGTTTGCCGTGCTATCAGTATTCACAAATATGATAAGATCAAAATTTCCAACTTCGTGGTACCGAATAAAAGAATATTCGAAAATTTCAAAAGTGACGTCATCAAACATCAATCTATCAGTTTCCATCATTATCTTGGAAAATTTGCGGAAAGTATTCTTCAAATAGAAGTCTTCGCTCACGGAATAGCACAGCTCCGCGAATTTGTGTCGCATGTGAAAGCAGTGCCAGATTTATATTGTAAATTCAGAAGAATTCAATTGGCCGAAGATGAGATTCTCGATATTCCGAATATGGATGACCAAAGTTTATGGTATTCTACAGCAGTGTTCTTGACAAAATGCTTGATTCTAGTAAGTCATATTTCTCGGCCTACAACTTCTAAATTTCAATTTTCCAGCATCCAAAATTCAATAAACTTTCTGAATGCTGGAGTTTATCCTACATTTCTGAGGGAACATTCAACAGATTGGCATTGCTTTACCAAGTCCTTCAACGATGTATCAGGCATGCCAGAGATCTTTCTGGAGAGGAAAATTCAATTTCTCAAGTCATTCCAACAGTTTTGTCAATTCGTAATTATATCTTTGATAATCTATCACATGGATACACTTTTGAAACGGATATTCGTGAAGCTTTCTATGGAACATTTCAAGAGCTATTGTGTAGTCGAAGAAATGCCATGGCAACTTTTCTGGATCCACGTTTTGCATATAATGAATTCATTCATCATAAGGACACATGGTTGGTTATAGAGAAGGCTGTGATAGAGGAGATAGTGGATAAACCTGGATTCCAATCTAATAGAGAATTTGTGAATTCCACTAGGGAAGCCAAGATTCAAAAAGTTGAAGAAGAACTAGGAAAGTATCGGAGGAAGTGCAAGACAATGGCTTTAAGGCCCACTGAGAATGAGAGTCCATTTCAATGGTGGAATTCTCAGAAAGATAATTTGGAGAATCTTGTATTAATAGCAAGAGAATATCTAGCATGTCCTGCAGTCTCAATTGATGCTCAACAATTCTTTGGATCCGGTGGAAAATTCTCGAATTTAGTGGAAATTTATGACTCAGAAAAGCTGGAATTCTATTTGAATTGTGCCGCTCACTATCAACAATTCGATGGACCTTTGATCGAAAAAATTTCCAGCAAAGAAATCACAGAATTAAATTTGAGCATTGCTAAAAGGCTTTGCCTTCTAAAGCCTTCGGAACCAAAAGTAGTGGTGAATATTAAAGTGGCAGGGAAATCTAGTTTTCCACCATCTGAAGCTCCGGAGGCACACCCAGAAAACGTGAGGCTGGATTCAATTGTTCCCATGGACGATGAAATCAAGCTAGAGCCATTGGATGAAGGCTATGCACTAGTGGAAAAGGACCAAAAGTCGATAGGACACCCGGAAGCGGAAAAGGACCCAAAACCCAAGATAAAATGGGCGTTTGGCCAGCCGATGAGTATTCTGAAGTCCTTAAAATCTACTGAAGGCTCTTCTAATAACAATGAACCCGCAGAGAAGAAGACTGAGCATCTCAATACCTGGACTCCACCCTTCCAAAGATGGTAAGTCCCAAACTTTTTCGGAGGATAATGGGCGGAACCTAAATTCCAATATTTCCACAGTCTTTATTTTTAGCTTTTTCTGAAAGCCCTATTTTCGTCTACCGAGCACCGCTTCAGGTTAAGCTTAGCGCTTGCACAGACACTAAGTTTCACTGGTTTGAAAACAAATATAAAAGAACGGAAAAACTGAGCCAAACTGTTGCAAATTAGGCTCCGCCCATTTTCTTCAGAATCGGTTGAATCTCTTGACCATACTTCTCAAAAATCACCCTATTTCCAGCACGGATCCCCGCACAGTCCGAATAGGAACAACGATGCGAAAATGTTTCCTTTGTGAACGCGCCTTCCCAACAGAACAACTCAAATATGTGACAATTGACAATGAGAAGCTCTTTATATTGCTCGGTGGTGTCCTTGGAAATCGGCTCAAAATCATTCCAGCCTGCGCCAAATACTTCCGAACCTCAGTGTACTCCTACTACTGCTGGTCCCATTTTCAAGATTCTTGCCTTGAAATATTCAAAGAACTCGGAGTGGATGGTCCAGAAGAAATCATTGATTGTATGGCCGAGGAATTCGAGAATATTCTATATCTGATTAAAATGATTCGGAAGCTTCCCGCCAGGGTAGATCAAGCTAGAATTATCCTGGCAGCTCTCACTGATAGATATTATATGAGGCCGAAGACGGAGTCGATTCCCCAGATCAATCCCCGAAAAGCTTCTCCTACTGATGATCATTATCCAATCTTTGAACCATTGATAATTCCAAAAGAAGAACGTGTCCCGCGGAAACAAGTACTGCAAAACGACGTTGAAAAAACTGTCAAAATCACCAAAACGGCGCCTTTCAAACTTCCAGATTTTTCTAAAAAACCTGGAAGACCCGCTAAAATGATGGTAAATTGTTGCTTTTGTCTACTCTCCACGTCAAGGAAATACTTGACAAGAGTGCATATTTCAAAGGAGAGACTTCAAATATGGACAGAGAAATTTGGATGGGATTTAGTGAAAAGGTTGGATGTACCCGGAATAAATTACATGTGTAAAAGCCACTTTTCCCCGACCGCCTTCGGTAGACGTGGCCGTCTTCTGAAAGGGATGATGCCTGAGATAGATTTAGTAAAATCAGAAGTCACTTATCAAATTGATGGGGATAAGTTTATGAAGATCGACTCGGAAGATGTGGATGCTCCGACGACTTCAAAGCCACGTGGAAGACCAGAGTCTGTAGAATACCTCGATGAACCCTCAGGAAACGAAAGTTCCGAACACTCAGAATACACCACAGAAGAAGACCCTTCAAGACGCCGCGGAAAGCTTGAAAAGTATCCAAAGCCAGAAGACGTTGACGATGATTCAGAAGACGAAAAAGTATGCAGATTCTGTTCAGAAACTATCGATAAAACGGAGGCCTTAAAGGGTGTCAAGAACTTAATTAGACTCACCGAATGGAATAAAGTGGATTCCGTCAAAAATTTGGATTATAAGTCAGATAATTATGTGTGCAAGAAGCATATCAAGAAAGGTAAAAGCAAATTTTTTCGCAAAGTTTTAATTTCGATTTTTTCAGGTTCCCTCGAAACATCCACTTCATTTTCACTGGAACCATAGTTAGCAGTTTCTATTCGCATTTTTCATTTTTTTATTGTTACTTTTAAATAAAATTTGTTGTCTTTTTTTAAGACTAGAGATGTTTGACTATGATTCATGTGACGTATGAAATCGTAATATTTCCGCATTTTTTAAAAAAGATTTTCATCAAAACCTTATTCGTTTTTCAGAATCAAAATGCAGAACGATCCCGACATGTTCAAGCTACAGGAGCAATGTTTTGAGTAAGCTTTAAACCGGATTTCAAAATTTTCTATTGCTTTTTTTCACCAGGCTTCCGCCATTAATTACATCGGGATACACGGAACGTTTGAATGAACCCCCTGAAGAGATTGATGATTCAAAACCTCTGGAAATATCAAAAACATGTGAAGCTCTCACAAAGTTTTTAACATCACAAGGACTTCCATTAGAAGCAATTCAAGACACAATGTTTCAGAATCTTTTCTATTCTTTGGATTCTTCGAAAACTATTCCAACTCCAGAGATTCTCAAAACATACATGGAAAAGATGGGAAATCCAAAAGCCTTATCAAAAGTAACAGGACCATTAAGTGTGACAATTGATGTGATTGAAAAGGAGAATGGAGACAATTATTTGGCATTTTCAATTCATTTTTTCGAGGGATTTGAAGAGAGAAAATGTTTGATTAATTTGAAAAAACTTTTGATCACAAAGTGAGTTAGAGCGCATTTGCATTTGGAAACTTATTCATTTTCAGAATTGAAGCAGAAAGTATACTTACTGGTGTTCGACGTGCCATCAATATTCTCAATTACAATCAAGTCAAAATCTCATATTTTGTTGTACCAAATGAACAAATGTTTGAGATGTTTCAACCGTACAATGACGTCATCAACAATCAATTTATCAGTTTCCATCACTTAATTGAAAAATTCGCGAAGAACATTCTGGAAATTGAAGTGTTTTCTAAAGGAATCGAGCAACTTCGTGCATTTGTGCTGTATATCAAAACAACACCATCTGCATACACTAGATTCAGAAAATATCAATTGGCAGCTTATGAAAATATTTATGTTCCGGATTTGGATGATCAAAATTGCTGGTTTTCTACCACAATCTTCATCTTTAAATGCTTAAATCTAGTGAGTCAATAGAGCAATTTTCAAAGTTTTAAAATCGGTATTTTCAGCATCGAAGGTTCAGTATTCTTGCGGAACGATGCAATGTCTCCTATATTTCTACTGAAACATTCAGCGAATTATCACTTCTCTATCAATTACTTCAATTTTGTATCAAGCATGCCAGAGATCTTTCCGGAGAGCACAATTCTATTTCTCAAGTCATTCCAGCAGTCATGTCAATTCGTACTTATATGTTAGTGCATCTATCACATGGGCATTCATTTGAATCGGATATTCAAAAGGCATTTTCTAATGCATTTCGAGAGTTGACATTTGGGAAGATGCGTAAAGAATATGAGCTTGCAACTCTATTGGATCCACGTTTTGCCTATGATCCAAATATTTATCCGATTTTAAGATGGTCAGCTATTGAGAAAGATGTGAAAGGAGAAATAGTAGAAAATTCTGATTTCCAATCGAAAAAATATCGTTTGATGTTCACTAGAGAAGCAAGGATCCAGAAAGTTCTAAGAGAGCTGGCCGACTATCGAAGATTGCGCATAATATCAAGACCGAAGGCAAATGAGAGTCCATTTGAATGGTGGAATTCTCAGAAAGATAATTTGGAGAATCTTGTATTAATAGCAAGAGAATATCTAGCATGTCCTGCAGTCTCAATTGATGCTCAACAATTCTTTGGATCCGGTGGAAAATTCTCAAATTTAGTGGAAATTTATGACTCAGAAAAGCTGGAATCCTATCTGAATTGTGCTGGACATTATCAACAATTCCTGGGACACGGCTCTAACATCGAACACATTTCCGAACGAGAAATCGCCTTTAAAAAACTGCTTATCGATGCGGAACGTCAAAGAATCATCTGGGGGCTCTCAGATCCGAATAGCACGAACGTGAACCAAAAAGAGTTGAGTCTATCAGAAGAAAAGAAGAAGAAGAAAAGATACTCCGATATTCTTCCGTCTTCATCAAATAAGATTCCGGAAATTATGCCCGAAGACGTCAAGTTGGAGCCTATGGATCTAGGAAATACTGTAGAAGATCCTAAGGATCAGCACAACTACCATAAGTCAATAGGAGCTTCACGGAAGAAATGGGCTCTTGGCCAACCAATGATTGTCTTGAAGGCAGTTAAGCTACCTGGTATAACAGTGGAATTTTCAAAGAAAATGAAACCATCTAGTGATAAAGATTCTATAGAAAAAGAAGTCAAGCCAGTTCCATTGGGTCTTGAAGAACGGAAGGAACCTTCTAAATATCCCATAGTTCCCATACAAAAAGAAATCAAGCCATTGGATGACTATGCACTAGAAGACGTAAAACTGGAGTTTGAAGAGAAGGATCCCGTGGAAATCAAACTAGAGCAAATGGATTATCCATATACACTGATTGAAAAGGAGCATAACTATCAGAAAGCTACAGCAGCAACTGAACACATTAAACCTGAGGAGCTATTTGATGATAACGATGAACCCATGGAAATAAAGCCTGATTTAGAAGAATTGAATCTTTCTGGAGGAGGGAATTTTGAGCCACTTGATGATAACTATGGACTGAAAAAGCCGCTTTATTTCCCTCGAAAACACTTTAAAAATCGGAAATGTACATTGTGTGAAAAGATTTGTCCATTAGAATCTTTCAGAAATGTGAAAAATGTCAATGAGAAGCTCTTCCTATTGCTTGGCGGCATTCTTGGAAATCGTTTCGATGCCTCTCAAGCGGTTATAAAGTACTTTCGAAAACGTCGTCTCTATTATTGTCGAAATCATTTTCAAGAATCTTGCATTGAGATTTTCAACGAACTCGGTGTGGAAAGACCAGAGAATATTATGGATTGTGAAGAAGCGCAGTTCGAAAATATCTTGAAATTATTTTTATTGATTCAAAATATGCCGGCTGAGTTCGAATCGACTCAAATGCTTTTGGCTTCAATGACCGAGAAGTATTATAATCGACCTGAGGTAAGTGATGTCTTTGAATCAAGATTCCTAGTCAGAATTGGCCCTTATCAAAGCCGTGTCCCACATCAGATTATTCCACGTGAAGTAGTGCTGATTGGGGACACGGGCCTAATTCGGCATATCGCCTTCTTGCCCTGTACTCTGCCATTTTGTTTTCGAAAAATGGGGTAAACGTGAACTTCACCTGGGAACATTTTATGGAAAACTGTGAATAACTTACAGGCGATTGCGCAAGACGAAGAACAAGAGGCATTCGAAAAATACATGAAAAAGAGGTTTGAAAAACGAAAGGCAAAATGCTGTTTTTGCCTAAAGTCCATGGTTACATCAAAAATGACAAGCGCACCCCAATCATACGAACAACGTCAGAAATGGATTGGTATACTGGGCAAAGAATTCGGCAGACGTTTGAAATTGAACAAAAATCAACTTTTGTGCAAAAGTCACTTCTCTCCTGACGCATTCGATGAAAATGGACGTCGTCGGAGAGGAGTGTTGCCTGAGTTTGGATTCGAAGAATCACAAGTCACTCATCGAATTAATGGTGACAACTTTTTGAAAATTGAAGAGCCAGAAGAAGTGGATGCTCGGACAAGCTCTCAAAGGATTGATGATAGGGGAGTGACAGGAGAAACTTCGGAAGACGTGGCAGCTTCAAAACCACCTGGAAGGCCATGTGGAAGACCAACAAAGAAATCGAGGCTAGAAGTACGACGATCACCTTATGAGAAGCTAGAATCCCTTGAATCCTCAGAAGATGTCAACTACTACGAACAACTAGAATATTCCGATTTCTCAGAAGACGATGGTCCTGATCACACGGAATACACTCCTGAAGATTATGACAACATAAAATCTTCTTCAAGACCAGAGAGGAGGGCTAGAAAGTACCAAAAGATAGTGAAAGAAGACGTTGAAAAGGATTCAGAAGGCGAGCAAATATGCAGATTCTGTTTTGAATTCGTCAATAAAACAGAGGCTTTCAATTGGAACAAAAACTGGATTAGACTCTCCGACTGGAATAAGTCTTTGGGAGAAGAGTTATTTGGAAATTTGGATTTTAGAGACAATAATTATGTGTGCAAAAAGCATTTCAGAAAAGGTAGCAGCAAAGTTTTTTTCGAAACTCTTATTTTTGATTTTTCCAGGCTCTCTCTAAACATCCACTTCATCTTCACAAGAACTAACAGTTTCTTATTGCATTTACATTTGTTTTTTGTTACTTTTTAATAAAATCGGTTCTTTTTTTTTAGATTATCGATGTTTGACTATAATTAATGACACGTATGAAACCGTTATATTTCTGACTTTTCTGAAAAGATTTTTATCAAGATCTTTTTTGTTTTTCAGAATCAGAAATGCAGAACGATCCAGACATTTTAAAGCAAGAGGAGCAATATTTTGAGTTAGCTTCAGACCGGATTTCAAATGTTTCTATTATCTTTTTTACCAGGTCTTCATCATCATCAATTACATCGGAATACCCCCTGGAACGTCTGAATGAACCCCCCGAAGAGAATTGGTATTCAAATCCTCTGGAGATATCAGAAACATGTGAAGCTCTCACAAAATTCCTAACATCTCAAGGACTTCCACTCGAATCAATTCAAGATAAAATGTTCCAGAATCTTTTCTATTCTTTGAATCCGAAGAAAACTATTCTAACTCCAGAGATTCTAAAGGATTACACAGTGAAGATGGGAAATCCAATGAAATACCAGCAAGCCTTATCAAAATCAACAGGACCATTAAGTGTAACAATTGATGTGATTGAAAAGGAGAATGGAGACAATTATTTGACATTTTCAATTCATTTTTTCGAAGGATTTGAAGAAAGAAAATGTTTGATTAATTTGAAAAAACTTTTGATTTCAGAGTGAGTTAGAGCTCATTTGCATAAAGAAAATAATTTGTTTTAGAATTGAAGCAGAA
This sequence comes from Caenorhabditis doughertyi, assembly GCA_963572265.1. Classification (NCBI taxonomy): domain Eukaryota; kingdom Metazoa; phylum Nematoda; class Chromadorea; order Rhabditida; family Rhabditidae; genus Caenorhabditis; species Caenorhabditis doughertyi. The sequence goes on from OY751557.1 coordinate 1,588,944, forward strand.
AGTATACTCACTGCTATTCGTCGTGCACTCAGTATCCTTATTCAAGATCAAGTCGAAATTTCAAATTTTGTGGTACCAAATGAACGAATGTTCGAAATGTTAAAACCGTACAATGACGGCATCAAACATCACTTTATCAGTTTTCACCACTACCTTCGAACATTCGTAGAAAATATTCTGAAGATTCGACCGTTATTTAACGGAATCAATCAGCTTCGTAAATTTGTGGCATTTGTCAAGACAACGCCTTTTTTATATGCTGAATTCAGAAGATGTCAATCGATGAATGAAGAGATTCCCGATATTCCGGATTTGGATGATCAAAACTCATGGATTTCTACAGCAACATTCTTGACAAAATTCTTGATTCTAGTTAGTCCGTAGAGCGAGTTTATGTTGTTCAATATCCTGTTTTTTTCAGCATCCAACATTCGAAACGCTTGTTAAACGATGGGACTTGTCTTATATCACTTCTATAGCATTTGGAAAGCTAAAATTTCTTTTTCAATTACTTCAACAATGCATCAAACATGCCAAAGATCTTTCTGGACCGTTGAACTCAATTTCTCAAGTCATTCCAGCATTCAAATCGATTCGTAATTATATCTTTGAGAATCTATCACATGGAGACACTTTTGAAACGGATATTCGTAGTGCATTCTATAATACATTTCAAGAATTGACTCGTGGTCAAATGAGTCGAAGATATGATATTGCAACTATATTGGATCCACGTTTTGCCTATGATAACTCTATTTATCCCAATAGAAGTTGGTCAGATATTGAGAAAGCTGTTATCAAAGAAATAGTCGAAGTGCGCCAATCGAATAATGAACCAAGACAGGAAAGGACCATAAAGATTCAAAAAGAACTGATTTGGTATCGAAGGATGTGCAATGATAGGCCGAATGAATCTGCTAATCCTTTTCAATGGTGGAATTCTCATAAAGATAATTTGGAGAATCTTTCATTAATAGCAAGAGAATATCTAGCATGTCCTGCAGTCTCAATTGATGCTCAACAATTCTTTGGATCCGGTGGAAAATTCTCGAATTTAGTGGAAATTTATGACTCGAAAAGCCTCGAATCATATCTAAATTGTGCTGGACATCATCAACAATTCCTGGGACACGGCTCTAATATTGAGCACATTCCTGAGCAAGAAATTGTCATTCTAAATCAGAATTTCGATGCGAAAAGAGATATCTGCCATGGACTATCAGATCCTGGTTCCGTTACAGAAGAGGCGTCACCATCAAACAAGATTCCGGAAATTCTTCCAAAAGACGTCAAGCTGGAGCCTGTGGATTTAGAGGATACTGTAGAAGATCTTATAGATCCTGCGAATCCTGAAAGTTCTATAGAAAAAGAAATCAAGAAATTGGATGTCTATGCGCTAGAAGACGTAAAATTGGAGTTCAAAGATCCCGTGGAAAACAAGCTGGAGCAAATGGATTATCCATATACATTGATTGAGAAGGAGCATAACTATCAGAAAGCTACGCCAACAACTGAAGACATTAAGCCCGATGTGGAGCTATTTGATGATAATTATGAACCACTGGAAATGAAGCCTGATATAGAAGTATTGAATCTTCCTGAAGAAGGGAACTTTGAGCCATTTTATGATGACTATGGAATAATAAAAGGACCTCCAATTCGTCAACATCGCGTAGTGAATAGGAAATGTGTCTTGTGTGAGAATATATGTCCACAAGAATACCTGAAAGTTGTGACAGCTGACAATCTAAAGTTATTTCTACTACTCGGAAGTGTCCTTGGACAACGTATCGAAGTTATTTCAGCGAATGAAATATATTCTGAACCCCAACTTCATTCCTTCTATTGTCGAAGTCATTTTCAAGAATCTTGCATTGCGATTCTCAATGAGCTTAGAGTGGAAAGCCCGTTCAATATTTTGGATTGTGTCGAAGTGCAATTCGAAAACATTTTGAAATTGATTTTATCAATTCGAAATATGCGGGCAAATTTTGAAGAGGCTAAGTCGTTCGTTGCTTCGATGATCGCTAAACATTATAATGTATATGAGGTGAGAAGTGAATGTGAATAAGCTCTCGTGGAACCTATTTCTTTTTACAGGTTTTCCCAGTGAACGACAAGGAAATAGTGCCATTTACACGAAAGTCGAAAAAAGCTACAATGGGAAGTTATCGCAAACAAAAAGCGAAATGTCGTTTTTGCCTAAAGTCTACGTTTACATCAAAGATGACAAGCGCACCCAAATCATACGGACAGCTTCAGAAATGGATTGAAATACTGGGCAAAGAATTCGGCAGTTGTTTGAAATTGAACGGCGAACGGAACTTAATATGTAGAAGTCACTTTTCCCGGAACGCCTTTAGTAGAAATGGACGTCGTTTGATAGGAATGATGCCTGAGATTGGCTTAGATAATGATAAGCAAGGCACTTCAAAAGACGAAGAATCTGAGCACTCGGAAAACCCTTCTGACTCCGCTCCTCCACGACCACGTGGAAGGCCAAGAAAGTACCCAAAAATAGATGAGGAAGACGAAACTGGGAGCCAAGGATCGGAATTAATTCCCAGAAAGAAGCGGATCTGTGAAGGGCCCTTGCTGGATTATCAGAAGCCTTGGCGAACAAAGAAGCCTAAGCTAGAAGACGATGAATTCGAAGAAACAACTTGCCGATTCTGTTCAGAAGTTGTCAATAAAACAGAAGCATTCAAGGGGAATAAAAACTGGATTAGACTATCCGAATGGAATAAGTATTTGGGAGTGGATTTCGTCAGAAGTTTGGATTATAGAAATAATAATTATGTGTGCATGAAGCATTTTAAAACCGATGAGAATGATTTAGACCGGTAAGAAAAAGAATTTAAAAATAAGCGAATTCAATTTTTCCAGGTTACCCAAACAAACGACGTCATCTTCGCATAGTTAGCAGAGCGAATTCTATTCGGATTTACATTTATAATTTTTCAATTTTTTCGTTTCATTAAGAGTCATTAATAAAATCTATTGCTTTTATATTCAGACTTTTAATACAAAAACGTATGAAATCGTTATATTTTTTATTAGTTCCGGGATAATTTTTTCAAAAATTGAATTTTTAGAATCGAAAATGCAGAACGATCCAGACGAGGAACGGAAAATATTCTTTGAGTGAGCTTAAGCCTAATTTCGCACTCTCAAATGTTTCTTTTTATCAGACCTCCTACAGCACAAGAGATAGCAGAGCCAGAAACATGTGAAGTTCTAACTAAATTCCTAACATCTCAAGGACTTCCACTCGAATCAATTCAAGATACAATGTTTCAGAATTTGTTCTATTCTTTGAATTCGATGAAAACTATTCCTACTTCGGAGATTCTGAAGAAATACACAGATACGATGGGAAATCCATCAGCCCTATCAAAAGCAACAGGACCATTAGGTGTGACAATTGATGTGATTGAAAAAGAGAATGGAGACAATTATTTGACATTTTCAATTCATTTTTTCGAAGGATTTGAAGAGAGAAAATGTTTGATTAATTTGAAAAAAATTTTGATTTCAGAGTAAGTTAGAGCGCATTTGCAACCAAGGGAATTGTTCATTTTCAGAATTGAAGAGAAAAATATACTGACTGCTGTTCGTCGTGCTATCAATATTCTCAATCACAATCAAGTCAAAATTTCGAATTTCGTGGTACCAAATAAAAGAATGTTCGAGATGTTTAAACCATATGATACCATGATCAAACATCAATTTATCAGTTTCCACCACTATCTTGAAATCTTCGTGGAAAAAATTTTGAAAATTCGAACATTTTCTACAGGAATCAGTCATCTTCGTAAATTTGTGGCACTTTTCAAGACAACACCTTGTTTATATGCTCAGTTAGATGATGAGAATCTCGATATGCCAAATCTGGATGATCAAGATAAATGGCATTCGACAGCAGTATTCTTGTCAAAATGCTTGATTCTGGTGAGTCAATTTTACTCGGCTCACAAAATATCAGAATTGATTTTTTTTTCAGCATCCTAAGTTCCTTATTCTTGCTCGTAGATGCGAACTCTTCTACGTTTCTATTGCCACATTTGGAAAGCTGAAATGTCTCAACCAAGTTCTTCAACAATGCATCATACATGCCAGAGATCTTTCTGGACCGTTGAACTCAATTTCTCAAGTCATTCCAGCATTCAAATCGATTCGTAATTATATCTTTTTGAATCTATCACATGGAGACACTTTTGAAACGGATATTCGCAGTGCATTTTACAATACATTTCAAGAATTGACTCGTGGTCAATGGAGTAAAAGATATGATATTGCAACTATATTGGATCCACGTTTTGCCTATGATAACTCTATTTATCCCAATAGAAGTTGGTCAGATATTGAGAAAGCTGTTATCAAAGAAGTAGTCGATGTGCACGAATCGAATAATGAAGCAAGAGAGGAAAAGACAATAAAGATTATAAACGAACTGATTTTGTATCGAAGAATGTGCAATGACCGACCTCATGAATCTGCTAATCCTTTCCAATGGTGGAATTCTCAAAAAGACAATTTGGAGAATCTTGTATTAATAGCAAGAGAATATCTAGCATGTCCTGCAGTCTCAATTGATGCTCAACAATTCTTTGGATCCGGTGGAAAATTCTCGAATTTAGTGGAAATTTATGACTCGGAAAGGCTAGAATCGTATCTAAATAGTGCTGGACACCATCAACAGTTCCTGGGACACGGCTCTAATATCGAGAACATTCCTAAGCAAGAAATTGTCATTCTGAATCATAGTTTTGATGCGAAAAGAGATATCTGCCAAGGACTATCAGATCCTGGTGCTGCCACAGAAGAGGCGTCATCATCAAATAAGATTCCGGAAATTTTGCCAGAAGACGTCAAGCTGGAGCCTGTGAATTTAGAGGATACTGTAGAACATCCTAAGAATCCTGTAGATCATAAAGATTCTATAGAAGAAGAAATCAATCCAGATCCGTTGGATCCTGAAGAACGTAAGGAGCCTTCAGGTTCTAAATATTCCATAGTTTCCATACAAAAAGAATGCAAGCCATTGGATGTCTATGCACTAGAAGACGTAAAACTCGAGTTTGAAGAGAAGGATCTCGTGGAAATCAAACTAGAGCAAATGGATTATCCATATACACTGATTGAAAAGAAGCATGATTATCGAAACGCAGTCACTGAAGACATTAAGCCTGAGGAGCTGTTTGATGATAATTATGAATCAGAGGAAATGAAGCCTGATATAGAGGAATTGAATTTTGATGATTATAGAGAAATGGAGTCAAATAATCTTTCTGAAGGAGTGAATTTAGAGCCATTTGATGATGATTATGGACTAATAAAAGAACCTCCTATTCGCCGCGTAATGAATAGAACATGTGTATTGTGTGAGCATAAATATCCTCGAAGATACCTGAAAGCTGTGAAAGTTGACAATCTGAAGTTATTTCTACTACTCGAAAGTGTCCTTGGACATCGTATCGATGTGATTTCAGCGAATGAAATATACTCTCGACCCCAACGTTGTTGATATTATTGCCTAAGCCATTTTCAAGAATCTTGCATTGAGATTTTGAAGGAACTCGGTGTGGAAAGACCGGAGAATATTTTGGATTGTGAAGAAGCGCAATTCGAAAACATTTTGAAATTGATCTTATCGATTCGAAATATGCCAATAGATTTTGAGGAGGCTATGTCGTTCGTGGCTCCCATGACAGCTAAATATTATAATGTTTATGAGGTGAGAGTTAATGTGAACAGGGTTGGCCGGAGTCTAAAAACGGACGGAAATTTTTATCGTTGGAGATTTTTCGCAACTTATTTTTCGAAAAATCGAGAGAAAAAATTGAGAAATCCCCTTCAGCTTTTCTTTTCAAAAATTTAGCAACTTTTCGATTGAAAACACCACTTTTCAGCCAATTTTCAATTAGTTACCAGAGTTGCGCGGAATTCCGACTTCCGCTTTGAGGCCAACTTTTAGACGAAAGTCGGAAGTTTCAGAAGGTGAAAAATTTTCGGGATTCGACAAAATTTCAGTAAAAATGAGGCTTAGAAACACGTGAAAAGTAGATATCAAGAATTCGAAAATTTTCCCAATTTTCGACAATTTTGTGAGATTTTCCACCTCCTTCTTCCCACTTCCGTCTAAGAAATGTTCACTTCAATTTATCCGATTTTTCTTTTTACAGATTCTTCAAGTGGAAAAACCCAGCAAGCCTATAAAAGAAATGGGTTATGGCAATAAGACAAAATGTCGTTTTTGTCTAAAATCCACATTTGTATCAAAAATGACAAGCGTGCCTCAACAAGGTGAACAACTTCAAAAATGGATTGATAAGTTGGGCGAAGATTTCGGCAGACGTTTGAAATTGAACGGACATAATCTCCTGTGCAAAAGTCACTTCTCTCCGAACGCCTTCGGTGAAAATGGACGTCGTTTGAAAGGAGTGATGCCTGAGATTGGATTAGAGAAACCACAAGTCACTTATCAAATCGATGGAGACAACTTTTTGAAAATTGAAGAGCCAGAAGAGGCAGAAGACTCTAAATACTCCGAATACCTTTCTGACTCCACTCCTCCACGACCACGTGGAAGGCCAAGAAAGTACCCAAAAATAGATGAGGAAGACGAAAAAAAGAGCCGAAAATCGGAATTCATTCCAAGAAAGAAACGAATCTATGAAGGGCCCTTGCTGGATTATCAGAAGCCTTGGCCAACAAAGAAGCCAAAGCCAGGAGACGACGAATTGGAAGAAAAAACATGCCGATTCTGTTCAGAAGTCGTCAATAAAACAGAAGCATTCAAGGCTCACAAGAACCGATTAAGACTTGTAAAATGGAATAAGTACTTGGGAGCGGAATTTGTGAAAACTTTGGATTTTAGTGCCAATAATTATGTGTGCAAAAAGCATTTTGAAACCGATGAGAATGATTTCGAACGGTAGGAAAAAATAACTAAAAAAAACGAATTCAATTTTCCAGGTTTCCCAAACAAACGACGTCATCTTCACAGAGTTGGCAGAGCGAATTCTATTCGGACTTACATTTATAATTTTTACATTTTTTCGTTCCGTTGAAAGCCATTAATAAAATCGATCGCTTATTTATTTAAATTTTTAATACAAGAACGTATGAAATCGTTATATTTATGACTTTTACTGGAAGGATTTCTTGAAAAATTAAAGTTTCAGAACCGAAAATGCAGAACGATCCAGGCAAGGAACGGAAAACATTCTTTGAGTGAGCTTAAACCTAATTTCGAGTGCTCCATCTTTTTTTACAGACCCCCTCCACTTTTGAATAGAAAACGGAGGAATACATCGCCAGAGAAACCATCTGATGATACGAAAATTCAGGAGACAGCAGAGCAAGGAACTTGTAAAGTTCTCACAAAGTTTCTAACATCACAAGGACTTCCATTAGAAGCAATTCAAGATAAAATGTTCCAGAATCTTTTCTATTCTTTGAATCCGGAGAAAATTATTCCAACTCCGGAGATTCTGAAGAAATACATGGAAAAGATGGGAAATCCATATAAATATCAGCAAGCCTTATCAAAAGCAACAGGACCATTAAGTGTGACAATTGATGTGATTGAAAAGGAAAATGGAGACAATTATTTGGCATTTTCAATTCATTTTTTCGAAGGATTTGAAGAGAGAAAATGTTTGATTAATTTGAAAAAACTTTTGATTTCAGAGTGAGTTAGAGCGCATTTGCATTCGAAAATTCATTTATTTCAGAATTGAAGCTGAGAGTATACTTACTGCTGTTCGTCGTGCTCTCAGTATCCTTAATCAAGATCAAATTGAAATTTCAAATTTTGTCGTACCAAATGAAAGGATATTCTACATATTCCAATCATATAATGACGTCATGAAACATCAATTTATCAGCTTCCATCACTTCCTTCAAAATTTCGTGGAAAGTATTCTAAAAATCGAATCATTTTCTAGAGGAATCAATCAACTTCGTGAATTCGTGGCACTTGTCAAGATGCCTTGGGCATATGCTAAATTCCAGAAGTTGATGAATGATGAGATTCCCGATATTCCGAATTTGGATGACCAAGACCAATGGCATTCTACAGCAGTATTTTTGTCAAAATGCTTGATTCTGGTGAGTCAATCTTGGTCGGTTCAAATTCTCAAATTCGGTTTTTTTCAGCATCCAAAGTTCCTTATTCTTGCTCAAAAATTTATTCATAAACTTCACTATGTTTCTATTGCAACATTCGGCAAGCTGGAATTTCTCAATCAGTTACTTCAACAATGTATCAAACATGTCAGAGATCTTTCTGGAGAACACAATTCCATTTCTCAAGTCATTCCAACAGTGATGTCAATTCGTAACTATATCTTTGAGAGTCTATCACATGGATACGTCTTTGAAGCTGAAATTAAAAGTCGATTCATTCAAACATTTCAAAAATTGACAAGTGGTCAATGGAATACAAAATATCAAATGGCAACTCTTCTGGATCCACGCTTTGCTTATGAAGAGTGGATTTGTTCGAATGACACATGGACTGATATTGAAAGAGCCGTAATTGAGGAGATTGTGCAAAATAACGAAACAATTGAAAAAAGAACCGAGAAGATTCAAAAAGAACTGCTTTGGTATCGAAGGATGTGTAATGATAGGCCGAATGAGTCTGCTAATCCTTTTGAATGGTGGAATTCACAAAAAGACAATTTAGAGAATCTTGTATTAATAGCAAGAGAATATCTAGCATGTCCTGCAGTCTCAATTGATGCTCAACAATTCTTTGGATCCGGTGGAAAATTCTCGAATTTAGTGGAAATTTATGACTCGGAAAGGCTAGAATCATATCTAAATTGTGCTGGACATCATCAACAATTCCGTGGACATGGATCTAATATCGAACACATTCCGGAGCGAGAGACTACCAAGGAAAGACAATCCGCGATTCTTCCAACATCATCAAATAAAATTCCGGAAATTCTTCCAAAAGACATTAAGCTGGAGCCTGTAGATCTAGAGGATACTGTAAAAGATCCCATAGGAATCAAGCTAGAGCCATTGGATGTGGAATATGGAGAAGAGGAGCCAATCTGTCATGACACTCTTCATGAAGAAGTCAACTTTGAGCCATTTTATGATGATTATGGACTAGAAAAGACGCCTTATTTCCCTCAAAAACAACCAATAAATCGGAAATGTGTTCTGTGTGAAAATCTTTGTCCATTAGAATCGCTCAAAAGTGTGAAAAATGCCAACGAGAAGCTCTTCTTACTACTCGGCGGCGTTCTTGGAAATCGTTTCGATGCCTCCCAAGCGTCTATGAAATACTTTCGACACCGTCCTTATTCCTATTATTGTCGAAGTCATTTTCAAGAATCTTGCATTGAGATTTTCAAAGAACTTAACGTGGAAAAACCGGAGAATATTATGGGTTGTGTCGAAGAACAATTCAATTATATTTTGAATTTAATTGTATTGATTCGAAAAATGACGATAGATTTTGAGGAGGCTAAGTCGTTCGTGGCTTCAATGACCGAGAAATATCATAATCAACCTGAGGTAAGAGTGATTGTATAAATGAAAGGAAACTGTGAATAACTTACAGGCAATTGCGCAGGACGAAGAACAAGAGACATTTGAAAAAAACATGAAAAGGAGGCCTTCAAAACGAAAGGAAAAATGCCGTTTTTGCCTAAAGTCCACGGTTACATCAGAGATGACAATGACGCCCGAATCATACGAGGAGCTTCAGAAATGGATTGATATACTGGGCGAAGAATTCGGGAGACGTTTGAAATTGAACGGAGAACGAAACTATGTGTGCAAAAATCACTTCTCTCCTAACGCATTCAATAAAATTGGACGTCGTCGGAGAGGAGTGTTGCCTGAGATTGGATTAGAGAAATCACAAGTCACTCATCAAATCGATGGAGACAACTTTTTGAAAATTGAAGAGCCCGAAGACGTGGATGCTCCGGCAAACTCTCTAAGAATTGATGATAGGGAAGTGAAAGGAGAAACTTCGGAAGACGTAGCAGCTTCAAAACCACCTGGAAGGCCACGTGGAAGACCAAGGAAGGAATCGAGGCTAGAAGTACCACGACCAACCATTGAGGTGTCTGAAGCCCTTGAATCCTCAGAAGATGTCAACTACTACGAACAATTAGAAGAATACACTGATTCCTCAGAGGACGAAGACTCTGAACACTCAGAATACACTCCCGATGAAGATTATGACAATGAAGTCCCTTCAAGACCCCGCGGAAGGCCTAGGAAATACATAAAAATAGAGAAAGAAGGCGTTGAAGAGGATTCAGAAGACGAGCAAATATGCAGATTCTGTTCAGAAGTCGTCAATAAAACAGAGGCATTCAAGGGTGCCAAAAACAGGATTAGACTATCCGAATGGAATAAGTACTTGGGAGTGAATTTTGTTCGAAATTTGGATTATAGAGATAATAATTATGTGTGCAAAAAGCATTTAAAAACGGATGGGAATGATTTAGACCGGTAAGAAAAAGAATTTAAAAATAAACGAATTCAGTTTTTCCAGGTTACCCAAACAAACGACGTCATCTTCACAGAGTTGGCAGAGCGAATTCTATTCGGACTTACATTTATAATTTTTCAATTCATTGAAAGTTATTAATAAAATCTATTGCTTTTTTATTTCAATTCTAATACAAAAACGTATGAAACCGTTTTATTTATGACTTTTTCTGAAAGGATTACTTCCAAAATTGAACTTTCAGAATCAAAAATGCAGGACAATCCAGACAAGGAACGGAAAACATTCTTTGAGTGAGCTTGAACCTAATTTCGCACTCTCAAATGTTTCTTTTTATCAGACCTCCGCCACCACAGGATATAGCTGAGCCAGAAACTTGTGAAGTTCTAACTAAATTTCTAACATCTCAAGGACTTCCATTAGAAGCAATTCAAGATACAACGTTCCAAGATCTTTTCTATTCTTTGGATTCTTCGAAAACTATTCCAACTCCTGAAATTGTAAAGACATACATGGAACAGATGGGAAATCCAAAGAAATATTCACAAGCCTTATCAAAAGCAACAGGACCATTAAGTGTGACAATTGATGTGATTGAAAAGGAGAATGGAGACAATTATTTGGCATTTTCAATTCATTTTTTTGAGGGATTCGAAGAGAGAAAATGTTTGATTAATTTGAAAAAATTTTTGATCACAGAGTGAGTTAGAGCGCATTTGCATTTACAAAATTATTCATTTTTAGAAATGAAGCGGAAAATATACTCATTACTATCCGTCGTGCTCTCAGTATCCTTAATCAAGATCAATTCAAAATTTCAAATTTTGTGGTACCAAATGAAAGGATATTCTACATATTCCAACCATACAATGACGTCATCAAACATCAGTTTATCAGTTTCCATCTCTATCTTGGATTTTTCGTCGAGAGTATTCTAAAAATCGAATCATTTTCTAGAGGAGTCAATCAACTTCGTGACTTCGTGGCTCTTGTCAAGACGCCTTCTTTTTATGATGAATTCAGAAGATGTCAGTTGATGGATGAGGATATTCTCGATTTACCAAATCGGGATGATCAAGATACATGGCATTCGACAGCAACCTTTTTGTCAAAATGCTTGATTCTGGTGAATCAATTTTACTCGGCTCACAAAATATCAAAATTGATTTTTTTTTTCAGCATCCAAAGTTCCTTATTCTTGCTCAAAAATTTATTCATAAACTTCACTATGTTTCTATTGCAACATTCGGCAAGCTGGAATTTCTCAATCAGTTACTTCAACAATGTATCAAACATGTCAGAGATCTTTCTGGAGAACACAATTCCATTTCTCAAGTCATTCCAGCAGTGATGTCAATTCGTAACTATATCTTTGAGAGTCTATCACATGGATACGTCTTTGAAGCTGAAATTAAAAGTCGATTCATTCAAACATTTCAAAAATTGACAAGTGGTCAATGGAATACAAAATATCAAATGGCAACGTTTTTGGATCCACGTTTTGCTTATGAAGAGTGGATTTGTTCGAATGACACTTGGGCTGACATTGAGAGAGCCGTAATTGAGGAGATTGTGCAAAATAACGAAACAATTGAAAAAAGAACCGAGAAGATTCAAAAAGAACTGATTTGGTATCGAAGGATGTGTAATGATAGGCCGAATGAGTCTGCTAATCCTTTTGAATGGTGGAATTCACAAAAAGACAATTTAGAGAATCTTGTATTAATAGCAAGAGAATATCTAGCATGTCCTGCAGTCTCAATTGATGCTCAACAATTCTTTGGATCCGGTGGAAAATTCTCGAATTTAGTGGAAATTTATGACTCGGAAAGGCTAGAATCATATTTGAATTGTGCTGGACATCATCAACAATTCCGTGGACATGGATCTAATATCGAACACATTCCGGAGCGAGAGACTACCAAGGAAAGACAATCCGCGATTCTTCCAACATCATCAAATAAAATTCCGGAAATTCTTCCAAAAGACATTAAGCTGGAGCCTGTAGATCTAGAGGATACTGTAAAAGATCCCATAGGAATCAAGCTAGAGCCATTGGATGTGGAATATGGAGAAGAGGAGCCAATCTGTCATGACACTCTTCATGAAGAAGTCAACTTTGAGCCATTTTATGATGATTATGGACTAGAAAAGACGCCTTATTTCCCTCAAAAACAACCAATAAATCGGAAATGTGTTCTGTGTGAAAATCTTTGTCCATTAGAATCGCTCAAAAGTGTGAAAAATGCCAACGAGAAGCTCTTCTTACTACTCGGCGGCGTTCTTGGAAATCGTTTCGATGCCTCCCAAGCGTCTATGAAGTACTTTCGACACCGTCCTTATTCCTATTATTGTCGAAGTCATTTTCAAGAATCTTGCATTGAGATTTTCAAAGAACTTAACGTGGAAAAACCGGAGAATATTATGGGTTGTGTCGAAGAGCAATTCAAATATACTTTAAATTTAATTGTTTTGATTCGAAAAATGACGATAGATTTTGAAGAGGCTCAGTCGTTCGTGGCTTCCATGACCGAGAAATATCATAATCAACCTGAGGTAAGAGTGATTTTATGAACGAAAGGAAACTGTGAATAGCTTACAGGCAATTGCGCAGGACGAAGAACAAGAGACATTTGAAAAAAACATGAAAAGGAGGCCTGCAAAACGAAAGGAAAAATGCCGTTTTTGCCTAAAGTCCACGGTTACATCAGAGATGACAATGACGCCCGAATCATACGAGGAGCTTCAGAAATGGATTGATATACTGGGCGAAGAATTCGGGAGACGTTTGAAATTGAACGGAGAACGAAACTATGTGTGCAAAAATCACTTCTCTCCTAACGCATTCAATAAAATTGGACGTCGTCGGAGAGGAGTGTTGCCTGAGATTGGATTAGAGGAATCACAAGTCACTTATCAAATCGATGGAGACAACTTTTTGAAAATTGAAGAGCCAGAAGAAGTGGATGCTCGTACAAGCTCTCTAAGAATTGATGATAGGGAAGTGACAGGAGAAACTTCGGAAGACGTAGCAGCTTCAAAACCACCTGGAAGGCCACGTGGAAGACCAAGGAAGGAATCGAGGCTAGAAGTACCACGACCAACCATTGAGGTGTCTGAAGCCCTTGAATCCTCAGAAGATGTCAACTACTACGAACAATTAGAAGAATACACTGATTCCTCAGAGGACGAAGACTCTGAACACTCAGAATACACTCCCGATGAAGATTATGACAATGAAGTCCCTTCAAGACCCCGCGGAAGGCCTAGGAAATACATAAAAACAGAGAAAGAAGACGTTGAAGAGGATTCAGAAGACGAGCAAATATGCAGATTCTGTTCGGAATTCGTCAATAAAGCAGAGGCTTTTAAAGGTGCCAAAAACAGGATTAGACTCACCGAATGGAATAAGTATTTGGGAGTGGATTTTGTCAAAGAATTGGAACTCAAAGCTGATAATTATGTGTGCAAGAAGCATTTCAAAACCGATGAGAATGATTTAGATCGGTAAGAGAAAAGAATTCGAAGGAAACGAATTCAATTTTTTCAGGTTACCCACAGGACCGACGTCATCTTCGCATAGTTCGCAAAGCAAATTCTTTTCGGATTTACATTTATAATTTTGGAATTTTTTCGTTTCTTTAAAAGTCATTAATAAAATCTATTGCTTTTTTATTTAGATTTTTATTACAAAAACGTATGAAATCGTTATATTTATGACTTTTTCTGGGAGAATTTCTTCCAAAATTGAATTTACAGAATCGAAAATGCAGAAGGATCCAGGCAAGGAACAGAAAATATTCTTTAAGTGAGCTTAAACCAAATTTCGAGCTCTCAAAGACTCTTTTTATCAGGCCTCCTCTACCACCAATTGAATTGAAACTTGAATCCAGAACTCTTCCACTTTCATATAGAAAACGGAGGAATGAGATTTTGGAAATTATGCCAGAAGACGTGAAGCTGGAGGATGTGGATCCGGAGGATTCTGTGGAAGATCCTAAGGAACTTAAGGATTTTGCAGATCCTATAGAACAAGAAATCAAGTCAGAGCCACTGGATATCGATTCACTAGAAGACGTAAAATTGGAGTTTGAAGATCCCCTGGAAATGAAACTAGAGCAAATGGATTATCAATATGCACTAGATGCCTATGCACGAATTGAAAAAGAGCACAACTACCATAAGTCAATAGGAGCTTCGCGGAAAAAATGGGCTCTTGGCCAACCAATGACTGTTCTGAAGGCAGTTAAGCCACCTGGCATCTCAGTGGAATCTCCAAACAGAATGAAGCCATCTAATGATGAAGATTCTATAGAACAAGAAATCAAGCCAGAGCCACTGGATGACTATGCATTAGAAAATGTAAAATTGGAGTTTGAAGATCCCGTGGAAATCAAACTAGAGGAAATGGATTATCCATATACACTGATTCAAAAGGATACTAACTATCAAAACGCTACTCCAGCAACTGAAGACATTAAGCCTGAGGAGCTATTTGAGAATAATGATGAACCAGTGGAAATGAAGCCTGATATAGAAGAATTGAATAACAATCAAACGCCAATTGAGGAAAGCATAGAGCCATGTAATTCAATTGATGAGCCGATGCCTGCTCTGTTACCATAGTAAGTTTATCCTTCAGAAATAGTGTGAAAATTGAGAGACGCAGGCACTTGTTTTCTCTGCGCTTCTCACTTTTTCACACTGTATTCCGCATCTCTCTCTCTCTCTCTCTCTCTCTTCTGGAATGTATATTTCAGTACAGCCGCCGACCACTCCTATCGACAGTCGTTCAATGCAAAATGTCAATTTTGTGAAACTATGAGACCCACCACTTGCCTCAAAAAAGCGACAATTGACAACGAGCGCCTATTCTTACTTCTCGGTGGTGTGCTTTCGAAACGTTTCGAGATCCTTCGAGCCTGTTTCAAATACGATCGTCGTAATTACGGACACTATTGCTACTCGCATTTTCACGAATCTTGTAATGCAATTTACGAGGAGCTCGGCGTCGAAAGTTCGGAGGAAGTTTTGAAATGTGATAAGGCGAAATTTGGAAATATTTTGAGGCTGATCACTTTCATTCGAAAACTTCCTTTTAGTTATGAACAGACGAAAATGATGTTGGCAACACTTACGGAAAAATATTATGTTCAGACCAAGGTGGGTTTTCTGAGCATAGCCTAGCTTTCACCTTGCCGTGAAAACTAGGCCACGTTTGTCCACTTTCCTCCATAAAAAACTTTAAATCATTCAGGAACCGCCAAAAGACTCAAAACAAGTTGAATGGATTGACTTCGGCCTAATGAAAGAACGGAATATAATAGAATTGAATTATCAAAACCTGAATGTGCGCCCTATTCGCAAAACACAAACACGTATCCTGAAATGTGTTCTGTGTGAAAGCTTGCAGCCAAGAAAGTTTCTTAAAGCTGTGACAGTTGGCAATGAGAAGTTAGTCTTACTTCTCGGTGGACTTCTTGCAAATCGTCTCGATGTCTCTGAAGCCAATACGAAATTCTTTCGATCGCAATCTCATTCCTATTATTGCCCCCGTCATTTTCAAGAATTTTGTTTTGAAATTTTGAAAGAACTCGAAGTGGATGGTGCAGAAGAAGTTCGATTGTGCCCGGGAGCAAAATTCGAAAGAATTCTTGAGCTAATCGTAGCGATTCGGAACATACCTGTCACTGTTATGCAGGCTAAGCTTATTTTGTCACTGCATATACAATTCTATTTCTGTCGGCTTGAGGTTTGTGGTTTTATTGGAATTTTTGAAAAAAAAAGCCGGGTTAAGTCGCTGGAGACACCGGCACGGTCTGGGATTCCGGGCAAAACATGTTTCGCACTTCGAGAAAAATTTTTACCGCGGTTTTCGATCCACTTTTTGGGTGGTACTACACAATAGAACTAAGAATTTTCGAAGAACTAAAAAAGCTAAATAAGAAAATTATTTTAAAATAGAACTGATGTGCGGTAGAGCGTGATTGCTTCAGGAGCCGTTTCTAGTGCTTGAAAAGTGCTTGAGTGCTTGAAAAAATTTCAAAAATTTTTCTTACTTTTTTTAGTTCTCTAGCCACTTTTCAAGTAAAAAACACAGAAAATTCTTTACTATTAACAATCACCAAATTCTGTCCGTCTGTTTGTGTGTCGCCGATCCTACAGCCCTTCCTACTGAACCGGTTTTAATGGGACCTGGACAGATCGATCCAGAATTCCCCCGCGATGATGCCCGTCTATTTCAAATTTTGAAAATGAGAAAAATGAGGTCAGCAGGTTTAAAAAACCACGTTTTCAGGCATTTTTGAAATTTCCATGGGTGAGAGAGACACACAGGGGGCCACGTGAATATAATAAACCCCGTAAAACTTTTCGCAGTTATTTCATTTCTAAAAAAAAGTGAAGCCGGGCGGTAGGAGGCGCGGAGCGCCGATGACCGACTGGTAATTAAAAATTGAACTAAAAATTGAGAAAAAAAATGCTCGAAAATTCGCTTTTTTTTTAACCTGCCCGAATTCGGATAATCTTCACAGTTTCCCAATTTTCAGCCTGTTCAAGAAGCGACTGTTTACGAAGAAAATGAGATAATTCCAAAAGAAGAACGTGTTCCTTGAAAGCAGACATTGGAAAAAGACGGAGAACCAGTTAGGATTTTCAAAGCAGTGACATTTAAACTTCCAGACGATTCAAAAAAATAATCTAGTTAGCATAGTAATTTCTAATCGTATTCACATTTTTTCACGTTTCATGTTCTTTTTTTTTGGTTACGTCAAAAGCCATTAATAAAATCTATTGCTTTGTGTTTTGAATTTGGATACGAGAACGTATTAAATCGTTATATTTCCTGCCTTCCTTTAGAAAAAAAATTCTGGCAATTTTCAATTTTCAGAATTAAAAATGCAGAACAATCCAGGCAAGGAACGGAAAACATTCTTTGAGTGAGCTTAAACCTAATTTCGATTGCTCAATTTTCTTTTTCACAGACCCCTTTCACCACCAGTCACGCCGAAAATTGATCCCAAAATACTCCCAATTTTATATCGAAAACGGAGGAATGCATCGCCAGAAAAACCACCGGATGATACAATAAATCTAGAAGGACTAGACCCCGAAACTTGTGAAATCTTCACAAGATTCCTAACATCACAAGGACTTCCATTAGAAGCTGTTAAAGAAAACAGCTTTCGAATTGTTTTCAATTATCTAAACGTCAAAAAAGTTATTCCAACTCCAGCGATTCTCAGAACATACGTGGAAAAGATGGGAAATCCAAAGAAACATTCACAAGCCTTATCAAAAGCAACAGGACCATTAAGTGTGACAATTGATGTGATTAAAAAGGAGAATGGAGACAATTATTTTACATTTTCAATTCATTTTTTCGAAGGATTTGAAGAGAGAAAATGTTTGATTAATTTGAAAAAACTTTTGATTTCAGAGTGAGTTAGAGCGCATTTGCATTTGAAAAATTATTTATTTTCAGAATCGAAGCGAAAAACATACTCACTGTTGTTCGTCGTGCTATCAGTATCCTCAATCAAGATCAAGTCAAAATTTCAAATTTTGTTGTATCAAATGAAAGAATGTTCGAAATGTTTAAACCGTATGATACCATCATCAAACATCAATTTATCAGTTTTCATCACTTAATTGAGAAGTTCGCCGGAAGCATTCTCAATATTGAAATATTTTCTAAAGGAATTGAAAAACTTCGTGAATTTGTGCTTTATGTCAAGACAACACCATCTGCATACGCTAAATTCAGAAGAGCTCAATTGGCAGCTGATGAAAGTGTTGATTTTCCAGATTTGGATGACCAAAATTGCTGGTATTCTACCACAACATTCCTCTTTAAATGCTTAAATCTAGTGAGTCGAAAGAGTAATTTTTGTAATTCTGAAATTGATATTTTCAGCATCGAAGGTTCAGTATTCTTGCGGAACGATGCAATATCTCCTATATTTCTATTGCATCATTCGGCGAATTATCAGTTCTCTACAAAGTCCTTCAACAATGCGCCAAGCATGCCAGGGATCTTTCCGGAGAGCAAAATTCCATTTCTCAAATTATTCCAGCAGTCACGTCAATTCGAAATTATATCTTTTTGAATCTATCACATGGATACACTTATGAAACGGATATTCGAAAGGAATTTTTTTATGCATTTAAAAATTTGACATGTGGTCCGATGAGTAGAAAATATGATCTTGCAACACTTTTGGATCCACGTTTTGCTTATGATGAATCTATTTATCCGGATTCAAGATGGTCAGCTATTGAGAAAGCTGTGAAAGAAGAACTAGTGAATAAATCTGATTCTCAAACGAACCGAGAATTCGTGAATTCCACTAGAGAAGCAAAGATTCAGAAAGTTCATGGAGAGCTAGATGCCTATACAATAATGTGTATAGAATCAAGACCCAATGCAAATGAAAGTCCTTTTCAATGGTGGAATTCTCAAAAAGATAATTTGGAGAATCTTGTATTAATAGCAAGAGAATATCTAGCATGTCCTGCAGTCTCAATTGATGCTCAACAATTCTTTGGATCCGGTGGAAAATTCTCGAATTTAGTGGAAATTTATAACTCGAAAAGCCTCGAATCATATCTAAATTGTGCTGGACATCATCAACAATTCCTGGGACACGGTTCTAATATTGAGCACATTTCTGGCCTCAATATCATCAAGTTGAATGTGGCTGTTCCTAGAACACGTTGTTTGCTCGCAGACCCGGAAGGAATAGTGTCTCCAAAAGCGATGAATATCAGAGATAAGATACCAAGGCGAAGAATCCTGGAAATTGATCCAGAAGACGTGAAGCTGGAGGATTTGGATTCGGAGGACACTTTGAAAGATTCTATGGAACCTAGGGATCCTATAGAGAAAGAAATCAAGTCAGAGCCATTGGATCCGGAAGAACATACGGATCCTGTAGATCCTATGGAAAAAGAAGGTTCTAAAGATCTCATAATTCCCATACAAAGCGAAAACAAACCAATGGATGCCTATGCACAAATTGAAAAGGAGCACAACTACCATAAGTCAATAGGTGCCACACGGAAGAAATGGGCTCTTGGCCAACCAATGACTGTTCTGAAGGCAGTTAAACCACCACCAACTGAATCAATGGAGTCTCTCATGAATCCGAAGGAGGCGGAGCCATCTAATGATGAACCCATGGAAAATAAGCCAGATATTGAGCATACTATAGAAGATCCTCAAGAATCCAAGCTAGAAAAAGACGACTACATGGAGAAGGAGCCAATACAAACAACGTCTACAAAATGGGCTCTTGGCAAACCGATGGCTATTCTAACTTCATCATCTCCAAATCAGCTGCTGAAGTGCCCTGAAGATCTTTCTGAAGACGTCTTCGAAAAAGAAGTGAATGCCATGTCATTGGATGATAACTATAAATTAATGAGAGAGGAGCTTGACGAGTCATGGAGTCCAACTTTTAAAGAATGGGCTCTCGGTGGATCTCTTGGAATACCATTTTTAGAGTATGTTTTCTACGTGGCTACGGGGCATTTTGCACCCAAAATAAGCGGGGTTTCAGTGAAAAAAAGAAACTTTTGGAGCAATTTTTTTGGATAAATGAAATCATTCTTTGTAATTGCTCGAAAAATGACTTGTTTCCGCTGAAAACGCACTTTTTTGTCTCGGAGCCTTCTATCACTTATTTGCGAAAGCCTGACACCTGGGTTTAAAGGCGCAGCGACAAATGTCTTTTGGGTACCGCCACGGTTACAGTACTTCTCAGTTGGAAATACCTGAAAAAGTGACAGTAACAGGTGAACATTTGTCGACCGGGTCCTGTCACGTTATCAGTTATTTTCAACTGAAAATTACTGTAGCCGTGGCGAGACCCAAAAGACATTTGTCGCTGCGCCATTAAACCCAGGTGTCAGGCTTTCGCAAATAAGTAATACCTAATCCCTTCCATCAATCCACTCCATATTCCAGAAGGGAAGAATTAGAGAAGCCCCGAAGACGACCATGCAATCGATCATGTGTTATGTGTGAAGTCGTTCGGCTAAGAATATCCCTCAAAAGTGTGACAATTGAAAACGAAAAGCTTTTCCTATTGCTCGGCGCTGTTCTTGGGAATCGTCTTAATGTCTCTCAAGCCAATACGAAATACTTTCGATCGCAAACCCATTCATATTATTGCCTCCGTCATTTTCAAGAATCTTGTCTTGAAATTTTCAAAGAACTCGGAGTGAATGGTCCAGTGGATATTGTTGATTGTGTGGAATTGCAATTTGAAAATATTTGGAAATTGATTTTGATGATTCGAAATGTTCCGGCAGAATATAAGGAGATTAAAGAACTCTTGACTTCACTCACAAATAGATATTTTATTCGACCCGAGGTAAGAATGATTCTGAAATAGAGCTTCACGGAAAAACATTTTTCGATTTTTGACTTCCGAGAACGGAAATTGGAAGACAGAAAACGGAATTTCGAACTGAATTTGACAAAAATTGTATTTTAGCAACAAAATTTTTCGTTTTAAAAAAAGCAGAAAATGGGATTCGGAAAAAAATTTTTCCGGTATTTTTCAAAATTCTTCGGGGGTATTCCGAATCAGAACTGCCCCTAATCAAAACCGTGTCCCGCATCAGAACTAGTATTTCACGTGAAGTAGTTCTGATTCAGAACATTTTTGGCATGAGACAGTGCTGATGAGGGACAGTTCTGACTAGGGACACGGTTCTGGAACGGCATACCCTTATTTTAAATTGTGAGGCTGCACAAAACTTACCAAATTTCCAACTTTTACATCCGGAAAATTTATGAAATTTCCGGAAACTAGAAGATTATTTCCAATTTCGGAAAACGGAAAACAGAATTCCGTGAAGCTCTGCTCAGAAACAGCCGGAAACTATTCCTTCTTACAGATTCTCCCAGTGCTTTCTCCCAGCAACTCCCAGAAAATTGTGCAGGATGAGGTACAGGAAATAATCCCAAAAGAAGAACGTGTTCCTCGAAAGCAGACACTCGAAAAAGACGCAGAAACAACTGTTAGAATCATCAAAACAGTGCCATTCGTATTCCCAGACTATTCAAATGAAAATACAAAAGAAACTGGAGGAAGCGTCGACGAAATGCGAAAATGTTGCTTTTGTCTGATTACCACTTCTAGAGTTGAGATGACAAAAGCGCCCAAATCAAGTATGTACATTCAGAAATGGATTGATAAACTAGGAGAAGATTTTGCAAAACGTTTGGATATAAACGGGGAAAACTACATTTGTAGAAGTCACTTTTCTCCGAACGCCTTCAGTAGACGTAGACGTCTTCTGAAAGGAATGATGCCAGAGACAGAAGTAGTGAGAACAGAAGTCACTTATCAAATCGATGGGGATAACTTTTGGAAAATTGAAGAGCCAGAAGAAGTGGATGCTCCGACAAGCTCTCTAAAGATTGATGATGGTCAAGTGACAGGAGAAACTTCAGACGACGTGGCAACTTCAAAATCATGTGGAAGGCCACGTGGAAGGCCGAAAAAGGGATCAAGACTAGAAATACCACCTTATGAGAAGCCAGAAGCCATTGAATTCTCAGAAGATGTCCACTACTACGAGGAATCAGAATATACTGATTCATCAGAAGACGAAGGCTCTGAACACTCAGAATACAATCCCGATGAAGATTATGACTACATAAAAGCCCCTCCAAGATCAGTGGGAAGACCTAGAAAGTACCCAAAGATAGAGAAAGAAGACGTTGAAGAGGATTCAGAAGATGAGCAAATATGCAGATTCTGTTCAGAAGTCGTCGATAAAACAGAGGCTTACAAGGGGAGCAAAAACAGGATTAGACTTTCCGAATGGAATAAGTATTTGGGAGTGGATTTTGTTCGAAATTTGGATTATAGAGACAATAATTATGTGTGCAAAAAGCATTTTAGAATGGTAAGAAAATCTCTTCCTTTTTGGTTGAAATTCCCTTTTTTTCAGATTTCCTGCGAGCAATCCTCTTCATTGGGTAGTTAGCATCCTATTCGTTTTTATAATATTTATAGCTTTTATTGTTACTTTTTTCAAATTTTATAACTTTTCAGACTTTCAATAAAATTGGTTGTTTAAATAATAATTTGAGGTGTTCGAAGACGTTAAAAGTGTCGTTATATTTTTAACATTTTTTCATATTTGTGATTTTCCGGCACAGAACGGGCTGCTGAAAAATTTAGCCCGCCTGAATTCAAAAAAGTTTGAAAGATAGGGGTGATTTTCTTTTACATTTTTGGTGATTTTGATGAAATTTCTGACTTTTTCCTACTACAACTATCGAACAATTTTTCTAAATAAAAGAAACAAATCTGGGAGAAACGAAACCGGAAGACACTAATCGGGAAGACAAGAAAAACGCGCGGAAAGGTTGCAAAAAGACGTGCCAGGGCATTGCAACCCTCGTAAATCGAGTTTTAAGAAAATAATTTTGAAATTTGAACTAGTCGAACTAACTGGTTGATTTACGAGAATTGCAATGCCCTGGCACGTTTTTTCACAACTTTCCAAGCGTTTTTTTGTCTTCCAGTTTCGTTTCTTCGAGATTTTTTTCTTTCCGAATCGGCATTCTTCCCGATTTGTACGGTCTCTAATACGCTTTTTTTTTGTGAAAGGCTGGTACTCCAAAGTTATAATTTCAGAACTAAAAATGCAGAAAGATTCAGGCAAGGGACGGAAAACATTTTTTGAGCCTGCAACACCACCGATGCTCACACCGAAAGTTGAGCCGAAAATTCTCCCGCCTTTATTTCGAAAACGGAGGAATGCATCGCCAGAAAAGCCACCAGATGACACAAATATTCAGGAGATAGCAGAGCCAGAAACTTGTGAAGTTCTTACAAGATTTCTAACATCTCAAGGGCTCCCATTAGAAGCAATTCAAGATACAATGTTCCAAAATCTTTTTTATTCTCTGGATTCTTCAAAAACTATTCCAACTCCTGGAATTCTGAAGGAATACACAGAAAAATTAGGAGTTCCGATGAAATATTCAAAAGCCTTATCAAAAGCAACAGGCCCATTAAGTGTGACAATTGATGTGATTGAAAAAGAGAATGGAGACAATTATTTTACATTTTCAATTCATTTTTTTGAAGGATTGGAAGAGAGAAAATGTTTGATTAATTTGAAAAAACTTCTGATTTCAGAGTGAGTTAGAGCGCATTTTCATAAATAAATTATTCATTTTCAGAATTGAAGCGGAAAATATACTTACTGTCATTCGTCGTGCCATCAGTACCCTCAATCACCATCAGGTCAAAACCGCTTATTTTGTTGTACCAAATGAAAGAATGTTCGAGATGTTTAAACCATACAATGACGTCATCAAACATCAACTTGTCAGTTTCCATCACTTGCTTGAAAAATTCGCGAAGAGCATTCTGGAAATCGATGTATTTTCTGTAGGAATTCAACAACTTCGTGCATTCGTGGCCCTTATCAGAGCAGTACCAGATTTATATTGGAAACTGCAAAAAGTTTCAGTGCCTTTTTTTGAGTCGAATATTGATTTGCCGATTTTGGATAACCAAAATTCGTGGATTTCTACAGCTAAATTCCTAACGGAATGCTTAATTCTGGTGAGTCTATTTATGGATATTATGAGACGAATAATCATGTTTCCAGAATCCCAAGTTTGAAAACTTCTCTATAAAATGGAATGTGTCTCATATCTCTCAGATAACATACATCAAGCTTTCATTTCTATACAAAGTTCTTTATCAATGTATCAAACATGCCAAGGACCTTTCCGGAGAGGAAAATTCAATTTCTCAAATTATTCCAACAATTATGTCAATGCGGAATTATATCTTCGATAATCTAACAAATGGATCCTCGTTTGAATCCGAAGTTCGAAAAAGATTTGTCAACATTTTCCAAGAATTATTTCGTAGTCCAATGCGTAGAAGATATGATATGGCAACACTTTTGGATCCCCGCGTTGCTTATAATCAGAATATTTATCCAAATTCAAAATGGTCAGCTCTTGAGAAGTTCGTGATAGAGGAATTGGTGGATAAATCTGATTTTCAATCAAACCGAGAATTCGTAAATTCTACTAGAGAAGCAAAGATTCAGAAAGTTCAAGGAGAGTTGGATGCCTATACAATAATGTGTATAGAATCAAGACCCAATGCAAATGAAAGTCTATTTGAATGGTGGAATTCTCAGAAAGACAATTTGGAGAATCTTGTATTAATAGCAAGAGAATATCTAGCATGTCCTGCAGTCTCAATTGATGCTCAACAATTCTTTGGATCCGGTGGAAAATTCTCGAATTTAGTGGAAATTTATGACTCGGAAAGCCTTGAATCATATCTAAATTGTGCTGGACATCATCAACAATTCCTAGGACACGGTTCTAATATCGAACATATTCCTGGTAATGAAATTGCCAAGTTGAATGTGGTTATCCATCGAACACGTTGTTTGCGCGCAGCACCAAAAGGAATAGTGTCTCCAAAAGTGGTGAATATCAGAGATAAGATTCCCATACGAGATCAGAATTCTTCAGTTCACTCATTTGGTCAGATTTTGGAAATTGAGCCAGAAGACGTGAAGCTCGAGGATGTGGATCCGGAATATGTCCTAGAAGATCCTAAGGATTCCAAAGATTCTATAGATCCTATAGAAAAAGAAATCAAGCTAGAGCCTTTGGATTCTGAAGAACATAAAGAGCCTGAAGGTTCTAAACAACCCATAGTTCCCATACAAAATGAATGTAAGCCACTGGATATCGATTCACTAGAAGACGTTAAATTGGAGTTTGAAGATCCCCTGGAAATGAAACTAGAGCAAATGGATTATCAATATGCACTGGATGCTTATGCACGAATTGAAAAAGAGCACAACTACTATAAGTCAATAGGAGCCACGCGGAAAAAATGGGTCCTTGGCCAACCAATGACTGTTCTGAAGGCAGTTAAACCACATGGAATATCAACTGAAGCAGTAGAATCTCCAAAGAAAATGGAGCCATCTATTGATAATGATGAGCTCATGGAAATGAAGCCGGATATTGAGGAATTGAATGGTGGTCATCAAAAGTCGACTGAGGAAAAGATAGAGCCATGGACTTCAATTTATGAGCCGATGTCTACTGGTTTAGTACAGTAAGTTGATTCTTCAAAAATAGCGTGTCTCTTACAATGTATGTTTCAGCCCAGTCGGACACTCCTCCTCCCGACGGTTTCTCAATGCAAAATGTCAGTTATGTGAAACAATGAGACCCACCACCACGCTCAAAAACGTCACACTCGACAACGAACGCCTATTCCTACTACTCGGCGGTGTCCTATCATATCGTCTCGATATCCTTCAAGCCTGTTTCAAATACGGTCGTCGTCATTTCAGATACTATTGCTACTCGCATTTTCAAGAATCTTGTCATGCTATTTTCGAGGAGCTTGGCGTCGAAAGCTCGGAGGAAATTTTGAAATGTGATAAGGCGAAATTTTATAATATTTTGAGGCGGATCGCTTTTGTACGGAAACTTCCTTCTAGTTACGAACAGACAAAAATGATGTTGGCAACCCTTACGGGCAAATATCATGTTGAGCCCGAGAATAAGGTTAGTTATGAAGGACCTAGTTGATTAGAGCGTGAGCAATCAAGAGCCCTACTTGGCGAGCGCGGGTTAGATATGAAAACTAGGCCACGCTTGCTCACTTAGCTCTATAAAAACTTCAGTAGTTCTGCATGGACTAGCTTTAACCTTGGCGTGAAAACTGGGTCACGTTTGCCCACGTAGCACTTTACAAACTCCGAATCTTTCAGGCATCGCCAAAAAGCACAAAACAATTTGAATTCGTTACACCCGAACCACCGATAACCCCAAAAGAAGAACGTGTCCCACGGAAGCAGACACTTGAAAAAGACACAGAATCAACTGTTAGAATCATTGAAACAGCGCCTTTTAAGCTTCCTGACTATTCCAAAGAATGTGCACGAGAATGTTCCGAAGAATTGAAAAAATGCTGCTTCTGTCTTATTACTACGAGAAATGAGATGCTACGAGTGCCGAAATCCCATGATAGACTTCAGAGATGGATTCATAAATTTGGAGAGGAATTCGCGAAACGTTTGAATTCAAACGGAGACAACTATATATGTAGAAGTCATTTTTCTCCGAACGCCTTCAGTAGACGTGGACGTCTTCTGAAAGGGATGATGCCGGAGACGGAAGTATTGAAATCAGAAGCAACTTATCAAATCGATGGAGACAACTTGTGGAGAATTGAAGAGCCAGAAGCTTCGAAACCACGTGGAAGGCCAAGACGAGAAGAGCCAGAAGAAGAATACTTTGAACTCTCAGAATCCTCAGAAGACGAAGACTCTGAACACTCGGATTACACCCCTGGAGACTATGACTATGAAGCCCCTTCAAGACCCCGCGGAAGGCCCAGAAAATATCCAAAGATAGAGAAAGAAGACGTTGAAGAAGATTCAGAAGACGAGCAAATATGCAGATTCTGCTCGGAAATCACCAAGAAAACAGAGGCTTTCAAAGGGAATAAAAACTGTATTAGACTATCCGAATGGAATAAGTATTTGGGAGTGGATTTTGTTCGAAATTTGGATTATAGAGGCAATAATTATGTGTGCAAGAAGCATTTTAGAAAGGTAAGAAAATCTCTTCCTTTTTTAGTTGAAATCCCCTTTTTTTCAGATTTCCTGCGAGCAATCATCTTCACTCGATAGTTAGCATCCCATCCGTTTATATAATATTCACAGCTTTTTTTGTTGCTTTTTCAATTTTTTATGACTATTCATAAGTATTAATGAAATCAACGTTTTTTTTTTATCGATTTGACATGTTTCAAGACGTTGAATATCGCGATATTTTTGCGTTTTCTTTTGGAAAACTTGATAGTTTGTGGTACTCCAAAATTACATTTCCAGAACTAAAAATGCAGAAGGATCCAGGTAAAAGACGGAGAACATTCTTTGAGCCTCTAACACCACCAACAGCGAAAATTAAGCCCAAAAAGCTCCCAATTTTATATCGAAAACGGAGGAATGTATCTCCCGAAAAATCATCTGATGATACTGAAGATTTAGACGGATTAGACCCCAAAACTTGTGAAGTTCTAACGAAATTTCTAACATCTCAAGGGCTACCATTAGAAGTAATTCAAGATACAATGTTCCAAAATCTTTTCTATTCTTTGGATTCTTCAAAAACTATTCCTACTCCAGAGATTCTCAAAATATACATGGAACAGATGGGAAGTCCAAAGAAATATTCGAAAGCCTTATCAAAAGCAACAGGACCATTAAGTGTAACAATTGATGTAATTGAAAATGAGAATGGAGACAATTATTTGGCATTTTCAATTCATTTTTTCGAAGGATTTGAAAAGAGAAAATGTTTGATTAATTTGAAAAAACTTTTGATTTCAAAGTGAGTTAGAGCGCATTTGCATTACCAAAATAATTTTTTTTCAGAATTGAAGCAGAAATTATACTCACTGTTATTTGTCGTGCTATCAACATCCTTAATCACAATCAAGTCAAAATCTTTAATTTTGTAGTTCCAAACCAAAGGATATCCCGTATATTCAAACCGTACAATGATGTCATCAAACATCAATTTATCAGTTTCCATCACTCACTTGAGAAATTCGTAAAAAGTATTCTGAAAATCGAAGTGTTTTCTGAAGGAATTCAACAACTTCGTGCGTTCATTGCACATATCCAGTCACGGCCAGATTTAAATTGGAAGTTAAGGAAACTTGTCTTTTCTCATTTTGACTCTTTTATCGATTTGCCGACTTTGGATGATCAAAAATCGTGGATTTCTACAGCGGTATTCTTGACGAAATGCTTAGCACTTGTGAGTCAATAGAGCCAATTAACAATCGTCAAGTTTATGTTTTCAGAATTCGAAATTCGAAGAGTTTGCCTGGAAATGGAAAGTCTCTTATATCACACCGGAAACGTTCAACAAGCTGTCATTTCTCTATCAAGTTCTTCATCAATGCATCAAACATGCCAAAGATCTTTCTGGAGAGCACAATTCTATTTCTCAAATCATTCCATCAATTAAGTCAATGCGGAATTATATCACGAAGAATCTATTACGGGGATCGCCTTTTGAATCGGATATTCAAAAGGCATTTTACAATGCGTTTCAAGGATTGACTAGTGGTAAAATGAGTCGAAGATATGATATGGCCACTCTATTGGATCCACGTTTTGCTTATGATGAAAATATTTATCCGATTTCAAGATGGTCAGCTATTGAGAAAGATGTGATAGCGGACGTAGTAAATAAGTCTGATTTCCAATCAAAAAGAGAGTATGCGATGTTCACTAGAGAAGCAAGGATTCAGAAAGTTCTAAGAGAGCTGGCCGACTATCGAAGATTGCGCATAATATCAAGACTCAAAGCAAATGAGAGTCCATTTCAATGGTGGAATTCTCAAAAAGATAATTTGGAGAATCTTGTATTAATAGCAAGAGAATATCTAGCATGTCCTGCAGTCTCAATTGATGCTCAACAATTCTTTGGATCCGGTGGAAAATTCTCGAATTTAGTGGAAATTTATGACTCGAAAAGGCTAGAATCATATTTAAATTGTGCTGGACATCATCAACAATTCCTTGGACATGGCTCCAATATTGAGCACATTTCTGATCTCGATATCGCCAAGTTGAATATAGCTATCCATCGAACACGTTGTCGACTCGCGGCACCCGAAAAGATGACATTTTCAAAATTTGTGATTGCCAGTACGAAAACTACAAATGGGCTTCCGGAAATTGAACCCGAAGACGT
The DNA here is from genome assembly GCA_963572265.1 of Caenorhabditis doughertyi. Taxonomy (NCBI): domain Eukaryota; kingdom Metazoa; phylum Nematoda; class Chromadorea; order Rhabditida; family Rhabditidae; genus Caenorhabditis; species Caenorhabditis doughertyi. Next base: position 1,618,232 of record OY751557.1, read on the forward strand.
ATATTCTATAGATCCCATAGGAACAGAAATCGAACCAGAGCCATTGAAAGATGTCTATGCACTGGTTGAAAAAGAGCATAACTACTACAAGTCAATCGGAGCTTCACGAAACAGATGGGCCCGTGGCCAACCGACGAGTGATCTGAAATCATCTAAGTCACCAATGGATACCACCAAAGAAAATTCAAAAGAAATGGAGCCATCTAATGATAACAATGAGTCCATGATGCCAGATATTGAGGTATTGAATAGTTCGAATTCATCGGAGATTGAGGAAAATACAGACCCATGGAATCCAAATTCTGAGCCAATGTCTCCTGTGTTACCAAAGTGAGTTCTCTCTGTCTCTTGGTTTCCCACACTATCTTTTTTTCAGCACAGCCGATCACGGCTACCGACAGTATCGCGTCTCAGGAGTATACAGGCGAAAGTGCCATTTGTGTCTTCATATGAAACACGAATCGTCTCTCAAAAACGTGAAAATCGAAAACGAGCGGCTCTTCATATTGCTCGGCGGTGTCCTTTCGAATCGTCTAAAAGTGTCCATAGCGTGCTCCAAGTTTCCCAGCCACAATTACTATTGCCTCTCGCATTTTCAAGATTCTTGTTATGTAATTTTCGCGGCACTTGGCGTAAAAAGCTCGGAGGAGATTTTGAAATGTGATAAGAGGAAATTTGAAGATATTTTGAGGCTGGTCACTTTTATCCGAGAACTTCCTTCTAGCTATGAACAGACGAAAATGATGTTGGCAACACTTACGGGTAAATATTATGTTCAATCCGAGAATAAGGTTAGCTATGGAGGACTAAGTTGACTAGCGTGGCCTAGCTTTCACACGACCACGCCCACGCTTTCTCATCAAAGCAATCAAAAGCAGTACTTGGCGAGCCTATGAAAACTAGGCCACGATTGGATTCTCAGCTCTATATAAACACCTAAATTTCCAGCCGCCTTTCATCCGGAAAAGCTTAAAACCAGCTGAATCGATAACACCTGAACCACTGATAATCCCAAAAGAAGAGCGTGTCCCACGGAAGCAAATACTGGAAAAAGACACGAAATCATCAGCATTCAGAATCATTAAAATGTCATTCAAACTCTCAGACAATTCAGATGAAACTAGAGAAGAAGCTGGTAATGAAGTCACTTATCAGATCGATGGAGATAACTTTTGGAGAATTGAAGAGCCAGAAAACGTGGATGCTCCGACAAGCTCTCAAAGGATTGATAATGGCCAAGTGACAGGTGAAACTTCAGAAGACGTAGCAACTTTGAAATCAGCTGGAAGGCCACGTGGAAGACCAAGAAAAGAATCAAGGCTGGAAGTGCCACGACCACTTTATGAGAAGCCAGAAGCCCTTGAATCCTCAGAAGACGAAGGCTCTGCACACTCGAAGTATACGCCTGACTCCGCTCCTTCAAGACCACGTGGTCGGCCAAGAAAGTACCCAAAGACAGATGAAGAAGATTCAGAAGGGAGCCGAGAATCGGAATTCATTCCAAGAAAGAAACGGATCTATGAAGGGCCAATGCTGGATTATGAGAAACCTTGGCCGATTAAACCGAAGAAACGAACGTCTGAAGACGTCAAGCCAAGGATCAAATTAGAAGGCGTTGACGATGATTCAGAAGACGAAAAAGTGTGCAGATTCTGTTCCGAAGGCGTCATTAAATCGGAGGCTTTCAAAGGTGCCAAAAACAGGATTAGACTATCCGAATGGAATAAATATTTGGGAGTGAATTTTGTTAGAAATTTGGTTTATAGAGATGATAATTATGTGTGCAGAAAGCATTTTAGAATGGTAAGAAAATCTCTTCTTCTTGTGGCTGAAAATCACAATTTTCAGAATTCTATAAGCACTCCTCTTCAACTAGATAATTAGCATCCCATTCGTTTATATAATAGCTTTTATTGTTACTTTTTTAAATTTTCTAACTATTAATAGTTATTAATAAAATACTTTCCCTTTTTTGTTTTTGGTTGTTTCGAATATAAAAAGGCGTAAAAAACGTTGTATTTTCTCCACATTTCCTAAAAACAATCAAATTGAAATTTGGGATTTTCAGCGAACAGAATATGCAAAGGCATCCATGCAAGATGTCATTTCTCGAGCCTCCAACACCTCCGATTACACCGAAAACTGATCCAAAAATACTTTCAATTTTATATCAAAAACGAAGGAATGCATCAACCGAAAAACCACCTGATGATGCAAACATTCAGGAGAGAGCAGAGCCAGAAACTTGTGAAGTCGTCACAAAGTTTCTAACATCACAAGGACTTCCATTAGAAGCAATTCAAGATACAATGTTCCAAAATCTTTTCTACTATTTGAATCCGAAGAAAATTATTCCAACTCCTGAAATTCTCAAGAAATACATGGAAAGAATGGGAAATCCGAAGAAATATTCACAAGCCTTATCAAAAGCAACAGGACCATTAAGTGTGACAATTGATGTGATTGAAAAAGAGAATGGAGACAATTATTTGACATTTTCAATTCATTTTTTCGAGGGATTTGAAGAAAGAAAATGTTTGATTAATTTGAAAAAACTTTCGATCTTAGGGTGAGTTAGAGCGCATTTGGAAGCAATGAAAATTATTCATTTTCAGAATCGAGGCGGAATCCATACTCACTGTTATTCGCCGTGCTATCAGCATGCTCAATCACCATCAGGTCGAAATTGCTTATTTTGTAGTGCCGAATGAAAGGATGTTCCATATGTTCAAACCGTACAATGACGTCATCAAACATCAGTTTATCAGTTTCCATCACTTACTTGGAAGCTTCGTAGAAAGTATTCTGAAAATCAAAGTATTTTCTAAAGGAATTCAACAACTTCGTGCATTCGTGACACTTATCAAGGCAAAGCCAGATTTCTATTTGAAATTGAGAAAAATGTCATTAATTTCTCATGAAACTTATCTCAATTTGCCAAATATGGATGATAAGGATTCGTGGATTTCTACAGCGACATTCTTGAAAGAATGCTTGGCTTTTGTGAGTCAATAGAACAAACTTGCATTGTTTAATCTCATGTTTTCAGAATCCGAAATTCGAACATTTTGCGGCAAGATGCAAAGCGAGTTACATCTCGAATAACACATTCAGCAAGCTCTCATGTCTTAATAAATTTCTTCAAGAATGCCTCAAACATGCCAAAGATCTTTCTGGAGAGCTTAGCTCAATTTCTCAAGTTATTCCATCAATTATGTCAATGCGGAATTATATCACAGAGAATCTATCAAACAGATACAAATTTGAAGCGGATATTCGAAAGGCATTTTCCAATACATTTCAAGAATTGACTGGTGGTCAAATGAGTAGAAGATATGATATTGCGACACTTTTGGATCCACGTTTTGCTTATGATGAATCTATTTATCCCAATGGAACTTGGTCAGATATTGAGAAAGCTGTGATTGAGGAAGTATTGATTGATACCGAAAAAGAAACAAGAGAAGATATCATTCAGAAAGTTCAAGGAGAGCTGGATGCCTATCAAACAATGTGTATAGAATCAAGACCCAAGACAAATGAGAGTCCATTTCAATGGTGGAATTCACAAAAAGACAATTTAGAGAATCTTGTATTAATAGCAAGAGAATATCTAGCATGTCCTGCAGTCTCAATTGATGCTCAACAATTCTTTGGATCCGGTGGAAAATTCTCGAATTTAGTGGAAATTTATGACTCGAAAAGGCTAGAATCATATCTAAATTGTGCTGGACATCATCAACAATTCCTAGGACACGGTTCCAATATCGAACACATTACTGGTGATGAAATTTCAAAGTTGAATGAAGCTGTTCATAGAAAACGTTTGATCGCAGCACCAGAAGGAATGGTGTTCCCAAAAGCGATGAATATTAGAGATAAAATTCTAATGCGAGATCAGAATTCTTCAGTTCAATCATCTGAACAGACTCTGGAAATTGATTCAAAAGACTTGAAGCTCGAGGATGTGGATTATGAGAATACTGTAGATCATAAGCAGCCTGGAGGGTCTAAAGATCCCATAGTTTCTATACAAAAAAAAAGTAAGCCACCGGATGCCTATGCACGAATTGAAAAAGAGCACAACTACTATAAGGCAACAGAAGTCTCGCTGAAGAAATGGGCTCTTGGCCAACCAATGACTGTTTTGAAGGCAGTTAAACCACCTGAGTTAAACCAAATCGAGCCATCTAATGATAACGATGAAGCCATGGAATTGAAGCCAGATATTGAGCATACTGTAGAAGATTCTCGAGAAATCAAGCTAGAAGACGAAGACTACGTGGAAGAGGAGCCAATACAAACAACATCTACAACGTGGGCTCAGGATTCCTATACACTAGAAGACGTCAAATTGGAGTTTGAAGAGAAGGATCCCGTGGAAATTAAGCTAGAACAATTGGATTATCCATATAAACTGACCGAAAATGATCATGATAACCAAAAAACAACGAGAAATGAGCCTGAAGACATTAAGCCTAAGGAGGAGCAATTTGATGATAATTATGAACCACTGGAAATGAAGCCTGATATAGAAGAATTGAATAATAATCAAAAGCCAATTGAGGAAAGGATAGAGCCATGGTATCCTATTCATAAGCCAATGCCTACAGGGTTACTAAAGTAAGTTGAACCTTCAGAAATAGTGTCAAAATTGAGAGACGCAGACACTCGTTTTCTTTGCTCCTGAAGCCTGATCTAGAAGAATTGAATAATAACCAAGAGCCAGGGTAAGTTTGAGAAGAGCCTTTTTCTTTACGTTTCTTGTTTTCACACATTTTTTTTGAAGATGAGCGTTTGCATCTCTTATCTCCACACACTATCTCTGTTTCAGTTCATCCGACAACTCCCCCAGACGATACCGCCTCTCGTCAATGCGAAAATGTTCATTGTGTGAAGCAATGAGACCCGTATTGTGTGTCAAAAACGTGACAAACGACAACGAGCGACTATTCATTCTTCTCGGTGCTATCATTGAGAATCGTCTCGATACCCTTTCAGCCAGTGTTAAATACTTCGATCACTATTACTATTGCACCACTCATTTTCAAAAATCTTGCCTTGCAATTCTAACGAAACTTGACGTCAGAAGCCCGGATGGTATTATGAATTGCGACGAGGCGAAATTCGGCGAGATTTTCAAGCTAATCAATTTGATTCGGAGGCTACCTACCAGCTTTGAACAGGCTAAAATGATGTTGGCTGCATTTACAGATTGCTATCAATTTCCGCCAAAATATAAGGTTTGTGATTGGGCTTACTAGGGAAGCTTAAGGTGAGCTTTTGGGACGTTTTTAGGGTCGAAAATTTTCTAAGCATAGGCCTTTAAAAACATTTTAAGCCCAAACATTTTCCAGTTTTTTAGGGCGTTAAGACGTAGCTAGTTCTGTATTTTGACACAATTTGGAGACTCTACCATGCTTCATAACCGCTCAAAAGTAGTGATTTTGACGAAAATTGGCCAGAATTAAGGTCATAACTTTCTTCTGAAGAGTCGGTGGCAAACACAGACTTCTGCTTCGTGATCAGCGTGATTTCAGCTTGCGAATAACCTATAACACGTCCAAGGAGCTCATCTTAATTTATAACAATTTCCTAGTCAGCTTTTATATCAATCGAAAATTCACTCTTTCAGGCACGTTTTACCCAGCGGAAAAGCTCGAAATTCGATGTTAAAAACATCTCGATTACAACTGAATCACTGATAATTCCAAAAGAAGAAGAACGCGTTCCTCGAAAACAGAAATTTGAAGAAGAGCCGGAAGCAACTATCAGAATCATCGAAATAGTGCCATTCAAGCTTCCAGACAATTCAGATGAGACTACAGAAGAAGCTGGGAAAGCATCTCCGAACTATCAATACTGGGAATACACCTCTGACTCCGCCCCTTCAAGACCACGTGGAAGGCCAAGAAAGTACCCAAAAATAGAGAAAGAAGAAGATTCAGAAGACGAGCAAATATGTAGATTCTGCTCGGAATTCGTCAATAAAACCGAGGCTTTCAAAGGTGCCAAAAACTGGATTAGACTATCCGAATGGAATAAGTATTTGGGAGTGGATTTTGTTCGAAATTTAGATTATAGAGATGATAATTATGTGTGCAAAAAGCATTTTAGAATGGTAAGAAAATCTCTTCCTTTTTGGTTGAAATTCCCTTTTTTTCAGATTTCCTGCGAGCAATCCTCTTCACTAGATTTACCTATTGGCTAAATTTTAAATCACATATTTATTGTTACTTTTTAAAAATTATGAAGAGTTATATAATAATTTTTGAAAAAGTCATCAGAAAGAATTTGGTTAGAAAGATTGCACCGAAAATGCGGTGTTTTTTCATCAACTTTAAATCGTATAAAACGGGAAAAACAATTTATAAACCGGCTTTAAGCAATGACTTGAAATGGCAAATTTACAGACAAAAAACAGCAAAGTTTCATTCAACTTTTCTCCCAACTAATCCATCATCTTCCACCAAAAAACTCTTGAAAATCTCCAGAATCTCCTCTCGACTATCCTCCCGACTCGTTTGAATTTTTGTCTTGTGCCCTTCGTTTTCAAAGAAAATCTTCGCCTGCAATTTTTTAATTTCCACCGTGGTCTGAGAAACTCCAGGCGTGGTGACGACGTCTAAATGGCGCTTTCGAAGCTCTCTCAACACTTTTGGCAGCGTAATTTTTCCGTATTTCTTTCGAGCAATTCTGACTTTTGCCGGGATCAATTTGAAGTCATCGTTGTAGGCGGAGAGATGACAGGCCACTGAAGCAAATGCTAGTTTTTTGGTCGGATGTTGCTTGAATTTGAGATCTTTGACGACATCTGGATGTACGGATACTGTGACAAACGAGTGCTTGTTTCTGGTTAGCTTTGATAGTTGAATAGACTCGTCGTACTCGATTGGCCACACTTTTTCCTGGAAAATGTTTGGTTTTTTGATTTGTAGATTTTCAGTGTTTCTTCCTCAGTTGAAATCCGTTCTCTGATTTGAAATGTATTGAAATCTAAACGAGGTAGCCGGCTTCGAAGCTCAGGTGAACAGCAGATATGTTGTCCGAGAGGAGTACACGGCAGGATTATTCTCTTCCATTCTTCTAGGTTATCAGCAGAATTTTTTTTCTGAATCTGTTTTCAGACTTGAAAAATCTTGAAAACTAGCCGTGGTGACCGAGGTGGCCGAGGCACGTGGAAGAGGAAAATCCCGCCGTGTAATCCTCTCGGACAACTTTCCTTACTACTCTCTCACTCATTTCAGTGATTGTTCACGTTGTTTTAGTCAATTTCACATGAAAATTCTTACATAGTTAATCTGTAAATCGGGTCGTCGAACCAGTGGCCTTGTATAGAATGATGAGCAGAGCACATATTTAGGCTTAACATCAGCTAGAAGTCTCTCTAAAGAGGCAAAATCCATTCGGAAGTCCATTGGAATATTGACGAATTTGATGGGAAGAGTGCGGAAGGGTTCACGGACGTCTTCGCAAGGGAGATCGGGGTCTGAAACGAAAATAGTGTGAAAAATTAGGAGACGCAGACCAGATTAACCTGTAACAATCACAGCGTTCTTTGGATCCGACCCGAGTACCTCCACCATATGAGCAGCATCGCCAACACGAAGAGAGGCGTGGCTTGCAAAAATCACACAAGGCATTTTGAATTCTTTCGAAAAATTTCCATAAAGAGAATCATAAATTTTTAGTCTTCCACTTCTAATCAAATGATTATGACTGTAAGGTTCTTCAGGAAGATAAACAGCGTTTTGACGCGATTCTGACATCCATTCTGCACTGATACTGGCCATTGCAATGGAACTTTTAGCGGTGGGAGAGATGAAATAAATGGGCGTGTCAATGGAGATTCCGTTCTGAAAATTATGGATGCTTTTAGGAGGGAAAAGGAAGATGAAGGGTAGAAAACGACTTGAGAACCGGAAGTCAATTCAGAAAAAAACTTAAATAACTCTCTTCGTTTTCAACGGAATAACTTGGTTCAGGGCTCAAATTGAAGCTAGAAAATTAATTAACAAAACGGAGTGGATGAACACTTATAAAATGATTATCTACATAGGTTGTCAGCAAGAAAATGAGACGAATAGAAGGATTGCACTGAAACCGGCTTTGAAGAGATTGGAAACGAGAAGTCACTTTTTCAAAATCTCGAATAAATTCCCTTATTTTCAACCAGATTACTTGGCTCAAGGCTTGAATTGAAGCTAGAAAGATTCTCTTCAAAATTTCGATACTAAATGATTGTGAAGTAACATTTCAAATATATTTGCAGCAAGAAATCTGAACGTGTTCGGTACAGTCGACTCCTAACTTGTAGCCCATCTATCCAGCTTCAATCGGGAGGTTGAAGCGAGAAATTTTGTTGAAAACAAAGAAAGTTATGAGCATTCGGACAAAATACGTTTTCGGAAGAAATTTTATAATTTTTCAGATTGGAAGTGCTTTCTGCACGTGTTTGGTATCTTTTTTTTCGCAAATTATCCTCTTTTCTCGCATTTTGAACGCCCATTTCCACCCTGCAAAATCCCACTTACAGTGCTATTAATAACATCCGAAACCGCCTCAATCAACTCGAAAATCGGTCCAACCGGACACATTGGTAACAGTACAGATCCATGATTCTTCAATACATCTGTGATAGTTCTAATCAAATTCACACCCATAGTCTGTGCAGTTGTATCAATTAATCTACTCAAAGAGGTCGCCAGTATATAATCCACATTTCTTAATGGACCTATTTCCATTGGTTTTACATCAGTGGCATTTGGATTAGAGGCACTTAAATATGCAATTTTCTCATTTTCAGTTTTAAGTGTCCAGTAGGCGGAGCCATATGTATGACCGGAAACCACAGGGGTGATTCTGATACGGAATAATTCCTGAAAAATCAAAATTTAGAGGGGAAAAGTGATCGAGGATTGGCTTACAATCGTCTGATTAAAGCTCAAAGTGATCACTTTAGTAAGGCAACTATGCATATCTTTTGCAGTATAAAATGGCCTCCATTCAACTGGATTTTGAAATGGCGGATTCGGGAATTTCCCACAAATCTCTTCTTCTTTCCATTTCTTATCCACTGGCCTCGCCTCAATTCTCTCCAAAAACTCGAGCATTTCCTCCATTAAAAGCTTTCCATACTGATACGCAATCTCTGTCACATAAATTTTACCGGCAAACCCGGTATTTTCTGTGTAAAATGGCAAGCCCATAAAGGAATCATAATTTGAGATTAAAATCAAATCCACCGTCTTCATTTTTATCATATCTGCCTGCAAAAATTATCGATTTTATTAGCAAATGAAATTTTCTTGCTCACTGAAACATGAAAAATCTCGGGTGGCGATTCGACGTAGTACCGATTTCCCAACTCTTTCAAATAGGGAATTCCAAATTTTCGAACAATGTGCGCATTTTTGATTCGAGGACTGTAAATATGAAATTTCAAGTTAATTTTTATTGAAAAGCGGCTTTTTACCTTTGATAAACATGTGGAAGGAAGCTGAAAAATGGTGTAAAGTCGATGGGAGTGTCGATGAGAATTCGCACGTGTGGCCATTCCAGTAGGAAACACGGTTTGTGCGCGTAAACTGAGAAATTTGTCTGAAAATGTATCATTTTTATCTCTGTGACATACTTTTTCGACAAACGTACGATATTCATTGGCTATTCTCTTTGTTTATCATGAGATTCCGAAAAAATAAATTTCAAAATCGGCGAAAATCGAGTTATGCGCCAACCCGAGCCCTGGCGCATTTCTCGGTTTCTGCTTGCGCACTTTTCGATTTTGATTTTCGAAAGCCACTTTCTGAAGTTCTCATCGATTTCAAGTCAAATTTCCAGTGAAAAATGTCTTCAAAATACGCAAAAAAGCGAAAACAATTGGACGAGGACACTTCTGAATCGCATAGAAGTCGTCGGGATTCTTCAAGGTCTCCATCTCCGCCGAGAACTAAAAGGTGAGTTTTTGACTTGTTTTCAATGAGAATAAATGATTTATTTTCAGAGCAGCAAAGCAAAAGGAACCAGAGGATAATGGAGAACCGTAAGTTATTTTTTTAATTAAAAAAAAGAATCATTCTGTAAAATAAACCACCTCAAATAGGTAGTTGGTTTCTAACGAAAACCTGAGTTAAAATATTGAATTTTGTAACTTTCAAAACAAAAAACATAATATTTACAGAGCAGAATCAATGTCAATCGAAGAAACAAACAAATTGCGTGCCTCTCTAGGCTTGGCTCCTCTCGACACAAGTGATAACAAAGAACGAGACGCCGATGATGGAACAAATGAGAAGATTTATAATGAGGATGGTTTTGAGTTCCGTCATCGAAAAGCGGATAATATGGCAGAGAAAAAGAAGGAAAAGGAGATAAAAGAGAAGTTGGAAATTGCAAAAGCCAAGAGAGATGTCTATTCGAAAGTGCTAAAAGCGAAAAAGCTCGCGGATTCTGATGACGATGAGGACAGCGCTGCTAATTTCGTCTCGAAAATGCGCCAGAAGGAAGACGAAGCCAAGAAAGCTGCGGAAAGAGCCGCGGCTTTTGATCAGCTAGATGAGGAGCTCGGTGTAACTGCCACTATTAACAAGGTCAAAAGACAAAAGAAGCCAAAAGGCCCTTCAGACACTGCTGGAATGGTTATCGGACATGGCCGAGAGGCTTTTATTGACGGAGATCAGATTTTGGTTCTTCAAGACAAAGGCGTTCTTGACGATGGTGATGAGGTTCTGGTGAATCCGAATCTGTTGGATGATGAAAGGCACGTGAGGAATGTGGAGTTGAGGAAGAGAAAAGATCCGAATAGAAACTTTGATGAAGACGTTGACGAATTCGGAAATCTGAAGAATTTTGGAGTTCTGGCAAAGTACGATGAGACGCTGGAAGGAGAACAGAAGAAGCAGTTTAGACTTGATGAGCATGGAGGTGTGGATATAGAAGAAGAGAAGCGAGAAATGGAATCATTTAGACGAATGAAAATGGCGGGAAAACGATTGGAAAGTCTGGAGACGAAGAAATACGAGTTGGCCAGCGAATTCTATACTCAAGACGAAATGACACAATTCCGAAAGGTTAAAAAGGGCAAAAAAGAGAAGAATATTCGCAAACGAAAGGTTCTGAAAGCCTCGGATCTTGTTCCAGTAGAGAAGACAGGAGAAGGAAGAGATTTTGGAAGACGTCGGAGGGATTCTGAAGAAGAAATGGACACAAAAGAGAAGGAATCTGAAGAAGTGAAAGAGGAAGAAGGAGAGATTCCAGAAGCTTCTACTGACAACGGAAAATGGAAAAAAGCGATGGAAGGGAATGGTGTGGATATTCAACGTCTTCAGAAGCTCCGCGCCAAACATCATCAGGAGGAAGAAGAGGATGATAGTGAGGATGACCTCATGTTCACTGGAGGCGTTGATCTAACTGGAGTCGTTATTGACGATGACGCAGAAGATGAGCTTCACTCAGTTTTGGCAAAAACTCGAAAAGTCAAACAGATTGATGGAAAGCAAGTCGAAGAAGATGTCGGAAAACGTGTCCAAAACATTCTCTCTTCTCATGGCGTTAAAATGGAATTAGATGAGGAAGAAGAAGACGTGAAACCAGCTAAAGGTGGTCAAATATTCATCGATTCCACTTCCGAATATTGTCGTCATGTTGGTGAAATAAACACTCTTGGCCTTGGTGGAAATCGTGCAACTACAGAAGTTAAAGTAAAAGAAGAAGAAAAGGAGGCAGATGAAGAGGGAAGTGAAGGGTTCGAACAATGGAAACGTGCCAAAGTGGATAAGGATTTGAAGGAGAAAGAGAGGAGAAAGTTGGCTGATCAAGGAGGATGGCTGGCTGCTGGAAAACCATTGCCAACGAATCCACGAATGGATAGTGATGATGATGATGAGGAGGCATTCGAGGAAGCAAAGAAAAGGGTAAGTAATTGGAGAAGGATCGGGAGAAAGCTTTTGATTCAAAGCTCAAATTGAAGCTTGGAGGAATGCTTTGCAAGATGTTAAAGCCAGAAAGCTTTTTTCCGTTCATTGAATTCATGGCTTCGTCAGAATAAAGCTCCAAATAACTTAATTCAAAACTTAAATTGAAGCTTTTTTTAAATAGAGTTTTATGCTACAAATCTGAATGTTTCATGAACGCCTGGCTATTGTATGTTGTGTCTTTCAAGCTTCAATTAGGGCTTTAAACCAACTGTGTCGGTGGAAGACGAAGAAGGTTACCGAAATTTTTGTGAAATCGCTTTAAAAATCGCTTTTCAAAGCTTGTTTAAATTTCAGAAATGGTCTGAAGACGAAGAAGAGGACTCGGGCGAAGAAGAGGAAAAAGACGAATACGCCCCGGCTCTTGGCCGTGAAGTCGACGTCTCAAAAGGTGTTGGTCAAATGCTCAAGCTTGCCGGCCAAAAAGGATATCTTCAAAATCCAAATGCCAAATCTCATTCTGGTCCATCTCTGGATCATTTGAAGAACAAAGCCTCTCATCGTGTTGATGGATCTAGATTGTAAGTTTCTCCTTAAGATTTTCAGTATAAAGCTTTTCGTTTCAGCGATCCTGATGATCGTAACGCCAAAAAAGCGGAACGAATCAACTCACAGAATCGTGGACCTGTGATGCCGTTTGCTGAGAAGACTGATTATAAGCCTGATGTCAATATAAGTTATGTGGATCGTAAAGGACGTGATATGGATGCAAAAGACGCCTACAGAGAGCTCTCTTACAAGTAAGAAACCCCTTCTTTTTCTAGCCAAAAACATTCAAATTTTCAGATTCCACGGTCGTAACCCGGGCAAAAAGCAGTTGGAGAAACGTGCCAATCGAAAGGATAAAGAGGAGAGAATGCTTAAGGTACGTGTAAAGCAACCTCTCATTCAAAGGCATGTTCTTTTTGCAGACAAACAGTTACGATACTCCACTTGGAACTCTTAGTAAGCAGCTCAAAAAGCAGAAACAACTGTCGACACCGTACCTTGTGCTCAGTGGATCCAATGATCATTCGAGCTTGAAAAAGGAGTAAAATTAATGATGCTTTTTTTGTTTAAAATTGACCTTTTTTCCATTAAATTATTTTTCTTCTTTTTCTCTTTTTTAGAAAGTAGAATAGTGGAAAAGCACCTTTGAGTAAACCTAGCAAAAAACTCAATAGATTCTAGATGATGTAATCAGAATCTTCACGTCTTCGAGATACAAATGTGCTCGACGGACAGCCTGATACCTCTCGTTTAGCACTTTTAATCAGATAATGTCTTATGATTGGAATCGAAACGGAACTCTCTCAAGAGTCAGTTATGATCAGCCAAACCAAGCCCGATTCTTTTAGAATCTACTCACGGCTTCCACTTCGAGATCTTGGATTTTGCGATCTGAAAATGAATTTCACTACTGTAGGCTACAGTATTCCTACTGTCAAATTTGTGAAAGAAGGATATTTTTTCCCGAGCTTACAGTAATCCAAGCCCACATTTTTTGCCACAGCGTCCTTCATCATTTTTCAGTTTACACATATATTATGCGTACGCGAAGATTTGAAGGCTCGATTAAAAGCGCATCGAATTTTTTCAATTTTCAAAAAGTCCTGCAAACTATGGTTTTTGACTGTAATCGTTGCGGGGAACACATTGAAAAAATTCGATGCGCCTTTAATCGAGCCTTCAAATCTTCGTGTACGCATAATAATTGAAAATGAAGTCTTTTTCAGCTCGAAAAAAGGAAATTTTAAAAAACCAATGGTTACCGGATGCATCAAGATTTATTCGGTAATGTTCGAGAAATAATATATGAATAGGAAACAGGAGAATTGAAAAAAAAATAAAATACAAGATAATTTAGCGATTCGAGCCAATATTTTGAATCAATTGACGAATTCGATGTTCTTGTTCTTGTAGTGTTCTCACACTATTCAGAAATTCAAGATAAATTTCTGGTTCTGACGCCGTCTCCGGAGCAGCAGCCAATACCTCCGCAGGAATCTCTAGAAGACGTCGTGCACGTACTGGAGCTGGCGGTGGTGCTTCTCGTTGAGGCATAATAGGAGCACGTGGCATGACACGGAAACCTCCTCTTCCTTGTGGTCTGCCTCGATTTTGATAGACTTGGCGATTGTTACGATGCTCTTGATTGAGATGTTCCGGCTCTTCAGTTTCCTGATCATTGTCTTCTGGTCCTTCGATTCGATGTTGGATACGAATTAACTCTTCCGCATTTCCTCGTCCATCGAGAAATTGCTCCGCAAGTAAATGTCTAACTTCCGGATCTGCTTCCTCGAAATCGGCGGGATTCTGAAAAAATTTGAAATAAATATGAATTCAAAAATCATTCGGATTTAATAAACTCACAACATCTTCAACTCCGCTTCCTCCGTGAACTTCTGTCATGTGAGCATAGATTTTTTGACTACAGTTACTTGTGAAGAGGCATTTCCAACAGAAATGAGTTCCACAGGCACATTCAATGTGATTGCAACCAATTGACTTCTCAACATACACGGCACAATTTGGACACTTTTTGATTTGATCTGATCCAACTGCTTTGACATAGGCTTCAAGTGAATTCTCCGGTTCGCGAAGTCTGCCAAATTCCTCACAACTGGTGTCGGTATGCGGTTCAGCCAGACACTTTCTACAGTATTCTCTCTCGCAAGAGACACATTTTGGATATTCATCTAGTGGTCCTTCCGATTTGGTCAATAATCCGGGACAATTGATAGTTGGACAGTGATTAATTTCATTCGATGAATTGAAAATCATCTTTTTGGTTGTGTTCATAAATGGTCGCAGTTTGTCACTATCAAAGTCGCGGAGACGATTTGAACCGCCAAGAGTGACGTGCTGAACAAAGAAAATTGATGAACTCAAAGGAAATTTCGAAAAAAAAGTTACGGCTCTGTTGTAGTTGAGCGGTCCCTGGGAAATTGAATGGGCCCTCAAAAAACTGAATGGTCCCTTTCGATGTTGGATGGTTGCTGAATGTGATTAGAAGTCTAGGGGGCCAGTCATTTTCTAGAAGGACCTTTTTATCTTCAAGAGGGCCACTAGATTTTTCATGGGACCATTAAAATTCTTAGCGGACTTTGTTACTCCTTCAGGGACCATCCAACTTCCAAGCGGGCTGTTCTATTTTTCAAGGGACCATAAAATGTTGAAGGGGATCATTCAATTTCCTGGGGACCGCCCAACTAAAACATAGCCAAAATGTTACTTACGAGAATTTCTGATGGTGCGACAAAACTGTTGCATCCTGAATGCTCACAAGCCACTATTTCGTCCGTTTGTTTGATATTTTCAATTTTGTTGTTGACACACAAACGGCACATTACATGACCACAATGGAAACGATAGTAATCAGTGGAGAGACCAATTTCAGTCCAACATGTTGGGCAAACCGAATTTACGTATTCTGAAAAAAAAAAGAATTTAAAAAACAAGATACACTTTTTAATGTCTTTTACCTTCTCCACCACCAATAAAATTCATTTCTTTTTTGAAAATCGCATCGTTGAGGCTTTCCAAAATGTTATTCAATTTCTCATAAACCTCAATGGTTCCTTCAAAGTCTAAATAATTTCTATCCAACACCAAACTGTGAGCTCCAAGTGCATATTGAAGATCCTCGATAAGGTATGGATAAGAGAGAATACTGTACATTCTTCTATTGAAATATGGGTAATAAAGTGGAAACTCGCATCGAATTTGAATGGATTTCCGGTTTTCAGAGAAGTTGTTAAGATCTTTCATTGCAGCTTCTGAGGCATCTCCAATCAATTTGATTTCTCCTTTGAATTTGTCGATATCAACAACAAGACGATGATCATACTTTTTGACAAGATGTCTTACATATACTTCTCCAATACCGTACATCAATTCCGGACATTTCTCGTTTGCTTTAAAGATTTTTGGAGAGAAAAGTTTGACGAGTTGATTAAAAAAGTGATCAATCATTCCAACATTCCATCCCATAACTCCAATAATTCCATAATCAGATCCATTGTACCACTCATCATAGATTTTGATGCCATAAAACATCGCCTCTTCCTCTTCCATCATTGGATCTTTGTTCTTTAAAAGAACGAAAAATGTCTCGCGCATCTGTCTGTCGAGTTTCCGAATCTCATGATCCATAGCGTGACGAATTGAACGGCTAATAGCAAAAGATCTCCGATAGCATGGCGTGATTTTTGGCTGAAAAATTATGAAGTTAAAATTGAACTGCTCTTTGAGAATAACTCACTCCATATTGATCATTTTCATCAATTTGGCACACCGATCTGATGTATGATTCTTTTAAAAACGGACCAATGAAAGCCAATCCGAGTGGAACAGTTTTAAAATGAACTGTAAATTTCTCGTTTTCTTTGAGTGCTCCACTCTCGGCTCTATGAACTCTCCACGGCACATCCCTTCTCTTTTTGACTAGATCAAGGAACTCATGAGCTCCGATCTGACCGTTTCTCTCCGGCAACCAAGGTTCATCAATTGGTGTGTAGATCCGATTGACATGACCAATACGATAGAACTCGTAATCGATTACCCTTGCCAAATCTTTGGTCTTGGCTCTCGCAAGACTTTTCTTCGAATCATCAAGAGGTTCTACGAAAATTCCAATGTTCTCATATTCAATTTTATTGACATCCGCGATTTGTTTGACGAACTCGAGGCGCATTTCATCAGTGTACATGTGTCGAGGGAAATTGCTGATGATGAACTGAGCAATCGTTAGATTTGTATTTCGATAAACTATTCCGGATGAACTTACTCTCTTGACATTCGCATCGAATCGTAATTCATATTTCTCCTTGTAATCAATGTCAACATAATAGATTTTTAGACCATGTTGCTGGAAAGTTCTCTCGGCGAAGAACTTGTCGATCTCATGTCTGAGTGTGAATGACACGCAATCTCTCTGTTGTTGTACCACTTTCATATCCAGCTGAAGATGAAGGGAATTGTGGATGCCCTGATAATTGAAAGAGCCATCACAGTAAAACATGTCGAGATATTCCACCAGTCCAAGTGACATCGCCCAATTCTTCTCTTTTGGTGATTGAAACTCTATCAGCCTCATTTTCCGATATCTGATTGGTTTTTTAATCTTTTCCTCAATCCATCGCATCTCTGGATCTGTTATTCTTCGAGTCGAGACAATCTTGCATTTGAGAATTCGTGAATAGAATTTGGTAGGTGACACTCTCTCATTCGAAGTGTAAAGACTATCAAAGATGAGAACGAATGGCGAGTGTTTTCCATCAACGACAAACTCTGATTTATTTCCATAGTTTAACTGTATTCCATAGCCAGACGATGGTTCCGATATGAGCACTTTTTCGTTTTCGACTTCTGATGGTCCCAGGGCCGTCTTGAGGGCACTAAGAGCGGCATCTCTATCTCCTTTTGTTTCGATCACAGCAACTGAAATCGACGTGACGTTGGAGATGAAGAATTCATAACGATATCCAGGAAAGTTTAGGCCCTGAAATGCGATTATAAAAGTTGTTATTTTTCAATAAAACTTACTTCATTTTGAATTTTTCTAATATGATTCGGACCCAATGGGAACAGAACGGCATCTTTCATCCAGAGAGGTACTGCTCTCAATTTTCCAATTTCCCTCAAACAGAATTGGTAAATCTGTTCCATTAGTTGAGGATTGGACGGGAGAGGCTTTTGAGATTGCACGATCTCAGCCCTGTCACCAATTGTTCGACTACGGTGAACGTCTTGTTGATCGTAGTCGAAAATCTGGAAAGTGAGAGTTTGAACCTGAATCTGTGAGAGTAGTGATTATACCTGATGATCCTCCAGCTGAACATTTTGAAGGGCCGGTATCTGTTCTCGAGGTGTGCGGAAGCGATTCGAGACCATTTCCGGATCCCGATTTTGATGTCGCTGACGACAATTGAAGTGGGATTCAACACTCGCTGCAAAATTTACAGTTGATTTTTATCCGAACCTAATATAAAACTTACCAGGACCACTGCAATATTCTGCGGTGGACGGGTTGAAGTTGGCAAGGTCGTTGACGGGGCGCCATTGTTGCCTTCTTGGTGCCATGTTTTATCTGCAATTAGGGGAGAATTAGTTTTAAGGAAGCGAGAAAAAATAGGAAGATTAAGAGAATGGTTTACGAAGAGTCAAGAATTAGGCCTTTTATAAAAAGAAGACGATCACCATCACGAGGATTGTTAGAGCTATGGAATGAAGGATTGAGAGATGGTAGACTAGTAATGCGCGTACATCACAAAAATCTAATAATCGGTGGAGTCTTTACAAACCTGATAAGGGGCGGAGTCTCAAATCTGAAAAGGGGCGGAGTCTTCTGAATGGGAAGACTGTTCGAGAGAAAAGAATGGACGATTTGTACCCTCATATCTTTTTTTTTCGTCCACATGTGAAAAGAGGTGGAGTCTCATTTTTCTGAATGAGAAGACTGTTCGAGGAAAAGGAATCTATCAGAGTTGCACGGAAGTGGAAACTTCTAAGACGGAAGTCGGAAGTAGGAGGGGATAATCTCATAAAATTTTCAAAAATTGGGAAGATTTTAGAACTTTTGATAGTTTTATCTACTTTTCACGTGTTTTTGAGCCTGACTTTTTCTAAAAACCAGACTTGTCAAAACCCGGCCCGTGAAAAGCCTGCTAAAAACGAAATCCGAAAAAAATTTTCTTCTAAAATTTCCGACTTCCGAATAAAATTTGGTCTCAAAACGGAAGTCGGAAGACGGAAGTACAAAATCAGCGGGATGTCGGAAATCGAAATTCCGTGAAACTCAGCTAGGAAGTAAAAAAAATAATAAGAAGATTAGGTGAATGGTTCCGAAGAGTCGTGAATTAGAATAAAAAGAAGACGCCCACCATCACGAGGATTGTCAGAGCTATCAAATGAAGTGAAGGATTGAGAAATGGCAGACTAGTAATGGTGTTCATAAGCCTCCTAGCGTAAGACACACAATTTGATAAGGGGCGGAGTCTCATTTTTTTTTGTGTGAGAAGACTGTTCGAGGGAAAGTAATCAAAATCTCGACGTAAAGTTTGAATGCGAATAAGAGCTGTGGAAAAATGTTTACTCCGAATGAGTACAGTAGCGAGCAAAACTGAGGGCACCTTTCGTGTGTTGTGAACAACTATACTCAAAAGTTACCAATTAGGCTGAATTACTTTTTGGATACACCTGAATATGGAATCAACACAACCCAAGTTTTTTTTTGTTTGACCTAAAATTTTTTTTTTGGTCGACTGCTTTTTTGGTCGAAATCTGTGAGTAGCATAGTTTGAATGCGAATAAGAGGTGTGGGAAAAAAAACAAAAACGCGTGCTTACTCCTAATGAGTATGTTGTCAGGGAAACCGCAGCGCTATGAGGGAGTAGTGGCATTTGCGAAAGATTATGTTAATAGTAAGGAAACATTGAAAATAATTGCACCATAATGCCAAGAAAAACAATAGGAAGGTTAGGCGTATGGTTTCCGAAGAGCCGTGAATTAGGCTTTTCATGAAAAGAAGACGATCACCAGCAGGATTGTTAGAGCTATGAAGTGAATGATTGAGAGATGGTAGACTAGTAGTGGAAAATCTGAAAAGGGGCGGAGTCTTCTGAATAAGAAGACTGTTGGAGGGGAAGGAGCCAATGTACATAGTACATGTACGATCTGTACCATCATTTCTTTTCTTTCGTCTACATCTAATAAGAGATGGAGTCTTTGCAAATCTGAAAAGGGGCGGAGTCTGGATGAGAAGACTGTTCGTGGGGAAGGTAACTTTCGTCTCGTAACTTTCCTCTTTCTCCTCTATCTTCTATGACAAAGATTATCGATATTTAAAAGCGACTTTAGTGAAAATTCAGAAAATAATGCGAATGGCTCACATGAAAATTTATTGGGAAGCCACTTCTGACATCGTTTTTCTAACGCCCAACTCGTATCAATACTTGGAAGAAAATAACAGATGTCATATATTCAGATTTATAGACTTCAGCCCAAAAAAGAGTAAATTAAATGAAAAGTGAGATTTTGACAAGAAAAAATCGAATCAAACTTTCAATTCTTCAAAATGATTTATTTTCACTTTTTCGGATGTTCTATAAAGTTTCCGTACGCTTCCGACCATATCTGACAAAAATCTCCACTGGAAAAATGGACCATAATTGCAAATGCTGTCAGATTGGGTTTGGGTTGGGTTTTTAAACACACTTAACTCAGTTTCAAAGATTTCGATATGGTTAAAGAACGAAAAGATGCGTCTTTTTACGGGCTTCAAGATTTACCAAGCTCTTTTTTTTCGAAATTTTTAGTTTGAAAACCCGAAATATACAAAAATATATTCTGAACTCAAATTCCTTCCTAACAAATTTGGCAATATGCCTCATTTTCAGTGCCAAACTTAATTTCGAGAAATCAAAAAATTCAACATTCTTGAATTTTTCGACTTCACCTTGATGCAACTTTTCGGCTCTTCAATGTGCCTCAAACTTTGCGTGCAAAAAACGATAAGTTGCATCACATTTTGTTCTACAATTTCGTTTTTTTTACTATTGAAAAAATCTTCAAAACTGAACAAGATAAGCTCAAAAAGCTAGTAAAAATGAAATCAATAAATAAATCGATAAAAATTCAATTTGGCAAACTTTTGACTGGCGGGTTATTTTACCCTCCCCGGGTCCTAACTTTTGCCTGCATAACATCTGGAATCAGAGAGGCGAAGATTATTGAAGAGTTTTCAAAATTTTGAATTTTCCGTGATCACGTCATTTAGGACGTATCCAGAAACGCGTCAAAAAAATCCTATTGTAAGTTTGGAACACCGTGACGTGGACACCCCTTTTTCTGGAATTTATCATTTTATCGATTTCCAAAACCGGTTATTTACTGATAATTTTGGTATTTTTCTGCCGTGACCGCCCTTTGTTCCCATTCCACCGTGACCCTTCCCGATCATAATCTATCGACTCTTCAGAGGAGAACTTCAGTTCTCGATCACACCGCCGGAACAACAACAACCGGCTCTCCGGAAACGACTACAAGGGATGACGCTTCTAAAGGTTCGTTTGAGTTCCAGGCCGAAGGCGCGGGCGCGGGCTCCATGGCCTGGAACAGTCAGACTGTTCCAGGCTTTTTACAGACAAATATAATGAACAGGGTTGGTGTGCATGTTCTCTGGTACCTTGCGCCCATTTGCTTCCCGCGCCTGAAAGCCTGGAACTAATTTGAATCACTTTTTCAAGTATTGAATTCATAAACTTCATAAATTTTAGATAATCCCCCGTGATCCTTCGTGGCAACCCATGCGCTAAGGACAACCAGAATCGATCGATATTTGGTGGGACCAATACGAACAAATTGATGGGTCAAGAAGACTTCAGAGGTACAGTTTTAACCAGCCATTTACTTAAACACTTCCTTAATGGAATGGAATGCTAACAGTTTATTTTCAGAGCTTCCTGGTCGTTGGGAGGACAACAAAGAGGATGATGGCTCACGGAGAGTTGAGGAAGAGGAGGACAACAACGAAAGGCCTCAATGGCCAGGATCCGTCATTCCTGGTATTATATACCAGATGATTGGAAACGACTGGAATGATCAGAGGTACGTTTGCCCTTCTTTGTCTAACTTCATCCTCCCTCCATTTCTCACTATTCTCCTGCTCTTCAGTAGCGCCGCTGCTCGTAATGAATCCGACTAAAAAAAAATTGATTGTATTCCAACAGGGATGTTAGCCACTTTACTAGCTATCGATCTAGAATTAATTTGAAACATCACCAGAATAGACTGGGATATGAATATGAAAACACTTTCGCATTCATTTTAATTTATGGATTAGCTTCGATTTCACCTCATACATAGGTATGCAATAAGATCAACTACTAGAATCTAATACATTTTCTATCCGAATTTCAGCTTTATATGTCTTAAAAATAGCAATTGAATCACTTTGAAATTCACTTCCGACTATTCTAGACACTTCATAGGTTTCAATTTATACTAGAATCTAATCAATTTTGTATTGGTTTTCCCGTTTATTCATGCTGTGGTGTTCCCATTGGAACTCGAGAGTAGAATAGACATTAACGGAGATCCAAGGAATCTTATCCAAAATATCAGCATTTTCTATCCAGATGTCAAGAATCGAATCACTATTGTTTTCATGAATGAATATCCGGTGTTCCATATTCAGTTAACTATTTCTCAAGACCCCGTTTTCATTTTTTTACTCTGGTCATCAAAACTACCAATCTCATACTTTTCCAATTTGATTTTTTCAGTGTTTTTTCTTTTGTTTATTTGGAAAGATTACTTCACATTACTTCTGGTGTAACGACGGATATTCAAATAAAGCTGGTGATGTCTGAGGCGGTAGTTGTTCCACCACAGTAATTTATGGATTATTGTACAATTGGATTTCTCAAAATACCTTTTTTTTTGTAATTCTTTTGATCAAAAGATTGCATACACCCGTAAAAGCGGTTATGCAATTCTTCCTGTTTTTTTTCTTCCAGAGGTTTATCGGTAAGATTTCGATGCTGATCTTTTTTGAGTATTATGGCTGAAGAAAACTGGTGTTTCACAAAAAAAATGCAGTTTTCTTTTTGGAAACAACTGGTCTTATATAGCCTTGATTTACTTTAATTTTCTTGAAATAATCTGAAACTAATCCTTGATTATTCTTGAATGTTCAATAGACGAAGGAGAAAGTGTCGTTGGTAAGTCTCTGAATTCTACTATGTATGTTGAATGAGAACAGATTCTTTTTATTATCATCATCGACAAATTTCTCACATTCTTGTTATTCGAAAAGGGAGCTGCCCCTCATCAGAGCCGCGCCCGGATCAGAACTCTGTGGCGGAAGAGATTGCGATCGCTATGTCGGTCATTTTTACGATATTTCATGTTTTGACAGAGAAGTTTTGTAGAAAAAACAATTCTCTATCGAATGATGTATATTAGGTCTAGTGTTCTATAAAAGGTTTTTACGAAAACGAGGAGAAACTATTTTTTTCAAAAAATTTTTTTCACTTTTTCGACTGACATTTCCACAGAAACCTAGGCAAAATATACACCATTCGATAGAGATTTTTTCTAACAAAACTTTTCTGACAAAACATGAAATATCCGCAAAATAATCGACCTGGAGATCGTCAAATAACTTGCCGCCGGCAGAGTTCTGATTCGGGGTAGCACCTCGAGAAGAACAAACATTATTCATGATTACAATTCACACACAAAATTTCTCAAGAGCATTCAATTCAACAGTCTCAAATAGGTTGACGAATGGTTTATAAGTTTTTAAAATGTTTTCAGTTGAGTTCACAAATTTCTGCTATCATGCTTCAGCTGTTCAACTTTGGTTTAGCAGAAACTGTTAACGATGAAACTCGGTTTCATTCCCCTGCACAACTTTTGTTTTTTTTTCCTTCCCCCAAGTTCGATATTCCCTCTCCAATTTTTAGGCTTTCTTCAATTTAACACATCCATCGTGCATAAGATTTTCTCTTCTTTTTCCCATATTTAACTTTATAACCTGTAAGAATTGCCCGAGAGGAGTACACGGTGTTGTCCGAGTGAGATATCCGGGCGGCACAGCCACATACGTGCGCCTTTAAAATAACTTTCTGAAGGACCGGGAACAATTGTGCTTTTTGTACATAGTAAACTTGCCAGGGATTCCTTATTTTCTGATAGAAGAATAGGAAAGTTCGAGCCGCACCCTTGCCAAAAAACCGTGCGGCAAGTTGCAAAAATGACGACAATAGCAGAAATTCCATTTTTGTGAAAGACACCTGATTTGAGCAATCACGATGCAACCATTTTCTGTGATTTAGGCTCCGAAGAAAAAGAAAAAAAAATACGGAAATCCTCAAAATTTATTATTCAAGACACATCCTGTTCAATACACTTGTAGACTCCTTGACTCGCCACCAACTTGATATTCTTTGCCAAATGCTCAAAAAGCACTGATTCCAAAACGGAGAGAAGCATAATGATGAATGAGTAAATTTCAAAATGAGTCCATTCTCCTGGATACATTGGAATCTCATTTGATGCTTGTCCTGATTCCGACCAATTGCTCATCCATCCACGTCGATACATTTCCATATTTACAAGAATTGAACCCCAGAGAGCAATTTGAACGAAGCTATGGATTAGACATTGGATCTGAAATTCTACTTTTTGAAAGGTGGGGGGGGGGGGGGGGGGGGTCCGCTTACCACAGAAAGTTGTCGCATGAGAAGTCTCGCACTCAAATCAAGAATTGCCACGAGGAACGAGGTGACGATGAGGATGAGAGTGAGACGGAGTGGGCCGACGATTTTTGAGTATTTGGGGGTAGAGCCACTGACGATTTCGGAGATGGTGAACTGAAAAATAGAGAGGGTTAGGGATTTAGAAGGGGACCCCGAAGTTCATCAGAACCACAGAAAGAACATTTTTTTCCTACGTTTTTTTTTTCGTTCAGAGCTGTAGAGCGTAAAAGTTTAGGCCAGAATCTGAAAGTGGCCAAAACCTCTAGTCAAACTTCAACTCAACGTTGAAAACTTTTTTGAGAAACTCGCGAAATTTTAGCGAATTTTTGAGAATTTTGAGAAATCTTGAGAGTCAAACATTGCCAAAACTCCAGCCAAAAAGTGGTCCTTTAGAACAGTTGTTGACTATCGTGAGCAGAATGTCTTAAAAGTTTAGCTTGGTATTGATGGCATCTTATCACCAAGATCCGTCAAAAGAAATGAGCCAGGCATGCGGGTCCGGCTGAGCTTACAGCCAGAGTAGGCAAGAAAGTCCAAAAAAGACGCAATAAAATCCTTTCTTTGGAACACGTTCTGGTCGTGGCTCCCGAATTTTCATCGGAACTATTGTGGGTTTAAAAATTGCGCCAAGTGTGCCCAACGGATAATTCATCGGTATGAACGAGATCTGAAAGAACCGGTGCTTCGGCCCGAGGTCGCTGGAAGAGTCGGAACAGCAACCACAGGCCAAGGTTCCGACTCTTCCAGCTTCATTTCTCGGCCGTATCGATGAGTTATCTGTGGGGCGCTTGGCGCAATTTTTACGCCAACAATATCACAATCAGCTTTATTTCACAGTCCATTGGGCCCAAAGTCACAACAAAAAGGGTTTTGAAAGCGGGCGGCTTTTAGTCCACCTCCAGGCTATTCTAGGCCATCAAATAGAAAATAAAGTCCGTTTTCAAACTCGGTTCAGCACCATTATTTTTAAGTGAATTCATAGGGAAACCTAGGTTCAATATGGCCAAACCCATCCAAATAAAAAAAAAACTCACATCAAAACAAGTCTTTGCATTGATTCTGATATGATCTTCACTTAGCGAAGGTCTATCAATCACAACTCCTCGATCAGTTGTCCCGATAATTGTGATATTTTCCACTATCATTGTTTGATTTTCAACGTCCATCTCATCACCAATAAGTGTTCCGTTTAGAGCATTCAAAAGAGCTTCTTGTTCACTAGTGGCTCTTTTCACTCGGGACTGAAAAATCAAGATTTCGTTTACTCTATGAAAAAATTCGAAAAAAGTGGTCCAACCTCATTTTCAATTTCCTTAATCGAATTATAGACTTCTTTGCAGTCCTTCACAAACTCGTCAATTCGTCGTGGAGCATAGTCAATGCACAATTGAGTGTGCGTCACGAATACCAAACTTGCCGTCAGAAGAGACAAGAAGAATACGGATCGAAGGACAACAAATAGTCGCATTTTGTTCTCGCGGGAGAGTTTTCAGAGAGAAGGGAAACACGAAATGATGATGTGGAGAGGGGGAAAGGGGGAGGGAGGAGGGGAAAAAAGGGGCAACGTGGCAAGGCTAGTGGAGCACGTGGCAATAAGAAGAGGAGGAAATTAGAGATGACACGTGGGAAAAGAAAATTTTGTTTTGAAAATTGTGTTTTTTTTTCACGTAGAGAAACATAGTTTGTACGTAGGGCATATCGGCCACCTTGAGTCCATTTTTGCTGTCAATTTGGCCCATTTGATACTTTTAAGCAAGCTTTCCCAAATATCTGTAGTGCTACCCATAATCAGAACACTGGACGAATCAGAACGGGACGACCCTCATAAGAACCGACCGTTTAAGAACTGATTCGTCCAGTTCTGATTAAGGATAGCACCTGCCCTTTTTACAGAGGTTCTGAACCCAGAAAGCCGTTGGTAGTGAAAAAACTTTTTGTCTGTATTCAGTAGGAGCTTCATAGAAAAAGTACAGCTGAATACAGTGATCCTGAAAACTGGTTTTCAAAGGTGCATACCGTAACCAGGACACTTTTCAGGAAGAACTGAAACCACAATCTTTATCTTATCTTAACTAATAACAATCAAGAACTTCTGTGTGTGTGTGTGTGTGTGTGTGTGTGTGTCCGTCTGTGTGTGTGTCGCCGGCCCTAGCGAGTTTTCTAGCAGACCGATTTTTCTGAAACTTAGACAGCTGGACGTAGAATTCTTTCGCGATGATGCCCGTCTGATTCAAAATTTGAAGCAGGAAGAAATGAGGCCATCAGGTTTAAAACCACGTTTTCAGTCCTTTTTTAAAACTTCCATTGGGGAGAGAGAGACACAGGGGGCCACGTTAATATTATTAACCCCGTAAAACTTTTCACAAATTTTTCATTTTTAAAAAAAAGTGAAGCCAGGCGGTAGGAGGCGCGTAGCGCCGATGACCGACTGGTTGTTTTACAATTTTATAACATTTGAAAAAAAGTGAATTCCGACCTTTGTATGACCGAAAATCCGACCGTGCGGACCCTATTTTTCGTTTTTTTTTTTCGATCATTTCCCAAGTTTCCATTACGAATCCCCGTTTTTCTACTAGTTTTTAATGTGAGATGTAGAAAAAAAAAGCAAAAACAAAAAAAGACACCGCGCGGCTGCGACCATCAGTTTTCCACTTGCCGTCTTGGGCGCGACTTGTGTGCTTCAAAGCGCTTCCTGAAAGTTTTTTTGACGAATGCAAGACAATACAAGTCAAAATATCAAGTTTATATCACTTTGTCATCACAATAACAAAACCAAAATCAATTAGTTTTCTGGTGCCGTATTCCCACGATTAGGATAAACCAAACTCTCCAATTTCATCGTTTTCCATTGACTCCACATTATGGAAATCGGTAGAAAAACTCCAGGGACCACATTGAAATGATCGAAAAAAGTGGGATTATTCCAAAGAAATATACATGGTCCACAATTCGAATATAAAAAGTTCCCACCAGGATAAATTTGTCGAACCAACTCGTGGCAAAGTAGCAGGATCTGAATTATAATTAAAAATGTTTTTTCTTGCTTAAGGAATTACCAAGTAGATCACTGCTGTTATCATAATTTTCCAAATAGTGTTTTGGTCACAATGATTGTTTGTGGGTCTTGTTAGTATCAAATTTGCAAACTTTTTTTGCTTGTAGATCAAAAATGCACATAACACTATTGCTCCGATAGGAAAGAGAAGGAAAATGTGGTCGATATTCTGAAAATATTATGATGAGAGAAGCGGACTATACTTAAACCATCCTACATTTTCATAAAATGGCTCAACCCCTTTAACGAAAAAACGATGAATGACAGTTCTATGAATCTCACTGTAATAGATGGAAACTATTGAGCCCCCAATCGATAAGCCGGAGTTTAAAATCAGTAATCCTACAGTATACTTTAGCTTATTGGAAATAAAGTGGACAAGTGCCATTGTGAAAACTCCGATTATATAGAAGCCATAGCAATAGAAATCGATGTGAATTGAGATCCGAAGCCATGTGTTCTTATTCCAATCAACGGAATCATAAGTACTGTACTTCAGAAAATAGGTTAACGGGAGATGAAGATATAGAATCAATGTTTGGAAAATGATAGTCGTGGAGAATGCGAGGAAGCAGATATTTAGAGGATTCTGGAATAATTATTTCATGCTGACTCGGTTTTTCATAAAGAAGCCACTCAAAAAGCAATTTGAAGCTCTCATATCGCTCCCAAGTTTCAGACTGATGACCGTGGCCGACACAGGGTCACCGATGCGTACGTACCTTTAAACTCTAGTATATGAGGGGGGGGGGGGGGGGGGGGGGGGGGGGCGTTGCGTGAGCTGCATTGCGGCGGCTGACAACGGGCCAAGACAATGAGAAAAAATAGCTGCGTATCATTCAATGCGTATCCGAGTCGCTAAGAAAAAACGAAAACCGCGACGCGGCGCACGCAACGCGTCCCCCTTCATGTAGATTTACGAGATTTTAAAGGTACATGCGCATCGGCGACCCTGTGGCGCAGAGAATCTGACAGTTTGGAGCCTTTTTGCATCTCACATGTAAAACTAGTAGAAAAAACTGTGAAATACACAAAGGAAGCGCAAAATATAAAAAAGGATGATGTCGGGTTTTCGGCCGCGGCCATCAGTCTGTTACTCTTACGAGTTGTTTGTTTCGAAGCGATTTTTAAATAAATTCATCATGAAAACCAAAAACAGAATTTTAAAAAATGAAGCGGAATCCAAAATTCTTACTTTTTTCCAGTCTTTCTTCTGCTTCAAAATGAGCCATAACAACATAAAATTGCAAGCCATTGAAATAGAAGAAGTGAAATATTTCATAAAATTCTTAAACTCAAACAAATCAATATGTGATACACTCTCAGCCACTGAAGCACACGGATAAGTAATTGGGATGGAACAAATTAAAGAAACATCGTCTCTCCCATCTATTGAATGGTACATCACGAAATAATTAACGAATATCAGTACCATTGTGAATATGAAAAAGAAGAATAAGAAGGATGAGAAGAAAATGAAAAGAAGCTAAAGGCTTTGAAATTACTAGTTGGGGCGGAAATGTTTTGGGTTTTCAAAAAATCAAAAAATAAACTTTTGGAAAGAAAATTGTTTTTGAAAGTGCGCCAAAATCAGCTGACATCTTTAAATTGATATTCGCTCTGCCCTCTTTTTTTTGGAAACTGAATCCTCTTATAAAAGGGCATCAATTTTAACTATTCTTTGGTTTTGTAGGATTTATTCGAAAACATTTATTTGAAAAAAAATTTATTTTGGAAATTTTCAAAATAATCAAATATTTCATTATATGAATTCAGGTCGTAATCCCCGAATGCCCTTCTATTGCAGGTCTGACCACAGCAACTGTTGAATTCCTCTTTTCAGGCTTCGCAAGCAAGTTTATCAACATAATTGAAATTGGAAGAAATAGTTGTGGAATATAACTCAAGAACCGAAAATATGGTTCCAAAATATCATCTTCTAGGAAGTATTCAATGATCAGAAGTCCCTGTAATCAAATTTTTGTAAAGGAGGGGGAGGGAGTGTGTGCGTATAAGAGACGCAGAGAAAACTGAACTTACAAATTGCATCATAGCCATAACTAAGAAGATAAGTGATGAGAGCTGATGGCTTTTCGTGGTTTTATTTTTGAGAAAACAAGAAATGACCAAGACGAGCACGGCTCCGATAGGTAAAGAGAGGCAAACTTTGGTCAGGTACTGAAAATTTTCTCACTTTTTGAGTTCAATATCTTCCGGCTCTTTTTGAAACGTTTGGAGCTCAATTTGAAAAAACGCCACTTACCAATCTATAAAAATAGGTTCCGGTTCTTTCATTCTTCTTTCCATATCCACCTATTATATTCCTCAAAACACTTTCATCGATGGAAAAAACTGTGCAAAATATAGAAAATCCAATGCTCAGAAAAAATAAAAGCACTGTTAAAATCCAAATTTTCTTTACAAAATGCAGAGAATGAATCAATGAAATTGCAAAAATCATTGATAAACAAAGAAAGTGAGAATAGAAATCCGAGGCTAGAATAATAATGAAATTAAGATGATTAGGTAGCCAACCAGAGTTTATCAAGGGTTTTTTAGTGATAATAATTATATTTCGTAAGATGATAGTCAAAGAGAACTTCAATAAGAAGATTGAGAGAGAGTTCTGCAAAAAGAGAAGATTAAAGAGACGCAGAGAAAAGCCAGAGTCTCGTTGTCTGCGTCTCCTTGACTGCCACACTTACCCATTTCTTTTTCAACACAAACCCCATAAAAATCGTATTCACTAGAATGATACTAATAACAAAAACAGCATTGAAATTATCAGATTCAAAAATTCCAGCACTCGAAACGGGTACAGGGCACTCGCTATTTTCATACACAGGACAACTTGGCGCAGAATTATGCTGAATTGTATGATTTTTCGAATTCAAATCTATCGATAGCGGGTCCATATCCTGTGACTAGTGGTGAAATGAAAAAATTGAGTTTTGTTTGAGAGTGAATCAAATTATAGACTACAATTTTTTGAAACTGACATTCAAAGCTCCGCCTCAAAACTTTTCGAGAAACTTTATTCATAAAATAATATCAATGAAAAGAATGCCCTTCTATTGCAGGCCTGACCACTGCAACTGTTGAATTTCTCTTCTTTGGCTTCATAAACAAGAAACTCAACATTATTGAAATGGGAAAAGATAACTGAGGAATATGACTCAAAAATGGAATATATGGTTCCAATATATAATCTTCCAGGAAGTATTCGATGTACAGTAGTCCCTGAAACTAACTGTTTGTAAGGAAGATGGAGAGAATATGGGCATATGAGAGACGCAGAGAAAATGCAACTTACAAATTGCATTATAGCCATAACTATAAGAATGATTGATAAGATTTGGTGATTTCTTGTGGATTTGCTTTTGAAAAAGTAAGAAATGACCAAGACGAGCACGGCTCCGATAGGCAATGAGAGAAAAACTTTGATGAGGTTCTGGAATTCGTTTTCCACTTTTAGAGCTCAACATTTTACTGCTGTTTTGGAGCCTTTGGAGCTCAATTGATGCCACCCTAATCAGAACTGTCCTTTATAAGAACCGACCGTTTAAGACAGTCTACCGTAGAAAAACGATCACGGACCTACTGACAGTGTTCACAAAAATTTCAAACCTGTCCGATTGGTCCCAATTTTTTATCCTAGCACACATGGGGTAAGTTATGGGGTAAGTTAGTTACAAAAATCAAGATTTGGTCTGGCTCCGCCCCCCTCATCTGGAGAAAAAATTCTGGAGAAAAAAGCGGAGCCAGACCAAATCTTGATTTTTGTAACTAACTTACCACATGTGTGCTAGGATAAAAAATTGGGACCAATCGGACAGGTTTGAAATTTTTGTGAACACGGGGTCTCCATTTTGTAAGGCACAGCGCCTTAAAAACTGCCCCTGATGAGAAAGTTTTGAATGCACGTATTCGGACATTTTCCACATCTTGCAGGTCATTGCATTAAAGTTGTGTCCGTTCTCATCCAGTCAGTTCTGATTTGCCCAGTTTTTATCCGACAAGTTCTGATTCGTTCAGCCTACTAATTAGGGGTAGCACCATTCAAAAACACACAACTTACCAAATAAACAAAAATATCTCTATTCGAAAAAACTGTGCAAATTATGGAAAATCCAATGCTCAAAATCAGTAAAAACACTGTTAAAATCCAAATTTTCTTCACAAAATGCAAAGAATGAATTAATGAAATTGCAAAAATCATTGATAAATAAAGAAAGTGAGAATAGAAATCCGAGGCAAGTATAATAGTGGAAACAAGATCATAAGGTAGTCTTCTAGAGTTTAGCAAGGACTTTCTAGTGATAATTATTGTATTTCGTAAGATGATAGTCAAAGAGAACTTCAATAG
Organism: Caenorhabditis doughertyi; assembly: GCA_963572265.1. Lineage (NCBI taxonomy): Eukaryota > Metazoa > Nematoda > Chromadorea > Rhabditida > Rhabditidae > Caenorhabditis > Caenorhabditis doughertyi. The sequence goes on from OY751557.1 coordinate 1,649,870, forward strand.
TAAAATTGAGATAGAGTTCTGCAAAAAGGGAAGGCTAGATAGAATGAGAAAACGAGAGACGCAGAGAAAAGCCAGTCTCCATGTCTGTGTCTCCTCGACTGCCACACTTACCCATTTCCTTTTCAACACAAATCCCATAAAAATCGTATTCACTAGAATGATACCAATAATAAAAATAGCATTGAAATTAGCAGATCCGAAAATTCCAGCTCTTGAAGGGGGTTCAGGGCACTCGCCATTTTCATACATATGACATATCGGCGGAGATTCAAATTGGATTTTATGATTTTTTGAACTCAAGTCTATCGATAACGGGTCCATGTCTTGTGACTAGAAGTGAAATGAAAAATTGTTGAAAAATTTTTGTTTGAGAATGTCGGAAGAAAAGTAAATTATTGGGTTTGCAGGACTCCGCCCAAAAAACTTATGTGCCAAATCTTTTCAAAAAAAAAAAAAAAAATAGTTTATTGCAAAATAACATTAAATAGACAGGTGCCCTTCTATTGCAGGTGTCACTGGAATCACTGGAGCCACAATTGGCTTGCGACTTTTGTATGATTTTTTGGACTCAAATCTATCGATAATGGATTCAATTCATGTGAATAGTAGTGAAATGAAAAATGTTGTTTGAGAGTGAATTAAATTATAGACTACAAATTTTGAAACTGAGAATTTCAAGCTCTGCCTCAAAACTTTTGAAAAAAATTTATTCATAAAATAACATCATTGAGAAGAATGCCCTTCTATTGCAGGTCTGACCACAGCAACTGTCGAATTCCTCTTTTTTGGCTTCACAACCAAGAAACTAAACAAAATTGAAATTGGAAAAAATAGTTGTGGAATATAACTCAAGAATCGATAATATGGTTCCAATATATCATCTTGTAGGAAGTATTCAATGAGCAGCAATCCCTGAAATCAACTTTTTTGTAAGGAACAGGGAGAGAGTGTGTGCGTAGAAGAGACGCAGAGAAAAGTCAACTTACAAACTGCATGATAGCCATAACCAGGAGAATTAATGTTAAAAACAGGTGATCTTTTGTATTTTTCCTTTTGAAAAAATGAAAGACAACCAAGATAAGCATGGCTCCGATAGGAAGAAAAACGCAAATTTTTCCGAAGTACTGAAAGTATTTCATAGTTTTGTATAGATTTTAATGAACCTTCTCACCTTTCTGTAATTAACTGTACCGAATCCGTATAATCGCTGAAAGTATATCATGTTCTCTATCATCCATTTATCAATTGAAAGAATCGAGTCAAAAAGGGAAAGTCCAATGCTTGAGACCAAAAGTATTGTGGTCAAAATCCAAATTTTCTTCGCAAAATGCAACGAGTGAATTAAGGAAATTGAAAATATCATTGATAAATATAAAAAATTTGAATACAAATTCGAGAAGAACATCGTAGTGTAAATGGGGTCTCGCGGTGTTCTCCAAGATTTCAAAAGAGAATTTTGAATTATTACTATTATGTTTCGCAAGATGATAGTCAAAGAGAAATTTAATAATAAAATTGAGATAGCGTTCTGCAAAAAAGAAAGATTAGAGAGATAAAATGAGGAAACGAGAGACGCAGAGAAAATGAGAGTCTGCGTATCTCGGTGGCACACTCTCCCTAAGTCGATTAAATTATATATTTTTGAAAAAATAAAGTTCAAGGCAATTCAAAGTTGGCACCGAGCCAACGGGAGATGTGAGTAAGAAAGCTGAAATCACGGGGGTGTACAGCAGCAGATTCACTCAAAGCGGCGCGAGAGATCTTTCGAGGAGTTGCGTCGCGGTCTGCGAAACGTGTCAGAGAATAGCCTTTTAATTGAAGAGGCGCAGAGCGAAAATTTTAAAATTTCAGCAATAGAGCGTGTTTGCAATACCTTCCGCTGTGCATGTCTGTGTGAAATTTGTTTTATTTTCATCGAAAACAGCAAAAAACAAAAAGCGAAACTGCGTGCGGGAGAAATGCAAAAATTACATGCCGCACTTGCGTTTCCAGGTGGAGGACGTTGGCTCGGTGCCAACTTTAAAATTCCTTGCGAAAACTTTATTTTTTCAACAGTACAAGCGAGAGACGTAGAGAAATGCTAGAGTCTCGTTATCTGCGTCTCCTTGACTGCCACACTTACCCATTTCCTTTTCAACACAAACCCCATAAAAATCGTATTCACTAGAATGATACCAATAACAAAAACGGCATTAAAATTATCAGATTCGAAAATTCCAGCGTTTGGAGGTTCAGGGCACTGTTCATTTTCATACCAAAAACATATCGGCGGAGACTCAAATTGAATTGTATGATTTTTTGAACTCAAATCTATCGATAATGCGTCCATGTATTGTGACTAGTGGTGAAATGAAAAAATGTTGAGAATTTTTTGTTTGAAAATGCCGGGAGCAGAGTAAATAATAGAGTGAAGAAGCTCCGCCTCGAAATGTTTTTCTCAACATTGAAAATGAATATTGAATCCAAATATTTTATCAAAACATGCAAAACGAAAAAAGATCAAACAGACAGATGCCCTTCTATTGCAGGTGTGACTGGTGCCACAGTCAAATTACGCTTCTTGATTTTGACAATCAAAGAACTTGTGATAATGGAAATTGGAAGAAAGATTTGTGGAAGATAATTTAAAAATCGGAAATAGGCTATCCAGAATTCTTCTGAGACATATTCATCAATGAAATATAGGACCTGAAAAACAATAAACGAATGAAATAGTGTGAGAAATCAAGAGACGATGAGAAAACATTCTTGTCAGCGTCTCTCAATTATCCGCACTCTCTAATGAGTAAACAAACTTACAAGTTGTATCAAAGTCATTACCAAGAGGATTGCAGATAATCTTTGATGCTCAGGTGTCTTGTTTGAATTGCACCTTTGATGAAAATAAGTAATTATTAGGATTGATAGAGTTCCAAATGGAAACAAAAGGAAGAAATAGGAGATATTCTGGAAAAAAAACATTTCAAAAGCCTCGACATTTTAACTCATTGCTATAAATTTATCAAAAAAAAGTGTGTCTGGAAATTTTCGTGTAATTTGCTGGTAAATTCATCGATAAACGCTTGGTAAATCTACCGGTAAGACTGCTGAACAATGTGCATTAACGTAAGCTCGGAGTGTCGTTGCTCATTTTTTTTTCTAATTGGCGCGGCGTTCGGAGAACGAAAGTTTGCCTGGTATGACACACTGTTCGGCATCCTCAAATTAAAGCTGTAGTGACCTATTCCAAAAAGTACCAACGTTTTTATATGAATCAATTCAGAATAACGAGACTAAAAAAATTTCCTCTTGGAGATGGGTCCAAAAATGCTTCTCAAGACAGCTATGCGCGCTCAAAAAATTTTTCACGGTGCTATTTTTCAGATTTTTATCGTTAAAAATAAATTCACGTCTTAATTCCTGTAAGTCTAGTGGTTTACGCGCACGGGGAGAGGGTTTCTGAAAGGTGAAAAACAGCACGGTGAAAAATTTTTCGAGTGCGCATAGCTGTCTTGAGAAACATTTTTGAACCCATCTCCAAGTGGAAATTTTTTTTATTCTCTTCATTCTGAATCGATTCATATATAAAAGTTCGCACTTTTTGGAATAGGTCACTACCTCTTTAAATCATTCTTACCATTTTAAATACATAAACTTTATCACTATGACCATGAGCGTCATAGTACAACCATTCAAAACTCTCTTGGTATATAGAAATAATGGAAGCAAATACCGAAAACCCGATGCTCAATGGCAAAAGAAAGAATGTTAACATCCATATTTTCTTGATGACATTTGATAAAAATTGGTTTAGCGCCATGGAAAAAATGAGAGACGAATAGATGAAATAAGCATAAAAATCCAGGTAAACCAATTCAGGCATTAATACTGAAATCAGGTTTCGCAAAACACTGGTCAAGGAAAATTTCATGAACAAAATATAAATTGAGTTCCTTTTTTCCTTTTGCAAAACATTTTTGACCATAAATATTAAAAATGATAGCTGAACCAAAATTGTAATTCCAATAAGAAAATATTCCAGGATTTCATTCTTTAAATAAGAATTATGATTGATTGACGAGTAGTTTGGAAAATGTGTATCTTTGCAAAGACGAGGCAACTTATCAAAACATGGTTCCTTTATGTAAATTGGATCGTTTTTCGCTACGGTATGATTTTTAGCGAAGAAAAATATATTCATTCTGGTAAAATGGAAAAAGAGTGGAGACAAGAAATGAAAGCAAAATGAATAAAATTTATTTTTGTGGGCGTGGAGAAAATGATAGGGATTAGCAGAAGGGTATGAGCCAAAGGTCTTGAAAATCTTTATTAAAGGTTTGTGACTTTTACAGTAGGAAAGGGCAGAGCCCTTATATTGAAGGTCTAATTGGACATTTTCTTTTCTTGATTCTGTAAAACAATCCACTCAAAATCGAGGAGACAGGAAAGAATATCTGTGGAGCATATTTGAAGATTACGGAGTAGCGTATTTCAGAAAGATACTCGTTTTTTAGAAGATAGTCGACTGCCAAGGAACCCTGAAGAGCTAAATAGAAAGAGGGCAAAAAAAGAGAGAGAGAGTGTGGGCGACAAAGAGACGCAGAGAAAATTTCACTTACAGCTTGCAAGATTGCCATCAAAATAAGAATGAAAGATATACCAGGCCATGTCAAAAGTTCAGATTTTGAATTTTGAAACCAAGAAAACACAGCGCAGGAAACAGCTCCGATTGGAAGTACCAGAATGAGTTTGAAGAAATACTAAATATTTTCATAGTCGACGCAAGCGTTTGCATATTCGCTCTATTCTACTAACGCCCACTTCAGACGAAATAGTTCTCATATCCGAGAGAGCGCCAGACACGCATAGTTGCATGCGCTTCCTCATTCGCGCACTCTATATGCGGGCGTAACTAGATTAGAGCGCATATGCAAATGCTTGCGCCGACTATAGGCCTAAATTTATTTCTAAAAGCTTCCCTACCGTTCTATAAAAATTGGTGCCGTATCTGTACCAAACCGGAGCATCGTTATAACCTTTATCAAAATAGAATGCTCTGTCCACTGAGACATAACAGCCAAAAATCGCGAAACAAATACAAGAAATCAACAGAATCGCTGCTAACAGCCCTCTTCTTTTTATGAACTTCAAATTGGTATATAGAGAAATCGCAAAAATCAGAGATAAGTAAATGAAATGTCCATAGAAATCTGTGTGCTCCAGGGTTAGATCTGAGACTAATAAAAAATGTTTGAATTTTCCAAAATATTTTTGAAGTATGAAAAGCAGATTTTGAAGGAAGCAAGTCAAGGAGAATTTGAGGAAAAGAATGTTGATGGAGGCCTGAAAACAATCACTTTAAAAGTTCAGTTGCCGTGCAGTCCGCAAGTTTGCGTGAGCGTGTTTGCGTACAGAGTGGCACAAATCACGCGCAATAACGATTTTTTTTTGCGGCTGTCAATAAATTAAATCAATTTAAACTAAATTTATGCTAGAAATGAAAAAAGTCGGCAAGTACGCTCGCGCGATTTCGTGGGCTGGTAGAATAGCCGCCGTCTACGGCCTAAGTCTATTAATTCAGTTGAAGGTCGGCAGGCCTGCAAATTTGCGTGTGCGTGTCTGCGTACAAAGCGTCACAAATCACGCGCAATAACAAAAAAAACCAGGAAATACAGTGTTTTAATCCGAAATTGTGTCTTCTAAATTAGAGTACGCAGACACGATCACGTAAAAGTGCGGACCGGACGGTTCGGGTGACTCACCATTTCCTTTTTCAAAACTTTCAAAAAAAGTAAATACACCAGAAATAAAACGTTAGTCATCATCGCCACACAGGCCAAAATATACTGCAAAAGTTCATCATCTGTAAAACCGAAACGCTTCGAAATAAGATGATCTTGACAACGCTCATAAAGTCCAAGACGACAATCGTCAGACTTGAAATATTCTTGCCAATCTATTTGGCTCATTGCTTGGCAAAGGGAAAAGTGAAGCTTGTGAGCAAAAGTGGAGATGCTGAGTGTTGGAAAAATGCAAAATTATGGGGTTTGGGAGAGTTTTAAACATTGAAAAACAAAAAATGAGCTGTTGAATGGAAGAATGTGACTAGAGAAAACATACTATGATGGCTATAGATTTGAATGATTTTATAAATCGTAAAACCTCTATTAGTATTGCAGGAAAGGATCACGATAGTGAAACTGAACCATTTGAAAAACAAAATAGAAAAACAGAGAATTAGCTGGTTTTGAAAAATACCTCTATTAGTATTGCATAAAGATTTAACGGGAGGTGGCAAAATGGATCCGAAAGCAAGCCAAAATCCATACAAAGTAGATTTGTCAAAATGCGGGCCGGGCGGGGCCGGTAGTCGAAGGTTTCGGCTCGGCTCGGCTTCAAAAATTTTTGGTTTTTTAGCTCATTTTTCGTGATTTGCAGCTCAATTTCAAAACTTTTCCTGGGTCTTTTTACTTAAAAATCAATAAAAATTTCCTTCTGAAAAAACATAGGTCAAATTAGTACATGAAAAACCGCGAAAAAACAATTTTCAAAAAAAAATTATCACGGGCTGAGCGGGCCGGGGTACAACGTTCCGGTAGAAATTTCTCCAGCGGCCAGGCCTAGTCCGAGACAAGCTTGATAGAAAGGGCTAAAAACCGAAATCCCCTTTGAAAGGATACACTTTTTCTCATGTAAGACAATGATTAAAAAGACCACAATTTTCCCAAAAAAACCCCGTGACAAAATGCCACGTCTCTGACCCCTCCCCCTTTTCCCCCTTATCTTTGCCCCAGATCTCCCGAAATTTCCGTATAAAAGGACCCTCCCTTCCCCCTAAAAATTCAATTCTGAGCTCTTAACAACTCGCGAAGAAAAGCGGAAGAAAATGGCCGACAAATCTGCCTACATGGGAGCCGGTGGATACGGTTCCGGATACATGGGATCCAATGCCTCGTCTTCTGGATACGCTCGTGAGGATTACGCATCGGGAGGTTCCGGTGGTGGAGCCAGCAACAACAACAACAATCAAGGAGGAGCCGGAGGAAACACCAATCCAGGAGCTCAAGTCTTCAAGGCACGCACCGATCAATCGTGCTATTTGGGACCATAAAAAGAGAAAAAGAAGGTTGCTTTTTTGAAGTGTGCTGTACAAAAAGTTTGGTGAAATAAATAGAGTCATTTGCAATTCGTGTTTTGTTTTTTTTTTGATTTTGAAATTCAGGGTCCATCTCTCGAAAAGCTCTCGACTCTCGAGAGAGTGCAGGCGAATAGGAGGCGCAGACAGTTCTGTTTACCTCTGCGTCTCTAGCCCTTCCACAGTGTTTCTCTTGTAATTGCGCGGCGCGTTTAGTTAGGCGCACAAAGGAAGAGAGAGTGCAGCCCAACAGCAGGCGCAGACAGTTTCCTTCTCTGCGTCTCTTGTCCTCTCGTTATCTCCGGTCCGAGCGCAAACTGGTTCCCCGTGGGGGGTAGGAAAGTGCGCCCTAAAGAGAATATGATTTCGCTGCCAGGCCTAACGCAAAAAGTTGAACACTCGACTCAGGTAGCCAAATTTAGCATTAGGGCGCGCTTTCCTACCCCCGCAGGGAACCCTTTGCGAGCGGTTTTGAATCGTTTGCAGTTTCCTTAAGAATACAGTTTTCCTAGGTCTCTTCGCCGTACATAGTATTCCTCCACATGGTAGCCGTTGAGTGCTCATAGTCAGAAATGCCGTTCTGGCAGGAATGTTCTGGAAAGTGCAGGCGGGGCGACATATTTCCTAGCTCCAAAAGTTTAAAAAAGAGTGTGTTTGAAAGAGAAGCGCAGACAATTGTTCTTCTCTGCGTCTCTCTGTTTCTCACACTAATTCGAAGTACATATATTTGCAATTAGAGCAAACTTCCTGCTATGAAAAGTTTTTCACTTTTATTGGCAGTGTTTTCAGAGAAGTTCTACTACAGACTCTGCCCACCGAGGAAACGTAGACAGGAAGTTTTCTCGGCTCTGTTCAAGATATCAGGGTTATAGGAAAAAATAAGGGTTATAGGAAATCGCAGGGTTATAGAATTCTATATCCCTTTTTTTACTTTTGGGAAAAAAAGGGTTATAAGAAAATAAGGGTTATAGAAAATCGAAGGGTTATAGGGATCTATAACCCTTTTTTTATTTTTTGGAAAATAAGGGTTTTAGGAAATAAAAGGGTTATAGATTGGAAAAAGGGCTATAGAATAAAAAAAGGGTTATTGAGTATATGTGTATAGAAAACACCCTAGAATGTGTAACAGACGGTTTTCAAAATTTTTTACTTATTTCCAGCACTAACTGAGCGTATTTCTGTGTATATGGTAGTTTGACTATGAGCTTGTTGACTTGGAATTCTGCCGATTTGTTTTAGTTGAAAACCTTCGTATATATGTAAGTTCATGTAAGAAGCATAACAAAGTGCGAGGATAAGAACAATGAGAGAATAACTGTGAGAAGGAACTCACAGGCAAGTATTTCGACAAACGTTTTTATCCGGATAGATGTGAATAGTTCGAAAACACTTCCCACGAGAGGTTACATATATACGAAGGTCTTTCATTGAAGCTGATCGCCAGAATTCCAATTCAACAGACTCCTAATCAAACAATCATAAACAAAGAAATAAGCACAGTTTGTGCTGAAAATGAATAGAAAAACTTGAAAACCCGTATGTTACACATTCTAGAGTGTTTTCTATACACATACTCAATAACCCTTTTTTTATTTTATAGCCCTTTTTTTTACCTATAACCCTTTTATTTCCTAAAACCCTTATTTTCCGAAAAGTAAAAAAAGGGTTATAGATCCCTATAACCCTTCGATTTTCTATAACCCTTATTTTCCTATAACCCTTTTTTTCCCAAAAGTAAAAAAAGGGATATAGAATTCTATAACCCTGCGATTTCCTATAACCCTTATTTTTTCCTATAACCCTGATATCTTGAACAGAGCCGTTTTCTCTGCGTCTCTCAGTTGCCTGTGCTCTTTTTTCGCTATGCTCTTTAGGGTATTTTTAAATCTTTAAAAAGATCAAAAAGCTTCCAAATGAAATCATTTCGTTCTCTACTTCTCAAGTTTTCGAAAATATTTTTGTCACCAAACTCCACTTCATTTCTCGAGAAATGTCACTTTCCACCACGTCTACAATTACTGGCTTCATACACTCACGAGTTTTTCGCATTTTCTAGACTTTCTCAAAAAATTTTTTACACTTAATATGGTTTTGGCTTATCCGGATAGATTTGTAATATCAAGAGGTTCCACGAGTCAATTGACTGAACCAGGCATGGTCCCTCAAGGTCAACTAAACTTGGGAAGAGACACTGAAGAATCCGCAGAGCCTAACGGAATTGCCGAATTGGTGATAATTCAAAATATTATCAGCAGTTTTAACTTATTCATTCAAATTGTTTGTATAGTTTTAATTATTCACAAAAAATACACAAAGAAGGTGAGAGAAAATGCGCTCCATTGACAATTTTTTGTTTCAGGGTCCATTTTTCATAATTCTATTGGTTTTCTCTATAACTGTATCTGTTCGAATTATCGTCTACTCTGTCACAGTGGCCGTTGCTATCAGCAATACTGATAAAGATTTTATCATTTTAACACTCAAAATTGGTCTTTATGTGGATTACTGTAGCAACCTATTTTCTGTTACTATCACTTTTTTCTTATCACTAAATCGATGCTTGAGTTTTGTGGAGAAAGATTGGAATTATAGAATTTTTGAACATAATCGAGGATTTCGTCCTATAGTTTTCAGTGTGATTATTTCTATACTAGGAGCCATGGGAATCATTATAACTTCTAAAATCATAAGAAATTATTATTCGGAGTTTGGAATTATTGATCGTGGTCCGAATATAGGATTTAGTGTGGTAAGCTCGATGAAATGTATTCAATTAATTCGAAATTTTTTAGTCGATCAATCGATTTTTCAATTTATTTCCTGTTGGATCCATTTTTTGTTATATTATCTTGTATTGGTTTTTGTACCGACAAAATCGAAAAACGAACAGTCAAACGTTTTCTGTTAGACGTGGAGAGCAGAAAGTTTTCTCACAACTTATCATAACTGCGTCGTTATATGTGGTAAATCTTTTTCGGTTTTATTCTCGCAGATAAGGCTTCCATTCTGCCAAAAATTCAGCCGGTCGTGTCTTCCATCAGCCGACCGGCCGCATCCAGCCGCCTGTGTGACTTTGCGTCGGCGTGATAACGTATTCTACCCACTAATTGAAGACACTTGCAAAATTTTCCATGAAATTTGGATTCAGAAACCAAAGAATTTAAGATATTCTAATAGTCTGGTGGCCGAATAACTTTGTTTCAGCCGGATGGAAGTCTTAGTCGCAAATTACAAATAAAAATACAAATGGATTCTGCTGACTTTCAACAATTTTCAGCTCCTGAACATAGTCTTCGAAGTTGTTACACTAATTGATTGGGGTGATAGTGCCGCGGATGTTGGTTACATTCCATGGCTGAAATATTTGGCGATTGCAAACTATCTACCGGAAATCTCGTTACCACTTTTGTTTGTTCTGGATAATATACCGATTTTGAGATTGTTCGCAGGCTGTAACCCGTCAAGGAGTAGATCAGAAATCAATGTTATTGAAATGACAACTAGGAATTGATGTAATTATGAATAAAGATTTTGATCCTGTTTTAAGTGGTGATAGGTTTGAAAGCGGATTATTATCTGGACAGTCAGTACTGTCAACAAGACTAACTCCAAAATATTTTAAAAGTCCAAAATGTGGTGAAATTAGAAATATTTAATTTTGTAACTGCCGCAGCATAACCCTGTCAAGGATCAAAAACGGCGTAAACTGACTACAATTTGTAGAACTTGAAAACGTGAATTACAAAATAAAATTCTTTCAATTTTCATTCTTTTAAATGTTGCCCTTAACGATTTTCTGACCTACCTTATAAACTATATTAGTCGTGTCCCTCCATTAGTAGTGCCCCTTCAATAGTTGTGCTCCATTTTCAACAGGATTCCTTCTTTAAATTTTTGGTTTACCGACTATAAATTCAAGATTATTGGACTGAAAACTGTCCTCAACTTGAAAAAAGGGATGAAAACTAAAGATAAAATTTTCTCAGTTTTTACCGAAATGTTTAAGGTAAATTGCCAGTAAAGCCAGATCAAAATAACTAAAAACTTCTAAAAAAAGTGATCGAAAAATAATGGTGCCCCTCTATTAGTGGTGTCCCTTAGATGAAAAAGTTGGAAAATAGAGGCGAATGCACTAATAATTTAGTTTTTACTGTATATACAATCTTCATCTAAACACTTCACAACAAGCTCAGTTTTTGTTTTCAACATCAAACAACTCTTTTAGATATAAAAACTTTCCAAAATGCAACCTTTCACTCTCTCTGATCTTTAGCAAGCAGCACACCAACAAGCCGACTACTAAAGTATTTCAAAATCTCTTATACTAATCATACGCTTCTATTCTTCTCATTCAAACATCATTTTTCTTTTTCTATGCAAGTTTTCCAATAATTCTTTCAATACTTGAAAAAGATGAGCTTCACTTTTGACGTCGAGCTTGGACCAGACACAATGGAGCAGCTTATAAATACCGGGCCTCTACCTTGTCCAAAATTTCGATGTAATGAGGAGGATAATGCAAATGCAATTAAAGAGCAAGTAAAGAATTCCAATATTGGTGGAGGCTTAACTGTGGCAGTTATTCTACAAGATATGATGAGCATTTTGAATTTGGTTGTGCAAATTTCATGTATTTTCTATATTCTAAAAAGGAGATATTTGAAAAAGGTGAGTCTTTGAGTTCTATTCGATAAAAAAAAATTAAAATATTTTCTGTTAGTGCCCTTTTAATAGGGAATGTCTGAATGGCGCCCTTTTCATCAAGTGTGGTTCCTTGGAAATTGATCTTTCTCGTAGTCTCAAAACATTCTAAATTCCAAACTTAAAGTCTTTCCAATCATAAATAACAACCTTACCCTCTACTTCACATTTTGATCATTCGCTTCTTAGCCATTATCATCTAAGCTCACTTACTCACTAAAAAATGGCGTTCGCCTTTGACAAAATCGACACACCGGATAAACTTCATCAAATGTCGAATGCTAATTCGGACGGTCCCGATTTAACAAAGACGCTCATATTCCTAACCAAAGAAGTTGTACTTCAAAACTGTGTGAGCGTTGTGAACTGTGTTATTCAGTTGCTCTGTATTCATTTGATTATTAAGAAAGAGTACTTGAAGAAGGTAGGGTTTTGAACTTGAAGAATGGGCAGTTCAAGAACAGTTAATGTGATTTCTTCAAATTCAATTCCGATGTGTTTACTCATGCCGACTCTACAGTGCTCCACAAAAATATAGCCTCACCCCCCGGTTTTGCAGCATCTCAAGAACGGTAAGAGTTACAGGAAAGCTTCCAACTGACAAAATGTTCCAAATTTATAGTTATTATGATCCACAAAAGCTCAGGGAATGAAAATAAGAATTTGAAAAAATATTGAACTTTTTGTAAAAAACCACTTTTGGCGATCCACAAAAATATAGCCTCACCCTGAAAAAACGATGAAAAACGGAGGTCTTGTGAAACTTGACTCATAACTTGGTTCACAAACGTTTTGGTAAAAAATTTTTAATTACAAAGTTGTTCCAAATTTTATTTTCTATAACTTTTTAGTTGATCACTTTTTATCTGAACCCCTCGCTGCCGAGGTACGGCCCTTTCAAAATGACTTGCTGTCTTCGGTGCGTCTAGCCGCGTATCTCGCTGATAGGTACAGTAATCAAAAAGTGGTCAACTAAAAAAATGTTCTCCAGACACTGTTTCATTACATCCAGTTAATTCTGAACCTAAGAAATTGTTTTTATCCATGATGGATAACGATATCTGAAAATTGGCGCAAATTACACTTTTTTCGATTTTAGGCCTGATTGACACGTTTTTTGAGCGCTCATAACTCGCTTCGAATTGAGTTTGGAAAAATGTTGTCAACATAGAAAATATTCAAAATAATTAGATAAACAACTTTTTAGTTGAAAACTTTTTTGTATCTCCTCTGTCTGGGAAGTTGGTGACACGAAAGTGTGCCTTATTTTCGGACACAATTCAAAATGTGTTAGATTCTTCAGGCAAGGGCCTGGGCAAGGCGAGATCTAAGAAAATGGTGTTTCTGATATTCAGAAACCTTTCCTTGTTAAATTCACGCAATTTCATCAACAGCGCCTGTCATGATTCCACCGAAAGCTTCATTGAGTCTTCTCCTGATACTAACTGGCAAGTTCTCGGTAGAATCATGACAGGCGCTGTTGATGAAATTGCGTGAATTTAACAAGGAAAGGTTTCTGAATATCAGAAACACCATTTTCTTAGATCTCGCCTTGCCCAGGCCCTTGCCTGAAGAATCTAACACATTTTGAATTGTGTCCGAAAATAAGGCACACTTTCGTGTCACCAACTTCCCAGACAGAGGAGATACAAAAAAGTTTTCAACTAAAAAGTTGTTTATCTAATTATTTTGAATATTTTCTATGTTGACAAAATTTTTCCAAACTCAATTCGAAGCGAGTTATGAGCGCTCAAAGAACGTGTCAATCAGGCCTAAAATCGAAAAAAGTGTAATTTGCGCCAATTTTCAGATATCGTTATCCATCATCGATAAAAACAATTTCTTAAGTTCAGAATTAACTGGATGTGATAAAACAGTGTCTGGAGAACATTTTTTTAGTTGACCACTTTTTGATTACTGTACCTATCAGCGAGATACGCGGCTAGACGCACCGAAGACAGCAAGTCATTTTGAAAGGGCCGTACCTCGGCAGCGAGGGGTTCAGATGAAAAGTAATCAACTAAAAAGTTATAGAAAATAAAATTTGAAACAACTTTGTAATTAAAAATTTTTTACCAAAACGTTTGTGAACCAAGTTATGAGTCAAGTTTCACAAGACCTCCGTTTTTCATCGTTTTTTCAGGGTGAGGCTATATTTTTGTGGATCGCCAGAAGTGGTTTTTTACAAAAAGTTCAATATTTTTTCAAATTTTTATTTTTATTCCCTGAGCTTTTGTGGATCATAATAACTATAAATTTGGAACATTTTGTCAGTTGGAAGCTTTCCTGTAACTCTTACCGTTCTTGAGATGCTGCAAAACCGGGGGGTGAGGCTATATTTTTGTGGAGCACTGTAGTTTCGATTACAAATTTACAAAAAATTGGTTTTCACGGTACAAAATCGCGTATGAAAGCAGATTCGATTACACTTGTAGACAAAAACTAGTGATAGATTAGGACCAGTTGAGTCTCTCACATGCATAGGAAGTGTGAGCTATGCAAACGCGCTCTATTGAAAAGTACGTTTTCGATATCCTAATTTAATTATCCTCAAGGGAGGGAAGGCTCTTTTTATAAATTTGTAGATTTTGGGTCGACATTCATTAGAAAAGGCACCGGGAACAAAAAATTGATATCGCTATCTCTAAAAATTATTAATTCAGGATTAAAAAACAAGATTTATCACTAGGGCAGCTTTAGCTATGCGTCTGGTCCGTCGCTGTTACTTTCCATCACCATGTTTGTGTTCCTGCCTTGGCGACTTTCCAGCTCCCTACGTTACTATACGAAATCTTGAAAAACCTGACACTTTCAACTTAAAAAAGTTTTGTCTGTCTTTTCCAGATGTTTGAACATGAAAAAATGTAGTATGATCTAACTAACAAAGAGGCTTGAGCAAGCGTGTTCAGTTCTAACAATGATCATCGATCGATATCAGTTGACAACTATCTATTTTTTTCTTTTACTGATAATTAGAACCCAAATTTAGAAAGCTAATCAACCCAAAAGTACAACTTTCACCATAAATTTCTTGATAATTTGATCATTGACCTATACCTGTCTGCTGGTTCTTTAGACCCAAACCCTTCATTAATATCACCCCGTGATTTTTTGAACAAAAAAATTTTCATTTCACTCAAAACTTTTTCAAATTTGTAAAGTTTACTTCAACCCATGATTACAAATCGGCTCCACACAACTCTTTAGTACCATTCGTGCACATTAGCCAAATGGCTTTCTCTTTTAACAACTTGAATTTTCAAACTGCTATCGATAAAGGGCAAACAACTAATTTGGATGATAAGGGTCATCCTATTGAGATAAAAGAAGTTAGCTTTTTAACTATTCAAGTTTTGCTTCAAAATTTTGTGAACATATTGAATTTTATGGTTCAGGCAGCTTGTATCAGATTGATTATCGAAAAAGAGTATTTGAAGAAGGTAAGGTTTATGAGCAGTGCCTTTATATTAGGGGTTCATTATTTACGAATGATGGTTAATAGACTATCAAAAGCAAATTATCATCAGTTATCAGTTTTATGAATCCCTAAAGCAGGACGATAGTCACTTTTTTTTTATTTTCGTTTCTGATTTGTTTTTCATGCTGATTTCAGTGTTCATGAAGAAATTGCTCCAAAAATCGACCTGAAGCACCCAAAACACGCCAAAACCGCGCTTTAGAGGTTAACGGCCACGGCCGTTTGGCCGAGAATCCGACAGCGCAGGGCCGATTTCTTCATGTTTCTCGCCTCTATCTCGCTCTTTGCACATGTTTTGTAACAAAACATCAATTTTCTTCTGTTTTAGCATGTAAAACGTCTGAAAATAGCAAAAAAAGAAGAAGAAAACGGCCCCTGTGGGATTCTCGGCCAGACGGCCGCGGCCGCCAACCTGTACGCGCGATGTTAGGTGCTTCAGAGTAATTTTTGAGCAATTTTTTCATAAAAAATATAATCACCATGGAAAAATGAACAAGAAACGAAAACAAAAACAATGACTACAGTCTTCCTTCAATACTACCTTTTTTCAGAGCACATTCTTCTCAATCCTCTTCATTCTCTCCCTCACTGTCTCTTTCCGCGTCGTTTTCTACATCATCGCTATCACTATCACTGCAATTATCTCTACCCCCAGCAGCTCTATCAGTATCTTCCTGGCCAAATCCTCTCTCTATGTGGACTACTGTAGCAACTTTTTTTCCCTATCTATCACTTTCCTGATGTCCTTAAATCGCTGCTTTTGTTTTGTCTCCCGAACATGGAACGAACGGATTTTTGAGGGAAAGAATGTGATAATCCCTGTGGTTATCAGTGCGGTGGTGTCAATTTCTGGAGCAGTTTTGTGCATTTTAACTTCAGAAATTTCACGAACTTTTCTCTCAACAACAGGTTTCATTGATATAGGCGCAAGTAAAGGATTCAAAGTGGTAGGTCCCTGAAAACTAGTTCTTTCGATTGATAATCATCAAATTGCAGCTCATAAATCGGATATTTTTTGTGTTTCCATTTGGCTCAGTGGCATGTTATCTTGTGTTATTCTATGTATTGAGGAAACAAAATCAACAGGTTTTGACGAGGACTTCAAATCGGAATAAGGGAGAGAATAAGGTGTTTGTGCAGCTATTGATAACCACGGTTTTGTATGGGGTAAGCATAGAATTTTGTGACATTCTAAAACTATGACATTTCGAAACTGGCAAAATTTGCGCCAACTCCGGGGCCGATAAAGCCACTGGATAGCCTATTATTTGCAAAGTCTGACGGCACTTTTCACAGTTTCAGTTTTACTCATAATTCAAAGTTTCGTTGTCTGAGGTGTGCCGACGGATTATTGGTCAAACGGTCGCGGCCACCAGACTGTAACTTCACACGTCTTAGTGTCCTTGAAACCTATTTTCGAGGAGCTTTATAATGAAAAATTAGAAAAACATTTTGGAGTCTAATCTTTGGCATTTTTTTTCTACAATTTTTTTGATTTGATAGTCATGAATCTCTAATAAGTGGTAGAAAGCCAAGAAAACCATTTTAAAACTTTTGAACATTGGTTTTCAATCGATAATTTCAACGAAAGGACAAGAGCGCCCATTTTGTATTAAATGACTATTTTGGACACATTCAAACGAATTAGAAAACTCTAGCTTTATCAAACCCATCGCTATACTCTATCAAAAATCATTTCGAATTCCCTAAAACTTAATATCTTTCAGATAATGTCAATTCTCTACGAAGTCCTTATTTTCATCCAATGGACCGACACATCCCTCCAATTAACATTCATTTCAATATTCAATATTCTGAACTACCTCCCTGAAATATCCCTTCCATTATTATTAATATGTGGAAGTGTTCAAATCCGAAAGAAGATTTCCATTTGGATTGCACCGAAAAGTGAAAGGACAATGGTCACGGAGCAAGCTAGAACCACTTCTAATGTTAATGATAGTTAGTGATAATTTTTATTATTATTTATGATTTTTTGATGAAAATTGAAAGAAAAAGATAAATAAAATAATATTTTGATTTCTTCTTGATGTTTTCAAAAAAAGTGACATTTCCCTTCCAAAGCGCCTTGCACTTTATTACTTTTTCCAACCCACTCATTCAAAATATTTTTCTTCCACTCAATATTTTTTTTTCTTCTTTCTCACAATGGTACTAATATTAACTGACTATTATGAGCATCCAGTAATCGACTCTTTTGAGGGAAGTGAAATTGAGAATAATGCCAAAAAAACTTTGAGATCTGGATTAATATTTATAAGACATGTTGGGTCGTTTCTAACAATTATCGCACAATTGGCTTTCTTGAAATTTATGGCGAAATATCAGAAATATAATAAGGTATGAAGATGACTCGCCTTGGACAGAATCGATTTTGCAAGTTTTTCTTTTTTTAAACCAAAATTCAACAACAATAAAGACGGACTCCGACCATGATTATTTGCACTTTCAAGCCGTCCGGCCTGCAAGTTTATGTGAGCGTGTTTGCGTACAAAACACCTGAAGCCACGTCTGGAACGATGTTTTCAATGTTTTATTTATTTCGTCTTCTTTTTCACCTTTTCAGTGATTTTCGAGAATTTTCTGAATGCCGCTACTCGTTTTTTTCAAAATTGCGCGTAGAATGGGTGCATTTGTACGCAAACGCTTTTACGCGCAAATGCGGACTGGACGGCTTTTGGCGCGGGCGACTTGATTGCGAGCCGAAAAAAATAATTACTTTTCCTTTGACGTTTTTGAACATTTCCGCCTTTCATACATCAAAAACCAAAAAATTCGACCCGTCTGCAAACTAAGCGTGAGCGTGTTTGCGTACAAAGCATCTCAAATCACGACAGATGCGATTTTTCCAAAGTTTTCGGTCTTCTTTCAAAATTACTATGCTTTCAGTGATTTTCGAACATTTTCGAACATTATAAGAAAACTGTTACCCGTTTTTTGTTGAGTTCAAAAAATTCTGAACCTAAGAAAGATAAAACCGAAAACTTCCTTATTTTCCCATCCTGATTTTTGTTCCAGGACCATCAATTTGTACTACTTTCATCTGTTGCTATAACATCCGTTTTCCACCATTTCATATCTTTGATCGAGATCCCATTGCTTCCCTATCTTGCAAAAGATGCATATTATGTATCATCCTGGAAAGTTCATTTGCGCCCATTGCCCAGAATATGGCTTTTGGCATCAGTATACCTCAACTTTTATTCTTATTTCTTCTATTTATCAATTAATTTATCGATATGGGTAAGAAAATGTTTTGAAGGACTTGGGAAGAAGCCATCCTATTATTTGATTCCATGTGTTCTAACTTCCATTATATTTTCTGTGCTATCAATAGAACTATCAGAAATTCGACGGGATTTATACCAACCTGTTTCAACCATGACAGAAGTGGGATGGTTTAGAGGTGTAAATGAAAAATATGAAATGACAATCAACAGATTTTGTTATATTTTTCCAATTGGATCCATTATTTGTTTTATGATAATCATTTGGAAAAATAAGAAATCACAACTTTTGTCAAGGCCTCCGGAAGACCCCAAATACATTTTCTACGGGTTGGGTATAACTCCAATACTCTACGGCGTTTGTTTTTCTCTGCGTCTACTTCTTGCACATACACTCTTGGACATTTTCAGATACTTCTAACTCTTTTCAATGAATATCCTAGAGGGTCTCCTACGTATCCTGATGGGTGGAGCCGCTGGTATAAATCTCCCAATACATTCAGCTTATTTTGGGTTTTGGATACTCGAGTTTTGAATTTTATTCCAGAATTGTTCGTTCTAATAGGTTTTTTGTTGGCAACTTGGAAAACACAGATGACAGTAGAGCCCACTACGAATTTTATTTCTGTTACAAACTGATTTGAAGGATCATCATAAACTATCAATTTATCCCGAAAATTTTTGATTTTTTGAACACGCCCTTAGTATTTTGAAATTTCTCATGTTGTCAATTCTGATAAATCACCAGTTTCGAAAATTGCAAATAATACATTTTCCTCCAAAAGCGCCTTGCCCTTTATAACTCCTCAACTCATTTCTTCAAAATATTTTTCTTCCACTCAATCATTCTTTCTCCTCTTATCGAAATGGTGTTTATATTTACTGAATACCTTAAACCTCCAATAATCGAACCTTACGGAGAGAAAGTTGATGAAACCCGATCTTTGAGATCCAGGTTAGTGTTAATAAAACATTTGGGATCGTTCATAGCTATCATTGTTCAATTGGTTTTTTTGATGTTTATGGTGAAATATCGGAAAGTTAATAAGGTATGCACTTCCACTCGGTGGCTATGTCGGTTCGTCCGCAATTTTTCGTGAGCGTGATCGCGTAGCCGGCATTTGAAACTACGACAAGAACACAACTTTTAATGCTTGCTTCATATGGATTTTATACGAAGTTATCATCTTTCGATAATTTTCAAGCATTTTCAGAGAGCCGCTTCTCGTGTTTTTAAACTTGCGCGTAGGAAGATTTTCTGTGTACGCAAACACGCTCACGCGCAAGTGCGGACTAGACGACGGATGAAGCAGCGGCTTGATTGTAAGCCAAAAAGAAGTGTTACTTTTTGTCGGTCTGCTTCTTCGATGCTTTCAACAAATCTGCTGAAGCCAAAATTTTCATGCATTCCAAACCAAAAAGCGCCACCTGTCTGCAAACTTACGTGATTGCGTACAAAGCATCTGAAATCACGACGGGAAGCGATTTGAGCATTTACAAAAAGCAGCCACTTGTTTTTCAAACTTGCGCGTAGAATGGGTGTCTGTGTACGCAACCACGCAATATTGCGGATCGGACTACTTTGACTTGAAAGTTCCAATTTTTTCAATTAGCGTTTTTCAAAAACTCTGAATCACTTCTAAAAAATCAAAATTTGCATTCTTTCATAACCAAAAACGTTCTTTTCAGAACCTCCAATTCGCTCTGCTCTTAACTTTTTCCATCACTTCCACTCTCCACCATTTCACGTCTTTAATCGAAATCCCATTATTTCCTTTTCTCTGGGAACTATCAAATAATTTATCATCATGGAAAGATTCTATTTGTCGCGCCGCCACCCTCTGGGTAGCGTCGCAACCTTTTCCCAAGCCAAAGCAACTCACTCATCAAACGCCGGATATAATTGTTCTCTCATTAACCCTTTGTTACTGTTATTTCCCACTTACTTTGTTGTATCACTTTCAGTTATCATTCCCCTTCTAATGCTTCAGGTTCTCCCTTATTTCCCCCTTTTCTCCCCCCTTTCGCTCACGCCTGCAATCTTGGAGTTGATGCAATCTCGCCCCATCGCACCAGCGCGAATATTCTATTCGCGCGGGAGTTTCTCTCACTCAAGACTCCGCCCACTGCGTTCACCTCACTCACTCGACAGTCACTCGTCACTTGTTCACTCGTTCTACTTGTTCGCCTGTGAGTCAGTCGTCACTCTCTGTTCCCTACTCAACTGTCGCTCGTCTTCAACATCAGCGACAATGTGACTTGTCACTCGTCACTCAACGACGTCTGGCCCTCGCATGTCTCCACAGCAACCTTGTGTCACCTTCACCGACACCGACGGAAACTTCCAGAGCAACACTCACACGTCAATATGCTGAGGACCAACCGGAGCGCACAATAGCCAGTGGACATCTCACTATCTTGTCGATGGTGGGGTGAACATTGCGTTGATTCCTTGAGAGCAAGCGTTCCCCCATTTCCCCCTCTTGTAAACCCACTGAACCCCAGAGCAATCAACAATAAATGATAATCTGTACACAAATCTTTATTCTTCTCACTAACTCGAACCAGATGAAGACCATCCGCGCTTATTGGGTTGAATCTAAACTATCAACGGAATGGGCGCGTGACATGGTACATCGACCGGATCATTGAAGAAATGGAAATTTTTTCAAGCCAAAGACCCCAGATCAATCAGTCGTCTTGTTTTCATCAGGTTCGACACGAAAAAGTTCAAACGAGAACGAAGAAGGAAGTCGGAGCTGAGGAGATGAGGCTCACGTACACGCTGACGCAAAATTATCGATTTTTGCCGAAGCAAGTTATCAACAGGAGATGTTTTCCCATGTTTGTGTCGCGGAAAGCAATTCGATGCAAATATCCTGCAAAAAGTCATCGCCGACGCGAACAAACACCCCTTCATGGTTATTCACCGGCAATGAGCAATTATTCGTCGATTTGGCGTCCAACAACGTCGCCAGAGCAACCAGAAGGAAGGAAAAATCGTCCCAGAGCAATGAGCGGCGTAAAGCGAGTGATTTTGTCAATCATTTTTGCTTTATAGCTGATTATTTGCTCCGAGGCGATAACATACAGTCGAAAGACGAACCATCTCCACTCAATGTCACACGGATAGCGCAACAAACGAAGAAGTTCCAGAGAAAAACGGACGAAAACGCGTCGGAAGCTGAGGATATGAGGACCGCCGACGAGCTGAAGCAAACTACCGCGTTGCCGAAGCACTTCTATTGCTAGAAGATTTCCCGTGTTTCGTGATGCAGAAGATGAGCTGGCGCAAGTCTCCTGCAATAAACCGTCAACACGACGAACACCAAGCACCCCTTCACGGTTTCCGCTCATGGAGGGCCGGCAAAACAACAACAAGATGTCGACTCGCCGTCAAAACAACGACGCCATAGCAGCCAGAAGGAAGGAAATGTCGTTCCAGAGCTTTGAACAGCGTAAAACGAGTGGCTTTGTCAGTCATGTTCGTTTTATCGCTAATCATTGCTCCATATCAACGACACCGTAGCAGCCAGAAGAAAGAAATAATCGTTCCAGAGCTTTGAGAGGCGGAAGATGAGTGGCTTTGTCAGTCATTTTGTTTTATCGCTAATCACTGCTCCATAGCAACGACAGTCTCGTAATAGCAATGGACTTCTAAATCCAGTGCGACCCAATCAGTGCTACAAAAAGAACTCGGCAAATGAGGAATCGCCGAGGAACGAGTCGTCAACCCGACAAATGACGCTAGTTTTCCAAGCTAATCAGAATCGTCGTCGCCGCGGAAAACGGTATTCCGACTCCATCTCAATCCCAAAATGGATGGACCGGTGGCAAAAGGCGATCGGATGGCGAGGAATCAACTAGGTCGCCTTCTCACTCATTCCCCACGGGTTGGAATGATGACAAAATGGGAGAGGAAGAGTTTGTTCAAACTCAAAATGAACACGTCGTTGCACGAAGACGACGCAATGACGCCGATCACTTGTAGGATGGGTGATGACGTCAAGACAACCGTAAAAGCCCCCAGGCCAAACTAGTGCCAGCCCATTGTATATGGTTCGCACGGCTCGAATCGGTCGTGGCAATGTACATGGAAGATGTGTCCGACAAAACGACACATCGGGACGTCAGCAGGATGTACCGAAGGCGGACCAAACGCGATGAGATCGATCCTTTAAACGAAAAGCAAGGATGGTCTCGAAAGACCTTAAAAACCATAGCCCCTGATCTGACATCTTCCCTCCAGAGGAGTCTAGGAGCCCTGTCTAACTCCGAAGACCAACAAGACCTCAAAATCTGGAGGAGCCGTAGGATCGCCTGTCTACATGGCTCGCGTGTGCTCGAGTCGAAAGTGGCAATGTAGCCAGAAGTGATGTGCTGCCGTATCCGCATCAGATGTTCACGATAGCGCTTCCGTATACGTATCGATGTTCATCAAGACAATGACTTTGTTATGAACCTCCATAACAAGGCCAATACATCAAAAACCCCCCTGTGTTCGCCGCTTGGGAAACCGGTGTTCACTTCCCATATCACGTTTGCGTGGCTTTGCCACAACAATTCACTACAAGGATGGTCCAAGAGTTTTTCTCTGTTCTCACGACAAAACAGCCTACACAACAATCATACAACGGAGTTTTCACCTGTTCTCACTACAAAACAGTTCCCCCTCATATGCAAACGATGATCCCATTCTCTTCTCTTCATTTCATTCAATTCGCTCCCCAAAAATCCCCAATCTCTCATGCGAATTTGAATTTCCCCCCAAAAAAGCGTACACTCCTCGTACACTTTTTCTTTGCGCACTCTCCCCTCCTCTCATACTCTCTACCCCCCTTCTCTACTTCTCTGCGCTCTTCCCACTATTTTTTGCTACGCGCGATTTAAAACTTTTTTGCGCTAAATTGCTATTCTTTCATCAATAGCAAAAAATTCTTTATCAAATTTTTCAAAAATTCTTTCAAAATTAATTCTCTCTCTAACCTTAGCAACTCCAGTAACCTTTTTCTCACCAAAAAATCTACTCAAAAGGCTTCAAAAACGTAACTCAAAATTTTTACCTAAAATTTTCTCTCAAAAAAGTCGCAGCAAATCGCTTCAAAGGAAAAAGAAGAAGATGTTTTCGGATTCAAGAAAGAAGACAAAGGAGCGCTTCAGTTCTGATTCGAGTCCCACGTACTTGTCGTAGGCGAGGCTCGAAAAGGAACTGAAACGAACCCATTACACTTGCTCACTTTTTCTATTTCGTTCAAATTGCTGCAACTCCGATACTCAAATTCTCCAATTTAGATCCAAACGATTGGCATGTCGGAAAGAACCAAGAAGCTCGTCAAAAGTTCCACTGTGATCTACAGAAGTCCTGCCAAAGCCAAAGCAAAACCGGAGAAGGAGAGACATGAGGAGCCAGAGCAACCAGATTCCGACGACAAACCCAATCCACCAGTTCTCGTCAAGTTATTCCAACCGCCCGATCGACACAAACCGTACTACCTGACCGGAATTGCTGATAAAATCGAAGCAACGACGGAATATCTTGAGGAGAAGTTCAATGAGCTGTTTGCCGATCAACTCAAGACCAGAGCCGCTCTAAATAATCATTCAAGGCAAGTGAAGTTTGAGTCAATGTTGATGGCTAGGCGGAAGGCGTATGAACTTGTCGTTCATGACGTCTCCTTGCTTGACCATCAAAATGCATTGCTGAAGGAGAAGCTTATGCGTCATCGATTGGAAACCAAAGCACAATGGCGACGTACTATGGCAAAGGCGCAGACGATGAAAAATCAGCTTGATTATAAGACCAATCATGCAAAAAATGAGCTGAAATCTGCCCGTTACCTAGAACAAAGAGTCAAAGAAATCAAAGATGCCATTGCCGAGAACAGGTGGCAGCGGGAAAAGATCGATGACCTAACGCATATCCATAGAGTGGTGGACAAAGAGGAGAAAGAAAAGCTCGCGGAAAAGGAGAAAGTTGCCGAACAAGAGAAGGCTGATCGCAAGAGGAAGCTCGAGTGTCAGCCCAGAGCCAACTTCTACACTCCAAAGTACCAGCAAGCAGGAGCTCAAACCAAGACCCAAAGCTCATCGGGAAGAATCATTGTCGGGAGCCCAATTCAACGCTCGCCGTCACCACAGCACAAGAAAAGAAAGGTTTCTACAGTTGAATCGTCTCGCCACGACTCCAGAGCATCGGAGAAATCAATCAGTAAAAACCTTTCGATTTCCCGCTCTCCACTTCCACTAATGTCATTGATCGTCCCTCCACCACACCCTCCATCACACAAATCGGGTCAACATCTCCACTCTTCCCATTATGATCGCCGTGACAAGGAAAGATACGACAGGAACCGTCGTTCGTACGATCACCAGGAAGAGAGAAACCAGAGCAAGGATTATGGCTCATCAAGAAGACAAAATAGTCATCGATCCAGACGTTACTAAGACCCCAATATGAAGTTAATTTATGATTGCAATACATAAACGAGAGTTGTTTACTGTTTTTTGAAATGCCTTCAAAGATTAGAGTCAAAGACCTCTGGTTATTGCTAAAGTTAGCCCGTCCCTTTCATTCTCTACTAATTCTATCCTTTCCTACCAGTCTTCCACTCTTGCCTGCTCCATCGGGAGTTAGGATTTCTTTCTATCTTGTCTGCAGTACAGCAGAATTCATTATCTCGCAGCCTACTGTACCGTCAGTAGGTGTAGTCACCCTTCCGAATTCCACAGCAAGTACTTCTTGGAGAACCGGAAGATCATCAAGTCAAGGGACGTTGTGGTAGCTTCCAAGCTACATGGAAGTATTCATCGACGACAAAGGATCACACCCAAGTCAAGATGGGGTTGGATGCCCCTATGGATACCCTAGCCTAGCATTCTAGTTTAACCAAGTAGTCTCGTAGGAAAGTATGTTACAAAGGCCTAGTAACATAAACCATTTTCTTATTCTACTAAGTTCAATTAGTATTACTATCCTAGTTTATACCTTAGTCAAATCCTTCCCAACAATTTCAATTTACACGTAGTATAAGTTTCATTAGTTAATTCCCAATCGTGACACGTGTAAGGTCAAAGAGTTCATACAGCCCGTCTGAGGCCAAAGCTCTCTGAGACCAGTTACACAATCATTCCTTCATAAGGTTACATTACGGACAGGTAATTTCTTTTTTACTCTCTTCAAAACTCTACTAATTCTTTCATTAAAATTTCAAAAAAGTGTGTTTTCGAGTATATTTAAGTGTGTTTTAGACCCCAGGTAAACGTCCCGCCCACCCTGCAAATTGCCCCAAAGCAATCGAAGACTACTAAAGAGAAAAGATGATTCGCCAAGGCCCGAGATATAGACAGCTCCAGAGAGCACAACGCCAGCAATTTGGGCCACGTGTCTGCAACGGGGTTGAACTTCCAAAGGCACCACCACTTGTCGTGGCGATTGCCGAGGGTGTTCTCCCCGATCCAGAGCAATTCATCAACGAGCTCTTCAAACGTGTACCCGAACTTGCCACCACAAAAATCCGAAACTGGCTCATCCAAAATCTCCGTCATGCGATGCCTCCAAAGCCACCAGGAAAATCTTCGCCAAAGTCACGTTGCGGAATCTGTTCTTCGAATTGGTTCGGTTATCCGACCACGCAACATTCACAAGAGGCCTGCCCCATTCCTACTGAGCTGAGAGCAATGTTTCTGGCCATAAACACAAGAGCAATCTGTTTGGATTGCAGAGGAAGAAGCGACTACCACGACATTTGTCTCGGAAAAAAGGAAGCGTGCCGCGTATGCCAAAGCAATGGAAAGATGAACGCGTATCACCAACCCCCATTAGGTGTATGCGACATACCAGCTGACAAGATCAAGGCCGTTTTCGATGAGTACCGACGCATGCAATATGAGCGGATTGCCAACCTCTCCACGGAAGAGCCATTTTCCGTCATATTCTACAACGACTGTCCCTTCCAAAGCAAAGAACCGGCGAACCTCTTCGGAGTAACAGCCTTCTACGATGAGTTCAAGACAATCGGACCGGTGTTATACACTCCAGACGCCTACTACGAAGGACTTATTCCCGTACAATTCGAGAACGAACGTAGAATTCTGGAAAAGGATATCGACGAGTGGTGCTTTAGTTTCTACGAAAGAGGAAATGATCACCTTGTGCCACTCGACAATAACACCAAACAAAAAATCGAAGCCTACAGAACGGAATACTCCATAGCAAATCCAATCCAGATCTTGAAGCCGAGTATCCCAGCTCAGAGCCGCCCGCACTTTGTCAGTGTGCGTGGCCGAGAGCTAGGAGAAGAGGAAAACATCAAGTCCAGACAGTTCTCCCAACAAACCATCACCTCCTTATCTGAGCAACTAGCGGGAAAGCTGGTCTGGTTCTCGAACATTCTGGACTCTTATAATGAGACAATGGAAATCCATCTGCGTACCAAAAACGAACCATGGTCAAGAGAGGACTTCTTCAGAAGATGCCAGAGCTCCAACCTCCGCAAAATCGAAGATATCAAAGCTTGTCCAGATCTGGCAATCCAAAAGCTGGAAATGGACGTATTCACAGCCAACAGATTCATGGAAGAAAGCGGAATGGAGAACTACAGAGACCACAAGATCTACGAAGTCGGCGACAAGAGCAAGCTGATGGAAACTCTACTTTCCTTCTGGAATGGAGACAATCACGCCGAAATGATCATCGAACTCCAGAAACTGCTTATCGGACAACATGATGACAAGGAAGTAGTCAACGCCGCTTGGTACTGGTTCGATCCGGATTACCAAAGCAACGAACGTCGCCAGTATCTGGAGATCCTTCTCAAGCTTGGCTACATAGTCGCACTGTCCAAAACCAAAGTCACAACAGTTGCGGCCAAAGCAATCAACCAGTTTGATCTCTACGCAAAAACCATGCCTCTCACCATCCCCACGTCTGAGTGCTTTTGGCAAGTGCCAGGCGGGAAGAGGAATGAGTACTTCACATACTACTGCATCAATGTCGCTAAGCAACTTCCATAGCAATCGACGTCAGGATTGGCTAAAAAGAAGACCAAGAAAAAGTTCACTCCCCCAAGCTTTGATCTCAAATAAAGTTCTTTGAGAATTAAAGCTAAAACTCACAAAAATATCTCGAACACACAAACACACACTTTCTAACTTCAAAATTTCTTTCAAAACACTAATGCTAATGAATTTTACAGAGTTTTCAGAGTATTTAGAACCTTCAGTAACCACGTGTCCCGAGTGTAACAGCTCGAGGAGAATAGCTACGTCGTAAATCTGGCAACACCTGCCTCCTGGAAGGAAGCCGTCGGACAAAGAGCTCATATTGTCTCGGCGTAAATAGATATTCAGGACTGCATCAAGGTGGCTGAGCCCTACTAATGAAGTGTTAGCAAGCACTAGGGCAGGCGTCTACTGGGAGGCAGCCAGCGTCTGGTTCAAGTCGGACGTAAAACTACATCCGCCAGTGTAGCCGAAAACTGGTTTCTCAACTTCTCATTCCTTCAGCCCATCCACTCTTAATCCCCTCCACCCTCATCCCAAAAAACAAGTGTACATCAATTATGTTGTCATCTCGTTACTCTTTTCGCTCTTCTTCCTATCTGCATTCCTTCCAACACCAAGTTTCAGTGCAACTTCAGCAGCCGAGAAGAGATGTCGAGAAAGAAGGAGATCCAGAGCAATGAAGTCATCGACACCAAGAAATTGGTGTGCCTACAACAGATCAGGATTGCCGACGTGATCAACAACCTCCACTCAATCCATTGGTCAAGCATTGGCACCAACAAAAGGGAGCTGTTCAGGGAGTTGCGATTCCTACAGCAAATGGCTCAAGATACCAATCGCATGGAAGAAGTTATCACCAAACATCTCCAGACGTACAGAAGCCTCCAAAGCAATTCCGAACAACTCCGCCAAGCAATAAGCGACGTTAAGAATCTCACAGTTGACATTGGCTTCCAGCATCTTCTACAACACTCCAACCAATTCCTTACGGACACAATGGAGAAGATCAAGGATGCGTCAACCAACAAATCTAACTGGATTCTATACGAGATGAAGAGGAACTTCACACTAAAGTCCCATCCAGCTCGCCACTTCGACTATATTGCCAAGCTCATCATCAACAAGAACATCAATATGGACGGAGCGCAACTGGAACTCTTCATTGACAAAGCCATAGCAAATGCAAAGGAGTTCATACCAACCACTTCAATGCCTGCTTGGAACAAAATGTGCAATTTTTGTGAGCTTCGAGGACACAAAAGCTCAGAATGTACAACAGCACTTGAGGTCAAAATGACTTGCATTGTCTGCAAGTCGGTTTGTCCTATGTGCTTAAACGTACACGAAAAAGACCAATGTAACTCTCCACAGCAATGCGGAGAGTGTGGAGGAGCCCACGACACTTCAATCTGCACACCCTTTCCACCAATTGCCAACTACATAGGATACATAAGACCGCCATTCCGAAACCCCTGTGCATACTGCGACGAGCCACACATGACTCAAGAATGCACATTTCCTGCTCACGCGAAGAGAATCATCATCGACGTTTGTGGAATCTGCCAGAAATGTCTCAGCAGAAACCACGAAGTATACGATTGCCCTAGCACCAACAGATGCAGACATTGCGAAGGTAACCATTACCATCTGCATTGTCCAGAGCAAGAAGACGATGAAGAGGAAAAGGAATTGGATCAAGTCAGTCGGCAGTATCCCAACGACCAAGCAAGAATGGCCATAGCTGTCACAAAGCACGTCCAAAGACGTCTACAGATAGCAAATCAAGTGGCAGACGCCATCGAGAAGATCAACTCTTCAAGGATAAATCCAAGATCTTATGAACAACATTGCGATAAGCCCATAGCCCATCAAGATGTCAACATAAGGGAAATTTCCCCCAACAAAGTTAGCTCGGAAGAAGTGAGCAATCACCTCTTCAGAGAACAACCTTCAACCAGCTACAAAACAAGTTGCGAAAACAACGAAACAACGCCTCAAAAGTCAGACAACGACGAGATGCCCAAACTAGCAGAAGAAGAACCCTTCATAAAGTTAGTCAACGACCAGATGCCAAAGCAGACAGTCAAAGAAGAAATCCCTACAAAGAAAGTCAACAACGAGACGCCAATCTTACTTTCGATCAACGGCCGAGTAGTTTTTCAGTTCAACGACCAGGATATTACCCATAGCCAAAAAGAAGCCCCTACAGAACTCACTCAGATTGAAGCCGTTCCAGACACTGACCCCTCTTCTTTACTTGTCGTAGAGATAGAGGCTGATGACTGGTCGGATCTTTCAATCCATAAACTTCGTCCAGAGCAAAGTCCTAACACTTCTAGCCCAATTGCCGAGGACACAACAAGGAGTGATCTGTCATGGAAATCAACCACTCTGGAATCATATCAACCAGAAGTTGAGGACCAAGCTTCGAACAAACATCTTCCAGAAGGCAAAAACACTCAAGAAGAGACCCCCAAGCAAGATCAACAAACCCCAATGACCAAGGAAGATGATCAAGAAAAAGCCCGAGATCCAGCTAAGAACGAAGACATGTCACCGTACGACTCATCTTCCGATGAGAGCTCCTCCTCAGAAGAAGAGGAGGACTACTATGACCAGTCAAACGACCAAAAAGGCCCCAGAACAAGCATTATCATGGCCTATCACAGCTGGGACCACAACTTCATCACCTCAGACATCATCATGAGATTCTGGGATCATAAAGATGATCGACAACGTCAAGTGAGCATTGGAACACTCAAACAGTTCCACAAGTTCACCGATCATTGGACAAACACGAAGAAAGGCATCAAACAATCAGCCGAAGCCATCAGAAAGTTCAAGGACAAAGTCTCCAGAGCTTTCAGGCCATCCCTCGTGGTGTTTGTTCACAAGTCAGACCAACTGAAGGAGTCAATCCAAAACGAAGCAGAGGAATTCTTCAAGGAAATCCAAAGCATCATTCAGGAAAATGATTATCCCCCAATACAATACTACAAGACCAACAATACGCCAAAAGTCAGCTACTTCAGGAACAGTCACGTCTCAGGACTATACGAAGAATGGAGGACAAACAAAAAGGAAGTCCAAACATTTCCACAAATCCCCCATTCAGCAGCACTTACGTCCAACAACCCAGTCAGTTACGATGGTGGTTATCTTGTCGATGATCTCCACATAATTGCTGTGTTAAAACGGACCCGAGCATCCTTCTCATCAAAGATCTACATCACCCAATTGGATGAAGATCACAATCACTCGCTGGAGCTGATCTTCATGAAAAGCCACAGCACAATGAAAGAGGATGCCACGAAGTTGACAATGAGAGCCTTAGCAACAAAAGCTGTCGAAGAGATGAGTGCCTACACCCTTTCCGCCAGCAAGGGCCAACAAATAAAGACCATTCTCATCATTCACAACTCAAGACAGTTCTCATTGGACCCCAACTTCGCAAAGATCCAAAGCATAGTCGACAGACCAATGCCAAATGCTGCAATCTGGTTCACGGAAAGCCATCACATCCCGAGCCAGAGCAACGAACAGGAGTCCATCAAGTTCGTGCAAACTTGCCGGGAGGAACTCATGACAGGAATGACCTCTGAGGTCAAGCCTCCGCCCCAACAAGTCAAGTCAGTCTTCGTCGCCAAGCGAAGATTTGATTCGTTCGTCAGAAACTGAAGTCCAAGAAGAGGAAGAAGTTTCTTTACCATCTTCTTTCCTTCGTTTCACTCGGAAAGAAGATCCCCCTCCCCCCCCAGTGTCGCGCCGCCACCCTCTGGGTAGCGTCGCAACCTTTTCCCAAGCCAAAGCAACTCACTCATCAAACGCCGGATATAATTGTTCTCTCATTAACCCTTTGTTACTGTTATTTCCCACTTACTTTGTTGTATCACTTTCAGTTATCATTCCCCTTCTAATGCTTCAGGTTCTCCCTTATTTCCCCCTTTTCTCCCCCCTTTCGCTCACGCCTGCAATCTTGGAGTTGATGCAATCTCGCCCCATCGCACCAGCGCGAATATTCTATTCGCGCGGGAGTTTCTCTCACTCAAGACTCCGCCCACTGCGTTCACCTCACTCACTCGACAGTCACTCGTCACTTGTTCACTCGTTCTACTTGTTCGCCTGTGAGTCAGTCGTCACTCTCTGTTCCCTACTCAACTGTCGCTCGTCTTCAACATCAGCGACAATGTGACTTGTCACTCGTCACTCAACGACGTCTGGCCCTCGCATGTCTCCACAGCAACCTTGTGTCACCTTCACCGACACCGACGGAAACTTCCAGAGCAACACTCACACGTCAATATGCTGAGGACCAACCGGAGCGCACACCAGCCAGTGGACATCTCACTATCTTGTCGATGGTGGGGTGAACATTGCGTTGATTCCTTGAGAGCAAGCGTTCCCCCATTTCCCCCTCTTGTAAACCCACTGAACCCCAGAGCAATCAACAATAAATGATAATCTGTACACAAATCTTTATTCTTCTCACTAACTCGAACCAGATGAAGACCATCCGCGCTTATTGGGTTGAATCTAAACTATCAACGGAATGGGCGCGTGACACTATTCGTCTATTTATCAGGATATTGCGTTCAACATTTGGATACTTCAACTACTATTCTTATTTCTTCTATTTATCAATTAGTTTTTCAATGTTATTGAGAGAATCTTTTGGAAAAAAATCGACTAGTTCTTATTATTTTTTGATTCCAAGTATAATTATTTCTATAACTGGATCTGTAATAATAATAGAAGTTTCTGAAATTTGTTACGTGGGGTTAGGATCTTTTAAAGGCAATAATGGAGAATATGAGTATATGATCAACAAATTTTGTTATATTTTTCCAATCGGATCGATAATCTGTTTGATAATCATTACATGGAAAAATAAGAAACCACAATTTATGTCAAGGCCTCCGGAGAACCTTAGGGATAAGTACATTTTCTACGGGATGGGCATGACTTCAATATCTTATGGGGTACGTTTTTCTCTGCGTCTCTTCTTCGCACACACACTTTTTTCTTCAGATTCTTCTCTACCTGTACAATGATTATCCTAGAGGTAAAAAACCGTGGACTTCGTGGTATATTTCTTCAAATGAATGGAGTATGTACTGGATTTTGGATACTCGAGTATTGAATTTTATTCCGGAGTTGTTTATACCAATAGCTTTTCTGATGGCTGCATGGAAAACAAGGTTTTCAATAGAACCAAATGTAAATGTTGTTTCTATAACGAACTGATCTGAATGATCTTGATAAAAAATTATTTTATTTTGAAATGAATTCTTGAGATTTTAACATTTACTCCATTTTTCATAAGTCTAAATAAACTTTACACATCTACATATATAAATGTTATGAAACTTGTACTTCTGGAACATTTGAGTTTTTGAACTATTGAAATGAAAAAGTTTACCCAAAAGATTAAAATAGTTATAGCCTGACGTGCTCCGTTGATAGTAAACTATGAATCATAAATTGAACTATTTCAGCACTTTACTATGAAGTTTTCTGAGCAATTAAGAAAAAAGAACATGTGGGAAGATCATTCGGTTCTGTACGGTTAATGTGGACTCAAAAACAATATTGAGGACCCATCTTTGAAAAATTAAAATGCATTTATTTATGACTTTTTGAATTTCTTGCTCAACCATCTCTAAACTGTAAAAATCCATATACATAGAATAAAAATCTCAGTTTCCTCAATTTATCAATTTATTCAAAAAAAGGTTTAGGAACCAAGTTGGCAATGTTCTGAGATTTTTTAAATCTTTTTTCTAGTGCCAAAAAGACAACCACCAAAAATACAAGCACCAAAATACGATGGAAGAACAGAGTTCCTAAGCCTTTCTCAAGTTGAATTGTGAGAATTTCTTCATCAAAACTTGAACTTTCTGCCCATCCCTATAAATTCAGATGCCGCTATAAAAGAATACGAATAGATGCTACTAATTGTTTATAGGTTCACAGATAGCATACAAAGTCGAACATTCAAACGCTAGCATGAGTAATTCTTGCTGGCTCTTCCCTTCTTGTAGATAGTTTTAGATTCTTGAATATCCTTCTGAAGTTCACCGTATCCAATATGAATAAAAGTGAAAGCGACATTTCAGGAACATAATTTGCAAGTAGCAAAGCTTTGAGCCATACTATTCCAGTGGGAGTTGTGTTTTTGAAATGTATAACTAGTTCGTACATTATATTGAGAATCTGAAAGTAAAAAAAAACGTACGGTGGAGCGCATTTGCTTATGAGAAACATACAATATACAAAACGGATGTGACCACCAATTGATAGAACACCTTTTGCTCTCCACGCTTCACAAATAACGACGAATGCTTCAATTCATTACTTTCCTTGTGAAAAAACCAATATAAGATACCATAACAGGCAATGGAACCAATAGGAAACACATTGAAAAATCGGTTTATAGACTGGAAATAAATTCAATAAAAGTATAAATCGGGCATCCAGTAAACTCACAACTTTGAATCCGATATCTGTCCCGATATCCAGAAACCCAAAAGAAGTGTAGTAATATCTGACAACATCCGATGTAATGATAACACCCACAGCTCCAGATATCGATAGGAATAGACTAAAAAGTATCGGTCTAACCACTCGAAACCCTTCGAACATTCTAGAATTCCAATTTTCCGCTAGAAAAGCAAGGCATCGATTTAATGATAAGAAAAAAGTGATAGTAACTGAGAATAAGTTACTACAGTAATCCACATAGAGAGATATATCGGTTAATAATAGATGCATCACCGGTATAACTTCAGACGGGTTATAGGCCCTAATGGTTGCAACAACTGTCGTGTAAAGTATACGGAAAGATACTGTTATTGAGAATATCAATATGAATATGAAGAAGGGGCCCTGAAATTTTATCTTTAATATTTTATAGGAAAAAAAACTCTTACCTTGTTCTTTTCCCACTTGTACAAAAGCTGCAAAATACATAAAACTTGCACAAACAAGTTCAAACTATTCACAATATTATGTAACGTGGCAAATAATCCCACATAAATCGGGGTTTCGACCTGGTTTCTACTCTCAATTATGTAACGAGGTCCAACTGCAACAAACAAATCAAAGCTTCCCGTACATTCTTTGAAATTGGGCGGAAACGAGAAAGCCATTCTCAATCAACACTAAATTGTTGAGTAAGAAGTAGAAAGCTTTTGATGAATATTCCAAATTTCCTAGAAAACGTGGAAAAAAGAGAGAAAAGGCTAGAGAAAAAGAGCGATATATAGTGGAACCTGCTGTGTAATTATAGCATTTCGAGAGAGCCGTTTGGAAATTTTCGAAGAATTTTTTTTAGATTGAAAGATTAGAAGTTTAGTAAGGCTTGGTGATTTTATTGAAGACACATTCTTTTTTAATTGGAAACAGTACAAAGTGGCTTTCAGGGACGAGCGGCAACGGCACTGCTGCGTGTTTTCAAAACTCATTGCCGTTGCCGAACTGCCGGTTTTTCAACTCGGAAATTGCCGAAGTTCCGAATTGCCGAAATTTGTCGTTGCCGCTTGCCCCTGGTGGCTTACGGTTGCCGACGGCATATGATGAAGCCAGCCGACATCTGCCGGGTTCCGTCTGTCAACATGCTTTGCGTCTGACGTCGTTCGCTACCGCTCAAATTTTCTCTAGAACTGCGAGACATTAATTTCAGATTCTCCATATAAAAGGCTGCAAATTTTGTGGCCAGTGTGACTATTCATATTATACATTAATAGAAAACGTTATTTAAAAAAAAAGTCAAACACTAGCATGAGTAATTCTCTCTGGTTCTTCCCTCCTCGTAGATGACACCATACTCTTAAATATCCTTTTAAAGTTCACCGTATCCAATATGAATAAAAGTGAAAGTGACATTTCAGGAGCATAATTGGCGAGCATCAGAGCTTTTAGCCATACTATTCCAGTAGGACTTATGTCTTTGAAAAGTAAAACTAGTTCGTATAATATGTTGAGGATCTGAAAGTACAAAATGATCGGTGGGGCGCATTTGCTTATCAGAAACTTACAGTATACAATACTGATGTAACCAACAACTGATAAAAGATTTTTTGCTCTCCTCGTTTCACAAATAATGATTTTTGTTTTATATTACTACTTTGCATGTGAAAATGCCCAAAGAGAATGGCATAACATACCATAGAACCTATTGGAAATATGTTGAAAAATCGATTGATTGACTGTAAATTGATGATTTTTCGAGAAAAAAACTTTTCCTGCGAACTTACAACTTTAAAGCCAGTATCTGGTCCAACATCCAGAAAGCCAAAGCCCCCATAATAATTTCTGACAACATCTGATGTTATAATAATTACAAAGGCTCCAGATATCGATATGACTGCACTGAAAATTATTGGACTAACCACTCGAACCCCATCGAAAAGTCTTGAATTCCATTTTTCCGCCACAAAAGCAAGACAGCGGTTTAGAGATAGGAAGAATGTGATAGTGACTGAGAACAAATTACTACAGTAATCCACATAGAGAGATGACTTGGAGCAATGGTACTTTGTTAGAGGAATAAGACTATTGATATAAATAGTTAGGGCTACAGTGTAGAATATTATGCGGAAGGAAACTGTGATGGAGAAAATGAAAATTAGTTTAAAGAAGGGGCCCTGAAAATTTGCGAAGATTTGTAAAATTGGGTGATGAAAAAATATTTTAAAACTCCGTGCGAAAATTTTTTTCAACTTTGCAAGTTTCAGTATTACTGCTGAACTGACAATGAAATTTACTAATCACGAATTGTCACGGATAATTGAGACTTTCCTTCGGAAGGAAATTCAGTCGGCCGCGCCGTCTGTAAGCTGCGCCGTCCGCCGGCAGGCCGCGTGTCTCTATAATGTTGCGTCTGCGTGATTACGTACGCGACCCACTATTGGTCGGCCCGCCGGGCTTTCCCGTGCCTGCCCGGATTTGGACAAGTCTGGTTTTTATTGTATTATCTTTTATTTTTAAAAGCTCAAACCAGGCATGCCCGCGCTCGCAACCGTAATTGCGTCGATTCGATGGGTGTCGAGGAGGACACAAGCAACACGCCCTCGGAAGTAGTTTTCGGTCTTTTAAAATCCGAAACGACGTGAATTTCTATAATTTTTTGATGAAAATATAGATTATTTTTTTCTCTATCGAATGATATAAAGAACGTTGAGTTTTTTGTCGAATTTGACAGAAACTCAACGTTCTTACACGCTCCGTTGAAAACAGTCTTCGACTTTTTAAAATCTGAAACGACATGACTTTCTATAATTTTCTTCGATAGAAATTTAGATTATTTTTTTCTCTATCAAACAATAAAGAACTTTGAGTTTTTGTCAAGTATGAGCCGAAAAACGGAAGAGGCCGATTCGATGGGTGTCCCTTCCATTTGGGTTGCGTGGGGTTGCATGGGGCGGACATGCCTGGCTCAAACCACAAAAATGTGCCTGTGTACGGAATCACGCAATGCTTCAGGCCGGTGGAGCTATTGAAAGCCACTGCCTTCGGATATTTGTAGCTATCTTTAGAAAAGCCATTTTCCAATGCGTTTATCATATAATTCGATTGTCATATACAAAACATTATTGGCTTGAAAACGTGGCAACGTAGAAAGTTCATAATACATATAAAATAGTCAGAAAACATACAAAGTCTAAGAAATTTTTAACACTCACCTTGTTCTTCGACCAGTTATGTAAAAGCAGTATAATACATAAAAGTTGCACAAACAAGTTTACACTATTCACAATATCATTCAATTTTATCATAATTGGCACATAACCACTATTCCCTTTGTTGTTATTTTCATCAATTTCCCATGGATCTACGAGGAAAGGATTCAATACCGCCATGTTGCCCACACCATTCGCAAAATCATATGAAAACGAGAAAGCCATATCAAATCAATAGTAAATCATAAGGTTGGCAGCAGAAAAACTTGTGATATTCTATCAAAGAAACATAGGAAAAAAGAGAGAAAAGGTTAGAGAAAAAGAGTTTTTGCATAGTGGAACTTGATGTACTCTATAATTATAGTTTAAAGTGAGCAGAAATTGAAAATTTTGAAAGAAATTGGCTCCAAAGTATAAAAAATGAGATCAAAAGCTCTTCTGGATAATGAAAGCTCACAAAATTGAAACATCAAAGTACACCTGTCACATAAATTCATCCAATAAGTCACGTCGTCAAGGGGGGATCTCCCACGTAACGTTTTTCCCCTTTTTATTTTTTTTCACAAATATAATAATGCCTCTTTTTCTCATTTTCTACTACTTTTTAATCTCATTTTTCATGAAGCTTACTGTAGGTTAAACCTCCCATTTTCATATCACCATGTTCCTTTAAGGTTGGTACAAAAAGTGATACAAAAATGATAATATTTATTGGAGAATTTGACGGTCATAGAGGAATTATGTTACAAAGACGTCCTTGCTATGAGTCGCAAGTGGCAATTAATTATAGTTTTGTGGAATGCGCAATTAATTGTGGTTTAGACGATGATTGTCAGGTAAGCCACGCCCCCATTTTTGTGGGCGGAGCCTAACTATTTCAGGCCACCTTCCTAACTATAAACTACCTTTGTGCTTATTGTCCTCCTGGCTCCTTGAAGTCGGTGACCCCGAGACTTATTGGATTCCCTATTAGCTTGAAGGTAAGTTCTCAAAGATCCCCTTTTAGAAGGGCATGACACGCTTCTTCTTTCAGATTCCACCATCTCGAAATATAACTGAATCGTGTCCACTTGATACCATGGATGTTTATGAACCCCCGGTGACAACGTCTAGTAAACCTCCGAATGTCTCGAAAAAACCAAAATAAACGTTTTTTGAAGTTTTGAATTTTTGTTTTTTATTGAAAAAATAAACGAGTTTCCTTGCCTTTTGGAACGAATTGCAAATGTATTTCAATCTAGAAAATGATGAATTTTAAAGAAGAAAAAGAACAAGAGAAATTAGACAAAAAAGGACTCAAAGAAAAAAATGACCACAGCATACAGTCCGTCAATAATAGATTGAATAAAAGTAATGTGAAGTGGATTAAAACTCAACGCTAATTACAATTTTCGGTGCTACCCCGCATTAGCACTGGACGCATTAGCACTGGCCCGCATTAGCACCGCGCCCGCATCAGCACCGACCGGATCAGCACTGGACGCATTAACACTATCGCGCGCGAGCGCTGAATTTATCACCAGCAGTGCGGCTATTTTTTTGATATCTAAGTTAAAAAATATATGATTTTGTAGAGAAAAAATTCTCTATCGAATGGTGTATATTGTGCCTATGTTTTTGAAGAAATTTTGGTCAAAGAAGCAAGAAAACAAAATTTTTTTTGAAAAATAAGTTTTTCTCCGTTTTCGCTACAATATTTGCAGAAAACCTAGGCGCAATATAAATTATTCGATAGAGAATTTTTTTCTCTACAAAATCATTTTTTTTATATTAGAAAACGGAAAAATAGCCGCTTTTCTGGTGATAATATCCGCGCCCGCCGGTGCTAATGCGGGCCAGTGCTAATGCGGGCCAGTGCTAATGCGGGCCAGTGCTGATGCGGTCAGTGCTAATGCGGGCCGGTGCTGATGCGTCCAGTGCTAATGCGGGGTAGCACCCAATTTTCTCAGTCGTTTCGGTTTTCAATCTAACCCCTAAAAATATCGTAAGAGAAATCAACACTTTTTCGATGGCCGTGGACTTCTGGCCTAGGAACCTTACCTAATTTAGGTCAGCTCACTATCACTCCTCCTTCAAAGGAGGCGTAACACGAAAAATTAGTTATCGTACAGCTTAGCGCCCAATCCAGCAGGTCCCCCAAACGCCAATGATTTCGGTTTTCCTTCA
Source organism: Caenorhabditis doughertyi (assembly GCA_963572265.1). Classification (NCBI taxonomy): domain Eukaryota; kingdom Metazoa; phylum Nematoda; class Chromadorea; order Rhabditida; family Rhabditidae; genus Caenorhabditis; species Caenorhabditis doughertyi. The sequence goes on from OY751557.1 coordinate 1,689,260, forward strand.
GAATATTCGAAACTAAAAACTAGTGCATACGCCACATCTTACGACAGAACGCACACTAAATCCCTGGAATATTCTCCAAAAATCTTGTGTTCGTTCACCTTGTATTTTAAGAGACCAACATTAAATTGCTGCAGCCACATTTCTCTGTCTTTTCGATGAATCTCTGCAAAACGTATTTTTGACATTTATGTGCAAATCAAATGAAAAATCATTCTATTTTTTTTGACCCCAAATTAGTTTTTTGACGTTTCTATGCAAAAGTTTGCAAGCGGCTAGACCAAGACTTCCTCATATTCAGTTTTTGCATCATTAAAGGATGAATTCGAGTGTCTCCGCATTAAATGCAGTGCTGGCTTTATTTACTTTTGTAAGATTTTTTCAGGCTGAAAATATCAATAAATTCTACGAATCATTTTTAGAACATCACAAACCACACATTACCACCAGACATCATAGTATTCGAAGGAGTAGTTTTGGTGAGAAGTATTACCCAGAGGTGGTCAAATGTAACGATCCCGGACCTCCCAAGGTGCTTCATTAAATGTGGACAAACCGATAGTTGTCAGGTACAGTAACCTTTAAAGGTACATGCTACAAATAATAAACGTTTTAGTTTGCATATTGGGATAATGGTTGCATACTTTGCTCGCAAGGTACCGTAGCGGCCAGTTCAAATGGAAGTTTTGTTGGGATGAAGGTAGTATCAAATAATTTCAGAAAATTCCAGACGAAATTTTCAGAATGTGAACAAAACCAAAACTCCATCATGCCCGACTGGAGTGTATCCAATGAAATGGATAAGACCGCCAACTACAACGACATTGAAGCCTACAACAACCACAAAAACCACACAGGTTTCGCTTTTATCAATTGATATCACCCTGAAATTTTGATATTCCAGAAGCCCACGACCACAACTCCGAAGAAATCTTGCCCGGATAAAGGATGGCTTCTGATAAGGAATCAATGGTGTGTTGTGGTAAGCCTCACCTACTGTAAAACCTGCATTAGGGGTGCATGCCCTACTTTTTGTTCAATTTTTGTTTTGAGGGCACTACTATTGCAGGTTTTACGGTGTTTTTGAAAAAAGTTCTAGTGAATATTTTAGATGGTTTTTTATTCAACTCCCCAACCCCTGGCTCAATCTAAAGGGGAATCAGTCTGTATGGGAATGATTGGAAAACCAAATAATGTTCTATCCGGATTGGAGTTTCCAGAAGAACTTAGATACGTGATAAGTTAGTCTTTTTTCATTGAAAAATAACTAATCCTTATGAACTTTCAAATTCAGGGCAAGCCAAAGGTTTGAAATCCCCTTACGCGGAACTTGAAATCTTTGGAGTGTGGATCAATGGCCAACAGACTAAGGATTGCTCAGGCTCCAATTGTTTTCCAAACAGTTTTTCGTTTAATGACCCTCATCTTAAAAACTACACGGGTTATGATTGGTACAAAGACAGCAAAGGAAATGTGCCATATGGTGGAAAGGATACTTGTTTGCAAGTGATGTATACAAAGGACCAAACGGATCCAAGATATGGAAAAGTGGGATATGCAAGGTACAGTATGGCGGGGTTGGGCAACATAGCAGAGTTCCTAGAGGTTTTTCCATATTGCTAACTCATGAATTCTATTTGAAAATAGCGACTACGATGATTTTAAGTTTGACTGTTTTCCAAAAACAGGTTTCCTAGAAAACGCTTCAAAAATTGCCTCATTGTGGAAAAAATTGTCTTGAGGACAGTAAAACAGTCTTTTTTTCTGAAGTCCTCTTTTTCTGGCGCTCCTTTTTTTCTGGTACCAATTCAGCCAAAAAGGACCGATCGTTATCCCCCTTAATAGGTCCAAGTCTTTCAGGTGCAACCCTCAACAAGGCGACCAACTAATAAGTGCAGTTTTGTGTGGAACTCCAGCTTTCTAATACAGAAAATATCGATGTTGATAAATGATTTTGTTTTTCTCTGCTGTTCAATTCAAATTTCCCGAAATGATAAGTTTTGTGAGCCTCCCCCTTTTCCATTTTTTGTGTTTGACATCAGAAATTTTCTAACAAGAAGCTTTTCCTTGACCTTCCAAATTACAATTTTGACGTTTCCATGCCGAAACAGTGCTTAACAACAACCACAAACTTGTCGTGTACCCCGCTCTCAGAGTCCCATTAAAGGAAAACTGAAGCAAAAAATTTTAGTAAATTTTTTCTTTTTTCGGGCAAGTCTACATGTTTGGAATTGGTTTTTTGATGTTGCCATGACGAATGTGGCTTGGTGGACATTTTGAAGAAAAGAGAAAACGGAAGAAAAAAGAAAAAAAACAATTGTTTCAGTGAAAGAGTATTTGTCAATAATAGGAAATTGAATATACATCACTGAGGAAATTTGGAACTCCGTTCATTTGTTGGCGAAATAATTTGCATCACATTATTAGCATACCATGAGTTTCACTGTTGATATGATCGTTGATGGGATAAAAAATCAACAGTTCCTACTCTACATCTTTAGTTCTAGTGAGAACACATTCTTTAAAGGCAATCTTCAAGGTTTTTTATACAGACAGAATGAAAGGAAGCTGAGCCTTTTAGAAAAATGGAGAGGCGGCGGCTGATGAAGTTAGAAATAGTGCAAAGAGTTATGAAATACTCGAATGTCGAGTAAACTCCGAACGGAAAAAAAAGGACACTAGGGTTAAGACATCAGGGTTGTTTTTGATCTGATTAATGATTTCCAATTGTTTCTTGCAGTTGAGTTGGCAGCTCTCTGATAATCAATAGAGTTGCCATAGTAGTACTTCATTTGGTGGAGATAGCAAATGCGTTGGAATCCCTGATTGATGATGTCGACTTTATGCTCGTTCTTTTTTTGGCTGGAAATCAGATCACAAGTCCAAATTACGGTCCACATTCGGAAACGTGTACGTGCTAAAACAATTTTCCCAAGGTACTTCACATAAACCCCTTTTCAAATCTGACATTTCTGTTCTTTTCAAACTTAGCTAAACTTAGAAAACCTTTGTTTTGTCCTAGTTTCCATGTTCTAAAGTACTTTTTTGATGTTTCCGTGACAAAAGTGACAGGTCACGTTGTTCAAAAAGGGCCTCTCAGTTAGCATTTTCACTTCTGGCGGTGCCGAACATGAATCCCCTGCTTCCAGCGCTTAATGCCATTTTACTGATGCTTTATGCGACCGTAAGTTGTTTAATATTAGGAAGACAACTTCTATCTTAATTTCAGACGCCCAACCGTTCGATACCGGATATAATCTGTTTCGAGGGCGTAATACTAGAACCAACTGTTTGCTGGAAAGAGTTGGCTGTTGAGAATGCGACCAGCTGTGTGCTCAAGTGTGGTCGTGCACCGGAATGTTTGGTAATTTGGAAAAATGAATTTCAGAAAGAATAATTATTATTTCAGTTTGCCTTTTGGACAAATGGATGTAATCTGTGCTCAGAGGGATCGATAAGGGTGCAATGGCCTGGGACGAGGGTTGGAGTCAAGGTAAGAATACACTCCGTTCAATATCGATAGGACCCCCCCCCCCCCTCGATTTTTTGTGTTTTCTTCCGCTAAAAGTCACTTATGGTAAATCTAGTGTATTTTTGGCTTGAAGAAAGTGTCTAGAAAGACTGAACCAACCAATAGATTAGATTGCAACTGATCAAAAACACTTCAAAACATCCCAAATCAAAAAATTGGATCGATTTGAAGCCCAAAAGTTTTCAAAATTTTTCAATTTTCAGGGGGTCCTATGATATTGAACGGTCGAAAAAGAGGGTTGTTGAGTGCCACCTGAGAACCGAAAGTGGTAGGGTCGTCGAAACTTGCAGCCGAGGGTTATCTTGTATTCCAAATCGAATGGCACTCACAGTTTTTTCATAAAACTTCTAGTTTTTGCAACACACAAAAAATCGAAGGGGGTCCTATCGATATTGAACGGAGTGTATTCCAGATTTCAAAAAAAAACATATTTTGTTTTACAGAACATCGAACGAAGAACAGTTGATTTCTGCCCGGCGGGGACGCTGCACTTGAAACGTGAGAACGTGAAAAAAGAAGATCCTCCATCTGCCTCGGTGCCGACTCCCGACAGCCAAGAAAATACGCCTCTAGATGAAAAGTCTGAACTCATTCCAGTATCTCAAGCTTCGATGAGTTCCACACCAGATACTACGAAGGTTATCATTATTATTTTCAAAAATCAATATTCCAAAAGATTTGAATTCAGAAATCAACTACCATAACTCCCAAGAGGTCATGCCCAGCAGGATGGACTCCAGTGCAAAATGAGTGGTGTTCTACGGTCAGTTTTCTGCCTCAAATCAGTTCCAAAAATAGTCTGTTCAGAAAGAATATCAATTTCATACATCCTTCACCTATTCACAAGCTCGTTCACTCTGCGAAAGACGAACCGGTTCGAGCAAAAAATATCTTGGTGGTTTGGAGTTCAAGTTCGAGCTTGATTCAATGATAAGTGAGTTGTCAATGCTTTATTTTAGAGGTTACATTTTTTTAAAGGCTTTGTCAAAACAACCAGCTATTCGAACGATCTCGGATTTTGGATTGATGGAATGCAGAGCTCAGATTGTTCTTCAAATTGCTTCCCAAATCATTTCACCTTCTCAGACCCTCATCTCAAAAACTTTACGGGTTATGATTGGTATAAGGACACCAAAGGAAATGTGAAGTATGGTGGAAAGAATACTTGTTTGCAAGTGATGTTTCCAAAAAACAGATCTGACCCTCGATTTGGAAAAGTAACGTTTGCAAAGTAAGCCCAAAAACGTTTTAAATTTTATTCGAAGTTGAAATTAATAATCTATATATTTTTCACTGTTCAGGTCCAATAAAAAATACTTTCAGTTGCATTTCGGGAAAAGATGAGTTCACAAGGTCTGCGGTTATGTGTATAACCTCTCCTATATGAACGGAAGGGATCTCGGACACGAAAATCTTTATGTGTTTTCAATATTTTCTGTATTCTTGAATCGTGTTGGCTTTTTATCGATATGGTGTATTATGCTCTTACCGGTCATTTTCGGGATGTTTTAACAATGGTTTTGAGAAATAATGTCTTTGTTATTTATTACTTTTTCATAAACAATTGTTTTTTTTTCATTCTGAATTTTAGAATTCAAGAACTGGCCTCATTTGTTAAATGAAAAATTCCTAGCAAGTTTGTGAGTATAAAAAACAAGATAAAGGGTTGCCAGGAAAGTGCGGCGCAGTTACTATTAATCGAGTTTGCTTTTTTGTAAAAGCTACAATAACTATGAACGTAAATCATGGTTTCAGCTGCTCCGGTGAGCAGAGATCCTCTTTTGAGCTAGCAGGGACTGTTTGTGGCGCCCGCCCTGTGTAAATACCATTTTGCCGTTTTTATGTGAATGAAACTTTGTGAATTTCAATTTTCATTCATGAAAACTTCGTAATTTTCTGGATTGACAATAAGTTGGTATGCGTGTTCACTTTTTTACGTTGTCCAGTAGTCGCTTAAAAATCCATGCATCATAAGTTTTAAAATATGACCTACCACGAGAACATTATGATTTTCGATCTCTTTCCATTATATTCATCTACTGGGCCGGTGAATCGAGGCTCGTCTTCGTCAATCAGAAAATATGCGATACCCATCGGATATTTTGTAGCATACCACGCGTTGTTCTCACAGACTAAACCAAAATACTCGAATAGATCAAACGGATTTTTCGCCGGGAGATCTGTCAAAGATTTGAAGGGGTACACAACCTGAAATGGGTGGTTTGTTTCTGATTTATTCGTTTGTTCCTTACAAGATTTGCATCAGGATTCACGTTTTAAATCATCGGAATTTCTGTCTCTGACCATTTGATTAGAAGGGCAGTTCCTGTATCCAAAACGCAGGTAACATTTCTAGAGCACCCGGCTCCTTCTGTATACAGAATATCCTCGATATCCGAAAACCGAAAAAAAACCTGGAAAAAAAAAGATCTCTAAAAATTTCAACTTACAATCAGTCAACGACAAAAAGTTTGGGCATGAACAAGAGCTTTCGCAAGAGCCTTCTGTTTTTGTGATAAGCAAAAGGACTAGAATCAAAACGAGATTAACTTTCATGTTGAGTAAAATATATTGCTTTCTGAATTTTCAAATAGGGAAGCCAATTGCATGCTCACCATATGCTAATCAAAACATGAATCTGTTTAATGAGACCAACTGTGACCAGAAAACTGATAGCAAAAACTACGCGAATCCAATTACATCTTTATCTTCACTATTATTACTATAAAGATTCTGTGTGTGTGTGTGTCCAGAGCCCCAGCTAAGCTCCTACTGAACCGATTTTCATGAACTTTCGACTGATCAATAGAGAATGCTGACGTGATGATGCTCGTCTTTTTAGTTTTCTGATTAGATCACTGATAAGCTCTGTGCTATCTATGCACATCAAAATCGCGTTCCCCGCGTTTTCCCGGGAGGCAAGACAGGGGTGGTCGTCCCTTTTTCTGTCTAAGAAAGTGGGTCTATAACCCTTACTAAATTACAAAATTTTCGGTGAAGCCAGGCGGTTGAGGCGCGAAGCGCCGGAAACCGTCTGGTATGCTCTACCTTTGGAAAAATTCGAGCCTGCCCTTCATTTGGTTTTCAAACTGCTTTCTATTTGATCCTGCTACGACCTTTTTGTCTTTGTTTTGGATTCGAAACTCCGACAAACCAAATAGGCTTCTTTTCTAGTCGTCAATGCCATCTGGACGTCGAAGCCAGCATGCCGGATCAAGCCTTCTATTCCTGAGAAAAAAACATGGTAAAATAGATACTGAAATCATATTTCTTCCAAGGTACTTCACATAAATCTCCTTTCAAGTCTGACATTTATGTTCTTTTCAAACTTAGCCAAATTTAGAAAACCTTTGTTTCGTCCCAGTCCCCATGTTCTGAAGTACTTTTTTGATGTTTCCATGACAAAAGTGACAGGTCTCTTTGTTCAAAAAAGGCCTCTCAGTTAGCATTCTCACTTCTCAAACGGTGCCCAACATGAATCTCCTGCTTCCAGCGCTCAATGCCATCTTACTTATGCTTTATGCGACTGTAAGTTTTTTAAAAGATCAAGTTTAATTTCAAGAAAAACCTTAATTTCAGACACCCAACCGATCGATACCGGATATCTTCTGTTTCGAAGGGGTGATAATTGAACCAACTGTTTGCTGGAAAGATATGACTGCTGAGAATGCGACCAGGTGTGTGCTCAAGTGTGGCCGTGCACCGGAATGTTTGGTAATTTGGAAAAATGAATTTAAAAAAGAACATTTATTATTTCAGTTTGCCTTTTGGACAGATGGATGTAATCTGTGCTCAGAGGGATCGATAAGGGTGCAATGGCCTGGGACGAGGGTTGGGGTCAAGGTAAGAATATCCCAGGTTTCAAAAAAACATATTTTGTTTTACAGAACATCGAACGAAGAACAGTTGATTTCTGCCCGGCGGGGACGCTACACTTGAAACGTGAGAACGTGAAAAAAGAAGATCCTCCATCTGCCTCGGTGCCGACTCCCGACAGCCAAGAAAATACGCCTCTAGATGAAAAGTCTGAACTCATTCCAGTATCTCAAGCTTCAATGACTTCCACACCAGATACTACGAAGGTTATCATTATTATTTTCAAAAATCAATATTCCATAAGATTTGAATTCAGAGATCAACTACCATAACTCCCAAGAGGTCATGCCCACGAGGATGGACTCCAGTGCGAAATGAGTGGTGTTCTACGGTCAGTTTTCTGCCTCAAAATCAGTTTCAACAATAGTCTGTTCAGAAAGAATACCAATTTAATACATCCTTCACCTATTCACAAGCTTGTTCACTCTGCGAAAGACGAACCGGCCCGAGCAAAAAATATCTTGGTGGTTTGGAGTTCAGTTTTGAGCTTGAATCGATGATAAGTGAGTTGGCGATGTTTTATTTGGAGTACTCCATTTTCTTTAAGGCTTTGTCACAACAAACAAATATTCGAACGATCTCGGATTTTGGATTGATGGAATACAGAGCTCAGATTGTTCTTCAAATTGCTTCCCAAATCATTTCACCTTCTCAGATCCTCACCTCAAAAACTTTACGGGTTATGATTGGTATAAGGACAGCAAAGGAAATGTGAAGTATGGTGGAAAAGATACTTGTTTGCAACTATTGTTTCCGAAGAACAAGTCTGACCCTCGTAATGAAAAAGTAATCTATGCAAAGTAAGCCTATAAGCCTTTTAAGACTAGCTAGAAGTAAACAATATTTCTCATCATTTTTTTTTCAGTTGTGAAATGGTAAAGGATGAATTCACGAGATCGGCTGTTCTATGCCTCACTGCTGCAGTTTGAAATAGAGAACCCATTGGACTCCGGAATACATGTTTTCATATTGCTTTTTATTGAAATTCTATATAATGCATTCACCGTTTAGCTTTAAACTGTTTAAATATTGCTTTTGGAAAATTTTTGATGGGAAATTTCGGGATGATTTTCTTTGTACATACTTTGGATTCTTTTTGCTCCGTTTTCAATGATAAACAAAAAAAAACATATCGAAATGGTTACCGGAGACGACCAAGTTTAAACACGTTTTCCAAGTTCTGGAAATATTCTAGCTGTAGTTCGAAATTGGTGAGCAATGCAAACCTCCGGCTTTTGAAAAATTAACTAAGTTTCGTCGTTTCTCCATCATTGTATGTAAATAATATAGAAGTTAGGATTTGAGATGTTGTGTATCGGTAAAAATAAAGGTAAACGATTAGGAAGTTTATTCTGAAATACACCGGTTGAAAATCATTTTTGTTATTAATTTTTAATTTTCTGCACATGTAAAAAATTCGATGCGAGACTTGCGCCCGTCGTACTCTCCAGGCGACCCCAGAGTTATAAATGTAACCAGATCTTTTGCGTATACTATTCCGGTTGGGTATTTGGAAGCAAACCATTCCCCGTTCTCACAAGTGATGCCAAACGTAGTGAAAACATTTTGAGGCTCATTGGCTGAAGGGTAAACCTCCTAGAGTATTCATATTTATTAAACATTGCCTTTCTTCAACGTACATAATCGTCTCCGTCGAGGTCATCTGGTTCTGGGAAAGGAGACCCATCAAACTTGCTGTAGAAATGAGGGTAGCTACAAGTGGCATTGAAAACACATCCAGCTTCTTTATTATATTGAGGAATCTCGCCGCCTGAACGACTTGGACATTTGTTTGAGTGTGAAAGTAAATTTAAAAACCAACCCCACTCTTGAAATAAACTCATAAAATCTGGACATGGGCAATCTTGTTTGCATCCATGTTCTTGACTTTTTGCAGCAATAACAAAATTTATCAAACAGAAAAGAAGGAGCTTCATGGTTACATATGTTAATGTTCGTGACGCGGCTTCTCTCTTATACTCTTCATTTGGATAATTGGGCAGTTAATTAACTTGCAAATGTGATTTGAATTACAAATCAGTTGTTCAAGGAAATAGCCGATCAAGTAGCCAACTGAAATTCATATGAACACTTGATCTATACGTTGACCTTGTTGAACGTTTCTTTTGATGAGAGGACAGGGGAAATTGGACCGGTCTGGACCCAGTTTCGTAGCCCTTGAAAGCCATAGAACGCCAAATTGTACCGAGATTTCAACACCACAATTCTTTTAATAACTTCCTCTGTTCCTTGTGTTCAAAATGCTGGTTTCATAAAATTCTTTCCAGAAAACATCTGGATTCCAAGTTCCACACCCTTAGCCAGAGTTATAAAAAGTAGTGAACTTTTGGTTTCTTTTAGTTTGCACGTCCAAAACATCTTTTTTCGTATGTCTCCATGGTGAATTTGCAAAACTTGGTGTGGTCCGCACATGTCATTCACGTCATGCGAACTCGTTAAAGTTTTCCTAAGTAGTATTCAAAGTGAAGTTGACATGAAACTGACGTTGTTGAATGGCTTAGTTTTGGTTGTTTATGCTAGTGTAAGTTTTGAGCCGGATTAGGTACCGTATCAATTTCGATCACTATTATCAGGGCGTAATATCAATCTAACAGTGAAATGCAGGTTAGGGATCAGTTTGTTTTCTATGATTTAATTATCAATAAACTGCCCTAAATTAATTATTTGTCAGCTAAAAGCTATACTGACCACGTAAAGAAGTTTGAGAATGGAAGAAAAGGGTGTTTCAAATAGTGACTAGGAATCGACCAAAATATAATTTGGACATTCTGAATTTGAAAAATTGGGTTTTGAATCTTCTTTTTATTCAAGAATGCTAATTTTCAGAGCACAGCAACCATCTCCCCACCGGATATAATTGTGTTCGAAGGACTCATACTTTCCAAAAATTTTTGCTCTAAGAACTCGTCAGTTTCGGATTTCAAGAAGTGTCTTGTACACTGCGGTAAATCCAGCTTGTGTCAGGTACAATACTCCACAAAGTTAGCATGACCTGTTTTCTGTTCCAGATCTCTTTCTGGGATTCTGGGTGCTGGCTTTGCGAGCAGGGCTCCGTTTTGGCTGGTTTTGACAGGAAGCTAATTGGAATAAAGGTAGCAACATCTGGATTTTTAGTTTATTCCTCTGTGAATTACAGAATGTGAACAAAACTACAACTAACTTGTGTCCTAGGGGATTTGTTTCTATGAAATCTACAAGCCAGACAACAAAAAAGCATCCAACTACCACAAAGACCACTCTGAGGACCACGACTAAAATCACGACTAACACAAAAGTATTTTCTTGAGACTTGTAAAAGTATGGGCTGGGCCCGGTCAGGTTTCCTGGGTCTTTAAATTGAAAAATCTATCAAGTTTTCATACTGGAGAACAAGGCCAATTTAGTAGATAAAAAACCGCGAAATAAAGTTTTCCAAAAATACATGTTTTGCCCTGAACCCTGGGTAGGTCAAAATTCCTCTAGCGGCCAGGCCCGGCCCGACCCGACCCATGACGAGTCTGATTTTTTAAATTTTTTTTTGTGAAACTGAACAAAAAATTGAAAATTTGTCTTGTCTTTCTCAGAAGCCCACAACCACAACCCCCAAGAAATCTTGTCCGGATAATGGATGGCTTTTAGTTAGAAATCAGTGGTGTGTTGTGGTAATTACCCTCTTTTTTTTCGGAAAAAAAGCCTCATATGAACTCCAGATGGTATTTGCTACATTTCCTACACCAATAAATCAAACCAAGGCTCGATCTGTTTGTGAAGAGATGGTTGGAAAGAATAATGTGCTATCCGGACTGGAATTTCCAGAGGAGCTCAGTTACTTGATAAGTTAGCTCATTTTTTGTTATCAGGTAACTGATGTTTTATTCAGGACAAGCCAAAGCTCTCAAACCCCCATACTCTGATCTTGACATCTTTGGAATCTGGATAAATGGACAACAGACTAAGGATTGCAATGGATCCAATTGTTTTCCACACAGCTTTTCGTTTGATGACCCTCATCTCAAAAAACACAAAGGGTATTCTTGGTATAAGAATCATACAGGGAAGGCGCCCTATGGTAAAAACGATAGTTGTTTGCAAGTGATGATAACAAAAAACACAACCGATCTTCGCTATGGGAAGGTGTGGTATGCAAGGTGAGGCGAAAGGTTTTTAGTTTTAAGGGGGGGGGGGGGCGTGAACCTCGGTTAGAAGCGCATTTTTGTCAATAAGATTCCTAATTTTGGAATTATGCTGGGGTCCAGCAGAATACCAAATTTTGTAATAAATAGACATTGAACAACGAGAAAAACCAGAGAAATTCGAAAATTTTTAACATTAATAATATCAAGAAGTTCCACGATTCTAGAATCTGTGTATTCCTAGATTGTTCTTCTAACAAGGTGCGTTACTTTTCATAGTCTTTGAGAATTTCTTTCAAAAAACCCTGGTGGGAGAGGCCACAAATTTCGTTTAAGCCCATTATTCTGAACTTCAGACGTCGTCGAGTACAAAATTTTTTCTAGAAACATGAATTCTTGAAGATTCTAGGACGTTTCAGGGGGTTTTAGATTAACCACGGGCATTTCAGACATGGAGAAACAGATTCTGACAGTTTTTAGAAATACTTTTTTTTTTGAAAAAGTTTGCATAATGGGACCCACTTTTTTGATGGGTTCCAAAACACAGATTCTGAAAAATCTCTCTGCCAATTTTCGGAAAATTTCCAAAGACTATCTATAGTAACTTTCCTTGTAAGATTCTTTATTATCCCTGTCATTTCGTCAATTTCCGTTATTTCAAATAAGAATCATAAGTTTATCACTCCTTAGAAATTCTAATCTTCCAGATGTACATACCGTCCAGGCGACCCATTCGTTAGTGCACTTCTGTGTGGAACACGTGCAGTTTGAATGAGAGTTCAGCTTTTAATTCGGATTTTTTGATATGGCAGATGTTCATTTCTGATTAAATAAATACAAAATTGTATCTTTGTTCTATGTATCGGGAAAGTATTCTACGGAGTAACAGACAAAAGAGGAAAAGGCCGACTATAACAATTGAAAAAGTGATGAGGGTGGTAAATTGTCCGAACAGCTCGCTTGTTAGATCGGCGACAGGTTTCCGGTAATCGCTAGAAGTTCACAATCCACTGAGCAATTGAAGCCAAAACAATATCGGTGTTGATTCCATTTTGCCCACATTGAATCGATGTTTCGATGATTCCACTGTGTAAGAGAGCACGTTCTTTCTTCTTCGATGAGCAAAAAATGTTCCTCCAGTAAGACATGAATGGCATCTTTTAACGGGTCCTTGTTTTATGGCTTCATAGGATTGTACGGTTGGTCATTCTTAAGATTGAGGCGTTGACGATGTCGACTTGTAGGAAGACGACTGATTCTTGGAAAGCAAGGGTGGCGACTTGATTGCTTATTGAGATGGTCTGATGATGAACGGCTTTCACGGATAGATTGTTCGATTTTTCGTGATCTGACATCAGTTGGTTTCTGCATTGACAGTTGACTTGTTCAGAGAATCCTTCACATTTACAAAGCAATGGATCAAACTCGTAGTTGAAGTCAGCGTCCTTCCTTGTCGAACATTGTAGTTCTTCAGTGAATCCTTTCGCTGGCGTTCCGGGGGCCGAAGGAGGTATGAATGTGAAAGATGTCCAACAGCGAGAGTGGCGACTTGGTTGTTGATAGAGACGGTTTGATGATGAACTCCTCTTTAACATCTTTTCTAAAAAAATACATCGTTTTTTTTCTAACATTTTACCAAATTCTAACTCACCCAGGAGCTTTCATAAAGGCGCAGTTTGTTACATGCCATGTCGAGAACCTCCTCCGTAACTTCTGGGCCGAACGTGTCTTGTTCGTGGAAGACGAACACTTTCTTCAAAAAATTAATGTTCTTTTTCTCTTAAGATTTATTAACTCACTTTGTTGGCTGGCATGTGCATTTTCTCATCATTAACATCTCCAAAATATTCGACTTTGTACGCTAATTTGCCGCTTTTATTTTCCAGATTTTCTGATGTTTGAGTAGATTTTTTGAATTCTGAAAAAAAAAATTAAAATACTTGAAAAATTAGCAAAATGATATATTTTTCAATTTGAAAAAATCCACTTACCAACTCATCTTATCCTTTCGACATCCATCATCAAAAAATCAGAAGAAATACTCCAAAAAATCCAAATCCAAAGGCAACCCATATCAATCGGGTACCACGAAGAAAAAGGTGAGAATGACTTATCCTTGGCCAAAATGCATTGGAAAGTACTGGTTATCTTTGCGTCTCTAGAGAACAAACACTATTTCTCTGCAGGTGCCGGTGAGATAGCACTGTCTAGAACATACAAGAAAAAAGAGCATGTTTGGTTTAGAGCGCATTTGCATTGGTACTGTCTAGACCGAATGGCAATAACCCTGTGAACGTTCAATTGTGAAAGAGCTGAAGACCTTTTTTGAAGGCGAAGTGATAAAAATTAGTTACAAAAGTCAAATTTATTGTTTCCAAATTATTTTTTGAATGCTAAAATAAAATAAATATAAATTCCAGCTCAGTAATTGCTTCTCCTCGTCCAATTTTTCGTTGTTGATGCTATGAGTTTTCAAGTTCAATCGAGTCTAAACTTTATGAGTTTATGTTTTAAGGTCCTGAACAGCCCAAATCCAGCTTATTTCTATACTAAAATGCCCGCTTTCCTAGTTTGGATGTGTTAATCATAAGTATGATTTTTTTATAGATTTTCAAAACAAAGCTCAGGATGAATCAAACTTTTTATTCAAAATGGAATAAATATTACTTTTGTCGATGTAGAACTCCATTTCGACACCAGTTACAGAGACGATCAGTTCAATGGAAAACCCAATGTCTGTAGAATTCTTCATCAAATTGAAGAAGTGTGTCCACGAAATCTGAAATTTTAGAATGTTGGAAATGCTGTAGTTTTGTGTTCTCACTTTTACTATCCCTTCGCCGACAATTGTTGTGTTGGAAATCTGGATGGAGAAGGACACTTGGCTTTGAATTCTGTGACGTAATCATCAACAGTCTTCCAATTGTTCACGGACGACCTCTCATTCACCATAAAGTCGATTGGCGGGATGTGAGTTAAGAAGCTCACCGCTTCATCTGAAAAACAACTGACTTTACATTTTTTTTTCACCTCCACTAACCTTTTCTCATGTGACGGCTACAGTCTTGAAACTCGAATCTTCCATTGAAGACTTTTCATTCATCCAAATGCGGTTTGGAATTGTTCCAAGAATGTGACTTGGTTCGGCATTGATTTCCATTTTTCTACAATGATGAAATAGTTGAGTGAAAACCCCCAAAAAGTTAGTTTAGCGAAGTTGGTTTGGAAACGTTTGTCTCTGAGCCTTCCGATATCTTTTTTTGAAGAATCATTTCTCGAAAAAATGATGATGTAGCACATTAATACATACCTGTATTAGAGGGTCACCTCCACTAGAAGGACACCAAAACAGAGAAGTTGATAATAAGAGGAAATGCCCCTGCTTCATGCAAACTCAAAAAAGAAAACTGTGAAAAAGAAAAATTCAAATGATGGGAACGGTTCAAAACGGTGTGAACGGTGATGGTTTCTCATCATTTGAATTCTATTTTTCTTATCAATGTGTTTACAGTTTATGTATATATTTTCTTTTCTTGAACTTACTATAAATGAATGAAAAATGTTGTTTTTCAATGAAATTTTCACCCCTTGGAATGTTATTGGATTGATAAAGTGAATGTTGCAAATGCTCTACTGATGAAATCAAAAAGTACTCAGAACCCAAAAAAAAACTAGCGCTAAAAGGGCCAAAACTCTAAAAAAAAACTGAGCACTTAGCATGTTTTAATCCTCAATCAGGAAGTGACAAATATTTCATCAAAAGTAAAAATTTTTTTATAAACAACAAAAAAATTCCAAAAATGACCCCAAGTTTGTAAATTGTTGAACACGGGCCGACCCAGGAAACCACAATTATGCTCAAAATAACAAAGTTCTCGGGTTGTCCATACATAATTCTAGTTAAAAATAACCGACAAAAAGCCACTTACCCTTCCAACAGGTCTTTTCAACACCCATTCTTCCAAAATATGAGGTAAAAATATTCCGAAAAATCCATAGGCAACCCATCACAATCGGGCACCACGAAAAAAAGTAAGAATGACTTGTTCACAGATAGAATGCATAAAAAGCACTCGTAAACTCTGCGCCTCTAAAAGTCACATACTATTTTTTTTTCTGGTGAAATTGAGAGAGTACAGGGTCATAAACGGGCAAAAAAAAAGAACTGTTTCGGTGTGCGTAGCGCGCTTTTGCATGAGAATTGGTGATACTGAGAAATAATTTTTATTTCGATCTGCAGTTTCTGAAGTATAGATTCTAAGAATAAAAAAGAGGTTGAAAATAAACAAAATTTATTGTTTCAAAACGGAGTTTCGGGGAAAAAATTGAAAAAAAAACTGCATCTTCATGCTCTGAGACCTGGTCGTACACGGGCTTGAATTCCTTGTCAAGTTCAACTGTTGCTTAGGGCCAAAAGAGTAGCAAAACCATTAGGGATCTTAAGCCCAACGACGATCACTATGCTTCAAGCATTTTCCAACATATCTGGCATCAGAAACTTCAGAAATAGTTTTAACACATTCAGCATCTAGTCCACCTTGTCCTCTTGGATAGAGTTTTGGAAAAATCTGTAGACCCAAGTTGATGGAATCCAGTCGAGCCGACACTCAGAGATTTTGGCCCTGTTTGATTATAATGGTCCAATGGAGAATGAGTGGTCCAAACGAGAATGACCGGTCCAAAGCAAGAATGACCGGTCCAAACGCTGGAATACCGGTCCAATCGGGAAGATGAGACTCATCAATCTGAGAATGACCGGTCCAAAGACAGAATGAGTGGTCCAAACCATCAAAACCCCCAGAAACGGCGCTGGCGTGTTGTCGGTATGCTCCGTGACGTGTTGGATCGCCTGTTGTTCTTCTTCCAATTGAGTGAGCATATTATAGTCGTTCACCAACATCGTTTTGAGTTGCATGTGATGTTTTTATCCAACTTCCGATCGATCTCGATGTCGGCGTATTCCGGATTGTTGGCTTTCAACCATTCGTCTCAATGACTCTGTACATCGATACCACGTATTCTTTGCCTCAGCCGGTGCTCACTTGAATAGTCAAGCATTCCGCAGATGGTAGAATTTCAGCCACATGATGAATTGTCGATTCGATTTCTGTTGGCAAACACACAAGGATTCCATACGAAAAATGTAGTTTTTTATAGAAAAGAACTAACCTGTTTCTCGAAGCTCTTGTTGAATTGATTGTTGCAGATGACGAGGATGGAGCGGAACATTGCACGGAAGATGGCGTCGAGGAATGTCGAAGCCGCGAGAGCCATTTTGACTGAAAAAACTTTTTTTTAAATATAAAATAGTGACACAAAAAATGGAATTCTTTAATGAAAATGACTCAACCTTTTCCTTAATGCTTTTGTATTTCACATTCACTTACTGTTGTTTTGATGTTCCCTTGATCTTCAACTGGCTGGGCTATTCGTTCTGGTTCGCGCATTTTCTTCCTCCTGCTGAGCTTCTGGTTCTTGATGAGAAATTACTCGCATTTGATCCATTCCTTTTTTGCGCTACGGTTCTTCTTCTCGATCAATTCCTTGCTCCCCCTCTTCTTCCTGACGAGCTCTTCCAGCTCATCACCTTAACTGTTCCCTGCTTCCTCATTTCCTTTCACCATTTGCGCTTCTTGTTCCGTTCGGCCGTCTTCCACCCATTCGTTCCACAGGGGCAATGTGCTAGTCTCTTCCTCAGGAAATAATTTTCATCATATTGTTTCCTCTCATCAATTTCTCTGGAAACGTTGACAATGCTCATAAAAATTCTCCAAAAAAATATAGTTACCGTTTCTGTTTCTCAATGCTCTTGTTGAATTGATTGTTGCAAATCTAGGTTTTGTTGCCTCAACGGGAGTTTGATAGCAATGAAGGAGCTCATCTAGGGTCCTTCTAAACTCCAGGTTTTCAGCCTCCAAGCGACCAGAGACAACAATTTGGTACTCCAAATCTAAAAATCTTCGACGTTCTACTTGGAGCTCTCCTTTTTTAATCCTTGCATTTGCTCTTCATTTCCAATCCGTTTTTTTTGTGAAAAAAAAGAACTTCGGACATCCATTCATTAAAAAAATATAGCAAAATAAAGTATTCCGTAAAATCGATAAACTAGGCAACCCACCATTGGGTACCACGAAAAACGGTAAGAATGACTTGTTATCGGACAGAATACATTCGAAAGTCTTTGTAATCTCTGCGTCTCTGATGGGCAAACACTCTAACTCTGCAGGGGACCATGAGAAAGTGTCAAGTCATCTACAAAATGATTGATAGATGTTGTGTTTACATTAATACTGTCTGGGAAATAGTTCTATGGGAAAGGGTTGGGAATCGTCGTCGCCGGTCCGGCCCGGCTTGCTTGGCTTTCACCAGAGGAAAATACTTCATTTCTTGCAAAATTTATCTTCGAAAATTCGGAAAAAACCCTCCCAGAACTTAGAAATCAGTTTATCTTATCAATCATCATCAAAAATTAGTTTCTAATTGTCGATTTCGTACAATCATATTCCCAGCATTGTTCCAAGCACGCTCATGGGTGCTCTTGTATTAGAGGAGCTCTTCTGTTTTCGGGGCACGCCTGATAAAGTTTTTTCGATAGATCCACATTTTCTGTGCAAACTTGTTTTCGGTCCGTTTAGTCTACTCTTTTCTCTCTTTATGAGTTTATGCAAATTGAAGATGAAAGGGTTCGGGGTTCTGCAGAAAAAATTATCTAAATTATCATTTGTTATCTACTGATGGAAGAATATAAAAAAGAGATCTCTAAATGCGCGTAATAGAAAAGAAAGAATGGATAAAAAGAAAATTGACTTTTTGAGAAAATCATCAACACTTTGGGGAAAAAACAAAGAGATAGTTTACTTGAAAAAAGAACAAAGTTTAGAAGTTATCATGGTTTTTTTTTGGAACTCGCAAATATCTTCGAATGTGACAACACCATTAAGTTTTGGGGCAAACGAGATGACCTCATTGAACAAGAACTCTTGACCGTCTCGTGTCATCGAACTATTGACTTCACTCTGAGCATTGAGTCTGAATCGGTTTCAGTCGATGAGAGAGTGATCCTAAAATAAATGATGTTCAAACGAAAACTATTCCATTTAAATTACCTCGGTACTCATGAAATTGTCAAAACTTTCGAAGACAGCTTTGACAAAAACAATGACGTATACTCCACAGCTATGCATGTCTGTTTGATTTTGGAAGTTTTTCGGAGCATAGAATTTCACTTGATTTCCGTTGAATTGCGCAGGAATTTCACAAACTCTCAACTGGACTTGGATAGTTCTTCGAACCCAGCTCCTTCTCATTTCCTTTCACCATTTGCGATTCTTGTTCCGTTCGGCCGTCTTCCACCCTGCTGTCTCTTCCTCAGGAAATAATTTTTGTCAGATTGTTTCCTCTCATATCTGGAAATGTTGACGATGCTCATAAAAATTCTTAAAAGAAATATGGTTACCGTTTCTGTTTCTCGATGCTCTTGTTGAACTGATTGTTACGAATCTATGTTTTCTAGCCGCAATGGGAGTTTGATAGCAATGAAGGAGCTTATTTAGGGTCCTTTCTAACTCCATGTTTTCAGCCTCCAAGCGACCAGGGACAACAATTTGGTACTCCAAATCCAAAAAAAACAAACCAATTGTTGTTCCCCGAACTGGGGGGCAAGTGAGGTTGTTGTGTTTTTTCAGGTCATTGCATTTGCTATTATTTTCCAATCCGTTTTTTGTGAAAAACATCATCCATAGACATCCATCCAAATAAAATATAGCAAAAAAAATATTCCGTAAAACCGATAAACTAGGCAACCCATCAATGGGTACCACGAAAAACGGTAAGAATGACTTGTTATCGGACAGAATACATTCGAAAGTCTTTGTAATCTCTGCGTCTCTGATGGGCAAACACTCTCACTCTGCAGGGGACCATGAGAAAGTGTCAAGTCATCTACAAAATGATTGATAGATGTTGTGTTTACATTAATACTGTCTGGGAAATAGTTCTATGGGAAAGGGTTGGGAATCGTCGTCGCCGGTCCGGCCCGGCTTGCTTGGCTTTCACCAGAGGAAAATACTTCATTTCTTGCAAAATTTATCTTCGAAAATTCGGAAAAAACCCTCCCAGAACTTAGAAATCAGTTTATCTTATCAATCATCATCAAAAATTAGTTTCTAATTGTCGATTTCGTACAATCATATTCCCAGCATTGTTCCAAGCACGCTCATGGGTGCTCTTGTATTAGAGGAGCTCTTCTGTTTTCGGGGCACGCCTGATAAAGTTTTTTCGATAGATCCACATTTTCTGTGCAAACTTGTTTTCGGTCCGTTTAGTCTACTCTTTTCTCTCTTTATGAGTTTATGCAAATTGAAGATGAAAGGGTTCGGGGTTCTGCAGAAAAAATTATCTAAATTATCATTTGTTATCTACTGATGGAAGAATATAAAAAAGAGATCTCTAAATGCGCGTAATAGAAAAGAAAGAATGGATAAAAAGAAAATTGACTTTTTGAGAAAATCATCAACACTTTGGGGAAAAAACAAAGAGATAGTTTACTTGAAAAAAGAACAAAGTTTAGAAGTTATCATGGTTTTTTTTTGGAACTCGCAAATATCTTCGAATGTGACAACACCATTAAGTTTTGGGGCAAACGAGATGACCTCATTGAACAAGAACTCTTGACCGTCTCGTGTCATCGAACTATTGACTTCACTCTGAGCATTGAGTCTGAATCGGTTTCAGTCGATGAGAGAGTGATCCTAAAATAAATGATGTTCAAACGAAAACTATTCCATTTAAATTACCTCGGTACTCATGAAATTGTCAAAACTTTCGAAGACAGCTTTGACAAAAACAATGACGTATACTCCACAGCTATGCATGTCTGTTTGATTTTGGAAGTTTTTCGGAGCATAGAATTTCACTTGATTTCCGTTGAATTGCGCAGGAATTTCACAAACTCTCAACTGGACTTGGATAGTTCTTCGAACCCAGCTCCTTCTCATTTCCTTTCACCATTTGCGATTCTTGTTCCGTTCGGCCGTCTTCCACCCTGCTGTCTCTTCCTCAGGAAATAATTTTTGTCAGATTGTTTCCTCTCATATCTGGAAATGTTGACGATGCTCATAAAAATTCTTAAAAGAAATATGGTTACCGTTTCTGTTTCTCGATGCTCTTGTTGAACTGATTGTTACGAATCTATGTTTTCTAGCCGCAATGGGAGTTTGATAGCAATGAAGGAGCTTATTTAGGGTCCTTTCTAACTCCATGTTTTCAGCCTCCAAGCGACCAGGGACAACAATTTGGTACTCCAAATCCAAAAAAAACAAACCAATTGTTGTTCCCCGAACTGGGGGGCAAGTGAGGTTGTTGTGTTTTTTCAGGTCATTGCATTTGCTATTATTTTCCAATCCGTTTTTTGTGAAAAACATCATCCATAGACATCCATCCAAATAAAATATAGCAAAAAAAATATTCCGTAAAACCGATAAACTAGGCAACCCATCAATGGGTACCACGAAAAAAGGTAAGAATGGCATGTTATCGGACAGAACACATTCGAAAGTCCTTGTAATCTCTGCGTCTCTGATGAACAAACACTCTCACTCTGCAGGGGAACATGAGAAAGTGTCAAGTCATTATACAAAATGATTGATAGTTGTTCTGTTTACATTGGTACTGTCTGGGAAACAGGCCTGTGGGACAGGGTTAGGAATCGTCATGGCCGGTCCGGACCGGTCCGCTCGGCCCGCACCAGAGGAAAACACCTCATACTTTTCAGAAATTTATCTTCGGAAATTCGAAAAAAAGTCTCCTAGAACAAAGAAATCAGTTTATCTTATCAATCAGTATCAAAACATTTTGCACAGTTTTTGCCTGCCGGGACACATCAGGCAAGACAACCTTTACCACGAGGCAAATTTCTCTTTCCCATAGGACAACCATGGTAAAACCGATATTATCCTGCCCCTTTTTGTGACATATGTTTACCGAACCTACGCGTTATGTCACTAGTGTATTGATTTTTTTTGTTGAATGGACCACGTTCTTAATGAGCGTCTTTTTCCCTTTCTTTTAGGCTCTTTGTAATTTTTTTAAATTGATTTTTTCCTCTCTCTTTTGAAAAACGTGAACGTCGAACATCGATTATTTTATCTTGATAGAGCATGTATTTCAGTGAAAAACGGAGTAATTCCACAATGAGAAGCTAGCAAACATCAGACGCCGACGCTACGTAAGGATATATTCTTTATCTACTCCCACCCACCAACTCCGGAAACCGAGTCCAATCAATAGGAAACATGAGAGCAACAGAACGAGGTAAGTTTTCATTTGATTGGGCAAAAATTTGAATGATCTAAACACGTATATTCCTGAGGATAAGGGCTGTTAAAGCATTTGTTATCCACTGACGGAAAATTAAAGATCTAAACGCGTATATTCCTGAGGATAAGGGCTGATAAAGCATTTGTTATCCACTGACGGAAAATTAAAGATCTAAACGCGTATATTCCTGAGGATAAGGGCTGATAAAGCATTTGTTATCCACTGACGGAAAATTAAAGATCTAAACACGTATATTCCTGAGGATAAGGGCTGTTAAAGCATTTGTTATCCACTGACGGAAAATTAAAGATCTAAACGCGTATATTCCTGAGGATAAGGGCTGATAAAGCATTTGTTATCCACTGACGGAAAATTAAAGATCTAAACGCGTATATTCCTGAGGATAAGGGCTGATAAAGCATTTGTTATCCACTGACGGAAAATTAAAGATCTAAACACGTATATTCCTGAGGATAAGGGCTGTTGAAGCATTTGTTATCCACTGACGGAAAATTAAAGATCTAAACACGTATATTCCTGAGGATAAGGGCTGATAAAGCATTTGTTATCCACTGACGGAAAATTAAAGATCTAAACGCGTATATTCCTGAGGATAAGGGCTGATAAAGCATTTGTTATCCACTGACGGAAAATTAAAGATCTAAACACGTATATTCCTGAGGATAAGGGCTGATAAAGCACTTGTTATCCACTGACGGAAAATTAAAGATCTAAACACGTATATTCCTGAGGATAAGGGCTGTTAAAGCATTTGTTATCCACTGACGGAAAATGAATGATCTAAACGCGTATATTCCTGAGGATAAGGGCTGTTGAAGCATTTGTTATCCACTGACGGAAAATTAAAGATCTAAACACGTATATTCCTGAGGATAAGGGCTGTTGAAGCATTTGTTATCCACTGACGGAAAATTAAAGATCTAAACACGTATATTCCTGAGGATAAGGGCTGTTGAAGCATTTGTTATCCACTGACGGAAAATTAAAGATCTAAACACGTATATTCCTGAGGATAAGGGCTGTTGAAGCATTTGTTATCCACTGACGGAAAATTAAAGATCTAAACACGTATATTCCTGAGGATAAGGGCTGTTGAAGCATTTGTTATCCACTGACGGAAAATTAAAGATCTAAACACGTATATTCCTGAGGATAAGGGCTGTTGAAGCATTTGTTATCCACTGACGGAAAATGAATGATCTAAACGCGTATATTCCTGAGGATAAGGGCTGATAAAGCATTTGTTATCCACTGACGGAAAATTAAAGATCTAAACACGTATATTCCTGAGGATAAGGGCTGTTAAAGCATTTGTTATCCACTGACGGAAAATGAATGATCTAAACGCGTATATTCCTGAGGATAAGGGCTGATAAAGCATTTGTTATCCACTGACGGAAAATTAAAGATCTAAACACGTATATTCCTGAGGATAAGAGCTGATAAAGCATTTGTTATCCACTGACGGAAAATGAATGATCTAAACGCGTATATTCCTGAGGATAAGGGCTGTTGAAGCATTTGTTATCCACTGACGGAAAATTAAAGATCTAAACACGTATATTCCTGAGGATAAGGGCTGTTGAAGCATTTGTTATCCACTGACGGAAAATGAATGATCTAAACGCGTATATTCCTGAGGATAAGGGCTGATAAAGCATTTGTTATCCACTGACGGAAAATTAAAGATCTAAACACGTATATTCCTGAGGATAAGAGCTGATAAAGCATTTGTTATCCACTGACGGAAAATTAAAGATCTAAACACGTATATTCCTGAGGATAAGGGCTGTTGAAGCATTTGTTATCCACTGACGGAAAATGAATGATCTAAACGCGTATATTCCTGAGGATAAGGGCTGTTGAAGCATTTGTTATCCACTGACGGAAAATTAAAGATCTAAACACGTATATTCCTGAGGATAAGAGCTGATAAAGCATTTGTTATCCACTGACGGAAAATTAAAGATCTAAACACGTATATTCCTGAGGATAAGGGCTGTTGAAGCATTTGTTATCCACTGACGGAAAATTAAAGATCTAAACACGTATATTCCTGAGGATAAGGGCTGTTGAAGCATTTGTTATCCACTGACGGAAAATGAATGATCTAAACGCGTATATTCCTGAGGATAAGGGCTGATAAAGCATTTGTTATCCACTGACGGAAAATTAAAGATCTAAACACGTATATTCCTGAGGATAAGAGCTGATAAAGCATTTGTTATCCACTGACGGAAAATTAAAGATCTAAACACGTATATTCCTGAGGATAAGGGCTGTTGAAGCATTTGTTATCCACTGACGGAAAATTAAAGATCTAAACACGTATATTCCTGAGGATAAGGGCTGTTGAAGCATTTGTTATCCACTGACGGAAAATGAATGATCTAAACGCGTATATTCCTGAGGATAAGGGCTGTTGAAGCATTTGTTATCCACTGACGGAAAATTAAAGATCTAAACACGTATATTCCTGAGGATAAGAGCTGATAAAGCATTTGTTATCCACTGACGGAAAATTAAAGATCTAAACACGTATATTCCTGAGGATAAGGGCTGTTGAAGCATTTGTTATCCACTGACGGAAAATTAAAGATCTAAACACGTATATTCCTGAGGATAAGGGCTGTTGAAGCATTTGTTATCCACTGACGGAAAATTAAAGATCTAAACACGTATATTCCTGAGGATAAGAGCTGATAAAGCATTTGTTATCCACTGACGGAAAATTAAAGATCTAAACACGTATATTCCTGAGGATAAGAGCTGATAAAGCATTTGTTATCCACTGACGGAAAATTAAAGATCTAAACACGTATATTCCTGAGGATAAGGGCTGATAAAGCATTTGTTATCCACTGACGGAAAATTAAAGATCTAAACACGTATATTCCTGAGGATAAGGGCTGTTGAAGCATTTGTTATCCACTGACGGAAAATTAAAGATCTAAACACGTATATTCCTGAGGATAAGGGCTGTTGAAGCATTTGTTATCCACTGACGGAAAATGAATGATCTAAACGCGTATATTCCTGAGGATAAGGGCTGTTGAAGCATTTGTTATCCACTGACGGAAAATTAAAGATCTAAACACGTATATTCCTGAGGATAAGGGCTGATAAAGCATTTGTTATCCACTGACGGAAAATGAATGATCTAAACGCGTATATTCCTGAGGATAAGGGCTGTTGAAGCATTTGTTATCCACTGACGGAAAATGAATGATCTAAACGCGTATATTCCTGAGGATAAGGGCTGATAAAGCATTTGTTATCCACTGACGGAAAATTAAAGATCTAAACACGTATATTCCTGAGGATAAGAGCTGATAAAGCATTTGTTATCCACTGACGGAAAATTAAAGATCTAAACACGTATATTCCTGAGGATAAGGGCTGTTGAAGCATTTGTTATCCACTGACGGAAAATTAAAGATCTAAACACGTATATTCCTGAGGATAAGGGCTGTTGAAGCATTTGTTATCCACTGACGGAAAATGAATGATCTAAACGCGTATATTCCTGAGGATAAGGGCTGTTGAAGCATTTGTTATCCACTGACGGAAAATTAAAGATCTAAACACGTATATTCCTGAGGATAAGGGCTGATAAAGCATTTGTTATCCACTGACGGAAAATGAATGATCTAAACGCGTATATTCCTGAGGATAAGGGCTGTTGAAGCATTTGTTATCCACTGACGGAAAATGAATGATCTAAACGCGTATATTCCTGAGGATAAGGGCTGTTGAAGCATTTGTTATCCACTGACGGAAAATGAATGATCTAAACGCGTATATTCCTGAGGATAAGGGCTGATAAAGCATTTGTTATCCACTGACGGAAAATTAAAGATCTAAACACGTATATTCCTGAGGATAAGAGCTGATAAAGCATTTGTTATCCACTGACGGAAAATTAAAGATCTAAACACGTATATTCCTGAGGATAAGGGCTGATAAAGCATTTGTTATCCACTGACGGAAAATTAAAGATCTAAACACGTATATTCCTGAGGATAAGGGCTGTTGAAGCATTTGTTATCCACTGACGGAAAATGAATGATCTAAACGCGTATATTCCTGAGGATAAGGGCTGATAAAGCATTTGTTATCCACTGACGGAAAATTAAAGATCTAAACACGTATATTCCTGAGGATAAGAGCTGATAAAGCATTTGTTATCCACTGACGGAAAATTAAAGATCTAAACACGTATATTCCTGAGGATAAGGGCTGATAAAGCATTTGTTATCCACTGACGGAAAATGAATGATCTAAACGCGTATATTCCTGAGGATAAGGGCTGATAAAGCATTTGTTATCCACTGACGGAAAATTAAAGATCTAAACACGTATATTCCTGAGGATAAGGGCTGATAAAGCATTTGTTATCCACTGACGGAAAATTAAAGATCTAAACACGTATATTCCTGAGGATAAGGGCTGTTGAAGCATTTGTTATCCACTGACGGAAAATGAATGATCTAAACGCGTATATTCCTGAGGATAAGGGCTGTTGAAGCATTTGTTATCCACTGACGGAAAATGAATGATCTAAACGCGTATATTCCTGAGGATAAGGGCTGTTGAAGCATTTGTTATCCACTGACGGAAAATTAAAGATCTAAACACGTATATTCCTGAGGATAAGGGCTGATAAAGCATTTGTTATCCACTGACGGAAAATGAATGATCTAAACGCGTATATTCCTGAGGATAAGGGCTGATAAAGCATTTGTTATCCACTGACGGAAAATTAAAGATCTAAACACGTATATTCCTGAGGATAAGGGCTGTTGAAGCATTTGTTATCCACTGACGGAAAATTAAAGATCTAAACACGTATATTCCTGAGGATAAGGGCTGATAAAGCATTTGTTATCCACTGACGGAAAATTAAAGATCTAAACACGTATATTCCTGAGGATAAGGGCTGTTGAAGCATTTGTTATCCACTGACGGAAAATGAATGATCTAAACGCGTATATTCCTGAGGATAAGGGCTGATAAAGCATTTGTTATCCACTGACGGAAAATTAAAGATCTAAACACGTATATTCCTGAGGATAAGAGCTGATAAAGCATTTGTTATCCACTGACGGAAAATTAAAGATCTAAACACGTATATTCCTGAGGATAAGGGCTGTTGAAGCATTTGTTATCCACTGACGGAAAATTAAAGATCTAAACACGTATATTCCTGAGGATAAGGGCTGTTGAAGCATTTGTTATCCACTGACGGAAAATGAATGATCTAAACGCGTATATTCCTGAGGATAAGGGCTGTTGAAGCATTTGTTATCCACTGACGGAAAATGAATGATCTAAACGCGTATATTCCTGAGGATAAGGGCTGTTGAAGCATTTGTTATCCACTGACGGAAAATTAAAGATCTAAACACGTATATTCCTGAGGATAAGGGCTGATAAAGCATTTGTTATCCACTGACGGAAAATGAATGATCTAAACGCGTATATTCCTGAGGATAAGGGCTGTTGAAGCATTTGTTATCCACTGACGGAAAATTAAAGATCTAAACACGTATATTCCTGAGGATAAGGGCTGATAAAGCATTTGTTATCCACTGACGGAAAATGAATGATCTAAACGCGTATATTCCTGAGGATAAGGGCTGTTGAAGCATTTGTTATCCACTGACGGAAAATTAAAGATCTAAACACGTATATTCCTGAGGATAAGGGCTGATAAAGCATTTGTTATCCACTGACGGAAAATGAATGATCTAAACGCGTATATTCCTGAGGATAAGGGCTGATAAAGCATTTGTTATCCACTGACGGAAAATTAAAGATCTAAACACGTATATTCCTGAGGATAAGGGCTGTTGAAGCATTTGTTATCCACTGACGGAAAATGAATGATCTAAACGCGTATATTCCTGAGGATAAGGGCTGTTGAAGCATTTGTTATCCACTGACGGAAAATTAAAGATCTAAACACGTATATTCCTGAGGATAAGGGCTGTTGAAGCATTTGTTATCCACTGACGGAAAATGAATGATCTAAACGCGTATATTCCTGAGGATAAGGGCTGATAAAGCATTTGTTATCCACTGACGGAAAATTAAAGATCTAAACACGTATATTCCTGAGGATAAGGGCTGTTGAAGCATTTGTTATCCACTGACGGAAAATGAATGATCTAAACGCGTATATTCCTGAGGATAAGGGCTGATAAAGCATTTGTTATCCACTGACGGAAAATTAAAGATCTAAACACGTATATTCCTGAGGATAAGGGCTGTTGAAGCATTTGTTATCCACTGACGGAAAATGAATGATCTAAACGCGTATATTCCTGAGGATAAGGGCTGATAAAGCATTTGTTATCCACTGACGGAAAATTAAAGATCTAAACACGTATATTCCTGAGGATAAGGGCTGATAAAGCATTTGTTATCCACTGACGGAAAATGAATGATCTAAACGCGTATATTCCTGAGGATAAGGGCTGTTGAAGCATTTGTTATCCACTGACGGAAAATGAATGATCTAAACACATATATTCCTGAGGATAAGAGCTGATAAAGCATTTGTTATCCACTGACGGAAAATTAAAGATCTAAACACGTATATTCCTGAGGATAAGGGCTGTTGAAGCATTTGTTATCCACTGACGGGAAATTAAAGATCTAAACACGTATATTCCTGAGGATAAGGGCTGTTAAAGCATTTGTTATCCACTGACGGAAAATGAATGATCTAAACGCGTATATTCCTGAGGATAAGGGCTGATAAAGCATTTGTTATCCACTGACGGAAAATTAAAGATCTAAACACGTATATTCCTGAGGATAAGGGCTGATAAAGCATTTGTTATCCACTGACGGAAAATTAAAGATCTAAACACGTATATTCCTGAGGATAAGAGCTGATAAAGCATTTGTTATCCACTGACGGAAAATTAAAGATCTAAACACGTATATTCCTGAGGATAAGGGCTGTTAAAGCATTTGTTATCCACTGACGGAAAATGAATGATCTAAACGCGTATATTCCTGAGGATAAGGGCTGATAAAGCATTTGTTATCCACTGACGGAAAATTAAAGATCTAAACACGTATATTCCTGAGGATAAGAGCTGATAAAGCATTTGTTATCCACTGACGGAAAATTAAAGATCTAAACACGTATATTCCTGAGGATAAGGGCTGTTAAAGCATTTGTTATCCACTGACGGAAAATGAATGATCTAAACGCGTATATTCCTGAGGATAAGGGCTGATAAAGCATTTGTTATCCACTGACGGAAAATTAAAGATCTAAACACGTATATTCCTGAGGATAAGGGCTGATAAAGCATTTGTTATCCACTGACGGAAAATTAAAGATCTAAACACGTATATTCCTGAGGATAAGAGCTGATAAAGCATTTGTTATCCACTGACGGAAAATTAAAGATCTAAACACGTATATTCCTGAGGATAAGGGCTGTTAAAGCATTTGTTATCCACTGACGGAAAATGAATGATCTAAACGCGTATATTCCTGAGGATAAGGGCTGATAAAGCATTTGTTATCCACTGACGGAAAATTAAAGATCTAAACACGTATATTCCTGAGGATAAGGGCTGATAAAGCATTTGTTATCCACTGACGGAAAATGAATGATCTAAACACGTATATTCCTGAGGATAAGAGCTGATAAAGCATTTGTTATCCACTGACGGAAAATTAAAGATCTAAACACGTACATTCCTGAGGATAATTGCTGTTGAAGCATTTGTTATCCACTGACGGAAAATGAATGATCTAAACGCGTATATTCCTGAGGATAAGGGCTGTTGAAGCATTTGTTATCCACTGACGGAAAATTAAAGATCTAAACGCGTATATTCCTGAGGATAAAGGCTGTTGAAGCATTTGTTATCCACTGACGGAAAATGAATGATCTAAACGCGTATATTCCTGAGGATAAGGGCTGATAAAGCATTTGTTATCCACTGACGGAAAATTAAAGATCTAAACACGTATATTCCTGAGGATAAGGGCTGATAAAGCATTTGTTATCCACTGACGGAAAATGAATGATCTAAACGCGTATATTCCTGAGGATTAGGGCTGATAAAGCATTTGTTATCCACTGACGGAAAATTAAAGATCTAAACACGTATATTCCTGAGGATAAGGGCTGTTAAAGCATTTGTTATCCACTGACGGAAAATTAAAGATCTAAACACGTATATTCCTGAGGATAAGGGCTGATAAAGCATTTGTTATCCACTGACGGAAAATTAAAGATCTAAACACGTATATTCCTGAGGATAAGGGCTGTTAAAGCATTTGTTATCCACTGACGGAAAATGAATGATCTAAACGCGTATATTCCTGAGGATAAGGGCTGATAAAGCATTTGTTATCCACTGACGGAAAATGAATGATCTAAACGCGTATATTCCTGAGGATAAGGGCTGATAAAGCATTTGTTATCCACTGACGGAAAATTAAAGATCTAAACACGTATATTCCTGAGGATAAGGGCTGATAAAGCATTTGTTATCCACTGACGGAAAATGAATGATCTAAACACGTATATTCCTGAGGATAAGAGCTGATAAAGCATTTGTTATCCACTGACGGAAAATTAAAGATCTAAACACGTACATTCCTGAGGATAAGGGCTGTTGAAGCATTTGTTATCCACTGACGGAAAATGAATGATCTAAACGCGTATATTCCTGAGGATAAGGGCTGTTGAAGCATTTGTTATCCACTGACGGAAAATTAAAGATCTAAACGCGTTTATTCCTGAGGATAAAGGCTGTTGAAGCATTTGTTATCCACTGACGGAAAATGAATGATCTAAACGCGTATATTCCTGAGGATAAGGGCTGATAAAGCATTTGTTATCCACTGACGGAAAATTAAAGATCTAAACACGTATATTCCTGAGGATAAGGGCTGATAAAGCATTTGTTATCCACTGACGGAAAATGAATGATCTAAACGCGTATATTCCTGAGGATTAGGGCTGATAAAGCATTTGTTATCCACTGACGGAAAATTAAAGATCTAAACACGTATATTCCTGAGGATAAGGGCTGTTAAAGCATTTGTTATCCACTGACGGAAAATGAATGATCTAAACGCGTATATTCCTGAGGATAAGGGCTGATAAAGCATTTGTTATCCACTGACGGAAAATTAAAGATCTAAACACGTATATTCCTGAGGATAAGGGCTGTTGAAGCATTTGTTATCCACTGACGGAAAATGAATGATCTAAACGCGTATATTCCTGAGGATAAGGGCTGATAAAGCACTTGTTATCCACTGACGGAAAATTAAAGATCTAAACACGTATATTCCTGAGGATAAGGGCTGTTGAAGCATTTGTTATCCACTGACGGAAAATTAAAGATCTAAACACGTATATTCCTGAGGATAAGAGCTGATAAAGCATTTGTTATCCACTGACGGAAAATTAAAGATCTAAACACGTATATTCCTGAGGATAAGGGCTGATAAAGCATTTGTTATCCACTGACGGAAAATTAAAGATCTAAACACGTATATTCCTGAGGATAAGGGCTGTTGAAGCATTTGTTATCCACTGACGGAAAATTAAAGATCTAAACACGTATATTCCTGAGGATAAGGGCTGTTGAAGCATTTGTTATCCACTGACGGAAAATTAAAGATCTAAACACGTATATTCCTGAGGATAAGGGCTGTTGAAGCATTTGTTATCCACTGACGGAAAATTAAAGATCTAAACGCGTATATTCCTGAGGATAAGGGCTGATAAAGCATTTGTTATCCACTGACGGAAAATTAAAGATCTAAACACGTATATTCCTGAGGATAAGGGCTGATAAAGCATTTGTTATCCACTGACGGAAAATTAAAGATCTAAACACGTATATTCCTGAGGATAAGGGCTGTTGAAGCATTTGTTATCCACTGACGGAAAATGAATGATCTAAACGCGTATATTCCTGAGGATAAGGGCTGTTGAAGCATTTGTTATCCACTGACGGAAAATTAAAGATCTAAACACGTATATTCCTGAGGATAAGGGCTGTTGAAGCATTTGTTATCCACTGACGGAAAATGAATGATCTAAACGCGTATATTCCTGAGGATAAGGGCTGTTGAAGCATTTGTTATCCACTGACGGAAAATTAAAGATCTAAACACGTATATTCCTGAGGATAAGGGCTGTTGAAGCATTTGTTATCCACTGACGGAAAATTAAAGATCTAAACACGTATATTCCTGAGGATAAGGGCTGTTGAAGCATTTGTTATCCACTGACGGAAAATGAATGATCTAAACGCGTATATTCCTGAGGCTAAGGGCTGTTGAAGCATTTGTTATCCACTGACGGAAAATGAATGATCTAAACGCGTATATTCCTGAGGCTAAGAGCTGATAAAGCATTTGTTATCCACTGACGGAAAATTAAAGATCTAAACACGTATATTCCTGAGGATAAGGGCTGTTAAAGCATTTGTTATCCACTGACGGAAAATTAAAGATCTAAACACGTATATTCCTGAGGATAAGGGCTGTTGAAGCATTTGTTATCCACTGACGGAAAATTAAAGATCTAAACACGTATATTCCTGAGGATAAGGGCTGTTGAAGCATTTGTTATCCACTGACGGAAAATTAAAGATCTAAACACGTATATTCCTGAGGATAAGGGCTGTTGAAGCATTTGTTATCCACTGACGTAAAATTAAAGATCTAAACACGTATATTCCTGAGGATAAGGGCTGTTAAAGCATTTGTTATCCACTGACGGAAAATTAAAGATCTAAACACGTATATTCCTGAGGATAAGGGCTGTTGAAGCATTTGTTATCCACTGACGGAAAATTAAAGATCTAAACACGTATATTCCTGAGGATAAGGGCTGTTGAAGCATTTGTTATCCACTGACGGAAAATTAAAGATCTAAACACGTATATTCCTGAGGATAAGGGCTGTTGAAGCATTTGTTATCCACTGACGTAAAATTAAAGATCTAAACACGTATATTCCTGAGGATAAGGGCTGTTGAAGCATTTGTTATCCACTGACGGAAAATTAAAGATCTAAACACGTATATTCCTGAGGATAAGGGCTGTTGAAGCATTTGTTATCCACTGACGGAAAATTAAAGATCTAAACACGTATATTCCTGAGGATAAGGGCTGTTGAAGCATTTGTTATCCACTGACGGAAAATTAAAGATCTAAACACGTATATTCCTGAGGATAAGGGCTGTTGAAGCATTTGTTATCCACTGACGGAAAATTAAAGATCTAAACACGTATATTCCTGAGGATAAGGGCTGTTGAAGCATTTGTTATCCACTGACGGAAAATTAAAGATCTAAACACGTATATTCCTGAGGATAAGGGCTGTTGAAGCATTTGTTATCCACTGACGGAAAATTAAAGATCTAAACACGTATATTCCTGAGGATAAGGGCTGTTGAAGCATTTGTTATCCACTGACGTAAAATTAAAGATCTAAACACGTATATTCCTGAGGATAAGGGCTGTTGAAGCATTTGTTATCCACTGACGGAAAATTAAAGATCTAAACACGTATATTCCTGAGGATAAGGGCTGTTGAAGCATTTGTTATCCACTGACGGAAAATTAAAGATCTAAACACGTATATTCCTGAGGATAAGGGCTGTTGAAGCATTTGTTATCCACTGACGGAAAATTAAAGATCTAAACACGTATATTCCTGAGGATAAGGGCTGTTGAAGCATTTGTTATCCACTGACGGAAAATTAAAGATCTAAACACGTATATTCCTGAGGATAAGGGCTGTTGAAGCATTTGTTATCCACTGACGGAAAATTAAAGATCTAAACACGTATATTCCTGAGGATAAGGGCTGTTGAAGCATTTGTTATCCACTGACGGAAAATTAAAGATCTAAACACGTATATTCCTGAGGATAAGGGCTGTTGAAGCATTTGTTATCCACTGACGTAAAATTAAAGATCTAAACACGTATATTCCTGAGGATAAGGGCTGTTGAAGCATTTGTTATCCACTGACGGAAAATTAAAGATCTAAACACGTATATTCCTGAGGATAAGGGCTGTTGAAGCATTTGTTATCCACTGACGGAAAATTAAAGATCTAAACACGTATATTCCTGAGGATAAGGGCTGTTGAAGCATTTGTTATCCACTGACGGAAAATTAAAGATCTAAACACGTATATTCCTGAGGATAAGGGCTGTTGAAGCATTTGTTATCCACTGACGGAAAATTAAAGATCTAAACACGTATATTCCTGAGGATAAGGGCTGTTGAAGCATTTGTTATCCACTGACGGAAAATTAAAGATCTAAACACGTATATTCCTGAGGATAAGGGCTGTTGAAGCATTTGTTATCCACTGACGGAAAATTAAAGATCTAAACACGTATATTCCTGAGGATAAGGGCTGTTGAAGCATTTGTTATCCACTGACGGAAAATTAAAGATCTAAACACGTATATTCCTGAGGATAAGGGCTGTTGAAGCATTTGTTATCCACTGACGGAAAATTAAAGATCTAAACACGTATATTCCTGAGGATAAGGGCTGTTGAAGCATTTGTTATCCACTGACGGAAAATTAAAGATCTAAACACGTATATTCCTGAGGATAAGGGCTGTTGAAGCATTTGTTATCCACTGACGGAAAATTAAAGATCTAAACACGTATATTCCTGAGGATAAGGGCTGTTGAAGCATTTGTTATCCACTGACGTAAAATTAAAGATCTAAACACGTATATTCCTGAGGATAAGGGCTGTTGAAGCATTTGTTATCCACTGACGGAAAATTAAAGATCTAAACACGTATATTCCTGAGGATAAGGGCTGTTGAAGCATTTGTTATCCACTGACGGAAAATTAAAGATCTAAACACGTATATTCCTGAGGATAAGGGCTGTTGAAGCATTTGTTATCCACTGACGGAAAATTAAAGATCTAAACACGTATATTCCTGAGGATAAGGGCTGTTGAAGCATTTGTTATCCACTGACGGAAAATTAAAGATCTAAACACGTATATTCCTGAGGATAAGGGCTGTTGAAGCATTTGTTATCCACTGACGGAAAATTAAAGATCTAAACACGTATATTCCTGAGGATAAGGGCTGTTGAAGCATTTGTTATCCACTGACGGAAAATTAAAGATCTAAACACGTATATTCCTGAGGATAAGGGCTGTTGAAGCATTTGTTATCCACTGACGGAAAATTAAAGATCTAAACACGTATATTCCTGAGGATAAGGGCTGTTGAAGCATTTGTTATCCACTGACGTAAAATTAAAGATCTAAACACGTATATTCCTGAGGATAAGGGCTGTTGAAGCATTTGTTATCCACTGACGGAAAATTAAAGATCTAAACACGTATATTCCTGAGGATAAGGGCTGTTGAAGCATTTGTTATCCACTGACGGAAAATTAAAGATCTAAACACGTATATTCCTGAGGATAAGGGCTGATAAAGCATTTGTTATCCACTGACGGAAAATTAAAGATCTAAACACGTATATTCCTGAGGATAAGGGCTGTTGAAGCATTTGTTATCCACTGACGGAAAATTAAAGATCTAAACACGTATATTCCTGAGGATAAGGGCTGTTGAAGCATTTGTTATCCACTGACGGAAAATTAAAGATCTAAACACGTATATTCCTGAGGATAAGGGCTGTTGAAGCATTTGTTATCCACTGACGGAAAATTAAAGATCTAAACACGTATATTCCTGAGGATAAGGGCTGTTGAAGCATTTGTTATCCACTGACGGAAAATTAAAGATCTAAACACGTATATTCCTGAGGATAAGGGCTGTTGAAGCATTTGTTATCCACTGACGGAAAATTAAAGATCTAAACACGTATATTCCTGAGGATAAGGGCTGTTGAAGCATTTGTTATCCACTGACGGAAAATTAAAGATCTAAACGCGTATATTCCTGAGGATAAGGGCTGATAAAGCATTTGTTATCCACTGACGGAAAACTAAAGATCTAAACACGTATATTCCTGAGGATAAGGGCTGTTGAAGCATATGTTATCCACTGACGGAAAATGAATGATCTAAACGCGTATATTCCTGAGGATAAGGGCTGATAAAGCATTTGTTATCCACTGACGGAAAATTAAAGATCTAAACACGTATATTCCTGAGGATAAGGGCTGTTGAAGCATTTGTTATCCACTGACGGAAAATTAAAGATCTAAACACGTATATTCCTGAGGATAAGGGCTGATAAAGCATTTGTTATCCACTGACGGAAAATTAAAGATCTAAACACGTATATTCCTGAGGATAAGGGCTGTTGAAGCATTTGTTATCCACTGACGGAAAATTAAAGATCTAAACACGTATATTCCTGAGGATAAGGGCTGTTGAAGCATTTGTTATCCAATGACGGAAAATTAAAGATCTAAACACGTATATTCCTGAGGATAAGGGCTGTTGAAGCATTTGTTATCCACTGACGGAAAATTAAAGATCTAAACACGTATATTCCTGAGGATAAGGGCTGATAAAGCATTTGTTATCCACTGACGGAAAATTAAAGATCTAAACACGTATATTCCTGAGGATAAGGGCTGATAAAGCATTTGTTATCCACTGACGGAAAATTAAAGATCTAAACACGTATATTCCTGAGGATAAGGGCTGTTGAAGCATTTGTTATCCACTGACGGAAAATTAAAGATCTAAACGCGTATATTCCTGAGGATAAGGGCTGATAAAGCATTTGTTATCCACTGACGGAAAACTAAAGATCTAAACACGTATATTCCTGAGGATAAGGGCTGTTGAAGCATTTGTTATCCACTGACGGAAAATGAATGATCTAAACGCGTATATTCCTGAGGATAAGGGCTGTTGAAGCATTTGTTATCCACTGACGGAAAACTAAAGATCTAAACACGTATATTCCTGAGGATAAGGGCTGTTGAAGCATTTGTTATCCACTGACGGAAAATTAAAGATCTAAACACGTATATTCCTGAGGATAAGGGCTGTTGAAGCATTTGTTATCCACTGACGGAAAATTAAAGATCTAAACACGTATATTCCTGAGGATAAGGGCTGTTGAAGCATTTGTTATCCACTGACGGAAAATGAATGATCTAAACGCGTATATTCCTGAGGATAAGGGCTGATAAAGCATTTGTTATCCACTGACGGAAAATTAAAGATCTAAACACGTATATTCCTGAGGATAAGGGCTGATAAAGCACTTGTTATCCACTGACGGAAAACTAAAGATCTAAACACGTATATTCCTGAGGATAAGGGCTGTTGAAGCATTTGTTATCCACTGACGGAAAATGAATGATCTAAACGCGTATATTCCTGAGGATAAGGGCTGATAAAGCATTTGTTATCCACTGACGGAAAACTAAAGATCTAAACACGTATATTCCTGAGGATAAGGGCTGTTGAAGCATTTGTTATCCACTGACGGAAAATGAATGATCTAAACGCGTATATTCCTGAGGATAAGGGCTGATAAAGCATTTGTTATCCACTGACGGAAAACTAAAGATCTAAACACGTATATTCCTGAGGATAAGGGCTGTTGAAGCATTTGTTATCCACTGACGGAAAATGAATGATCTAAACGCGTATATTCCTGAGGATAAGGGCTGATAAAGCATTTGTTATCCACTGACGGAAAACTAAAGATCTAAACACGTATATTCCTGAGGATAAGGGCTGTTGAAGCATTTGTTATCCACTGACGGAAAATTAAAGATCTAAACACGTATATTCCTGAGGATAAGGGCTGTTGAAGCATTTGTTATCCACTGACGGAAAATGAATGATCTAAACGCGTATATTCCTGAGGATAAGGGCTGATAAAGCATTTGTTATCCACTGACGGAAAATTAAAGATCTAAACACGTATATTCCTGAGGATAAGGGCTGTTGAAGCATTTGTTATCCACTGACGGAAAATTAAAGATCTAAACGCGTATATTCCTGAGGATAAGGGCTGATAAAGCATTTGTTATCCACTGACGGAAAACTAAAGATCTAAACACGTATATTCCTGAGGATAAGGGCTGTTGAAGCATTTGTTATCCACTGACGGAAAATGAATGATCTAAACGCGTATATTCCTGAGGATAAGGGCTGATAAAGCATTTGTTATCCACTGACGGAAAATTAAAGATCTAAACACGTATATTCCTGAGGATAAGGGCTGTTAAAGCATTTGTTATCCACTGACGGAAAATTAAAGATCTAAACGCGTATATTCCTAAGGATAAGGGCTGATAAAGCATTTGTTATCCACTGACGGAAAATTAAAGATCTAAACACGTATATTCCTGAGGATAAGGGCTGTTGAAGCATTTGTTATCCACTGACGGAAAATGAATGATCTAAACGCGTATATTCCTGAGGATAAGGGCTGATAAAGCATTTGTTATCCACTGACGGAAAATTAAAGATCTAAACACGTATATTCCTGAGGATAAGGGCTGTTGAAGCATTTGTTATCCACTGACGGAAAATGAATGATCTAAACGCGTATATTCCTGAGGATAAGGGCTGATAAAGCATTTGTTATCCACTGACGGAAAATTAAAGATCTAAACACGTACATTCCTGAGGATAAGGGCTGTTGAAGCATTTGTTATCCACTGACGGAAAATTAAAGATCTAAACACGTATATTCCTGAGGATAAGGGCTGATAAAGCATTTGTTATCCACTGACGGAAAATTAAAGATCTAAACACGTATATTCCTGAGGATAAGGGCTGTTGAAGCATTTGTTATCCACTGACGGAAAATTAAAGATCTAAACACGTATATTCCTGAGGATAAGGGCTGTTGAAGCATTTGTTATCCACTGACGGAAAATTAAAGATCTAAACGCGTATATTCCTGAGGATAAGGGCTGTTGAAGCATTTGTTATCCACTGACGGAAAATGAATGATCTAAACGCGTATATTCCTGAGGATAAGGGCTGATAAAGCATTTGTTATCCACTGACGGAAAATGAATGATCTAAACACGTATATTCCTGAGGATAAGGGCTGTTGAAGCATTTGTTAT
This sequence comes from Caenorhabditis doughertyi, assembly GCA_963572265.1. Lineage (NCBI taxonomy): Eukaryota > Metazoa > Nematoda > Chromadorea > Rhabditida > Rhabditidae > Caenorhabditis > Caenorhabditis doughertyi. Next base: position 1,728,204 of record OY751557.1, read on the forward strand.
CCACTGACGGAAAATTAAAGATCTAAACACGTATATTCCTGAGGATAAGGGCTGTTGAAGCATTTGTTATCCACTGACGGAAAATTAAAGATCTAAACACGTATATTCCTGAGGATAAGGGCTGTTGAAGCATTTGTTATCCACTGACGGAAAATTAAAGATCTAAACACGTATATTCCTGAGGATAAGGGCTGTTGAAGCATTTGTTATCCACTGACGGAAAATTAAAGATCTAAACGCGTATATTCCTGAGGATAAGGGCTGATAAAGCATTTGTTATCCACTGACGGAAAATTAAAGATCTAAACACGTATATTCCTGAGGATAAGGGCTGTTGAAGCATTTGTTATCCACTGACGGAAAATTAAAGATCTAAACACGTATATTCCTGAGGATAAGGGCTGATAAAGCATTTGTTATCCACTGACGGAAAATTAAAGATCTAAACACGTATATTCCTGAGGATAAGGGCTGTTGAAGCATTTGTTATCCACTGACGGAAAATTAAAGATCTAAACACGTATATTCCTGAGGATAAGGGCTGTTGAAGCATTTGTTATCCACTGACGGAAAATTAAAGATCTAAACACGTATATTCCTGAGGATAAGGGCTGATAAAGCATTTGTTATCCACTGACGGAAAATTAAAGATCTAAACACGTATATTCCTGAGGATAAGGGCTGTTGAAGCATTTGTTATCCACTGACGGAAAATTAAAGATCTAAACACGTATATTCCTGAGGATAAGGGCTGATAAAGCATTTGTTATCCACTGACGGAAAATTAAAGATCTAAACACGTATATTCCTGAGGATAAGGGCTGTTGAAGCATTTGTTATCCACTGACGGAAAATTAAAGATCTAAACACGTATATTCCTGAGGATAAGGGCTGATAAAGCATTTGTTATCCACTGACGGAAAATTAAAGATCTAAACACGTATATTCCTGAGGATAAGGGCTGTTGAAGCATTTGTTATCCACTGACGGAAAATTAAAGATCTAAACACGTATATTCCTGAGAATAAGGGCTGTTGAAGCATTTGTTATCCACTGACGGAAAATGAATGATCTAAACGCGTATATTCCTGAGGATAAGGGCTGTTGAAGCATTTGTTATCCACTGACGGAAAATTAAAGATCTAAACGCGTATATTCCTGAGGATAAGGGCTGATAAAGCATTTGTTATCCACTGACGGAAAATTAAAGATCTAAACACGTATATTCCTGAGAATAAGGGCTGTTGAAGCATTTGTTATCCACTGACGGAAAATGAATGATCTAAACGCGTATATTCCTGAGAATAAGGGCTGTTGAAGCATTTGTTATCCACTGACGGAAAATTAAAGATCTAAACACGTATATTCCTGAGAATAAGGGCTGTTGAAGCATTTGTTATCCACTGACGGAAAATGAATGATCTAAACGCGTATATTCCTGAGGATAAGGGCTGATAAAGCATTTGTTATCCACTGACGGAAAATTAAAGATCTAAACACGTATATTCCTGAGGATAAGGGCTGTTGAAGCATTTGTTATCCACTGACGGAAAATGAATGATCTAAACGCGTATATTCCTGAGGATAAGGGCTGTTGAAGCATTTGTTATCCACTGACGGAAAATGAATGATCTAAACGCGTATATTCCTGAGGATAAGGGCTGTTGAAGCATTTGTTATCCACTGACGGAAAATGAATGATCTAAACACGTATATTCCTGAGGATAAGGGCTGTTGAAGCATTTGTTATCCACTGACGGAAAATTAAAGATCTAAACACGTATATTCCTGAGGATAAGGGCTGTTGAAGCATTTGTTATCCACTGACGGAAAACTAAAGATCTAAACACGTATATTCCTGAGGATAAGGGCTGTTGAAGCATTTGTTATCCACTGACGGAAAACTAAAGATCTAAACACGTATATTCCTGAGGATAAGGGCTGTTGAAGCATTTGTTATCCACTGACGGAAAATTAAAGATCTAAACACGTATATTCCTGAGGATAAGGGCTGATAAAGCATTTGTTATCCACTGACGGAAAATTAAAGATCTAAACACGTATATTCCTGAGGATAAGGGCTGTTGAAGCATTTGTTATCCACTGACGGAAAATTAAAGATCTAAACGCGTATATTCCTGAGGATAAGGGCTGATAAAGCATTTGTTATCCACTGACGGAAAACTAAAGATCTAAACACGTATATTCCTGAGGATAAGGGCTGTTGAAGCATTTGTTATCCACTGACGGAAAATGAATGATCTAAACGCGTATATTCCTGAGGATAAGGGCTGTTGAAGCATTTGTTATCCACTGACGGAAAACTAAAGATCTAAACACGTATATTCCTGAGGATAAGGGCTGTTAAAGCATTTGTTATCCACTGACGGAAAACTAAAGATCTAAACACGTATATTCCTGAGGATAAGGGCTGTTGAAGCATTTGTTATCCACTGACGGAAAATGAATGATCTAAACGCGTATATTCCTGAGGATAAGGGCTGTTGAAGCATTTGTTATCCACTGACGGAAAATTAAAGATCTAAACGCGTATATTCCTGAGGATAAGGGCTGATAAAGCATTTGTTATCCACTGACGGAAAATTAAAGATCTAAACACGTATATTCCTGAGGATAAGGGCTGTTGAAGCATTTGTTATCCACTGACGGAAAATGAATGATCTAAACGCGTATATTCCTGAGGATAAGGGCTGATAAAGCATTTGTTATCCACTGACGGAAAATTAAAGATCTAAACACGTATATTCCTGAGGATAAGGGCTGATAAAGCACTTGTTATCCACTGACGGAAAACTAAAGATCTAAACACGTATATTCCTGAGGATAAGGGCTGTTGAAGCATTTGTTATCCACTGACGGAAAATGAATGATCTAAACGCGTATATTCTTGAGGATAAGGGCTGATAAAGCATTTGTTATCCACTGACGGAAAATTAAAGATCTAAACGCGTATATTCCTGAGGATAAGGGCTGATAAAGCATTTGTTATCCACTGACGGAAAACTAAAGATCTAAACACGTATATTCCTGAGGATAAGGGCTGTTGAAGCATTTGTTATCCACTGACGGAAAATTAAAGATCTAAACACGTATATTCCTGAGGATAAGGGCTGATAAAGCATTTGTTATCCACTGACGGAAAACTAAAGATCTAAACACGTATATTCCTGAGGATAAGGGCTGTTGAAGCATTTGTTATCCACTGACGGAAAATGAATGATCTAAACGCGTATATTCCTGAGGATAAGGGCTGATAAAGCATTTGTTATCCACTGACGGAAAATTAAAGATCTAAACACGTATATTCCTGAGGATAAGGGCTGTTGAAGCATTTGTTATCCACTGACGGAAAATTAAAGATCTAAACGCGTATATTCCTGAGGATAAGGGCTGATAAAGCATTTGTTATCCACTGACGGAAAACTAAAGATCTAAACACGTATATTCCTGAGGATAAGGGCTGTTGAAGCATTTGTTATCCACTGACGGAAAATGAATTATCTAAACGCGTATATTCCTGAGGATAAGGGCTGTTGAAGCATTTGTTATCCACTGACGGAAAATTAAAGATCTAAACACGTATATTCCTGAGGATAAGGGCTGTTGAAGCATTTGTTATCCACTGACGGAAAATTAAAGATCTAAACACGTATATTCCTGAGGATAAGGGCTGATAAAGCATTTGTTATCCACTGACGGAAAATTAAAGATCTAAACACGTATATTCCTGAGGATAAGGGCTGTTGAAGCATTTGTTATCCACTGACGGAAAATTAAAGATCTAAACACGTATATTCCTGAGGATAAGGGCTGATAAAGCATTTGTTATCCACTGACGGAAAATTAAAGATCTAAACACGTATATTCCTGAGGATAAGGGCTGTTGAAGCATTTGTTATCCACTGACGGAAAATTAAAGATCTAAACACGTATATTCCTGAGGATAAGGGCTGATAAAGCATTTGTTATCCACTGACGGAAAATTAAAGATCTAAACACGTATATTCCTGAGGATAAGGGCTGTTGAAGCATTTGTTATCCACTGACGGAAAATTAAAGATCTAAACACGTATATTCCTGAGGATAAGGGCTGATAAAGCATTTGTTATCCACTGACGGAAAATTAAAGATCTAAACACGTATATTCCTGAGGATAAGGGCTGTTGAAGCATTTGTTATCCACTGACGGAAAATTAAAGATCTAAACACGTATATTCCTGAGAATAAGGGCTGTTGAAGCATTTGTTATCCACTGACGGAAAATGAATGATCTAAACGCGTATATTCCTGAGGATAAGGGCTGTTGAAGCATTTGTTATCCACTGACGGAAAATTAAAGATCTAAACGCGTATATTCCTGAGGATAAGGGCTGATAAAGCATTTGTTATCCACTGACGGAAAATTAAAGATCTAAACACGTATATTCCTGAGAATAAGGGCTGTTGAAGCATTTGTTATCCACTGACGGAAAATGAATGATCTAAACGCGTATATTCCTGAGGATAAGGGCTGTTGAAGCATTTGTTATCCACTGACGGAAAATTAAAGATCTAAACACGTATATTCCTGAGGATAAGGGCTGTTGAAGCATTTGTTATCCACTGACGGAAAATTAAAGATCTAAACGCGTATATTCCTGAGGATAAGGGCTGATAAAGCATTTGTTATCCACTGACGGAAAACTAAAGATCTAAACACGTATATTCCTGAGGATAAGGGCTGTTGAAGCATTTGTTATCCACTGACGGAAAATGAATGATCTAAACGCGTATATTCCTGAGGATAAGGGCTGTTGAAGCATTTGTTATCCACTGACGGAAAACTAAAGATCTAAACACGTATATTCCTGAGGATAAGGGCTGTTGAAGCATTTGTTATCCACTGACGGAAAATTAAAGATCTAAACACGTATATTCCTGAGGATAAGGGCTGTTGAAGCATTTGTTATCCACTGACGGAAAATTAAAGATCTAAACACGTATATTCCTGAGGATAAGGGCTGTTGAAGCATTTGTTATCCACTGACGGAAAATTAAAGATCTAAACGCGTATATTCCTGAGGATAAGGGCTGATAAAGCATTTGTTATCCACTGACGGAAAATTAAAGATCTAAACACGTATATTCCTGAGGATAAGGGCTGATAAAGCACTTGTTATCCACTGACGGAAAACTAAAGATCTAAACACGTATATTCCTGAGGATAAGGGCTGTTGAAGCATTTGTTATCCACTGACGGAAAATTAAAGATCTAAACACGTATATTCCTGAGGATAAGGGCTGTTGAAGCATTTGTTATCCACTGACGGAAAATTAAAGATCTAAACACGTATATTCCTGAGGATAAGGGCTGTTGAAGCATTTGTTATCCACTGACGGAAAATGAATGATCTAAACGCGTATATTCCTGAGGATAAGGGCTGATAAAGCATTTGTTATCCACTGACGGAAAATTAAAGATCTAAACACGTATATTCCTGAGGATAAGGGCTGTTGAAGCATTTGTTATCCACTGACGGAAAATTAAAGATCTAAACACGTATATTCCTGAGGATAAGGGCTGTTGAAGCATTTGTTATCCACTGACGGAAAATGAATGATCTAAACGCGTATATTCCTGAGGATAAGGGCTGATAAAGCATTTGTTATCCACTGACGGAAAATTAAAGATCTAAACACGTATATTCCTGAGGATAAGGGCTGTTGAAGCATTTGTTATCCACTGACGGAAAATTAAAGATCTAAACGCGTATATTCCTGAGGATAAGGGCTGATAAAGCATTTGTTATCCACTGACGGAAAACTAAAGATCTAAACACGTATATTCCTGAGGATAAGGGCTGTTGAAGCATTTGTTATCCACTGACGGAAAATTAAAGATCTAAACACGTATATTCCTGAGGATAAGGGCTGTTGAAGCATTTGTTATCCACTGACGGAAAATTAAAGATCTAAACACGTATATTCCTGAGGATAAGGGCTGTTGAAGCATTTGTTATCCACTGACGGAAAATTAAAGATCTAAACACGTATATTCCTGAGGATAAGGGCTGTTGAAGCATTTGTTATCCACTGACGGAAAATTAAAGATCTAAACACGTATATTCCTGAGGATAAGGGCTGTTGAAGCATTTGTTATCCACTGACGGAAAATTAAAGATCTAAACACGTATATTCCTGAGGATAAGGGCTGTTGAAGCATTTGTTATCCACTGACGGAAAATTAAAGATCTAAACACGTATATTCCTGAGGATAAGGGCTGATAAAGCATTTGTTATCCACTGACGGAAAATTAAAGATCTAAACACGTATATTCCTGAGGATAAGGGCTGTTGAAGCATTTGTTATCCACTGACGGAAAATTAAAGATCTAAACACGTATATTCCTGAGGATAAGGGCTGATAAAGCATTTGTTATCCACTGACGGAAAATTAAAGATCTAAACACGTATATTCCTGAGGATAAGGGCTGTTGAAGCATTTGTTATCCACTGACGGAAAATTAAAGATCTAAACACGTATATTCCTGAGGATAAGGGCTGATAAAGCATTTGTTATCCACTGACGGAAAATTAAAGATCTAAACACGTATATTCCTGAGGATAAGGGCTGTTGAAGCATTTGTTATCCACTGACGGAAAATTAAAGATCTAAACACGTATATTCCTGAGGATAAGGGCTGATAAAGCATTTGTTATCCACTGACGGAAAATTAAAGATCTAAACACGTATATTCCTGAGGATAAGGGCTGTTGAAGCATTTGTTATCCACTGACGGAAAATTAAAGATCTAAACACGTATATTCCTGAGAATAAGGGCTGTTGAAGCATTTGTTATCCACTGACGGAAAATGAATGATCTAAACACGTATATTCCTGAGGATAAGGGCTGTTGAAGCATTTGTTATCCACTGACGGAAAATGAATGATCTAAACGCGTATATTCCTGAGGATAAGGGCTGTTGAAGCATTTGTTATCCACTGACGGAAAATTAAAGATCTAAACACGTATATTCCTGAGGATAAGGGCTGTTGAAGCATTTGTTATCCACTGACGGAAAATTAAAGATCTAAACACGTATATTCCTGAGGATAAGGGCTGTTGAAGCATTTGTTATCCACTGACGGAAAATGAATGATCTAAACGCGTATATTCCTGAGGATAAGGGCTGATAAAGCACTTGTTATCCACTGACGGAAAACTAAAGATCTAAACACGTATATTCCTGAGGATAAGGGCTGTTGAAGCATTTGTTATCCACTGACGGAAAATGAATGATCTAAACGCGTATATTCCTGAGGATAAGGGCTGATAAAGCATTTGTTATCCACTGACGGAAAATTAAAGATCTAAACACGTATATTCCTGAGGATAAGGGCTGTTGAAGCATTTGTTATCCACTGACGGAAAATTAAAGATCTAAACACGTATATTCCTGAGGATAAGGGCTGTTGAAGCATTTGTTATCCACTGACGGAAAATGAATGATCTAAACGCGTATATTCCTGAGGATAAGGGCTGATAAAGCATTTGTTATCCACTGACGGAAAATTAAAGATCTAAACGCGTATATTCCTGAGGATAAGGGCTGATAAAGCATTTGTTATCCACTGACGGAAAATTAAAGATCTAAACACGTATATTCCTGAGGATAAGGGCTGTTGAAGCATTTGTTATCCACTGACGGAAAATGAATGATCTAAACGCGTATATTCCTGAGGATAAGGGCTGATAAAGCATTTGTTATCCACTGACGGAAAATTAAAGATCTAAACACGTATATTCCTGAGGATAAGGGCTGATAAAGCATTTGTTATCCACTGACGGAAAATTAAAGATCTAAACACGTATATTCCTGTGGATAAGGGCTGTTGAAGCATTTGTTATCCACTGACGGAAAATGAATGATCTAAACGCGTATATTCCTGAGGATAAGGGCTGATAAAGCATTTGTTATCCACTGACGGAAAACTAAAGATCTAAACACGTATATTCCTGAGGATAAGGGCTGTTGAAGCATTTGTTATCCACTGACGGAAAATTAAAGATCTAAACACGTATATTCCTGAGGATAAGGGCTGTTGAAGCATTTGTTATCCACTGACGGAAAATGAATGATCTAAACGCGTATATTCCTGAGGATAAGGGCTGATAAAGCATTTGTTATCCACTGACGGAAAATTAAAGATCTAAACACGTATATTCCTGAGGATAAGGGCTGTTGAAGCATTTGTTATCCACTGACGGAAAATTAAAGATCTAAACGCGTATATTCCTGAGGATAAGGGCTGATAAAGCATTTGTTATCCACTGACGGAAAACTAAAGATCTAAACACGTATATTCCTGAGGATAAGGGCTGTTGAAGCATTTGTTATCCACTGACGGAAAATGAATGATCTAAACGCGTATATTCCTGAGGATAAGGGCTGTTGAAGCATTTGTTATCCACTGACGGAAAATTAAAGATCTAAACACGTATATTCCTGAGGATAAGGGCTGTTGAAGCATTTGTTATCCACTGACGGAAAATTAAAGATCTAAACACGTATATTCCTGAGGATAAGGGCTGTTGAAGCATTTGTTATCCACTGACGGAAAATTAAAGATCTAAACACGTATATTCCTGAGGATAAGGGCTGTTGAAGCATTTGTTATCCACTGACGGAAAATGAATGATCTAAACGCGTATATTCCTGAGGATAAGGGCTGATAAAGCATTTGTTATCCACTGACGGAAAATTAAAGATCTAAACACGTATATTCCTGAGGATAAGGGCTGTTAAAGCATTTGTTATCCACTGACGGAAAATGAATGATCTAAACGCGTATATTCCTGAGGATAAGGGCTGATAAAGCATTTGTTATCCACTGACGGAAAATTAAAGATCTAAACGCGTAACTTCCTAAGAATAAGGGCTGTTGAAGCATTTGTTATCCACTGACGGAAAATGAATGATCTAAACACGTATATTCCTGAGGATAAGGGCTGTTGAAGCATTTGTTATCCACTGACGGAAAATGAATGATCTAAACACGTATATTCCTGAGGATAAGGGCTGTTGAAGCATTTGTTATCCACTGACGGAAAATGAATGATCTAAACGCGTATATTCCTGAGGATAAGGGCTGTTGAAGCATTTGTTATCCACTGACGGAAAATTAAAGATCTAAACACGTATATTCCTGAGGATAAGGGCTGTTGAAGCATTTGTTATCCACTGACGGAAAATTAAAGATCTAAACGCGTATATTCCTAAGGATAAGGGCTGATAAAGCATTTGTTATCCACTGACGGAAAATTAAAGATCTAAACACGTATATTCCTGAGGATAAGGGCTGTTGAAGCATTTGTTATCCACTGACGGAAAATGAATGATCTAAACACGTATATTCCTGAGGATAAGGGCTGATAAAGCATTTGTTATCCACTGACGGAAAATGAATGATCTAAACACGTATATTCCTAAGGATAAGGGCTGATAAAGCATTTGTTATCCACTGACGGAAAATTAAAGATCTAAACACGTATATTCCTGAGGATAAGGGCTGATAAAGCATTTGTTATCCACTGACGGAAAATTAAAGATCTAAACACGTATATTCCTGAGGATAAGGGCTGTTGAAGCATTTGTTATCCACTGACGGAAAATGAATGATCTAAACGCGTATATTCCTGAGGATAAGGGCTGATAAAGCATTTGTTATCCACTGACGGAAAATTAAAGATCTAAACACGTATATTCCTGAGGATAAGGGCTGTTGAAGCATTTGTTATCCACTGACGGAAAATGAATGATCTAAACGCGTATATTCCTGAGGATAAGGGCTGATAAAGCATTTGTTATCCACTGACGGAAAATTAAAGATCTAAACACGTATATTCCTGAGGATAAGGGCTGTTGAAGCATTTGTTATCCACTGACGGAAAATTAAAGATCTAAACACGTATATTCCTGAGGATGAGGGCTGATAAAGCATTTGTTATCCACTGACGGAAAATTAAAGATCTAAACACGTATATTCCTGAGGATAAGGGCTGTTGAAGCATTTGTTATCCACTGACGGAAAATTAAAGATCTAAACACGTATATTCCTGAGGATAAGGGCTGATAAAGCATTTGTTATCCACTGACGGAAAATTAAAGATCTAAACACGTATATTCCTGAGGATAAGGGCTGTTGAAGCATTTGTTATCCACTGACGGAAAATTAAAGATCTAAACACGTATATTCCTGAGGATAAGGGCTGATAAAGCATTTGTTATCCACTGACGGAAAATTAAAGATCTAAACACGTATATTCCTGAGGATAAGGGCTGTTGAAGCATTTGTTATCCACTGACGGAAAATTAAAGATCTAAACACGTATATTCCTGAGGATAAGGGCTGATAAAGCATTTGTTATCCACTGACGGAAAATTAAAGATCTAAACACGTATATTCCTGAGGATAAGGGCTGTTGAAGCATTTGTTATCCACTGACGGAAAATTAAAGATCTAAACACGTATATTCCTGAGAATAAGGGCTGTTGAAGCATTTGTTATCCACTGACGGAAAATGAATGATCTAAACGCGTATATTCCTGAGGATAAGGGCTGTTGAAGCATTTGTTATCCACTGACGGAAAATTAAAGATCTAAACGCGTATATTCCTGAGGATAAGGGCTGATAAAGCATTTGTTATCCACTGACGGAAAATTAAAGATCTAAACACGTATATTCCTGAGAATAAGGGCTGTTGAAGCATTTGTTATCCACTGACGGAAAATGAATGATCTAAACGCGTATATTCCTGAGGATAAGGGCTGTTGAAGCATTTGTTATCCACTGACGGAAAATTAAAGATCTAAACACGTATATTCCTGAGAATAAGGGCTGTTGAAGCATTTGTTATCCACTGACGGAAAATGAATGATCTAAACGCGTATATTCCTGAGGATAAGGGCTGATAAAGCATTTGTTATCCACTGACGGAAAATTAAAGATCTAAACACGTATATTCCTGAGGATAAGGGCTGTTGAAGCATTTGTTATCCACTGACGGAAAATGAATGATCTAAACGCGTATATTCCTGAGGATAAGGGCTGTTGAAGCATTTGTTATCCACTGACGGAAAATGAATGATCTAAACGCGTATATTCCTGAGGATAAGGGCTGTTGAAGCATTTGTTATCCACTGACGGAAAATTAAAGATCTAAACACGTATATTCCTGAGGATAAGGGCTGATAAAGCATTTGTTATCCACTGACGGAAAATTAAAGATCTAAACACGTATATTCCTGAGGATAAGGGCTGATAAAGCATTTGTTATCCACTGACGGAAAATTAAAGATCTAAACACGTATATTCCTGAGGATAAGGGCTGATAAAGCATTTGTTATCCACTGACGGAAAATGAATGATCTAAACGCGTATATTCCTGAGGATAAGGGCTGTTAAAGCATTTGTTATCCACTGACGGAAAATTAAAGATCTAAACGCGTATATTCCTGAGGATAAGGGCTGATAAAGCATTTGTTATCCACTGACGGAAAATTAAAGATCTAAACACGTATATTCCTGAGGATAAGGGCTGTTGAAGCATTTGTTATCCACTGACGGAAAATGAATGATCTAAACGCGTATATTCCTGAGGATAAGGGCTGTTGAAGCATTTGTTATCCACTGACGGAAAATTAAAGATCTAAACACGTATATTCCTGAGGATAAGGGCTGTTGAAGCATTTGTTATCCACTGACGGAAAATGAATGATCTAAACGCGTATATTCCTGAGGAAAAGGGCTGATAAAGCATTTGTTATCCACTGACGGAAAATTAAAGATCTAAACACGTATATTCCTGAGGATAAGGGCTGATAAAGCACTTGTTATCCACTGACGGAAAATTAAAGATCTAAACACGTATATTCCTGAGGATAAGGGCTGTTGAAGCATTTGTTATCCACTGACGGAAAATGAATGATCTAAACGCGTATATTCCTGAGGATAAGGGCTGTTGAAGCATTTGTTATCCACTGACGGAAAATTAAAGATCTAAACACGTATATTCCTGAGGATAAGGGCTGATAAAGCATTTGTTATCCACTGACGGAAAATTAAAGATCTAAACACGTATATTCCTGAGGATAAGGGCTGTTGAAGCATTTGTTATCCACTGACGGAAAATTAAAGATCTAAACACGTATATTCCTGAGGATAAGGGCTGTTGAAGCATTTGTTATCCACTGACGGAAAATTAAAGATCTAAACACGTATATTCCTGAGGATAAGGGCTGTTGAAGCATTTGTTATCCACTGACGGAAAATTAAAGATCTAAACGCGTATATTCCTGAGGATAAGGGCTGTTGAAGCATTTGTTATCCACTGACGGAAAATTAAAGATCTAAACACGTATATTCCTGAGGATAAGGGCTGTTGAAGCATTTGTTATCCACTGACGGAAAATTAAAGATCTAAACACGTATATTCCTGAGGATAAGGGCTGATAAAGCATTTGTTATCCACTGACGGAAAATTAAAGATCTAAACGCGTATATTCCTGAGGATAAGGGCTGATAAAGCATTTGTTATCCACTGACGGAAAATTAAAGATCTAAACACGTATATTCCTGAGGATAAGGGCTGTTGAAGCATTTGTTATCCACTGACGGAAAATTAAAGATCTAAACACGTATATTCCTGAGGATAAGGGCTGTTGAAGCATTTGTTATCCACTGACGGAAAATTAAAGATCTAAACACGTATATTCCTGAGGATAAGGGCTGTTGAAGCATTTGTTATCCACTGACGGAAAATTAAAGATCTAAACACGTATATTCCTGAGGATAAGGGCTGTTGAAGCATTTGTTATCCACTGACGGAAAATTAAAGATCTAAACACGTATATTCCTGAGGATAAGGGCTGTTGAAGCATTTGTTATCCACTGACGGAAAATGAATGATCTAAACGCGTATATTCCTGAGGATAAGGGCTGATAAAGCATTTGTTATCCACTGACGGAAAATTAAAGATCTAAACACGTATATTCCTGAGGATAAGGGCTGATAAAGCACTTGTTATCCACTGACGGAAAATTAAAGATCTAAACACGTATATTCCTGAGGATAAGGGCTGTTGAAGCATTTGTTATCCACTGACGGAAAATTAAAGATCTAAACACGTATATTCCTGAGGATAAGGGCTGTTGAAGCATTTGTTATCCACTGACGGAAAATTAAAGATCTAAACGCGTATATTCCTAAGGATAAGGGCTGATAAAGCATTTGTTATCCACTGACGGAAAATTAAAGATCTAAACACGTATATTCCTGAGGATAAGGGCTGATAAAGCATTTGTTATCCACTGACGGAAAATTAAAGATCTAAACGCGTATATTCCTGAGGATAAGGGCTGATAAAGCATTTGTTATCCACTGACGGAAAATTAAAGATCTAAACACGTATATTCCTGAGGATAAGGGCTGATAAAGCATTTGTTATCCACTGACGGAAAATTAAAGATCTAAACACGTATATTCCTGAGGATAAGGGCTGATAAAGCATTTGTTATCCACTGACGGAAAATTGAAGATCTAAACGCGTATATTCCTGAGGATAAGGGCTGATAAAGCATTTGTTATCCACTGACGGAAAATTAAAGATCTAAACACGTATATTCCTGAGGATAAGGGCTGATAAAGCATTTGTTATCCACTGACGGAAAATTAAAGATCTAAACACGTATATTCCTGAGGATAAGGGCTGATAAAGCATTTGTTATCCACTGACGGAAAATTGAAGATCTAAACGCGTATATTCCTGAGGATAAGGGCTGTTGAAGCATTTGTTATCCACTGACGGAAAATTAAAGATCTAAACACGTATATTCCTGAGGATAAGGGCTGTTGAAGCATTTGTTATCCACTGACGGAAAATTAAAGATCTAAACGCGTATATTCCTGAGGATAAGGGCTGTTGAAGCATTTGTTATCCACTGACGGAAAATTAAAGATCTAAACGCGTATATTCCTGAGGATAAGGGCTGTTGAAGCATTTGTTATCCACTGACGGAAAATGAATGATCTAAACGCGTATATTCCTGAGGATAAGGGCTGATAAAGCATTTGTTATCCACTGATGGAAGAATATAAAAAGAGATCTCAATTACGCGTAACTTCCTAAGAATAAGGGCTGTTGAAGCATTTGTTATCCACTGACGGAAAATTAAAGATCTAAACGCGTATATTCCTGAGGATAAGGGCTGTTGAAGCATTTGTTATCCACTGACGGAAAATGAATGATCTAAACGCGTATATTCCTGAGGATAAGGGCTGTTGAAGCATTGGTTATCCACTGACGGAAAATTAAAGATCTAAACACGTATATTCCTGAGGATAAGGGCTGTTAAAGCATTTGTTATCCACTGACGGAAAATGAATGATCTAAACGCGTATATTCCTGAGGATAAGGGCTGTTGAAGCATTGGTTATCCACTGACGGAAAATGAATGATCTAAACGCGTATATTCCTGAGGATAAGGGCTGTTGAAGCATTTGTTATCCACTGACGGAAAATTAAAGATCTAAACACGTATATTCCTGAGGATAAGGGCTGTTAAAGCATTTGTTATCCACTGACGGAAAATGAATGATCTAAACGCGTATATTCCTGAGGATAAGGGCTGTTGAAGCATTTGTTATCCACTGACGGAAAATGAATGATCTAAACGCGTATATTCCTGAGGATAAGGGCTGATAAAGCATTTGTTATCCACTGACGGAAAATTAAAGATCTAAACGCGTATATTCCTGAGGATAAGGGCTGTTAAAGCATTTGTTATCCACTGACGGAAAATGAATGATCTAAACGCGTATATTCCTGAGGATAAGGGCTGTTGAAGCATTTGTTATCCACTGACGGAAAATTAAAGATCTAAACACGTATATTCCTGAGGATAAGGGCTGATAAAGCATTTGTTATCCACTGACGGAAAATTAAAGATCTAAACACGTATATTCCTGAGGATAAGGGCTGTTGAAGCATTTGTTATCCACTGACGGAAAATGAATGATCTAAACACGTATATTCCTGAGGATAAGGGCTGATAAAGCATTTGTTATCCACTGATGGAAGAATATAAAAAGAGATCTCAATTACGCGTAACTTCCTAAGAATAAGGGCTGTTGAAGCATTTGTTATCCACTGACGGAAAATGAATGATCTAAACACGTATATTCCTGAGGATAAGGGCTGTTGAAGCATTTGTTATCCACTGACGGAAAATGAATGATCTAAACACGTATATTCCTGAGGATAAGGGCTGTTGAAGCATTTGTTATCCACTGACGGAAAATGAATGATCTAAACGCGTATATTCCTGAGGATAAGGGCTGTTGAAGCATTTGTTATCCACTGACGGAAAATGAATGATCTAAACACGTATATTCCTGAGGATAAGGGCTGATAAAGCATTTGTTATCCACTGACGGAAAATTAAAGATCTAAACACGTATATTCCTGAGGATAAGGGCTGTTGAAGCATTTGTTATCCACTGACGGAAAATTAAAGATCTAAACACGTATATTCCTGAGGATAAGGGCTGATAAAGCATTTGTTATCCACTGACGGAAAATTAAAGATCTAAACACGTATATTCCTGAGGATAAGGGCTGTTAAAGCATTTGTTATCCACTGACGGAAAATGAATGATCTAAACGCGTATATTCCTGAGGATAAGGGCTGTTGAAGCATTGGTTATCCACTGACGGAAAATGAATGATCTAAACGCGTATATTCCTGAGGATAAGGGCTGTTGAAGCATTTGTTATCCACTGACGGAAAATTAAAGATCTAAACACGTATATTCCTGAGGATAAGGGCTGTTAAAGCATTTGTTATCCACTGACGGAAAATGAATGATCTAAACGCGTATATTCCTGAGGATAAGGGCTGTTGAAGCATTTGTTATCCACTGACGGAAAATGAATGATCTAAACGCGTATATTCCTGAGGATAAGGGCTGATAAAGCATTTGTTATCCACTGACGGAAAATTAAAGATCTAAACGCGTATATTCCTGAGGATAAGGGCTGTTAAAGCATTTGTTATCCACTGACGGAAAATGAATGATCTAAACGCGTATATTCCTGAGGATAAGGGCTGTTGAAGCATTTGTTATCCACTGACGGAAAATTAAAGATCTAAACACGTATATTCCTGAGGATAAGGGCTGATAAAGCATTTGTTATCCACTGACGGAAAATTAAAGATCTAAACACGTATATTCCTGAGGATAAGGGCTGTTGAAGCATTTGTTATCCACTGACGGAAAATGAATGATCTAAACACGTATATTCCTGAGGATAAGGGCTGATAAAGCATTTGTTATCCACTGATGGAAGAATATAAAAAGAGATCTCAATTACGCGTAACTTCCTAAGAATAAGGGCTGTTGAAGCATTTGTTATCCACTGACGGAAAATGAATGATCTAAACACGTATATTCCTGAGGATAAGGGCTGTTGAAGCATTTGTTATCCACTGACGGAAAATGAATGATCTAAACACGTATATTCCTGAGGATAAGGGCTGTTGAAGCATTTGTTATCCACTGACGGAAAATGAATGATCTAAACGCGTATATTCCTGAGGATAAGGGCTGTTGAAGCATTTGTTATCCACTGACGGAAAATGAATGATCTAAACACGTATATTCCTGAGGATAAGGGCTGATAAAGCATTTGTTATCCACTGACGGAAAATGAATGATCTAAACGCGTATATTCCTGAGGATAAGGGCTGTTGAAGCATTTGTTATCCACTGACGGAAAATTAAAGATCTAAACACGTATATTCCTGAGGATAAGGGCTGATAAAGCATTTGTTATCCACTGACGGAAAATTAAAGATCTAAACACGTATATTCCTGAGGATAAGGGCTGTTGAAGCATTTGTTATCCACTGACGGAAAATGAATGATCTAAACACGTATATTCCTGAGGATAAGGGCTGATAAAGCATTTGTTATCCACTGATGGAAGAATATAAAAAGAGATCTCAATTACGCGTAACTTCCTAAGAATAAGGGCTGTTGAAGCATTTGTTATCCACTGACGGAAAATGAA
This sequence comes from Caenorhabditis doughertyi, assembly GCA_963572265.1. Taxonomy (NCBI): domain Eukaryota; kingdom Metazoa; phylum Nematoda; class Chromadorea; order Rhabditida; family Rhabditidae; genus Caenorhabditis; species Caenorhabditis doughertyi. The sequence goes on from OY751557.1 coordinate 1,745,338, forward strand.
TGATCTAAACACGTATATTCCTGAGGATAAAGGCTGATAAAGCATTTGTTATCCACTGATGGAAGAATATAAAAAGAGATCTCAATTACGCGTAACTTCCTAAGAATAAGGGCTGTTGAAGCATTTGTTATCCACTGACGGAAAATGAATGATCTAAACGCGTATATTCCTGAGGATAAGGGCTGATAAAGCATTTGTTATCCACTGACGGAAAATGAATGATCTAAACGCGTATATTCCTGAGGATAAAGGCTGTTGAAGCATTTGTTATCCACTGACGGAAAATTAAAGATCTAAACACGTATATTCCTGAGGATAAGGGCTGATAAAGCATTTGTTATCCACTGACGGAAAATTAAAGATCTAAACGCGTATATTCCTGAGGATAAGGGCTGTTGAAGCATTTGTTATCCACTGACGGAAAATGAATGATCTAAACGCGTATATTCCTGAGGATAAGGGCTGTTGAAGCATTTGTTATCCACTGACGGAAAATGAATGATCTAAACGCGTATATTCCTGAGGATAAGGGCTGTTGAAGCATTTGTTATCCACTGACGGAAAATTAAAGATCTAAACGCGTATATTCCTGAGGATAAGGGCTGTTGAAGCATTTGTTATCCACTGACGGAAAATGAATGATCTAAACGCGTATATTCCTGAGGATAAGGGCTGTTGAAGCATTTGTTATCCACTGACGGAAAATTAAAGATCTAAACGCGTATATTCCTGAGGATAAGGGCTGTTAAAGCATTTGTTATCCACTGACGGAAAATTAAAGATCTAAACGCGTATATTCCTGAGGATAAGGGCTGTTGAAGCATTTGTTATCCACTGACGGAAAATGAATGATCTAAACGCGTATATTCCTGAGGATAAGGGCTGATAAAGCATTTGTTATCCACTGACGGAAAATTAAAGATCTAAACACGTATATTCCTGAGGATAAGGGCTGTTGAAGCATTTGTTATCCACTGACGGAAAATGAATGATCTAAACGCGTATATTCCTGAGGATAAGGGCTGTTGAAGCATTTGTTATCCACTGACGGAAAATTAAAGATCTAAACGCGTATATTCCTGAGGATAAGGGCTGTTGAAGCATTTGTTATCCACTGACGGAAAATGAATGATCTAAACGCGTATATTCCTGAGGATAAGGGCTGTTGAAGCATTTGTTATCCACTGACGGAAAATGAATGATCTAAACGCGTATATTCCTGAGGATAAGGGCTGATAAAGCACTTGTTATCCACTGACGGAAAATTAAAGATCTAAACACGTATATTCCTGAGGATAAGGGCTGTTAAAGCATTTGTTATCCACTGACGGAAAATTAAAGATCTAAACACGTATATTCCTGAGGATAAGGGCTGTTGAAGCATTTGTTATCCACTGACGGAAAATGAATGATCTAAACGCGTATATTCCTGAGGATAAGGGCTGTTGAAGCATTTGTTATCCACTGACGAAAAATTAAAGATCTAAACACGTATATTCCTGAGGATAAGGGCTGTTGAAGCATTTGTTATCCACTGACGGAAAATGAATGATCTAAACGCGTATATTCCTGAGGATAAGGGCTGATAAAGCATTTGTTATCCACTGACGGAAAATGAATGATCTAAACGCGTATATTCCTGAGGATAAGGGCTGTTGAAGCATTTGTTATCCACTGACGGAAAATGAATGATCTAAACGCGTATATTCCTGAGGATAAGGGCTGTTAAAGCACTTGTTATCCACTGACGGAAAATTAAAGATCTAAACACGTATATTCCTGAGGATAAGGGCTGTTAAAGCATTTGTTATCCACTGACGGAAAATGAATGATCTAAACGCGTATATTCCTGAGGATAAGGGCTGTTAAAGCATTTGTTATCCACTGACGGAAAATTAAAGATCTAAACACGTATATTCCTGAGGATAAGGGCTGTTGAAGCATTTGTTATCCACTGACGGAAAATGAATGATCTAAACGCGTATATTCCTGAGGATAAGGGCTGTTGAAGCATTTGTTATCCACTGACGAAAAATTAAAGATCTAAACACGTATATTCCTGAGGATAAGGGCTGTTGAAGCATTTGTTATCCACTGACGGAAAATGAATGATCTAAACACGTATATTCCTGAGGATAAGGGCTGTTGAAGCATTTGTTATCCACTGACGGAAAATGAATGATCTAAACGCGTATATTCCTGAGGATAAGGGCTGTTGAAGCATTTGTTATCCACTGACGGAAAATGAATGATCTAAACGCGTATATTCCTGAGGATAAGGGCTGATAAAGCATTTGTTATCCACTGACGGAAAATTAAAGATCTAAACACGTCTATTCCTGAGGATAAGGGCTGTTGAAGCATTTGTTATCCACTGACGGAAAATGAATGATCTAAACACGTATATTCCTGAGGATAAGGGCTGTTGAAGCATTTGTTATCCACTGACGAAAAATTAAAGATCTAAACACGTATATTCCTGAGGATAAGGGCTGTTAAAGCATTTGTTATCCACTGACGGAAAATTAAAGATCTAAACACGTATATTCCTGAGGATAAGGGCTGTTGAAGCATTTGTTATCCACTGACGGAAAATGAATGATCAAAACGCGTATATTCCTGAGGATAAGGGCTGATAAAGCATTTGTTATCCACTGACGGAAAATTAAAGATCTAAACACGTATATTCCTGAGGATAAGGGCTGTTAAAGCATTTGTTATCCACTGACGGAAAATTAAAGATCTAAACACGTATATTCCTGAGGATAAGGGCTGTTGAAGCATTTGTTATCCACTGACGGAAAATGAATGATCAAAACGCGTATATTCCTGAGGATAAGGGCTGTTAAAGCATTTGTTATCCACTGACGGAAAATTAAAGATCTAAACACGTATATTCCTGAGGATAAGGGCTGTTAAAGCATTTGTTATCCACTGACGGAAAATGAATGATCTAAACGCGTATATTCCTGAGGATAAGGGCTGTTGAAGCATTTGTTATCCACTGACGAAAAATTAAAGATCTAAACACGTATATTCCTGAGGATAAGGGCTGTTAAAGCATTTGTTATCCACTGACGGAAAATTAAAGATCTAAACACGTATATTCCTGAGGATAAGGGCTGTTGAAGCATTTGTTATCCACTGACGGAAAATGAATGATCAAAACGCGTATATTCCTGAGGATAAGGGCTGATAAAGCATTTGTTATCCACTGACGGAAAATTAAAGATCTAAACACGTATATTCCTGAGGATAAGGGCTGTTGAAGCATTTGTTATCCACTGACGGAAAATGAATGATCTAAACGCGTATATTCCTGAGGATAAGGGCTGTTGAAGCATTTGTTATCCACTGACGAAAAATTAAAGATCTAAACACGTATATTCCTGAGGATAAGGGCTGTTAAAGCATTTGTTATCCACTGACGGAAAATTAAAGATCTAAACACGTATATTCCTGAGGATAAGGGCTGTTAAAGCATTTGTTATCCACTGACGGAAAATTAAAGATCTAAACACGTATATTCCTGAGGATAAGGGCTGATAAAGCATTTGTTATCCACTGACGGAAAATGAATGATCTAAACGCGTATATTCCTGAGGATAAGGGCTGTTAAAGCATTTGTTATCCACTGACGGAAAATTAAAGATCTAAACACGTATATTCCTGAGGATAAGGGCTGTTGAAGCATTTGTTATCCACTGACGGAAAATTAAAGATCTAAACACGTATATTCCTGAGGATAAGGGCTGATAAAGCATTTGTTATCCACTGACGGAAAATGAATGATCTAAACACGTATATTCCTGAGGATAAGGGCTGTTGAAGCATTTGTTATCCACTGACGGAAAATGAATGATCTAAACGCGTATAATCCTGAGGATAAGGGCTGTTGAAGCATTTGTTATCCACTGACGGAAAATGAATGATCTAAACGCGTATATTCCTGAGGATAAGGGCTGTTGAAGCATTTGTTATCCACTGACGGAAAATGAATGATCTAAACGCGTATATTCCTGAGGATAAGGGCTGATAAAGCATTTGTTATCCACTGACGGAAAATTAAAGATCTAAACACGTATATTCCTGAGGATAAGGGCTGTTGAAGCATTTGTTATCCACTGACGGAAAATGAATGATCTAAACGCGTATATTCCTGAGGATAAGGGCTGATAAAGCATTTGTTATCCACTGACGGAAAATGAATGATCTAAACGCGTATATTCCTGAGGATAAGGGCTGATAAAGCATTTGTTATCCACTGACGGAAAATTAAAGATCTAAACACGTATATTCCTGAGGATAAGGGCTGATAAAGCATTTGTTATCCACTGACGGAAAATTAAAGATCTAAACACGTATATTCCTGAGGATAAGGGCTGATAAAGCATTTGTTATCCACTGACGGAAAATTAAAGATCTAAACGCGTATATTCCTGAGGATAAGGGCTGATAAAGCATTTGTTATCCACTGACGGAAAATTAAAGATCTAAACACGTATATTCCTGAGGATAAGGGCTGTTGAAGCATTTGTTATCCACTGACGGAAAATGAATGATCTAAACGCGTATATTCCTGAGGATAAGGGCTGTTGAAGCATTTGTTATCCACTGACGGAAAATGAATGATCTAAACGCGTATATTCCTGAGGATAAGGGCTGTTGAAGCATTTGTTATCCACTGACGGAAAATGAATGATCTAAACGCGTATATTCCTGAGGATAAGGGCTGATAAAGCATTTGTTATCCACTGACGGAAAATGAATGATCTAAACGCGTATATTCCTGAGGATAAGGGCTGTTGAAGCATTTGTTATCCACTGACGGAAAATGAATGATCTAAACGCGTATATTCCTGAGGATAAGGGCTGTTGAAGCATTTGTTATCCACTGACGGAAAATGAATGATCTAAACGCGTATATTCCTGAGGATAAGGGCTGATAAAGCATTTGTTATCCACTGACGGAAAATTAAAGATCTAAACACGTATATTCCTGAGGATAAGGGCTGTTGAAGCATTTGTTATCCACTGACGGAAAATGAATGATCTAAACGCGTATATTCCTGAGGATAAGGGCTGATAAAGCATTTGTTATCCACTGACGGAAAATTAAAGATCTAAACACGTATATTCCTGAGGATAAGGGCTGTTGAAGCATTTGTTATCCACTGACGGAAAATGAATGATCTAAACGCGTATATTCCTGAGGATAAGGGCTGTTGAAGCATTTGTTATCCACTGACGGAAAATTAAAGATCTAAACACGTATATTCCTGAGGATAAGAGCTGTTGAAGCATTTGTTATCCACTGACGGAAAATGAATGATCTAAACGCGTATATTCCTGAGGATAAGGGCTGTTGAAGCATTTGTTATCCACTGACGGAAAATGAATGATCTAAACACGTATATTCCTGAGGATAAGGGCTGTTGAAGCATTTGTTATCCACTGACGGAAAATGAATGATCTAAACGCGTATATTCCTGAGGATAAGGGCTGATAAAGCATTTGTTATCCACTGACGGAAAATTAAAGATCTAAACACGTATATTCCTGAGGATAAGGGCTGTTGAAGCATTTGTTATCCACTGACGGAAAATGAATGATCTAAACGCGTATATTCCTGAGGATAAGGGCTGATAAAGCATTTGTTATCCACTGACGGAAAATTAAAGATCTAAACACGTATATTCCTGAGGATAAGGGCTGATAAAGCATTTGTTATCCACTGACGGAAAATTAAAGATCTAAACGCGTATATTCCTGAGGATAAGGGCTGTTGAAGCATTTGTTATCCACTGACGGAAAATGAATGATCTAAACACGTATATTCCTGAGGATAAGGGCTGTTGAAGCATTTGTTATCCACTGACGGAAAATGAATGATCTAAACGCGTATATTCCTGAGGATAAGGGCTGTTGAAGCATTTGTTATCCACTGACGGAAAATGAATGATCTAAACGCGTATATTCCTGAGGATAAGGGCTGTTGAAGCATTTGTTATCCACTGACGGAAAATTAAAGATCTAAACACGTATATTCCTGAGGATAAGGGCTGTTAAAGCATTTGTTATCCACTGACGGAAAATTAAAGATCTAAACACGTATATTCCTGAGGATAAGGGCTGTTGAAGCATTTGTTATCCACTGACGGAAAATGAATGATCTAAACGCGTATATTCCTGAGGATAAGGGCTGATAAAGCATTTGTTATCCACTGACGGAAAATGAATGATCTAAACGCGTATATTCCTGAGGATAAGGGCTGTTGAAGCATTTGTTATCCACTGACGGAAAATGAATGATCTAAACGCGTATATTCCTGAGGATAAGGGCTGATAAAGCATTTGTTATCCACTGACGGAAAATTAAAGATCTAAACACGTATATTCCTGAGGATAAGGGCTGTTGAAGCATTTGTTATCCACTGACGGAAAATTAAAGATCTAAACACGTATATTCCTGAGGATAAGGGCTGTTGAAGCATTTGTTATCCACTGACGGAAAATTAAAGATCTAAACACGTATATTCCTGAGGATAAGGGCTGATAAAGCATTTGTTATCCACTGACGGAAAATTAAAGATCTAAACGCGTATATTCCTGAGGATAAGGGCTGTTGAAGCATTTGTTATCCACTGACGGAAAATGAATGATCTAAACACGTATATTCCTGAGGATAAGGGCTGTTGAAGCATTTGTTATCCACTGACGGAAAATGAATGATCTAAACGCGTATATTCCTGAGGATAAGGGCTGTTGAAGCATTTGTTATCCACTGACGGAAAATGAATGATCTAAACGCGTATATTCCTGAGGATAAGGGCTGTTGAAGCATTTGTTATCCACTGACGGAAAATTAAAGATCTAAACACGTATATTCCTGAGGATAAGGGCTGTTAAAGCATTTGTTATCCACTGACGGAAAATTAAAGATCTAAACACGTATATTCCTGAGGATAAGGGCTGATAAAGCATTTGTTATCCACTGACGGAAAATGAATGATCTAAACGCGTATATTCCTGAGGATAAGGGCTGTTGAAGCATTTGTTATCCACTGACGGAAAATGAATGATCTAAACGCGTATATTCCTGAGGATAAGGGCTGATAAAGCATTTGTTATCCACTGACGGAAAATTAAAGATCTAAACACGTATATTCCTGAGGATAAGGGCTGTTGAAGCATTTGTTATCCACTGACGGAAAATTAAAGATCTAAACACGTATATTCCTGAGGATAAGGGCTGTTGAAGCATTTGTTATCCACTGACGGAAAATTAAAGATCTAAACACGTATATTCCTGAGGATAAGGGCTGTTGAAGCATTTGTTATCCACTGACGGAAAATGAATGATCTAAACGCGTATATTCCTGAGGATAAGGGCTGATAAAGCATTTGTTATCCACTGACGGAAAATGAATGATCTAAACGCGTATATTCCTGAGGATAAGGGCTGTTGAAGCATTTGTTATCCACTGACGGAAAATTAAAGATCTAAACACGTATATTCCTGAGGATAAGGGCTGTTGAAGCATTTGTTATCCACTGACGGAAAATTAAAGATCTAAACACGTATATTCCTGAGGATAAGGGCTGTTGAAGCATTTGTTATCCACTGACGGAAAATGAATGATCTAAACACGTATATTCCTGAGGATAAGGGCTGTTGAAGCATTTGTTATCCACTGACGGAAAATTAAAGATCTAAACACGTATATTCCTGAGGATAAGGGCTGATAAAGCATTTGTTATCCACTGACGGAAAATGAATGATCTAAACGCGTATATTCCTGAGGATAAGGGCTGTTGAAGCATTTGTTATCCACTGACGGAAAATTAAAGATCTAAACACGTATATTCCTGAGGATAAGGGCTGTTGAAGCATTTGTTATCCACTGACGGAAAATGAATGATCTAAACACGTATATTCCTGAGGATAAGGGCTGTTGAAGCATTTGTTATCCACTGACGGAAAATTAAAGATCTAAACACGTATATTCCTGAGGATAAGGGCTGTTGAAGCATTTGTTATCCACTGACGGAAAATGAATGATCTAAACACGTATATTCCTGAGGATAAGGGCTGATAAAGCATTTGTTATCCACTGACGGAAAATGAATGATCTAAACACGTATATTCCTGAGGATAAGGGCTGTTGAAGCATTTGTTATCCACTGACGGAAAATTAAAGATCTAAACACGTATATTCCTGAGGATAAGGGCTGTTGAAGCATTTGTTATCCACTGACGGAAAATGAATGATCTAAACACGTATATTCCTGAGGATAAGGGCTGTTGAAGCATTTGTTATCCACTGACGGAAAATTAAAGATCTAAACACGTATATTCCTGAGGATAAGGGCTGTTGAAGCATTTGTTATCCACTGACGGAAAATGAATGATCTAAACGCGTATATTCCTGAGGATAAGGGCTGATAAAGCATTTGTTATCCACTGACGGAAAATGAATGATCTAAACGCGTATATTCCTGAGGATAAGGGCTGTTGAAGCATTTGTTATCCACTGACGGAAAATTAAAGATCTAAACACGTATATTCCTGAGGATAAGGGCTGTTGAAGCATTTGTTATCCACTGACGGAAAATTAAAGATCTAAACACGTATATTCCTGAGGATAAGGGCTGTTGAAGCATTTGTTATCCACTGACGGAAAATTAAAGATCTAAACACGTATATTCCTGAGGATAAGGGCTGTTGAAGCATTTGTTATCCACTGACGGAAAATTAAAGATCTAAACACGTATATTCCTGAGGATAAGGGCTGATAAAGCATTTGTTATCCACTGACGGAAAATTAAAGATCTAAACGCGTATATTCCTGAGGATAAGGGCTGTTGAAGCATTTGTTATCCACTGACGGAAAATGAATGATCTAAACACGTATATTCCTGAGGATAAGGGCTGTTGAAGCATTTGTTATCCACTGACGGAAAATGAATGATCTAAACGCGTATATTCCTGAGGATAAGGGCTGTTGAAGCATTTGTTATCCACTGACGGAAAATGAATGATCTAAACGCGTATATTCCTGAGGATAAGGGCTGTTGAAGCATTTGTTATCCACTGACGGAAAATTAAAGATCTAAACACGTATATTCCTGAGGATAAGGGCTGTTAAAGCATTTGTTATCCACTGACGGAAAATTAAAGATCTAAACACGTATATTCCTGAGGATAAGGGCTGATAAAGCATTTGTTATCCACTGACGGAAAATGAATGATCTAAACGCGTATATTCCTGAGGATAAGGGCTGTTGAAGCATTTGTTATCCACTGACGGAAAATGAATGATCTAAACGCGTATATTCCTGAGGATAAGGGCTGATAAAGCATTTGTTATCCACTGACGGAAAATTAAAGATCTAAACACGTATATTCCTGAGGATAAGGGCTGTTGAAGCATTTGTTATCCACTGACGGAAAATTAAAGATCTAAACACGTATATTCCTGAGGATAAGGGCTGTTGAAGCATTTGTTATCCACTGACGGAAAATTAAAGATCTAAACACGTATATTCCTGAGGATAAGGGCTGTTGAAGCATTTGTTATCCACTGACGGAAAATGAATGATCTAAACGCGTATATTCCTGAGGATAAGGGCTGTTGAAGCATTTGTTATCCACTGACGGAAAATGAATGATCTAAACACGTATATTCCTGAGGATAAGGGCTGTTGAAGCATTTGTTATCCACTGACGGAAAATTAAAGATCTAAACACGTATATTCCTGAGGATAAGGGCTGTTGAAGCATTTGTTATCCACTGACGGAAAATTAAAGATCTAAACACGTATATTCCTGAGGATAAGGGCTGTTGAAGCATTTGTTATCCACTGACGGAAAATGAATGATCTAAACACGTATATTCCTGAGGATAAGGGCTGTTGAAGCATTTGTTATCCACTGACGGAAAATGAATGATCTAAACGCGTATATTCCTGAGGATAAGGGCTGTTGAAGCATTTGTTATCCACTGACGGAAAATTAAAGATCTAAACACGTATATTCCTGAGGATAAGGGCTGTTGAAGCATTTGTTATCCACTGACGGAAAATGAATGATCTAAACACGTATATTCCTGAGGATAAGGGCTGTTGAAGCATTTGTTATCCACTGACGGAAAATGAATGATCTAAACACGTATATTCCTGAGGATAAGGGCTGATAAAGCATTTGTTATCCACTGACGGAAAATGAATGATCTAAACGCGTATATTCCTGAGGATAAGGGCTGTTGAAGCATTTGTTATCCACTGACGGAAAATGAATGATCTAAACACGTATATTCCTGAGGATAAGGGCTGATAAAGCATTTGTTATCCACTGACGGAAAATGAATGATCTAAACACGTATATTCCTGAGGATAAGGGCTGTTGAAGCATTTGTTATCCACTGACGGAAAATGAATGATCTAAACACGTATATTCCTGAGGATAAGGGCTGATAAAGCATTTGTTATCCACTGACGGAAAATGAATGATCTAAACACGTATATTCCTGAGGATAAGGGCTGATAAAGCATTTGTTATCCACTGACGGAAAATGAATGATCTAAACGCGTATATTCCTGAGGATAAGGGCTGTTGAAGCATTTGTTATCCACTGACGGAAAATTAAAGATCTAAACACGTATATTCCTGAGGATAAGGGCTGTTAAAGCATTTGTTATCCACTGACGGAAAATTAAAGATCTAAACACGTATATTCCTGAGGATAAGGGCTGATAAAGCATTTGTTATCCACTGACGGAAAATGAATGATCTAAACGCGTATATTCCTGAGGATAAGGGCTGTTGAAGCATTTGTTATCCACTGACGGAAAATGAATGATCTAAACGCGTATATTCCTGAGGATAAGGGCTGATAAAGCATTTGTTATCCACTGACGGAAAATTAAAGATCTAAACACGTATATTCCTGAGGATAAGGGCTGTTGAAGCATTTGTTATCCACTGACGGAAAATTAAAGATCTAAACACGTATATTCCTGAGGATAAGGGCTGTTGAAGCATTTGTTATCCACTGACGGAAAATTAAAGATCTAAACACGTATATTCCTGAGGATAAGGGCTGTTGAAGCATTTGTTATCCACTGACGGAAAATGAATGATCTAAACGCGTATATTCCTGAGGATAAGGGCTGATAAAGCATTTGTTATCCACTGACGGAAAATGAATGATCTAAACGCGTATATTCCTGAGGATAAGGGCTGTTGAAGCATTTGTTATCCACTGACGGAAAATGAATGATCTAAACACGTATATTCCTGAGGATAAGGGCTGTTGAAGCATTTGTTATCCACTGACGGAAAATTAAAGATCTAAACACGTATATTCCTGAGGATAAGGGCTGTTGAAGCATTTGTTATCCACTGACGGAAAATTAAAGATCTAAACACGTATATTCCTGAGGATAAGGGCTGTTGAAGCATTTGTTATCCACTGACGGAAAATGAATGATCTAAACACGTATATTCCTGAGGATAAGGGCTGTTGAAGCATTTGTTATCCACTGACGGAAAATGAATGATCTAAACGCGTATATTCCTGAGGATAAGGGCTGTTGAAGCATTTGTTATCCACTGACGGAAAATTAAAGATCTAAACACGTATATTCCTGAGGATAAGGGCTGTTGAAGCATTTGTTATCCACTGACGGAAAATGAATGATCTAAACACGTATATTCCTGAGGATAAGGGCTGTTGAAGCATTTGTTATCCACTGACGGAAAATGAATGATCTAAACACGTATATTCCTGAGGATAAGGGCTGATAAAGCATTTGTTATCCACTGACGGAAAATGAATGATCTAAACGCGTATATTCCTGAGGATAAGGGCTGTTGAAGCATTTGTTATCCACTGACGGAAAATGAATGATCTAAACACGTATATTCCTGAGGATAAGGGCTGATAAAGCATTTGTTATCCACTGACGGAAAATGAATGATCTAAACACGTATATTCCTGAGGATAAGGGCTGTTGAAGCATTTGTTATCCACTGACGGAAAATGAATGATCTAAACACGTATATTCCTGAGGATAAGGGCTGATAAAGCATTTGTTATCCACTGACGGAAAATGAATGATCTAAACACGTATATTCCTGAGGATAAGGGCTGATAAAGCATTTGTTATCCACTGACGGAAAATGAATGATCTAAACGCGTATATTCCTGAGGATAAGGGCTGTTGAAGCATTTGTTATCCACTGACGGAAAATTAAAGATCTAAACACGTATATTCCTGAGGATAAGGGCTGTTAAAGCATTTGTTATCCACTGACGGAAAATTAAAGATCTAAACACGTATATTCCTGAGGATAAGGGCTGATAAAGCATTTGTTATCCACTGACGGAAAATGAATGATCTAAACGCGTATATTCCTGAGGATAAGGGCTGTTGAAGCATTTGTTATCCACTGACGGAAAATGAATGATCTAAACGCGTATATTCCTGAGGATAAGGGCTGATAAAGCATTTGTTATCCACTGACGGAAAATTAAAGATCTAAACACGTATATTCCTGAGGATAAGGGCTGTTGAAGCATTTGTTATCCACTGACGGAAAATTAAAGATCTAAACACGTATATTCCTGAGGATAAGGGCTGTTGAAGCATTTGTTATCCACTGACGGAAAATGAATGATCTAAACGCGTATATTCCTGAGGATAAGGGCTGATAAAGCATTTGTTATCCACTGACGGAAAATGAATGATCTAAACGCGTATATTCCTGAGGATAAGGGCTGTTGAAGCATTTGTTATCCACTGACGGAAAATGAATGATCTAAACACGTATATTCCTGAGGATAAGGGCTGTTGAAGCATTTGTTATCCACTGACGGAAAATTAAAGATCTAAACACGTATATTCCTGAGGATAAGGGCTGTTGAAGCATTTGTTATCCACTGACGGAAAATTAAAGATCTAAACACGTATATTCCTGAGGATAAGGGCTGTTGAAGCATTTGTTATCCACTGACGGAAAATGAATGATCTAAACACGTATATTCCTGAGGATAAGGGCTGTTGAAGCATTTGTTATCCACTGACGGAAAATGAATGATCTAAACGCGTATATTCCTGAGGATAAGGGCTGTTGAAGCATTTGTTATCCACTGACGGAAAATGAATGATCTAAACGCGTATATTCCTGAGGATAAGGGCTGTTGAAGCATTTGTTATCCACTGACGGAAAATGAATGATCTAAACACGTATATTCCTGAGGATAAGGGCTGTTGAAGCATTTGTTATCCACTGACGGAAAATGAATGATCTAAACGCGTATATTCCTGAGGATAAGGGCTGTTGAAGCATTTGTTATCCACTGACGGAAAATTAAAGATCTAAACACGTATATTCCTGAGGATAAGGGCTGATAAAGCATTTGTTATCCACTGACGGAAAATTAAAGATCTAAACACGTATATTCCTGTGGATAAGGGCTGTTGAAGCATTTGTTATCCACTGACGGAAAATGAATGATCTAAACGCGTATATTCCTGAGGATAAGGGCTGATAAAGCATTTGTTATCCACTGACGGAAAATTAAAGATCTAAACACGTATATTCCTGAGGATAAGGGCTGTTGAAGCATTTGTTATCCACTGACGGAAAATTAAAGATCTAAACGCGTATATTCCTGAGGATAAGGGCTGTTGAAGCATTTGTTATCCACTGACGGAAAATGAATGATCTAAACGCGTATATTCCTGAGGATAAGGGCTGTTGAAGCATTTGTTATCCACTGACGGAAAATGAATGATCTAAACACGTATATTCCTGAGGATAAGGGCTGTTGAAGCATTTGTTATCCACTGACGGAAAATTAAAGATCTAAACACGTATATTCCTGAGGATAAGGGCTGTTGAAGCATTTGTTATCCACTGACGGAAAATGAATGATCTAAACACGTATATTCCTGAGGATAAGGGCTGTTGAAGCATTTGTTATCCACTGACGGAAAATTAAAGATCTAAACACGTATATTCCTGAGGATAAGGGCTGTTGAAGCATTTGTTATCCACTGACGGAAAATTAAAGATCTAAACGCGTATATTCCTGAGGATAAGGGCTGTTGAAGCATTTGTTATCCACTGACGGAAAATGAATGATCTAAACACGTATATTCCTGAGGATAAGGGCTGTTGAAGCATTTGTTATCCACTGACGGAAAATGAATGATCTAAACACGTATATTCCTGAGGATAAGGGCTGTTGAAGCATTTGTTATCCACTGACGGAAAATTAAAGATCTAAACACGTATATTCCTGAGGATAAGGGCTGTTGAAGCATTTGTTATCCACTGACGGAAAATGAATGATCTAAACACGTATATTCCTGAGGATAAGGGCTGATAAAGCATTTGTTATCCACTGACGGAAAATTAAAGATCTAAACACGTATATTCCTGAGGATAAGGGCTGTTGAAGCATTTGTTATCCACTGACGGAAAATTAAAGATCTAAACACGTATATTCCTGAGGATAAGGGCTGTTGAAGCATTTGTTATCCACTGACGGAAAATTAAAGATCTAAACACGTATATTCCTGAGGATAAGGGCTGTTGAAGCATTTGTTATCCACTGACGGAAAATGAATGATCTAAACACGTATATTCCTGAGGATAAGGGCTGATAAAGCATTTGTTATCCACTGACGGAAAATGAATGATCTAAACGCGTATATTCCTGAGGATAAGGGCTGTTGAAGCATTTGTTATCCACTGACGGAAAATTAAAGATCTAAACACGTATATTCCTGAGGATAAGGGCTGTTGAAGCATTTGTTATCCACTGACGGAAAATTAAAGATCTAAACACGTATATTCCTGAGGATAAGGGCTGTTGAAGCATTTGTTATCCACTGACGGAAAATGAATGATCTAAACACGTATATTCCTGAGGATAAGGGCTGTTGAAGCATTTGTTATCCACTGACGGAAAATTAAAGATCTAAACACGTATATTCCTGAGGATAAGGGCTGTTGAAGCATTTGTTATCCACTGACGGAAAATTAAAGATCTAAACACGTATATTCCTGAGGATAAGGGCTGTTGAAGCATTTGTTATCCACTGACGGAAAATGAATGATCTAAACACGTATATTCCTGAGGATAAGGGCTGTTGAAGCATTTGTTATCCACTGACGGAAAATTAAAGATCTAAACACGTATATTCCTGAGGATAAGGGCTGTTAAAGCATTTGTTATCCACTGACGGAAAATTAAAGATCTAAACACGTATATTCCTGAGGATAAGGGCTGTTAAAGCATTTGTTATCCACTGACGGAAAATTAAAGATCTAAACGCGTATATTCCTGAGGATAAGGGCTGATAAAGCATTTGTTATCCACTGACGGAAAATTAAAGATCTAAACACGTATATTCCTGAGGATAAGGGCTGTTAAAGCATTTGTTATCCACTGACGGAAAATGAATGATCTAAACGCGTATATTCCTGAGGATAAGGGCTGTTGAAGCATTTGTTATCCACTGACGGAAAATGAATGATCTAAACACGTATATTCCTGAGGATAAGGGCTGTTAAAGCATTTGTTATCCACTGACGGAAAATGAATGATCTAAACGCGTATATTCCTGAGGATAAGGGCTGTTGAAGCATTTGTTATCCACTGACGGAAAATTAAAGATCTAAACACGTATATTCCTGAGGATAAGGGCTGTTGAAGCATTTGTTATCCACTGACGGAAAATTAAAGATCTAAACACGTATATTCCTGAGGATAAGGGCTGTTGAAGCATTTGTTATCCACTGACGGAAAATGAATGATCTAAACGCGTATATTCCTGAGGATAAGGGCTGATAAAGCATTTGTTATCCACTGACGGAAAATTAAAGATCTAAACACGTATATTCCTGAGGATAAGGGCTGTTAAAGCATTTGTTATCCACTGACGGAAAATGAATGATCTAAACGCGTATATTCCTGAGGATAAGGGCTGATAAAGCATTTGTTATCCACTGACGGAAAATTAAAGATCTAAACACGTATATTCCTGAGGATAAGGGCTGTTAAAGCATTTGTTATCCACTGACGGAAAATTAAAGATCTAAACACGTATATTCCTGAGGATAAGGGCTGTTAAAGCATTTGTTATCCACTGACGGAAAATTAAAGATCTAAACACGTATATTCCTGAGGATAAGGGCTGTTAAAGCATTTGTTATCCACTGACGGAAAATTAAAGATCTAAACGCGTATATTCCTGAGGATAAGGGCTGATAAAGCATTTGTTATCCACTGACGGAAAATTAAAGATCTAAACACGTATATTCCTGAGGATAAGGGCTGTTAAAGCATTTGTTATCCACTGACGGAAAATGAATGATCTAAACGCGTATATTCCTGAGGATAAGGGCTGTTGAAGCATTTGTTATCCACTGACGGAAAATGAATGATCTAAACACGTATATTCCTGAGGATAAGGGCTGTTAAAGCATTTGTTATCCACTGACGGAAAATGAATGATCTAAACGCGTATATTCCTGAGGATAAGGGCTGTTGAAGCAT
Organism: Caenorhabditis doughertyi; assembly: GCA_963572265.1. Classification (NCBI taxonomy): domain Eukaryota; kingdom Metazoa; phylum Nematoda; class Chromadorea; order Rhabditida; family Rhabditidae; genus Caenorhabditis; species Caenorhabditis doughertyi. The sequence continues at coordinate 1,761,912 of OY751557.1, forward strand.
TTGTTATCCACTGACGGAAAATTAAAGATCTAAACACGTATATTCCTGAGGATAAGGGCTGTTGAAGCATTTGTTATCCACTGACGGAAAATTAAAGATCTAAACACGTATATTCCTGAGGATAAGGGCTGTTGAAGCATTTGTTATCCACTGACGGAAAATGAATGATCTAAACGCGTATATTCCTGAGGATAAGGGCTGATAAAGCATTTGTTATCCACTGACGGAAAATTAAAGATCTAAACACGTATATTCCTGAGGATAAGGGCTGTTAAAGCATTTGTTATCCACTGACGGAAAATGAATGATCTAAACGCGTATATTCCTGAGGATAAGGGCTGATAAAGCATTTGTTATCCACTGACGGAAAATTAAAGATCTAAACACGTATATTCCTGAGGATAAGGGCTGTTAAAGCATTTGTTATCCACTGACGGAAAATTAAAGATCTAAACACGTATATTCCTGAGGATAAGGGCTGTTGAAGCATTTGTTATCCACTGACGGAAAATTAAAGATCTAAACACGTATATTCCTGAGGATAAGGGCTGTTGAAGCATTTGTTATCCACTGACGGAAAATGAATGATCTAAACACGTATATTCCTGAGGATAAGGGCTGTTGAAGCATTTGTTATCCACTGACGGAAAATTAAAGATCTAAACACGTATATTCCTGAGGATAAGGGCTGTTGAAGCATTTGTTATCCACTGACGGAAAATTAAAGATCTAAACACGTATATTCCTGAGGATAAGGGCTGTTGAAGCATTTGTTATCCACTGACGGAAAATGAATGATCTAAACACGTATATTCCTGAGGATAAGGGCTGTTAAAGCATTTGTTATCCACTGACGGAAAATGAATGATCTAAACGCGTATATTCCTGAGGATAAGGGCTGATAAAGCATTTGTTATCCACTGACGGAAAATTAAAGATCTAAACACGTATATTCCTGAGGATAAGGGCTGTTGAAGCATTTGTTATCCACTGACGGAAAATGAATGATCTAAACGCGTATATTCCTGAGGATAAGGGCTGATAAAGCATTTGTTATCCACTGACGGAAAATTAAAGATCTAAACACGTATATTCCTGAGGATAAGGGCTGTTGAAGCATTTGTTATCCACTGACGGAAAATTAAAGATCTAAACACGTATATTCCTGAGGATAAGGGCTGTTGAAGCATTTGTTATCCACTGACGGAAAATGAATGATCTAAACGCGTATATTCCTGAGGATAAGGGCTGATAAAGCATTTGTTATCCACTGACGGAAAATTAAAGATCTAAACACGTATATTCCTGAGGATAAGGGCTGTTGAAGCATTTGTTATCCACTGACGGAAAATGAATGATCTAAACGCGTATATTCCTGAGGATAAGGGCTGATAAAGCATTTGTTATCCACTGACGGAAAATTAAAGATCTAAACACGTATATTCCTGAGGATAAGGGCTGTTAAAGCATTTGTTATCCACTGACGGAAAATGAATGATCTAAACGCGTATATTCCTGAGGATAAGGGCTGTTGAAGCATTTGTTATCCACTGACGGAAAATGAATGATCTAAACGCGTATATTCCTGAGGATAAGGGCTGATAAAGCATTTGTTATCCACTGACGGAAAATTAAAGATCTAAACACGTATATTCCTGAGGATAAGGGCTGTTGAAGCATTTGTTATCCACTGACGGAAAATGAATGATCTAAACGCGTATATTCCTGAGGATAAGGGCTGATAAAGCATTTGTTATCCACTGACGAAAAATTAAAGATCTAAACACGTATATTCCTGAGGATAAGGGCTGTTAAAGCATTTGTTATCCACTGACGGAAAATGAATGATCTAAACGCGTATATTCCTGAGGATAAGGGCTGTTGAAGCATTTGTTATCAACTGACGGAAAATGAATGATCTAAACGCGTATATTCCTGAGGATAAGGGCTGATAAAGCATTTGTTATCCACTGACGGAAAATTAAAGATCTAAACACGTATATTCCTGAGGATAAGGGCTGTTAAAGCATTTGTTATCCACTGACGGAAAATTAAAGATCTAAACACGTATATTCCTGAGGATAAGGGCTGTTAAAGCATTTGTTATCCACTGACGGAAAATGAATGATCTAAACGCGTATATTCCTGAGGATAAGGGCTGATAAAGCATTTGTTATCAACTGACGGAAAATGAATGATCTAAACGCGTATATTCCTGAGGATAAGGGCTGATAAAGCATTTGTTATCCACTGACGGAAAATTAAAGATCTAAACACGTATATTCCTGAGGATAAGGGCTGTTAAAGCATTTGTTATCCACTGACGGAAAATTAAAGATCTAAACACGTATATTCCTGAGGATAAGGGCTGTTGAAGCATTTGTTATCCACTGACGGAAAATGAATGATCTAAACGCGTATATTCCTGAGGATAAGGGCTGTTGAAGCATTTGTTATCCACTGACGGAAAATTAAAGATCTAAACACGTATATTCCTGAGGATAAGGGCTGTTGAAGCATTTGTTATCCACTGACGGAAAATTAAAGATCTAAACACGTATATTCCTGAGGATAAGGGCTGTTAAAGCATTTGTTATCCACTGACGGAAAATTAAAGATCTAAACACGTATATTCCTGAGGATAAGGGCTGTTGAAGCATTTGTTATCCACTGACGGAAAATTAAAGATCTAAACACGTATATTCCTGAGGATAAGGGCTGTTGAAGCATTTGTTATCCACTGACGGAAAATTAAAGATCTAAACACGTATATTCCTGAGGATAAGGGCTGTTGAAGCATTTGTTATCCACTGACGGAAAATTAAAGATCTAAACACGTATATTCCTGAGGATAAGGGCTGTTGAAGCATTTGTTATCCACTGACGGAAAATGAATGATCTAAACGCGTATATTCCTGAGGATAAGGGCTGTTGAAGCATTTGTTATCCACTGACGGAAAATTAAAGATCTAAACACGTATATTCCTGAGGATAAGGGCTGTTGAAGCATTTGTTATCCACTGACGGAAAATTAAAGATCTAAACACGTATATTCCTGAGGATAAGGGCTGTTGAAGCATTTGTTATCCACTGACGGAAAATGAATGATCTAAACGCGTATATTCCTGAGGATAAGGGCTGATAAAGCATTTGTTATCCACTGACGGAAAATTAAAGATCTAAACGCGTATATTCCTGAGGATAAGGGCTGATAAAGCATTTGTTATCCACTGATGGAAGAATATAAAAAGAGATCTCAATTACGCGTAACTTCCTAAGAATAAGGGCTGTTGAAGCATTTGTTATCCACTGACGGAAAATGAATGATCTAAACACGTATATTCCTGAGGATAAGGGCTGTTGAAGCATTTGTTATCCACTGACGGAAAATTAAAGATCTAAACACGTATATTCCTGAGGATAAGGGCTGTTGAAGCATTTGTTATCCACTGACGGAAAATTAAAGATCTAAACACGTATATTCCTGAGGATAAGGGCTGTTGAAGCATTTGTTATCCACTGACGGAAAATTAAAGATCTAAACACGTATATTCCTGAGGATAAGGGCTGTTGAAGCATTTGTTATCCACTGATGCAAGAATATAAAAAGAGATCTCAATTACGCGTAACTTTCTAAGAATAAGGGCTGTTGAAGCATTTGTTATCCACTGACGGAAAATGAATGATCTAAACACGTATATTCCTGAGGATAAGGGCTGTTGAAGCATTTGTTATCCACTGACGGAAAATTAAAGATCTAAACACGTATATTCCTGAGGATAAGGGCTGTTGAAGCATTTGTTATCCACTGACGGAAAATGAATGATCTAAACACGTATATTCCTGAGGATAAGGGCTGTTGAAGCATTTGTTATCCACTGACGGAAAATTAAAGATCTAAACACGTATATTCCTAAGAATAAGGGCTGTTGAAGCATTTGTTATCCACTGACGGAAAATGAATGATCTAAACACGTATATTCCTGAGGATAAGGGCTGTTGAAGCATTTGTTATCCACTGACGGAAAATTAAAGATCTAAACACGTATATTCCTGAGGATAAGGGCTGTTGAAGCATTTGTTATCCACTGACGGAAAATTAAAGATCTAAACACGTATATTCCTGAGGATAAGGGCTGTTGAAGCATTTGTTATCCACTGACGGAAAATGAATGATCTAAACGCGTATATTCCTGAGGATAAGGGCTGTTGAAGCATTTGTTATCCACTGACGGAAAATTAAAGATCTAAACACGTATATTCCTGAGGATAAGGGCTGTTGAAGCATTTGTTATCCACTGACGGAAAATTAAAGATCTAAACACGTATATTCCTGAGGATAAGGGCTGTTGAAGCATTTGTTATCCACTGACGGAAAATGAATGATCTAAACGCGTATATTCCTGAGGATAAGGGCTGATAAAGCATTTGTTATCCACTGACGAAAAATAAAGATCTAAACGCGTATATTCCTGAGGATAAGGGCTGATAAAGCATTTGTTATCCACTGATGGAAGAATATAAAAAGAGATCTCAATTACGCGTAACTTCCTAAGAATAAGGGCTGTTGAAGCATTTGTTATCCACTGACGGAAAATGAATGATCTAAACACGTATATTCCTGAGGATAAGGGCTGTTGAAGCATTTGTTATCCACTGACGGAAAATTAAAGATCTAAACACGTATATTCCTGAGGATAAGGGCTGTTGAAGCATTTGTTATCCACTGACGGAAAATGAATGATCTAAACGCGTATATTCCTGAGGATAAGGGCTGATAAAGCATTTGTTATCCACTGATGGAAGAATATAAAAAGAGATCTCAATTACGCGTAACTTCCTAAGAATAAGGGCTGTTGAAGCATTTGTTATCCACTGACGGAAAATTAAAGATCTAAACACGTATATTCCTGAGGATAAGGGCTGTTGAAGCATTTGTTATCCACTGACGGAAAATTAAAGATCTAAACACGTATATTCCTGAGGATAAGGGCTGTTGAAGCATTTGTTATCCACTGACGGAAAATTAAAGATCTAAACACGTATATTCCTGAGGATAAGGGCTGTTGAAGCATTTGTTATCCACTGACGGAAAATTAAAGATCTAAACACGTATATTCCTGAGGATAAGGGCTGTTGAAGCATTTGTTATCCACTGACGGAAAATTAAAGATCTAAACACGTATATTCCTGAGGATAAGGGCTGTTGAAGCATTTGTTATCCACTGACGGAAAATTAAAGATCTAAACACGTATATTCCTGAGGATAAGGGCTGTTGAAGCATTTGTTATCCACTGACGGAAAATTAAAGATCTAAACACGTATATTCCTGAGGATAAGGGCTGTTGAAGCATTTGTTATCCACTGACGGAAAATTAAAGATCTAAACACGTATATTCCTGAGGATAAGGGCTGTTGAAGCATTTGTTATCCACTGACGGAAAATTAAAGATCTAAACACGTATATTCCTGAGGATAAGGGCTGTTGAAGCATTTGTTATCCACTGACGGAAAATTAAAGATCTAAACACGTATATTCCTGAGGATAAGGGCTGTTGAAGCATTTGTTATCCACTGACGGAAAATGAATGATCTAAACGCGTATATTCCTGAGGATAAGGGCTGTTGAAGCATTTGTTATCCACTGACGGAAAATTAAAGATCTAAACACGTATATTCCTGAGGATAAGGGCTGTTGAAGCATTTGTTATCCACTGACGGAAAATGAATGATCTAAACGCGTATATTCCTGAGGATAAGGGCTGATAAAGCATTTGTTATCCACTGACGGAAAATGAATGGTCTAAACGCGTATATTCCTGAGGATAAGGGCTGTTGAAGCATTTGTTATCCACTGACGGAAAATTAAAGATCTAAACACGTATATTCCTGAGGATAAGGGCTGTTGAAGCATTTGTTATCCACTGACGGAAAATGAATGATCTAAACGCGTATATTCCTGAGGATAAGGGCTGATAAAGCATTTGTTATCCACTGACGGAAAATGAATGGTCTAAACGCGTATATTCCTGAGGATAAGGGCTGTTGAAGCATTTGTTATCCACTGACGGAAAATTAAAGATCTAAACACGTATATTCCTGAGGATAAGGGCTGTTGAAGCATTTGTTATCCACTGACGGAAAATTAAAGATCTAAACACGTATATTCCTGAGGATAAGGGCTGTTGAAGCATTTGTTATCCACTGACGGAAAATGAATGATCTAAACGCGTATATTCCTGAGGATAAGGGCTGTTGAAGCATTTGTTATCCACTGACGGAAAATTAAAGATCTAAACACGTATATTCCTGAGGATAAGGGCTGTTGAAGCATTTGTTATCCACTGACGGAAAATTAAAGATCTAAACACGTATATTCCTGAGGATAAGGGCTGTTGAAGCATTTGTTATCCACTGACGGAAAATGAATGATCTAAACGCGTATATTCCTGAGGATAAGGGCTGTTGAAGCATTTGTTATCCACTGACGGAAAATTAAAGATCTAAACACGTATATTCCTGAGGATAAGGGCTGTTGAAGCATTTGTTATCCACTGACGGAAAATTAAAGATCTAAACACGTATATTCCTGAGGATAAGGGCTGTTGAAGCATTTGTTATCCACTGACGGAAAATGAATGATCTAAACGCGTATATTCCTGAGGATAAGGGCTGTTGAAGCATTTGTTATCCACTGACGGAAAATTAAAGATCTAAACACGTATATTCCTGAGGATAAGGGCTGTTGAAGCATTTGTTATCCACTGACGGAAAATTAAAGATCTAAACACGTATATTCCTGAGGATAAGGGCTGTTGAAGCATTTGTTATCCACTGACGGAAAATTAAAGATCTAAACACGTATATTCCTGAGGATAAGGGCTGTTGAAGCATTTGTTATCCACTGACGGAAAATTAAAGATCTAAACACGTATATTCCTGAGGATAAGGGCTGTTGAAGCATTTGTTATCCACTGACGGAAAATGAATGATCTAAACGCGTATATTCCTGAGGATAAGGGCTGTTGAAGCATTTGTTATCCACTGACGGAAAATTAAAGATCTAAACACGTATATTCCTGAGGATAAGGGCTGTTGAAGCATTTGTTATCCACTGACGGAAAATTAAAGATCTAAACACGTATATTCCTGAGGATAAGGGCTGTTGAAGCATTTGTTATCCACTGACGGAAAATGAATGATCTAAACGCGTATATTCCTGAGGATAAGGGCTGTTGAAGCATTTGTTATCCACTGACGGAAAATTAAAGATCTAAACACGTATATTCCTGAGGATAAGGGCTGTTGAAGCATTTGTTATCCACTGACGGAAAATGAATGATCTAAACGCGTATATTCCTGAGGATAAGGGCTGATAAAGCATTTGTTATCCACTGACGGAAAATTAAAGATCTAAACGCGTATATTCCTGAGGATAAAGGCTGTTGAAGCATTTGTTATCCACTGACGGAAAATGAATGATCTAAACGCGTATATTCCTGAGGATAAGGGCTGATAAAGCATTTGTTATCCACTGATGGAAGAATATAAAAAGAGATCTCAAATACGCGTAACTTCCTAAGGATAAGGGCTGATAAAGCATTTGTTATCTACTGATGGATGAATATAAAAAGAGATCTCGGATACGCGGAACTTCCTAAGGTGTCTCGCATAGAACCTCAAACACAGCAATGAGATTGATAATTGATGTTACAAAGGTTAAATAAAACATATACAGGGTGGCTGAAAAGTATTGAGACATTTGTTTTACGTTATAATTTGAAAAGTAGAGCGGTGTTAGAAGAATCGAGTGCATTTTCTGATTGCTGTGATCCTATACAACAGTTTCAATTAAAAATCGACACGATTCGAAGTTTCCACGGAAATGCACGTCTTCAGAAGTAATGGCCCTAGACCCCCTGGGCGCCGCAAGTTTTTTCGAGCTTCTTCATGTCATATCTTAGGAAGTACTTGACCAAATGACTTGAAAATTTAATCCGGGAATGCCTATCCCATCGTTTCAAAGTACTTGTAAGGATAAGTTAAACCGATCAGAGGGCGGCGCCCAAAACGCCCACGTTCACACACAATTTGCAGAGCCAAAATTGTGTGACTTGGCAGCGCTTCTGAATCTGAACGCTGGAGAAGGTCGTGCAGTCTTCTGAATGTTGAAAAATCATGACTAGATGTTTTTATCGGAAAGTTTAAAAAGAATTTCCGAAATCTTTTATTTTGGATAAACGCCAGACTGTTTCCTTAATGGCTATTAGCACTTGCGGCGCAGAACGTGTATTTTTTCAAACTTCTCATCTGGAGAACCACCTATAACAACGGAATGAGGCTATATTTCGGGAAACACTGTTAATGTCAGTAAATTGTCTGAACTTTGTAAAAATTTTGAGATATTTCGATTATGACACCTACAAAGCTTTCACCAGGACAAAATCATGTAGAAGAAATGTCTCAATACTTTTCAGTCACCCTGTACTTGTATTTATTCAAACGAAAAAAAAGAGCAAAACGATCAGTAAGCAATCAAAGCCAAGAATGACAACAGTTTGAATAAACATAAGAATAAATAATATAATACTATTCACAAGAGCATACACATCAACAAAATAAATGAAACACAAATAGACAAGAAACTAGAAAAACATCTCTTGGTCTTGGTAAATCACCTTGCCCTCCGCAACAACTACAGTTTTCTCGCTTTCTCAGACACCAAATTAAACATAATATTATTAAATACCGGTAATGTTTTCGACTCTTCCTCATCAATGACGTCACCAAAGGCCACGAAAGGATTCGCCCTGTTTTCCTCCTTTATCATATTTTCACTTGCCATTCCCATTAACATCTTCTCCAGACTCCACAAATGGGCTAAACACAACGTCCTCCTATCGGGCTTCACAACAATAACAAGATTATTCTTCTCCTTCAAAATTTTTGTTTCTACAACAATTCCAATCTGAAAAGAGAAAATTTAGAATCGCCAAAAGTAATGAATTTTTTCCTACCGTCTCCTTCAAAATAATGCGTCCAATATATGATGGGTTCGATGGCAGGAATACTTTCGTCTTTCTCAGCCGTTTTTTCATTCTCATTATCCTCATCTTCCATAGTCACCTTCTTCTTATCGTTTCTAGCTTTTTCTTCGCTCTTCATGCTCACCTTTTCGAGCTTATCGTTGAGAGCCTTTGAGCCATTCATCCTTAACAATTCCACGTCTTTGAGGAGTCCAGAAACATGATCGTCGTCCAAAGTGCTCATTCTCATCAAGAGGTCAAATTGGCGGTTGGCAGTTCCGATCTTCACTCCATTCTCAAAACAACGAAAGATTGAGACCTTTGTCCGTGGTGCGCAGAGGTAAATAAGCAAAGGATTCATTCCGTTCGAAGACGATTTGGCTGACTGTACCAGTCCTTTGGTGGCTAATTCTTCCCAAAAATCTTCTCGATCCTTGTTCTTCTCCTTCAGCATCTCCACCTTCTCTTCGGGAACTACTGCGGCCAAAAAGTCCTGCTCCAACTTGGTCTGAACACCAAATGTTGACTCGGCCTTTATCATTACATTCGTGTAGGCCCTCATCAAATAATTGAGAATCTTCTTCGTGAGATCCTTGATGGTGCAAGTCGATTCGAGGATGCAGTCCGATATTGAAGAGCAACTTTCCAGATATCCAGAAAAACTGAACTCTTCAGCTTCACCACCTCACAGGAGAATTCAAAATCCTCGTCGATTGGTTCATTCTGAAGGAGATGGCATCGATGGTTTCCTTCCACTGCTATCATCCGAGCCATGGCCGAGTCATTTCTATCCACAAAAAAGATCGGGACTGTAGCTTTCTCGCTGTTGAAGAGGTCTTGGCGATTGACTTTCTTCATCTTTTCCATCTTTCCTGCCGCGATTCCTCGCTACAACTTCTCTTTGACCTCGGCCTGGTGGTGGGGTCCGTAGCCCGCTGGAGGACCTAAAAAGGAAAAACAAAATTTTTTTTGAACCACATGATCTGGTTTTTTTTTCTGTGATGACTAATGATAACGTAAAGTTTTTTCTCGGTTTTTGCTTTCCAATTTTAGATGATCATGTCAAAAACATGTGCCGAACATCTGTTTTCAACTCAAACAATTTGTTTGTTCAAGCATTATTTGAAAAAATTTTCCAATCAATTTGTTTGGTCAAATAATGTTTGATATTTCAATCCAAACAAATTATTTGAAAAAATATTGTTTGGAGAATTAAACCAAACAATCAAACAAATTCAAACAAATTTTTCAAGCTCTAATTTTCCGAAAATTGTTAGAATATGGGTTCAAACTCAGTGTTCTCAACTATAAATTTGTTTCAGAACGTGTTCAATACAAAGTAACTCCTGTCAGTTTTTCCAAGAAAAAAAAATCAATTTTTTTAGTTTTTTGACTTGAAAATTGCAAAATTTCCGAGAGGTCTGTCTTCGCACAAATGATTGAAAATTATCAAACAATTTATTCTAAACAATTTTGTTTGACCCTAAAAGGCCAAACAATATTTTCAAACATTTTTGTTTGGTTCGAAAATTCCAAACAATTATTTCAAAGGAAATTGTTTGGTTTATCACCAAACAAGTCAAACAATCAAACAAACAATTTGCCCAGCCCTGGCTGAAAACTCATTTTAAGGTGGATTTAAAAAAAAAGGCTTACCTAACTGTTTGGTTTGGTTGAAATCAATTAAAATCCATCAGCAATTATAGAAAATAGAAAAAAAATATTCTGAAAACTCCATAAGGCAACCCATCACAATCGGATACCTCGAAAAATAATAAGAATGAATTGTTCTTAGCAAGATTACTTCTTAGCAAGAAACATTCGAAGACAATCCCTATCCCTTTGTTTCTCTGGTCCCTCTCGAGGTTGTACACTGTCTCTCCTTTGACAAGTAAGTAAGAAGTAGAATGAGTAGGCATGACACAACAAGTAGAGGTCAGATGGAACGGGTAAGAAGCGGACGAGAAGGGGTTTTTTGTATGATGTCATATCTGTCTTGGGAGAACACCTGTCGGAACGATTTTCAAGTAAAAACCACTGAATCCAAAGAATGGCATTAACAAATAGCTGGCGAGATTCAAAACGAATTGAAATTTGAAACTTTCGGTGGAGTTTTTCGACAAACGTTATTCACTTTTCTTCGCATATACAATGGCGGGCAATGGTGAGTGTACCTCTGAACTTTTGTTGATAGCTCATCAAAAAGAACTCCGATTGGTCTGAAAATTTTTTAGGGGCTCCTGGGTAACCCTGGAGCACTCCCAAATGTTTTTTGAAAAAATAAGTTTTCTTCGGAGTCGGAATTTTTCGATGAATCCCGAATTCGGAAAATCCAGAATAAAATGGATTGTCGGCTCTTTTAGAGTTTTTTCAAAAATCATTTAGGAGTACTCCAGGGTTACCCAGGAGCTCCCAAAAACATTTTCAGACCAATTGGAGTTCTTTCTGATGTGCTATAAACGAAAGTTCAGAGGTACACTCACCATTGCCCGCCATTGCATGTAAATAATTCAAAATTTATCATAGAGTGCGATTAATAAACAGTTGAAGATTTAGAGAAATATTTTCCAATCACTTTTATTTTTATTTTTCTGAAAGAAAATACAACTTCTGAAGAGGGGCTACAACTTACAAAGAGGAGCTCCAACTCAACATAATAGAATTGCAGTTAGAAGATAATCTAAAATACAGACAAAGAAGCACACTATAAAAATGCAAATTATATTCAGAAATTTGATGCAAAAACATTGGTAGGAAGTGGACAAGTTGACCAATGGTGGATCTCATAATTCTTGCAGTAAATGCATGGTCTCACATTATTGGAGCATTTCCCTTGGTGCTCGTAGGAGCACGGCGCAAAGATCCAATTCCATCAGAATCTCCTTCCGTTTTTCCGGATTAGGCTGCTTATAGCATTGATCCGGAAGGTGCCACTCCATACAATACACGCAGGCCTCGTTAGCCTTTGGGCTTCTATAGCCCTCCGGCGCGATCCACCGCTGCGGACGTGGAGAAATTGGACGGCGGTTGATTGGGGAGTTTCCTGGAAATGGAAAATTTTTTTGAGATATATGGAAAATAGTAATAAGGTGGGACAAAGATTCTAATCTCTTTTATTTTTTTAATGGCTCTTTTATTTCAGGAGCCATTCTAATGCAGGTTTTACAAAAATTAAAACTAGAATTTTATATTTGAGCTCATCATGGTTTTTGGCCACCTATCCAAATAGTACGTATCAAAATCACTTACGAGATGGGGAGAGATTCTGATTGTATGAGTTGAATCGATCATCGTATTCCTCACCTGCAAATCATGCTATCAATGTTTTTCTCATCTGAATTGATTCGAAATTATCAACATACTGCATAACTCATAGGTTTCACAAGCGAAAACTTCCGATTTCAAGTCAAAATTAGTCTTTATTCATTTTTTAAATCAATTCATTAGTTATTCTGATGAAACTATGAGAATGAAAAGTTGTTAAGCAAGGAAAGCTGTAAAATTGGCTTACCTCTTTTTTTCTATCGAAATCCCTTGGAACCATCAGCAGCAAATAGCAATAGTTTAAATATTCGAAAAAAATCCATAGGCAACCCATCACAATCGGGTACCTCGAAGAAGCGAAAGAATGACTAGAATGCTTTCGACTGCTCCCCCCCCCCCCCCCCCCCCCCCCCCCCCCTATCCATTTGTCTCTCTGATCCCTCTAAAGGTTGTACACTATTTCTCATTAGATAGGAAAAAGAGAAAGAGAATCAGAGAGCACGACAGAATATGTAGATTTCGATTGGAATGGGGAAGAAGAAGCAAACGAGGAGAGGTGATTGTATGACGTCATATCTGACTTGGGAGAACACTTGGAATAGAACCGAAATATCTCAGGCACAGTAATTGCAAGGTCTGACAAAAGAATAGAATTTGAAATATCAGACAGAAAAGTAGTGACAGTTTTCAAAGTGAAAGTGAAATCAGTAGAAACAAAATGTGATACAGATACCATCTTAGTAGTCGTAGTCGTACCAATTGTTGTCGTTTTCAAACAAGTAAGTGCCAACTCGGCACGGGAAAAGGTGAACAAATTTTTATTAGTTTTATTCCTTGTTACTGGATGATGTTGATTGGTTTTGGGCATAAGGCGGAATAAGGCCCACTTCGACAGTTTTGGGCATAAGGCCCACATCGACATAAATTAGACTTATTCCGGAATTGAAGTCTTATTTGAATGAGATGAAGTTTATTGTAGAGAATTGATTGGATTAAGTAAGGAGAGAAAATAAAGCTCCCTACTCGCGATGAGGTTGAGCTGGGTGAATGAGTACAAAATAAAATGGGGCTGGTTTGATATAAGAAAAAGAGACATTAGAGAAAGGCATTACATTACACTAAGATTTATTGCTTGATGATTCTTCTCACTCCTTTGATATCCTTGAAGACGCCGCAACCAACTCCTACGTGTTGACCTCATACAGCTGCCTCGTCGGGTCACGACAGGTGGTCTGCTCCACAGTACCAACATTTTTTTATCTTTTAGCATTTGTGGTTGACAAATTTTTTCTCCAAACATCTTTCGCAGAGGACTCGGTTTTCGATTTGTTCCTTTCTCAACGCAATTGTGTTGGCAATCGGACATTGATTTGCAAAATTTCCGGATCTACAGAAGGCGCAGTTCAGTTTCGTATCATTGAATCCTGGTGGGCACAGCTTCCTGTAGCGTTTTTTGGCGGGGATTTCTTCCTGGCTGGCATGCCTCTTTTAGACTTTTTTCCTCGAGTCTTCTCTTTCATCTGCCATGTCTCCGACATGTTCAACGAAACTGATTAGATCCCACTCAACGTCGAACATCTGCACTTTGTCGAACATTTGTTACGCGAAATTGTGGAAAACTCGAACTGTTGTTGGAATGTTTCCGATTGATATTCAGGGTTTGAAAACGTGCGGCTTTATCTACTTCGTTTTCACTTGTCCCGCACACTTTACAAACCTCTCGGCACCAGTCGCTTCACCACTATCGTTTTGAGTAGTACCACGGAACTCGATGAGCAAAGTTGCTCTTGAAGCTGCTCCCATCTGTTGTCTGTTGAATATTTGCCGAAGGTAGTTGCCACTGTTACTGCTGTTTTCTTCAGTCGACAAATTTACCAGCTCTCGAATTTCAGTACAGTTGTATAGCAAGTCTAATGGCCGCGTTCACAAAGCATTTGTTTCCAGTTCCATCCAGTAAAATATAAGACTGTTGAGCGTTAGCCTGTACTGCAGCTGGTCCTATCAGTCTTGAAAGATGTGCGATCTCATTTTCAACGTTTACTCGAACTGTGCCGGAATTGTCTCCTTCAGTTTCCTCCTCTTCTAATCGCTTTCGGTCAGCACCAGTCACTCGTTCCTTTGGTTTTTCAACAAAAACAAACAAGGAACTTTTTTCCGGCACTATCAGAAGTTGTTCAGGGTGAACAGTTTGCCACGCGGGTCTTTAGAAGGCTTAGGTACGATCAAAACGATGTAGCATATAATAATTCCTGGTGGGGAAATATTTGCTTTTGAAACCTTCTTCGTTATATATACAATCTATAGAGACTAAAATAGGAAAAGAAATACTCTGAAAAATCCATAAAGGCAACCCATAACAATCAGGTACCACAAAAAACGGTTGAGAATGGTTCGTTCTCATCGGTAAAACTGCCTGTAACACTCTCTTTCTCTTCGTCTCCAAAAATCGCACTCTATTTCTGCGTTGGTTGTTGAAGAAGGCGAAAGGGAGAAGAAGAATTGCATGACTCAGTATGACTCAACACAGTCTAGGGGTCAAGTAGAATAAAAAAGAAGTGGACGAGGAGAAATGTTTGTTTATTTTTGTTGGAAAGAACACGTGGATACTGTCAAAAAAATACAAATTCAAATGCTTATTTTCGCGGGCGGTCCGCCCACTTCAACTGGAAACTGTAGACATTCAAATTTAGCTTGAAGACGAGAATGGGCGGACCGCCGAAAATAAAAGACGGAAACTATTGTGTTTTCTCTGTCTCTGGATTCGGCACTATATCCTTTTGGTTTTCGAATTTTTGACTGTTTTACCTACTTATCCCGTTTTTTGGCCTAATTTTTCCTGAATTTAAGTCGAATTCAAAAAATGTTTTTTTTTTCCAAAACTTCCGTATTCCTTCTGAAATTTGGTCTCGAAACGGGAGTCGGAAGACGTAAGAGAAACAACAGCCGGAAGTCGGAAGTCAGAATTCCGTACAACTCTGATAAAGGCTCACTATCAGCATAGGAAAAATGAATTGAATTTTGGTCTTTTTTTTTAAACAATTTTTGTCAAAACAATTTATTTTTGTATGGTCTTCAGGGAAGTTCATGATTTGAAAGACGGATTTTTGTCGTTGATCTGTGAATCCTCGATACGAGATGGTGCTTGTTTTACCAACTTCTCGTAGTGCTGAAATAGGTACAATAGTGTTTTTTTTTTCTCAAAAATGTCTTACCGGCAGCATTTTTATTTTCAACTTAATATCATGTGTCTTATCTCCATTCAACTGCTTACAGTGGCGGGCATGGGTGAGTGTACCTTTGAACTTTCGTTAATAAGTTCCTTTAAACGATTCAGATTGCTCTAAAAAAATTTTTGGAGACTTCTGAGTAACCCTGGAGGACCTCCAGATTTTTTTTGAAAAATTCAGGTTTTCACGAATTCTGAAGTTTCTCGACGAATTCTGAATTCGGAAAATCCAGAATAAAAAGATTTTTTCGGACTTTCAGAATTTTTTCTTATTGTGCTCAAAACACTGCTAGGGACCTAAATGAACAATTTTTGAAGTTAGGCCGCAAATTGATTTTGTGATTCCGACGTCAGAGCTCCAGAAGTCCGAATTGGGATCTTTGTCTGGGACATTATATCATGGCGAAAAGTGATCGGATCGAGATAAAAAATGATTCCTATACAGATTTAAAGTCACTGAACAAATTGCAATTAGTTTTAAAAGTTTTGGAAAAAAATTATTCTTCGTGTTTTCTACTGGATTTTTGATTTCCTGAAAACTTGGAAAAATGACAGAAAATAATTTTTTCCAAAACTTTCAAAACTAATTGCAATTTGTTCAGTGACTTCAAATCTATATAAAAATCATTTTTTATCTCGATCCGATCACTTTGAGCCACGTTATGATGTCCCAGACAAAGATCCCAATTCGGACTTCTGGAGCTCTGACGTCGGAATCACAAAATCAATTTGCGGCCTAACTTCAAAAATTGTTCATTTAGGTCCCTAGCAGTGTTTTGAGCACAATAAGAAAAAATTCTGAAAGCCCGAAAAAAACTTTTTATTCTGGATTTTCCGAATTCAGAATTCGTCGAGAAACCTCAGAATTCGTGAAAATCCGATTTTTTCAAAAAACTTCTGGAGGTCATCCAGGGTTACTCAGAAGTCTCCAAAAAATTTTTTAGAGCAATCTGAATCGTTTAAAGGAAGTTATTAACGAAAGTTCAAAGGTACACTCACCCATGCCCGCCACTGTATTAATAGTCTCAATCAATGCCTCCTGGATCGTTTTTTTAGTGCCTGCTTCATTTCGTTTTTTTGCGTTTTTGAACCAGTCTCTGATCTAAAAATTTGTGGAATACCATGTTTCAAATCGGGAAAATGTGAGTATGAAACTAACAATTGAATGTGGTCTCTCGTGGTCGAAAGAAAAGATAATAATACGATGTGTGGGTGAAGGTATTGGAGAGTAGAAACTCCTAAAATAAAGAACTTACCGATCTGAATGGTACACTTCCCCCTGTCACACCTGTCTTGAACTACAATTTGTGCGCTTTATGACCTCCACCCTCACATCCTATTAAAGGAGGACTGAACTCGGGTTTTTTTATTTCAAGTTCTGATGCAGTTTTTTATTCTGATCATTTTCTTTCACTACGACTACAGTCAAAAATCACTCTAAACGGTAGAAAAAGGCGTTTGAAAGAAGCACGCAATACAGAGTGATGGCCTAGGATCCGACAAGTTTGCGCCTTGCGCGCGCTATTTTTCGAATTCCTAGGCCGTGAACCTGTCTGCGGCCATGCCTTCAAACGCCTTTTTCGCCCGTTTAGAGTGATTTTCGAGTGTAGTCGTAGTGAAAGAAAATGTTCAGAATGAAAAATTGCATCAGAATTTGAAATAAAAAAAACCCGAGTTCAGTCCTCCTTGAATGTCACCCATCTTTTTTACCCTCATCGAGGGACAAAAGGAACAAATTGGATTGAAGTAACGAAGTCTGCACAGCAAAAGAAAAAAGAATGTTCTTCTTTACATATCTACTTAATAAGATACCTGATAAACGATTCGAGAACATTTTATTAATTAATTATCAATTATGATAAACAAAAGAGAACAACCAAGTGAATTTGAGTTTAGAAAAACCCAAACGAAAACTGGGAAAGTAAATGAAAACACATTTCATGACTGTAAAAAAAATGAAGGATATTAGTGATAGCGTGTAAAAATTATTATTGTAAAAAATTTAATTCATAAATCCTGAACATTTTGCAGCTCCACAGGTGCACTTGAGCATTTCTTTTTCTTCTTTTTCAAAATCAAACTTGTAATCGAAAGTAAGTTCTTCACCTTTCTTGATTGTTTTCTTGGTGAATAAGAAAATGCGATCTTCAAGTTCAACGGACATTTTCTGAAACAATAAAAGAGTAACAATTGCTTGATTTCAGCTCACCTTTTGATAGACATATGGAGTACAGCAATGATTCATAAAGCGTGAATTTGATCCAAATTTCGAAGCGTCAATTATATTATTCTCTCCCACTTTATACATATAATTCAACGTTACACCAGCCGCTTCGTTTTCTTTCTCCCTCTTATCAGCCTCCGCATCGGTAATCTTAAAATGAGAAATTTTACATACATATTTAAAAACTTCCAAAAGTACGAACATGTTCTCCGGTGTACTCCATGAACATTGTTCCTTTTTCAATTCTAGTCATTGCAAACAATCCTTGACCATGAATCCGAGAAGGCGCTAATTTCCATAACTTATCGTAGTACTGAAATAGACAAACTATTGACTTTTTCTTTCAAAAATGTCTTACCGGCACCATTTTAATTTTCAACTCAATGTCAAACGTATTTATGTTTATCCACTGAACGATGGTTGTCGCTAACGCATGACCTTTTGCCGGAATCTCGAACTCATGCCATGTAATGTCCTTTTTGGCCAAATTTAGAATATTGTTCATAATTGGAGAAACCAGTTAATTAATACGACGAGCCGAACATTTTCATAATCGATCCTCCGCACAAATCGGTTGTTTTCGCTCCTTTTCTTTGGACGAGAACAAACAGATGGGATCCGACATGAATGTTCATTTTTGTTTCCCACACTTTTTTTGCACCACAATGGCCACATATTTTTTCCGTTCTAGCTTCTTCGGAAAAATAACTTGCATTGAACGCCATCTCAAAAGTGGAATCGTGAGGCAGGAAAATTGTTTGTGGTTCCGAATTGATGATGGTTTCGGTTTTGCAATTGCGACACTCTTCTCCTTGAACCTCGTGGAACTCAAAACTTGCTCGAATATTGGGCCCAAACTTCTGAAGCAAAATTCAATTAAATTTCTATATACGGGATTTAATTTTTACCTTGGCAAGTATCTCAAAAAATTCAGCCGCATTTTGTTGTGTTCCAAAAGGAAATTCATTCGAAAGAATGTTGATCAAATCTGTTGTGGACTTAGTTTTGCGTCGGAAAATCCTGCCGAAATTGAAATCGATTATGGTGCCTTGGTGGTTGCGATCCATCAACATCTCTCGGAGACTTGAGCAGCTATAAATGATGTTTGCGATAGTATTCATATGACATTTGTTCTCGCCAAGATTGCTGCTCAATAGTATATGCAAATATTGCGCGCTGCAGTTGCGTTTTCAGGGGGCGGTATTTGGCGCGGTGCCAACTTTTAAATTCTTTGCCCAAGCTTCATTTTTTCAACAGTAGTTATTATTTTTCAACAGTTCCCATCTCGCTCCAGTAGGAGAACTTGCCTTAAAGTGCTTACTAAAATGGAACGCTTCAAACAAAATGAAGTTTGAATTTTAACCCTACCTTTTTTGACTTTAACAGCTGCCTCTGGTTTCCATAGGAATCGAAGAAGTAATAAAAATACTCAGAAAAAATAGATAAAAGCAAGGCAACCCATAACAGTTGGGTACCACAAAAAAATGGAATGAGAATGGTTTGCTCTCATCGGTTAGGCAGACTAAAACACTCGTGTTCTCTCCGTCTCTCAATTTAACACTCTATTTCTTTTTGGTTGATCAGGAGAGATGGAGATTTAGAGAGCATGACGCAATATGTATAAGGGTCAAGCGGAGAGGAAAGAACATCTGTGACAGAGTTGTACGGAACAGATTTTCTCGGAACTCGGAATCCGGAATCCGGAATAGTGGACCTTCTGAGACTTAAATCTGATAGAAATAATTGAAATTGAAAAATAGGATTTCGTCTGTTTTAGTGCTTTTTTGAAACCTTTTTGGCGATCTCATTCTGATGCGAAGATGCTGAAACACGCATATTCTGGCTGAAGAAAAAGGTTTCGTCCAGCGCGTCCCATTTCGTGACAGATGTCGCATCATAAATTTTACTACATTGAATGTAGACATCCGGATGGCAAAAAAGAACGTTTTTTTCGTTTGCTCAATCAACACCAGTTAGTTGAAGTGAGAAACTATTATCTTGTCATTCACGTTTTTATGACTGCTTACAGAAACGAAACCGAAACAAGAACAAACATTTTATTGAAAATTCAGATTTTAGGATTAAAAATTATTCCATATTGATATCCTAGTGAAACAAAGTTTGGCTGCCAAGTGCAAACTATCCATAGTCGACACAACTCGATTTGTAGCGATTCCCATCTTCATCTCTTACCATGACGGCTCCTTGCTGGTGAACTTTTTTGATTTCTTCACGGAGCGAGTTTTCGACCTCTTCGAAGCGGGGATCATTAAGAGTCTGGACGAGATCTAGCAAAAAATACAGATACGTTTCCAACGACGTAAATTGTTCTCCCGGCAAATGATCATCGCTCAATCCAATTGCGCTTTCAATCTTCACCCGGAGTGTGTAGAAGGCTACTGAATTGAAAGATACCATTCCGTTGTTCAGACAGCGAAAAATATCACATTTTTTGCATCCGTTTTGAGCCTCCGGATCGGTTTTGATTGCGACAGTTTTGTGGAGATCCGGCTGCGCCTTTTGTTATGGTTGATTGTTTTGATCCGGCACTACCAATTGAATCTCAACCTCATCTTCAATGCATTCCAAACTTATTGGAAACTTCTGAAACAAAAAATTCCCAATTTGAAATTTAAAACAAAATCAAACTCACTATATTTCCAACCGCAATCCAAAGAAATTGATAATAAAAATACTCTAAAAAATCAATAAAGGCAACCCATACCATTCGGGTACCACAGAAAAAAGGAAATGAGAGTGATGATTTGCTCTCATCGGTTGTGCAGACGAAAACGCTAGTGTTCTCTACGTCTCTTAAGATCACACACTATTTCTTATTGGTTGTGCAGGAGAGATAAAGATTTAGAGAGGGTGGACGCTGTTTGAGTGCTATTAATGGTTTCAATTGAATTGTCACCTCGTGACGTCACTCCCATTGGCGACCCAAGTTGGAAAATATTCATGGTATTACGAGCGTAAAGTCGGCGCCAAGTTCGCTCCACGGATAACTTTTTCGATATGACCGATAAATGAAAGTGGCAGAGTAGGGGCCTCGGACTTTGGTTGCAGTTGCGACTCTGCCAGCGACCCCGGGGCCCGGGCCGAGGCACCAACTCTTCCACTTTCATTTCTCGATCATATCGAAAAAGTTATCCGTGGAGCAAACTTGGCGCCGACTTTATGCTCACAATATTTCCTGTAGAAAAATTGAACTTGCGAGCAAAAACTGACTTTAAAAAATCCCGAAAAAACTACGATGAAAGTTTTCCAACTTGGGTCCCCATGAGAGTGACGTCACGAGGTGACAATTCAATTGAAACCAATAATAAACGGGGAGGAAGGAACATCTGTGGCCAAGGCTCACTCTCCAAATAACGAATCGACATTGATGTTTTGTGCAGAACTATGGAAAATGTCAGAATCATATAATTTGAAAAAACAAGTTTATTATCACAAAACATTCCAAAAACTTCCCGTTATTTCCATTCAATTCAACAAAGTCAGAATCTTCTCAATCGGAAGCAGAATGTCAGAAGCGGTGGTTTTCCCACTCACCGAAAAAAACTGTCTTAGAAGAGCCTCACTAATTTAAGAGCCTCCGTAAGTATGTTAGATACGATAAAGGAGCCCTCAAAATACTTCTTGGAACAATAGAAGAGCATGCTCTTCTAACAGTTATCACGTTATATGACGAGTGTTTTTGAATCGGACTAAGTTTTACAATGAAAGTTGAAAGTTTGATACCTGAAAAGCAAAACAATTCGGAGGACATGTTTACCTCAATCAGAATAAAAAATTTGAAAAAGTTATAGCAGATCAAAATTTGTCATTCAAAAAGAATGTTGGAAATTTTAAATAAAAAATAAACTTTTTTTGTGAAAATACCAAATGTTCATTGAATCGAGAATAAGTTTCGAGAAAAAACAGTTTAGAAAAAAAGATTTTCTTTTCTCCCAATAAAATTTTTTCAGAAATACAGTAATGCTTTCACTTATAAAATTTCCAAAAATCTCACCATTTGCCAAGCTTTTTTCACTTTTCCAGGGATTTCGAAAAGTCTGGTTTCGAAATGTCCAGGAGCCAATAGTTGTTCGTTGAGGTCATTATAGCAATGTTTTGAACACATTAAGTCAAAAATCTGGAAGTATCAAAAAGATTTTGGTTTGGATTTTCAGAAATTATCCTTCGAAAAACTTCAGAAGTCACTTTCTATTTTCAGAATGCACGTGAACACGAAAAATGATAAAATGCATTGCTATTTGATGTATCAGCTTCTGCCCAACGCTGCAACCTATCAATTTTCTGTGAATTATTGTTCATCTTGTTTTAACTTTCGAAGACACCGGAACATCACTACCTGCAAAAAATAATTCCCCATTTTTGTGCCTATTTCCCACTGATCGCTTAGGATATAAACTCTGAACAACAATGGGATAAATTGAAAACTTTAATGAAGCTTATTCGCTTTTGAAAAACCGGGTAGAAAAAGGTTGAAAAAGAAGATCGGCGTGCATGAAATACAAAAAAAAATCGGAACAAGTTCGGGAGGAGGGGGCAAGGAATTAAAATGAGATTCGTAAATAAAAAGTAAAAGGGGCAATAAGATATGTAAGACCGGGATGAACATTAATAGAAAATGGGTGATAAAAAAGAAAAGACGAAAAAGGAGGCAAGAACAAATACGGGCAAGAGCCGGGGTAACATGTAAAAACGGGGGACAAGAAAATTAAAAACAGTAGTAATCGGGGTGATAAAAAAATACGTGATAATAGGGTGATTTAAAAAAGAAAGGGAAAAATATATATATTACAGAAACAATTAAAAAGAATAAAAAAGAAATTTAGATGGGCTCGCAGGCCTTATTGAGCCACTCGGCTACTTCCATCTTTTGCTCATCGCGAAGAATGGCTCCAATCCGATGGTTGACCTTGTAGTGGTAGTCGTTGATCCACAGCACTTCTTCGGCGGTCAGAAGACCTTTGACAATGTTTGAAGATTGGATGGGAACGAGGGTGAGAGGTTTGAATTCCAGGAATTTAATGCTCTCCTCATCAACTGCGGGCACCGGAACCGTCTCATAACAATTGCCAATCTGGATACCGAACACATCCGTCTCGTAGTATCCTGGCTCAATTGTTATGACTTGGCCCGCCTCGATCACTCCATCATCAGCGTACTGATAACCTATAACAACTGAACGATGGTAATCAAACATTTTTTTTAAACAAAAAGTTACCTGGCATCTCTCTAACATTTAAATAGTGTCCAACACCATGTCCAGTATCATGATCGAAATCTATTCCAACTCTCCAGAGAGCAGCCCGCGCGTACACATCCAGTCGATATCCTTGAGTGACGAAATCCGGGAAACGGGCGCTTGCCACTTGAATATGTCCTTTCAGGACAAGAGTGTATTTGGAGGCGAAGTCCTCGGTCCTCTCCGAATCCCATATAGTTCGCGTGGCGAGAGCGGATCCATTTTGATAGTGGCCACCGGATTGAAGAAGGAACTGTTGCATGTGATGGACGGTGTGCGTTGAGACTGGCTTATGGCTTTTATTCGAGGAGTTCTCTCCAGAAGAGAACACAGTCGGCAGGCTCATTCCAGCATATGCTCCATTGCTTGTCTGAAAGAAGGCATTGTATAATTGAGGAGCTTCTAATAGGATCTATATGGCGAGAAAAACTACTAGATGGTGAGCTGGCCTAGAAAAGAGTGGCCGCGGACTAAATATAGTCTAGTTTCCATCTCTTTTATGTTTCTTCAAATCAGAAAAAAACATGTTTGAATGTCAACCAGCCAATTCTAGTCTCTGATCAGAGAATTTATAGGCGATTCCGCCCATTAGAAGACAAATCCTTACCGCATTTTTGAACTGCTCAATCTTCTCGGCCAGCTGCACTTCTGTGTATCTTCGGCCATCAATCGCCTCCTTCTCTATCCAGTGCAGAAACTCGATTATTGCAATACTATGGCGAATATTGCACTCTCTCATTCCACTCAACTCTACTGGATTCTTCCTCGCTTTTATTGCTTGAACAATAGAATTCTCCATGACAATGTTGTCTGATCCGAAGATGTTTGCAATGGAGCAACTTGTGTCCGGAGCCAAGAATATCATCTGTTGCGCCTTATTCCTCTGTCGCGCCCACCAATCCTCCAAGAATGTGAAGACGCTGTGATACGAATGGAATTGCACATCAAATTTTCTCAGATGAGCTTGTGCTTCTTGATCCAGCTTCTCCTTATCAATGAAGAGGTGCGTATCGGATTGTGTTACGAGGAGATACGAATAGGCGAGCGGACTGAACTTCAAGTCGTTGCCTCGAATGTTGAGGAGCCCTGAAAATAGTAGCTTAAGGGGTTGTAGAGCTCAAGAAATTCGAAAAACTCACACATTACATCATCCAATTGGCTGATCACAGTGGCCGAACATTTTCTAGCGTCGATCTCTTGTCTCAAGATATAGATCTTTGTGGCTGGTGTCCTTCCACACTCTCCGATTCCCATCACTTTTACCACGCCACCTTCTCGGAACGGACGATTCTGCCAGAAGTCATCGACGAGATTTGGCGATACTGGAACCAATTGGATTTGGCTGCGATTCAAACAGCGAGAGTCGTCCTGATATTGGGCATAGGTGATCAACGACGGATCAAAGCCAACTACAGTTCCAGCTGGCACATTGTCAGCAATCCAGTCGGTAATCGATTCTGTGTCCTTCTCATTTACATTCTTTATGGTCCAATATTCGGGATCCACTTCTCGATGAGCCAATTTGAAGTGCGTGTTATCTGTGAAGAGTACAGCGTGCTCGAAAGTGATGACAGCACAACCGAACGTTCCTTGGAAGCCAGACACGAATTTCAGGCGGGCATAATGTTCCGGAACCTCTCGATTTTGATGGGCATCCGCTACAGGAAGAATGTAGGCAACGAGTTGAGAGCCATCCGGTGTTTGTCTCATCACTTCATTTGACGAGAACTTCTCGCGAAGTTTCTGAAGATTCTCTATAGCCGGAGCTACTTCATCCAATCTAAAAGAAAAATGGGGTTTAGTGTGATTTGGTATCAATTGAAAGTTGGAAAAGCCCATCCAACTCGTGTAGAAAAAGTGTTCAAAAGAGTTGCCTACAGTAGGAAGTAACTGCGGCTCTCCATTTTGCACAATATTTCTCGAGAAATTTCAGGAAAACTCACTTTTTGAAGTAAACATCACAACCGCACATGCCTCTACAACTGGGATCCTCGCAAAACAAATCGGTCATCTTCGGCCTCTCGTAAACTTTGTACGTTGTAATCTGCAATTTTTCTCGTTTCAAATCTCAAATTTGAATCAATTTAGCTTACCACAACTGTGTCGAGTGTATTCCACTTCCTCATGTACGGTCCTTTGTACCGTGGACTCTGGTTCTTCTCAGATCGATCGATGTCTAGGACACAAGCTCTTCCGGACTTCCGGATTTCAGCGATCCTCCGGGCAACATCGGCCTCCGTATTCAAACCATAAAATCGTGCCTCGAGGATAGCCGGTGGATTTCCTGCCCACTCTTGCGGGAGCACTCTGACCCTCTCCGGCGTTGTTTCCACGATTCGTAGCATCGCCGTGTCCATTTCGACATAAAGATCTCTTCTTTGCTCGTATCGCTTATAGTTGAGCTCGCAGACGTGGCGGGCTCGGCGGTAGATGGTTCCTTCCTCTGCATACTCGTCCAGAACGAGAACGACATTGTGATATTTGAAGAACTTGGAGCGTTTCTCCTCTGTCATCTGTGCCAATGTTGACTGGGCTCTCGGAAGTCTCGACCACCTTTCATAATCCGACGAGAAATCTCTAAGTGCCTTTTGCACATTGAAGCCGGCGGGTACCATGTAGAGATACTTGTCTTCAGTACTGAAGAGGATCCTCTCGATCTTGATCTCTCCTTTTCCGACGTCTTGTGTGTTCACATGTCCTATTAGGTGCTTCATGCAATTCGAGAGATGTAGGAGCAAGCGGCTTGTGTCGATTTGGTACAGTTCCTTCCAGTCCTCCGGCAGGAACGTGGCGTCGATGTTTTGGATCGTGGCATTCTGTAAAAAAAAGTGGTTCGTCGCATTAAAAATGGTATGAAAGCTGGCATGCGAAAGCTAGTCTAAACTCGCAGATTCATCAAACTTAGACCTTATATTGTGTGAGACAAAGTATAACTTTTCATCATTTCGGACCAGACATACCACGACTTGAGGTCGAAATTTGAATAGTTTGCATGTTCAGACCGTGCTTTCAACCCGCCTAGGACCGCGTTTGCTTCAAAATAACTTACCCAATTTGTATTCTTCCTTCTCCACGCTGCCAATTCTGATCGCTTCTCGTCAAAGTCCAGCGAATCCGCATGGAATGCGATGCAGGACACGGCTCTTCGCAAAACGAGGGGGTGGTGAGGGTCGCTGTCTGCTAACCACTTATTGATAACCTTGTTCTTGTTCGTTGATTTCAGTCGCTTCAAGTCGGCGGTTGCTTCAGTGTTGTGCTTGCTGATGACGAAATCGACGGCGTAATGGTTTTGCTCGGCCTTGTATCCACTTCCACCATCGCAAGTCTTGTAAGTGTGCAGGTTGTTGATGAATGGGGTCGTGCATTCTGAAAAAAAAAACAATTTTTGATGTCGAAATTCTCCAATAAGCTTACTTGATTGCTTATTGTAAGCTTCTTCGCGATACTTCTTCGACACTCCTCCATTCTCCTTCAACGTCTCCTTTTCTCGCCGCCTGTATCTCTCGTACGTCCTGTCGTGCTCCTCCCGACTCTCCACCTCTTTCGCTCTGAAGTCGTAGAGGTCTCCTGAAAAAAAAAAGAACTTGAAAAATTTGCAAATATCTCGAAAATGTCTCACTTCCTGCCATAAACTTCGCTAAGTATTCGTCGCATTCCGACGTCCAGTCCACGTAGCCTTCT
Source organism: Caenorhabditis doughertyi (assembly GCA_963572265.1). Lineage (NCBI taxonomy): Eukaryota > Metazoa > Nematoda > Chromadorea > Rhabditida > Rhabditidae > Caenorhabditis > Caenorhabditis doughertyi. Next base: position 1,788,591 of record OY751557.1, read on the forward strand.
TGTTCGTCGGCCATCTGCTGAAAAAAAAACACAAATTTAAACAAGAAATTCCGTTTTTAAGGCGAGAAATGAAGAAAAAAACTCGAAAATTCAAGTTTTGAGGTGAGCGAAAACAAAGCAAGCCAGAATGACAAAATTAAGAGCGGCAAATCAAACGGTTCTTCTAGAAAAAGCTGTAAGAAAAAGCTCGGCGTATTAAACGGAAAATTCGATAATTTGGCCTTAAAAAATTTTGATTCGAGAAAAAATCCAGCTGAAAACAAGTGCTACCGCAACGGCCTAAATTTTTTCGGCGAATTTTTTGACAATGATTGACCAAAATTGTTGCATAAGGCTGAATTTCTTTGTTTTCCCTGATAAAGTTATTTTTCGAAACAAAAATTCAGCAAAAAAACCGAAAAAATTCAGAAAAAATCATTTGAAAACTTTAAAAAATTTTAGGAACAGCGAAAAGAAGATCAAACAGATTTGACCTAGAAAAGTATACTGTGATCGTGTCGACACCCAAATGTTGCTAAATTCCGTGCGCCTTTGAATGCGGCGTTTCGAAAACAAAGTTTTTCGCGAGTGAGACTAAAAATTTTTGGTTAAAAAGAAAATAATGGACTTTTTCGTGGAACAAACGAAAAAAAAAATGAAAAAGTTTCTATTTTGTTTGCAATGCCACGAGAAAGAGCAGTATCGCAAGACATTGAGTAAGCTTTTAAAAAGCAACCTTTTCGGAAAAAGTAACGAAAAATATAGTTTCAGATTCAATTTTCGTTCTATAAGAGCGTCGGAAGAAGAAGAATCGACTGAAAGACTCGCTCCGGTCTCCCAAAAGTAAATTTAATCGAAAATTGTGTTTCAAAGTGAAAAAAAAAACTTGCAAAATTGCAGAGGATCGCAAAAAGTTGGCAAAGTTTTTCCACGATTCAATCAATTTAAAAGGAAAATGACGGTAGAATTGCGGCTATGATAAAGAATTATGAAGTGGAAAAGCGATTAGGGAATGCAAGAAAAAGAAATGGGATGCGAAACGAAGACGTTATTGATGTTATAAGATTTCACCTTCGAAAACTAACGACTTTACAAGTGCAGAATGAGCAATTGACTCATAGAAATCGTGATTTGTGCGAATTTAAAGGCAAAAAACCATTGATGATGAACGAAGCTCAACGATGAAAACGACCGCTGATTCTGAACCAGCATCATCATGAGAATATGATGAGAGGAAAAGATGGTGGGTGCTGGAATGAAGAGAAGAAAACTACCCACAGTGCAGAAAGTGCTGGAAAAAAACAAACTAAAAGATAGGCGGCACGAAAAAGAACGACACGTTTCCCATTGAGAAAAGATGGGCGGTGTGTTATGCCACGTCATTGGGGTCAGGTTAATAAAAACGTGAAAACGTGAAACGTGGTTTTGTCTGCCTACGCTCGCCGACAAGAAATTCACGAAAAAAGGGTTGTTTTTCGTGATCTTCAGAAGAAAAACAGCTTGAAAGCATCATTTTGGCATAAAAAATGATCAGAGGAGAAGATTTCCAACAGAAACATGTCAAAATAAAAGTGAAAGAAAGTTTCCCTTTATCAGAAAAACGCGGTTTCTCAAAACTACAATAATTTTTTCACAATTGGTTAAATAGCTTCGTTCGAAGCTCAAATGGAAGCTGATTTTCCTTATTTCAGGAAGTGGAGACATTGCAAAGGGATACTGAGGATTTGAGGAACTTGAAGAGAAAACAGTCAATTTAGAATCGAAAAGCCATCGATTAACGATGAAAACGAACGCGGATTCAAGAGCCGGCGGAAACTCAACGGATTGAATCGTGCTGATTTTGAAGAAGAATTTAAGACGGCGAATCTCTCGACAGCATGTCATCAGGAGAAAGAATGATAAGAGAGATGGTAAGTGTTGGATGAAGACGAACAAAACTATACCCCACGATGCATAAAGTTCTGGATAAAACAAAATAAAAGACAGGCGGTTCGAAAAAAAATGACACGTTTCACATTGAGAAAAGATGGGCGGTGTGGGCCGCCACGTCATTTGGGTTGACCGGGTCAGGTCAACAAAAACGTGAAAACGTGAAACGTAATTTTGTCTCACTGTCTGCCTTTGCTCGCCGACAAAAAATTCCCGAGAACAAGGGTTGTTGTTTCTCGATTTTCAGGCAGAAAACAATTCGAAGTTGGCATTTTGAAATGAAAAATGAGTAGAGGAGAAGATTTGCAATAGAAACATGCCAAAATAACAGTGGAAAACAATGCTTCTCTTTGTTAGAGAGAACACATTTGCTCCACATTATTCTGAAAACAGTTCTGAGAAACTTTTAGAGATCTGCTGTTATCAAAATCGAATATTCTGATTCGGCTTACCTACAAACTACTGAAAGACCAGTTTCTTTTTTTGAAATTAGTGTCTGTTAAACAGCCTCTGTTTTCCAATCTCCCATTTTTTGCAAATCATCTCTTTAGCTTCAAATGAAGCGTCAATCTAAAATACTCCATTCAAATCGAAAAAAGCTATAGATCAGTTTGAAATCATCGTCTCTACCTCAGGCTTCATCTTGGCTTTTCCAGTGTTAAAAATAACCTCCGTTCTGTTTCAGGATCAATAAAAACTGGAGGGAGAAGGATATAAATGCTCGCCATCAACGTCACATAAGGCAATAATCGCTCGTCAAGACATTGTTCTTCAAGGTCTCACCTCTCAAAGTTCCGACAAAATTTTCAAATGATGAAATCTTCCGGAAAGGCGATTCGTCATAAATTGTCCGTAGACTTCTCTTTATGGGCCCCTTGATTTGGGCAATCAAGGGGCCCATAAAGAAAAGTCTACAGACAATTTATGACGAATCGCCTCCCCGGAAGAATCTGTTTTTGTTGGATAAAGAAGCAATAAGGAAAATATAATGAGTAAGTGTGGAAAAACTCCAAGAAAAAGTGTTTTAATTTAGCTTTCAAACGATTCTCCGTCAGCAATTTGCCACGTGTCTCATCAGCTCTATCTCAAAAGACACGTCATCAAGACACACTGTTTCACACGCATTGGAAGTGTGAGCTATGAAAACGCGCTCCATTGAATGCGTAAACAACCGTTGCCTGAGTATTCAACGTTTACACACATTTTCTCTGCGTCTCTTCCAAAGAAATCGAACAAACGTTGAATACTCAGGCAACGGTTGTTTACGCATTCAATGGAGCGCGTTTTCATAGCTCACTTTTCAATGCGTGTGCTGTTTCTAAATTCACATCTTGATCAGAAAAAGTGGAGAGATTGCAAGGGAAAAATGAGGATTTCAAATTGCGAAAAGGCAAAAAAAAAGGAAAAATGAGAAACTTAAAGAGAAAACTGCAAATTTAGAATCGAAAAGCCATCGATTAACAGTGAAAACGAACGCCGATTCAAATCAAAAAAGCGCTCAAAATCGAAGCGGCGAGAAGCCGTTCCACGGTAGAACGCGTTGATTCTCTTCAAACTTTACACAACATTTCCAGACGATTATCCATCAGCGATTTGCCACGTGTCGTCCCATCAGCTCCACCTGGTTCCTCTGCACCTTGTGCTTCAAATTCTTCTTCTAAGAAATCACATTTTCTCCTACCTTTTCTACCTCTTTTCTATGATTGTACTTCATTTTCTATCATTGTAAAGCACGCATGTAAATTATTCGTATAGAAATTATCCACACTTTTCTTCATCTTTTTTTCAGGTGTTGCGCTTTGAAATGGACTGAAAGTCGTCTTCCGCAGATAGAACTTCGGAAGAAGAAAGAACGAAACACATTTACATCAGAATTATGGGAATGGAATTTCGTTTTTTTTAATTGTTTCTTCCTTCATTAGATAAGCTGACCTGACCATATGCAACGTGCCATTTTTTAGAAGCGGTGTTTTTGAAAATCTTTTTCGGTTTGAAATTTCCGTTCTCTTTCCGACTCTTTTTGCTTTCCATAGATATGAGTCAAAGCTCTACGTCTTTCGCCAAACAACACCCCTTCGAAAGAGAGAGAGATACTCATGGAGCTGCTACATGTCTAGAAATTATGTCACTGAAACCAAATCGTGCTAAACTAGAAGCCCTTGTGTTTTCAAGAAGTGCTTTGTAAAACCCGGAACAAATGCGAATTCTTCAAGGCTTTTCTCGTCTCCGCCGGCAAGAATTCTTATGCTTTTTTTCGGCTCCGGGACATTTCGCAACCAAAAAATCGCATTTCCCTTGGAAAAAGTTATATTTCGAGAATTTTTTTTCGCTTTCGTCACAAGAAATCGTCGATTTGTGTATCAGCCAGAAATCATGTTAAAAATCACTGTTCTTGTGGCGATAGCAATCAGATATAAAAGAAAACAATCGTGGGATATCCTGAAAATTACGAAGAAATTAATCAAAAAATTATTAGGCAAAAAATTTGCTCGAAAAATGACTGGTTTCCGCCGAGTACGCGCTTTTTGGGTGCACAATGTCTTCGGTTCGAATTGTCTGGATGCGAAATGTCCCGGACCTGTTTTTCGTTTTCTATTATCTGTTTTTATTTGAATCGTATTTTTAATGTACTTTATTCGATTTTATTTGCGTTCTTTGTAAGAAGAAACAAGCAAAAAATAGCACATTACTTTCAGAACAGTACTGACACTTTTTTTTAAATAAAAAAGGAGGTAGATTTCGAGATTTTCGACACAAGAACTTATTCGAAATTTAATTTTTATTTCAATTTTTAATTATTTTTGGTTTTTTTCGTGAAAAAGTTTATCAATTTCTCTTTTTAACCGAAAATTTTTAGTCTCACTCGCGAAAAACTTTTTTTCAAAGCACCGCATTCAAAGGCGCACGGAGTTTAGCAGGATTTGGGTTTCGACACGATCACAGTATACTTTTCTAGGTCAAATCTGTTTGACCTTCTTTTCGCTGTCCCTAAAATTTTTCAGAGTTTGCAAATGATTTTTTGTGAATTTTTTCCGTTTTTTTGCTGGATTTTTTTTTCGAAAAATAACTTTATCAGAAGAAACAAAGAAATTCAGTTTCATGCAACAATTCTGGTCAATTATTGCCGGAAAATTCGTCGAAAAAATTTAGGCCCGTGATTTCTTCGTGTGTTTTCCCATTTTTTTTCGCTGAAATGCTTCTTCGAAAATTATTTTTGTCAAAGGAGTAAAATATTCCGTCAAATGCATCAATTTTTGATAAATTTCTCGTCGAAAAAATTTAGGCCCTTCGGTTATTCGTTTCACGTCTTTTTTCTCCAGCAAAACAATTTTTTAAAGACTATTTCATTTCAGCTTAAGGCACTCGGACGATATGACGCCAAGACCAGTTCCACCGATCTCGTTGCCACCGCTATGTGCACCACCAGGATGCGCACCACCACCGCCAGTTCCGCCAGGACCAATTCCTGCTCTTCCTGTTCTTTCGGAGCACAAGACCGCCAATGACGCTTGTATCAAGAGACTGGCGCAACTACAGCTGCCGCCTGCACCTAAGATCTATCCATCGCCAACGGCACCAGGAACGGCTGGATCGGGAGTTTCCATCCAAACAAATGTGTTCGGGATTGAAGTCCACAAGACGACGAGTATCTACCAATACAGCGTCTCCATCAAAGCCGATTTTGGTCCGAAGAAAGAAGTGTTTTTCACGAAGAAAGGAAAGGAAGAGTAAGTTGAATCACCTCAATTTTCTTTTCAAAAATAGTTTTTTTTCAGCTTCGTTGTGACGGATCGTCGCGAGAAGTGCTGCTCGATCTTGTTCCATGCAATGGAACAAAACGACAACTTCTTCCGAGCAGAAGACAACACATACGTCTACGACGGACAAGGCCTTCTCTTCTCTACGAGAAACCTCTTCGCTGATGTTCTTGAGGGAGACGTCAAAACTCGACGATTCGAGATCAACGGTGCTAATCTCGCGGTGAAAGATCTGGAAAGATTGCCATGCATCAAACTGGAGGTTTTCGCAACGAAGAATCCAGTTCTAAGCTTCTCACAGAACGACATCGGAAGACGTACATCAGATTCTAACATCGAATCAGTGAATCGAGCATACCACCAGATTATTGAGTTGGCGCTCAATCAACAATGTATTCGAGACACTTCAAGATGTGTTGTCTTCGAGCACGGAAAGCTCTTCTTCTTCAAACCATTGGAGGAGGGATACTGCCCAGCAGATTGCGTTGAAGTTGGAGACGGCAAGCAGATGATGCCAGGAATCAAGAAGACTGTCCAGTTCATCGAAGGACCTTTCGGCCGTGGACAAAACAACCCAGCAGTGGTCATTGATGGTGGGTAGTATTCAGCACGGACTTGTTTTATAAATTATAATTTTGCAGGAATGAAAGTTGCTTTCCACAAAGATCAGGTCGTTCTGGAGAAGGTCAAAGAGATTTCCGGAGCAAATGTCGCCAATGCACTGCCCGACTTAGAAAGAGAGCGTGTCAGTTCTGTTATCAAAGGACTTGACTGCTACTCCACCTATTTGGGACGAACACGTCACTTGAAGATCGAAAGACTCCACCACGGATGCCCAGCGACTTCTCGGTTCGAGCTGAAGAATGGCGGAACTTCGACAGTCGAGGAATACTTCATGGACCGGCACAGAATCAGGCTACAGTATCCAAACTCGAACCTGATTGTCTGCAAGCAACAAGGCGTGGAAAACTTCTATCCAATGGAGCTGATGCGGATCACGCCAAATCAGCGTGTGAAGATCAGCCAACAGACAAGTGTCCAGAGTCAGAAGACAACAAAGGAGAGCGCTGTCCTACCAGATGTTCGTCAACGTCTTATCATGACTGGAAAGTTAGCCGCCGGAATCACCGCGGATAACCGAACTCTGAACGATTTGGGAATTGCGGTTTGCGATGAACCACTCTTGGTCAAAGCTCGACAACTTCCACAAGTTCGGATTGCAATGCAAACATCAGGAGCAGGACCACTTCCAATCAAAGATGGCAAATGGCGTATCAACCAATTCTTGCGTCCAGCTGATCCACCAAAGCAATGGGTGCTGTTCGGCGTCGGTCATCCAGGAACTCGTTTTTCTTTGGAAAACCTCAAGTAAGATTCGAAATACATGGGGTGAAACACTGATAAATTTGTTTACAGAAAGCTCGGAGAAGAGTTCGTCACAATTCTCAGATCGAAAGGTGTTCCAATGCCGGATCCGATGGAAACTGGATTGATCGTCAACACAGAAATCGAGAAGAAGTTGGAGAAAGCAGCCGCTGACAATTGTCGCTACGCGTTTTGCATCACTGATGATTCGATCACCAATTTGCATCGTTAGTTAACCATCGCATTATGTTTCAACAAATGCATTTTTTAGAAAAGTACAAGTTGATTGAGAATCGGAAGTGCATCGTCGTCCAAGACATGAAGATGTCGAAAGCTTTGTCTGTTATTCAGCAAGGAAAACGGCTCACGATGGAAAATGTGTGCAACAAGACGAACGTGAAACTTGGTGGCCACAACTACGCCTACGGCGACGTGAAAAACCAGCTCTCTGATAAGCTTATCATCGGAGTTGGCGTTTCCCAGCCCGCGCCTGGAACCAAGTTTATTCTTCAAGGAAAAGGAGTCCTCAATCCCACAATCATCGGATTTGCACACAACGGAAGGGAAGAGCAAGAGTTCGCCGGAGACTTCGTTCTCACTCCAGCTGGACAAGAGGTAAGCTTTCCCTTTTCTACTTCTTGAGTCAATTTATCTATTTGCAGACATTCGCTCCAATCGAGGATGTCATTAAGGAGTCGATCAAAGGATACCAGAAGTGGCACAACGGCAATTGTCCGAAGAAAATTGTTGTCTATCGAACTGGCGCTAGCGACAGTGTGAATGGATCCATCATGTCCTACGAAATCCCACTCGCACGCTCAGCCATCGAAAATTTCTCGCCGGACATCCAACTTGTCTACATCGTCGTGTCAAAGGACCATGCGTACCGCTTCTTCAAGACCAACATGCAGGACGGTTCGAGTGGTCAAGGTTCCGGAACTGGAAGCAGAAGTTCACAGGCGTCGAGTGGTCCAAGGGCTTGTGACATGAACATCGGTCCCGGCCTAACCCTCGACACCTTCCTCACCAACCCAGCCTGCAAGCAGTTCTTCTTGAACTCGCACATCACTTTGCAGGTTAGTTTTCAATTTAATTTTTGATGTTCTCAAAGTTCTCTGATTTTTCAGGGAACCGCCAAGACACCGCTCTACACAGTCCTGTACGACGACGCCAATGTACCATTGGGTATTCTGGAGGATATCACCTACAACTTGTGCCACCTTCACCAGATTGTCGGACTCCCAACGTCTCTCCCAACACCGCTGTACGTCGCCAACGAGTACGCCAAGAGAGGACGCAATTTGTGGAACGAGGCTGCGTAAGAGAATAGGAAAACCGATGACTTTTAAATAAGTTTTTATCTTTCAGTCGTGACCATCCACAATTCCAAGCAACTGGCTCGGAGACTCACCGCCTTCAAGAGATCTCCAATGACATCAATTACAAGGCAACTGGCGACTTTGTCGACCGACGTGTCAACGCCTAATTACACTATATTTGTAACATTTAAATCTGTATCATTTTTTTGTTTCTCTTTTTTCAAAGCAATCAAATTGCTTTTACACTATTATCACCCACTCATGAGCTATAGGCCATCCACACCCCGGTCCCCAATCACTTCCCCCTATTAGTTTATACGCTTGTTAAAGCGATTAATTTATTAAATTAGCTCCCCCCGCAATAGCTTTTGCACAATCTGTAAAATCTTGGCTGTTATATTGCTTCCACACCCCTATTCCCCCTCATTGTAAAGGTAAGTTTTTCCCCTCTCCTGTTTTGTTTTGTTTTGTTGAATCTTGTACCATTTTTCGTTATTGTTGTTCGTTGAGAAACATCTCTACACGAGATGGTTTGCTGAGAAATTAGCATTCAATGCTAAACATACTCTCTTCATGAGAGCCCAAAATAAAGCTTTAAGCTCCCAATTTCTGTTTTTTCTTGAAATATTTTATCTATTAGGGAAAACAAAACAGTTTATTCAAAAAAAGACAAAGCAAAAACTGATTTGCTTTTTCTTTCAATCATCATTCTCACTGGTCATCAATCATAACTTTTCCATCGGGTGCCATTGTATCTCAGGCTTCTTCCACGCCAGAGTTCAGCAGTAGTAATTGCATTTGATGAAGATATCAGCGTACTGTCAAATTAATAATAGTTGTGCAAGGAATTCAAATATTTCTTTTCGCGGGTGGTCCGCCCACTTTCACTTCGCACTGCGTAAAACCAAAAATAGATTGGAGATCGAAAATGGCGGACCGCCCGCGAAAATAAAAATTTGAATTCCTTGCACAACAATTATTAATTTGACAATAGTTGTTGGTTGAGAAGTTGAGAAAACATCTCCGGGACATTTCTAAACCGCCGAGCAAACAGTGAAAAAAGCTTGGAAAGTAAGAAGCTTTTGGAAATTATCAAAGTAAAAATGAAAGTTTGCTATGAAAATATCAGATATTTACTGAACTGAGGATAAGTTTTGAGAAGAAGCAAATAATAAAAAACCAGTCGGTCATCGGCGCTGCGCGCCTCCGGCTTCACTTTTTTTAGAAATGAAAAAACTTCGAAAAATTTTACGGGCTCTATAATATTCACGTGGCCCCCTGTGCGTCCCTCTCCTCAATGGAATTTTTTTGAAGGCCTGAAACCGCGGTTTTTTGAACCTGGTGACCGTATTCTTTTTCACCTGGAAAATTGAAATAGATGGGCATCATCTCGAAAGAATTCCACGTCCAGCTGTCTTAGTTTCAAAAAAATCGGTTCAGTAAGAAACTCGCTAGGGCCGGCGACACACACACAAACACACACACACAGACAGACAGACGGAAGTTCTTGATTGTTATTAGTAAAAATAAACTTTTTTTCTCGAAAAAAAAATCATTTTCAGTTCTGTAAATATTCGGTGTTTTCACAGCAAACTTTCTATTTTACTTCTTTTCCAAAAGCTCCTTATTCTCCAAGCTTTTTTCACAGTTTTCTCAGCGGTTTCCAAATGTCCCGGAGCCGAGAAAAAAAGGGGAAGTGAAAAAGCTAATGGAATTAACACTCAATATTTCTAACTACTCTAAAATCACTGACGTGCTAATTCACCGGAGCCGAAATGTTTTCCGATTGCCGAGTTCGAGACTGTATCATTCTTGCTCCAGGATCTGGAGCACAAGAAAGAGACGACAATAAAAATAATCGGATCGTCTTCAAAAACGTTTTCCCGACGTTTTCTGATATGGAGATTACGAATTTTACATTTATATCACTTGGGATTAATTTTGAAAAGTACCTATAGTACGAAATATTCATAAAAATATACATTTGTGCCAGAGTTTCGTTGTTGATAGTTATGTTTTTGATTGTGATTTGTATTGTATTTCTGGGCTTGGTTGCAGATAGACTTGTTATTGTAGTTTGTATTTGGACTATTTTGTTGAGTGTAGTATTGATTGTATTTTTGTATCCTGGTATTCTGATTTTATTTCCAATTGTTATAGTTTCTGAACGGTGGCTTATTCTTTTCATTCTGTGGGAAATTGAACGGAAATTGATTTGATTCGTTTCTTATTATTCATGTTAGCGACATTTCAAATACAAGAATGTTATTACAAATGAAACAATTGAAGGAAAAGAAATTAAAGCGTAGAGATTGCTTTTGGTTAATATTAGTTTTAATAGAAAGAACAATTTTGTCTTTTTTTTCACTGAAGTTTTTCAGTCGTTCGACATCTTCTTCTCTATCAATGACCTCATCAAGAATCGTTAGTAACTCAGTACGTTTCATTTTGAGACATTCAGAAAGTATTCATTTTGGTTATTCAACAAAAAAATAATCGTTTGGAACATGTGTGCGTCTACGTCTCCATAAGCTTTAAGTCCATTTACTGCTGCTAACATGTGGTTATGAAGGTTTCTTAGGATTTCGGCAGTTTCCTTCCATAACCTTGATGTAGCACTTGATGTAGTTTTCCACCGAGCAGTCCTTCTTTTGAAACTTCCACATAAGTGTTGCCGACAGTTGAGCAATATTGTATGGAATGGATTTTTTGCTCTATTTGGACAATTACAGCCAATTCTAGAGCTCTGTAGAAAGCAAAGTCTCATCTTCCGTTCACGAACTGGTCTTTTTAAGTGCTACCTGGAATAAATGATATGATATATTATTAATTTTTCGCCGGTCACATACTTTTGTAATGCTACCGTAATACATTCCATCTCCTCTCAATCATTTCCAACAATTGAAAAGATTGATTCTCCGTGCACTCAATTGGATTGTGTGGTACCAAGTCGAATGTTAATCTTTCCCCCATATGGCACCTTCTGTGTCTTCGATATAAGTGTAGTCGGCATTGCGGACGAGCATAGTAGACTCTATTCCCATTAAAAGGGCATCTTCGTGATCCAAGTAGACGTTTCTGATCCATTTGGATGCTGTAAACAAAACCTTAAATTTACAGAAAATAGGAAGAGACAAGGATTCATTTATGACGTCATAATCGACATCATAATCTAACAATGAAAATGAAATAAAACTCACTTTAAATCCCTCGAACATTAATCCATAAAAAAAAATTAAAACTTCAAATAATATACTCTGAAAAATCCATTAGGCAACCCGTCACAATTGGGTACCACAAAAAAACTAACTATAAGAATGAAAATTTCTCAGCCGGAAGGTCTTTGGAAATTGTCGTGTTTTCTTCGTCTCTCAAGAATGCGTTCTATTTCCTCTTGGTCGCCAAATAAGGAGGGAGAGGATTAGAGAATTTTGTTTGAGGGTCCACTAATAAGGGAGAAAAGTGAACAAGTGCGGAGTTTCTGTTTATTTTGAAAAATTAAATGAAAGTCTTTTAGGAGAAGAGAAATAACCTTATATGCTCCACTCTTCGGAAAATCTGTAATCTATGATATGAAATCTCAGAGGAGGTGCCGTTCTATTAGAGCCGTTCTATTTTTCGAATCTTTTTCTCGGATTTTTCAAGCGGATTAAACTCGACAAAAACGATTGATTTTTTGATAAAATCATTGAAAAATTGATTTTTTCGATCCTGCAGACTAGAAGCATTTTTCAGAAAATCTGTTAAACTATTTTTTTTATTCAGGACAAATTTTCTTCTTTACCGATTATTGCCGGTTCATTAGGGGTGCCGGTCTATTAGAGACTGCTGGTCTATTTTCGGAAATAAGCCTTTTTTAGTTCCGGATAATCAGAGGTGCCGTTCTACTAAAGGTGCCGGTGTATTAGAGGTTTTACGGCATGGTAGACATTTTTATAATAAAACATACAAAGTTTCATTTCGGGATTCCCCAAAAAAATTTTGCAAATAACTTTCTTTCCGATAATAAGTTCCTGTCTCTACAACTCACCGTCACTTTTTGATTCATATCTTGACTACGAAAATCATTTTTGTTCTCTGACATCAATAATGATCTCATTCCTCCGTCACTTGTTCACAAAATCAAACTTATGAACATAATGTTTCACTGATAACAATTCATATAAAATCAACGCGAGTTGATTTTTTGACCACTATCACTTTTTGATTCAAAATGACGATTCGTCTCTTTTTGCTCTTTGCACTGCTATCAGTGGTGTTGGCTGCTCACTTTGATATGGCTATCAAGAAGTCCAAAAATGTAAGGGAGAAGATGATCAAGGAAGGACGATACAGAGAGTATTTGTCAAAAACTCAGAAATTGAGCACAGGAGGACAATTACTGTTTGATACTTTGGATGAATATTATATGGCTGAAATCACGTTGGGAACTCCAGGTGAGTACATTTTTTCTTAAAAGTTTGTTTGGGTTATTGGGGTATGATCTTTTCAGCATGTTGCTACAGATTCGTAGATCATCAGAAGTTTCCGGTACAAAAGCTAGAAACAGGCATTCCGAGACCTGATAGAAACTGAAGTGATTACGACTGTCCAGATCGAAACATGCCCGATCTAAACTGCCCAGACCGAAACTGTCCGGTTTTGAGTTGCCCACATCAAAACTGCCCGGATTAAGCTGGCGAGACAGTCAGGATAAACAATATCAAATCGAACAAGTTGAATTAGGACTTTCCGGAACAAAACGTTCGGCTAAACACTGTTCAGAACAGAACTACCCGGATCAAAGCTAGTTCTGCCCGAATAATAAATTTTTGGATCAAAACAGAAGATAACTGCCTGGGTGAAAACCGGCATGACTAGAACTTTCTGGACCAATAGAGGCTGAGTCTAAAATGGTCGGCCTAAAAATGTTCGGACCAGGTTTGACCGGATGGCAGTTTCAGGATCAACATTGTTCGAACCAAAATTCGGCAGATGTGTTCTGTATTGGAACAGTTTCAGTCCTGCAAGTTCTGGGTTGGGGTAGCACAGTACTATCATTTAATGCTACTCCCTGATAGCTCCTGAACTTTGATTTGAGTGAATCCGTTAAAACTGAGTTCCTATCTTCTACTAGAAGGTCGGTAGCAAACAGTATGGGCAAAAACTGCCCAGAAGAAAAATGTAAAAAAAACTTAAAACTAAATTTTTTGGACTGAAACTGTCCGGGTCGAAACTGTCCCTTTCAAAACTATCTGGGTCAAAATTGGCGGGACTAAAACTGGCTGGATCGAAACTGTTCGGATCAGAACTGAGCAGACGACTCCTGAACTGAAGCAGATTTGCACAAGCAAGTTCTGTTTCAGGGCTGCGCCGTTCTATCATTTGACAATTCTTTGATAGTTTCTAAACAGTGATATTGATTTATTCAGTTGAAATTGAGGTCATGTCTTTACGGAAAGCTAAAACTGAATTTGAAATTGTGTGCCGTGTGTTTTCAGTTTTCAAAAAACCATATCATATTTTCAGCCCAAACCTTCGACGTCGCATTGGACACCACCTCCTCCAATCTCTGGGTTCTTGACTCTAACTGTATCACCCCCAATTGCAAAGGAAGTGCCATGAACCTAACTCTCAAACAAACCTACAATAGTGCAGCTTCATCCTCATACACCCCCGAAGGAACCTTCTCTATTCCATATGAATATGATCAAGTATCCGGAAATCTTGGGAAAGATCGTCTGGCGATGGGAGGGTTCACTATCGAAATTCAGGATTTTGGAAGTGCCCTCAAAGTCCCGAAATTTTATACTGAGCAACCTGTTGATGGAGTGCTAGGGCTCGGGCTACCAGCTCATGCAATTAATGGAACCAGAACTCCAATGCAAAATCTCATTCCACAATTAGATGCTCCACTGGTTACATTTTGGATGGAACGTCAAGAAGTGGGACATGTAGCCGGATATGTTACCTACGGGGCTGTGGATAACACTCGATGTGGGACAGATATCAGATATGTTCCATTGATTAGCAATTCAGCATGGCTATTCCAAATCAATGCATTCCAAATTGGGACTTATTCGAGGGTCAAGACGGAGACGGTGAGTGGTGTTAAATTGGGGAGTTTTAAGAAAGCTGAGAAGATTATTTGTCAAGTAAATCCAGAATTACTGACATTTTAAACATAGCATACCGTAAAAACAGCATTAGAAGCACACCTCTAATAGAAGGACACCGTCTGAGCGTTAATTTAAATTTTCATTCTGTTTTTCATATTTTTCTCTCGTTTTTTGAGTGGATTTTGGGTGGAAAAATCAAAGCAAAACAACAATTTTTTTTCAAAATTGATGGCGATTTTCGGTGCTACCCCTGTTCAGAACTGGAAGAATCTGAACTCTGGATGAATCAGAACTGGTCGGTTAAGAACTGGACGAACAAGAAATGATTCTTTTTTGAAGCGACCGTTCAAGAACTGTCTTGGATAAGAACTTTTCAAATGCACGTATTTGGGCACTTTTCACTGCTTGCAGGCAATTGCAGCAAAGATTTGTCAGTTCTCATCCGGGCAGTTCTCATTGTAATAAAGGGACATCAAAATAGATGAATTTAAGAGCATTCCCCTCTTATAAAGGTTTTACCCTATCGATTTTCAGGCCATCACCGCCACGGGTTCCGGTTGGACAGGTGTCCCTAGCGTCGTCTATTCTGCAATCGTCAAACAAACTCAAGCCGTCTACAATTGGACCTATGGAATCTACACTGTTCCTTGCTCCACTACAGAAACTCAACCACATTTTATGCTTGCTATTAACGGGGTCCCATATACTGTGGAATCCGAGGATTACGTCATTGACTTGCGGCTCAATAACGGACAATGTGCATTGGCATTCTTTATCACTGATATTAACGGACCCGCCTGGATCTTGGGAGATTCTTTCATCAGAAGTTATTGTCATGTTTTTGATTATGGAAATTCAAGAATTGGACTCGCCAAATCTATTCATATTTATTAGAAAAAGTTGATTGAAATAAATGTTTTATCCGTTCATTGATCTCTAAATATGCAAAATATTCAGACAAATTGAATTAGAGTATGAAAAGTTCTTGGAATAACACCTGGTTTTTTTGATTTTTCGCAAAAAAAAAAGTTGTAAATCAAAGTCCGGCTCTGGTTTTTCAACATTTTGAGCTGCTTGAACATGCGATTTCAGAGGATTGCAAAAAAACTCTTTTTTTTGGAAAAATATTTTTTCTTCCATTTTTAAAAAAAAATTTGCACTAATAAACAGTCTCATTTTGTGTTAGGTTCCGGAGAACTTCTATTAAAAGAGCTCGTAATTTTATCAGAGTTATAAGAACTTTTATTCTGAAAATTATGTTATATGTGCCGTTATATTAGAGGTTTTAGTCTTATAGATGTGCCGTTCTATTAGAGATGTTTTTGGTGACATTTTGAGCCTTGATTTTTCAAGAATTCGATCAAATTTTTAAATTTTTTCCTCCAACTTTGATAAAAATAAGAATATTTTGGTTTTTCTAAGAACTTCCGGATAAAATTTGGACTTTTCTCAATTTTTTCGTGGACTGCTTAGTAAAAAAATATGTAAGTTTTCAGAAAAACAAAAAGTTCTTTTAAAAAAAGTGTCTGGCCAATTCTGATTCTGACGAATTTTTTTTCGCTTTTTTTCCTTTTTCCTCATTTCATTTTTTAAAGCTCATTAGCATTATTCTAACCATTTTTTGGAGCCTAAAACGTCATTTTTTTATTTTTTCTATTTACTTTTTATTCTCCTCATTTTTTTTATGAAGTTCCAGTACCTTCCAGTTAAAATACATTTCCAGATGGAAGTAGATCTTCACATCTATTATTCCGTGGAAAATCCAGATAGATCTCTTCAAATTTATATAATGCCAGTGGTAAATTTCATATCGACAATAGTGAATTTTATATTATTTTATCTGATATTCAAGCATTCCGAGAAAGAAAGTAGCTCATATCGAAGGGTTATATTTTTTCATAATGTGAGTATTTTTTTCAAATTTCTACCCAAATGTAAGTGCGCCCCATTGATAATTTCCAAATTTTACAGTTCTCCCTCTACCTAGCCCAACTATTCTGGGGATCTATTATCAATATGGTATTTTTGCTTCCATTTCCAGCTGTTTATAGTATAGGACCCTTACGGAATTATATCAATTGTTTTTATCTAACTGCAATATGGTTTATTCTTTTTGGATGGTCTGCCCTTATGATGTTCTGGATACTGTTAGTCAGGTTAAAAGCCTTGGCAAGACCTGATAGTGTTTTTAATTTTGACAAAAAAGTATACAACTCCATTATAATTTTCCTATTTATTTATGCTTTTATCCCTATTCATGCTGCCTGGATCCCCGGATATTCATCTGAAGAGAAGACAAAAGAATATGTTATAAAATATTATCCAAATTGTCTGAAAGTCTTGGAGATCCCTGGAATATTTGTGAATACTAGTCCAGCAGCAATTCTGGCAGTCACCATAGTGTCGTTTGGGCTGTTGAGCAGTGGAGCAGCGGTGAGTTTTTTTCAAAGATTTTGCCGTGAAAATTGTCAAAATAAAGAAGTTAGGTCAGCAAATTTGTACACTTATTTTGTGCGGGTTGATTTCTCAGAAAAATGAGTTCACAAACTCGCAGACATGGAAATTTTGGGCAAAGTTGGACACTTGAGCTCCAAACTCTATTACCTTTACTCACTAATAGTGGCTGAAATTTTTGCTTTAGTCAAAAAAAGCCGCCAAGATCAAATATTTTTATCATAAAGGTACCTTTAATTTCACAAGCAACATTAGAAAAAAAGTTGTGCAAGTCGGTTTTTGGATTTGCTTTTTGGAGCATCTTTTGGCTCTTTGGTTGTGAGCCCATAACGAAGATGTAAGAATCCAAAAGTTGTATTACATTTTGGTCTACAATTTCGTTTTTTTTACTTTTTAAAAATCTCCAAAATTGACAGAGATACGGCCAAAAAACCGAGGAAAACTGGAAAAATCATGAAAAATCTAAAAATACAATAAATTAAAATAAATTAATTTGGGAAAGTTCTTACATCAAGGGGGCCTAACTTTTGCACATAATCTCACTAGAATTCCTGGGTAACACTTGGGAAGTATAACATGAAAAAATGTTTCTATCCATTGAGCAAACCTGAAAAGGATGCCGAAAATTTTCATTTCTCAGAAAAAGTTATGAAAATGCCTTTTTCCAAAACGAAAAAAAAACGAAAAAAAGCGAATGTTTTTCGGATTCTAGAACAGCGTCTTCTAATATATCAATCTATAATCGAGGATGATAAAAATTCATAGTGAATAAAAAATCAGAAAGAAAAGTACTTCAGAATCATTTCAAAACCACAAAATGAACTTTCAGATCTACATCCTCCTCTGCTTCATCATTATCTATGAAATTCGAAAACAGAGCTCTTCTTGGAGCTCCAAAAAACGAAAATATCACATCAAAGTGCTTCAGGATACTGTAGTCCAAAATCTAGTCAAGTGTGTTTTTCTAGCTGTTGCTCCAGCGGCAGAGCTCTGGAATATCTTTTTGGATCCGGGAGTTAATACAATCGGTGAGCTTTTTGACAATAAACTGTAATACAAGGTCATGCCCTTTTAATTTTTCAGTGATAACCATGATAGCCAACATCATATTCGTGGCTGCTCCCATTCCATGCACCTTGGTCATGTTCATTCAGAATCGGGCTTATAGGAAATTTTTTATGCAAAAATTCAATTTTGGATTTTCTACGAAATTGGATATCACTAGAAAAAGTGGAATAGCAACAATTCAGCAGAATTCAAGGAACACTTTTTGAATATTTTGTTTTTTTGCTATGAAAATTTTTTTTAATTTTTTTGAAATTTTTATGGAATATGAAAAATTTATTCTTTTAATTCCCAGAATTTGAAATATTCCTACTATTCATAACAGAGACTTGAATAGTCGACCCAACTCTCGGTGTCTTTTGCTTATCTCGAAAACGGAACATGGAAACCATAAATTGTCGATAGGAAGTATTCTGGTAAAGTATTGTCATAGAATAAGGGATAGGGGACGACACAAAAATCGCATTGGTGATGATGGTAAGGGCTGAAAATAGCAGGAAGGTCAAAGGTAAGATGTGCAAATACTTACTGATAGTATCAGCTTCCGGGTCTCGATATGCGTTTAGGATTTGGAAAAGTGGAGCAGCAGCAAGAAATATTGCCAAAATGATGTTCTGAAAAGATGTTTTCCGTCGTATTTTTCAATGCTGATTCTAGGAATTCGTTGAAAAACAGCTCGAAGTGGTACAAAAAAGGTTTAAAAACAGCTTCGATTGTAGGTTCATAGCCTAGATAACCCTGGCCTACATTTCTCTGACCTAGATTGCTGTGGCCTAGAATGACCTAGTTTTTTTCTGGCCTAGAACCCCCTGGCTTAGAATCTCACCTGAACTACCGTATCCTTCAATGCCTTTCTATGATATTTCAGCACTTTTTGACTCCATGTCTTACATTGTTGATGAATCTCGTACACGATCACTTGACAAATAAGCACATACAACTGGAAAGCCCCTACTTTTTTTGTTTTTTCAAGCCAAATTCGTCCAAACTCACCCCTCCAGCTGTGAACAACAAGCCAATTGCCACTATCAAAATCCTATGGAACTTCCAGGAATCTGTGTAGATAAACACCTCAGGGATATCCAGAACTTTTGAAGCATTTGGGTAAAAAACTCTCACAAAGTTTTGAACTTCTGAAGGTGTGGAGCCAGAAGATATCCAGCAAAATGGCATAGGGATAAGAATGTATAAAGTGAGAAAGATAGTGAAAATGATGTAGACAGTGGTGGAGAACTGAAATCGAGAATTGTCACGGAAAAAATAAGAATCTTGAAAAAATAACTTACATTGAAAACGCTTTTGATTCTTGCTATTCCTCTTAGGCGGACAAAGAGGATTAGGAACATAGTGAGAACGGTGATAGCGAATAGGGAGAGCCAGATGATCTGGAAAAGGGGGTTCGAACGTAAATGCACAGAAAAAATTTTTGTTAATTTACCGATAAATTTTTGGTAAAAGTTCGATTTGTTTACCGGAAGTTGTTTTGTTGAAAATCAGTAAATATACTGATTAATCTACTAAATGTGGTACATCAAAATAAATTCGCCGGAAATTTACCGACAAATTTACCGGTAAATAATCAGCGAAAGTTTGGTAAACTTATCCAACTTTTGCCGAGGAATTTACCGGTAAATTTATCGAAACATTAATTGAGCTTTTACCGACAAATTTATCAGTATTTTTTTGATAAAGTTACTGATTTTTCATCAGAAAACTGCTCGGTAAATTTACCGATAAGACCAGAGGTTCTGTCATGGATTTACATGTACTTCAGAGCCTGCTATTAGGAAAACAGAAATCACACCAAGTTCGCCCCAATGCAAATGTTATCAAGAGGGCTATTTCAGCTGAGAAAACTCGGCCGCGGCCATGTCCCATAAGAGAATTGAGGTGGCCGCGGCCGAGCTTTCTCAGCTGAACGAACCCTCTCGACAAAATTTGCATTGGGATGAACTTGGTGTGATTGTTATTTTTCTAATATTACCCGATCTTGATAGAAATAAGGCAGATGCCTGATTACTTTTTACGCTTTGTTTTACTCACCACCAACACATAAGAACTCAAATACGGTGATAAATACCCAATTCCATATAACCCTGGAAATGGAAACAAAAACACCAAGCCATGTAGAGATCCCCAATGTAATTGTGATATCCATAATGAGAGAGTTTGGGCTAGCAGAATAACTTTGTATAATTTTGTCTCCCGTTTTCTCTTATCAGAGATAATAAGATAGAACAAAACAAAATTGATACTAGTGGATAGAATATTGATAATATCCATTAAAGGTTGTTGGAGGGATCGGTTACGGTTTTCGATATTAGCGAATTGGTGATAATTCGGAGTATTCATTGTGGAAAAAAAAAAGAAAAAGCGGAGTGGAGAAGAGCTGGCAGAATGTGAAGAAGAAGAAGAGCTAGCAGAAGGCAGAAGAAAAAGACAGCTGATTTCTAAGAGCTACGTAGTCTTTAGATGTAAATTGCTATGTATGTTATTTGATCTTTTAGGAAGCATATAATTAGAATTGAAGATTATAACAAATATTTCTAGATCATTGTGATAAGATTTACCGATAAAATGAACTTATCAGTTTACGGATTTCAAATCGGATTTACCTAAAGAGGCTAAATTGAAATGCACGCTATATTTTTTCAATAACGTGTATATCTCCGTTTGGAGACAAGATACAAAAAAGCGTTCAACTAAAAAAATGTGTGAAATTTTATGATAAACACTTTACCAGTTGACAAAATTTTGATATCTCGTACCCTGGTTGAGCTATGATGGCTCGAAGAAAGGTTCAGCACGTATTTCAATTCAGCCAATCTAGAAGGTAATTGGGCAAAAATTGAATGGCGTCTGACGATAAAAACGAAAAATAACAAGTATAATATACTTAGAATATTGAATGTATGTTATTTTGATGTATGTTTTTTTTGACTGCCCTTGTATTAAAGGTAATGTGTTAAACAAAATGTGCAATTTTATTAGAAGTAATATGGAACTATAAGAAAAAAATTAGTCACAGCAGGTTGATGACCAGCCTAAAGATGCTTTTACAGTTCACAGCATGTAGTTTTCGTAGTTTGTAGTTTCTATAGTTTGTAGTCTACAGTAGACCCAATAATTTTGTTGCGAACCCTTTAATAGAACGCACACCTAATTTTCTCATTTCAGACACTCCAAGAGAAGTTAGAATTTGTATTATACATGCCTTCATAATAAAGGTTTCACACACTTTCTTTCAATTTATTTTTTAGTTTTTATAGTCTTTGTAGTTTGTAGTTTGTAGTCAATAAATCTTTATTCCTTTTCAAAAACTCATAATACTGTTGTATTCCTATGAACAGTATTTGGTCCCGAACTCTTACTATTAGATGACTCCATATTATTTGTATCCCTAATAGGTGCCCTTCTATTAAAGCAATGTATTTTGGAAATTAAAAATTTACGATAATTAGAATTTTGTGTCAAAATGACGATTGCACATGGGATAGGAGCCGCTGTGAACATTGCATTGGCGAATAGAGTAATGTCTGAAAATAAAAAAATTGGATTTTTTTCTCATTTTTTGATATTACTGATAGTATCAGTTTCCGGTGGTAGAAATGTGTTGCGGAGCACAATTGCTGGAGCAATAGCAAGAAAAATAAAGCGGAAAATGTTCTGCACAATTGTGTCCTTCAATACTTTTATGTGATTTTTGGTCCTGTTAACATTCCATGTATAACTTTGCATTTTAATTTCATAAATGATAATTGCACAAACTATCAGATAAAGGAATGCTCCACCAAAAAGTGATATTAACACTACAAATACTCCCTTTTTAGATTGACAAGTGTTCACAAAAACAAAGAATCCTGGGTGCTCGGAGAGGGAAATGCAGTTGGGATAATAATTTTTCAGATGAATTTTCATGGCGTTTTCTGATACGTAGAATGGGAGGATTCTAGATAGGATTGGGAAAAAGACAAATATAAATATGATAATGAAGACGATGATGTAGGTGGAATCGCGGAACTGAAAATGATTTTCCGGTTAAAGTTTGGTAAATTTACCGGTAGTTTGCCGGTTAACCAGTAAATCTACTTAACTAGGCGCACAGGTGGAATATCGGAGCGTCGTTGCTCAATTTTTTTCAACTTGGCGACAAAAAACAACTGTAGGAGCTTCGAAACTAACCGGCTAATTTACCAAAGTTCTAGCTTACCGTCATAATTTTCGACCACGCCGCCCTCCGGCCTGCCGCCGCCAGCCGCGTATGTGACTTTGAGTCTGCGTGATTGCGTATGCGACCCGCGACTTTACGACTTTTGCGACTATTTCAATGTATTTTGATGATGTGATTACCAATTAAAGACCTAATAAGTCTATATTTCAGAAGAATGAAGGGGGTTGCTCATCATTTTAAATGCTTGATACGCGGCTGGTGCGGCTAGCCAACGGCTACCAGTTGAATAACTTCGTTTCAGTCGGATGGAAGCTTTAGCCTCTGCCTTGGGACCTTCAAAATTTATCCCTAAGTTTACCGGAAAAAGTTATACAAAAGTAGTTCAGAAGTTCCTTCAATTTCTGTGTATTTTATAGTTCACCGTTCATTTCCCCCCTTTTCCGTGACTTTCCAAAAACCTCCATTCTCCACCTGCTACTGTTCAAGTACATCCAGGTGAAATAGACTACATTTCCTATACATTTCAAATCCTCCAAAAACACCTCTCCATCAAATGACTCACATGAAAAACATTTCCCCTTCTTGCCAAAACTCTCAGACGGATCAACATTATCATAAACATCATGAAAATTGATACGGCGAATAGAAATATCCAGGAGACAAGAAGCATAAAAGTGCTGACAATTCCATGGAGGATTCCAATACTTTGAACACCAGGAAGGGGGAGTAAAGGAATAGGGTTAAGGATGAGTCCCCAATAGAATTGCGCCAAAAATAGGGAGAACTGGAAAACAGAGAGGATTACTGTACTTTGACCTACTTCGCCTTGTTCTTTTTAGCTGGGTTAACTCAACTTTCGGTACTGTGCTTACATCAAAAATACTGTGACTTGGAAAAAATTGGAACAGAATAAGGGTTACTCTACTATGACCTAGATTGCCTAAGGCCAATGCTGGCGTACTTCACTCAAGATGGTGCTACGTTTCGTTTTGGGCTACGGTACTAACCTCAAGGTTACTGTATTTCGGCCTATACCTGACCTCAATAAATAGACAGATTACTTTACTTGAACCTATATTAATGTGTCTAACCTCGATCATTTTAAACATGTCCAAGGGTACTGTAAGTTGACCTAAATTTCATCTGTCCCTTAGTCTAACTTGTTACAATGTGATCCACTTTTTTTTGAGGTTCTCACATTTATCAGACTTGTTTGCAATAACCTTTGACTCATAATTGTAATATACGTAAACTCAGGATACTTCACTATACCTTACATCATTACATTTTTCTCCTGGATTACTGTGTTTTCACCTAGATTACTGTAGAAATTCCAACTCACATTATGTACAAACGACACTGATCTATACAGCATCGACTCATTTTTCGAATTCAAAATAGTCACATAAAACATCAAAATATTCACTGATATCGATACAACATTTACTAAAAACATAATCCTGATTTGATAACTTGGCTCGAAATTATCCACAATAAAAAAGAATCTTTCATCGACTTCCAATGAAATTGAGCACATTTTATGAGCAAATATAAGCACAAACAGAAAAAGAAATTGAACTTTATACTTGTTTCAAATCCAATTTTATTCGAATTGGCATGCGTAGACAGGTGAAGGTAGACACAGAAATAGGTTATTTGCAAATAATAAACAAAATATTCAGTAAAGTCTGAGTAACTAGAATTCAGAAAACGAGAAAAAACATCTGGAAACGAAACGCCTACAGATTTGGAAAATTGGAAGAGGGGAAGGTGAAATGACTCAAGTATAATCTGAAAAATGAAATCACACTTCACTTTTTCTTCGAGAAAAAAAGAACAACAAAAGGTATCCTGTAATTATGGTCAGAGATTTAACATTACTAAAATATTCGGAATTTCAAGGAATGTGAAGTGAAAAAAGTAGACGGAAAATATAGAAAAAAAGGCCCACACTGTCGAATTCTCTATGAAAAACGGTAAAATGAATTGAGCAAAAGAACACAGCAAAAAGAGCACAATCTCGAAATAAAACTCGTTATTGGGTGCTGAAAAGTAATCAAGTGATAGTATCGATAAACAATTAAATGAAAATAAACAAAACAAAATCTAATGAAACATGCTGTTTGTGAAGTAATGCAAACGCGCTTTGTTGATAAAACATGTTTTGAAATCCTAAAATAATTATTTTGAGGTGAAGTGTTATAAATTTTTTCAGTTTCTGTCGACTTTTCTAATAAATCTCTGCTGATTCTTTTGCAGAAAATATGGATTCTCTTTGAAAAGATCCTAAACGCATTAAATTTCGCTTCCTACTTTAGGCCACGCCCCCAATCAATGGAGTGCGTTTCCACCCCTCCACAAACAGCATACCGTGGTCTGGAAGAAGTCACTGCTGGATTGCAATGAATGATCTTGACATAAAATCTGTATAAGAAGAGCATATTTCGTATTTTATGCTCAAAAATTCTATCGATAAGAGCCACATATTTTTGTAATTATTGTAACTTTTTCCTATGTCTGCCCTGCAACTCAGTCAAACGCCTAGAGTTATATTTTGCAAAAAAGTGTTTATTGAACATTTCGATCATTTTCTATATCTGAAAAAATAAGTAATTTTACTTCCTGTTCAACAAATATGTAGGGTGGCGCTCGGTAATCAACAAAAAATATAGAATCATGTTTCCTCGTGATACTGTGATCAACAATGCTAAATATGTTTGTGTTTTTTGTTGTTTAGAGATCATGTGGTCCATGCTTACAGCAGGAATTCTCAGAAATATTGAAATAATGCAAAGATTGTGGAACACTTCCGGTATGGATTTCAGATGTGTCCAAGCATTCAAAAACCAGGCTTACATATGTCATCAATTGCAGAATACGGTCAATAAAATTATTTTTTACTTTAAATGCATCGCCTTTTCCGAAACTGGGATTTTTAAGACTATGCTCCATATCTTATGGGACCAGCCGAAGCTCCCGTCTGGTTCTACAATTTCGCGTCACGTTAGACAGGTACAAATTTTGGCTCTGTTCGATTATAATGGTCCAATGGAGAACGAATGGTCCAATGACAGAATCAGTGGTCCTAAAGCAGAACGAATGGTCCAATCGATATTGAGTGGTCCGAATACAGAATGAGTGGTCCAAACGCAAAATTTATTGCAGCACGAATAGAAAACCTGAATATTGAGTGGTCCAAACACAGAATAAGTGGTCCAAACAAAAAAATATTATGCAGTACGAATATTCAACCTGAGTATTGAGTGGTCCAAACACAGATTGAGTGGTCCAAACGCAAACAGTAAGAAGCCAATGAATCACATTTTAAAATATAGGCTTAGGTTTGCGTGGCGCAGCGGTCTGACCTTAAGCTCAATAACCCATTTTTGCTCGAGCTCAGCCTAAAAATGTCTATTTTTGCATGAATGTAATAAAATCTAACCTAAGCCTCAGATGTAGCCGACAGTTCAATTTTTCATGAGGACATCAAACAAAAAACTGGCGAAACTGTCTCTTCTACTGTGTATTTTAGAGTCTCACCAGACCTTTTTAACTGAATTACAGTGCGAAAAATATGATAAATAGCCTTTTTACTGTTTTCGTTTGGACCACTCAACCTGTGTTTGGACCACTCAATACTCAGTTTGAATATTCGTACTGCATAATATTTTTTGTTTGGACCACTTATTCTGTGTTTGGACCACTCAATATTCAGCTTTTCTAGTCGTGCTGCAATAAATTTTGCGTTTGGACCACTCAATCTGTGTTTGGACCACTCAATCAATGGATTGGACCATTCAATCTGCGTTTGGACCACTCAATCTCATCGTGGACCACTCATTCTGTATTCGGACCACTCGATCTCGATTGGACCATTCGTTCTGCTTTTGGACCACTCAATCTCGTTTGGACCATTCGTTCTCCATTGGACCATTATAATCGAACAGAGCCTAATTTTTCCACACTCTATATACTCAACAAATTATCATAATTGTGATGATGTAAATACTGCAAAAACTGTAATAAAAGAGCATAATCTTCTCTTTTTCCAAGCAGCGCTTTGACACCCCTCAGAGGGTCTGTCCTAATGATAAGGTCATCCGAGCACACATTTCAGGAAAACACTGAATAGAACTCTACAAAATTCGACCAATTTTCATGAAAGTACACAAGCTGGGAGCTCTTCTATAAAAGTGACCCTTGTATTAGGAGGGCTCTTCTAATAAAGTTTTCAACGGTTTTTTAACTGAAAATCATCATAAAAATCACTATGTTTCGCCAAACATTCTCCCCAAATGTACCGGCTTTCATCATGTCTAGCCTACAAAACTCATCTGATTCAATGTTTTTCAACATTTTACCTGTATTCCTTATCCCCATGTTTTGGTTCCTTGTCGTCATATT
Organism: Caenorhabditis doughertyi; assembly: GCA_963572265.1. Classification (NCBI taxonomy): domain Eukaryota; kingdom Metazoa; phylum Nematoda; class Chromadorea; order Rhabditida; family Rhabditidae; genus Caenorhabditis; species Caenorhabditis doughertyi. The sequence goes on from OY751557.1 coordinate 1,815,133, forward strand.
CTGATCTGCTCATCTGACCATCCTCATTAGCCACACCACACAAGAAAGAAATAAAAACAACAAAACATACATTTTGAAACTGACTTTAGTCTTCTTTTAGAGTCTTTTTGAGGTTTTTTTTTTGAGAGGATTAGTAGACTCATTTCAAATTGAATTTCCTCATTGTGATTTATGTATGACTCAATTTATTTTGATAGATTAGCTGTCAATTTCCCCCACTTTGGACTAGGACTACTAATTGTTTTTTCCACTTTTTCTGATTTCTGAAATAACATTTCTTGCAAGATTCAATAGCTTTTTCCCCATTTTTATCTATTTCCAGATGTCAGATGTCTTCTGGATCCAACTAACTGATATTTGCTCAACAGTTGGTCTATTCGCTTCTCTGTTTGGAAACTGCACTCTTCTCCTTTTATTATGTGGAAGATCTATTCATGGAATTGGATCTTATCGATATCTAATGATCACTTTTTGTATTTTTAGTTTGGTTTTTACATTGTTAGAGAAGTTTATGAGACCGGTGAGTTGAAGGGGAGACCTGTTAGATGGCTGAAACATGTGCTCGTGCTCTAGTAATAGAAGGAACTGGAGTACTTTATTTTTTCTCCTGTTTTGCCTCTGATAGGCTCTGTACTTACCGAAACAATATTGTCAAAACTGCCTTAACGGGATTCAACTCAGAATCCTTTTGCCGGCAAAATGAAAAAGCCTGCCCTTGTATTACAGGTGTCTGATTTGCATATTTTCAGCTTATGCATCACTACAACAATACGATTATTGTGATACAAAGAAGGAGATACAATTTCTCAAATTCAACTGCAAGGGTATTGTCAGGTAGGTTCTATCAGTAATTGGCTTAAAAATGCAAGTAGAGTCAAAAGATGAAATTGAACTCAAATTTTATACCGAAAAGATCAAACTGGACTACAATGTCTATCGAGCCGGAATGCTTAACCCAATTTTTGAACCAAATTCCTCCAAAAAATTCCAAAAATAAGGTCAGAATATTGAACTCGAAACAAAAACCAATTCGCTGTTTGGATGAACTGTGAAAAAGATCTGAAAAAGTTAAATTTTTATATGGAACTTGTGGGATTTCTCGTTATGAGTTTGGTCTTAGGGGGTCAAAATTAGTCTCTCTGAAAATTTTCAGAAAATTCCCGAAAAGTTCTGAAATTAACGTCCCTTGTTAGGTCAAAAGTTCAAATTAAGTTTAATTAACCTTTTTGAAGCCAACCCGCTAAACGAACCAAAACACCTGAATTCCAGCCAAGAACACCATTTTTCCTTATTTCAGCTGCCTACTGTGGCTGCTTTGCTATGTGCTTCGTCATGTTCGCTGTCCATTTTATTTATAGATATTATGTTGCTTGTAAACCCAATAAACTCCAATTATTCCGAGGCAAAAATTATTTTTATTGGATTTTTGGCATGTTTTCAGTGGCATTTACCTGGGTGGCAGTTGCCTATGCTTTTTTTCAAGAGGATGCGGAGACAAAGATGGATTTGGAGTCAATTTTATCAAAGTGTTATGATTTGAAGTATGAAGACGTTGGATATGTTCCTTATGCTTTTGTAAGTGACAAGCATTCAAAAAGTTAATGGAAAAATTTTTTTTTTCTTCAGTATCGGACCGTAAATTTTCAAAGGGTCATCCGTTGGGATAACATGATTGGGGTGATTCATCATTTGGGAGTTATGGTACTCTCTTTTTTTCACAAAAAAAGTAAATTTACCCTCCGAATTTTCCAGCAAACCTCTCTCATTTTTGTATTCTACTACGGTATCAGAACCTACTGGAAAATCATCTATATCAAAGGAAAATCTCAAAGAACTCGTGATCTTCAACATCAATTTTTCACGGCTTTAGTTGTCCAAACCACTATCCCATTGGTTTTTATGTTCATCCCAAATACGGTTCTTACTGTAGCCGCATTTGTTGATGGAACATTTGGAGCATGGGCTAATGTTACCGTGGTTATGAATCATTTATATCCAGCTGCGGATCCATTTGTGATAATGTTTATTATTCGAGGGTTTAGGAATAGTATTAAAAGTGAGTAAATGGATTCGAAACAAGTTGTCGTAAGGTTTAATGTTATGTACGCAAACACTTTTCTAAAATTGCACGACAAGTTGCACAATTTTTCTTCCATTCCAATCATTTCTGTTTAGAGAATGAATCCTTGGCATCGTGAAAAAATAATGAAATTTTTGAAATTTGTCGGGAAACCTGTTGTTTGGTACGCAATCACTTTTTAGTACAATTTGCACCGAACTTTAGGATATCTCGCAAATTTTTTTTTGAAACTTTTTTTTCACTATTCGATTTGAAACGGCTCATGCTCTGGATCCATAAAACAACAGTTTTTCAAAAACTGTTGTAAAATCTGGTGCCTAGTCCGCAATCACTTGTTTCAAAGTTGCAATTGATTTTACGAAAATTTACAGAAACATTTCGATTCCAATAATTCAAGTTCAAAAGTTCGACCACTTTTGTCTTGTTCGCAAGTTTCTTTGAAAACTTCACATCGAATCTTACGACAATTTACACAAAACTCTTGAAAAAAGCAAAAAACACCGAAATTTCAAAAACTGTCGTCAAATCGGATGTTTATTACGCAAACACTTTTTTACACCAAATCTTACGACAATTCACACAAAGTTCTCGAAAATAGCACCAGAAACCCCAAAATTTTGAAGTATGTCGTCAAATATGACGTCTTGTACGCAAACACTTTTTCTTCACACCAAATCTTACGACAATTTACAGATTTCCTTCTCTGCCGCCGTAAAATCCATACCACTGCCGTCAGCTCTGTCAACCATGTCCATCGCCACAACGAACAAAAATCACATTCAAGTGTAGTTTATTAAATAAATAAATAAGTGTGTTTTTTCACAAATCAGAAAAATTCGAAAGCCGTCAAATCCTCTTTTTCCATATACCAGTAAAACCACCCAACTAAATTGATTCCAATTGCGGAAAATAAGAAAAATACAGTAAAAACTATTAAAAAGATACGTTCAAGTACGGCGGCAACCCAATCCCATTCAAGTTCAACTATATTTCTAGTATTGAATGGGGATAAATTAATTTCTGTGGGTTTTAAGACACTATGAATACTATTACTAGATGTTGCACGGTTTAGATTGGGGATATTTAGAGATTCTGTGTAGCTTGTGTCCATGGGAGCAGCGAAGGTTTCGGTGCCGGATTCTTCTGAAAATTGGTTTATTTGAGGTCGATGCCTAGTTTATTTTTCCATGCTGCTTCCGTTTTTATCACTTAAAAATCGCTCAGAAACGCACAAATCTCGTCCGCAAGTTACATACTGATGATTGCGGTCGACAATTCAACAGCGAGAGGCTTTTTTTCTATGTTTTTTTCACTTTTTTTCGTTCCTTTCACATGTTTTTTTACAAATCGCCCAATTAACTATTGTTTGACATATGAAATGAACGGAAAAATCTTGAAGTGTAGAGAATGCGGGTCCCGCGCTGTCGGATCTACGCCCGCGGCTATCAGTCAGTACCTTTAAATTTTCAGCCTTTTCGAGTAATTAGGAATTCATTTTATCAAATTAAGACAGTTTCTGAACTATTTAGTTCATATTAAATTCGGTTTTTCAGATTGTGATAGAACTGTTAGGTTGACTGGGCTCAATTTTTACAATGTTCATCCTAACCTAATTCAATTCCTACCCTACTGAACTTCATTAAAGCTTGCAAAACAACTTAAACAAGATTTTATAAGCTAATGTAAAATAGATAATTCTAAATTCAAGATCTGTCCAAACTGGCTTGAGCCGACCAAAACAAAATTGGTGGGAATGAACCACAAACCAGTTTTTTTTTGCCTTTCTGAACTGCTTTGAACATGCCTAAGCTATTTCTCACTGGTCTAAACTAGCTCAAACAGTCTTAAACTAGCAAAACTTATTCGGTCTAAGACGATCTAATATTGTACAAAAAACACCAGAAGTTTTATCGAACCAACTGCAACCAATCTCCCTCGACTTACCCATTTGCGATGGCGGTGAATCAATAACCCCAATATCATTATTCTTATAATCCGAAATCTGATTAAACTTCTGTGCTCCATCTTGCGGAGTTGCCATCATCTTCGAATGATCCCTTGCCAATTTGTACACCTTTGTCCACATACTATCCCTTCTTTGCATTCGTTTTCGATGTTTTTCTTCTTTTGCCCGTTTTGCATATGCTTGTCTCATTACCAATGGCATCTGAATCCATACAAATGGGGCTATCCGATGGGTCCATTTCATTGTGTTGGATGCTGGGGGATTACCGATAGACCCCAATTTTTGAACGAAAATTACAGATGAGGCAGCGAGGGTTCCAAAGGAGATAATAGCGATCATGAGGGTGTAGAAAAGCGCTGAAATTATGGAGAACTGTTTTGAAAACTGATATAAACTGATACCGATTAAAGGGACACATGTAGACGTGGAAGGCATTTTGTCAGAAACCATAAAAATCATAATGGACATTGATAGCAAAGTGGTGATTCCCAGGGTGATTTTCTCCTGACGAAGATCGTGTACAGAAGAGGATCTGAAAGAAATCGGGGGTTATAATCTGAAAATTTTCGGGACAATTAGTATAGGAAAGATCTAGAAGTTAGCCTTAAAGCAACACAACATTCAACAAAACATTCGTCCCTGCTCGACAACACCGGTCCAATCCGAGAATCACCGGTCCAAACACAGATGATCGGTCCAAACATAGAGTTCTAGGCAGCTTAAATAGAGGTGCCATTCAAAAGTCATTTTCGCGATTGGACCGGCCATTCTGCGTTTGGATCGGTCATCTGTCTTTGGACCGGCGATTCTCGGATTGGACCGATACTCTCAAACAGAGCTCACTCCCATTCTACAAAACATCCTAACAGAAGGAAAAGTCGGACGCTTCACAAGATATCAGTGTGTCTCCCCGGTAAACTTTCCGGCAAGACACACTAGACGGGACTGAAGTCAACATAGGGGTTAGTTTCCAAAAACGCACACATTGCAGAAGTTGGTGAACGGATTGACTGACGTGAAAAACCCGATAATCGAGATAAAAGTGATGACGGCAGTTGGGGCGATCAGATTGAGGACGTAGTAGAGAGGTTTCCGTTGAATGACCACATCGTAGTTGAGCATTGTGTAGTTGACAGGGCAGCAGGCGTACTTCTTTTCGACTCGGTCCACTGAAAATCGAGGGTTTTAGAGGCGTTTTTGTTTCTACTTTTGGCTGATTTTTTTTTGCTGGTTACTCAAAAACCGCTCTGAAGCGTACAACCCGCGTGTGCAAATGCAAGCTACGGACTGATGGTCGTGGCGGTGGTTCCGAGAATCCGAACTCTATATTTTTTGCTTTTTCTTTTCAAATTGTAGAATAAACATGTGAAATTAGCGGAAAAAGCGAAAAACTGAAAAAATGTCAGATTCTCGGCCGCGGCCACCAGTCTGTAACTTTCGATTTAGGGCGTGACCCAATTTTCAGACGGACCGAAATTTTAAAAGCCCCTATGGAAAGTGAGGCTGAAATTCAAAAGTCAATTGATGTTGACTGTTATATAACCAATCCAGAATGGAAAATTGAACAAAATTGAAGGTTTGAGGTGATTTTTGAGGATCTAGGTCAGTGTTTTGTGAATTTTTTTACTTTTATTTCATAAGATTTTTATTCAACTCCTAGGAATGCTTGGAATTTGCGTCTTTCAGAAGTTGTGATTCTAAAAGTAGATCAAACTTCACTACTCACTTTGGAACACGTTTTCTGGTCCAAAAAAAGACCTAAAATAATATAAAATTATCACAAGCTTTTGAACCCAAACTTTCACTAATCTATTCCAGACCCTCTATTTTTGACCTTTTTCCCTACAACCTATTGTTCTATTTTCACTGATTCTTGTCCCCTATATTTTTTGGATTGGTCGCATGTAAGTCCCTAACACCCTCTGCCCTAATCCCCACCCCCTTCTCTAAATTGTTCCTCTTTGAACTTCTGAACTCTCTCCCATTTATTACCCCCCCCCCCCCCCCCCCCCCCCCCTCACCATGCGTCACCAGAACACTCCACGCATCATTTTCCAAAAAGTTCGCCAATCCAATTGGTCCGTTGAGGAAGTGACGAGGATAATAGTCGATGAGACTATTATCGAATGACCAACTTCCGAACGTCATTCGGCATCTCTGGAAAGATTACCCTGGATCAAAAGTTCAATGGGTTACTGTACCTGCATATCAAATGGGAAGAACCTCAAATTCAAAAGGCAACTGATTTTGTAGATTGTTGGATATAAAAGTTCCACCATAGCTCCTCGATTTTTCCCCAAAGTTATTAGTTTTACATGGGTCAATTTCTTAGACGCCTTGTCATCCATTTCCAGTCTGCAACCCCATTAGGAAGTGATGCAAACGCGCTCCATTGGACTCACGAATTATAAAGTGTTGTATCCGGCAGCCAAACATCATCATGTCTCACCATTATCTCTGTTTCATTATCAAAATCTTCTGGGTCCCACCCGAGCATTTGGTCGACCCATCTCTATAAAAAAGGGGGTTAATGGGGGACTAAAGCACAAAGAAAACTGACCTCGACTACCCATGCATTTAATAGTAGAAATTGTTGTGGTTCATTCTGAAAATAGAGGAGATATTTTGATGTTTATGGTATGGTTAAGGGTGTCTGAGGGCAAAAAATATTATAGATGACGTATTTTTTCGTCGTTTTGAATAATAAATTCGGCTTAAAAAATTGAACGGTCCCCTTAGAAGTAGGATGGTCCGTTTAAAATTGAATGGTCCCAAAAAAAACCTAATAGTCCCTTCGGAATTTGGATTGTCCCGTGTAACAAAGTGTAACACGTATAACAAAATTCGCTCAAAAATCCAATGACCCGTTCAAAATTGAATGTTCTCATGAGAAATGTAGTTCACAAGCCAGGATCAAAAGTCTAAGGGGACCTTTAAGTGTTTAAATAGCCGTTCAATTTCCCCGGGACCGCTCAACTACAACAGAGCCAATTGAAAACTTTGGGTATTCCGCTCTAAAGCTAATTTTGATTTTTTATGTTTTTACCATTTTCATCAACTTTTACTCAGTTTTTTTCATAATTCAGGTTCCCTTCGGCACAGTCACTATAACCACAACAACCTTTGCAAAAAAGCTGATTTGCGATCATCTAACTTTTTGAACTTTTTGCTCTTCTTTTTCACTTCAAGGCCACCCAACTCATATTGGATATATCGGATGTTGCAGAGATCTTGGACCAAGCAATAACCCACCGCTAACAGCTGTCGTTTATTACTAGATCATAGTTCTTGTGCCACATTTTTGCAAGTACAAAAACTGGGCAAAATTGAAATGGGAAATATGTAACTAGTGTAAAAGCTTTGTTTAGCCTGAACTAGTCCGAACCGTTTTGAAAAGCTTTAACACATCATAGGCAGTTTCGACAGTTTTTAATATTGAAAGCTCTTTTTCAAAATTCGCAAACGTCAAAAAAATATTTTCAGAAAAATCGTAGTATCCCTTTAAAAATGGATCATGGTGCTTGAAAATTTGTAAGGTTACATTTCTGAAAGCCCTGATGACACCTAAACATTTTCAGACAATTCTCAAAAATTTTCCAAAATTTAGAATTTAGAACCCATCAAACAAGTGACCATCATGTAAATTTTTTCTTTGTAAAAATATGTTTTCTAAAAACTCTCAGTTTTAGTTTCTCCGTGTCTGAAATGCTTTTTGTTCTTTTAAAACCATCTGAGACGTCCTAGAAGCTTCAAAAAATGAATGTTTTTTTGCGAAATGTTGTACTGGACGACATCTAAAATTCAGAATAGCGGGCTTAAACGGGACTTGTTGCTCTTCTCACTATGATTTTTGTTCTCGCCCGGGCCAAATTAGTCTATGTTAAATCTTATGGAGAATTCTCGGCTCTAGTCGGGAAGAATGGACCCAAGCAAAAAAAGAATGGACCCAAAAAAAAAAGAATGGACCCGAAAAAAAAAGAATGGACCCGAAAAAAAAAGAATGGACCCGAAAAAAAAGAATGGACCCAAAACGAAAAAAGAATGGACCCAAAATGAGGAAAGAATGGACCCAGATAAAAACCAAAAAAGCATTATTTTGAAGGCTTAGGCAATTCAAAGACGCTTTTCTGAACTGTGTATTCTTGTTATACCTGTGGAATGAGACTTTCGGTCATGTAAGTGCTTCGAGAGTGCCTAAGCCTTCAAATAAATGAATTTTAGGTACTACTAATTTTGGTGATGGGTCCATTCTTTTTGTAATTTGGGTCCATTCTTTTTTCATTTTGGGTCCATTCTTTTTACGAGAATTTTTACCCGGGTCCATTCTTTTTTTTTTCGGGTCCATTCTTTTTTTTTCGGGTCCATTCTTTTTTTCTTGGGTCCATTCTTTTTTTCGGATCCATTCTTTTTTCTCTTGGGTCCATTCTTCCCGACTAGAGCCGAATTCTCAAAGACTATGGAAAGTAACGCTCCTTGTTAGTTCAGCTTTCACCCAGTCTGAAGCTATCTAAACCAGCCTCCAGCACCCTTATCCCCCGACTTCTACCAAAAAACTCACCACTTGAATGATCTGATAAAGTTGAATGGACATTGTCACATTAATCGGCGACTCCTTCCTCACTTTCGGTATCAGTCCTTTTTGATAATTCTCCAGAATACTATTCGCCAATTCATATTGAATTGGAAGATTTGCATTGAGTGGGAAGACAGGTGAAATGTAAAAGAATATCAGTGATATGACAAATAGCCATGACATATTTTTTGGGAATTCTGAAATTTCGGAATTGAGAAAAAGAAATGAAAAAGAGTGTGTATTGTAGACCAAAAGAATCCAGTCAAAAAATCGAGAATGAAAATCGAAAAAAAAAGAGGACCGAGAATTAGCAGAGCAGAAAAACAAGAAGTGAAGAGAGATCCGGACCAGATTCAAAATATGCACTTTTAAAAGAGGGCAACAATTTGGAAATTTTCAGGGCGCGGTGAAAATTTGGATCTGAATCTAATAAAATTGGAAGTGGTGGAAGACCCATTAGTCAGATGGTCGTAAATAGAAAATGGTCTATGAACCCTATTGAGAAAAATTGGATTCCGGTGGGTTTTAAAGGTCACATTGTTTATTTACTAGGGGTATAATGGGGTCTGGAAGAAAAAAAAATGGTGGAAAAAACTGGAAAACCTGACATAAAACTTGCAAAAATGGTGCCTAAAAACGTAGAAAAGCTGAAGCAGCATGACATATAACTGGTAAAAGAGGGGTCTGAATAAAGCAAAACTCTGGAGATAAGCTGAAAACTTCAGAAAAAAAAACCCAGAAAAAAATTGGAACCCACTCCAATTTAAACCCAATTTGACGAAGTTCGTTCGTTTCAGACCACTATTTTCTGGTCAGAAAAAGACCCTTACACAAATTCAATTTGGGGGGATGCTCATCAAATTTTGAATTTTCTGGTTTAGAATTTTTCCCCATTTTCAGAAAATCCGGCTGAAAAACGTTCTGAAACGTCCTCAAATTGTAGTCAGAGTTTTCAACTTTAATTTAAAGAAAATGCCGTTATATTAGAGGTCATAGCTGAAACTGAGTTTATTTGGTGTTTTGTAAAAGAATAAAACGCTTTTTGGGTCTGCAAAGTCATTGATAGAGGACGCCGTTGTATTAGAGGTTTTTTTAAATTATAATAGCTATTGTTTCTGAACTTAAAATGAAAAGAGCCGTTATATTAAAGGTGCTCTCCTGGCTAAGATTTCTGAATTTGAAATAAAATGGCCTTGTCGTATTGGAAACGCTTTGATTTCGAGAGTTGAAAAAAGTGTGCCACTCTATTAGAGGGCTAAAAAAATGAACTGAAAAATCTTCTGAACGCTGAAATTCTATAACAAAAAAGACTGCGTTCTAGACTCTTGAAGACATCGACGACGAGGTTTTGGACGAAATAATTTCCGGAAGAGTTAACTTTGATTTATGAGAAATCGTATGTTCAGGACCAACAAAACAAGCAAAAAAAAAAGGAAAATTCTGGAACTCCGAGAAGCTTGAAGACGCTAAAAAATGGAAATCCCTAATTTTGACATGTTTGAATCGGGAGTTAGAGCTTGAAGTTCATGAAAACTACACACTAACATGGACTATACTTAGAACCTCTATTATAGGGGCATGTTGGTTTCTTTCTATAAAAAAGGCAGAATGTCAGGATTACAGACTATTAAGGGTGCCGTTTTGCTAGAGACACGCACGATAACCCTTTTTCGGAACGTTATTTTCAATCAAAAAAGCTAAAAGTGGTCAACCAATTAACCCATTCGTGATGCCTTTCTAATGAAAATGTCGTTTTATTAGAGGTACAATTTTATTAGGGGTGTAGTTCTGTTAGTGATACCGGAATAGTAGAGGCTGAGCTCAAAAACCAAAAACTAACCAAAAAAAACCAAAGTTACCCAATATTTTTTTCTCTCCCAAAATGACCAAAAAACAAAAGCATGCGTCGTTTTTTAATCCAAGCCTTTCTTCTCCTCCTTCTACTATCTCTTAAAAGCTTCACGCAAGTAAAAAGAGCACTCAAAGAGCATCGGGACTGGTGGTGCCTCCCTCCTTTTCTCTCTATCAATTTGTGAGTATGAGGAGAAAAAAAAGAAATTGAGATGGATCGGGTTTCTATCATCTTTTTTTTCGTTGTTTTGTCTACTATATCTACCTACTCATCCCGTTGTTTTATTTCCCACATCATGTATCGTGATGACACCAATTTGTCACGGGAGGTGTATTGTGTGTTTTGAGCAAAAAATTCAGGTAGAAAAAGTAGGTTTTTGAACTAGATTTGACAAAATTATAAATCAAATGAAAAATCCAAACTTTTCCAGAGCATATTCAATTAGAATGGCATAGTTGGAGAAATAGTTGGAAAAATTTGTTCAAATAGTTGGAAAAAATGGTCACATTGTTGGAAAAAGTTGGTCAAATAGTTGGAAATATAGACAATTGGAAAAAGTTGGCCAAATAGTGGGACAAAGTTGGTCAAAAAGTTGGCAATATAGATAGTTGGAAAAAATTGATCAAATAGTTGGTCAAATAGTTGGAAAAACAGTATTACTGGCCTTCTCTAATCCTATGACCCACAACATAGCAGCTCCTAAGGTGTCAATTCCTCTATCAGAAGGGCACCTTGTAAAATTCAGAAGAGCGCAAAAAACCACATGATGACCGAGATTATAGCCAAAGGTGTTTACTCTATCAAAAAAGCAAAAGAAAAAGGACGCTCTTATAATAGAGGGTCCACTTACTAGACCAGTTCTACAAGAACACGGAACCCCTGATCTCTTTTTATAGTGCCACCGTGCTTCGACTTTTTTGTGAAAAATGTGTGAACTTGAAACATTTCTTGGAAAAATTTACTTCCACAACTATATCAAGGAAGTAAAAAAAATTGTCATTGAAAATTGGTTCCTTGTTTCAAAATTCAAAAAGTTTCAAATTTCAAACTTCCATTTTTCATTAAGAAATAAAAGACCAAAAATGGAAGAAAAAAGGAGTATTTCAGCTCTGAAAATGCTCAAAACGAGTCCCATAAAGGCAGAGATGAATGAGTAATAAAAAATTGAAAATAGGAAAGAAGAAATTGGAGGAATTAAATATCCTCCCGGAAAACAAAACAATGTGACTTCTTTACGTCAAATTGGAAGAGGATAGATAGAAGGAAATTATTGAAAAAGACGGGGGTAGATTATGAAAGAAATTGAATTAGATGAAAAGGAAAAATGGGAAGGGGAATCGTTTCGCAATTTTAATAATGAGTTATTGGAAGAATGAAGATGGAGAGAGGAGACACGCAATGGTTGGTTTGGTACTTTGAACAAATAACCTCACTAGGAGACTTCTGTGAACTTCCCAATCTAGAACGCGCTTAGAAGTTATGTGTATATGTGCTATATCGACCATGCTGATTCCACTTAAAGATTCAAAATCTGCTAATTGGGTTTCTGGGTCATAGCTTACTAGATCTCCTTTCCAGATATTTCATGTTTTCTCGACCTCCAGAGCTTTAAAAGTCGTAAAATTGAGTCAAAACGGTAATTGGAACACTCCCGACTATTTTCTGATACTTCTGGAATGTTTTTGAGGAAAAATGTTTGAGCTCTACCAGATCTAGTAGATCATGACCTAGAGATGCCATTAGCAGATTTTGACTTCAAAAACGGAATCAGCACGGTCGATATAGTATGTCCACCAACTTTCAGCTTATTCTAGATCGAAGTGTTCACAGAAGTCCCTAGTGAGATGTCCTAGCCAACTACAGTCCATTAACTAGCGGAGTTGGGCTTGAACTGAACCTAGCCCGAATAAGCTCAAAAAATGGTCTTCATATGCTTTTTTCACATGAAAACAAACTGATTTCATAAATTTCAGTGCTGAGAATAGGCCATTCTATTTGAAATACCTTTCTTACAAAGGGGCCGCTCTATTCTTCACCGTGTCTCTAGGAGAGCCCTTTTAATCTAGGGCCGTCCAATCAGAGGTTTTACGGCATACGGAATTGAACTTGGAAGCAGCTTCGGTCACAGTCAGAGAATTCGGCTAGTGGACAACTTATGATGGTTTTTCTGCGGTCACAATTTGTCAATAATTTAGTTCCTCATCACTTTTCACTGCTACTCACTTTAAACTTTTTTTGTGGCTCTTTTTTCATTTGTTTTGTGCTTGCAAAATGACACGTTGGTTCGTGGTACGCACAAAAAATGTAAAGTAAAAAAAAGAAGAGTCATCACTTCTGCGAGAATCAAGGCTTCGGCTGAAGGGTGGTCAAGAGAAAGAATAGTGAAAAAAAATGTCTCAGAACTCGGAAAATCTGAGAGCCCTGATTTCAAAAAATCGAGCCAAACCCATCTTTCCTTTCTACAAAAAAACCAAAATTTTTTCAACCAAACTAGATTTCACAACATCTCCCAAACTAATCTAGAACCTTCTAAGCAAGTCCGAAATAGATGCCCCTCCCAAAAACAACAAAATATTTAGTCGTTAGTCTTTTTTCCTTTAAAGTTGAGTGGGCCGAATAGAGTAGGTACTAGGTTCACTAAGACACCCAGATGGGATTTAGTGAAAAAAAAAGAATTGTGTTCATCTGTCTTTCGAAAAAAAGGAGAAAGAGGACAACTTCATTTCAAATCATTTCTTTTTCTCCTTTTTTGTTACTTTTCTCCTAGTTTTATGTCATTTTATACGGGAAGGGAACAGTGTGAAAAAAAAACAAAAAAAAACAAAAAACGGAAAGACAAAACAGGAAGTGGAAAAATTATGACCTCTGGAAGAGGGGGGAATGAGCCCATTAAAGGAGAGTAGTGGGCTCCGTGGGAGGATACGTTTAAGTTGTAATTAATTTTTTTTTGAGAGTTTCAAAGACTATAAGAACACACGAAATTTTACGAAAATTTTGATATTTTTAGGTATCTCAGATTCCGAAAACTTGTTTTGGACTTCTGGAGCCTTCCGAAAGATATACCGAATAAAAAATTGAGCAAAAAAATAAAAATAAAACCTATTTTCAGAGCAAAAATCTAGCAGAATCTAAACCTGCTGGCTCTGTTCAAAACACAAAAAAACTAACTATTTGTACCTAAAAATATCAGTTTCAGTATATCCTTATGTCTTTGAAATATAATACAAGACGAGCCGAATGGCACATGGTCAGATAATGTTACTTTCACCGAAAAGTATCGAAATTTCACGTATTCGCTTGGTAAAACTCCTGTTTTTTTAGTTTTCAGAGATGACGATCGCTTCAAGTGCGAGGATCAGTAATATCAATGAACCTAAAAACTAAGGCTGCAAGGGCTTAGAAATTGAAAAATTGAAGCTTACTTTGGGGGTCCTAAAGCTGATTTAGGTCTAGAAGTTAGTTTAGATTACGAAGAATCGGAAATGAGTCTCAATTATGTAAGCTAGCTATGGCTACCATAAATCATTATGAAGTATGTTTCCGTCATTATTTTGTAAGGTTTAACATATCTATATAATTTGGCAGAAATACGATGAAATCCTCTGAACAGAAGAATACTGTGACCTACAGGTGCTTCGAATATGGAATGGTTCTGAACTGTATGAGAAAAGTTCAGAAATTGTAGAATGAAGGAATATAAAAAACATTTACAAGGATTTCTGGGTAAGTTCATAGCAACAGCTAGAAGAAACATGAAAAAATAGATCAGGGATACGATTTAAAAAATATAAGTAACCGAACTTTTTTTTACGAAAAATTTGCAGAAAATTCTCAAGACCTGTTATACTTTCAATTTCGTTCAACATAAATCTACGCCCTACTACTAACAGATCAACAAAAAACGCAAAAAAAAACTTCCGGGTCTCTATTTATATCTCCCAGATGTCCTCAGTGCAAATCATAAAATCCAAAAGCCCCCAATTCCAATAAAAAAACTCTTGGATCTAATCGATGAAATGAGAGATTTTTGACGTATTACACACGCATTGGTTCTTTAGATATCTCACTGAGGGGGGGGGGGGGGGGGACCATCGGAGGAGAGCAACACGGTGGACATCAAACAGATACTCTTTTCTCGGGGAGAAGAGAAGGGCGAAGGTTCATTGAGCAATGATAACAATTGATGATATTGAGCAAGATGAAGAACAAGAAAATGATCAGTTATTGGGAACTGATGATATCTCGAAGAGAGACAGATCAAAGCAATTTATTATGTGTTTCGATGGAAAGGAGAAGCAGTTTTTTATACTTTTTGCTCGTGACCTGGCAATAGAGTGTTATAAGATATGAAGATGACGCCAAGAACATCAAAGATAACAGTTGGTTAATTGTATCAACCATCCAAGAGTTTGTAATGATTCTGTATCAAAGGAGGCTGTAAAAGATACCTTCCAGTTATCTATTGTTACCTTCCAGAAAGTAATTTTCGAAAAAATATCGAAATCGCTCAGCCGGACGAGAACGGGCGAAAGCGGATGAACAGCGGACGGTGCGGACGGAAACTGACGGAGTTCGTCCGATTTAGCGTCCGATTTTTCGTAACAACACTTTTTTCTCCGAAAAGTAAAAAAGGGTTATAGAACGGTTCGATTTCCTATGACCCTCATATCCTAATCAGAGCCGCTATTTTGACAAAAATTGGGCTTAGCTGAAACGCCAACTTTATGCTGAATGGTCTGCGGCAAAGACGAGCCAGATATCATGTATCTGTAATCTATAGTGAGGTTCGTATAAGAAAAATTTTGTTTTCATTCCACTTCAAAAGGTTATGGAAAAGTCAAGACTTTTTATAGCGGGAACTTCGAAATTTTTACGACCGAGCCAAAAATCCGATAACTCTGAAAAGAAATTTCTCTGCAAACTCACGAGATAGATCCAGATTCTTCTTTCTTCCGGCTCCTCTTTTTCTACTTGGAACTACTAATAAGCGCAGTTTAGACTCCATTGCTCTGGATCGTTATTGAAAAACTCATCGGATCATTATACATATTTCTCAAGCAAACCTGTCTATACTATAATATCTAAATGTGGAAATACCAAAAGATCTGTAACACAATCCAAAAGCTATGCTCTAGTCATCCCCTTGTGAAATTTATCAAATACTTTACAAATCAAAAAGATCTTCGCTGCAAGTCAAAAAACCAAAAAGCCTTCCCCATCTCTCTATTCATTGATTTGAACACAGTAAACAACTTCAAAGGTTCTAATGAAGTCTATTTCAGAATTGGGATGGATGACATTATGAACATATCTGGAGAAATTTGTATAAAAAGCAAAGCATAAATTATGTATTTTGGATCAAGGACCAATTTTATTACTGATTTCTGAATTTTTTTACTCGTTGATTTTTGATTTTTTAATACTAAAAAAAATACTAAAAAATGAAAATATAAATTTCGAAACGTACAAAAATATGGAGTTTGTGATGTTGCAGACCTCCGGAAATTGGATTTTTCATCCCGCCACTCTTTTATTTTTGGTCTAATCCAGAAGTTTTATCAAAATGTTGCTCTTCCACATCAGCGAAATTCGCAGTTTTTTCCTCGATTTTCTGAAACTTTTGCCTCCATTTTTTGAATATCACACTGGCTGAAAAAAAGTGTCAAAAAGGTGTAAAAGTTTTCTTCTCCTAATTTCTGATGACAATTCTGCAAGCTCGCTCCAATGACAACTTCAAAAACAGTGTGTTAAACCAAGAACCGCAGAAATCATTTTGTCTGCGCACTCGGTTTTTCACACTTTCCTTGCAGTTCTCATTGGAGCGCGTTTTCTTTTTTTCGTTACTGATGTGTCTGAACTCTAGACACAATATCAGTACTCTCAGCTGATAAACAATGCTCAGTCTACCTTGAAAAAAAGTGATGTGTCTTTCTTTTCACAAGAATTTTGGGTTCAAAATGTGTATTTCATTATCATCGGTGCATAAATCTGGAACAAAACATAAAGAGAAAAATGTTAAAAACAAGAAAAAAAAAGATTTTCCAATGTAAATAGGACCAGACGGTTTTCGGCGCTTCGCGCCTTAACCGTCTGGCCTCTTCCGGATTATTGAAATTAACAGCGTTTGTAGACCCACTTTATTACCCAAAAAGAGAGACGACCACCTCTCTCTTGCCTCCCGGGAAAACACAGGGTGACGCGATTTCGACTATGTGTATAGATAGCACAGAGCTTCTCAGAGCTCCAATCAGACAGCGGAAAAGACGGGCATCATCTCCGACACAGGCTCTATCGATCCATGCAAAATTCATAAAAATCGGTTCATTAGGGACTGCGCTATGATACCGGACAGACAGACACACACACAGACACACAGAATCTGTGTGGTAATAATAGTAAAGATATTTGAACCCGGAAGTATGTGCATGTTGTTTTGTGTCACTTTGGATTTCGAAATCAGTAAACTCATACGCTTCATACTGGCACCTTCAATAGAAGAGCACCTCTTTCAGACCGAGATTCACTTTTCTTGAACTCAGTAATTCTTATAAATCTTATAAATACCGTTCGTTTTGGAAAATTTTTGAATCGAGACAGCAAAGACCAGGAAAAAATGATTATCGAAAAATTTTTATTGACAGTTTCGAACAATGAACTCTCATGCCTCTCTAAAAGAGGAAAAAAACCAAATTTGGGTCGACGTCTCTCACTCGCTCACACTCTTTTTTACTTTTCGAGGTCTAGCTCATTTGAGCTTCCGAAAGTTCGACCATTGACCAGATTTGAGTCCATTCTCAAAATTCAGACTAATGTTTTACTTTGTGATGTTTCATGCCAAAATCTGCGAGCCAAGTTCATCGGACTAGAAGAATCTCTTACTCATCTTATCTGGTTTCTAATCATTTTGATTATCGTTATCTTCTCTAATTCTAAAATAGCCCTATCGAGCACAAACTTTAGTGTGCACTCAATTCATCTATTATCTATACAAATTAGGAGACAATAGGAGAAAACTTTAGGGCACAGATCTCATTCTAATAAATAGGGCAAAACTTTAGATGCACAATGACTACAAAAAATGTGTCTATTGTTCAAATAATAGAATAAATGTTAAGCTCAATTCTAGAAAATACTGAAGAATATGAACTTAGAGGCTACGAAAAGTGTTGTTAAGAACAATAAGGATAAGGATTAGAGGGATTATACTTGTTATAAAAGATGGGGAGAAAAGTTAGGTTATGCACATATTCAGGATTATTTATTGAGGTAAGTGTTTCTTTGGTTTAAGGGATACGGTACGTGATTTCCTTGAATCAGGGTTAAAGACGCCTAATATCCGTTGTTGATTTTATACGGAAATTGCTCAAATTTGTACAAAGGGTAGTGGTACTTGGCCCAGAAATTTTTTTGAGTAGCTCAAAAAGATGAGATGAACCCGTTTGAGTCTATTTTACTGCGCAGTGTTTACCGTTCATCAATTCTGTAATGGCCGTAAAACCCGTATTAGTGGTGCATGCATTACAATTTCTCATATTCTTCAACTGAGGACACCACTATTGAAGGAGAATTAAACTCACCCATAATTAAACATTGTTTCTGACTCAAAAGTCTACGCTGATCACGATTTTCATAGTGATATTGCTCTAAAATTGTTCTGAACCGTGAAAGTTGTTCTCAAAAAGCGTACGAAATACGAATGTCCCTTGAATGACGGTGGCCTCCTAGCCTAGGATTCTCACCGTGCAGTTCGAGTGAACAAGAAGGTCTAGGAATCGCAGATGAAATCTCTGAGCCACGTTGTCTTCTCAGACTACACGGTGGGATTCCTAGGTCAGAAGGCCACGGTTGTTAAAAATTTCGTACACTTTTTTTAGAACAATTTTCACGGTTTAGAGCGATTTTAAAGCAAATTTACTATATAAATCGTGATTTGGGGAGAATTTTCATGCAGAAACAATGCTATACTCAGTTGCGCTTAGACTTTCATAGGGGCACCACAAATACAGGCTTAACAGTAATTTGTTCAATGTCCACCCACTAAATTCCAAACAATAAACGTGTAATGGTCAAGGTTTGTCCAGTTTGGTAAGGTTTTTTTAACGCTACTAGTTCAAATTGAATGATCTCATTTTGTAGGTCTTTGAGTCTTTTGTGAGTCTCTCGGGGATTGGTCCAATAGCAAGACCTACCTCATTGAACTTGTGGCTTCAACTGATGGCTAGGCTCTTTTGGCTCCACTTTAGCTAGTCTAGACAGTTTTGAACTTTTAGTCCCAAGTTTCCGCTCTCCCAAGGAACAGAACGTTTAATTTTCGTGCTTTTTTCAAGTACTCCAGACAAATCTAAGTCCCTTTGGTCCCGGTTGTTATATTTTTGAAAATTTTTGTACTTTCTTCTTCTATTTCGTGTGATCTTTGCTTGAAACTCTCTGCCCTCATTAGAAGTGGATAGGGTTCCTTGTCTACATGAAGAAGGAAGGGAGATCCTCCCTTCCTTTTTTCATTTTCTACTCCTTTTTTTTCTCAAGAATTTAATTTCAAGGTGGTTTCAAACTTATTCTGTTTACTCTTTTCTGCTGGGAAAAACCTAAGATCAAGGGAAGGGCAAAATAAAAAAAGGACATCTTCCTTTTTTGGTGGTTTTTGATCATTATTGGAGGATTTGAAGTTTTTAAGTGTGCTCTTGTATTAGAGGGTTCAGTTGACCTCTTTGTTTGCATTGACTTTAATTGTCCCAGACATCCTGTTTTGACCATTAACTTTCAGAATAATAGAAAAATGTTTGTTTTTCCTGGTTCAAACGTCCTAAATAACAAAAATTCAATTAAAAAATATGAAAATTCACATTAGTTTTCTTGGTAAAAATGGGGAATCCTGACATCCTGCCGTCAAAAAAGGTTGACCTGAACCTTTAAAAAAAACCGCATTTTTTGGGAAGTTTTCCATACCTTTATTATAAGGGCATAGTTTTTTTTTCGTTTTCCAAGGATTTTATACAGGGTGGCTCATAAGTATGGAGACTTTTTTTTCTGGGTATATTTCGAAAAGTAGCAATATAGAAAACAGGGTGATTTTTTGACTGCTACGATCCTAAGCAATAGCTAGAAAAAAAAATTCTAAGATCGGAAGATTCCGCGGCGTTCCACGTCTTCTGACATGTGACCGCGAGACCCCCCGCCGCGGCGGGGGGTCTCGCGGAAATCTGGCTGTTTTTAAGTTCGCCACAACTTTGAAAACTTTGCAAAACTCATTTGGAAGATTATCATGGTATAGCAGATGATGTATCTGACCAAATGTCTCCAAAATTCAATCCGAGTAAGTTTGAACATCAGTTTCAAAGTACTTAAAAGTAGAAGACCGCCGGATTATAATGACCCCCACAGCATGGTCCCAAACCTTGTTACCAAAAAGTGGTTTGAATTTTTCGGCAGTGTTTTCGAAACTGGGCTCATGAGGCGGTCTCAAAACATTGTGAATGCTCAAAAATGGCCAGCTGGGGTGTTTATCAGTCCAGAAAAACGGGTATTCGATTAGATCTTCTCGTGACCTGATGCCGGCACTTTTCCTTTTTGAGATTTCAGTGTTAAAAGACCTTCGCCGAAGTACTTGTGTTTTTGCGATTTTTTTCAATGAGAATGCTCCCATATCTTTCGAGATGAGATCTGACAGGTTTGACACAGGTTGGCACAAAGCTAAAGTTCACCAGCACGAAAGTCTCCATACTTATGAGCCACCCTGTAATACCAATCACATGTTTCATTGAATGAACTTCTTCTTGAAGGAAGTGAACTTTCTTTATTTTTCATGGTCTAGGGTTTTAGTCCGAATAATATGAATACTGAAATTGAATGAAAAATTAATTGGAATTTTATACTTTTTTATCCGCAAAAAAGGTAAATCCTGACTCATTTGACGTCAAAAAAAAGTTTACCTGAACCCAAAAAAAAAACCACCATTGTATTTGCTCATTGGTCTAGAAGAATCCCCTTTCACATTCATAATTTCCTGTTTTATATTATAAAAATTGGTTTTTTTTTCCACTTGCTCTTCAGACAGAAATTTAGTCAGTTTATCATTTTTAAGCCTAAAAAGTATTTTTTTTCACTACACTGCTCCACATAATCATTGTTCCACTTGGTTTTTCGACGAAAACCCATATTTAGGTCAGTTTTTTGGGGGAGGTGACAGAACGAAAAATGCTCCAAATTGATTCAGAAATCAAATGGGTTAGTGTTTTTGAATGAATCAAAACTGGAAAAAAAATTTCCGAAAAATAATATTTTCATATAAAAAATATTAAAATTTTATTTTATTTTTTCTTTAAATCTTTTTTTAAGCCCAAAAAGTCATTTGGGGAGAAAAAGTAAGAAAAAACTATTTTTGAGCCAAAAGAATACATAGACTAGTCTTTCAGAAACTTTTCAGTTCCTATAATTCCTGCAAAAAAAAAGTCAATTAAATCTTATTCCTAGAAAAAATGGGCTCCAAGAATGTCTTATTTGTCCAATTCCAGATGTCTAGGAGAGGCTTTTCTGAAATTTAAAACGGAACAAATATTTTCAGCTGAAGTTTTTTTTGGAAAATGGGAAATTTCTGGAAAAATTTGAATTCCAGTTTTTTGGCATGAAGCCAAGATACTGAGTCATCTTGACCTGTTCATAAAATAATATTATTTGTTAATTCTCTATTTGAACGGCACCTCTAAAAAACGTTCCCCTAATAAAACGGCAGTCCCCTAATAGAACGGCAGTTTGATTTTGGTGATTTTTTCTATAAAAAAGTACTTTTTGCGAACTTTATCATAGTATGGAAGGATATACAACGACATGCCCTTATAAACAAATATTTTCGGCGAATAGCATTTCTTGGAAAAAATTTGAATTTCCCGCCATTTTTTAGTTCATTTTTTTCGAACTTACGCAACATCAACATTCCTCTTTCAATTAAGCTCAAACTACTCTAAATCCCTCTGCTCCACCCCCACTTTTCCCCTTCGATTTCACCCTTTTCCCCCGTATAAAAATGTGTCCAAGACACGACGATGCTCTTTTTTTTCTGCTAAAAAGTAATTAGTTTCTCCTCCCTTTTTGAGTGTCTTCATCATCATTTTGAACCACTCGTTCTATTTCCTTTGCTCCTTTTTTGCATATTTTCTAATATTTCCTTTTTCATTGGGAGAAAATTCCAATTTTGCACTTTTTAGAGAAAATTAAGGTGGTACGAACCTTTTTGAGTCATAATATCCGTTTAAAATGCATTGGAATTTTTGGGCAAAAAAGGGAAAGCGTTCTGAATTGAGAGGCGGACCGAACTCCGTTTTTTTAATTCATTTTTTCATGCTGAGTCCGTTTTTCATAACGGAATTACCGAAACAACGGTTGTAGTATGTCTTTAATACGAGTGTCCCTCTAATAGTGTTGCCCTCGAACGGGCATTTTGAGAAATAGTGGTGCATGCTCTAATTCAGTTTTTACGGTACTCAAAAATCGCTCGGAAACACACATCGCGTTCAAAACCGCAAAGACTGATGGTCGCGGCCGAAAATCCGACGGCGCGTGGCCTTTTTTCTAAAATCTAAGCATTTTTCGTTCATTCCGCATGATTTTGTTGCTAATTTTGAATGTGAACCTCCGGATTAAGAGGTTGAAAAATAGTGGTTCATGCACTACTAATTCAGTTGTTACGATGTGTTTTTACAAAAAAAAAGCACATCCACATAAGAAAAGGAACAAAAATTTTAAATTTTAAAATTGTGACTCCAGTCCTCCTTGCTGAATTTCGAATCCTGGGTCAGCTAGTTCTAATCTATAATCGTTCATTGATCTCTAATGCTATATTTTCCCTTCCAGAGTTATTTTCAAATAAATTCACAGTGAAAACCCAAAATCGGTATGAAAAAATACGTGTTTACAGCTTGCGAAAAAGCACCACTCTAACAATGGGGCGTCCCGCCGAGCAGTGTGCAGGATGATGCCTATCTATTTCTAGTGGCTTTTGATGTTTTTTTCCAGATCTTTTTGATTTTCTGACTGCAAAATTTGGAAAAAATCAGAAGGAAATATTTCGAAAAGTGAAGAAGTTGAATGTTTTCAAAATTTCAAGAAGATTCTCTATGAAATTGCTCAGAACCTGGAACGATTTCGACATGTTTTACGTGTTGATTCTAGTTTACTCTATGAATTTTCTTAAAACTAAATCTAGTTTGATGACCTGGAATTCGCAGGCCTAGAACCCGAAAATTCGGTGAGTTATGGACTCATTTTTCCATTTTTTTTTCTCATTTCTAACTTGATTCCTCTGATCTATCTTCTACCATTTTGTGCTCTTTTCATGACCTGCTCACTGATTTTCGATGCCATCTTTTTTGTTCTATAACATCTTCTTCATCTTCATCTTTTTCAGATTATTATCTCTTCCCAAATTAGCTGGATTAGTAACGACTGACCTATCCCTTTTTTCAGTCTGTTAGCTTTTTGCTCGCATTACGTTTTTTGCCCATCTGAAAAAAGAATTTTCAGATTTTTCAACAAAAATGGACAACGCTACTTCAAGCTCGGCTATTGCAGCTGGGGAGCCAGCTGCTTCAAGTCAAACTGAACGATTTTTTGTGACTTTGACTATCTTTTTGGTGAGTTTTAAGCCGGATTTTCAGCCAATTTCAAGATTTTTGGTTTCCAGATCTCGTTTACCGGGTTAATCGGAAATCTAGCCGTATTCATGTTCGCCACAACTCTGAAAACCTTGCAAAATTCATTTGGAAGATTATCAGCTTCACAGTCTTTCGCCGAGGCTATTCTATGTGCAGTTTTTATGTTCTTTTATTGTCCAATGGTTTTGTTGTAAGTTATTTTTAGATGTGCAGGTTCTGAAGACTTACTGTACCACAATTCCAGAGACATCCCCTCCTTCAAAATCGCTTCTGCACATGCTGGCTTAATCCTCCTTTTCTGTTACGACGTCTGTATATTCTCCCATTTATTTATCGCCCTCAACCGCCTCTGCGCCATTTCCCTTCCAATTGAGTATAATAATATTTTCAAGTGAGTTTCAGTTACAAGAAACCAATTTCACTAGTTATTTTCAGCGAAAGAAACACGCGTATTCTAATTGGTCTCGCCTACGCCATCCCCTGTTTCACATCAATTTATATGCATCTCGCAAGTGAGTGTCCGGTTCAAAAATAGAGGTCTTTGGGATCAGAAAGGGAGATCTATGAGTCGGTGGTTTTCCGGGGTAGGAATAGTTATAAATGGGTGGCGTGAAAAGACATAGGGTTCTGAAAGCTAGGGGAATCTTTAGGACTGGTTTGGCAGTCGAGTCCATTGCTAGATTAGACCGTCATTCCAACATAAACAATTCAGCGGCGGTCAAATACGATTGGTTAATGGCCTAAGCCTATTTGACGGGATTATTCATTGCTCACTGTTAACGTTCTATTCAAATGTACTACAAAAAATTACTTGATCTGTGCAAAATATGCGCTGTTTAGTTTTGTAAATCAGTTGCAATGATTTGTTTTTTGTATTGAAAACATAGGCTTGGTCATTAGCTATCTGGCTCAACACTGTAACTGTAACTATCCAAATTACTGAACATCGGATTGTATAATCTAGTTATCAAGATGCTTATCTGACCTGATCTGATTGTTGTAACATTACTGTCTCACTAACAGCTTGAACACATCAAAAAGTATTTAGTGTCTATGGCATTAATCTCACAACCTTCAAGAGAAAAAATTCAAGAGAAAGAAAATCAACAATTGCTCACCCTGAGTACTTTCGATCATTGATTTCTTAGCTCAAAACCATTCAACTTCAATTCATACCCAAGTTATGAGATCACAGACTAATCCAATGGTTAGCCTCCAACAATGGAGTCAACATCAAAAATACCTAGACTGTATCTTTGAAATACCTCTGAGGACCTGCGCAGCCACAAACTTTTCCTGCTAGCTCTCGTCTTTTTGCTACAATATCTGTAAAAATACAGCCCCATAACCAGTTTCCATTTCCAGACAACTGTCTTCTCCCCTACGTAGATTTCGGTTGGTACTTCGGTGTGAACACTTCTGCGGATTGTGACGTCATTCGGTTCTACATAGACTTTTGCAAGGATTTCGGTGTTGTCGCATTAATTGCTATAGTTGATGTGGGAACTATTGTTATGATCAAGGTCACGGCGCCAGGAATGGTAAGTGCCCTAGAGGTGTCATCTGTTTAATGTAGATGTCTAGAATGTAGTCTAGACACGGAACTAGAGCGAAGCTTTTGACATGTTGCAAGCTCCTGTCTAATGAGGTCAAATTTATTTTCTCAAAATAAACTTTGCAGCGGTTGATGTCTGCCAACTGTGCCCAGAGTCAAAAGAAACGCGAACGAGAAATCACTTTTGTCAAACAATGCCTCATCCAGGGAGCCGTTTTTGCCACTGAACTCGTCTTTTTCTTCATTATCTCCGGAATGCAAACCAAACCCGTCATGATCTTTCTGTGCACTACTGTCGCATGGAGTTTGGTTCACACAATTGATCCATTGGTCTTGATTTTGTTGAATCGAGAGTTTAGAAATATGCTCATGAATAGTCGATTGGGCAGGGGGAGAAGTACGTTTCGTGTGGGAAAAAAAAATGAAAAGAGGAAATTCAGGAATTTCAGCTACTCGTGTGACATACTCCACTCAACCAATTGATAATATGAGCTCACAAAATTGATAAATGACATTTTTAGTTTTGAATATCAGTTTTGAATATATGTTTTGCTCTTTGGTTTTGTTTTTAGTATTCATGATAAATTTACCCAAAAAAAATTACCGTAAAAACTGTCTTAATAGTGCATGCACCACTATTTTCGAGCTTCTTCATCGGAAGGGCACCACTTTTATTGGAGGAGCATCACTGTCCACCTTTTTCGCCTTGGCGGAGCTATAACCTAACTTGATAATCATCCGATTATACTGAATTTATACGGAGAAATACATTCAGAAGTTTGCTTTTGTTTGTAAAATTATACAATTTTCATTCAAGAATATAAAGTTATTGTTCATAATTTATTGAAGTTGATATCCACAAACGAATCCAAATCCAGTCGTGGCTTTGTTACAATTTACGTCATTCATTCGTAACAATTCATACCAGGAGCACAAAACGAGACAGTCTTCTGGACCTCTGAATAATTTCAAATTTTGCTACCTGATGCTGTGTATCACTATTAAGAAATGTTTTGGTTCATTGACTGTAAGTCACCACTCACCCTCCTGACAATAATCCATAATCTTTATATATTGTTTCATTCAGTGTAGTATACCCATCACTGAATTCGAAATCCTGAAAAAGATACTTGTTTTTGAACATTTTGACCGCCGTCTCATACAGTTCCGTTTGCTTTACCGGATGTTGCAGCACTTCTTTTCCCGTCAATCCAAAACCCAGCAAAGCCTTTTAGACCCACTTCGGCTCGTTTCGCTGAAAAAAAATGAAATTGTTTAGTATCTGGATATAATCGAACCAAATATCCATTCTAGTTCATTGAGAGACGAAACTCCTGTCAGGCTATAACCACCCAAGTCGGCACATGATTTTTTAGCTGTTTCTACGTTTGCGATAACGTCAGGCACATAAAATGTTTGCATACAAACAGTCATTGTTTCATTCCTTCTGAACATTTTCCAATCTCCTACACACTTTGAAAATGTCCAACCATTTCCATTTGGTTCCCAATATATCGGATCACCATTTCCTAGCGGAACTTTGAAATTCAACTCATTGTAATCTGGACATTGACCAGGTACTTCGATTGATGCCTAAATTTCAAAGATTATTGTTATTAAAACAAACTATTATATGTTACTTTGAAAGCAACGAACAATTGATCTTCTTTTGCACTTTTATCTACGATTAACTTTTCTGTCGAGTTGAAACCGAATGATAGGCAACGATTGTTTGAATCTTTGTAAATCAGCATACAATCATCCAGATTGAAACAGTCAGTGACACAATTCTCGTTTATTATACCATTTTCCAAGCTCTCTCCCGCCACTTTTCCATAGATTTCATTTCCAAATGAACTGAAAATAGCACATAATTTTGATATCAAACTGATTTCTCACCAGCATAGGTTTTGACGACAAAAATCTGAACTAGGAAATTGAACTTTAAAAAAGACATGTTTGCTGGAGAAAAAATCAAAACAGAAGGAAATACTTTTCGTTAAAATGAAAAAAAGAGAGAGAAACTTTCGAGTGTTGTCTGGGCCCATAAATTTCATTTCAAGATTGTTTGTAGGGAACATAAATATACTTTGTTAAATTTATGTTTCTCAAGACGTTCTATGATCTTTGGAGTGGTATTATTGCGTATACATAATTATTTGCGCGGTCGCGGGAATTTACCTCATGGGCGGTTCCACCTCCGAAATCCTTAAAATTAGGCCCGGTATGGGCGACACTGTTTATCACTGGTTTCTTTCATTTTTTCACTTCATAAAAATTGATATTTAAAGAATAGAAAAAAAAAATGTCGAAAAATGAAAGAAATCAGTGTTGTTTTAGAGGCCCTAGGATAGGTGAATGTGTGTAACTGACGCGTCAGTTTTATCAATTTCTATACCATTTTTCAACTTTTTGGTTTATATAAGACGGAGGCTGCCCAAAAATTGGGAAACGTTTAAAAAAAGAGAATTGTTTTATTTCACGTGAACTAATTTTTGGAATGCCACATTTTATACAGTCTGTTTGATTCGAAAGAAAAAAAAATGCAGTTTGATCGATTCCTGATTTGAATAAAAACAATACGGACTCAACGAAAAAAACGAAGAGTGCTGGATTTTACAGATTGATGAGATGAGATAAATGACTACTGAAATACGCTGGTGAATTGAGTTTAATCAATTTTTTTCTTGAACGACTGTTTGCAAAAGCTGAACTTTTTGTTAGAAAGTTCTAACTGTACGCTTTTGAACTACAGCATTATTTCAGTAGTCATTTATCTTTTCATCAATCTGTAAAATCCAGCACTCTTCGTTTTTTTTCGTTGAGTCCGTATTGTTTTTATTCAAATCAGGAATCGATCAAAATGCATTTTTTTTTCTTTCGAATCAAACGGACTGTATAAAATGTGGCATTCCAAAAATTAGTTCACGTGAAATAAAACAATTCTCTTTTTTTAAACGTTTCCCAATTTTTGGGCAGCCTCAAATCTGGAATCGGTTTTTTGAAAGTTCACGGGAATGAATTTATTTTCCTCTGATTTTCAAAATTTTCCAAATCTGGGGCCACCCCAGATTTGGGAATTCATAAACATTCGAGGCGTAAAAGAATAAACTCTACGATCAATTTGAAAATGACTTCAATGCTATGAAATATCTGTACTTATTACAGAATTTCTTCCTAAACCTAAGTTCTGTAGAATTTTCAGTATCTGACTCCAGAAAATCGAGAAATTTTGTGAAATTCGTGCAGAATTTCGGAACATCCAAATTTCGATCGTCTTATATGAATTCAAGTCACTAATGCTTCAGTATTTAGGTTTTTTAGGTTTTTGTTATTGAGGTCAAAGGTGTATGCTCATGAATAGTTTACTGGGAAGATAAATCAGTAAGTTTCGGATAAAAATAGAAAAAGTGAGCAGGAAAATTCAGGAATTTCAGCTACTCGAGTCACCTACTCCACTCAACCAATTGACAATATGAGCTCACAAAACTGATAATTCATGTTTTTTTTTGGAAATCAAAAGAAAATCAATAAAACTTATCTCCGAATGCTGATTTTAGTTTTCACTTTGTAAAAAAAATTGTATTAGAAGGGCATGCTCTTCTATTAAGCCAAGCAGCGTTTAGAAGTGTTTCATATCTAAGGGGTTCTTCCGATGACGGTTTTCCGGGAGTTTATGAATGACATATCGCAAAATTGACAAGTTTTCCTCTAAAATATACGGGTTTCAAGGTTCATCTATCAAAGGAGCATTTCTAGTAGGGTGCTACCCCGCATTAGCACCGGCCCGCATTAACACTAGCCCGCATTAGCACCCGCGGGCGCGGATATTATCACCAGGAGCGCGGCTTTTTTTTTGATATCCAATTTCAAAAATATAAAAAATTGTAGAGAAAAAATTCTCTATCGAATGATATATACTGTGTCCAGGTTTCTGCAAGAATTTTGGTCAAAAACGGCGAAAAACTAATTTTTTCAAAATTTTTTGTTTTTTTGCTTCTTTCGACTAGAATTTTCACAAAAACCTAGTCACAATATACACCATTCGATAGAGAAATTTTTTCTCTACAAAATTGTATATTTTAAGAGTCCGATATCAGAAAAATGGCCGCTCTGATGGTCATAATTTCCGCGCCGGCCCGTGATAGTGCTAATGCGGGGCAGTGCGAATGCGTCCAGTGCTGATACGAGCGCGGTGCTAATGCGGGATAGCCCCTCTAGTAGAGACAGATCTTGTATTAGAGGGCTCTTCTACTCTTATGATACAGTAATTGCTCTTGCAAGCAGCCTCGATTACAGTTTGATGTCCTAGAGTCTATGATAAAGTAGAAACTTATCGTGCTATCATCCTAATTCTGATTTCAGTTTTCTTTCTGTAAAAAAATTGTATTAGAAGGGCATGTTCTTCTATTTTCAACCCCTCTAGTTTGGTGTCCTTCTATTACATGTGTCCTTCTATCAAAGGCTGTCCTTCTATTTTTCAACCATGCCCCGAGAATGTCCTGCTATTAGAGGTTCAGTTCTAATGAATGTGTCCTTCTACAGGTTTTTTTGTTTTTCTACACGGGTTGCTCTATTTTTTACTACTAATAGAGGGGCTCTTTTACTATAAGGGCTCTTATAATACAGATTTTACAGTATTGCTTTTGAAAGCAACCTCGATTACAGATTGATGGCTTAGAGTCTGATGGCCAAGAAACGGACTAGACTTTATGAGAATTTTGTTGATCACAACCTACGCAATTGGTAATTTTTTCTAAGAGTTTTGAAGCTCCAACTTGCAAAATTAATCGTATGTTATCTGCTTTTGTTTCCAAATTCCACATATAATAATGGTGTCTGTCCGTGATATAACTAGACACAAAGCTGACAAAAGTGATCATACAAATTTTCGTTTTAAGGATGCCCTTCTATTGAAGGATAATAAAGTATCGAATTACACATGTTGCAGAGCTCTTATAATAAAAGGGCTCTTTTAATAGAGGTGGCTTTTGTATTGTTCCAACCTCGATTACAGATTGATGGCTTAGAGTCTATCGGCCAAGAATCTGACTAGACTTCATAATAACTTCTCCTCACCTACGCATAACATGATTTTCGCTGTGATCTTACAAAATCCAGTCTGCAAAATTAATCGTATGTTATCTGCTTTTGTTTTCAAACTCCACTTATAATAACAGTGTCTGTAAGTGCTTTTAGTGATCTCACTAGACACAAAATGATCATAACCTCTTTTTTTTTATACGCCCCTTTTTTTGCAATCATTGATACCTATTTCTTATATATCAGTTCTTGAAATTTGAAGAAAAATGAACAAAGTCTCTTTTGATCTACCCCCACCAATGCCACCTGTTTCAAGCCAATCTGAACGGGTCATTGTCACTTTGATCATATTTTTGGTAATCTTTTTTTTTGATTTTGGACAACCTTTTTTTAATTTCTAAAATTCCAGATCTCTTTCACCGGGTTAACTGGAAACCTCACAGTTTTTTTGTGTGCAAAAAATCTGAAAAATTTGCAAAATTCATTTGGAAGATTATCAGCTTCACAGTCCTTTGCCGAGGCTATTCTATGTTCAGTTTTCTTGTTTTTTTACTGTCCAATGGTTTTGTTGTAAGTCTTTTTCAGACGTGCAGGTTATGAAGGGTTACTGTATCAAAGACTTTTCAGTGATATCTCATCCTTCAAAACGGCTTCCTCGTACATCGGATTGATCCTTCTTTTTTGTTACGAAGTTTGTCAATTCTCACATTTATTCATCGCAATCAACCGGCTCTGTGCAATTTCGTTTCCAGTTGGTTACAATAATGTTTTTAGGTGAGTTATTATTACCTCAAAACCTCTAACACACCGGCACCCCCTAATAAAACGGCACTTCTATTATACCGGCCATCAAACATTTGAAAAAAAAAATAAACCGACAGTCTCTACTGTTCCGGTACCTCTAATGCATAGATGAGAGGCAAACTTGACAACCTACAAAATAGCGACAGCTCCTAAAATGACTGCACCTCTAATGGACCAGCCCCCAAACAATTATTCAGATCAATAATAGAACGGCATGCCGGTGTAATAGAGTTCAGCAAGATGTTTCCAAAATCACACAGAAATCGATTAAACCAGATCATTTTCAGCGTCAAAAACACTCGTATTCTGATTGGTCTCGCCTACGTTCTTCCTGCTTTCACTTCAATTTATATGCATCTCGCAAGTGAGTCTGAGGGCTATTATCCGGTTCAAAAGAAGGTTTCGATTCCAAGAAACAGGTCTATGAGTATTCTGAATACCTGACCAATAAAACACGCATATACACCAATATTAGAACGTACGCATCGTGTATTAGAATGTGTTAGAAGAGCATGCTCTTCTATTGTTCCAAGTCTGCACATCTGATAATGGTCAAAAAAACAAGATAATTATCATGAAATTGCCCACATTTGACTTGTTGATGACTTTTTGATGTATTATTTTTCAGCGTAGGATGACAAAAATGCTCAGCGCCGCGCATTTAAATTTAGTCAAACTAATAATTTGCGCGTGCAAGATTATTCATAACTATGTATTTCAAAATGTGAATTTGATAGTAGGGTTGAAGAATCTAAACTTTGATGTCGTATGAAACTGGCATCGTAGTTCAACGAAATATGGGGGAGTTTCTCGTCAAAACGCTATTGTTCAACCCTGCATACTGTAATTCTACCCTCCATTAGCATCTTTCAGATAATTGTCTCCTCCCATATGTAGATTTTGGTTGGTACTTTGGTGTTAACACTTCTGCAGAATGTGACGTCATCCGGTTCTATATAGACTACTGTAAGTCGTTTGGTTTTGTCGCCGCAATAGCTATAGTTGATGTTGGAACTATTGTCATGATCAAGGTCACGGCGCCAGGGAGGGTAAGTGCCCTAGTGTTAGAGGTGTTATCTTTTTGAAATGGAGTAAAACTAAAAACGAGCATAACATAACATGCCGTAAAACCTGTAATAGAGCAGCCGCCCGCACTATTTTTCATTGCCTCTTTAAGAGCTCCGCTCTAATACAGGGACCGTTCAATGAAAGATGCCGCTCTATTACGGGTTTTACAATTTTCCATATCAGAATCGTTTGATCAGCAGCTTTTGAAGTTCAAAATAAAAAAATTATCCTTTTCAGACCGCCAACTTCACAACTTCAAACTGCGAACAAAGCCAAAAAAGGCGTCAACGAGAGATCACATTTGTCAAACAATGCCTCATCCAGGGAACCATTTTTGCTATTGAACTTGTCTTTTTCTTCATTATCTCCGCCAAGCAGACCAGTCCGTACATGATTTTCCTATGTACTACTGTCGCATGGTGTCTGGTTCATTCAATTGATCCATTTGTTCTGATACTATTGAATTCAGAATTCAGGAAAATGGTCTTGCGGAATCCGTTTGGTAAAGAGAGCAGTGAGTTGATTCTTGTGCCTTTTTATTACAGTTTTTTCTATTTTCAGGCTCCCGAGTTCTTCAAGCACCCGCCGTTCAACTAAGCCAATTGACATAGATATTAGGTTGGCCGTAAAGAAATGCGCGCTAAACGTTTCCGCGAATCTACATATCTCAGCTAGAACAAATGATATCAAAAAGTGATCAACTAACAAAATGTTGACCATAAAATTTTGCACATTTTACCAGTTGACCACCTTTGTGTATCTTTAATTCCAGTCGAGATATACAGATTCGTTAGAAAGTTTAGCGCGCAATTCTTTCCGGCAACCCAAATAAATGTGTGTTTTTACCTTTTCTTAAAACCAAATCTAATAAAAATCTCAACTTTTAAAATCCGTAGATCACATATACATCATTCTCTTATTCAACTTTGAAAATTCAAGACTAACCCTATGATATCTGCCATGTTTTCATACTCTACCTAATAATAGTGTCTATCAGTGCTCTTTAATGATATCACCGGATACGAAACTGCCAGAAATAATCATACTCCACAATTTTATGAAATCATTGATATCTGTTTCTTATATCAAATCTCAGAATTCGAAAGAAAATGAACAAAATTTTATTTGATCTACCCCCGCCAATGCTACCTGTTTCAAGCCAATCTGAACGGGTCATTGTGACATTGATCATATTTTTGGTAATCTCTTTTTGTTCCTTTTTTTTTTAAATTACCTAGCTTCAGATCTCTCTCACCGGGTTAATTGGAAATCTGATAGTTTTTATGTTTGCCACGAATCTCAAAATTTTGCAAAATTCATTTGGAAGATTATCAGCTTCACAGTCCTTCGCCGAGGCTATCCTATGTGCAGTTTTTATGTGCTTTTATTGTCCAATGGTTTTGTTGTAAGTTCTTTTTGTTAGATGTGCAGGTTAAGGAGGGTTAGTGTGTCCAGTTCAAGAATGTACCGTAAAACTTAATTTTTTTTTCTAATTCAGTGGCAAAATTAAAATGTTTCCGTATAGTTTTTCAACTGATAATGAGTGCAGTGGAGCGCGCATTGCGCAGCGCCCGTACGACTAATAGCGTAGATCCATTGGGTACTTCTTCTTCTTTCCCCTTTTACTCAGTCCTATATGTGCATGTTTCAGTGATATCTCATCTTTCAAAATTGCATCTGCCTATATCGGATTGATTCTTCTTTTCTGTTACGATGTCTGTATATTCTCTCATTTGTTCATTGCCTTCAACAGGCTATGCGCAATTTCTTATCCAGTTGGATACAATAATCTTTTTAGGTAAGAGATTGTGAATAGGTATACGAAGTTGGTGTAACGGAAGAAGTTTAAAATTCACTGAGCCCCTCGAGCCAATTCTTCATATCACAGCAAGACAAAGTTACATTCCCTTCGTCACCGTTTCAGAATCCCCATTAAAATCCATCAACCCAGATTATTTTCAGTGACAGGAACACGCGTATTCTAATTGGTTTTGCCTACGCCATTCCTTGCTTCACTTCAATTTATATGCATCTCGCAAGTGAGTGTCCGGTCCAGAAAAGATAAAAATATAACACGCTTGCACTAAGCTTGCCTATGTTGTATATATGGCAAGACAAAATGTTAGCACACTCTTTCTGTGCCAAACTTCTTAGATTTGTAATTTCTGACATTCGAACGGGTATAATATGCGGGTTCAAGAAGGTTCAAAGCTATAAATTTCAAAATTTCACCATAACAGTTGAAGTACTCCACTCTAATCAGTAAACTATGATGTGACTTGAAACCAGAGTCGTAGTTCGAAGTCACATGGTATCAATTCCAAATTATAGCTTTAGAGCTTTGCTTGAAGCATTGAAGAGCCGCGATCTTTTAATGTTGGAAAGCCAACTGGTCCTAGCCACAACCTAACTGATTCATCCATCATCAGTTAGAAATCTCGCCCAATACAATCCATCACTTGCAGATAATTGTCTCCTCCCATACGTAGATTTTGGTTGGTACTTTGGTGTGAACACTTCTGCAGACTGTGACGTCATTCGATTCTACATAGACTTCTGCAAGGATTTTGGTGTTGTCGCCGCCATTGCTATCGTTGATGTGGGAACTATTGTCATGATAAAGGTTACGGCACCAGGAAGGGTAAGTAATTTAGCTATTAGATGAAGGGAACAATTTTTTGAATGGTTTCGCTCAGAATTTTAAATACCGTAAAACCTGTAATTGAGGTGCCTTTAATTGAACGGACCCTGTAATAGGAAGGGGTGAGCGGGCCTCCCTAAAGGCATAGTGAAAATGAGTGTGGTCAGCCACTCTTTCACAGCTTTTACAGTATTCTGTCCTTGAAATCACGTTGAGCTCCGAACAAAAACGTTTTCCAGACTGCCAATAGCACAACTTCTAACTTCGAGCAAAGTCAAAAGAAACGTCAACGAGAGATCACGTTTGTCAAGCAATGTCTTATCCAAGGGACCGTTTTTGCCATTGAGCTTGTGTTATTCTTCATAATCGCTACAAAACAAACCAATCCCTATATGATATTCTTTTGTACCACCGTTGCATGGAGTCTGGTTCACACCATTGATCCATTGGTTTTGATTCTGTTGAATCCAGAGTTCAGGAAAATGGTTTTGCAAAATCCATTAAGCAGGGGAACAAGCAGTGAGTTGATTTTTAGACTTTTTCGGTGCTCTTCCATTGCAGGTCTTTGTATACTTCCAGGCACCCGAGTCCTGCCCGCACATTAGCTGATGTCTGATACAATTTCTATTTGTTTGCCTCTCATTTTTCAAACTGATAACGTCATATATAAACTTTTTTATTGATAAGAAACCATATTGAAAAAAGAATTTACAATTGAAAGAAAAAAATTTCAAAAAAAAAAAACCCTAATGATTGGCAACTGGGACAGCATTGGCCTCAACATGGTGTGTCTGTTGATGAGCGGCGGCGGCATTGGCGTTGTCCTCGGCGGCGAGAGCGGCTTCGGCGGTGGCCAATTCTTGGCGGAGTTGTTCGACGTACTGGAAAAAGGGGGAAAATTGGCTGAAAATGAGCTGGAAAAATGGAAATTTTAGACGAAATTACCTTAGGTAGCACCCTGGGGAAAGCCCCAGACGGTACGAAGCTTCCCGGATTTTGATTTTTTTTCAAATTTTTAAAAATTTTCAAAATTGATTTTGGGTTCTTCCACTAGGCTTCATATTTGAGTCCTTCTGGTACCTCACATGCCCTTCTATTACAGGTCATTTCCCCTCACTTACATCAGCGGCGTGAACTGCATCTCTTTGCTTTCTGCATTCCAATTTGCATGTCTCGTAGGCGCTGGCGACCTTAAAAAATTTCAAAAAATTTCGTTTTTTTCCCTCTTTTTTTCTTCCCGACTTTTTACCCCTTACCTTCAAAGATTTTGGTGGAGAGACTCTGTGTTTTTGAACAGTTTGTGGTTGAACAATGACCTCATCGACCTCCTCGACCTCTTCCTGAACGTGATGAACAGCTTCTGGTGCGGTTTCGTTGGAGACTTCTGACTCCTCAACGAGCACAATCTTCTCGGCTTTTACTTTCTTGACTTTCTCGACTTTTTCGACTTTTTCGGCTTTCTCGGCTCTGAAAAAACAGCAGTTTAGGTCTTCAAGTTCTGAGTTTTTTTTTTTGATTTTAGGCATCTGAATAAACGAATTCGGTCTTTAAGGTCTCTTGACTTTTTTAACAGTGGACTATTGAGAACCTTCAGAGTTTCATAGGTAAATCAAAATGACTAAAGAATACTGTTAAAAACTATAGTTACAGATGTACCAAATGTAACAAATTTTGACATACTTTTGCTTCGGACCTAGTATTTCTAAAAGCGCACTCTAAACTTTTCCGAAAAAAAACTTCGGTCCAGAAAAAAAAGTCATCGAATCTTTATAATTTCCTAACCATCTCATAACATTTTTAGCCCGACATTACTTTGCAAATTCCAAAATATCTTCGAAAAAGTTTTAAAATGTCACAGGATCTATTTGCGAAAGCCAGACACCTTGGTTTAAAGGCACAGCGGCAAACGTCTACGAGGTCCCGCTACGATTACAGTTGTTTTCAACAAAGAATCACTGTAGCCGTGGCGGGACCCAATAGACATTTGTCGGTGCACCATTTTTTTGATCATCCGTTGCGAAAATGGATTTCATATTCAAAATCAGCACGATTTCAACTTTCTAATTATCTTTAATTCCGATAGAAAAAGTTTAAAGGCGCATGGCCAAATATCATCGGGTCTGGTTCCGTTCACATTTGTTCTCAAGCACTGTAATCGTGACGAGACCCAATGGACATGGTCGCTGCGCCTTTAAGCTACTGCCCTCATTAAACTCACTTAGCTCCACCCTTCTTCTCTCCCTTCGCTGGCTTCTTACAATCAATGGATGACACAAAGAGTAGGGCACACACGGCGAGGACAATCAATGTTTTTCTGCTCAACATTTTCTGGAACCTTTTTAGGCTAATTCCAAAATTCAAACGGAAAAGTCAATGAAAAAAGCTTCCGAAATAAAACTTCAAGTTTATGAAAAAAAAAGTGTGTTAGTGACAATCGATGAAGCTTATAAAGACAATATCAACTGATAACAGACGCACACTGTTTTCTGCACTATTCCCCTCTCTTTTCGTCTTTTGTGTACGTCAGCATCGGAGAAAAGAAAATCATTGACGTAAATCGATTGGGGGAAAATCATATCGAGGTCTATAAGGCAACGTTGCTCAAAATAGGGGAAAAGAAGTCGAGAAAATCACGCGATTTGATATTTTGAACGTTCATAGATGAGTCTGGTGGTATGAAGAGTGATGTTTTTTGATATTGATAGGGTAAGAGGGGACCTCTTATCAGTGATGACGAAGATGTTTTTGTGGCGAAACATACTTGGTGATATGTCATAAGGTCCAGAAGCAATTCGGGGGCTCTGAGCATAAGCTTTTCAGATTTTGTTTGGAGGATTGGCTCCAAGCTTAAAAGAAAGGACATTACTTCAGATAGACATTGGGGAATTTTCTGAAAGTTTGCAGAGAAACTAAATTCGACCACCAAAGAACGAAAATTGACATGAAAATCGCCACGAATCCCGTTGTAAAATTCTCATTTTTTCGGTCTGTGAATACTCAGAGAAAACCCAGTAAGTGTCAAAAAATAGCTGCTGATTTTCAAAAAAAATCGTATTATCTTCTTTGAAAACGTTTCGTGGTGCGATAAAATCTGTGAGGATATATTGCTAGACCCTCTGATAACACCTAAAAATCATTAGACGATTTTGAAGAATTTTCCGAAATTTTGGTTTAAAATTTTGAAGTTCTCGAAGAAGTAACGCCCCTTGTTAGGAAAAAATTTCAGAATCCCAAAAACTGCAAAAAAAAAACGTTGCCAAAAATTCAAACTTTTTATCAATTTCAAAATCCAATGATCAATTCAATTTACAAATCAAGAGATCCTTAATAATCCAAGATCTGTCCGAACAATCTCGAACAACACACTTTCTCTCCGGTTTTCATAGCCGTGATAGTCATATAAACATGCAAGTCTTTGAGCAACTTGACTTGATTTTCAACGATAGGAATGATAGAAAGAAGCTCTGCATATCGAGAAGGCCCGTTGATAGCTCCATGTTGAAGACGACAATAACGGAGAAGGCAGAATCCATATTGGCGTCGTTCTTTTTCAAGGTGGGCTTGAGCAGATTTGGTTAAGGAGCACACGGCTGGAAAAAGATAGATACGAGTTGAAAATTCCCGGGTTACCATTCTAAATTAGAATCTCTTACAAGGGACGTTACTTTCCATACCTCCTGAGAATTCATTTTAAAGGGAGATATAGCGATTTTTCTGAAAAATCGTGGTTTTTCGATCTTCGAATTTTCGTAAAATAAGCTTCAAACCAGAAAAACTTTTGAAAATCGCCTACGATGTGTTTAGGAACTTACTGTGTGTTACAAAATTACGTTATCAGATGAAGATAGGAGTTCGAAATTTTTGTCTGAAATTTTTTGGGCCAAAGAAATAAAAAATTTTATATCGAATTTGTGGGATTTCTCGTTATAATTTTTGGTCTTAGGGGGCCAAAATTAGTCTCTCTGCACATTTTTAGAAAATTGACAAGAGGTACTAAAAGTAATGCCCCTTGTTAGATCAAGTATAACGTTAGGAAGGTCCCAAAAAAGACCAGCTCATGGGCTCAAGTCATACGGATTACATTTTGCCGACAAAAATTTACAGTTCAACGAGCTTGGATCCTGCCTCCCACAAGTTTAAGACATTTTTTTAAAGATTACGCTTCTACAACAGATCTTAACAAAGACAATTAGAAAATCTATAAGCTGCTAGTTTGAATTAGCGCGAAAATTACAGTTTGGAAAATTTCCGAGAAACACTCTATAAACCCACCTGGATTACATAACACAATGGCCTTCAACAACATATACTCCACTCGATCCAATCGATTCCTTAGCATCATTGACAACGTCTTTTCCATAAATCCAATAAATTTTTCATCTTCCTTCTTTTTTATAAACCTCGACCCATTTGGAAACATAAGCCGGTCTGATCGGAAGCTATTAATTGAAAAGAATGCATCTTGAAGTGCAGCACAAGCTACTATCACATGCCGAGATAGCCGAAGTTTATCACAAACTGATATTTTTTCAAAGAAATCAAAAGTTTTTGAGTATTCCACACTAGCAAGGAAACTACAATGCGCGTAGATTTCAGGTTCTTCGAATCTGAAAATTCTTTTTTTTTAAATTCATTATTATTATTTGGTTTCTGGTTCTTCTTCATGCTGGCACCATTAAGGAAATAAGAAAATTTCTCAAAAATCGCTCTGAAGTGCAAAAATCGCGCCCAAAATCGCGTATTACAGATTGGTGGCCGTGGCC
The DNA here is from genome assembly GCA_963572265.1 of Caenorhabditis doughertyi. NCBI lineage: Eukaryota > Metazoa > Nematoda > Chromadorea > Rhabditida > Rhabditidae > Caenorhabditis > Caenorhabditis doughertyi. The sequence goes on from OY751557.1 coordinate 1,854,125, forward strand.
GTCTGGCCGAATATTCGACAGCGCGAGACCGTTTTCTCTATATGTTTCGCTTTTATTTTGTTCATTTCACATGTTTTTGTTATGAAACAACAATCTTCTTGTGTTCTTGCTTCTTGTGAAAAAGCCAAAAACATGTAGAGAAAAAGGCCCGCATCTGTCGGACATTCGGCCAGACGGCCGCGGCCACCAATCTGTAACACGCGATTTTGAGCGCAATTTGTGCGCTTCAAAGCGATTTTTGGGCAATTTCTTTGTGAGCAATGGAAACAGCATGGAAAAATAAACCAGCAACAAAAATTTTTTTAAGTGGTCACAGTATTTCTTTAAGAAAAGCTTACTGGCTTGTAGTTGGTCGCACTTGGAGATTTGGAATATCAAAGTTGTTATGAATGATATTTGAATTCAGAATGTCCTCAAGACCTCGGAAATCCTAAATTTCAAAAGTATTTTTTAGTTGTTTTGGGTCAGAGCTTCACGAAACTCTGTTTTTCGTATTACGGAGTTTTCTTTTTTCCGGAAGAAAAAGTCTGGAACTTTGAAAGTTTTGAGCAGAGTTCTATTCGAAAAAGTACAAAAATACCTGAAAATTTATCTTTTTGTTTGAAAAAATTGAATTTTCGCCAAAATTTTCCGCGTTCCGATTTCTGTTTTCCGAAATCGAAAAACGTTATTCCGTAAAGCTCTGTTTTGGGTTCAAAAACTCACACAAAACCCATCCGGCAGTCCAGAATCATGAATTTTCGATGATACCGATTCCACTGTATTCAATTTGCTGATAATTTTGTTCACAATTTCATCGAGAAACAAAAGTTTGGAGGAAGAAGGGACCATCTGAACTTTCTCAAATTTTCTTTCTAAAATTGTGTTTTCTAGCTCATACTGACATCATTTTTCATAATTTCATCATTCTTGAACTTGGCTCCCCAAATCTCCGCTATCAATTTTCTTGAATTTTCCGAGAATTCAAACTGAATTGCCATCGGATTCATTCCGATCCTTACACATTTCTCAAATCGACAAAATCGACAGTTTGAACGAATTTTGTCTGAATTGTGTTCTGATAATTTCCTTGGAACTTTTTTGATCTACCTATGAAATTTTTCGAATCAAAGCAATCCTGATCTTTTGGACACGTATATCTCGTTCCATTGATCACCGTTCTCCGGAAAAATGCTCGGCATCCGTGACAAGATGGAACCTGTGAATTGGATATTTTTGAATTGGATATTAATTAGTTTTCCGTGAAAAAATCTTGGAAAAAATACTCCGAACGGCACAAAATCACGTCTAAAACTGTGAGTTAGACACTGATGGCCGCGGCCGAGAATCCGACAGCGTGGGCTCGCTTTTTTTTTCATAAATTGCACTTTTTTAGTTGCAAATCTCCAACTGTCAACATGTTTTACATGACAAATGTATGAAAAAAGCAAAAAAATAAATATGAAAAAAGAATCCGTCGGAATCTCGGCCACGGCCATCAGTCTGTACTTTTTTCTTGACTTGTGCCCTTTGAGAGCAGTTTTTGAGCAATTTTTTTTACGGAAAACGGAATCGAAGAAAAAAAAGTTTGCATCTAAAAAACCGCCAATGAAATTCTCACATCATAATGATGTCCAGATGAAGAGTGGTGGCAAACAGAACAATTTGATGGGATTTGATATTTTGGTAATGTTTTGTACGACTTTGTATTGCCATTAGAGCTGGAGAAAAGGGATGAAGGATCCGAAATAGGAGTCTGAAAAATCCAGGGTAAAACTTTTTTTTTTGAGTTTCAACAAGAACTGGGATTCTACGTTTATGGACGTTTACGGAAAGAACATCTAAAATAGCAATTTCACTGCTAAAATTGTGCTCTGCAGCTGCTGAATCAAATTTTACAGATTGACGGATTATACGGAATTATACCGATTTTGAATCCGTAAATTTCACGTTTTACGGATTCCGCGGTATAAAAAAATTTACGCCCAACCTTGGCTTCAACGGTATTTTTCGAAAATTCGCGGATCTCAAAATTTTAGAAAAACCGTGAGATCTGTTTCCAAAATGGTTTGTGGTGCTAGAAATCAGCGAGATCACAACGACGAAGGAAAGAAACTTCCATTGTTGAATGATTTTTTATTATCACTTCCGATGTAATTTCTAATTATGATTCCATTTTTTATTATGAATTCACTCAAAAATCACTCTACTGGCGTTCGAAATTAGCTGGCCTAGAATCCATTTCATATGGCCTAGATTTCGGCAAGTGAACGATTTACGCGCGCTTTTTTTTTCGTTATTTTTTCTTTTCATTCTTTTTATGTATGACATTTTTTCAAGAAATGTGGAAGCAACAAAACAGAAAACAAGCAGGAAATGAAAAAAGCGAGCGTAGCGATCTTGTTGGGTTCTACTCCATCAATCCGAAATCGCCGTTTTGTTCCATTAAAAATGGAAAAAATTCATCGTAATTGCTAATGGAATTTGAGTTAAGCCCACCTTGAATCAGAGAATCATTAAAAAAACCTACCATAAAATCCGGAAGCTCTTCGTCAAAATCCATTTCTTTTTCAGAAAGAAATATCAGAAATGCACGTGTTGTATGAAAGGTGAAATCAAAGTAAAAGTGTGTGTCAACTTCTGTCTGCGTCTCTACTCAATTATCATGTTTTTCTTATTTTATGTTAGTGTGTGTGTTTGCACTTTTGCCTTGCCCAGACCAGGGCGCCCGAGAATGATTTTATGATCAGAGAACATTCAGTTTAGTATTAGGTTGGCGGGAAAGAAAAGCGCGCTGGCCTTTTTTCGAATCTGTATATCTCAGCTGTAATTAAAGCTACGAAAAAGTGGTCAATTGGTAAAATGTGCAAAATTTCATGGTCAATATTTTGTTAGTTGACCACTTTTTGATATCATTCACTCTAGCTGAGATATGTAGATTCGCATAAACGTTTAGCTCGCCTTCCTTCCCGGCCAACCTATTAGTAACGAGTTGTAAGCGAAAAAAGATACCGTAAAAACTGTGATTGGGTCTATAATAAAAGCGCACCAAATTGGAGCTTTCAAAAAAATTGAAGTGCACCTATAATAGAAGTGCACCCTCTAATTGAAGTGCACCGTAATAGAGACACATAGAGAAAAAGTAGTACAACTCCGTTCGTTTTCCATCGAAAATCAACAAAATTTATTGATAAACCTGCCAGAATCACTACCTTATTCTGAATAATTTCCATGTTTTTTTTCTTCAAAATCGGGCTTTTTTTTCCATCCATTTTAACATAGAACTGTGTTTTCCAATGCAATTACGCACCCTCTAATTGAAGCGCACCTGTAATTGAGTTTGAAAAATCAATTTGGAATCCAAAAATGATCAAACTTTTTGGATCTACTAGACAAAAAAAAAGTTTTAAAATTTTTTTTAAAACTAAAAAAAAAGAACTAACATCTATTTTCTTTTGGTTCAAAGATTCAGATTAGCCTCTGTCGGCACACTCGTCTTTTTTTGCTGGCCTAGAAACCTTCGGTGGCCGAAATCCTTTTTTTCCACTGTTTTTTTTTCCATTCTCAGCGCTTTTTTCAAATAATTTTCCGAAGAAAAAGAGAAGAAAATCAGCAAAAAGACTTTTCGAGAAATTCGGCAATCAGAGGTTTCTAGGCCAGCAAAAGAACAATTTTTTACTGAATATTAGAAAAGCATTCTTATGAAACGGCATGCCGCTGTATTAGATGTTTCCAAGCAGCTATCTTTTCCACAATATTTTCTCATTCCGGCCAGAATTTCTTTTTCCAAAATTTGGAAAAAGTTTTTTTCCGGTTTTTCTTTCTGAAAGAGAGCAAAAGGATTGATAAGCAGACGATGAGAAAGGAAAAAATGCACAAAAAAGAGAGCAATAATTGATATTCATTCTTGGGTAATCAATTACAAATCCAGAAGAATCTTCTGACAAAAAATGGTGGATAAAACAGTAATACGCGTAGGGTGGTGATTCGAGAAAAAGTGTGTATAGAAGGGTTTCCACATGGAAAAGAAAAAGAAGACAAGAAAGATATGCATGATAAAAAAGTGATATGGGCTTAGAGAGAGAGGGGGGTAAAGTAAGGGTAGTTTTCCGGTAAAGGATATGAAGTGATAGGGGCGGGGAAGTGATAAAAAATGATATGAAAACAGGGAGAAAATTTCAGAATTCGATATAAATTGGGTAAATTCAGGGGAGGTATAGAGAGGATAATGGGACAATTTCAGTGTCTAGGGAAGCATGGATAAAAGAGACAGATTCGAGTGAAATTTCGAATGGAATTTCACAAGAAAAAAAAGGGGAAATGAACACAGGAAAAACGAGAAGAGGGATAAAACTTGTTGTTGGGGCTGTTAAAAATTAATGATAAAACTGTGGGGAAAAGAAAAGACAATAATGTGCATTATATAATTTATGGAAGTACGTGGAGGAGAGAAGGAAGAGTTCGCTTCGAGGGAGGCCTTAAGCCTGACGTGGAGCTGCGGGGGTGGCTGCTGGCTGACGTGGCATCGGATTGGCGTTGTTCTGAAAAAGGAAAATAAGGCTTTTTGGAGCATATTTTGAGGCTCTTTGGACCACATTTTGAGACTTTTTGGAGCACATTTTGAGGCTTTTTGAGCCATATTCTAAGGCTGTTTGGACCAAAAACATCGAAAATTTCTACTCACGTCTTGTCTTAATAGCGCCAACGTCATCGAGGTCTGGTCCAACAAGTTGGTCTCCTCCTCCACCACCGTAACGTCTTCTGAAGCTTCTGGAGCATTTGGCACGTCTTCTGAAGGGATGACGGCGACAACGTTTCGAGACGACGGAGTTTTGACGAGAGCACAACGGGCGGTTCGAGACGGGGTTGATGGACGAGTTGGAGTGGACTCGCGAGCAGCAAGAGTCGTTGGACGCGGTTGTGGCGGAGCATCCTGAGCCGGGGCTGTGGTAGGAGTTGGTGGAGACAATGCAGTTGGAGTTGGGCTCTTCGGCGTCTCGTCATCATCACAATTATCCGGAATTCCATAACGATACCTGAATTTGTACGTCTGGAAAAAGGGGAGGATTAGAGCTTTTCGTGGATAGGTTTCTAGTAAATAAACGCTTCAGAATCGAACCTGTATCAGAAGAGCACCCCTCTTTAATATAAGAGCCTCCACTAGATGCTCTTCTAATAAAGGTTACAAGGAAGCAACTTGGGTGGCCTAGAACCCCCGTGGCCGCGGTCTAAAATCATCTCTTTTCTCCACTCACCAAGAGATCAAGATCAGTGGAAACATCACCAGTTTCCAAATCCTTCCACGCGCGAACCTCCACTCCTTTCGAATCCTTTCGATATCCACATTTGATGACAGCATCCATATGCTTCTTCCAGTCATATGGATCGTCTTCTTGATGCTCAACAACACCTTCTGGAGCAGGTTCTTTTTCTGGAGCTTCTTCTTTTGGAGTCACTTCTTTTGGTGGAGCTTTGACTGTTCCTGTTCCAGATTGACTAGTCTGACGAGTTCTCTGAAGCTCCACACATCGCTGATTTCTCAACATCTTCTTATAGTCCTCAGCTTCCTGGCGGAGCTTCACAAGTCTGATGCTCATCTGATGCACTTCCTCAGGTGTGGCGGAGTATGGCCCCAAGCCCACTAACTCCCACATTGAATCTCGTTCGAAGACGTCATAGTATGGATCGTGTGGATTGTGCACTTTTCGAGTGAAATTGACGGCTCCATTGTCTTTGGAACGAAACTCGAAGATTCCGTGGTAGGAGCGTTGAGTCAAACTGGCGAACAATGGATTGTTTGCGTTGAACTGAAAGAGATAGAGGGGTATGGGGTCTCAAAACAAAAGAGAAAAATGGGTGGAGGAATGGAGGAAAACCCCTACTTTTTAGGATGAAAATCGGGACAAAAATTGTCAAAAAAGCTGGGATTTTGGGTGATAAAGAAGGAAAATAGTAGAAAAACGGGGCATTTTCAGGCGAGAAATGCTCGATTTTCACTCGAAATTTCAAGTCTTTCTTCGATGGAAATACGAGGGTTTTTCTCAAATTTGGAGTTAAAAAAATCCTCGTTTTCAGAGAAAAAACAACGAAAATAGGCCGGTTTTGTGAAAGAAAGAGTAGAAAAACAGGTCAAAAAATACTCATTCTCTACCACTGTCCAGATAATTTTCTCCTCAAAAAACGGAAAAAAACTCACGAATCCTTGACCGATATTCAACAAGTACAGCTTATGAAACTTCCTATTCAACGTCTCACGATTCCTAATGAATCTCGGGCACAGAGTGAAGAGACATTTGATTCTCACATTTCCATTGTGAAAAACTGTCGGTGGAATCCCGCACATCGAATATTCTTCCGGCTCAATTTTCTGAAGATCCACAACGGCCTTCTCATCAGCAATATTTCCATCACGATCCACTGCGTATTCGGGGTAGCACGTGAACCAATCACCCGGTTCGTATTGGCTCCAGTGAATCTTCGCCATGATCATATTGCCGTCTGGAAGAAGGGATTGGATTAGTGAGGAAAAAGGATTGGTTTTTTAGGTTTTATGGCTTATATATGGGGCTTGGAAGGTGCAGAGCGGGGGAACGCTATGTCTGAGCGCATATTGAATGGTTTGGAGCAATTAGGGATGTTCCAGCGCGTTTTTTGACAGGTTTTGACGCTTTAGGACATGATTTTTAGGTTTTCAGCTGTTCGTTTCAGTGGTTTTGAAGCTTTTCGAAGATAATTTAAATGGTCTAGAGCAATTTTTGGATGGTTTTGAGCAATTTTAGATGTTTCAGCGCGCTTTTTGACAGGTTTTGATGCTTTTGGACAGTTTTGGAGCAAATTTGAGCGCGTCCGAAAAGATTTTTGACAGGCTTCGATGGATTTTTGGGCCGGTTTTCAGTTATCATATCAAGAGATCGGATAGGAGCAATTGTGTTCCAGCGCGTTTTTTGAAGGATTTGAAAGGGATTTTGAAGCTTTAGGACAGTTTTAGGCACTCAATAGTTACTTTGAATGATTTTTGATAGGCTTCGATCAATTTTTCAAAGCTCCAAACGCTCCAACGAATTTGGAGCTTTCAGAGTGGTTCTGAGGTTCGCAAACAGCCGATTTCGTCATTTTTCAGCAGTTTTAGAAGCTTCGAAACTATTTGAACTGTTATGAACGCTTTGAGACGATTTTTGCAAGCGTTTTTCTGCTCTTTTCAAAAATTCGAAGCGATTTTTGACATTTCCAAATGACTTCAAGCCCACCCACAGCCATTCCAGACGCTTCTTAGCTGGCCGCTCTCAACCATTTCCCTTTCTATTCTGTAATCAAATATTTACCTCTGATTCTGATCCATGGGCTGAAACAGAAGATTTCGTCCTGTTTCATCGAAGTTCTCGACTCGTCACCTTTCTTCTCCACAACCAATGCGACAATTGGTCGGTTTTCAGTCCTTTTCGGTGGTGGGAACAGGAAGTAATCGCTCATCTTTTTTCCGGTCTAACTGAAATGAAAAGTTGGGTTAGTTGGAGGTTATCAAGAAGGATTTTTCATGGAATAAGCGCAATTTCGGTACCATTCCATAGTGAATTAGATTTTTTACAGATTTTTGAGCCCATATTTTGAAAATTGATGAGATTTTTTGACCCAAAATTCAAATTCTGACATCATTCTTGATCTCCGATGTTGTCGGTAGACACAATTCTGATCTTTTCATTGCGCAAAATTGCACAATGACTAATTCCCCCGGTGTTGATGTTTCCCCCGTTCCGTCAACAACACACAAAGGTCGCAGAGACCACAGTACGGACAGAAATCACAAAGGGGGAGGAGGATACGAGAAGAGAAAGGTTAAAAGGGAGAGGGGTTTCACCTCATTTTCGTCAAAATTCAAGAGAAAAATAGGTCTTTGGGCGTTTTTAAATCTTTTTTCATTAATTTCAAGGCGAAAATGTAGGTTTTTCTGGCTATTTTCGAATCATTTTCTTTCATTTTAAGCCGTTTTCAGCTCTGGGGCAGATCATTTTTCAGCTATTATCTTCATTTTCAGTCCAAAGAGACAAAAATGCCATTTTAATCAATTTTTCTCAGCCAGAAATGATATTTTTAGGCCATTTTCTCTTGTTTTCGTCGATTTCCGATCCTCAAAACGCTATGAAACTAGGCTGTTTTGGGTCATTTTCTCCCCAGTTTCTAGTCACAAAAAGGTGATTTCTGGCTATTTCTGAGCCGAAACAGCTCTTTTTTTGGATATTTTTGGCTTTTTTCCGGATTTCCACTTTATTTCTAACAGAAATAATACGATTTTCGGCTTTTTCGGACTATTTGTCCTCATTTCCAGCCTTCCACAATGCTCCCGCCACCCTCCATTCTCAAATCCGGCGATGGCTTATTCGGCACCCACGTCACTTTAGAAGACGTCAACGCCGCGATTCAGAAGCAAATGCACACTGAAAATAAACTCACATCAGATTCTTTGATGAACGTTATCGGCGACGGGAATGTAAGTCTTTTTTTTTTGAGTCGAAACGAGTCGTTGATTTCTGTAGGAATGGTTGATTTTTGAAGGGAGGAAAAATGGGAACACGTGGAAGATTTGGGGCGGGTTACGTGGAAAAAACAAGCGGTTTTTAGAAGAGGTCACGTAAAAAATTTTCACGTGGAAATAAAACTTTTTTGAAAAATTTTGAAATTTTGCGAAAAAACCGGGATTTCCAGCTGAAAATTATTCAAAAAACGGATTTTTCCCCTCATTTTCCCTCTCTGAAACTCACCAATAATACAGATTGTGAATGGCGAAAGACCTTTTCACATACACACAAAAATTGGCAGCAAAAACGTGTCGTGTCACTGCGACGAACTCAGATTATTTCATTCCTGAAAAAAATAGTGAACTTTAAGGATTTTTGGAGCGAAAAAAGGGAAAAAAAGAAGAAAAAAAGTTTTGAAAAACGTGAAGAACAAAAAAAATTTTTATTTGTAATTTTTGTCGATTTCTGTATAATTTATCGTTTTCCGACAATTTTTATTGAAAATTTTTCGATTTTCAGCCCGAAAAAAGCTTTTTCCCCATCGAAAAATCTCAAAAAATTGCAATTTTTCAAAAATTCAAATTTCTCTGCAAATTTGTCGATTTTTGTGCAATTTCCCCTGCATTTTCAATATTTTTAAATTAATTTTTCAATTTTAACAATAAAAACATGGAAACTCTGTCGAAAAACTCGATGAAAACCTGAGAAAAACATGAAAGTTCAAAATGTTTTGAATTGCAAATTTTTGCAACGATGCTCCGGAATTCCGCCTGCGCGCACTGTTTAGAGAGGGGACTTTTGGCGGTAATTCAAATTCAAAGTTCGGAATTTTCTGAAAATTGCTGAAAATTCACAATTCAGAAGGTTTTCGGTAGAAAAAAAAGTTAAATTATAAGAAAAAAAACTATTTTTATAGCAAAATAACTTTTCCAGGGCTTTTCCTCTTGCGTCATCCTCATCGATTGCCAATGGGCCACGCCTACTGAACATCTCTCGAAGAAAATGATAATAAAAATAGTGTCCTTTGCACATATTCTAGGACTCGTAGAAAAGGCGAAAAACGAGGGATTATTTAAAGTTTCGAAGGAAGATGAGATAAAAATGTGCGAGCATTTTGAGACGGGAATTCAAAAAATGCACAATCAAGAGATCAATTTTTATGATGTCCTAAATACCGGGAATTCTGAAAATATGCTAACTCCAAAAGTGTATTTTTCACAAAGATTTAGTGATTCAAATTCTATCAAAGGATTTATTGGAATGGAGTATATTGAAGGTTCCGAGGTCCGCCATAACTATGAGACTTGCACCATCGAAGAGATTCAACCGGTCCTTAAAGCCATCGCTTTCATTCAAGCCTTGACCCTTAAAACATCTGAAAATGACCTTCTGAAAATCAAAGAAGGATCATGTTTCAAAGAAACTTTGCGTGCAATGATGAATGGGGATGGAATGAAAGGAGTTTTTGGGCATACGAGAAGAGCTGACCCGGAAAGATTCCCTGAGATTATAGAGAGAATTGAAGGGTATGGCCCGAAGCTTTTGGATTTTGAAAAAGCATTCAATTTGAATGGAGTTGTTGGAATAAATAAGGATGTTTTTGTTCATGGAGATTTGTGGGCAGCCAATGTTTTGTGGACTAGGGCAGGAAATGGAAGCTATTCGGCAAAGAAGATATTGGATTATCAGGTAAGTATCATTTTTCCATACTGATTTCGTTTTTCATGAAGAAGCTAGGTACAAAAATATGGCCGCTGCCCTGTGGCCGAGAAAAAAGTCCCTGAGTTGTCGGGTTCACGGTCTCACGGTCGCTGCCATCAGTTTGTAAGTTTGTAACAGGTTGATGGCCTAGGATCCGACAAGTCTGACTATCCGACTTGCGCGCTCTTTTTTCAAATTACTAGTCAATCTGCCATGTTTTCAAACGCCGTTTTCTACCGTTTAGAGGGATTTTTGAGTGAAATCAGAATGAGAATAAAAAAATATGTCAAAATTTAAAATATAATAATCCGAGTTCGGTCATTCTTTAACCTTGAATCGAGAAAGCTTTTCAGATGACACACATGGGAAATCCCGCTGAAGATTTAGTCCGATGTCTCACTTCAATCTTGTCGGGAGCCGATCGTCGGAAGCATTGGGAGAAGCTTCTGGAACGGTTTTATCAATACTTCCTAGATGCTTTGGAAGGATGTCAGACGGAAGTACCGTATACTTTGGATCAGGTAATGATGGGACCAGATTTGTCTCGGGCCGGGGCGAGCCGCTGGAAAAATTTCTATCGGCCCGGCTGGCCGGGTGCGGCCCGGTCGGTTTAAATTCAAAGGTTTTTAAAGGTTTAAATTTTTTGCACTGAATAATTTTTTTGTTTTTTTTCGATAACTGGGGAATTGTTTTCAAGATAAACTTTTGGATATTTCGAGTTGGAAAAAATCCGAAATTTACAACTTTTTTTTCAGCTCAAACAATCCTATCGCCTATACTTCCCAGTTGGCGGATTAGCCCTTCTCCCTTTATTCGGTCCAGCTGTGGATATGAAAATGCAGTTTATGGACAAACCCCAAGCAGATGAATATCGAAAAATTGTGATTGAAAAAATCGAATGTTTATTGGAAGATGTAGAAAAATTTTATTTGGAATCTATTGTCTAATTTAATAATGAAGTATTTTAAATACCATGAACCACGGAACTTTTCTGAAAAACCGAGCTCATCACTTTCTGTGGAGCTTTAATCAGGGTTTTTCTGAAATCAGAGATAAGGACCAGGAGGATTAAAGGGTCAATTCCAGGGTAGAGATGAATTGTGACAATGGCAATGTTACCATAAGCTCCAATATTGACGTCGAAGATGGGGCTAAGGAACACGAGGAGGGTGGGGATGTAGATGAAGAACATTGGGAAGGCTGTCTGAAATGAAAAGTGGGCTAACTAGGGAGTGTTCTATGCATAGGATGAGCTTTTGGGACGTGTTACAGCTCATTCGAACGCTGAAAACCTGCTGATCACAAATCTGAATTCTGTTTTTGCTAACCTCGCTTCTGAAAAGAGCTGTGCTCTCAAATATGACCGATTTTCGTCAAAATTCCAACTTTGGAGCTGTCATAGACTATGTTCCGATGGTAGTATCGTCCTCAAATTGCGTGAAAATGCGATTTAGACCACCCTCTATCACTCCTATCCCGCATTTTCATACAATTTGAGGACGATACTACCATCGGAACATAGTCTATAACAGCTCCAAAGTCGAAATTTTGACGAAAATCGGTCATATTTGAGAGCACAGCTCTTTTCAGAAGCGAGGTTAGCAAAAACAAAATTCAGATTTGTGATCAGCAGGTTTTCAGCGTTCGAATGAGCTATAACACTTCCCAAAAGCTCATCCTGCGTATACACCATTCTTTAGTAAGGCTTGATCTAAAGGAGGTCTAAACCGACCTAATTTAAACATTGTTTCTGAATAAAAATTTTACGCTGATCATGGTTATTTTCATAGTGATTTTGCTTGAAAACCGCGATTCCTAGGCCACCTTGTCCGCCCGAACTACACGGTAAGGTTCCTAGGCCAGAAGCCCATGGTCATTAAAGGGTCTTTATCAGTATTTTGTTGTCTTTTTTAGAACAATTTTCAAGCAAAATCACTATGGTCAGCGCAGAATTTTAGTGCAGAACTAATATTTACTCCTCTGAGTTTAGTCCTCTTTCAAGTTCTCATTTTTTTTGAGAAAATTTTAACTGGAATGAGTTTTTTGGTTTTCTGACAGCTTGCCCAGTATGCCTGTTATCAAAAGTGATCATTGTGTTTAAAGGAGTAGTAAACCTCTCTTCAATTTGTTGATAAAAGTACTACAAAAAATTATATTATTCATATTTTCTAGTCGAAACCCGATGAAAATTGCTCAATTCTGCAAAAAACGCGATTGAAGTCAGTGCCCGGGCACTGAGATGGCCTAGGAATCCCACGATGGCCTAGAAATCCGGATGGCGGGAATTCAAAAAAGTTTTTCCATTTTTTTGTTTTATTTTTACACTAAGCCATAGCGGAACTATTTGCACCAAAAATAAAACAAAAATCTGTCCGAATAAAAGAGATGGACAGAACTTTCTCGAAAAACAAGCATATTTTACCGAAAACCCCGTATTTTTTTGTAGATCTCTTTTATTCGGACAGATTTTTGTTTTATTTTTGGTGCAAATAGTTCCGCTATGACTTAGTGTAAAAATAAAATAAAAAACCGAAGAACTTTTTTGAATTCCCACCATCCGGATTTCTAGGCCATCGTGGGATTCCTAGGCCATCTCAGTGCCCGGGCACTGACTTCAATCGCGTTTTTTGCAGAATTGAGCAATTTTCATCGGGTTTCGACTAGAAAATATAAATAGTATAATTTTTTGAAGTACTTTTATCAACAAATCGAAGAAAGGTTTACTACTCCTTTAAAGGCGCATAGTCTGCTTCATGCTCCCGACTCTTTCCCAGGCTGACCCTTCTTTCCATACTTTGAAAATTTTTACCTGAAACACCAGCGCCTTGAACAATTTCTTCTGTATCCTCTTTGTAGTTTTCGACACTTCTCGATGCTTCCGCATCTCTATTACAGTATGACATCCGCAGTAGAAAACAATGGTGAATGAGATCAGCATAACTAGAAAATGCTGGAATAACCCCACCAAGCTCAGCATGTCCCAATAGCGAATGTTGTTTTCGTAGTACCACTGCAAGTTTCTTATTGAATCAAACTTTTAAAAAAAACCTGTAATACAAGAGCAGGTTGTTATTATCCAAAGAACCAAAACATGTTTTTCATGAATCTTTAATTCCCAAAAGACTATGACCTAGACTCACAAAAGTATACGCCACATAGTCCACTTCATCCAAATCCAACTTGTACGAATCCTCCACTAGTTCTCTGAAAATCCCTCCCTTATCAGACAGACATCTCAAGAACATCGAACTAACTGAAAACTCTCCTGGGTCCTTTTGTTACCCGGAAAACAGAAGAAAGCGAATGCCGCCCAACTGGCAGCTGTGACGACAACACCATTGATCCAATAGAAGAAATTGCATCCTTTGAAATATTTCAGTTTTTTGGGTTGACATGCAGCAAAGTAGCGGTAGATGAAGTGGACGGCGAATAAGGTGAAGCTGGCAGCAAGGCAACCACAGTAGATGGCTGGAAAAGTGTGAGTATGAAAGGAAAGTTTGTAATCTTGGAATTCAATGCAGTTGGAGAGCATAGTCTCCGCTGAACTGTCAATAAAAACATGAAGACATACAAATTTCCAAACGAGCTACAGAGCTCATGGAATTTCAGTTAAACCTACATGAAACAGCTCTGGCAACAGTATGGGAGTGGTCGTATTTTTTCCGTTGGATAATAAAACATGTGTCGTCGTAGACATGAATTATCTGAAAACACGATTTTTATAAAATTTCATTTGTCGCTTCTAACTATAGAATCAGAATCCAAACATTATGAAAACTGTAACACTACTATTAGGTTGGCCAGTTAGAAATTCGCGCCCAAGTTTTGAAAACCTGTATATCACAACCAGAGTAGAAGGTGCGAATAATTGATCACCTAACAAAATGTGTACAATTTTATGACAAACATTTTGTTGGTTGACCACTTTTTGCTTCTAAGGAGTGTCGTTACCGAATTATTTTAGCGCCAATCGATTTTAAAAACTTTGACACTGGTACGATGTCAAAACTGTACTAATAACCAGACTTGTCAAAAATACGCGCAGCCCGGGTTTCAAAAATTTTATTTTTCGAGCTAATTTTTATCGATTTTCTTGGTTTCGAAACTTTTCCAGTTTCGAAACTCTTAGTTTCGAAAACTTTTCCGTGGTTTTTATACTTTAAAAATGTTGAAAATTTCTTTCTAGAAAACATAGGCAAATACGAAGGTAAAAAACCGCAAAAAAATTTCCCTGAACCCCTGGCCGGGCTGGCCGGGCCGGTAGAAGTTTCTCCATCGGCCCTGCTCGGCCCGCGACAAGTATGCCAATAAAACCCACCGGTTTCAAAAAAATCTCCACAATTGTATAAAACACACTGAACACGGAAAAAGCGACCATCAAATATTTATAAGGTCCAAGTGCATTCAAAGGTAAGGTGCTCAAGAAAACGATAAGGATGAAATTGGAGACAACGGACAAAGCGGCGCCAATAGTAGCAGCTTTTTGGGTTATAGTTAACCAAATGATATCGGACATAGCTTTTGATGATGGCAAGTGTGAACTGATAAGAAAAAAGAGATTTTTATGGCCTGCTCATTAAAGAATTCTCCTGGGGTTTGTGATGTTTTCTGTGAACGAAGTGGACGAGTTTATCAGAATAAAAAGGGAGAAAACATGAACTTTCAGATCTTGGGATTAAGCTTTACTGGCGCTCAACTGATAAGACTTCATAGTCGCTGAGGTATCAATTCTTCGGTTTATTGATGATCCACATGTCAAAATTCCTGGAAAAAAGATGCTTAATTTTCGACAAACCCCTAGAAAATCTTACTCAAAATAGTCCTTCTGAAATCCTTGATCAGAAAAATCAGAACCAAAGGATCGATTCCAGGGTAGAGGTGTACTGTAGCCGTGGTGATGTTTCCATAGCACCCAATATTCAATCCGACAAATGGTGTTACAAATAGCATAGTAGTTGGGAGGTACATGAGGAATGTTGGAATAATAGTCTGGAATTTTTCATTTTTGGTTTTTTTAAATTTTCTCCCCAGATTGTGTACCTGTAAAACCAACGCCTTGAAAAGTTGATTTTGAAGTTCGCGGGTTCTATCTGATACTGCTCTTGTGGCCTGGATGTTCTTGTGAGTTTGAAATCCACAATAAAAAACGGTTCCAAAGGAGACAGTCATGATGACACCATGTTGAAGGATTCCAATAACATTTCGGGGGTTGAGATATTCGACTCCGTTTTCGGTGCGCCACTGGAATTAGAAATCGTAAAAACTGCATTAAAATAGCGCCTATTACAGTAGGGCCCTTTACTAGAAGATCCCATTCAATAAAAGAGCACTTAACCTTGTGTATTCTCGATTAAAAAGGTCAACTTTGAAAAATTTCGATCATTAATTCCCGAACAAAGATTGTTCGAGGAAAGTCCTTTTTTCAGAAGATTTTTTCAATATAAGAGCCCTCAAGCTTGGAACAATAGAAGAGCATGCTCTTTTGATAAAGTTTTTGAGGTAGTTTGGTTGCGGCCATGATATAGTGTGCCAAATCAAAATATGCATAAAAAACTATGCTTCAAGGTATTCCCCGTTATTTTCACACAAAAATAATAATGCTTCTTGAGCTCATGCAAATACGACCTAATCCACCCGTAAATCGGCCATGTGCTCTAACTATTGTCCCTTGCACCTAACTATGAATGAAAAATTTTCCCATGTCGTGCAAAACATTCAAAACGTCTCCAAATAACAAAAATTGAAAGATCACCTTGGGCGTGAGAGCCCTTATGTCTCACCAACATGTGCTCGAATTTACGTCAACGTGTGTACGTACTAATTGTAAAGTTCTGTTTTCATGTAGGTCAAACTTTTACAGCTGTTGTATGAAGTAAATTAGTGTTGCATGCACTACTATTTTTCAACCTCTTAATCAGGTGTGCACTACTACTAGAGGGATACCATTGTTTTTCGATTACTCTTTTCGACATTTTGAGCTACTATAATCTGGTTTTATTGGAGATGCTTATGAAAAATGACGGAAATAAATGAGTAAATTGAATCTCTTTTCCAGTTTTCATCAACTTTTTTCAACTTTAAGATTGTTTTCAGTCGAAAATTCCTAAATTTATAGTGGGCAAGACGAAAATTTGAATGTTTGAATCATTTGAATCATGTTTGAAATTGGGCACCACTATTGGAGGGGCACCACTAATACAGTTTTACGGTAATTTGAATTTGATGACTAATACATCGTTTCATTGTTCATCAACTCACATAACTATACGGAACATTGCCAATCCACGCCGGATCCAAGTCATACGATGTTTTCAAAACGTGTCTGTAAAGGATGAGATGACTTATTGCTTTGTAACTTCCGGTCCTCTCGTGTTAAGATCCAAGTCAGAAAAAGTGACTCACAACAAAGCCGCTTTTGTCCGATCAGTTTCCGGATACAAAATGAAAGCGGCGAATCCCCAACTGGCAGCGACTAGCATTGCACCAAGGACCCAGGCGACGAAATAGCAGCCTTGGAAATAGCGGAGGTTGTCGGGTCTGGAAATCTTTTGGGGTTACGGTATCAACTAAGGATCTGTGAAAGTTAAGGACCAGGCGACCCCAACCCTAACCATATAACTCACTTGCAAGCAGCATAATAACGATAGACAAAGTGAACAGCAAAGAGGGTGAAGCTCATGGCGTAGCATCCACAGTAGGTGGCTGTAATTACATTTTTGGTGGAGTGAGACTAAATTACAGTAACCCATAATTAGTCAAAATGAAACTTGATGAGAGGGCCACAAACTTTCAGACGATAAAAACTTACAAGAAATAGCCCTTGCCGTGGTCTCCGAGTACTCAAACCTCTTCCGTTGAATTACAAAAATTGTGTTGTCATAGATATGAATCAATGGTCTCAAAAAAGTCTCAATCGATGTATAAAACAGGCTAAATACGCAGAAGCTGATCATCAAGTACTTGTAGGATCCAAGAGATTTAGTTGGACGGGTGAAGAGAAGAAGTAATAGGATGAAGTTAGCGATGGTGGAGATGGTGAAACCGACATGGTCAGCGTAGTTGGTGATTTCAAGCCATTGACGGTCGGACATGGTTTGTTGAGTAAAAGTCGTCTAAAACATCAGGAAATGGTAAATTCGGACAAACGAGAAGCCGTTAAGAAAGCGTGAGGAAGGCAAAGTTTAGATAGATAGTGACAAACGATGCGGATCTAGTGGCGATTCGTATATGATAGAGCTTGCGATTTCAACAAGAGTTTGATTGATCTGGTAAGGATTTTTTTTTCTACATTAACAAAATGTTTGGGAGGCCTTAGAGATCCAGAAACGATGAAATCAGGGCTTGAGAAAAATGAAATTTTTAATTTTTTTTCTTCGGATATGCTCTAAGTAAGTAGGAAGCCAAATCAGACTGATAGATTTTCTAGACCACATATTGTGTGCCACAAGAGCCCTATCTGAAAAAGAATAGAAGAAAGAACTAATAACAGATGAACAGGACTAAACCACGTGATACAGTAACCCGGGGGCGGTCCTAACAAAACACAAATGTTCAATGAAGCCTAGACTATAGTAATGAGGACAGCATGACTATCAGACATCCGGTCCTCCTTTGTCTAAGACTCTGATTTCCGGCACCAATATTCAAAATCTTCAAAAAGCCACGATAATTACTACAACTCAGACATCCGATAAATCAGAATCCGTGATCATGAGTTAGCTTTTTTCAACAATGATCACAATAAAAAGAGGCGTGATCTTATAAAAGGAGTTGTAGTTTTGAAAGGTACAAACCGGAAAACCAAAATACAGATCACAAAATGAAAAATATGGTGAGTTATGTAGTTTGAGTGATGACGATGGAAGGCCAGAGGGTCCTGGCTCTTTTAATAGAGGGGCTCTTCTATTGTTCCAAGCACGCTCGCAGGGGCTCTTACTATGTTAGATGAGCTCTTCAATTGTAGGGGCTCTTTTAATACAGTTTTTAAAGGAAGAGTGAAATCCCATTTTCTAAATTCCGAATTCTGGTAGATTAATAAAAATATAATCAGATTCTTATTGTCTGAAGTTGCGGAAAATACCATAAATTTGCGGCGCTCTGCATATAATTAACTTTGGTGGCCGATTCCACTCGGGCTACACTGGCAAGTGGAAGAGAATCCGTGTAGTTCTCGAGGACAACCTCCGACTTTTTCTCTTTTTTTCTTTGTTTTTTGTGGAAAAAGTAGAAAAACCACCAAAAGCGGCAAAAAAATCGAAGAAAGAATAAGAAAAAGTCGGAGGTTGTCCTCGAGGACTACACGGACAAAAAAAAGAAGAAAAAAAACTTGTGATCGTTCCAACGATTTCAGAATTCTGTAAAATTCACGATACGGATCTTGAAAAAACAAACATTTGTAAGCAGAAACTCCATTTTTTCCCCTCACAAATAGAGAAACTCAAACTACAAATTACAAAAAAAACTCATCCCCTTATCACTCATAGATAAATCAGGTAACGCCTCCTCCGGAATTCCGGCTAATTATGAAATAGGGCACTCACACTGACACCAAAACTCGTGACTACAGCTCAAAATCAGAAGATGAATGGGGTATCATGTGAATATTTTCTATTATTTCAGGAGGTTTTTGACTAGTTGTTTCAGAAGTTTCCGGTCGTGGGAAACAGAAGAAACGTGTGTAGTGATGTTAGTCACTAGGGAGAGATTGGGTTGCTAAATTTGAAGTAGCTGAGGTCAAAAAATTTAAAGATTAGAACTGGCTGAAAAAATGGAAGAAAAAGACTGAAATTCGGAAAAAAGACTAAAAATCAAAAGCTCATTTTCTATGTTTAATGTGACTCCAACTCCAAGAGAATATTCAAAAAATTCCAAGTAAATCTATTTTAGAATTCTAAAATTTTATTAAGACGTACTTTTTAAATTTGATTTTCGTTTTTGATATGAGTTTCGTGGAGATTGAGAATGTTTCCAAAAGCAGTTTTGTATCTGTAAGAAGTAATTCTGGCGAAAATTAATAATAAAAACTAGACTCAATGTAAAAAACAAAGTGGTATTGGGAATAAAAATATGTGTTCAGATCTACTTTAACTTGTTTTAGTTTCTCATTTCCGGGTTCCGAGCAACAAAAATGGGAAAACTTGAAAACACTGTATAAACTCATTAGCTCTTATAGAAGTGCCTCTCTAATAGTGGTGCTCCCAGACGAGCGTTTTGAAAAATATTGGTGCCCCTCAAATAGAAGTGCTTCTTCAACAGTGGGGCCCTATTTTCAAAATGATTCCTTATTCTAAATTTCGACTTGCTAACTATAAATTCAAGAATATTGGGCTGAAAACTGTCCTAAAATTGAAAAAAAAGTTGATGAAAACTGGAGAACAGATTGAAATTTTTCAGTCATTTTCGATATTTTAATGGTGTCCCTCTAGTAGTAGTGCCCCTCTAATAGTGGTGCCCTCCGAATGAAGAGGGTGAAAAATAAGAGGTTGAGAAATTAGTGAATGCACTATTAATTCAGGTTTTACGGTATACGGACTTGAAAAAGTCCGTAGGTCTTTTCCAAACCTTTCTTTTCAGCCTTTTTATCTACTAATAAACCTGCTAGTGAATCTGAGAAAGCTATAGAACAACCTGTATACTTCGCAATTCTTCTCAAAATTCACGGTTGTTTATCGTCTAGACCATTATATTTATCTAGAAACACGCGCCTCCTCTCTTTAAAACAGCTGAAAATTCTGTTCTTGCAACAATAATATGAACACTTTCCAGCCGAAAAAGCTTTCCAGATTTGTGACTCAAATTTCTGCTTAATGAGGAAAATTGTACTGTTTACTCATAACATTCTGACGAGTGAAATCACTTGAGTCTTACGTAGAAAAACTATATTTTTTTTGTTTTTCTCTGCCAAATTCTGATGTAAGAAAACAATTGATGTTAGAATTGTGTAGTTTAGTCTGAAAATAAAAAGAAAAAATGAAAAATAAAAAATCAAAAGATTTATTTATGTATAACATTTGAAAGTAATAATAAATTGAGTTAGCTTGCGGAAATTGAATTTTTTTCAGGAACTTGAACAAATAAAAATTCGTGGTGTGGAATTAAAGGAATTGGTTTTAAACACAAAGTTATATTCCATTTATGGTAAAAACTGTTAGTAGTGCTCCTCTTGTAGAGGTGTTCGCCCTAATAGTGGTACACCCCACAAGAGTATTTTGAAAAACAGTGGTGCCCTCTCAATTAGTGGTACCCTTTCAAAAGTGGTGCCTCCTCGGCAGCAGCCCGCATCTCTTGGTCGGACGCTGGGCAACTTTTGGTCGGAAACCAAAAGTTGCGGGTACCAACGTATTCGCCGAACCCTCGAGTAGTTTTATCCAGACCAGAATACTTGAATTAAACGGAAAACTGGTGAGATGTATGAAACAACTCTCCTCGGGAACCAACGTAATCGCCGAACCCTCGAGTAGTTTTATCCAGACCAGAATACTTGTATTAACGGAAAACTGGTGAGATGTATGAAACAACTCTCCTCGGGAACCAACGTAATCGCCGAACCCTCGAGTAGTTTTATCCAGACCAGAATACATTATTTAAACGGAAAACTGGTGGAATGTATGAAACAACTCTCCTCGGGAACCAACGTAATCGCCGAACCCTCGAGTAGTTTTATCCAGACCAGAATACTTTATTTAAACGGAAAACTGGTGGAATGTATGAAACAACTCTCCTCGGGAACCAACGTAATCGCCGAACCCTCGAGTAGTTTTATCCAGACCAGAATACTTGAATTAACGGAAAACTGGTGGGATGTATGAAACAACTCTCCTCGGGAACCAACGTAATCGCCGAACCCTCGAGTAGTTTTATCCAGACCAGAATACTTGAATTAACGGAAAACTGGTGGGATGTATGAAACAACTCTCCTCGGGAACCAACGTAATCGCCGAACCCTCGAGTAGTTTTATCCAGACCAGAATACATTATTTAAACGGAAAACTGGTGAGATGTATGAAACAACTCTCCTCGGGAACCAACGTAATCGCCGAACCCTCGAGTAGTTTTATCCAGACCAGAATACTTGAATTAACGGAAAACTGGTGGGATGTATGAAACAACTCTCCTCGGGAACCAACGTAATCGCCGAACCCTCGAGTAGTTTTATCCAGACCAGAATACATTATTTGAACGGAAAACTGGTGGAATGTATGAAACAACTCTCCTCGGGAACCAACGTAATCGCCGAACCCTCGAGTAGTTTTATCCAGACCAGAATACTTTATTTAAACGGAAAACTGGTGAGATGTATGAAACAACTCTCCTCGGGAACCAACGTAATCGCCGAACCCTCGAGTAGTTTTATCCAGACCAGAATACTTTTAATAAACGGAAAACTGGTGAGATGTATGAAACAACTCTCCTCGGGAACCAACGTAATCGCCGAACCCTCGAGTAGTTTTATCCAGACCAGAATACATTATTTAAACGGAAAACTGGTGGAATGTATGAAACAACTCTCCTCGGGAACCAACGTAATCGCCGAACCCTCGAGTAGTTTTATCCAGACCAGAATACTTTTAATAAACGGAAAACTGGTGAGATGTATGAAACAACTCTCCTCGGGAACCAACGTAATCGCCGAACCCTCGAGTAGTTTTATCCAGACCAGAATACATTATTTGAACGGAAAACTGGTGGAATGTATGAAACAACTCTCCTCGGGAACCAACGTAATCGCCGAACCCTCGAGTAGTTTTATCCAGACCAGAATACTTTTAAATGAACGGAAAACTGGTGAGATGTATGAAACAACTCTCCTCGGGAACCAACGTAATCGCCGAACCCTCGAGTAGTTTAATCCAGACCAGAATACATTATTTGAACGGAAAACTGGTGGAATGTATGAAACAACTCTCCTCGGGAACCAACGTAATCGCCGAACCCTCGAGTAGTTTTATCCAGACCAGAATACTTTAAATGAACGGAAAACTGGTGAGATGTATGAAACAACTCTCCTCGGGAACCAACGTAATCGCCGAACCCTCGAGTAGTTTTATCCAGACCAGAATACTCTATCAGCTGGTAGTTCAGCTTCAATAGATAGACTTCTATTGAGGTAGTTTTAATCTCGCTGTTTTTTGTTCTGCACGATTGCAAAATTACAAAATTGAAAAATGTTGAAAGAACGTGCTTTTGAAATATAAGATTGGTAGAGTGAAGGATATTGAGGAAAATTATTGGAAATAATGTGCATTGAGTGCTATGAGATGCGTGTTTCCCGTTAAAATTTCACGGCAAAGTTTAGGTTTTGATTTCTAATTTGAAATGATTCAGGCTCATATTTTATTTCGTGCTATACTATTTGAACTAGATTTGTAGATGTAGACTTTCACTGCAGATCATTTTTGTAATGTCCCATTCTATTTGATTGAGTGGTTTGTGGTACGAGGAAATAATGAATAATAAATAAATAGGCCTCAATTGAGGAAATAGAGAAAATTCGCAGCTTTTTCACTGCAATAGCGATGCCCGGGGAGTCGCGAAGCTCAAGAAAAATAGGCTCAAACTGCGAAATATGGCCGAGCTAGTGAAAAAGCTGACAGGCAAAAGAGAGAGGCAATTTTGACAGAATTGGGAAGAAAATTAGCAAAAAGCGCAGGTTTTTGTGTAGTCGCGCAGTAAAAAGACAGGTTTATGTGAAGATAATGTTGGGAAGGTTTGGCGCGTTGTCATCAAGAAAAGAGGGTTTGAACGTGTTTTGAATAAATCAATAATTTTGAAAACAGTATTGGCTGTTTTACGATCTGGCTATTTAGTAGAAGTATAAAAAAAAGATAAGAATGATGGAAAATCATTTCGAGCATACTTGCAATTTTCCGGGCCGGCCCGGTTCGGCCCGGCCCGGATTTAAAAAATTATTAAATTTTGAGGTCGTTTTTTCCCATTTTTCATACGATTTTTACGAAATATTTGGCTTTGCACAACTAAAAATAGTCAAAAATGTAATTCAAAAAGTGATATCCCCAATTACTAAAAAAAAACAGAAAAAAAAAATACTTTTTTTCAGTGCAAAAAATTTTGACCTGGGCCGAACCGGGCCGTTTTTTCAACTACGTTGCATATAAAACTGGCACACTTACCTCTTATTTTCTAGAAAATTTCGATGAAGACGGCTCACAGCCCTGTGCAGAATATGGTAGACGAATGAATATGAAATGACTTCGTACAGACGCCGTGCGTCATATAGAAAAAGAGCGTCATCTCAGCAGACAGTGCACACCTGTAGCGTAGCCGTACACAGCGCACACTTATTCCAAGAACAAAATCAATAATTCCTTGTTGTTAAGTGATCGTCACAAGATTTTCCAGAAGAAGGAATTTGAACTAATATCTAGAACATTTTCAAATTTGAATACCGAAAATTGATATTTGTCATTGAAAAAAAACCCGTGGAGCACTGTAAGGTAAGTTTTCCGGTTCTGTCCTAGTTTAGAAGTCTTATGAGAAAAAAGTATCAAAAATAAAAGGTCCCATCAGAAAAAAAGGTCGCAAGATAAAATAAATGCCCCATAATAATTTTTCCAATCAGAATGCATCAAACGATGATTCTGAAATGTGTTTTGAAGCTTCCATTGTTCACTCAATCTGATTTTTAGTCAATTTTTTTTTCAATACCACCAGACACTAGTTTGTTTCTTGAGTCGTTTTTAAGTTAGGCTTAGGAAACTGAAAATACAAAATCAAGAATATTGGAACGAAAATGGTCCCAAACTTGTAAAAAGATGATGAAAACTGAAAAACAGATTAAATTTTTTATGTTACTTTCGTCCTTTTTAACTAAAGTCGCCAGTAAAACCAGATAATAATATCTCAAAATGTCGAAAAAAACTGATCGAAAAATAATGGTGTCCATCTAATAGTAGTGCCCTACGGATGGAGAGGTAGTGAAGTATGCACCACTATTTCAATTTTTACGGTATTCTGATTTCCAGTCAAAATTCGATAGAATCCCTCAATAAACTGAACGGTGCTATGATAAAATTTCCATGTGAGACCTGATGTGCGTGCAGAGTTCATAGAGCTTATTCTAGGCCATAAATAAAAGGAAGTATTTCAACGAAAAAAACATAAAATTGTGAGGAAGTATGATGTCGTAATGACTACCTTTTACCTATCATTTTCAATATCACAGATCAGATGAATAACGAAATTTATTTTTATTTTTGGAAAATCATTGAGCAGAAGCTATGCAATTGGAGCCACTGCATTTTGATTCCGATATCTTCCAGAACTATTCGCCGGACTTATTTTTGCCATCAGAGTTCTTCGGTACATGGATAGTCTATCATTGTACATCACCATTATGAATCTGAAAACATAATGTAAAGGCATGCCTTTCTAATACAGGTAACTCACCCATCTGCCACATGCAAGCATTGCCAAATGAATGTTTGACAGAAGAACTTCCATAAGCGATCGTCCATAAAAGTACTGATAAAAAATATATTTTCAGTTTCAAAACAGTATCAAAAAACTCACTTAATTTTCATATTAAAAACCGCGCTGATTGGCCAAATGGTATCTTGAAAAACAGTTTGTATAAACTGAGCAATATCCCTCCGTATTTGCTCTCCACTCTCACTTCGATCTCTAGTTATTCGTTTTCTCTGAAAGAATGAGAATGTTCTCCAGAAAAATTGGATTCTTTACCAGGTAATAACACTTGCTGAAAGTTGGGATATTTATTGCAAAAGGGACCAAAGTATAACCGATTGCATAAAGAAACATTTTAGTGGAGGAATCAACAAGACCACTATAAGAAAGACGATCGGGGTTGAATACCATGTAGATGTGTTCTTCTGAATTGTTTTTGATTGAAAGCTTTAAAAAAAAGGAGCCAAAAAAGTTGGACCACTGAGAAATAGAACTCGAATTCTGGGGTTTTAGGAAAAACTCACTGTATCTCCAAATAATCCTCTCCACGACCTCATAAACTTGAATTGACAAAATAATCAAATGAGACAAAATTGTAATTTTAATACTGAACACTTTTGAGTATTTCGATGGGAAATACATTGCGAAGAATCGATTTCCAGCGACAAAAACGTTTTGAACTTCATTATGAATACCACAGTTCAGGGAGATTGATATGAGAAGGGTCTCCACAATAGGAGGAAGGTAGGAGTGACCTCTGGGAATAGGTTTTTCATGATGATTGTAGTTATCACTATGACGTCACTCAAAAAAAAGTGTAAACGTTACAACATCGGGCTTAAAATCAGTCTCATTTACAGTGGTTGGCTTAGGTTGCGTACACGCCCATCCAACAATTCGGGGATTCTAGGTCGGGGGGTATAACGCCATCAAACTGATATGGAGACTAAATTTATGAAAGGTTGGTAGACTTTGTATTTATTCTGTCGTAGGATGTGCTGTATACAGTAATTTTTCAATTTTGAATATTTTCAAGAAAAACAAAAACCATTACCATCCAAAGGGGCGAACTAATTGTAAGCTACCGTACTGACTGGTGGTCAGGCGCGTTTTCTGAGCCACAGGGACAAAAACGCGGTCGTCCTTTCTTGGATCTTATGAACCTGTCTCTCGCGCTAAAAATGTCGAGAGTGTGATATTTTTGACCTCCTAGTAGTTATGATTTCCTGGACTTCCAATATGAGTTTGAAATGGCCCATTCTTCATAATAAAGGAGCAACTAAAATTCTAACTTTTTTCGTCTCCCGCCACCTTTAACTTCATAGAATGCACGAGTAACTCACAAAATTGTAACCGGAAGAAAGATACCAGCAAAAGCCACCAACAAAATAAACGTGTTATTGAAAGCTCGTACAGCACAAGTTAGATTGAACGAACTTCTTTGTTTCTTCTCCGAAAAGAAATTAACCATAAAAGTCACATTCAGAAAGACTCCAATGAAAGAATTCTGAAATTTTCAGATCCAAAAATAATCAGTGTGTTTAACTTACAATAGCCATCAAAAGCGCTGCTAAAGTATTTCCTCGATCGCCGATTTTATAAATAGCTGTGGAGTTGAGAGAGCTCATTTTTTGTGAAAATGGAAGTGGAATTCGTAAGATTCGTGAAGAGGCATGATGTCGTAATTACAAGTTTGGGAGTTGTACTTCCTTCGTTACCTAACAATTTGAGATTTATTTTCAATATCACTAGTCTATCAGGCTTATTTTGCGGAATTTGTATTTGGATTAGAAAAAAAGGCGGCCGGAAAAAAAGGTTTTTTTTTTTTAATTTGAATACATAAAGATATATTTTAGGAGGCCCTGTCCTGAAAAATGGATCGATGATGTCCAGTGTCATTGCAGTAATAACACCGTTTGTCTCGGCTTGGACACGTCAGTCGATTGTTTCCGTCTAAAAGATAATCAAGACATTGGTAGCACCTGTTCGAGTCTGACAACTTCTTCATTCTGTCCCGCGGGAGCTGAATTGTTCTGCATTGATCGCTCAATTGTTGGGATCCTCCAACTTGATTCGATCGACAGTAAACACAGTTTACTACAATCGGTTTTTTGTCAGTTTGCTCTCTGGTCGACGATCTGCTTCTGACTGAATTCTTCGTAATAGGCGTAGACCCTCCCGCTCTAGGAAGATCTTGCTGCAGAACTGATACTGTGACCTCGGCTCCTGTGAGTCGTTTATCCAACATCCGTGCCAACCGTTCAAAAAATTTCTCATTTGATAGGAATGCGAACAAAGTATATGTGATGTTGAATCACATACAGTAGCAATCTTCATTTCTTCTTTCGTTTTCATCGGCTTTTGGGTTTTATTTGAGAATAACTATATTCATACAATGAAAAAAGTACCGCGATAAAAAATCCAATGGAACTGAAATCGAGGTTTTCGTTCTTTCAGAAACAAGTTGAGCCAACTCGGCAGCAGCCCGCATCTTTTGGTCGGACGTTGGTCAACTTTTGGTCGGAGCTTAGTCGTATGGTGACATAGATTTTGTCGGTATACGACGAAGATCCGACCAAAGTCCGACCAAGTTCCGACCAGGTAGCGTCTTGAACCTGGCGTTCCTCCTTCCCCTCTTCGCTTTCTTGTCAAAAATCGATAAAACATCGTTCATGAGAAGTTTATTTGAAAGAAAACTGAGCTTACAAAGAAAGGAAAAATGAACAAAAAGTATATACATCGAATACAGAGAAAATTCACTGAATTATTATCGATTTTGTCGTTGACTTTGGTAAGCTGCTTGTCGAATCCACTGACATCCTTATGAAGCTTCAGTGCTTTCCAGCTTTTCGATACTCCAACACGGTTTTCACCTTAAAATCAGTTCATTAAAAGTTATAATTTTTTTGATAAACTTACTTTCTCAAAGTTAGTTTCCTGCGTGGTACTCGTAGAAGTTGCGAAGAGGCCGTATATCTTGCTAGAAAAAAAAAGACTTTCAATTGAAAAAAATATATTGAAAAATACCTTTTGGGGGATGAAGAGAAATCTGATTTCGTCGAAATTTCCCAGTTCGGTTTAGGAAGCTAGTTATTGCTCCTGAAAGTTCTTTCTTAAAGATAGGCCAAAACAACGATTTTAAAACAACAACGTAAGAGAAAAATGGAAAACTGTGAAAAATTATACGAAACAAAGTTGAAAAGAAACCGCTCCGCGCGACACGCACCGCGTCTAACTTGTGTCCAGAATCCGGCCAAACTCTGACCAAAAGTTTGAAACACGCCAACTTCCGACCAAAATGCGCCAATAGTACGGCCAAAGTCTGACGAGTCTCCCAATTCTATTAAGTCGTTCAACTATCTCTGCTTCTTCCGACCAAAAGCTGGCCAACTCCTGACCAAAAGCCGACACCCCTTAACTTACGACTTGAAACTGACCAAAGACCGACCAAAAGGTGTAAAATACCCCAACTTCCGACCAAAAGATGCGGGCTACTGCCGAGAATTTATTCAATGAGTGATTCAATGGCTTCCCGCAAGTCATAGGCGTTTTCCATTCAGCCGGAGTATCACGAGTTAATCCTTTCACATGATACCGATCGATTTGTGCTTGAAGGTAGAATACTTTTTTGCCATTTGAGTGATAACATTTCTGGATTCAAGCCAAGGAATGGAACTAACTTCTGTAAAGATCTGATTCACTTTGTTTCAGTAATATATGTGTACCAGAGCTTCACGGAATAACATTTTCCGACTTCGGAAAATGGAAAACGGAAATCGAAATTGGGAAATTGGAAAAAGTTTTCCAACTTCAGAAAACGGGAAAAAAATTTTGTACAAAAACGGAAATTTCGTAGGATTTCCAATAGAATTTGGCAACAACTGATTTTTTTCAACAAAATTTGAAACTTTCGGGTGTTTTTCGCATATTTTTTGAGTGAAAGGCTGTTTGAAAATTTCAAAACTTCTGACTTTTCTTCCAAAAAATATATCGAAATTCCGGAATACAGAAAACGGAAAACGGAACTTTCTTTCAAGTTTCGGGAAACGGAATATTGAAATTGTAAAAAATTTTTCGATACCGAAAAACGAAATATCGAAAAACCCGGAAAACGGAAATCGGAACTCCGTGAAGCTCTGTTATGTACTCACTTTGAATACAGATCTGACTTGTCTCAGAACAGAGTCGCCGATTCATAGGGGCGGAGCTCTTCAACATCAACCAGTATGGCGTATCCGCCATTCCTCGATTGAAACGCAGTGCAGCTTTCATCTATCTTGCCGCACTCAAGAACAAAGGATACTAGTATACATAATCAGAAAAATCAAAAAAATTAGAACGATTCCCATTTTCGTTCTGAAAAAATGGTTTTTTAAAGGTGTTTCAGCAGATTTTTCTAGCAAACCTCAGTTAAGAAGAAAAAGTAAAAGAATGAAAAAGTGACGGAATTCAATAAAGAGGAAATAATGCAAAGAAGACCATGACTCACGAAGACAATAACGATTGGTGTAATATTAAACAGTCACAGAAAAGAGGAAAATCCGAAATCAGAGATCATCTATTTGAAATATGAAATTTGAAAATTAATTTTTAAATTTGTAATTTGAAATTTGAAATCATTTCTGTATATTTCAAACAACGACTCTGAGCAAGTCAAGAAAACCCCTGAGCAAAAACATTTCCCCTTTCGAATCTCCCACCTTTTTTTTCCAATTCTGATGTCATTGCTCATCTCTAATTCTCCTTTCCCTAGTGTCTCTCAAAAGTGAAGAGACGACCACAAATGATTCTTATCAAAAATTACACTAGCGAGAATGTTTTCCAATTCGCTTTTTATTTTGATGAACAGTACAAATTCAAGTTTAGAAGAGATGATTGCACAAAATATGGTGAGTTCAATAAATATTCGGTTGGCTTAATTGAAAAGCGCGTTGAACCAATCTACCATCCAGTATATCTCAACCAGAGTTCGAGATATCAAAAAATTGTCAACTGATAAAATATTCATCACAAAATTTTACGCATTTTTTCAGTTGAGCACTTTTTTGTGTCTTGTATCCAAACGTAGATGAAAACGTTATTAAGAATGTTCGGCGCGCGTTTCAAATCGGGATTTTTACTTCATTCAGACCCTTCAAATTGAACTACAGAAAATTCAAGAAAAGCACGAAAAACGCGTTTTGGAAAGGCAGCAAGCCCTGTAAGTCTATAATTTTTTAATTTTTTCCCATATTACTTCCTTCAAGGATACGTTTTTCCAGAAAAGACATGAACGCAGCTTACCAATTTCAAATCACTCGAATGACAGTTCTATTCCATGCCGTGGGAGATCATTTTCAAATTGAAGGCACAAAAAGTCATTTGAAGCATTTTCTGAATCTAAATGAGCATATTGAAATAGCAGCGAGAAGTCTTCAAACGACTTCTGTTCACATAGAAAACAGAAGCTGGAGTTGTGCCAAGTATCATCTTGAGGAGTTTAAGGAGAACATGAGGAAGTTGATTCATCAAGGAGATATTACCAGAAATGAGCTGATAAGTTCGAGGAATCATAGGAAAACTGTTTATGATGTCTTGAAGGTAAGCATACTAAATTTTCGTCGTTTCAAGGGGTTTTTCTTCTAAGTTTTACTTTTTTCGAACTTTTTTTGAAAAGCTTGAGAAAAAGAAGTCTGACTCAAATATTTGTTGAGTTCAAAATTGTCAGTTTTCTAACCGCTTTGAAAAAAAAAACTAGGTTTGAAGCACCTTTAAGATGGGTTGTTCCAGGAACCTTGAAAAATCTGTAAAGTCAATATTATTCTTTAGCTGCGATCCTCATCTTTCTTCACAAAAAAAAAAACAAAAAAAGGCTCTTCTGGACTCATTTAGAGCCTAAACTTGTGTAATTTTCGGCACCACGAGAAAGTTGCCGCTAGTTTCTCACCGATTCTTGAAAAAACATATCTTACAACCTGTAATATAATGACCCCTTCCTTGGTTAATTGAACGGATCATGTGTTTGAAAAAGGTTTCACGATAATCAATCATTGGAACAGCCATGCTCATTTACGACATCATACACATTCTCTATCTTTCAGAAATTCATCGACGAACTACGTGAAATCGTTGAGGGTCTTCCCAAATATCACACATATCTAAATATCAAACGCATCGTGAGTTTCTTTTTTATTAGATTCTCACCAGACAATGTCAAATCGCCTTCGCAAAAACCCGATGACCGCAATTTTGGAGTCATCGGAAGTTTAAAAAGACAGGCATCATCTCGAAAAAATTCTCTATCGATATCTCTAAGTTTCATAGAAATCGGTTCAGTAGGAAGGGCTGTAGGGTCGGCGACACACAGACATACATACGGAATATTTCCAGTAATTATTGTAAAGATTTTAAATTTTCCATCTTCGAGTTTCCAGAAATCCGCTGGACTTCAAGTGCACATCGGAATACTTCAAGGCATCAGTCAACGTGGCATGACTATCTTCCACAAGCATTCGAACTTGGATTAAGTTGTTTTTTTTTATTTATAAAAAGTGATCTCATATTTTTCGTACGTTAAAACTGCCTCTATTTTGTTCTCTTATCTTCGATGTACATATTTTCAAGTTTCCCGCCACCCTTTTCAATGCCATTGCTCACTCTTACTTCTCTTCCTTTTCTATTGTCTTTCGTAATGAAAAAATACTTCCATTGATTTTTATCAGAAATGAAAGAAATTCGCTTTTTATTTTAATGAATCAAAGTATTTCTAGTTTGGAAGAGCTCAAAGAACATAATATGGTAAGATTTTCGGACGTTTTTTCTGGAAAATACTTTTTTTCATTTAGAAACTTCAGAAGGAACTTCAAAAAATTCGAGAAGACAGTGAAAAACGCGTTTTGGAAATGAAGCAAGCCCTGTAAGTCTATAATTTTCCACTTTTTTTCCATATTATTATCATTCATTCAATGATTCGTTTTTCCAGAGAAGACATGAACGCAGCTTATCACTTCCGCATCACTAAAATGACAGTTTTGTTTCATGAGCTTGATGACCATCTGGAAATGAAGGGGACTAAAAGTCATCTGAACAGTCTTTTGGAGCTTCAAGGGACCATTGACGAGGCGGCGGGAAGTCTTCAGATGGCCTCAATTCATTTTGAGAATCGAGATGAAATTAGTTTCAAAAGGCATTTGGAGGAGTTTAAGGAGAATATGAAAAAGTTGATAAGCCAAGAAGTTATTACTAGAAGTCAGTTGATGGATTCAAGGAATCATAAGAAAGATGTTCACGAGGCTATGAAGGTAAGGATAGTCCTTCCACTGTTATCAGTTTGGAATCACCATAATTGGTAGAACTCTATTTGCACCAACTATTTTTGACCCAACCAAGACCTCCGTTCTCAAAAAGCCCACAGCTTAGGTTACTGTGGTAAAACGCAGGGTAAATGGGCATGGAAATGCTTAACACTAACTATCCATAATTAGTCGAAGTACTAATTCACCGGAGCCGAAATGTTTTCCGATTGGGCTAAATTTTCTAGAGACATCTATCTGGGGCCTAATTAGTCAAAAAATACCAAATTCAAGTCTATATCATTCTTGCTCCAGGAGCTGGAGCACAATAAAGAGCCGAAAATAAACATCCGATTTATCTCGATGATTGTATATCTCGATTTTTCGTTTCTTGAAAGAAGTCGACGTATTTTTGGGCGTAGAATCCGATTTTGAAATAATATTTTTCCTCTCTCGTGTTAAATTTTTCAGGAACGAAAAAAAAACGTCCAAAAATGACAAAAAATTGAAAAATTAGTGCTACAGATACCTTTTAAAATTGATATCAAGTTATAAAAACGTAAAATTCGGAATATCCGTATCAGAAAACGTTGGGAAAACATTTTTGAAGTCAATCCGACGATTTTTATTTTCGGCTCTTTATTGTGCACCAGCTCCTGAAGCAAGAATGATACAGACTCGAATTTGGCATTTTTTGACTCATTCGACCCTAGGCAAGGTTTGTGGAGAAAATGAACCAAATCGGAAAACATTTCGGCTCCGGTGAAATGGCACTTCAGTGATTTTTGAGTAGTTAGAAATAACGAGTGTTAAGTATTGACTTGCAAATTTTGTTCGTTTAAAAATGACCAATTGGCCTCGTGACCGCCTTGCCTTTCATGGCAAGTTGGTCACGAGTCCAATTGCCTATTTGTCTCTCTATCTCTCATTGGAGATTTCACAGTTTTGCAAACCAATGGTAGCTCCTTACAGGGAAAATGTTCTAATCAGAGAATAACTTCAGATTTTTATGTTTTTCCTTACAGAAATACATTGACGAACTACGTGAAGTCATTGAAAATATTCCCAAATATCACAATCATCAGTATGTTGTAAGTTTTTTTTTCATTACAGATATCCTTGAAAATTAACAGTGCCACCACTATGAAGAACGGGACAAATCGGAAGTGTCCCGAATCAGAACAATGGACGAATCAAAACTAACCCTTATGAGGACCGACTTTTTAAGAACGGCCCGGAAAATAGGTTTTCAAATGCACGTATTTGGGCATTTCTCACATCTTGCAAGCCATTGCCGAAAGTTGTATGAATTCTTATCCGGGCAGTTCTGAGTCATTCAGATTTTTAATTCGGGGCAGTTCTGATACGTCCAGTTCTAATTACGGGGTTCAACAAACCATAAACCATCCTTACTTTCAGAAACTCGCTTGTCTCCAATCACACACCGAAATCCTAAAAGAAATCAGCTCTCGCGGCATGGAAATCTTTCACAAAAATTCAAAATCTGTTACTCTCCAACTTACAGAACAATGATCTCATCTTTTTTGTTTTCTGTTAATTTCAATGTTTTCCCCAACAAAAAACGATTTCTCATCTCTATTTCTCTCTGCCTCGCTTCCTTCCTCATTCCAATTTTGGGGAGGTAAAATATGTTATCAGCTGCCTTTTTTTGCTATTTTTTTTAATGTTTGCTCAAGGTTTCATATATTTATTGCTCATTTTCCATTCATTTTGTTGAATTCTGGAAAGAAATAAACACATTTCTTCATGGTTTTTACTATTATTTCATTTTTTTCCGGACTTTTCATTCTTAATGTTCAGGAAATGGGTGATTGTTTTTCCAAACCAAAAACTATCGAGGATCCGGAGCCTCCAAACAGTTTTTCAATTGTTAACCAGCCACATTTGAGGTATGAAAGCTTTAGAAATGAGGGAATACCGACTTCAACACAAAACGTTGAGTCTAACCGTATATTAAGGAGATCGCGGATTGAAGAAGATGAAAGGTGAGTTTGCAAAAACTTTATCATTGTTCTAACTAAGACTGCATTAGAAGGACACCTTCGATCAAAGCACACCTCTAAAAGAAGGACACCCTCGGGGCTTAGCTGAAAAAATAGGGACATCCTCTATTGAGAGATACCTTTTTATTCTTTTTTTTTTCTAAAACTTCAACAAAGTTTTTCGAGTTCACAGAACATTGCTATTATATTATAGGAAGCTTATTCTGTTTTCTGTATATGTACATATTTCTTCCGCTTTTTAGTAGTTTTTGGTGTAAAAGTCGAAGCAAGAAAAAAAGTTTTGTCCAAATTTTGTGGCGAATTCTAACCTGGCAGAACTTTGAAAAAGAGAAGAAGAACCTCCAATAGAAGCATGCCTGAAATGAAAGGAAACTGAAATAGAAGGATTGAAAATAGAAGGACATGTCCGTATATTACAGTTTTTACGGTGAGCCCTTTCAGAAGACAAGCTGAACATGAACTTGAAATGGCCAGAAGACAAGATGGATTCCGACAGAACGTTCAACAAGATCAGCTAGATGATCAGCCTCAACACGGAAATTATCGAAAAAGACGGATAGAACAAGACGGCATGATTATGATCTTATTATCATTGATAAGGTTTTTTTACAGAACACAATGCCAGAATAAATGCAATAAAGAGGCAGGCACAAGGAACAAATGAGAGGAAAACATATGAAGACCCAGAAGTAAAAAGAATGAAAGCCCAAAGAGAGGCATTGAAAAATGATCGGAACAGGTAGCTCAACAAATTTGATATTTTACATTCCGAACACTGTAATTTTCAGGAATATAAAACAGCAGCAAGCAAGGATGGAAAAGCTAGATGATAACTTCCAGAGAAATCAATGGCGCGCCAATGGTGAGCAACAAGAAAGAGAGAGGTAGGTTGGCCCACTGCCTCTAATAAAACAGCATATCTCATCACAGACAATTCCAAAAAGTTGAGCAAAAGCACTATGAAAGAAGGCAGCAAATCCAAGACGACTTTGACCAGAAACGCGAAGAAATGCGTCGAGAAGCAGATCAAAAAACCCGGGAAAGGATTCATATGGCTCAGGAAATTCAAAATGCAATGCAAAGAAAAGTTTGGAATGATATAATAGAGAAAAATTGGACGGCTAGACTAAATGGATTACGAAATTCTAACAAAGATTGTGTGCAAATGCAGTATCAATGTTTGAAGTCTAGGGATTGTGACAGTAAAGAATGGGTTTATGCTCTGGAAATTCTTTGGAGAACCATGACCGCGGAGTCTAGGAATATGACAGAATTGTATGAGCAAACTGGGAAAAGCTTCTTACTTGATATCAAAAAATCGGTGGACCGTGTAGCTGAAAATAGCAGAAATCTTATTGCTGAATTGGAAAGGAGTGCCTCAAAACCGAGGCTTCAAGAGTTGTCTGACAAACTGAATAGAGACTGTTTGGCGATTCCAACGCTAGCAGAATTGAAAAGAAATTATTATGAGGAGATGAGAAAGGATTCTGAAGTTTGATTTGTGAATAAAAAGTGATGTTTTCTTGATGGGAGCGTTTGTTTTTTGAAGAAATGAAGATTATTCAAATTGTAGGTTTTTTTTTATTTTTTCATTGAAATCCAGAGTCAAATCAGTTCCCTTCGGCAGGTAGTGAGTCCTCCATTCAGGAGTCAGATCGGCGTAACTATAAGAAAACGGGCTCATAAACAGGCTCAGAGTGATATTAGGCTTATTCGGACGTCAGAAATGAACTCGGCATACCCGAAATCGATAAATTTTTTAGAAGATTTCAAGCTGGATAATCACCAGCAGCCCGTTGGCTGAAAAGAAATGCACATTGCAGGTTTGTACCAACTTGTATATCTCCGCTAGAATGTTAGTTATCAAAAAACAATAAATTGACAAAATGTCTGTCAGAGAACATTTTGTTAGTTGACTACTTTCCTGTAGCTCATATCCTAGACATATATTCTGACTAGTAGAAAATGCGAGCGCACATTTCCAATTAGCCAACCTCATAGATTAAAAAAAAAGATCAAAAATGTGCTAGAACTGATAGTGAAAAATTCGTACCGAAAGCTTCAAGTTTTCGTTCAGAAAAAACAGAAAATCCTTAATAATGTATTCAACAAGTCACAAGATCTTTTTTATCCCAAAATGTTCATTAGCTCCAGCTCTTTAGATTTTGGGCTTTCAATTGGTATACAGTTCTTTCCCGTTCTTTACAGATTATCCTTTTTTGCTCCATGATCTCAATGTTCACAGTCTTTCGTACTTCCTCACCATTAAGCCTGTCAAATTCTCCACTACACAACTCCCCTATCTCACTCATAAATCTTCACCCCTCCCCCCCCCCCCCCCTTTCTCCCATTAAAATTCCCACAAATTTGCATACAACAAATAATCTTCTTCTCCCGTCATTCTCTCTGTCCTCATTAAATCATTCAAAATGTTTCCCTGAAACAGCTGCTCCTCGATCTTATCCCCCATCTTCCTTCATCCCTTCCCCATTTCCCACCCACAAACTATGTGTGTGTGTGTGTTGTGTCAAAATGTGTGTGTGTTTCTATTGGCAAAAAGTGACCAGATCAGTCAAAAAGTGTCACATGAATATCATCTGGACCCCCTTCTTTTCCTCTTTTCTTCTTTTTCAATTCAATGTGACACGGACAGAGAGAACCAGGAGAGCGGAAGAGGGGGAAGGAGTACCACATAAAATTCATCTTCAACACGAAAAAAGATGGGAGGACTGGCCATCTGCCTTTTTCTGACCCCAAACCCCTCTATTTTGTACAGAAGACAACCACCCCCGGATGGATTTATATGGGCTTTATGTTCAAATCGCGTTTTCTTTGACACATAAATTGGCGCCTTTGTGACGTTTTGTGGTTAGGTGGCCATTTAGGATTTGAAGCTTGGCGCTCTTACAGTAGTCTACCATTATCTGGCATTTAGTGTTGTCTTAGATATGAACATGGGTGACTAAAGCCGTCCATAGTTGTAGCATTACTTAACGGTGGAGCCGGAACGAAAACTTTTCGATGAAGAGTGTTCCCTTTTTTCAATAGGGTCCATAGTCTTTTTTGGCGGTTTCGGCGGACCTTTTGAAAATCTAGTCTCCTACAAAGCTGTCGAACGACCGATCGCATCTTTGGCGGGCTGGCTAAAAGTCGGCTGAAACGGGTTAGAGGTACAACTTTTGATCTTATCCGCCGCGACCTTTTACTGTTACTGTTACAAAAAATATGGACCAAGGCGACGGTTCCTCATTTTTGAATTCCCCTTGACAGTAGGCTTTCTTTAAGCTGGGCTAGTTAGACCAGAATGAGTATTGTGTTGTTACTGATTGTGTTGGCTACATCGACTGAGATTTCTACGGATTCCCCGGACGTGCTCCGCCTACTTTTGGTTCTCACTCAACTTCCTCTCTCAGGCACGAGTTCTTTCAAGGACCTTGTAATTTTATTGAACCCCCTTTGTTCACTTTTTTTTGAAACTCAACCATTCAGTTTCAATTTTTGGATTTTGATTTCAAAATCTTCCAAAGACTCTTGGAGTTCCAGGACTTTCTGACTATAGCAACTGAAGCTCTACTTCCATAGAACATGAAAAAAACAAAAATTATGGGTTTTCTTTTCTTTTGTTATCAAAATCTACAATTTTTCAAATTTTCTGTAATTCCCAACGTTATATTCAAAGAAACGGTCTTGGGCTAGCTCTGATATCCAAACTTTTCTCTTTTAACAGCTTTTTGAAGTAATTTACATCCTATAACCTCTAATTGAAACCATCTGGAAGTCCTTTAAAAACCATTAGAACAAAAACATTAGAACATCGTTAATATGTTTTTAAAATAGAAAAAAAACGGAAGAAAAAACACCAGAAACCACTTGAAGAACGCACTTTTCTTCGGTGGCTGTTGGGGGGATAACTAACAAGATGCTAATTGTGTTGTCTGAGAAAGTGCGGAGGAACTCAAACTTCGAGATGGAGACTCGAGGATTTTGATATTTTGAACTATAAATATGGGGTTTGAAAAGGAAAATTATAGTAAAATTGAGGGCTTCTTTGGTTGAAAAATCAATTATTAGGTAGGTCGGACAGAAATGCGCGCTGAACTTTTGTTCGAGTCTGTATATCTCGGTTGGAATAAAAGATAAAAAGAAGTGGTCAACTGGTAAAATGTGCAAAATTTTATGGTCAACATTTTGTTGGTAAATCACTTTTTGATATCACTCACTCTAGCTTAGATATTTGCGTAAACGTCTAGCGCGCCTTTCTTTCTGGCAAACCTAATCGCTTCCGTTGATAAGACCCTCGTTTTCAGTCAAAATAAGCTTGGCCCCTGAGGAAAATATCTCAATTTTTTGAATTTTCCGTTCACTTTAAGCTCGAAATTCTATTGACATAAAAAACATAATTTTGACATTTCCTTCTATTTTTTCCTCAAAAGTGCGAAGGAGCTCAAGTTTTGAGACAGAGACTCGAGGACTTTGATATTTTGGACTAAAAATATAAGCTTAAAGTCCCTATAAATTCAGAGAATTTCTATTAAATTTCAGCCTATTTTAAATCCAATAAAAATTGACATAAAAACATAATATAAGCGTCCCCGAGTCTATAACATTCCATTCATCCATCCTCTTCTTCCCCCCTCCCATTCCATCCAAAACAACCCATTTCATGTCAAAGGGGTTTTTGCGAATAAAAAAGATGGAAACCTTTTCTCTCTATCTTCTTCCTTGAAGCTCCCTCCTCGGAGCACTTCTCATGTTTTCTTTTATCATCATCTCATCTTTTATCGATGTCTGACCTCCAATATCCGGTTCATTTTCCTCCTTCCGATAGGGGGGACGAAACATTTGGGAGATGAAAATGACAATTGGTCCCCCGAATGTATAGCAAAAATTTTTCCCCTTCGATTTTTTTTGCTCAAAACCATTGTGCTCCATTGTGCTCCGCGGAGCCCCACCAGGTAATTTGATTGTTGTTCTCTTCTTTTTGTATTCCCGCGCCGACGTCCGTTCTTTTTTTTCTGAATTCTTGAATAGCTCTTCTCGGAAAAAATATTCATAAATATGACAGCTGTTTTTCCTTTTCACTTTTTCACTTTTTCAACACGAAAAAAAATTTGCGCCCTCTCAAAGAAATACGAGCTTTGACAGCGAAAAAAAAATGTAAAAAGTTTAAATTTTTGTTAAAAACTTTCAACTTGCTCTTTTTGCTTCTGATAACTGGTCAATGAGCACAGAGAGCTCATCTATGAACTTTTCCATTTTCTTTTCAAAATGAAATGTTGAAAAATTAGGTTTCTTGGAAGGAAACACTTATTGGTCACGGTGATCACACCTGTGATACCTGACAGGTCCGTCACCCCAGGTGGGTCGGTGTCACTGGAGGTGTCAGTGGGTTTCCGGTCTTTTCAGTGATTCACAGTTTTCGGATTAGCCCTTTGTTTTGGGCAGTTTTGAGTTTCTGAGCTCTGAGTTTAATTAAAATGTTTCAAATATTCAAGCTCGATTAATTTAGCCCTTTTTTTCATCCAGTAAAATGGGGATTACATTCAGCTGCCGTCTCGGACAAGGGCCGTTCGTTTTCAGCTGAACCGTTTCTGACAGATTCTTCAGAACTTTTTTTTTGAAAAAACAAAATCCGTTTGGCTCTAGAAGTGAAGCTTTATATTCAAAGCACAGTTTGATGAATGTCAAAATCTGTGAGAAACTGCCAATATTCTTGATGAACGGCTGGCAGCCTTCTCAATCCGATGTATTTTTTAACATTGTCTTTTTTTCGAAATTCAAGCTATTTTTTTAGATATCTCTCTCACTTGTTGGATTTCAGCTCTGTTAGTTCCGATTGCTGAAAATTCAAATATCTGAGCTTTTAGTGTTGTTTCCTAAAGTCATGTGGAACTTTATTACATTGGGTACTAAACAGTTTAGATTCTTTAAAAAACGTTCCGTTTTTACGATTATCCGATCTTTGCAATCATTTTTTGTCAAAACGGCTAATCTGGCATTCATTCCGACAAGACTAAAATTGCCAAAACCGCAAATTCCGTAAACATCTTTTAATGGACAGTCGGGATTTCTCAATTATGATTTCTCAATTGAGCTGATACTTTGATAGTGTTGAAAAAAAAAGACAACTTTGTATCCCAATAACAAGATTATCAGTTATAAGTCTTGATGGATTTTATTGCGGTAGACAAATCGGCCGGTCGCTCTCTCTCTCTCTTCGTGCACGGCGTGACAAACTTTTATTTGATTGTTCGAACGAATGTTTGTTTGAATTTTTTTTCGGTACACGATTTATTTATCTGAAATAAAATTGATAATTTTTGACAAAATATGGTTAACGTTGTTAAATTTATCGAACCGAGGGAAACAGGCAAACGCCGGTTGTTGACTAGCGGCTGTTCGTTCAGCCGACCTGTGTAGGACCCTAATAACTTCGGCCCGAACTTGCATGCACCTTTAATTATCTCATACAGTTTCGTCCATCATTTCCACAGTTCTCGGCTACCAAAGGTCAAAACTTTAGAACAATCAAATATTTTGACCTTTGTGCCCGGACCATTATCCTCCTTTCTTCCTCTTCTCCTCTCATCCACACAGACACATTCCTCACAATGCTATAAACTAGCAACAATCTTTTGATTACCCTCCCTCCTCCTCTTCCCCTTTCCTTTCTCTTGTCTATTTCTAACACGACTTCCGATCCGAATAGTGGTAGTAAATACATATAATACATTTGGCATTCTACCAGTTCTCTTGTCTTTGTCTCTCTTCATTTGTCCTTGACTCTCTCTCTCATGTTTTACTCCTTTTTTGTGAGGTTGACTCCCTTTTTTTCTGATTTATTTGTTCAAAAAAACTTTTTAAAAGAGTTTTTTGAAAGTTTTTGGAGCCTTTTTGAAGAGTTTCCGGGAACTCTATTGTTAATTTTGGTGGTGTTTGATTTTGGCCAGGTTTTATATAAAAGAAATGGAATTGCCTTACTTTTTTTGTGAATTTCTTGAAAACTAGGTAATGGCTTTGGCTGATTTCAAACTACTGTAAAAATGAGCCGGAAGTTTTCATTTTTGGTTTTTTTTTCAAATCTTGTAAGAAGATTGACATTTTGTTTGACATTTTATATAAAAACTGCCATTGTTCACTTTGCTTGTTGACGATTTTTATGGCTGAAAACCGAAGCAAACAGGCAAGACGTTATGCATAAAAAGTCGAAAATTGAAAGCTGCGTTTCTTTTTGAAATTTTCTGAATTTGCTTCACAATGTTGCTAGAGATTCTGAAAGCCATATTTCCAGCAATCACAGCACAGTTTTTTTGGCTCTAGTCAAGAAGAATGGACCCAAAATGACCAAAATCAGTAGTACCTGAAATTCATTTATTTGAAGGCTTAGGCACTCTCGAAGCACTTACATGGCCGAAAGTCTCATTCCAGAGGTATACCAAATATAAATAGTTCAGAAAAGCGTCTTGAAATTGCCTAAGCCTTCAAAATAATGATATTTTGGTTTTTATCTGGGTCAATTCTTTCCTCATTTTGGGTCCATTCTTCCCGACTAGAGCCGTTTTTTTTTGTATATCATTGCAAAATTTATGTTCTGAAGCTTGGTTTCAGATAGAGTTTCAGCAAATTATAACTGATTTAAAATCTAGATCTAGCTAGCGAAAACACAAGAAAGAAAGAAAAAATGAACTATATTCGGACATGTTCGAAAAAGTCCAGTAGAACTTATAATCACAACATACTTTTCCTGATGGCCTACAATCCCACGGCCTATCTTTTGACTTTTTGATGATTCATATAAAAATCTCACTATTTTGTGTATCATCTATTCAGTAAAACCTACGAAAAATGCCGAAGCCGAATGACTAATGTAGGTGTTTTTCAAAACATGAATAAAAAAAGTTGTCCATGATTAGTCAACTTGTGGGGCTCTAAAACAGAATAGTTCTAGGCTACCAGACCGTGACCAAGGCTTCTTTTCAAATAGGGTTCTGAATCATTCAGTTATTTTTGAGTGAATACATCGTGCACTCAGTTCGAGGAGAAAAGTCGGAATTGACCAAACTCAATTAGAAAATTTTCAAAAATTCTTAGCATCCAGAGCCCTAGTAACCCGCCAAAACATCAATATTTACTATTATTACCACAAGGATTCCGTGTGTCTGTTTGTTCGTTTGTCGCATGCCCTAGCGAAGCTCCTACTGAACCGATTTTCATAAAATTATGACTGATCGATAGAGAATGCTGACGTGATGATGGCCGTTTTTTTCATGTCCTGATAAGATCACTGATAAGCTCTGTGCTATCTATGCACATAGTCAAAATCGCGTTCCACAGCGGAAGCCAGGCAGTTGAGGCGCGGAGCGCCGGAGACTGTCTGGTTTTCTTTACTATTCTTATTTTCTTAGCAGTTCCCAAACCCTGACTAAAGTCCATAGTCCAAACACAAACTCCTCCAAAATTCATTGTTTTCCTTTTTTCAAAGTTTTCCTCTTCTCGTAAACAAAATGAAACTCAATCAAGCATTATGACTAATTGGATTGTCCTCCTCCCCTTCTCTCAATCTACTCCGTCATCATCATTGTTCTCTGAAAAGTTTCCTTTTTTTTGGCTTATTTTTTCCTTTTTCAAACTATACAATGCTCTTCTATTAAAGGCATAAGAGTCCTGGAATGAAAACTTATTCGTATAATGCCCTTCTATTAAAGCACCTTAGACAAGACTTTAGTTTTTAGAAAAAGATGATTCTCGCACTTTGAACCCTCCTTAATCCTTGGTGGGACCGAAGCACTACTTCCGTTTTTTCTTCATTTTTTTACTTTTTGCTCTCTACTTTTTCTCTGTCTATGGCCTAACTTTTCATGGCCTAACAATACTATTCCAGAAATCAAGCCTCCACAAATGCCCTGAGCCCCTGTTATCTCCATCCAAAATGGGAGTTATCGGACTGACAGCCGTCGAAGTCCTGGCCGGATGTCTAGGCCTTGGCCTAGTCCTCGCCATTCTGATAGTCGTTTGTAATTGTGTGTCGACGTGTTGGGAAATGATATCACATCGGAGGAAAAAGCGAAATGTTGAAAAGTTGCCTGAGGATTATGTGGATGAGATTCATAGGTTGTTGCATCGGAACCAGAAGCCATGTGATTATGATTGTGTTGTTATTGAGTCCGGAAGGGAATCCGTGAATTTGGAGGTAAGGATTTTGAAGGGAAAGAAAGTGAAAATGAGTTTGAAGTTGGAATAAGTTGTCTTTTATGTAGAATTGTTCAATTTTACTGACGTTTTTTCATCCATTTTCGAAAGTTAGATGATAAGTTTGTGTTGCTTTCTTGGGCGGACGGAAGTTTTAACTCTGGTTCCGAAGTATTTTTCATGCTGATTGCATTTTTCATAATGAATTTCCTTAGCGCTCACTCTAAATCGTTCAAAATTGCAAACCTCGATTACAAACTGGTTGCCTAAAATCCCGTCTTTTGTTTTATTCTTTCCACTTTCGCCCTTTTGGACGGAAAACGAAACACTGAAAACGGAATACGGAAAAGATGCGGAAAACTGAAAAATTTGATCCAAAATGTAATTCGTTCAAAAAATTCCTCGGGAAACTTTTGTTATTTTGGAATCTCCAAATTCATCTCCCGAAATTTTTGAAATTCTCATAGAAAAGCAAGTTCGGTTCTTTATTATACCGTGATCACTTAGCCTGAACTGCTTCAAAATGCAAAAAAAGCAGATAAAATTCTGTTGTCAACTTGAAGAAAATAGAATATTGAAACATCAATTTATTAGGTTGGCCGGAAAGAAATGCGCGCTCAAAGTTTACGCGAGCCTTCATATCTCAGCTAGAGTGAGTGATATCGAAAAGTAATCAGCTAGCAAAATGTTTATCATAACATTTTTCACATTTTACCAGTTGACCACTTCTTCGTATCTTTTAGTTCAGCCGAAATATACAGATTCCAAAAAAAAAGTTTAGCGCGCATTTCTTTCCGGCCAACCTAATAGTAGGGATCTGTCTACTCTGAAGCCTGATGCAATCGGCACGGCACTTTAGTAAGACCGTTAAGATTGTAATTGTTTTTTTTTTGTTCTCAAACTTTATCGAATTTGACAAATTAGTTTTTTTTTACTATGCATACGAAGTTTTAGAACATGTCCACCAAAGTTTTCCTCTCCCACACCTCTAAAAGTTTCTCTTCCAGTACATTTCCGATTCTCGAGTGG
Source organism: Caenorhabditis doughertyi (assembly GCA_963572265.1). NCBI lineage: Eukaryota > Metazoa > Nematoda > Chromadorea > Rhabditida > Rhabditidae > Caenorhabditis > Caenorhabditis doughertyi. The sequence goes on from OY751557.1 coordinate 1,898,255, forward strand.
ATCCCACACCTCCTGTGCCACCGCCAACTATTCTTCCAAGAGGAAAATCCGTCGAAGAACGGGAGTCTTCCACAAGGAAAACTCCACCCAGCAAGAACATGCGAATGGAGAGTGAGGTACCTCCTACACTATTTCATAACCATTTTCTTCATCTTTTTCAAATTCCAGGAAACCATCAACACAAACACAACGAATTCGCAATCAACCATCACTGCATCGGAGAATGGCGAGCAAGTTGATGGAAGTAAGAGTAAACGAAGAACATGGGGCAGGTTGAGTAATTCACTTTTTGATACGGTTATGATGCCTTCGTTGGATACGACGACAACGGAGGAGACTACGGGCACAGCGTGAGTATAATTTGAAGGGTTGAAAGGGTTCGAGAGTGGGGATAGAGCTGAGATCGACCAGGGGTTTCGACCGGACTGTGAAGAAATTCTTCGAAAGTGTTTGGCGAGCCTTGATTTGGATTATGGGCTTTGGAAGCAAGTTCTGCGGTGTTGAGCTCGGGGTTGAAGCTAGTGTTCAGAATGACGAGTTAGGTTCACTAGCTGGTCTGTTCTATAAGGTTTGCTGGTAAGAAATGCACGCTGAATTTTTTTCCGAATCTATATCTCTCGGCTGGAATTAAAGACATAAAAAAAGTTGTCAATTGGTGAAATGTGCACAATTTTATGCTCAACGTTTCGTTAGTTGACCACTTTTTGGCATCATTCACTCTAGAGATATGTAAATACACGTAAACGTTCAGCGCGCATTTTTTTTCCGGCCAACCTTATAGTTTGCACGTATTCTGACGGAAATTCGCTTACCAGAGATCCAGAACATGTTCAATTATTCAAACGGTTTTTATTAGGATAACTAGTCTGATTTTGAACTACTTTTTCATGGATTCTTGTCACACCTTTCATAATAATTTATGTAGTTCTAACCAACTGGACGTAGGACATGGTGCCTATTGTTTGGGTGCAAACCAAGTCCAAAAGCATTCCAAAGAATTTCAAAAAAACTTTCAGATTACCCCTAAAAATAGCCTGAAAACCCCCGAAACCACTGAAAACCAGCAAAATTTTTACAGTAACCTTAGAATCAATTTAAGAGGGCACCGTGCCTTAAAGAGATGAAGGGATGTCTGTATTTCGTGTCTGCATTTCGTACGCTTTTTTTTTGAAAAATTTGCACGGTTTAGAAAAATTTTCAAGCAAAATCGCTGTGAAAATCGTTGTCAACGTGAAATTTTAAAGCAAAAACATTGTTAAAATTCGGTGAGTTTAGTCCTCCATCAAAACCAATAACAAATATGTAGGTCGAAAGTTCACCGGTCAAACACTAGTCTAATTTTTGATACTTACCGAACATTTCCAAAAACTGGTTTTCACATATATTCAACTTAACCCTAAGACATCAGTTTCTATGTCTGATAAGATATCAAACATTGTTTTTCTTCTGCTTTTTTTTTCAATTGATGACATCACAATATTTTTCAAAGAGGCTTCATTTGATGAATTGTGTGGAGAGAAGAATAATAGATATAATTAGACTTTTTTTCATCATAATACAAAAAAGTGTTTTTTCAAATCCATGTTATTCATTTGTAATTTTCATGGGTCTCAAAATCCGGCCATGATGGGGACGTCCCTCGGAGTACTCGTCGAAATCCTTGGGAAATGGCGAGCGAAGGTGCCACCAGTCAGGGAGACTGCTGAAATTTTGAAGGAAATTGAGGAATAAACTAAGGAAATAAGGGGGAAGGAAAGAAAAAAAGATTTGGAGTTGGGTGGAATTGAACCCGGAATCGGAGATTGAAAGTGCAAAACTCTGTCACTGCGCTACTAGTGCAATTGGCTGATGGGAGGTAGAGGGCCTACAGAAGATCGCGCTAATGTCGCCCCAGCTATGAGGGGGATGAGGCTTTTTGTCAGACAAGAAGTATCGAAAAATGGGTTATCAATAGAGCGCACTTTCTTCCCTATTTATCCCGTAATACAAAACCATACTCACCTTTCAACTGAAATCAGCAAAATGCATAGAAGAATACCAAGAATAAAGAGTGTTGACGACTTCATTTTTATCACGTTATTGACACGGGTTAACCTTTTGGGAACACCGTTTTATAGGGGTGGTGTCTTCGTAAAGAAAAGAGAGGCAAAGAATGAGAAAAATAGGGAAAGACAGAAGAAGGGGCTAAGTGTTGAAAACATTTAGTTTTTTTTTCCTGCAAAATGTCTCGTTTTTCGTCTGAAACCTCTTGTTTTTCAGTTATCACTGATGGGGAAGGGATGTCAGGTGTTTTGAAGGGCGGGGAGGGGAAACAACCAACTGATATCAGATAGGAATCCCAGAGGAGAGGGGACCCAAGGGTTGAAGTCAGCCGGTCGAAGACAACACCTGACGGGTTTTTGTTAGGGAGCGAAGTTCCTTCTTAGAAGCTATGAGTCATCGATTCTTAGGATTCTAGGATTTCTAGGATCCCTGGGTGCATAAGATCGAAAAGCTGATGAAAAAAAAATGAAAAAGATCAAAAACCATAGGTTGGGGTCGAACCCTACCCTTTCAGTTTCAAAGGCAAAAGCGTTATCTACTAGGCTAAGGGCGCATCAACACACGTAGGGGTAGAGGGCGCCTATAAAGGTGGTAAGCGCCAGAGATTCTCCCAGCTTTGTTGCAGCAAAGAAGTCAATAATAAAATAATCAAAATTTTCAGAAATTCATCCATTGACAATTTGCGATATGGAATGAAAATCGAGACGACTGTCTGAAATGTATTTTGATATTTTTATAATAATTATTTGTCCTTTCCTCCTCCTCATCTATCCATATTTTTGTGTCTTTTTCATTCTTGTACCTAAATCTCCTGTTTGCATTTTCTCTGTGTCTCTCTCCCCCTCCAATCCTTTTTGACGAGTTGTGATCTCACTTATTATTCTTTTTCTTTTGATTTATTATTTGTGAAAATGAATCTTATACTATTTTTAGATTCGGGTTTTTTTTTAGGTCAACAGGCTAGGTTTTGACTTTGTCTGAAAGAATTTCTAGGCCATGGTTTGAAATTTTGGAAATTTGAAAATCATCTTAACTCAAAATGCCAACTTTTTTTCAAATTTTTTGCAATTTTAAGTTTTAGAGGAATTTGCCGTCAACAGAAACTCTAATGTATTTTCTACATTCTTTTCATCCCGAAAAATTCGAAAAATTCCGAAAATTTTCAAAAAAAGAGCCGAAACGGAGCAGCTGAAGCAACAAAAGCTGCTCTTCCTCTTCCTGCTTCTCCTCGGACCCCTTTCGACTACGGTGTGCATTTTAGAGTGCGCATTGGACGTAAATGCGTCGGACCATACGGCCTATTGCACACTCAAGCTTTTCCTTTTTTTTCTGTTTTTTTCTTTTTTTAGGCTTGCTTTTTTTTCTGGGAAATCCTTTTGAAAATGGGGTTCTATGTTGAAAATATCGTAAAAAATTGATAAATTTTAATAAAAAATAATGATAGAGTTTGAAATATTTATACGATCTCCTAATATTTTTTCGAAAAGCCGAAATTAAAAATTTTTTGTTTTAAATTCGGTTTTCAAATGATTTTCAAGTTTTTTTCCTTAATCGAACTCCATTAATTTTATAAACCAGAGAACAGGATCGGAAAAAATTGAGCAGAATTAAAAAATTTCCGGAAATCAAAAAAAAATTCAAAATTCTTTTTTTCCGGAAATCAGGCGAGCATATTCCGGTGAAAATCGAAAATGAATATTTTTCGCTTCCTGTCTGAAAAAATTCAATTATGAAAAAACATTTCAATAAACGTTGGGAAAAAAAAAGTTACAAAAAATTTTTTATAGTTTTTTTCTTTTTTAGAAAGCTGGGGAAAAATTCATTTTTCGTGGACCTTTATTTTCATTTGTAAGAAACTTGGATGAAAAATCTTCGAAGTGTTTAGAAATTTTGAAGAAACACTTTTTTTTCAAAAAGTCACATTTCCCCATTCCAAATTTTCTCACTGAACACCCCCGTCCGTAACCGTCAATGTGTTTATTTGCATTATGACGTGAGAGTAATGTGCCTTTTGTTTTGATTACGAAAATAGAAGTGGCGTATGGTAGCAAGCATGTGAACATTTTTTTCGGTAATTTTTCCAAAAATAGCCAGAAAAAAGTTGAAAATAGGTGAGGAAACCCCTAAACATACCCGAAATTCCTTCAAGAAAACCCCCTAAAACAGTATAAAATCTTCTGAAAAATAGGCGAAAATTTTCAAAAAACCATCTAATAAGAGGCGCCGGGTCGGGCCGGGCCGCATGAAAATGCTTGCCGGGTCAGTTCGGCCCATACGTCCTGGTCTCTAAGAGGGGTCAAAATTTTTTGCGCTGGAATTTTTTTTTTTCGATAACTATGGGAACGGTTTTTTTAGAGAAAATTTAGGATATTTCTAAGGGGAAAAAGTCAGAAATATCATCAAAATCACAAAAACAAAACGGAAAAATGACCCCAGTTTTTCGAAATTTTTTGAATCCGGGCGGGCAGCATTTTTCGTCGGACCGGCTGGAAAATCACAAATATGCCTGAAACAGCGTTAAATCCTCCAAAAATAAGGTAAAATTTTCCAAAAAACACACTAAAAATAGCTTTGAAAGCCGCTAAAATACCGCCAAAAATAATCGAAAATCCCCCAAAAATACCAATCTTTACCTTCAACTTTCCCCTCAAAAAGTCACCTTGAAACCCCTCACCTACCTCCTCCCCCTTCTACTAAAAACAGTGACAGGAATAATGAATGAGTTTTCTTCCCCCCTCCTTCCCTCTCGTGACTCCGTTTTTCGTTAAATATAACACCTCGAAACAGACAAAAAAACGGAAAATTTCGTTTTGGTTTCAGATCTCCAAAAACTGCCGCCCACCGTGAAGAAGAGGAATCGCTTCGAACGGAGAATTGGCCGAAAACGGAAGAAAAAACCAAGGGTAATAATTTTTTTTAAAGAAAAATTGAAAAAAAAAACATTTACTTCCGTCATCTTATTTTTCTCTTTTTCCCGTCATTTCCCCTTCCAAATGTCTTGGTTGCCAAGGCAATATTTGATATTCAGTGGTCGCTGTCTTCGCCGAGAATTTGCCATGAATTTCTTAGTTTTATACGTTTCTCGATGTTTCATCTTAGCTCAGCGAGTGGTTTTATGGAAGATTTTAGTTCAGTTTTTCTCGGCTTTTATTTAGTTTTTTCTGGTCGGAATTCGGTAAATAATTGAGTTGTCAGTTTTACTTCTTGGTCGAAACTAATAGTTTTGTTCCAATTTATGTAGAATTTTGGGTTTTTTTTTCGGTAGAGCGTGACGTTCGTTTTCGACTTTAGCTATTGTTTTTCGAATTTTTTAATCGAAAATAATCGCATTTTTCGTTCTGTTCGGATCGATTTTCTGTAGAAACGGAGTTTTATGACCGTTTCGAAAATCTTTGCAATTGGTTTTTTTTTCAACAAAAAACATTATTATTCATTCAGTTTTTATCGGTTCTAGCTGTTTGATTCATCGAACCCGAAGTTTTTTTTAAAAGATAAACCATTTCTGAAATGAGAACATTCTCTTTCTTTTTCATTCTGGTCGGAGAATAGTCAACTTTTTCTATAGAGGAGTGTGTTCTGATGAGCTCGAAACAGTCTTTTTCAGGATAAAAGCTTTCCGTTTTCCGAAATTTAAAATTTCAGTTTGACTTTAAACATCTGCACTTCCGTTTGGCTAAAATTTTGCATTAAAGACAATCGCTTCTGACCACATTGATCGGGTATTGAAATGAAGCATTTTCTGTTTTGTCTGGCTTCTTTACTGGAAAAAGCTGAATTCTTCCTCTGGTTTTAGTCTGATTTCAATTAACTTCCCATATAAATGGGCATTTCTGGATTTTTTGTCGTTCTCGAGGGTTTTTCTCGAGATCCAGTTCAAGAGTTCTTAGATTAGTTTTATCTTTTAATCTTTTAGTAGTAATTTGCTTATAACCAAATTAGATACCTATCACGATGGCTTGTTATTATAATCTAATGATAATTCTATTGATAGTCGACGTAGCTTATGATAATGAGTTTCTATTCAAGCAGGCCGTGAGCTATCTTTCCTATCTTTACTAATATTCCCTGTATTCCTATCAACACCTTAACCGAAGCCCTTTTGCAAATTTTTTCTTTATCAGTTTCAGTTTTTCAGCGTTTTTGAAGTCAAGATTTTTGAGAAGTTTCTATAGATATCTCTCTAAAAAATTTCATAGTCAGAGTTCTATCTTATAGCGTTCCCAACCTTACAAGGGCGATTTCGATTTTTTCGCCAATACAGAAACTGCTTTTAAAAGTTCAAAAGTTCTCTTTCCCACCCCAAATGCACTCTCCATTCCATTCGAATTCAAATCTACGCTCTCACCCCTGCCATTAAGACCGCCTCCGGGGGGTTTCGAAATTGGTTGGCTATTATCATTACTCCTAGTTAATGGTAAATATAGAGGTGGCATTTGGGCTTCTTCCTTCAGAGTCTGCAGTGCAGACCGTCAATAAAATTGAAAAGAAGAAATGAGAAGCAAAAAAAAGTGTTGCCTTCATTGTTTACCGAGACACTTATACCGCTCTTTTTTTTGCCCTCACCTCACGTTCACACCTCAAAAGTTTTTTGAGGCATTCGGAGCGTTCTGGGAGTGAGAAAAAGGTTTTTTTCTGAAAATAAACCTTAAAGGCGCATTGCCAACGATATCTCGCCACAGTTATTTTCAGTGCAAAATGACAGTACTTGTCACGGGCAGCGGGCCGGACAGTTTGGAAATGGCCCGGCCCGGCCCGATTGCCTGCTCGGCCGGAGTTTTGACCTAGTCGCTTGCAGGCAACGCTCGAAAAAAGCTGAAATTTTCAAATTTTTTTCATGGGCGGGGCCGCGGTCCGAGCCGAGCCGGGATATCATTTTGCTGCTCGGCTCGATCCGGGCCGAGAAATCGCAAGTCTGAAACTGACTGTTGCGCCTTGAACTTTTGACCTTTCCTCGAAATGATTTCATAGTAATTTCGTCACGATTACAGTCATTTTCAGTGCAAAATGACCATATTTGTCGCGGACCGGGCCAGGAAGATTGGAAATATTTTCACGGCCCAGCCCGGCCCGAGTTTCTACATAGTTGCTGGCAGGCAATGCTAGAAAAAAAGCCACGGAAATTTCAGAAAAAAGCTGAAATATTCTGACCCGCGGGCAGAGCCGAGCCAACAAGATACTTCTCTGCTCGGCCCGGCCCGACCCGGCGCCTTGAACTTTTGACCTCTCCTCGAAATGATTTCATACTCATTTTTTGCACCTTTTGTCTCCTTTCCGTTTCTGTCCAAGACATGTCTGCGCAGAAAAAGCTTTCTCCCTCTCTCTCTTCTCCGTCAACATGCTAACAGATGTGTTCGTATTACTCTCTCTATGTGTCCTCCTCCTCCCCCTCCTAGTCCGCCCTTCTCGTTAAGTTTTACTACACTCCCTCCCTATGCACTCGTGCATTTTCGCTATGCTCTTTTTGCTCTCTGTGCTGATTTGTCCCAAGTTGTTTTCCTTCCTCTTTTTGCGTTTGAAGTTTGGAGCAGAATCAGATTGTTGGAATGGAGGAGGCAGACTTTGCCCCCTACCTTCGTGGAATTTTTCGATTTTGATAATGCATTATTGTTTTGGGAGAGTCTTTGTCAGAAATAGAACGGAATCTGAAAATGATGGAATTTCTGTCGTATTGGAACCATCCGGAACAGCCTTATTTCTCTAGAAGGACTCCCCTTCTAGAGACTAATTGGTTCGGAAGAGCACTAATCCTCAACCAATAGGGGAAGCGGAAATTCAATTAATTGTGCCTCTTTTGACCTAGATTTTTGAGCCGGAAGAGAATGGAGGTCTGCTCAGAAAACCCCTGAATGAATGGACTAGTTCTCAGGTTTTCTAGGCACTTTTTCCTGGATTGAAGGCAGAAAAAAAACTCCGAATTTGAAGCTTCTTTGGTCCGCATTTCCAGTCGGATATGTAGGAATTTGCGATTTTCGTGGATAAACCGCCTACCGTAAATCCTGTAATTGAGGCCCACCTGTATTTGAAGCCCACCTGTAATAGAAGCCCACCCTCAGAGTCTCTTTGAAAAATAGACGCCCATGGGCTTCAATTACAGGATTTACGGTAGTTTATTAGCCTAGCCTAGTCCCTGCCTAGTCGCTTATTTTTTAGTGTCAAAGCAAAAAAGGGCCGATTTTGTGGCTATTTTCGCCTAGTTTTCTAGCCGAATCATGTTAGAAATCCACCTTGATGATCTCCAGTTAGGTACAAAATTGGTTGAAAAATAGCCTGATTTTCTAGTTCCGTTCTAAAAAAAACAAGAAATCGAGGCCTATATTAAAGGCATGGAGAAGTAAGGAATACTGCCAAAAAAATGGCCTGAAGTCATTTGGAAAAAGCTTAAAAAGAGAAGAAAAATTGCCTTTCGTGTTTTCTAGGCCTAATTCTTGGTATAAGCGAATTTTGAGTGCCAGGAATTGTTTGCGAAGTTTAAGATTTTACCTCGGTTAACACCTGCTATGTTCGCGGAATCAACCCCTTCTCGGTTTCATTTCCTCATAAGGTCGCGATTTTTGAATTCGATGGCCTAGAAAACCATGAAAAGTTTCCTAGACCTCATCTCTGCCCGAGTTTTCGCCTTAGTTCCGTTGCTCGTAAACCGCCAACCAGGTGTCCGTTTGTCCATGTCAGTTGTCACCTCTCGTCATACTTTCCTCAAGTTTCTAGTTTCACCGTTGAAGACATTTTCCGCACTTTCTCTTCATTTTTCCAACTTTATCCTTCCTCTCTCTGCAACTCTTGTTCTATCCTTCTGCTCAAAGGGGGCGTGTCCTGTGGACAGTCTATCTGACCGCAAACACGCATTTATTGCACATTGTTTCTGAATCATTTCTATTGTCTGGCGGTTTCTTTTCATCATGGGAAATCCGATTTCAAAGTGTGCAGGGAAAAGTAGGTGGCTCTTTTTTCTTCGCGGTTTTTTCCAGTTCGTTTTCTGGAAATTATCAAGTTTTTTTCTGATACGGAAGACTTTTTCTGCATGGAAGAGCTTTTTTTGGCGTGGGCTAACTTTTTTTAACCCTCCGGACTCTTGCTTTGAAAAACTAATTTTCAATGAACTTGCAACGACACTTCGTTCACAGAATGTTTAGTGGTTATTGTAGACTGTAGAAGGCTTTTTCGGGAGCCGTTTTAGTGTCGATTTACGGGAACATTTTTAAGGTATAAAAGACCGTTTTTCGCTGTAAAACCTGGCTTTCCGTAGCTCGAAATCCGATGTTAAGGGCGAGAAATAAGTCGCTTTGTCTTGGAAATGCTCAAAAGTATGCTCGTAAATCGATACCAAGAATGGCTTCCAGGGAGCATTCTACAGTCTGCAGTAAGCATTACAAACTTCGGGTTAAAGGCGCAACGGCAAATCCCTACCGTAACCTGCCACGACCACAGTAATACTCCGCTGCGTCGTTGCGCCTTTAATCCACGTGAATCCCCGCTCCAGTGTTCTCACTAGAGCGCAAATTTTCACACCTCATTTTTTCCCATTTTCTTCACTTTCAGTTGCACTCTAACCCCTACTACCACCACCACCACTACAAACACACAAGATGCTAACCACTACCACTCTTGAACTCGCGAGCACCTGCCTACGCAAAGGTTCATCTTTTTCTTTTCTGTTCTTTTTGGTCCCTTTTGGTCCCTTTTTTGGTCCTTTTTTCATCCGAATACTCATAATCTATTGTAGGACTTGGAAGCGCGCCGCGGTCGTCGATGAGCACAACGAGTCCGCTACCCGAACGGCACGAGACGGGATCTCCGGAGAATGAGAAGAAGAAAAAGGTGAGTATATCAATGGTATCAGTGATAAGAACTTGGCACAGTGCCAAGTGGTAAACACAGCTGACATCATTTCCTTTTTTTGTCGGCGCCGCGCTTTTCCCTTTTTATTCCGTTTTTCCTTACATTTTTTTACCTTGCAAAAGACTGTGTAAACATTGTCACAGACAGGCCGAAAAACACGTTGTTTTGTTCCCCAAAACACCCGCCCGTTGATCTTTGAACTGATTGACTCCGCCCACTTTTTGGCTGATGAGAAAACGACACAAATTATCCTATTAGTCAATGGTGTTCAATCAACTGTTGCTAATGGATACCATTTCCGTTTTCTTCTCCTACCGAATCCCAACGAAGTTTGGTCGATTTCGATGTTGATAAAATGGTGTTCTAACACTATATAAATCACGACAATGCGTGTCTATTTACGCATTTTGTATCGTTATCGGTTGATTCCTTCCCGGTGCTACTGGCACCGTTTTGCCCCAGTGGCGAAATGTTGCGATATTTATCGTCATTTTTACTCTACACTCCCTTGTTCTTATGACTCGTTTTGAATGACACAGTGATTCCGGTTGCCTGAATCATTTGGCTTATTCAGATGGCGTTAAGTCAACTAATTGTATGTCTTAGCTGAAGTAATTGTATGGCTTAGTCATGAAATTATAGCCTCGGATAAGCCCGTGAGTTGTAGTTATCAGTTCCTTAATCGGATTTGTGATTCAACTCCTCCTGGAGCGGCATGGGATGAATACAATGGATGAACACAAAATTTGAAGTTTTGAGACCGCTTTTTCACCTGTTTTAGTGGAATTTTGATTACTCAAAGTTCTGAAATTGTCCTGATTTTTGTCATGAAAAGTCGAATGCAAGCTTTGAAATCGGCCTGTTCTGAGATAAAAATTCAGAACTAAAATTCGCAAAATAGGCCAAAAAGTGGCTATTAGCCAAGACTTCTATTGTCAAAATGATGAAGTTTGAACAACAAATTCAAATGCCTGACTCACTTCTTTACCTGTTTCATTCAAGTTCTAATTTTTCAAGGTGCTGAAATTAACCTGTTTCGGCTCAAAGATTCAGAATTCAAGCTTGGGATTATGCTCGTCTGATAAGCCACAAAAGCTTGTTTTGAAACTTGATCTTATAAGCTTTGAGACTACTGAAGACTAGCCAAAATTCTGTAATTGTCTCCATTTTGACTTGAAACGCTTGACTGTGTGCTCTGAAATTGGTCTGATTCGGCTCAGAAATCCAGATTATGAACTTAGATTCGGCTTAAATTATAGGCCCAGACATCTCGTTTTGAAATTTGATCTTACAAGCTTTAAGATTTTCAGAGACTAGCCAATGGGCTGGAATTGTCCCCATCATGGCTTCGCAGACCAAAGTACGTACTCTGAAAACAGTCTTTTTTGGCCTGAAAACTCATAACATGAGCTCTAAATTAGGCCTAAGGATCGATCGAAAAGCCACTACTTTTACTGTCAAAATGATAAAGCTTTGATCTATCCTTACGTTTTCTATCACTACTTCCGCCTAGGATGTTCTCCGAATTATGATTTTCCTATCATAAATAGTTTTCCTCTCCGATTCATCTATCTCTCACACTCCCATTTTTCCGTTATTCTTTTCACAAAACTATCGAATTCCAACACGATATCTGTGAAAAAGAAGAAGGCGTAGATGACAATGATCGAACGGTTTTTTTTCGATTCATTCATTTATCTACTCTACACCGCCTCCCTCCCCTTTTCTCTGTGGTCATTGAGACAAGTGGGCGAGAGAAAAAAGGATAATCAAGGCCGAAGTGTGAAAAGACGAAACAACGTCTTTTTCTAGTCGCACTTTTGATTATCATCGTTCTCCTCATTTTTGTGATTTTGTGGGCCGGACCGACTTTGGCGCGGCCCGGATTCAAAAAATTTGAGAATTGAGGTCATTTTTTTGTGATTTTGATTTTTTGTGATTTTTTGTCATTTTTTTGTGAATTTGACCTCAGAGGCTAGCCGACCGGACCAAACCGGGCCGCTAGACAATTTCCAGTCGGCCCGGCCCACCCGGCTCACCCGGCCAACTCGGCCCATCAAAAGTATGGTTCTCCTCCTCAAAGGTTTCACCGAAATCAGCTCCCCATTTCTTCCGTTTTTTTTCCCTCCTCACGTGCTGTTGTGTAAAAAATTTGTGCTGCTCGAAAGGGGGGAGCCGAGAGGCTCCGCCCACTTTTTGTTTGTGGAGAAAGAGAGGAGAGCACAGCAGGTGATGATTTAAGCTTATTACTTGTTTCACTCTCGTTTTGCGTTCCAAAGGTTCACTTTCCATGATGCCGGGAATAGATTTATCTGGTTTACTCCTTTTTGTGTATTTAGTTTGATCTCGAGGATGAATGGACCACTTGGCAACGTGCCAAGTTGTAATAAGTAGGCGAGATAGATAAGATGGTTAGAAAAGACCCATTTTCTAAAAGGACTTTGGTCCTGACACCCCCTTTTTTCTTGAATTTGTCACCTAATCTCACGATTTCTTCGCTCCGTTTGCACCTGGCTATAATTAAAGCCCATTCAGAAGGTTTTTTCAGCACGTAAACCTCGGCTTTCCGTGCAAAGTTTTCCATTTTTTTTCTCCACAATAAAGCTGGAATCGCATCGTTTTTCGTGCGGAAAATTTCAGTTTTTCTCCTAGAAAAACGCTGAAAATCACATTGAGACATGAGCTTTTAAGTGTCAAAAGTCAAAAATCTATGAAAAATATGCTTTTGTTTTCTAATTTTTTTTCCAAAAATAACAATAATTTCTGACCCAATCACGTCATCAAGTCAATTTCTTTCAACTCAACTTTTTCCCTCGGCTTCTCAGTTTCTTTTTTCGTTTCATCTTCAAATCGAACAGAATAGCAGCTGTCTTTTTCCTTCTTTCTTCATCAAAAATATCCCTTTCTACTCTTCTTTCATCCGATTGATCCCCCCATCAGAAAAGTTTCTTCTTCCTGTTCTTACATTTTTTTCATCAATTTGAAGAAAAAAAAAAAGTTTTTGATCCCCCCCCCCCCCCTCAGGCCATGTTATGACGCCCTAATGCGTACGGATATTAGATTAGTCGGCCTATGTTATGTGTTTTTTTCTATTCAAGTTTGCTCTCGAGAAGACAGCTTTCTAGGCAGAGTTTTGGAGTTCTAGAACATTTTTTGACCTAAAATGAGATTTTTCATAGAAAAATCCATGAAAATCGCGTTGAACTACACGAAGAAGGGGCATTATTTACATTTGATGGCCTAGAAACCTCTGATGGCCGAAATCGCTTTTTTCGTTTTTCGTGGATTTCACTCCTTTTTGTCAAGGAAAATCGGTGAAAAGACGCCAATTTAGACGCGGATACATTTGATGGCCTAGAAACCTCTGCTGGCCGAATTCACGGTTTTTTTTACTGTTTTTCCTGAAAATAACAAAAGAAAACAACGAAAAACGCGTGTTCGGCCACCAGAATTTTCTAGGCCGTCAAATGAAAGCCATTATTGAACGTGATGTTCATGACTTTTCCTATAAAATATCAATTCTAGGTCCTCCTCCTCCTCTCAAGAAGTCTTATGTGTCATGATCTGTTTTTTGAAAATCTTCTTTTCGCATTGCATTTTTTAAATGAATCACCTTCATTTTGAATGGCTTCCTCCTTTTTCCCCGGATTATCTTTTTATTCTTTGTGTCTGGAACGCCTTTTGTGATTGATAAAGGCTTCCTTATTGCTCTTCTCCTTTCATTTGACGTCTTCATTTCCTCTTCTGAATCCTTTTTTTTCCGTCTTTTCTACCTTCACGCCTTCATTTCCTCCCATCTGATTCCTCTACAGAATGCCGCCAGCTCGTACCGCCGGACCAGCTCAACCGGTGCAACCGATGGTGGCCTCACCTCCAACTGGGTCAATGATTCCGCCAACACAATCCATGTCGGCCGCCACCGCCGCTTCATCGTCATCATCCCGTCGAGTTTCGCCAATCTATCCCCAGAATCATCATCACCGGAAATACCGTGTGTCGCCACCGGCAAAAACCACATGTAGCCGGTCGATGTCGTTGGAGAGAAAGGTTCGATAAGTGAAATTTGATTAGTTTCTAAATCGCGGCTTACAAAATTCAAGGTAATTGAAGCTTTGACACTGAAAACTTCTGGGAGCAGGTGTTGTCTTGCAGCATCTCTGAGTTGAGGAATTTCAGATCTAAAACGAAGAATTGTTTAAAACAAAGTTTTTTCGTAAATTGAAATTCAGAAGCTTCATATGAATAGCCTCAAGAGCTCGAATATGAACCACATCGACTTACGCCTTTTCCTTGAAAACGCACGAAAAAAGCGCAAGAAAAAGACGCGCTGTGGGTCAAGTCCCCTTGGTTCCCGTCGCGAAACAACGGAAACTGAGCCAGGTTAGAGGAAGTAATGCCATTTCAAGGAATAGTCCTGATAATCACTCGTCGTGTCACGATCCAGGAGTTTCAGCTATTGTTGAAAAGGCTCTAGATCAATCTGAATATGCCTTGATGTATAAGATCGGATTGAAAACTGCTAAATCTCATGTTTTATCTAGCAATAGCTTCAATAAGTACTGCTGAAAATGCACTTATTATTGGATTTTCAAAATGAAGCCGTTGTTTGGTGCCACGGACCAAGATCTGATGGAGATCGAATTGCCGTAGCTACCTTAAACAAAAGGGCTCATTGCAGCTCACGCTCTTACTTTGATTATTTATATGCTTCCTGAGTAAAACCACGATTTCCGTCATTTTCCCCTTTGATTTCGGTGATCTCCGCTTTCCAAAAATGTGTTCCCGTTATCACCCTTATCACCTACGTAGTTATATGACTTGTCATAACTAAAGTTTTCTCCCCAACACTCCATCATTCACTTCGGAGCGTGTGATTATTATCAAATAGTAATTCATTTCGCGGGGTCGTAAACAATATCACTGATTACCGCACCGAAACAACCAACACAGCAGGCAGGCCGAATGACAAGAAAATGATTATAATTATTTGATTTTTCTTTTTCCGTTTTCTCGGGAAAGGTGTGGTATTAAAAATCATCGTCAGAGAGAGGCACACACGTGACTAGTTCTCCTATCTCCGAAAAAGGGGTTTTGGGAGATAAGAAAAGGGGTACGGTAGCCAGAATGGGGCTAAATTTGGAAAATATATATATAGTTTGATCTCTGATTCCTAACACTAAAAAATCTGATTTTTCAGGTCTACAAAATCGTGCTTACCGGAGGACCATGCGGTGGAAAAACGACGGCTCAGGTAATCATTCAATCTTTGTGCTCTTTTTTTTTTGACTGGTTGTATGTTTTTTGGAACAGAAAAGAGAGGGGGATGAGTGTTTTTTGTTATGTTTTTCAGACATTTTTTTTTATTATCTAGACCGGGGGAATTTTTTCGACCATATGTCGATGTTTTGCAGGTGGATTGGTTGTGTGAGAAAAACAATAGAAAAACCAAAAAAATGAATGATTTGAGGGGTTTTAGAGATGGGGAATGGTTCAAAATCTAGGGAAATTTGTAAGATTTTTCGAGAAATTTCAGATCTTTCAGCCCAGTTTTCGAGAGTTTCCTTACAAGGAAACCCACTTTTTTTGCTAAAAAAAATTTACCAATCGAGCAAAAAAGGGTTCTTTTTTCCATTTTTTCATCCGGAAATGCATTCCCCGGCTTTTCTCACGAAAAGGGCAACAAAAACCCACGCAAGTATTCGAAAAATTGTTTCTATTAGGCAAAGATCCGAAATTTTATTCAAAATCACAAAAAAAATGAAGAAATGACCTCAATTTCTCGATTTTTCCAAATCCGGGCCGGACCGATGGGAAATTTTACCCTCCCGAGTTGCAAAAAAAATTTGAAAAATTGGAGTGATTTTCTCAAATTTTTTGGGATTTTGATCTTTTTCCTGCTAGCAATATCCAAAATTTTCTTTAGTAAATCATCCCCCAGTTATCGGAAAAAAGACGAAAAAACATTTTTTGTGCAAAAAATTTTAAAGCCCTCAGAGAGCGGCCGACTGGGCCGGTAGACATTTTTCAGTCGCCCAGCCTGGCCCATCACAATTGTGGTTCCATTCGATTCTCAATATTTTGTCCGTTGCAAAAATGAAAGTTCAACAAATCTCCTCTTTTTTCCCGGTCCTCATGGCTCCCACCTAAAAAAACAAACCACCTAAAACCCCGTTCATTTTCCAGGTGCGTCTCGCGACATTCTTCGAGAATCTCGGCTGGAAAGTGTTCACCGTCCCAGAAACCGCTACCATCCTTCTCGGAGGACGTGTCAAATTCTCGGAACTCGACGCCGAACAATCTTACATTTTCCAACGTGATCTTCTTGCAACAATGCATCAAATCGAGAACACATTCTTCAATCAAGCCCAAGCAATCAAGGATCGTAATGTTCTGATTATTTGTGATCGTGGATGTATGGATCCATCGGCTTATTCTTCTCAAGAGGATTGGCAACGAATGCTTCGAGATTTGAAATTTGAGGAATTCGATTTGAGATGCTCCCGATACGATCAAATTGCTCATTTGGTGACGGCAGCAGATGGAGCTGAGAAGTACTATACACTGGCTAATAACGCGACGAGAAGTGAGGGTATCAGTCATGCAATGGAATTGGATAAAAGAACAAGATCAGTGTGGATTGGACATCCGTATATGGATATCATTGATAATAAGAATACGTCGAATTTCGATGATAAAGTCAATAAGTTGATCCAGGTTTGTTATAAGTTTTTAAAAAAAAGTCAAATCAAGAAAAGTTGGGGTTTTCGGAGCAAATTTTGAGTATTTTCATCATGACCGATCTTACTAGGGAATGGTCAGAACTTAAGGTGAGCTTTTGGGACGTGTGATAGCTCATTTGAACGCTGAGAGCACGCTGATGACGAATCTGAATTCCGTTTTTGCCACCGACCCTTCAGAAAGGAGCTGTGACCTCGATTCTGGCCAAATTTCGTCAAAATCGCTACTTTGGAGCGGATTTCGAGCATGATCCAGAGATAGTAGAGTCCCCAAATTGTGTCAAAATGCCGAACTAACCATCCTCTAACACCCCAGAAGTTTTGGAAAGTTTTTGAAGAAAAAAATTTTTGGACTCCAAAATTTTCTTAAAGCCCATACCCATGGTTAGAAAATTTTTCAGCCGAAAAAAATTTTTTTCTTCAAAAACTTTCCAAAACTTTTGGGGTGTTAGAGGATGGTTAGTTCGGCATTTTGACACAATTTGGGGACTCTACTATCTCTGGATCATGCTCGAAATCCGCTCCAAAGTAGCGATTTTGACGAAATTTGGCCAGAATCGAGGTCACAGCTCCTTTCTGAAGGGTCGGTGGCAAAAACGGAATTCAGATTCGTCATCAGCGTGCTCTCAGCGTTCAAATGAGCTATCACACGTCCCAAAAGCTCACCTTAAGTTCTGACCATTCCCTAGTTAATCGGGCGAGGAAAATTGACATTTTGTTTCAGTTTTTTTTCATTTAAAATCTGGAAACTTTCTGAGCAAATTTTTTCCTCGAAGCCTACATCCGCCGGTTTTGAACAAGTTCAGAATTGTTTTAGACCTTGAAAAGGCTGAAAATCGAGTCAAACTTGTTTTTTCAAAGATAATCAGTTGCAGAAAAAGCTATAATTATTCAAATTTATTATTCGAGAAGGCTCTGATCTTTTGAGAATTCCACATTTTCAGCTGTCAAATTTGACAGTCAAAAGCTCAAGAATGCTGAATACTATCTCTTAAACGGCGTTTTCTGCTACGGAAAATCATAAAATGAGCTCGACTGCTAATTAATTTTTTATATCAGGATCGTAAAAATAGCTTTTATAGCTTTCAGAATAGAAAAAAGCAGAATCGGAAGCTGTAAGACTGAGAGAATCTCACATCAGATTGTTTAGAAATGTGGTCCAAATAAGCTCTGTGCTCTAAAATAGCTCCAAAGCAACGATTTTTAACAAAAATCGGTACGAAATTCGTAAATGTTTTTAAAAACGAACTTTAGATTTGAAATTAGCGTGTTTCAAGCTTTCACATGACTTGTTAAATGTCCCAGATGCCATACTTGTTATGGGCTCTCCCCACCAATCACAATTAAAAAAACCCATTCAAAATCCCATTTTCCAGGTAGTCTGTGACCGTACTGGCATCCGCTCCGGCGATCGTCTTGCCAAAGACTCCAAGAAACGAAAGTGGTTGGTGGCAGCAGTGGATTGGAAGAATTTCGGGAAATTCGAAGAATTCGACATCGAGCACTTCTACCTGCTCTCCGACGAATCAAATATTCAACACAGATTCCGTCGTCGTACCCAGAATAATCGTTCCACCTACACTCTGACATCACGTGAATATTTTAAAGAATCTGGAGATTCAATTGAGACCCGAATGAATGTTCTCTCGAGAGACTATAACACTTATGCCAATATGAGGGATAAAAGTCGTGCGTCGATCTACAAGAAACGTCGTTGTTTCATGTATGGAAATATGTACTTCAATATGGATATCTACAGTGATCCATTGCCACCACAGGCTAATGGAAATCATTTGATCTTTTTGGAGACTTATACTACTGTTCCAAAGGGAACACCATTGCCAGAGGGAGCTGTTCCACCGTTTTTGACTATTGAGAAGGTAAGAGTGGATTTTGAGAGAGGGATGAAAATCCAAAAATTTGAGATTTTTCGATCAGATTAAAATCACTTGATTCAGCTGTAATTTATGGAATTTGAGCAGAAAAAAAATAAATATTTAGCAGAAATCGTTTTTTGGGGTTCGAAAAAACCTGAATTCTTCTAAAAAGCTCTGAAAACTTGAAAATTCCACCGTTTTTGACTATTGAGGAGGTAAGGAAGGTTTCTGATGAAAGGAAAGAGAAACTGGAATTGCGTGTTTTTCAAACTGAATGAAAATCACTTAATTTAGCATTAATTTTTTGGAATTTAGAGAGAAAAAACTTAACAAAAATAGTTTTTTGAGGTTTGAAATAGCCTACATGGTCCTAAAAAGCTCTAAAAATTGGGAAATTTCAGTTCAAGATCCAAAGAATCCGTATTTCTTCTATGAGCTTCGTAGCGATTCTCACCATATAATATGAAAAAAAAATTGGGATAAAAAACCGAAAATTGGCTCGATTTTACACTGAAATTTACAAAAAATCATTCATTTTTAGTAAATTTTTCAGTGTTAAATCGACCATCTTTTCGGTTTTTTATCCCCATTTCGTTAGTTTAGGACTGAAGAATAACTGAGATTTCGAGCTAAATTTTTCTATTTTCAAGACGGTTTTCCACTTTAATCGCTAAATTTGAGCTTTTTTTCTATTGGAAACAGTTTTCTTTCGCTAATTTAAAGCTCGAAAAAAATCTGACTTTTTCGGTCAGTTTCAGCCGATTTAGAAAGCTCCCAAACCGGGATGTCTAGTTAATTTTTGGTCTTTTCTCATCCAAATGATAATTTTGACCTAATTTGGGTGCCCAATTCAACTTACTTTTAAGGCTCTTTTAGCCTATTTTTCTTCCCAAAATCCTCAGTTTTGACCCCTTTTTTTAGTCTGAAATGATGGTTTAATATAAAGATTTTGACCCTTTTTTCTCATTTTTTAGGGCTTTTCGCCTATTTTTGCTTCCTAAAACCCCCATTCAAAGCTGTTTCATTCCAGGAAATCACTGGCGAGAGTCAATACTCAATGTATTCTCTCTCGAAATTCAACAAAACAGCCAACAAGAACGAGTTCGCCGGAGCCGACAAGTACAAGGACGATTAATTCCCCACGAATCTGAAAGAATTGCCTCTTTTCCCTGAAACAGTATTTCCCCTCTCCTATTATTCCCCTCGATGTCCTGATGACTTTTTCGTTCTTCTTCTGTAACATTTTTTTCATTTTTTTTTCTTTTGAAAAAAGTTTTCCCTCTCAACTAATTCCTCTAGTTTACTTGTTTTTTTTCCGTTTTTCTCGTTTTTTTTTCAATTTTTTTTTGAAAAATTTTTCAGTTTTTCCTCTCCTTCCCCCTCTATACGGTGCTGCTTTAAAAACCCCCATTTTTGTTGATTTTTCCTAAATTTTTCACCCAAAAAACCATTCTGATAATATCCAATCAATATAATCCCCCCTTTTGAGAAAAAATATCACGAAAAATTATGTGTTCACTTTTGTCTTTTCACTTCTTCTCCCCTCATTTTTTTCTCTGAAATTTTTGAATTTTTTCGAAAATTTCCAAATTTTTCTGTAGTTGTTAGTGTTTCTTTTTTCTTGTTTTCCCCTTTATTTTCCCCGAATTTTTGAAAAAAAATTGCTCGTCCCTTTGATCATTTTCTAAATGAATTTAATCGGCCCCCAATTCTTTTTTTTCGATTTTTTTTTCGAGTTTTTTGTTGTGAACTTTATGTTTCATTTTATACTTTTTTGCAGGTCTTTTTTTGAAAAAATTGGACTAAAATGAGAAAAAGTCGGAGTGGAAAATGTTAGTTTTTTGAAATTTTAGGTTTTTGGTTGAAAAATACAAAAAATTGGTTCGGAAAAGTCTCAGAAAGTCCTTATATAAGGGATGCACAAATTTAGCGGAAAATTCAAATTTCTTCATTAAAAAATTCCTGATTTTTTGTTTCATAACTTCGGCAAAATATGATCAGAAAGGGCTCTTCTATTGAGGGTTTTTTCTTTTTTCAAACATTGTTTTTCAACTAGAATACCTCAATTCGGAAATAACTCAAATTCTCAATTTTCAAGCCTTCTTCAGCCTGAGAACGCTGGAAATGTAGTATGCCTTTCTGTTAGAGGTTCTAGTTTTTCTCTAAAATTTTTGAATTTTGAAAAAAAAATTTTCCGGAGGTCTGAAAATTTTGGAAATTTTCAGACTTTTCAGCTAGACCTCCGAACTTCTGACTTTCAACTTTCAACCCTAATTTCAATCCGAAAAAAACTGAAAAGGTAGCGCGCCCTTATATTAGAGGTCCTAATGTTTTTCTAAAAATTTTCGAATTTTGAAAACTCTAGAAGTTTTTTTTTCCGGAATTCTGAAATTTTTCAGATTTTTCAGCTGGACCTCCTAACCTCAGAAATTCAGCTTGGAGCTCCCTAATTTTTTCTCCTAATATCGAAATTCTCCTCTATCGATCTCTTTCCTCAATTAATCACAATATTAGTAGTACTTCTTTCCGTTTTGAAAATTTCAGAATTTTCAGCCAGACTTCTGAGTTTCAGAATTTCAAATTCAGAATCTTTGAACTCAAGATTTCCCCCAAAATCTATCGATCTCTTCCCTTAATTAATCCCAGCAAAACAGTACTAATTCTTTCCGCCCATCACCCCCCCCCCCCCCCCCCAATCCATCCGAATGCAGTTTCTTTTTTTTCTGTCTAACATGTCTGTGTATCTTCCATCTGGAACTCTCTCGTCTCCTTCTCTTTGTGTCCTTCCGAGGTCTCCTTCTGCCCCTCTCCTCTCCCTTCTCCTCCGCCTACATCGTCGTGTGTGTTCCATTTTCCCCAAATTTGAATATATTGTTTTCTTCCCTTCGCGCGCTCCCTCCCCAATCGATTTGAGTATTTTTTGGAAGCCGGGTTTCAGAGGGTTTCAGAGAGAAAATCGGATTTGAACAGGCGGGAATTCAAATTTTTATCTTGGACCGAAAAATTGAAAGCGATGAAACCAAGCAAAGAATATCGATTTATCGGAGCTTCTTGGGTCCAAAATCGATCAAATTTGTTGGGCCAATAATCCAATTTTCGGAAATTTTTTCCAAATTTCGAAAACCCGAAGGTTCCAGAATCTGTAAAACTTCAGAAACAATTGGCACCGTGCCAGCATTTACTCCCCAAATTTCGGCACCGATCAATTTCTATATGATTGACAAATTCCAGTTTTACAACATTTTTGAGATTTCAGAATTTCTCCATTTCCGACTGTCAAAATGGCATTCTTGAAACTGTGCCAGAAGTTAAAACGCCTGGAGAAATGAGTTAAATTTTTGAGATTTCGTGTTTTTTCGGCTTTTCCACCAAAAAATTCAAATTTTCAAATTCGAATTTCAATAGAGTTCCAAAACCGAAACGGACCGAAAACTGATAAAGCGGTTTCGTTTAAAGGCGCAGAGGCAAATGTCCATGATTACCGTAATTTTCAGTTTAGCAATGCTTTGGCGAAGTATTGAAAAAATTTTTCAAAAAACCATTTTTAACAAATTTTTTATTGTCAAAGTAAAAAAGTTGCGACGCGTGAACCTCACAAAGCTGTGAAAAACTCTCTCGAATAAACTCCACCTTTTTTTGCAAGAGTGCCGCGCACTTTTCAGATTTTCTGAATACGATGGATTCCTGGCGCCAGTCTCGAATTAATCAATTGAAAAGTTGAGTATTTGATTAAAATAGTAGTAAAATATCCCTAGAATCATAAATTCCCGTCGATTTCTCTTTGAAAAGGTTAGAAAACGGCGTAAGATAACCAGTGTAAAAGTGCGCGGCACTCTTGCAAAAAAAGGTGGAGTTTATTCGAGAGAGTTTTTCACAGCTTTGTGAGGTTCACCCGTCGCAACTTTTTTACTTTGACAATAGTGTCAATTTTTGACCCCGTCAATCAGGTAAAAATTGGCACGTTGCCAAGAAAAAAGTCATCTAATCAAGCCAATTTATGTTCTTGGCACCGTGCCAAGTTTCTTAGAACCGTCTGCGAACTTTTTAAGAATGGAAGTTTTTAGAGATTGGGCTTCTGGTTGGGCCAGAATTATAGCCAAAATTTAAATTTTTTCGAAATTAATGATGAAAATTTCAAAAATAGCTTCATTAGTGACCCGCTTTTTCGTAACTCTCTGAAATTCCAGGCGCCAAATTCAAATTTTTTCTAGCTTCATAATAATAGCTTTCTCTTGCTTGCCCCTATCCCACCTTTATTACCTTTCTTCCCATCACCTTCTCCATATTCCCTCCCTCTCCCATCTCTCTCTCTCTTCTCACTTCTTTCCCTCCCTTCCAACGTGTATTTGCCCATCATCTCCCTCTCTCTTTCTTTCTCTCTGTCTCTCCAATCTTCATGCTATTTCCTCTCGCGCTCATCGTTGGGTAGTACCTCTCTCTCTCTTTTTCTTCCTTCCAATGACCCCCCTCTGTCGATTTGGTTGACTGCTGCTAACGGCTGTGCTTCCTCCTCCCTAACGCTTCGCCCTGCTGGACGTTCGCTCCGCCTGTCTGCGTCTCTTCTGCCGCCTAATACTCTCTCGTCGGTTGGTTCGTGTTGTCTGACTCTGACTTATTCTAATCCAACCTCCTCCTTATGCTGTCACCCCGGCCAATTTAGCTTTTTTCCTGGGTTTTTGGGATTTTTTGAATTTTTCTAGAAATAAAGAGATGCATTTTAGGCGGGAAAACTGGAAATTTTAAAAATTGGGAAAACTGAAAAAAAAAATTTTTCGTAAATTTTTATTTTTTCTTCGCTTGTAAAGACGAAGCTTTTTGTGCGAAATTCAAATCAATTTTCGAAAGAAATACTGATTTTTACGAAATTTAAGTCGTGAAATTTCAGATTTTCAGCCAAAAAAACCAGGTTTTTTTTACGAAAAACTCGATTTTTTCAATGCTTTTTCTCCGAACTAATCAAATTTTTCCACGAAAAAATATATTTATTTTTCAGAATTTGAGACTTTTCAGCCTGTTTAAAATCAAAATACCCGCCAAAATTAAGAAAAAAGTTGCTTGAAATTCGTTTCGTTTTCCATTTTTCCATAGATTTTTTATCTGAAATTGCACATTTTCTTTTGAGTTGTGAGGTTTTTTTCTCATTTTTTTCCAAAAATTTTTAAAAAATGTGTCCTGCAAATGAAGAATTTTCTAGAGTTACATTTTTCAATTTTTTTTAGAAAAAAAATTCTTGTCATTTTTTCATTTTGATTCCCATTTCCGCTAGAAAAAAAGAACCCGAAAAAACTTTAATCTTTAAAAATCTGAAAAAGATTCTCAAGCTTAGAGACTGACAGACGGAAAAAAGCGTTTCTCCTCTGACAATTTTCAAACTTGAAATCCCATCATTTTGGTCAAAAAAAATATTTAATTTTTTCATGATTTTCAGCTTTTTGAATGTTGTCATAAAGTCTTCTGGTTCTGAATTTCACGAAAATGATCAAAAAATGATCATTTTCCCTGGCCAATTCAGCTTTTTTTTTGGATTTTTTGAACTTTCGAATTTTGCTGGTAATGAGGAAAACCATAAATTCTGGGGTCTTCACACTAAAGCCGTTTTTTTTTTTTGCTTTACACTTTTTCCTCTCTTTTAACTTCATTATTTCCACTCTTTTTCCCCTCAATTTTCCCACCAAATCTTTTTTTATTTTCAGAGCTTTAACGGGTATTTCGAAGTGCGAAAGAAGGCCCGCCTCGACAAGAGAGAGATCCCTCCCATCTACTACCCCCTAACACAATCTTCCAAGCATAAATTTCACAAAAAATGGCGACACCAACGAATTCAAATTCCTCCTCATCAGTAACGACAGCCACAGGAGGAGGTGGAGGAGGATCAAGTCGTGTCACTTATGCAGTTGGTGATTTTGTGTATTTCGATGATCCCACAGCGATGGATGCTCCATATCAGATACGCAAAATTGATGAACTTGTTAAGGTGAGTAAAGAAAGGGAAATGAGGTTTTTAGTTCGAAAAAAAGTTATTTTCCTTAGCTTCGATAGAGTTGGAAGTTAGATTTTTTGGTTTTATAACTTGAAAATTTGGTACTTTTGCAACTTATTTTCATAGAAATTGAATTGGGAAAAAAAATGGTCAAAACTCCCAAATAGCTAGTTTTTCACTATGTATCTATTCGAAACAAACGCTAAATGGTACAAAATCGCGTTCGAGAGCACCCTCGTTTGAAGTTTAATGGCCTAGAAGTCGCTAGCTCAAAGCGGAGTTTAGGCCATCAAACTTCAATTGGGAGTGCTTTCAAACCAGGTTTTGTACCATAAAAAAATTATATTTGAAAGTGCATTTATGATGAAAACGAGAATCAGCATGAAAAAAACCGTCTGGAATCGATATTCCAAAACAGAAAAAAGTTTTTTGCGTTAAAAAATTGGCTTTGAAAAAACTGCATCGTTACTCCTAAAAATCAATCGAAAAAGCTCAATTTTGCAGTAGAAACCAATTTTGAGATTCCACGACTGTTAGAGTTCCATTAGTGAATTTTTGAATAAGAAAGTGTTCATTTTGACAGTAAAAGCTAGTAGAAACTCGTTTTTCCTCGATAAAACTAGCATAATAAAGCTCAGTTTATTAGCAATAAGCTTATCAAAATTTTCAAAAACTTACTTTTTTGTAAAGGCAGTTAAAGCCGCTTTTGGAACCTAAGTCCCACTTTTCTATCAAAAATTATTAAAAAAAAATCCCTTTTTTACCTCAAAAACCATGTTTTATCCCCATCACACTCAACTCAACTTCCCGATTTTCAGACCGAGAAAGGCCACGTGGACGCGCGATGCGTTGTCTATCTCCGCAGAAGAGACATTCCACAACACTTGCTGAAAATTGCCGATCAGGCGCAGAGGAGGTTCGACAATTGTAAGTTTTTACTTTGACCCAGGGAATCGAAGGTTAAAAATCTCGAAATTTCGGTGGAAATGGGCTAAAAACGCTTTTTTGAAACCGAAAACCTCAATTTGATCTAAAGATGACATTTTTGGCTTCAAAATGACCATTTTTCACTTAGAAATGGCCATTTTGACCCCCAAAACCCACCTTTCTTCCACACTAAATCGTCATATTTCCAGACTACGAAGTGGACAAAAAGAAGCCCGAAAACTTCACCTCAAAAGGTTTCGTCGTGGCAAACGGCGCTCCAGAATCCACCGTCAAAGAAGAGGATCCAGAAGATGACGATGGTCCGCCAAAGATAGATCAAGAAGAGGCGCCACCAGCAAGAGTCAATGCCGGAAGAACAAGCTCAACAGAAGCCGCCCCAGAAGACGTCGTTGTCAAGACGTCCTCCTCAAAAGACGAAAAAGAGAATCTGAAGGAGAAGGCGGAGTCTGAAGCCGTCAAACTTATCGATTGGGGAGATGGTGGACTTCCGTTGGGTGTGGAGAAGCTCACCAAAGAGCAACGTCTTCGCCTACGACAGCATGAAGTGTTTATGACGAGGCAGTCTGAAATTCTTCCAGCCTCGTTGATCCGCGGAAAGTGTCGAGTGGTTTTACTGGGGGATTGTGAAGAAGCCACTACTTATCTTCCTCATGATGACACCTTCTTCCATTCCCTAGTTTTTGATCCGAATCAGCAAACCCTTCTAGCTGATAAGGGCGCTATCAGAGTGGGAAATAAGTATCAGGCGATAGTGGATGATTGGATGGAGCCGGCTGAAAGAGAGGAGAAAGAACGGCTGGAGCAAGAGGCGAAAGAGCTAGCGGAGAAGGTGAAGAAAGAAGAGGAGGAGGAACGGAAACGACAGGAGAAGGCCGATGAGGATGCTGATGCCGGCAAGGATCAATTGACGATTGATGAGGATGAGGAGATGCCGGAAACCCCTAAAGAAGCTCCGAAGGAAGATGCTCCGGAGGAGCCAAAGGATGTTCCAAAAGAGCCCAAAGACGAGGAGATGAAAGAAGAAAAGGAGGACGAAAAAGAGCCGGAAATTAAGATCGACGATGCCAAGGTAGAGCCGGAAGAAGCCACCCCTCCACTCCCAAAAGACACCCGCGAAGTTGCTGTTTGGCATCCACACCACGACCTTCGCGATCGTGACATTGACCAATATCTTATCATCGCCCGGTCTGTTGGCCTCTTCGCCAGAGCCATCGATGGAGCATCCGCCCCAAAACTCCCCACTCTCCAGCTCGCTGCCGCCTTCGCCTCCCGTGACGTCACAATCCTACACGCCCACGCAATACTTCATCAATCGAACTATGATGTGGGGCAAGCCGTGAAATACTTGGTCCCAATTGCTTCCCGAGAAGCCTATCCGTGTCAGGTTGATGATGTATCTGGACTCCAAACGAAGAACCTCGGAGGACCAATTCTGTGTAGGGACCAACTTGAGGAGTGGAGCACCCCTGAGATCAACCTATTCGAGGATGCTCTTGACAAGTGTGGCAAGGATTTTAACGAGATTCGCGCCGACTATCTCCCGTGGAAATCGATTCGAGATATTGTCGAGTACTATTATCTCATGAAAGCCTCTAATCGATACACGGATCGTAAAAAGAACAAGTCATCGGCGACGTCTTCCGATGAGAAAATCACCAATATCTACATCCCCCCGTTTAGCAAAGCTATCCCAGCTTCTGTGCTCCCTTATAATGCCACCCAAACATTGGTCCGAAGCGAAGTCCCATGTGAGAATTGTGGAACTTTAGACGGAATCAATTGGTATCAATGGGGAGGTGTTGAGAAAAAAGTGTTGTGCTCCGGATGCTGGACGAAATGGAAGAAGTTTGCCGGACTCGATCAGAAGCATGACCTAGAAAGATTTGATAAAACTCGGCCACCAGTTCTCGATCAGCCATCGGCGCCAAGTGGAGCCAATGGGTCGGATAAGCCCCCGGTCCTTCAGCAACAACAACAAAGGCCTGCTGTAGGAGCCCAGACTCCTCAACAAAGAGCCGCCGCTCAACTTGCCGGTGTTAGAAATGGTTCTCAACTCAATCAACAATCCCGTCAAAGCCTTTTGGCTGTTGCCAAAGAGGCCCTTCAACGTGGACAAATCACCAATGATCAGTTCATCTCGCTGAGCAAGAATTTTGCAATGCAAACGGTTCAACAGGCACAACAAATGCAGCAACAACAAGTACAGCAAGCGATGCAACAAGCTGCTCTCCAAATGCAGGCGAATGCTCAAGCTAGTGCTGGTGGAAGGCAGCAGCAAGCGCAATTGGTAAGGGATTTTTTTTAAAGATTGAAATTAGTTGGAATATCTGTGAGAGAAATGGTCGAAAATTCAAATCCTCGAATTTGTTCTCCAGTAGTCATAAATAATGGAGGTGTGCCGAATCAGGACTTTTTCGGATCAAAACTGTCCCAAACCTGAACTGTCCCGTATCAGAATATGGTTCTGGAACGTCATACCTTTTTGAGAAAAGTTTGAAAATTAAATCCAAATTATTTTAAGTTTGGGTTTTTTTTTTAATTCAGATGACTCCACATTTGACTGACTTGATACAGTTTGGAACCGAAAACGAGCTTGAAACAGCCAAAATTCAATAATTTCTGAGCTAACAATACTGCGATTTCATTTTCGTGTGGGCCTCTTTAAAAAGCTTGAATATGAAATTTTAACCTTAAAATTAACCTGGAAACTACCAAATTTTCCCTTTTTTGAGCTTCGAATGTTATCTGAAACAGCTAGAAATTTGAGAGAAAGCCTCAGAGGTTTTGCGTTTTTTTCACTCGAAATTATCTGAATATGCTATATTT
The DNA here is from genome assembly GCA_963572265.1 of Caenorhabditis doughertyi. NCBI lineage: Eukaryota > Metazoa > Nematoda > Chromadorea > Rhabditida > Rhabditidae > Caenorhabditis > Caenorhabditis doughertyi. The sequence goes on from OY751557.1 coordinate 1,926,502, forward strand.
TGTACAGGATTAAGGCTGAAATCAGTTGGGAATGATGAAAAACTAGAAGAAAAACTTCCTCTTTTTTTGAGGTTTCGGGAATAGAAACCACCATGGAATGCTTGATTTTTCAGAAAAAATTAGCTGAAAAAAGTCTTTTCGAGCATTTCCGATCGTTTTACCCCTGTAAAATTTTGGAATGATGACACTGAATTTTCAGAAAAAAAACTGTCTGAAATTGCTTGAAACCTGACTACTTCGAGGCTTGAAACAACCCTTGACACTCATTGGTTCCATACTTTTTTGTCTAAAAAACCTCTGAAATTTCCTATATTTTACAACCCTAATCCCTTGTTTTTTTTCCAGAAAAAAGTGACACCAGCCACAAAGCCAGCCGTCGTCTTCTACACAACAATTTGTCGTCGTGCCGTCCGACGACTTCTACCCAAAACTGCCTTGAATCTTCGAAAGTTGTCAAGAAGGCCGACTGCTTCGATTGATGAGGAGAAGATTTTGAGAGCTAGTGAGTTGATAAAATTTTGGAGAAATGGTCCTGAAATTGGCTGAACAAGCCCGAAATTGGAACTCAATATTCAATCTTAAAGGCGCATACCGTAAACCAAATCTTGGCTTTTTGCAGTGATCTTGTTCGACAAAAGGACACTTTTGGCATCCGCCATGTCTGCTGCTGGCGATAAGAAAGGATTGATTTCCGAACCGGATTTCCATAAAGGAATCACACACCTTCAACATGTAAGTTTTTAGAAATCACTGGAAATGATGAAAATTGCTGAAATTTTTGAACTTTTTGCTGGAATTTTTCCAAAAATCCAGTTTTAAGATGTTTTTTTCCTAACTATTCCAAAAAAAAACTGGAAAGAAAGATCCTGACTTAAAAAAAACCCTAACTAAGAAAAATGGCTCTGAAATTGGCTGAAAAGACCCGAAATGGAAATCCTATTTTTAAGCCAAAAACCGAGCTTAAAGGCGCATACCGTAACTTTCCATACCAAAGCCCCCACCAAAATGATCGTTATAACCTCTAAACCCCTCTTCTATTTTCAGACCCTCACCTCAGCTGTAACTGGAAAACGAAGTGCCGCCAGTGGTGGCCATTCTGGAGAACCAGCTGCCAAAATGGCAAAGGTATGACTTTGCGTTGGATTTTCAGATAACTTTCAGAGTGATTTCCCTTGAATTTTGTGCATTTTTTGAAAAAATCTAATCCCCCCTCAAAACAAGAAACAATGAACTGAACTGTCTGTTTGTCTGTGTGCCTTGTTTTTCCATTCTATTTTTTTTTCAAAAATCTTTCTATACGTTTTGTTTTTCGGAGTGCTTTCTTCTGTCTTTCTCTTTCCTTTCTCATGGTGGCCTAGAAATCCCTCAACAAAATTTCTAGGCCCTCAAGCTTGGTTTTTCCTCTTCCATAACATGGCTTCGTCTTGAGTGAATTCTGTCGTTTTTTTTCCAATTTTCCAGCCTTAACAAGGTCCAGAACGGCCTAAAAATTGAATGCGAGTCTAATTGATCGAAAATTTGGGCCAAAAAGCTCAACTTTCAGTCCGAAAAGACCTAATTTTTAGTCTTCAAAGTCGAATCCGGCCTATGAAAAGTCAGGCTTTGGTCCTGGAGGTCTTGAAGTTAGATCTGAAATGGCCAAAATTCGCCCCAAAAAATCTCAAATTTCAGCTCGAAAAGTCGAAATTTTGGCCTAAAACGCCTACCTGGACTAACAGATTGCATCTTCGACTAACTCGAATCTGACCCATTTTAAGCCTAAAACTTCCAGATTTTGGCCTCACTAACTCGGTTTTCGAGCCTAAAAAGCCTAAATCACAGCCTGAAAGTGTTTTTCTTCATTCTTTGACTAATCCGTTTTACTTACAGGCTTAAACTCGTCCCCCTTTGCCTGTCTATTTCCGACCTTTCTTTCTTTCTCTGTCGTGATCTGCTCTTTCTGCTTGCTGTGAGACTCTATCCATCTTGTGTGAACCTTGCCACTTCGGTTTTTTAGCTTTCTTCCGCCTCTTCTCCTTCACCGTATCCAGCGACTTTTACAATTTCTCACGGACCAACAACGCCCCTTTCTTCTCATCAATTCGCTCGGCCACGGCCGCCGGTTTTTCTAGGCCAAGGCCGTCAAATGGTCCCAAGCCTTGAAGACGTTGGAAACACGTTGCTTGCTGTCAAACAGGCAATGAAATTCACTCCTCCTTCTCAAAATTCTAACACCTCCACTCCTCTCCTTCGTCAATTTTTGGCTCAGGGAGGTGGCGGGGGACTTGGCTCGGCGACGTTGACGTCATCTGCTTTTCTGAATTTGCCACGTGTCATTCCTTCGTTAAATTTGAATTTGGATTTGGATCGGCCGCCTCTCACGTATAATCAAAAAATTCGAAAGTTGCTCCGAACGCCGACAGACTCTCGATGGTGGGATATTGGAGATGAGAAGATGAAGCTGAGGGCCGGAACAGTATTGAAGTAAGCAACGATCAAGAGGATTACTGTAGTTCTTTTTGGTTACTGTAGTTACATAGCTTGGGGATTATTGTAATGGTGGTTGGTTTTAGTACATTTTATGTTGTAATTTTGGTGGTGGTGGAACAGTGAATCTGATTTTGGCAATATAGTTTCCTCAGTTTTTATGCTTCATTTTCACTTCTTCGCATGGCTCCCAAAATCACACTCCTTGTTTATTGATTGGAAAAGCAAGTTTTTCGACTTAAAATGGCTCAAAATCGAGTTTCTTTTTTGGTTTCTTCACTGCGTCATTTTTTTTGATTGTCAAGTGAAAAATGTGTATTCTTTATATTAAAAAAAGAAGAGCCATCTATTTCGAAAAATCAAAACAGTTTGACCGGTTACCTCTCACTAGGTTCTCTAGTCCATCTCTAACTCATTTCTAGGCCTCGGTTAACACAACTTGGCGCCATTTTTAACATACGGGTGAACCAACATCAACACAATTCCCGGCTATTTTAATCACATTTTTAGGCCATTTTCCCCGTTTTAATCCGCGTGGCACTCAACTATCCGAAACTCTTTTCTCACAACCGTATGACTATCGCCATTCCTTTATAAAATTCTTATTCACACCTTTCCCTTCACCACCCCTGCTGATCACTAATTTGAATTTTTTTCCCAATTGTTTCCAAATAGCCTAGGAGAGCTCCAAAGTCGGAATTTTGACGAAAATCGGTCAGATCTCAGAGCACAGCTTTTTTTTTCAGAAGCGAGCTCAGCAAAAACCAAATTCAGATTTGTCATCAGCAGAATTCACAGCGTTCAAATGACGTATAGCACGCTTCAAAAGCTCATCCCAAGTGTTGAACATTCCCTAGTTAGTATTCCATTCCATCCTTCCAAGAAACTCCTCCATTCTTCCCATTTTTCCTCTTTTCACCTTGCCTCTTCTACTGTAACCACGCATAATATCTACAAAATCTCATTCCAAGCTCACCAAAATCATAATAATTTTTTGAAGGAAGCAAAAATGCATAAGCACACAGACATTCAGGTTCACTGTTTCCTCTAGACCAGGCCACCAAAACAGAGCAAAAATTTAGATTTTTACCTTCTCGCCAAAAAATTTAAAACACGATATACAAGGCTATACTTCATCGCCACAGTTTTTGGGGGGTTTCTAGAATTCATGTTTAAACTTTGAAGTCTAGGAAACCTGGAAGCTTTTAGCCCAGATGAATAGATAGTTAGGCCACTACTCATAAAATCACTCGAAGTTGTGAGGGGTTTCTAGGCCACCAAAACTCTTCCAGGACCTCCAAAACCTAAACTTTTCTTTTTTTCAGAACTAGACGCCGTCAACTGTTGACCCGACACGATACCCGTCACATTGCTCGTCATCCATGTACCCATCATGAATTTCTTGAACCATACCGTCCCATAATTCATCCATTATTTACGTTGACTCCGCCCCCTTCTCTTCTTCTTAATTCCCCAATGAAAAATGCATCTCTACGAATGACTCCGAGGATTCCCTCATATTTGTAATTTTTATATTTAAAATTTTCATTTTTTTTTTGTCATATTTTTCCTATTGCTACAGTAACCCCGCCCACCTGGATTACTGTACCTTCCAGCCCCTCCCACAAATCTCTCGTGTTCTCATCTATTTATTTTTTTTTCTTTCCTCGTTTACATACATATTCATTCATTCTATCCCGAACTCCTCTCTATACTCATTTTTTTTATCTTTGACAAAATATTTTCCTAAGCCCCGCCCACTTTATGATTGATTTTCGCCAAGTTTTAACCCCCTCTCTCCTTGAAGTTTTGAAAATGAAAAATTTGCACTCTTTTTGGCTTTTGGACGGACAAAAACTGGAAATTTGAAAGCGTGACCGAGAAACACAATATGGGGGTTCTAGGCGGGGGTTCGTATTTCCAGAGTACCTTAGGAAAAGGCCCAACGTAAAATAAAGATTAATACGTGATATTTTTTCAACATAAACTGGGGCGTATGAAAACTTTTGCGACCCTGACCTTTTCGAGTTGGACAACGTGGACGCAAGGTGAAAGGCTGCAAGGCTGTGAAAAATAAGCATTGCTGCATGATAACTTCCGCATGATATTTTATTTGTTTTGAATCAGAATATGATACCCCATGTGATACTCGCAGCTTGCTGATGCCGTGAAGTAAGCATAGTGCCAGGGAAAGGCGGACACTTTCAAACAGGGTTCCCGGGAGCGTGTTGTTACCTAGAATCATGAATTATATTCTTGTAACCGGATAGAGCAGTGGTTAACACCCTCCTATTCTAATCAGAACGTCTCGGGTTCGATTCCAACCGAAACCGGTCCCGTTTTGTATATGATTCGAAAAAGCTAAAATTAACGCTGATTTCGAAGTTTGGGCCCTTTCCTAGGGTACTCGGGATATACGGGCGCGCGTTCTAGGCCACCAGATGCAAAATCCGGGTACATGGTCTAGAAAATTCGAAAGCAAAAAGTGAGATCCCGCCTTTTCCCTGCGCCTATACTACAATTTGGTCTAGGATTCTCAGAGCCAAAATTCCAATCCATCGACAAGTTCAATGGCCTAGAAACCTTGAAGGTTTCCTAGGCCTCGTGTCTCGGAATGTTAGGCCATCTAAACTGAATGTGGACTAGAAAATGGAGGTTGATTTTTCTAGGCAAGCAGGCGATCAATAACCTAGATTGGTGAAAAAAGTCAATACCGACTACACCCCAAAAATGCCAGCATTCCAGTTCCTGAAACTACCATTTCTAGCACAAGAATTGATTCTTCTCTGTTCAAATTGTTCGGATATGTAAGTTCATTCTCAAATACGGCGGTTTTTCAACTCTTAATTCCATTTTCCATTACTGTTGAAAAAATAAAGTTTGGACAAGGAATTTTCAACTTGGCACCGTGCCAACGACCTCCCCCTGCAAACGCAAGTTGCGGCGCGCCTTTTTGCAACGCCCCCGCACGAATTTTTGTTTCTAGATTTTCGCTTTTTTCGATGAAACAGAGTGCAAATTTCAGCTTTTTTGCTGACACAGATGAAACCTACACTTATACACAACGTGATATGTCAGCAAAAAAGCTGAAAATTGTACTCTATTTCATCGAAATTGCGGGGGCGTTGCAAAAAGGCGCGCCGCAACTTGCGTTTGCAAGGGGAGGACCTTGGCTTGGTGCCAAGTTGAAAATTACTTGCCCAAACTTTATTTTTTCAACAGTATGTACTCAATTAAAAAAATCTGTCAAAACGGTTGAGCCCTCCGAGACTGATACAAAATCGGCATGACTGATCGTTGTATTTTTCAGAACAGACTTCTCGTTGTGCTCTAAAAAGTGCAAAATTATTGTTCAAAGTATTCGTCATCCTTTCACTGGAATCCATCTTCTCATAGCGGAGGATGAACGAGTGATTACTGTAATGAGTGGGTTAAGTGAATGTAGTGAATGGGCAATCAGTTGGAGACCAATAATAAAAGATGTCGAATTTCGAACAATCAATAAAAAAAAGATTCGAATATTGTAAGTTTTAAGTTTCCACACGGGTTCCCAGCGATGGTAGGAAAGCGCGCTCTAATGCTAATTTGATGATTTCGCTGCGTACCTCAACTTTGGGTCAATTTTTTCAACCGAGTTTTTAGAGAAATGAGGCGGAACTGAGTATTAAACTTTTTAAGATTAGGGCGCGCTTTCCTACCATCGCTGAGAACCGGTGTGAGTTTTTCATGTCATTAAATTCTGAAATTCCGTGAATTTTAGAAAAACACCTGTAATATTCTACACTTATACTTCAAAACCCTCAAAAATGCAACTCAAAAATATTCTCGATTATTTGATGAGTACTTTCAAATTACAATTGTTCAATGTTGAATTCCGTCCGGATGGTTTTGATTATCAAAACTATATTCCAATTCTTCGCCAATGTCAAACACTGCAAGTTTATAACCTGAATCCAATTCCAAGAGCAGATTATCAACGGATACTAGATATCACTAAACCAACTGGACGAGTCGATACAAATTGGAATTTTATTGAATGATCGATTATCTATGAATGTTTTTTGTTACTATTTTCAGGTTTGTGTTGAAAAATATATTGAGAATTAACCAAGTATGTATTCTGACAAGGGCCCTGAAAAATAATAAAGTTTATTATATCATATTCCTGAAAAATTCGAGCACTGGAACGAATTTCACGAGTATTCTGCGCGACTCTAGCATCCGGGCAGTTTTGATAAGGTACGGTTCTTATTCAGGTGGTTATGATTCGTCTAGTTCTTATCCAAACAGCACTGAATTGTTCTGACTAGTTCTGCCTCTTTGAAACAGGTAGGCAAAAAGCGAACCTCAACTTCGGTCCACGATTTTTTCGGTCCACGATTTTGTTTCAGAACACAATTCTCAATCGGTCCACCGGCGCTCCGCGCCTCCAGACTTATAAAAACTAATTCTAACCGAGAAGAAGCTCCATCCAGCTTATTTCTTAAGAGCAACTCTGAGGACCAGATTTGACGGTTTTTTGTAAAATGCAGCCTGGAAATCAAAAGAATAGCAGTTTCCAGAGGAACCAATAATCTATGATCTAATTCTAGCCGTCTGATACAGTTTTCTATATAAAAGTGAGTTCTCGACACGATTCGCGATCAAGTTTCGCCCAGTCTCCATAATTGGCGCGTTTCCGATTCTCGAACAGTTTGTCAAAACGACGTTGGTTTTCATTTTAAACGAAGTATTAATACATTTCGTCAAATAAATTATTGCAAACGGTGTTCAAGCTTACTCAAAAATTTTTTTGAAGATTCTGAAGCAATTTCACGAAAAAGTTACAAATCGGCAAACCGCGAGCAACTAGCGTGCCAAAAGCAATTCATTTGAAACATTCACGTGAATGAGATAGGAAATTAGGAAGACCGAGTACAGAATCGTTTCAGCGTGATCGAAATAGCTTGAAAGGTTTTATAGCGGTCGGAATCGGTTTCCATATTTTGGCCGCACCCTGTACATGGCAATGAAGGCCCACCTCAGATTAATCAGAATGTTCTCACTTGGGTTCTAATTTTAATAGATATTCATTTGGAGAAGCATTTGCAAATTTCTTGGAATATTGTCAACTATCTATCTTTTGCCCTCACGAGCTTCATTTCTAGAAATGTTTTGCCTGCACAAGTCAGAAATTGAAAAATAGGATATCTCAACATTTTTTTTTCATTATTTGAGAAGAAATGATATATTTTTGCAAGGAAATTTCATTTCTAGAAATGAATAATTTTCAGCTGATCGTTATCAGTTTTGACCTTCCGTGTTTGCCCTAGTTATTTCTCTATATAAGGAAGAAAATAAGTTGAATACGCGTCATTCCTCGATAAGAAATCAATTGATAATGGACGACAACCAATTGAATCGAAAAGGACCATCGACAAGGACAAGCACAGGTTGAGTCCAACAACTCCCGGTAGCATCTGCAACGGATGCTCTGTACAAGCTCCTGGACAATGCGTGCCTGAAGAACCATGAGGATAAGCTCGTATGGGCACTGAAGGGACCAGAAATCAATGGCATGAATATGCGGGTTTCCCCCTTCAGAATCCAAATGGTTGGGACCCGGTCGAGTATAGCACTCCCGGTTATGGCAAGCATCGGACAATAACGAGGAACTCTAGATGAGCATCGGACGAAAACTCCAGGACCAGGAGGACCAGGAGGATGAGCTCGTATGGGCACTGGAGGGATCAGGAACCTATGGCATGAACATGCAGGCTTCCCCTATCAGAATCCAAATGACTTCTGAATAGTAGATAATAGAAACGATTTTTGAATTGTAAGGAAGCGAATATTATGGATTTATATTGGAGAAGAATAAGGAGTACTGTGGATTGGGAAAAAGAAAGGTATTTTGGTAAGAACAATTCCAGCTCATTTCAGAAATGGATATTGACAATTCTATTATAATACTTTCGAATGGATATTGAAGAAAATATATTGTGTTGAGGAAAGAAAAGTTATGACATAGTATTGTGAATTCAGAGATTAGAGAAGATGTTATGTCGGTAAGTTTAGAAAGATTTCAGCAATTTTTATGGAAGGATATTCTTGAGATGATTCAAATAGATTACTTTCGTAAGTTCGCTGTTCAAAACATTATTTCTAGAAATGAATGATTTTCAGCTGATCGTTATCAGTTTTGACCTTCCCTGTTTGCCCCAGGAAGGAAATAAAGAAAAAAGGTTTATTTCACAATTCAAAATCAATCGATTATCGACGACAATAAATCGAATCGAAAGGATCGGCGACAATGAGAAGTATTATTCACGCTCCAAAACGGAATGACCATGAGGATAAGCTCGTATGGGCACTGAAGGGACCAGAAATCAATGGCATGAATATGCGGGTTTCCCCCTTCAGAATCCAAATGGTTGGGACACGGTCGAGTATAGCACTCCCGGCAATTTTAGCATCGGACACGAAGAGCGAAGAGCTCTCAATGAGCTCGGACAAGAACTCCAGGACAATCCAAACAATCTTGCATAAGGACCAGGAGAATAAGTTCGTGTGGCACTGGAGGGATTAGAGACCTATAGCATGAATTTGCGGGCTTCCCCCTTTAGATCTGAATGGCCTGGAAGAATATCGGTTGAGTATAGCACTCCCGGTATGGCAAGCATCGGACAATAGCGAGAAGGTCTAGATGAACACTGAAGAAGCTCCATAGCAGTTCAATGGGTTGAGCAGAAGGGCCATGAGGATTAGCTCGTATGGGCGTTGAGGGGACCAGGAACCCATGACATGAATATGCAGGTCTCCCCTCTCAGATTTAATTGGCTTCTGAACAGTAGATATTGGAGGCGAAGGTTTATATTGAAGAGGAGTCAATGAAAATGGGGATTCATTGGATTGGGAAAAGGAAAGGTATTTTGGTAAGAACAGTTCCAGCTCATTTCAGAAATGGATGTTGGCAATTCGAATGAGCCTGAATGGATATTGGATAGATATGAGTTTGGTTCCAACTAGCACCAACCAGCTTTTTTTCATTAGTGACAAGTTTATGTTTATGGATAAATGGATATTTCGGCGATTAGACGAATGTTTGTTTTATATTATTTATTATGAATAAGGAAATAAAAAATTGTAAAATCGTGAGTTTTTTCAGCTTATTAAAAGTATGAAATGTGGACAGGTTAGGACGGTTCTAACCACCTTTTCATTGACCTCCGTGTCACACTATCGATTTGAATTGGAGATTTTCTGTGAGCCTTCTATTCGAAAAACTTCATCTCTAGAAAAGAATTATTTTCAGCTGATCGTTATCAGATTTGATCTACCGTGTTTGACACAGTTCATTCCCAGATTCAAATTCAATTGATCATTGACGAAAACAAATAGAATCGAAAGGACCATCGGCAAGGCAATGACAATCCGACCATATTATGACAATCCGACCGCACTGAGGGGACCAGGAACCTATGGCATGAATATGCGGGTTTCCCTCCTCAGAATCCAATTGGTCAGGACCCGGTTGAGTATAGCACTCCCGGAAATGTGAGCATCGGACAAGAACTCCAGGACAATCTAAACAATTTTGCATAAGGACCATGAGGATAAGCTCGTATGGGCACTGAGGGGACCAGAAATCAATAGCATGAATATGCGGGTTTCCCCTTTCAGATCCAAATGGCCTGAAAGAATATCGGTTGAGTATAGCACTCCCGATATGGCAAGCACCGAACAATAACGAGAAGCTCTAGATGAGCATCGGACGAGGATGCAGAACCAGGAGGACCATGAGGATGAGCTCGTATGGGCACTGAGGGGACCAGAGACCAATGGCATAAATATGCAGGTTTCTCCTTCAGATCCGAATGGTTTCTGGAAAATGGATATTGGAAGGATTGAGAAAGCGAAGATTATGGATTTATTGGATTAGGAAAAAGAAAGGAATTTTGGTAAGAACGGCTCCAGCTCATTTCAGAATTGGATATTGAGAATTCTATTATAATACTTTCGAATGGATATTGAAGAAAATATATTGTTTTGAGGTAGTAAAAGTTATGATATACAGGGTGCGGCATAAATACTGTTACACGTTCAGTCTTGAATATTTCGAAAACTAGAATTCCGAAAGAGATGATACTCGACAAATTTGTTCAATATATGCTGTAGATAAAGTACAAACAGAGTTTAAAACTATTTTGAATGTTTTGAATCCATGGCGATCTCATAAGTCACCAAGTAGAGGTTTTCACAGACACGCAAGCATTTTCGGGTAGCATAGGATTCCTACAACTGTAAAACTGTATCCAGGACCCCCAGAATGGACGAAAATATAGTTTATCTATTGCCTCACGTTGTATTGTAGTCTAAACATGAGTCATCAAATTTTACTCGGGTTATACGAACTTTTCCCAACGTTAGTTTGCTGCTGTAAAACGGCTCAAATATGTGGCTGAAGTGAAACTTTCAGTTCCGATCGCGTTTTCAAAGTCAATCGGAATGTTTAGTAGTTTTTTCTTCTAAATTGAGTGTTGCGGGCAGTTTTGAGAAGAATTTTCGGGTTTTGCCTAATTTCTTGGATGTTTCTACCGGTTTATCAGAATTCAGAGAACCATATTCCAGCCAACACAAAATATTTGTAATGAATTTATATGTACTTCGGAATGCATAATTATGTGCTCAAATGATAGAAAAACCATTCAGAGAACTTTTGGGGGCCTAAGCATACCTATTTCTGACATTAGAACCTCCAGCGAAAAGTTTCTCAAACTTCACAGAACCGCGTGCCACTGTTTGTGACTGATCTGCCGTGAGCTGCTACGACATTGAAAGACTTCCACTATTCTTCTAACTAAGAAAAATATGCAGTTTTGTCACTATTCTACTGTTTTCAACCGTTTCTTAATCAAAAATAAGTAAGCGATTCGGTCTATAACGTCCCCAAGTTGTCATAAAATGGCCTGAATTTGATCATTTTTCAAACAAAGTTACGACTCGACAACACAGTTTGCCTGAAATTTTTCCGATTGGATCGAAACTTTCCAAAAATGTTCAATATGAACTAATTTGTCAAATTCACTAGCTCTGACAACTATAAATTGCTTGGTTCCTTCTGCAAGGACCGGTAAAAGTGTGTAACAGTATTTATGCCGCACCCTGTAATATGGATGTTGTGGATTTACGAGACTGTTATGTCGGTAAGTTTAGAAAGATTTTAGCTTTTTTTTTTAAATGGCTATTCGAAATATGTGGCTTCAATCAATTTTTATGGAAGGATATCCTCAAGATTATTTAAATAAATGACTTCCGTAAGTTCGCTGTTCGAAACATCATTTTCAGAAATGAATTATTTTTAGCTTATCGTTATCAGATGTGACCTTCCGTGTTTGCCCTATTTATTTCTCTATATGAGGAAGAAAATGAAGAAAAAAAAGTTTATTTCTCAATTCAAACTCAATAAATTATCAACGAAAGCAAATCGAATCAAAGAAAAGGACAAGTACCCCACAGACTCCAAAACCGAATGACCATGAGGATAAGCTCGTAAGGGCACTGAGGGGACCAGAAATCAATAGCATGAATATGCGGGTTTCCCCTTTCAGAATCTAAATGGTCAGGACCCGGTCGAGTATAGCACTCGCGGCAATGTGAGCATCGGAAAATTACGAAGAGCTTTCAATGAGCATCGCACGAGAACTCCAGGACCAAGAGGACCAGGAGGGTGAGCTCGTATGGGTACTGGAGGGACCAGAGACCAATTAACATGAATATGCGGGTCTCCCTCTCCGATCAAAATAGCTTCTTCTCAATTCATCTCAAAAAAAATGTTGTTGGTGAGTTATGATGTTCATGTGGTTTCGGTTGATTGATGGAAGAAAAGACATTCGGTAGGTAAGCAGCTAATATGGATATCATTGGATATCTTATTCAAGTATTGAAAAAGCTGATACAGGTAGAGGAATGTTGTTTAGACATGGGCACGAATTCTGATGTTACTGTTCTGGCATTATACTGATACCGCAAAGTTTTTGGACACAAACATTTTCTTAAAGCCGATACCTGAGCTCAGAAAATTTTTCAGTCCAAAAAAAAGTTTTTTTCAAAAACTTTCCAAAAGTTCTGTGGTGTTGGAGGACGGTTAGTTCGGCATTTCGACACAATTTGGGGACTCTGCCATGGTGGTCCACCCTTAAAAATTTTCTAAAAAGTATTTCTCCATTTTCTCAGGTGTTCTCGACTCGAACCCCTCACCAATTCTCAGGGGCTGCCTAGTCAGAAAAAGGGTTGCCCGCTCAAACGAAAAACTTCGACCACAATAGGTTCTAGCCGTTCTATGGATATGATGTTAAAAAAGGTGACAGTCGGGTAGAAATACAGATATGAGCAGGTCGAGAGATCAGCAACCTGTGAGTCGCTACTCAACGAACTAAAAAATGTTTCGTCAACTATTGTTTTTTTTTTGTTCATGAGCAAGCGCGCCCCACTAGACTCAGTTCATTTTTGAAAAAATTTTTTTTCAGTTTCGTCAAATGAGTTTTTTGATGATATTTCCGATTTTCGCTGGAAAAACACTTATTCCTGTCATTTTTCGACTATTACCAATTGAAATATGCATTTCTCGATTGAAAATGACACTTTCAGCCCTCATTTCGACCTAAATCTAGTCAAAAACCTAGAAAAATAAGAAAAATTTTCCATCCAAAAAGTTTACTTTTTTTCGATTTTCGGTGAAAAAATCTTCAGAATAGGTGTTTTTCTTGCGAAAACCGGATAATTCTCCAAAAAAACTTCATTTGTCGAAAGTGAGAAAAATTGAAGTACTGAGTCTAGTGGGGCGCGCTTGCTCATGAACAAAAATAAACAATACAAAAATAGAACGCGGGGAAAAAAGTTCAAAATCACGTTCAATAAAATTCACCGTGGAGTTCTGAAACTCCGTGAATTTCAGAAAAGCGCCTCTAATATTCTACACATACACTTCAAAACCTTCAAAAATGCAACTCAAAAATGTGCTCGATTATTTGATGAGTACTTTTAAATTAGCATTGCTAAAAGTTGAATTTCGTCCGGATAGTTTTGATTATCAAAACTATATTCCAATTCTTCGCCGATGTCAAACACTGCAAGTTTATAACCTTAACCCGATCCCAAGAGCAGATTATCAACGGATATTAGATATCACCAAACCAACTGGACGAGTCGATACAAATCGGAATTTTATTGAATGATTGGAGTTTTCATTGAGAAATGTACTCATTTTTATCTCAGATTTTTTTTTACAAAATGCTCCTGGAAAGATTTTTTATCAGAATTGTAAAGTTCAGATTTTCTAGAGAGAATTCTGAGCTCTGTGTTAAATATGTTAAAATGCACGTTGATAGATGTTGTGGCCGCGATTGCAAGGTTCATAAAGTGAATGAACAATCAATAAATGAAGACAAGTCCCACTTATTTGTGTTGTGGAAATCAATAAAAAAACTCGCACTTAATGCTCTTGTGGTCTTTCCAATACAGCTGAGAGTTTTCGAGCATGGTGAAATTTTCTTTTCTAAAACTACCATTTCTCCCTCAAGAAACCGTACTCCTATATTTGAACTGCTCCGATTTGTAAGTTTTACCGTAAAAACTACCGTAAAAACTGTATTAGTAGTGCCCTTATAATAGTGTTGCCCCATTTTCAACGTAATTCCTCCTTCAAGTTTTTGACTTTTCGACCATAAATTCAAGAATATTTGACTGCAAACGGTCCTAAACTTGAAAAAAGTTGATGAAAACTGAAGAACACATTAAATTTTCTTAGTTATTTTTGTCATTTTTCATAAAAATCGCCGATAAAACCAGATCATAACCCCTCAAAATTTGGAGAAAAAAATGATCGGAAAATAATTGTGCCCCTCAAATAGTAGTGCCCTCCGGATCAAAAGGTTGAAAAATAGTGGTGCATGCACTACTATTTCAGTTTTTACGGTATATGTAAGTAAAACCCAACATTGAAATCAACTTCAGAACTGATTTTTCACTTTGCTCTAAAAAATGTAAATTACTTGTACAAAGTATTCGTCATCCGTACACAGGAATCAATTTAATTATAGCCAAGGATTATAGAATGATTAATGTAATGAGTGGGTTAACCAGGTGTAATGGATGGTCAATCTGCTCTCGGCCAAACAGAAAAGATGTCGAATTTCGAACAATCAACAAGAAGAAAATTCGAATAATGTGAGTTTTCAGTTTTCACACGGGTTCTCATTGAGGGTAGGAAAGTGCGCCCTAATGCTAAACTGATGATTTCGCTGCGTCAACTTTGGGAAAGTTTTTTCAACCGAGTTTTTAGGGAAATAAGGCGAAACTGAGTATTAAACTTTTTTAGCATTAGGGCACGCTTTCCTACCCTCGCTGGAATTTTTTCATGTCACTGAATTCTGTGAATTTCAGAAAAGCGCCTCTAATATTCTACACATACACTTCAAAACCTTCAAAAATGCAACTCAAAAATGTGCTCGATTATTTGATGAGTACTTTCAAATTACCGTTGCTGAATGTTGAATTTCGTCCGGATGGTTTTGATTATCAAAACTATATTCCAATTCTTCGCCAATGTCAAACACTGCAAGTTTATAACCTGAATCCAATTCCAAGAGCAGATTATCAACGGATACTAGATATCACCAAACCAACTGGACGAGTCAGAACAAATGGAAATTTTATTGAATGATTGATTTTTCATAAATGTTTTTATCCATATTTTCCGAGTTTTGTAAAAGGGGTATGCTCATTTCGCCAGCTCTAATTCTACGAATTTCTCTTTTTTTCCGGGTTCTGTTGTGAATAAATATTTATTGATGATAAATAATTTACCAGTTTCTTGGACATTCGGAGTTTGGAAACTTTTGCAGGAATCGGAATAAGAATTTGACCATCTGGAAGTGTTTCAGATGGAAGTTAGAATTAGAATTTTTAGTTTTTCTATGCCACTTGTCTCAAAAGATAGGTCACCACCCGGTATATTAGTTGACAAACCTAACCTGTTTCGTATATTTCTGTGCTGAAATCGACAACCTGAATCGACTTCGAACTGAAAAAAAAACTTACCGTAAAATCAGTAATAGAACGATACCTTCAATAGAAGAACTCCTCTAATAGAAGGACACTCACAGGGTAAAATTGAAAAATATAAGGACATCCTTTAATTGAAGGACACCCTCCACTTTTTTTTCTTGAAAACTTGAACAAAACCCTTTGAAATTTCAAAAAAAATTATGCAAAATTTTTTTTTTAATTTTTCCTATTTTTCTAGTTTTTTTCGCGGTTTTCAGTGAAAAAATCAAAGTAAAATAAACAATTTTGTTCAAAAATGGTGCTAATTTCTAGTCTACCAGAGCTTCGAAAAATATAAGGACACCCTCTAATAGAAGCACACCTGTAATAGAAGGACACAAAAAAAGGGGTTGAAAAATAGAAGGACATGTCCCTCTATTACAGATTTTACGGTATACGTTATCTCTTTGATCTCAAAAGTAAAAAATCCAATTTCCATCTCAAATATTTAGTTCCTCCAAGTGACCTTTCCAAAATGATTCGGTGAAATAGAAGATAAAAATCATCATTCAATGTTCTACTTCCTGGTTTTCTTGATGAAAACCTTTTCGATTTTACCCATTCCTTTAAGAATTTTTTATCTTTTTCTTCTTCTCGCCCACAAGAACAACCAATAGAACAAGGTGATTGATAGGAAAGTGGGCGGAGTCTTTCATTTTAGTAGGCGGTACCTTCTTGGCTGACGACACTATTTATTGTTTTTCCGAGAGAAATGTTCTCATCAGTGTAAATTATTTTATCTACTATTCAATACCACCTTCCTAGTTTTCATAATACTGGTTTCTTCCAGAAAATGAACCGTTTCATCCTTGCTTCTTTCCTTCTCGTCGCCATCTTTGCTGTTTCCGAAGCTGCTCTTGCTCAACAGAAAGCAAAGGTTCGTTTAATATTTAGAACATTCAGAAATTGACAAACTTTTTTTCAGGAAGGATCAAAGTTGGAAATCGACGCCTTCAAAGGAGCTAAAGGCATCAAAAGAACTGTTGCAGCTGGAGAACAGCTCTTCCATTTCGAAGGAGACCTAAAGGGATCTTTCGTTGATCTCAAGGGAAAAAAGGTTGAGCCTTCCAACTATGAAGCTAAAAATGGAGTTCTTGTCATCAAGAAGTTCACCAAGGCTGATGTTGGAATCTACTCTGAGTACCCACCTGTACGTTTTGACACATTATCGACTTACCAATCTCCTTCACTTTTTCAGAAGGCAACCGTCGATGTGACCAAAAAAGGAGATGTCTCCTCACTTGCAGGGCTTTCCCTCGACATTTCTCTCGAATAAATGCATTTTTAGTTTGAACCCGTGCAGTATCATTTACTTTAATAACTTTCCTTTTTTTTCAATAAATTCTTTCAACAATTTAGTCTTCCGATAAGCAAATAATAAACAAAACAGAATCAGAAACTGGAGATGCGGGTGCTACCCCGGATCAGAACTGGACGAATCAGAACTGCCAGGTTCAGAATCAGAACTCTGCCGGCGCAGACCAACTGAAAACTTTCATAATCTGAAAAAAAATTTTGCTTACATGAAAGTGAGCAAAGATGATTAATCCCGAAATACGATTCAAGGCCATCTTGAGTGATAGTTGAAGCTGAACCGCAGACACCGTCATTCAAAATGAAGCAATGAATGGGCCTGCAAGGTGGAAATGAATTTAATAGAATAAAAAAAATTCTAAGACAACTTGTCATTCTTTCAAAATATATTTTTTGGCAGATCACATTAAATAATATTAATGTCCGCGTTCGGAGCTTCTCCGATTATTATTGATTTCAAATGAACTGACACCTCGTGACATCCCTCTCATTAGGACCCAAGTTGGAAAACTTTCATGGTAGTTTTTTTTTTCAGGCAGGTTCCGCACGCAAAAATTATTTTTTTTCGCTCAAAAATTTTATTTTGGGTAGAAGAATTGAATGTGTGGGCGAAAACTGCCTGAAAAAATCCCGAAAAAAATAAATAGCTACCATTAAAGTTTCCCAACTTGAGTCCCCATGAGAGTGACGTCACGAGGTGTCAGCTCATTTGAAACCAATAATATTTTCGTTTATAATCTCTCAGATTTCAGTTACGGTTCGATTTGTCCGATTCTTGACACACCAGTTCTGATTTGGGCTAGCACCATTTCAGGTTATGGAAGTTATGAAACGAAGTTAGAGTTTGAAAATTTTGTTTTCTAGGCCACCTATTTCAAAAGTTAGTCCACCGCCCAATATTTCAGGCTTTTAAAAAATTTTGGCCTATACAAAAAATTCAAAAATTCAGCAACAAAAAGTGGGCGGAGCCTGTGATTTTGAGAATCGTTTACAAAATTTGTTTTTTTTATTGAAAACATAACCAATTGTTAAAGTGGGCGGAGCTTATCTCATAATGTTTAAAAATGAAATTTTTATAATTGGCTTTCATCATCAAATAGACGTAAGATTACCTTCATCTTTAAGAAACCTTCTTACGACCCAAGTTTCGTTCCAAAAGTGGGCGGAGCCTAAAATTCCCGGTTGACACAGACTCAACAAGTAGAGCATAAAACTCATTCATCTCAATATAAATCTACAAAATAATTCATGCCAAAAGATAATCTGTAAAGCAATCGGAAGCATATTGTGGTTCCTTTCTCCCCTCCCCCCTTCCGTATCGGATGGATAATAATCTAAAGGAGGCTTCCTCCCATATGGATGAAAGAGAGATACACAAAAGAATGAACCGCCTGTTTCCTATTAAGAGGGGGGGGGGGGGGGTCATCTGTCATAGACAAGTCAATCTATCCAAAAGTCAAATCCTTTTGACTTGTAGAGTAACTAGAGAGACAATCTGGATATGTACACTCAAACACAGTGATCCATCATTTCTTCTCTCTTTGGTTTTCCGAACTTAAAGTAGAAGAAAAATTAGTTGGGAGTCATTTATTTTACTTTGTTAGACTTGTGAGTAGTTAGACTAGATCGTAAACTTTGGCGGTAAAAAGTATCTGACAGTCTGGAAGTTTGGAAAAAAAATTGTTTTTTCAAGTTGGCCTAACTCCTCAGCTTTTGGTTCAGTTTATGGTATTAGGCAGACTCATAATCAATTGTTTTATGATATTATGCAGTTTTATGATATTATTTATGGTTATAGGCAGAATGGTAACTTTCTGCGCGGTCTGCTCGCCATACCTGTCCGGTCTTATAGACATGTTAACTACTTTTAAGCCGACATAGTTTAGAGCAATCGGAATTGATTTACTCACAAATTTATTATATCTTTTGTAGCCATTTTCAAGTTTTTCTTCCACTCCACTTGATTCATGTTTCATGTGGTGAAGACTGTAATAGAAGGTCATTCAATTGAGCTATCTTGATGTTTTTTATCTTTTCGGAATTGAATTATCAAAAAGCTCGCCGATTTCTACAGGCCGAATTCAGCGCTTGTGTTTTACTGAACCCAAGGTGTAAATAAATTAGACCATATAACGGCGGATAAGGTAAAACCGAGCTATCAAGAGATTGAGAGTTTCCCCAACTATTTTTCACTTTTTCACTCATTCAATCATCTTGAGCAATGCTTAAAATTCCGTTTGCTTTTCGAAAATGGCACTTCTCAATTTCCCTTTAATTCGGTAGAAACATTATAAGTTTTACCAAC
Organism: Caenorhabditis doughertyi; assembly: GCA_963572265.1. Lineage (NCBI taxonomy): Eukaryota > Metazoa > Nematoda > Chromadorea > Rhabditida > Rhabditidae > Caenorhabditis > Caenorhabditis doughertyi. Next base: position 1,945,673 of record OY751557.1, read on the forward strand.
GGGATCTAAAGTTAAGAATGTCAAAAAGGCCAATGCCAAACAACTCTGAATCGTTTTCTTTCACGTTTTTTTACCTAGGAAACCTACACTTAACACGAGGCCATCCGAAATTGTTTTGTTGACAGAACGTTCTATTGGAATAGCTTACGAATATTCGATCCGATGTACCCGTGTGTTGAATGATCAGAGTTGTGTCGGGCTTTGAAGGCTTCAGTTTCTGTTTGAAAATATTTGCAAACTAATTTCAGTGAAAACTGTTTTAAATTTGTAACTTCGATCGCTTTGGATTCGATTTGCATTCTGCAATTTGTAATGTTTTTGAAAATCTGATTCTGCAATTTAGCGCACAGCATAATGAGCAATCTCAAATTTTACCTAATAACAAATCTTGTTAAATACTTCTGAATAATTTACTCAAAAATGGTTTTTGAGTTGCCAATATGAGTCGGACCCCAAATTTGAGCCCATTTTATTATAGAAAGACCTCCCAGGTTTGACTCAGAGTGCTCCTCAGGCTGTCTGAAAATTCCTAAGAAACTTCTCTATGCTTGTAGTTTGACTCATAATCCACACAGATTTTCAATCTCTTCCTTCCTTCCTCCCCTTCCTTCCTCCCACTTGAAACTTAAGTCCAATTCTTTTCTTATTACACCATGTCCCTCCTCTCCCCTCCCCCCTTTTCTACTACTACTGTCACTAAGTGACCGTCGGAACGTCCTTTCTTCCAACGTTTTCTTCTAAAGTGACACTAAAAATATGAATTCAATTCTTATGAAGAAGAAGAGTGAAGAGGTGAAGGAGGAGGGGAGGGCCTGAAGACGTAAGCAGCAATTAATCGTTTCGAATTTAGGACAGACAAAATGCGCCAAGAGAGATGGAAGAAGAAGTGCGCCCGACTTTTACTGTCAAAACTGTCCCGATTTCCCTCCTCCCCCCCCCTTTCCTCATACCAGAAGTGTTTTCCCTCATTTTGAATAGTTTTAACTCGCTCATCACATCTTTCCTCTCGGGATTAGATTTCCTTATTGTTTTTCTTGCGCAATTCGAGATTGCTGATCTAGTTTCTGCATGAAGGTGTCTAGGACAGTAGATGTCTTGTGAGCACATAGTCTTAGAAATCACTTTTGAAAGTTCTAATTGCCATCGAGATGTCAGAAAGCATGTTGAAATTGTCTATAACGAACTTTTCAACTTTTCAAAATCGTGAATGTTTTTGAATTCGAGTTTAGTTCAAATTTTAGAAGTAGTTTCTTGAAGTCATTATTGAAGTTCTGCGGTTCCAACAGCTCATATCGTTTTCAGTTTTTGCATACCTAGTGAACTTCAGAACTCACAGTACTTCTTAACTTCGTTCAGACTATGTCCTCAGCGTCATTCTGACAGATCGGAACCCTATTTTTTCAAAATGTAATGAACCTTAAGTACATTATCTGAATGTATAGCTGTTCAAATCTAGCAAATATTTGGTAAAAGACCATTTTCCTTCTTTTTAGCATCACCCTTACTTACCCTCACTTACGTGTTGACACAGTGATTAAGTCCTAAATTCTTGCATGAAGTAATCTTCTTGTTGTTTTGTGGAACATCTGTTCATTTTCCAAAGGCTATTGTTTGCTACGAAAAGTAAAAGTAACTTTTAAAACACGTATTATTGTTTTTTTTTACGTCATTTCGACATTTTTCAATCTAGCTCTTGAGAAACTATAAGAAGCTATCAGAATGTACAAGCATTTTTAATATAATAGTGATCTCTGTTGCGTTTTACTAGTATCACGGCATGTCTTATAGATAAAAAAATGTTGTCTGGGAGGTTAGAGTATGGCAACAGTCGCAGTTGTGCTTCGTCGAATGATAATGATAAAAAAGTTCAAAACAATATTTTATTGACTGGCACTTCACTGGTCTAAACCAAAGAACAAACTTCCGTAAATGTACTTTCATACAGTTTTTTGGCTCGGAAGAGCTCAGGATAGTTCTCCACTTGGCTTTTACAGCGAAAACAATAAAGTGTTTTCAAAACAGTTCGATCTGCTCTCAGAGGTAATTTTTAGTCGTTTTGCAAAAAACCTCTTTCTTGAAATTCAGATGCTTTACTGCTACTAAAACATGCCCCAAGCTCAATTTTTCATTAACTCCCTGATCACAAGATCCTTCTGAAACGCCTTCAAACTACCTTAACAACAGTTCCCCCTCTCGCACGTTTACAATATGTATCTGTTTCCCCTTATTCTCAAAAACCTCGAAATCCTGTCCTCCTCCTGCCCACAACAACAACCACACCCCCCTATCCTTGGCCATTCTACTACCACCCTTTTATGCCAACACAACCGTAACATTTACTTTTCTTCGTTCGTTTTTCTTCTCCTTTTCTCCTCAAATCTTCGCTTCTCTTCGCTTGACCGGTCTCTCTATTTTCTCTCTCTTTTTGGGGCTGCTAAAAGTGGTAGTTGGCTGTTGCTGTATATGACTTTTTGAGGGAAAAAGGGGAGAGAGAAAAAGGGGAGGGGGCTATTGAAACGTCTGATCCTTTGGGCGACTATACTCAAAGTGTTTCGTATTCGTTGTTCGGTTTGAAGAAGTAGGAAAATTCTAGATTTTGTTTGTTTTCTAGACTTGGGAAAAAATTTGAAAAGGTTCACAACCTAATCTTGGGACCTTGATTTTCAAAGTCTTCGTTTCTTTGTAGTCATCATCTAAAGTTTCGTGGTTCATCCCGTTCGAGCTTCCTTCATCAAAATATCTTAAATTCAATCATTCTAGTGAGAGCTTAATTTCATTTTTGCCGATTGTTATGACAGTCTATATTTTTTTGGTTTTAAACAATTTTACGAGCCGTTTCCCAGACCTGATTCCCAGAGGTGCGAACCTTTCAAGATGACCGATTTGACACCTTTTTCTAAGACTATTTTTTTATTTGAATTTTTTAAGCAAGATTCCTTGAATTTGGTCCAGAAGCTCTCAACTGCTATTGGTCAGAAACGCATTAGAAAACGACCCAAAATGATTGTGTTAGAATTAAAAAATTGTTAATCACTTTTTTTTTTTGAAAAGTTTATTAGAAAATCTATAATCTAGCGATTTACTGAAGTTCACCGACTTACCTTCAGCGTCCTCCCTCAAAGAGAGGCTATGCATCTATAACTTGCAGCATAGTAGAACGGCTCTTGAAACTGTAAAACACCACAAGATTTGGTTCAAATGGCCATTTTTAGAGACAGTTTCCTGTTTCTGTTCCACTTTTTCATCAAAATTCTTAGATTTTCTGAATTTTCTTCCAAAATGCCACAAACTTTTTCTTCTTCCACCTCTCAACCAAGCTGATTTTCAGAAATGCGAAATAAATCGGCAGATGACGTCAACTTCTACACTCGTCATCATCATCATCGATGGACCCCACTTGCAACTTCCGTTCTTTTTCTCTTTTCCCTCATCCCCTTATCCACATCAGAACCACACTTGAAAACCAAGTGTTCTTTAGAGTGTTTCGCAATGTGTATGCAATCTGGAACGGTGAGTATTTCAAGAGTAGGGCGGGGGTGAAAATAGTTCGAAGCGGTTGTTTTTTGGATAGTTACGCAAGCCACTTGATCCAGACCGTAGTTGCGGGCGCTGGGTTGACTGGTTTAGCTTCAAGAGTTCAGAGATGTTTAGAGCTTTAGTTGCTCTAAGCCAGTAAAGTTTTTCCAGATTTTCAGACTTGTCAAAACCCTGGCCGATGAAAAATTTTCCGGCCCGGTCGGTCCGGGTTTGAAAAAATTTGGTTTTTGGAGCACGTTTTTCTCGACTTTCAGCCCAATTTCGAATTTCTTCCTGGGTCTTCATACTTAAAAATCGACCAACATTTTCTTCTGGAAAACATAGGCCAAAAAAGCAATAAAAAACCGCGAAAAAAATTTTTTCAAAAAAAGCCCGGCCCGGTCAGTGACAAGTCTACAGATTTTCAGCTATAATACCGATGATAACTTACCCCTGGGTCTCTAGATTTTCTAGTACCTCCCACAAACTTAACCTTAATTCCCCTAAAAAAAAAACCTTTCCCCCTCTAAATCCACCTCAAGTAAATCCACTTAACCAATCTCCTCATCTTCACCCCTCTTTTCCCGCAACAAATTCGTCTTTAGAGAGGAGACTTTTAGAAGTAAGAAAAAACCCTCTCAGATGACCCACCGATAATTTGACCTGTCTTCTTGGTTTCACTTTTTACCCCTTTCTAATCCATCTCCCCCTCATCGTTTCACCTTTAAGAGGACAGTCAAAAAGAGAGAGAGAGAGGAAAATAGAAATAGGTGATGACACATTGAATCGTTTAGCCCTTTTTTTGGGTTGAGAAGGGCTTCTTAATAGCCCATGACAGGTTAGGTTGGCTTCTTGGGGAACAGGATGAAAGGAAAAGCTTGGCGAACTAAGCTTAAACTGAGAGAGGGGAACTTGGAGCAATAACAGATAGCGCCAAGAGTTACAATCAGGGCTCAATTGAAAAACAAAACAAACCATCGTTTGAAAAAATTTAAGAAAAACCGCTTTTCAGCCCTCAGCATCCACCTGCAATTGCCCAATTTCGCGGGAACCATCTAACTGCACAAGGTTCGATGCAGATCTTCAAGCAGCCCAAGTCTCCTCCACGATCCCAAAAACCAAGTCGGAATATGTGGATGCTCACATGATCCGAGTTTCCATTAAGCCGCAACCGGCTGCATTTGCATATGTCTTCGAGTATTCTACAATTTCTACAGAGCCGGATAATTGGAATTTTGCGGTGAGTTTTATGTTTTTTGAGGCAGAGAGGACGATTGTTTGAACCTGTCTGATTGTCCAAAAAGCAGCAGCCAGTGGCTTCAAGCTTTTTTAAGTAACGAAACAAAAAATCAGTTTGAAAGGCTCTATGAGCCGACCAGTGTTAACTTCTACCTCTCTTTTCTATAAAGCTATCGTAGACTTTTCTTGAATTCCTTTAGTCAAAGAGTGGCCATAAGCTAGCTAGAGACATTTACGGCAAAATCTCATAAGTTTGAAAAATTTGATGGCTAACTTTGAGGTGAGTCTTGTAGGATTATCATGGCCAGAACGTAACTAGGAAAAGTTTACTGTTTACTCACAAAACAGTGCGAATTCTTAGCGCTTTATAACGGTTTATAAGTACATTTTGTTTTTCGATGAATAAGGTTGTCAGTAACTGATGACCATGTTCGATAGACCAGTATGTCTCGTCCAACTGTTTCCGGTTATCCAGGGTACTGTAGCAATCTTTGCACTTAACACAGCTTTCCAATTCATATTTATCAATAAGATCAAGAGCCTACTTCATTAGCCCTTGAAATCATAATTTTTTCTTTCTTGCAAATCCACTTGTTTTCCTGATTACCGCCATTATAACAATCATTCCTTGTATTATCCATTAGCTAAGCCCATAAGATCAAGACAAAGACAGCGGTAGCGAGAATAATAAATCTTCGTTCTTCACACCTTTTGCCAATCCACAAGATCAAGCACCCCTCTCTCTTCATTACCCCTAATCACCTAAATCTTTTCAGGGTGCTTCGTCAAAACCGGAAGCCATCTTCAGTATTCTCGACCCGTGCCGTGATTACCAATTTCGTGTCATTATCATTGTGCGAAGTTCAAACCCGTCGGACATTTTCGACATTATTCGTCCACAACCGATTCCCGTTCAATTACCACCGTTTATTTTGGCGCAGCAACAGGTGAGGAGAGGGTGGAGGGGAAGGGGAAGGGAAGATGAATCTGGAAGGGGAAGGGTGGAAGTTGAGAGTCTGAAAAACATGAAAAAGCAATCAAAAAAGAGTGTGTTTTGAGACGCAAAAAAGGGGATGTCTGCGTCTCTTGCTAGCGCGCTCTCTCTCTCTCTCTCTCTCTCGAAAGGAAATCTTCAAATCGTCATATCTTTGCTTTCAATAGATCGACTGAGCTGAAACTTTAACAGACTGTCAAAAGCGATATTTTGAAAAAAATAGATTTTCGAATAAGCAAAAAACGATTTTTAGATCTCCATCGAAATGCCGCGTGTCAACGCCTACAACTCATCCGAAGACCTCAAACTCTACGTCAAATGGTCCCTTCCATCCGGATACATCGACGGCGACATCTATAGCTATGAATCCCCAGCCCTTTACCCCATTCAATGCAGCACCCCGGAAGGAGAAATTCCAACTCCAAGAATTGAAATAGTGAAAGGAGGGGGTCGTTTGGCAGTGTGGTTACCCCCGTCTGTCCTAGAGGCCAGGTGTAGGATGTGGGTGGAAGTGAGGATGCTTCCGAGGTGTGTGAGATTGGAGCCGTTTAATATTCAGAAGAATATTGAAATTGATTGTTCAAAAAACCCGAATTTGGATGTTTGCAGTAAAGGTAGGGGCTAAAAATCGGTTTCGAACAAAAAAATCCAAAAAAATTGGTTCCCAGAATCCAATCCAGTGTGCTTTGAAGCGGTCACAATTTCTGGAGACCATGGAAAAGCCAAAATCTCCTGGCAAGCACCCCAACGGCCTCCCCTTTATTATCATGTCAGATATGGACCTGCAGAATCTAAAGGTGTTGCCCCTTTTGTCACCTGGCAGTTAGCTGCTAAGCGGGAGGTTCGAGTGGATGGATCGCTGTCGAGTTTTAGTTTGGATATCCCGGAGGATGAAGATTTTGGCGTGCAGGTACATTTTTGTACATTTTTCGATAAGAAAACCAAGTGGTAAAGGGTAACTTACCTTTATTGAGTCGTATGCTCCATAAAAAATTAAAATTGAGCTAAAAAAATATGAATGTTCTTAAAAGTTGGCTTGTAGTCCGACAGTTCTTCGACATTTTTTGGCAGTTCATAAGAGCTTAGTTCTTAGAAGTTATTTCTAATTTCTAATAGTTCTTCTGCTGTAAACTCTTAATGGGTCATTATTGATTTGATCAGATTACTGATCATGAACAGCTCTGTTAATAGAAAAAAAAACCAAAATTGTAGTAACTTTTTTCAAAATTTTCCCGAGAAAAAGTGTTCAAAAAACCTGATTTTGAGAATCATTTCATGCTTTATAAATAGGAACTATATATAAGAACGAGACTTACCTCACTATGCCTTGACACAAAAACAAAATGAGTATTTTAATGCAAATAATTTCTGGATTAATTTAAGTGAAAATACAGCACTTTCTTAACTGATTTCCAACTTTTTGAGCCTTTCATTTCAGCCAATCATACGAAAACTCAATTTATTCATTTATTCCAGGTCTGCGCAATTCTGTCCAAGAAGAGAAAACGTCCAAAGTTCGGAGTCATTCAAGTGATACCATTCCAGTGCTCCAGTTGTAAATCTTCTCGTAAGTCGTATTTTGTTCGGTTTTTTTTTGGTTCAAAACTTTAAAAAATACTCTCCCTCTAATAGTAGGGCATTAAAAAAAAAGAAACCTTCCTTTATCCAGAAACCCAAGAATGCGGAGACTGTGGTCCTATCCTCGGTTCCACTGTTCTTGAAAAAACTTGGAAGGATAAAACACCACCAAAGAAAACCGAGACCACAATAAGTACAGCACCCCCGCGAGCACAAACTTCTACAGTATACCGAATGGAAACGGATTTGTCAGTGTCTGGAAATGGAATTAGGAATGAGCCACATGTCAAAGTGAAGAGTGGAACGGTAAGCTCAGAACTTGAGAAAATGAAGAAAATAAAAAAAAATGTTCAGAGACACTCAACGGATTCCCCAATAAACTTGGAAAAAGCCGAGGAAATCAATAAAAAGACGTTGGGAGAAGAGGGTTCTTCTGAAGTGGCAACGTCATCTCCAAGTGTTCAGAAGACACTTCCAACGACGTCAATGATCCCAACGACTTCAGAAGCCACAACAACAAAACCAACGTCTTCTGAACCCCTGACGACGTCTCCTACCCCGGAGCCCACCACAACCCCAACTACCCAATCCACCCGCCGGATTCTAAGCAAGGAAATTGAAAAATCTGTGGAGAATTTGGAAAAAGCTATCGAGGAATCTGTAAAAATGGGAGGTGAAAAGATGAATAACAAGACTGCGGAGGCAGTAGATCAAATCGATCGGGAGCTAGAGAAGAGGCTAGAAGAAGCAGCGAAGCAGTTGCAAGATTCGGTAAGCTTCGCCCACTTTTGCAAATAGGGAATTGTGCGTTAGGCTATTAGGGGGGATATGCCGAATTAGAACCGTGCCTCGCATCAGAACTGTTTCATGTCAAAACTGTCCCGACTCAGAATTCGGGCAAGTTCTGATTCGGCATACCCCGCTATTTGAGGATTGGGCAACGCTTAGCTTGAATTTTGAGAAAGTTTTTTTCATAGTCAAAGATTGAATTTCTGATTAAAAATGGAACGGCCACGCCCCTTTTTCATTTCCCTATTTCAGCTAACAAACTTGGTGGGAAACTCCAGTGAAGTTCGTCATCATGAGAAGACAAAAAAGTGTTTAACCAGTGAGGGAGTGGTTTGTGAATTTGGTTGTGAGGATCGGAAAACGTAAGTTTTTACCTCTAATAAAAGGGCATGACTTTATATTGAAGTTTTTCCAGATGTATTTGCCCCTCAGCCACCCATGCCCGTCTTATCAATGGAGTATGTGCCAGTCGTGAAACAATGCTTCACACTTTATGCCTTCCACGACGCGAAATAAATGCCACGTGGGATTCTGAAAGTGGAAATATAATGGTCCGAAGAAGTGATGCTTTATATCATATTGAACATGCTGAATACGTTGATAAACTATTTGTGGAATTTGGAAAAGTTGATGTGATGTCGGAAGCGGAAAATAATGAAACGACGAAAATTGAGTTTAATGATACGCAGAGGAGCAAGATTGTGGTTATGATTCAGGTGAGGAAAAAGTGGAAATTCAGCTTTTCTATGCTTTATTTTCGGTTTTCCTTATAAAAAAAGGACTTTTTAACCAAACTTGTCAAAATCCGGGCCGGTCCGCAAAAGCCCGGCGGGCCGGGCCGGGTCCGATGAAAAATTCTCCGGCCCGGGTTTGAAAATTTTTGAATTTTGAAGCACGTTTTTCGCGATTTTCAGCACTATTTCGAAATTTTTCCTGGGTCTTTTTACTCAAAAATAAACCAGAATTTCCTCTCTGAAAACATAGGCCAAAAAACTAGAAAAAAAAACCGCGAAAAAAAATTTTTCAAAAAAAAACTTGAAAAAAACATGTTTTGCCTTGAACCGCGGCCATTCTTTTTTTTTGCCATTCTCCAGTAAATTTTTAGCGATTTTTTGTGAAAATTTACTATCTTGGATGCTTATTTTTCGTCCATTCCGCACAGACGTTCTCCAGTCAAGCTCTAGTTTATTTTGGGCGACTGTAGCCATAATCAGGCCCAATTTGGTCTGAATTGGACCAATTTGGATCAAATTTCCCCGTTTATGTTCCACAATATTTAGTCGTTTTGGCAGTTGTTTGAGCTATTTTCTTGCCGATTTTGATCCAAGTTTACTTTTTTCCGGTCAGTTTTGTCTTGTTTCTGTCTGAAATAGACTTTTTAAAAAATTTTTCTGGCTGAATTCGGGACACCATTCCAGCTACTTTTTCAACAAATTACAGCTGTTTTGATCAAATTTTTAGTGTTTTTCGTCCCATTTCACCCAAACATTCAATATTTTCAACGCTTGGTCCAACTCAATTCCATCAATACAGACCGTCCTGAAATCCTCAGTCTTCTCGACCGAACCATTTATTTTCCATGTGAATCAATCAATTGATATGAATACCACATATGGAATGCGGTTTTGTGTCTTCAATTCTTCTCAAATCAGGGTGAGTATTGCCAACTTTTTTCATTCCGATTCTAGCTTTTACTATCAATTTGCTCGAAAACAACTCTGAATGATACATAATTGCGTTTGAAAGCAATTTCGATTGCAGTTCGATGGCCTAAGGCCCGCTGGACTAGATTTTCATTAGAAAACTACTTGGAGTTGTTTTTAAGTGAATTCATCATGAAATCTAGAATCTTCATGAAACAACACTTCGGAATCTCAAGTTTCCTATCGTAACTCATTCCCATTTTCAGAGCCCCCACAACTACAATTGGGATGATGTCAGTCGTTTTGAAAAGAACGAACAAATCGCTGAAGTAATTCAATTATCACCAGTTAGATTTACCAATAAACTTCCACTTCTTTACTCGAATACTGATACTTATTGGAGTACTGTAATGACAATCGCTAAAATATCAATTCTGGTGATTTTGGCAATCGCCATATTCATATTGGTTTATCTCAATTGTACGAAATTCCGAACGCTGTATGATAGAAAACGGACGCATTACTTCAGACCGTTTTATATTGATCCATCGGTGAGTTTTTTCAGAGAAAATATCGCTAGAAAAGGGGAGAAACAGAGAAAAAGAGAAAAAATTTTGTCTGCGCCTCCTGGAAATGCACACTCTCTAGCCTAAATTTGTTCAAAGTGAGTAAATTTTGCTGAAATTTTCAGCGAAATGATATGCGATTTCTTATCAGATAACCGGAATTCAGAAAATTAATGATCGGGCTTTAGTCGCAAAGAAACGGAGGAAAAAGAAAATTTTGTGTCTGTGTCTCTCATCGGCGCACACTCTCTAACGTAACTTTGTTCCAAATGGGCCAATTTTGCTCAATTTTTTTGAAAATTCTCAAAATAAGAAGTCAATTCTTATCAGATAATTAAAAATTAAAAATTTTTTAATTCCAGATTCATCTTTCCAACACGGCTCCATCCTCCCGAAGCAGTGGTAATGGCCTGAAACGAGACCCATCCCGCGGCTATTACGACGTTCGAAATTCACATTTAATGATGTAACTTTTCTGAAAATAGCGTGTAAAATCGAGAGACGCAGGGAAAGATTTCTCTGCGTCTCTTCTTTAAACACACTATTTTGAATCCCTCTCTCATCCATTCCAAGAGCTTTAACCTGTGCAATTTTATTTATTTTTATTATTCATTTTTTCCCCGAAAAAACCCAAAGTTTCCATTTTAATTGTACCTCATTATCTCAATCATTCTCATGTATTACTTAACAAAAAATCAAAATCAAGTTCTTTTCCCAAAATTTGTTGTGACGTGTAATTTATTATTTTCTATCTGTGTTAAGACTATATATTTAGAGCTTTAGACACTGCCCTTATAAAAAAGTGAATAAAACGATTTTTTATAAGTTTTTTTTTTTGAGAATATTAAAAAAACGAAATTCGAAAATTCTTGAATATATAACAGAGCTTCACGGAATAACATTTTCTCAATTCGGAAAGCGGAAATCGGGAAAATAATTTTTTTCGGAAACGGGAATCGGTGATATTAATTCGGAAGTTGAAATTCGGTGAAGCTCTGGTGTGAAGTCGTCGAAGCATCATGAGAAGAAGGCCATGTTGTGCTCAATCGTCTGCAAATTCTGCCAGAATGGTGTTTGTCTTGAATGATTGGTGTGATTTTAATAAAGTTTATAAGCATTTACTTGAAAATTTAAAAATTGCCAATCATTTGGAATACTTTCTGGAACAATCAAAGATCATGTACTTTTGATAGAGGTGTACGGTATTACAGATCCTCATTTTCCCGTGACTGTTCTTGAATCCCTAGAAACCCTTGTTCGAATAGTTCGAACCAAATGATAAGGGTTTCGATTGCCCATAAAATATTCAAAAACTAAGCAATATTTCCAACATTCTTCTTCCTTTCATTCGATACCGTATCCTTTCCATGTGAGCAAACCAAAAGATCATCAATCGGTTTCCTCTCCCGCTCCCATGGTCATAAAAAACCAACCAAACCGACCGACCACCATCGGAAAGGGGGCGTATCAAAAGAGGAGCTCCTAATCGAATCTTCCTCTCCATACGAGGAGAGAGAAAGGCATCTATCATTCATTCTTCATTCAACATGAAGATCATACTGGTGAGTTTCTTATTTCTCTCTGATACTTACTTTTGATTCTAACTACTTTCAGATCCTTTCCGTTCTTGTGCTCGGAGTCGCTGGCCAACCAGCTCAATGCCCAGAAGGGAAGATTTTCGTCTTCAACGAGTGTATCAAGTCGAGAAGCTTCGATGAGGACCACCATGATTTCAATGCCCCAGGAGAATGTGAATTGTATTGCCCAAATGGTCCCTGTGTCAATGGAAAGTGTCGCTTTTCCAAATTCGCTGTGGAACGCACCTGGCATGGAAGCGTCTCGGATGACCACTACGGGTTCAACCCCTCATCAATGCAATGCCCATTGTTCTGCCCTAATGGACCATGTATCAATGGCAAGTGCCGCTTCTTGAAGGACCCCCAATCGATTGGAAAGACTAGATACCAAATTGGAAAGCCTGTCTGCCCAAAGTTCTGCCCACCCGGACAATCCTGCAAGAATGGTGTCTGTCTCCCGAGTAAGGTGTTCACTGGATATATCGGAAAGATCAGATATCAAATTGGGAAACCAGTCTGCCCAAAGTGCCCAGAAGGTCAAAAGTGCGTGAATGGAGTTTGCCTCGGACCAAAAGGCTTCGCTGTTGAAGATGACTTCAATGCCCCAGGTGAATGTGAACTCTTCTGCCTGAACGGACCATGTGTGAACGGAAAGTGTCGATTCTCCAACTTCGCCGTGGGAGGACCAAGACGTCTTCAAGCCTGCAGCACTGGAGCTGATTGTGGATCCCAGAGCGTTTGCGTCGACGGAAAGTGTGTTGTCGATAATGGTCATGGAGGACTCTGCTCCGTCGGAGCCCATTGTCCCAATGGTTATACCTGCATCGATTCGAAATGTGTCAAGTCTAAACGCCATGTTGAGAAGAAGAAAAAGGCCATGTTCTGCTCAATCTTCTGCAAGTTCTGCAAGAATGGAGTTTGTCTTGAATAATTGATTTTGATGTGATTTTTTAAAATAAAGTATATGCGCATTAAAACAAGTTTTTTTGTGAATTCTTTTTAGTAAAGAGTACTAGAAAAAAAAACGAAAAACCTCTATCAGAGGAGACTCATTCGGTTTTGAAGACGAGATGAGGCTGAACACATAGTGGTTTCAAAATACATTCAGATTCTGACTGAGGGTGTTCCGAATGGAACTGTTGAGCCAGGTAATCCAGAAAGCCCAATTGGATTATCATCATTTTTTAGTCATCATCGATTTTATCTGGGTCGCCATATTTCAGATCTGGAGAGTCTTTCCAAAAATGATTACAAATATAAGAAGACATGTAGATCCTGATCAAGATTGTACCCTCTTCAAGTATTTGTAATCATTTCTTGAAGACCCTTTAGATCTGAAATAGATGGTCCCAGATAAAATCAATGATGACAAAAAAATGATGATAATCCGAGTGGGCGGAGTCTGCTAAAACGGTATAAAAGGACCAGCCAAACCTCAGAACAGTCAGTCTGATCTCACTCAAAATGATCTCTACTTACTCAATTGTGCTCTTCTTCGCCCTTTTCTCTATGGTCTCTGCCACTGGACATCTTCGCCTGGAGCTCACCCCTTCTAACCACTTTGCTATTCAACTCAAAACCAAATCTAGCCTTCAAACCCTTTATCTCAAAATGGGAAATACCAGAGTTGTTAGTTTTCATCCATTGACTGATGAAGAGAGTATTGAGGTCACTTTTACAAAAAGAGGAAGTCCATCTCAAAAGGTTTCTTATGGAATGAAGTCAGCTGGAGAGGTTACTCGACAAACCTTCATCTTCAATGAAGCTGTTCTCTTGTCTTCATCTTTCTTTGAGTGTGATGCTGGATTCTATGGAGAGGATTGCAAGGATACTTCACCAGTTACAACCACTACTACTATGACTACCACGACGACGACTACTGTCACATCTACAACCACTTCTTTCAAGCCAGAAGTCACATCTATGAGCCCTTCAAAACGGTAAGTTTTACTTTAATTTTTTTCAGTTTCCTTGAACTTTAAATTTTCAGATATGACTCCATCAGCCTCACCGTTTGCATCGCCCTCTTCACTGTTGTCATTGTTCTGCTTCTGGTTCTCATCATCGTCATTTTCTGTGCTCTTCGTCCGCAACGGTTCCACATTCCATCTGAACCGTCATTGGAAATGTCGAAGTCATGCAAGATCACCTTGGAGGATTCTGGATACACTGCAACTCCCAATAATTCTCTTGATATTAACATGTAACTCGTCTGTATTTGTTTAATTATATTCAATAAATCTTACAATCTAAACAATACCATTCTTCTTTCTCAGGAAAAGTCCGAAATATGGAAGAAAAAGACAGAAAAAGTTAGGAATATCAAGTTTTCTTATTTACTCATTTTGAATCATTCTGATAGTTTTTCTACCAGCCAAGAAACCTCTCTTTCTTAGCCTAGACATCAGAATGCAAGAACGCAGAGAAGCGAGAATGTATGACTGTCTGCACTCTCTTCTTTCTGGCAGGTAAGCTTCAACTACTTGTAACTTGGTCAGTGGGAAAGCTATCAAAATTATCCCAAAGAATAGAATGTGTAGGAGTTCATGTCGACTTTGAATGAACAGATTTCAAGAAATTCGTCGGAGCGAACGCGGGATCATACCACGAATTCTATGGGCTTTTATGACTTTCATCGTTGATAACTAACTGCAGGGATAACAACGAATTTCAGTTTTTCAGATTTGTCAAAAAAAAAAGGTTGGTTTCAGGATATTTTTAAGATGAACCCTGCTACTAACATCCCACAATCAACACCGCAAGGCCAACTGAAGGACACCAGGTTCACCTTCATGTTTTAATTTAAAAACAAAATTGATTTCTGTATAATTTCAAGATGAACCCTGCTACTGACAAAGTTCCGAGCCAAATTTCAGTTCGTATTTTTGTTTATATTAGACAAAGTTCCTAGAAAAAAACAAAGAAAATTCAATTCGAAGCACAATCAACCATTATCATCCATTACAATATGGGATAGTTGACGAAATAAAAATAGTTTATGGGTGTTTTTGTATAGAAAACATACAAAGTATAACTACAATTTGAAAGAGAGACTAATTTCAGTTCGGATTTTGGTTTGGATTAGACAAAGTTCTTAGAAAAAAATAAAGAAAATTCAATATAAAACACAATCAACCATTACCACCGCATTTGTCCGGAATTAAGAATCATTAAAGGAGGACTATAGTCACACTTTTTTATTTCCATTTCTTGTTTATTTTTCCATGCTGATTCCACTGCGCATGAAGAAACTGCTCAAAAATCGCTCTGAAGTGCACAAATTACGCCCAAAATCGCGCGTTAAAGGTTGGCGGCCGCGGCCGTCTGGCCGAGAATCCGACAGCGCGGGGGCGTGTTTTCAATATTTCACGCCTTTATTTTGTTCATCTCACATTTTTTTGTGAAGAAATATCAATCTTCTTCTAATTTAGCATGTAAAACATTTGAAAAAAGCCAAAAATATGGAGTGGACGGCCCCGCGCTGTGGAATTCTCGGCCAGACGGCCGTGGCCTCCAACCTGTAACGCGCGGTTTTGGACTCAATTTGTGCACTTCAGAGCAATTTTTGAGCAATTTTTTTTAAATGAGCAATGAGATCAGCATGAAAAAATAAACAAGAAACGATATTTAAAAAATATGACTATAGTCCTCATTCGAGTCGCTCAGATCACGGCAATTTTATTTTAACGTGATTTGAATTTTTTTTTTTTTTGATGGTCGCAAGCTCACTGCGTAGCGACTCAGCTTTACGTGCTTAAGCGGATACGTAGCCTTAAGAGGATACGTAGTTGCATGATTAACAGAGTCGCTGCTCAGCGAATTAAAAAAATTGCGACCACTACAAAAATGAAACGCGCGAAAAAGAATTCAAAATCACGTTCGAAAAAATTCACCGTGCCCGCGCTGTGGAATTCTCGACCAGACGGCCGCGGCCTCCAGACTGTCACGCGCGATTTTGGACGCAATTTGTGCGCTTCAGAGCGATTTTTGAGCAATTTTTTTACGAGCAATGAGATCAGCATGAAAAAATAAACAAGAAACGATTAAAAAAAATGACTATAGTCCTCCTTCGAGTCGCTCAGATTGGAAAAAAGCTCTTCTAATAAAGTTCTCACGTGTATTTCCTTTTTTCTTTGCAATTATTTCTCTTTTCTAAACCAATTTTCCTTGTTTTTTTACCTACTTTTTTCTATTTTTTCCCTCTCTCTTCATAAATAATTCCATCCATTGGTTTTCCCACATTTCAGCCACTTATCTTTTCTTTCGACTTCTTCCCTTTTCCCCATTTGTTGAATCATCTTCTTGTTTACTTCTTTTCCCTTCTATTCCTGAGCATTTTCCACTAATTGTAGCGGCCACTTTTAGTAGTAGTCGGTTTCGCCAATTCATTTTTCTCTCTCCCTCTCTCAGCTTTACGATTTTTTGTTGTTGTTTTCTGTTTTTGTCTTGTGTTGGAGAAAAAAAAATTGAATTCAGAATGAAAAATGAAAAAAAAAAACAAGAAAAAAGGTGGATTCTAAAGTTGTGTTTTTCAAAAAAAAAATTTCTAGAAACAGGCGGCAGAACGTTCTAGAACCGTCCCCTTATCAGAACTGCCCTCTATCAAAACCGTACTTCATTTTAGAACTTTCCCATTCCAGAACTGTTCTACATCAAAACTGCCCCTTGTCAGCATTGTACCGCATCAGAACTGAATTTTTTTTCCAAATGGGAATTTCGGTTCCGTTATCGAATGACCGTCCCAAAAAAATACCCGTCCCAAAATAAAAAGTGTAAAAAAAAGGCTGTCCCAACGAAAAAAAAAACCGTCCCTAAATTCTTTTCTGGGACGGTCTTCTTTTTTTTGGGACGATTGTTTTTTTCATTGGGACGGTCTTCTTTTTTTTTGGGACGGTTATTTTTATTTTTGGACGGTATTTTTTTTGGGACGGTTATTTTTATTTTTGGACGGTATTTTTTTTGGGACGGTTATTTTTATTTTTGGACGGTATTTTTTTTGGGACGGTTATTTTTATTTTGGGACGGTATTTTTTTTGGGACGGTTATTTTTATTTTGGGACGGTCATTCGAAAACGGAGCCGAAATTTCGCTGCTCTCATTTGCGACAGTTCTAATATGGGACCGTTCTGACAAGGAAAAGTTCTGAAACGGCATACCGCCTAGAAAATTCACATTTCTTTAAAATCCCACCTGAAATCGTACCTATCTTCCCAGAAATCCAAAATTTTTCGTAAATAATATTTATCCCCTTTTCCAGCGATTCGTGTCTGAAATTGGCAGGTACTTTTCCCTCTAATTCATTCTCAGATTACTAAAATAGCCACCGCCTTGTCTTTTTTTTTTTGGAAAAAGGGGGACACAAATGAAAAACAAGAACGGGGACACAAGTTGACCACCTCCTCCTCCTCTCCTTTCGTTCAGTTTTTAGCCCTCCTTCTGCTATACGACTAAAGAATATGCTTTTTTGTGGGAAGGGAGGGACGAACATGAGAGCTTGAATTTCGTAGTTTTCTGGGCTTATATACTTGAAAAATAATCCTTTTATCCAACCTTTTTTTAACTTAAAGATCCCTTTTTTATTCAGAAAATAAATTTCGGAAAATTTTGAAATTTTTTGTTCTTGGAAAAATTAAATGTTTGAAAATTCACATTTGTTTGGGAACCAAATTTTCTTAAGTTTTGAGTTTATTAGTTTCTGGCTCCGCCCACTTTTGGAGATCAAGCCACGACCCCTTGACACTCTTAAGCCTTTCCTATCTCTATTAAAGCAGTACTGAACTCAAATTCTTTTCAATCTGAAATTTGAATTTCAAAGAAGAAGTCATAAAAGTCGGATTGAATCACTCGTCGTTTTAAGGCATGATCCACATTTGATGGCCTAGAAATTTCTCATTTGATGGCCTAGAAACCTCTGCTGGCCGAACTTACCAAAACTCTTTTTCTCGTGGATTGGATGTTTTATTTATTTCAACTCGGAAAGCTTTAGTAGTCAAAGAATATCAAAAAAAAATTGCGAAAAAAAAGCGTTTCCAGGAGTTCGGTCAACAAAGATTTCTAAGCCATGAAACGTAAATCACCAGACGATTTCCGGCGCCACACGCCTCAACCGCCTGGCTTCCGCTAGGGAACGCGATTTTGACAATGTGCATAGATAGAACAGAGCTTACCAGCATAATTATCAGGAAACGGGAAAAACGGGCATCATCCCGTCAGAACTCTCTATCGATCAGTCAAAGTTTTATGAAAATCGGTTCAGTAGGAGTCTCGCTAGGGCCTTTTTTCGAGGATTTTTCGTAATTTTCAAGAATTGTTCCTATGAAATCATAACTTTTTCAATAAAAAAGAAACTATAGAATGTCAAGGAAGAGCTCTTGACCCCCATTTCCATTCTCCTTGTTTCCTTTCTTTCTTTGTTCTCCACGTCATTCTTTTCATCAAAACCCTCCCCTCCTATCTAAACCTATATTTAACCCGAATCATCCTATGATGTACTTGTTTTTTTTCCTATTATCCTTCTAAAAGTATCTTCATCATCCCATGATCATATCATATCATCCGTTTGACCAATCAAACACCTCCTCTTCAAATAACTCCTTCTATGACGCGTTGTTTCAAATCCTGATACGAAATACGAAATGATGAGCAAACATACACTTTAATCCCAGAATAATCCGTATAGATAGGCTATGAATAAAGATATCAAAAAGTAGTCAACTGGTAAAATGTGCATCATAAAATTGTGCACATTTTGTTAGTTGACTATATTTTGATAACTTTTATTTGGAAGGAGTTATGATAAGAATGAAAAATTTTTGGTCTGCGTCTCTCTTTATCCCTCACTCTCTCGTTGTTTTCCCATGGACTGCGCTCGTTTTGGACTAATTTCGCTGAAAATTTCACAAGAAACTGACAATGACATGAAAAACAATTTGAAATTGAATGAATCTGAGTGTTTTTTAGAATATTTTCCCTCATTTTACGGACATGACGACACCCTAATCCCAATGATTTCAGTCAGGGGAAGCCAGATATAGAAGTGTATATTGGATTAACCTTATCTTTTAAAAATAGTAGAAAACTGGATTAGTGGAGGGGAGGGAACAGAACAGGAAATTGAATGATGATGCAAATGATTCAATTTTCGAAAATATATTTTTAAATATTCATTTTGAAATGAAACGTGACTTTGATTGAATTTATAGCGGTTTTGAAATAGATAAAAGTGGGTCAGGTACTCAGTCGGGAGCTCTTGGTTTTTCAGAAATTGGCTGCGCCGCAATAGCACTGCGATACGGAGTTTATTCAAGGTGCTCGGCTAAGCGCGATAAGCATAATGAAATTTAAACTCCCACCAACCATCTTACCTTACAATGGAGCGCGCTTGCTCCTCTATTAGCGAAGGGTCTACGAACCGTTTATCACTGAGAGCGCGTTAGTCATCCGGTACTAACTCTGTGTCTTGATGACTGTTAATCATTCCTTTTGTATTCATCTTTATTATTTTCATTTAAAAATTATAGCTCAGGTAGCCGTTCCCCTACAATTATAGCCCATATTTTCTTTAATTTTTGATTAATCACCTGTCTGGAAGGTAGAGAGATTGGAAAAGAGAACTATTGTAGTTTAGAGGGGTTGGTACAAACGAGAACTGGTATAAAATGAGCCCTAATCACTGAAAAACTGTGGTCATGAGTCGTCAAGCTGTGGGGTTCTAGGCCAGCGAATCCTAGGCCGCCAAGCTCTCAAAAAACGCGATTCTGTACCATTTTTGAGTCATTTTCGAGGGAGTTCATTGTAAAAAAAACAGGATCAGTACAAAAAAATTCGTTAGGACGTGCCCCTCTAATACAGGTGCGTTTGCCCCTAGCAGACTTGTCACGGGCCGGAATTCAGAGCAAAACATGTTTTGTTCAGGCTTTTTTTTGAAATTTTTTTTTCGGTGTTTTTTTCTAATTTTTTGGCCCTATCTTTTTGGGAGGAAATTCTGATCAATTTTTGAATAAAAAAACCCAGGAAAAGTTTCAAAATTGGGCTGAAAATCGGAAAAAACATGCTAAAAAAAACAAAAATTTTGAAACCCGGACCGGGATCGTCCAGCTGTTCTAAGAATAAGCCAGAGAAACCTAGGCCACCAAATTTTTATAGAGCTCGATTTTTTACCATTCAGAGTCATTTTGACTAGATGCATAGCTAGAACAAGAATCAGCAGGTAAAAAATACGTTAGGACATGCCCCTCTAATACCTCTAATACAGGCTCTCCTTTCCCTTCTAGACCGATGACGCTCTAATCCCAGGTCAACATGACTTTATCCACTTTATCACCCTTTCTGACATAAATTCTTTCCCCATTCAAATCCCTTCCACTAATCCTGTGATAATACAAACATGACGTTTCGTCTTGCTCACCACCGGATTACCTATTGACTTGGAAAGAAAAGAAGAAGTGGGGGTGTTTTCAGGTGACAAAATATGCATTTTATTCTGATAAATTGTCATGCTTTGATAACTTTGATATATGTAGACTATAGGTGACTAATGACATTCTAGCGGGATTATCAGTGAGCTGGAAACTTGCGGATAGTCATGGTTGAAGTGATATAAGAGTGATATTAGACTAGTTGTTTTATCATTAAAGTGACGAATTTCTCAGAACTTGAGCTGAAAAAACACGGAAACAAAAGGATATAAAATATCACATTTTGGTCCTTTATTGTTGACAAAAAATAGTCTAGAATCTTTTTTTTCCTTCATTTCCACATCAATTTCCGGTTCAAAATTATGATGTAATTCATAAAACTCGATTCCAAAATCTAGCTTTTCACCTGCTCACTTTTTCCTTTCCATTGTACATATTCACATTTCACCTGCCCCCACTTATGTCACTTTTCAAAAAAAAATTTTTGTCCGATGTAAAGCGATAATCTATGATAACACTAAATGTAGTGTGATTTTGTAAAAGCTTTGTAGTGTATGGTAGGTAGTTTTTGGAGTCTTCCCCGGCGTGGCAAAAACACTGCGTCAGCGATATTCCAAGAAATTTCCAGAATTTATAAAAATAAAATGTAAGTTTAATTCGGATTAGGGTGGTATATTGTAAACATTAGGACTTTGAACTATGAAAATTGAGAGATAAACTTCGAAGATATTCCAGAAGCATTATGCTTCATCCGACACATCTAAACTACATCTTCAGTTATACCAGAGAAGAAATTACTAGAAAAGATATGAATAAGTAGGAATTTAATTCGAATTAAAGGACTTTGCAAGCTTAGGACTTTGAACTCACATCTTGCTTATAAGTATGTTTTGATCACGTCCAGAAGATGGTCATTTGCGGCCTAATACTTATTTAAGGTCGTTAGAAAGCAACCTATGAAAACAATTCTGGAATCAGTTTTTGCTAAAGCTTCTTAAAATGAGGTTTCGATGTCAATTTTTATTGACTTTTCGTCAAAATCCGTTATCATCGTGGATTTCACTTTCAAATAACTGTGTATGATGGAAAGCCAAGTGTCGGTTTATTTGAAACAATGGTATAATGTTACCACTATGAACATTGTGATGTGTTAACCAAGAAATTTCAAAACACGCGAGTTTGACTATTGTATTAGGCATGTAAAGTTAAAGGGACGCCATTTTCATTTATTCGTCCCATCATGTTTTCTCCGTTCAATGACCAAAATATGGCTTCAGTGACTGTATTTTTTATTCACAAAGCCAGCGACTAATATTGAGTAATTTTAGCTTCGTGGCTCTGAAAATCCAACAACGGGTCTATCTAAATCTAGGAATTTCAACGGACAAAACGTAGAAAGAGCTTAGTCAATGTAAGGAAGCGAGAATAACATAATTGGTATCGTCCTAACTAGAGTATATGAAGATGATGTGTGGCGAAAGTCAGAAATGTTTGTCAGGATGCTTTATTAGGGTGGCTGTTCGAAGTACAGGACCGAGATGAACCCAAATCGCGAGAAGTGTTCTAGAAGTTCCGTTCAGGTCACCATGCTGATTCAAGTCCCCAACTTGTTAGCTCCCAATCAATACGCACTCTTATAACCCCAGCCCCCCCCCCCCCCCCCCCAAATATTCTGCTCCCTCTTTCGGTCCCCCCTTTTCTCACGTCACTTCTTTTTTCATCCTCCATCGCCTTCCCCCCTCCTTTCCTCTTCTAGTCATTCTTCGCTTCTCTTCCACTCTCTCTTCTCTCTCTCTCTCCTTCCATCATCAAAAGCAGAAAGAGTGTGTGTGCTCAGTGAGCACATTCTATCCCCCCTCCGGACCTAACGGACGACTACTTTTTCTCCCCCTTCTGAAGCCCACCCCTCCCCTTCTTTTCCTTTTTCCCTATCCATCATCATTTTGCTTCTTCTTCTTCTTTCCCTTCATTTTCATTATCCCCCCCCCCCCCCCCCCTCGGACATGAGAGGGTATAGGGGGGATGCATAGGTCCACACACAAACACTTTTGAGGATTCTTCTTCGTTACAATTTTCATACTTTATACTTTGT
Source organism: Caenorhabditis doughertyi (assembly GCA_963572265.1). Lineage (NCBI taxonomy): Eukaryota > Metazoa > Nematoda > Chromadorea > Rhabditida > Rhabditidae > Caenorhabditis > Caenorhabditis doughertyi. The sequence continues at coordinate 1,968,084 of OY751557.1, forward strand.
CCCTCCCAATGCTCCGTTGTAGTTGTAGTATTTTTGGTCACTTTCAGTCCCTTTCTGAGTTTTTGTCGCGTTTCATTGCCTTGATGACCCTTTCTAAAGTTGGAAAAAACTCAGGATAAATCGGCTTTTTTTTCTTGAGCTTTTGCTACATTTGCTCACATTTTAGCCTTGGTTTTTCATAAGCATTTAGGACCTTTGCTCACTTTTGAGCCGGTTTTATAGCCAAATTTCATAATAGAGCCCCGGTCCTGTGTGGGTTTGTAATGCACTCCCTGAGGTTTGGCTCACTTTTTGAGCCGAGAACTCGATTTTATAGCCAAATAATTTATAAACGAATTGGATTAAGTCTAGGACTTGTTAAGCCCCTATGAAGCTGACATACTTGTAGTCGACTAGACAACTTTCTTGGAACTGAAAGCTAGGTTCGAACAGGCTTTGGCTGGAATTTTATAGATTTTCTAGCCGATTTTCATCGGAAAAGCTGAATTTTGGTAAAAGTTTGGAAAAACAAGGGCAAAACCTCGAGGGTGTAGGTCCCAACTGATAAAAAGGAACAAAAAAGTAATGGTCAACCGGCTTCTTTCCTTTTAGGACCTTCTCATTTGGGGTACGTTGTACTGGTCATTTCCACTCTACTCTTTTCATTTTTTGGTCTTACTTCGGTCTTGACATGAAGGGGTGGGTGGAAACTAATTGGGTCAGCTGGCTCTCTTTTTTTTTTGGACTCTACTTTAGGACTCATTTTGTTGTGTTTTTTTGAACTCAGAATCATGTAGTCAAGCTTGAGGAGATAGACTTTGTAGAGGTTTTTTCTGAATCAAAAAAAAAGTTGTCTGTCTAGTCATTATGATTTCATGAGTTGTTTGAAGTAGGTATGAGCTATAAGTTAGTCATAGAAAACCCACGAGTGCAAAAATTTTGAGCATTTTGATTCGAAAACTTCGTAAGGAATTTAAAGTTTTTAGCCTTTTCTTTTTTGTTCAAGAGGAATGCCAAAACCAGGTCGGAAACCTACAATACTTACAGTACTGGCCATAAAGATTGCGCGTTTGCCTGTTTTCAGTTGAAAATCGTCATTTTTGAAATCATGCTACAGAGCGTGTGATTGACATAGGCTCAATAATTTTTTGAGGGTATCCTGCCACTCTAGAGCTCTATTTTTGTAGTTCATGACTTTTCTGGATAATCAACTTGAATACTTTTTACGGACAGTCAAAGAAAAAAGCGCAAAAATCGCATATTTTGCACTGAAAACCTAGTTTTTCCTGGTGTTTTTTCTTTGACGGTCCGTAAAAAGTATTCAAGTTGATTATCCAGAAAAGTCATGAACTACAAAAATGGAGCTCTTGAGTGGTGGAATACCCTCAAAAAATTTTGGAGCCCTATGTCAATGCCTCTTTTCGTGACATGCTCTCGAAAAAGGCGAAAAACAACGATTTACCACTGAAAAAATAAAAACGCGCATTCTTTATGGCTAGTACTGTATGTATTTTGATCAGATTAAGCTTAAAAATAAAGCTATCGAATCGGAAATGACCAACGAATTATACTTAGGAACATCTCCCAAACTTGTAAGCCATCACTTTTTTTGATAAGCCAAAAAAGCGTTATTAGAACTGTCTGAATCAGAACTGTACCTTATCAGAACTGCCTGGATGAGAACTGAAACAACTTCGCTGCAAAGGCATGCAAACAGTGAGAATTGCCCAAATACGAGCATTTGAAAAGTTATTTTTCAAGGCAGTTTTTATAAGATCGGTTCTTATGAAGGGCAGTTCTGTTTCGTCCAGTTCTGACTGAGGGTAGCACCGCGATGGTCTAGAGTTATGAAGGCTTCCTATACACACGTCAAGTGGCTTTTCCTCTGACGACTTTTCAACGTTTTTTCAATATTTTTAAGCTTATCCGAACACTTTTCAACATCACTAATCCCTATCCGTGTTTCTCCGCGCTTTTCGATTAGCTCTTGAGCCACGTCCTTCAACATCTCCTCCACTTTCTGTTCGGATTCCAAATGAGCCAGACACTTGAAATATTCAGCTCTTCCATTCCGACAAGAATATCTTGTCCAGTTGATGAATGTGCACTTCAAACATCAATCCATCCATTAAAATTGGACTTTCGTCAACGATTCTATCTTGTGAAATTGTTGGTCGATTTCTAGTGTCCTAATGCGGTGCCCCACCGGAAGTTTACGTAATAAATTGTGTGTGGTGGATTATATTATGAGTTTTGGAGTAATATCGTTTTAGGAAAATTAATTAAGTTTTAGATAGGTGGTCAAAACTCAAATTGAGTTAGAAGTCCTAATAGCCGTAAGGCCCGACGGAGTCCGGTGACCGAGACCGCTAGGAAGGCGGCTGTCTCCAATGGTATTTCTTACAAACCGGTGTATCTCCCCTGGAGTTGAAGATATTAAAAAGTGGGCAACTGATAAAATGTTTATCACTAATTTTTGCACATTTTTGTAGTTGATCACTTTTTTATATCATCGATTCTGTATGAGATACGCGCTATGGAAATATTGGAAAATAAAATACGGGCTAAGCTAGACGTGTCATAGGTCATTTTGAAGCTTAGAACACGATGATAACGAACTTAAAATCTGTTTTTCTTATTGAACTTCTAGAAACATGTAGAGGAGAACAATAAGCTTTTCTGACCTCTATGGATAAGGATTGTGACACACAATTGCATGTGAACTTGTCATAATCCGGGAGCTTAACTTTTTAAAACTACATTTTATAAGGCTTTTGAAGTTGTTCTTGCTCACGCCCACTTTTCGAGAATTGTGTAGAGAATTTCTCGATAAAAAATGAAAGTTCTCGAGGACTCTTGAGAATTTTTTCTCGAGAAAAAAATTCCTGACTGCACTTTGCTCAATTCGGGCCAATTTCGATAGGATTTTCATAGAAAACTCGAAGTGAGATGAAAAGTATTTCGGATGAAAAAAACATCGAATTATTGCATTATTTTGTCCCAAGAAAACCATATTTTTCTCTGCGTCTCTCTGTAGCTCACACTATTTCTCTGTCTCCCTACTTTCTACCCGGGAATCCCGAGAGTCTCGGAACACAGAGAAAATAATTTCCGGAAATTCCCGTGACGGGACTCCCGGGAATCGGGAATTTTACCCGGCTTCCCGAGAATTGAGTTCCCGGTTCCGCACATTGCTGGTGACCTACCTTTATAACTCATTTCTCGATTTTTTTTAAATGAATTTTTTTGGCTTTTCCAAATCTCTAGTTCCCCTTGGTTCCATTCTTGTTTCTCATTTTGAAAAAAATTGATGAAAATTCCAAAAATTTTAATTAAATTTCTTCCTTCCTTTCAAAACCTCCCCCAATGAAAATCGTATAATTTTGGCATTTCCTTCCTCTCTTTTCCCTTTATTTCCTTCCCATTTTCCCATTTTCTCATCTAAAAATCCAAATAAAAAAAAGAGCCAATCCTTCTTTCTTCCTTTGACGGCCTCCTCCTCCTCCTTTTTCTTTCAAACACCACCACACTTTTTTTTTCGAAAACCGCAAAAAAGAAGACGTCAGATGACGTCACATCTTCTCTTTTGAGGCAATACGAGCAAATACATACATACGTATGTACACGGAATTCGGAAACGAATGCTCTTTTTTTTGGCGTTTTTTTTTCTTGGTCCCTTTTGATCTTTTCTCCAAGATATTTTTTATGAAGCAATTATTTTTTTTGGAAAAAAAATTTTGATTGATGGATAGGGAAGAAATTGAATACTTCCTTATTGCAAAAATGCGAAATTTTGGGTTTTGGCCACGCCCACTTTTGGTTTAAACCTCCTCTTTGTCAGCCCTTTTTTGTCCGAATTGAGAATGAAGAGGAACATAAAATTTTTGAAAAAAAAAGAGAAAATACACATCTTTCTAGGCTCCGCCTCCTTTTATTAAGAAGCCACGCCCACTTTTCGCTCAAATTTACGTTTAGAATTTTTCTCAAATTTTTTAAACCAATGTCTTTTTTTCGTGATTTTTAGAGTAAGAACTCAGGGCTCGTATTTAACGAATCTCACTTTTTTTGGACCCTGGCTCCACCCCTTTTTTCAACAAACCCCGCCCATTTTCAGTCAGAAAGCTCGTGCTTGTCCTCGTGAAATTTGATTAAGGAAATAAACCACTTTCTGTTTTTTTAGACATTTTTTCCGTGGGAAAAAAATTTATCGCAACAACTTTTTTTTGGAATTTCTTTCCGAAATTTTTCAGTTCCGACCTCTTTCTGGCTTTCTCGGGACTTTTTTCCCCCAAAAAAAGAGCAATTTGTGCCTCAGGGAAGTACTTTTCTCCCCGAATGTCCGTCCAATCTTTTCTTTTTTTTATGTGGGCCAATTATTTCTTTTTTTTTCTTTGGCACTTTTCACATAAGGAACAGCAAAAGAATACTTCCTGATTGATTCTATTTGACATATTGGAATTATTAGCCTTTTTTTTTTTTGCAAAAATCAGAATCTTTCCCTTATAAGCCACGCCCATTGTTTAGTAGGAAGGTTCATTTTCTTATGCTTCGATGAGCCATAAAAAAGACACTTCCTGATTCATTTTGACATATTGGATTCTTTTTGGAGATGTGACTCTTTTTGACATTTTTTGCGGGGGAAAAAGGAAAAAGTGGTCGGAATAGTTTTGGGAGTTTGCAGGAAAAAAAGTTCATTTTTGGCTTTCTTGATCTCTGAATAATATTCCAAAATATTTTTATAGCCTTTTCAAATTTCACAATTTCCTTATCCTTTTTAGGTTTTGACTTCCCGACATACAAAAAAGGGCGGAGCCAGAATCAGGAGATCCTGAAGGTCCCTGATTGTGAATTCCTGAAAATGGTCCGTGAAATGAGGATTTCGAGTTTAAAAAATATCAAAAATTCGAAAATTCCACAAGTTTTTGTTACTCAAAATTCTCATTTTACAGACTATTTTCAAGAGTTCACAATCAAGAATTTTCTGAATTTTTGGTTTTGGCTCCGCCCCTTTTTCTACGTTTTTTCCTTCCTTTCAGGGTCTGAAACTGTCATGAGCGGATAAAATTTATTTTTTCTTTCCGGGCTTTTCAGAAAACTTTCATTCTTGTTTCGTGATTCCGATTTTTTTATTTCTTGCACCAGACTTGTCCAAACGCGGGTTCGGCCAGACCGGTAGAAATTTCTCCACCGGGCCGATCCGCTTTTTCCCAAAAATTCCTATTTTTCTTTTCAATCTCGAAATCTTCCGTGTTTCTCAATTCGATTCCCACTCCTTTCACCTTCAATTTCCTCTTTCTTTTCAGATCCGCATGTTCCCATGACCGGATTTCGTCTGGGTAGCAACAAAAAGGAGAAGCTGTCTCCGCCGGGGACAGCCAAACCTTCTGCGCTGGTCGATGAGGTAAGTGCGCTCTATTGATAAAAATCTTCGATTTTTATTTTTTGCCATCGCGCTCAGTTGATAGAAAAAATTCTTGAAAATCGAACTTGAAAAATAGAGCATATTTTTTGAAATTTGTTAATATGCCCTTCAATTACAGGTAAGCGCACCTCGCAACTTTGGAATCAAGAACTATCTCCATCAATTCTACGTAACACCAACTGGTGATGACGTCGAAGGTGGCGGTCCGATGGGCGGTCCGATGAGCAGTGCTGCGTGGTATTTGTTACCACCACCACCGGCTCAAAGGAGAGGCCTTTTGCTCTGCCGTATCTTCACAATCATTGGTCTGTTGTTTCTGATTGCTGGAGCTGTTACCATCTGTATTGGGTACACATGGAAAGGAGAGAGAAATATCGAAGAGTCAATGGAGAGATTCGTTTTGTTCCAGGTGAGTGGGTTGAGGAAAAGAGGGGGGGGGGGAGGGCGGTTTTGAAGATTTTTTTTTAAATATTGATCTACTCTCATACTGTCTGTGAGAACTGCTCATCTTAAAGAGAGGCGTACTGTAGAACCTCTATTAGAAGGGCACCAAAACAGTAGTGTACTGTCTCGCGAGCACGACGAGTTTTGCGAGTCTCGCTACAGTTTTCACGAGTCTCGTCTCGCTTCGTCTCGCCTTGTCTCGCCCGGTCTCGCCTTATCTCGCAAAAGATCGTGTTTGTCTCTTTCCGAAAACGAGTTCAGACGATCACTTTGCGAGACAAGGCGAGACAATCCCGAAGCGAGACAAGGCGAAGCAATCCCGAAGCGAGACGATCCCGAGGCGAGACAACCCGAGGCGAGACAAGGCGAAACAATCCCGAAGCGAGACAATACCGAGACGATTGCGAGACAAAACGAGAATTGCGAGAATGGTCTCGATGAACGCCACACTACAAAACATAGGGGTTGAGAATAAAAGTACATGCCACTGTATTACAGGTTTAGTTCACATCTTATTCTCCGGCATCTCTAATAGAACGGCACCTAAAAAATTTCTGTTTCACCCATTTTACCCAGGTAAAGATAGCAGTTTTTTCATCCTTTGGTTTAAATAAATTTTCAAAAAAAAAAGAGCGGCATCCCCTAATATAACGGCACCTCCGGACAATTACCTTCAACAATAGAACGGCATACCGTTGTAATAGAGACTATCAACACTACCATCCCTTACAACCTTTTTTTTGCAGGACGAAAACGGAGGTCTCTATGTGCCACGTGACAAACTCGAGATCATCCTACAAGATCCGATGCGTTTGTGGAAGACTGTTGGATTCGGATTGTTCACAACGGGAAGTCTTCTTTTAGCCTTCTCTTTGGCCATTCCGACTGCTGCCGCAATGGTTGGCACAACACGTTTCGCCGCATTCGCCTCGCCGGATAACTCACCCAATGAGCCACCTGTTCGAGTGTTCCCACACTCTTCTAATATTACCGGAATGAGCAGGTAAGGGGGGAGTTTTTGAGGGGAAAGGATGGGAAATTTAGTGGGAATCGTCTGAAAAATGGAAAAAAAAACTAAGGAAAGATTTTTCATTCGGGAGGGACTGACCGCTTTCTATAAATTCGGCCATTGCTCAGTCAGGTTTCGTTTTTTTTTGGTTTTTTTTTTATAACCGGCGAAATGATTTTCTAGAAAAAAGTTTGGATATTTCCAGTAGCAGTGAGTCAGAAATTCCGTCAAAATCAAAAAAAAAAGTCAAAAATTGAAAAAAATGACTCCAAGCTTTTCGGAGTAAAAATCATTTCTCATGTTAGTTCCCTTTTCATGACGAAATTACTCAAAAATCACCCTGAAAGGCTCAAATCGAGCCCAAAATCGCAAGTTTCATTATGATGGCCGCGGCCTAGAATCCGGGGACTCAATTCATTTTTTTTTGTAACAAATGTCAAATTTTAATTTAGTTTTACATGTGAAATGCATGATGTAAAGGACCAAAAATATGGAAAAAGAGCACATCTGATTCTCGGCCACGGCCATCAGTCTGTAACTTCAATTTTGGACGCGATTTGAGCGCTTTTAGGCTTGAAAATTAAAAAAGGATTGTAATTTTATAGCAAATTTTTTTTAAAAAACCGAGTCAGAATGAAAAGGTAAACCAGAAATCAAAAAAATCCTTTGAACCGAGGAAAAAAAACCAAAAAAAACTCAATTTTTCCGACAAGAAAACTACTAGACAAAACATGTCCGAAGAGTGACCTAACTTTTAGATTGTCGGCTTCTAGGCCATGTGTATTAGATAGCTACAAAACCCATCCATAGTTCTCAGGGTCAAAGACAAGAATCCTATCAAGACCCTCTAAAGCCATACCAACCCTGGATGGCCTAACTTTCTTATTGAAGGTTTCTAGGCTATAGCTTTTTTTCAATATTTTTAACCAAATGTTTCCTTGCCACAATTTTTGCCACTTTTGAGGAAAACATTTTCTGATGGGTCGCCAGCAAAATGTTGGCTTTGAGAGGGTTTTCTGCTCCCAAATATCAACGCCACGCCCTAAAATCAAAAGCTCACCTTAACTTCTGGCCATCCCCTAGTAGATCAAAAAATAGGTCAAAAAAATTTCGAACCTAATTTTGTAATTTTTTTCAGTGGCCCAGTTCCAGTGATGGAGGAGATTGCAAAGGTGCAACCATCTGAAAAGAAGTCACCAACCGTACCAACAGATCTTCTCGACCAGGAAGTGCATTGAGAAGAAAGAAGAGGGAGGAGTGGCGACGAAAAAAGAGATGACTTCCCCACTAGCTCCGCCCCTTTTTTACCTTACCATCATCCTTCTCCCTTTAATCGTATATTATTGACGTTTCTTAGCATTATTCTCCAAATTTATTTCCTTTCTTTTCGAAAATATTCCGTTTTAATTCTTCTTTTTCAACAACACAAACACACACACATAAAATTTAACCCCCGCCCCCTTTTATGACGAGAGAGCACGAGAATCGAGAGACATCCCCCACCCAAGAATTATTTTAAGATCTGAAAATAATCAATAATTTTTTTCAAAAAATCTAAATTTTCCTTTTAAAAAACATCACAAACACACACACACAAACAAACCACTTGGTGAACACACACACACACACATTTTCCTCCCCCATTTTTTTTCTCTTTTTTTTTGTTCGATTTTATTCTTTTTTGTTCCACCTGAAAGCAAAAAGAATTGGTCTTATAATAAAAGAGTTGTGAATTGTTTTTTCTCTGTTGGTTTTTGCATTCAATAGTATACGGTCTTCCAAGCATTGATGCTCTTCGAGCGCGAGAAATTTTGTGACTCTCGCTACAGTATTCACGAGTCTCGTCACGCCTTGCCTCGAAAAGTGATCGCCACGTTGCGAGACAAGGCGAGACAATGCCGAGGCGTGACGATCGCGAGACACAACGAAAATTGCGGCCATGACTATTCTGTGCCGTCAGCTTCCGATTTTTCGGGCAAATATGGAATTTTTTGGACTGTGTTCTATGACGGTTCATCTAAGCTTCAGAGTTATCGATACAGAATTTTTCATTCACAAAAAGAGCTCTTAAGAGGTACAATACCATCAAACGATTTACAAAAAAAACACGCAACTACGTTAAGCTTATGGTCAGTACTGCACATTGCGGCCATTATATATAAGTCAATTTTCGGTCCTTCTTGAAAGCTGAAAACTCTTGAAAAATCTCTTGAATTCAAAATAAAAAATGAACCATAAGCACAAGTTTTCATCACTCTTTCACCGCTACAAAAAAAGATCACAAACACAGACACACAAAGAAACCACCCGTTTTTTGCTATTCCGTTTTCCAAAACTCAAAAGAAATTTCCGTTTTCTAACTTCCGTATCCCAGAATTTTTCTATATTTTCCGGTAAAAAAAAATTGAAATTTTGAAAGTTTCGAACAGCTTTTCACTCAAAAAAGTATGAAAATGACCGGAAAATTCAAAACTTTGTATTTGAAGATCCTGCGAAATTTCGCTTTCCGTGGAAATTTTTTTTCACTTTTTCCGAATTCCATTTTCCGATTTCCATTCTCCGCTTTACAAGACTGAAAAATGTTATTTCGTGAATCTTAGCTACAACATCACCGAAATTTCAGAACAAGTTGAAAGTTTTGTATATTTTATTGCAGTAATATATTACAGGGCCAAGAATGTTTGAAAATATCGTCAATAAGTCCAAAAAGCCACGATAAGCCAGTTTTGTGACAATTCTTTATTTCCAAACAACCATGCGAAATTCTTCCGGACCTTGTTGGAAAGTTGCCAAATCTCCATTGTTCCGACGAATGTTGTAACTTCCTCTGAACTCACATGGTTCGTTGAGTTCTGGGCTGAAAACAGGCGTTTGTTCCAATCCGTGATATATTTGATATCAAATAACTTACTGTTGATAGACACGGATCACTAATTCGTCCACTTTCTCAACTTCAATTCCATCAACAAGTTTTTCAAAATCCAATTGCCAAAGACGCACTTTAAAATACTCCATTCTCATATTACATCCATTAATCCACGCCTTCAAAAACATATTCATATCGTTTTCCGTAATATAAAAGCGTCCCAAATCGACCAAAAAACAATTGAATGGCAGTCCATTTTTCACATTTAGGAGTGCAGCGGCGTCTTTAGCCGATAGATATTTGGATTTTATCTCCCCATTTACTATAGAAATTTCAGTTCGAAATGACAAATCGAGAGTCCATTGCGTATCGATTCGAGAGTTTCTGATAAGATAAATAAAATCGACTTCATGGATCTTGCTTCCACTAATTTTAATTTTTGGAATCGAGTCTTGACGAGAATTCAACCATATGATAATAGATGGAACTGATGGGAAACAGATATAATTATCTGTGTTTATACTAATCAGATGAATATTATCACTAAATATATCACAAACTAATTCTGTTGTTCTTCTAATTCCCGCGATGTCACTTAGATCATTAAATGGAGCCTCAAGATAACGAGGAATTCCAAAATAATATGTTCGATTCATGTGATCAGTCAAATTAGCGGTCATAGGACAGTCGAAGCTCACATCGATTTTGAATTGGTTTTTTGGAATTGAAGATTTGACCAGCGTTTTTGAGTTTTTAGAAGCAAGCGACAAACGGTATCTGAAAAAAATTTTTTGGGTTCTGGGGATTTCTAGTTTTACCTATATGGAACTAGTTGAATTAACGAAATACTGAAAGTTACTGGCAGAGTTAAAATTCCAGCTTTACTTCAAAAGCCGCGTGCCTAGACCAATCCTCTCTGACAGCCGTCGGTCAATTTGCCATAGACGCATCAAATTTTTAAAAAAACTCACAATTCATACGGATCCATACAGCATAACACATTTTTCGAAGCTACAAATGGTAGCTGGAAAACCTTGAATGGGGAAGCGAGTTCCATAACGATAAGAGAGTGAATATAAATTGATTTGCGTGCAACCTCTTCTAATCGTATTGCGTCGCGGTTGCGTAGCGTGTGGGTTTCTGGGAAAGAGAGTCTACATGGATGAGGTATGTTGTAAAAAGTATCCTTGTGATGAGCCGGGCCGACTTACTTTGAGAAACGTCTGCCGGTCCGGTCAAAATTTTTTGCACTAAAAAAAATTTTTTTGTCTTTTTTCGATAACTGGAGGAATAGTTTTCTAGAAAACATTCTGGATGTTTCTCGTGGGAAAACGTCAGAAAATCCTACATCACAAAAAAGCTTGAAAGTATAACCCCAATTCTTCAAATTTCTTAAAATCCGGGCCGGCAAATTCCAAGTATGGTTAAAAAAAGTCCCAGTAGGGCAAATATTTTGAAACTAGATGAAAGATTATTTATTTATTATATATGTATCACAGAAACAAGGCAATGATAGTTAAAAACAGAAAGAACTTATCAAAAATTATTGGAATCATTGGATATTTGTTTCCACACCACCATTCGAAACTCTTTCCTATCTTGATGGAAAGTTGCCCAGTCTCCATTGTTCCGACGAATATTGTAACCTCCAATAATTACCACTGGCGTCTCCAGGTCCGGGCTGAGCATCATAGATAGAGTCAGGGTTGAGAGTTTTGAGCCCGATTGGTCCGATATACTGATCAACTTTCGCAGAGAAAAGTTCAAAAAAATTCAGCCCGAGATTTCCCAATAGAATTAAAGATCATCAAAACTTGATTAACAACTTTTCAGGTAATCTTTCGGAGGTGCTACCTCTTATCAAAACTGGACGGATCAGAACTCTGGACGAATCAAAACCGGACAAGTCAGGATTGGTCAGATAAGAATTGGACGAATCAGAACTGTATCTTATCAGAACTGCCCGAGTGAGAATTGACACTACAGGTTGGCGCATAAGCATAGGACGTTTTGATTTCACTATATTTTTCAAAAGCGAGGTTGGATCATGGTAGAAACTTGTTAAAATGATGAAAAATGTTCCAAAATTTAAGTTTTTGATGAGAAATTGGCAATTTGAATTTTTGATTTTGATTTTGGAATCAGGAAGTGCGATATTAGAATTGACTGTGCGCCGCAGGAAGTATCGACTTTAGTTTTCAATGGCCTGCAGGATGTGAAAAATGCACAAAGACGTGCATTTGAAAAGTTCTTTTTCGGGGCAGTTTTTAAACGGTCAATTCTTATAAGGGTCAGTTCTGCTTTGTCCGGTTCTGATACGTCCCGAGAACTGGCTCAGGACCCTTTCGGAACATTTTGATTAGAAAAACTCACTGTTGATAGACCTGCATCACTGATTCATCCACCATCTCGACTTCAATTCCATCAATCATTCTTTCAAAATCCACCAGCCAAAAAGGCAATTTGAAATATTCCGTCTTTATATTACACCCATTAATCCACGCCTTCAAAAATAGATTCATTCTTATTTCTGTAAATCCCCATGTCGACAAATGAATGATATCACTTTTGAATGGCAATCCATTTTTCACATCAATGAATTGATGAGCGTTTGCTCTACACAAATAATTGAAATCAACCTCATCCTTTTTGATATAATAAAAATTGATAGTCCATTGCTTATCAACTCGTCCGTTTTCAAGAAGATAGACAAAATCTTCTTTGTGCATTTTATACCCATGAATTTTAATTTTTGAAATTGAATCTTGTCGTAAATTAAGCCAATTGACAATCGATTGAATCGAATCGATACAAAAATCAGTTTGTAAACTAATCGAATAAATATTATTGCAATTCAATAAATCACCAAGATAATCTGCTGTTGATTTGACTGCTTCGATATCTTTTGCATCAATTGGTTTGTGATTTTCACGAGGTATTGCAAAATTGTAGTATTGATTCATGTGATCGACCAGTGTCACTACAACATTCCATTCGAAGAGCACATTTATTTTGAATTGGTTTTTTGGAATTGAAGACTTCACCAAAGTTTTCGCATTTTTTGAGAGGTACGAGAGTCGGGATCTGGAAAAAAAACAGGATTTTCAGTCGTTATGAGACAATTTTTCAAAGATTTGAGGTGGTGCTGCCTCTAATCAGAACTAAACGAATCAGAACTGACCCTAATTTGCAGCAATAGCCTGCAAGCAGTGAAAAGTGCCCAAATACGAGCATTTGAGAAGTTCTTATCCGGGACAGTTTTTAAACGGTCGGCTCTCATGAGTGTCATTTCTGATTTATTTCTGACAGTTCTGATTTGTCCGGATCTTATTAGGAGTAGCACCTTTAAGGTAGTACCAAGCTCTAGTCCGCTTTTTGAAAAATATTACATTGACACCAGAGTTGGGCGTTTCCGAAAGTTCGGAAAAACACTTTTCAGGAAAAAAAATCGGCAGAACGGAAAATGGAAATTTTCAGGCCAGTAAATTTTCCGAATGAAATTTTCGAAAAATTTCTGATTTTCTCTTTAAACTTTTATTCTGAGAGATTAATCCGGGAAACAGGAAAATGGAAGTTCTAACGCCTGAAAACAATTTCTAACGCCTGAAAACAATTTCTAACGCCTGAAATCAATTTCTTATGCCTGAAAACAATTTCTAACGCCTGAAAGCAATTTCTAATGCCTGAAAACAATTTCTAACGCCTGAAAACAATTTCTAACGCCTGAAAACAATTTCTAACGCCTGAAAACAATTTCTAACGCCTGAAATCAATTTCTAACGTCTGAAAACAATTTCTAACGCCTGAAAACAATTTCTAACGCCTGAAAGCAATTTCTAACGCCTGAAAACAATTTCTAACGCCTGAAAGCAATTTCTAACGCCTGAAAACAATTTCTAACGCCTGAAATCAATTTCTAACGCCTGAAAACAATTTCTAACGCCTGAAAACAATTTCTAACGCCTGAAAACAATTTCTAACGCCTGAAAGCAATTTCTAACGCCTGAAATCAATTTCTAACGCCTGAAAACAATTTCTTACGCCTGAAAGCAATTTCTAACGCCTGAAAGCAATTTCTAACGCCTGAAATCAATTTCTAACGCCTGAAAACAATTTCTAACGCCTGAAAACAATTTCTAACGCCCTAAATAACTGAATATTTTCAATGAACTTACTAGTATTTTTTGAGAAAAAAAATTTTTTTTCATTAATTTCTTCCGAAATTTGCCCAAAATCGGAAACTTTTGCCGAATTTGGTTCATAAATTTCAGAGCCGGCAAAAGTTTCCGAATTCTTTTCCGGAAATTTTTCGAAATGGCAAATTTCCGAACCTTTCGGAAACGTTCCAACCCTGATTGGCACTGCTGAATTAGTTTTCAAAAGCACTTTCGGAAACACAAAAAGAAGTATAACATTTGTTTTTTTTTTCGGTCTTGAACAGTTCTCTTCATGTTAGGTGCAAAAGATTTGGATAAAAACCACTTCTCAGCTAGAATGTACATAAAATTTTCTTTTAATGTGTCTTTATATATTCCTCTAAAAATTCCTCTTATAGACAAGGTTAAAGATAAAACTCACAATTCAAGCGGATCCAAACAGCGCAATGCGTTTTTCAAAGCCAGAAACGGCAGTTGCAAAATTTTGACAGGAGAAGCAACATCCATGGAAATAACTATATGCGTAAAAGTGTATGCAATCTGTCCAAATAGTTCCGCGTTGCGGTTGCGATGCGTGTTGGTCCCTCGGAAAGGGAACAATGTCTTTTGTTGACCTTGCAGGATAACACATCAACCTGGTATTGAAGAGGTACGGAGAGACAGAGATAGATTAGGTCGTTCGGCAAGGGTTAAAGGTGCATATAGTGTATTCGATGATTCTATAGGAGGTGCCTTCGTATTACAGGTTTTTCGGTATTTCAACTCTAACTTATACACAATTTTACTTCTAGAATCTCTAATTAACGTGAGAAATGATCAATGAGAAACGATCAGTAAGAATTCAAAAATTGGGATGTCTGCTTTGGTGTTACTACTAATCAGAACTGGACGAATCAAAACCGGACGAATCAGAACTGGTCGGATAAGAAGTGCCCGAAGTGGAACTCTAGCTTATCATAACTGCCCGGATGAGAACTGACACAGCTTGGCTGCAATGACCGGCAAGGTGTGAGAAGTGCCCAAATACGTGCATTTGAAAAGCTCTTGTCCGGTCCGAGGCAGTTCTTCAACGGTCGGTTCATGCAAGGGTCAGTTCTGATTCGTCCAGTTCTTAACCGACCATTTCTGATTCGGTGCAGCTATGATCCGTCCAATTCTGATTAGGGTTAGAATCGTTCAAAAGCACATTATAGGGTGGAAAACTGTCCAAAGTGACTCTTCTGATAAGCTTTTTAACAAAAATGAAAACTGGTCATAATATCATAATCAAAAACTAAAATTTATGAATTTTTTAAAGCTGATTTTTTTTTCAAATTCTACAATCTCTCGATTCTAACCCATTCGAACCTTAGTTTCTCATAATCCTCTTTCCCAGCGAAAAAAAAAACCCATCTTTCTTCCTCTTTTTTTCTAATTTAACTACGACTACTAACCCAGTATTTCTCTTTTTCTCTTTTTTTTTCTTTCTTTCTCCATTTTCCTTCCATCCATCCCGTCCGTTTTAGTACATTTCCTTCTTCGCAAAAAAGAGAGACACTTTCTCCGTCAAACTGACGTAGTCGTCTCCAATTTCATTTTCTTTTTTCTCTGCGTCTCTTTGTTTTCTTCTTTATTTTTTTGGGCTACTTTTTATTTCGTTTTGTTAGCAAGAATTCACTGATTTTAAAATCTTTAGAAAATCAGTGAAAAAACTCAATTTTAAACACCCGCCAAAAGTTAATGTAGATTTACGCTGCTAAATCACTCACTTTGCGTTATTTCGGAGCATCGTAATTAATTTTTTTGTTGTTTTTCTAGTTTTTTTCGGAATTCGTGATGGTTTTTTTGTGAATTTTTCCGCAAAAATAATAGAATTTTTCAGAAATGGAATTATCAGAATTAATCGAAGTGCCACGGATTCGCGACGCATTCATGCGAAAAGGTCCGCGACCCGCACAAATTGGAGATATTTGTATTTTTGGTGGGTTTACAAGAAAAAATGGGAGATTTTCGGTCAAAAATAAATAGAAATTAGCGAAAAAAAAACTAAAAATTCAATAAAAATAACGTTTGGAATGGAAATCAAAAAATGGAAAAAAAAATTTTTTTCAAATTTTTTCAAAAAACTTTTTTTTGAACCAAAATTCATCGGTTTCGGCATATTTTCACCCAAAAATCCCAATTTTTGACTCAGTTTTTCCCTGAAATTCCTCATTTTTCTTCCAGGCCACCATCTAATCTTCGCTCCAACCGCAGTCAGTAAAGAAGTTCCAGACAATTCCGAAGAATTTTGGCTTCTCCACAAAGCAGTGGATCGTGTTCTTTGTGAACCAATATCAAAAGAAAATCCACAAAGAGGAGGTCTTCTTGCTTTGAAATGCAAAAATTTTCTGATGATTATTTTCGAAATCGGAGATTTGGATGTTTGTAGAGCTACGGCAAGATCGATTGAGGCGTTGTCTAATATAAGTGAGTAGTCGAGAGAAATGAAGATAAAGGGAAGATTAGTGTAAAAATGGTATAAAAAATGAGAAAAAGCGCTGAAAAATTGCATTTTCCACTAGGCATAGTCTTCGTTTCGTCGAGGTCCCCCTGATCAAAAAGCGAAAAAAACGTCAAAACTAGTGCAAAATTATTACGAATCGACCAAAAAGTTACATGTGAAATGACCGATAAAAATAGAAGAATGCTGAAAAAGACGCTGACATATTCTTGGCCGCGGTCTTCAGTCTATAACTAGCTATCAATTTGATTCAATATTATTGAGTGATCGAGAGAAAAGAAGGAAGCTGAAGGGAAAAATCGTGTGAAAAATTGCGAAAAGCAGTGAAAAAAAAAACGAACAAGGAGTTAGAAAACTTAGAAAAGCGACTCCGATGGGACTTTTTTTCCTGTCCAAAGGATCACAAAAACTAGCGTGAAATCATTGAAAAATAGTGTTGTCTTAGCAATTGTCCAAAAAAAAAACCAAGAGAGAAGGGGGTTTCTGTTCTGATCGAGAATCATTATAGAAGAATGTGATTTAAATAATTTTAAGCTTCAACAACAGATTTTACCCTTTTGAGGCATTTTAAGACGGTTCTCATTAAAATTAAGGTTCAAAATGGTGGTAATTTCATATATTTGATCTTATTTTGCTACCAAATGACCTGTAAGTTTACACAATTTCGGAGCTCTTCAAATCACCTGAGATTGTTCAGAAATATACCGAAAAGCTTAAATAATCACCGTTTTTCTAACTTCAAAACGGTAAAAAAATTAGCCAAATCGCTCAAAAATCTTTTGCATATGGTGGCCTAGAACTCTTTTCTGGCCGAACTCGCGTAAATGCCGGCTCGAATGCTGAATCCGATGATAGAGTTTTTTTTTCAAAAATTCACAAAAAATGAACCTCAGAGTTGTGATGAGCGTTCCAAATTAACCTTATAAAAATCTCGTCTTCTGGTCATTCACTAGAGAAAAACGAGCAGAAGTGGTTCAAAACAGTCAAAAAAACCCCCCTGAAACCCTTAAAAACTCCTTCAAAACCGGCTTAAAAAACATCTCAAAACTCTGACTAACACCCCCTTATAAACCTTCCAATATCCCCAATCATCTCTTCTCCTTCCAGATGGTTTCCTTCACGACTACGCCTTCTTCTACAACTCCCCATTCACAATTCTCGATGATGGATGGTCTGCATTCGATCCGGAACAAGAATTCGCTCGTCTAATGCTCTCAACAGACGCTTTTCGTATTTCAAGTGTCAATGAGAATTTCTCCGTTTGTCAGTCATATCCAGAGAAATTAATAGTTCCAAAAGGGATTGGAGATGATTATTTAAAGATTTCTGCCACTTTTCGAGAAGGAGGTCGATTCCCAGTCCTCAGTTATTTTCATAAAGAGACCCGATCCCCTATTATTCGATGCTCTCAACCATTGATTGGACCAACGAATAGAAGATGTCGAGAGGATGAGACTATATTGAATTCATTGGTAATTATGAATAGAGGATATATCATTGATACTCGGTCAAAAGCTTCGGCCAATGCGGCTAAGGCAAAAGGGGGCGGAGCGGAGCCACAAGGCAATTATAGACAGTGGAGATATATTCAGGTAGGATTGAGAATCCAAAAAAAGTTTTTCTCTTAAAAAAAGGGGTTTCCTAATAAAAAAATATCACTTCAAACTTATTCTCCTGTCCTATAATGGTCTAAAACCCCAGTAGCTTCTCAACACCTTTTATAGTCATTCTGAAGCTGAAACGACGCTGAAAACGAATCTGCTTTTTCTGCGGATCGCCAGAGTTCGTCCAAGTCTCGATGCTGAAGCTATTTTCTGGGCCATTAAGCATACTTCAAAAAGTGCCGAATCGAAGTGTATTAATCTGAATATGGTCTGATCGAAGCTTTTTAATATGTGCTTCATGATTTTTTGATGCTGAAACCACGTTGAAAACGAATTTGCAATCAGCTTTTTCTGCGGATCCTCCGAAAAAAAAGTTGCGCAATTTAACTAGATTCGGTCTGAAATCTCGATTTTGAAACTGTTTTCTGGGCTGAACGTACTTCAAAATGTGTCGGTATGAGCCAGAATGTACATTCTTCAATCGATTCCAGACTAGGTTTTTTGTTGAAAATTTACAGCTAAAAATGTGTACTTAAAAAAAAAGATTTCAAAACTTCTTGGAAGGGGTTAATATCTGTACATCAGAAAGCATGTGTTGGCTCAATTTGATCTCTTTTAAAGTATTCGTCAGCTTTGAAAACAGTTTCAAAAGGACTTTTTGACGAAATCTAGTAAAACTTGGCTGTGAAGCTTTTTTCTGGAAGATCCGAGACACAAATGGAGTTTTAATTCGTTTTCAGCGTGCTCTTAGCTCAAAAATGACACATAACGCGTCCTGAAAATGCCACGGATAGATTGGATTCTTCCCCATTCATACGTCATCTCTAGAAACTATAGAAAAATGAAATTTTCGAGAGTTCCAATCATAGTTTGGTCTAGAAATCTAGCTATTACAAAAATTAGGCCAACATTTTCCATGTTTTCACCCCCATCAACCTTCTATATTTTTTCAGTGCCCAATCCCCCGTCAACGAGAAATCCATGATGCCCTGACCCGTATGGTTGACGTGTGTTCGGAACGAAAAGTGACATCAGATCGTTGGGCGAGTCGAGTGGGTCAAGCAGGATGGTTATCTGCTGTAGCTGCCTCCCTGGAAGCCTCTGCCAATGTAGCACAATGTATTTATAGTGAGGGATTGAAAGAGGTTCCCGTGGTTATTCATGGAGGAGATGGACTCGATTCAACGTTGATTGCATCGTCGTTGGCACAGATTTTATTGGATGCTGATGCGAGGACTATTAGGGGGTAAGAATGCGAGAGGGAAAACGGAGAAAAGAAAAAGAAAAATGTGTTTTTCCAAAAAAAAAGTTGATAAGAAAATAGATCAGTTATTCAAGGGAATCAATCAGAACAGTCCATTTCAAGATATTTGAAAGTTTAAATTTCTCTGAAAATGAATTCAAAACTGTTCACTTTCTACCTATTCTGCTGCCAAAACTGACCAATTTTGACGAAAATTGAGCGGATTGATTTTGTTCGCAAAGAAAATAAAGGGATTCTGAAGCTGAAAGTGCACTGACCACAAAAACAGATTCAGTGTTCATTGAAATATCATAACATGCTATAATCTTCCAAGCAGTTTGAAAACTACAATAAAAGACAATTAAATTTCTTGAAAAAGTCAATTTCTAAGCTTACGAATTTTTTGAGATGTTCTTTGGACTATTTGGAAGCTAGCAACTTACAAAGTCTGTTTTTGCTCCCGATCCGCCAGAAAAAGTTGCGAACTCGATTCTAACCGATTTTCGTCAGAATCCCTACCTGGGAGGGGTCATGGAGCAAGATCCAGCCATTGTGCATTCCTCAAAGTTAGCCAAAATGAAGAACGGAACTTCATCCAACAGTCCAAGATCTCTGGAACATTTTGGGAACCCAATTTTCTTGGGATGTTAATAGGCGGTCTGCATTATAGTTCGGCTCAATATTAACCTTGTACTAACACCGGATTATGATCTATGACCGTTCCAAAGTACTGGTTTTGACGAAAATCATTCAGAATTGAGCTCATAGCTTCCTTCTGAAATGTCTGCAGCAAAAACTGACTTCAGATTCGCGATCAGCGTGCTCTCAGTTTTTAAATGGCCTGAAGCACCTCCTAAGAGCTTATCTTGAGTCCTGACTTTTTCCCTGTTCAGGCAGCTCTCATAACCGTTGCCAAAATGATGAAAATATGTCAAAACTAGCTTTTGTTTTTTGTTCTACATCATTTGAATGCTGAAACCACGTAATTAGCATACTTGCAGCTTTTAAATGGTCTATAACACGTTCCAAAATGCTCATAGCCGTTATCAAACTGAGGAAAATCGGCTAAAATTAGCGCTTTTCCTAGATCCGGAAATAATATTTCCTAGGCCACCACCTCCTTTCCTTCCTAACCAGTCTCGTTTTTCCAGATTCGAATCAGTAATCGAACGAGAATGGATTTGTGCCGGTCATCCATTCAGTCTCCGTAATAATCACTGTGCCTATGCCGAAGGCACAGTCACCGGTCCCTTCGAATCGCCTGTTTTTCTTGTCTTCCTCGACGCTGTTCATCAAATGATTGCCCAATATCCAATGTCATTTGAATTCGATGAGAATTTCCTTATTTTCCTTTTCGAACACGCCTACGCTTCGGAATTCGGTTCATTTTTAGGAAACAATGAAAAAGAGAAAAAAGACAGTGGAATTCGAAAGAAGACTGTATCTCTTTGGTCACATGTACATCATCCAGAGAATATGAAACAATTTGTCAATGTTTGTTATGATCCAACTCCTGGGGTGATTTGGCCAAGTATTGCGCCGCAATGCATTGTGAGTTTCGAAATATGGGAAAAATTGAAAAAAAGGGGAAATGAAGAAGAAATTTTAAAGAAAAAGCGTAAAAAATTTTAAACTGGAAAAAAAGGTAGATGTAAAGCTTGAAAACCGGGCTTTCTCTAAATCGAAGCCAAAATATTTTTTTTTCGAAAATTACATTAAAACTGTCCGACAAGAAGTTAGTATAGACGCACGGCTCTCATATTGAATCAATATCTATCTGCCCACAGAAATGGCTAAACTTGAACTGAAGTTCTGTTTCAAATGGAAAAAAAAATGAAGCTCGAAAGTCGGCATTCTCAAAGATCCAGATCAGAGTTGTCATGTTTTTTTCTGAAAGTTATGTACATAGACAGTCTTTGATGACCTATAAAATCGAATGTTCAAAAACCTATTCCACTTCAAAAACGGTTACAAGAAAAAGCTGCCAACTTGAAAACGG
Organism: Caenorhabditis doughertyi; assembly: GCA_963572265.1. Taxonomy (NCBI): domain Eukaryota; kingdom Metazoa; phylum Nematoda; class Chromadorea; order Rhabditida; family Rhabditidae; genus Caenorhabditis; species Caenorhabditis doughertyi. The sequence goes on from OY751557.1 coordinate 1,989,289, forward strand.
GCTACAGTCACTCAAATTCAGTGTTTTTCTCTACTAAAATTTAATGCTTTTCACAAGTGTCGCAGTGATTTTGCACGAAAATCGTTCCAATATGTACAAAAAATTCTAAAATACCAGACTTGTCCAAACGCGGGCCGGATCGACAGACAATTTTGCCTGCCCAAGTTCAAAAATATTTTTAGCTCAATTTCAGAACATTTCCATGTTTTTTTCCTCGAAAAGTTGTCAAAAATTTCTTCTAGAAACATACAAAAAAGGGATTAAAAACCGAGAAATTATTTGGGATGTGAAGCATGTTTAGGTCCTCCCCAACTCGGACGGAGCAGGTCGTGCTGAGCCGGCCTCCAGGCCTAGAGCCTAGTTTCTAGAAGGCACTGAAAGGGGTGTTTCATACGTTTTTTTTCTACGGTACAAAACGATTTTCGAGCAAAACCAGTATGAAAATTGTAATTATCGATGAATTTTAATTCAGAAACACTGCCTAACTCATTGGACATCTTCTTTTACTGGCCTAGAACTCCCATACAACAAAAAACTCGTTCATTTCCTCTAATAGTAAAACCCTCTTTTTTTTCAGAGAATCTGGGATCGCCTATTCTTCCGTTGGCAACGTCCGGACAATAGTTGGTCAAAACCTGAAACAGAAACCATCCAGAGCCTAGCGGATCATTGGAAACTTCGAGAAAAAGAGCTGACTGCAAAAGCATCATCACTCAGAAGAAGTGTCATTGAGCTGTCAAGAGAGCTTCGAGTCGCATCGCCTATTTAATGGATCTCCCTTTTTTATAAGTGCATAATCCCTAATTAATTTATTGCTTCCTATAATATTATGTGGCTTCTGTAGATTCTATGTAAAGCAAAAATTTATTTACAAATTCAAAAAAATACATACAAAAAAGTCAATCAATCCTCTTATCAACCTCCTTATCAATAGTCCAAGCCGGTCGATTTGACTTTTCAATCCACATTTTCTCCAATTTCAAATCCCCTTCAAAATCAGTTTTTGTGCTCAATTTTTCCTTCAAATTCCTTATCAATTCTTTGGGTAATTCCCCATTTTTAGAGCTTGTCGATGGCTCATCAGATTCACTTATAGGACCGGTCCGTCTTGCCTTCTTGCCATTTCTCGGGAATCTTCTCGGTATCACTGCTGATACTTCGGAGGTCTCCGATTTATTGAAATGCCATACGCGGATTGTGTTATCATCACCGGAGCTCACGAGCATTTCTGGATTCCTGGGGTTCCATGCCACAGCGTTAACGTGCCCTTTGTGTCCGATGAATTCGAATTTTGGACGAGATTCGTCTGCACTGAAGATTACTACTCGACCATTTTGACGTTTGGTCGTGTCGTTGTTTTTGAGGGATTCTTCGGTTTCTCCTGGAAAACAATAGAGGATTCGTGGGAATGGTTTTGAAGCGATTTCAGACCAGAGCCTCACGGAATAACATTATTCGATTTCGGGAATCGAGAAAGTTTGCAAATTTGGGAAATCGGATGGCGGAAAAAATTTCCCCTATAGAAAGCGAGAGTTTTGTAGAACTTCCACCTGAATTAGGCGAAAATTGGAATTTTTCCAACAGAATAAAACGACTTTTGAGCAATTTTGCGGGTTTTCTTGTTCTTTTTTTGAGTGAAAAGCTGTTCAAAACTATCAAAATTTCTAACTTTTGTTTCTGGAAAACATGAAAGTTCCGGAATATGGAAATTTCACTTCATTTTAAATTTCGAAAAACGGAATTCCGTGAAGCTCTGTTTCAGACATTTTTAGAGGCTGTGAAATCAACAGAAACCTTTAGAACAATCTAGAAGTATATTCAATTTCGGAAATCTGCATAGTTCCTCACTTTTTGTGCTGATTCAGTTAATAACTTGAAAAATCATTCAAAGACGGCTCTGACAAGGGAGGTTCGTGAGGACACGGATCAAGACCTTTCTGAAAGTTGTATCCACAGGTACTTTCGACCATGCTGATTTCATTTCTGAAGTCAAAACCAGCTAAATGTTAGTTTGAGTTGGCGCTCGGGCTCACGAAAGGGGCGGGCAACAGTAAACGTACTGTTACGTTTGTGTTAATAACGCTTCTAAAACCAATCCAATTAGTCGGAAAATTGTTCTGGACACTTCTGAATGTCCCTGGAGAAAGACCTGATGTTTTTCTAGAAAATAACTTTTCTTCGGATTCTGAAGTTTTTCGACGATTTCTAAGCTTCGAAAATTCAAAAATCCAAAAATCAAAAAATCAAAATTTTTTTTAGAAAAACATCAGATCGTACTCCGAGGACACCCAGAAGCGTCCAGAACAATCTTCAGGCCAATTGGATTAGTTTTTGAAGCGTTATTAACACAAACGTAACAGTACTTTTACTGTTGTACGCCCCTTTCGTGAGCCCGAGCACCAGTTCAAACTAACATTTAGCTGGTTTTGAATTCAGAAATGGAATCAGCATAGTCGAAAGTACCTGTGGATACAATTTTCAGAAAGGTCTTGATCCGTGTCCTCACGAACCTCCCTTGTGAAACTTACAAAATGCGTTAAAAATCTGCAGTTTCAGCCTGATGGCCACGGCTTTGAGGCCGAGAATCCAACAGCGCGGGCCCTTTATACACCCATTTCACATCGTCTGTAATAATTCCCTAGCATGTAGAATAAGTGGGAAAAAGGTCCACGCGTTTTCGGATTTTCGGCCAGGCGTGCTGTGGCTATCAGTCTGTCCCTTGCGATTTTGAACGAGATTTGCGCGCTTCAGAGCAACTTTTGAGTATTTCTTCATCGAAAACGAAATCAGTATGGAAAAATAAACCCGTAATCAGCCTAAAAACCAATTCACTGTCAAACTCACTTCCAATAGATCCCGTAGCAAAGAAATTCTGATGAACACCTCCAAAACAAGTGTGAATCAAATACTTATTGAATTCATCCCTTTGACAAGCTCCACTGAATACTCTCACTAAATTCCGTGTTCGAATATCCCACAATCGTAAATTGACATCAGTTACAGTAAGAACTAATCTCTCAGATGGATGTACAACCATACTCATTATCGACACTTCTTCCTTCAAAATTGTTGTTCCCTCCATTTTATCCGCTGAAATTGAGTACAATCTGACACGATTCAAAGTGTCAGAAGCCAAGAAAGCGTCTCCATTTCTCATTCCATAAAGACATCTTACACGGAATCCACCTTGTTGTTTGATTGGAGGATGTTGTTCTGGAAGATGCAAATCGAAGACTTTTAAAGCTCCTTGCTCATTTCCAGCCACTACTCTGGTTCGATTATTGGTTGGGTCGAGCATGAAGGAGGCACATGTGAAGGCTGATCCGATGTCGATGATTTCATCATGGGTATGGCTGACACGAAGGGTTCGGAGAACGGCGCGAGTGCTGATTTCGAAGACGGTGAGCTGGAAGAATAGAGGGTTAGAGGGGGTAGAAGATGGTGGTGTATTGGCTTGTTTCCTATGCTGAATTAGGAATTCTAAACCTATCTTCGAGGTCCAGAATATAATGAAACGAACGGAGCTAAGGTTGACCAAGGTAATATTGGGCCCACGAGACATGTTTGCGAGACATGTTTTTTAAAGCTATGCCGGTTCTTAACTCGCAAACTGAGGAATTTTTGAATTATTTGAAAACACGGCCCCATCCCTAAGCCTTTAGGACGTTTTCTCGTCTTTTTGAAAGCTGAAAGCAGCTGATTTCAAACGCAAGGTCAAAAAATCAAGCCGAAACGCATAGCAGACCTTTCAAAACCGCAATTTATGAGTACAACAGACTGTCACGGAGGTTCTTGTTTTTGAACTAAAACTCGCTGAACTATTAGTCGTACGGGCGCTGCGCCGTATGCGCTCTACTGCACTCAAATTATCATTGCATATTGCACAGCACCCGTACAAGCAATACCATTAGATCTCGCTCTATTGCAGCTTCAAAGTAGTGATCTCGGTGAAACTTGGTCAAATTCGTAATGCCAAAAGAGGAAACAGACTTCGAATTTGTAATCAGAGTGTTTTTAACTTCGAAACGAACATAGCCATCCGAAACTGTCAAAAAGTGTGTTCTCTATCATCGAATCCGTTCTTAGTTTGATAGGTTCTATCTCTGGCAAGTAAAATTTCCTTTTGAAACACCTTGAAAAGTCTTAGAACTTTCAGAAGTTTAAAGCCCCACCTACTATAATTTAAAATCAAATTCGAAATCGAAAAACTCTAGTTCAAATTTTAAGCATTCTTTATATGATTGCATTTTTCTATTTCACGACCGCTAATACACTCCGGCAATCTTTTCCACAAGACACCCTTCTCCCAAAAAAAAAAAAAGACTCACATTATATTTACACGGTGGTGGACCACAAACCAACAGGTACTTGTTCTGTGGACAGAATTCAATATATCCAACATCTCCTTCTGCAATTGGTGCAAATTCTCCAATCCTTTTAAGGTCTCCCTTGCCGGATTCCCATAAAGTAATCAGATTACTCTTTCCCCCACTGGCCATGAACTTTCCATTTCTAGAGAATCTGACACAATACACTGCATTTTGATGATCCCATCGTTGAGTTTCTTTGTAAATTGTCGTTTTTTCCAGTTTCTTAGGGTCATCTCGAAGGAGTTTTGCTGCTTTATCATCGCTTGCTGACCCATGGACTTTATGGAGGATTTGTTTGAGTCGATTTTGAGGGAGAATAAAGTCGGGTGGGAGGATCTCTTCCAAATATGTTAGTTGAGAATCACGGACTACGGAGGCGCTGAAAAATAGTTTTTGGTAAAGTTGCAGCTAATTGACTAGCTGGGCATTGTCTAGGTGTTGTATTGGGAAAATCAAAATCAGACAAAGGTCGCGGCAATGCAAGTGTTGTCGAGAGGGCTCTTTCAGCTTAGAAAGCTCGGCCGCGACCATGACTCATACTGGGATGGAGGTGGCCGCGGCCCAGCTTTCTAAGCTGAAAAAGCCCTCTCGACAACACTTGCATTGCCGCGACCTTTGTCTGATTTTGATTTTCCTAGTTATGCAGGAGTGTGCGCATTTTAGTTTTTAAAAATTTCAATTTTTGAGTGTTTGTAGTCTCTAGGCCATAAAATCCTCATTTTTTCGCATTTCACCCATCTCAAAACGTTCATCTTGAGATGTGAGAATCAACTTCAAAGTGATTTTGATATGGATATAAAAATTTTCCATTACATTGTCGAAATATTTTCGATTTTACAATTTATAACCTTAACAATTTCCCTCAAACAACCCCTGTTTTACAGTTTTACTGTACAAGGTATACTGTATACCCTTTTTGGTATACCGTATACCTTGTATAAAATATACGGTACACCCTATCAAATAAAAACTTCAAAATAACCAACCTCAAGTATTGATATCGATTGTATCCTAACATGACATCACGAGCGAAACTATTGAAAAAATCACAATTTTTAGTGATATCTTTCAGATGACTTTCGGTCATAGTTTGCATGGTGAATAGGGCGTCGAAGTGCTGAAAATGAGGGGAAATTGATTTGGCGGGAATTCAAACAATTTTGGATTATCACGAAAGTTGAATTAACTGTCAGGTTGTTTTTAGGGCGACAGATTCTATGGTTGGGCGGGAATTCAAAATTTTAAAAACCATAAGTGGAAATTGGACTCAATCTGCCCCGAAGTAGGGTTTTGATCGAATTTGGTACGGCGGGAATTCAAATTCCCAAGTTCAAAAATTTCTCCATCTTACAAAGAGTCTATTCCGCCCAACTCACCCTTCCCTTCCTTATCAAATCAGCTAGCTTAAAACATTGAATGATATAAGCAGCATTCTGCGCTGTCTCCTGTGGAAGATCCCGTGCATTTTGAAGAATTGCACAAGCGGCATCATAATTTCCCTTCATAATATTAGAACGAATTCGCGCTCCAGCGCTCGTCTCGATTTTTAAACCGGTCTCCTCGACAAGGGCTTCAACGGAGTTTCTGGAAAAAATTTGACAAAAAATGGTTTAAAAAAAAAGAAAAATAGACTTACTGTAACCCAATATTATCCAAAAACTGGGCAATAATTCTGATAGTTGCCTTATCATATTTTCCAATATCCATCTCTTGAGGTTGCTCTCTTTCATCCATATCATCATTGGATCGAGGTGAGAGTTGCTGAAAAAAATAGTTTTTTTAAATCATTTTTATCAAAAAATATACGGAAAAAGAGCCTAAAGTAGAAGCCCTAGGAAAGAAACTTACCGCATTATTCCTGAGTCTTTGTGCCACAGAAATACGTCCACTTCTAGTTTTGCGACCAGTTCCGTCCATTGGATCATCCATAGTCATTCTGAAGGGATAAAAATTTGAACTTTCTCTATAATTTCGCAAAAATGAGAAACTCTTTTTTTTCAAATTGTACACATAACAAATTGTTAATGACCTAAATTTGGAGCATTTTACAAGTTGCCATATTTTCGTATTACTTGAAGCTGAGCTAAAAGAGTTATGTCCCGCCGGGGAAAAGTCTAGGGTTTTTTAATCAATTTGAAACAGGTTTTCCATATGCTCTATGGTTTCCAAATGTTATTAACGATGAAAATAAATTCAAGTTTCTGTGATTACTTTTCGATTTCATTTTGTCTAGCTGACTACATACATAAAAATAGCGATTTTACACGTTTTCAGTGGAAAATGAGGACTATTGAGAACATGTCTCTGGTTCATTTTTACAAGTTGGTGATATTGCAAGTTCCAGACAGCGCTTTTTTGCGCTTTTTTATCCATTTCGTAAATTATTTTCTCAACCCCCATGTTTAATGTATGAAAATAGCTGATGATATAGAAATAGGGACTAGTGAGATTCTCGGTCACGATCACCAGCACGGCAATTTTAATTGAACGTGATTTGAATTTTTTTTTCGCGCGATTTTATTTTTTGATGGTCGCAAGCTGACGCGACTCAGTTTTACGTGATTAAGCGGATACGTAGCCTTGATTTGCATGGTAAACTGAGTCGCTACTCAGCGAATTAAAAAATTTGCGTCCACTACAAAAATAGAACGCGCTGAAAATTTCACCGTGCAGCAGTCCGCATTTTACAATTTTAGTGGCGTTTTGTTTGTTTTAGAGCAATTTTCGAGTTATTTCTTCACGAAAATCGGGATCAGCATGGAAAAATAAACTAGAAAACCAAAAAAAGTGATTCCAATCTTTCAAAAAAGACCCTTTTCAGTTGAAATCAACTCGAGACGCTAAAAAGCAATACATCGCGTGTTTCTGCCAACAATCAACTTATTCCCATTTCATTTATTTTTGATTAACAAAAAATTATTTTCCATTTCCAAAAAAACTCGCATACCTTGGTCGTTTCGCGGGAACCGCGGCTGGCTCGTCCGCCCCAGCGCCTCGAATTGTTCGAACCACTTTGAGTTGTTGGGTGTGGGGCAACCGTGTCTCCACTCCGTTTTTACAATTTCCAATTGATCTTCTCCTTGATTTTCAGTTTTATCAATGTTAATTTTGATAAGAAATCATTAGAAAAATAGTATAAGAATTGAGGGAACACAACACAGGCAAGTCGATATATATTTGTTGGTGTTTGGGAATGGAGAGAGAGAGATATGGACACTCTCAGCTGACTACAAGAGGGAAAAAGAGAGAAATTAGAGATAACGGAAAAGAGGAGGGTGCAGAGAAAATGAGAAAAGAGGAAGGAAAGAGGGAGAAGAAGCAAAGAAGTAGATGAACAGAAAGAAGAAAGAGGAGGGCAACGACCGGAATAATATTGATTCAGGTTCGGAAGGGAAAGTTGGGAAATGACCAGTATGTGGTTAAAGGTCCAAAAATAAGTAAACAAAAAATTTGGAAAAATTTGAAGGATCTAGGTTTTGGAAGCAAATTTGAATAAAATCAGAAAACGAGAAAAAACTTGAAAACTGATAGTTAGGGATTTCTGAACTGATTCTTCCTCGGTTCTTATTCCTGAGCTTATTCTAGAATGAAATCGGGTATACTGGGTGCTGCCCTAATCAGAACTGTCTCGAATCAGAACTCTAGATCAGAGACGGACGATTAAGAATTGGAGGAGTCAGAACTCTCTGAGTCAGAATACCTAACCAGAACTGTTAGAAAAAGTTAGAAAAGGAACTTAGCCGGGAGAATTTTTAAACGGCGTGTTCTTATAAGGGACGTTAGCGTTTCTTTTCTATTCGTTTACAGGTTTTCAAACGCGACGTTGTACCCTTTGAAGTTTATATTGAGCAGATTCATAGAAGATTTCGCGGGCCGGCTCGCCGGTACTGTTCTAAAATCACGGGTCCCAGTCCGGAATTTGAATAAGAGATTCAATCAGAATAATGTTGTATAGGATCATTTAGACTGTCGAATCCTCATCGCTAGTGCACTTCTGACGCTAGAATGTTTGATGGTAGCCCATCTTTATTGTTTTTTCATGACTGTTTTTCAGTCTGTTCCAAATCTACTCACCCTCCGTTTGATTTTCTACTCTTCTGAACAGTTTTTTCGGACCGTAATTTCGAAATTGGGATCCTGATTTTGAAACAGTACCGTTTTAAAAAACTTTGGAACTTCCAACTTTTTCTCAACCCTTTTATCAGAATACCACAAGCACAGATTGAGCCAGTCCGTTGTGAAATTGGTGTCTGAAAGATGTTCTGTCAAAAAATTTCGAAGCGAAAAATTACGATTTACAACTGAACAAAAAAATGAAAACGCACATTTTTCATGGCCAGTTCTGTAGCCTCCAGGAGACACTACGCTATCTCTTTGTCTCTTCTTCTAAAACTACAGAGAAATGTGTAGTGAGAATTGTAGTGGGGAGGCGACTAGCCCCTAATTTGTCATCATTTGATCATGGTTACAATATAGACATTGATAAAGATCAAAAAGTACATATAAAAAGAAATCAAAAAGTATTTTGATTCACTTGATCAATGCATCCTCTTCTACTTCTAATACCGTTATTACTGCTCACTGAGCTCACAACTGGCTACAACTACCTAGTATTCTGCCCTTTATTCGCTCATAGTCATCATAAATTCCTTGCAAAAATAGCTGATACACTCACAGATGCTGGTCATAATGTCACTTTCCTTGCTCCGATAATTGTTAGAGAATATGAAAATGTAAAATATTTGGAGACAACCAAAGATATCATCTATATTCAACCAGATGAAGAACTTGAAAAAATTGGATCATCTGCAGATTATTCCAACTTTTGGAATGAAGATTCTGGAATATTTTCTTTTATACCAGCTATTGCAAGATTCTATAAAATGTTCACGAAATTCAATGAAAATCTAGAGAAAGATCTTTCGATTTTGGATAAGCTGAAAGACAGGAAGTTTGATGCAATGATATTCGAATCGTTGGCCTTCAGTGCTCACCGTAAGTGAAATTGGTATGGAATTATTGGAAATCGTTCAAGACATTCATTCCAGCTATTCACGATTATTTGAATATCAAGACGATATTCCCAACATTTTCAATGACTCATATGACGGAGTTGAGCAAATCAGTTGGTGAACCAGTGCCGCCGAGTATTGTGCCAAGTAATTATATTCCATAGGGTTGGGTGGTTCCGATAATTCGCAAAAAAGTTTCGGAAAAAAACCGGCAAAACGGAAATTTCCATGCTGGCCAATATTCCGTACGAGTTTTACTCAAAAATTTGCCAAAACTCTTTTAATTTTCACATTAAAAATGAATTTTCCTACTTAAAAACCCGGCGATTTTCCGAACGTGATTTGTATTTTTTTAGCGTTTTTTTCTGTAATGGACGAAAGCTCAATACGTAGCGACTCAGCTTTACGTGCTTAAGCCGATAAGTAGCCGTGATTTGCATGATAAATTGAGTCGCTACTCAGCGAATCGATAAGTTTGTGTCCACTACAAAAATAGAACGAGTTAAAAAGAATTCAAAATCACGTAAAAAAAAGGAAAATGGAGGTTCTAACGCCTGAAATCAACTTCAAGTTTTCAGACCTTTTGGAAACGCCCAAGCCTGAATTTTCATTCTGATTATTTTTCTATAATAAACACTTTATTTTCAGTTACTGTATCACCGTATGCAGGCGAAATGACATTCAAAGAACGTCTTCTGAATACCATTGGAGACCTCACATTTACATATGTCTTCAAATCACCGGTATTGAAATCCTTCAAAAATCCAAATCACATCTTGGATGTAGATGTAAGTCTGAATTATTTTCGGATCGCTGGCAAAAATGAATAATTCAGGAAATTCAATCAAAAGCTCCATTCATTTTCTTCAATTCTAATCCCTTTTTGGATTTCCCTCGTCCAACACTATCAAAAACAATTGGAATTGGAGGAATATCAGTGAATGTCACTCAAATGAGACAAGAAAAGTTGCCATCAAAATATAATGGAATTCTAAATGAAAGACAAAAAACTGTTTTGATTTCGTTTGGATCGATTCTACGTTCTAGTGAAATGCCATTGGAATACAAGTATATTTTTTTGCTTCGTTTGGAACTTTTTTAAAAACTAAATATTTTTATTTCAGAAATACGATTATAAAGGTGATTGGATCGTTTCCAAATGTCACTTTCATTTGGAAATATGAAAGTCATAATGTGGAGTTTGCCAATGATTTGGATAATTTGCACTTTTCGAAATGGGTACCACAGACTGCACTTCTTGGTAAGGTTTTTTTAAGCCGGAAAGACCGGAAAGAAATGCGCGCTGAACTTTTTTTTCGAATCTATATATCTCGGCTGGAATTAAAGACACAAAATAGTGGTCAACTGGTAAAATGTGCAAAATTTTATGGTCAACATTTTATTTATTAATTACTTTTTGATATCACTCACTCTAGCTGAGATATGAAGTTCCGCGTAAACGTCTAGAGCGTACTTCTTTCCGACCACCCGAATAAAAATAAAACTGTAGTCACTTTTTTTTTTTAATTTCTGTTTCTGGTTTGTTTTCCATGCTGATTCCATTGTTCATAAAAAAATTAGTCAGAAACCGCTCTAAAACGCGTGTTACACATTGGTGGCCGCAGCCATCTGGCCGAGAATCCGACAGCGCGACACCCCTTTCTCCATATTTTTCCCTTTTATTCCGTACATTTCGCATGTTTTTTGAAGATCTTCTTCTAGTTCAACATGTAAAACGTGTGAGAAAAGCGAAAAATATTGAGAAAACGGTCCGCACGCTGTGGGATTCTCGGCCAGACGGCAGCGGCCGCCATTATGCAGCGCACGATTTTGGGACGCAATTTGTGCGCTTTAAAGTAATTTTTGGGCAATTTCTTTATGAGCAATGGAATCAGCATGAAAAAAAAAACAAACCAGAAAGGAAAACACAAAAAAAAGGCATACTTGCAACTTTTCGGGCCGGCCGGATTCAAAAAATTTTGAACTTTTGAGGTCGTTTTTCGCTTCTTTTTTTTAAAGAAATTTTACGAAATATTTGACTTTTCCAAACTAAACAAAAATTTTATTCAAAAAGAGATATCCCCAATTACTGAAAAAAAAATCAGGAAAACATTTTTTTTGTCAGTGCAAAAAATTTTGACACCTGCAGGATCCGGGCCGGGCCCGTTCTTTGAATCCATTTTTTATTCAGCTGATAATCGTCTATCTGCCTTCATAACGCATGCCGGATTAGGAAGTGTGAATGAGTTGAGTTATTTGGGAAAACCAGCGATTCTGGTTCCAATATTTGCTGATCAATTGAGAAATGCAAAAATGTTGGCACGGCACAATGGATCAATCACTTTGAATAGAGCAGATTTAGGAGATTTTGATAAACTGAGGGGATCTTTAGATGCAATCCTAAATGATTCAAGGTATTTATTATTCTTTTCGCGGCCGCGGGCATTTTTCTCGTGGCCGGGTTTTGAAAAAGATCGGCCACCTTCGAAATCACCAAAGTGATGAACGATGTCGTTCGCAACGGGCGTTGGTGATTTCAAGGTGGCCGACCTTTCTCAAAACTCGGCCACGAGGGAAAAACCGCGCAAAGACAATACCTAACTTCAATCACATCTCAATTTCAGCTACAAACTAAACGCCGAAATTCTATCCCATCAGTTAGAGAATCAACCATTTTCTCCTCATGACCTATTGGTGAAATATGTAGAGTATGGGACAAAGTTTGGACAACTTCCATCATTGGATCCATATTATCGAAAGATGTCGTTTTTTTCATACTTTATGATTGACATTATTTTGTTTTTAACGTTAATTTTAATTGTGACAATCTTTAGTTTTGTTTGGGTCGTTCGTTTATTATTTTTCTTTTTATCTAGCAAAAAGCAAAAAGTTCATTGAGGAATAATAAATAATTAAAGACGTTTTTATGATTTTGGTGACCTCTTTGATGAGGGACGTTATTTTTGGTACCTCTTTAAAATTTTCTGAAAATTAGCAGATAGACTAATTTTGCCTTCCAATCACCGAAAATCATAACGAGAAATCCCACAAACCTCAAAATCTCAGCTCTGAATGAATTTTTGTTCTGGACGACGTCTGAAAATCAGAATATCGGGCTTGACCCATGTGAGAGACTAATTTTGACCCGCTAAGAACGAAAATTGACATTAGAACGCTTTTTTTTCAAAAATTCGCAAATGTCGAAAAATAGCTGATTTTCAGAAAAACCGTAATATCTCCTTCAAAAATGCTTTATTGTGCGTAAAAATTTGTGGGGATATGATCGCGAACCCCCTGATAACTCCCAAAAATTTTCGAACGATTTAGAAAAATTTTCCAATATTTAGATTTTGTGACCCACCAAAAAGGTGGGTCCCGTTATGCAAAACGATTCGAAAAATATGTTCAAAATATCGGGCTCAGCGAGTTCCACAGCATGATACCACCGAAAAGTAGGGTTCAAAATGCCTCTCTCAAGTTATCAGCCAAAACATGCTCCGGCCTCTTTTTGGCTGATAATTTGAGAGGGGTTTTTTGAACCCTTATTTTTTATGATATAATTCTGGAGAACTCGCTGAGCCCAACATTTTGACATCTCATTTGTTGAAACTTATTCATTTTGAAGAAAGTTATCAGTAGGCCAGCCAACGGCCCAGCCCGGATGTAGAGAACACACCACTACCGATATAATATGCCATTACTCCAAAATTAGACGTTTTTTCCGTGCATTTTTTGTCTTCTTGTACACTGGATATGTCTCGTATCAGTACCTATATCAGTGATTGTCAATGGAACCTTTACTTCCTATCATTTTACCATTTCCAGGTGATCCTATCCTTCCCAACTTTCAAATATTCATCTTTACCTCTTTTCCAGACTAACCATTACCATAAATCTTATTATTATTATGATGACTCTCCTTGTAAGAAACTAGGTCAACTATCGTATTCCCCTAATAACAATATCCATATACTGCATACTAAAATGCGGTATACTGTACACTTATAAAGAGCAATAAGCGGTTAATTTACATCCCCCCGCTGTATACTTTGATGTGCACTCACCCCCTCACCTCTTCCAGAATCGTAAAAGGGGTGGAGCCTCGGAGGCTCCGCCTTTTTGCATACCCGCTTATGGAAGGGTCTCATTTGGTATATTCCAAACCGTCTCGAGATGCATTCTATTCTCTTCTCCTTTATTGGAAAAGATTTTCGCTTTTTTTCCTTGTTTCGCCTCTTTTTCTCCCACTTTTCTCCCTCCACCCATGACTTGCCGAGTCTTCAAGAATTTAGTCAACTTTCTATTAATTTTTTGTATTCAAACTGTTAGAAATTGATTTTTTATCAATTTTATCACCGAAAACCTTCAAAAGTCCCTTCAAAATCCATCAAAAACCTCAAAAATCCCTTCACAAAAAATAATTTCTTCCCCGTAAATCCACCCCAAAAACGTCTCCAATCGGAATTTCGGAGTGTCGTTGCGCGCGGGAAACCTCAACATTCAAAACAATGATGACGTCATTTTACTTTTTCTCCACCTTTTTCGCGCATTTTTCTTGTAAAAAGCCCGTTTTTCTTGTGATTTCTTCTATCAAAAACATAAATAAATAAATAATCTAGGTTTTCCTGCAAGAATTAGCCCAAAAATGCACAGATTTTGTTGAGAATATAGACTTGTTGTGCACAATAGGTTTACCGCACGGAGGTCTAGATAATTGATTGATTTCCTAGCTAAAAACAGTCGATTTATATGATTTTTGGATGATAATCACGATAAAAAAGAGTGGAAAATCATGAATTTCTTTTCAAAAACCTAGAAATCCAAAAAAGTTTGAAAACATTTTTTTTTTGCGAAGTCAAATTTTTTTTTCGGCGAAAAAAAGGGGAAACCTAAAACTGAACGATGAAAATAGAAAAAAAACCTGACGAACTCATTTATTTTCGCATTTTCCAAAAAAAATTTTCAAATTGCGAAAACTTTTCAAAAAAGTTTTTTTTTCGAAAAAAAATTTATCCGTCCTCCAGAATTATTGCTAAAACACGTCGCAAATAGGCTGAAAAAACTGGAAACCTACTGAAATTCTGTATTTTTCCCTAAAATTCCCTTTTTTTCTGAAAAAAAAACCTTCAGAAATTTTTTTTTCGCACTTTTGGGTCTATTTTTTTCTGAAAAAATGACTTAATTATTCTCCGGATTCCCATTTTTCACCAGAAGTATCATACTAAAATCACTATTAAAAGTGATCAAAAATCCGAATAAATTTTGCCAAGAGTGCTTTTTCTTAATTATTTCATTCGAAAATCTCACATTTCCACCGGGTTTTCGCCTAGAAAAAGGTCCAAAAACATTCTGAAATTTCGAAAAACGGCTTTTTAACCTTCAAGTTCCTCTAATTTCATCTTAATTTCGTTCTTCTTCAATCTAAAATTCGGCTTTTCCTTCAACTTTTTTCCCGCTGTCCTTACCTTTAGTTCACTCTTCTCCCACCTAACTCCACTCTAAAATGCCCCTTTTTCCTCATATTTTTCTCACAAATTATCCGTTTTTCCCACTTAAAACTTTCTTTTCTCTTCTCCCTTCCATCCTAATTCTTCCCATTTTTCAGCTCAAAAAAAATGACGTCAGAAGTGGCCGAATCTTCTCAACAACCCCGTCCTCCACCAATTCAAGGAGCCGATGATCATCCGGATCTTCGTGTTGTCTCAATTCTCGGTGAAGGAGCATTCGGAGAAGTTCTACTCGTTGTCAGTAAAGCCAATCCAAAAATAGCAGTGGCAATGAAGAAATTAAGAGCCACTTCCAAAGATATATTGAATAATATCAGAAAAGAGTTCTTGATTCAACGAAAACTCTCCGAACAAGGACATGATAATGTGATTCGATCGATTGGAATGCGAACAGAAAATGGATATCATTTGTTATTTTTGGAATATGCTGATGGTGGAGAACTTTTTGATAAAATAGAGCCAGATGTTGGAATGTCGCCAGCTGTTGCTCAATTTTATTTCCGTCAGCTGGTTAATGGATTGAGTTATATTCATGAGAATGACTTTGTTCATCGTGATATTAAGCCAGAGAATTTGCTTCTCACCTCTTCTCGTAAGTTAATTTTCTCGGGTTTTGCGGGGAAATTTGGATACTGGGTGTCAAAAAATAGGGATTTTTTCCTCAATTTCAAGCTCGAAAACACAGGAAATCGCTTATCCGATCCGATCCCGATTTTTCGAAACTGAATTTTCATAAAATTTTTAAGATTTTGTAAAAATTGTTTTCTGAGATTAGAATTATCAGAATAAGCGTTATTTTGAGCTCGTAATACCATTTGCAGGCTGAAAAAAACCAATATTTTGAAAATTTCGGGAAAATTTTTTCTTATTATAAAATTTTAGCCCCAAAATTCCAAAACTTCAGCCATTTTGAGCCCAAAACACTATTTTTCATAGTAGAAACCCTAACTACTTAGAAATGCTGAAAGTTTCTTACTGAAATTTCTGGAAAAAAAAATCACATCTTGAAAAAACCAAAAATGCCAAATTTTTATGGGAATGCACCTGTGAAATTCATATTAGTTATTTGCAAAAGCCTGACACCTCGGTTTAAAGGCGCAGCGACACATGTTCATTGGTTCCTGCCACGTTTACAGTTACTTCCAACTGAAAGTTACTTTAATCGTGTCGGGACCCAGAAAAATTTGTCGCTGCGCCTTTAAACCAAAGTGTCAGGCTTTCACAAAAAAGTAATAGACGCTGATATCTCACAAAATTCGATAGCTGAAAAAATTTCCCCACAACCATTTCTCCCCCACCTATCCACCCTCTTCCTAACACCCTCCCTTTCTTTCAGATGTTCTCAAAATCTCCGACTTCGGAATGGCAACACTCTACCGTCATCAAGGAACTGAACGTCTTCTTGATTTGAGTTGTGGAACCATCCCATACGCTGCACCAGAAGTATGCGCCGGTGGAAAATATCGTGGACCACCAATTGATGTATGGTCGGCTGGAGTCGTTTTGGTCGCAATGCTTAGTGGCGAGCTTCCATGGGATAGAGCTTCCGAGTGAGTTTTATAGAAAAATTGTAGTTGAAAGCAGGAAATTCTGGCGTGAAAATAGCATTTACCAAGCTGAAAATTGAGAGTTTGATAACTTATACCTAAAACACCTGTTTGTCAGCTAAAAGCTGAGGTTTTAGTTCAAATTTTCGCTTTCAGAGTCCATTTTTCACCCCTATTTTTCTCTTTATCAACCCTTAAACCCCTCCCTTTTTCAGCGTCTCCTATACATATCTTCAATGGTTGAGCAACAACAATTTGGACGAGAATCCGTGGAAGAAAATGGATGTTCGCGCTCTTTGTAAGTTTCAGAATTCAGAAAATGAAGAAAACCTTCCAAAAAGAGTTGTCTAGAGCAATTTGTACACAATTCCAGACAATTTCTAGCCAAAATTGCAAAAATAGCTCAGAATATGGACATTTTTGAACCTAACCCGGGTTTTTTTACCAGTAGAAAATATCGATTTTCCCCATTATATTTATTTTTTCGTCAGCTGAAAATCTGAAATTTAAGACATAATTTCCGCACATTTTTTTCTCAAACTCGAGTTTTTAGGCCTGAATAGATGGGAAAAAGGCTGAAAAAATCCTTTCTGCTCTGAAAAATCGGTGTTCTTTTGGATTTCGAAACTACTTTTTTGTTCAAGCCTATTTTTCCTGATTCCTTAATTTCATTTTCTGACTCATTCTGACCCCCAAAAACCCCTGTTAAAATTCACTTTTTCACTTGTCTTCGATCCCAAAAAAGCACTGTAAATCTGCTCTTTTCTGACTCATTTTGACCCCAAAATCCCCTTTTTATTGGCTTTAAAATGGGCTCTTTTGGTCCCCCTTAAAACCACTGTAAAACTGACTTTTTCTAACCGTCAAAATTCACTTTTTTCTCTGCCTCTGAGGGCCCTTTCTGACGCCACCAATAACCCTCATTTTCCAAAAAGGACCCAATTTTTTTAAAATCAATTTCTCTACCTCTCTAATCCTTTTTTCTTTCCAGGCCTTCTCCGTAAAATCCTCACCGACAATGTCGCCAAACGTCTCTCCCTTGAACAAGTGAAAGCAGATCCATGGTTCACTCATAACTACGGTCGTCTGGAGACATCAAATGGACGTTCATTGAAGAGACCACGTGTTCAGGATGAGAATCAACACATGTCATCCACCCAGCAGATGGAATCATTTGTCACTGCAAAAAGAGCTCATTTGGATATCTCAACCACCCCTCAAGGAAAGAGTCTTTTAATGGAAAGACAAAATGCTGCGTCATTCTCTCAACCAACGAAAACGGATGATTTATTGCTATCACAGAATATCGATATGTCACAGAATAATACGGTGAGAAGAAGAGGAAGGGGCGGAGTTAGAAAGATTGGAACTTCCAAATCGACTAGCTCACTGCCTTCGGTTGATAGCCTTTAAGAGGCGTTATTTTTAGAGAGAAAACTATTAAAATAGAGGGTTCCGAATGGGAAAAAAGGGAATCTTCTAGGGAAAATCATTAGAAAATAACTAAAATTTCAACAACAAGAAACACAAAAAACTAGGAAAAACCACAAAAAAAACAAAAATTTAGAAAAAAACCCAAAAAAAATTCTAGTAGAAAACCATGAATTTGAAGATTTAATACAGGAAATTCATTTCTTAAACTTGAGTTTCTTGCAATCCAATTTTTTTCATTTGAATTTTTTTTGAACCTCCAAAAATTAACCTTTGGATTATCAAATCCGGATCAAAAAATCACGGTTTTTCATTAATTTTCAGCACCATTTTTCTCAAAAACCTCAATTTTTTGACAAAAAAATCTCAATTTTTGAGAAACCCGTTTACAAAAACTAAAAATCCCTTTTTTTCCTAATTTTATCAGCCTAGTTCCACTTTTTTTTCAATTGCAAACTTCGAAAAGCCCTTATTTTCTCATTCAAAATCCTCTAAATTCCACCATTTCGACCCTTATTCCCATTGTTTTTCCCGTTCTAAACCCAGCAAAAAATCCAAAAAAACAAAAAATTTAAAAAAAAAAAGCGAAAAATTTATGTAAAAATCCCAAAAACATGTATATACTTTTGCATAGGGGACATTTCAGCAAATGCTTTGGACCAAATAGTCCTTTTTTCTTATTTCTCCTTATAAAAGGTCCAATTTATTTGCTGAAATGTCTCACCTAAATTCATCTAATATCATTTCATAGTATTACCAATTTTCGCTCATAATAATCACATTCCTCAAGTTGAAAAACTCGGTTTTTGAAAACAAAAAACCGTTGTAAACTGAAAACCAAAAGGTATTCTGAAAAGGCAGAATTTACCATTCCACGCAACTCCTCTGTAGATACTACACTTACTATTAACTAATGTATTATATAATTACAGATTCTTTTTCTTCTACCTTCCTACAATAGCACACAGACATTACCAGTGTCTATTTCAACATGAAAAACCGGTCAATTAGCCCCATGTATCTATTCCTTTTGTGATATATTTTTGTGGCCGGTTTTTCATCCCAAAATTTAGTCAAATCCATCATTCTCCCCATCTTTATGTATCAAAAAAGGTCAAAATCTAGTCGAAAATCTCAAAATAAGCTCCTCTTCATTCTCTAAAACAAGTGGGAACCTATTTTCAGATCCTTGGTTTAATCTTTTCGAAATCGTTTTCCATCAAAAAGCTTCAAATTTTCAGTCAAAAGTTCAAAAAGTTTTTCTTTTCGTTTTTTTTTTTGATTTGAGTCATTTTTAGTTCTAAAATCTCAAAATACTGATCAAAAATTCCACCAAATGTCTAATTCGCTTTCTATGTCCCCTATAAGTGATGATATTTCGATATATTTTCAGTCATTTCAAATTCCAAAATCGAATCAAAATTCTACTTTTCCCGACCCGAATTTCTATTTTCTAGTCAAAAAAGAAGGTCTTTTAGTCTTTTTACAGTTCAAAAACTTTCAAAATCTGGTCAATTTTCGACATTTCGGATCAAAACCTCCCCCATATCTTCGCTTCTACTGTGCTCTATACATGGCAGTATTTTGATATATTGTCAGTCATTTCCAGTTCAACAATCTAACCGAAATTTCATTTTTCTGGACCCGAAAGTCAAAAGTAGTCAAAAAATAAGGTCTTTCAGTCTTTTTACAGTTCGAAAACTTTCAAAATCTGATCAAAAAAGAAGCGTTTTAATCGAAAAAATCCACTCCATTCTCTCTATCAAAAATTTTTCCAAACCACTTTCCGAACATTTCCAATATCAAAATTTCAAATTTTAAGTCAAAAATCCATCATTTTTACCATAAAATCCTTTCCCCCTGCACCCATTCCCTCTAACCCCAAATTTTAGGATCCAATGGAACGAATGGTGTGTCGAATGACTCGTTTCTGTGTCAATACTGATGTCAATGTCACGTATCAAACCGTCGCGAAAGCCTCCGAACACTCTGGATATGTTGTTCGTCCATCGGATGATAGCCGTCTTTTGGTCACCTATCAACAAGTATCAATGATGGTTACAATGTATGCGATAGCTGGTCTTCAACGTCGTGTTATGGTCGATTTTAGACGATCTCGTGGAGATGGTCTTCAATTTAAGAAGATGTTCTTGGAGGTTCGGTTTTTCTTGAATTTTGAGTAGGAAAATGTGAAAAATTTAGTTGATTAAGCTAGCTGCCGTAAAACCCGTAATTGAGCGGCCCTTTGAATGAATGGATCCTGCATTAGATCGGCCTCCATAAAGGCAAAGTGAAAAATAGACCGGCCCCCTTTATTAGAACGGCCCCACTCAAATGGAACGGCATATTCTCAGCAATGAAATTCATGAAATTTGCTCTTTTCTGTGGAAAAAAAAACGAAAAATAGAACAACACCTGACAAAAAATGTGGCTAAGGAATGGCCAGAACTTAAGGTGAGCTTCTGGGACGTGTTATAGATCATTTGAAAGCTAAAATCACGCTGATCACGACTCCGGAGCCAGTTTTTTCTGCCGACTCTACAGAAAAAAGTTGTGACCTCAATTCTCGCCGATTTTTGTTAAAATCACTTTTTTGGAGCGGCTATTGAACATAATCCAGTGAGGGTAGAGCCTCCAAATTGTGTCAAAATGCAGAACTAACAATATTCTGACACCCTTAAAAGTTTGGAACAATTCTGGAAAAAAAATTTTTTGGACTGGAAAATTTTCTTCAAGCCCAGCACCCAAGGTTAGAAAATTTTCAGGCTCCAAAAAAATTTTTTTCTCAAAAGTGTTTCAAACTTTTCGGGGTGACAGAGGATGGTTAGCTTTGCATTATGACACAATTTGAGGACTCTACCATGAATCCTGTTCAATAGCCTCTTCAAAGAAGTGATTTTAACGAAAATTGGCGAGAATTAAGGTCACAACTTTTTTCTGAGGGGTCGGTGGCAAAAATTGAATTGAGATTCGTGATCAGCGTGCTTTCAGCTTTCGAATGACCTACAACACGTCTCAAAAGCTCACCTCAAGTTTCGACCAACTTCAGACAGCTTTTTTTCCATCAAAACCCCTTCAAACCCCCCTTTATTCCAGGTCAAAAATCGCATGCACGATACGATATGTTCGGATGGGAACACTTGGCTTGCCGACTATGGATACGTCCCAAAATATCCTCGTTTGATAGGAGGGTCCACCAGCAGAGACGGGATGGCCGACGAGGAGGAGGAGGAGGAGCCCAATATCGCCAGTTTGGATATCTAATTTATCTCTTTTCTTTTTCTGTTAAATTCTGTTAAAATCCACGTTTTTTGACTCATTTTGACCCCTTCTAAAATCACTGTAAAACTGACTTTTTTTGACCCCAATAAACTGAAAAATCCCGATTTTCTCTGTTTAAACCCACTTTTTCCTGATCCCTATACGTTATTTTTTGACTCATTCCGACCCCAAACCCCCTGTTAAAATTCACTTTTTTCACTTGTCTTTGATCCTAAAAAACGCTGTAAATCTGCTCTTTTCTGACTCATTTTGACCCCCGAAATCCCTTTTTATTGGCTTTAAAATGTGCTCTTTTCGTCCCCCCTAAAACCACTGTAAAACTGACTTTTCTAACCGTCAAAATTCACTTTTTCCCCTGCTTCTCTGACCCCTTTCTGACCCCAATAACCCCCCTGGTTTCTCCTCTATTGGATTTTTGTTGGATTTTTTTTGTTTTTCTTGAAAAATAAATTCTATATAATCCAGTTTTTTTTCGAGATTCTGCAGAATTTCCACACTGTCCCAATAGGAAAAAAAAACTGAAAAACGGAAAAAATGATTTGGAAAAGAAGAAAATTTGAATTCCCGCCAACCTGAAAAACCTGCCAACCTGAAAAACCTGCCAACCGCGCTCTATTGAAAACTTCACACGGACTAACAAAGAATTGAGGAAATCGCGCTCTGCGGATAATTTGGAATTTCAAAAAACGCGATTCAGTTTCTTCTAATTGAAACATGAGTTCTTATCCCGTGTCACTTTCCTTTAAAAAAAATTTTTTTTAATTAAAAAAATTCTACGTGACTCTCCCCCTTCCATTTTTTTTCCCTTCTCATCGATTACCATCGATTCTAACCCAATTTTTTAACCCAATTTTTTAATTTTAATACGAAAACGTTCTTAGAAAAAACGTTCTTACGAAAACGTTCTTACGAAAACGTTCTTACGAAAACGTTCTTACAAAAACGTTCTTAGAAAAAACGTTCTTACAAAAACGTTCTTACAAAAACGTTCTTACGAAAACGTTCTTACGAAAACGTTCTTACGAAAACGTTCTTAGAAAAAACGTTCTTACGAAAACGTTCTTACAAAAACGTTCTTACAAAAACGTTCTTACAAAAACGTTCTTACGAAAACGTTCTTAGAAAAACGTTCTTAGAAAAAACGTTCTTACAAAAACGTTCTTAGAAAAACGTTCTTACGAAAACGTTCTTAGAAAAACGTTCTTAGAAAAAACGTTCTTACGAAAACGTTCTTACGAAAACGTTCTTACGAAAACGTTCTTACAAAAACGTTCTTAGAAAAAACGTTCTTACAAAAACGTTCTTACAAAAACGTTCTTACGAAAACGTTCTTAGAAAAAACGTTCTTACGAAAACGTTCTTACAAAAACGTTCTTACAAAAACGTTCTTACGAAAACGTTCTTACAAAAACGTTCTTACAAAAACGTTCTTACGAAAACGTTCTTAGAAAAACGTTCTTAGAAAAAACGTTCTTACAAAAACGTTCTTACAAAAACGTTCTTACAAAAACGTTCTTACGAAAACGTTCTTACAAAAACGTTCTTACGAAAACGTTCTTACAAAAACGTTCTTACGAAAACGTTCTTAGAAAAACGTTCTTAGAAAAAACGTTCTTACAAAAACGTTCTTACGAAAACGTTCTTACGAAAACGTTCTTACAAAAACGTTCTTACGAAAACGTTCTTACAAAAACGTTCTTACAAAAACGTTCTTACGAAAACGTTCTTACGAAAACGTTCTTACAAAAACGTTCTTACGAAAACGTTCTTACAAAAACGTTCTTACGAAAACGTTCTTACAAAAACGTTCTTACGAAAACGTTCTTACGAAAACGTTCTTACAAAAACGTTCTTACGAAAACGTTCTTACGAAAACGTTCTTACAAAAACGTTCTTACGAAAACGTTCTTACGAAAACGTTCTTACAAAAACGTTCTTACGAAAACGTTCTTACAAAAACGTTCTTACGAAAACGTTCTTACAAAAACGTTCTTACAAAAACGTTCTTACGAAAACGTTCTTACGAAAACGTTCTTAGAAAAACGTTCTTAGAAAAAACGTTCTTACAAAAACGTTCTTACGAAAACGTTCTTACAAAAACGTTCTTACAAAAACGTTCTTACAAAAACGTTCTTACGAAAACGTTCTTACAAAAACGTTCTTAGAAAAAACGTTCTTACAAAAACGTTCTTACAAAAACGTTCTTACAAAAACGTTCTTACGAAAACGTTCTTACAAAAACGTTCTTACGAAAACGTTCTTAGAAAAACGTTCTTAGAAAAAACGTTCTTACAAAAACGTTCTTACGAAAACGTTCTTACGAAAACGTTCTTACGAAAACGTTCTTACAAAAACGTTCTTACGAAAACGTTCTTACGAAAACGTTCTTACGAAAACGTTCTTAGAAAAACGTTCTTAGAAAAAACGTTCTTACAAAAACGTTCTTACAAAAACGTTCTTACAAAAACGTTCTTACGAAAACGTTCTTACGAAAACGTTCTTACAAAAACGTTCTTACGAAAACGTTCTTACGAAAACGTTCTTACAAAAACGTTCTTACGAAAACGTTCTTACGAAAACGTTCTTACAAAAACGTTCTTACGAAAACGTTCTTACAAAAACGTTCTTACGAAAACGTTCTTAGAAAAACGTTCTTAGAAAAAACGTTCTTACAAAAACGTTCTTACAAAAACGTTCTTACAAAAACGTTCTTACGAAAACGTTCTTACGAAAACGTTCTTACAAAAACGTTCTTACGAAAACGTTCTTACGAAAACGTTCTTACAAAAACGTTCTTACGAAAACGTTCTTACAAAAACGTTCTTACGAAAACGTTCTTACGAAAACGTTCTTACAAAAACGTTCTTACGAAAACGTTCTTACGAAAACGTTCTTACAAAAACGTTCTTACGAAAACGTTCTTACGAAAACGTTCTTACAAAAACGTTCTTACGAAAACGTTCTTACAAAAACGTTCTTACGAAAACGTTCTTACAAAAACGTTCTTACAAAAACGTTCTTACGAAAACGTTCTTACGAAAACGTTCTTAGAAAAACGTTCTTACAAAAACGTTCTTACAAAAACGTTCTTAGAAAAACGTTCTTACAAAAACGTTCTTACGAAAACGTTCTTACGAAAACGTTCTTAGAAAAAACGTTCTTACGAAAACGTTCTTAGAAAAACGTTCTTACAAAAACGTTCTTAGAAAAACGTTCTTACGAAAACGTTCTTAGAAAAACGTTCTTACGAAAACGTTCTTAGAAAAAACGTTCTTACGAAAACGTTCTTACAAAAACGTTCTTACAAAAACGTTCTTACAAAAACGTTCTTACGAAAACGTTCTTACGAAAACGTTCTTACGAAAACGTTCTTACGAAAACGTTCTTAGAAAAACGTTCTTAGAAAAAACGTTCTTACAAAAACGTTCTTACAAAAACGTTCTTACGAAAACGTTCTTACAAAAACGTTCTTACAAAAACGTTCTTACGAAAACGTTCTTACAAAAACGTTCTTACGAAAACGTTCTTAGAAAAACGTTCTTAGAAAAAACGTTCTTACAAAAACGTTCTTACGAAAACGTTCTTACGAAAACGTTCTTACGAAAACGTTCTTACAAAAACGTTCTTACGAAAACGTTCTTACGAAAACGTTCTTAGAAAAACGTTCTTAGAAAAAACGTTCTTACAAAAACGTTCTTACAAAAACGTTCTTACGAAAACGTTCTTACGAAAACGTTCTTACAAAAACGTTCTTACGAAAACGTTCTTACGAAAACGTTCTTACAAAAACGTTCTTACGAAAACGTTCTTACAAAAACGTTCTTACGAAAACGTTCTTACGAAAACGTTCTTACAAAAACGTTCTTACGAAAACGTTCTTACGAAAACGTTCTTACAAAAACGTTCTTACGAAAACGTTCTTACGAAAACGTTCTTACAAAAACGTTCTTACGAAAACGTTCTTACAAAAACGTTCTTACGAAAACGTTCTTACAAAAACGTTCTTACAAAAACGTTCTTACGAAAACGTTCTTACGAAAACGTTCTTAGAAAAACGTTCTTACAAAAACGTTCTTACAAAAACGTTCTTAGAAAAACGTTCTTACAAAAACGTTCTTACGAAAACGTTCTTACGAAAACGTTCTTAGAAAAAACGTTCTTACGAAAACGTTCTTAGAAAAACGTTCTTACAAAAACGTTCTTAGAAAAACGTTCTTACGAAAACGTTCTTAGAAAAACGTTCTTACGAAAACGTTCTTAGAAAAACGTTCTTACGAAAACGTTCTTAGAAAAAACGTTCTTACAAAAACGTTCTTAGAAAAACGTTCTTACGAAAACGTTCTTAGAAAAAACGTTCTTACGAAAACGTTCTTAGAAAAACGTTCTTACAAAAACGTTCTTACAAAAACGTTCTTACAAAAACGTTCTTACGAAAACGTTCTTACAAAAACGTTCTTAGAAAAAACGTTCTTACGAAAACGTTCTTACGAAAACGTTCTTAGAAAAACGTTCTTACGAAAACGTTCTTAGAAAAACGTTCTTACGAAAACGTTCTTAGAAAAAACGTTCTTACGAAAACGTTCTTACGAAAACGTTCTTACAAAAACGTTCTTAGAAAAACGTTCTTAGAAAAAACGTTCTTACGAAAACGTTCTTACGAAAACGTTCTTAGAAAAACGTTCTTACAAAAACGTTCTTACAAAAACGTTCTTACGAAAACGTTCTTAGAAAAACGTTCTTAGAAAAAACGTTCTTACAAAAACGTTCTTACGAAAACGTTCTTACGAAAACGTTCTTACGAAAACGTTCTTACAAAAACGTTCTTACGAAAACGTTCTTACGAAAACGTTCTTACGAAAACGTTCTTACAAAAACGTTCTTACGAAAACGTTCTTACGAAAACGTTCTTAGAAAAAACGTTCTTACGAAAACGTTCTTAGAAAAACGTTCTTACGAAAACGTTCTTAGAAAAACGTTCTTACAAAAACGTTCTTACAAAAACGTTCTTAGAAAAAACGTTCTTACAAAAACGTTCTTACAAAAACGTTCTTACGAAAACGTTCTTAGAAAAAACGTTCTTACGAAAACGTTCTTACGAAAACGTTCTTAGAAAAACGTTCTTAGAAAAAACGTTCTTACAAAAACGTTCTTACGAAAACGTTCTTACGAAAACGTTCTTAGAAAAAACGTTCTTACGAAAACGTTCTTAGAAAAACGTTCTTACGAAAACGTTCTTAGAAAAAACGTTCTTACAAAAACGTTCTTAGAAAAACGTTCTTACGAAAACGTTCTTAGAAAAACGTTCTTACGAAAACGTTCTTAGAAAAAACGTTCTTAGAAAAAACGTTCTTACAAAAACGTTCTTAGAAAAACGTTCTTAGAAAAACGTTCTTACGAAAACGTTCTTACAAAAACGTTCTTACGAAAACGTTCTTAGAAAAAACGTTCTTACGAAAACGTTCTTACGAAAACGTTCTTACAAAAACGTTCTTACAAAAACGTTCTTACGAAAACGTTCTTAGAAAAAACGTTCTTACGAAAACGTTCTTAGAAAAACGTTCTTAGAAAAAACGTTCTTACAAAAACGTTCTTACGAAAACGTTCTTACGAAAACGTTCTTAGAAAAAACGTTCTTACGAAAACGTTCTTAGAAAAACGTTCTTACAAAAACGTTCTTACAAAAACGTTCTTACAAAAACGTTCTTACGAAAACGTTCTTACAAAAACGTTCTTAGAAAAAACGTTCTTACGAAAACGTTCTTACGAAAACGTTCTTACGAAAACGTTCTTACAAAAACGTTCTTAGAAAAACGTTCTTAGAAAAAACGTTCTTACGAAAACGTTCTTACGAAAACGTTCTTAGAAAAACGTTCTTACGAAAACGTTCTTACGAAAACGTTCTTAGAAAAACGTTCTTACGAAAACGTTCTTAGAAAAAACGTTCTTACGAAAACGTTCTTACGAAAACGTTCTTACGAAAACGTTCTTAGAAAAACGTTCTTACGAAAACGTTCTTAGAAAAAACGTTCTTACGAAAACGTTCTTAGAAAAAACGTTCTTACAAAAAACGTTCTTACGAAAACGTTCTTACGAAAACGTTCTTAGAAAAACGTTCTTACGAAAACGTTCTTAGAAAAACGTTCTTACAAAAACGTTCTTACGAAAACGTTCTTACGAAAACGTTCTTAGAAAAACGTTCTTACGAAAACGTTCTTAGAAAAACGTTCTTACGAAAACGTTCTTAGAAAAAACGTTCTTACGAAAACGTTCTTAGAAAAAACGTTCTTACAAAAAACGTTCTTACGAAAACGTTCTTACAAAAACGTTCTTAGAAAAAACGTTCTTACAAAAAACGTTCTTAGAAAAACGTTCTTAGAAAAAACGTTCTTACGAAAACGTTCTTAGAAAAACGTTCTTAGAAAAACGTTCTTACGAAAACGTTCTTAGAAAAAAACGTTCTTACAAAAACGTTCTTAGAAAAACGTTCTTAGAAAAAACGTTCTTACGAAAACGTTCTTACGAAAACGTTCTTAGAAAAACGTTCTTACGAAAACGTTCTTAGAAAAAACGTTCTTACGAAAACGTTCTTAGAAAAACGTTCTTACGAAAACGTTCTTACGAAAACGTTCTTAGAAAAAACGTTCTTACAAAAAACGTTCTTACGAAAACGTTCTTACGAAAACGTTCTTAGAAAAACGTTCTTACGAAAACGTTCTTAGAAAAACGTTCTTACGAAAACGTTCTTACGAAAACGTTCTTACGAAAACGTTCTTAGAAAAACGTTCTTACGAAAACGTTCTTACGAAAACGTTCTTACGAAAACGTTCTTAGAAAAACGTTCTTACGAAAACGTTCTTACGAAAACGTTCTTAGAAAAAACGTTCTTACAAAAACGTTCTTACGAAAACGTTCTTACAAAAACGTTCTTACAAAAACGTTCTTAGAAAAAACGTTCTTACGAAAACGTTCTTACGAAAACGTTCTTAGAAAAACGTTCTTACGAAAACGTTCTTAGAAAAACGTTCTTACGAAAACGTTCTTAGAAAAAACGTTCTTACGAAAACGTTCTTACAAAAACGTTCTTAGAAAAAACGTTCTTACGAAAACGTTCTTACGAAAACGTTCTTAGAAAAAACGTTCTTACAAAAACGTTCTTAGAAAAAACGTTCTTACGAAAACGTTCTTACGAAAACGTTCTTAGAAAAACGTTCTTACGAAAACGTTCTTAGAAAAACGTTCTTACGAAAACGTTCTTAGAAAAAACGTTCTTACGAAAACGTTCTTACAAAAACGTTCTTAGAAAAAACGTTCTTACGAAAACGTTCTTACGAAAACGTTCTTAGAAAAAACGTTCTTACAAAAACGTTCTTAGAAAAAACGTTCTTACGAAAACGTTCTTACGAAAACGTTCTTAGAAAAACGTTCTTACGAAAACGTTCTTAGAAAAAACGTTCTTACAAAAACGTTCTTAGAAAAAACGTTCTTACGAAAACGTTCTTACGAAAACGTTCTTAGAAAAACGTTCTTACAAAAACGTTCTTAGAAAAAACGTTCTTACAAAAACGTTCTTACAAAAACGTTCTTACAAAAACGTTCTTACGAAAACGTTCTTACAAAAACGTTCTTAGAAAAACGTTCTTACAAAAACGTTCTTACGAAAACGTTCTTACAAAAACGTTCTTACGAAAACGTTCTTACGAAAACGTTCTTAGAAAAACGTTCTTACAAAAACGTTCTTAGAAAAAACGTTCTTACAAAAACGTTCTTACAAAAACGTTCTTACAAAAACGTTCTTACGAAAACGTTCTTACAAAAACGTTCTTAGAAAAAACGTTCTTACGAAAACGTTCTTACGAAAACGTTCTTAGAAAAACGTTCTTACGAAAACGTTCTTACGAAAACGTTCTTACGAAAACGTTCTTAGAAAAACGTTCTTACGAAAACGTTCTTACGAAAACGTTCTTACGGAAACGTTCTTAGAAAAACGTTCTTACGAAAACGTTCTTACGAAAACGTTCTTAGAAAAACGTTCTTACAAAAACGTTCTTAGAAAAAACGTTCTTACGAAAACGTTCTTAGAAAAACGTTCTTAGAAAAAACGTTCTTACGAAAACGTTCTTACGAAAACGTTCTTACGAAAACGTTCTTACGAAAACGTTCTTAGAAAAACGTTCTTACGAAAACGTTCTTACGAAAACGTTCTTACGAAAACGTTCTTACGAAAACGTTCTTACAAAAACGTTCTTACAAAAACGTTCTTACAAAAACGTTCTTACAAAAACGTTCTTACGAAAACGTTCTTACGAAAACGTTCTTACGAAAACGTTCTTACAAAAACGTTCTTAGAAAAACGTTCTTACGAAAACGTTCTTACGAAAACGTTCTTACGAAAACGTTCTTAGAAAAACGTTCTTACGAAAACGTTCTTACGAAAACGTTCTTACGAAAACGTTCTTACGAAAACGTTCTTACGAAAACGTTCTTACAAAAACGTTCTTACAAAAACGTTCTTAGAAAAAACGTTCTTACGAAAACGTTCTTACGAAAACGTTCTTACGAAAACGTTCTTGGAAAAAACGTTCTTACAAAAACGTTCTTACGAAAACGTTCTTACGAAAACGTTCTTACGAAAACGTTCTTGGAAAAAACGTTCTTACAAAAACGTTCTTACGAAAACGTTCTTACGAAAACGTTCTTACGAAAACGTTCTTACAAAAACGTTCTTACAAAAACGTTCTTACAAAAACGTTCTTACGAAAACGTTCTTACGAAAACGTTCTTAGAAAGAACGTTCTTACGAAAACGTTCTTACGAAAACGTTCTTACGAAAACGTTCTTACGAAAACGTTCTTACGAAAACGTTCTTAGAAAAAACGTTCTTACGAAAACGTTCTTACGAAAACGTTCTTACAAAAACGTTCTTACAAAAACGTTCTTACGAAAACGTTCTTACAAAAACGTTCTTACAAAAACGTTCTTAGAAAAAACGTTCTTACGAAAACGTTCTTACGAAAACGTTCTTACGAAAACGTTCTTACAAAAACGTTCTTACGAAAACGTTCTTAGAAAAAACGTTCTTAGAAAAACGTTCTTACGAAAACGTTCTTACAAAAACGTTCTTAGAAAAAACGTTCTTAGAAAAACGTTCTTACGAAAACGTTCTTACAAAAACGTTCTTAGAAAAAACGTTCTTAGAAAAACGTTCTTACGAAAACGTTCTTACAAAAACGTTCTTACAAAAACGTTCTTACAAAAACGTTCTTACAAAAACGTTCTTACAAAAACGTTCTTACAAAAACGTTCTTAGAAAAAACGTTCTTACAAAAACGTTCTTACAAAAACGTTCTTAGAAAAAACGTTCTTACAAAAACGTTCTTACGAAAACGTTCTTACAAAAACGTTCTTAGAAAAAACGTTCTTACAAAAACGTTCTTACAAAAACGTTCTTAGAAAAAACGTTCTTACAAAAACGTTCTTACAAAAACGTTCTTAGAAAAAACGTTCTTACAAAAACGTTCTTACGAAAACGTTCTTACAAAAACGTTCTTAGAAAAACGTTCTTACGAAAACGTTCTTACGAAAACGTTCTTACAAAAACGTTCTTACAAAAACGTTCTTAGAAAAAACGTTCTTACGAAAACGTTCTTACGAAAACGTTCTTACGAAAACGTTCTTAGAAAAACGTTCTTACGAAAACGTTCTTAGAAAAACGTTCTTACGAAAACGTTCTTAGAAAAACGTTCTTACGAAAACGTTCTTACGAAAACGTTCTTACGAAAACGTTCTTAGAAAAACGTTCTTACGAAAACGTTCTTAGAAAAACGTTCTTACGAAAACGTTCTTACAAAAACGTTCTTACAAAAACGTTCTTAGAAAAACGTTCTTACGAAAACGTTCTTACGAAAACGTTCTTACAAAAACGTTCTTACAAAAACGTTCTTAGAAAAACGTTCTTACGAAAACGTTCTTACGAAAACGTTCTTACGAAAACGTTCTTAGAAAAACGTTCTTACGAAAACGTTCTTAGAAAAACGTTCTTACGAAAACGTTCTTAGAAAAAACGTTCTTACGAAAACGTTCTTACGAAAACGTTCTTACGAAAACGTTCTTAGAAAAACGTTCTTACGAAAACGTTCTTAGAAAAACGTTCTTACGAAAACGTTCTTAGAAAAACGTTCTTACAAAAACGTTCTTAGAAAAAACGTTCTTACAAAAACGTTCTTACAAAAACGTTCTTACGAAAACGTTCTTACGAAAACGTTCTTACGAAAACGTTCTTAGAAAAACGTTCTTAGAAAAACGTTCTTACGAAAACGTTCTTAGAAAAACGTTCTTAGAAAAACGTTCTTACGAAAACGTTCTTACGAAAACGTTCTTAGAAAAAACGTTCTTACGAAAACGTTCTTACGAAAACGTTCTTACGAAAACGTTCTTAGAAAAACGTTCTTACGAAAACGTTCTTAGAAAAACGTTCTTACGAAAACGTTCTTACGAAAACGTTCTTACGAAAACGTTCTTAGAAAAACGTTCTTACGAAAACGTTCTTACGAAAACGTTCTTACGAAAACGTTCTTAGAAAAACGTTCTTACGAAAACGTTCTTACGAAAACGTTCTTAGAAAAACGTTCTTACAAAAACGTTCTTAGAAAAAACGTTCTTACGAAAACGTTCTTAGAAAAACGTTCTTAGAAAAAACGTTCTTACGAAAACGTTCTTACGAAAACGTTCTTACGAAAACGTTCTTACGAAAACGTTCTTAGAAAAACGTTCTTACGAAAACGTTCTTACGAAAACGTTCTTACGAAAACGTTCTTACGAAAACGTTCTTACAAAAACGTTCTTAGAAAAAACGTTCTTACAAAAACGTTCTTACAAAAACGTTCTTAGAAAAAACGTTCTTACAAAAACGTTCTTACAAAAACGTTCTTAGAAAAAACGTTCTTACAAAAACGTTCTTACGAAAACGTTCTTACAAAAACGTTCTTAGAAAAAACGTTCTTACAAAAACGTTCTTACAAAAACGTTCTTAGAAAAAACGTTCTTACAAAAACGTTCTTACAAAAACGTTCTTAGAAAAAACGTTCTTACAAAAACGTTCTTACGAAAACGTTCTTACAAAAACGTTCTTAGAAAAACGTTCTTACGAAAACGTTCTTACGAAAACGTTCTTACAAAAACGTTCTTACAAAAACGTTCTTAGAAAAAACGTTCTTACGAAAACGTTCTTACGAAAACGTTCTTACGAAAACGTTCTTAGAAAAACGTTCTTACGAAAACGTTCTTAGAAAAACGTTCTTACGAAAACGTTCTTAGAAAAAACGTTCTTACGAAAACGTTCTTACGAAAACGTTCTTACGAAAACGTTCTTAGAAAAACGTTCTTACGAAAACGTTCTTAGAAAAACGTTCTTACGAAAACGTTCTTAGAAAAACGTTCTTACAAAAACGTTCTTAGAAAAAACGTTCTTACAAAAACGTTCTTACAAAAACGTTCTTACGAAAACGTTCTTACGAAAACGTTCTTACGAAAACGTTCTTAGAAAAACGTTCTTAGAAAAACGTTCTTACGAAAACGTTCTTAGAAAAACGTTCTTAGAAAAACGTTCTTACGAAAACGTTCTTACGAAAACGTTCTTAGAAAAAACGTTCTTACGAAAACGTTCTTACGAAAACGTTCTTACGAAAACGTTCTTAGAAAAACGTTCTTACGAAAACGTTCTTAGAAAAACGTTCTTACGAAAACGTTCTTACGAAAACGTTCTTACGAAAACGTTCTTAGAAAAACGTTCTTACGAAAACGTTCTTACGAAAACGTTCTTACGAAAACGTTCTTAGAAAAACGTTCTTACGAAAACGTTCTTACGAAAACGTTCTTAGAAAAACGTTCTTACAAAAACGTTCTTAGAAAAAACGTTCTTACGAAAACGTTCTTAGAAAAACGTTCTTAGAAAAAACGTTCTTACGAAAACGTTCTTACGAAAACGTTCTTACGAAAACGTTCTTACGAAAACGTTCTTAGAAAAACGTTCTTACGAAAACGTTCTTACGAAAACGTTCTTACGAAAACGTTCTTACGAAAACGTTCTTACGAAAACGTTCTTACAAAAACGTTCTTAGAAAAACGTTCTTACGAAAACGTTCTTACGAAAACGTTCTTACAAAAACGTTCTTAGAAAAAACGTTCTTACGAAAACGTTCTTACGAAAACGTTCTTACGAAAACGTTCTTACGAAAACGTTCTTACGAAAACGTTCTTACGAAAACGTTCTTACGAAAACGTTCTTAGAAAAACGTTCTTACAAAAACGTTCTTACAAAAACGTTCTTACAAAAACGTTCTTAGAAAAAACGTTCTTACGAAAACGTTCTTACGAAAACGTTCTTACGAAAACGTTCTTGGAAAAAACGTTCTTACAAAAACGTTCTTACAAAAACGTTCTTACGAAAACGTTCTTACGAAAACGTTCTTGGAAAAAACGTTCTTACAAAAACGTTCTTACGAAAACGTTCTTACGAAAACGTTCTTACGAAAACGTTCTTACAAAAACGTTCTTACAAAAACGTTCTTACAAAAACGTTCTTACGAAAACGTTCTTACGAAAACGTTCTTACAAAAACGTTCTTACAAAAACGTTCTTACAAAAACGTTCTTACGAAAACGTTCTTACGAAAACGTTCTTACGAAAACGTTCTTACGAAAACGTTCTTACGAAAACGTTCTTACGAAAACGTTCTTACGAAAACGTTCTTAGAAAAAACGTTCTTACGAAAACGTTCTTGGAAAAAACGTTCTTACAAAAACGTTCTTACAAAAACGTTCTTACAAAAACGTTCTTACGAAAACGTTCTTACGAAAACGTTCTTACGAAAACGTTCTTACGAAAACGTTCTTACGAAAACGTTCTTACGAAAACGTTCTTACGAAAACGTTCTTAGAAAAACGTTCTTACAAAAACGTTCTTACAAAAACGTTCTTACAAAAACGTTCTTAGAAAAAACGTTCTTACGAAAACGTTCTTACGAAAACGTTCTTACGAAAACGTTCTTGGAAAAAACGTTCTTACAAAAACGTTCTTACAAAAACGTTCTTACGAAAACGTTCTTACGAAAACGTTCTTGGAAAAAACGTTCTTACAAAAACGTTCTTACGAAAACGTTCTTACGAAAACGTTCTTACGAAAACGTTCTTACAAAAACGTTCTTACAAAAACGTTCTTACAAAAACGTTCTTACGAAAACGTTCTTACGAAAACGTTCTTACGAAAACGTTCTTACGAAAACGTTCTTACGAAAACGTTCTTACAAAAACGTTCTTAGAAAAACGTTCTTACGAAAACGTTCTTACGAAAACGTTCTTACAAAAACGTTCTTAGAAAAAACGTTCTTACGAAAACGTTCTTACGAAAACGTTCTTACGAAAACGTTCTTACGAAAACGTTCTTACGAAAACGTTCTTACGAAAACGTTCTTACGAAAACGTTCTTACGAAAACGTTCTTAGAAAAACGTTCTTACAAAAACGTTCTTACAAAAACGTTCTTACAAAAACGTTCTTAGAAAAAACGTTCTTACGAAAACGTTCTTACGAAAACGTTCTTACGAAAACGTTCTTGGAAAAAACGTTCTTACAAAAACGTTCTTACAAAAACGTTCTTACGAAAACGTTCTTACGAAAACGTTCTTGGAAAAAACGTTCTTACAAAAACGTTCTTACGAAAACGTTCTTACGAAAACGTTCTTACGAAAACGTTCTTACAAAAACGTTCTTACAAAAACGTTCTTACAAAAACGTTCTTACGAAAACGTTCTTACGAAAACGTTCTTACAAAAACGTTCTTACAAAAACGTTCTTACAAAAACGTTCTTACGAAAACGTTCTTACGAAAACGTTCTTACGAAAACGTTCTTACGAAAACGTTCTTACGAAAACGTTCTTACGAAAACGTTCTTACGAAAACGTTCTTAGAAAAAACGTTCTTACGAAAACGTTCTTGGAAAAAACGTTCTTACAAAAACGTTCTTACAAAAACGTTCTTACAAAAACGTTCTTACGAAAACGTTCTTAGAAAAACGTTCTTACGAAAAACGTTCTTAGAAAAAACGTTCTTACGAAAACGTTCTTACGAAAACGTTCTTACGAAAACGTTCTTGGAAAAAACGTTCTTACGAAAACGTTCTTAGAAAAAACGTTCTTAGAAAAAACGTTCTTACGAAAACGTTCTTACGAAAACGTTCTTACGAAAACGTTCTTACGAAAACGTTCTTACGAAAACGTTCTTACGAAAACGTTCTTACGAAAACGTTCTTAGAAAAAACGTTCTTAGAAAAAACGTTCTTACGAAAACGTTCTTACGAAAACGTTCTTACAAAAACGTTCTTACAAAAACGTTCTTACGAAAACGTTCTTACAAAAACGTTCTTACAAAAACGTTCTTACGAAAACGTTCTTACGAAAACGTTCTTACGAAAACGTTCTTACGAAAACGTTCTTACAAAAACGTTCTTACGAAAACGTTCTTAGAAAAAACGTTCTTACGAAAACGTTCTTACGAAAACGTTCTTACGAAAACGTTCTTAGAAAAACGTTCTTACGAAAACGTTCTTACGAAAACGTTCTTACGAAAACGTTCTTACGAAAACGTTCTTACGAAAACGTTCTTACGAAAACGTTCTTACGAAAACGTTCTTACGAAAACGTTCTTACGAAAACGTTCTTACGAAAACGTTCTTACGAAAACGTTCTTACGAAAACGTTCTTAGAAAAAACGTTCTTACGAAAACGTTCTTAGAAAAAACGTTCTTACGAAAACGTTCTTACGAAAACGTTCTTACGAAAACGTTCTTACGAAAACGTTCTTACGAAAACGTTCTTACGAAAACGTTCTTAGAAAAAACGTTCTTACGAAAACGTTCTTACGAAAACGTTCTTAGAAAAAACGTTCTTACGAAAACGTTCTTACGAAAACGTTCTTAGAAAAAACGTTCTTACGAAAACGTTCTTACGAAAACGTTCTTAGAAAAAACGTTCTTACGAAAACGTTCTTACGAAAACGTTCTTACGAAAACGTTCTTACGAAAACGTTCTTACGAAAACGTTCTTACGAAAACGTTCTTAGAAAAAACGTTCTTACGAAAACGTTCTTACGAAAACGTTCTTAGAAAAAACGTTCTTACAAAAACGTTCTTAGAAAAAACGTTCTTACAAAAAACGTTCTTAGAAAAAACGTTCTTAGAAAAAACGTTCTTACAAAAACGTTCTTACGAAAACGTTCTTACAAAAACGTTCTTACGAAAACGTTCTTACAAAAACGTTCTTACGAAAACGTTCTTACGAAAACGTTCTTACGAAAACGTTCTTAGAAAAAACGTTCTTACGAAAACGTTCTTACGAAAACGTTCTTACTAACGCGTTCTTACGAAAACGTTCTTAGAAAAAACGTTCTTACGAAAACGTTCTTAGAAAAAACGTTCTTACAAAAACGTTCTTAGAAAAACGTTCTTACAAAAACGTTCTTACGAAAACGTTCTTACAAAAACGTTCTTACAAAAACGTTCTTACAAAAACGTTCTTACGAAAACGTTCTTAGAAAAAACGTTCTTACAAAAACGTTCTTACAAAAACGTTCTTACAAAAACGTTCTTACGAAAACGTTCTTACAAAAACGTTCTTACGAAAACGTTCTTACGAAAACGTTCTTAGAAAAAACGTTCTTACAAAAACGTTCTTAGAAAAAACGTTCTTACAAAAACGTTCTTACAAAAACGTTCTTACAAAAACGTTCTTACAAAAACGTTCTTACGAAAACGTTCTTACGAAAACGTTCTTACGAAAACGTTCTTAGAAAAAACGTTCTTACAAAAACGTTCTTAGAAAAAACGTTCTTACAAAAACGTTCTTACAAAAACGTTCTTACAAAAACGTTCTTACGAAAACGTTCTTACGAAAACGTTCTTACGAAAACGTTCTTACGAAAACGTTCTTACGAAAACGTTCTTACGAAAACGTTCTTACAAAAACGTTCTTAGAAAAACGTTCTTACAAAAACGTTCTTACAAAAACGTTCTTACGAAAACGTTCTTAGAAAAAACGTT
Organism: Caenorhabditis doughertyi; assembly: GCA_963572265.1. NCBI lineage: Eukaryota > Metazoa > Nematoda > Chromadorea > Rhabditida > Rhabditidae > Caenorhabditis > Caenorhabditis doughertyi. The sequence continues at coordinate 2,026,527 of OY751557.1, forward strand.
CTTACGAAAACGTTCTTGGAAAAAACGTTCTTACGAAAACGTTCTTGGAAAAAACGTTCTTACAAAAACGTTCTTACAAAAACGTTCTTACAAAAACGTTCTTACGAAAACGTTCTTACGAAAACGTTCTTACGAAAACGTTCTTACGAAAACGTTCTTACGAAAACGTTCTTACGAAAACGTTCTTACGAAAACGTTCTTACGAAAACGTTCTTAGAAAAAACGTTCTTACGAAAACGTTCTTAGAAAAAACGTTCTTACGAAAACGTTCTTACGAAACATTCTTAGAAAAAACGTTCTTACGAAAACGTTCTTGGAAAAAACGTTCTTACAAAAACGTTCTTACGAAAACGTTCTTACGAAAACGTTCTTACGAAAACGTTCTTAGAAAAAACGTTCTTACGAAAACGTTCTTAGAAAAAACGTTCTTACGAAAACGTTCTTACGAAAACGTTCTTACGAAAACGTTCTTACGAAAACGTTCTTACGAAAACGTTCTTAGAAAAAACGTTCTTACGAAAACGTTCTTAGAAAAAACGTTCTTACGAAAACGTTCTTACAAAAACGTTCTTACGAAAACGTTCTTAGAAAAAACGTTCTTACGAAAACGTTCTTACGAAAACGTTCTTAGAAAAAACGTTCTTACAAAAACGTTCTTAGAAAAACGTTCTTAGAAAAAACGTTCTTACAAAAACGTTCTTACGAAAACGTTCTTAGAAAAAACGTTCTTACGAAAACGTTCTTACGAAAACGTTCTTACGAAAACGTTCTTACGAAAACGTTCTTACGAAAACGTTCTTACGAAAACGTTCTTAGAAAAAACGTTCTTACGAAAACGTTCTTACGAAAACGTTCTTAGAAAAAACGTTCTTACAAAAACGTTCTTACAAAAACGTTCTTAGAAAAAACGTTCTTACGAAAACGTTCTTAGAAAAAACGTTCTTACAAAAACGTTCTTACGAAAACGTTCTTACGAAAACGTTCTTAGAAAAAACGTTCTTACGAAAACGTTCTTACGAAAACGTTCTTAGAAAAAACGTTCTTACAAAAACGTTCTTAGAAAAAACGTTCTTACAAAAAACGTTCTTAGAAAAAACGTTCTTAGAAAAAACGTTCTTACAAAAACGTTCTTACGAAAACGTTCTTACAAAAACGTTCTTACGAAAACGTTCTTACAAAAACGTTCTTACGAAAACGTTCTTACGAAAACGTTCTTACGAAAACGTTCTTAGAAAAAACGTTCTTACGAAAACGTTCTTACGAAAACGTTCTTACTAACGCGTTCTTACGAAAACGTTCTTAGAAAAAACGTTCTTACGAAAACGTTCTTAGAAAAAACGTTCTTACAAAAACGTTCTTAGAAAAACGTTCTTACAAAAACGTTCTTACGAAAACGTTCTTACAAAAACGTTCTTACAAAAACGTTCTTACAAAAACGTTCTTACGAAAACGTTCTTAGAAAAAACGTTCTTACAAAAACGTTCTTACAAAAACGTTCTTACAAAAACGTTCTTACGAAAACGTTCTTACAAAAACGTTCTTACGAAAACGTTCTTACGAAAACGTTCTTAGAAAAAACGTTCTTACAAAAACGTTCTTAGAAAAAACGTTCTTACAAAAACGTTCTTACAAAAACGTTCTTACAAAAACGTTCTTACAAAAACGTTCTTACGAAAACGTTCTTACGAAAACGTTCTTACGAAAACGTTCTTAGAAAAAACGTTCTTACAAAAACGTTCTTAGAAAAAACGTTCTTACAAAAACGTTCTTACAAAAACGTTCTTACAAAAACGTTCTTACGAAAACGTTCTTACGAAAACGTTCTTACGAAAACGTTCTTACGAAAACGTTCTTACGAAAACGTTCTTACGAAAACGTTCTTACAAAAACGTTCTTAGAAAAACGTTCTTACAAAAACGTTCTTACAAAAACGTTCTTACAAAAACGTTCTTACAAAAACGTTCTTACGAAAACGTTCTTACGAAAACGTTCTTAGAAAAAACGTTCTTACGAAAACGTTCTTAGAAAAAACGTTCTTACAAAAACGTTCTTACAAAAACGTTTTTACAAAAACGTTCTTACGAAAACGTTCTTACGAAAACGTTCTTACGAAAACGTTCTTACGAAAACGTTCTTAGAAAAAACGTTCTTACGAAAACGTTCTTACGAAAACGTTCTTAGAAAAAACGTTCTTACGAAAACGTTCTTAGAAAAAACGTTCTTACAAAAACGTTCTTACGAAAACGTTCTTACGAAAACGTTCTTACAAAAACGTTCTTACGAAAACGTTCTTACGAAAACGTTCTTACAAAAACGTTCTTAGAAAAAACGTTCTTACGAAAACGTTCTTACGAAAACGTTCTTAGAAAAAACGTTCTTAGAAAAACGTTCTTACAAAAACGTTCTTACGAAAACGTTCTTACAAAAACGTTCTTACAAAAACGTTCTTACGAAAACGTTCTTACGAAAACGTTCTTACAAAAACGTTCTTAGAAAAAACGTTCTTACGAAAACGTTCTTACGAAAACGTTCTTACAAAAACGTTCTTAGAAAAACGTTCTTACAAAAACGTTCTTAGAAAAACGTTCTTACAAAAACGTTCTTAGAAAAAACGTTCTTACGAAAACGTTCTTACGAAAACGTTCTTACAAAAACGTTCTTACGAAAACGTTCTTACGAAAACGTTCTTACGAAAACGTTCTTACAAAAACGTTCTTACGAAAACGTTCTTACGAAAACGTTCTTACGAAAACGTTCTTAGAAAAAACGTTCTTACGAAAACGTTCTTACGAAAACGTTCTTACAAAAACGTTCTTACGAAAACGTTCTTACGAAAACGTTCTTACAAAAACGTTCTTAGAAAAACGTTCTTACAAAAACGTTCTTACAAAAACGTTCTTACAAAAACGTTCTTACAAAAACGTTCTTACGAAAACGTTCTTACGAAAACGTTCTTAGAAAAAACGTTCTTACGAAAACGTTCTTAGAAAAAACGTTCTTACAAAAACGTTCTTACAAAAACGTTTTTACAAAAACGTTCTTACGAAAACGTTCTTACGAAAACGTTCTTACGAAAACGTTCTTACGAAAACGTTCTTAGAAAAAACGTTCTTACGAAAACGTTCTTACGAAAACGTTCTTAGAAAAAACGTTCTTACGAAAACGGAGATGTGTCCATGACAGTAATAACAGAAGAAGAATCAGAAAAAGAAGACGTTGTGGCGAGTGTTGAAACGGACTTTGACCGTTTTTCCTGTGTATTGTTTGGGGAACGCGGTAGGAATCTTTTCATAAGAGCTTTGCGACAGACGACAGATGTCATGGACACATCTTCACTTTTCAATTTTTCTTCGAGCCGAGCGGTCGTCTGTCGCAAAGCTCTTATGAAAAGATTCCTACCGCGTTCCCCAAACAATACACAGGAAAAACGGTCAAAGTCCGTTTCAACACTCGCCACAACGTCTTCTTTTTCTGATTCTTCTTCTGTTATTACTGTCATGGACACATCTCCGTCATCTGTCCCTAATATTCCTACTGTTCTTGCAAATCTTCATTCGCCAAAGAAAGTCAACAATGAAGAACTCACCAAATTGGTCATCTCTATGGCCAAAGTCATTTCGTCTTTGCAAGAGCAAAACATTGCTCTTATTTCTCAGGTGAGCCTCATGAAGAATGAATTATCCGAACTGAAGAAAACCATTGAGAATGGACCTGCTGACAAGAAGACCTTCGCCGAAATTCTGACTAAGTCACTCGCTACACCATCTGCTCAAGTCTCCATTATGCAAGCCGCCAAACTAGCTCAGAACTCAGATGATCGGACTTGCTCTGTTATCATCAGAAACGCTCAAGTCTCATCTGATTCCTCCAACGATGAAGAATTCGGAAGAAAAATCGCCACGGAATGTGGTACTCAAGATAGCTGCTTGGTTTTTCGGATTCCGTTGAAATCCGACCTCCCTCCGCTTCTGAAACTTCGCTTCAAGACCAAGGAAGATGCCTCGAGAGTTCTGAGCAAGTTCGACTCACTCAAAAAGCGATTCAATGGATGCCACACTTCAACCATTCGCCCGGACATGTCCAAACCGGAATTGATGAAATACCGGAACTCGTGGAAAGAAGCAATAAGAAGAAACGACGAATCCGGCCAACGAATTTGGACTGTCAGAAATCTCGAAGTCGTCAAGATCGTCTACCAACCCAATGCAACCCCATGGCCGTGGACTGTCCGAACAAAGCAAAATTCGTCTCAGTAGGTTACGCTAATTGCTTTTCTCTTAAGAATAAGTTCCCACTTCTTGAATTCTTAGCTGATTTTCATAATTTTGATATTATCGGTTTAACCGAAACTAAACTCGATAGTTCTTTCACTGATTCAATAGTCTCTCTTAATGATAAGTTTAGTGTAGTACGAAAAGATAGAAACAAACATGGTGGAGGAGTTTGCATTCTTATACGCAAATCAATTAAATTCTTACCCATTGAAATTCCCAATCATCTTAGCTCTTCTGAAATCGCAGCTGTCGACATTATGGTAAAAGGAAAAACTATCAGAATAATTGTTGTTTATCATCCCAATCACAGTCATAAACTTGATAACTTAATATCTACTCTCGAACACCTTCTTCTCTCTCAAAAAAGTTGTGTTATTGTGGGCGACTTTAACATGAGTCATATTGATTGGATGTCTCTTTCCGCTTCAGATGCTCAGTGCAAAGTTTTCTTATCTTTTATATTAAAAAATGGACTGAGTCAGCATGTTCTTTCCCCCACCCGCCTCAACCCCGATAACATTTTAGACCTTTGTATCACAAACAATCCAATTGTCAGGGATGTGAGGGTGGGAGAGCTTTTCAGCGACCATAAATTAATTAACATCACCCTAAACCTATCCAAAGTTTCAAACAACAAATGCAAGCTTGTTAAACTCTTTCAAAAGGCTAATTATGATATCATCAATCACTATCTGAGTACTATTGACTGGCAATTAATGTTTTCCTGCCTTACGGTCGAAGAAATGTACACCGCTTTTACTGACACTCTTAACAAACTAATCGCACATTATGTCCCAACCAAAAAAGTCTCTTTAAATCGGAAGCCTCACTCATCGGATATAACAAAGCTTCAAAAAGAAAAGTTGAAGGTTTGGCGTTCTGAAGGAAACTCTTCTAGTTATAAGGAAATTTCATCACGCTTAAAAAATCAGTTACGACAAGAAGAAAAAAACAATCATGAAAAACGTCTAACGAGCGGCTCGTCTAAAGACTTTTTTAGATTTGTCAACACCCGATATAAAGACAATCAAGAGATTGGCATTATCAAAAATGATAACGACACTCCTATTCATGATGACTTCGAAAAGGCCGAACTATTTTGTGATTGCTTCTCTAATGTTTTCACTCGAGACAATAACAACTTTCCCAAGATTAATAGGCGTACAACAGCTTTTACTGACGAGGTGTGCTTAGAGCCGTTTATTATAGAGCATGTACTTTCAAAACTTGTCCCCAAAATTAACACTACTCCGGAAAACATCCCTGCTATTTTTCTTAAGAAAACAGCTACTGCGGTTGCTCTTCCACTATCAATAATTTTCAAAGAATCCTTTCGCACATCCTCTACTCCCAGTGCATGGAGAACTGCTATCGTTAAACCATTATTCAAGAAAGGCTCTAGAACAGACCCTAGCAACTATCGCCCTATCTCTCTCACTTCATCTGTTTCTAAAGTAATTGAAAAAATTGTTCGAAATCACATCACTTGTTTCTTAAACAGTAACAGTCTGCTTTCTCACTCTCAATACGGATTCAGATCAAAAATGAGCACTGAAGGACAACTAATTTCCTATCAATCTCAAATTCTTTCTATGTCAAGCTCCAAACTTGACACCCACAGCATTTATATTGACTTTAGAAAAGCATTTGATACTGTTTCTATCCCTAAGCTTAGAATCAAACTTGAATCTTATGGAATTTGTGATGAGCTTCTCAAATGGCTATGCTCATTTCTTACTAACCGTACACAAAGAATCTGCATTAATGGAATTCTATCAACTGAAAAGCTTGTTTTGTCTGGTGTTCCCCAAGGCTCTGTTCTTGGCCCCCTTCTTTTTCTCCTGTTTATTAACGACATTGGCGATCATTTCCAGTCTAACTTCCTATTGTATGCAGATGATCTAAAGCTTTTCTCGAATAACCCAGCAAGCATTCAAAATGATCTTAACACTCTATCATCATGGTGTCGCGATTGGCAAATGTCAATAGCACCAAATAAGTGTGAAACTATTACTTTCACTACAAAAAAGAGACGTTCACAAATGAGAAGTGTTGAGTTTCTCATAAATAGCCAACGCATTCCAAAAGTTAACAGAGTTCGAGACTTAGGTATCATTTTATCTTCTGACTTTTCCTTTTCTCCACACTTAGATATTGCTATCAGAAAAGCTAATCAACGGGTCAACTTATTATTTAACGTTCTCCATCATGGCTGTTTAGATATTTTCGTTAAATGTTTCGTTATTTATGTAAGGCCTCTTTTAGAATACGGTTCATTAGTTTTTTCTCCCGTTCTCAAAGATCAAATCAAAAGAATTGAGTCAGTTCAAAAATCTTTTTTATATCGTGTTTTTAGAAAATTTAATATACCCTATGTTTCGTATTTTGAATCTCTCTCTTATTGTAAATTAGAATCTCTTGAAAAACGTAGATTATTATTAGACCTTTCATTCTTATATAAATTAATTGTATCCAAAGAAGTTATTATTTTTGACCAATCATTCATATCTCTCCCCTTTTTTTGTAAATTACGTCGTCATCCTTTTTATATTAAATCTAATGTATCTAATTCTTCTAAACCCCTCTCCCAATTTTTATGTAATCGTGTTTTAAATTCTTGGAATTCCCTCCCTTTAAATTTTTTCTCCCCCATTCCGTCTTCTCTTCACTTTAAATCTTGTATCATATCTTATAATTTTGACAAATTTCTTTTTCTTAATTGTAATAACTTTTAACTATCACCCTTGATATTGTTAGTGGCTATGCCCTTTTATCAATAAACATATAATATAAAAAATATAATAAAAACGTTCTTACAAAAACGTTCTTAGAAAAAACGTTCTTACGAAAACGTTCTTAGAAAAAACGTTCTTACAAAAACGTTCTTACGAAAACGTTCTTACAAAAACGTTCTTACGAAAACGTTCTTACAAAAACGTTCTTACGAAAACGTTCTTAGAAAAAACGTTCTTACGAAAACGTTCTTACGAAAACGTTCTTACGAAAACGTTCTTACAAAAACGTTCTTACGAAAACGTTCTTAGAAAAAACGTTCTTACAAAAAACGTTCTTAGAAAAAACGTTCTTAGAAAAAACGTTCTTACAAAAACGTTCTTACGAAAACGTTCTTACAAAAACGTTCTTACGAAAACGTTCTTACAAAAACGTTCTTACGAAAACGTTCTTAGAAAAAACGTTCTTACGAAAACGTTCTTACGAAAACGTTCTTACGAAAACGTTCTTACAAAAACGTTCTTACGAAAACGTTCTTAGAAAAAACGTTCTTACAAAAAACGTTCTTAGAAAAAACGTTCTTAGAAAAAACGTTCTTACGAAAACGTTCTTACGAAAACGTTCTTACGAAAACGTTCTTGGAAAAAACGTTCTTACAAAAACGTTCTTACGAAAACGTTCTTACGAAAACGTTCTTAGAAAAAACGTTCTTACGAAAACGTTCTTACGAAAACGTTCTTACGAAAACGTTCTTACGAAAACGTTCTTAGAAAAAACGTTCTTACGAAAACGTTCTTAGAAAAAACGTTCTTACGAAAACGTTCTTACGAAAACGTTCTTACGAAAACGTTCTTACGAAAACGTTCTTACGAAAACGTTCTTAGAAAAAACGTTCTTACGAAAACGTTCTTAGAAAAAACGTTCTTACGAAAACGTTCTTACGAAAACGTTCTTACGAAAACGTTCTTAGAAAAAACGTTCTTACGAAAACGTTCTTAGAAAAAACGTTCTTACGAAAACGTTCTTACGAAAACGTTCTTACGAAAACGTTCTTACGAAAACGTTCTTAGAAAAAACGTTCTTACGAAAACGTTCTTACAAAAACGTTCTTACGAAAACGTTCTTACGAAAACGTTCTTAGAAAAAACGTTCTTACGAAAACGTTCTTACGAAAACGTTCTTACGAAAACGTTCTTACGAAAACGTTCTTAGAAAAAACGTTCTTACGAAAACGTTCTTAGAAAAAACGTTCTTACGAAAACGTTCTTACGAAAACGTTCTTACGAAAACGTTCTTACGAAAACGTTCTTACGAAAACGTTCTTACGAAAACGTTCTTACGAAAACGTTCTTACGAAAACGTTCTTACGAAAACGTTCTTACGAAAACGTTCTTACGAAAACGTTCTTACAAAAACGTTCTTACGAAAACGTTCTTAGAAAAAACGTTCTTACAAAAAACGTTCTTAGAAAAAACGTTCTTAGAAAAAACGTTCTTACGAAAACGTTCTTACGAAAACGTTCTTGGAAAAAACGTTCTTACGAAAACGTTCTTACGAAAACGTTCTTAGAAAAAACGTTCTTACGAAAACGTTCTTACGAAAACGTTCTTAGAAAAAACGTTCTTACGAAAACGTTCTTACGAAAACGTTCTTGGAAAAAACGTTCTTACAAAAACGTTCTTACGAAAACGTTCTTACGAAAACGTTCTTAGAAAAAACGTTCTTACAAAAACGTTCTTACGAAAACGTTCTTACGAAAACGTTCTTACGAAAACGTTCTTAGAAAAAACGTTCTTACGAAAACGTTCTTACGAAAACGTTCTTGGAAAAAACGTTCTTACGAAAACGTTCTTACGAAAACGTTCTTACGAAAACGTTCTTAGAAAAAACGTTCTTACAAAAACGTTCTTACGAAAACGTTCTTACGAAAACGTTCTTACGAAAACGTTCTTAGAAAAAACGTTCTTACGAAAACGTTCTTACGAAAACGTTCTTACGAAAACGTTCTTACGAAAACGTTCTTACAAAAACGTTCTTACGAAAACGTTCTTACGAAAACGTTCTTACGAAAACGTTCTTACGAAAACGTTCTTACGAAAACGTTCTTAGAAAAAACGTTCTTACGAAAACGTTCTTACGAAAACGTTCTTACGAAAACGTTCTTACGAAAACGTTCTTACGAAAACGTTCTTACGAAAACGTTCTTAGAAAAAACGTTCTTACGAAAACGTTCTTACGAAAACGTTCTTACAAAAACGTTCTTACGAAAACGTTCTTAGAAAAAACGTTCTTACGAAAACGTTCTTACGAAAACGTTCTTGGAAAAAACGTTCTTACAAAAACGTTCTTACGAAAACGTTCTTACGAAAACGTTCTTACGAAAACGTTCTTACAAAAACGTTCTTACGAAAACGTTCTTACGAAAACGTTCTTACAAAAACGTTCTTACGAAAACGTTCTTACAAAAACGTTCTTACGAAAACGTTCTTACGAAAACGTTCTTACGAAAACGTTCTTACGAAAACGTTCTTACAAAAACGTTCTTACGAAAACGTTCTTACAAAAACGTTCTTACGAAAACGTTCTTACGAAAACGTTCTTACGAAAACGTTCTTAGAAAAAACGTTCTTACGAAAACGTTCTTACGAAAACGTTCTTACAAAAACGTTCTTACGAAAACGTTCTTAGAAAAAACGTTCTTACGAAAACGTTCTTACGAAAACGTTCTTAGAAAAAACGTTCTTACGAAAACGTTCTTACGAAAACGTTCTTACGAAAACGTTCTTACGAAAACGTTCTTACAAAAACGTTCTTACGAAAACGTTCTTACGAAAACGTTCTTACGAAAACGTTCTTACGAAAACGTTCTTACGAAAACGTTCTTAGAAAAAACGTTCTTACGAAAACGTTCTTACGAAAACGTTCTTACGAAAACGTTCTTACGAAAACGTTCTTACGAAAACGTTCTTACGAAAACGTTCTTAGAAAAAACGTTCTTACGAAAACGTTCTTACGAAAACGTTCTTACAAAAACGTTCTTACGAAAACGTTCTTACGAAAACGTTCTTACGAAAACGTTCTTACGAAAACGTTCTTACAAAAACGTTCTTACGAAAACGTTCTTACAAAAACGTTCTTACGAAAACGTTCTTACGAAAACGTTCTTACGAAAACGTTCTTAGAAAAAACGTTCTTACGAAAACGTTCTTACGAAAACGTTCTTACAAAAACGTTCTTACGAAAACGTTCTTAGAAAAAACGTTCTTACGAAAACGTTCTTACGAAAACGTTCTTGGAAAAAACGTTCTTACAAAAACGTTCTTACGAAAACGTTCTTACGAAAACGTTCTTAGAAAAAACGTTCTTACAAAAACGTTCTTACGAAAACGTTCTTACGAAAACGTTCTTACGAAAACGTTCTTAGAAAAAACGTTCTTACGAAAACGTTCTTACGAAAACGTTCTTACGAAAACGTTCTTACGAAAACGTTCTTACAAAAACGTTCTTACAAAAACGTTCTTAGAAAAAACGTTCTTACGAAAACGTTCTTACGAAAACGTTCTTACGAAAACGTTCTTAGAAAAAACGTTCTTAGAAAAAACGTTCTTACGAAAACGTTCTTACGAAAACGTTCTTACGAAAACGTTCTTACGAAAACGTTCTTACGAAAACGTTCTTACGAAAACGTTCTTACGAAAACGTTCTTACGAAAACGTTCTTAGAAAAAACGTTCTTACGAAAACGTTCTTACGAAAACGTTCTTACGAAAACGTTCTTACGAAAACGTTCTTACGAAAACGTTCTTACGAAAACGTTCTTACGAAAACGTTCTTACGAAAACGTTCTTACGAAAACGTTCTTACGAAAACGTTCTTACGAAAACGTTCTTACGAAAACGTTCTTACGAAAACGTTCTTACGAAAACGTTCTTACGAAAACGTTCTTACGAAAACGTTCTTACGAAAACGTTCTTACGAAAACGTTCTTACGAAAACGTTCTTACGAAAACGTTCTTACGAAAACGTTCTTACGAAAACGTTCTTAGAAAAAACGTTCTTAGAAAAAACGTTCTTACGAAAACGTTCTTACGAAAACGTTCTTACGAAAACGTTCTTACGAAAACGTTCTTACGAAAACGTTCTTACGAAAACGTTCTTACGAAAACGTTCTTACGAAAACGTTCTTAGAAAAAACGTTCTTACGAAAACGTTCTTACGAAAACGTTCTTACGAAAACGTTCTTACGAAAACGTTCTTACGAAAACGTTCTTACGAAAACGTTCTTACGAAAACGTTCTTACGAAAACGTTCTTACGAAAACGTTCTTACGAAAACGTTCTTAGAAAAAACGTTCTTACGAAAACGTTCTTAGAAAAAACGTTCTTACGAAAACGTTCTTACGTAAACGTTCTTACGAAAACGTTCTTACGAAAACGTTCTTACGAAAACGTTCTTACGAAAACGTTCTTACGAAAACGTTCTTACGAAAACGTTCTTAGAAAAAACGTTCTTACGAAAACGTTCTTACGAAAACGTTCTTACGAAAACGTTCTTACGAAAACGTTCTTAGAAAAAACGTTCTTACAAAAAACGTTCTTAGAAAAAACGTTCTTACGAAAACGTTCTTACGAAAACGTTCTTACGAAAACGTTCTTACGAAAACGTTCTTACGAAAACGTTCTTACGAAAACGTTCTTACGAAAACGTTCTTACGAAAACGTTCTTAGAAAAAACGTTCTTACGAAAACGTTCTTACGAAAACGTTCTTACAAAAACGTTCTTACGAAAACGTTCTTACGAAAACGTTCTTACGAAAACGTTCTTAGAAAAAACGTTCTTACGAAAACGTTCTTACGAAAACGTTCTTACGAAAACGTTCTTACGAAAACGTTCTTACGAAAACGTTCTTACGAAAACGTTCTTAGAAAAAACGTTCTTAGAAAAAACGTTCTTACGAAAACGTTCTTACGAAAACGTTCTTACGAAAACGTTCTTACGAAAACGTTCTTACGAAAACGTTCTTACGAAAACGTTCTTACGAAAACGTTCTTACGAAAACGTTCTTAGAAAAAACGTTCTTACGAAAACGTTCTTACGAAAACGTTCTTACGAAAACGTTCTTACGAAAACGTTCTTACGAAAACGTTCTTACGAAAACGTTCTTACGAAAACGTTCTTACGAAAACGTTCTTACGAAAACGTTCTTACGAAAACGTTCTTAGAAAAAACGTTCTTACGAAAACGTTCTTAGAAAAAACGTTCTTACGAAAACGTTCTTACGTAAACGTTCTTACGAAAACGTTCTTACGAAAACGTTCTTACGAAAACGTTCTTACGAAAACGTTCTTACGAAAACGTTCTTACGAAAACGTTCTTAGAAAAAACGTTCTTACGAAAACGTTCTTACGAAAACGTTCTTACGAAAACGTTCTTACGAAAACGTTCTTAGAAAAAACGTTCTTACAAAAAACGTTCTTAGAAAAAACGTTCTTAGAAAAAACGTTCTTAGAAAAAACGTTCTTACGAAAACGTTCTTACGAAAACGTTCTTACGAAAACGTTCTTACGAAAACGTTCTTACGAAAACGTTCTTACGAAAACGTTCTTACGAAAACGTTCTTACGAAAACGTTCTTACGAAAACGTTCTTACGAAAACGTTCTTACGAAAACGTTCTTACGAAAACGTTCTTAGAAAAAACGTTCTTAGAAAAAACGTTCTTACGAAAACGTTCTTACGAAAACGTTCTTACGAAAACGTTCTTACGAAAACGTTCTTACGAAAACGTTCTTACGAAAACGTTCTTACGAAAACGTTCTTACGAAAACGTTCTTAGAAAAAACGTTCTTACGAAAACGTTCTTACGAAAACGTTCTTACGAAAACGTTCTTACGAAAACGTTCTTACGAAAACGTTCTTACGAAAACGTTCTTACGAAAACGTTCTTACGAAAACGTTCTTACGAAAACGTTCTTACGAAAACGTTCTTAGAAAAAACGTTCTTACGAAAACGTTCTTAGAAAAAACGTTCTTACGAAAACGTTCTTACGTAAACGTTCTTACGAAAACGTTCTTACGAAAACGTTCTTACGAAAACGTTCTTACGAAAACGTTCTTACGAAAACGTTCTTACGAAAACGTTCTTAGAAAAAACGTTCTTACGAAAACGTTCTTACGAAAACGTTCTTACGAAAACGTTCTTACGAAAACGTTCTTAGAAAAAACGTTCTTACAAAAAACGTTCTTAGAAAAAACGTTCTTAGAAAAAACGTTCTTACGAAAACGTTCTTACGAAAACGTTCTTACGAAAACGTTCTTGGAAAAAACGTTCTTACGAAAACGTTCTTAGAAAAAACGTTCTTAGAAAAAACGTTCTTACGAAAACGTTCTTACGAAAACGTTCTTACGAAAACGTTCTTAGAAAAAACGTTCTTACGAAAACGTTCTTACGAAAACGTTCTTAGAAAAAACGTTCTTACAAAAAACGTTCTTAGAAAAAACGTTCTTAGAAAAAACGTTCTTACGAAAACGTTCTTACGAAAACGTTCTTACGAAAACGTTCTTAGAAAAAACGTTCTTACGAAAACGTTCTTAGAAAAAACGTTCTTACGAAAACGTTCTTACAAAAACGTTCTTACGAAAACGTTCTTAGAAAAAACGTTCTTACGAAAACGTTCTTACAAAAACGTTCTTACGAAAACGTTCTTAGAAAAAACGTTCTTAGAAAAAACGTTCTTAGAAAAAACGTTCTTACGAAAACGTTCTTACGAAAACGTTCTTACGAAAACGTTCTTAGAAAAAACGTTCTTACGAAAACGTTCTTAGAAAAAACGTTCTTACGAAAACGTTCTTACGAAAACGTTCTTACGAAAACGTTCTTAGAAAAAACGTTCTTACGAAAACGTTCTTACAAAAACGTTCTTACGAAAACGTTCTTAGAAAAAACGTTCTTACGAAAACGTTCTTACAAAAACGTTCTTACAAAAACGTTCTTACGAAAACGTTCTTACAAAAAACGTTCTTAGAAAAAACGTTCTTAGAAAAAACGTTCTTACGAAAACGTTCTTACAAAAACGTTCTTACGAAAACGTTCTTGGAAAAAACGTTCTTACGAAAACGTTCTTACGAAAACGTTCTTACGAAAACGTTCTTAGAAAAAACGTTCTTACGAAAACGTTCTTACGAAAACGTTCTTACGAAAACGTTCTTACGAAAACGTTCTTACGAAAACGTTCTTACAAAAACGTTCTTACAAAAACGTTCTTACGAAAACGTTCTTAGAAAAAACGTTCTTACAAAAAACGTTCTTACAAAAACGTTCTTAGAAAAAACGTTCTTACAAAAAACGTTCTTACGAAAACGTTCTTAGAAAAAACGTTCTTACGAAAACGTTCTTACGAAAACGTTCTTACAAAAACGTTCTTACAAAAACGTTCTTACGAAAACGTTCTTAGAAAAAACGTTCTTACAAAAAACGTTCTTAGAAAAAACGTTCTTAGAAAAAACGTTCTTACAAAAACGTTCTTAGAAAAAACGTTCTTACGAAAACGTTCTTAGAAAAAACGTTCTTACGAAAACGTTCTTACAAAAACGTTCTTACAAAAACGTTCTTACGAAAACGTTCTTAGAAAAAACGTTCTTACAAAAAACGTTCTTACGAAAACGTTCTTAGAAAAAACGTTCTTACGAAAACGTTCTTACGAAAACGTTCTTAGAAAAAACGTTCTTACGAAAACGTTCTTAGAAAAAACGTTCTTACAAAAAACGTTCTTACGAAAACGTTCTTAGAAAAAACGTTCTTACGAAAACGTTCTTAGAAAAAACGTTCTTACAAAAACGTTCTTACGAAAACGTTCTTAGAAAAAACGTTCTTACGAAAACGTTCTTACAAAAACGTTCTTACAAAAACGTTCTTACAAAAACGTTCTTACGAAAACGTTCTTAGAAAAAACGTTCTTACAAAAAACGTTCTTACAAAAACGTTCTTAGAAAAAACGTTCTTACAAAAAACGTTCTTACGAAAACGTTCTTAGAAAAAACGTTCTTACGAAAACGTTCTTACGAAAACGTTCTTACAAAAACGTTCTTACAAAAACGTTCTTACGAAAACGTTCTTAGAAAAAACGTTCTTACAAAAAACGTTCTTAGAAAAAACGTTCTTAGAAAAAACGTTCTTACAAAAACGTTCTTACAAAAACGTTCTTACGAAAACGTTCTTAGAAAAAACGTTCTTACGAAAACGTTCTTACAAAAACGTTCTTACAAAAACGTTCTTACAAAAACGTTCTTACGAAAACGTTCTTACAAAAACGTTCTTACAAAAACGTTCTTACAAAAACGTTCTTACGAAAACGTTCTTACAAAAACGTTCTTACGAAAACGTTCTTAGAAAAAACGTTCTTACAAAAAACGTTCTTACAAAAACGTTCTTAGAAAAAACGTTCTTACAAAAAACGTTCTTACGAAAACGTTCTTAGAAAAAACGTTCTTACGAAAACGTTCTTACGAAAACGTTCTTAGAAAAAACGTTCTTACAAAAAACGTTCTTACAAAAACGTTCTTACGAAAACGTTCTTAGAAAAAACGTTCTTACAAAAAACGTTCTTACAAAAACGTTCTTAGAAAAAACGTTCTTACAAAAAACGTTCTTACGAAAACGTTCTTAGAAAAAACGTTCTTACGAAAACGTTCTTACGAAAACGTTCTTACAAAAACGTTCTTACAAAAACGTTCTTACGAAAACGTTCTTAGAAAAAACGTTCTTACAAAAAACGTTCTTAGAAAAAACGTTCTTAGAAAAAACGTTCTTACAAAAACGTTCTTACAAAAACGTTCTTACGAAAACGTTCTTAGAAAAAACGTTCTTACGAAAACGTTCTTACAAAAACGTTCTTACAAAAACGTTCTTACAAAAACGTTCTTACGAAAACGTTCTTAGAAAAAACGTTCTTACAAAAACGTTCTTAGAAAAAACGTTCTTACAAAAAACGTTCTTACGAAAACGTTCTTAGAAAAAACGTTCTTACGAAAACGTTCTTACGAAAACGTTCTTACAAAAACGTTCTTACAAAAACGTTCTTACGAAAACGTTCTTAGAAAAAACGTTCTTACGAAAACGTTCTTACAAAAACGTTCTTACAAAAACGTTCTTACGAAAACGTTCTTACGAAAACGTTCTTACGAAAACGTTCTTAGAAAAAACGTTCTTACAAAAACGTTCTTACAAAAACGTTCTTACAAAAACGTTCTTACAAAAACGTTCTTACGAAAACGTTCTTAGAAAAAACGTTCTTAGAAAAAACGTTCTTACAAAAACGTTCTTACGAAAACGTTCTTAGAAAAAACGTTCTTAGAAAAAACGTTCTTACGAAAACGTTCTTACGAAAACGTTCTTACGAAAACGTTCTTACGAAAACGTTCTTACGAAAACGTTCTTAGAAAAAACGTTCTTACGAAAACGTTCTTACGAAAACGTTCTTACGAAAACGTTCTTACGAAAACGTTCTTACGAAAACGTTCTTACGAAAACGTTCTTACGAAAACGTTCTTACGAAAACGTTCTTAGAAAAAACGTTCTTACGAAAACGTTCTTAGAAAAAACGTTCTTACGAAAACGTTCTTACGAAAACGTTCTTACAAAAACGTTCTTACAAAAACGTTCTTACGAAAACGTTCTTAGAAAAAACGTTCTTACAAAAAACGTTCTTAGAAAAAACGTTCTTAGAAAAAACGTTCTTACAAAAACGTTCTTACGAAAACGTTCTTACGAAAACGTTCTTACGAAAACGTTCTTACGAAAACGTTCTTACGAAAACGTTCTTACGAAAACGTTCTTAGAAAAAACGTTCTTACAAAAACGTTCTTAGAAAAAACGTTCTTAGAAAAAACGTTCTTACAAAAACGTTCTTAGAAAAAACGTTCTTACAAAAAACGTTCTTAGAAAAAACGTTCTTACAAAAACGTTCTTAGAAAAAACGTTCTTACGAAAACGTTCTTACGAAAACGTTCTTACGAAAACGTTCTTACGAAAACGTTCTTACGAAAACGTTCTTAGAAAAAACGTTCTTACAAAAACGTTCTTAGAAAAAACGTTCTTACAAAAAACGTTCTTAGAAAAAACGTTCTTACAAAAACGTTCTTAGAAAAAACGTTCTTACGAAAACGTTCTTACGAAAACGTTCTTACAAAAACGTTCTTACGAAAACGTTCTTACAAAAACGTACTTAGAAAAAC
This sequence comes from Caenorhabditis doughertyi, assembly GCA_963572265.1. Taxonomy (NCBI): domain Eukaryota; kingdom Metazoa; phylum Nematoda; class Chromadorea; order Rhabditida; family Rhabditidae; genus Caenorhabditis; species Caenorhabditis doughertyi. Next base: position 2,043,764 of record OY751557.1, read on the forward strand.
GTTCTTAGAAAAAACGTTCTTACAAAAACGTTCTTACGAAAACGTTCTTACAAAAACGTACTTAGAAAAACGTTCTTAGAAAAAACGTTCTTACGAAAACGTTCTTACGAAAACGTTCTTAGAAAAACGTTCTTACGAAAACGTTCTTACGAAAACGTTCTTACGAAAACGTTCTTACAAAAACGTTCTTACAAAAACGTACTTAGAAAAACGTTCTTACGAAAACGTTCTTACGAAAACGTTCTTACAAAAACGTTCTTACGAAAACGTTCTTACAAAAACGTACTTAGAAAAACGTTCTTAGAAAAAACGTTCTTACAAAAACGTTCTTAGAAAAACGTTCTTACGAAAACGTTCTTACGAAAACGTTCTTACGAAAACGTTCTTACGAAAACGTTCTTACAAAAACGTTCTTACGAAAACGTACTTAGAAAAACGTTCTTAGAAAAAACGTTCTTACGAAAACGTTCTTAGAAAAACGTTCTTACAAAAACGTTCTTACAAAAACGTTCTTAGAAAAAACGTTCTTACGAAAACGTACTTAGAAAAACGTTCTTAGAAAAAACGTTCTTACGAAAACGTACTTAGAAAAACGTTCTTAGAAAAAACGTTCTTACGAAAACGTTCTTACAAAAACGTTCTTACAAAAACGTACTTAGAAAAACGTTCTTAGAAAAAACGTTCTTACGAAAACGTTCTTAGAAAAACGTTCTTACGAAAACGTTCTTACGAAAACGTTCTTACGAAAACGTTCTTACGAAAACGTTCTTACAAAAACGTTCTTACGAAAACGTTCTTACAAAAACGTACTTAGAAAAACGTTCTTAGAAAAAACGTTCTTACAAAAACGTTCTTACGAAAACGTTCTTACAAAAACGTACTTAGAAAAACGTTCTTAGAAAAAACGTTCTTACGAAAACGTTCTTAGAAAAAACGTTCTTACGAAAACGTTCTTACGAAAACGTTCTTACGAAAACGTTCTTACAAAAACGTACTTACAAAAACGTTCTTAGAAAAAACGTTCTTACGAAAACGTTCTTACGAAAACGTTCTTACAAAAACGTTCTTACAAAAACGTTCTTACGAAAACGTTCTTAGAAAAAACGTTCTTACAAAAAACGTTCTTAGAAAAAACGTTCTTAGAAAAAACGTTCTTACAAAAACGTTCTTACGAAAACGTTCTTAGAAAAAACGTTCTTAGAAAAAACGTTCTTACAAAAACGTTCTTACGAAAACGTTCTTACGAAAACGTTCTTACGAAAACGTTCTTACGAAAACGTTCTTACGAAAACGTTCTTAGAAAAAACGTTCTTACGAAAACGTTCTTACGAAAACGTTCTTACGAAAACGTTCTTACGAAAACGTTCTTACGAAAACGTTCTTACGAAAACGTTCTTAGAAAAAACGTTCTTACGAAAACGTTCTTACGAAAACGTTCTTACAAAAACGTTCTTACGAAAACGTTCTTACAAAAACGTTCTTACGAAAACGTTCTTACAAAAACGTACTTAGAAAAACGTTCTTAGAAAAAACGTTCTTACAAAAACGTTCTTAGAAAAAACGTTCTTACAAAAACGTTCTTACAAAAACGTTCTTAGAAAAAACGTTCTTACGAAAACGTTCTTACGAAAACGTTCTTACAAAAACGTTCTTACAAAAACGTTCTTAGAAAAAACGTTCTTAGAAAAAACGTTCTTACAAAAAACGTTCTTAGAAAAAACGTTCTTAGAAAAAACGTTCTTACAAAAACGTTCTTACGAAAACGTTCTTAGAAAAAACGTTCTTAGAAAAAACGTTCTTACAAAAACGTTCTTACGAAAACGTTCTTACGAAAACGTTCTTACGAAAACGTTCTTACGAAAACGTTCTTAGAAAAAACGTTCTTACGAAAACGTTCTTACGAAAACGTTCTTACGAAAACGTTCTTACGAAAACGTTCTTACGAAAACGTTCTTACGAAAACGTTCTTACGAAAACGTTCTTAGAAAAAACGTTCTTACGAAAACGTTCTTACGAAAACGTTCTTACGAAAACGTTCTTACGAAAACGTTCTTACGAAAACGTTCTTACGAAAACGTTCTTAGAAAAAACGTTCTTACGAAAACGTTCTTACGAAAACGTTCTTACAAAAACGTTCTTACGAAAACGTTCTTACAAAAACGTACTTAGAAAAACGTTCTTAGAAAAAACGTTCTTACAAAAACGTTCTTACGAAAACGTTCTTAGAAAAAACGTTCTTACGAAAACGTTCTTACGAAAACGTTCTTACGAAAACGTTCTTACGAAAACGTTCTTACGAAAACGTTCTTAGAAAAAACGTTCTTACAAAAACGTTCTTAGAAAAAACGTTCTTACGAAAACGTTCTTACGAAAACGTTCTTACAAAAACGTTCTTACGAAAACGTTCTTACAAAAACGTTCTTACGAAAACGTTCTTACAAAAACGTACTTAGAAAAACGTTCTTAGAAAAAACGTTCTTACGAAAACGTTCTTACGAAAACGTTCTTAGAAAAAACGTTCTTACGAAAACGTTCTTACAAAAACGTTCTTAGAAAAAACGTTCTTACAAAAATGTTCTTACGAAAACGTTCTTACGAAAACGTTCTTACGAAAACGTTCTTACAAAAACGTTCTTACGAAAACGTTCTTACGAAAACGTTCTTACAAAAACGTTCTTAGAAAAACGTTCTTACGAAAACGTTCTTAGAAAAACGTTCTTAGAAAAAACGTTCTTACGAAAACGTTCTTACGAAAACGTTCTTACGAAAACGTTCTTAGAAAAACGTTCTTACGAAAACGTTCTTACAAAAACGTTCTTAGAAAAAACGTTCTTACAAAAATGTTCTTACGAAAACGTTCTTACGAAAACGTTCTTACGAAAACGTTCTTACGAAAACGTTCTTACGAAAACGTTCTTACGAAAACGTTCTTAGAAAAACGTTCTTAGAAAAAACGTTCTTACGAAAACGTTCTTACGAAAACGTTCTTAGAAAAAACGTTCTTACGAAAACGTTCTTACAAAAACGTTCTTAGTAAAAACGTTCTTACAAAAACGTTCTTACGAAAACGTTCTTACAAAAACGTACTTAGAAAAACGTTCTTAGAAAAAACGTTCTTACGAAAACGTTCTTACGAAAACGTTCTTAGAAAAAACGTTCTTACGAAAACGTTCTTACGAAAACGTTCTTACGAAAACGTTCTTACGAAAACGTTCTTAGAAAAAACGTTCTTACGAAAACGTTCTTACAAAAACGTTCTTACGAAAACGTTCTTAGAAAAACGTTCTTACAAAAACGTTCTTAGAAAAAACGTTCTTACAAAAACGTTCTTAGAAAAAACGTTCTTACAAAAACGTTCTTACAAAAACGTTCTTACGAAAACGTTCTTACAAAAACGTTCTTACGAAAACGTTCTTACAAAAACGTACTTAGAAAAACGTTCTTAGAAAAAACGTTCTTACGAAAACGTTCTTACGAAAACGTTCTTAGAAAAAACGTTCTTACGAAAACGTTCTTACGAAAACGTTCTTACGAAAACGTTCTTAGAAAAAACGTTCTTACAAAAACGTTCTTAGAAAAAACGTTCTTACGAAAACGTTCTTACAAAAACGTTCTTACAAAAACGTACTTAGAAAAACGTTCTTAGAAAAACGTTCTTAGAAAAAACGTTCTTAGAAAAAACGTTCTTACGAAAACGTTCTTACGAAAACGTTCTTACGAAAACGTTCTTACGAAAACGTACTTAGAAAAACGTTCTTAGAAAAAACGTTCTTAGAAAAACGTTCTTAGAAAAAACGTTCTTAGAAAAAACGTTCTTACGAAAACGTTCTTACGAAAACGTTCTTACGAAAACGTTCTTAGAAAAAACGTTCTTACAAAAACGTTCTTAGAAAAAACGTTCTTACGAAAACGTTCTTACAAAAACGTTCTTACAAAAACGTACTTAGAAAAACGTACTTAGAAAAACGTTCTTAGAAAAACGTTCTTAGAAAAAACGTTCTTACGAAAACGTTCTTACGAAAACGTTCTTACGAAAACGTTCTTACGAAAACGTTCTTAGAAAAAACGTTCTTACGAAAACGTTCTTACAAAAACGTTCTTAGAAAAAACGTTCTTACAAAAACGTTCTTAGAAAAACGTTCTTAGAAAAAACGTTCTTACGAAAACGTTCTTACGAAAACGTTCTTAGAAAAAACGTTCTTAGAAAAAACGTTCTTACAAAAACGTTCTTAGAAAAAACGTTCTTACGAAAACGTTCTTACAAAAACGTTCTTAGAAAAAACGTTCTTACAAAAACGTTCTTACGAAAACGTTTTTACGAAAACGTTCTTAGAAAAAACGTTCTTACGAAAACGTTCTTACGAAAACGTTCTTACAAAAACGTTCTTACGAAAACGTTTTTACGAAAACGTTCTTACGAAAACGTTCTTAGAAAAACGTTCTTACGAAAACGTTCTTACAAAAACGTTCTTAGAAAAACGTTCTTACGAAAACGTTCTTACAAAAACGTTCTTACGAAAACGTTTTTACGAAAACGTTCTTACGAAAACGTTCTTAGAAAAACGTTCTTACGAAAACGTTTTTACGAAAACGTTCTTACAAAAACGTTCTTAGAAAAACGTTCTTACGAAAACGTTCTTACAAAAACGTTCTTACGAAAACGTTTTTACGAAAACGTTCTTACGAAAACGTTCTTAGAAAAACGTTCTTACGAAAACGTTCTTACGAAAACGTTCTTAGAAAAACGTTCTTACGAAAACGTTCTTACAAAAACGTTCTTAGAAAAAACGTTCTTACAAAAACGTTCTTACGAAAACGTTTTTACGAAAACGTTCTTAGAAAAAACGTTCTTACAAAAACGTTCTTACGAAAACGTTCTTACGAAAACGTTCTTACGAAAACGTTTTTACAAAAACGTTCTTACGAAAACGTTTTTACGAAAACGTTCTTAGAAAAAACGTTCTTACGAAAACGTTCTTACGAAAACGTTCTTAGAAAAAACGTTCTTACGAAAACGTTCTTACAAAAACGTTCTTAGAAAAAACGTTCTTACAAAAATGTTCTTACGAAAACGTTCTTACGAAAACGTTCTTAGAAAAACGTTCTTACGAAAACGTTCTTACAAAAACGTTCTTAGAAAAAACGTTCTTACAAAAACGTTCTTACGAAAACGTTTTTACGAAAACGTTCTTAGAAAAAACGTTCTTACAAAAACGTTCTTACGAAAACGTTCTTACGAAAACGTTCTTACGAAAACGTTCTTACGAAAACGTTCTTACGAAAACGTTCTTAGAAAAACGTTCTTAGAAAAAACGTTCTTACGAAAACGTTCTTACGAAAACGTTCTTAGAAAAAACGTTCTTACGAAAACGTTCTTACGAAAACGTTCTTAGAAAAAACGTTCTTACGAAAACGTTCTTACAAAAACGTTCTTACGAAAACGTTCTTACAAAAACGTTCTTACAAAAACGTACTTAGAAAAACGTTCTTAGAAAAACGTTCTTAGAAAAACGTTCTTAGAAAAAACGTTCTTACGAAAACGTTCTTACGAAAACGTTCTTAGAAAAAACGTTCTTACGAAAACGTTCTTACGAAAACGTTCTTACGAAAACGTTCTTACGAAAACGTTCTTAGAAAAAACGTTCTTACGAAAACGTTCTTACAAAAACGTTCTTAGAAAAAACGTTCTTACAAAAACGTTCTTAGAAAAAACGTTCTTTCAAAAACGTTCTTACGAAAACGTTCTTACAAAAACGTTCTTAGAAAAAACGTTCTTACAAAAATGTTCTTACGAAAACGTTCTTACGAAAACGTTCTTAGAAAAACGTTCTTACGAAAACGTTCTTACGAAAACGTTCTTACGAAAACGTTCTTACGAAAACGTTCTTACGAAAACGTTCTTAGAAAAACGTTCTTAGAAAAAACGTTCTTACGAAAACGTTCTTAGAAAAAACGTTCTTACGAAAACGTTCTTACGAAAACGTTCTTACGAAAACGTTCTTACGAAAACGTTCTTAGAAAAACGTTCTTACGAAAACGTTCTTACGAAAACGTTCTTAGAAAAACGTTCTTACGAAAACGTTCTTACGAAAACGTTCTTACGAAAACGTTCTTAGAAAAACGTTCTTACGAAAACGTTCTCACGAAAACGTTCTTAGAAAAACGTTCTTACGAAAACGTTCTTACGAAAACGTTCTTACAAAAACGTTCTTAGAAAAACGTTCTTACAAAAACGTTCTTACGAAAACGTTCTTACGAAAACGTTCTTACGAAAACGTTCTTACGAAAACGTTCTTACGAAAACGTTCTTACGAAAACGTTCTTAGAAAAACGTTCTTAGAAAAAACGTTCTTACGAAAACGTTCTTACGAAAACGTTCTTAGAAAAAACGTTCTTACGAAAACGTTCTTACGAAAACGTTCTTAGAAAAAACGTTCTTACGAAAACGTTCTTACAAAAACGTTCTTACAAAAACGTACTTAGAAAAACGTTCTTAGAAAAACGTTCTTAGAAAAAACGTTCTTACGAAAACGTTCTTACGCAAACGTTCTTAGAAAAAACGTTCTTACGAAAACGTTCTTACGAAAACGTTCTTACGAAAACGTTCTTACGAAAACGTTCTTAGAAAAAACGTTCTTACGAAAACGTTCTTACAAAAACGTTCTTAGAAAAAACGTTCTTACAAAAACGTTCTTAGAAAAAACGTTCTTACAAAAACGTTCTTACGAAAACGTTCTTACAAAAACGTTCTTACGAAAACGTTCTTACAAAAACGTTCTTACGAAAACGTTCTTACAAAAACGTTCTTACAAAAACGTACTTAGAAAAACGTTCTTAGAAAAACGTTCTTAGAAAAAACGTTCTTACGAAAACGTTCTTACGAAAACGTTCTTAGAAAAAACGTTCTTACGAAAACGTTCTTACGAAAACGTTCTTACGAAAACGTTCTTAGAAAAAACGTTCTTACAAAAACGTTCTTAGAAAAAACGTTCTTACGAAAACGTTCTTACAAAAACGTTCTTAGAAAAAACGTTCTTACAAAAATGTTCTTACGAAAACGTTCTTACGAAAACGTTCTTACGAAAACGTTCTTACGAAAACGTTCTTACAAAAACGTTCTTAGAAAAAACGTTCTTAGAAAAAACGTTCTTACGAAAACGTTCTTACGAAAACGTTCTTACAAAAATGTTCTTACGAAAACGTTCTTACGAAAACGTTCTTACAAAAACGTTCTTAGAAAAAACGTTCTTACGAAAACGTTCTTACGAAAACGTTCTTACGAAAACGTTCTTACAAAAATGTTCTTACAAAAATGTTCTTACGAAAACGTTCTTACGAAAACGTTCTTACAAAAACGTTCTTAGAAAAAACGTTCTTACAAGAACGTTCTTACGAAAATGTTCTTACGAAAACGTTCTTACGAAAACGTTCTTACGAAAACGTTCTTACAAAAATGTTCTTACAAAAACGTTCTTACGAAAACGTTCTTAGAAAAACGTTCTTACAAAAATGTTCTTAGAAAAAACGTTCTTACGAAAACGTTCTTACGAAAACGTTCTTACGAAAACGTTCTTACGAAAACGTTCTTACGAAAACGTTCTTACGAAAACGTTCTTACGGAAACGTTCTTACGAAAACGTTCTTACGAAAACGTTCTTACGAAAACGTTCTTACGAAAACGTTCTTACGAAAACGTTCTTACGAAAACGTTCTTACGAAAACGTTCTTACGAAAACGTTCTTACGAAAACGTTCTTACAAAAATGTTCTTACGGAAACGTTCTTACGAAAACGTTCTTACGAAAACGTTCTTACGAAAACGTTCTTACGAAAACGTTCTTACGAAAACGTTCTTACGAAAACGTTCTTACGAAAACGTTCTTACGAAAACGTTCTTACGAAAACGTTCTTACAAAAATGTTCTTACGAAAACGTTCTTACGAAAACGTTCTTACGAAAACGTTCTTACGAAAACGTTCTTACGAAAACGTTCTTACGAAAACGTTCTTACGAAAACGTTCTTACGAAAACGTTCTTACGAAAACGTTCTTACGAAAACGTTCTTACGAAAACGTTCTTACGAAAACGTTCTTACGAAAACGTTCTTACGAAAACGTTCTTACGAAAACGTTCTTACGAAAACGTTCTTACAAAAATGTTCTTACGAAAACGTTCTTACGAAAACGTTCTTACGAAAACGTTCTTACGAAAACGTTCTTACGAAAACGTTCTTACGAAAACGTTCTTACGAAAACGTTCTTACGAAAACGTTCTTACAAAAATGTTCTTAGAAAAAACGTTCTTACGAAAACGTTCTTACGAAAACGTTCTTACGAAAACGTTCTTACGAAAACGTTCTTACGAAAACGTTCTTACGAAAACGTTCTTACGAAAACGTTCTTACAAAAACGTTCTTAGAAAAAACGTTCTTAGAAAAAACGTTCTTACGAAAACGTTCTTACGAAAACGTTCTTACAAAAATGTTCTTACAAAAATGTTCTTACGAAAACGTTCTTACGAAAACGTTCTTAGAAAAATGTTCTTACAAAAATGTTCTTACAAAAATGTTCTTACGAAAACGTTCTTACGAAAACGTTCTTACAAAAACGTTCTTAGAAAAAACGTTCTTACGAAAACGTTCTTACGAAAACGTTCCTACGAAAACGTTCTTACAAAAATGTTCTTACAAAAATGTTCTTACGAAAACGTTCTTACGAAAACGTTCTTACAAAAACGTTCTTAGAAAAAACGTTCTTACAAAAACGTTCTTACGAAAATGTTCTTACGAAAACGTTCTTACGAAAACGTTCTTACGAAAACGTTCTTACAAAAATGTTCTTACAAAAACGTTCTTACGAAAACGTTCTTAGAAAAACGTTCTTACAAAAATGTTCTTAGAAAAAACGTTCTTACGAAAACGTTCTTACGAAAACGTTCTTACGAAAACGTTCTTACGAAAACGTTCTTACGAAAACGTTCTTACGAAAACGTTCTTACGAAAACGTTCTTACGAAAACGTTCTTACGAAAACGTTCTTACGAAAACGTTCTTACAAAAATGTTCTTACGAAAACGTTCTTACGAAAACGTTCTTACGAAAACGTTCTTACGAAAACGTTCTTACGAAAACGTTCTTACGAAAACGTTCTTACGAAAACGTTCTTAGAAAAACGTTCTTACAAAAATGTTCTTAGAAAAAACGTTCTTACGAAAACGTTCTTACGAAAACGTTCTTACGAAAACGTTCTTACGAAAACGTTCTTACGAAAACGTTCTTACGAAAACGTTCTTACGAAAACGTTCTTACGAAAACGTTCTTACGAAAACGTTCTTACGAAAACGTTCTTACGAAAACGTTCTTACAAAAATGTTCTTAGAAAAAACGTTCTTACGAAAACGTTCTTACGAAAACGTTCTTACGAAAACGTTCTTACGAAAACGTTCTTACGAAAACGTTCTTACGAAAACGTTCTTACGAAAACGTTCTTACGAAAACGTTCTTACAAAAATGTTCTTACAAAAATGTTCTTACGAAAACGTTCTTACGAAAACGTTCTTACGAAAACGTTCTTACGAAAACGTTCTTACAAAAACGTTCTTAGAAAAAACGTTCTTAGAAAAAACGTTCTTACGAAAACGTTCTTACGAAAACGTTCTTACAAAAATGTTCTTACAAAAACGTTCTTACGAAAACGTTCTTACAAAAACGTTCTTAGAAAAAACGTTCTTAGAAAAAACGTTCTTACGAAAACGTTCTTACGAAAACGTTCTTACAAAAACGTTCTTAGAAAAAACGTTCTTAGAAAAAACGTTCTTAGAAAAAACGTTCTTACGAAAACGTTCTTACGAAAACGTTCTTACAAAAACGTTCTTAGAAAAAACGTTCTTAGAAAAAACGTTCTTAGAAAAAACGTTCTTACGAAAACGTTCTTACGAAAACGTTCTTACGAAAACGTTCTTACGAAAACGTTCTTACAAAAACGTTCTTACGAAAACGTTCTTACAAAAACGTTCTTAGAAAAAACGTTCTTAGAAAAAACGTTCTTACGAAAACGTTCTTACGAAAACGTTCTTACGAAAACGTTCTTACGAAAACGTTCTTACAAAAACGTTCTTACGAAAACGTTCTTACAAAAACGTTCTTAGAAAAAACGTTCTTAGAAAAAACGTTCTTACGAAAACGTTCTTACGAAAACGTTCTTACAAAAACGTTCTTAGAAAAAACGTTCTTACGAAAACGTTCTTACGAAAACGTTCTTACAAAAACGTTCTTACAAAAACGTTCTTAGAAAAAACGTTCTTACAAAAACGTTCTTAGAAAAAACGTTCTTACAAAAACGTTCTTAGAAAAAACGTTCTTAGAAAAAACGTTCTTACGAAAACGTTCTTACAAAAACGTTCTTACAAAAACGTTCTTACAAAAACGTTCTTACGAAAACGTTCTTACAAAAACGTTCTTACGAAAACGTTCTTACAAAAACGTTCTTAGAAAAAACGTTCTTACGAGAACGTTCTTACGAAAACGTTCTTACGAAAACGTTCTTAGAAAAAACGTTCTTACGAAAACGTTCTTACAAAAATGTTCTTACGAAAACGTTCTTACGAAAACGTTCTTACAAAAATGTTCTTACGAAAACGTTCTTACGAAAACGTTCTTACGAAAACGTTCTTACGAAAACGTTCTTACAAAAATGTTCTTACAAAAATGTTCTTACGAAAACGTTCTTACGAAAACGTTCTTACAAAAACGTTCTTAGAAAAAACGTTCTTAGAAAAAACGTTCTTACGAAAACGTTCTTACGAAAACGTTCTTACGAAAACGTTCTTAGAAAAACGTTCTTACAAAAATGTTCTTACAAAAATGTTCTTACGAAAACGTTCTTACGAAAACGTTCTTACAAAAACGTTCTTAGAAAAATGTTCTTACGAAAACGTTCTTACGAAAACGTTCTTACGAAAACGTTCTTAGAAAAAACGTTCTTAGAAAAAACGTTCTTAGAAAAACGTTCTTAGAAAAATGTTCTTACGAAAACGTTCTTACGAAAACGTTCTTACGAAAACGTTCTTACAAAAACGTTCTTACGAAAACGTTCTTAGAAAAACGTTCTTAGAAAAATGTTCTTACGAAAACGTTCTTACGAAAACGTTCTTACGAAAACGTTCTTACGAAAACGTTCTTACGAAAACGTTCTTAGAAAAACGTTCTTACAAAAATGTTCTTACAAAAATGTTCTTACGAAAACGTTCTTACGAAAACGTTCTTACAAAAACGTTCTTAGAAAAAACGTTCTTAGAAAAAACGTTCTTACGAAAACGTTCTTACGAAAACGTTCTTACGAAAACGTTCTTACAAAAATGTTCTTACGAAAACGTTCTTACGAAAACGTTCTTACGAAAACGTTCTTACAAAAACGTTCTTAGAAAAATGTTCTTACGAAAACGTTCTTACGAAAACGTTCTTACAAAAACGTTCTTAGAAAAAACGTTCTTACAAAAACGTTCTTACGAAAACGTTCTTACGAAAACGTTCTTACGAAAACGTTCTTACGAAAACGTTCTTACAAAAACGTTCTTACAAAAACGTTCTTAGAAAAACGTTCTTAGAAAAACGTTCTTACGAAAACGTTCTTACGAAAACGTTCTTACAAAAACGTTCTTAGAAAAACGTTCTTACAAAAATGTTCTTACAAAAATGTTCTTACGAAAACGTTCTTACGAAAACGTTCTTACAAAAACGTTCTTAGAAAAAACGTTCTTAGAAAAAACGTTCTTACGAAAACGTTCTTACGAAAACGTTCTTACGAAAACGTTCTTACAAAAATGTTCTTACGAAAACGTTCTTACGAAAACGTTCTTACAAAAATGTTCTTAGAAAAACGTTCTTACGAAAACGTTCTTACAAAAACGTTCTTAGAAAAAACGTTCTTAGAAAAACGTTCTTAGAAAAAACGTTCTTACGAAAACGTTCTTACGAAAACGTTCTTACGAAAACGTTCTTACGAAAACGTTCTTAGAAAAAACGTTCTTACGAAAACGTTCTTACGAAAACGTTCTTACGAAAACGTTCTTACGAAAACGTTCTTACAAAAACGTTCTTAGAAAAAACGTTCTTACGAAAACGTTCTTACGAAAACGTTCTTACGAAAACGTTCTTACGAAAACGTTCTTACGAAAACGTTCTTACAAAAATGTTCTTACGAAAACGTTCTTACGAAAACGTTCTTACAAAAATGTTCTTACGAAAACGTTCTTACGAAAACGTTCTTACAAAAACGTTCTTAGAAAAAACGTTCTTACAAAAACGTTCTTACGAAAACGTTCTTACAAAAACGTTCTTAGAAAAACGTTCTTAGAAAAAACGTTCTTACGAAAACGTTCTTACGAAAACGTTCTTACGAAAACGTTCTTACGAAAACGTTCTTAGAAAAAACGTTCTTACGAAAACGTTCTTACGAAAACGTTCTTACGAAAACGTTCTTAGAAAAAACGTTCTTACGAGAACGTTCTTACGAAAACGTTCTTACGAAAACGTTCTTACGAAAACGTTCTTACGAAAACGTTCTTACGAAAACGTTCTTACAAAAACGTTCTTACGAAAACGTTCTTACGAAAACGTTCTTAGAAAAAACGTTCTTACAAAAACGTTCTTACAAAAACGTTCTTACAAAAACGTTCTTACAAAAACGTTCTTAGAAAAAACGTTCTTACAAAAACGTTCTTAGAAAAAACGTTCTCACAAAAACGTTCTTACGAAAACGTTCTTACAAAAACGTTCTTACGAAAACGTTCTTACGAAAACGTTCTTACGAAAACGTTCTTACAAAAACGTTCTTACAAAAACGATCTTACAAAAACGTTCTTACAAAAACGTTCTTACGAAAACGTTCTTACAAAAACGTTTTTACGAAAACGTTCTTACAAAAACGTTCTTACAAAAACGTTCTTAGAAAAAACGTTCTTACAAAAACGTTCTTAGAAAAAACGTTCTTACAAAAACGTTCTTACAAAAACGTTCTTACAAAAACGTTCTTACAAAAACGTTCTTACGAAAACGTTCTTACGAAAACGTTCTTACGAAAACGTTCTTACGAAAACGTTCTTACAAAAACGTTCTTACAAAAACGTTCTTAGAAAAAACGTTTTTACGAAAACGTTCTTACGAAAACGTTCTTACGAAAACGTTCTTACAAAAACGTTCTTACGAAAACGTTCTTACAAAAACGTTCTTACAAAAACGTTCTTAGAAAAAACGTTCTTACAAAAACGTTCTTACAAAAACGTTCTTAGAAAAAACGTTCTTACAAAAACGTTCTTACAAAAACGTTCTTACAAAAACGTTCTTACAAAAACGTTTTTACGAAAACGTTCTTACGAAAACGTTCTTACGAAAACGTTCTTACGAAAACGTTCTTACAAAAACGTTCTTACAAAAACGTTCTTACAAAAACGTTCTTACGAAAACGTTCTTACGAAAACGTTCTTACGAAAACGTTCTTACGAAAACGTTCTTACGAAAACGTTCTTACAAAAACGTTCTTACAAAAACGTTCTTACGAAAACGTTCTTACAAAAACGTTCTTACGAAAACGTTCTTACAAAAACGTTCTTACAAAAACGTTCTTACGAAAACGTTCTTACAAAAACGTTTTTACGAAAACGTTCTTACGAAAACGTTCTTACAAAAACGTTCTTACGAAAACGTTCTTACAAAAACGTTCTTACAAAAACGTTCTTACGAAAACGTTCTTACGAAAACGTTCTTACGAAAACGTTCTTACGAAAACGTTCTTACAAAAACGTTCTTACAAAAACGTTCTTACGAAAACGTTCTTACAAAAACGTTCTTACGAAAACGTTCTTACGAAAACGTTCTTACGAAAACGTTCTTACAAAAACGTTCTTACAAAAACGTTCTTACGAAAACGTTCTTACAAAAACGTTCTTACAAAAACGTTCTTACAAAAACGTTCTTACAAAAACGTTCTTACGAAAACGTTCTTACGAAAACGTTCTTACGAAAACGTTCTTACGAAAACGTTCTTACAAAAACGTTCTTACGAAAACGTTCTTACGAAAACGTTCTTACGAAAACGTTCTTACAAAAACGTTCTTACAAAAACGTTCTTACAAAAACGTTCTTACAAAAACGTTCTTACGAAAACGTTCTTACGAAAACGTTCTTACGAAAACGTTCTTACAAAAACGTTCTTACGAAAACGTTCTTACAAAAACGTTCTTACAAAAACGTTCTTACAAAAACGTTCTTACGAAAACGTTCTTACGAAAACGTTCTTACGAAAACGTTCTTACGAAAACGTTCTTACGAAAACGTTCTTACAAAAACGTTCTTACGAAAACGTTCTTACAAAAACGTTCTTACAAAAACGTTCTTACAAAAACGTTCTTACGAAAACGTTCTTACGAAAACGTTCTTACGAAAACGTTCTTACAAAAACGTTCTTACAAAAACGTTCTTACAAAAACGTTCTTACGAAAACGTTCTTACGAAAACGTTCTTACAAAAACGTTCTTACAAAAACGTTCTTACGAAAACGTTCTTACGAAAACGTTCTTAGAAAAAACGTTCTTACGAAAACGTTCTTACGAAAACGTTCTTACGAAAAAACGTTCTTACGAAAACGTTCTTACGAAAACGTTCTTACGAAAACGTTCTTAGAAAAAACGTTCTTACGAAAACGTTCTTACAAAAACGTTCTTACGAAAACGTTCTTACAAAAACGTTCTTACAAAAACGTTCTTACGAAAACGTTCTTAGAAAAAACGTTCTTACGAAAACGTTCTTACAAAAACGTTCTTACAAAAACGTTCTTACAAAAACGTTCTTACAAAAACGTTCTTACAAAAACGTTCTTACAAAAACGTTCTTACGAAAACGTTCTTACAAAAACGTTCTTACAAAAACGTTCTTACAAAAACGTTCTTACGAAAACGTTCTTACGAAAACGTTCTTACGAAAACGTTCTTACAAAAACGTTCTTACAAAAACGTTCTTACAAAAACGTTCTTACAAAAACGTTCTTACGAAAACGTTCTTAGAAAAAACGTTCTTACGAAAACGTTCTTACGAAAACGTTCTTAGAAAAAACGTTCTTACGAAAACGTTCTTACAAAAACGTTCTTAGAAAAAACGTTCTTACGAAAACGTTCTTACGAAAACGTTCTTACGAAAACGTTCTTAGAAAAAACGTTCTTACGAAAACGTTCTTACAAAAACGTTCTTAGAAAAAACGTTCTTACGAAAACGTTCTTACAAAAACGTTCTTAGAAAAAACGTTCTTACGAAAACGTTCTTACGAAAACGTTCTTAGAAAAAACGTTCTTACGAAAACGTTCTTACAAAAACGTTCTTACAAAAACGTTCTTAGAAAAAACGTTCTTACAAAAACGTTCTTACGAAAACGTTCTTACAAAAACGTTCTTACGAAAACGTTCTTACGAAAACGTTCTTACGAAAACGTTCTTACAAAAACGTTCTTACAAAAACGTTCTTAGAAAAAACGTTCTTACGAAAACGTTCTTACGAAAACGTTCTTACAAAAACGTTCTTACAAAAACGTTCTTACAAAAACGTTCTTAGAAAAAACGTTCTTACGAAAACGTTCTTACGAAAACGTTCTTACGAAAACGTTCTTACAAAAACGTTCTTACAAAAACGTTCTTAGAAAAAACGTTCTTACGAAAACGTTCTTACAAAAACGTTCTTACAAAAACGTTCTTAGAAAAAACGTTCTTACAAAAACGTTCTTAGAAAAAACGTTCTTACGAAAACGTTCTTACAAAAACGTTCTTAGAAAAAACGTTCTTACGAAAACGTTCTTACGAAAACGTTCTTAGAAAAAACGTTCTTAGAAAAAACGTTCTTACGAAAACGTTCTTACAAAAACGTTCTTAGAAAAAACGTTCTTACGAAAACGTTCTTACGAAAACGTTCTTACAAAAACGTTCTTAGAAAAAACGTTCTTACGAAAACGTTCTTACGAAAACGTTCTTACAAAAACGTTCTTACGAAAACGTTCTTACGAAAACGTTCTTACGAAAACGTTCTTACAAAAACGTTCTTACAAAAACGTTCTTAGAAAAAACGTTCTTACGAAAACGTTCTTACGAAAACGTTCTTACAAAAACGTTCTTAGAAAAAACGTTCTTACGAAAACGTTCTTACGAAAACGTTCTTACAAAAACGTTCTTACGAAAACGTTCTTACGAAAACGTTCTTACGAAAACGTTCTTACAAAAACGTTCTTACAAAAACGTTCTTACAAAAACGTTCTTACAAAAACGTTCTTACAAAAACGTTCTTACGAAAACGTTCTTACGAAAACGTTCTTACGAAAACGTTCTTACAAAAACGTTCTTACAAAAACGTTCTTACAAAAACGTTCTTACGAAAACGTTCTTACGAAAACGTTCTTACGAAAACGTTCTTACGAAAACGTTCTTACAAAAACGTTCTTACGAAAACGTTCTTACGAAAACGTTCTTACGAAAACGTTCTTACAAAAACGTTCTTACAAAAACGTTCTTACAAAAACGTTCTTACAAAAACGTTCTTACAAAAACGTTCTTACGAAAACGTTCTTACGAAAACGTTCTTACAAAAACGTTCTTACAAAAACGTTCTTACAAAAACGTTCTTACAAAAACGTTCTTACAAAAACGTTCTTACGAAAACGTTCTTACGAAAACGTTCTTACGAAAACGTTCTTACGAAAACGTTCTTACAAAAACGTTCTTACAAAAACGTTCTTACGAAAACGTTCTTAGAAAAACGTTCTTACGAAAACGTTCTTACGAAAACGTTCTTACGAAAACGTTCTTACAAAAACGTTCTTACAGAAACGTTCTTACGAAAACGTTCTTACAAAAACGTTCTTACGAAAACGTTCTTACGAAAACGTTCTTACGAAAACGTTCTTAGAAAAAACGTTCTTACGAAAACGTTCTTACGAAAACGTTCTTAGAAAAAACGTTCTTACGAAAACGTTCTTACGAAAACGTTCTTAGAAAAAACGTTCTTACGAAAACGTTCTTACAAAAACGTTCTTACAAAAACGTTCTTAGAAAAAACGTTCTTACGAAAACGTTCTTACGAAAACGTTCTTACGAAAACGTTCTTAGAAAAAACGTTCTTACGAAAACGTTCTTACGAAAACGTTCTTAGAAAAAACGTTCTTACGAAAACGTTCTTACGAAAACGTTCTTAGAAAAAACGTTCTTACGAAAACGTTCTTACAAAAACGTTCTTACAAAAACGTTCTTAGAAAAAACGTTCTTACGAAAACGTTCTTACGAAAACGTTCTTAGAAAAAACGTTCTTACAAAAACGTTCTTACGAAAACGTTCTTAGAAAAAACGTTCTTACAAAAACGTTCTTACGAAAACGTTCTTACGAAAACGTTCTTAGAAAAAACGTTCTTACGAAAACGTTCTTACAAAAACGTTCTTAGAAAAAACGTTCTTACAAAAACGTTCTTACGAAAACGTTCTTACGAAAACGTTCTTAGAAAAAACGTTCTTACGAAAACGTTCTTACGAAAACGTTCTTAGAAAAAACGTTCTTACGAAAACGTTCTTACGAAAACGTTCTTACGAAAACGTTCTTAGAAAAAACGTTCTTACGAAAACGTTCTTACGAAAACGTTCTTAGAAAAAACGTTCTTACAAAAACGTTCTTACAAAAACGTTCTTAGAAAAAACGTTCTTACAAAAACGTTCTTACGAAAACGTTCTTACGAAAACGTTCTTAGAAAAAACGTTCTTACGAAAACGTTCTTACAAAAACGTTCTTACGAAAACGTTCTTAGAAAAAACGTTCTTACGAAAACGTTCTTACGAAAACGTTCTTAGAAAAAACGTTCTTACGAAAACGTTCTTACGAAAACGTTCTTAGAAAAAACGTTCTTACGAAAACGTTCTTACGAAAACGTTCTTACAAAAACGTTCTTAGAAAAAACGTTCTTACGAAAACGTTCTTACGAAAACGTTCTTACGAAAACGTTCTTAGAAAAAACGTTCTTACGAAAACGTTCTTACAAAAACGTTCTTAGAAAAAACGTTCTTACGAAAACGTTCTTACAAAAACGTTCTTAGAAAAAACGTTCTTACGAAAACGTTCTTAGAAAAAACGTTCTTACAAAAACGTTCTTACAAAAACGTTCTTAGAAAAAACGTTCTTACAAAAACGTTCTTAGAAAAAACGTTCTTACAAAAACGTTCTTAGAAAAAACGTTCTTACAAAAACGTTCTTACAAAAACGTTCTTACAAAAACGTTCTTACGAAAACGTTCTTACGAAAACGTTCTTACAAAAACGTTCTTACGAAAACGTTCTTACAAAAACGTTCTTACGAAAACGTTCTTACGAAAACGTTCTTACGAAAACGTTCTTACGAAAACGTTCTTACGAAAACGTTCTTACAAAAACGTTCTTACAAAAACGTTCTTACAAAAACGTTCTTACAAAAACGTTCTTACGAAAACGTTTTTACGAAAACGTTCTTACAAAAACGTTCTTACAAAAACGTTCTTACAAAAACGTTCTTACAAAAACGTTCTTACAAAAACGTTCTTACAAAAACGTTCTTACAAAAACGTTCTTAGAAAAAACGTTCTTACGAAAACGTTCTTAGAAAAAACGTTCTTACAAAAACGTTCTTAGAAAAAACGTTCTTACGAAAACGTTCTTACAAAAACGTTCTTACAAAAACGTTCTTACGAAAACGTTCTTACGAAAACGTTTTTACGAAAACGTTCTTACAAAAACGTTCTTACAAAAACGTTCTTACAAAAACGTTCTTACAAAAACGTTCTTACAAAAACGTTCTTACGAAAACGTTCTTACGAAAACGTTCTTACAAAAACGTTCTTACGAAAACGTTCTTACAAAAACGTTCTTACAAAAACGTTCTTACGAAAACGTTCTTACAAAAACGTTCTTACGAAAACGTTCTTACGAAAACGTTCTTACAAAAACGTTCTTACGAAAACGTTCTTACAAAAACGTTCTTAGAAAAAACGTTCTTACAAAAACGTTCTTACAAAAACGTTCTTACGAAAACGTTCTTACAAAAACGTTCTTAGAAAAAACGTTCTTACAAAAACGTTCTTACGAAAACGTTCTTACAAAAACGTTCTTACGAAAACGTTCTTACGAAAACGTTCTTACAAAAACGTTCTTACGAAAACGTTCTTACAAAAACGTTCTTACAAAAACGTTCTTACGAAAACGTTCTTACAAAAACGTTCTTACGAAAACGTTCTTACGAAAACGTTCTTACAAAAACGTTCTTACGAAAACGTTCTTAGAAAAAACGTTCTTACGAAAACGTTCTTAGAAAAAACGTTCTTACGAAAACGTTCTTACGAAAACGTTCTTACAAAAACGTTCTTAGAAAAACGTTCTTACGAAAACGTTCTTAGAAAAAACGTTCTTACGAAAACGTTCTTAGAAAAAACGTTCTTACGAAAACGTTCTTACGAAAACGTTCTTACGAAAACGTTCTTAGAAAAACGTTCTTACAAAAACGTTCTTAGAAAAACGTTCTTACGAAAACGTTCTTACAAAAACGTTCTTAGAAAAACGTTCTTACAAAAACGTTCTTACGAAAACGTTCTTACGAAAACGTTCTTACAAAAACGTTCTTACAAAAACGTTCTTACGAAAACGTTCTTACAAAAACGTTCTTAGAAAAACGTTCTTACGAAAACGTTCTTACGAAAACGTTCTTACAAAAACGTTCTTACGAAAACGTTCTTACGAAAACGTTCTTACGAAAACGTTCTTAGAAAAACGTTCTTACAAAAACGTTCTTAGAAAAACGTTCTTACGAAAACGTTCTTACGAAAACGTTCTTACGAAAACGTTCTTAGAAAAACGTTCTTACAAAAACGTTCTTACAAAAACGTTCTTACGAAAACGTTCTTACAAAAACGTTCTTACAAAAACGTTCTTACAAAAACGTTCTTACGAAAACGTTCTTACAAAAACGTTCTTAGAAAAACGTTCTTACGAAAACGTTCTTACAAAAACGTTCTTACGAAAACGTTCTTACAAAAACGTTCTTACAAAAACGTTCTTAGAAAAACGTTCTTACGAAAACGTTCTTACGAAAACGTTCTTACGAAAACGTTCTTACGAAAACGTTCTTACGAAAACGTTCTTAGAAAAACGTTCTTACGAAAACGTTCTTACAAAAACGTTCTTACGAAAACGTTCTCACGAAAACGTTCTTACGAAAACGTTCTTACGAAAACGTTCTTACAAAAACGTTCTTACGAAAACGTTCTTACAAAAACGTTCTTACGAAAACGTTCTTACGAAAACGTTCTTACGAAAACGTTCTTACAAAAACGTTCTTACGAAAACGTTCTTACGAAAACGTTCTTACGAAAACGTTCTTACAAAAACGTTCTTACGAAAACGTTCTTACGAAAACGTTCTTACAAAAACGTTCTTACGAAAACGTTCTTACAAAAACGTTCTTACGAAAACGTTCTTACGAAAACGTTCTTACGAAAACGTTCTTACAAAAACGTTCTTACGAAAACGTTCTTACAAAAACGTTCTTACGAAAACGTTCTTACGAAAACGTTCTTACAAAAACGTTCTTAGAAAAACGTTCTTACGAAAACGTTCTTACAAAAACGTTCTTACGAAAACGTTCTTACGAAAACGTTCTTACAAAAACGTTCTTAGAAAAACGTTCTTACGAAAACGTTCTTACGAAAACGTTCTTACGAAAACGTTCTTACGAAAACGTTCTTACGAAAACGTTCTTAGAAAAACGTTCTTACGAAAACGTTCTTACAAAAACGTTCTTACGAAAACGTTCTCACGAAAACGTTCTTACGAAAACGTTCTTACGAAAACGTTCTTACAAAAACGTTCTTACGAAAACGTTCTTACAAAAACGTTCTTACGAAAACGTTCTTACGAAAACGTTCTTACGAAAACGTTCTTACAAAAACGTTCTTACGAAAACGTTCTTACGAAAACGTTCTTACGAAAACGTTCTTACAAAAACGTTCTTACGAAAACGTTCTTACGAAAACGTTCTTACAAAAACGTTCTTACGAAAACGTTCTTACAAAAACGTTCTTACGAAAACGTTCTTACGAAAACGTTCTTACGAAAACGTTCTTACAAAAACGTTCTTACGAAAACGTTCTTACAAAAACGTTCTTACGAAAACGTTCTTACGAAAACGTTCTTACAAAAACGTTCTTAGAAAAACGTTCTTACGAAAACGTTCTTACGAAAACGTTCTTACGAAAACGTTCTTACGAAAACGTTCTTACGAAAACGTTCTTACAAAAACGTTCTTACGAAAACGTTCTTACAAAAACGTTCTTACGAAAACGTTCTTACGAAAACGTTCTTACGAAAACGTTCTTACGAAAACGTTCTTACAAAAACGTTCTTACGAAAACGTTCTTAGAAAAACGTTCTTACGAAAACGTTCTTACGAAAACGTTCTTACAAAAACGTTCTTAGAAAAACGTTCTTACGAAAACGTTCTTACGAAAACGTTCTTACGAAAACGTTCTTACGAAAACGTTCTTACGAAAACGTTCTTACAAAAACGTTCTTACGAAAACGTTCTTACAAAAACGTTCTTACAAAAACGTTCTTACGAAAACGTTCTTACAAAAACGTTCTTACAAAAACGTTCTTAGAAAAACGTTCTTACGAAAACGTTCTTACGAAAACGTTCTTACAAAAACGTTCTTACAAAAACGTTCTTAGAAAAAACGTTCTTACGAAAACGTTCTTACGAAAACGTTCTTACAAAAACGTTCTTACGAAAACGTTCTTACAAAAACGTTCTTACGAAAACGTTCTTACGAAAACGTTCTTACGAAAACGTTCTTACGAAAACGTTCTTACGAAAACGTTCTTACAAAAACGTTCTTACGAAAACGTTCTTACAAAAACGTTCTTACAAAAACGTTCTTAGAAAAAACGTTCTTACGAAAACGTTCTTACGAAAACGTTCTTACAAAAACGTTCTTACGAAAACGTTCTTACAAAAACGTTCTTACAAAAACGTTCTTACGAAAACGTTCTTACGAAAACGTTCTTACGAAAACGTTCTTACGAAAACGTTCTTACAAAAACGTTCTTACGAAAACGTTCTTACAAAAACGTTCTTACGAAAACGTTCTTACAAAAACGTTCTTACAAAAACGTTCTTACGAAAACGTTCTTACGAAAACGTTCTTACGAAAACGTTCTTACAAAAACGTTCTTACAAAAACGTTCTTACAAAAACGTTCTTACAAAAACGTTCTTACAAAAACGTTCTTAGAAAAAACGTTCTTACGAAAACGTTTTTACGAAAACGTTTTTACAAAAACGTTCTTACGAAAACGTTCTTACAAAAACGTTCTTACGAAAACGTTCTTACAAAAACGTTCTTACGAAAACGTTCTTACAAAAACGTTCTTACAAAAACGTTCTTACGAAAACGTTCTTAGAAAAACGTTCTTACAAAAACGTTCTTACAAAAACGTTCTTAGAAAAAACGTTCTTACGAAAACGTTCTTACGAAAACGTTCTTACAAAAACGTTCTTACGAAAACGTTTTTACAAAAACGTTCTTACAAAAACGTTCTTACGAAAACGTTCTTACGAAAACGTTCTTACGAAAACGTTTTTACAAAAACGTTCTTACAAAAACGTTCTTACAAAAACGTTCTTACGAAAACGTTTTTACAAAAACGTTCTTACGAAAACGTTCTTACGAAAACGTTTTTACAAAAACGTTCTTACAAAAACGTTCTTACGAAAACGTTCTTACAAAAACGTTCTTACGAAAACGTTTTTACAAAAACGTTCTTACAAAAACGTTCTTACAAAAACGTTCTTACGAAAACGTTCTTACGAAAACGTTCTTACGAAAACGTTCTTACGAAAACGTTCTTACAAAAACGTTCTTACGAAAACGTTCTTACAAAAACGTTCTTACGAAAACGTTCTTACAAAAACGTTCTTACAAAAACGTTCTTACGAAAACGTTCTTACGAAAACGTTCTTACGAAAACGTTCTTACAAAAACGTTCTTACAAAAACGTTCTTACAAAAACGTTCTTAGAAAAACGTTCTTACAAAAACGTTCTTACAAAAACGTTCTTACGAAAACGTTCTTAGAAAAACGTTCTTACAAAAACGTTCTTACGAAAACGTTCTTACGAAAACGTTTTTACAAAAACGTTCTTACAAAAACGTTCTTACAAAAACGTTCTTACGAAAACGTTTTTACAAAAACGTTCTTACGAAAACGTTCTTACGAAAACGTTTTTACAAAAACGTTCTTACAAAAACGTTCTTACGAAAACGTTCTTACAAAAACGTTCTTACGAAAACGTTTTTACAAAAACGTTCTTACAAAAACGTTCTTACAAAAACGTTCTTACGAAAACGTTCTTACGAAAACGTTCTTACGAAAACGTTCTTACGAAAACGTTCTTACAAAAACGTTCTTACGAAAACGTTCTTACAAAAACGTTCTTACGAAAACGTTCTTACAAAAACGTTCTTACAAAAACGTTCTTACGAAAACGTTCTTACGAAAACGTTCTTACGAAAACGTTCTTACAAAAACGTTCTTACAAAAACGTTCTTACAAAAACGTTCTTAGAAAAACGTTCTTACAAAAACGTTCTTACAAAAACGTTCTTACGAAAACGTTCTTAGAAAAACGTTCTTACAAAAACGTTCTTACGAAAACGTTCTTAGAAAAACGTTCTTACAAAAACGTTCTTACGAAAACGTTCTTACAAAAACGTTCTTACGAAAACGTTCTTACGAAAACGTTCTTACAAAAACGTTCTTACAAAAACGTTCTTACAAAAACGTTTTTACAAAAACGTTCTTACAAAAACGTTCTTACAAAAACGTTCTTACGAAAACGTTCTTACGAAAACGTTCTTACGAAAACGTTCTTACGAAAACGTTCTTACAAAAACGTTCTTACGAAAACGTTCTTACAAAAACGTTCTTACGAAAACGTTCTTACAAAAACGTTCTTACAAAAACGTTCTTACGAAAACGTTCTTACGAAAACGTTCTTACGAAAACGTTCTTACAAAAACGTTCTTACAAAAACGTTCTTACAAAAACGTTCTTAGAAAAACGTTCTTACAAAAACGTTCTTACAAAAACGTTCTTACGAAAACGTTCTTAGAAAAACGTTCTTACAAAAACGTTCTTACGAAAACGTTCTTACAAAAACGTTCTTACGAAAACGTTCTTACGAAAACGTTCTTACAAAAACGTTCTTAGAAAAACGTTCTTACGAAAACGTTCTTACGAAAACGTTCTTACGAAAACGTTCTTAGAAAAACGTTCTTACAAAAACGTTCTTACGAAAACGTTCTTACGAAAACGTTCTTACAAAAACGTTCTTACGAAAACGTTCTTACAAAAACGTTCTTACAAAAACGTTCTTAGAAAAAACGTTCTTACGAAAACGTTCTTACGAAAACGTTCTTACAAAAACGTTCTTACGAAAACGTTCTTACAAAAACGTTCTTACGAAAACGTTCTTACAAAAACGTTCTTACGAAAACGTTCTTACAAAAACGTTCTTACAAAAACGTTCTTACGAAAACGTTCTTAGAAAAACGTTCTTACAAAAACGTTCTTACAAAAACGTTCTTAGAAAAAACGTTCTTACGAAAACGTTCTTACGAAAACGTTCTTACAAAAACGTTCTTACGAAAACGTTTTTACAAAAACGTTCTTACAAAAACGTTCTTACAAAAACGTTCTTACGAAAACGTTCTTACGAAAACGTTCTTACGAAAACGTTCTTACAAAAACGTTCTTACGAAAACGTTCTTACAAAAACGTTCTTACGAAAACGTTCTTACAAAAACGTTCTTACAAAAACGTTCTTACAAAAACGTTCTTACGAAAACGTTTTTACAAAAACGTTCTTACAAAAACGTTCTTACAAAAACGTTCTTACGAAAACGTTCTTACGAAAACGTTCTTACGAAAACGTTCTTACAAAAACGTTCTTACGAAAACGTTCTTACAAAAACGTTCTTACGAAAACGTTCTTACAAAAACGTTCTTACAAAAACGTTCTTACGAAAACGTTCTTACGAAAACGTTCTTACGAAAACGTTCTTACAAAAACGTTCTTACAAAAACGTTCTTACGAAAACGTTCTTACAAAAACGTTCTTAGAAAAACGTTCTTACGAAAACGTTCTTACGAAAACGTTCTTACGAAAACGTTCTTAGAAAAACGTTCTTACAAAAACGTTCTTACGAAAACGTTCTTACGAAAACGTTCTTACAAAAACGTTCTTACGAAAACGTTCTTACAAAAACGTTCTTACAAAAACGTTCTTAGAAAAAACGTTCTTACGAAAACGTTCTTACAAAAACGTTCTTACAAAAACGTTCTTACGAAAACGTTTTTACAAAAACGTTCTTACAAAAACGTTCTTACAAAAACGTTCTTACGAAAACGTTCTTACGAAAACGTTCTTACGAAAACGTTCTTACGAAAACGTTCTTACAAAAACGTTCTTACGAAAACGTTCTTACAAAAACGTTCTTACGAAAACGTTCTTACAAAAACGTTCTTACAAAAACGTTCTTACGAAAACGTTCTTACGAAAACGTTCTTACGAAAACGTTCTTACAAAAACGTTCTTACAAAAACGTTCTTACAAAAACGTTCTTAGAAAAACGTTCTTACAAAAACGTTCTTACAAAAACGTTCTTACGAAAACGTTCTTAGAAAAACGTTCTTACAAAAACGTTCTTACGAAAACGTTCTTACAAAAACGTTCTTACGAAAACGTTCTTACGAAAACGTTCTTACAAAAACGTTCTTACGAAAACGTTCTTACAAAAACGTTCTTAGAAAAACGTTCTTACGAAAACGTTCTTACGAAAACGTTCTTACGAAAACGTTCTTAGAAAAACGTTCTTACAAAAACGTTCTTACGAAAACGTTCTTACGAAAACGTTCTTACAAAAACGTTCTTACGAAAACGTTCTTACAAAAACGTTCTTACAAAAACGTTCTTAGAAAAAACGTTCTTACGAAAACGTTCTTACGAAAACGTTCTTACAAAAACGTTCTTACGAAAACGTTCTTACAAAAACGTTCTTACGAAAACGTTCTTACAAAAACGTTCTTACGAAAACGTTCTTACAAAAACGTTCTTACAAAAACGTTCTTACGAAAACGTTCTTAGAAAAACGTTCTTACAAAAACGTTCTTACAAAAACGTTCTTAGAAAAAACGTTCTTACGAAAACGTTCTTACGAAAACGTTCTTACAAAAACGTTCTTACGAAAACGTTTTTACAAAAACGTTCTTACAAAAACGTTCTTACGAAAACGTTCTTACGAAAACGTTCTTACGAAAACGTTTTTACAAAAACGTTCTTACAAAAACGTTCTTACAAAAACGTTCTTACGAAAACGTTTTTACAAAAACGTTCTTACGAAAACGTTCTTACGAAAACGTTTTTACAAAAACGTTCTTACAAAAACGTTCTTACGAAAACGTTCTTACAAAAACGTTCTTACGAAAACGTTTTTACAAAAACGTTCTTACAAAAACGTTCTTACAAAAACGTTCTTACGAAAACGTTCTTACAAAAACGTTCTTACGAAAACGTTCTTACAAAAACGTTCTTACAAAAACGTTCTTACAAAAACGTTCTTACGAAAACGTTCTTACAAAAACGTTCTTACGAAAACGTTCTTAAAAAAACGTTCTTACGAAAACGTTCTTACAAAAACGTTCTTAGAAAAAACGTTCTTACGAAAACGTTCTTACGAAAACGTTCTTACAAAAACGTTCTTACGAAAACGTTCTTACAAAAACGTTCTTACGAAAACGTTCTTACGAAAACGTTCTTACAAAAACGTTCTTACAAAAACGTTCTTACGAAAACGTTCTTACGAAAACGTTCTTACAAAAACGTTCTTACGAAAACGTTCTTACGAAAACGTTCTTACAAAAACGTTCTTACGAAAACGTTCTTACAAAAACGTTCTTACGAAAACGTTCTTACGAAAACGTTCTTACGAAAACGTTCTTACAAAAACGTTCTTAGAAAAAACGTTCTTACGAAAACGTTCTTACGAAAACGTTCTTACAAAAACGTTCTTACGAAAACGTTCTTACAAAAACGTTCTTAAAAAAACGTTCTTACGAAAACGTTCTTACAAAAACGTTCTTAGAAAAAACGTTCTTACGAAAACGTTCTTACGAAAACGTTCTTACAAAAACGTTCTTACGAAAACGTTCTTACAAAAACGTTCTTAAAAAAACGTTCTTACGAAAACGTTCTTACGAAAACGTTCTTACAAAAACGTTCTTAGAAAAAACGTTCTTACGAAAACGTTCTTACGAAAACGTTCTTACGAAAACGTTCTTAAAAAAACGTTCTTACGAAAACGTTCTTAAAAAAACGTTCTTACGAAAACGTTCTTACGAAAACGTTCTTACAAAAACGTTCTTACGAAAACGTTCTTACAAAAACGTTCTTACGAAAACGTTCTTACAAAAACGTTCTTACGAAAACGTTCTTACAAAAACGTTCTTACGAAAACGTTCTTACGAAAACGTTCTTACAAAAACGTTCTTAAAAAAACGTTCTTAAAAAAACGTTCTTACGAAAACGTTCTTACGAAAACGTTCTTACAAAAACGTTCTTACGAAAACGTTCTTACAAAAACGTTCTTACGAAAACGTTCTTACAAAAACGTTCTTACGAAAACGTTCTTACGAAAACGTTCTTACAAAAACGTTCTTACGAAAACGTTCTTACGAAAACGTTCTTACGAAAACGTTCTTACGAAAACGTTCTTACAAAAACGTTCTTACGAAAACGTTCTTAAAAAAACGTTCTTACGAAAACGTTCTTACGAAAACGTTCTTACGAAAACGTTCTTACGAAAACGTTCTTACAAAAACGTTCTTACGAAAACGTTCTTACAAAAACGTTCTTACGAAAACGTTCTTACGAAAACGTTCTTACAAAAACGTTCTTACGAAAACGTTCTTACAAAAACGTTCTTACGAAAACGTTCTTAAAAAAACGTTCTTACGAAAACGTTCTTACGAAAACGTTCTTACAAAAACGTTCTTACGAAAACGTTCTTACAAAAACGTTCTTACAAAAACGTTCTTACGAAAACGTTCTTACGAAAACGTTCTTACAAAAACGTTCTTACGAAAACGTTCTTACAAAAACGTTCTTACGAAAACGTTCTTACGAAAACGTTCTTACAAAAACGTTCTTACGAAAACGTTCTTACAAAAACGTTCTTACGAAAACGTTCTTACGAAAACGTTCTTACAAAAACGTTCTTACGAAAACGTTCTTAAAAAAACGTTCTTACGAAAACGTTCTTACGAAAACGTTCTTACAAAAACGTTCTTACGAAAACGTTCTTACGAAAACGTTCTTACAAAAACGTTCTTACGAAAACGTTCTTACAAAAACGTTCTTACGAAAACGTTCTTACGAAAACGTTCTTACGAAAACGTTCTTACAAAAACGTTCTTACGAAAACGTTCTTACGAAAACGTTCTTACAAAAACGTTCTTACGAAAACGTTCTTACAAAAACGTTCTTACAAAAACGTTCTTACGAAAACGTTCTTACGAAAACGTTCTTAAAAAAACGTTCTTACGAAAACGTTCTTAAAAAAACGTTCTTACGAAAACGTTCTTACGAAAACGTTCTTACAAAAACGTTCTTACGAAAACGTTCTTACAAAAACGTTCTTACGAAAACGTTCTTACAAAAACGTTCTTACGAAAACGTTCTTACAAAAACGTTCTTACGAAAACGTTCTTACGAAAACGTTCTTACAAAAACGTTCTTAAAAAAACGTTCTTAAAAAAACGTTCTTACGAAAACGTTCTTACGAAAACGTTCTTACAAAAACGTTCTTACGAAAACGTTCTTACAAAAACGTTCTTACGAAAACGTTCTTACAAAAACGTTCTTACGAAAACGTTCTTACGAAAACGTTCTTACAAAAACGTTCTTACGAAAACGTTCTTACGAAAACGTTCTTACGAAAACGTTCTTACGAAAACGTTCTTACAAAAACGTTCTTACGAAAACGTTCTTAAAAAAACGTTCTTACGAAAACGTTCTTACGAAAACGTTCTTACGAAAACGTTCTTACGAAAACGTTCTTACAAAAACGTTCTTACGAAAACGTTCTTACAAAAACGTTCTTACGAAAACGTTCTTACGAAAACGTTCTTACAAAAACGTTCTTACGAAAACGTTCTTACAAAAACGTTCTTACGAAAACGTTCTTAAAAAAACGTTCTTACGAAAACGTTCTTACGAAAACGTTCTTACAAAAACGTTCTTACGAAAACGTTCTTACAAAAACGTTCTTACAAAAACGTTCTTACGAAAACGTTCTTACGAAAACGTTCTTACAAAAACGTTCTTACGAAAACGTTCTTACAAAAACGTTCTTACGAAAACGTTCTTACGAAAACGTTCTTACAAAAACGTTCTTACGAAAACGTTCTTACAAAAACGTTCTTACGAAAACGTTCTTACGAAAACGTTCTTACAAAAACGTTCTTACGAAAACGTTCTTAAAAAAACGTTCTTACGAAAACGTTCTTACGAAAACGTTCTTACAAAAACGTTCTTACGAAAACGTTCTTACGAAAACGTTCTTACAAAAACGTTCTTACGAAAACGTTCTTACAAAAACGTTCTTACGAAAACGTTCTTACGAAAACGTTCTTACGAAAACGTTCTTACAAAAACGTTCTTACGAAAACGTTCTTACGAAAACGTTCTTACAAAAACGTTCTTACGAAAACGTTCTTACAAAAACGTTCTTACAAAAACGTTCTTACGAAAACGTTCTTACGAAAACGTTCTTACAAAAACGTTCTTACGAAAACGTTCTTACGAAAACGTTCTTAGAAAAAACGTTCTTACAAAAACGTTCTTACGAAAACGTTCTTACAAAAACGTTCTTACGAAAACGTTCTTACAAAAACGTTCTTACGAAAACGTTCTTACAAAAACGTTCTTACGAAAACGTTCTTAAAAAAACGTTCTTACAAAAACGTTCTTACAAAAACGTTCTTACAAAAACGTTCTTAAAAAAACGTTCTTACGAAAACGTTCTTACGAAAACGTTCTTACAAAAACGTTCTTACGAAAACGTTCTTACAAAAACGTTCTTACGAAAACGTTCTTACGAAAACGTTCTTACGAAAACGTTCTTACAAAAACGTTCTTACGAAAACGTTCTTACGAAAACGTTCTTACGAAAACGTTCTTAAAAAAACGTTCTTACGAAAACGTTCTTACGAAAACGTTCTTACAAAAACGTTCTTACGAAAACGTTCTTACGAAAACGTTCTTAGAAAAAACGTTCTTACAAAAACGTTCTTACGAAAACGTTCTTACAAAAACGTTCTTACGAAAACGTTCTTACAAAAACGTTCTTAAAAAAACGTTCTTACGAAAACGTTCTTACAAAAACGTTCTTACGAAAACGTTCTTACGAAAACGTTCTTACAAAAACGTTCTTACGAAAACGTTCTTACGAAAACGTTCTTACGAAAACGTTCTTAAAAAAACGTTCTTACGAAAACGTTCTTACAAAAACGTTCTTACAAAAACGTTCTTACGAAAACGTTCTTACAAAAACGTTCTTACGAAAACGTTCTTAAAAAAACGTTCTTACAAAAACGTTCTTACAAAAACGTTCTTACAAAAACGTTCTTAAAAAAACGTTCTTACGAAAACGTTCTTACGAAAACGTTCTTACAAAAACGTTCTTACGAAAACGTTCTTACAAAAACGTTCTTACGAAAACGTTCTTACAAAAACGTTCTTACGAAAACGTTCTTAAAAAAACGTTCTTACAAAAACGTTCTTACGAAAACGTTCTTAGAAAAAACGTTCTTACAAAAACGTTCTTACGAAAACGTTCTTACAAAAACGTTCTTACGAAAACGTTCTTACAAAAACGTTCTTACGAAAACGTTCTTACGAAAACGTTCTTACGAAAACGTTCTTACAAAAACGTTCTTACGAAAACGTTCTTACAAAAACGTTCTTACGAAAACGTTCTTACAAAAACGTTCTTACGAAAACGTTCTTAAAAAAACGTTCTTACAAAAACGTTCTTACGAAAACGTTCTTACGAAAACGTTCTTACAAAAACGTTCTTACGAAAACGTTCTTACGAAAACGTTCTTACAAAAACGTTCTTACGAAAACGTTCTTAAAAAAACGTTCTTACAAAAACGTTCTTACGAAAACGTTCTTACAAAAACGTTCTTACGAAAACGTTCTTACGAAAACGTTCTTACGAAAACGTTCTTACGAAAACGTTCTTACAAAAACGTTCTTACGAAAACGTTCTTACAAAAACGTTCTTACAAAAACGTTCTTAAAAAAACGTTCTTACGAAAACGTTCTTACGAAAACGTTCTTACGAAAACGTTCTTACAAAAACGTTCTTACAAAAACGTTCTTACGAAAACGTTCTTAAAAAAACGTTCTTACGAAAACGTTCTTAAAAAAACGTTCTTACGAAAACGTTCTTACAAAAACGTTCTTACAAAAACGTTCTTACGAAAACGTTCTTAAAAAAACGTTCTTACGAAAACGTTCTTACGAAAACGTTCTTAAAAAAACGTTCTTACAAAAACGTTCTTACGAAAACGTTCTTAAAAAAACGTTCTTACGAAAACGTTCTTAAAAAAACGTTCTTACGAAAACGTTCTTAAAAAAACGTTCTTACAAAAACGTTCTTACGAAAACGTTCTTACAAAAACGTTCTTACAAAAACGTTCTTACGAAAACGTTCTTACGAAAACGTTCTTACGAAAACGTTCTTAAAAAAACGTTCTTACAAAAACGTTCTTACGAAAACGTTCTTACAAAAACGTTCTTACAAAAACGTTCTTACAAAAACGTTCTTACGAAAACGTTCTTACGAAAACGTTCTTACAAAAACGTTCTTACAAAAACGTTCTTACGAAAACGTTCTTACAAAAACGTTCTTACGAAAACGTTCTTAAAAAAACGTTCTTACAAAAACGTTCTTACGAAAACGTTCTTACAAAAACGTTCTTACGAAAACGTTCTTACGAAAACGTTCTTACGAAAACGTTCTTAAAAAAACGTTCTTACAAAAACGTTCTTACGAAAACGTTCTTACGAAAACGTTCTTAAAAAAACGTTCTTACAAAAACGTTCTTACGAAAACGTTCTTACGAAAACGTTCTTAAAAAAACGTTCTTACGAAAACGTTCTTACGAAAACGTTCTTACGAAAACGTTCTTACAAAAACGTTCTTACAAAAACGTTCTTAAAAAAACGTTCTTACGAAAACGTTCTTACGAAAACGTTCTTACAAAAACGTTCTTACGAAAACGTTCTTACAAAAACGTTCTTACGAAAACGTTCTTACAAAAACGTTCTTACGAAAACGTTCTTAAAAAAACGTTCTTACGAAAACGTTCTTACGAAAACGTTCTTACGAAAACGTTCTTACGAAAACGTTCTTACGAAAACGTTCTTACGAAAACGTTCTTACAAAAACGTTCTTACGAAAACGTTCTTACGAAAACGTTCTTACAAAAACGTTCTTACGAAAACGTTCTTAAAAAAACGTTCTTACGAAAACGTTCTTACGAAAACGTTCTTACGAAAACGTTCTTACGAAAACGTTCTTAAAAAAACGTTCTTACGAAAACGTTCTTACGAAAACGTTCTTACGAAAACGTTCTTACAAAAACGTTCTTACGAAAACGTTCTTACGAAAACGTTCTTGAAAAAACGTTCTTACGAAAACGTTCTTACGAAAACGTTCTTACAAAAACGTTCTTACGAAAACGTTCTTACAAAAACGTTCTTACGAAAACGTTCTTAAAAAAACGTTCTTACGAAAACGTTCTTACGAAAACGTTCTTACAAAAACGTTCTTACGAAAACGTTCTTACAAAAACGTTCTTACGAAAACGTTCTTACGAAAACGTTCTTACGAAAACGTTCTTACAAAAACGTTCTTACGAAAACGTTCTTAAAAAAACGTTCTTACGAAAACGTTCTTACGAAAACGTTCTTACAAAAACGTTCTTAAAAAAACGTTCTTACGAAAACGTTCTTACGAAAACGTTCTTACGAAAACGTTCTTAAAAAAACGTTCTTACGAAAACGTTCTTACGAAAACGTTCTTACAAAAACGTTCTTACGAAAACGTTCTTACGAAAACGTTCTTACGAAAACGTTCTTACAAAAACGTTCTTACGAAAACGTTCTTACAAAAACGTTCTTACGAAAACGTTCTTACAAAAACGTTCTTACAAAAACGTTCTTACAAAAACGTTCTTACGAAAACGTTCTTACGAAAACGTTCTTAAAAAAACGTTCTTACGAAAACGTTCTTACGAAAACGTTCTTACAAAAACGTTCTTACGAAAACGTTCTTAAAAAAACGTTCTTACGAAAACGTTCTTACGAAAACGTTCTTACGAAAACGTTCTTAAAAAAACGTTCTTACGAAAACGTTCTTACAAAAACGTTCTTACAAAAACGTTCTTACGAAAACGTTCTTAAAAAAACGTTCTTACGAAAACGTTCTTACGAAAACGTTCTTACAAAAACGTTCTTACGAAAACGTTCTTACAAAAACGTTCTTACGAAAACGTTCTTAAAAAAACGTTCTTACAAAAACGTTCTTACGAAAACGTTCTTACGAAAACGTTCTTACGAAAACGTTCTTAAAAAAACGTTCTTACGAAAACGTTCTTACGAAAACGTTCTTACGAAAACGTTCTTACAAAAACGTTCTTACAAAAACGTTCTTACAAAAACGTTCTTACAAAAACGTTCTTAAAAAAACGTTCTTACGAAAACGTTCTTACGAAAACGTTCTTACAAAAACGTTCTTACGAAAACGTTCTTACAAAAACGTTCTTACGAAAACGTTCTTACGAAAACGTTCTTACGAAAACGTTCTTACGAAAACGTTCTTACAAAAACGTTCTTACGAAAACGTTCTTACGAAAACGTTCTTACGAAAACGTTCTTACGAAAACGTTCTTACAAAAACGTTCTTACGAAAACGTTCTTACGAAAACGTTCTTACGAAAACGTTCTTAAAAAAACGTTCTTACGAAAACGTTCTTACGAAAACGTTCTTACAAAAACGTTCTTACGAAAACGTTCTTACGAAAACGTTCTTAGAAAAAACGTTCTTACAAAAACGTTCTTACGAAAACGTTCTTACAAAAACGTTCTTACGAAAACGTTCTTACAAAAACGTTCTTACGAAAACGTTCTTACAAAAACGTTCTTACGAAAACGTTCTTAAAAAAACGTTCTTACAAAAACGTTCTTACAAAAACGTTCTTACAAAAACGTTCTTAAAAAAACGTTCTTACGAAAACGTTCTTACAAAAACGTTCTTACGAAAACGTTCTTACAAAAACGTTCTTACGAAAACGTTCTTACAAAAACGTTCTTACGAAAACGTTCTTAAAAAAACGTTCTTACAAAAACGTTCTTACGAAAACGTTCTTACAAAAACGTTCTTACGAAAACGTTCTTACAAAAACGTTCTTACGAAAACGTTCTTACAAAAACGTTCTTACGAAAACGTTCTTAAAAAAACGTTCTTACAAAAACGTTCTTACGAAAACGTTCTTAGAAAAAACGTTCTTACAAAAACGTTCTTACGAAAACGTTCTTACAAAAACGTTCTTACGAAAACGTTCTTACAAAAACGTTCTTACGAAAACGTTCTTACGAAAACGTTCTTACGAAAACGTTCTTACAAAAACGTTCTTACGAAAACGTTCTTACAAAAACGTTCTTACGAAAACGTTCTTACGAAAACGTTCTTACGAAAACGTTCTTACAAAAACGTTCTTACAAAAACGTTCTTAAAAAAACGTTCTTACGAAAACGTTCTTACAAAAACGTTCTTACGAAAACGTTCTTACAAAAACGTTCTTACGAAAACGTTCTTACAAAAACGTTCTTACGAAAACGTTCTTAAAAAAACGTTCTTACAAAAACGTTCTTACGAAAACGTTCTTACAAAAACGTTCTTACGAAAACGTTCTTACAAAAACGTTCTTACGAAAACGTTCTTACAAAAACGTTCTTACGAAAACGTTCTTAAAAAAACGTTCTTACAAAAACGTTCTTACGAAAACGTTCTTAGAAAAAACGTTCTTACAAAAACGTTCTTACGAAAACGTTCTTACAAAAACGTTCTTACGAAAACGTTCTTACAAAAACGTTCTTACGAAAACGTTCTTACGAAAACGTTCTTACGAAAACGTTCTTACAAAAACGTTCTTACGAAAACGTTCTTACAAAAACGTTCTTACGAAAACGTTCTTACAAAAACGTTCTTACGAAAACGTTCTTAAAAAAACGTTCTTACAAAAACGTTCTTACGAAAACGTTCTTACGAAAACGTTCTTACAAAAACGTTCTTACGAAAACGTTCTTACGAAAACGTTCTTACAAAAACGTTCTTACGAAAACGTTCTTAAAAAAACGTTCTTACAAAAACGTTCTTACGAAAACGTTCTTACAAAAACGTTCTTACGAAAACGTTCTTACAAAAACGTTCTTACGAAAACGTTCTTACAAAAACGTTCTTACGAAAACGTTCTTACAAAAACGTTCTTACGAAAACGTTCTTAAAAAAACGTTCTTACAAAAACGTTCTTACGAAAACGTTCTTACGAAAACGTTCTTACGAAAACGTTCTTACAAAAACGTTCTTACGAAAACGTTCTTACAAAAACGTTCTTACAAAAACGTTCTTAAAAAAACGTTCTTACGAAAACGTTCTTACGAAAACGTTCTTACGAAAACGTTCTTACAAAAACGTTCTTACAAAAACGTTCTTACGAAAACGTTCTTAAAAAAACGTTCTTACGAAAACGTTCTTAAAAAAACGTTCTTACGAAAACGTTCTTACAAAAACGTTCTTACAAAAACGTTCTTACGAAAACGTTCTTAAAAAAACGTTCTTACGAAAACGTTCTTACGAAAACGTTCTTAAAAAAACGTTCTTACAAAAACGTTCTTACGAAAACGTTCTTAAAAAAACGTTCTTACGAAAACGTTCTTAAAAAAACGTTCTTACGAAAACGTTCTTAAAAAAACGTTCTTACAAAAACGTTCTTACGAAAACGTTCTTACAAAAACGTTCTTACAAAAACGTTCTTACGAAAACGTTCTTACGAAAACGTTCTTACGAAAACGTTCTTAAAAAAACGTTCTTACAAAAACGTTCTTACGAAAACGTTCTTACAAAAACGTTCTTACAAAAACGTTCTTACAAAAACGTTCTTACGAAAACGTTCTTACGAAAACGTTCTTACAAAAACGTTCTTACAAAAACGTTCTTACGAAAACGTTCTTACAAAAACGTTCTTACGAAAACGTTCTTAAAAAAACGTTCTTACAAAAACGTTCTTACGAAAACGTTCTTACAAAAACGTTCTTACGAAAACGTTCTTACGAAAACGTTCTTACGAAAACGTTCTTAAAAAAACGTTCTTACGAAAACGTTCTTACGAAAACGTTCTTACGAAAACGTTCTTACAAAAACGTTCTTACAAAAACGTTCTTAAAAAAACGTTCTTACGAAAACGTTCTTACGAAAACGTTCTTACAAAAACGTTCTTACGAAAACGTTCTTACAAAAACGTTCTTACGAAAACGTTCTTACAAAAACGTTCTTACGAAAACGTTCTTAAAAAAACGTTCTTACAAAAACGTTCTTACGAAAACGTTCTTACGAAAACGTTCTTACAAAAACGTTCTTACGAAAACGTTCTTACGAAAACGTTCTTACAAAAACGTTCTTACGAAAACGTTCTTACGAAAACGTTCTTACGAAAACGTTCTTACGAAAACGTTCTTACAAAAACGTTCTTACGAAAACGTTCTTACGAAAACGTTCTTACGAAAACGTTCTTACGAAAACGTTCTTACGAAAACGTTCTTACGAAAACGTTCTTACAAAAACGTTCTTACGAAAACGTTCTTACGAAAACGTTCTTACAAAAACGTTCTTACGAAAACGTTCTTAAAAAAACGTTCTTACGAAAACGTTCTTACGAAAACGTTCTTACGAAAACGTTCTTACGAAAACGTTCTTAAAAAAACGTTCTTACGAAAACGTTCTTACGAAAACGTTCTTACGAAAACGTTCTTACAAAAACGTTCTTACGAAAACGTTCTTACGAAAACGTTCTTGAAAAAACGTTCTTACGAAAACGTTCTTACGAAAACGTTCTTACAAAAACGTTCTTACGAAAACGTTCTTACAAAAACGTTCTTACGAAAACGTTCTTAAAAAAACGTTCTTACGAAAACGTTCTTACGAAAACGTTCTTACAAAAACGTTCTTACGAAAACGTTCTTACAAAAACGTTCTTACGAAAACGTTCTTACGAAAACGTTCTTACGAAAACGTTCTTACAAAAACGTTCTTACGAAAACGTTCTTAAAAAAACGTTCTTACGAAAACGTTCTTACGAAAACGTTCTTACAAAAACGTTCTTACGAAAACGTTCTTAAAAAAACGTTCTTACGAAAACGTTCTTACGAAAACGTTCTTACGAAAACGTTCTTAAAAAAACGTTCTTACGAAAACGTTCTTACAAAAACGTTCTTACAAAAACGTTCTTACGAAAACGTTCTTAAAAAAACGTTCTTACGAAAACGTTCTTACGAAAACGTTCTTACAAAAACGTTCTTACGAAAACGTTCTTACAAAAACGTTCTTACGAAAACGTTCTTACGAAAACGTTCTTACAAAAACGTTCTTACGAAAACGTTCTTACAAAAACGTTCTTACGAAAACGTTCTTACGAAAACGTTCTTACGAAAACGTTCTTACAAAAACGTTCTTACGAAAACGTTCTTACAAAAACGTTCTTACGAAAACGTTCTTACGAAAACGTTCTTAAAAAAACGTTCTTACGAAAACGTTCTTACAAAAACGTTCTTACGAAAACGTTCTTACAAAAACGTTCTTACGAAAACGTTCTTACGAAAACGTTCTTACGAAAACGTTCTTACAAAAACGTTCTTACGAAAACGTTCTTAAAAAAACGTTCTTACGAAAACGTTCTTACGAAAACGTTCTTACAAAAACGTTCTTACGAAAACGTTCTTAAAAAAACGTTCTTACGAAAACGTTCTTACGAAAACGTTCTTACGAAAACGTTCTTAAAAAAACGTTCTTACGAAAACGTTCTTACAAAAACGTTCTTACAAAAACGTTCTTACGAAAACGTTCTTAAAAAAACGTTCTTACGAAAACGTTCTTACGAAAACGTTCTTACAAAAACGTTCTTACGAAAACGTTCTTAAAAAAACGTTCTTACGAAAACGTTCTTACGAAAACGTTCTTACAAAAACGTTCTTACGAAAACGTTCTTACGAAAACGTTCTTAAAAAAACGTTCTTACAAAAACGTTCTTACGAAAACGTTCTTACGAAAACGTTCTTACGAAAACGTTCTTACAAAAACGTTCTTACGAAAACGTTCTTACAAAAACGTTCTTACGAAAACGTTCTTAAGAAAACGTTCTTACAAAAACGTTCTTACAAAAACGTTCTTACAAAAACGTTCTTACAAAAACGTTCTTACGAAAACGTTCTTACAAAAACGTTCTTACGAAAACGTTCTTAAAAAAACGTTCTTACGAAAACGTTCTTACGAAAACGTTCTTACAAAAACGTTCTTACGAAAACGTTCTTAAAAAAACGTTCTTACGAAAACGTTCTTACGAAAACGTTCTTACAAAAACGTTCTTACGAAAACGTTCTTACGAAAACGTTCTTAAAAAAACGTTCTTACGAAAACGTTCTTAAGAAAACGTTCTTACGAAAACGTTCTTACAAAAACGTTCTTACGAAAACGTTCTTAAGAAAACGTTCTTACAAAAACGTTCTTACAAAAACGTTCTTACAAAAACGTTCTTACGAAAACGTTCTTACAAAAACGTTCTTACAAAAACGTTCTTACGAAAACGTTCTTAAAAAAACGTTCTTACGAAAACGTTCTTACGAAAACGTTCTTACAAAAACGTTCTTACGAAAACGTTCTTAAAAAAACGTTCTTACGAAAACGTTCTTACGAAAACGTTCTTACAAAAACGTTCTTACGAAAACGTTCTTACGAAAACGTTCTTAAAAAAACGTTCTTACAAAAACGTTCTTACGAAAACGTTCTTACGAAAACGTTCTTACGAAAACGTTCTTACAAAAACGTTCTTACGAAAACGTTCTTACAAAAACGTTCTTACGAAAACGTTCTTAAGAAAACGTTCTTACAAAAACGTTCTTACGAAAACGTTCTTACAAAAACGTTCTTACGAAAACGTTCTTAAAAAAACGTTCTTACAAAAACGTTCTTACGAAAACGTTCTTACGAAAACGTTCTTACAAAAACGTTCTTACGAAAACGTTCTTACGAAAACGTTCTTACAAAAACGTTCTTACGAAAACGTTCTTACAAAAACGTTCTTACAAAAACGTTCTTACGAAAACGTTCTTACAAAAACGTTCTTACGAAAACGTTCTTACGAAAACGTTCTTAAAAAAACGTTCTTACGAAAACGTTCTTACGAAAACGTTCTTACAAAAACGTTCTTACGAAAACGTTCTTACAAAAACGTTCTTACGAAAACGTTCTTACGAAAACGTTCTTAAAAAAACGTTCTTACGAAAACGTTCTTACAAAAACGTTCTTACAAAAACGTTCTTACGAAAACGTTCTTACAAAAACGTTCTTACGAAAACGTTCTTACAAAAACGTTCTTAAAAAAACGTTCTTACGAAAACGTTCTTACAAAAACGTTCTTACGAAAACGTTCTTAAAAAAACGTTCTTACGAAAACGTTCTTAAAAAAACGTTCTTACAAAAACGTTCTTACGAAAACGTTCTTACAAAAACGTTC
This sequence comes from Caenorhabditis doughertyi, assembly GCA_963572265.1. Lineage (NCBI taxonomy): Eukaryota > Metazoa > Nematoda > Chromadorea > Rhabditida > Rhabditidae > Caenorhabditis > Caenorhabditis doughertyi. Next base: position 2,083,770 of record OY751557.1, read on the forward strand.
TTACGAAAACGTTCTTACAAAAACGTTCTTACAAAAACGTTCTTACGAAAACGTTCTTAAAAAAACGTTCTTACGAAAACGTTCTTACGAAAACGTTCTTAAAAAAACGTTCTTACGAAAACGTTCTTACAAAAACGTTCTTACAAAAACGTTCTTACGAAAACGTTCTTACGAAAACGTTCTTACGAAAACGTTCTTACGAAAACGTTCTTACGAAAACGTTCTTACAAAAACGTTCTTACGAAAACGTTCTTACGAAAACGTTCTTACGAAAACGTTCTTACGAAAACGTTCTTAAAAAAACGTTCTTACGAAAACGTTCTTACGAAAACGTTCTTACAAAAACGTTCTTACAAAAACGTTCTTACAAAAACGTTCTTACGAAAACGTTCTTACGAAAACGTTCTTACGAAAACGTTCTTACGAAAACGTTCTTACGAAAACGTTCTTACGAAAACGTTCTTACGAAAACGTTCTTACGAAAACGTTCTTACGAAAACGTTCTTACGAAAACGTTCTTACGAAAACGTTCTTACGAAAACGTTCTTACGAAAACGTTCTTACAAAAACGTTCTTACGAAAACGTTCTTACAAAAACGTTCTTACGAAAACGTTCTTAAAAAAACGTTCTTACGAAAACGTTCTTACGAAAACGTTCTTACAAAAACGTTCTTACGAAAACGTTCTTACAAAAACGTTCTTACAAAAACGTTCTTACGAAAACGTTCTTACGAAAACGTTCTTACAAAAACGTTCTTACGAAAACGTTCTTACAAAAACGTTCTTACGAAAACGTTCTTACGAAAACGTTCTTACAAAAACGTTCTTACGAAAACGTTCTTACAAAAACGTTCTTACGAAAACGTTCTTACGAAAACGTTCTTACGAAAACGTTCTTAAAAAAACGTTCTTACGAAAACGTTCTTACGAAAACGTTCTTACAAAAACGTTCTTACGAAAACGTTCTTACAAAAACGTTCTTACGAAAACGTTCTTACGAAAACGTTCTTACAAAAACGTTCTTACGAAAACGTTCTTAAAAAAACGTTCTTACGAAAACGTTCTTACGAAAACGTTCTTACGAAAACGTTCTTACGAAAACGTTCTTACAAAAACGTTCTTACGAAAACGTTCTTACAAAAACGTTCTTACGAAAACGTTCTTACGAAAACGTTCTTACAAAAACGTTCTTACGAAAACGTTCTTACAAAAACGTTCTTACGAAAACGTTCTTACGAAAACGTTCTTACAAAAACGTTCTTACGAAAACGTTCTTACAAAAACGTTCTTACGAAAACGTTCTTAAAAAAACGTTCTTACGAAAACGTTCTTACGAAAACGTTCTTACAAAAACGTTCTTACGAAAACGTTCTTACAAAAACGTTCTTACGAAAACGTTCTTACGAAAACGTTCTTAAAAAAACGTTCTTACGAAAACGTTCTTACAAAAACGTTCTTACGAAAACGTTCTTACAAAAACGTTCTTACGAAAACGTTCTTACGAAAACGTTCTTACAAAAACGTTCTTACAAAAACGTTCTTACGAAAACGTTCTTAGAAAAAACGTTCTTACGAAAACGTTCTTACGAAAACGTTCTTACGAAAACGTTCTTACGAAAACGTTCTTACGAAAACGTTCTTACGAAAACGTTCTTACAAAAACGTTCTTACGAAAACGTTCTTACGAAAACGTTCTTACAAAAACGTTCTTACGAAAACGTTCTTACAAAAACGTTCTTACGAAAACGTTCTTACAAAAACGTTCTTACGAAAACGTTCTTACGAAAACGTTCTTACGAAAACGTTCTTACAAAAACGTTCTTACGAAAACGTTCTTACAAAAACGTTCTTACAAAAACGTTCTTACAAAAACGTTCTTACGAAAACGTTCTTACGAAAACGTTCTTACGAAAACGTTCTTACGAAAACGTTCTTACAAAAACGTTCTTACGAAAACGTTCTTACGAAAACGTTCTTACAAAAACGTTCTTACGAAAACGTTCTTACAAAAACGTTCTTACGAAAACGTTCTTACGAAAACGTTCTTACAAAAACGTTCTTACGAAAACGTTCTTACGAAAACGTTCTTACAAAAACGTTCTTACGAAAACGTTCTTACGAAAACGTTCTTACAAAAACGTTCTTACGAAAACGTTCTTACGAAAACGTTCTTACAAAAACGTTCTTAGAAAAAACGTTCTTACGAAAACGTTCTTACGAAAACGTTCTTACAAAAACGTTCTTACGAAAACGTTCTTACAAAAACGTTCTTACGAAAACGTTCTTACAAAAACGTTCTTACGAAAACGTTCTTACGAAAACGTTCTTACGAAAACGTTCTTACAAAAACGTTCTTACGAAAACGTTCTTACGAAAACGTTCTTACGAAAACGTTCTTACGAAAACGTTCTTACAAAAACGTTCTTACGAAAACGTTCTTACAAAAACGTTCTTACGAAAACGTTCTTACGAAAACGTTCTTACAAAAACGTTCTTACAAAAACGTTCTTACGAAAACGTTCTTACGAAAACGTTCTTACGAAAACGTTCTTACGAAAACGTTCTTACGAAAACGTTCTTACGAAAACGTTCTTACGAAAACGTTCTTACAAAAACATTCTTACGAAAACGTTCTTACAAAAACATTCTTACAAAAACGTTCTTACAAAAACGTTCTTACAAAAACGTTCTTACGAAAACGTTCTTACGAAAACGTTCTTACAAAAACGTTCTTACAAAAACGTTCTTACGAAAACGTTCTTACAAAAACGTTCTTACGAAAACGTTCTTACGAAAACGTTCTTACGAAAACGTTCTTACAAAAACGTTCTTACGAAAACGTTCTTACAAAAAAGTTCTTACAAAAACGTTCTTACAAAAACGTTCTTACGAAAACGTTCTTACAAAAACGTTCTTACAAAAACGTTCTTACAAAAACGTTCTTACGAAAACGTTCTTACGAAAACGTTCTTACGAAAACGTTCTTACGAAAACGTTCTTACAAAAACGTTCTTACGAAAACGTTCTTACGAAAACGTTCTTACAAAAACGTTCTTACGAAAACGTTCTTACAAAAACGTTCTTACGAAAACGTTCTTACGAAAACGTTCTTACAAAAACGTTCTTACGAAAACGTTCTTACGAAAACGTTCTTACAAAAACGTTCTTACGAAAACGTTCTTACGAAAACGTTCTTACAAAAACGTTCTTACGAAAACGTTCTTACGAAAACGTTCTTACAAAAACGTTCTTAGAAAAAACGTTCTTACGAAAACGTTCTTACGAAAACGTTCTTACAAAAACGTTCTTACGAAAACGTTCTTACAAAAACGTTCTTACGAAAACGTTCTTACAAAAACGTTCTTACGAAAACGTTCTTACGAAAACGTTCTTACGAAAACGTTCTTACAAAAACGTTCTTACGAAAACGTTCTTACGAAAACGTTCTTACGAAAACGTTCTTACGAAAACGTTCTTACAAAAACGTTCTTACGAAAACGTTCTTACAAAAACGTTCTTACGAAAACGTTCTTACGAAAACGTTCTTACAAAAACGTTCTTACAAAAACGTTCTTACGAAAACGTTCTTACGAAAACGTTCTTACGAAAACGTTCTTACGAAAACGTTCTTACGAAAACGTTCTTACGAAAACGTTCTTACGAAAACGTTCTTACAAAAACATTCTTACGAAAACGTTCTTACAAAAACATTCTTACAAAAACGTTCTTACAAAAACGTTCTTACAAAAACGTTCTTACGAAAACGTTCTTACGAAAACGTTCTTACAAAAACGTTCTTACGAAAACGTTCTTACAAAAACGTTCTTACAAAAACGTTCTTACAAAAACGTTCTTACAAAAACGTTCTTACGAAAACGTTCTTACGAAAACGTTCTTACGAAAACGTTCTTACAAAAACGTTCTTACAAAAACGTTCTTACAAAAACGTTCTTACGAAAACGTTCTTACGAAAACGTTCTTACGAAAACGTTCTTACAAAAACGTTCTTACGAAAACGTTCTTACAAAAACGTTCTTAGAAAAAACGTTCTTACGAAAACGTTCTTACAAAAACGTTCTTACAAAAACGTTCTTACGAAAACGTTCTTACAAAAACGTTCTTACGAAAACGTTCTTACGAAAACGTTCTTACGAAAACGTTCTTAAAAGAACGTTCTTACGAAAACGTTCTTACGAAAACGTTCTTACAAAAACGTTCTTACGAAAACGTTCTTACGAAAACGTTCTTACAAAAACGTTCTTAGAAAAAACGTTCTTACGAAAACGTTCTTACAAAAACGTTCTTACGAAAACGTTCTTACAAAAACGTTCTTACGAAAACGTTCTTAAAAGAACGTTCTTACGAAAACGTTCTTAGAAAAAACGTTCTTACGAAAACGTTCTTACAAAAACGTTCTTACGAAAACGTTCTTACGAAAACGTTCTTACGAAAACGTTCTTAAAAGAACGTTCTTACGAAAACGTTCTTACGAAAACGTTCTTACAAAAACGTTCTTACGAAAACGTTCTTACGAAAACGTTCTTACAAAAACGTTCTTACGAAAACGTTCTTACGAAAACGTTCTTACAAAAACGTTCTTACGAAAACGTTCTTAAAAAAACGTTCTTACGAAAACGTTCTTACGAAAACGTTCTTACGAAAACGTTCTTACGAAAACGTTCTTACAAAAACGTTCTTAGAAAAAACGTTCTTACGAAAACGTTCTTACGAAAACGTTCTTACAAAAACGTTCTTAGAAAAAACGTTCTTACAAAAACGTTCTTACGAAAACGTTCTTACAAAAACGTTCTTACAAAAACGTTCTTACAAAAACGTTCTTACGAAAACGTTCTTACAAAAACGTTCTTACGAAAACGTTCTTACAAAAACGTTCTTACGAAAACGTTCTTACAAAAACGTTCTTACGAAAACGTTCTTACAAAAACGTTCTTACGAAAACGTTCTTACAAAAACGTTCTTAGAAAAAACGTTCTTACGAAAACGTTCTTACAAAAACGTTCTTACAAAAACGTTCTTAGAAAAAACGTTCTTACGAAAACGTTCTTACAAAAACGTTCTTACGAAAACGTTCTTACGAAAACGTTCTTACGAAAACGTTCTTACAAAAACGTTCTTACGAAAACGTTCTTACAAAAACGTTCTTAGAAAAAACGTTCTTACGAAAACGTTCTTACAAAAACGTTCTTACAAAAACGTTCTTACGAAAACGTTCTTACAAAAACGTTCTTACGAAAACGTTCTTACTAAAACGTTCTTACGAAAACGTTCTTACAAAAACGTTCTTAGAAAAAACGTTCTTACGAAAACGTTCTTACAAAAACGTTCTTAGAAAAAACGTTCTTACGAAAACGTTCTTACAAAAACGTTCTTAGAAAAAACGTTCTTACGAAAACGTTCTTACAAAAACGTTCTTAGAAAAAACGTTCTTACGAAAACGTTCTTACGAAAACGTTCTTACGAAAACGTTCTTACGAAAACGTTCTTACGAAAACGTTCTTACGAAAACGTTCTTACAAAAACGTTCTTAGAAAAAACGTTCTTACGAAAACGTTCTTACAAAAACGTTCTTACGAAAACGTTCTTACAAAAACGTTCTTAGAAAAAACGTTCTTACGAAAACGTTCTTACGAAAACGTTCTTACGAAAACGTTCTTACAAAAACGTTCTTAGAAAAAACGTTCTTACGAAAACGTTCTTACGAAAACGTTCTTACGAAAACGTTCTTACGAAAACGTTCTTACGAAAACGTTCTTACGAAAACGTTCTTACAAAAACGTTCTTAGAAAAAACGTTCTTACGAAAACGTTCTTACAAAAACGTTCTTACGAAAACGTTCTTACAAAAACGTTCTTACGAAAACGTTCTTACGAAAACGTTCTTACAAAAACGTTCTTACGAAAACGTTCTTACAAAAACGTTCTTACGAAAACGTTCTTACAAAAACGTTCTTACGAAAACGTTCTTACAAAAACGTTCTTACGAAAACGTTCTTACAAAAACGTTCTTACGAAAACGTTCTTACGAAAACGTTCTTACAAAAACGTTCTTACGAAAACGTTCTTACAAAAACGTTCTTACGAAAACGTTCTTACAAAAACGTTCTTACGAAAACGTTCTTACAAAAACGTTCTTACGAAAACGTTCTTACTAAAACGTTCTTACGAAAACGTTCTTACAAAAACGTTCTTAGAAAAAACGTTCTTACGAAAACGTTCTTACAAAAACGTTCTTAGAAAAAACGTTCTTACGAAAACGTTCTTACAAAAACGTTCTTAGAAAAAACGTTCTTACGAAAACGTTCTTACAAAAACGTTCTTAGAAAAAACGTTCTTACGAAAACGTTCTTACGAAAACGTTCTTACGAAAACGTTCTTACGAAAACGTTCTTACGAAAACGTTCTTACGAAAACGTTCTTACAAAAACGTTCTTAGAAAAAACGTTCTTACGAAAACGTTCTTACGAAAACGTTCTTACAAAAACGTTCTTAGAAAAAACGTTCTTACGAAAACGTTCTTACAAAAACGTTCTTACGAAAACGTTCTTACAAAAACGTTCTTACGAAAACGTTCTTACGAAAACGTTCTTACGAAAACGTTCTTACAAAAACGTTCTTACGAAAACGTTCTTACGAAAACGTTCTTACGAAAACGTTCTTACGAAAACGTTCTTACGAAAACGTTCTTACGAAAACGTTCTTACAAAAACGTTCTTAGAAAAAACGTTCTTACGAAAACGTTCTTACAAAAACGTTCTTACGAAAACGTTCTTACAAAAACGTTCTTACGAAAACGTTCTTACGAAAACGTTCTTACAAAAACGTTCTTACGAAAACGTTCTTACAAAAACGTTCTTACGAAAACGTTCTTACAAAAACGTTCTTAGAAAAAACGTTCTTACGAAAACGTTCTTACGAAAACGTTCTTACAAAAACGTTCTTACGAAAACGTTCTTACAAAAACGTTCTTACGAAAACGTTCTTACAAAAACGTTCTTAGAAAAAACGTTCTTACGAAAACGTTCTTACGAAAACGTTCTTACAAAAACGTTCTTACAAAAACGTTCTTACAAAAACGTTCTTACGAAAACGTTCTTACAAAAACGTTCTTAGAAAAAACGTTCTTACGAAAACGTTCTTACGAAAACGTTCTTACAAAAACGTTCTTACGAAAACGTTCTTACAAAAACGTTCTTACGAAAACGTTCTTACAAAAACGTTCTTAGAAAAAACGTTCTTACGAAAACGTTCTTACGAAAACGTTCTTACAAAAACGTTCTTACAAAAACGTTCTTACAAAAACGTTCTTACGAAAACGTTCTTACAAAAACGTTCTTAGAAAAAACGTTCTTACGAAAACGTTCTTACGAAAACGTTCTTACAAAAACGTTCTTACGAAAACGTTCTTACAAAAACGTTCTTAGAAAAAACGTTCTTACGAAAACGTTCTTACGAAAACGTTCTTACGAAAACGTTCTTACAAAAACGTTCTTACGAAAACGTTCTTACAAAAACGTTCTTACGAAAACGTTCTTACGAAAACGTTCTTACAAAAACGTTCTTACGAAAACGTTCTTACAAAAACGTTCTTACGAAAACGTTCTTACGAAAACGTTCTTACAAAAACGTTCTTACGAAAACGTTCTTACAAAAACGTTCTTACGAAAACGTTCTTACAAAAACGTTCTTACAAAAACGTTCTTACGAAAACGTTCTTACAAAAAAGTTCTTACAAAAACGTTCTTACGAAAACGTTCTTACGAAAACGTTCTTACGAAAACGTTCTTAGAAAAAACGTTCTTACGAAAACGTTCTTACGAAAAAACGTTCTTACGAAAAAACGTTCTTACAAAAACGTTCTTACGAAAACGTTCTTACAAAAACGTTCTTAGAAAAAACGTTCTTACGAAAAAACGTTCTTACAAAAACGTTCTTACAAAAACGTTCTTACAAAAACGTTCTTACGAAAACGTTCTTACGAAAACGTTCTTACGAAAACGTTCTTAGAAAAAACGTTCTTACGAAAACGTTCTTACGAAAAAACGTTCTTACGAAAAAACGTTCTTACAAAAACGTTCTTACAAAAACGTTCTTACGAAAAAACGTTCTTACGAAAAAACGTTCTTACAAAAACGTTCTTACAAAAACGTTCTTACAAAAACGTTCTTACGAAAACGTTCTTACGAAAACGTTCTTACGAAAACGTTCTTACGAAAACGTTCTTACGAAAACGTTCTTACAAAAACGTTCTTACAAAAACGTTCTTACGAAAACGTTCTTACAAAAACGTTCTTACGAAAACGTTCTTACGAAAACGTTCTTACGAAAACGTTCTTACAAAAACGTTCTTACAAAAACGTTCTTACGAAAACGTTCTTAGAAAAAACGTTCTTACGAAAACGTTCTTACAAAAACGTTCTTACAAAAACGTTCTTACGAAAACGTTCTTACAAAAACGTTCTTACGAAAACGTTCTTACGAAAACGTTCTTAGAAAAAACGTTCTTACGAAAACGTTCTTACGAAAACGTTCTTAGAAAAAACGTTCTTACGAAAACGTTCTTAGAAAAAACGTTCTTACGAAAACGTTCTTACGAAAACGTTCTTACAAAAACGTTCTTACGAAAACGTTCTTAGAAAAAACGTTCTTACGAAAACGTTCTTACAAAAACGTTCTTACAAAAACGTTCTTACAAAAACGTTCTTACAAAAACGTTCTTACGAAAACGTTCTTAGAAAAAACGTTCTTACGAAAACGTTCTTACAAAAACGTTCTTACAAAAACGTTCTTACAAAAACGTTCTTACGAAAACGTTCTTACAAAAACGTTCTTACAAAAACGTTCTTACGAAAACGTTCTTACAAAAACGTTCTTACAAAAACGTTCTTACAAAAACGTTCTTACAAAAACGTTCTTACGAAAACGTTCTTACAAAAACGTTCTTACGAAAACGTTCTTAGAAAAAACGTTCTTACGAAAACGTTCTTACGAAAACGTTCTTACAAAAACGTTCTTACAAAAACGTTCTTACGAAAACGTTCTTACAAAAAAGTTCTTACAAAAACGTTCTTACGAAAACGTTCTTACAAAAACGTTCTTACGAAAACGTTCTTACAAAAACGTTCTTACAAAAACGTTCTTACGAAAACGTTCTTACAAAAACGTTCTTACGAAAACGTTCTTACGAAAACGTTCTTAGAAAAAACGTTCTTACGAAAACGTTCTTAGAAAAAACGTTCTTACGAAAACGTTCTTACAAAAACGTTCTTACAAAAACGTTCTTACAAAAACGTTCTTACGAAAACGTTCTTAGAAAAAACGTTCTTACGAAAACGTTCTTACGAAAAAACGTTCTTACAAAAACGTTCTTACGAAAACGTTCTTACAAAAAAGTTCTTACAAAAACGTTCTTACGAAAACGTTCTTACAAAAACGTTCTTACGAAAACGTTCTTACAAAAACGTTCTTACGAAAACGTTCTTACGAAAACGTTCTTACAAAAACGTTCTTACAAAAAAGTTCTTACAAAAACGTTCTTACAAAAACGTTCTTACAAAAACGTTCTTAGAAAAAACGTTCTTACGAAAACGTTCTTACGAAAAAACGTTCTTACGAAAAAACGTTCTTACAAAAACGTTCTTACGAAAACGTTCTTACAAAAAAGTTCTTACAAAAACGTTCTTACGAAAACGTTCTTACAAAAACGTTCTTACGAAAACGTTCTTACAAAAACGTTCTTACAAAAACGTTCTTACGAAAACGTTCTTACAAAAACGTTCTTACAAAAAAGTTCTTACAAAAACGTTCTTACAAAAACGTTCTTACAAAAACGTTCTTAGAAAAAACGTTCTTACGAAAACGTTCTTACGAAAAAACGTTCTTACGAAAAAACGTTCTTACAAAAACGTTCTTACAAAAACGTTCTTACGAAAACGTTCTTACAAAAACGTTCTTACAAAAACGTTCTTACAAAAACGTTCTTACGAAAACGTTCTTAGAAAAAACGTTCTTACGAAAACGTTCTTACGAAAAAACGTTCTTACGAAAAAACGTTCTTACAAAAACGTTCTTACGAAAACGTTCTTACAAAAACGTTCTTACAAAAACGTTCTTACGAAAACGTTCTTACAAAAACGTTCTTACAAAAAAGTTCTTACAAAAACGTTCTTACAAAAACGTTCTTACAAAAACGTTCTTAGAAAAAACGTTCTTACGAAAACGTTCTTACGAAAAAACGTTCTTACGAAAAAACGTTCTTACAAAAACGTTCTTACAAAAACGTTCTTACGAAAACGTTCTTACAAAAACGTTCTTACAAAAACGTTCTTACGAAAACGTTCTTACAAAAACGTTCTTACAAAAAAGTTCTTACAAAAACGTTCTTACAAAAACGTTCTTACAAAAACGTTCTTAGAAAAAACGTTCTTACGAAAACGTTCTTACGAAAAAACGTTCTTACGAAAAAACGTTCTTACGAAAACGTTCTTACAAAAACGTTCTTACAAAAACGTTCTTACAAAAACGTTCTTACGAAAACGTTCTTACAAAAAAGTTCTTACAAAAACGTTCTTACGAAAACGTTCTTACAAAAACGTTCTTACGAAAACGTTCTTACAAAAACGTTCTTACAAAAACGTTCTTACGAAAAAACGTTCTTACGAAAACGTTCTTAGAAAAAACGTTCTTACGAAAACGTTCTTACGAAAACGTTCTTACAAAAACGTTCTTACGAAAACGTTCTTAGAAAAAACGTTCTTACGAAAACGTTCTTACGAAAAAACGTTCTTACGAAAAAACGTTCTTACAAAAACGTTCTTACGAAAACGTTCTTACAAAAAAGTTCTTACAAAAACGTTCTTACGAAAACGTTCTTACAAAAACGTTCTTACGAAAACGTTCTTACAAAAACGTTCTTACAAAAACGTTCTTACGAAAACGTTCTTACAAAAACGTTCTTACAAAAACGTTCTTACGAAAACGTTCTTACAAAAACGTTCTTACAAAAAAGTTCTTACAAAAACGTTCTTACAAAAACGTTCTTACAAAAACGTTCTTAGAAAAAACGTTCTTACGAAAACGTTCTTACGAAAAAACGTTCTTACGAAAAAACGTTCTTACAAAAACGTTCTTACGAAAACGTTCTTACAAAAAAGTTCTTACAAAAACGTTCTTACGAAAACGTTCTTACAAAAACGTTCTTACGAAAACGTTCTTACAAAAACGTTCTTACGAAAACGTTCTTACAAAAAAGTTCTTACAAAAACGTTCTTACGAAAACGTTCTTACGAAAACGTTCTTACGAAAAAACGTTCTTACGAAAAAACGTTCTTACAAAAACGTTCTTACGAAAACGTTCTTACAAAAACGTTCTTACAAAAACGTTCTTACGAAAACGTTCTTACAAAAACGTTCTTACAAAAACGTTCTTACAAAAACGTTCTTACAAAAACGTTCTTACAAAAACGTTCTTACGAAAACGTTCTTACAAAAACGTTCTTACAAAAAAGTTCTTACAAAAACGTTCTTACAAAAACGTTCTTACAAAAACGTTCTTACAAAAACGTTCTTAGAAAAAACGTTCTTACGAAAACGTTCTTACAAAAACGTTCTTAGAAAAAACGTTCTTACGAAAACGTTCTTACAAAAACGTTCTTACGAAAACGTTCTTACGAAAACGTTCTTACGAAAACGTTCTTACGAAAACGTTCTTACGAAAACGTTCTTACAAAAACGTTCTTAGAAAAAACGTTCTTACGAAAACGTTCTTACGAAAACGTTCTTACAAAAACGTTCTTAGAAAAAACGTTCTTACGAAAACGTTCTTACAAAAACGTTCTTACGAAAACGTTCTTACGAAAACGTTCTTACAAAAACGTTCTTACGAAAACGTTCTTACAAAAACGTTCTTACAAAAACGTTCTTACGAAAACGTTCTTACGAAAACGTTCTTACGAAAACGTTCTTACGAAAACGTTCTTACAAAAACGTTCTTACGAAAACGTTCTTACGAAAACGTTCTTACAAAAACGTTCTTACGAAAACGTTCTTAGAAAAAACGTTCTTACGAAAACGTTCTTACAAAAACGTTCTTACAAAAACGTTCTTACGAAAACGTTCTTACAAAAACGTTCTTACAAAAACGTTCTTACGAAAACGTTCTTAGAAAAAACGTTCTTACGAAAACGTTCTTACAAAAACGTTCTTACGAAAACGTTCTTACGAAAACGTTCTTACAAAAACGTTCTTACGAAAACGTTCTTACAAAAACGTTCTTACAAAAAAGTTCTTACAAAAACGTTCTTACGAAAACGTTCTTACAAAAACGTTCTTACGAAAACGTTCTTACAAAAAAGTTCTTACAAAAACGTTCTTACGAAAACGTTCTTACAAAAACGTTCTTACGAAAACGTTCTTACAAAAACGTTCTTACGAAAACGTTCTTACAAAAACGTTCTTACGAAAACGTTCTTACAAAAACGTTCTTACAAAAACGTTCTTACGAAAACGTTCTTACAAAAACGTTCTTACGAAAACGTTCTTACGAAAACGTTCTTAGAAAAAACGTTCTTACGAAAACGTTCTTACGAAAAAACGTTCTTACGAAAAAACGTTCTTACAAAAACGTTCTTACAAAAACGTTCTTACGAAAACGTTCTTACGAAAACGTTCTTACAAAAACGTTCTTACGAAAAAACGTTCTTACGAAAAAACGTTCTTACAAAAACGTTCTTACAAAAACGTTCTTACGAAAAAACGTTCTTACGAAAAAACGTTCTTACGAAAACGTTCTTACGAAAACGTTCTTACAAAAACGTTCTTACGAAAACGTTCTTACGAAAACGTTCTTACAAAAACGTTCTTACGAAAACGTTCTTACGAAAACGTTCTTACAAAAACGTTCTTACGAAAACGTTCTTACGAAAACGTTCTTAGAAAAAAGTTCTTACAAAAACGTTCTTACGAAAACGTTCTTACGAAAACGTTCTTACGAAAACGTTCTTACAAAAACGTTCTTAGAAAAAACGTTCTTACGAAAACGTTCTTACAAAAACGTTCTTACGAAAACGTTCTTACGAAAACGTTCTTACGAAAACGTTCTTACAAAAACGTTCTTAGAAAAAACGTTCTTACGAAAACGTTCTTACAAAAACGTTCTTACGAAAACGTTCTTACAAAAACGTTCTTACGAAAACGTTCTTACAAAAACGTTCTTACAAAAACGTTCTTACGAAAACGTTCTTACAAAAACGTTCTTACAAAAACGTTCTTACGAAAACGTTCTTACAAAAAAGTTCTTACGAAAACGTTCTTAGAAAAAAGTTCTTACGAAAAAACGTTCTTACAAAAACGTTCTTAGAAAAAACGTTCTTACGAAAACGTTCTTACGAAAACGTTCTTACAAAAACGTTCTTACGAAAACGTTCTTACAAAAACGTTCTTACGAAAACGTTCTTACGAAAACGTTCTTACGAAAACGTTCTTACGAAAACGTTCTTAGAAAAACGTTCTTACGAAAACGTTCTTACGAAAACGTTCTTACAAAAACGTTCTTACAAAAACGTTCTTACGAAAACGTTCTTACGAAAACGTTCTTACGAAAACGTTCTTAGAAAAACGTTCTTAGAAAAACGTTCTTACGAAAACGTTCTTACGAAAACGTTCTTACGAAAACGTTCTTACAAAAACGTTCTTACGAAAACGTTCTTACAAAAAAGTTCTTACGAAAACGTTCTTAGAAAAAAGTTCTTACGAAAAAACGTTCTTACAAAAACGTTCTTAGAAAAAACGTTCTTACGAAAACGTTCTTACGAAAACGTTCTTACAAAAACGTTCTTACGAAAACGTTCTTACAAAAACGTTCTTACAAAAACGTTCTTACGAAAACGTTCTTACGAAAACGTTCTTACAAAAACGTTCTTACAAAAACGTTCTTACGAAAACGTTCTTACGAAAACGTTCTTACGAAAACGTTCTTAGAAAAACGTTCTTAGAAAAAACGTTCTTACGAAAACGTTCTTACGAAAACGTTCTTAGAAAAAACGTTCTTACGAAAAAACGTTCTTACAAAAACGTTCTTACAAAAACGTTCTTACGAAAACGTTCTTACGAAAACGTTCTTAGAAAAAACGTTCTTACGAAAACGTTCTTACAAAAACGTTCTTACGAAAACGTTCTTACGAAAACGTTCTTACGAAAACGTTCTTACAAAAACGTTCTTAGAAAAAACGTTCTTACGAAAACGTTCTTACGAAAACGTTCTTACAAAAACGTTCTTACGAAAAAACGTTCTTACGAAAACGTTCTTACAAAAACGTTCTTACGAAAACGTTCTTACAAAAACGTTCTTACGAAAAAACGTTCTTACGAAAAAACGTTCTTACAAAAACGTTCTTACAAAAACGTTCTTACGAAAACGTTCTTACGAAAACGTTCTTACAAAAAAGTTCTTACAAAAACGTTCTTAGAAAAACGTTCTTACGAAAACGTTCTTACGAAAACGTTCTTACGAAAACGTTCTTACGAAAACGTTCTTACAAAAACGTTCTTAGAAAAAACGTTCTTACGAAAACGTTCTTACAAAAACGTTCTTACGAAAACGTTCTTACGAAAACGTTCTTACGAAAACGTTCTTACAAAAACGTTCTTAGAAAAAACGTTCTTACGAAAACGTTCTTACGAAAACGTTCTTACAAAAACGTTCTTACGAAAACGTTCTTACAAAAACGTTCTTACAAAAACGTTCTTACAAAAACGTTCTTACAAAAACGTTCTTACGAAAACGTTCTTACAAAAAAGTTCTTACAAAAACGTTCTTACGAAAACGTTCTTACAAAAACGTTCTTACAAAAACGTTCTTACAAAAACGTTCTTACAAAAACGTTCTTACAAAAACGTTCTTACGAAAACGTTCTTACAAAAACGTTCTTACGAAAACGTTCTTACAAAAACGTTCTTACAAAAACGTTCTTACGAAAACGTTCTTACAAAAACGTTCTTACAAAAACGTTCTTACGAAAACGTTCTTACAAAAAAGTTCTTACAAAAACGTTCTTACGAAAACGTTCTTACAAAAACGTTCTTACAAAAACGTTCTTACAAAAACGTTCTTACAAAAACGTTCTTACGAAAACGTTCTTACGAAAACGTTCTTACAAAAAAGTTCTTACAAAAACGTTCTTACAAAAAAGTTCTTACAAAAACGTTCTTACGAAAACGTTCTTACGAAAACGTTCTTACAAAAACGTTCTTAGAAAAAACGTTCTTACGAAAACGTTCTTACGAAAACGTTCTTACAAAAACGTTCTTACGAAAACGTTCTTACAAAAACGTTCTTACAAAAACGTTCTTACAAAAACGTTCTTACAAAAACGTTCTTACGAAAACGTTCTTACAAAAAAGTTCTTACAAAAACGTTCTTACGAAAACGTTCTTACAAAAACGTTCTTACGAAAACGTTCTTACAAAAACGTTCTTACAAAAAAGTTCTTACAAAAACGTTCTTACGAAAACGTTCTTACGAAAACGTTCTTACGAAAACGTTCTTACAAAAACGTTCTTACAAAAACGTTCTTACAAAAACGTTCTTACGAAAACGTTCTTACAAAAACGTTCTTACAAAAACGTTCTTACGAAAACGTTCTTACAAAAAAGTTCTTACAAAAACGTTCTTACGAAAACGTTCTTACAAAAACGTTCTCACAAAAACGTTCTTACGAAAACGTTCTTACAAAAAAGTTCTTACAAAAACGTTCTTACGAAAACGTTCTTACGAAAACGTTCTTACAAAAACGTTCTTACAAAAACGTTCTTACGAAAACGTTCTTACGAAAACGTTCTTACGAAAACGTTCTTACAAAAAAGTTCTTACAAAAACGTTCTTACAAAAACGTTCTTACGAAAACGTT
Source organism: Caenorhabditis doughertyi (assembly GCA_963572265.1). Classification (NCBI taxonomy): domain Eukaryota; kingdom Metazoa; phylum Nematoda; class Chromadorea; order Rhabditida; family Rhabditidae; genus Caenorhabditis; species Caenorhabditis doughertyi. Next base: position 2,099,692 of record OY751557.1, read on the forward strand.
CTTACGAAAACGTTCTTACGAAAACGTTCTTACAAAAACGTTCTTACAAAAACGTTCTTACAAAAACGTTCTTACAAAAAAGTTCTTACAAAAACGTTCTTACAAAAAAGTTCTTACAAAAACGTTCTTACGAAAACGTTCTTACAAAAACGTTCTTACAAAAACGTTCTTACGAAAACGTTCTTACAAAAAAGTTCTTACAAAAACGTTCTTACGAAAACGTTCTTACAAAAACGTTCTTACGAAAACGTTCTTACGAAAACGTTCTTACGAAAACGTTCTTACAAAAACGTTCTTACAAAAACGTTCTTACAAAAACGTTCTTAGGAAAACGTTCTTACAAAAACGTTCTTACAAAAACGTTCTTACAAAAACGTTCTTACAAAAACGTTCTTACAAAAACGTTCTTACAAAAACGTTCTTACGAAAACGTTCTTACAAAAAAGTTCTTACAAAAACGTTCTTACGAAAACGTTCTTACGAAAACGTTCTTACAAAAACGTTCTTACAAAAACGTTCTTACAAAAACGTTCTTACAAAAACGTTCTTACGAAAACGTTCTTACAAAAACGTTCTTACGAAAACGTTCTTACAAAAACGTTCTTACAAAAACGTTCTTACAAAAACGTTCTTACGAAAACGTTCTTACAAAAACGTTCTTACAAAAACGTTCTTACGAAAACGTTCTTACAAAAAAGTTCTTACAAAAACGTTCTTACGAAAACGTTCTTACAAAAACGTTCTTACAAAAACGTTCTTACGAAAACGTTCTTACAAAAAAGTTCTTACAAAAACGTTCTTACGAAAACGTTCTTACGAAAACGTTCTTACAAAAACGTTCTTACAAAAACGTTCTTACGAAAACGTTCTTACGAAAACGTTCTTACGAAAACGTTCTTACAAAAAAGTTCTTACAAAAACGTTCTTACAAAAACGTTCTTACGAAAACGTTCTTACGAAAACGTTCTTACGAAAACGTTCTTACAAAAACGTTCTTACAAAAACGTTCTTACAAAAACGTTCTTACAAAAAAGTTCTTACAAAAACGTTCTTACGAAAACGTTCTTACGAAAACGTTCTTACAAAAACGTTCTTACAAAAACGTTCTTACAAAAACGTTCTTACGAAAACGTTCTTACAAAAAAGTTCTTACAAAAACGTTCTTACGAAAACGTTCTTACGAAAACGTTCTTACGAAAACGTTCTTACAAAAACGTTCTTACAAAAACGTTCTTACAAAAACGTTCTTACGAAAACGTTCTTACAAAAACGTTCTTACAAAAACGTTCTTACAAAAACGTTCTTACAAAAAAGTTCTTACGAAAACGTTCTTACGAAAACGTTCTTACAAAAACGTTCTTACAAAAAAGTTCTTACAAAAACGTTCTTACGAAAACGTTCTTACAAAAACGTTCTTACAAAAACGTTCTTACGAAAACGTTCTTACGAAAACGTTCTTACGAAAACGTTCTTACGAAAACGTTCTTACAAAAACGTTCTTACAAAAACGTTCTTACAAAAACGTTCTTACGAAAACGTTCTTACAAAAACGTTCTTACAAAAACGTTCTTACAAAAACGTTCTTACAAAAACGTTCTTACAAAAACGTTCTTACAAAAAAGTTCTTACAAAAACGTTCTTACGAAAACGTTCTTACAAAAACGTTCTTACAAAAACGTTCTTACAAAAACGTTCTTACAAAAACGTTCTTACAAAAACGTTCTTACGAAAACGTTCTTACAAAAAAGTTCTTACAAAAACGTTCTTACGAAAACGTTCTTACGAAAACGTTCTTACGAAAACGTTCTTAGAAAAAACGTTCTTACGAAAACGTTCTTACGAAAAAACGTTCTTACGAAAAAACGTTCTTACAAAAACGTTCTTACAAAAACGTTCTTACAAAAACGTTCTTACAAAAACGTTCTTACAAAAACGTTCTTACAAAAACGTTCTTACAAAAACGTTCTTACAAAAACGTTCTTACAAAAACGTTCTTACAAAAACGTTCTTACAAAAACGTTCTTACGAAAACGTTCTTACGAAAACGTTCTTACGAAAACGTTCTTAGAAAAAACGTTCTTACAAAAACGTTCTTACAAAAACGTTCTTACAAAAACGTTCTTACGAAAACGTTCTTACAAAAACGTTCTTACAAAAACGTTCTTACAAAAACGTTCTTACGAAAACGTTCTTACAAAAACGTTCTTACGAAAACGTTCTTAGAAAAAACGTTCTTACAAAAACGTTCTTACAAAAACGTTCTTACGAAAACGTTCTTACGAAAACGTTCTTACAAAAACGTTCTTACAAAAACGTTCTTACAAAAACGTTCTTACGAAAACGTTCTTACAAAAACGTTCTTACAAAAACGTTCTTACAAAAACGTTCTTACGAAAACGTTCTTACAAAAACGTTCTTACAAAAACGTTCTTACAAAAACGTTCTTACGAAAACGTTCTTACAAAAACGTTCTTACAAAAACGTTCTTACAAAAACGTTCTTACGAAAACGTTCTTACAAAAACGTTCTTACGAAAACGTTCTTACAAAAACGTTCTTACAAAAACGTTCTTACGAAAACGTTCTTACAAAAACGTTCTTACAAAAACGTTCTTACGAAAACGTTCTTACAAAAACGTTCTTACAAAAACGTTCTTACGAAAACGTTCTTACAAAAACGTTCTTACAAAAACGTTCTTACGAAAACGTTCTTACAAAAACGTTCTTACAAAAACGTTCTTACAAAAACGTTCTTACAAAAACGTTCTTACAAAAACGTTCTTACGAAAACGTTCTTACAAAAACGTTCTTACAAAAAAGTTCTTACAAAAACGTTCTTACAAAAACGTTCTTACAAAAACGTTCTTACGAAAACGTTCTTAGAAAAAACGTTCTTACGAAAACGTTCTTACGAAAAAACGTTCTTACGAAAAAACGTTCTTACAAAAACGTTCTTACAAAAACGTTCTTACAAAAACGTTCTTACAAAAACGTTCTTACAAAAACGTTCTTACGAAAACGTTCTTACAAAAACGTTCTTACAAAAAAGTTCTTACAAAAACGTTCTTACAAAAACGTTCTTACAAAAACGTTCTTACGAAAACGTTCTTAGAAAAAACGTTCTTACGAAAACGTTCTTAGAAAAAACGTTCTTACAAAAACGTTCTTACAAAAACGTTCTTACAAAAACGTTCTTACAAAAACGTTCTTACAAAAAAGTTCTTACAAAAACGTTCTTACAAAAACGTTCTTACAAAAAAGTTCTTACAAAAACGTTCTTACAAAAACGTTCTTACAAAAACGTTCTTACAAAAACGTTCTTACAAAAACGTTCTTACAAAAACGTTCTTACAAAAACGTTCTTACAAAAACGTTCTTACAAAAACGTTCTTACAAAAACGTTCTTACAAAAACGTTCTTACAAAAACGTTCTTACGAAAACGTTCTTACGAAAACGTTCTTACGAAAACGTTCTTACAAAAAAGTTCTTACAAAAACGTTCTTACGAAAACGTTCTTACAAAAAAGTTCTTACAAAAACGTTCTTACGAAAACGTTCTTACAAAAAAGTTCTTACAAAAACGTTCTTACGAAAACGTTCTTACGAAAACGTTCTTAGAAAAAACGTTCTTACGAAAAAACGTTCTTACGAAAAAACGTTCTTACGAAAAAACGTTCTTACAAAAACGTTCTTACGAAAACGTTCTTACAAAAACGTTCTTACGAAAAAACGTTCTTACAAAAACGTTCTTACAAAAACGTTCTTACGAAAACGTTCTTACGAAAACGTTCTTAGAAAAAACGTTCTTACGAAAACGTTCTTACGAAAAAACGTTCTTACAAAAACGTTCTTACAAAAACGTTCTTACAAAAACGTTCTTACGAAAACGTTCTTACGAAAACGTTCTTACGAAAAAACGTTCTTACGAAAAAACTTTCTTACGAAAACGTTAACCCAATTTTTAAACACAATTTTTAAACCCAATTTTTTAACCCAATTTTTTAACCCAATAGAAGAACAGTCGGTCATCGGCGCTCCGCGCCTCCTACCGCCTGGCTTCACATTTTTTTTAGAAATGAAAAATTTTTGAAAAATTTTACGGGGTTTATTATATTCACGTGGAACCCTATGTGTCTGTCTCACCTATGGAAATTTCAAAAAAGGCCTGAAAACATGGTTTTTTGAGCCTGGTGACCTTATTCTTTTTGATTTCAAAAATTTAAATAGACGGGCATCATCGCGTCGCAATTCCGGACCGACCTATCTAGGTCCCATAAAAATCGGTTCAGTGAGAAGCTCGCTAGAGCCGGCGACACACACACACACACACACACACACACACAGAATCTGTACAGTAATAATAGTAAAGATTTTTTAATTGATTCAGTAAAATAACTCAAAACCCCATAACATTCTTAGAATCTTTTCATTTCTTTTATATGCTGATTGTTTGAGCTCGTCAATTTTTTCTTGATTTCAAACTGTCTTCATCAGATTGCATTGGTTCAATCCATTCAAGAAGTGCTTCCCCATATTAGAGCTGGACGGGTCAGAACTGACCCTATAAAGAACCGACCGTTCAAGAACCGCCCCGAATGAGAACTTTTCAAATTTGGGCACCTTTCACTGCTTGCAGGTCAATGCGGCAAAGCTGGTTCAGTTCTCATCCGGGAAGTTCTGATAAGGTACAGTTCTGATTCGGGGCAGTTATGATTTGCCTAGGTCTTATTTGACCGGTTCTGATTTGTCCAGAGTTTTGTTCTTCTGGGACAGTTCTTATTGACCTTTGATATATCTGGATCCACTTTTTTTCTACCGGCCGGTCATCCCCCGCGGCGCGGCACACCCTAAGGATACCCCCCCCCCTCTTGCTTTTACTCTGCATGCAGAGTATAACTAGTGTGCGTGCAGAGAACTTGCTTCCCATCACTACTCTGGATCCACTTTTTTTCCTGGTTTGACGGCAATTTTCACTGCTTGTAGGCCATTGCAGCAAAATTTTGTCAGTTCTCATTTGGGCAGTTCTAATTCGTCCAGAGTTCTGATTCAGGAAGTTCTGATTAGGGGTAGCATTGCGACACCGTTGCAACTCATTTCTAAAGAAGTTCATAACAAAAACTCGATTCAACATGAAAAAAAGGGAATTCTGAATCAACAAAATTTTTATTCAAAAAACCAAATGTCCTTATACTATTTCTTTTCTTTCTCATTATCATCTTCATTCCATAACTCTCTCGGGCATATCTCGAATGTATAATTCATTGGATTTTGGTTCCTGAAAATTCTTTTTTTTTTCAGTTTCCATTAATAGTGTGAAAAATCGAGAAACGCAGGCTGAAAAAAGCCTCTGCGTCCCCTGATCAGGCCCACAATTTTCGAGAGTGCGATTAGAGCGCATTTTCAGTCGGAAATATGAGAATTCAGGAGAGTTCAAAGGTAGAAACTAACCACAAGAGCCTCCTCACTTGATCCATCTTTTGTCTTCATTTGTTTCCGTTTTCGTTGAATTACAGACAATTGTGATTCGAATTGAATTGATGAGATATTCTTCAATGTGTCATCCGGACTATTCACGTCGAAGGCAACCTGGAATAGAAAATTTTAATTTCAGGTTAACTTTTTCATAAAAAAAATTGCTCAAAACTGGCTATGAAACACACAAGTTGCGTCCAAAACCGCAAATTTCAGATTGATGGCCGCGGCCGAGAACCCGACAACGTTTTTTTTTGTATTTTTCGGTTTTTCCATTCATTTCACGTGTCTTTCCATTTTCTCATGTTTTCGTTCGTCAAGTGGACAGAAAAAGCTATTGTGTATCCGAAATTCTTTGCGCGGTCGCGGGCATTTTCGTCATGGCCGAGTTTGAAAAAGGGTCGACCACCTTCGAAATTCTCAAATTGAGCCCCATTGCGGGCGACATCGTTTCTCGCTGATTTCTTTCATTTTTCGACCTTTTTTCTTCATTTTTTTGCTTTAGAAATATTTAAATATGAATTTATCAAGACGAAAAATATAAAAGAACTGGATTTTTGGCGATTTTTCAATTTTCTTGCAATGAAGGAAAAATGAGAAAAGCCTTGTTGTAGTGATTTCGCCATAAATCCAGTTCTTTTTCATTTTTCGTCTCGATAAATTCATATTTAAATATTTCTTAAGCAAAAAATGAAGAAAAAAGGTCGAAAAATGAAAGAAATCAGTGATAAACGATGTCGCCCTCAGCAGGCCTCAATTTGAGAATTTCGGAGATGGCCGAACGATTTCAAAACTCGGCCATGAGGAAAATGCCCGCGACCGCGCAAAGGATTTTGGATACACAATATAAATATAGAAGACGGCGGTAGGATGTTCCAGAACCGTGTCCCTTATCAGAACTGTACCGCATCAAAACTGAAAATGTTGTTTTCACGTGGGAATTTTGCGGTTCTAATACGTGACAGTTCTGATACGGGACAGTTCTGGCACGGCATACCGCCAGAAAAACGGAAACCATCGGAATCTCGGCCACGGCCACCAGTGTGCAAATTGCGATTTTCATCGGGATTTTTGCGCGTTTACGCGTTGTTTGAGTGGGTTATTGTTCCGGAAAAACGAAATGAGCAACAAAAAGTTTATCTTCCCGTATCAGAACTATCCCTTATCGGAACTGTCTAGTGTTTGACACGGCAATTTTATTTGAACGTGATTTGAATTTTTACGTGCTTAAGCGGAAACGTAGCCTTTATTTGCATGATAAAAGGAGTCGATACTCAGCGAATTAAAAAACTTGCGTCCACTCCAAAAATAAAACGCGCGAAAAAAGAATTCAAAATCACGTTCAAAAAAACTCACCGTGTTTGAGAACAAAGTCAAATAAACAAAAAAGCTAGAAATATAGAAAAAAAGAAACCATGCTGTTGGACTCTCGGCTACGGCCACCAGTTGGGTACTTGCCATTTTGGACGAGATTCGTGAACTTTTGGGCGTTTTTCGAGTGATTTCTTTATGAAAAAAGGATACGCAACAAAAAGTGAGCCAGAAGAGCCTATAGTGTCAGCTCATTGCATCCGACACCGCAAAAAAAGCTGGAACTATTTTTTTTAAAAATGGAACCATGCTGTCGGAATCTCGGCCACGGCCACCAGTGTGCAAATTGCAATTTTCATCGGGATTTTTGCGCGTTTACGCGTTTTTTGAGTTGGTTTTTGTTCCGGAAAAACGAAATGAGCAACAAAAAGTTTACCTTCCCGTATCAGAACTATCCCTTATCGGAACTGTCTAGTGTTTGAGTACACCGGAATCCCTAATCGCCTTTTAATACTGATGCAAGACAGTTCTGATACGGGACATTGCTGATAAGGGACACTGTTCTGAAACGTCCTACCGTCCAAAAAATGAGCTCTCAAAGGCTTACATTTTCTCTCTCCTGTCTTTTCCTCATCACATCCTCCATTTGTCGTTTTCGCGCCAATTCTTGAGCCCTCTTCTTGATAATGTGCTTTTTGGCGGCTGAAAAATTTTCAAATTTTTTTGAAAACTGTGAATTTTGTCGTAAGATAAGGTGCATCAATACCCTACCTGCATACGGATCCTGATCCACTAACTGCACATTTCCAATCTCTTCCTCACTACGACTATTGTTTGGCTCCTCTTGTTTTCGATTGGCCTGAAAGAAGTAAATGCGCTCTATTGATAATTGGGCGGGAATTCAAAAAACCTTTTCATTTTCAGGTTTCGGAGCCTCCCGTTTTTCCTGTGGTGCCGGATGGGCGGTTTCAATAGATTCATCCGATTTTGAGGGTTGAGTAGAGTCTTCGGAGAGCTGGAAGATTTTCTCTGCGTCTCTCAACCTCCCACTCTCTATTCCTTACCATTTCTTTCTCCTTATTAACCTTTTTCAATGTAATCGTTGCATCTTTGAACTCATCTTCCACTATTTTCTGTTGTTTTCTCATCGGTTTTTGTCGCTTTTTCAACATTTTCGCACGGTTTTCAGCGATTTTTTGGCGTCTCTCTTTTTCCAAAACTTTCGGATCAGTTTCATAATGAATTGGATTCACGGGTTTTAGCGTCTTTTTGCTTCCTGGAAAAAAGTTTCTTCATGTGTCTAAACTCTCTGAGTGGCGCGTGCTATGTCTCGGGGAGACGCAGAGGTGCTCATTTCTCTGCGTCTCCTAGCTCCACACACTCTTTATCGTGAGCTGAGTAGGAAAGCAAGCGCGCTCCACCGCACTCTGTCTAAACTCTCTTCATTTCTCACACTATCTCTAGGAAAGATTTCGAAGAAGTTTGGTCTTCGTTTGGGAAGCGAAAAGTGTGCGCTAACGAAGAGACGTAGACATGATTGTTTTCTTCGCGTCTCTCATGTTCACACACTGCCTAGCTCCCTTCTTTTTTCTGCGCCTCTCTTCCCTACACGTTATCTCATTCAAAGGTTAGAGAGAAACTGAAAGACTGCGTCCAAACGAGATACGAAGACATCCGTTCACTGTCTACGTCTCCCATCCCTCCACGCTATCTCTCTATTTCTCTGCTTTCCTCTCCGCGCCTCCCCTCTCCTCACACTATTTTTCCCCGAAATTTCATTAGAGCGCACTTTCTCACCTTTAATCCGTTTCTCTCCTTTCAAACAGTTAATGATTGTTATCCAGAAAGTGATGACGTAGATGACATTGTATACAATCAATCGATACATTGTGCAATCACTTTTTATCACTGGATATATCGAAAAGATATGATGAATTTGGACGAATCGAATGGAAGAGCAAAGTTTTGAGAAGATTTTTGAGAACTGATTGGGGAACTTTGTGGTAATCGATAAGAAGAAAAAAAAAGGAAAAGGGAAGGTCACGTGTATTCTTTTCAATTTTGAAAAACTTTCTTTTTTAAAGGGAACTGACACGGGACAATAACTCATGTTTCAATTAGAAAAAAAAACTTTTTTGAAATTCCAAATTATCCGTAGAGCGCGATTTCCTCAATTCTTTGTTAGCCCGGGTGAATGTTGTCAACAGAGCGCAATTTTTGGCCTCCAGGTCATTTTTACCACTTTTTCAGCTACCCCTAATCAGAACAGGACGAATCAGAACTGTCCCCCAATAAAAAAACTTTTCAAATGGCTGCCTAGAAAACTCTGCTGACTTCCTGTTGGTAACTTCCTGTTAACTTCCTGTTGGTCCGTTTGGAGTTGTCAACAGAGCGCAATAGCCCAGTTTTGTAGGTTGGCGGGAATTCAAATTTTTTGGCCTCCAGTCTTTTTTTTTCCGTTTTTTTCCTATTTGGACTGTGTGAAACTTCTGCAAAATTTGGGGAAAAAATTCAAAAAAAAAACTTGGATTATATAGAATTTATTTTTCAAGAAAAATAAAGAGTTCCAACAAAAATTCAATAAAGGGGAAATGAGGGTGGGATATTGGGGTCAGAGAGGCAGGAAAAAGTGAATTTTGACGGTTAGAAAAAGTCAGTTTTGCAGTGGTTTTAGAGGGGACCAAAAGAGCACATTTTAAAGCCAATAAAAAGAGGATATTGTGGTCAAAATGAGTCAGAATAGAGCAGATTTACAGTGTTTTTTTGGGATCAAAAACAAGTGAAAAAGTGAATTTTAACAGGTTTTTTTGGGGTCGGAATGAGTCAAAAAATGAGACATAGGGATCAGAAAAAGTGGGGAAAATCGGGATTTTTCAGTTTATTGGAGGTCAAAAAAAGTGAGTTTTACAGTGATTTTAGGGGGTCAAAATCCAATAAAAGATCATCGTCGAAGCCTGAAATAAAATGGAACTCGATAAAAAGATTCAATTAATTCTGGAATTGTTTTTTTTTCGCCTGTTGTTAAAAAAAACGTTCTCGAGGAAAATGGAGAAAAATTGAGTTTTTCTGTACCATGTTTTCCCGAAAAATATCGATTTTTTTCTAATTCTATTTTGTATTTACTCGAGATTTGTTTTTCAGATTTTCAGATTTTATCCAGATTGAGAATTGTCTACTCGACTTTTGAGATTTGCTAACTACACATTGCGCGCACACACGCTAAACAACGTGCAGTACGACACTCCGCGGACGCCTCTCCCCCCTCAATGGTGTTGAGTACGCCCACTTAAAAGAACCTGCATTTTTATTTTCTTCCTTCCTTTTGGGCTTATGAGAAACTTAGTTTCCTACTTTTTTGATCTACTTTTTCACAAAAATCTGAGAAAGTGGGTCTAAATCCTCTCGTCAAAGAAACCATAAAGACAGTAGATCAAAAAATGTTTTTCTTAGTATTTGTCATTTTGGGGGGCCTTCCTCGTGGCGATTTTCGATCGATTTGTGTCGTTTCCCTTAGAGTTTTTGTTCTTTTCTTTCTTTCTTTCCCATTTTTTTTGTAATGAATTTTGTTGATTTTCAGAGAATTGGTGTCGAATAGACAGAGCAACAAAAGATGCGAAATATTTCGGACAAGGAACCACCAGAGGTAATCTTATATTTATGAACCATTGGTTTACGTATTATCTCGTCTTTCAGTCAGGGTTCTTCCGCAGAAGCTCCAGGAATCGAGTGGAATCGATGGACCCTCCCTGTGGGATTGAGAAAGATGTGATAGCGAGAATTAGGTGAGTTTTCATTTTAACAGAGCTTCTTTTTCCCCCTTCTCTGACAGCCCATCCCCCCTTTCTCGCTGTGCAAGCTTGTTAACTCCACTTTTGTCTTATTGGACTTGTGTTTTTTTATGTAGAGGATCCATGTATGTTCGGTTGCGGACTACACCCGTTCCTCATCCCAACAAAATGGGATTTCATGGTGTCTACGAGCCATTAGGGGTCATGAGGGCACCATGAAAAAGACACTATTTTGGTCTCTTTTGGGCTTTGAAGTGTCTATTTCGTAGAGGATCCATGTATGTTCGGTTGCGGACTACACCCGTTCCTCATCCCAACAAAATGGGATTTCATGGTGTCTACGAGCCATTAGGGGTCATGAGGGCACCATGAAAAAGACACTATTTTGGTCTCTTTTGGGCTTTGAAGTGTCTATTTCGTAGAGGATCCATGTATGTTCGGTTGCGGACTACACCCGTTCTTCATCCCATAAAAAGGGATTTCATGGTGTCTACGAGCCATTAGGGGTCATGAGGGCACCATGAAAAAGACACTATTTTGGTCTCTTTTGGTCTCTTTTGGACTTTGAAGTGTCTATTTCGTAGAGGATCCATGTATGTTCGGTTGCGGACTACACCCGTTCTTCATCCCATAAAAAGGGATTTCATGGTGTCTACGAGCCATTAGGGGTCATGAGGGCACCATGAAAAAGACACTATTTTGGTCTCTTTTGGTCTCTTTTGGACTTTGAAGTGTCTATTTCGTAGAGGATCCATGTATGTTCGGTTGCGGACTACACCCGTTCTTCATCCCATAAAAAGGGATTTCATGGTGTCTACGAGCCATTAGGGGTCATGAGGGCACCATGAAAAAGACACTATTTTGGTCTCTTTTGGGCTTTGAAGTGTCTATTTCGTAGAGGATCCATGTATGTTCGGTTGCGGACTACACCCGTTCCTCATCCCAACAAAATGGGATTTCATGGTGTCTACGAGCCATTAGGGGTCATGAGGGCACCATGAAAAAGACACTATTTTGGTCTCTTTTGGTCTCTTTTGGACTTTGAAGTGTCTATTTCGTAGAGGATCCATGCATGTTCGGTTGCGGACTACACCCGTTCCTCATCCCAACAAAATGGGATTTCATGGTGTCTACGAGCCATTAGGGGTCATGAGGGCACCATGAAAAAGACACTATTTTGGTCTCTTTTGGTCTCTTTTGGACTTTGAAGTGTCTATTTCGTAGAGGATCCATGCATGTTCGGTTGCGGACTACACCCGTTCCTCATCCCAACAAAATGGGATTTCATGGTGTCTACGAGCCATTAGGGGTCATGAGGGCACCATGAAAAAGACACTATTTTGGTCTCTTTTGGTCTCTTTTGGACTTTGAAGTGTCTATTTCGTAGAGGATCCATGTATGTTCGGTTGCGGACTACACCCGTTCCTCATCCCATAAAAAGGGATTTCATGGTGTCTACGAGCCATTAGGGGTCATGAGGGCACCATGAAAAAGACACTATTTTGGTCTCTTTTGGTCTCTTTTGGGCTTTGAAGTGTCTATTTCGTAGAGGATCCATGTATGTTCGGTTGCGGACTACACCCGTTCCTCATCCCAACAAAATGGGATTTCATGGTGTCTACGAGCCATTAGGGGTCATGAGGGCACCATGAAAAAGACACTATTTTGGTCTCTTTTGGTCTCTTTTGGACTTTGAAGTGTCTATTTCGTAGAGGATCCATGTATGTTCGGTTGCGGACTACACCCGTTCTTCATACCATAAAAAGGGATTTCATGGTGTCTACGAGCCATTAGGGGTCATGAGGGCACCATGAAAAAGACACTATTTTGGTCTCTTTTGGTCTCTTTTGGGCTTTGAAGTGTCTATTTCGTAGAGGATCCATGTATGTTCGGTTGCGGACTACACCCGTTCCTCATCCCAACAAAATGGGATTTCATGGTGTCTACGAGCCATTAGGGGTCATGAGGGCACCATGAAAAAGACACTATTTTGGTCTCTTTTGGTCTCTTTTGGACTTTGAAGTGTCTATTTCGTAGAGGATCCATGTATGTTCGGTTGCGGACTACACCCGTTCTTCATACCATAAAAAGGGATTTCATGGTGTCTACGAGCCATTAGGGGTCATGAGGGCACCATGAAAAAGACACTATTTTGGTCTCTTTTGGTCTCTTTTGGACTTTGAAGTGTCTATTTCGTAGAGGATCCATGTATGTTCGGTTGCGGACTACACCCGTTCTTCATCCCATAAAAAGGGATTTCATGGTGTCTACGAGCCATTAGGGGTCATGAGGGCACCATGAAAAAGACACTATTTTGGTCTCTTTTGGGCTTTGAAGTGTCTATTTCGTAGAGGATCCATGTATGTTCGGTTGCGGACTACACCCGTTCTTCATCCCATAAAAAGGGATTTCATGGTGTCTACGAGCCATTAGGGGTCATGAGGGCACCATGAAAAAGACACTATTTTGGTCTCTTTTGGTCTCTTTTGGACTTTGAAGTGTCTATTTCGTAGAGGATCCATGTATGTTCGGTTGCGGTCTACACCCGTTCTTCATCCCATAAAAAGGGATTTCATGGTGTCTACGAGCCATTAGGGGTCATGAGGGCACCATGAAAAAGACACTATTTTGGTCTCTTTTGGTCTCTTTTGGGCTTTGAAGTGTCTATTTCGTAGAGGATCCATGTATGTTCGGTTGCGGACTACACCCGTTCTTCATCCCATAAAAAGGGATTTCATGGTGTCTACGAGCCATTAGGGGTCATGAGGGCACCATGAAAAAGACACTATTTTGGTCTCTTTTGGTCTCTTTTGGACTTTGAAGTGTCTATTTCGTAGAGGATCCATGTATGTTCGGTTGCGGACTACACCCGTTCTTCATCCCATAAAAAGGGATTTCATGGTGTCTACGAGCCATTAGGGGTCATGAGGGCACCATGAAAAAGACACTATTTTGGTCTCTTTTGGTCTCTTTTGGGCTTTGAAGTGTCTATTTCGTAGAGGATCCATGTATGTTCGGTTGCGGACTACACCCGTTCTTCATCCCATAAAAAGGGATTTCATGGTGTCTACGAGCCATTAGGGGTCATGAGGGCACCATGAAAAAGACACTATTTTGGTCTCTTTTGGTCTCTTTTGGACTTTGAAGTGTCTATTTCGTAGAGGATCCATGTATGTTCGGTTGCGGACTACACCCGTTCTTCATCCCATAAAAAGGGATTTCATGGTGTCTACGAGCCATTAGGGGTCATGAGGGCACCATGAAAAAGACACTATTTTGGTCTCTTTTGGTCTCTTTTGGACTTTGAAGTGTCTATTTCGTAGAGGATCCATGTATGTTCGGTTGCGGACTACACCCGTTCTTCATCCCATAAAAAGGGATTTCATGGTGTCTACGAGCCATTAGGGGTCATGAGGGCACCATGAAAAGACACTATTTTGGTTTTATTGGACTTGGCTGTATAATTTAGTAGACCAGATATCTTTGTTTGTTTTCTCTCTCGGTTTTGTCTTTCAGGTTCGCGTGGAGTTTCGCCAGTTGTTTGAGATCAAATCGGAAAGGAAGATTGAAAGTGAGTTATTCTGTTTTCCTGGTTCGAGTTTGTAAAACAAGATGGCGCAAAGTGTCACATAGTCCCGATGACTAAGCTTCCAAGACGCGAAAAAAAAAGATTTTTGACAGTATGAACACCGTAAAACTTGTATAATTATTGCCCTTTAAATATTGTTGCTCCCATATAGGATATTCGAAAAAATTCAGGCGCACTTTAGATAAAAACCGCACCTGTAATAGAGTTGTCATTGCAAAATACAATTTTCGAAAGAAAACTGGGGAACAACTAATAAAAACTTCATTTTACTAAAAATGTTCATGAGAAGAAACTATAAAAATACGTTTCTGATCATATTTGTTGTGGCATTTACGCGCCCAGAAGCGTTTGAAATGGTGCTACCCCGCATTAGCACTGGACGCATTAGAACTGGCCCGCATTAGCACCGCGCCCGCATTAGCACTGGCCCGCATTAGCACTGGACGCATTAGCACTGGACGCATTAGCACTGCCCCGCATTAGAACTATCGCTCGCGCGCGCTGAAATTATCACCAGGAGGGCGGCTATTTTTGCGATATTTGAATTCAAAGGTATATAATTTTGTAGAAAAAAAAAATTCTCTATCGAATGGTATATATTGTACGTAGGTATCTGTAAAAATTTCGGTTGAAAAAAGTAAGAAAACAAAAATTTTAGAAAAAATTAGTTTTTTGCCGTTTTCGCTACAAAATTCGCAGAAACTCCAGGCCTAATGTATCTCATTCGATAGAGAATTCTTTTCTCTACAAAATTATATATTTTTGAATTTAAATATCGAAAAAATAGCTGGTCTCATGGTGATAATTTCAGCGCGCGCACGCGATAGTTCTAATGCGGGCAGTTCTAATGCGTCCAGTGCTAATGCGTCCAGTGCTGATGCGGGCGCGGTGCTAATGCGGGCCAGTTCTAATGCGGGCCAGTGCTAATGCGGGGTAGCACCTTTGAAATCTGTCAAAGTGAAACAAAAAAAAACTCTCTGGGATAGTAGTATTTCATGCTAAACTGATTCAGGTTTCTTTATTTCTATGTTTATTCAGAAAGAATCAAAATTGGCTAATGTTTTCTTTTTCTTACATACGGAACAGAGTTGAGGGGAAACGAGTTTTTGGAGAGGCGGAAGGCGGAAGGCGGAAAGCGGAAAGCGGAAAGAAAAAATTATGAGCGGAAAGCGGAAGGCGGAAAAAATTTTTATTTGGCGGAAGGCGGAAGCGGTAAGCGGAAACACTATAATGGCGGAAAACGGAGAGCGGAAGGCGGAAGGCGGAATTTCGGAGCTGAAAATAGGACAGTCTAGCTGAAATTTTGCTAAAAGGCGATGAATGTAGTTGAAAAAACAGTCGAAACGCTGGTTTTTATAGGAAAACTAAAATTTTTTTTTGGTAAAAAGACATTTTGAAATTTCGCGGAATGTTGGCTGAATTCCGGAATTTTCAGCGGAAAGCGGTGGCGGAAGGCGGAAAGCGGAAAAGAAATATTTTTGCCGGAAGGCGGAATTCCGCCCAACTCTGATACGGAAATCTGTGATTTTTCGCTTCTTTCTCTACTTTTTTTTCCTGTCTCAAAATGAATTCCTTTGATTAGTTTGACTAAAACCGATATTCTCTCTGAAAGCTGCAATATCTCTGAAAACTTCTGAGAATTAATTCCAAAATACTATTCTAATATTAAAAAATGTATGCGATTTTTTCAAACTAAACAAATTTTTCGCAGGTCCAGGCATTCTTGCCGATGTCTCCAAATTGGGGCCAGCACCTTCTTGGTTTTCACCCGTGGATTCGGAACAATGAACAATTTACTCTCTCCTTTATTTTTTTTTTTGTTTTTTTTTCCTTTTTCATTTCCCAATGGCCCCTTGCCATATCTCATTGTTCACTTTCCCCGTTCTTCCTGTTTTCTATTCCACTTTTTCTTTCAAATCACCGTTTTTTTCCTTTCACCCGTTCAAATTCCCGTCTTCTTTCCCTCTTCACCTCTTTTTATTTCTTTTTTCCCACGCCCTGGTTTGTTGTTTTTTTCAAATCTTTTTTTCAGGTCATTCAGAGCTTCACGGGCAGAAAAGAAGCGTCCCGCGGACCCCATCCAAAGTGAATAAATTTGTTGATGGGGTTCGCGGACAAGCTGAAATTGCTCAAAAGAGGACTTTTGTGTCATGGAACTCGCTTGAACTCTATTTTTTGTCGTAAAAACTTTGAAAATGGAAACCAGAAGACACTGTAAGGCAAATGCGCTCCATCGCACAACAGTTCTATTTTTTTAAGTCTATAGGGAATTGTTAGATATTTTTCATTTGTGAGAGAAAGATGCTACAAAGATTCTCTCACATATGAATAATATGGAATTTTAATATCGGAGAAATGGCGAAGATGGGCTTCACAGCAGCTATAATTCAATTGAATTCTGGTTTATAGAAAGGCGGGTGAGCTATACAAACGCGCTCCGTCGCAATGTGGCGTAGCCTGTATGTATGAAGCAAAATTAATGGGATTCAGGTTTTTTTGATGAGGATCCAGATTTTTTCAAAAGATTCAGCCGAGATTTGCCGGAAAAGTCGAAAAAAAAACGTATTGAAAAACGTACTACACTTCCCCTCAAATGATTTTTTTAAAAATTATTTCAAAAAATGATTTCTCAACAGAGCACGATTGCTCCCTACCGCGTGCTTCTAACTCCATTGTTCATATTCTAATCACTAATTCAACTATCAAAAAGGTGACAAAATACATTTCACCTGTCCCTGTTTTCATTCAGCTTTGACGTTTGAAACTTCAAGTACTTGAACATTGAGAAATCGTCTGGAGATCTAAACCTCAACCTGCTTTTTTGCAATTTTTCACATTGTTTTTCTGATTTTTTCCAAGTGTTTTTAACAAAATTTGGTTGTTTTTCATTTTGAAATTACCCACGAGACACACTCTAGAATAACTTGTAATTTTTGAGTAATTTCGTGTAATTTTGAACAAAAGTCTAAGAATTGACGCATTTTTTTTGTGTCTAGTTTCCTTCCCTATTCTTGTAATGGAGAGTCTAGTCTGAAAGTTTGAGCAACGATAACTCGATTTAGTAGAAAAAATTTGGCTCTTTTCAGACATAAACTTTGGATTTCGCTGTTTTTTTTTTTGCAATATGACTTGAGAAAAAAATGTAGTGATTTAAAGGTTTCTAGAAAGTTTATCCAAATTTCAAAGTAAACTTATTTTGGTTTTTCATCTGATTTTGGCAAAAGCCTGATAAATAGTTCAAAGACTTGATTTTGCAGCTTGAAAAAGTTGCATCCAGAGAAGAAAATATCTATTTTAGGCTTGTTTGAAACCGCGTTCTGTAAAAGTTTTGAGAAGTTTTCATTATTTGTACTCGGATTTGATTGGCTAGCCTAATATGTTGGAAAGTACTTTGCCATTCACCTGGTCCTCGATCAGCTAGGGCGATTAATATCGGTATTCCCATGAAGTTGGTATTAAAGAGGCAGAACTATTCAGAACAATTCAGAAGTGGTCGGGTAAGAACTGAACAAATCAGAACTGACCCTTATTAAAACCGAAATTTTGAGAACTGGCCCGGATAAGATCTTTTCAAATGCTCGTATTTGGGCGTTCTTCACATCTTGCAAACCATTGCAGCAAAGTTGTTTCAGTTCTCTATCGGGCAGTTCTGATTCAGATAGTTCTGATTCATACAGTCCTTACCCGACCAGTTCTAAATTCTTCTGCCTAGTTCTGACTCTTTTAAACAAATAGGCAAAAACTGAGCCTCAACTTTGGTCCACGATTTCTTAAATCCACGAGCTTGTTTCAGAACACAATTTTCAACCGGTCCGTTCTTGTTTTTTTTCGGTCCACGGTTCTTCTCGAATCACATATTTCAATCGGTCCAAGTTTTTTTCTTGGGTCCACGATTTGCGAACAGTGCCAAAATTTCTATCCGGCCGGTTGTGATTAGGACAGTTGTAATACCCATTATCAGGATTCACCGAAATTTGAGCTTATACTATTCTAGTGCTTTCTGATTCTCTGATGAATATTGTTTTTGACATTGAATCTATTCCTAATCAATGTTCTTAAAAGTCTGAAAAATGGGCAATGCCGAAAAATATTCGAAACTTTTAACTTCTATGATCAAACTCTGTTTTTCGCCTACCTAGTCCTCGAAGACCTTCTTTCCATGTTTTTCCAATTAATCCCAAATGAAAAACAAAATAAATCAAATATTTAATCGTTCAACTCTCTCTTTAAGCTAAACAAATTGCACCTGTTAATCTCCTCTATCTCTGATTTTTCTGATTTAAAAGAGAGAAAAAAAAAACTCAATTACATGATCATAAATAATTTAGTTTTTGAATGATTGGCTATTTTATTGAAATCACTTTTTTTTTGATTATAGTGATTTCTGATATTGCTTTTTAGGCCTGTTGATGGCTATTTTTATTGTTTTTTTCATGGAAAAATCTGGTTACTTTTTCTGAAAATTGTCTTTTTTTCACCCTTTTACACTTTTATTTCCCGAAAAAAAAACAAATTTTTACCAAAAAAACTTTAAATTTTTTTCAGCCCGCCTCCCCATGAAATGTCCCCCACCCTCCACGATTATTACACTACAAACTACACAAAATGCACAAAATGTGATAGTTTTTTGTGCTCATGGCAGGGATTAGCATTCTCATCTCATTCAATTACAATATTTGTATTACCATTTCATTTATTGGGTGGCTACTGTATTCTGTTCAAGACCCCCGTTTATATGACATTTTATCGATGGCCTTTGTTTAATTTGCATTTTTGGTGAGTTGTTTTTTTGTGATGGGAATTATGGGAAAATGATTTTAATTTAAAAAAAATGGAATTCGTGCGATATAATTTCTGGATCACAAAAAAATTGAAAAAGACAAAAAATAAAATAATAAATCAAAAATTGAAATTTCGGACATTCTGGAATACGGATTCCGGGGGCTAAAATTGTCATAATTTTTAGAAAATTGGTCTCCCAAGTTTTATTGATATGAAGCTAAAAAATGTCACAACCATACTTGCAACGGACCGGGCCGGGCCAATTTGAGAGTCCCCTCCGGCTCGGCCGGCCCGACCCGCGGCTCTGTTATTGAATGACCGTCCCAACCAAAAATAAAACCGTCCCGAAAAAAAGATAACCGTCCTAGTTTTTTTCACTGGAAATTACAACTTTTTCAGAGTGGGCTATCCTGAAGCCAGGGGTCGAAGTTTCTTGCACTGAAAAATGTTTTTTCTGTTTTTTTTTTGCCAGTAATCATTTTTGACTATTCTTAGTTGTGAAACGTCCAATATTTCGTCAAACCCATGTAAAAATGCGAAAAAATGACCAAAAAATTTCAATGAATTTTGAATCCTGGCCGGCCCAGAAAATTAAAAGCATGGTCGCAACAGAATTTTGAAAAGTTAATTTATTCACCGACGTTTTTCCAAGTCAAGGCAATGCTATATCACACCGAAATCTTTTGGAAATCGCTTACCAAAAATTGACGAAATTCAATTCAATTTTTCGCAATTTTGTCGATAGTTTTATTTTCTGAAAGTAAAAAAAACTATAGCAACCAGACTTGTGATTTCTCGGCCCGGCCAGCCTGCCCGCGTCTGAAAAAAGTTTGATAATTTCAGCTTTTTTCTGACATTTTTGTGGCTTTTTTCAAGCATTATTGATAAAATGAGCTATAAAATTCCGTAGATTTCTCTAAAGAGCTTTACAAAACGGAAACAAACATTAAAATTTTTTTTTTCAAAGCCAGCGGCTCTGTAGAAATTTGCGGCCAGTCGGGCCGGGCCTTGGGAAAGTTCCCGAATTGCCCGACCCTGGTCCGGCCCTCAACAAGTATAACAACTACCGTCTCGGTACTTTTTTAAACTGAAAATTTAGAATTTGTTATCATATTTTCTGAAACAAATTTATCATTTTCCAAACTTTGGCTCTTTTGCTGGAATATGTTTCTCATCTGAAAATACTGCCCAAACTTGTTATCCAAACGATTTTTAGCTACGAAAATTTTTATATTTTCAGGTCCTGTTTCGTAGACATTCTTATCAGTGCCCTTATCACTCCCTACCTTATATTCCCTGCTGTTGCTGGATTCCCAGTTGGATTATTACACTTTCTACGAGTACCTATTCCATTTCAAATATGGCTAGGAATCATGAGCATTTTTAGTAAGTTTATGGCCAACTTGTCTGAAAATTCCAAACTATTTTCAGTTATGATAATGTCAATGACGATTCTTCTGGAAAATCGGCATAACTCAATTCCATCAAATCGGTTTCGAATTACTAGGAAAATAGTCAAAGCAGTTTATTACTTCTTGCGGGTCATAGTGGCATTTATCTATTCCTTAGCGATATTTTTATGTGTTCCGGAGGATCAAGAAGCAGCTAGAATGGAGATTTTGAAAGATATTCCGTGTCCGACGGAGGAGTATTTTCAGGTGAATTGTTGGGGGAAAATAGGGTTGAAAAGCTTCAAATTTTTAAAACCAAAATGAGTAAAGTTTCAATATGTTTTCTTTTGAATCGGAGCTTCTCAGGTGTTGCTGCCAATTTCTGAGCGAAAGTTTGACGGCTTCTGGGCGAAAATAGGACTCTTGTGACTTTGCAGCGAACATTTTGCGCCTTTTGAGCGGCAGTTGAAAATTGTCGGCTTCTTCAACTTTCAACGAACTTTGGTGAATTTTGACACCACAGGAATGTCTGTCCGGCAAAGGTTGGACAGCTTTCTAGCGGTCTTTGAGCGATAACTGCCAAAATCCCAAGCGAAATAGCTCAAATTTCTCCCTGAAGTTGGCAGCAACACCTGATTTGGTAAAAAAAAGCCAAAAAGGTTAACCAAACCGGTCGTTGATGCCACGTTTTCAAGTGTCTGAAAAAGTTTTGGAATCAACAAGGGTCGGAAGCAGGCCTGTGCATAGACAAAAAATTTTACCGTTTCGGTAAATCGGTAAAACCAAGTTACAAAAAATTTATCGAAACGGTAAAACGGTATATCTGTTTTTTCTAAGACCGGTAAAACCTGTAAAATCGGTAAAATCTCTAAACCTCTGAAAATGAGCTTAATTGTTGCCAAAAATGAAAAATATCGTTTTTTCAATCATAAATGGATATTTTCAGTCCGATTATGCCCGTTCAAAAAAAGCAGACTTGTCACGGGCCGGGCCGGGCCGCTGGAGGAATTTCTACCGGCCCGGCCCGGCCCGGCCCGGTCGGCCCGGGGTTCAAGGCAAAACATGTTTTTTTCAAGTTTTTTTTTTGAAAAATTTTTTTTCGCGGTTTTTTTCCAGTTTTTTGGCCTATGTTTTCAGGGAGGCAATTCTGATCTATTTTTGAGTAAAAAGAACCAGGAAAAGTTTCGAAATAGGGCTGAAAATCGCGAAAAACGTGCTTCAAAATTCAAAAATTTTCAAACCCGGGCCGGCCCGGGTTTTGACAAGTCTGGAAAAAAGTAGTTTTCGCAAAATGGCGTTTTTCGAAATATCACTTGAGCTTCATTTTCAGGATGTTTTGGTTCAAAAAATTTACCGAATTTACCGAAAAATCGTCAGAATTTTTGTAGACCGGAAAACTTCAAAGTGTTCACCGTTTACCGGTTAGGTAAAGTTTTACTGAAAAAAGTTCGGTAAATCGGAAAAAATGGTAAAACGGTAAACGGTAATTCCCACCTCTGAGCACGTTTCGAGCACGTTTTCAAAGTTCCGACCGCTTTGTTTTTCAATTTTAAGAACAGAATAATCTTCGAATATTTGAACGAACAGAGCCTTTCCTTAACTGAAATCTACCTTCTGAATTTTCAAAAGATCTCAAACCACAGAAATTCAATTTTGATTCTGAAAATGTTGTCTTTGTTCGACCAGAATTTCTCTGACGTGTCCAAAACTATGTACAACTTGACATAAGGCATTTTCTTAATTCAAAATTGCCTCAAAATAAAAATCCGATTCCATTTCCTTTTTTTTTCAGGTTGAAGAAGTCTTCGTCCTCTGTATCGACGGCTATTACACCAATTTCCTGGCCTCTATCACTGCACTGGGGGTCTTATTCGAATGCAGTCAAATGTTTTTTTTCACATTTTGTTGTTTTTATTATCTATTTTTCGCTATTAATGGATTCACATCGAAAAAGACAAGAAAATTACAAATTGCATTTTTTGGAAGTATTATTTTACAAGTTTCAATTCCAGTAATGTTTTTATTACCAAGTTTTGCATTTATGATATTTTCAGTGGTTTTTGGGTATTATAATCAAGGTAGGTCAACCAAAAATTTGAAATTTTTTGGACCGCAACTTCAAATTTTTCAGCCTGGACAAACTTCGCCGTTCTTCATGCTTCAGTCCATGGCTTCTTGTCTACTTTAGTAGTCCTAATAATTCATAAACCATATCGAAATTTTATTCGCTCATTTTTCTGTAAAAACGTTCAAATGGATCAAAGTCAGATCAAATCAATTATGGATACGAGGAGAATGAGTGTGTTTCCAACACATGTCACTAGCTGAATAAATTTGTTTTTTGAATACAATTTTTGGGATTATGGTTTATTTATTCATTCAGATCTTGTTTTTCATGAAAAAAACACCCAAAAATCGCTATGAAGCGCAGAAATACAGATGGCCGCGGCCGAGAATGCGGCAGCGCGGGATATTTTTTCCATTTTGCGAATTTTCTTTCTTCTACTAGTTCAACACAGATTTGTGATTTCTCTGCCCGGTCCGCCTCGGCCCGCCTGCCCGCGTCTGAAAAATTTTTGTAATCAGCTCTTTTCTGACATTTTCGTGGTTTTTTTCGAGCAGGGTCTGCCTAATTTGTTGATAAAATGAACTAAAAATTTACTAGATTTCTCTAAAGACCTCTACAAAGCAAAAAAACCTGTATCAAACATATAAAAAAAAGCGACTCTGTAGAAAATCGGGCGGAGCGGGCCGGGTGTGTCAGGCCGAGCGGACAGGCGGGCAGGCGGGCCGGGCCGGGCCGGGCCGTGGAAAAAATCCCAAACTGCCCCTGCCCGGCCCGGCCCGCGACAAGTATGGTTTTACATGTTAATTGCATGAAAAAACGAAAAAAATATGGGAAAAAAGGGCTCCGTCGGATTCTCGGCCGCGGCAACCAGCCTGTAACTCGCGGTTTTGACCGCGCTTGGTACTTTCCCGGATGTATCACTTGATACATCTGATAATATCTTTGAATTTACCTTCAGGATTTGAGTATACCTAGGTCGGACCTAGGTCGGACCTAGGTCGGACCCATTGATCTGAAGAAAGATAGGTTGCACGGTACTGTTCTAAAATCACGGTCCCATCCAAGAATTAACGGTCCTAGAAAAAAATCACGGTGCCAAAAATAAAATCACGGTCCCGGATCAGAAAATGACGGTCCCAGATTTAAAATGACGGTCCCAAAAATAAAATCACTGAGTCTTCTTATGGAAAGTATTTTTGGCCCCTGATTTTAAATCTGGGACCGTGATTTTTTTTCTGGGACCGTGATTTTTAATCCGGGATCGTGACTTGTAAATTGGGACCATGATTTTCTTCTGGTATCGTGATTTTTCTGATGGGACCCTGATTTTAGACCATTACCGGTTAAACTCCCTCGGGGGATGCAAAAAAAAGAAAAAGGGATGCTCCCCTTGTGCTCTTGAAGCAATGACAGCTAAGAGTAAACTAGAAAAGACCCCTAATAGCAACTCACAAACGTCCTCTATGAACACGACTTCCAAGCCTTCCTGGAAGAATGGGCTTTGAAAAACATATATTAGAAACCAAGAAAAAAGAAAAATACAATAAAATTTTATCGGAAACCAAAGAAACATGAAAACAACAGAATACAAAAGAGAAAATCAAATGCCGAATTAATCACTTTCGAAAACATCAGATCGTCTGGTAATTATTGTTAATTCTATAGCTTCCTTCTTGATCGATTGATATGGTAAAGTGTCTGAATCCATATTGCTTTTTGTTTGGAGACAAGATATCAATTGAGCAAGATAAATGGTGAACATCATATTGAGATAAGAATGAGCGACGAATGTGTTCTGGAAATGATTTATTGTGCTCGAAAAAGAAAAAAGAAAAAACTCACATCCCGATCAAATTGAAATCTCAGAAAAGTAGTTGAACAAATGAAGTATAACAATCCATATCCAAGCATTTTAGAGCACTTTTTTGTTTCATACAATAAGAAATGGATAAATATGAACAGAGCAGTTAGTGTAATGATGAGGACCAAGTACATTATAATCAATGACATCAATATCTGAAATAAAACGTTAAAGCTGCCAACTAGGGAAGGACCAGGGCTGTCGTACGACCGGCCGCGGTCGACCGCGGCCATGGCGGTCAGGCTTAAACTGGTCCGCGGAAAAAGGAAATCGTCTAAATTTTAAAATTTTTGACCTTCGGTAATGTCTACCAGGACCGCAGTGGATTTCCATCGCTGGGAGTCTCAATAAAAAAAATGGCTCGCGACCAATCCGACAGCTTTAAGACTAATTTTCCTTACGGCTGGAGGAACAGGCTTTTGGCCGCTGTACAGTTTAAAAAAAGTATAGTCCATATGAGTTGACATTGTGTCTGGTGGATACCCAAACACTTCTAAGACCTATGGCACATGTCTCATTAGGCTCCGCCCCCTACCTACAGTAACCCAAC
This sequence comes from Caenorhabditis doughertyi, assembly GCA_963572265.1. NCBI lineage: Eukaryota > Metazoa > Nematoda > Chromadorea > Rhabditida > Rhabditidae > Caenorhabditis > Caenorhabditis doughertyi. The sequence goes on from OY751557.1 coordinate 2,124,503, forward strand.
TTCTGTGTGTAGAAAAAAAAACTTTTTTGCCGTTAGAGATAATGACGAAATCTCTTCGGGAATCAATTTGAGGTACCATTTGAAGGATTTTTTACTAACGAAAATTTTTTCCAAATGTCCATCTTCATGCAGAAAAATTTATTTTTCTCGAAAAATCACCAGTTTCCGTCAGTTTTTCGACTCTGGTGCCTCGGACAGGCCGAATTAATGACCGATCTCTCCGGATTATTAATCCTCACAAAATTTGCTATCGATTTGCTATGTTCCGAAAAAAATTCATTGGTACCATGTTCGAGATATTTTCGGTTTTTTGTAAAATTTCACGAAAATTCAACGTATAGGGATACATGATGAAAAACTCAAAGTCTCAAATTTGGTTCAAATTTATTTTTTGAGTTGTACTGGTCCTTAATATACCATTCTCAGAGTTTTAGCTCATCTCGGTCAGAACTGAGCACGCGGCAATCCCGTGACGTGAATATTTTCCTAAGATTCTAGTTCCGTTAATTGTAATGAAGATGAGCTAAAACTCTCGGAATGGTATATTAAGGACCAGTACAACTCAAAAAACAAATATGAACCAAATTTGAGACTTTGAGTTTTTCATCATGTATCCCTATACGTTGAATTTTCGTGAAATTTCACAAAAAACCGAAATTATCTCGAACATGGTACCAATGAATTTTTTTCTGAATATAGCAAATCGATAGCAAATTTTGTGAGAATTAATAATCCGGAGAGATCGGTCATTAATTCGGCCTGTCCGAGGCACCAGAGTCGAAAAACTGACGGAAACTGGTGATTTTTCGAGAAAAATAAACTTTTCTGCATGAAGATGGACATTTGGAAAAAATTTTCGTTAGTAAAAAATCCTTCAAATGGTACCTCAAATTGATTTCCGAAGAGATTTCGTCATTATCTCTAACGGCAAAAAAGTTTTTTTTTTCTACACACAGAAGTTGGGTTACTGTAGGTAGGGGGCGGAGCCTAATGAGACATGTGCCATAGGTCTTAGAAGTGTTTGGGTATCCACCAGACACAATGTCAACTCATATGGACTATACTTTTTTTAAACTGTACAGCGGCCAAAAGCCTGTTCCTCCAGCCGTAAGGAAAATTAGTCTTAAAGAGTCAGTGGTGTCTCGGGACGCATCAGAGTTGTACGGAATGGATTTTTTCGATCTCGGAATTCGGAATCCGGAATCCGGAACGACCTTCTAAACCGGAATAAACTATTTTTTCCCGAAAAACGGAGTTCGGAATCCGGAATCATGGGCTTCGCGAGATTCTAAGCTGATACAAACAATTGAGCTCGAAAAGGTGTTTGGCTACCGTTTTTCAGTGTTTTTCGGGAACCATTTCATGACGCATTGCATACCGAAGTATCGCTTGAAATTTGTCTATAAATCTGCTATTTTTCTTGACTTGGCTCAAAAACGTTCAGTTTTAACAGAATGAAATTGGTTTTTGCGGAATACGAAATACGGAATACGGAATCCGGAATCCGGAATTCCGTACAACTCTGGTACGCATGCCATTCGACTGGAAAAAAACACTCTGATAATAAATATTGAGCCAGTTTTTGTTTACGGAATTTCCAGAAAAATAGTTGAGCAGCCGAAGTTCCGCAGATTAAAAAAAATTTTATTTTAGTTTTTTTCGAGACTGCTGAAGTACTTCGAAAGGTGTATTGAAAGACCACAAAACAGAATCTGACGGATTATGTAGTTTTTTTCATCCTCGGAAAACGGAAAATCGAGTTCGGAAATATCAAAGATTTTTTTCAAAATGGGATTCAAAATAGGAAAAATGCTTTCCAATTCCGGAGAACGGAAATCGGAAGACGAGCGTACTATTTTTCTACCATTCCGTGAAATCTCTGTCACGGACACTTTGTGCTATCAAACAAACTCAGCAAAATTGTTACTTTAAATAAAAACTCACTTCCTCAGTCCAATCGACAAACCATATCATACACTCGAGCGTCAGTGAGCTCAAAATAACTCCAGAAAATCCAATAATCATATTGAGTCTATCATACTTCCATCCTTTCAATCTTAACTTGGATATCCAAATTTTTATCAATATCAAAAACAAAACCAGAAAAAGTGTGAAAAGCGCAGAAAATGCTATATTTTTCCCGTTTTTTCGATACTTTTCCGAAAATTTCATACAGTCTGCAACGGTTATTACACCAAAGAGCATGCAGGAAGTATATATGAGCCAGTATAAAACACTACTGCAGCTTCCACCATCGCGGACTTTTCGAAGGACCAACATATTGATTGATTAGGGAGAGAAAGGGTTGAAGGTGGGAGAATGAAAGGGTATAGAAGGATGAGGTGAGAGGATAAGAAAGACGGGAAAAAACAACCAATGGTCCGGACAGAGTGTTCTCATGTGGGAAAGTAATGGCATATGGCAGTTCTGGCACACGTATGGTCCTGACCTGACACAGGGAGTTATTATGAATAACTGTTGTGATGGGGAATAGAGCTCTGGAATAGAATAACGCCGTACTGGCCAAGTAGTTTTGAGAGTGTTTAAATTCACTTTATTCAACTGGAAAAATGGGAAAGCTGGACAGCAAGTGTACACCTCACTTGTTGTTCTTACAACAGAAGAAAAATGGAACGATTCGTTGAGTCGAGGCAAAACATTTGACTAGACCGAATATGTCCCAATCAAATACCCATGAAACAATAATTATGATAATTCAGGATATAGAATTAGGTAGAGTTACAGTTTGAAAGTGCCACATAGAGAATAAACTACCAAAACTGAAAACCGTCCACTGGAGGCCTTCGGGGTGAGTTTGAGGGATATCGATGCCATTGTTCTGGAGGTTTTCATGGAAGTCGTTGATGTCAGAGTGACTCGTGAACTCTCAAATGGTACATTGATTCCTCTGGCGTATGGGCTGTAAGCGTTTGTACACCACGTTTTCGGTTTTCCAAAAACAGAGATCTCTATTTTCATCAGCAAAGTGTCGTTGAAGGTGTACATTTGTGGCTGGCTCTAGAATAAGAAAATCGTTGTTATTGATTGCAAATTGCACTTTTCTTAAAACCTTGATTTTATCGAGCAGCGGATCCACGATCATTGCCCTATACTCGCCTTTGAACAAGTTTTCGGTATCCTCACACCCGTTAGATTTCACGGTTCTCAGATCAATCCCCAGAGTGTAAGCTTTGTTTTTTAACTGTTTGGGAAGTTCTGAAAAGATGGAATCGAATTGCGAACGTACGAGACTGTTATGATCGCAGCAGACTTACTCGATATTATTAATGCAAAGAAACGACGATGATTCGAAGGCGATCCATGTGGGCAGAACTCAAGTTGAAACTGGTGGTCATCGTCGCCGAACATACAAAAACCAAAAGTTGTTTCAATCCTCATCATTTCTTGATAGTATGTACATAGGTAAAATGCTCCCTAAAACGTGCCACCAATTCCTGTGATCTCATCAGCCTTAGATATAGTTGAAAACAGCATTTCCGGTCTCAAATTGACTTTTTCTTCGACTTCGAGAGGGGATTGTTCTGAAAAGTTGGTTTCCTGTATCATGTTTAATGCTAAATCTAATGAAATTAATTTAAAGAAATTTTATCTAACTTTAAGAAACTATTTTCAACTCCACTTTAGGCAAAATATTAGGGGTTTCATCGAAGCCCAATATTTTTTGTGCAATCAGCAAACAGTTGTATCTCAATTTTGTTTAAAATTTCGTTTAACTTTTCAAAAAATTCAAAAACTGACCTAGTTATTCCAAAAATTTTATCGTCTCTCTCTTAAAACACTTAACATTATAGTCGGCGCAAGCGTTTGCATATGTGCTCTATTCTAGTTACGCCCACTATTACAGGGTGGCGATTAAGTATAGGACGTTTTTGTTTTGGTTTCCTGGTAGCAGACCAATAGATATTTACTGGATGTAATGATGCTTTTGGCATCCCAACCACTTATATAATGGGTGATAAAAGCCTTTTGGTTCAATTTCTGATAGTCCAAAAAATTCAATTTCATCACATCTGACTGATTTTTCAGGCCTTTTTATGCAATGTTCCGGCCTTCATATCAGCGGAACTGATTATCAGAACTTCCTAAAAAATGAACTGGAAGTGAAGAGTATCATGATAAACTAAAAACTGTTTACCGCAAGACTGTTGTGAACCTTCAGGCTACGAGAATATGCCGAGTACTTGCAACGCAATAGGGTGCGGCGTTTGTCTGGTATGGTTAGGAGATGCCGCGATGTTGTTGTTAATAATGTTGTTCAAAATCATTCAAACCGGGGTTTTCTTTTTTAAAACGTCAGAAGGTGTACCTAGGACGTATATGAACTCACATACGTGTCTTTTTAGAAACAGGATTTGGTTTCAACTGAAATAAAAACCAATTTTAGACCCACACGGGGTATGATTGGAAAAAGATATCGAAAAAGTTCCAAAAATAGTTGAAAAATTATATTTCGGTTTTCGGTCTGACACTATGAGTCACGTTAACAAAAATTAGCAACTTCCTTACTTTTCGGAGGTCATAATTCGCGTCAGCAGGCCCCCCGTCGCAATATCCTGTTCTGGACACCTTCCCACTTGACTATCATTTTATGCCAGAATTCGGGCAGACGAGGTCGACAGTACAGGAAACTTCTAGAACGTACTCATAAAGCTTTTCTACACGTTTTCCAGCTGTTTGGGAGAAGCTAATGGGGAAACCAAAGTTGTTATTCAACCCAACAACTCGCGCCGCACAGACGATTCTAATATCGTACGTTTCGATTCTTATACCAAAATAAAAAGTTCAAACTAGCAAATCCTCATCAAAAACTAAAATTATAGAGCATTTACGCTTATTCAAGAAAGTTCCCCTCATGATCCAAGCTCGTTCTCAAAAAATATAGCGAAATCAAAACGTCCTATACTTAATCGCCACCCTGTAGAGTGCGCGAATGAGGAAGCGCAGACAACTATGCTTGTCTGGCGCTCTCTCGGACATGAGAACTATTTCGTCTAAAGTGGGCGTAACTAGAATAAAGCGCATATGCAAACGCTTGCGCCGACTATAACTTTCTATCTTTTTCAAAGATGCCGAAAAAAACAAAATTTTGAAGTCAAACTAATCACTCTGGGTACTCAGAATGGCTCTGTTAAAAAAAACTATAAACTCACTTTCAGGCTTGTCCCTACAAAGACAGTTCGATGCATTTTCACAGTGTAAACTCTGTTGTGCAAGCTCACAGTTCTAATTGGAGAGGGATGTCGAAGTGCCGAAATGCATGGTTTTTGTTAACCAGCATTCCTTTTGGAACAATTTGGAGCAATTCACTTGATTCCTACAAAGCAAAAGTTTTTTAATTGTTTTAAAAATTAAAAATGTTTAGTTTAAAAATTTCTTATCCGTAACTTTCAAATTTTGAAGTTTTTTAATAAGAGTTTTTTTTTCCAAAATAGATTTTTACTTTTACAGAATCGTTACTCACCTTTCTTTCAAATTTTTCATCCAATTTTCGAAGGAACTTCGATAAAATAATATTCCAAAAACTCAATGTAAAACCAAGAGAGCACCCATTACGAGGGCACAACACTTGGTTTCTCAATAAATATAGTTGATTAAATGATAGAAATATTCAGAAAACTCCAAAAGACCGGGTTACATTGCCAGTCTAGAATATTTAAAATTTCGAAAATATACATTTGTAAGGGAGGTAGGACACTGCACAAGCGTCCTAAAGCAACACATAGAACGATGATGATGAATAAGAAGAATTGGTAGGAGGACAATCTCTTAGCAAAAGAGAAAAACGAGACACAAGGGAAAGCATAGAGACGCAGACATTGGCCAAGAAGAAGCTGAAGAAGAAAAGGTCAAACAGAGAGCAAGCAGAAAAACTGTACTCGGATGATTCATTACTCGAATGAGTCAGCGAATAAAGAAAAAAGAAGAAGAAGAAGATTGGAAAGCAAAGAACAAAAATTCTTTTTTGAAAAGGGAGAGAGGATAAATAAAAGTCAGGATGTTTGGTTGAAAGTCCGGAATAGAGGAAATGCGGAAAAAAAGATAAAGACGTCAGAAAATTTTTTCAATTCCAAAAAATTTTTTTCTAATTTTCTCAATTTTTCAGAAAATATATTTAAAAAAACTTGCTGACAGAATCCTGCTCCCCAATTGATAAAAATTTTCAAATTTTCAAAAAAGAAACAGCTCTATCCTAGTCTGGGAATACATATACATGTGTTTTAGTGAAGAAAATCATTCTTATACATAAAACGCTTGTTGGGTTTGTCTGTCCGTTTTGTCAGGATGTTCGCATTTATCAGGCAAGAAGAAATAGAAACTTGGGCTCTAGTCGGGGAGAATGGACCCAAGCAAAAAAAGAATGGACCGGAAAAAAAATTGGACCCGGGTGAAAAAGAATGGACCCAAAACAAAAAAAGAATGGACCCAAAATGAGGAAAGAATGGACCCAGATAAAAACCAAAATAGCATTATTTTGAAGGCTTATGCAATTCCAAGACTCTTTTCTAATTTCTTTTTGCATTTTGGGTCCATTCTTTTTTATTTTGGGGCCATTATTTTTACGAGAAATTTTACCCGGGTCCATTCTTTTTTTCTTGGGTCCATTCTTTTTTCTTGGGTCCATTCTTTTTTTTTGGGTCCATTCTTTTTTCGCTTGGGTCCATTCTTCCCGACTAGAGCCGAAACTTGCCCCTAAAAGGTTTCGAACTCGAACCCTTTCGAACGACAGCCTGCGCCACCGGACCACGAAAGTTTGAGAGACTGTTTGCGTGCAGGACTCGACAGGTTTCAGTTATATGGAGCGGTGTAGCCTCGACCAGTAAAAAAAGTGAGAAGCGCAGCGACGAAGTATAGAACAGTCTGTTAGAGCGCCGTAGGCCCGAAAATCAGGCGGGTTAAAGTATATTTCCAGATGTAGCAAGCACATTGGATCCAGGTCGGACCCGATTAGTGCTCCAAGATTACCAGAATTTTCATGTTTTTTCCCTGAAACTTTCCCAGAAAGTCAAATTTAAAAGTCTCACAGCCTACCGTAAGTGCTGTAATATTTTTCAAAAGAGGTCTCACGATGTTTACCAATATTTAGATTGTTTTCCAGAAAACGACTTCTGCAAGCTGCATTTTCTAGAAGAATATACCAAATTTCTTGTCTGAATTTTTTAATTTTATCAAAATCTGGTATAACCGACAAATCTTTATTTAGGATCTTTAAAGACTTGATATTAAAACGAAATTAAAAATGACCATCTGTTTCAATCGTAAAGTAGAGAGGAATGAGGTACAATTACGAAGGAATGAGAGTTGATTACAATCAAAAATGAGTGGGAATGAAAAGTGAAAGTTACGAGATTGTGGCAAGATGATGGTTTAAGAATGAGAAAACGGTATCAAACATGGGATTGAAAATTAGAGTGAAAATTAAGGGAAAAATCAGGAAAAAACAGATTACTGGACTTCAACATAAACTGACGGATCGATATTTGGTGTCTCCCAATTGGGATCTCCAGCTTCCTTCCAAACATTTTGAGTATGGAAATAATCGTCGAGTTTAGCATAAAAATCAAAAGTCTGCTCCTGATCCCATTGTCCTTCAGCTTCCTCATCCGGCAGATTCACTCCAAAGAAAGGGAAAGTGCTCCATTCCTCAAGCAAAGCCAGACTATACCGCTTCTTTTCCTCTACGAACTTGGGCTCATTTGTCCATGAACGTTGATGACCAGCGACAAAGAATGGGCTATTTGGCTCAGGAATATGTCCAATTGATAGCATATGGTAGAATAGGGCCGAGTTCTCCGGGCCCGCAAAAGCCGGTTGATTTAGGCCAATGACAAAATAGAACAAGGCACGAGGGAGGCCGATTTCTCCAGCAAGGAGTTTGTCGTAGAATGCTGAAAATTATAGATTCGATTTCTGATCGAAACCGCATGATTTACAGCAAAACTGTATTAGAAGAGCATTTTATATTGTTCCAAGGAGTTTTTGGGGGCTCTTGTGTTAGAGACCACGAAAACTGTATTAGAAGAGCCCCTCTAATACAAGAGCCCCCGATCTGCTTGGAAAAGTAGAAGGGCATGCTCTTCTAATACAGCTCTTACTGGAAATGGCCTAGAAAGCTCTGCTGGCCGATCTCGCAAAAATTCTGTCATTCTTTTTTGGCAGTTTTAAAAGAGGACTTGAGAAAATTTTTGATCCCGTTTTAACAACAAAAAAAATCACTCTAAAATCGGGTCCTAAACCGCTAGTTACAGACTGATGGCCGTGGCCGAGAATCTGACAGCGCCTTTTTCTATTTTTTCTATTTTTTTTTCATTTTCCATGTAAAACTAGATGAAAATTAATTGGAAAAAGCCGAAAAACATTTTAAAAAAAAAAGAGCCAGTCGGATTCTCGGCCACGGCCATCATTATGTAAATTGCCGGTTTTGGACCAGATTTTTGAAGAATTTCTTCGTGAAACTCGGGATCAGTATGGAAAAAATAACAAAAATGTGAATTTTTGCCTGCGTCTCTCACTAGCGCGTGCTCTCTCAAGTTGAGACATTTCCCCTTTCAAGGGAGGTGCTTTTGGTGAGTGAACTTTCAGAAAAAAAATTTCGAAAAATCGCTGGAAGCAGCTGAAAAGTCCCGCCAAATTTGGAAAATTTTGCAAATTTCAAAAAAAGTAAACTAACGTTTGCCGCGTTGATCCGAGTGAATGATATACTCCCAATCCTTTTCAGTGTATTCGCGTTCCTTGTCAGCACAAATTGAATACAAGTATTCATGCTTTCCATCACTAGCCTGGCTCATTTCTTTTACAAATTTGTTGTTGAGGAGATTACGGCAACTGTTTTTCCAACTCTCGTTTGCCGTTCGATAATACGGCCAGTGGTGCCTGAAAAAATAATTGGGGTGATTTGTTGCATTTGTAGCTTTTTTTCTTATTTTTTTTAATTCCAAAATGTTCTTCAAAAAATTCTATCCATTTTTCTTTGTTAAATCATTTTCCTATCTATTTTCCTTGCTGAGATAGAGCGCTTCAAAGATTAGGCAGCCTAGAGAGTGTGTGCAGTGGGGAGGGTGCCGACAGTTAGAGTGTCTGCGCCTCTCCTCCCACCACGCTCCCTCGTTTGATGATTTTTTGAAACGCTCTATCTCAGCAAAGAATAGAGATAGAAGAAAACTTCCAACTGATAAAATGTTCTAAATTTCATTGTGAACAACTTGGGATTGTCAAAACCCTTGAAATTGCTTCAGAAATTTAATAAAAAAACTCACAGAATAAAACAATAGACATCAGAAGGTGTCACTTGCCCAGTTGGGGAGTTGACGCACGCCAACATAATCAATGTTTGATATGTCATTGGTGGCTTATCTCCGGGCATGTCACCATAGCATTTTGGCCATGGTTTGACAATGTAGCTATCACTCCGTTTAACGTATTTTCTAGGCTTTCTTTGCTTTCTCGGTTTTGGAGCTTTCGGAGTTCTTGGGGCTCTGGTCTTCGGGATTTTGGCGCCGCTTTTCGGGGCTTGAGGCTTTTGGACTTGAGCTTGGAAAGGGTTCGGAACAAGCTCTTCGTGATAAGCTTGATGAGGGTCTTCATAGTCTCCTTCCATGTACTCTTCCTCTACCGGTTCCCATCGTCGTCCGCCAGTATCGGAGCCGTTAGTATCACAGTCCGCATACGTCATGGGCTCTTGGGAGGCTTGCTCTTCGATGGAGTTTCGAGGGGCATATCCCATCTTCAGATTTTGGACTTTGGCAAGCTGGCGGACTTCAGGGAGAGCTTGACGTGGGACCGTTTGGTCCTGGTGTCCCATGGCTGGTTGTCTGGGGTAAAGCTGGTCAATCGAATGATTTGATGGATTAAGATGTTGCTCGAATTTCTCCTTTTCCTCATTAGTATATGGTGCGTGCCGAATTTTGAATTTAGGCTGTGATGGAGCCTCCGTCGATTCATAACAAACATCTTCTTCTTCATTTTTTTCTGCGGGCAAAGACTTCTGCTCAAACGCTCTATGACCCATTAACATTCCTTCCATTATTGTATTAAATGACAAATAATTTTCCATGTGTTCTTTCTCATAAAATTTGTCCTCCCTCGACGCTTTTTCTGCTTTTTTAGCCAACATCTTCGGGCTAAACTCCAAGTCCCACGGAGACTCTGCTCCTGAATACTTTGCCGGGAACGCAAGATTCTCGATTTGCGCCATTAGCTCGTCTGTCTGATCCGCTGGCTCCTCCTCCTCCTCCTCCATATCACAGTCATTGACAAAAGTTCCATTGAAAATTTGATCATCTTGGTCGGAAGGCTCGTCAAAATCCATGGATTTTTCTGGATTTTTCACAGGGGTTTGGAGGTTATCTGAAACAAAAAACTGTATTAGAAGAGCATTAATAGGGAATAGGGAGGTCTGCCCTTATGAAAGAGGTATTTTAGTCCAGATTCTTTCAATGAAACGAGATACTGAAGTTCACCTCTAATAGTATTGCAAAAATATTCCAACAGACTCGCAAAACCAACAGAAATCGCTCTTCTAATAGAGGATTTATCACGTACTACAAAATTTTCAACCAGAAATTGTTCAAAACAAAGTAAACCTGTATTAGAAGGGCGCTTGAACTTCAAAATGCAAAAATTACCCCTATTGGAAAGGCCCTATTTCTTCCGGAACCCTCAAAATATGTTCTTCTCATAACGTTTTGACGCTGATACCAAAAAACCTGTATTACAAAAGCACTTGAATAAAAAACTAGAAAGAACATTCCTAATAGACTGGCAGTTTGTCCTTGTATTAAAAGTTTTTGTAGAATATCCCCAAGCCAACTAGTTTGAAAAATAAGAGCATGCCCCTCTATTACAGGTTCCCCCTACGAAATTATGAGATTTTCGGACCCCTACCCTTGTGAAACCTTGCCCATACTAACCTTCCATATTATTCAAATCGTCCATCGAATCATCAAAAACATTCAAATTCTCGGCTTGCACTTGCTCGTCTTCACCTCCACAACCTCTATCCATAACGTCCCAATAAGCATTAAAACGCTCCTCAGGGGTTTCCGCACGGAAAGAGTCTGCCGATTCTGAAGGCCATTCCTCGAAAGGGTAGTTGGAAGACATTGTCGGTTAGTTAGCTGAAATTTGATTCAATTTTGAAATTGGAAGATGAACCAAGTTGAGAAGAGGAAAAGTACAAGGAAAACAAGAGTAAGACATGCAACAGTATTAGAGGTTTAGGTCTAGGTTCTAGGAAAAAGGAAAGACGGGCCCATGGGAAGAGACCCCGGGGAAGTCCTCCTGTGAAGGCCACACATCAATCGCGCTCCACTGGACCACGCAGGCCTTAAACGCATCTCGAGAAGTAGTGTGTAAACTCAAGAATTGCGAAGACAAGAACATCTCTCTAGAGGTTAAGGTCTAGGTCTAGGGGGAAAGGAGAGACGACAGGTTGTTCCTTGGGAAGGGACCCGCTGGGAACGACACATAACAATCGCGCTCCTCTGGACAACGCAGGCCCTAATCGCATCTCGAGAAAATAGTGTGTAAGTCCAAGAAGCGCAGAGACAAAAAACATTCCTCTGCGTCTCTCGATTATGAGCGCTATACTCTCGCAGAGAAAAAAAAAGCTAAATAAATCCGTCGAGAGGTGGGCTCGCAGTGATCGAATCAGTTTGAATTTTTGGGCCAGACTAAATGGAGGCGTCACCTATCGATTGGAAAAAAGAGCATCAAAAAAGGTCCGTTTTGGACCAAGTTATACCCTACTGTTACGGTTATTACTGTGTGTTCTCCCCCGTCTGCGTCTCTACTCCCATCACACTATTTCGCTATGCAGTTAAAAATTCTGAATTACTAAACTAAAATCACTGATGGTTTTCAAGATACATATTACTTATTTGCGAAAACCTGGCATCTCGGTTTAAAGGCGCAGCGCGATGGGGTCTCGCCACGATTACAGTTATTTTTAACTAAGAATTACTGTAAACGAGACGGGAACACATAGGCGCTGCACCTTTAAACCGAGATGCCAGGGTTTTGAAAAAAAAATAATGACACTGAAAAATGACATTCCACTTGATGTCACTTCCATTCAGCGCTACGAAAACAACGATAATTTTCAAATAATGCCACTAAAAAAGTCGATAATCTAAAGAAGACGTAACGCACACAACGCGAATGGCACAACGAAAACAAAATGTGTTGTGCGTCCTAAAACAAGACTAAATGACTCGATGGTCTTGTCCCCTCCTCCCGATTTGTTAATGGGAGGGGCCATAAACGCCGTGAGAAGACTCCTCCCTTGTCTCTAGACCCAACCACTCCTCCCCTTTTCATACTGTGTGTATGTGTGCCATCTGTTCGAGAAAACTGGGAATGTGGAGATAGATAGATACGTCAGAGCAATAAACCTAGATGTTGGGGGTTCAGAATGAGAATGACGTGAGTAATTACGTGACGATAAATTGGCAAGTCTAAGAAAGACTATCCATACAAGGCTAACAGACCAAAGGAAATTATAAAAACAAACCATTAGCTGTCGATATTTGACCAGCAATGGAACTGACTAGTGAGCAGAGTATAAGCATCTGAACAAGACTATTTGGAAAATTGGAAAAGAATATCTGATAGGTGAAATATAAGGTTGAACAAAACAGAAAAGAAACAAAAAATTGGTTTGAGACTGATAAGGACAGCACGGGTGTTCCTGCCAACTTCTGGGCGAGAGTTCAGCGATTTCGCTTGGGGGTTTTGTCAGATGCCGCTTGAAATCAACTCAAAAGCAGTGAAAACGTTGCAGGACAGACATTTGTGTGAAGTCAAAGTTCGCCAAGAAGCTGATAACTTTTACCTTCCGCAAAAAAACGCCAAAGTTCCGCTCGGAAGTTGGCAGCAACACATGAGAATCTCAAGCTTTAGATATCTGAAAATCGCCATGAGTCTTTTCTACAATGCGGCCGGCTTTTCTAAAAAAAAAGACTTTGATCCGTAAGACCTAGTGTTAGTTCGGTTTCCGAATCAAGTAAGTGGCAGAAGAGAAATTCTTTCGCATTTTTGACAAAAAGATATTTTTAAAAAACTCAAATTGCGACCATAAATCGTCAAATTTCGGCTCAAAATTCGTATAACTCCCCAACTCATCATTCTTCTCACCGTTCATTTCACGGTCCCCCACTCTCCTCGGTGAACCTTTACCAGCATCTCCTTTCCACATTACCCTCTCCTCTTGAAGCTAGGGGTACACATCTGGGGGCAGTAAACATGTTTTACAGCAGACAATCTGAAGGTAACTATTGAGTAGGGAACAAGGCTGCCAACATCGACCGCGGTCGAATTTTTATTGGGACCCCTCTCCATGGAAAGTTTGGCTCTTTATGGTTTAACGGGTCCCAGGATAATTAACGGGTCCAAAAATAATTAACGGGTCCCAGAATAAATAACGGGTTCTTTGTCATATTTAACCGCGTTCGACTTCGTATTAAAAATCAAATGAATTTTTAATCGTAAGTAACTTCATATCATCTCTATTCAACTATACATCCAATATCAGTCTTTATTTGCTGAAGTAATAATAAAGAGCCGAAAGTTTCGCATAAGCACAGGACTTGTAAGACCTCTTAAAGGTGGTGGGACATGAAAATGTTCAAGTCGTAGTGATTTCTGTTTCATAAAGAAAAGACCATTGTGAACCCATATTCGAAGTCCGGAACATAAAAAGTAGTATAGGACCGAAATTATCACGCTACCTAGTTTATAGGCGCGAGAGCCAATTTCATAGGGGCTAACTGAAGGCGGCAGCGTTCTCGCCCTCGTAGCTCAGTCGGTAACGCGGCCGACCGCCAATCGGTACGGTAGTTTGATACCTTGGATGGTAATGGCTTTTGTTTTCTTGGAAATAATCAAATTTGGAAGGTTAGTGTATACATCACATCTTACGACAGATCACATGCTCAGTCCCCGAACTCAGTCCCCCCACTTTTAAGTTTAAAGTACGGAAATTTTGTCCAGAAAATTTTGTCAGTCTAGCATTCGGTCCCCGACCTCAGAACAGGACCTTATGCTCACCATCTTCAGGCAACTCTCTTCTCCAGGCTCTCTTCCTTTGACAGGAGGGCACAAGTGTGACCGACAATGTGAAGATGCGGTTAGGGGAAAAGAGACATTATATTCACAGGTGTAGAACATGAACTGTGATGAGACGAAAAGATAATTACGCCGGAATGAATATGAATTGACAGTGAGCCATAAACCATCTGACTGGAAGTCTGACAGTTTTATGTGGAAAAGAGTTTTTCCCAAAAGTCTTGGGATGTAAGAGGATGGTTAGTTCTGCATTTTGACACAGTTTGTGTGGACAAAATTTCACGAAAGAGAAAATAATATCTCCGGTTGAACAAGAAAATGTTTCAAAATTGTCACCTACGATTTCAGCAGACAACATAAAAAATTTTCTGGAAAAAAAGTTGGGATCGTGTTCTTAGTTATCTCGGGAGTGTACAAAAAGATTTTTAGACCAATCGGATGATCATTGACCTAGTTATTAGCAAAACACCGAAGGGACCCTCAGTTTTGCTCGCTACTGTAGTCTGTATTTACAAGTTAGTCGAATTTTAGAAATCATTTTCCAAATCATCTCCATTCTGAAATGTTTGGAAGCCTACTATCATTTGTTTTTTTTTTTCGGAAAAGTTCTGATTTTCAACTTTCACTTTTATTTCTGTGATTTTGTTTTGCCAATAACTCTGTAAAACAAACAAGATTAAAACCCTTTTATTGTCTAGCAAAAACTAATTTGGTACTGGGAAAAAATGAATAAATTAACCATACTGTTTTTGGGAACATGGGAAAAGACATGGAAAAATTCACAACGCCAAATACATATCACAACGAATTGAAAAGCAAAAAAAATACAAAGAAAGTCATTTATCCCTTGTGCACAAATCGATGAACCAACACATCTCCCTTAACAGTGATTGCATCAATATTAACTGGATCATCACCATCTCGATAGACGAATTTAACGAATGGAGCACCATCCACATCAACAGTCACTGATTTTCCATATGCAGTGAAGATGACGTCATGGGTGATTCCTTTGGAGAATGGAAAACTGGCAAATGTTCGTTCTTCTGTCTGCCATTTTACACCATTTTTCGTGCTGTTTCGGACGACGGCGGCCTGGAAAGAAGATATTGGATTTTGGGGGTAATAGGGGGTTGGATAGGTTTCTTTTTTTTACTGGGTTCCGTTTTTTTCCCTGGATATTAAGAAAACAATGGAAAACTAGAAGAATGTTACTTTTAACAGTTTTTCTCAGACGGTATGGGAAATATTATGAATAAGCGAAGCTCGGGTAGGTACGCCTTGTAAGAAGAATTCTGCTCCTATCTTAACTAGGGTCAAACTCACTCTCTCGTGAAAATCTGACAAGTTCTGACAAGAGAAATGAGTTGCCCTTGGCCTAAGCTTACGAATGGTACCACTCGTTAAAAGAGGACTGAACTCGGGTTTTTTATTTTTAATTCTGATCATTTTCTTTCACTACGACTACACCCAAAAAACACTCTAAACGGTAGAAAAAGGCGTTTGAAAGACGCACGCAATACAAAGTGATGGCCTAGGATCCGACAAGTTTACGTCTTGCGCGCGCTATTTTTCAAATTCCTAGGCCGTCAACCTGTACGCGGCCATGCCTTCAAACGCCTTTTTCACCCGTTTAGAGTGATTTTTGATTGTAGTCATAGTGAAAGAAAATGTTCAGAATGAAAAACTGCATCAGAATATGAAATAAAAAAAACCCGAGTTCAGTCCTCCTTTAAGCGAAAGCTCATCCTATGTATACACCATTCCTTAGTAAGCTATTTCTCAAATTGGATGAAAATTACAATCATCGATTCCAGCTTTTTATATGGAATGTTCTCCGGTAAAAAAAAGCCACGAGTTATCCAACGGAGAATTCATAGAAGCAATTGCTCAAAGTAATGGTAGTTCTCATCAGGACAGTCCTGATTAGAAATTGGCTCCATCAAAAAAAGACATGAAAATAGCTTCGAAACATTCAAAACCGGCATCGCTTAACTATAAGACAAAATGATCTTACATTCCTTGGAAAATGCGTATAACATTTTTAACACGTCGATTTTTCAGGATGAATTAGATTTTCTTGGCTCAAACAATGTTGGTTTTGCATGGTTCAAGACAATTGTCATGGTATTAGAGACCCCTTTTTTTTGACTCGTCGATTCAGATCTTCACCGCGCTAATTGCTATTGTTCTAATTTGTGGATTGGATCCCTGGGAGGGTTCATGTATTGTGAGCTCACAGCCAAGTAAAAATAAAGTATTCAGTGAGCTATTCTTCTGAGCTACCCATTTACTTTCTAATTTTGATCTGGTTTAAGCAAATACTTTTTCAAAAAGCCAGTTTTAAACCTTTGACGCACAGCATTTCAGATCACTCAAAACCAGAACCATACCTTAATCCTCTGCGCCGGATTGGGCATATCAATGCGGAAATGGAAGAAGAATTCTTGTTTACACATTAAATTGATAGTGAAGCAGGCAGCCGAAAGGAATGGAGTAATTGTGAAACGGGCGGATTGAGGGGAGAGAAATCCACCAATTGGAAGTGGAAGAACGAAGGGAACTGCCTGGAAAAGAGATGGGTTTTTGTCTGAAAAGAGCGGCTGGAGAAATGTTTTTGTTGAAAATGTTCAGTCAGAAATGTGTGAGCTGGGAAAAAGTTTCAGCGATGCATGAAAATTTCGATTTTTTTGAAATGGATTTCGTGCTCGAAAGGTCATAAAGCTCATACTTGTGATTTGGCGGGATGGTCCGAATTCAAAAAAAAATTTGAAAAATTGGGGTGATTTTTTCAAATTTTTTGTGGTTTTGATAACATTTCTGACTTTTTTCTTACTGGAAATATCCAAAATTTTCTCTAGAAAACCACTCCCCTAGTTATCAAAAAAAAAAAAGATTTTTTTCAGTGCAAAACATTTTCGACCCCCTCACAGAGACCAGGCCGACAGGGCCGGTAGATATTTTTCGGCTCGGCCCATCACAAGCCTGACGAACTTGAGTTTTTCAAATTTTGAACCCTTCTATTAGGTGATCTATGCTCTTCTATTCAAGGTAACCACTATTCCATTCATGCCCTTCTATTAAAGGTCTCCCTTTGCTTACAGGCTTATCAATCTGCGTTATAACCTCCTGCCTTGGCGTCGGCGCCACGAGTGTCGGCTTCCCGTCAGGACCCATTCCGATCTGAAAAATTACAAAAATGAATCGAAAAAAGAAACCATTAAAAATCTTTATTATTTGAATGAAATACTGTGGAAGGGGATACATAAATGGCAAGGATTTTTGGGGGTGGGGGACAGGGGACAAGAATCTTTTATGCGAATCAGTAGGTGATAAGAGGAGAGAAGCGCTGGAGATCATTCGGTTGGGGTGATATCAGTGATGGCGGTGCCTTCCTCCTAAAGGAACAGAGGTAAAAGAGGACATAACAGGGCGGAGCTTGGCTCAATGCCAACTTTTTAAAAGGGATTTTCAAACCGAACCCTACTCCCAAGATACCGTACTCACCGGTGGCTGAAATTCGACATAATCCACTCGAATGTTTCCCTTGATCGAAATCGTCCGGATGGTGTCGACTGGCACACGATGAGGGAAATCACACACGTGTTTTCCACCCGCCGAAATCTGAAAAAATCCATTAAAGAGGTGCCCTTCTAATAGAGGTTTTTTCAATAACTATTCCCTATGAAGGGCCTTCTGATAGTGTGTGCCTTTCTAATATAGTGTCCTTCCCAAATGTGCCCTTCTAATAGAGGTCCCCTCACCTTGAAGTATTTCTCCAGCACCAAAATCCGTATCAGAAATGGTTCACCTTCTTTGAACGGATTATCGAATCGCTCTTCATTTCCCCATCCACCCGAAACGAACGAATTGATCACTAATTTATCGTCAGCAGGGCCGGAGAACCTGGAAAATTTTGAGAATTTTGAGTGTTGGAAATGCGCTCTATTGACAATTTTTTTTTTACAAATTTTTGAAAATCTTTTGATGTTGGAAATGCGCTCTATTGACAATCGCCAAAAAAATTTTTTTTTCGAATTTTCAAAAATTTCCAATACGAAATTACGCTCTATAGGCAATAATCAATGTTAAAGATACGCTCCATTGACAACCTCTTTCAAAGTCGATTTTTAAAATTTTTACTTCGGAAAATGCGCTCTAATGACGATTTTTGAAAAAAATGTATCTTTCTTTGGAATTCTCGAAAATTTTCGGTTCAGATAGTGCGCTCTATTGACAACCGCAAAAACCCCAGTTTTTTTGAGATTTCGAAATATTCCAAACAGAAAATGCGCTCTATTGACAATCGCCCGAAGATAATTTTTTTTTTTGGATTTTCAAAAATTTTGGGTTCTGAAAGTGCGCTCCATTGACAACCATCCAAAACCATCAATTTTTCGAAATTTCAATTTTTTTCCATGCTGAAAATGCGCTCTATTGCTCCCACTAACCATCCAGCTTTGGCCTCGAATCTCGGATTGAAATGAAGTGCCTTATTATCCATATGATCTCCATCGATCAACAGCCCACAACACAAATCGATATCGAATCTAAAACAAAAGGAAATATTTTGAATAAAGTCAGGGTATGAAAATGCGCTCCAATCACACCTCAAAAATTAGTTTGAAAAATCGAGAGAAGCAGACACGTTTTTTCTCTGCGTCTCTCGATTCCATACACTATTTTTGAGAGGGTAAAAAAAAGAAACTTTCTAACCTCTTCCGATCGGATGCGAAACCGGGAAGTACCATTCCACTGACGACGACGGCCCGTCCGGCGAATAGTCCACCGACAATTGAGGATACGAATGGAAGGTCCTGGAAATGGAGAAAATGAGGATTTTGAATGGTGAAATAGGGTTTTTGGAATTTGTATTTTTGAAAAATCGGGAATTTCCAGATTTCCAGAAGCGTACCATTATCAAGTTTTATTATCAGTCTTTTTCAATCAAAAATTGTGATTTCACACAATCCAATCGTGAGTTTTTGCGATTTGAAAGTCTCAATTTTATTTAAAAAATGAAACTTTTCAAATCCGAAAATTTTTAGATTTTCAGCCAGTTTTTTTTAAAGCTTTTTCCGGAAATCTGGGCTTTTTACAGTCGAAGATGTCAGTTCCAAACGTTTGGTAGCCTAACATGTATTACTTCCCAAGTGACTCCCACCGTTTGGGACCGAACTAGGACCAAAAGTTAGCCTCCCCCAAGAATATGAAAACCCGCTAATCAAAACTTGGCCAAATTGACTTTTGACCGATTTATCGATTTTTTTAGTTTTTCTCAAAATGCTCAGTTTTTTGATCATAACTCGGTCAGTTTTTAGGATTTTCACAAAGTTAAAAAACAAAATTGTAGATAAAAATGAGTTACGTTTTTTAAATTTTAGCGGAATTCTGATGACTCCAGATGACGTTACGATAACTTGCTTTTTGTAAAAACTGAAAAATTCGACTCTGTTAGAATGATTTGAAAAACATTTCATAAGATTGAGCATTAAAAATGAGGCAGAAAATCACACTTTCAGACAAATCCATCGATTTTTTTTCGAGAAAATAGGTAATTTGCACGAAAAATCCACTATAAACACGTTATTGTCTAGTTTTTCAGACTCTTATGACTTCTACCTAGGCTAATTTTTGGGTAAATTGTTATTTTATTCAAGTAGAATAATGTTTTCAATTATTACCGTAGTTATTTTTCAGTTTTGAAAATTGTGATTTTTCATCCCACACCCTATGGACTTTTTTTTGCAAATTTTAAAAGTTTTCAAAACTGAAAAATAACAACGGTAATGACTAAAAACATTATCCTAGTTAGATAAAATGACAATTTACATAAAAATTAGCCTACATAGAGATCATAAGAGTCTGAAAAACTAGACAATAACGTGTTTATAGTGGATTTTTCGTACAAATTACCTATTTTCTCAAAAAAAAATCGATGGATTTGTCTGAAAGTTTGATTTTCTGCCTCATTTTTAATGCTCAATATTTTGAAATGTTTTTCAAATTATTCTAACAGAGTCGAATTTTTCAGTTTTTACAAAAAGCAAGTTATCGTGACGTCATCTAAAATCATCAGAATTCCGCTAAAATCTAAAAAACGTAACTTACTTTTATCTACAATTTCGTTTTTTAACTTAGTGAAAATCTTAAAAACTGACCAAGTTATGGTCAAAAAACTGGTCATTTCGAGAAAAACTAAAAAAATCGATAAATCGGTCAAAAGTCAATTTGGCCAAGTTTTGATTAGCGGGTTTTCATATTCTTGGGGGAGGCTAACTTTTGGTCCTAGTTCGGTCCCAAACGGTGGGAGTCACTTGGGAAGTAATACATGTAATGTCTATAAAAATTCTAATTTTCCAAATTCTTGCAAAAACAAAATTTCTGAAAAAAAGCTGAAAATTTTCAAATTTTTGGAATTTTTTTTTCGAAATTTCAGTATTTTTCTTTTCAATTTTTCAATTTTTGAAAAAAAAACTAACTAAATTCTTCCTTGTCCAATGGATTGGAGCATCCCAAATATTCAGTGGGCAAAACTTTTCAGCATACATTTTTTGAAAATTTTTTTTTCAAAAAAAACCCCAGAAGAGGTTTAGAAGGCGTCACAGTTGAGAGGTGAAAAAAAGAGGAGGGTGGAAGTACAATACTATGAATACTTTGTGAGGGGTTAGACGGGGTAATAACCGGTTAATCCCAGACGGATTTTTGGGAAATTTTGAAACTTTTTTTTGGAATTGTCAGAGGAATTTTGAATTGGCAGAATGTTTGTGACCAAAAATGATTCATTTTTTGAAGTTTAAAGTCGATTTTTTTTAGAAAAAAGTGCCATTAAAGAAAAGTGTGTGCGAACTAAAAGTTTGGAACATTTTATGTTCCAAAAGTTTATTTACTTTTCCAATCATTGTCACATAAAATAGTTTTATTAGGGGAAAAATTTTTTCCAATTTCGTCATTTTTTTTTAGGATTCTGGGAATTCGTTAAAGGATTTCCGTTGATTTTTTGAAATTGTATCAAAACTACAGTGATTTTGAAATTGAAAAAAAGGCTCGAATTTTTCTTGGAAACTAAAGAAATGAGATTTTTCTGGATTACTGTTTTTTCATTTATCTAGAATTCCAGACCTGGTTTACTGTAACTTTTTGATTTGGAAAAAAAAACTCAAGTTTTCCTTGCAAAATATTGAAAATGAAAAATTTTTTGGAATACTGTTTTTTTTTTCTGGATTACTGTATTTTCTTTTTTTTTAGAATTCCCTACCTGGATACTGTTTCTTCTCAAATTTTCAATGTTTTTCATTGGCTTTTTTCCAGTAAAAAAAAGAAAAATTTCGGTTCGAAAAGTTTCAGATTTTCCGACCTTATTTTTTTGTTTCTCGGGTTACTGTAGCTTTTTTCTACCGTAATCCTTTTTTCTCAGACTTGTCAAAATGCGGGCCGGCCCGCTAGAAATTTTTCCATCGGCCTGGCCCGGCCCGCGACAAGTCTGTTTTTTTTTCAATTTTTGAGATTTTCAGCCATTTGATCTTGGTCAGGATTACTGTATCTACCGTAACCACACTTTCTCTATTTTTCTCTTTCTGTTTCTTACCGGACTCCTAACAATATGATCTCCCTCGTCTGGTGGTGCTGATGGCACTGACATGTTTTCCTTTTTGGGGCTGAAATTTTCAGAACTTTATTTTTCGAATATAAATTTTCCAAAAGGTATCAGAAAGTCGATTTCGAACAATTATAGAGTGATAAGAGACGAAGTAAGCAGAAAATCAATAAATTATATATTTTAAAGGAAAAAAATGGAAGCTCAATGAAGAAATCAATTTTTGTGTTGAAAAGTCAAAAAAAATTGGGGAAAAAACAGTAGAAAAAAGGAAATAAAAAAGAGAGGAATGAATGCAAATATTGACATTATACATATATATATATATATTATTTATGAACAGTTTAAAAAGAGCATGTGAAGAGGACTAGAAAGAGAGAAAAAGAGAGAGAAAAAACTCAAAAAAAGAGAGATTATATCTTTTTTGAGAAAAATAAATGATAAGGGACAAAAAAGGGAAAAATGGAGTTTTTTTCTGAATTTAAGACCGAAAAAAGCAGAGAATAGCAGATTTTTTCGAAAAATTACCAAAAAGTTGAGTTCAAAGTTCAAAAACTCTTAATTGTCCAAAATTCTTTCTCAACAAATATTTAGAAATTTTCATAAACTTTCTAAAAATTCTGGAATTGAAAATTTTGAGAATGACAATTCCAAAAAAATACCTCGAACTTGTAGTTTTTCGGTGATTTCGAAGTTCGGAGCAGGGGTGAGCGGCAACGCCAAATTTCGGCAACTCGGCAATTCGGCAATTGCCGAGTTGAAAAACCGGCAATTTTCGGCAACGTTCGGCAATTCATTTTTTCCCTATTTGATTCAGTTCTACAGTTTTGAATAGTGGCGTAAAGAGTAAAGAGCCACACAGAACAGCTCAAGCAAAAATGTGTCAAAGTTTTCGGATGTTTTTTGAATTTTCTCGAGGAAATATTAAAATTTCTGCTGTTTTCGAAGAGAAATCGCACAAATAAATTTTCGAAATTCTAATTTTCTATCAACGTTCCGTAACAAGCATTGCCGAAGAAAAAGCTCAGCAATTCGGCAACGGCAACGCCTCCTGAAAACTCGGCAATTTCGGCAATTCGGCAACGCGGCAATGCCGTTGCCGCTCGTCCCTGGTTCGGAGCACACTTGAGAAAAAAAAGGAAATTAGAACTTTTAAAGAAAAATTCCCGAAAATAGATTTTTCGTCTTCAGTTAACCACATTTTTAACTTGAAAATGGGTGAAAAAATTGGGTCCAAAGTTCAAAATTTTAAACTCAAAATTTTCCCATTTCGTAGGAAACAAAAGAAATTTCAAAACTTCTGGAAATTTCTGCAACCAGTCAAATATTTGTGATGATGAATTACTGCGAAACATATATAAATGAAATGTTGGTAAATACATATTGGTGACTACTTCTTCTCTTTCTCTCTCTCTTTTTCTCTCTGCAAAAATTGAGTTAGCATCGAAAAAAAAGGGCAAAGAATGAATGAAATGACTGATAGGGGGTAGAAAAAAGGGAGGAGGAAAAGACGGGGAAAAAGAGAGATAAGGCAAATACAATAGACGGTAGAGAAAAAGAGGAAGAAAAACCGAAAAAAAATGTTAAAAGAAGCGGAAAATGGAAAGAGTCACGAGGGTTGGAGAAGAAGAAGAAGCAGATGGAAATGATGTAGAAGACGTTTGATGATGAAGTGGAGGCTGAAAATGAAGAAAAATTGTGATTCTGAAGGTCAATTTTCAATAAACTAGAGATCAAAAAGGTAGTAAAATCAGGAGAAAAACTGAATTCTGAAAATGAAGAACTTTTGGCTTGTTTTAGAGCTAGGATTGTCAAAAACTTCGTCTCCAAAACAGAAAAAAGTAAAGAAGAACTTGAAAAATAACAACAGTTTCCTCTTACAAAGTTGAGGAAACAGCATGTTTTTTTCTTGTCTTCTCAACTTGATTCGTCATGCCTTGTTTTGATTCATCCTTTTTCCTTTTTCTCTTCTTATTCTTGTTGTTATGTGTCTATACTTTCTCTATATGTTTATCTCAAACTTTATACAGAGGCATACGTTTGTTTTGAAAACAAAACTAACTAAACAACACTTTCCTCAGATTTGATCATTGAAATTTTAGGCGGTAGATGGCAGTACTATAAAGGTGATTCAGATCAGGAACGATCATGTGCCTAGTCTGCATGGCGTATTGTAAGATTCTTGGGAAATCGATGAAAAGATCGACTGTCGTTGAGAGAAAAATGCTCAAAATGAAGCATTGAACAGAAAGTTCCAAGCAAGTCATGATTAGCAAGGCTGATCAAGGCCGCGGCCATAGCGGTCAGACTATAACTAGACCGCAGAAAGATAAAATGGTCTAAATTTTTAAGTGGGAGCTGATCTTCAGACTGTCTACCATGACCGCTCGACCGCGAAAGCTATCCTCCAACCCTCATTGTTCTATGTCCTGAATGGATTGGCATAATGAAGGCTAAAGAAACAGTAAGACTAGGAGATAAAGAAACTGTGAGTACAACGTTCATTACTTCACCATGGGGTACTGTACCTGAACCTCGAGTACAGTATGACCAATTTTTCTTAGAATTATGTATAGAAGCCTGTGTCTTGTTCCTGTTTTACAGGGTATCGGCTTCATGTTACCATATGTGAGACTGCAAGATTACTGTAGCCACAGTACAGGTACAGTAACCCATTTTCAATACTATTTTTTTATCGACATCACCAAAATGTCTTACCATATGCACTAAACATAAGCAGGATGCTTCATCACAATATCCCTAACTCGACTTTTCAAAAAGCTTTCATTCGGTGGATTCGTTGCAAAAATCTCAAGTTTCGCAGCACTATTCGATGTTTCTGTCCATGCTTGATAAATTCGATGAAGAAGATCACGAATTCCGGTTGCATTTGGATCAGTGTTTAGAATGATTTTGATACCAGTCGCCGATTCCAAAAATGTCATTTTGTAGGCGGATGTTCTGGAAATGTAGAGATGAGGGGTTGGCGGGAATTCGAAAGTTTTGAAAGATTTTGAAAAAAAATTTCTGTTTTGGAATTGAGAAGCGGTTTGGCGGGAATTTGAAGTTGTTTTTTTTTCAAAATTTTCAGAATTTTCTCTTTTCGCATTGAGTAGCGGTTTGGCGGGAATTTGAATTTTTTTTGAATTTTTTCAAATTTTTTAACATTTCTCGTTTTGAAATTGAGAAAAGGTTTGGCGGGAATTCGAAATTTTTGTTTTTTCAAAATTTTTTGAGTTTTTTTTCTGGAATTTTTAGTAGTTTGGCGGGAATTTGAAATTTTGCTTTTTTTTCAAAATTTTTCGTTCTGGAAGTTCAAAGGGGTTTGGCGGGAATTCAAAATTTTTTGGTTTTTTCAAATTTTTTGAATGTTTTGTTCTGAAATTCAGAAGCGGTTTGGTGGGAATTCAAAAAATTTCTTTTTTTTTTTTAATTTTCCCAATTTTTTCCCAATATTTCCAAATTCTTACTTATAAAAATGAACATTCTGATTGGAGTCATTTGTTGCGAGACGTTCAACAAATGATTTCATTGATAACATCATTCCAAATACTAATTTATATTCTTGAATTGGTGCCAGCCCCGATTGTTTCGTTCGAAACCATTCGTCATAATAGAGACATTGACCCTCACGATCGAATATGTACACGTTGTAGATTGTCATTTTTGGAAGAGGAGGATGGAGGAAGGCTGGAAGAAGGGGAAATGATAAATTGGAATTATGGAAGAAAACATTCAGAAAATAAGTTCCGAAAAGTGTGTGTCAAATCGAGAGACGCAGAGAAACTTTCCTCCCCGTCTCTTGATGCGATTAGAGCGATTTTTTTTTCAAGTTTTCCATAATTTTTTTTCCAGAAATGAGAAGTGTTTTTTGAAAGTTTTGGAAGTAAAGTCAGAAAATGGGCTCCGATTGCATTTTTCTAGAAATAGTGTGTCAAATCAAGAGACGCAGAGACATTTTTCTCTGAGCTTCTCGATTTTAAACACTATTTTTGAAGGTGTGTTTGGAGCGCCTTTTCGGGCCCTTTTTTTCAAATCTTTTTAAAGATAAGAACGAAATTCGGAAAAAAACATCAAGTTAGAACCTTTTTCCTTTTCCTTTTTGCTATCCAAATTTTTAAGAGTATTTTTTGAACTTTTTTAATTTTTGGGAAACATTTTGAAATTTTGAAATAGAAAAAGAGGTTTTTAGAAGAAAAAAATTCTTGAGATTTTCAGACCAATCCCAGAAATTTCTAGAGAAAAAACCAAGTGGAATTTTCGGCTCCGGGACATTTCGAAACCAGACATTTCGAAACCGGACATTTCGAAACTGCGTCATTTCGAAACCGCTGAGAAAACAGTGAAAAAAGCTTGGAAAATGAGGAGCTTTTTGAAATTTTCAAAGTAAAACTGTAAGTTTCCTATGAAAACACCAAATATTTATGGAATTTATGATAAATTTTCAACAAAATTAGTTTCGAGAAAAAAATTTACTTTTTTATTTTTGCTTTTTCTTGAAATTTATCATCAATTCCGTAAATATTTGGTGTTTTCATAGGAAACTCACAGTTTTACTTTGAAAATTTCAAAAAGCTCCTCATTTTCCAAGCTTTTTTCACTGTTTTCTCAGCGGTTTCGAAATGTCTGGTTTCGAAATGTCTGGTTTCGAAATGTCCGGTTTCGAAATGTCCGGTTTCGAAATGTCCCGGAGCCGAATTTTCAGATTTTGAAAAAAAAAACCATTTTTTTTCTGATTTTTATTAAATGAAATGATTGGTTTAATCTCGAAATTTCCAGAAAAAAAGATTCTGAAACTTTTTTTCTCAAATTTCATGAGATCTAGAAGATAGTTTTCTAGAATTTTCGGAAAAAGTTGTCTTTAAAACTTTTTCAATTTTTCAGATAAACTTCTCGGATTCTACCACTTTTTTCTGGAAAAAAAGCTCCCAATTTTCAAAAAAAAAACCCAAAAAATAAATTTCACAAGAGAAACATTTATTCTTGTCAATAATCATATTCATAATAATAATAATAATAATAATCATGCAGTTCAATATGTGGGCCTGTAGAGAGAATTGATTGGAATCGGATGATCAACATCTTCCAAAAAAGAGAGAAAAAGCGAAGGGAAGAAAAAAGGGGCGGGGCTTCCAGGTAGGTGGAGGAGGGGGCGGGGTTAAAATAATTCATATGAGTATATATCAGGAGGGAAATCATAATATAATATAAGATCATAAGAGAGGAGCATTGGAGGAGGTGTCCAATACAAAAAATACACTTTATAGAGAGAGAAAGAGACGAAGAGAGATTAGAGAATAAGAGAAAAAAAAATAATTGGGGAAAAAAAGCAAAAAAAATTAGTGTAGGGGAAAAACTGAATTGAGATTTTGTTTTTTAAATAGAGATGCTTCGGTATATAAAGATGGGCGGGAGCGATGGGGGATCAAAATTATAGTAGTTTTGGAGGGATTTTATGAGGCTGAAAAAGGCTGAAATTGGCTGAAAATTTCAGACAGAACTGAGGATAAGACAAGCTATAAAATAGGCCTTTCTAGACCAATTTTGAGCTCGAAAACTAACTGATTTTTAACTAGGAGGAGCCTAAAAGCAGGAGATTTCCCGGGGCTGTAAACGGTCGAAATGGCTTGTAAAAGGCCTAAAAAGCTAGTCAATTTCAAGCCTAAAAACTAGATTTTCGACTAGAGAAAGACTAGAAAAAAAGGAAAATCGCTTTAAAAAAGGGGCAAAATTGAGCCCATTTTGACTGAAAAAAGCTAACTTTTAGCTTAAAAAACTAGATTTTGGACTAGAAAATTTTGAAAAAAAAAGTAGCTAAAATTGACTGAAAATCTAACATTTTCGAGCTAGAAATTTCTTCAAAAAATGACTAGAAAAGCCTGAAAAAAGCTAATGAAAAACTAGAACATTTAAGACTAGCTGAAGCCTATTTTGACCTTAAAAAGCTCAATTTTCAGCCATTTTTTCAGCCCAAAAAACATACAAAAACCCTCCGAAAACCTCTACAAAAATGACCAAATTCAAACAGAGTTAGGGGGATCTGAGTGATGATAAAGGAGGCGGGGCCAAGAAAATATTTTCAAAAAAAAAAAAAAAAACTGAAATAATGATAAGGAACCGTGTTATAAGGAGGCTTTTTTTTAGGAAAAGGGGGCGTGGTTAAATAATATGAATAACGAGAAGAAAGAAGAAAAAAATAATGGTCCTAGGAAACAGGAAGAAAAAACTAGAAATGATCTGCAATTCTGAAAACTGGGAAAGAGGGAAAAGAGAGAAGAAATGGCATGCAAACGAACAAAAAAACCACTGGGAAAACTAGAGAAGGACTAGAAATACATGGTGGAGGGAGGGATGATCATGAAGATCCTGATGACGATTGTCCGTTGGATGATGATAATGAAGGATCTTCTGGAGGTGATGGATTCGATGCGGCCGCTTCGTTTTTTCCTGGAAGAGAAAAATTAGGTTCAGGGGATTCTAGGCCAGAGGTACAGCTATTAGTGCAGGAGATTTGTCAATTTGGCTTAAGTTTTCTATAGAGGAGGTTCTAGGCCACTTTTCAGTTCGAAAAAATCGGGACGAACTAGAGTTTTTAGACGAATTTTTGCGATTTTTTTTTGAACAATAATTCGAAACTTGGGGAATTCTAGGCCTTGGACTTATGCTATGCTAAATTTGGCCTAGTTTTTCTTTATGATAATTCTAGGCCAGCTTAGGTAGACTTCGACTCTTTTAGACCCCTTTGAAGTCAGATCCCTAAATATCATATTTGGGTTTCTAAGCCATCCAGATCTGAATGGAAATGGCCCAGACTTCTCTTATGACTATTTCTAGGCCATTTGCCTGCTAGAACTGGACTAGGAAGGGCGCTGGCCTAGCTTTCCATTCCTAGGTCATCGGGCTTCAATCTGAAAAGAAAAAGCATGGCCTAGACTTCTCTTATTGCTTTTCTAGGCCATTTCTAGTTATTCCTGTTCTGCGAGCCCAGAAATAGAGCTCAAACTTTTCTGGATGTTTCCACGGCCTAGATTTCTCTTTTTGCTTTTCTAGGCCACTCTTTCAAACAAAAAAACTCACTCCTCGCGTTCTCGCTCTTCTTAAAACTCTTCTCCAACATCAACAATTCGGATTTTGCCGAATAAAAGAGATCGCGTGCCTCGTTGGCCAACTCCTCCAAATTCATATTAATATCCTCTGGTGGTGATTCTTCCAACTGTTTCACATGATCAATAAAATCTTTGATTAGTGAAAAGTCTTTATGAATTCCTTGCTCTTCCATCATTTTCGCCATCCGGGCTTTTTGATTTGCAAAACTATCAGGCCGAGTGTTGGTGGGCGGAGTCGGTGGGACTATCACTGGAGTGGGCGGAGCCTCCGGCTCTTCTTCCTCTTTTGGCTCCTCAACTTCTGGCTCATCGTCAGTCTTTCTCGTGGCTTGTTTCACAGGTTGTGGTGCTCTAGAAACGCCTCCAAATCGTCCGCCTCGCTTCCCCCGTTTTCCTCCTCTTCCGGCTGTCTGACCGGCTCTCGGAATCGGCGACTCTTTTGGCACAACATCATTCATAACATCCTCCTTGTCTTCTGGAGAAGGCGTCACGTCTACTTTTGGAGCTTCGACGACTTCTGGAGTCTTTTCAGCCGCCTTTTCGTCTTCCTCTTTTCTAGCTACAGATGGTAGTGGGATAAGGCCTGTGGAAGAGGCTTTCTTTGGTCTCCCGAGAGGCGGGGCTCCTGGTGGTCGAACTTTTCCTCCAGGGGTTATTGTAGCAGAAGGTACTGTAGAAGTTGTAGATGGTGGTGGTCCCAATGGAGAATGAAGGGTGAGGGGTCCAGAACTGTTCAGGGTGTTGGAGAGTGTTGGAGATGCTAAAAATGATGGGGATTTAGTATGGAAAGTTCGGAAAGGGGGAGAGGGACGTTTGGGAACTGGAGAAAAAAGCTTTCAGACTGTTCATTTTCTATTGATTTCAAACTGAAAATATAGAATTTGGGAGGTTTCAAGGCCGTAAAAAGCTTTTCCGGAGCTCATTTCATCAGAATTTTGGGCTTTCAAAAACTAAATTTTTCAGTTTTTCCAGACTTGTCACGGGCCGGGCCGGGCTTTTTTCGGAAGTTTCACCGGCCCGGGGGTCAGGGCAAAACATGTTTTTTCAGGTTTTTTTTGAAAAATTTTTTTTCGCGGTTTTTTTTCTAGTTTTTTGGCATATGTTTTCAGGGAGAAATTCTGATCTATTTTTGAGTAAAAAGACCCAAGGAAAAGTTTCGAAATAGGGCTGAAAATTGGGATAAACGTGCTTCAAAATTCAAAAATTTTCAAACCCGGGTCGACCGGGCCGGGCCAGGAGAATTTTTCATCGGCCCGGCCCGGCCCGCCCGGCTTTTGCGGGCCGGCCCGGATTTTGACAAGTCTGAGTTTTTCCAGAGGTTCCAGAACGTCCTAGCCTACAAAAAAGCGCCCAAAAAACCCTTACCAGTCTTTCTTCGTCCACTTCTCGCCACAGTATTCGGCTCAATTGGTCCAGAACTTTCTCTCGTCATTTCCAACGTCAGTGCTCCAGATGAGAATTGGGATGTGAAAGGAGGCGGACGCTTCATTACAGTAGCCTGCGGAGGAGGCGGGGGCGATTCATCAGTTCCCGCTGCGGCACGTTCACTAATTCTCCGAGATCTTTTCGTCGTTGGATGCTCCTCAAATGGCCCTGTTGATTGACGACGTCGTTTCATTGATTCCACATCATCTTCAGTTGTTTCGAGGGGTCCGGATAGTGTGCTACCAACTGGTGGAACTTCGGCAAGAGTCAGAGGTCCAGAGTGGGCTAATGGTGGGAAAAGAGGTCCGGAACTGGTCGTGCTGCTTCCTTGACGAGTTAGAGTCGGGTCTGAAAGAAGAGAAGCATTGATAACGGGTGATATGGATTTCAGGTTGATAACAGCTCAATTTATCAGGGGAAAATGTCAAAATGTGTTATTTTTCATAGTAAAAATCGTACAAAAATGCGTATTCGAGGATTCTATCGACATGAAAAGATATTTGTCACCATTTGGGCTCATTGTTGTGGAAAAAAGAGCGTGAGAAAAATATTTCTTTTCGATCAAAAGGTACACTTTTTGAGGTTTTCCCTTCCGAAAGAGAGGCTTGAAAAATGTGCTGTCGTCAGGAGAACTGCACAAAAATAGCAGTTTTTTCAAAACATGTAGGGTGAAACTGACTAAATAGCTCGAAATTTCGAGACCAAAACTACAACTTTAGTCAGATTTTTACAAGTTTTAGTACAACTAGAACACAAATTGAATTTGAAAGTATTTTAGAACAAAAATCCAGATCGCTCTCGGCCGTTTAAAAACTACTAAAATTCTCGGAATTTCAAGATGAAGACTACAATTTTGGTCAGAATTTCGTAGGATTCAGTACTACTGGAACACGAATTCATAGAGTTCAATATCGTTATTTTTAGATTCTGAAGAATTCGAAAAAATGACATTTAGCGAAAGTCCTGGGACCTGTTTGCAGATCATTTTTAGATCCAAAACTTCAAGATTTTTGTAAAAGGCATAAAAAAAATTAAGAGGAAAAATACAAAATTAATCAGGATTCCCCTGTTTTTTAAAACTAGACTTTCAGCCATTTTTCAGCTATTATTTTAGTCCAAATTTTGGAAAAACTGAAATTTTAATATTTCTGCTGACTTTTTTTTTGAGCCCAGGTTTCCATACTTTTTCAGCCCAAAAAACCCCATGAAAGAAACTCACAATTCGAACTACTCGGTGGACTGCTAAAATGCTCCAATGGCGGTTGATGTGGTTGAAGAGTGGGCGGCGCGTCCATCAGAGGCTCCGGTGACTTGGGAACAGCCGGATACTCGGGCTCATCTGAATCTGATTCCAGTTCTCGTATAGTGATTTTGGAGGCATCCTCCTCTTCTTCTTCTTTACGATCTTCTACTGATGATGAAGCTGGAGCAGAAGGAGCTGAATCTAACGTTGGCATGGATTCTGGAGATTTTTCTCTTGGTGGAGGAGATGGGGAACGTGGCACATCTTTTGGGGCGGCTTCTGGGACGTCTTCTAGAGCGTCGGCTTGTGGAGGAGCTGGTGAATTAGATCTCGACAGATATCGATAATTCTTGTTAGAAGTCGTCGATGAGGAAGAGGATGAAGACGTGGATCGAGGATACTTCTCGCCAAGTTCCGGAGACATTGAAGGCGTGCGTCGTTCTTCTTTCTTTTGGACTTCTTCTTCTTCTTGCTTGACGTCTTCTTCTTCCTCTTTCTCTTCTTCCTTTTCTTCGTCTTCTGAATCCATGGATCTTCTGACGACAGACGTGGAGGATTCTGAAGATCCTGGCGTTTCTTTCTTGGGAGTCGATTGAACTGACGTGGAGGATTCAGACTTCAAGGATTCTGGAGTCGTTAAAACCGACGTGGAACTTCTAGATGAAGGGGTGCCTCCTCGTTCTTCTTCCGAGATTCGAGGACTTCTGGATCTTCTAACGACGACGTCATCAACAAAGTTCTCCTGATCGTGCGAAGGCTCTGCCAAATCATCCACAAAAGGCACATCTCCAAGTGCTTCTCGGGCCAATACCCTATAATCCAACTGTGGCTGTTGCTCATTTCTACAGTAATACGTCTCGACCATCGCCATCGTTTCAGGCCTCAACAAGTGTCCATTGGGTCTCGAACGGAATCTTTTTCTTGCCACTTTCTGATCATCCATCCTCACCATCACCTTCTCATAGCTCATTATCTCATCGTGACGATGATTCCATCCGGCATAATGTACTTTCATTCGTTTTGATGACCATATCCTGTTGAGCTGCTCCACGGGCTCACCGTCCATAAACGTGACATGATTTCGTTGAAGACCCAGCATTATTTCGAGTATTTCATCGGTGTGAGCATTCTCGTTGGCAAACACCTGTTGACCCGAATACCATTGACCATCTTTACTATGGCACGCGAGCACTTGGTTGTTTTGACGTATATCGGAGAGTCTGAAAATGAAATAGTTTGGTTTCAGACTAGGAGGGGTTTTTGATTATAATGGGTTTGGATTCTAAATGATGGATTTGGATGATTTGAACGCGTTTTTTGAAACTTCTATAACTTTCTTTTTTTTTCAGCTAAAAAACTCCGTAAAACGCTAGAATTGAATAGAGAAAGGTGCTTTATACGATGCTTTA
Organism: Caenorhabditis doughertyi; assembly: GCA_963572265.1. Classification (NCBI taxonomy): domain Eukaryota; kingdom Metazoa; phylum Nematoda; class Chromadorea; order Rhabditida; family Rhabditidae; genus Caenorhabditis; species Caenorhabditis doughertyi. The sequence goes on from OY751557.1 coordinate 2,157,365, forward strand.
ACAGGGATATTGATAAATTGCTTTTGATGAGCATTTTTTGATTAAAAAGGGGAATTTTTTCTTTAAATTTGATAATCGATCCCGAAGCTAACCTTTCTAGCTTCAGTCTCGCTGGATAAACAGGACAATTACTTTGTGAACAGGAAATAACTAGATTTGACTTTAAATTAAGTTCCAGATTCGGTGTAACGCTTGATTTGAAGCTAGAGAGATTTTCTACGAAGCTGGAGAGCCAGTTTTCGTTAATTTTGTGAGAAAAACCGATAGTTTTCCATATTATTAAGAAGAACATCTTTATAGCAACATGACTAAATCATGAGGTTCAGTACTCTGTGAGAAGAAGATAACTGAACACTACGAATGAAATTTCAGCTTTCAAATTATCTAAAATGACAGCCAAATCACTTGTATTCGTAGAAAATACTAGAGTTCAGTCACGAAATTTGAAATTCTTTAACTTTTTTTTTAAATTTTCGACCAAATCATTCTGTAAAACGCTTGAAGAGCTTGCTCTCCTAGACTAGAGCCAAAAAAGTTATGTTTATTTGACAAAAATTCTTCTCCTTCTTCAAATATTCTAGTTTTTATTTTCGACCTTTTCTCCAGCTTTTTTTGAGAAATTGAGCGAACTATTTGGTTTGAAATGAAGAACGATTTCCAGACTTTTCTTTTCAATTTTTAGCAGGAACATCTTCCAAATTTTTTCACATTGCTACCTCCTTATCCATGCCCTTTTCAAAAACAAAAAAAGAAGAAAAACTCACACATTAGCTCTCATAAATCCGTCTATATCCGCCTTTTTCTGCTGTTTACTCTCCGATGGTGTAGGGACCGTAACGGCAGCCGGATACTTTCTAGGTCTCCCCTTCTTGGGTGTTGGTTGGACAACTCCAGAGAACTCATCTTTGGCAGAAACACTCCGACGAGCCGGTGTCCTCGACTTCTTCCTTTTGGTTCTATCAGCATCAAGATCTTCAGATTCATCAGCATCCGTATGGGCAGTGTCAACAGTGCCTTCAGAAGGTCCCGGGGATAGTGTATTGTTGCGGGATTCCCTTTTAAGAATACTCTCCGGGGTTCCTTTACGCTTTCGACCAACTCTTCCCTTTGGAGTTGCTTGAATGGGGTTTACAGTAGGAGAAGGTCCATTTGGGGGACCAGAAGTGCCCAGTCCAAGAGCTTTTGCTCTCTTCTTTCGGCTCTCCGAATACTGCCCAGGTTGCACTTGTTTTCGTTCATTCCTCACTTGAATCGTCTCAATTGGATAGTTCAATTTTGCATTAAACTGATGATAAGCCTCGAGGCAAGTGGCATAAATCTCCTTGAGCTCTTCCTCCACATTTCGGACACCGGGGACCAATTTTTTGGACCATTCAGACCATGGATTTGCAGAGTAGACCTTCCTAAAGCTTCCTATCCGGGTCGCCAACTCATACATATAATACAAATCAATCTCTTTTCCCTGTATGGCTATATTCTCCGGAATAGTGGTGTTCCGCGAGTCGTGGAATTGCAGAAGACGTCCGATAAATGTGTCTTTCAACTCGGTTGGAGCCTTTTTGATATAGGCATCTGAATCATAGTCGGAATCATTGTCGTCATTTTCTGAATCCTCCATTGGCTCCTCATCGTCGTCAATTGGCTCGTTTCTTTTTGTTGGTGAGGGATCTGAGGTGAAGCGGACTGTTTGTGGAAGAGTGGGAATTGGTTGACAGTCGCGATGCCGGATTTTTAGCATTGCCACGAGAGATCTGATGTGGAGACCTGCAAAAATGGAAAATTGAAGAGAGAGAGTCGATGGAAAGGAGAGTGAATAAGAACTTTTTTGTCATGGAAACGGAAATTTTACCATTTTTGGAATTTTCGTTAAAGACATCGCGAACATTGGAAGAATTTTGCCAGTTAACTAGCTTTCAAGTATAAAGTAGCGCATCTTTCAAAAATTCAGAAAACTCTCCAAAATTTCCGTTAATCTATTCAAATTGACCGAAATTTCTGATATCCACCATATTTTGGGGAGACATTTTCTGTTCCAAATCGATTTTTGAGAGGTTTTCCGATTTTCCGAGCTTCCGAGCACCAGAATACCCATTTTAGTCAGATTTTTCGCACATTTTATGATGAACTTAAGCAAAATGGACTGGTTTCTTCAAAAGTCTATTAGAAGCACGATTTTGATCGAATGTTTTGCTCCCAAAGCATATTTCCACAAAAATTAACTGGAAGCATTCTAAAAATCGATTTTGGTCGATTTTTTCTGGTGAAAAGGTTAATTCATAGCTTGTGTTCGAGAAGAACAGTTCCGAGCAGGTCGAAAAGCTGAAAACGCAGAATTAAGCCGGCTTATTGGTTAAAAATTCGTTTTCAAAGCAACTTTCCACGGACAATGATACAAATTGCATCAGCTTTGAAAAATTCCTTTTGTTAGGAAAAAGCCAGAAGAATAGTACAACGGAAAAACTCTTGACTTAAAAAACCCATTTTAGTGAAAACCCGAGAAAATCAATGGAAAAATTGCATCAAACTACGAACAAAGCCAACAAGAGACAAAGCCAAAGTTATGTCCGAATTAACTTAAGAAAATCGATTAGAACCACATTTTTTGACGAAGATCACAAATAGTTTCTTGCTCAAGGTTTTTACAGGAAAGAAACCCAAAGTTTTCGAAAACACAGACTGTGTGAGGGAAAATTGCATTAAAATCTACAGAAAGCCAAGGAAAAGTGAAAAAAATCATGTGTAGAAGCTTTTTTTGAGTGATGAATAGTCCAAATCAAAGGTAAGCTAAGAAAATCTATCAAAACCCGGACTTTTCGAAAAGTAGACAAAACAATTTGGTATCTCTGTGGCCGGTAGCCAGGCGGAGTGTCGTTGTATAAATGTTCGTGTGGCCGAGAAGAGAGAAAAGGAGGAGGAGGAGGAGGAGGAAGAATGGAATAAAGTCGTCTTGTCTAGCTGGGGAAGAGTAGGGGGTGTTCGTGTTCCTTCTCTACCCAATAACAAAGAGAGAGGGATAGAGAGAAAGAGTGCATTGAATGGATGTCTCTCTCGTTGTCTTGTCCACGTTTTACTACTACAACTACTACTACTTTCTTACCAACTTTTGGTAAGATAGAAGAGTTCCGATGGAAAATCGATAAAGCTGTTAGTACCTTGATGGTGGTCTTTTTCCTTGGTTTTCACTATCAATCAGTGATATTTGAAGGTTTTCAGGTGACTTCAGACGGTTCCAATGGACTATGAGCCAAAACGGCAGTCCATGGGGATCCGAATTAGGCCGCTAACTGTGGTCTTTAGACTGTAACTCGAGAGCCGTTTGGTGTCGATTTACGGGCTTTCAGGCTGTTTTGGGCAGAAAAAAACCCATTTTCTGTCTCTAAATTCTGATTTTTCATGAAAACCCGAGTTCCGATGCGGAAAGTAAACTGTGGCTTCAAACAGATATTTAACAGGCTCCCGAATCGATAATATGGTAGAACCAGAGTCGAGCATTGAAAGACAATCGAGCTTTCAGCGGTAAAAAATTGATTTTGCAGGGAAAAAAATCAGGAGATTTATGGTTGAAAAAATACGCTCTTTTCGACACGCTCAACACACGCGCACACGATTTAATGGTTGCCTTTTTTTATGATGAGGCGGAGGCGGAGGAGGAGGTGAAAAGTCGATACTTTGTAGTTTGCGAGGGGAAGGAATAAGGTAGAGCTGAACGAAAAATGACCTATCTCTGACTGGAAACATTGTAATTTTCAAGTATTTAAGCAACTATAATGATCGAAATGTGAGCATCATAATCATATAGCAGTCGAAATACTTTCAATACTTCATAGACTCAAATCGACTGGTAAAGTGGGGAAAAATGACCGAATTCGATCGTTTTTTATGGTTTTAAAAGGAAAATACCGGATTAGACAGATTTTGAGTCAAATTCCAACTATTTTGATTTTCGCGGGTCCCTAAGCAGACCATCTCGGAAATGAAGGTCTAAAATGGGTGTTCTCTGCTCATTTTTGCGATATTTAATATCGTCTAGAGCGAATTTTGAAATTTTGACCAATTTTTCTCCTTTCCCCGCTTTTTATGTCATTTTCTATGGTTTTTTGCTCACCCCTTTACGAGTTTTAGGTTATTTCCGATGATTTTCTCAATTTTTATCATCTACTCTTTTTATTTCAAAAATTCCAAAACTCACGTTCTTGCATATAATCCCCAGTCAATCGCCATCCCAACCGAAAGTCTTTCTGCCTCTCAACAGGTCTTGACGCGATAATCTCCTTCTTTTCGGTGATAGTGTACTCGGGAAGCCAATAGAATGGAATGAGATCATCCTCCCAGACACGATACAACTCTCCAGTTGCCATGTTTCGAATTTGACGTTGTTTACATGCCGAACCATTCTCATCATCGTAGATTTGTGGGAAAAGGACTGCCGTATACCATTCTTGATTTTTGAAATGATTTCGGAGAGTGTTCGATTCCACTTCGTCGTAGTCAAGCTCACAACGTTCGTCGAATGTTAGCTGGAAATATGGGAAGATGAAAATTGCATTTCAAATGTTTTGTGGTTTTGGGGTCCTAAAAGAGTTTTGAAACGATTTGAGAGATTTGAAAAGGAATTTGCTCGAGAAAAGGGCTAAAAACCGGAATTTTCAAGTTCAAGAAGCAGCACAGACCTTGAAATTGAGAAATTCAGAGAAAATGATATCCAAAGGGTCTTCCAGGGAGCTCGAGCCGTTTCTAATAAGTTCAAGGTTAGTTTTTCATACATTTCACAATGGTACACGTATAAAAAGAGCAGTATGAAGGAAATGCCATGTCTAATACCACAGGAATCCGTTTTTAGTTTTCTTTCCAGGGTTAAACTATGGGAAAGGGACAGTAACCTACTCAAAAATATTGTTAACCATTGGGAACTATCTTGAATACGGAAAAAATGAAGTTATTTATCACTTCTGATAGGTTCGGAAGATTACAAACTTTTAGATAACATTTCCGATCTTTCAAAAACTGAAATGACGCTGGTTACGAATTTCGAAACAGATGGAACAAATTTTATATTAACTGGTTTCAGAAGTCTTTGAGAACTGTACTTTTGTGGCCGCCGAAACTGAACTAACTCTAAAGTAGCGTAATTCAAGGCATAGTAATCTTCCTAAAGTTATCGGAGCCGATTTTCAATCAAATTATGGCAGATTCAGCACCCATTTCATATCTCCAAACTATAGTACGGTATTTGCTTTTTCAGTCAAAACCTAAGCTTCAAAACGCTTTAAAATCTCCCGTTTCAGTTTGTAAAACATCTTTCCAGCGGCTCCTTTTTTTAAGGAAAAACTCAAGTTATGATACAAAAAGCCTCGATCTTCGGAATGCTACTTCGAAGGCCATCCGAACTTACAAAAATCTCAAAAAAACACTGAATTCAAAGCAAAAGCTCACCTTCCCATCAGCATCCCTTTCGACAAACTTGATCAGTCTCCTCGCCTGAGCACAATTCTCATGAACCAACACAAAATGTGCATATTTATCCCTTTCAACACCACTCAACCACTGTCGAATCTTCGACCGTCGTTGTCGATTCCGTGTCAGCTTATAATTTCGAACCAAATTGAATACATCGTCCTGCGTCAATCGCCACCATTGACGTTTATGTCGACAATTGTTATGAACTTCAATTGTGCAACCAACGTGACGCCATTTTCGGAAGAGATAATTGTTGAGTTGACGATGTTTTTGATAGTGGATTTTTGGCTTCTCAGGGTAGGGCTCGTATTCTGAAGGCGTGGGTGAAGGCGTTCGTTCTCCACGGCTTCTGGCGACGTCTTCTGAGGAGGCTTCAGAGGGTTTCTTTGGCTTAAACTTCCTCAGATGCGGATTCGATAGACTATATCCAATGGATCTTCGATAGAGAAACCTTTTCAAATGCTTCTTCTCCTTCTCCAACAACTTCAGCAACCTCTCTTTATATCTTTTTTCCAGCTTCCTTCTTTCAGCCATTTTCACCTTTTCCAGCCGTTTTCTCTCTTTTTCTTCCTCTTTTTTCCTCGCTTTTTTCTCCTTTTCTTCCTCTTTCAACCTCTGTTTCTCCTCTTTTTCAGCCATCTTTTCCAGCCTTTTTTGCTCTCTTTTTGACAGTTTTTGACTTCCATCTGCATCGAATCCATTCGCTCCTCCTTCTTCCATCGGCACGTCTTCCTCTGTCACGTCTTCTTCCTTCGGGACTTCTGAATCCTCCGTGGAGACTCGACGTCGTCTTTTCGATGCTGATGACGTGGATGGTGCCTCGTCTTCATCACTTTGCGTATCGTTTATCACTCCTTGAATATCTCCAATTGCTGACATTGCATTTTCAGCCGCTTTTCGTTTTCCTTTTGATGGAAGAATCGGGGAGGGACGAGGCTGTTGATCAGAGTCTTCATCGGCTGCTTGTCGGCTTGTGGATGGGGTGTTGGCACTGGAAAAAAAGAGGGTTTGTTGAGGATTCGGGAGCGTTGTCAGGCTTTTTTTTTAGGTGGGAATTGAGGTTTTGAAACGTGTTTGAGGTCATTTGAAAGCTCGAAAAACGCTGATTTTGAGTCTGGAGTCCGTTTTTACCAGCGACCATTCAGAAAAAAGTTATAAGCTCGTTTCTAACCGAACTTCGACAAAGTCACTACTTCAACCCTGTCATAGATTTTCACCCATGGCAGCCTCAAAGTAGTGATTTTGACAAAAATCGGTCAGAACTGGGATCCCAACTTTTCCTCCGAAGAACCAACATCAAAACCAGCTTCACATTCGTGACAATTGCGTTTTTAGCTTTCAATTTTTAGCTCTGACCATTCTGTGGTCAGTTTTCGGTAAGAAACATAGTTTTTTTTTTTTGTTGGGAAGCAGTTTTCTTTTGAGATTATATGAAAACAAGTAATTTTCATGATTTTCGCCGAAAAGTTGATGGTTTTGCGCACCGTTTTTATGAAAAAAAACTTGAGATTGATCTTCATTTTTGTCAAAATCTCTGAAAATCCGTAGTTTCTCGAAGAAAAGTTTCACACAGAAGGCGATGATGATTGACGTGCAAAGAGATCATTAAAGAAATGTACGGAGCGTATGGAAATTGGACTTTTTAGGCTCAAAACAGGAAATTTTCGGAGTTTTTAAGCTACTTCAAATTCCGGACAGAATAGGTATAGAAAATAGCATTTTTCATCCGTTTGAAATAGCAGAAATCTCCAGCTTTAAATATGAATTTTCAGAGGTTCCGTTTATGTTTTCCAGCATGAAACAAGGAACTTTTTATTAGCACAAATTAAGCTGAAAGCCGCTGAAACTACAGAATTTGAGTTCATAACTCCTTTTTTTGAAAATGACAAAAACCCAGCTTTTCCCAAGGTTTTTTCCCTAATTTTCCTTTCCAAATTTCAATTTTTTCATTCAAAAAAACTCACTCTTTTGGTCCTCCTCTCCTCTTTTTGACTGGTGCCAAAAATGCTTCCGGATTGGTGAGAGGCATTGACATCAGGTTCGTGTCATAGTGTTTCCCTCCATATTTCACAATTTGAGAGCGTCGGACAGAGTTACGATCACCATCATTGAAAACTGAAAAGAGGGAAGTTTAGGGGTGAAAAATCTGGGGAAAAAGGTGAAAATGGGTCCAAAAAGACCATTTTTTTCAACAGTTTGTTTGTCCAAAAAACGCAAATTTCTACTCACCAACATGATATCGACTTTGATCCTTGACAGTAAGGATTTGACATTTTAGCTTCTGTCCTTCGTACAAACACATTGTCATTTCTCCAATTTCATATTTAGAATCAGCAGGAAGCTCTTTGTTTGTCACCATAACCGAAGTGAATGGATGCTCTTTTAGGGCGACCTGGAATGAAGAAAAGGGGTGGTTTTGGGGTAGAAAAAGTGGTTTTGAGGTAGTTTTGAAAGATTTTCTCTACAAAAAATCAATTTTCGGCCTTGGAACCAGAAAAGGAGCTGCCGTTTTTGAAAAGTTACAAGGAAACGAAAAAGCGATAATTTCTGGATAATTTTGATAAGAAAAATGGGGCGTTTTTCAATGTATTTAGGACCAATTCGAAGCTGAAATTTCAGCCGAATTTATCTCACTGTCTATCAAGAATATTCCATTTTCGGAGCGATCTGGAGGCCAGAGCCTCGAATTTATGGGAAAAATGTTACTTTTTACACCCGAAAACTCGATTTTTGTTTTATAAATGCTCAATTCGAGGAGAGAAATTGACTTTTTCAGAACGCTCGCTGCATGTTTTTAATAGTATTTTTCAGCCCAAAATTTGAATTTACAGATGAAAACTCGTTTGTTCAGCTCAAAATATTTGGATTTGAGTTCGAAAAGAGCACTTTTTGGTTGTTTCTGGAGAGAAAGAAGCGATTTCAACTCGTTTTTTGACCTTTTCGAAGTCAATTTCTTGTTAAAATTTATGAATGTTTGGCTGAAAATGGCTTAAAACCGAGCTTAAAGTAGCGTTAAGCGGTACAAATCGCACGATTTCAAAGAATTGTTTGTTTATGGATTTTCAACCAGAAAATCGGGTTTTTACGAGGTCAAAATGACAAGCACATTAGGCGGAAAATGACCATTTTCAGTTATTTTTGTCAATTTAAAGCGAGCTTTCAAGTCCAAACGGCTTTTTTATTACTTTTTTCCAGACTTGTCACGGGCCGGGCCGGGCCGCTGGAGGAATTTCTACCGGTCCGCTCGGCCCGGGGTTCAGGCAAAACATGCTTTTTTCAAGTTTTTTTTACGAAATTTTTTTTTTCGTGGTTTTTTTTTTTACTTTTTTGGCCTATGTTTTACGGGAGGAAAATCTGAACGATTTTTGAGTAAAAAGACCCAGGAAAAGCTTCAAAAATGGGCTGAAAATCGAGAAAAACATGCTGAAAAAATCGAAATTTTTTGAACCCGGGCCGGGCCGGTAGTCGAAAGTGTCATTTTGACAAGTCTGCTTTTTTCAACATTTTCCATAATTTTTAATGGTGAATTCCCTTTTTTGGCCGTGATTCAGTCTTTTCCTCTTCTTCAGCTTGTCTCTTCGCATTCTTACCTTAATCTTCAAAAGTAAATCAACTTGTCGAACAGTTGATTCACAGAATGCTCCTTCGAATCGGGCGCTGACCGACGTTCCCACTTTCAGGAACGGTGGACTTTTCGTCGCCTGTGAAATATGATTCATTTTTATTTGAAGAATTTTTCAATAAAAATTCGATACCGAAGCCATTTTTTGATGTTTCTTCTATTACTTATGAGAGAAGCCGTCGGGGTTTGTGCACCATCAAAGCAATCGATTTATGGAGATCGGGATCTGAAATGAAGGAAATTATGGAATTTTCGAGAAGTTTGAAGAGAGAAAGTGACGGATTAAACGCATTTTGAATACAAAAAAAAAGATTCCGAGGGAAAAAAGCGGGATTTTGAAAAGTTTGAATTTCAGCTTTTCTGGACGATTCGTGGCCCCAATTTGCAGCTTTTTCCGTGATTTCTTTGCCCACAAACCGATTTTGAGCATATTTCACCGAGAAATCACGCTGATAACTCGTGAAAGGCCGTTTTTTCTGGATGGTTCTCGAAAAAAAAATTTCGATTCTTTTTTGATAGTTTTTTTTCGAGTTTGAGGCCCACAAATAAGGAATTTTTATAATTTTTTTCATCGGAACAAGGATTTCCGACATCTTACACTGCGAAAATTTGACATGAAATTCTGGAAAACATGTTTTTTTTTAAATCTTGACAAATTCGAAAAATTGCTGTTTTTTTTTTAATGAAAACATCGCGATTTTCGGCGGCGATCGAATCCAAATAGTTGAGACTCCTGAAAATGTTTCAAAAACTCAAAAAATCGATAAAAATTTACAAAATTTTGGAACTTTCGAAAAAACTTTTTTTTGAATTAAAAATTGAGGAAAATCGAATTTAAAGCTTTTAGAACGGCATATTAGGAAGAAAATATAAGAAAAACTGCGAAAAGTCGGAAAAATTTTAAAGTTATGCAAAAATTTATCCAAATTTAATTTTTTGAAAAATTTCGAAATTTTCTTTAAAAAACTATTTTTTACCTTCGAAAAAATATTTTGAACAGAAAAAATGATGCGAAAACTCGAAAAAATTGTGAAAAATTAGTTTTTCATGAGCTCAACTGTTTAAAAATTAAAAAAAGCCTAAAACCGACATAAATTTCATCATAACCCACTTTTCTACATTAAAAATCACTCAAAAAATGATTATTTTCATTAAAAATCAACAAAAAATCAAAAAAATTGGTGAAAAATTGAAAAAGTTGCCGATTATTAACACTGGAGGGGGAGGACAAGAGAGAAACAGCAAGAAAAGCGCGCGCACTTGACGATTCAATTCCCTGCGGCATGTCTGCGTCTCTTTCCGTTTCAATAATGAGGAAGCGTCTCTCACTCTCACCGGCAAGAGATAGAGAGGGTGCGAGACGACGAGAGGAAAAGCAGGCCGATTTCGAAAAAGACGCGCGCTTTTCTGCCTGTTTCGTTGATTTTTGGGAATTTTCAAATCACTTTTTTCGGTGAAACTTGTGATTTGAATGGAAAATAAGACTCAAGGCAAAAAAATGAGAAAAAAACCGCTAGAAATTACAGAATTTCTACCAGAAAAATTTTCTTCCCAGGAATTGTAAAATTTGGAGGAAAAAACGGTTTTGAAGTGAAAGTTTGTTTGAAAACCAAGAATTGTTCTGCTGAAAAAAATTAAATGCTCTTGGAAGCTAAAAATGCGAAAAACTACCAAAAGTTTCCGTAGAGAACTGGCAATTTGAGAATGTGAAAATATGAAAAAGAGTTTTCGAAATAAAAATTTGTTTGAAAAAAAATAAATTTAAAAAATAAAATAATAAAGTAAAAAATGTTCTATGAACGAAAAATTCTGAAAATTTGCTTTTTGTTATTGCAATGGTTCAAGACCAAGCTATTTCCATTATCATTTTCGAAGATTTCGGAGCCGAACGTCTTTCAAACCCGAAATCTTGGAATTTGGGCTCATTGTCAATGGAGCACATTAGCACCGACCATTTTTCAAAAAACCCGATGGAGCCAAATTAACCTGGTGATTAGGATTCCTTAAATATTTTCAGTTTCTGATTAAAAAAAAGACCAAAATATGGGGGAAGAATGGGAAGCATTTATGTATGACATAAGGGGTGGGTTGGGGGGTCGTGTTGGAAGGCATATCGGTATAGAAAAAAAGAGGGAAATTCAAAAAAATAGGGGGACAAAAAGACAAAAAGAAAAGAGGAACTTGCCGTCAGATTTCAAAAATTCCAATGAAAAGAAAGGGGAATAAAAGCTAGAATGATCGGTGATGGTTGTTGTTTTTTTGGTAATAAGTTAATGTTAAATAAAAGAGAGAGATAGTGTAGAAAAAGGAGAGAGTGCTTTAGAGAAAAAAGAAGAGGTACCCATCTACAGTAACCCATTTAAATCCAATTTTTGGGATAAAAAATGGGGGAAAAAAGTGGAAGAGATAAAAATAAAAGAAAAAGCAGAGCCAAGAAATACGTATTTATAAACACAAGTCGGTGCGGTGTATCGACAAATCATTGCTTCTTGGGACGAGAAAAAAAGGGGGCGGGGCGACATTTCGGGATAGAGAAAAAAAAGGGACCATAAGGGAACCAAGAGAGGGTGAAAGAAAATGAACAAAAAAGTACACGAAATCGAAGAGAGAGAGAGATTGGTTTGTTCTAGGCAATGTACTGATATGATCGTTGATCCTGCTCATCACGTTGCAAATATTCTCTCTCAATCAACGTCTCGATTCGCTGCTTAATGATCGTCGGCGTCGGCATGAAACGATGGCGAAGTTGTTGGGTCGTCTGAAAATAGAGGAAAATTAGAACCGTTTTAGAGCTATAAAGTTATAACAAGAGTTTGGATGAGCGCTTCAAAATAGTGTGAAAAGTGAAGAGACGCAGAGAAAAACCAGATCTGCGTCTCTCGAATTTTCACACTATTTCTGGAGGAACTTTTGAAAAATCGAATTTTTGGAATTTTTCATCCAAATTTTGAACTTTTGGTAAATTTTCAAGTTTTCAGCGACTTCTCAATTCAAAAAAGACTTTTTTCCAAATACATATGGGGTCGAAAATTCGGCAGTTGTCCACTTTTCCAATTTTTAGAAAATTAGTGTTGAAAATGCGCTCCAATAGCAATTCTCCAAAAATAGTGTGCAAGATCGAGAAGCGCAGAGAAAACAGAGACTCTGCATCTCTCCAATATACGCACTATTTCTGAACGAATTTTAGGGATTTTTCTTCCAAATTTCAAACTTTTGATAAATTTTCAGGTTTTCAGCAGATTCCAAAAATGAAGCTTTTTCCCATATTAGAACTGTAAAAACCGCATTTTTTAAAATCATTTTTACACTTTTTTTAAAGATGAAAAATGGCCAAAATTTGTAGAAAAATATTATTTTTGCAGGGGTTTAAGCTCAATTTAGAGCATTTTTGTACAAAAAATTCCGTCTTCTCGCACTTTTTTACTGGCTAAATTCGCTTTTTTTTTAAATCTCCTTACCTCCGCAATCAAATTATTGTGATTCAAACGTTTTCTGGCCTTCATAATGCGAACAATCGCCGCCTCGACTTCCAGCTTTCGATCGTCCTCAACCTTTTGACGAGTCTCCTTAATCTCCGGCTCCGTTTCCACTTTTCCAGTCACCATTTGCACTTTGACACGTGTCAATTTCGATGAGAAATTGTCATTGACTATGAATTCGTCGGCCATGTCTGAAAATGAAGAGGGGATTAAAGGGGTAGAAACAGGAGAAGACAGGTCTTGTTTGGTCTTTTCTGAACCGTCTCGACGCGGGAAATTCAAAAAATTCAATAATTTTTGAATTCAACGCCTGGAAACCTCCAAAAAGTTTTTCCAAAAAGTAGTTTCTTCCAAACCGTTCTTGATTCCACTTTTCTGAACGCTTCAAAAACTTCAAAAATTCAAGAGGTAATTTTTGAAATCATCTTTCTAAGACCCTCACTATCAATGGAAATTGGTACTATTTGGACTTTTTTGGTTCGTCTTGATGCGGGAAGTTCAAAAAATTCCTTTAAAAAATCCGTTTTCGAGCGCCAAACTCGAGAAAATCTCCACCAGAACTATTGATTTTCGAAATCAGCGTTTCGAGGCAGTCACTATGAATGGAAATACTTCATGTTTGGACTTTTCCGAACCGTCTTGACGCAAAAAATTCAAAAAATCCATACAGAAATCAGTTTCCGAGCGCCGATCTCCATCAAATCCCACTTACCAATAGCATCCTTTCCCTTCGTCTTTCGCGACAAAATACGTTGTGACGATTTGCCGAGTGCCAGCGACTGAAGATTCTTCTTCAACTCTTTCTCGGGAATCTTCAAATCATCAACCATTTGTTGACACGAGATACGAGTACGATGATTGAATTGAAGGAGAATAATCATTTGATGAGTGTTCACTTGTAGAATCTTATTCTCCGGCTTTCTCTCCTTCTCCGAAGAAACACCCGATGATGATGGTCCCGGACCGTTTTCCTCGTTCGAATTGGATGCTTTTGGTGGTGGATAGAAGGTCGCTTTGACGTCAGCATTTCCCAAAAGTGTGTTGATTGTCAGTTTGCGGCCAGTGTGCTTCTCAGTGTAGTATGTGGTGAACATCTGGAAAAATGAAGTGGTTAGAGGGGGAAGGATAGGAGGGGTGGGTTCTATAGGGATCTGAAAAAAAAACTTTCGAAAATCTGCTTTTGGAGCTCAAGATATGCACTTTTGGACTGAAAAGTTGGGATTCTGGCTCTATAATACTAGTCTCTGAAGTTCTAATTTGGATCTTTCTGAAGCTTTCAATTAGTTTGTGATATCCACGTCCGCTCAGAAGCTAAAGGACGTTAGATTCACCGTTTCAATGGCACTTTTTTTGCTCATATCTAGCCATATCTGGCTCCATATTTGCTCAAAAGTTGATGTCTCAAAAGTCAAAAATTGAATTTTTAGAGCACAACAAATTGAATTTTCATACTTTTCCGAAGATCAGTTTTTCATTTAACTTCTTCAGTGCCAAAATGACCGCTCAAATCCACTAGATCATGAGCGTGTTCCAAGAATAATTCAAAATTTTCAAAATTTCGAGCTCGAATGGGACCATAGCTTCAGGAGCTCAATTAGCACGAATTTCAGCTTTTTCATTGGTTTTTCTCAGGAGTTTATACAGTCCTCACCAGCTCGACTTCAAAATCCTATTCAATTCTCTTAATAACTTTATTTTTTCATAGATCTCTGCCAAAATAACTGCTCAACTCTGTTGCAAACTTCAAGATTTTTAGCTTTTTCTATGAGCTTTTATCTGGCTTTTTATAGCTTTGAGAGCTCAAAGATGCACATGAAATGTTCTCAATCTTTAGTAAATTTTTCCCAAATTCGATCATTTTTCTTACCTCATAAGCCACAGACAACTCTTGTGGCAAGACAATCGGATTACACTGAACAGTGGGCCAAACGCCAGCAGTGAGTACACGAAGTGAGATATCAATGTTACACTTTTGCGATTGAGCCTCCTTCCAATCACGGAAATTTGTGCTCAAATTGAGCCATAGTTCCTTATCTCTAAACATATTTTCGAGTTTCTGAGTGAATTGACATCCACATTCAGTTTTCAGTTTGCCCAGCAGAGCCTTCTCAACATCATCCGACGAGGATTTGTCAAGCAAGAGACGTTTGGCAAGGAATTGTTTGAAATATTTCTCAAAGACGTCCTTCTCTTGAAGATAACGGAACAAGATCATCACATTGTCCAATTTATTGTCCATTTCAGAATCCGAAACACACTTGAGTCCACTACGAAGCATATCGTCCATGTAGAGAGCAATAAACTCTGGAGATTGACGATTCGAATTGAGGAATGTCTCGAAATCACTTTGGAAACGATTTTTGAAATCACGATCATCGTTGAATGAAGTGGTCAAAAGACTGGAGAAATAGTCTTTGAGTTGAAGAAGCTCATTCACAAAATCAACTGGATTCTTGAGCAGCGTCTCATTTCTCACAATGTTCGTGCCGGTTTCGACGAGATATCTGAAAAAAAAACAATGATTATTTCGAGGTTTGGATACTTCTTTCCCCCGTTTTCATTGGGTATTCTTTTCAATTTCTCAGCTAAAACATCGTTCCTTCAAATCTAGGTCCCTCATTTTTGGTCGAATTTCAGGTAAAAAGTCAAATGGGAAAACAGGGACATTTCTCATCATCAGCAGACACCGAATATAGTCTGGTCAGCAAAAAATGCGTGGGGGGAAAGAGGAATAAATCGAAAAGCAAATAAACAATTTTGAGGTGTATTTTCTTATCAACAACATGGGTTTTAGCAGGTTTTTGGCCAGTTAACAGACTACCTATTCGGAATTAGATTGGGAAGACGAATGTCATCTTTTTTTTTGAAAAAAAAGAGGGACCTTTGATCTTCTAGGTACCTCCAAAATGCTAAACATGCTAAAAATCTGTATTTTGAAATACGTGGTGTTTTACAAAAAGCTCCAAAACCCTGCCACATAGGCGGCTTCAAACGGCTCTATAGGCTCCGAAAGCGCTTGAAATTTACAAAGTTCCTTAAAACGCCTCACATGTCAGTTGAGAATTTCAACAAAAGTTTTCAAAAGTCCATTTAGGCTTTCCCAATTGGCTCTAGAACTAATTCATCTATCTAATTAATTCTCTATCTATCGCTCCGGGAAATACGTAGAATTCAAGAACGTCTTCCACTCCTTGAAAAACTGTCGGGTTGGGTTACATAGACGGCTTCAAACAGCTCTAGAGACGCGCCAGTTTCAAAAACCAGACGTAAAATTATTCCTACCCCAGGGGCTCAAAAGTCCTTTTTTAAAAAACAAGGTTTTCACGTTTTTTCAGTGCGGAAACAAAAACGAATCGAACGTGAAAAGTTGCTTCCGTTTTTAACGAAAAAAAAAAGAAGTTTTGGAACGAAGATGAACCTGTCTTTTTTCAGTTTGATTTCTATCTAGAGAAAGCTCCTGAGAAAGTCCAATAAAGTCAGTTTCCCGAGATGCTCTCGATTGTTCTCGCTCTCATGAAAATGCCCTTTCTGTGTACCTTTACCTGTTTCCTGTTTGACCCCTGTTTGAAAGTGTCCCCTTTTCCCTGGCACTATGCCTACTTCTAGGTGAAAACAAGCTTCCAACAAACTGTGAGACCTTTTTTATTATTCTCTTGGCGCTACGCTCTGCATTTAAGTATCAGCAATCCTAGTTCTTTACTGATGCTCCCAGAGACCATTTTGCAATACATAAAAACCGAGGAATGAAAAGCTATTACCAAAAAGTTAATTGAAACCGCGGACGTTAATAAAAACTAATCATAACGTGAACCTTTTTTGCGAAAAAACAAAAAGGACTTTTGAGCCCCTGGGGTGGAAATACGGTAAACTAAAAACCAGCGGGTTTGAACTATGAGATGATATCAAGGACGTCTTTTTCCCACAAAATCTCCAGAAAGCCCGCAAAAATCAAGCACGTGACAGGATTTTTCAAACAGATAATGATTTTCGAAAGACCTCCCAAAAGACACTTCGAGACCTAATCCAGACCCCCATTTTCTCCTCAAAAGAAAAAAACTCACTCGCTAACCGCCTTCAACAACACCTTCAATCCGCCTTGCGGAACCGCCTCCGACACTCCGATACGTTTGAAAATGCGGAAGATTCGTGTCAAATCCTCAAGCTTTTTGTGTTCCAACATAAATTTGACACCGCCATTCGGCATATAGACAATCGTATTGATATGCTCAGCAACCATCACATCATCCATCACCTGAAGAATCTTAGTCTCCGTCAGCTTGTCAAGATAACGTGATGCTCGCGATGCTTCATCATGCATCGTTCCTTCCACTTGTTCCAAATAATATCCAGCGTTCAAATCATCCGAAAGCCACGTCTTGCACACATCTCGATAGTAATCCGATGTCTCCTTTAAGAGGGGCTTCTCAAATTCCTCCTCATAGACCCGTCGACTATCAATGCCCAAAGAGATCAGCATATCACACGCATTTTTGATACCGTGCCAATTAATTTGATTCGATTTTCGATCGGATTTGATCATTTCGAGGAGAGCGTCTCGGAGACGATCCCCAATTCCATTTTGACGCAAAATTTCAATTCGATACGCCTCGAGGCCGAGATTATAGACAGGCAACACATGGGTATTCTGTGCCACATATATTCTATCCATATACATCAAAATGTCACGAATCATGACCATTGCGACAGTGTGATCTGTCCACGAATCGGCGACCGTATCCAAAAAGTTGCCCGTTTGCATTGATTGAATGATACGAACACGGACCGACGCCATATGATCATGAATCACGTCTTTCAAGCCATTATAGAGACGTTCACCGTGCTTGTGAAGGACCATTGTGTAGGCATTACGATAGAGCTCCTCGAAACTCAGCCCCGAATTGTTTTTGCGTTGAATTTCCTGTATGGCACGCTTCAACAGATCCCATGTTTGTGTCACGTACGTCTCGTCGATTGTTGCCTGGAAAAATGGAAAAATTAGAGCTTGGAGAGGGTAACAGGGGGGGGGGGGGGGGGGGGGGGGGGGATTTTGGTCTAATTTTGGACTGAAAACTGAGAAAATCCGGATCAGAAAGACCAATTCTGCAGTTTTCCGTCACTTTCTCTGAGTAAAACCACCTCATTTTGGAGTTTTCTAAACAGGGCTGGGCGTAAAATTTTTATTTTACGGAATCCGTAAAACGTAAAATTTACGGATTGAAAATCCGTAAAATTCCGTAAAATTCCGTAAAATCCGTAAAAAACGTAAAATTTGATTTAGAAGCTGCGGAGCATGTGGTTAAGGGTGAAACCACTGTTTTATGCGATTTGTAAACAATATCAGGCGCATATCATGAAAAAAATGGCTGAAAATTGAAATTTTTAAGTTTATAATTTATTTCCTATCCAACTTTTTTTTTTCGCTTACAACATTTTCAACTGGATTTTTCTAAGTTCCATCTTTTTGAGCTTGTTTCATTCGAAAAGCAAGCACTACAACTCGCGAAACTAATTTTCAACAATAAATCAGTCCAAAAACATCAAAACTCGGCCCAAAATGCTAAGAAAGAGCCAAAATTTTTTTTACGGATTTTACGGATTAAATTTTTACGGTCCCCGTAAAATTTTACGGACGCTCAAAAAACCGTAAAATCCGTAAAAACCGTAAACGTAAAATCCCAGCCCTGTTTCTAAATGGTAAAACAGCAAAAATTGGCATGGAAAAGCTTGAAATTGCCTATTTTACACGATTTTTTGAAGATAAAACCAGCAAAATTTTGAGTTTTATAGCAAAATCTCCCATTTTTCTACCCCCAAAACCCTAAAAATTCCATTTTTCCCCGCTTTTCGTATCGAATTCACAAAATTTTCGCTTTTTACCTATTTCCCATCTCAATCTTACCATTTCTCCGTTCAAACTGGAAGAATTTTGACCCATAAATTCGCAAATTCTAGAAACTCGGAAAAAATTTTTAGGCCAATTTAAGCTGAGCAATACAGTAATCTTGGCGAGTTTTGGGTCAATTTTAGCCTAATTTCAGCCATTTTTCAAATTTTCAGATCAAAAAATTTACCGTTTGAAACCGCAGTCGTTTTCTGGATGCCATTTTGAGAGCGAAAAATTGTGTGAAAAAAGTAGAAAAATCTCTTGATTTTCGTCGTTTTTTGTTTCGAATATGAACACGAGGGGGGTTGGGAATGTAATAAAAAACGTGTGTAATAAATTGATCTTTTTCGTATAGAAAATACGTTTTTGCGGGTATGCAAACTCGCTCTACCGAACACCGTTCTCGAGGGGAAATTTCTATGGGATTAAGGCTATTTTGGGTCTTTTTAGGCCATTTTTTGGCGATTTTTCAGATTTTCCAGCTATTTTCAGATCACTTTCTATTGATTTTCGCAGGATTTTCTAGATTTGAAGCCAATTTCAGTTCGTTTGCCGTAAATTTGGACAAATTTCATCATGTTCGGCCGGATTTTCGTCACTTTTCGCTGGAACATTTTCCATGGTTTTTAGGCCATTTCCAATCGATTTTCGCCGGATTTTCGTCATTTTTCGGCCCTTTTCCAGTCCACAAAACTAACCATAAACGGCCGAATTCTCATCTTCTGTTGACCTCCATTACCAGAGCGGCTCATCTCCAAAAACGATTGGATTCCAAACGGAGTGCTCAAGTCGGAATCCCGTTCTTTCTTTGCGCACACTGAAAAATGAAAAAATGAAGTTGAAAAATGAGGGAATTAAAAAGAGGAAAGATGATGGAGAATTTGAGGAGAAAAGCAGAGGAGATAGTCGGGTTTCTTGCTGGGAAGAAGAAGAGATTATTAATAAGGAAAGGGAGGGAAAAAAGGTCACGTGGAAAGCAAGGAAACTGAATTTGAGAAAGGAATCCGGTGCGCTAAGCGCTGGGAACCCATCCAAAAAATGAATCAATTTTGCGTTTTTCCAAAGCGTTTTAATGAGAGGCCTGTCAAGACTGGAGAAGACATTCTCTTCTCAAAACTAGCTATTCACTCTGAGCAATGATTGCTCAGGTTTCGACACGTTTACGCAAGCTGGAGCAATTTCAATTCATTTGATGGTTCATGTGAGGTCAACCAATTCGTGTGGAAGAAGCTAGAATTACCGACCAGTCTACTCCAGGCGGAATCGATATCTCGACTTTTATCTAATGTTCACTTCGACAGGAGCTAACATTCTGCTCAGCTTGGTTTCCACCTAGATTTCAACGAGGCGTGTAGAAAATGAGCGATTTTCACTAACCGATTTCTATCGAACAGCTTTTTTTCAGATAGAAAGTCACAAAAAGGTGTGGGAAGCCCTAAACGTTTCCCCGAAATCTTAGAGAGCTCCAAGATTGATGTTTTCTGAAGCTTACTAGCATTTTTTTTTGACTGAAATCAGAACAAAAACTACCAATTCCATTCATATCAATCGGCACAGGGTCATGTGAACTCTGTGCGAGTTTGATATCGGAATGATATTGCCCAGAATGTCAGTAAAAAAGCCTCGAAAATCAGTAAAATTTCGTAAATCGGAACGCTATTAAGGGGGAAAACTCGTTCGAGACGGAAACTACCACTTTATCATAAGAGAAGCTATTTCTAATTCCCAGAAACAACTAAACATTTCCTACACAAAAATCGATTTCGAAACCCTTGAAAAATTTGAAAAATGTTTTTTTTCAAAAAAATTGTTCCAAAAATCATCACGTTGGTGCCCAAAACCAAAGAAAAGAGTGGAAGAAAAGAGAGAGCGCGCAAATGAAAAAAAAAAGACATTGAAAAATGATTGCTATTGCTAAGCAATTCTATCGTAATTCACACACCTGCACATCATACTCAAAAACATGTTTTTCCCGGGGAATTAATTTTTGAAATTTGGGGAAAAAATCGTACACTTTCCTGACCGTAAAAAGAATGAGCGAACGCGGAAAGGGTCAGGTGGACTGCTGATAAAAAATACACACACAGAGACAGTCCGGTGGCCGATGGAAGAGGGCGAGAAGGGGAAAAGGGTCAAAGTGTTAAGAAATGATAAAATATTCTTTAAAAAAATTGTAATTTCCGAGGAAATTAGTCATTTCCCGCTTTTTACTAGTTTGAAATGATGAAAATTGTGCGAAAATCACAAGTTTCCGAGAGAAAATACTCAAAAATTCACTTTTTTTCTGGGAAAAAAATTTTTTTAAACCACATTTTTTTGGATTGAAAAACGAGCAAAAAAGCAACTTTCTGCCGACTTTCGCCAGGTCAAATTCGAGAAAAAATTATTTTTTTTCGATAGAAAAAAGCCCAGTAAATCACTTTTTGGGGACCAATGTCGATGTTTAAAACGGCCAAAACTAGGTGATTTTCAGGCTTTATCGGCTTAACCACAACTTTTTTTTGTGAGAAATTCGAATTTTGAAAAAGGCTCAAAAAAGCTCGAAAGTAAGGTGTTTCGCTAGGTCAAAAATGAGGGAAATGTATGTTTTCGAGGGAAAACAAATCAAAAATTCGACATTTCAAAAGCGATTACACATGCCAAGCTGGAAAAAAACTTTTTTTCGGGAATTTTTGGAACTTTATTTCCGAAAAAAATAAATTTTTTCATCCTAAAAAAATTTTTCCGACTTTTGTTAGGTCAAAATCGATGAAAAATTGACATTTTTCAAGAGCGTAATTTCACATTTTTTGAGCACAATTCCACGTTAAAAACCCCCCAAAATCAGGTGATTTTTCGGCTTTTTTGGCTTAACCACAATTTTTTTTGAGAAATTCTTTTTTGAAAAAAACTGTAAACTCGAAAGTGAAAAACATGGGGAAAATTCTTGTTTTTGAGGGGAAAAAACTCAGAATTTCGAAATTTCACCAGCTATATCAAAAGCTGGAAAGAAGAGGGTTTTTCGGAAATTTTAGGAAAAAGTTTCTCTCCGATATTCGCTAGGTCAAAATCGATGGAAAATTGTTTTTTTTTCTAGGGAAAAAGCTCGGAAATTCTTATTTTTTGAGCTAAATTCCACATTAAAAACAGTCAAAGCTAGGTGATTTTTCGGCTTTTCCCTACGGAAAAATCGATAATTTATGCAGCCCCCCGTGAGAGAAGAGAACTTGAGAGATAGATAGAACACTCGGGAACATTTTCCCCCACCAAAACAAACATTTTTATAACTCTCCAATTCTCATCATTTTTCTATCAATCCCGCCCCCACTAAAATCAATCGATATTCGGCTTTTATCACCCTATAATTATAGCCTTTTCTTTTGGGAATAAAACTACGCAAAATTACGATGAAAATCGACGGAAAAAGGGATGAGGGGAACACACAGAGAAATAGAGAGTTCGTGAATGGTGGAGCGCCCCCCTCTCTCTCTCTCTTTACGATGAGAAGAAGAAGAAGACGGCCAGCGACGAAACTCACTGAAAGTGCGCCATGAGGAAGGGTTGGCGCTTTTCGAGTGCATTGACGCATTTCAGAGGCGCGGTTTTTCAGGATTGGATTTTCAGATAAATTCGGGGTTTTAGAGACGGATTTTCCGACTTTTTGTTGAGGAAATCTATTGTTTATATTGATAGTCAACAATTAAAACCAAAAAATGTTTTGACAAAAACCGAAATGCTCAGTTTTGAGGCATTTTTTCTCGTGTTCAAATTTTCATTCAAAATAGGTGTTGAGATGCTGCTTTCCGGTCATTTCGGATAAAAAAGACGACGATTTCATCGCTAAGTTCGCTTAAAAGGCGTAAAAACGATGAAAAACATCAGAAATAGTGTATTTAGCCTGTAGGTTGTGAAAAATGAATTTTCAGACGAAATTCAGGTTTCAGAAGCGGTTTTCCTCGAGAAATTCGAAGTAAAATCAACTTTTTCAGTCAATTCTCTCACAAAAATTATTTAAAACAGCCTTTTGAACAGACAATTTCCCACTTTCAAGAAAGATGACTTTTCAGACACTTTGGGGGGCTTCAAAATCGACTTTTAAGGGAATCACTGACTAGCTTTTCCGGACCTCCGGTCCGTTCAAGCTAGTAGTAGCTCTTGACGTGTGTTTCAGATGGCTTTGCAAAATGTATTGCATCTTTCCGAGGTGATTACCTATCTTTTGAAAGAAAAACCGTCTAAAAAGCTTCATTTTGAAGCGAGATATGAGCCGTAAATCATTCTCGGGACAAAATTTCGGACAAAAATTGGCTTCAATTTATTTCTACAAAACTCCGCCCCTTTTTAAATTAAGGTTTCACGTTTATACCTTCTATATTTAAAGAGAGAGGGGCAGATAAAAATCGTTGGATTTTATCAATTAAAGTGAAAATCAGTCTAAAAAAACCGGAACCTCGTCGAAACAGGTGTTGCCAGAAAAAAAATTGGGGTCGAAAACTGAATTTCAAAAAAGTAGCGGCGCTCCGTTTAAAGGCGCATCACCGGGTGTCTCACGATATCTCACCACGATTACAGTAATCAGCACATGCGCCTCCAAACCCAGCTGTTAGTTCGTGCGAAAAAATGCGAAAACTTTGAGCTCAGAAGCCACAGAACTAGGAGAAGTTTCTCGCTGAAATATAGTCTGAGCAAGATTCTGCAACCGCGCTCCAATCGAGATTACAAAGCGCGTTTTCAGATAGTTTTCCGACTTTAGCTGGCCTAGATTTCCACCCTCCTCAATTTCTAGGCCACGTCCATCCATTCCAGAGGGCCCTTCACAATCTGTCTGTGTTATTACCTTGTCCCATTGTTGTCCTATCAAAGTGAGTCGTTCGAAATATTGCAGACAAGGAGAAAGTGAGAGAGAGAGAGAGGCGAATGTGTGGAATCAAAATTCCAAAATAAATATTTTATTTATCGATCGATAAGAGAGAAAAAAGATACAGATATAAAATACGTGGAAAAATAGGGCCATTGGAACGAGGGAAGGGTTTTGGGGGACAGTTCACGGAATAGAAAAAAGATAATGAGAGAGTGTGGGAAATGGGGAGACGCAAAAGAATAGAGCCGAAATAGTGTGGAAAAGGGGAGACAGAGAGAAAAAGTTCATTTTTTGGAAGGTGTGATTAGAGCGCGTTTTCAGATGACAAAAATTTTGAAAAAAAATTTGTTCGTGAATGAAAAAAAGATGAGATTTCAGATGGATGGAGTTGATTGCCACGTGTCACCTGAAATTTAAAAATTGAAAGAAAAAAAATTGAAAATTACAGAATAAGCCCCGCCTCTTTTTCAGTCTAAACCCCGCCCCTTTTCTGATTCTTCTCCGGAAGTACAAACCAGTTTCTTTTTTCTTTAGGAAGAAGTACAGTTATACACCACCCCCCCCCCCCCCCCCCCCCCATATTATCCGTCAAGCGGAAAAAGGGGGAAGAAAGAAACACTTTCAGGGATCATTTCCTCTATCATTTTAGTAGCTTTTCCCCCTTTCAAAAGGACATCTAGCCTAAGCCAACGATAGGAAATGATATTCTTCTCCTTTCG
Organism: Caenorhabditis doughertyi; assembly: GCA_963572265.1. NCBI lineage: Eukaryota > Metazoa > Nematoda > Chromadorea > Rhabditida > Rhabditidae > Caenorhabditis > Caenorhabditis doughertyi. Next base: position 2,181,366 of record OY751557.1, read on the forward strand.
GATATTACTTATTATTTTGGTTTTTATCATTTCGGGTGAGTAAAAAGAGTGCTCAAAGAGCAAAATAAGAGGACGGAAATGAAGTGGTTCTTGAGCTGATCGTGAGATTTTTTAGGCCTTGAAATGAGTTTGAGAAAAAACGTCTAATTAAAGGAAGACTCCCTTAAATGAAACATTATGGCCTAGAATTGCATGGAAGGGAAAGTTAGGCCATTTCAAAGCGTTACTTTTATGGAGGACTAGACTCCCTTAAATTGAACATTGTTTCTGCACCAAATTCTACGCTGATCGCAGAATTTCATAGTGATTTTGCTTGAAAATCGCTCTAGGTCGTGAAAAATATTCTAAAAAGCGTACAAAATACAGATATCTCTATAATAACCGTGACCTCCTGGCCTAGGAATCACATCATGTAAATTGAGAGGACAAGCTGGCCTAGAGAATTTACTTTTGATTCATAGGCTTCTCTGTCCTCTCGAATCACACGGTGGGATTCCTAGGCCAGGAGGTCACGGTTATTATAGAGATATCTGTATTTTGTACACTTTTTAGAATATTTTTCACGACCTAGAGCGATTTTCAAGCAAAATCACTATGAAATTTGCGATCAGCGTAGAATTTGGTGCAGAAACAATGTTCAATTTAAGGGAGTCTAGTCCTCCATAAAAGTAACGCTTTGAAATGGCCTAACTTTCCCTTCCATGCAATTCTAGGCCATTTTGCAGCTTCTATAATAATTTGCCTATTGAATTATGGCCTAACTCTCCCATCCTAGATTTTCTCTTCCATCCCTTTTTCTTTCTTTCAGCCACCACTCCAACCCTCTATCATCCACGTAAACGTCCCTTCTACTTTCTCGTCGATTACGAGGTGGAAGCCTTCGAGATTGATGACACCGGCGAGCTCAACTACACTTATCCGAAGCACCGCGGTGCCATTTTTGTCTAATTCCTTTCCCTTTCTTTTTGTGTCGTAATCTTGAATAAAGCCATATTTGATGGAGATTTTATACTTTTGATGATGATGATATTACGTTTTTGGGTGGACTTTGGTTTCGAGAAGATGAAGGATTTTGCACTAGGAAAATTTGTTTCAGCTTTGTAATTCGAACGAATTTCGACTGGAATCACTTGATCATTGATTCTAGTTAAAGATGGAAGATAAGGCTCTTGGTTCCAAGTTTCTAATAGGTTCCAAAAATGAGAAAAAGGATCTATTTTGAACAAAAGTTGTTGCAACTTTGTTCAATCCACTACCGCTTGGACATGGCTAAAATGATAGAAATGCCTGAAAGTCTTTAAAAAACGGGTTTCTGAAAGATGTTTTGCAACATCTTCTGGGTTTAGACTGATGTATTCCATATCATAATCCGGATGATCTGATCGGTTATCGGATTTTGCAACGCATACGGCTTTTCAGATAATTCCCATCATTGCTCTGAAATCTGAGGTCTGTGGAACTCTCGGCTATGTGAGCTTTCTACTTTCACAAGTCGGACAACACCTTCTGCGCCGAAACCATTTGAGACCGATTAGGACCAATAAATTTCAGGTTCAGATTTCGAAGCTTGACTTTAGGCTCATTCAAAACAGTTTCTAACAGATAAAAGCCGGTTTCCTGACAAGTAAAACCGCACCTTACAGTTATAAGAACACATGTCGGAGGTCTCTGAAGCAACTGACAAGATGTCTTTATGATTGAATCGACTAACTTTTTAGTTGGTTCTAGATCTCGTTTTTCAGGTCCAAATCCCGATTTTAGCCGTTTTTCGACCAAGAATTTCATGTTTCACAGGTTTCCTTTCATTTCTCGCCTGACGGCTCTGGTTTGATGTGCTCTTTTTATGGAAGTTTGCACCTTCTAGATGCTTCTAGATATCAATGTCCAGATCCCTTGCATTCGACCGGATATCTCTTATCAACTTCCCCTCTGGAAAAAAAACCAATCTAAGATTGGCAATCTTCCAGCAGCAGATGTGGTCGGAAAGAGCTCGGGGAGGGGGAGAAAAAAGCAAGATTAGACATATTAGCTCCACTTCTCGGCTCCCCACCACACTCTCTCTTTCCACATAATAAGCACCTTTCTTATACATATTTTCTCCATTTCTCCAAAATTCTTCTCTTCCTCTCTCTCTCTCCGCTCCTTTTCACGTGTTGTTTGTGCTAGGAAGGAGAGAGGCAGGAAGGGAGAGAGAGAGCAAAAGGAAGGCGTGGTTCTCTCTCTCCAGAAGACGTGCGCGCGGCACTCAGACGACGTCGTCGCCGCGGCTCCACAAAGAGAGAGAGAGTGAGACATTGTGTGCCGTGTCTCCGTGACAACCGGGCGGTGGGGTGTGTGTGTCACCTATTCCTTTCTCTAGGGGATATTTGAGATTCTGATTCTAATTGGATTAGTGATAGAAGCTTATTATCAGTAGACAGAGCTATTATTAGCACGTCATCTTGATCATCTATCACCTCTTCAGAGACCAGAGTGCTCTGCACTTCTAGTCGTCTCTTTCAGAGCAAAAAAGTGCACTTTTCCTCTAGAAAAAGCTTCTCTCTTTTCTCCATTTCTCCACTCCAAATAGACCAAGATTCCAGATGCTTCGCCGATTCTCCAAGAAGAATAAGAATCCATCTGATGGGGCCTCTTCCTCATCTTCCAACAATGATGATGTCACCAGGAAGCAAAAGAAGCTTCTGACCAAATTCTTGGATTTTATCACCTCATCAATTTGGTCAATTCCAATCGCCTCGTTTATCGAGGCGCAATCTGTTGGTGAGTTTTTGTATGAGAGCTATCCACCTGGCCTAAGGTGGCAGTCTAGACTTATGACTATGAACAGTTCAAGTTGATCTAGCAATGTTGCAATAGATCGTTAAACAGTCAAAGCATGACTAGAAAACTCCATATTCCAGTAGAACAGCAGATATTTAGTCTAGATCTTACCGGACTCGCGATAGTGAAATAGGCTAAAAAAGACCAAACGGCTCTTGGATAATGTTCAGACCTGTCGAGAGCTGAACAAAAGTTTTTAGTCCGTACTGTTTGGGCCAGATTGGCTTAGACTTCAACTGGATTAGATTCTCGAAACAGTAAATCCAGTGGTACAAGGCTTTTCAGAAACTTCAAGACCGTTGTACAAATTCTCGGCAAGCCCATCAATTTCCTTTTGGTTTGGAACTTAACAGTTTTGCAAGAAAGAAATATGCTAAAATAGATCAAACAGCTCTCAGATAAAGTTTAGACCTGTCGAAAACTGTACAGGAGTTCGTTCAATTGGAACTTGACGAAATTAACCTTCTGCAATAGATCAGATTTGTCTAGACTAGTCTTCAACTGGATTAGATATCATTCTGACTTTAGACCCTCAAAAAGAGCTAGCCGATCTAAAAAGTTTAAGTTGTATCGACAGTTACATCAATTCCCTTTTATTTTCAGTATTCGATCGACAACAAATGGAGACTGACATCTATGTGGAGATTCACAAGGAGTACTCTCAACTCATCGATACACTGGTAATGAAAAACATTACAACCGGATTCTCCGATTAGAACAAAAATTGAACTCTTTCAAAGCTTTGTTCGAATTCCAATAGCTGAAATGTTAACTTTCCAACCCTATCTATGAAGCCGGCCAAAATTTGATAAGTCCGAAATAGGCATCTGAATGGCCTAAAATCTCGTCTTCTTCCCATACCAAAAACCTGTTTACAAGGCAACATTTTTTCAGATCGAATGTTTCTGTGACGACGTGGGAACCACTCCCACAGAACTCGTGGAAGCTATTGGGCTTTTCAATCAGAAAGACGTTTCGCAGAAGTATAAGGTGAGCTTTTCAAGGGGTGATGATGGAAACATGTGCTCACAAGTCTTGGAAATGATCAAAGTACACAAGTTTGAGTTCGTTTTGATTCGATTTTTTGGGGCTTGAATGAGAAAAGTAACGGATTATTTTGACATGATTTCCATCGTTTTGGGGCCGAAATTTGCCTCAAAATAATGGATTTACTGTACCAGAAAGGTGATTCAGACCGCAGCTTCACAGGTGGTATAACTGGAAAAAAAATAGAACCAAAAAACATCATTTTCAATGGTTTTGAATGTTTTAGGTGTAAAAATTCGGCGCGAATTCGATAATTTTGGACGGGAAATTATGATTTTGTCTAGAAAAATCTAAACTTTTCTTCTCCCGGTTTCGTTTTTTACAGCTAAAAACCATGAGGGGGGGGGACCTTTTCTTGCTCTAAAAATGCTCATTTTTCATCGGATTTCTGAGATTTACACTCGCCGATTCTACACTTCTCCAGTATTTACCTTATTCCTCCTTCTTGTCCTTTTTCTCCTTTTCTTCTCGCAATCTGAAAATCCATTCTTATTTTAATCTTTACCAAACTTCTCTCCGCCTACCTTTTACCCTTTGCCGGACAATTTTTTCGATGCTTTCGACAGTGATGATGTCTCAAATGATGTTTACATTTCGACACTTTTGGAAGCTCCTTCTTAGCCTCTCCCGCCTCTTTTTCCTCTGGTTTTTCACTGGAATTTCCAGCCTGCCATTCCTCTTCTTCCATCAATTGTTGCTTCTTTCTCTCCGCAAATTTCTCATCAATTTCCTTTTGAATCGGGACGGGAATTCGAGGGAATAGTGTTCCATACCAATCCAATTTATTGATCATTGTACGTACCATTTGTCCAAATGTCATCAGATCCCCACCACCGGAACGTGGATCTATTTCTGAGTCATCATCCAAATAGGGTTCCAACCAGTACCAGAGATCCGCTGGTGGTTGGGTGTAACGGATGTACATGAAACCGATTCCACTGAAAAAATAGAAGGGGTTATTGATGGAAAAATGCTAGTTTTAGAGAGTTTTTTGAGCCGAATACTTGGGAGTTTCTTCTAGAAAAAGCTTCTGGAACCCGTTTCACGCCTAGGTACTGCCAAAAGTCTAAAATTTTGTTCAGTTTTACCAGAAAGCTGAATTGAAAACCGGGTTTTGAACGAATCTCTTATAAGAACCCAGACTAACTTTGACAGCTTTTTCCTACAAAATTCGGCTCAATCTATCTTAAAATCAGCTGTTTCTGGAGTTTTTTCTGTCAAAAATTATAGAAATTTCAGTAGAAGAACCCCCATTTTTTCAGGTCTAACTAGGCTCTTATACGAGGGATCTAGAGTATTTATCATAATTCTTATGGGTTTTAGACGGCTGAAAGCTAGATTTTTGACGACTTATATTGCTCAAAATAGGCTGTTTCTGAGTCAAAATATGAAAAGTTATAGAAAATCGAGTAACCATATTTTATGATTCTCCAGCAGAGCTTCACGGAATTCCATTTTCCGTTTTCCGTTTTCCGATTTCCGGTTTTTTTTCTATTCCGTTTTCCGTTTTCCGTTTTCCAGGAAACTTTTTTCTGTTCCATTTTCCGTTTTCCGTTTTCCGAAATTTCGGAAAATTTCCGTTTTCCGATTTCCATTTTCCGAAAATAGAAAAATCATTTCCGTGAAGCTGTTAGTCATTGTTTGGAGACACCAAACTTTTGAGCAGCAAATTCAAAAATAAAACCGGAAGATTCAATGTTGCCGTTCTAAAACTTTAAAAAATTCCGATTTACGTTTTTTCGAAATTTCGAAAATTTTCCGTTTTCCGAAAATTCGGGAAATTTCCGTTCCAATTTCCGTTTTCCGAAAAAATGGAAAATTTCCGTTTTCCAATTTCCGTTTTCCGAAATTTCGGAAATTTTCCATTTTCCGTTTTCCGAAATTTCGGAAAATTTCCGTTTTCCGATTTCCATTTTCCGGAAATAGAAAAATCATTTCCGTGAAGCTCTGTTCTCCAGGCTTTTTTCAAATAGAACCAGAATAATTTATTACTATTACTCTCGATTTTCCGATACAAATAAGACTCAATTTTGGAAGTTTTAATCCAAAAGTTACGTCCAAGAAGGCTTTTTTTATGCATCTTTTTCTGATTTTCGCGTCAAAATTTGACAATTTTCGTTTCTTGATCCGGGTTTCATCATTCTGGCTCGACAAAAAAGTTAAAACTGAATATCTCAAGAGCTTCGTTCTTTTTGTTCAATCTAGACACTTTCTCTACGAGTTCTAAAGCAAATTTGCACTATTTTTGCCAAATTTTCGACATGAAATACTTGAATTTGACTTTACTCAACCGATTTCTTCATCGATTTCTCACCGGAGATCTCAAATTTTCCTTCCTCTCCCTTACCGAATATAAACGGATTGTCGACTGTTGAGCATACTAATCAACTGTTTCCGTGTAATTCTCAAATTGAATAGACGATACAAAAGACAGAAGGCGGAACTAACGACACCACCGGCACCGACTCCACGGACTCCACCACACATTCCAGTCATTCCTTGAAGGCGTCGAGTACCTTTCTCCCATGGTTCCAAGTGTTTTACCTGGAAGAAAAGAAGAGGGTTTTGGGGTTGAAAAGGGGGTTTTGGGGTCGAAAAGAAGGTTTTTAGTGCTAAAAATGACCATTTCAGTGACATTTTTAGGCCCAAAATGATAATTTCGGTGTCGTCAATGACCCTTTTAGACCATTTATAGGTTCAAAATCTCCACAAAATAAGGAATTTTTTGTTTTGAAAATGACTTTTTTACTGCAAAAAATGTGTTTTTAAGTTCAAATAGGACCAATTTTAGGTCCAAACTGTCGTCTGTTAAGCCTAAAACGGCCATATTTTGGGCCAAAATGACCATTTCTAGCTCCGAAATTCTCATTTTTCTCCTCCCTCCCTCTTACCTGATAGAAAATCTGTTCGACAAGTGTCTGAAATGAGTCGATTTCGACGAGATTATTCTTGTAATAATAGCTTTCTCGTATGTTCTCCAACACCAATGTATTCAGATTCATTGTCACTTGATTTCCCCATATTGGTAGCGTGTTGCTTCGTTTTCCTTTCTGCAAAAAATGAAAATAGAGAGTTGAAATAGGAAATTTTTTTGAAGGTTTCAGTTTGGAATCTGGTTTTGAAATTTGAAAATCTGAAAGCCTCGAAAGTGTGATTCAGGTGTCTACAGTAGCCGGATACTATAAAATTTGGCTAAAGTTTCAGAAAATAACCAATTTTGCCGTTTCCTACATGATTAAAAGGTAGGACTTTCCAGAAGCGTGTGTCTAACCAGAACTGTCCCGTATCAGAACCGTTTCCTTTATCTGAACTGTCCCATGCCATAACTGTTCCACAACAAAACGGTCCCGTATCAGAACTGAACATTTCATTTTCACGTGCGAATTTCGCTGTTCCCGTACGGGACGGGGAAATTCTGGTATGTATATTTTTACCGATCGGTAAACTTTTTTTTCTGGGACGTAACATTTTTTAGACGAAAAAATGTTAGAAAACGAGCGTAAAATCCCTGCCAAAGCCGTTTAGAGACGTAAATTGGCTTATTTTAGGTGATTCTGGGACGTAGGCACGTAGAATTTTGGGTACGGAATTCCGCCTCAAAATTTGATGCACTTTTAGAAAAATGTAAGTCATTTCCAAGACACTTAGGTATTCCTAGTAAGTTTCTCTGAGGGTCTGAAATTCAACTTCTGACGGATTTTCAGATAAAATTGAGATTTTAAGCCCATTGTTTTCAAAAAGCAAGGCTAAAAACTGGACCTTCAGAAAAATGAAAACTCCAAATTTGAACTTTTTTGAACAATTTCAGCCTGTCTGATCGAGATAAGGAACCAATTTTTTTTTCCAAAAATGAACCTTCTTTTTTTTAGCCCAGTATTCAAAAAAAAAGAAGATTTTTTCAAGACTGAAAATTAAAGACTTCTCGTCTGTTCGATATCAAATTTTTGGGTTTTGTTTGGAAATTTTTTCTCGTTTTCAGTTAAAAATTCTCTTTTTTCTTTTTTCTTCTTAAATTTCAGCTTTTCAAAGTCGATTTTGTCTAAATTTTCACCGATTTTCTTCTAGTTTCCTTCGATTTTTTTCCCCCTTTTCTATTTCCAAATCCTCCTGTTCATCAAACTTACATAAGTGCCCTCCTCATCCTCAAACTCCTCTTCTTCTCCATAATTCTGTTGCTCTTGTTGTACTTGTTGTCCTTGTTGAACCGATTGCAAAAATGTTCCCGCCTCGATTTGTTGCTGAATAATCGCCTGGACTGTGTCCATTTCTAGAGAAACTTTTGATAAAACTAGTGAATTTTTTAGAGCATTTCAGGATAGAAATGAGGATTGTAGGTATTAAAAAAGTGGAAAAAGGGAAAAAATAGGTTAAAACTGGTGAAAAACCTCAATTTTTTGGGGATAAAAAAGGTAATAAAGAGCAAAAAGTATGTGCATTTATTCATGAGAAGCACTAAAAAAAAGTATCGATTTGTGGTCATAATATTACAGAGAGAAGGGGGGAAGAGAGACGTGGTCTCCCATGGTAACCAGTTGATGAGAGTGAGAGAGAGAAAGGGGAAATACAAAGAGACGCAGACACAAAATAAAAACGATTGGGGGGTTTTTGGTCAAAATTTTCTAGATTTTTTTCATGGGAATTTCAGTATTTTTTTAGGTGGGTAAAGCTTTTTTTTTGGGATTTTCTATGAAAATTTTGAATTTTTTTGTACAGAAATTACTATTTTTAAGAACTAAATGAGGAGAATATAGATGAAAGGGAAAAATTGGGGGAAATTTTTAAAAAAAGTTGAAATTTAGGTTTAAAAACACAAAAGAATGAAAGTGTCGTCGTTGAGATGGTGTAGAGAGAGGGTTGACGGAGACGGAAGGCATGGAGATGATGGAGATCTGGAAAAAATTTGAGATTTTTGGCTGAAAATGCCTGGAAATCCGATTCAAAACTGAGATTTTATAGGAAAAATTAAAAAAACAATCGCCGCTCCGTTAAAGACCTGATCGAAGTTCGATGGCCTAGAAACCTCTGGTGGCCGAACTCGCGTATTTTTTTCCGCTTTAGCTCATTCTTGACATTTTTCTAACCGAAAATCGTCAGAAAAAAACTTCAAGTAAGAGTAAAATTAGCGAAAAAACGCAAATTCGGTCATCAGAGGTTTCTAGGCCATCAAATGGAAATTATGAAAGAAGTGTGGTTCAATGAGATTTTTTTTAATTTTTGGATAGAACAATGAGTCTGGGTTTTCTCTGGAAGCTGGAAGAGTCTAGGGTTTTCTCTTCCAGTTTGTGGAGCCATTGAGGCAGTTTCAGAAAGGAACTTGAAATGAAAAGTGACTTCTAGAATTCAGAAATTCTAGATTTAAAGACGGAAAAAAACTTGAAATTCTAGACAAAATCTTCTATTGTGAGCATGAAGTCGGCGCCAAGTTCGCTCCACGGATAACTTTTTCGATATGACCGAGAAATGAAAGTGGAAGAGTCGGTGCCTCGGCCCGGGGTCGCTGAAAGAGTCGGAGCCTCGGACTTTGGTTGCAGTTCCGACTCTTTCAGCGACCCCGGGCCGAGGCACCGACTCTTCCACTTTCATTTCTCGGTCATATCGAAAAAGTTATCCGTGGAGCGAACTTGGCGCCGGCTTTACAAAAACAATAGAGAAAGAAAGACTAAATACAGTCACAATGATCTCATGTCTTCAATTCGAATATTCGATGGTCTACAGGTTGGGAAGAGCCAAATAATGTCTGTTTCATAGTGATGTTCTTCTTTCTTATGTTCTACTTGAGCAACAATTGACAGGTCTTCTTGAGCTGCTCTTCAAACCTTGGAACATCATAAATTCGTATCCTTTTAGAGAAACGTGGTATGACAACTAGACAGTACAGACTTCTATGAAGCACCACATACAATTTCACAAAACTACGAGCAATCTGCCCTGATCGTTCAAATTCCCCACTTTTCAGGTCGCCCTCGAGCCCCTTCTTGCCGCTCAAAACTTCAATGTCTTCGTTCCAATGATGATGCGAAAAAACATCGAGCTTCAACTTCAAGCCCTTCAAATGATCGAGTTCATGTGCGGCCTTATTCCATCCGTTCTCCAACTAGAAGACGGTGAAACTCTCAAGAATATGAAGAAATTGACACCAGAAGAAACCGAGAGATACGTTCTGATTTCGGTGTTGCGTCATAGTAAAGACGAATATGACGCTATGCATAAAAGTGAGGAGATGGAGCAGATGGCAAGAAATAGTCGGATTCAAAGAGAAGCACTGGAGCAGGAGATTCGGAAAGAAGAGATTTTGTTGCAGAAGGCGTTGGATGAAGGAGTGGTAAGTGGCTTGGTATGGGGATTGGTATAAATCAGGGGTTTCAAGTAGGGGTTTAGGCCGTTTGAGAGCTAAAATCACGCCGAAAATGATTTTGAAGCTTGATTTTTACAGCAGCCAAAACTGCCGTATATTCAGCTTGACTCTAGCTACCAGATGACATAGAATACGCCTTCAAAGCCAAGCTTCTACTATTTCAGAGATCCCGAACTCAGGAAGCTTCCACCCAGGCCAACAGTTCTACTGGAACCTCTTCTCTCCGCTCCGTAGCCGCCATCATGGCTGCCACATTCTCTATTGACACTGGAACTAGCACCGACGATGTCAAGGTAGAGCTAGTGGATGAGCCAAAGAAAGCCACTAGCTCTTCTGGAACAATGACGTCTTCAATGGGTGTGGACATGGGAACTGGAACAGATTCTGTGGGAGCGAAAAAGGTTCTTTCGGGATTGGTGCCCCCACCACCGACAGCAGCAGGAATCAACATGGGAACGGATTCTATTGAGGGGAGGGAAGGACGTCCAAAGTCGGCGAAAAAGACAAGCTCTTCTGGAACAATGACGTCTTCTGGAGTTGGCGTCGAAATGGGAACCGACCCAATTGAGGAAAAGGGGAGAGAAGGCCGTCCAAAATCAGCAAAAAGAGTTGGATCCGCTGTAGGAAAGCGATCCAAACCTAAGGATGCCTCGACTGGGGAGGACGGTCCACAAGACGGAGAAGCTGAAGCTCAGAAGGAAAAACGCCCTGGTACTTCTTCAAAGAAGAACTCACTAGTGAGCACCGGAGCTAACACAGAGCTTCCGGAAACTGCATCAAAAGGTACCGGTGGATCTCCGGAAACTGCCCAGGACAAAGAGAAGCCAAAACGCCCGGGAACCGCCAAGGGTCCCAACGAGCGCAAGTACTCCAATGCGGGCTTAGAAGACCTTGTTGGTCCCCAGGAGCCAAAGAGTCGTCCATCAACTCGGAAGACCAGTCGAGACGACAACCGCCCGCCATCCAGAAAGACAACCACTTCTCATGAGCCTCGGGCTAAGACCCCTCTTCAGAAGGGGAATAACAACGAGGATCGTCCGACTACCAGAAGGTCTTCAGTTGATAAAAATGCTCCAAAACGGAATGATAGTGTCCCAAGGGAAAGACGGTCCTCAATGTCTCAAAAGGACGAAGGGGATAAGAAGCCGCCAAAACCAATGGGACCAATTCGAAGTAACAAATACGACGGGGAGGTGGTCCTGGGACGTCCCATGTCTCCTGGAAGGGATCATGGACCGAGAAGGAAGAATTTGAATGATGTCAATGTGAGTTTTGTGGGGGTTTACACAACTAAATTCTGGTGATTTCAGAGCCATTTGGTGGATGGCAAACGATTGGATAGTTCGGATGTTCGTTCTCGTGCTCAATATCTTAAGGAGCAGAGGGACAAACTGCTTCAAATGAAAAATGAGGAGCGGATTAAGCAGATGAATGTGGGTTTGTTTTCCCGGTTTCGGGGACTTTTTGCTTGAACTTAGAGTGGTTAGAACGATGAAAACTTGCTGCTAAGGAGCCTGAAGTCCAAATCTTGCAAATGAAGTTTTTTGAAGACAGAAAATAAGCCGGGTTGGGCTTAACTTTCGGCGTTTTTAGGGTATCAAAATTCTAACTCCGAGCTAAAAGTCCAAATTCACTTGAGGCCGAGAATGGACCGTTTCATTTTCCGAATAGAAAAAAAAGTTCCAAAGACGAAATTTTTTGGCCAAAATCAGTTGAAATTTGAGATTTTTCAGGAACATGATCTGCGATTTTCAACTTTATAATAGCCTAATTCTCAAGCTTAACCCTACCAAATCTTCTATTTTCTTCTAATTTTTCGACAATAGGGGCTTCATGATTCCATCTTTCCGGTGTTTCAAGAAGCTTCAAATCTTTGTCAAAATAGCTTCAGAAGTAGGTCGATTTAGGCCGAATTCGGTCAATCTCGATCCTTTTTCTTGGCGGAAAATGCCTTTAAAAACCGAAAATTCGGTCAAAATGGGCCAATTTCCAGATACTTCAATAGCCCCTTTTCAGCTTTTGAAAAAAGCTAAACAACCCAAAACCCCCTTTTCCCCTTTAAATTCAATCTATACCCATTTCCAGGACATCCAAAAAAGCTCACTGGAACGTCCAAAGACCGCTGCTCGAGCCCGTGAAATATTGGATAAAAAGAAGAAGGAAGAAGCGGAGGGAACGATTCGAAAGGAGATTAGTGATAAGCTCAAGACTCAGATTTTGACATTGAATTGATACATTTTTTGAAGATTTTTTTAATCGAATAAACATATTGCATGCTTTACTTCGGAGCATTTTCAGACCTTTTTAGCTTCATTCTTACTCACTTTTAGAGCTCTTTTACTCTTCAAAAAAGCCCAAATTAAGAATTTGGAAGAGCATCGATTGGTGTGACGAAACGGAAATCCTCTGGGAAGAGCTCGGCGGCTTTTGGATACAACAACTTGTATGTTTGACGGACAGTGATCTCGGCAGCTCCGGCGACGTCTCCAATTTCTTTGGCTGTTCTTTTCTCCGATGATGCTTGCGAGGCCATGTAGATTGCGGCGGCAGCGATTGAGATGGGAGTACGGCTGGAAGAAAGGGAGGGTTTTTGATGAGGAAAGGGGGGTCTGGGGGTTTGAAAACGGGGTTTCGGAATTGAAAATTAGGAATATTGGCTTGATACAGTCCTTGGGAATCACTTATTTCTAGTTCTTACAGATAATAAAGATTTTGTGTAGAAAAATGATGGTTCTGAACTTAAAAACGGCTGTTTTTGAGATTAAAAAGACGGAAGAATTTGGCGTCAAAAAGAAGGTTTTAATCTCAAACTACCAGACACTATCATACACGTTTTGAGGGTTTCAGCACTATAAAATTAGAAATTTAATCGGAAATGGGATTCAAAACTTGATTAAAAAGTGGTTTCTTTAACTAAAAATCATGAAGGTTCCACGATATTGATATAACGTCTTAAGCAATTTTGGGTCGGTTTCCCAGACAATGGGATGAAAAATAAAGACGAAAATAGAGATTTTTACTTTCTAACAGGCTGATTTTCAGTATTAAAAACGTTATTTGGTAGTCAAAAATTGGGATTTGGGTCCTCAAATTAGCTTTTAGATGCAGAAAAGATTTTTTGTTCAAAAATTCCATAAAAACTAAACGGTTTTTTTTTCAATTTTTGAAATTTTTATATAGGGAACTGGATTTTTTAAACACATACTTCCAGTCTTCAAACACGCTTTTTTTAAAGCTTTCCAATGAAAATGAGTATCAAAAACGGGAATTTCGGTCTCAATATCACTCAAAATGAGTCTTTTCTTCTTCAATTTCTCGTTTTTTCAATAAAAAAATTCGAATTTTTCCCCACTTACCCAGCAACCAAATCCATATCAACAGCTCGTTTTGCAATACGTGTAGCAGCGGCTTGAATAGAATTTGGCAAATACAAATTACCACAGAATCGAGACATAAAATCAGCTGAAGTGATTTGTTCGAGATTCGTCTCCAAATTGCGAATAATTATTTTGAAGCATCGTCCAATCTCTTTTTTCGAAACACGTGAAACTGCACAAATCTCTTTGAATGTACGAGGAACTCCGTCTTTACGACAGGCAATGTAGAGACAGGCAGCTGCTTGAGCTTCATTATTCTTTCCACGAAGAGCACGACTGTCGAGAACGTCTTTGAATATACGAGAAGCGTTTTCCTGAAAGAAAAATGGGGTTTTGAGGAGAAATTGGTTTAAAAAAGTGATGTTTTGGCTGAAATTTTGGTTGGAACCCGGTTCAGAAAAGCTTAAAAACGACCATTATGTTTGAGCTTTTTTTTTTGTGAAGAATTATAATAGAATAGAAAATGATCATTTTTTGAGCATATTTTTTGGAAAAAAGATGTTTTTAGGATAAATTTTGGATGGAAATGGAAGATTTTTGTGAGCAAAAAACTTTAAAAATGGGCATTTTTCCTCAATTTTCGAGAAATTTAGACCAAAATCTCTAAATCTCTAAACCAAGAATTTCTCATCTTTTTAGTCGATACTAAAGCAGAATTTAGTGGTTTTCTTAACAAAAAATGGGCAATTTCTTGTCGGAAGCCCATAGAAAACGGCTGAAAATTAATTTTTTGGGAAAATTTTCGATTTTTGGGGCATATTTAATAGGGATTTTCCGCAAATTGACGAGAAAACTGCTTTCCTCTGTTTGGAAGACTGGTTTTTTTTTCGTTGGAGAAAACAATGAAAATTTTGTAAAACCACAAAAAATTGCATGTTTTTCTATTGGTTTTATTATCGAAAATCGCTCTGAAATTATGTTTTCACATTGTTTTTGGTCCAGTTTCCGACAATTTCATCCATAAGCGGGTATTTTCCAACTTTTCAGAGGTTTTTTTTTTGCAAAAACGCGCTTTCTGGTCATGTTTTTCTTTATTTTTCCACCAATTTTTCATATATTTTCAGTCAAAATTCATCCAAATCGTTTTTTTTCTTCGGAAAATACACGAGAAAAACTGCTTCTCTCTGTTTGGAAAATTGGTTTTTTTCTTGAATAACAACGAAAATTTTCAAGATTTTCTATGATATTATTGTCAGAAATTACTCGATTCTTGATTATTTTTATCCATTTTCAGACAAATTGCATCCATAATTCGGGATTTTTCTGTTTTTAAGAGGCTTTTCTGCTCTTTTTCACTATTTTCATCCATTTTTCGACCAAATTCCATCCAAATCGTCCTCAATTCCTTCCTTACCTGAATATTTCTTGGCAAATGAATTCTCTCGCTCATTTCTCGAATCAAACTCATCGCCGCCGTCATTTGTCGATCCGAATTATTCATTGATTTCCTCTGGGCATTTGCCAAACTGTTATCACTATCGGATCCACCGAATCCGACGGCAATTGTTGTACTCAAATCACCACCAGAGAGTAATGGATTCTCTGGTGCACCCACACGTGATGGATCATTTCCACTTCTTTCGTTCGAGAATGATCGCCATTCGGTTCCGACGTCGACGAGACTGGAAATAAAAGGGGGGTTCGGCGGGAATTTGAAAATTTCGAGGTTTTGTGGAAAAGTGAAATTTGGGACGGTATGCCGTTTTAGAACTGTCCGGTATTATAACTGCTTTTTTTCAGAACTGTCCTGTCAACCTCAGTGCTTATAAGGAACAGTTCTGATTTGAAGCAGTTCTGGCATGGAAAAGTTCTCATACGAGACAGTTCTGGTTCGGGATAGTTTTTAACCGGGTTCTACCGCCAAATTTGGGGTCTTTTTTGATTGGAAAATTAATTTTTTTTTGAAACTATTGTTTGAATCCAAGGATCAAGTTTTTCCGCAAAATTTGAAATATTTTCTCGATAAAAAATTCTCTGCGTCTCTTGAATTTACACACACTATTTGGAAGGGGGAGGTAGATTGGAGCGCGTTTTCAGACGTTTTAGCTTGGAGGTTTTTCGGTTTTTCCAGTTTTAACAAAGATTTTTTCGGTTGAAATTTTTTCGTTTTTTAGAATTTTATTATAAAAATTTGGATATTTGACGATTGTCTTTCCATAATTTCGCCTCACTATTGAGAACTTTTTGTATGATTTTTCTACGTTTCGAAATCAGTTTTAAAGCATTTTCTTCTACCAGAAAAATCTTTTTTTCTATTTTGAAAAGCCTGGAAAATTCTAACTTATTGGCCAAAATTTTTCCCATTTTCGCCCAATTTTTCCATTTTTTTCCCACCCAATTCCCCTTAATTCCTCCTTACCGATCTCCAACAACCAATCCACACGCCGGACAAACGAGATCACCGGCACGATGATCTTCAATCAAATGAACATCCGGGTGAACTGGACACTGTACTGGAGCCGACATTTTTGTACCCTTTTCCTCTGAAAAAAAAATCGGAGGGTTTTTGTGTTGTTTGCGTTTCGATGTGTTGAAATAGCACGGGAAGTAACGATGAGGAAGAAAATCAATTTTTTTCGGAAATAAAGTTTTTTCCAAGATTTTCTGAGAAATCGAGAATATACTTGAATTTTATTGTTTCTGCATTGATTTTGATTCAAAACACCGCTGGTTTTTAATCATAAAAATCAATAATAGCGAAAATTTTCGATTTTCAAAATTATTGAATTTTTTTGGGGAAACTTTTTTTTGCAAGTTTCTGTGAGAAATCGAAAGAATATCTAATTTTCATCGTTTCTGCGCTGATTTCAATTTAAAAAAAACCCCGGATTTTCAATTTTGAAAAAATCAAAAATAGCGACATTTTTTCGACTTTCCAAATTTTCAGTATTTTTCTATTTTTCCGCAGTTTTTAATTAACATCGGTTTCATATTCCTTTTTAACGCGAAAAAACCTTTCTTTTTGACCAAAAAACCATTAAATTTCACAAAAATTCGCAGATTTTTTGAATTATCGATTTTTCACCCAATTCTTCGCGATTTTCCAACTTTTTACATGATTTTCCGCCTATTTTCGCATGAAATTCACAGTTTTATCAATAAAAATTCAAAATTTCTATGAAAAAACTATGAAAAACCTTTGATTTTCCGCTCGTTTCGTCAATATTCGCTGAAGAGAATCACGCGTTTCGAAAACGAAAAACGACGAAGAATGGCGGAATGACGGAGTGTCGTAAACGCACGTTGTTTAGCGAGTGAGAGGGAAAAGGGCGGGAGTTCGAATAAGGGGTTTTCCAAATGAAAATTTTGATTTTTTCAGAGTTTTGGGAAGAAAAGCAGGATTTAAGACGAAAAATGTGATTTTTTAGATTTCTAGAAGATTTTCGATTTCCAAATGACCACAGTGTTTACCAGATTTTTGCAGAAAAACCTGTTTTCAAATTTCTTTTTTAAAATGTAAACAGGAGGATTTTTAATCAAAATATTTATTGAAAAAACGGGCCAAACCGGCAAACATAATTGGTTCATTTATTTTTGGCATCTTCTTTGATCAGAGCATTTGGAGCACCAGACTTCTGTTTTGGTTGTGGAGCATCTCCTCCTTCAGCTGCTGGCTTCTCTCTATTTTCAGATGCCTCAATAATTGAAATCCATTTCAATATAGTATTTTCGGATTTGGAAAATGGAATTGTTTTCATAAATGTATCACACGTGCCGGCATCATCTCCATTTGTTCGTCTCGAGACTCTCGAGAAGAAAATGAGATCAGAGTACCTGAAAATGGAGAACATTTTGTAGAGGCTTAGGCTATAATCTTTGGTGAGTGCGGTAAGACGTTCCAGAACCGTGTTTCTTATCTAGAACTGTTTCTAAACAGAACTCTCCCGTATCAGAATCTCATACGGGACAGTTCTAATACGGAACAGTTCTAAAGCGGGACAGTTCTAAAATAGGGCAGTTTTGATGCAGTACAATTCTGATTTGGTCGCAGTTCTGAAACAGTTTAGAGAATTTGGAATTGGAAAAGGCAAGAGAACACAAGGGACCGGGAAACGGTACAATGGAGGTGGACATGGGCAAGAAATACGACGACTACAAAGACTACAAAAACTACAAAAGCTTATAAGACTACAAATCCTCCTGATTCCTATGCAACAGTCAAATCCCATAAATAAGACTGAAAGACCAAAAATTTTGAAAAGCGGTAAGGTTGTATTAGAGGTGCAGAAATTAATGTTAAACCAAAGCGACTTTATATTGAAAGTCGAAGTCCTTCTATTCATTTTCAGGCAAAAAAATGAAATTAAAAAGGAATTATTCATTTAATTTTACAGATCTTTTTCTTGAACAATGATCTTCTCTGTAGTAGCCGGAGCATCTGAATTCTCTTTTGTCTTATTTTTGTATTGTGTCTTTTTTAGGTGCTCCCCCTAACCAGAACTGAATTCTGGGTGAATCAAAACTGCCCGAATGAGAACTGAAACAACTTTGCTGCAATGGCCTGCAGGATGTGAGAAGCGCCCAAATAAGTGCATGTAAAAAGCTTTTATCCTGGGCAGTTCTTGAAAGGTCGGATCTTTTAAGGGTCTGTTCTGATTCGTCCAGAGTTCTGATTCGGGACAGTTCTGATTAGGGGTAGCACCCCTTTTTGAGTATTTTTCACTTTGGCCAACTTTTTCCCCTAAAAATCCTTTCCGTCAAATTATACAAGATCAAAGAAATAGTTGATCCTTTAAATTCGAATCAGTGTGCGAAACCGAGAACTTCCCGATATTTAATTCCCGGGACTCATGAGATTCGGAAATCGGGACTCCCGGGAAGTGGGAAAATTACCCGGATTCCCTTGAATTCAGTTCCCGGTCTCGCACACTGATTTGAACTGATCCAATTTGGTATGTCATCATCATTTCATTTCCAGAACCTTCATATATTTTCGATTTCTCAAGTTGAATATTCTCTGGAGCGTGATCCCCTGAACTCTTTACCCCTCAACTTTCTCAACTCTTCATGCCACGTGGAGCTCTCTCTATTTGTGTTTAGTTTGCTCCTCCTGAACATCCCCTCTTTTCTTCTTCATTTTTCCTCCAAAAAATTATTTGTGCGGTAGTGACAAGTGCACCCCCTCTCTCTCTTCCTCTCTCTCTCTCTTTTTCTCTCTCGACAGTCATTGCGACCACACACGTGGGGGGAGGTCTCTCTTCTTTTTTCTCGTTTCTCTGTTTGTTGGTCGACGGGGACTAAAGGGACGTAAGACACACAGAGGGGAGGAAGCCACGCCCACAAAGGGCGAAGGTCGCTTTTTGAGAGAGTGTTGAAGAGGAAGAGACGCAGAGAAAAGAGTCTGGGTAATGGAAAAGTAGTCTAGTTGATCAAATGGGGGAAGAAATGTGAATAGAGGGTGTCGCTTCGAAAGTTCAAATCAGTTCAAATCGGAGAGAAAAGAAGATAAAAGGACGGAAAGGTCGAAGGTGGAAAAATTGGACTTTTGATATGAAATTGATAGTAATATGTGGTTTTGTGGGTACCAAGTCATAATGTAGCAGCAAGTTTTCACAAAGTTACTTGACATGATTGGAAAACAAATAGCAGATAAAGTTAACTGAACTATTTCGTTTCAGCAAGGTTTTGGCTTTCAAATGAAGTGAAATGTGTATCGAAAGATCACGGTTCGTTAAGAGAAATTCCCAAAAGCGTAGATGTTTGGTATGATATGGAAGAAAATTTCTCAAGATCCTAAGAAGTCAAGTTTTGACCCGTGGCTAGTAATAGAAGAGTTGAAATGATTACCATGTTTGTAAATTTGAAAGGCACAACGAGAACGGGAAGCAGCTATAACTTTTAGTCGATTGGGATCGCCAAATTAGGATAGAAGAACGAAAATCCAAACCTTCATAGTGTTGGTCCACTTTTAATTCTTTGATACTTTAACTTTAAACTATTGCGATATTATGAAGTGGATTTAAAAACAGCTTTTCTGAATCTCGAGCCTTTCGTACAGAAGCTAGAAAAACGGTTGGACTGGTTCAATGCCGATATTGCTATCCAAAATGTCAGGCGTAGTGATTACGGAACAAAAATTCAGATTCAACCAGACTTGTTTCACAAACCTATTGGTAGTGGAAGTTTATCAAGACTATTGAAGCCGTTCGATTTTCACGGCAAATTCAAGGTTTGCATCGTCTGTCGAACGGTTCATAAGGACCAGATATCGTTATCAGAGTTGAACGGAATTCCTGTTTTTTTATTCATTTCACATCCCGTATTCCAGATTCCGTAAGCATGAGTTCCATTCCGAAACCAGTTATCCGTATTCCACAGAATTAAAATTCATATCAAGTTTATCTAAATTTTCGAGCGATACTTTAGTATTCAATGCGTCTAGCATGACAAGGTTCCTAGAAAAAACTGTTTGTCAGCTCTGAATCTCACAAAGATTTTTATTCAGTATTCCGAATTCCGAGTTTCAGGAAGAAGCAGTCCGTTCCGAATTCAGGATTCTGTCCCTTCAAAGGTCATTCTGAATTCCGAATTCCGAAACTGAGAATATCCATTCCTTACAACTCTGCCTGTTATTTGTGAAACACTGACTGGAATGGGATCACAGAAAGTACCAGTTTGAAACGTGTTGTTCTGATTAGGGTTACCCATTTTCGCTAATTCTTTTTTTCCTTTCTTTTCATAGTCAGTCCATTGAAGTTTTCAAAGAGTTTTCTGTTCTAACAGTCCCGACTTGTTACTAGGACGATCAACACCGCCGTCCTAGAAACACTTCTTTTTTTCTTCTTTTTTTTTTCTTTTTGCCCGGCAACTTCAAACCCAAACCTACTTCCTCCTTGCCATCCAACTATACGTTCTTCTATCATCTTCATCCCTTCTTCTTCTCCATCACCTGCCATCTGCTCTTTTCATCCCTTCCTTCTTCAAAATAGTGCACCCCAACCACACCCGTTCATCCCTTTGTCTCTGTTTCCCTCTCTCTTCGCCTCAGTTAGCCTGTTTGCAAATCGCCCTTTGGACTCTGTGGGCGGGGCCAGCAGCCCTACTAACACGCATTATGTCATCTACTACAGACGTCATCCTGATCTCCGAGATTCCCATCTTGTTATTATTGTTGTATGGAAAGACAGAAAATAACCTGAAAAAGAACCAAAACTCAGAACGACAAACAACGATATTTTAAGGTGGACAATTTCAAAAATAGATGGAAAAAATAACACCAATCAGCAAATTTCGCTCTTATCAGTTCTCTATCTATAATTCTTAATTCCAAAGGGGGCGAAGGGCGAATCGGAAAGCGACCTTTCGACTCCGATTTTGATTTCAAATTGGAAAAGTTCACAAGTGAAAGGAAAGGAGTTATCAGTAAAAGACAAAACGTGTCTGTTTGCTGTAAATTATAAGAATGAAGAATTTGATGTTTCAGGAAGTTTTAGTGATGAATGGTGATGATCAGTCACGAGGAGGGGTAATGGAAGAAATGGAAGACAACAAGAGTTTGGAGTAAATAAAAATACGATCGTATTTTGCAAAATCGAACGAAATTTGAAATTCCGGGTACATACAAAGAAAAAGAGAGAAACAGTCTGGACAAAAACAAGAATTGAACAGAATTACCTTACGGATGGTATTACCTTGAAGGTTCAAAAAAAATCCGTCGTAGAATATGGTACCTATACACTAATTCATGGATTTTGAATATTATCAAGTAAGCCGACAACGATTTTCTTTTGAATTGGTGAACTTACAGACAGAACGACATCGCTAGCGGGTCAGACTTGAATCTTCGTTTGGAATGATTCAAAATACGATTTTTCACAACGACGTTTCAAAATTTTTAACGAAAAAAAATCGGTTCATGTTTCGGCACATGTGAGACTTGGCTATCTGGAACTAGGCTATGTGGGAACAACAAACCGACCAACATGTAATGGGACCGTTCCGGCGTGAAACAAACCTACAAAAGAATCTTAGAACCTTAGAATCTTAAGTCCGGCTCAATTTTGAACTGATTTTGAAATGTTTGGTTTACGATTCTTCGTTGCACCACTTTAGAACTGTGAAATCGACTAGACATTCCTCATATTTGATTCAGCCAGGCTTAATCAGGTGTCAGGAACGATTCAAGTTTGAAATTTTTTTAAATTACGGATTATTCCAAGCATTGCCAATTGGACCGTTTTATTGTTTCAAGATGAGTTTTAATTCTTTGTTGTAGTCATTCCAATGTGATGTTTCCTTCTTGGCAAATTTCATCTTTGAGTATAATGCTCAACCCATAATTATGTATCAAAATGTTTTCGCCAACTTCATCTAAAATATCCCGTCGACTCGCCACAACAGAAAAACAACATGTCTTCTGAAAACGGAAAAAAGCTGAAAAACAACGAAGCTAAATATCAAGGGAAAAAGAAAAGAAAGTCGGCTGTTTTTTCCTTTTTCGGTCTAGTCGGAGGATGTTTTCATGTGTAAAGTTTTCAAGCATCATAGTTTCGAGTTTGGTTAGGCGGCTCGTTTCTAGATTTTCGTGAGGATCGGGGCTAACATAATTTGAATCGGACTAAGCACTGAAACGCGCCACAATTATAATTAAAACGTTTTTCAGACGCTGAGATACATAAAGCTAGGGACTACTACCTAATTTGACAAAAATCATTCTGGGCCTAAACTAAGACCAGCCGGATTATGCAGTCCATTACCATAATCTATTGATATTTGACAAGTTCAGAGTTCAGATTTGTCCGATTCGTTTGCTCTATTTCCTATAACTTTCCCCCCACTTCCACAATGTTTCTTTACCTCCAAAAAACCTCTGTGTTCCCCTTCTCTTGTACACGATCAACACAAACACAAGCAGCAATTCCCTCTCCCTCCCTTTCTTCCTCTAATTTCCAAAATCCGGTCTACCTCTCTCTTGTTCCTCATTCTCTCTCCCTCTCCCTCTCTCTTTCTTTCCTCTCCGTCTCTATCCTTTTGTATATAGGATGATGACTCTGTCATGTCTGCCTCCTCCTCCTCAAAAGTGGACTTCGACCCTCAGGGGTTGGGGGGACAGAGGGGGCGGAGCGGGCATCCGATTGCACTAAAGAAGAGGTGAGGAAGGGGGGAGAAGAGGAGAAGGCATTTTCATTTGTAAATAGTCCCCCAGAGTGGTAGTACTCACTTTTTTTGGAGATTTACCTAGATCTAGGTCAATGTATCTTCGACCTTAAAGTTCTAGGGAAAGGTGTAGGTCTGGATTAAGGTTGAGGAGTTATTTTTTGCAGTGAAATTTAGATTTTTTGTAAATTGTCTTGTCAGTTCTTGGCTGATTGTTTTTTCATGGAATTTTAAAGTTTTTTTCACCTAGATCTGGGTCAAGCTTCCCATAGATTCTATAGTTAGATCGTAGGTCGACAAGCCATTTTTTTTTCGTTTGCACCTAAATTTACGGGCAAAAAGGTTCCTGAAAGTTTTTAGTTTTTGGCTGACCATCAGAGAATTAGAAATACAAAACTCTTTGGTTCAGCTTCGATCCAATCCTCTTGTAAGTGGAACTAGATCTTTGCTTGTTAATTTGTTTTGGCCTGAGGTACTGTACCTAAATCTAGGTCAACCTATGGTCGAGAATTCATGTTTTTTTTCATGCCTAGCTTTATTTTTGGCCGATAGACTTTCAATTCTTCCAAACTACACATTTTCTTAATAATACAGCTGTCGTAGCATTTTTATCATCCATACCTAAATCTATCTAAATATAGGTCAACCTAACAGACGCCTGGCAAAATCAGGTCGAAAATCAAAAAAGCTTCTGTTGTAAGATGCAGGATAAATCTGACATGAGATGAGCGCCTCATCAGATTACTAGAACACTTTTTTTAAACCCTTTTTAGCCCACTGTTAGCCTACACAGCTAGTTTAAAGGCGCAGTGTCAATTATCCATCGGGTCTCGCCCAGAAATTATGCACAAAACCCGATCGATGCGCTTTCTACAGTACGCCACTAATCCCATTCCAATTCCACGCAACCCCCTCCTGCCCTTTCGAGTAAACTCTATTCAAGTACATCTCTCCCACGTTTTGTCCTCGTATTACTGATAAGAGAAGGGAGTACGTCCCCGTTTTCTGCCACACACTTTTCCGATCTTTCTTCTTATCATCCCCGTTTCTGATGCCATGCCGTGAAAGAATTGAAAAGGGAAATTTTGTTTAGATTGAACTTTTTATCAGTGGAATCGGAATCGGGAAATGTTGCGATTTTCGGGAAAATAATCTAGTGGGGGATGGTGGAATTTTTGAAAATAAAAGGTTTTCGTATCCAGAATCGGTGCTATCCCTAAACAGAACTGGATGAATCAAAACCGGACAAATTAGACCTGGTCGGTTAAGAACTTGACGAATCAGAACTGCCCCTTTTTAAAACCGACCGTTTAAGAACTGCCCCGGACAAGAACTTTTCGAATGTTCGTATTCGGGCATTTTTCACATCTTGCAGGCCAATACATCAAAGTTTTGTCAGTTCTTTTCCGGGTAGTTCTGATAAGGTACAGTTCTGATTCGTCCGGTTCTGATTAGGGGAAGTACCCCAGAGTCTCTCTGCGTCTCCTCGTCGCACACGGTCTCTCTCTCTCTCTCTCTCTCTCTCTCTCTCTCTCTCTCTCTATCTCTCTCTCTTCCAGCTCTTCCAGCCTACAAAAACACCTCCAACCCTTCTTTTTTCAGATTAAAAAAATGGCAAAAACGACCCGTCCAGTTCCACTGGATAGGTTAATCCAGAAGAATGTCAGGCACTATGCAAAACAATTGGAGTATCTTCTCTTCCCAGTTTTAACCAGAGAAATTGTATTCTTTTTGACTTTGTGGACAGTTTTGGATGCTATCAATATCAATTTTATGAATATGGCACCACAATTTGTTGAGTCAATGGTCTATGGATTGTTTGGGTGAGTCTCGTATTCCGGTCGAAAATCGTCCCAAAAAACATATATCCTTTCGGTGGCCTCGTGGCCTAGAAACCCAACCGTGTAGTTCGAGTGGCCTAGAGAGTTTGTTGAAGATTCCTAGGCCATCTCGCTGAAGAGTTTCTAGACCACAATTTTAAATCCACTCAAAAATCGTCACAATTCAAAGGGAAAAATGTAACCTTCCAGTGGCCTCCTGGTCTAGAAACCCATCCAAGTAGTTCGAGTGGCCTAGACATTTTGCTGGAGATACCTAGGCCATCTGGAAATACATGGAAAGGTTTTTAGGCCAGTCACTACACATTTCCTACGTTTTGGAATGATTTTCGAGCAAAATAGGGTCATTGAGGCTGGAAACTGGTTCTTTCGGTGGCCTCCCGGCCTAGGAACCCCAACTTGAAATTCCAGAAAACTATGTGGCCTGGTTATTCCGCCAGGGAGTCCAAGGCCATGTTTTTTGACACGGGAGGGTTCCTAGGCCAGGAGTCACTTTCCTAGGGTTCACAACGATTTTCGAACGGAATCGGCTCTTTACGGCTTTGATGGTCCCAAGGCAAAAACGACTGGTCCCAGAAAAAAGTGAGAAGACTGGTCCCAAAAGAAGCTTGGTCCTAAAGGAGACTGGTCCCATCAAAGGAGACTGATTCTTTGATTGAACCAATGTCCTTTGGAGCCATCCTTTTTGTTTGGGGGACCAGTTTTTCTTTAGGACCAGCCTTCTCAAATTTTTAAAACTAGCCTTTTTCGGGACCAGTCTTTTTGGCCTTGAAACCAGGAAACCCCGTAAAAAGCCAAAACAACATTCTGGTCTCCTTAGCCCCTAATTTTTTTCAAATTTTTCAGAAAATCCATTGTCATCCAAACCTCCCTATCCCTTCTCATCGGCATCTTCACAGCCCTCACTATCACCACCATCATCCGTTGCTCTCTAACCCTTATGCTCTATTACAATGGATGGCTCTTCGAGGAAATTGGAAAAGAGCCAAGTTGGTCTACAAAAGGATTCATGTTCATTCTTCAATTCATTTCAAAAAGAGCTACATTCTTTTCCTATCAAGGAGTTCTTCCATGGTTGTTACCACCAAAAGTTGAGGACACTGTAGAGAAATATTTGTTGACAATGAAGCCAATTCTTTCGAAACAAGAGTATGATGAAATGACAGCTCAAGCTGTGGAGTTTAAGAGTACTGTAGCTTCGGGACTTCAGACAAAGCTTTGGATGAAATGGGCAATGTCAAAGAATTATGTGAGCTTGTGGGGAGGGGTTTCAAGGAGTCTGGGGAGCGCTAGGGACTTGTTAAGCAAAAATAAAGATTTAGAGTCCCAAAAACCGGATTTCAAGCTTGTTTATTATAGTTTTTTTTGAACATGGAAGCTTTTAGAGTGTCTTTTTAGTGTCCAATACACCAAAGAATCGTCCGAAAAAGCACATTAAAAAAACATTTTGAACGAAACGTCGATTTCAAAGAAAGTTTCGGAACATTTGGGAATATTTGAGAAATCGGCCGGGAGTCAAACAAAGTTGAAGTTTCGAGATATTTTTCCAAATTTTTATACAAAATTTTTGAAAATTTTGACTTTTGGCAACTAAAAAGCATTCCGGTCCGTTATAGCTATGCTTGAAGGCATACTTGTGACTTGGCGGGTCGGTCCGGCTCCTATTCAAAAAAATTTCAAAATTGGGCCCATTTTCGAATTTTTTTGTGATTTTGATAAAAATTTCGGACGTTTTCCTACTAGAAAAAAATTTTTGGGCTGAGCCGGGCCAGGCCGGTAGACATTTTTCAGTCGATCCGCCACACAATCTTTAAAAATAACCAGTAGACCATCCCTGTCCAAATCCGGGCCGGGCCGGTGGACCTTGGTTTGGAAATTTTTAATTTTCGGAGCACGTTTTTCCCGATTTTCAGCTCAATTTTAAAACTTTTTTTGATTCTCCTAACCACCGGGTCGATGAAATTCCTCCACCGGCCCGACCCGGCCCGCGACAAGTCTGTAGCAGACGATGTCTATACCTTTCTGCAACTATCTTTATAATACCAAAAACCCTCATTTTCAGCTCTCCGACTGGTGGAAAGAAGTTGTCTACATGCGTTACCGTGATTCCCTAATCCGTACAAACGTCGGTTGTGCTGACGTCATCTACCAAAAAACCACTTCGATTCAAGCCGCCCGTGCAGCCTACGTCACTCTGAATCGCCAACACTTCTGTAATGATATCTTCAAATCAGAGAAAATGAAGCCTGTATCACTTGGAGGGATTCCATTGTGTGCTCAACAATATGCAGAATACTACAGAACTCTTCGAATTCCACACGAGACCAGTGATAAAATGATTCGGCTTCCGGATGCTAAACATATTGCAGTTTATCACAAAGGATGCTGGTATAAAATTGATATTTTTGATGGAAAGAGAATGGTGAAGCCGTCGGAATTGGAGAGAAGTTTCCAAATGATTTTGGACGCCAAGGACCATAAGGCTCAATCTGGAGAAAAATATTTATCAGCTCTCACAATTGGACCAAGAGATTTATGGGCTAAAATTAGAAGAGAAAAGTTTGGAAAAGGAGGAGTTAATCAAGAATCATTGACATTTATTGAAAATTCATTGGAAATTGTATTTTTGGATGAGGAAGAGAGATTCTTTGATGAAGAAGATTCGAAAAAATATGGAAGAGAATATGCAAGAGCACTTCATGGAGATGGTTATATGTTATGGTGTGATAAGCCAAGTGTCTACATTTTCAGTAAGAATGGAAGAGTGAGTTTTTATTTATTTTTTGGGGTGGGGGACGTTTTGAGTTAGGGGTTGACGGGGTCGCGTGTACCTTTAAACGCCGGTGAGCGTGTACCTTTAAACGCTCATAAATTGAAGCGAGGGGGACTCGTCGCGAGTGCCGCGTCGCGGTTTTCGTTTTTGGTAGCTACTCGGATACGCAGTTACGTTTTCTCCTTGGCTCGCTGCCAGTCTACAAAAAACTGCAAAAAACTCCCGCTTCATGTCGATTTACGAGCGTTTAAAGGTACATGCTCACCGGTGACGCTGTGGGGTTACAGCCCCTGTTATAGGGGACAAAGAAATTGTTCTTTTGAACTTTCAGAAAAATTGAAATTTGAGAACAACTGATAAGATTTTCGCATTTTGAGTTAGTTCCAAGCAGATTTTAAAATAATTCAGACAAAATCAAAGTTTGAAAGCTTTTGTAATTGCGATCCGTCCACGCTAGCGAACAGTCATATTTCAGAATTTAGCTAGTTAAGTGATGAGTGACATAAGAGAACTAACTACATCTGTACACAAATTTCGAACCGAACCTTCTCGAAAAGTGTTCTGGAAACAACTGATTCGGACTAGTCTGATGACGCTGTTTCAACTGATATCTTTTTTGGTAACTAAACGGCAATTTCAATTTTGCCAATTATACATTTAGTTAAAAATCTGTCGATTAAAATACGTGAAAACGTCTGGAATGACAAACATTAGACTATGTATTTTTAACGGATTGGGCTGTACCTCCGGGTAGGCAGAGGTCAAAAAAGTCCCTGGTTATGAACAATTTTAATAGGACAACTTGTACCAACCGTTGTCTAGATCCATTAGAAATGTAGAAACTTGAACTTCATCTCAGACTCAATCCAATAATCACAACAATCAACCCTATCACTTTTCTAGTTCTCCTCCAACGCCGAGCACTCTCCATGCGACGCTATGATCTACGTTCAAGTCCGTGAATACATCAAATATCACGAGCAATTCGAACACCCCTATGGTCCAGATGGTCATTGTATCGGAACAATTGATCATGTTCCACAACCCGAAAGACTCTGTTGGGATATGGATCAAGAGACTTTAGATGCCATTGACGAGGCCTACAAATCATCGAAACACGTTGCAGATGACTTTAGAAATGCCAATGTGGTCTTCACAGAATACGGAAAAGATTTCATGAAAAAAGCAAAGGTCTCCCCAGATGCCTATATTCAGATGGCACTTCAAATGGCGTATTTCAAGGACCAAGGAAAGTTCGAACAGACTTATGAGCCAGCCGTAATGCGATTGTTCAAAGAGGGAAGAACGGAAACTGTTAGATCGTGTAGTTTGTGGTCATGTGATTTTGTGAGGACCATGTTGAAGAAGGAAGTGGATTCAAAGAAAAAATTGGAGAAGTTGAAGGAGGCTTGTGATCATCATCAAGATTATTATAGAACCGCTATGGCTGGAAAGTGAGTTTTTTTTTTGATTTTTGGGTTTTGTACGGTATAGTGGACCAGAGCTTCACGTA
Source organism: Caenorhabditis doughertyi (assembly GCA_963572265.1). Taxonomy (NCBI): domain Eukaryota; kingdom Metazoa; phylum Nematoda; class Chromadorea; order Rhabditida; family Rhabditidae; genus Caenorhabditis; species Caenorhabditis doughertyi. The sequence continues at coordinate 2,210,185 of OY751557.1, forward strand.
ATTCAAGCTTCCGTTTTCCGGTTTTTTCGCTGTTACGTTTTCCGATTTCCGTTTTCCGGAACCGCGAAACTTTTTCCAATTTCCGATTTCCGTTTTCGGAAGTTCGAAACAAAGTTCTGTTTTCCGTATTCCGAAATTTTCATACATTTTCCGGAAAAAAGTCAAAATTTTGAAAATGAAAATTTTGAACAGTCTTTCACTTGAAAAAGTATACAAAGAACACCCGAAAATTTAAAATTTTGTTGAAAAAGCTTAATTTGTGCCAAACCCTGTTGGAAATCTTACGAAATTTCCGTAAAAAAATTTTTCCGTCTCCCGATTTCTGTTTTCCGAAATTGAAAAACCTCGTCCGTGTTCCGAATTCCGTTTTCCGTAAATTTTCTAAATTTCCGAATTCCGATTTCAGTTTTCTGAAAAAATAATTTTTCCGGTTTTCGTCTTACGAAGTTGAAAAACTTTGTCCGATTTCCGAATTCCGTCTTCCAAATCTTTTAAAATTCCGGGCTCCGATTTCAGTTTTCCAAAAAAAAATTATTTATCCGATTACCATTTTCCAAAGTCGGAAAATGTTATTCCGTGAAACTCTATCAACATGATTAGGCCCTCATGAATATTTTTGGATCCACATATAACATACAGAACCACTTTTTGATAATCCGAACGCCCTAGAAACTCAAATTATCCAGAAACATCATAATCCAATTATTTTCAGAGGAGTTGACCGTCACTTGTTCGCCCTGTACGTCGTCGCTCGCTACTTGGAAATCAAAGTCCCCTTCCTGGACAATGTTTTCAAAAGAAACTGGTCCCTTTCCACAAGTCAAACCCCACAACATCAAATGGTCGAATATGCCAAGGCTCTTAACAAAGAGCCATCTCTCTTCTGGCCTGCCGGTGGCTTCGCATGCCCTGATGGCTCTAATTATGGTGTCTGTTACACGATTGGAACCACTGGAGACCGTATGAGCTTCCATGTTACCACGTGGGATTCATTGGATAATACTGACGCCGATCGATTCTTGAAACATATTTTGGAAAGTTTGAGAGAAATCCGACAGGTTGTTGAGGAGGCTACAAAAAAGTAAAGAAGATGGAGAATTAATGGAAATTTAGAGGGTTTTTCAATCGTTGTTTGTACAAAATCGGATTGTTTTTGAATGTGTAAATTTTGTATTTTTTGTGTATTTTTTGAAAATTATTTCCTCATATATAAACTTGTTGTTTGTATTGTCATGAAGTAAACATGGTGGAATGATGTTTCCAAAAACAACGATCAAAGTAAACCTTACTCCTGCAAGAGCAAATCTCATTTTTAGTGTTTTCCACATTTGATTTTTTTGTCTTACAAGGGACGTTACTTTCCATACCTCTTGAGAATTTTCTATAAATTTCATTATAGACCAATTCGACCCGGGTGAGAACAAAAATCATAATGAGAAATCCCACAAATCCCGTTTAAGCCCGATATTCTGAATTTCAGATGTCGTCCAGTACAAAATTTCACTAAAAACATGAATTTCTGAAGCTTCTAGGTCGTTTCATACGGTCAGAATAAAACTATGGGCATTTCAGACATGGAGAAACAGATCCTGATAGTTTTTACAAAAAAAATTTTTTTTGAAAAATTTTGCATCATGAGACCCACCCTTATAGTGGGTTCCAAAACTCAAATTTTGAAAAATTTTTCAGAATTGTCTGAAAAATTTTGGGTGTTATCAGGGCGTTTAGAAATGTATCCTGGCAAGTTTTCTCGCGCCACAAACTATTTTAAAAGGAGATATTGCGATTTTTCTGAAAAGTCGTGATTTTTCGTCATCTGCGATTTTACATAAAATAAGCTTCAAACCCGAAAAACTCCTGAAAATCGCTCATGATGTGTTTAGGACACATACTGGGAGTTATAAAATCACGTTTCCAGATGAAAATAGGAATTCGAAATTTTTGTCTGAAAATTTTCAGATCAAAAAAATGAAAATTTTTTATCGAATTTGTGGGATTTCTCGTTATGATTTTCGGTCTTAGCGGGTCAGAATTAGTCTCTCTGCAAATTTTTAGAAAATTCCCAAGAGGTACCAAAAGTAACGTCCCTTGTTAGACTTTGTTTAAAAATCAAGTCAAAAACCTTTGAAGTTAGATCGCAAGTTTCTTTTCTGATTCCGACATTAAAATTACAGATTTCGAGATGGTGTTTTTCCCCGCTCGGCAAAAACTCGCATCAGGCTAGCGTAGAGTTCTTACCTGCTGCGGAATTGTTGCGCAATTGCTGCGATTTTGCAAATTCAGTAACAATTTTTCAAAGATTTCTGTTCGACTGCTGCGAAAACAAAAAAAAAAGTTTTTTTTTTTCAATTTCTAAGACCCTTTTTCAAAAACCCTTTTTCTAAATGTAAGACCGTTTTCCCAAAAAGAGAATTCTAGACAAGTCCCATAACTTTTATAACTGCACAAAACTTCGAATCAAAGAGTTTATTGAATATGGAATTTGAAAAAGAAATGGAAAAGTTAATTACGTTTTGTTTATTGCTTCTTCTGTTGGAATCTTCTAATTGGTTGGAGAGCACGACGTTGGAATTGACGGTTATGGGCGGTACGAGCCTTAGCACGTTTGCGGTCTGAAATGATAATTGCGTTCTGAGAAAATACAAGAACTCAAAACTCGAACTCACATTCAGTAGTTGCCGTGGAAGATTCATACTCGGCTGGAAGACTGGCTTCATCAGTAGAAAAGCTTGAAAGATCAGAAGAAGAAGAATAGGATGATGATGGATATGTTGGAGCAGCAACTGGATATTTCTTTGGAGTTGGATATGATGGTGGTGGTGTTGGATAACTTGGAGTTGTTGGATAACTCTCTGCAACTGGATATCCACATTGGACGATAACAGCCAAAACAGCACAGAAAATGATGATGGAGGAATACATTGTTGAAGGGAATGAATGATGTTCTCTGGGTTCAGGAGTGTCCCTTTTATACAATTTGTTTCAGTTCAATTTTGGTCAGTTGACCATGAAACGGGAACCACCCAAAGAAACACATTATAGTAAGTCATTATAGTACTCATGGCAAAAGAAGATAGTTCTTGCGCGATGGCCTGTTTCCAGTTGGAAATGAACTTTTTTAGAGAACATGCATAGAACGACTGGAAGATTGTGACAAAAATGCACAGTTTTTCGGCAGTATCGCACCTCTACAAGAAGCATATGAACCGTTCAATGAAAAACTCCGAAAAATCGGTTTCATACTGGAAATGTCGTTAATTTTTATGTTTTTTTTTCAACAGCCGTACTGTCTCAAAAGTGTCACATACAAGAGATAAACTACAAGAAAGAGATTTTTGAGTGAACCATTCAAAAACAAGACCAAAGAATCTAGGTCCCCGTGGCAATCCCACTCGAAAGAGATTTACTAAAATTTGTAATCTAGTAATTCAGAACTATGAAGATCTATGCATTTCGACTCCTATTTTTCAGAAAGTTACCGGCTTCGAGAGAAAATTTTATACAATATAGCCGAAAAGTGTTCTGAGTGGGTATAAAAATGCACCCGGTTCAAACTGATGGTAACAGAGCATGGCGCCGGTTAAGAAATGGTTGAAAAATAGAAAGACAGTCTCTAATAGTGTAGTATCCTTTTATTCTTTTCTTCCGTAATTTTGAGAAAATCTTTGGAATTCACAAAATATTGCTATTGCAGGAAGGTTTGACTGGTTTTTGGCGGCAAACTTGAAAAAAAAACAATAGTTTTTGCCCTAGTGATTTATAGCTTGACAAGGGTTCGAAAAAAAATAGAGAGACATCCTCTAATATAAACACACCTGTGATAGAAGGACACCAAAAAAGCGGGGTTGAGAATAGAAGGGCATGCTCCTCTATTACAGTTTTTACGGTTTTTTGTAAACGGCTCGTCTTCTATTGAAATGTACGGATATCTGAAAATCGTCCTGGTTCCAAATCTTTTCAATTCTCCAATCAAATCATCTCCTGTGCAATTCGTCCTTTTTTCAACCTTTTGAAACCAGAAACAATTCTCCAAGTATCTGTGTTTTGCAGTCCATAATCTTTGATTCTCTCACTCATTTCTTGCAAGTAACTTCTACATCGTTAAGATCCCTCATGATTACTATAACGACCTACTATAATGTGTTTTAAGGGCGGTTCCCGTTTCCATGTAGCTAGAGGGTTCAAAAAACCAGTGCTAACTGGTCATAGTTGAACTGAAACAAATCGTATAAAAGAGGTCTCCAGAATAGAAACAGAACCATCGATTTCCTCGACAATGTATTCCTCCATCATCATTTTCTCTGCTGTTTTGGCTGTTATCGTCCAATGTGGATATCCAGTTGCAGAGAGTTATCCAACAACTCCAACTTATCCAACACCACCACCATCATATCCAACTCCAAAAAAATATCCAGTTGCTGCTCCAACATATCCATCATCATCAACCTATTCTTCTTCTTCTGATGTTTCAAGCTTTTCTTCCAATGATGAAGCCAGTCTTCCAGCCGAGTATGAATCTTCTACAGCCACTACTGAATGTGAGTTCTAGTTTTAAAGTCCGGAGTTACTGAAATTTGGAAAAACTGGGGCTTTTTCTGAACAGTCCGAATCTGGTGATTCTGAAAATCTCTGTTTTATGATTGAGGCACAAAAATTAACAATGGTTCCAGAAGATTTTCCATTTTCGTGGCAAGACCCGATATTCGAAGAAATTACCAAGATAACCCATGATTATATTTTTCTGAACCGGGCTAATCTGCTAATTACAAAAATAGGACTTTTAAAGTTCAAGCCCCAATACAAATAAAGTTACAATAGATTTTTGCATTTTCGTGGTGAGACCCAGTCCTTCAAAAACTCTCCGAACCATGCAGTGATTATACTTCCCTGAACCGTCTCGATCAACTGATTGTGAAGATTTGAGTAATTTTTTCAGACCGTAAACGTGCCAAGGCTCGTACCGCCCATAACCGTCAATTCCAACGTCGTGCTCTTCAACCAATTAGAAGATTCCAACAGAAGAAACAATAAACAAATTGTGATTAACTTTTCTATTTCTTTTTCGAATTTCATATTCAATAAACTTTTTGATTCGAAGTTATGCGCAGTTATAAAAGTTATGGAAATTGTATGAAATTCCCTTTTCAGTAAAGTTTCAGTTTTCCATGGATTACGATTTGAAAAAAGTCCGCAGAATTAGCAGAATTACAGATTGCACGAAACATCTTTGTATGGTTTACTCGCCACGTGCTTCTATGTCCTGCGTAGGAATTCCAATTCAAGATCAAAAAAGGTACACTTTTTTGTTGCGAGAGTCAAGAAAAACACTGATAATACTTATAGTATTATAACACTATGTATATTGTAGAGTGTCGTCTCACGAGAAGCATTTCTCACGAGAACGAGAATCATTCCGAGACTCACGAGAAAATGAACGAGTCTCGACATTCTCGATCTCGGGTTCATTCTCGGAAATTCTCATTCTCGAGTATTCTCGAATTTTCTCATTCTCGGATTTTCTCACGAGTCTCACTAAAAATGATGAAAACGAAGAAAATGTCACGTTTATTGAAAAAGTGTTGAAAATATTGTTCAATTTTTCGTTTTGAAAAACAACAAAGTCCACGTGGAATTTTAATAAACTTTTTTTCAAAAAATTCGGAAAATTTTCAAAAATTTTGTCATGGCCGTGACCTTTTCCACTATTCTCATCATTCTCAGTGGGACTCGTAAGAAAATCCGAGAAATGAAATGATTCGAGAATACTCGAGAATGAGAATTTCCGAGAACGAGAAATAGTGAGAATATTCGAGACTCACGAGAATTCTCTCGTGAGACGACACTCTAGTATATTGACCAAAAACAGATAAGTAATCGAACAGACCATAATTCTTCTTAGTTCATACGACTTAGTTCAAGCAATAGATCTTCATTCATATTTAGAAATGTGTAGTGTTGTAAATGAAGAAGGAATTGCAGAATCTTAGACTTCAAATCAATTTGAAAGAAAAAACAATTCTTAATTCAATGTTTTGAAAACCCTCGCGAAACTTTAAGAAAAAATATGCCGACTTTCAAGAGAACCCTTCGGAACAATCCTTTCATTCATAAAATCAGCGAAGATGGTTCAGAAAGCTTCATTGGCATTCCAAGTTAGTTCTCTTTGACCCCATTGTAGTTTCGTAGAACGAACGAAGAAAGAAAATGTAGACCCAAAAAAATTACGCACTAAAAAAGTGTTTCAAGGATAGGACGATCAAGCTTCGCTAGTCTAAGCTTAAAAAGTTCAAAAAAGTAAAGTGTTCCATAATTCTGCAGCAGTGCTGTTTTTTCCATATTCGCCCTTTTAGTATTAAAAACTATCTTTTAATCATTTCCGATGTGATGAGCACTGCAGGTAGAATAAAGAAAAAATTGATGATTGCATATTTATTGGTTTAAATGAAATGAAAATCATGGTTTACAATGTAAAATACTTCTGCACGACGAATCGATCGTTTTCTGAAATATGTGTATACGTGGCTAGGAGATGTTGACTGCAAAAGTACCTCGTCATCAAACACTTGTCCGAGGAATCCCAGAAGTTTCACTGGTTTTTTGATAGAATCAATACAATCCTGATCGCTTTCCTTGCAAAAAAAAAGCCGCTGCATTCGTGTTGATTTTGGATATCGGTGTTTTGATTACCTGGAAAAATAAATGGATAGAATGATGTTAAAAAAAATGCATTTTCACCTGAAGTATGAGCTTCATAAACTGTGTGCATCCTTCACAACTCCATTCATGTGCAGGAAGCTCTGCACCGGGAGCCCTGAACATTATTAGCTTTAAAAGTCTTGTTGTAATGCAAAAAAAACTTACTTATCGGGACAAATAGGAACCAGCCGGGAGCATGAGAATTGCCGATTGGCAGTTCGGTTGAATTTTTTCGGAAGTAGGATCTCAATCGTTTTAAATGCGGTCTCCTCAAACGCATCCTTAGTTAAAACGCACTGCTCTTCGGTGGCTCGGTTTAATTGACATATTATATATGCCCCGCTCACAATCCCATTGACAATAGATTCTGCCCCCTGAATTGGAATCAATTAAATCAACAAAACTAAGATGAAATTACAAATCTCATTTGATCCAAAACAGTTTTGCATTGTTGACAATTCGGGAATGGACTGGAAAAAGTGTATTGAATGGATTCAGTTAAAATTAGAACTCACTCCCATATCGGGATAGGATCACAATACTCCGCGGCGGAGGCACCGATGACAGCGGTGAATATGAGCCACGACAAACGCATGATGTGCTGCGGCATATCAGTTAACCCCGGGTTATTTTATACGCTTCAGGTCATTCGATTTCTTTTTCATCCTGTATAAAGATGTCAATCATGGTGCCTGTCAATTCAAAATGAGTCTCCTGATCGAGTCTCCTGATATGCTGAAACAGGCAAATCACATTTCACGTGAAAGAATGTCCTCGGAGGCTTAACTTTGATTGACTTACACAGCCACTGCGTCCCGCATGGGAAGTGCGTCTTGCGCTGAAAGCTCCGCCCCCCCCCCCCCCTCCTTCTTTAAACGCGTCAACGAAAACCTTGGCGCGTTTCATACACGCTTTCTTCCAATCACTGGAGTGGTGTTTCTTTTGCAGACAGAGGGGGAGGTTAGATGGGCGATTGGAACGAGATAGTACACAAAACTATGGAGACCATTAGACAGAGGGGGAGGCTAGATGGGCGATTGGAACGAGATAGTACACAAGACTATGGAGAGCACCATACAGAGGGGGAGGTTAGATGGGCGATTGGAACGAGATAGTACACAAGACTATGGAGACGATTAGACAGAGGGGGAGGTTAGATGGGCGATTGGAACGAGATAGTACATAAGACTATGGAGACCATTAGACAGAGGGGGAGGTTAGATGGGCGATTGGAACGAGATAGTACACAAGACTATGGAGACCATTAGACAGAGGGGGAGGTTAGATGGGCGATTGGAACGAGATAGTACACAAGACTATGGAGAGCACCATACAGAGGGGGAGGTTAGATGGGCGATTGGAACGAGATAGTACATAAGACTATGGAGAGCACCATACAGAGGGGGAGGTTAGATGGGCGATTGGAACGAGATAGTACATAAGACTATGGAGACCATTAGACAGAGGGGGAGGTTAGATGGGCGATTGGAACGAGATAGTACACAAGACTATGGAGACCATTAGACAGAGGGGGAGGTTAGATGGGCGATTGGAACGAGATAGTACATAAGACTATGGAGACCATTAGACAGAGGGGGAGGTTAGATGGGCGATTGGAACGAGATAGTACACAAGACTATGGAGACCATTAGACAGAGGGGGAGGTTAGATGGGCGATTGGAACGAGATAGTACACAAGACTATGGAGACCATTAGACAGAGGGGGAGGTTAGATGGGCGATTGGAACGAGATAGTACATAAGACTATGGAGAGCACCATACAGAGGGGGAGGTTAGATGGGCGATTGGAACGAGATAGTACATAAGACTATGGAGAGCACCATACAGAGGGGGAGGTTAGATGGGCGATTGGAACGAGATAGTACATAAGACTATGGAGACCATTAGACAGAGGGGGAGGTTAGATGGGCGATTGGAACGAGATAGTACACAAGACTATGGAGACCATTAGACAGAGGGGGAGGTTAGATGGGCGATTGGAACGAGATAGTACACAAGACTATGGAGACCATTAGACAGAGGGGGAGGTTAGATGGGCGATTGGAACGAGATAGTACACAAGACTATGGAGACCATTAGACAGAGGGGGAGGTTAGATGGGCGATTGGAACGAGATAGTACACAAGACTATGGAGAGCACCATACAGAGGGGGAGGTTAGATGGGCGATTGGAACGAGATAGTACATAAGACTATGGAGACCATTAGACAGAGGGGGAGGTTAGATGGGCGATTGGAACGAGATAGTACACAAGACTATGGAGACCATTAGACAGAGGGGGAGGTTAGATGGGCGATTGGAACGAGATAGTACATAAGACTATGGAGAGCACCATACAGAGGGGGAGGTTAGATGGGCGATTGGAACGAGATAGTACATAAGACTATGGAGACCATTAGACAGAGGGGGAGGTTAGATGGGCGATTGGAACGAGATAGTACACAAGACTATGGAGACCATTAGACAGAGGGGGAGGTTAGATGGGCGATTGGAACGAGATAGTACACAAGACTATGGAGAGCACCATACAGAGGGGGAGGTTAGATGGGCGATTGGAACGAGATAGTACATAAGACTATGGAGACCATTAGACAGAGGGGGAGGTTAGATGGGCGATTGGAACGAGATAGTACACAAGACTATGGAGACCATTAGACAGAGGGGGAGGTTAGATGGGCGATTGGAACGAGATAGTACACAAGACCATGGGCTGACCATGGGCTGACCATGGGCTGACCATGGGCTGACCATGGGCTGACCATGGGCTGACCATGGTCAGCCCATGGTCAGCCCATGGTCTTGTGTACTATCTCGTTCCAATCGCCCATCTAACCTCCCCCTCTGTCTAATGGTCTCCATAGTCTTGTGTACTATCTCGTTCCAATCGCCCATCTAACCTCCCCCTCTGTCTAATGGTCTCCATAGTCTTATGTACTATCTCGTTCCAATCGCCCATCTAACCTCCCCCTCTGTATGGTGCTCTCCATAGTCTTGTGTACTATCTCGTTCCAATCGCCCATCTAACCTCCCCCTCTGTCTAATGGTCTCCATAGTCTTGTGTACTATCTCGTTCCAATCGCCCATCTAACCTCCCCCTCTGTCTAATGGTCTCCATAGTCTTATGTACTATCTCGTTCCAATCGCCCATCTAACCTCCCCCTCTGTCTAATGGTCTCCATAGTCTTGTGTACTATCTCGTTCCAATCGCCCATCTAACCTCCCCCTCTGTCTAATGGTCTCCATAGTCTTGTGTACTATCTCGTTCCAATCGCCCATCTAACCTCCCCCTCTGTCTAATGGTCTCCATAGTCTTATGTACTATCTCGTTCCAATCGCCCATCTAACCTCCCCCTCTGTCTAATGGTCTCCATAGTCTTATGTACTATCTCGTTCCAATCGCCCATCTAACCTCCCCCTCTGTCTAATGGTCTCCATAGTCTTATGTACTATCTCGTTCCAATCGCCCATCTAACCTCCCCCTCTGTCTAATGGTCTCCATAGTCTTATGTACTATCTCGTTCCAATCGCCCATCTAACCTCCCCCTCTGTCTAATGGTCTCCATAGTCTTATGTACTATCTCGTTCCAATCGCCCATCTAACCTCCCCCTCTGTCTAATGGTCTCCATAGTCTTATGTACTATCTCGTTCCAATCGCCCATCTAACCTCCCCCTCTGTCTAATGGTCTCCATAGTCTTATGTACTATCTCGTTCCAATCGCCCATCTAACCTCCCCCTCTGTCTAATGGTCTCCATAGTCTTGTGTACTATTTCGTTCCAATCGCCCATCTAACCTCCCCCTCTGTCTAATCGTCTCCATAGTCTTGTGTACTATCTCGTGTTGATTGGAAGTTAACGTGTAAAAATATTAAAAGATTATCAAATTTTCGAATTTTTCGTGACTGACACGTCATCTAGAGCGTATCGAGAAATGCGTCAGTGAAGATTGGGAAAAATCCGATTGGAAGTTTGGAACACCGTGGTTTGATTTATATTTTTTGTAAGCTGAATCATTTATAGCACCGAACATTTCATAAAATCCCTATAGATTTTTGTGTATAATTCCCTAAAATGTTTCCCAAAAAAATTGCGGGAATTTTGTAGGGATTTTGTAAACCAATTTCACATTTTGTCCACTTTCTGTCCACCCCAAGTGCCTCTCAAAAACTCTACTTTTGAGCGGTTTTTTCTGTTTTTTTCAGTGTGGAAATTTATTATAGTCGCTCTTTTTAATCAAAAAATGAACACCAGTGTTTGTTTAGAGATTTATTAGCAATACACTTTATCGAGACAGGAAGTTTCATTTCTTCAGGAAGCGGCTTTGAGCTTTGGCCCTTTTGATTTCAGCAAAACGGCGATGTTTGGCTGTTTTGACCTGGGTGAACACACATGTACCGTCGACACACTTTCCATTGACATCTGGAGCTCCACAGTTACTGTCTTCAGCACATTTGATGGCAAAGGCGGCTCCAATAAGCAGGAAGATCTGGAATTGAGGAGTATATGATCAAAATGGTGAGAATGAGAAGGCAGCTTACCAGGAAGAGTTTCATTTTGAATACTAATTTTTAATCTCTTCTTTTCTGTCCGCCGTTATGATCCCATTTATTGCAATTTCCACGTGATGATTTCTAGAAGGTTACGCAAAGATTACACGTTCTTTGTTTCTTTTTTATGTAAGAGAATCATAAATTTCTGCCAACGGTAGCATATCTTGGATAGTCAATTGCTCTATCTGCTTTCCGTGGAGAGTGTGAAATGCTCAACTGCAAAATATATAGTAAACGTCGGGACCCTTTATACAGTCTCAAAATCCTCTAAACTCCAGCTGAAGAGCAGTTTCTCTTTCTTCACTGGATTCACTTTCGAATCTTATCGAGAGAAGTTCACTGCTCGCAGCTATCATTTGACCCAAATTGAATACAATTGAAAGTGCCAGGTGCTCTTTTTTACGAAATAAAACGCATTCTTTTTTGAGGATAATTTGTCAAGAGACCGAAAATTCCTAAGCCTCATTTGGACAAAGATTAACGAAAAAACAAAAGTAATTTTCTAACTAACGTGGAAGAATCACAAAAGTTGCTCTATCTTTCTATCTCTTTTCAGATCTATAAAGTTTCGTTATTTATTAATAAGGATCATTGTTTTGAATTGATTTAATTTGTTGAAAGCTACCAGAAACAAAGAAAATGAATAAATGTTTTGAACTCTTTTATTTGGTACGAAGAAGATAGGATCAAAATACTTTTTTTTTCAAATTGCTTCAAAACTTTATGAAGAATTCGAATTCTGTCGTCAGTGAACCTTTTGAGATGCTGACCGAAAAAAAGAGTTGATAGGAAAAGTCGAAGCTGAAATGTGGAAACAAAATTCTATCAAATTTTAAACGAATATGAACAAAGGTCAGAAGCTCAAAATTTATCTAGACGCCGGAAAAAGGCTTCTAAAGCTTGAATAAAAGTTCACTTCTTCCGTATCTCATGGTCTGTATTTTCTTATAAACTGATTCAGACTGATTATAAACTGAGTATAACTCAGAAGGCATGATTCCTCTCGATATTTGTTCCAGCGACTAGCACAGAATTTCAACAGATGTTGACAACTTTCAAAATGAGTAAAAACCATCGCAAATGCAGCTCTCTTCGTACCAACAAGTACCAGATGACCAGCTGTTACTATACATCTTTTCTGAAAAGGAAATAGAACATCTGGGAAATGTGGGTGAATGAGGCGGAGCCGCGTTGAGTATAAATACCACTGCATTCGCAGATATACTTCAATCTGTTTTAGTTTTCTTTCCCTCTTACAACTTAAATGACAAGGCGAATTTTCAGGATGCGGTTCGCCTCGAACGCTTGCAGTTTTCTGATGAAGATTGTGTTCTATTTCTTCATCACCTACCGCTTGTTCGTTAGTTCCACATACATCATCGAAGGTTCGAAAACTATCGCCATTTACTCCGGCGGCATTCCGATGATCATCATGCTTCTCTATCTGACTGCAAAGTCATCCTCGATGATGATCTTGCCGATTTTCCTGTACACAAGACTATGGAGAGCACCATACAGAGGGGGAGGTTAGATGGGCGATTGGAACGAGATAGTACATAAGACTATGGAGACCATTAGACAGAGGGGGAGGTTAGATGGGCGATTGGAACGAGATAGTACACAAGACTATGGAGAGCACCATACAGAGGGGGAGGTTAGATGGGCGATTGGAACGAGATAGTACACAAGACTATGGAGACCATTAGACAGAGGGGGAGGTTAGATGGGCGATTGGAACGAGATAGTACACAAGACTATGGAGACCATTAGACAGAGGGGGAGGTTAGATGGGCGATTGGAACGAGATAGTACACAAGACTATGGAGACCATTAGACAGAGGGGGAGGTTAGATGGGCGATTGGAGCGAGATAGTACACAAGACTATGGAGACCATTAGACAGAGGGGGAGGTTAGATGGGCGATTGGAACGAGATAGTACACAAGACTATGGAGAGCACCATACAGAGGGGGAGGTTAGATGGGCGATTGGAACGAGATAGTACACAAGACTATGGAGACCATTAGACAGAGGGGGAGGTTAGATGGGCGATTGGAACGAGATAGTACACAAGACTATGGAGACCATTAGACAGAGGGGGAGGTTAGATGGGCGATTGGAACGAGATAGTACACAAGACTATGGAGACCATTAGACAGAGGGGGAGGTTAGATGGGCGATTGGAACGAGATAGTACACAAGACTATGGAGACCATTAGACAGAGGGGGAGGTTAGATGGGCGATTGGAACGAGATAGTACACAAGACTATGGAGACCATTAGACAGAGGGGGAGGTTAGATGGGCGATTGGAACGAGATAGTACATAAGACTATGGAGACCATTAGACAGAGGGGGAGGTTAGATGGGCGATTGGAACGAGATAGTACACAAGACTATGGAGACCATTAGACAGAGGGGGAGGTTAGATGGGCGATTGGAACGAGATAGTACACAAGACTATGGAGACCATTAGACAGAGGGGGAGGTTAGATGGGCGATTGGAACGAGATAGTACACAAGACTATGGAGACCATTAGACAGAGGGGGAGGTTAGATGGGCGATTGGAACGAGATAGTACACAAGACTATGGAGACCATTAGACAGAGGGGGAGGTTAGATGGGCGATTGGAACGAGATAGTACATAAGACTATGGAGACCATTAGACAGAGGGGGAGGTTAGATGGGCGATTGGAACGAGATAGTACATAAGACTATGGAGACCATTAGACAGAGGGGGAGGTTAGATGGGCGATTTGAACGAGATAGTACACAAGACTATGGAGACCATTAGACAGAGGGGGAGGTTAGATGGGCGATTGGAACGAGATAGTACATAAGACTATGGAGACCATTAGACAGAGGGGGAGGTTAGATGGGCGATTGGAACGAGATAGTACATAAGACTATGGAGACCATTAGACAGAGGGGGAGGTTAGATGGGCGATTTGAACGAGATAGTACACAAGACTATGGAGACCATTAGACAGAGGGGGAGGTTAGATGGTATTAAATGAGGACTGAACTCGGGTTTTTTTATTTCAAATTCTGATGCAGTTTTTTATTCTGATCATTTTCTTTCACTACGACTACACTCAAAAATCACTCTAAACGGTAGAAAAACGCGTTTGAAGGCATGGCCGCGTACAGGTTCACGGCCTAGGAATTTGAAAAATAGCGCGCGTGAAGGCGCTCACGTGTCGGATCCTAGGCCATCAACCTGTATTGTGTGCTTCTTTCAAACGCGTTTTTCTACCGTTTAGAGTGATTTTTGAGTGTAGTCGTAGTGAAAGAAAATGATCAGAATAAAAACTGCATCAGAATGTGAAATAAAAAAACCCGAGATCAGTCCTCCTTTAGTTCAATTTGAGAAAATGGAAATGATCGATCATCAACAACATATTGGAAAATTGAAGAAAAATAAATGAAATGGTGGTTTGAATTTGAATTTGGCGCCAAAAAAGAATGACCAGATTTCAATTTACCTTATACAGGCCAGGACTAGCTTTTCCGGACCTCCGGTCCGTTAAAGCTAGTAGTAGCTCTTGACTTGTGTTTCAGATGGCCTAGCAAAAGGTATTACATTTTTCCTAGGTGGTTACCTATCTTTAGAAAAAAATCTGTTCGAAACGGTCCATTTTGAAGCGAGATATGAGCCGTCAAACATTTCCGGGACAAAATTTCGGACAAAAATTGGCTTCAATTTATTTCTACATACAAAACTCCGCCCCTTTTCAAATTAAGGTTTCACGTTTATACCTTCTATATTTAAAGAGAGAGGAGCAGATCCAGAAATGACAAAGGTTAGGCTTGTGACTGAAGAACTTACTCACCCAACCTCCCCCTTTCTCTAATGGTCTCCACTTTCTGCGTTCTCTCTCCTCTTCCCATAGCCTAAATCGGTTTTTTTCAGGACAATAAAGAAAAAGAAATGGAAAATAAGTGGAGCAGATGATGAAGACAGCTGTCAATGAAGGCGGAAATTCAATATTATCTGTTGAAGACCGTTTGAATTGGAGACAAATTCAAAGCATTTTCTCGTAGCTCAAAAGAAGGATTGCCCTTCAGTTGCATCTCAATCGCTGTCCAATGATATGATAAGGGAAAGTGTCCGATAAATTAGGGCTGACAACAATGTCTTCATTTTTCCGGCTAACGATATATATATAGGTCAACTGATTGCATTTTATCTTTGTCTTCGTTTGATAATAACCTCTATATTTTGTTGATAGTTTCATTTCTAACGTGGATATTTTCCCTAAAAAATTCAAATAACTTGTATAATTCAGATAATGTCTGCCCTCACTGTCGTCGTTTTCTGTGTCTTCTTCGTGTATTCAGGTATACTTGTTGTCCTTTTTTTCTATTTTTTCCATACTTGTGATGGGCCGGGCCGGGCCGGGCCGACTGAGGAATTTCTACCGGCCCGGCCCGGCTCTGAAGGGGTCAAAATTTTTTTGCATTGAAAAAAATTTTTTTTTCGTCTTTTTTTCGATAACTGTAGGAGTGGTTTTCTAAAGAAAATTTTGGATATTTCCAGTAAGAAAAAGTCAGAAATTTCATCAAAATCACCGAAAAAAACTGAAAAAATGACCCCAATTTTTCAAAATTTTTTGAATCCGGGCCGGCAGAATTTTCCATCGGCCCGGCCCGGCCCGGCCGGCCCGGAAAATCACAAGTATGATTTTTTCGAAAGTTTTACCGAGATTGTCTGAAAATAATCAATTCCTGTCAATTCCCATTTCAAATTATAACTGTTACAAAACTGTAAACACACCCAAATTCGTTTATTTTGCACACAATCGCTACAAAACCTGTAATAGAAGTGCACACGACGGGATGTCCTATCACATTTTCTTATTCGTTATTGACGGCTGAGGAATTTTGAGTACGAAAAACTGTAGGATTATAGAAAAAAAAACTGTCCGGGTGGTTGTTTTGTAATAAAAATCAAGTTGTGTAGACATTCTTCTTATTAGCTTCTTCAGCCTTCTTGCCTTACAAGAGACGTTACTTTTGGTACCTCTTGGGAATTTTTTAAAAATTTGCAGAGAGACTAATTTTGACCTCTTAAGACCAAAAATCATAACGAGAAATCCCACAAATTCCATTTGATTTTTTTGGTCTAAAAATTTCCCGACGAAAAGTACGAAGTTTGATTGGATTTTTGAACCCACCGAAAGGGTGCGTCCCAATACGCAACACTTTTGAAAAAAAAACTTGTTTTTTTAATTATCAGAATCTGTTTCTCAATGAAAAGTCCATGGTTTCATTCTGACCGTATAAAACAACATACTAGCTTCAAAAATTCATACGTTAAGTGAAATTTTGTGCTGGACGACGTCTAAAAATCAGAATACCGGGCTTGAACGGGATTTGTAGGAATTCTCACTATGATTTTTGATCTCATCGGGTACGAATCGGTCTATGGTACATTTTTCAGAAAATTCTCAAGAGGTATGGAAAGTAACGTCCCTTATTAGGCTGAAGATGAAGCTTTAAAGAGAGTCTTTACCTATCTAGACACACTGCATTACAGAGAAAAAAATTTCCAGGCAGCCTTACAACCACTACTACAACTCCTTCACAGCCTGAACCCTCCATTGAAGCTGAACTAACCAGAATCTCCGATGATTGCTTCAGTTCCAGAGACAACGAACTACTAGCAGGCGATATTGCAAAACATGGAATTGCACGACTCTTTGCAATGAACTTACTCAAATACAGTGCATTTACAATTGGCCGTCAAGAGCTACGATTAGCCCTCAATTTCAGTGAATTAGGACCATGGGGTCCTGATAAGGACCCAAGTGAAAGTGAAATAGCTTCTGCTCCGAGTTTAGAGGCCTATTATGAATTGAAGGAGCCAAGAGATAAAACAACAAGTACTGATAGTTTGTACTTTTACGAGAAGAATATAGCCACTGCTATTGCGTATATGGATAAGAGATTGCCATCAGTTCGGAGGGTGTTTAAACTGAGATTTGAAGAAATGAAGATGGCTGAGAAGGGACAGAAAGATAGGAAACAAATCGATCGATGGATTGATGAAATGCTGACGGTTCTTGGAAAAATTAACGATGTGATTCGTCAAATGGATATGAATGATAGGAAATGTTGGACTTGGTGAGGATGTTCAAAAAATGTGATAATAAATGTTTTTTTTAAATTTTGTTTGAAATATTTGAAATATCCAGAAATAAAAATTTCCAAACTATGTCATGTTTTTATTTTTCCGAACCGTCTTGGCACACGGTCTCCCCAACTGCCAAAAAGAACTGCAAGCAGTGGAGCGCGTTTGCATTTTACGCTGTGAATTTTTCATATTTCTAGCGTTTTATCCGTTTTTTTTTTGTTAAAAACGCCAATAACATTGATAGATTAGTCGAAAAGGAACATTTTAATTATAAAAGTAAAAAATTTGGTCGAAAATTGAAGGAGAAATTAGCTTGGGAAAATTAGGCCTGAAAATCTGGAAATTTCTGGATTTCGGTGAACCACGACGAGGGAATTAGACTTTTAAAAAAAGTGGCTAATACGAAGTTTGAAGACGTGTATCAGCAACATTTTAAGCCATAGAACACAAAAAATGTTCACAAATGACTGAGAAATTAGAGAATCTACTGCTTGCAGTTCTTTTTCGGAGTTGAGGAGACCGTGTGGCATGCTAATTCTGAAAAATTAAATTTCATTTTATCTCTCTTGGACCGTTCACATGACAAGGCCAGTACCGCTCAGAAACATAAATTCTGCCGTCGCGCACTCCAACCAGGTGCAGAATTCAGCAAAAAAAAAACAATGATAAACATAAAATTGGGCTTTTTATCATATTCATATTTAATAGACTTTATTCGACAGTATTCGCTGTGGTCCAAAAGTAGAGTGGATTGTAGATACAAAAATATGACAAGGGGAAAATGAGAATTGAGACTTTGAGAGAACCGTGGCCGTGGCCCCGACAAAGATTTGTCTTTCATTTTTCGGATTGCACAGGAGAATAAGAGTCAGAGTTGTACGGAAGTAAAACGGAATTTATCCGGAAGTACTCCACAACTCTACAAATAGCGGTCAAATTGAAAAATAAAGTACCGTAGAAACGTAGAACTTGCGACTTCCGTTCTAATTCCAGAACTGAAAAAGCTAGAGGTGATATCATAACTTCATTCAGAATCAATATTTTTGGGCATTCTTCGTTTCAATCGATAGATCTCAAAAAGTTCTACGTTTCTCCAGTACTTCATGTTTCAATCTGACCGCTATTTGTAGAGTTGTGGAGTACTTCCAGATAAATTCCGTTTTACTTCCGTGCAACTCTGATAGGAGATGCATCTTAGGATGAAGTTTGGGCCTTACAAGCCTGTATTGTCATATTTCCAGATTCTAGCCCTTGTGGATTTTTGGACGGAAAATTTACTTTCTTCGACTGAATTTGTTTTCAAAATTGAATTAGGATCAACGGCCTAAACTTCTTCATTTTTCGATGCTGGGCTATAGACGGTAACTTGGGCTCCATCGAAGCCGCTGACTTAACCATCACATCTGTGTGTTGCCCCGAAGCAGCACTGGATGAATCAGAACTGCTCCGAATCAGAACTCTGGCCGGCAGCTGGTTATTTGACGATCTTCAGGCCGGTCATTTTTCTGATGTGTTATGTTTTGTCAGAACAGTTTTGTAGAGAAAAAAAATTCTCTACGAAAGGTGTATAATGTTATTAGGGTTTCTGTAGAAATGTTATCTTTACTAATAACAATCAAGAACTTCCGTCTGTCTGTCTGTGTGTCTGTGTGTGTGTGTGTATGTCGCCAGCCCTAGCGACTTTTCTACTGAACCGATTTTCTCGAAACTTAGACAGCTGGACGTGGAATTCTTTCCCGATGATGCCCGTCTATTTCAATTTCCGAAAGAATAGAAAATAAGGTCACCATGTTCAAAAAACCACGTTTTCAGGCCTTTTTAAAAATTTCCATTGGGGAGAGAGACGCACAGGGGGCCACGTGAATATAATAAACTCCGTCAAACTGCGCACAATTTTTCATTTCTAAAAAAAAGTGAAGCCAGGCGGTAGGAGGCGCGGAGCGCCGATTACCGACTGGTTAAAAAAAGTGAGGAAGTCAAAACTTGTGGAAATTTTTTTTTTCATTTTTGACAAAACGTTAAAAACCCTAAACACATTTCATCCGTCCAGTTCTGATCTGTGGCAGCACCTAAATCTGGTGAGTTTGATTGGCGCCAAATTCAAATTCAAATCACTATTCCCTTTTCTTTTTTACAATTTTCCAATATTTTGTTGATGATCGATCATTCCCATTTTCTCAAATTGAACTTGAACACGGTTCGTGATTTTAATGTCTTTCTGAATACCTTCCTGACCCCTAAGGTCAGAAAAAGATTCAAAGTATTTTTTTGAATTCTCACACGTCTTCTTTTCCATTTTCCTGAATCAGAAATAACCCTTCACCGGAAAAGAAAAAAATTAGCATTCGACCTTCCAGGGGTTGTCTGTCAGTAAACGACGCCTACTTTCTCTCTTTCTTCGTCCCATTACCCATGAACAACCCCCCCCCCCCCCCCTTCTTCTTCTTCTTTTACACCTTCTGCCATCCATCCATCCATCGTTCGACGTCTTCTTCTGAATACTTTCTGATGATGATGTGGATGTGGATATTATTGGTGATGATGATGATGACGTCATCTGGAGTGAATTCTGAGGATAAATATGAATTGAATAATGCTGTGATTGGAGATGTTGTAAGGACTATGGAGAATAAGGTGAGAAGAAGGGTGGCCTAGGAATTATGAGATTTGGGATTTTAGGCCATGAGAGTTAGGTCATCAAAATCCCAGATAGTGGACTAGAATCCCAAATTGTGAACTGGAATCCCAAATAATGGACTAGAATCCCAAAAAGTGGCCTAGATTTCTTTCTGTGGGTTTCCTAGGCCATGGAAATTAGGCCGCCCAGATTCGAAGTTCTCGATAAATGTAAAACGACCTATATTTCCTCACATTGGGGTTTCTAGACCACCAAGAATTGAGATGGAACACCAGGCCCAAAAATTGTTATTAGATCCCCGACTTGATCTAGAATAGTTTTCTTGAAAATTCTAGGCCATATTTGCATTCCTAGGCCATCAAAAACCAAAAACTTATATTTTCAGAACACTGTCCAAGAAGCAATTCTATCGGATGACCAGATTCTAGAAATGTATCCAGACTTGAACCTCACAATCTCCAGAACAAAAGGGCCACCAGTTTCCATAATGAGTGGAAGAATTCCAGATCATTTGATCAAGAAAATGGCAGGTAAGAATTTTCAGTGGCCTAGAAATCGCTAAACATAGAAAACTAGTCCCCAAGTGAAAAATTGCTGAAAAATTCGGATTTTGATGGCCTAGAAAAACTCATGTTTTGGTTTTTCTAGGCCAATGAACAAAGTTTTTAGAAAAGCCATTTCTGAAAGCTTTTGACGTGACCTAATTTTTCAGTGTTTGGGATTCCAGGCCATCACCAAGACACTTTTCAAATAAGGGACTAATTTTTGCTCAGTTTGAATTTCTAGGCCATCACAGCCCAAACATTCAAGTCGTCCGCATTCTCAGGCCATAAGCTTTGTTATTAGTGTTGCCCATTTTGGAAGAGTAAAAATTGTCTGAAAACTAGTCCCCGCCTTCAAACCCCTCAGATTCTAACTCTCGGTGGCCGAACTTTCTCAAGGGACTAGCTTCTAATTTTGGTGGCCTAACTTCCCAAATTCCTAGACCACCAATTCCTTCTTCGTTTCAGACTACCTATTCGGCTTGCTTCAAGGCACCGGTGAAGTCATAAAGCCAACCACTACCACGACTACAACAACTACCACTACGATGACCCCATCAACGTCTTCTGCTTCTCTTCCTCCTCCATCGTCCACGTCTTTTGCCACCCCTTCTTCTCCAGAATTCCTTCCATTTCGTCCATCGAATCAAAAATTCTTTGACGATTTGGCAGTGCATCGGGATGCTCCAAAAATGGTATTTGTAGCACAAATTCGGAGAAAACCAATCCGGAAAATGAGCGGAGTTTCGAGGAAAAAAAGTGAGAAGCTGTGGAGGAAAACGAGAATGGTGAAGACGATTGGGATGGCTTAAAATGGCTCGAAATTGTTGAATTTTTTGACAGAGAATTATATATTTAGATTCCACAAATAATAAAATTGTTAAGAAATTAAATGAATGGATGGAGAGATTACTGGAGAACATTTGAGAGAAGAGAAAAAAAAAGAATAAGTTAAAAAAAAACAAAAGAATATAACATTTAGAATTTGAAGTCCTTGTGCTTCTTTCCAGATGACGACGACGACGATGATGATGGTTTGTTCTTTTTGTCGTCTTGAACTTTGCGCTTTCTCTGGAATTAAAAGAAATATAAGGCTGGAAATAAGGTTTTGGCTTGGAAATAGTGTATTTTCCCCAAGCATGCCGCTAGAGTTGCGTTGCGGGCGCTGGGTGGCGAGTGCAGGCGCCCCCTGCACTCGAAACGGGCGGAAAACGCAGGGTGCGGAAGGAGAGACGCAGAGAAAGGCGAATGGTTAGAGACAGTGGTGGTGGCGGCGACCCCCTTTTCTCTGACCGCAAGCCTTTCTCTGCGTCTCTCCTTTTGCACCCTGCGTTTTCCGCCCGTTTCGAGTGCAGGGGGCGCCTGCACTCGAAACGGGTGGGCGCTGCACTCCCCTCGCCTGCATGCTTGATTTTCCCCTCTGAAGCCTATTTCTCAGTTGAATTTAGAGGTAATTAGTTCTAAATAGAGAAATTTTAGGAAAAATTTCGTCTGAAACCCTGAATCAAAATTTCTGGTCCTAGAATCCGAAAGTGGTAAAACGTATCTAGATTTTCGGGTTAAAATGGCGATTTTTTTGCTCTGAAATGGCTCTAAACCGTACAAAACCAGGGCCTGCTGAACCTAAAAATACAGATTCCTGGACTAAAATTCAGCTTTTTGAGCAGGTTTTATTATTATTATGCTCGGAAAAACGCCAATAAACTTCAGGAATCGAATATTTGCCGGGTTCTAGGGCACCACCAGGAGAATATAAATTGGGTCTTCAAGCATATTATGATCCATTTTTAGCTATTTTTGGATCTAAATTTCGAGTGAAAAGCGTTTTTTTCATGTCTGCGGATCAAGTTTTTAGTGCTGAAAATCATCAAAATAAATCAAAAAAGTGCACAAAAATGTGGATTCCGAGTTTTCATAGAAGAATTCGCTTAAAAATCGGTTCTATAAATAGTCGAAAAACGCCCACGAAAAAATATTCGAAACCTCTATAAAACGACTATCAAATTGGATTTAGGAGGTTTTAAAGGACAACAATCTTCAATTATAGGGTTTTTATTTCAGAAAAGCCCTTGAAAAGATGAAAAAAAAAACCAATTTCTCTCAGTTTCCCCCCACAAAAAACCTTCACTAACATTCTGTTTAGCAGCATGCTCTGCAACCATATCAGTCAAATCCTCTCTCTCCTCCTCATCATCCTCTCGATGCTTCTGTTTTCGTAATTGCTCCTCATATCGTGCCTGCAACCCTTGCTCATCCATATCAATCGATTCCGGATCCAAAGAGATATGAACTCCATCATCACGGACAGCATGTTTTTTGGAGAGATCATAGGTATGAGTAGATGCCATCATTTGCCCTCCAATTCGTTCATTCTTCTTCTCCGGAATGATATGATAAGCAGCCGCTGGGGTATCAGTACCAAGAACCGAACTCTCTTTTCCTTTTCTCAATTCAATTGTATCTGGAGTTTCAATTCCAGTCATTCCAGTCGTCATTCCAGATGGTGTTATCATTCCCTCTACTGGTGCTGGTGTCTGGAAACCACCTTGAATTGCCTCTCCATCATCATCATCCATATCCTCTTCCTCTTCGGATTCCTCTTCATCACTACTCTCATCTGAACCTATTTCTCCCCAATATCTCCGCTCGATTTGTGATTCGTCTTCTGGTTCGAATGCTGGGGCGGCGAGGCCAAACACGTCTCCGTAGAGTGGTTGTCCGTACTCGTCTACTGGTGGTTTACCCCATCCTCCTGCATGGTAGCCGAATGCGCATCCTTCTGAAAGTTGGGAAAGAATTGGATGGAGCTCTTGGAACGGGAGGCTAGTTATATCAATTTTAGGCTGTTTTAGTCAAAACCTAAGCAGTTTCAGCTCATTTTGAACCATTTTGAATCGTTTTTTCTCCTAATCACGTCTGGTTTATAGCTGTTTCGTACAGTTTTCGAACTCTGTTACGGCTGTTTAGTGACGTTTCGAATCGCCCTGGCGACATCGAATAGTGAAAATGAGCAAAATTTCTGGCTCCCAGCGGTTTTTCTTTCAATTTTGCAGTTTTAGCGCAGTTTGCACTGCCATTTTAGACATTTCAGCGTTTCCCAGGCCGATTTTCTGACGTTCTTCGTTCAAAATCCGGATATGGAGGCTATTCCAACAGATTTTTTCTTAAAAAAATATATTGTCGTGAAATTCTTTTCTCCGAATTTCCAGCACAGTTCCAACACGTTTTCACTTGTTTTTTTTCGCTAAAAATAATGGAACTGAAACTCAAAAATCGTTTTAAATGACTTAAAATGACTGAAGCTTTGAGGAAAAAAACAAGCTTTGAATAGACGGGAAATCTTGATATCAACACAAAAAATGCTTAATTTTTAGATATATTGAAATCCGGAAGCGCTTGAAAATGGCCTTGAAACGAACTGAAATTAGTTGAAAATGGCAAAAATTATACGAAATTGAGGCTGATAAAGTCTGAAAATGTGTCAATTCGTCTGTACTTTTTTCCAGGTTTCGCCACTAAACCACAGCTTAAAACGAACGCAAAACGACTGTAAACTCTTTAAATCCATACATGTACGAGTTCAACGATATCCAGGTCTACGTTCGAAATCAAATTGGAAGCTTACGGACTAATTTCTATATGAATTCATTCCTTTTTATGCGTAGAAAACGAGCATTCGCCCGAGCATTTTAACCTACGAAAGCCTGTAAAACCCATTCTACCTCCGAAAATTACGTCCTGTCCGAGAGGATCTAGTACATGTATGTCTCAATCGCTCAAGCTTTTTCATCGATTTACCTGGAATCGGAGCATTCAAACCGGGAATCTTGATATGCGGAAAACTGGGTGGCGGACCATAACGTTGCATAGCAATCAACCAAGGCGGCGGAAACTTGAACGCATTGGAACCTATAGGCATTCCGAGAGCAATTCTCAACTCATCCGACATTTCTCCAGGCTTTTTATCTCTCATCATAGCCTCCATCTCTTTTCCCTCATAGTACAATTCTCCCATCTTGGTCATTGGCGGTTTAGTTTGCCATTTGAAGAAGGCATCGTGAAGCTTCTGATAATCAATATCGATTTTTCCCAACTTCGGACGGGCTCTTTCTCTCATTTTTGACTTTAAGCTCTGATTCTCCTCTTTCTCCAAAAGTGCCTCTCTCATATCCTGAATTCCAGTTCTTTTAATGAAGTCTGGAAGCTCAAATGGTGGCCGTTCAAATCCTCGTTTTCCCGCCAAATACTTTCTCTTTGCATTCCAATGACGTGGCACGGCAACTGTGTTTCTATAGGATTTCATTGCGACAAGAAGATACGGATCACGAGAAGTGACATCAGCCCATTCAACAACATCAGCACGTAGGGTGGTCTCTTTAAGCTTCGCAATACTCGGTTGAAGAGATATTCTGAGTTTACGACGAGACAGCTTCTCTTCTGTATCCTCTTTGGCTCTTTCCGCCATTTCCTCTTGAAGAATTCGTTCGGCTTGACCCACTTTTCCGAGATCCTCTTTCTTTTCGCCTCGAGACACGTGATGACCGTAGGAGCCGTCGGATTCGCCGTCTGTAGAGATCTGAAATGTTTTGAGTTCAATTTTTGAATTAAGTGAAGAAAATGATGGTTCTGGGTTGATTTTTTGGATCCAATTGAAGCTGAGAAAAGGCTGATTATGAATATGAAGTTAAATTTTGCAAAGGAGGTTCTAGAATGCTCAAATTTTAAGCTGAAATAGCAATTTTTCCGCAGGAGATGCAGCTCTTTAAAGAAAACGAAAACGGGTTTTAGAATCCTTAACAGCGCTCTTCCAGCTTTCAAATGACCTATAACACGGTAGATGAGGTTTTTTTTTGGAAAAAAGGCCTTTGTCTGGCTCGTTTTGAAGCTCTGAATCCCGCCATGAAGCTATCATTTCGAGCCCAGAACTCCGTCTGAACTTTCCATGTTTTAACTTATTTCATATGCGCAACCAGCCCGTTTCCACTTTTTTCTTCAAAAAATCACACTTAGATTCTATCCCAGTAAATATGTACCTTGAAAGCATCAAAAATAGCGGCAAAATACTGCGCATTTGGATTCTCGGGTTCCAAGTCAATCGTCTCGCCGACATATTCGATTTCTACTCCCAAATCCTCCTCGGTTTCCTCTTTCTTCTCCTCTCCATTCACACCATTCTCTGTTGGAGCAACCGCTTCTGCCTGTTGTTTCGAAGCCTTTGCCCTTTTCTTCGACTCCTTCTTCTTCTTACTCTTTTGCTGCTTTCGTTTCAACTCTTGGAGCTCTTTTTTTGTCAAGTTTGCCGTCGAATCATCGTCTGAATTGAAGCCTTCGTCTCCGGACATACCTGCAACAAAAATTGGTTAGAGAGAGCGGTGTTGTGTCTGAAAGTAGGAGAGCAAAAGAAGGATAGAAGAAAATAGAGAAAAAAAAACGTACCAGAAGAGAAATTTTGGTTCTTTTTATTGAAATTTTTTAAGTTTTTCGCTTCTGAAACCCGAAAAAACCATCGGAAACATCTCTAAAAGTGAATTCCAGATAGAAAATAGGAAACAGTGTTTTTTGTCGATTTTCAGGCATCTTTGCTATAGTTTTTGGATGAATTTATTATTTCTATTATATTTTATCTTTTAAAAAGCAATTTTTTCTCAAAAAACGCTGGAAAAACTCCCGGAAAACTCGAAAATCTAATTCAAAAAACTAAAAAAATCCAATTTCAAAAGTACGCAACTGTGTGGTGTTTGCGGACAAAGTATCACATCTTACGACAATTTCTCTGCGTCTCTTTTTTTGGCACGCTCTCTGCTGTCTACAATTATCCAAAAGCCTTCAGAATTCGTCGATATTTCTCGGCTAAAAATGGATATTCCACCTGAGGCAAGTAGTTTTGAAAAAAAAAAGATAAACATAAAAAATTTTTTTCAGAACTCACAGGAAACGAGGCAAATTGGAGTTCCGGTGGCTGTAGTTAGAAGTAAAAATTAAAAAACAGGACTTTCTTTTCAAAAATTAAAGTTTTCCAGCACAAAAACGTCCGATAGGCTTCATCGAAGGAGACCCGCCGGCCAGAAGACGTCCTCTCCCTCCACCCATACCGTCTTCTTCAATTCTGAAAATAATTCCAGGGCCACGTGTCGTGCCCCCTTTCAACCCCAATGATCACGGTGAAATGATTCCCGACGGTGCGCCGAGGCCAGTTTGTGAGCATTGTTCACAAGCCTTCTTCACGTGGGCCGCATTCGAATATCATATGCTTCGATTTCATATTGAGTACCGCCCGTATCGATGTGCCGGATGTAAAAATCATTTTTTCCACACAGAAGCCGAGGGAAGACATCATTTGAGCCATTATCATAACCTTTCTCATCCTGCATTTGCTCTGATAAAGCGAACGGATTTCGATCGGGAAAACGAGTGGATGCATTGTCTTATGAATGCTCCGACTACTGAAGGAACCTCTTATTCAAGAGAACGCCTTGATAAAGGCGTGGAAATGGTGGAAAAAGTGCAAATGGCGAAGTTTCGAACGCAAAGAGCTCAACTTCCGTACTGTCTGCGACATGAAATGTGAGAGAGAATTTTCTTTTTCTAATTATATAATTTAATTTTCTAGACCTCCAGTTGATGTGTCTACAGAGCAAGATCCGCCGCCAGAGGAAGAGGAGGAAGCAAGTGAGACACTTGAGCCGGAATTCTTTGAAGAACAAAATGTGGATTATAATTATCAAGATTCTGATTTTATACAAGAATTGTCTTAATTTTATTGTTATTTTAGTTGATAAAATTGTAATTTTCATGAATATTTTGCTTAGAATAGCTAAACTTGGCTGGAAATATTAGCGGGAGAAACAAATTTCAAACTCAAGTTTGAACAAAAAAACTATAGCGAGAGAGCACGTAAAGCGAAGAGACATAGAGAAAAGCTCGTCAAGTTTAATGCAAATTCTGCAAACACCATCACGTCATACCGCGGACATCAATTTATTTTTGGCATTTTTCCAGCCTTTTCTGGAGACTTCCGGTATATTATTCGTTTTTAATGTAGTGTCACCCAGTACGACACTCCGCCGGGGACCCATATTGAATAAGTTTACTTCCTACTGTAATTAATTTTTCAATTGGAAGCCGCGAAACTATTTTTAGGCAGTTTTCGCGCGCAAACTGTATATTTTCATGCCAAAAATCGAGTTTTTGATCGAATATTTAGCAAAAACAACAAAAATGCGCGCGAAAACTGCCTAAAAATAGTTTCGCGGCTTCCAATTAAAAAATAATTACAGTAGGAAGTAAATTTATTCAATATGGGTCCCCGGCGGAGTGTCGTACTGGGTGACACTACATTAAAAACGAATAATAATTACCAGCTTTTTTGTATAAAAGCTCAGAAAAATCAGTGGAAGAAAGACCTCAAAGAGCGAAAGAAGTGAAATATGGCCGCCGATTCACAAGATGTGAGTTTTTTTTTAATCGGTTTGGTCAAAGAACATTTTTTTTCAGATTTATCGAAGTTTGTCGGCCGACGACTACGAAGCAGCGCCGATCGTAGTGGAGAGTGTCTGTGCGAATTGCGAAGAAAATGTAAGGATTCTTGAGTGAAAAAAAGAAAAAATCATAATGGGGTGCATAAATTTCATTAAAAAGCCGGATTTTAAGTTTTTTGGGCCCGAAAATGTGATAAAAATTATGAAAAATCTCATTTTCCAGGGAGAAACCCGCATCATGTGCACCTCCATCCCCTACTACAAAGCCGTCATTCTGATGTCATTCGAATGCCCTCACTGTGGCTACAAAAACAACGAAATTCAGAGTGGAGAGGCGGTTCAGGAGCACGGAACACTCGTTGTGCTCCGAGTGCAAAAGCCAGAGGATTTGAGACGGCAATTAGTGAAATCAGAGTATGCGTCGATTGAGATTCCAGAGCTGGATCTGGAAATTCCACACAAATCACAGCCTGGAGGTACTTTTTGAACGAATTTTCCAATAATAATTCCGGATTTTCCAGAAGTAACAACAGTGGAAGGAGTGCTGGAACGTGTCCATCGAGGTTTGAGTCAGGATCAGGAGAAGCGACGTCTTCTGGATGCCGAAGGCGCCGCCCAGATTGACGCCTACCTCGAACGAATTCAAAAGTGTTGGGATTTGAAAGAGAATTGGACACTTCGCCTCAGGGATCCCACTGGAAATTGTTATATTCAGAATCCGGATGTTCGACACGTCGATCCGCGATGCATTATTTCTCATTATCATAGATCGTTGGATGAGAAGAAGTTGTTGGCGTTGGCTGATGATAAGTGAGTTATTTTGCGGGTGGAAAAGGGAAAAAAGTCGGGAATTGAGTAAATTTTTTGGCCGTTTTTCGAGTTTTTAGAGTGGAAATAGGCCAAGTAAGAGCTACATTTTCTTTCATTTCGACCAAAAATCTAGCAAAAATGACCCAAAAATACCTGAGAAGTTTGGTCTTGGAAATCCAAAAATCCATTTCGAAGTTCAAAGTTTAAAGGAGAAAGGCGGAAAAATTAGAAAAAAAAAAGAGTTTCAAGCTTTTTCTGGACCGGAAAAAAAAACAAAGTTCGCGGTATTCGTGTTTTTGAAGATTTGAATGCCAGATTTCATTCGTCTTGCTCATTGAAACTGTTCAAAACAGGCAGAAAACGTTTATCAAAAAATCGGAAGCTTTTTTTTGAATTCGCAGCTTTTTCAGTAATTCTAGGGGTCTAAAAATCTTCACAGAACGGAAAACCCCCAAAAAAACTTGACAGGACGCTGGAAAAAAAGCTAAATCTATTCTGAGAAACCCAGAGCCTAGATTCGAAATAATGAAACGAGAATTATGCCCTCGAAATAGTAAAAATCATGTCTAGAAACCCCCATAAACTCCTCTTAACCTATCTTTTCTCAGTGACGAAGAAGAACCAGCCGAGGAAGAGCACGCCCCAGAGTTCAAAAGCTATGAAGATGCGAAACAAGAGGTCCTTCACTTCGCCACAGACTGTCCCAATTGCCACGGCCCCACGGAAGTAAAAATGAAGCCAACTGATATTCCATTCTTCCAAACTGTCATCATTATGTCCCTCTCGTGTGATAGATGTGGATACAAATCAAATGAAGTCAAATCGGGTGGAGCCATTCGTGATCAGGGATGCAAATTGTCTGTGAAGCTGGAGAAGGATGTTGATTTGGCACGTGACGTGTTGAAGACTGATACGTGTGCACTATCGATTCCGGAGATTGATTTAGAAGTTGGAGGAAATGCGTTGTGTGGAAGATTCACTACTATTGAGGGATTGCTGACGGCTACGAAGGATCAGTTGGACGCGGTAAGGGAATCCAAAATCATGGGATAGATAACGTGGTCTCTGATAGATCCTGGATAAGCTAGAGTCATCTCTAGTAAACCCTGGATTAGCTACAGTAACCCCAGATGGATCCTATCGTAGATCAGCTGCGTTAGTCCCCAGTTGATCCTGGATGACAAGCTACAGTCTCCCTTGTGGATCCTACATTTGCTACAGTAGTCTCTAGTCTATCCTGGAAAGGTTGCCGTCCTCTCTAGTCGATCCTGGATAAACTACAGCAGTCCCCAGTAGATCCTGGACGGCAAGCTACAGTATCCCTAGTGGATCCTAAATTTACTACAGTAACGATTCTAGTCGATCCTGGATGAGCTAGAGTAATATCTAGTAGATCCTGCATTGGTTACAGTTGTCCCCAATAGATCCTATCCTAGATCAGCTACAGTACTCACTAGCGGATCAGGGATAAGCTACAGTAACCCCTAATAGATCCTAGAATACAGCAATCCAAGATAAACTACAGTAATCTCAAATCAATTCTGGATTAGCTGCAGTGGTCCCTTGTTAACCTTAGATTAGCTACAGAAACCCCTAATCGATCCCGTATAAGCTACCGAGCTACCTAGTGAATCCTGGTTAAGCTACAGTACTCTCTAGTGGATCCTAGGTTAGCTACCACGCTCTCTAGTAGATCCAGGATAAGTTACAGTAAACCCTTAAATTGGCTACAGTAGTCCCTAGCCTATCCTGGATATTCGGGGTTACTGTAGACAATCCAGGATCCACTAGAGATTACTGTAGCTTATCAGTACATTTTCTCATCAAACTAATCCTTTCCCAATTTTCAGCAATCCTCATTCTTCATGGGAGACTCGGCGGAATCCGGCGAGAAAAGTGCCGTGATGACATTCCTCGAGAAGCTCGACGATATCATTGCCCTCCGTCTCCCTGCGACAATCGTTCTCGACGACCCCACTGGATGTAGTTACGTACAGAGTTTGACAGCTCCAATGGATGATCCCCGTCTGACGAAAGAGTGGTACACACGAACATTTGAACAGAATGATGATTTGGGAATTAACGATATGAAAGTGGAGAATTATGGAGAATTGGAAGTGTTGAAGGAGGATGAAGAGGAGGAGAAGGAGGAGGAGGGAGAGAAGAAAATGGAAGAATAATTTATTGACCTTTTTTGTTGTTTTTTGAATAGTTTTTTGAGTGGAAATAGAGGGGTTAAAAACGAACTAAAAGTATCAAATTTCCACCATTTTCGCCTATTTTTCCTCCTGTTTTGCTTTGAAAAGGTCAAAATCCCTTGAAAACGTCATTTTCCCCTTTAAAAATATGAATTTTCCATTGTTTCCCTCTCATAGTCAGTTTTTTGCTTTTTTCCCCCCATTTTCCCTTCTAATTTATTG
This sequence comes from Caenorhabditis doughertyi, assembly GCA_963572265.1. Lineage (NCBI taxonomy): Eukaryota > Metazoa > Nematoda > Chromadorea > Rhabditida > Rhabditidae > Caenorhabditis > Caenorhabditis doughertyi. The sequence continues at coordinate 2,241,475 of OY751557.1, forward strand.
AGCTTTTTCGTTGTTTTTTGAATAGCTTTTTGGATGAAAATAGAAAGAAACTGGCTATTTTCTGTGAAATTCCATGAAAAAACCCGTTTTTCCAGCTAAAAATACCAATTTTTCATTTTTTTTCCCTTTTTTTCCATTGTTTTTGGCCCGTGGTCCCCAATTTTCCATAATTTTTCTCCTATTTTTCCCATGATTTGCTTTGAAAAGGCCAAAAATCCACTAAAAACGTCATTTTTCCAGCTAAAAGTCTCTTTTTTCCCCATTTCCTCCTATTTTTCCCACTATTTTCCCTTCTAATTTATACTCCTTTTCCGTTGTTTTTTGAATAGTTTTTTGGGTGGAAATTGACGGAAACTGGCTATTTTTTTTGTAAAAATCTGTGTCAAAAGTGTCAAAAATCCACGAAAAAAAAATGCGTTTTTCCCATCTAAAAATATCAATTTTTCATTGTTTCCTTCCCAATTTTTCGGCCCCGTGATCCCCAATTTTCCATCATTTTTCTCCTATTTTTCCCATGATTTGCTTTGAAAAGGTCGAAAATTCAGTATAAACCCCCCTTTTCAGCTATTTTTGACCTAAAAAATATCAATTTTCCACCATTTTTTTCCTATTTTTGCCCTATTTTCCCCCTATTTTGCTCTGAAAGCGCTGAAAATCCACTGAAAACGCCTTTTTTTCAGCTAAAAATATCAATTTTTCCCTGTTTTCCCCCATATTTTCCCTTCAAAATTTATTGTTTTTCATGACTTGTTGAGTTCATTTACCCACGTTTTTCTCTCCATTTTTCCATCATCATCATTTTTTCCGGTTGTTATCACTGATATTTTTGTTGTTCTCCTTCCCCTGATTGCCTATCTTATCGTTTTCTTGATGTTTACACCTCTTTTTTTCTGGTGACATTTCCCCGAAAAAAATTTGAATTTTTTTGAAATTTTTCTCTCTTTTTTTTCAATATTTTTCGCTTCTCTACGAGTCACTGTTTTGATCGAAAAAATCAGAAATATTTCAATTTTTATTATAATTTTTCCGGTTTTGTCTCAATTCAATTTGGAAAAAAAAACGTAAAGTGAAAATTGACACATGTTTGGCATGTGCCAACCAGGCTCTATTGTTTCGGAAACATTTGGTCTCTTGACAACAAAAAATTTCCCTTTTTGGGAGAATTTTTCTTGGTTTAAAAAACTAATAATTTTAAAAGAAAGCTGGATCTTTGAATTCTAAAATTAATAGTTTGGAAATTGAAATTTTAGTATAAAAAGTGCTCGAAAATTTTTTTGAAAATTGAAAAATAAGATATTTCGAAAAACACCAAAAAATTCTTTTTCAAAACATTTTGAAATTTTGAATTTTCGATTTTGAAGTTTGAAAATTTTGTTAATTTTCTGAAAAAAAATCTAAAAATCCAAGTTCGACCCCTTTTTTCTCTTGCAGAAAACACTAAATTTTTTGCAATTTCCCAATTGAGAAAATAGGTAAAATGAAAATGAAAATTAAAAAAAAAAGTTTTTTTCTCAGAATTTCAATTTTTTTTTTCAAAGCAACCGATATTACAAAAAGTAACAAAAATTCATCGAATTTCATTTTTTTTGGAAAACAATCTTCCAAAAATAAGACACTTCGAAAAATACCAAAAAAAAATTCGAGAATTTTTGTTCCACTTTTGGATTTCAAATTTCAAAAAAAAAAGATTATAAACTTTAAATTTTGACTTGATAATCTTATGAAAAAAAAAACAGAAAAATCCGAGTTAAACTTATTTTTCTGGTGCAGAAAACACCCATTTTTTCAATTTCCAACCTGAGAAAATAGGTAAATTGAAAACTTAAAAAATTTGTTTTTTTTTTCTTTCAATGTTTGTACTTTTGAACTCGAGTGAATCACAAGTTACAAAAATTCATCCAAATTTATCAAAAAAAAAACTTTTTTTTTTGGAAATCAATCTCTAAAAACCCCCAAATTGAGTCCCCCTTTCCCGAGTATAATAATCAGTTTGCGCAACATTTCGAAATCCCTTCCAATTCCTTCTCGAAGGAATGTTTCAAAAAAAAAAAGTCATATTGCGCATTATTACTAAAGGTTATCAGTATTCGATATTATTCAACATTTCCTTTTTCTTGTTTTTTTCATAACATGTTGCAACTTTTTTTGCGAAATAATAAGTCATTTTTGCACAATATTATGGTGTTCTAGAAGGGAATGAATAGTGGGAGATAGGGGTTTATAAGGGTGTATTTAGGAGAGATAAGAGAAAAATTAATTGCTTTCTTATGCTATTTTTCGGTTATTTTGAGCTTGAATATTTTTGTTTTATTGGCTTGTGAAAATTAATATTGCTTCAATAAAAATGCAGTCAAAATAGAGTGGCTTCCACATAAATTCAGAACAAGTTTTGACAAATTTAAGCATCAATTTGAAGTCTCTTCCCCAAAAAAAGTATTCAAAAGCTGATTTAAGACTTTGTATTTTTCAACAAAGTCATATTGCGAATTATTACCCTCTTCCCAAAGGCTGTCAGTAGTAATTATTCAACGTTTTCTTTCTCTTCGTTTTATTAGAACGTCAAATATTTTAGAAGGAAACAGGGGGTTTGAAAGGAGTTTGTAAGTCGATTTTTGAATTGATTTTCCGGAATGTTCTCCAATACTGAATTTTGCAACTGAAGAAGCCAATTTTCAGTCGTTTCCTTAGCTGTTGCACACAATACAAGAACGCTTTTTTGTTCAAAAGGCTGAATTTTTTAGTTGTCGACAACTTTCGCTCAAAAACTGAATTTTTCTTTTATCAATTTTGACTGAAAATCGGCTCAAAAATGTCTAAATTCGACTCTGTAACAGTTCGGAAATACCATTTGATGTACAAAAAGTATAAAAAAGCGTTTTCATTTTACAGATTCCCAATGAAACTAGCTTAAAGGGACCGCGAATTGGCAAGCCATTCTAGCTCTAATTTTAGTGGTTTTAAGGGGATCTAAAAGCGCAGAAACTGAATAAAAATACCAACTTTTATTTTGATTCATTGGCTGGAATTAGCGGAAAAAGCCCACCAGGAAAGACTAAAAGAGTTCAAAAAACCATCACTTCCTATTAACTTTTCCTTTAATTTTTGACAAAAAGCCCATTATAAAAGCTGAAATTCCACGCTTTTCTATTGAAAAAAGACGCAGTTTTTCACCCGTTTTTTTCCACCAAAAAACGAAGTTTTACTATTTCCTCTTCTCCCTTTTTTATACTATTAATATAGTATAAATAGAAAGTCAAACAGACCGGTTTCCTTTCTTTTTCTTCCTTCTTTTTTTCTCTAGTTATTCTCTCTATGTGTGTATTCTGTGCAGTCCAGTTGTCCGCGCTTCTCCTACTCTCTGCGTCTCTTCTCTCTCGTCGTTTTCTTTTCCAAAAGCTTTTTATCCATAAAGATAAAGAAAAATCGTCTTTTTGAAAGCATTTTTTCAGCTTTTTTTTATCCTTGAAGATCTTAGAAAACCTGAAAAAAAATCTTCGAAAATCTCAGGCCAAACCCCCCCCCCCCCCCCCCAAAAAATGGACCAAAACCAACCCAAAAAGTCATCTCTCGCTACCTACTTTTTTTTTCTTGCGTTTTTGTACCCTTGAAACCTCTTTAAAATCTCTCAAAGTTCCACAAAATCCATTTTTTAAAGGACCAAAACCCCTCAAATTTTCCCAAAAAGCTCCCTTCCTTTTTTGGTGGAGTTGAATACGCTTTTATTCCGATTTTCACCCTTAAAATCCCTTCAAATCCCACTTTTCAGGACCAAAACCGCCCAACAGTTTTCCGCTTAAAAATCTTTGAAATCCCGTAAAATTTCAAAAAAAAACCGCTTCTTTAAAAGACCAAAACCCCTCAACTTTTCCTGAAAATCTCCTTTTTTCTCTATTTTGGTAGTGCCTTTCTTGCGTTTTTTACCCTTAAAAACCTCTCAAAATCTCTTCAAAATCCCTTAAAATCTCACTTTTCAGGACCTAAACCCCTCAAAATTTCCCGAAAAATCCTCGTTTTTTACCATTAAAAACTGTTTAAAATTACTTCAAAATTACTTTTAGTTTCAAAAAACTTCAAAAAATCTTTTTTTTTCAGGACCAAAACCCCTCAAAATCCCCCAAACTCCCCTTCCTTTTTCTCTTTTCAGTGGAGTTAAATGCGTTTTTCTTGTTTTTTCGACCCTTAAAAACCTTACTTCGAAACTTCCGAAACTTCGAAATAATCCCTTGGAATCCCACGAAAAAAATCCACTTTTTCAGGACCAAAACCCCTTAAACTTTCCCAAAAACTCCCAATGGATCGAATACAAGAGAACCAAAAGAAAGCAGTAAACCTCTGTGGATTATACGCCGACGGTGAGGATGAAGGCACCGAGGAGAAGCTTCAAACCGGTCTCGATGCTCAATTCTTGCTTCGTTCAACACCAGAAGACGTCGAAAAATATAAGATTCATTTGAGAAAACAACTTCTAGAGGGCGAGGGAGAATGCTTGATTGAGCTCGGTGTCCCAATTAATTCGAATGAAAAGAATCCGAAATCTGGAATTCCTGAGGATCAACTTCAGAAGGCAATCGATGCTCATCAAAAGATTCTGGAGACAATTCCAGCTGTTGGAACACGTATTGTCCAACGGAAACAGACTGGAAATCTTATGACAGAAGTGTATTTGATTCGTGACCCTCCTGAGGAAAAGGATTTCATTGAGGCACGTGTCGCTGTTGTCGGAAATGTTGATGCTGGAAAATCGACGTTGTTGGGAGTATTGACTCATTCGGCATTGGATGATGGACGTGGAGCTGCCAGAACAAAGTTGTTTAGACATAAACATGAATTCGAGAGTGGAAGGACTTCTTCGGGTATGGAAAATGACTTGAAAAAAATCACAATGTGGGAAAAAGAAGTCAGTCTAGAAATGTCGATTTTGAAGAAAAATGGCGCGAATTTCGAAAAAAAAAAGAAAATCCGCTAAAAATTAAATAAAAAAGATTTCTGATAGAGAAGAAAATAGAAAAATTGTCATTTCGAAAACTGGCGAGCCTACTTTTGAAGAGTCGTTTTAGAGCAAAAATTGACCCCAAAAACAAAGTTTTTTTCGGATTTCGAAAACTTATTGAAATGGTAAAAAAATCGAAAAAAAAATTGAAAAAAAAAGACCCAAAGCTGTTGTTAGAAAGCTCCAGAAAGGCCTGCCATCTGGCTTGGAAAAGTTTACAGAACACAAATTTCGATATACTTTCCAAAAAATCCAATCTTCCAGCCATTCTTCTGGTATAATGATGGACCAAAAACTAGAAAAGCTGGACTTCAACATTCGAAATTCTTCGTTTTCAACACTAGAACTAACCAGTTTTGGGCTTTTTCCAAACAATTTAGCCCATTTCTCAGCTTCATCAGTTAACAGTTGTGGTCCTAATCTCAATTTTAGAATCCTGAGAGTCTATAGAAAGTTTGAAAATCGGCTACATAATCTTTGGACTCATCCAATTTTCAGTGGTAAAATTCACGTTTTGATTCGAACTCCACGAAAAAAAATCGTGAAATCTCAATTTTATCAAAAGCCCACTAATTTCTGTCAATTCTGCAAAAGATTTGATTCCAAATCCAGAAATTCTGTTCTTTATATAACTGGAAGAAATCCTGGCTTTTTACCTTCATGTTTCCTTGGCTTGAGCTGCAGAAACCACAGTTTTCCAGTGCGAAAAACTCGAATAATATTAGCGTTTGTAACCAGAAATTTCAAGAGTACGTGCTCAAGTCATCTGACATTTTCCTGAAAAACTCGACATCTAGATCTTCGGAACTAACCAAAAACACCAAATTTCCACCAATCTCAACCTCCTTAATCCTCTAATTTTTTTCCAGTTGGAAACGACATTCTTGGATTCGATGTACACGGAAACGTTGTTAATAAACCAGATCCTCACAATCACAATCTCGATTGGATTCAAATTGGTTCCGATTGTGCCAAATTGGTCACCTTCATCGATTTGGCCGGACATGAAAAATATCTGAAAACGACAATTTTCGGAATGACAGGACACATGCCAGACTATACAATGTTAATGATTGGAGCAAATATGGGAATTATTGGAACAACAAAAGAACATTTATCATTGGCATTATCACTTCATGTTCCTGTTTATTTGGTTGTCACTAAAATTGATATGTGTCCGGCGAATATTCTAGAGGAGACGATGAAAAATATCTCGAGATTGGTTAGAAGTGCGAAGAAATTGCCAATTCTTGTTAGGAATATGGATGATGTTGTACATGCAGCTGCTAGTTTTCCGAGCAAAAAGTGAGCGATTTTCAGGGGGAAAAAACTGGGAGAAAATGTCTGAAAATAGGGCCGATTTCAGCAAAAAAGGAAGCTGAAAACCTAGAAAAACCAATCCAGAGTGTCGGCAAAAATGTCTTTTATCCCAATTTCACAGCAAAAAGAAAGAATTTTTAATGGAAATATGAAAGAAGTAATCTGAAAATTGAAGTTTATATCAGGATATTTTCCGCAGAGAAAAAGCTTTTAAAAAGGCTAGAAAAAAGAAATCTTTAGGTAAAATTAGCTATTTTCGGTCATTTTCGAACTGAACACTTCCGAGAAAAAGTCCCAAAAACAAATAAAAAATTACAGTGATCCCAGCTCATTTAAAACTGAAAAAAAAACTAAAATTTTTATTTGTCTTTTTGTGATAACTTCGAAAAATGACCCCAATTTCTCACGTTTTTGAATCCAGACCGGCCCGCCGAACCACAAGTATGCCTGGGAGTACTGTAGGTACAGTACTCTTGCTTAGTCGGCCTGGAAAATCACAAGTATGAAAAAACTGAGAAAATCACTCAAATTATGACCAGAACCCTTTAAAAAACTCATTTGAGGTTGAGAAGATAACTTCATTTTTCTTTCAGAGTATGCCCAATCTTTCAAGTATCAAATGTGGAAGGAACCAACTTGCCCCTTCTTCGTCAATTCTTGAATATTGTACCACTTCGAAGAGCACTCAATGAAAACGACCCAGCTCATTTTCAGGTAAAAAATACCTGTATTAGAAGATCATCATAATAGAGAACGGGACTATCCGGTAATGAAGTTCAGTGGACTTTCGAGCCCATTCGAAGCGAATCTGTTCATTAGAATCGGGGAAAGAAGTTTGACAAAGTTTTCTAGACTTGATGCTCGGAATTTGGCCTAAAAAGGCCTCAAGAGACTGACGTCTTTGGTTTTTCTAGGCATGACTTCTAGAATCATCCCTCCATTAAAACGGCACCTTTTTCAACTTTTCCTCAAGTTTTAGATCATAATTCCAGCCTATTTGAAACCCGATTTTCTATCTTTCTCCACTTATTTCTCCCATTTCCAGATCGATGATATCTACTGGGTAGATGGAGTTGGAACAATTGCCAGTGGAACTCTTCTCTCTGGAACCATTCGTCTCAATGATATTCTTCTATTGGGACCTACTTCCAATGGTGATTTCCAACCGATTCCAATCAAATCAATTCATCGAAAACGGATGCCAGTGGGCATTGTTAAGTGTGGACAATCCGCATCGTTTGCGTTGAAGTAAGGGTGATTCCAGGAATCTGGGGAGGAGAAAACGACCGTTTTGGGCCTAAAAAGCCCTTTAAAATCAGTAAAACGTCTTCATTTTCTTCCAGAAAAGTGCCGAAAAAAGATGTTCGAAAAGGGATGGTCCTTGTGGATCCAAAGACAAAACCAGTTGCCAGTATGCTCTTTGAAGCAGAGATTCTTGTTCTTCATCATCCGACAACTATTAAGCCTAATTATCAGGCAATGCTTCATATTGGATCTGTTCGTCAAACTGCCACTTTGGTTTCTATGGGAAAGGTAGGGATTTTGGAGGATTTGAGAGTTATTTCCGGGGTAACAAGGTCGAGAATCCTGGATAAACAGCAGAGGTTTCTGGCCAAATGTGGAAGAGAAATGTACTTGGTTTCCTCTTCCACGGCTTGCTTAACTTCATTTTGGAGCTGAGTCAGTTCCTTAAGAAATAACGATTCTAAATTGCTTTGAATCAGTGAAAGCCTTTTCAAAAAAGCTCTCCTCGGTAGCTGCGGACTAGAAAAAACTATGACTTCGAAAATCGTGGATGAAAGGCAGAAAAAGGTTTTTGGCCAAAATGGAAGAGAAATGTACTTGGTTTCCTCTTCCACGGCTTGCTGAACGTCCTTTTGGAGCTTAGAAAGTCATTTTCTCTTTTCATAGACATTCTGAATCGGTACAAAATGACAAAAAACCTTTAAAAAAGATCTATCTTCGGAAGATATGGCCTAGAAAAACGCTGGTTTCCTCTTCCACGAACACCAGTACCATCTTTTGTGGACCATATTTCGTATTTTTCCATCAAATAGAAAAGCTCATTTGAAAGTGACGAAGATTAGATTCCACTGACATCGTTGAGAGCAAAAAACGGCTCGAAAAGCTCTAGAAATACTTGAAAACATCCAGAGCCTAAGCCAAAAACACGCTTCGATCGAACAGTAGGACGTTACAGAACCGTGTCCCTGTATCAGAACGGTACCACATTCGAACTAAAAATGCCATTTTCACATGGAAATTTCGCTGTTCTCATACGAGACAGTTCTGAAAGACTGATTCTAAAACAGCAAAGTTCTGGAACGGCATACCGCCTTCGATCTCTTTTTCCGGAATATCAAAAATCCATCTCGGAACTGATTCCCACTCTTGATTATATCACTAAACCCTCCCTCTCATTTTAGGAAGTCCTTCGAACCGGTGATCGTGATAAAGTGCAATTCAAATTCATTCGTCAACCCGAATACATTCGTCCCGGGACTAAAATGGTATTCCGTGAGGGACGAACAAAAGCAGTCGGAACTGTTTTATCCGTCGTTCCACAAGAATCCCTGGCTCAACAACGTGCAAAGACAAGAGATGGCAGAAATAAGCATTGTGAGTTTTTGGTAGGGGCAAGTGGGCGTGGCTTAGAGAAAAGGGGCGGAGCTTGTATACGTTTCGGTGAGAAGCGGTGCTATTGGAGCTTCTAGATAAGAAGATGGATTGCAGAGCTTTTGAAAAATGGGCGGAGCCTAATTGGAAGTGCAAGCTCCTCCTTACTTTTCCGACTTTTCCAGAAATAAGCATTGTTAGTTTCAGCGGGGAAAAGTGTGCGGGGCTTAGAGAAAAGGGGCGGAGCTTGGATACAGTTTTGATGAAAAGCTCCATTATTAGAGCTCTTAGATAGGAAAAGGGGTTGCTAAGCTTTTGGGAAAGTGGGCGGAGCCTAATTGGAAGCCCAAGCTCCGCCTACTTTTGAGACCGTTTTCCACCCTCAATAGACGGGCCTTACACATGCTCACAAAAGTGGGCGGAGCTTTTCAGCCCCGCCCACTTTCCACATCAAAATGGGCGGAGCCTATTCTACTATTCCCTATTTTCAGACGGCAAAAAAACGGGCGCCGGCGGACCGAAACCTCCAAACGGGAAACCAAAAATGGAGAAACAACTCGAATCACTCTCCATTGATCAGGTCGCCGAATCATCATGAATAATTTTGTAAAAAGGGGCGGAGCCTAATCTTTTTCCTTCTCTGATTCTCTAATTCTCTTTTTGGGTTCTGTATATCCTTTACTGTGTATTTATATTTTTCTTACCCCGATCGAAAACAAAAAACATCCCATTTAAATAATTTTTTCTTTTGTACCCCGGGATCTCTTTTTTAGGCTCCTCCCACTTTTCACCCCTTGGATTACTGTATAATTTTTACTCTGGCTGGACCTCTCCTCTCTTATTAATTTGTCACATTTGGAATACACACATAAAAATTGCGTTTTTCTGAAAATATAAAAATCGGTTGTGTGGAACTTCAAAATTTTTATTCACAGTCAAAGCGTAACATTAAAAATTTTTAGAAAAGAAATACACCAGAAAAAGGGTAAAGAATAGATAAGAACTGTCAAATTAGAACAATAGGCATTGGGGGTGAATGGAGATCAATTGATAGTAGAAGGGGGAAATGTGTCGGATTATTGTGGCGGTTGGTTCTGAAAAAATAAGAGGTTTAAGTAGGGGAAAAAGGGAAGTTTCAGCCTGAATTATAAGGAGAAATAGGTTCTAATCAGACTCGAAAAAAACGATTTTGGTCTTGAGAAAACCTTATTTTCAGGTAATTTTCAGTCTTTTTTTTTCAACTATGCTCCGAGAGTGCCCTTCTATTAAAGTTTTTTTTAATAAATAATTTATCTGATAAGGTTTTTAGCCGAAGTTTTGACCATTTTCAGCCATTTTCAGCCCCATTTTCTACTCAAAATCTTCAATTTTCAGCTAGAAGAAATTTTATTTTCAGGTCATTTTCAGCCACTTCAAGTCATCGTTTTTGACTCTGAAAGCGGTAATTTATCTGTTCTAAGCCGATTTCCTGATGTTTTCAGACTATTTTAAGCCATTTTCTGACAAAATCTTGAGTTACCGTAAAACCTGTAATAGAGGGGCATGTCGTTTAATTCTCAACCTCTCTACTTCGGTGTCTTTCTATTAGAGGTGTTTTTATATTAAAGGTGTCAGTATTGTGGTTTTTCAGAGACTTTTCTTCCCATTCTCTCACATGGTTTTCTAGCTCAATTTTTGAGCTAGAAAACCAAAATCATATTCAGCTGCCTTCAGTTTTTTTCCACAGCTTTCTGACAAGGTTTTTAGCCAGATTTTTGGATATTCACAGATCAATTTCAGGTCTCTTTCAGCCATTTTCAGCCTCCTTTATCCCTCTCGAAATCCACTTACATAAAGTTGTCTCATAATTGCTTCTCTCTGCGCAGGATCCTGAATCGAATTCAACACTCTCATCACATTTTCCTGTGTCATTTGTTGTTGTGCATTTATCTGTTGTTGTCGGACGGCCGCTGCTTGAATACTTGAAGCAGTGGGACGAGCTGCTGCATTCAATAGGGAAGATGATGATGTTGATTGACGAATTTGTGCAGAAGAAGAAGATGAAGATGTTGGTGGTGGTGGAGGGAATTGAGGTCTTGTAGTTTGTGATGGTCTTGATGGTAGAGAAGTAGGAATAAATGGTGGCCGTTGTGCTTGTGGACGAACAATTTGAGGGGATGATGAAGGGACGCCAGTTGGACGGGATGATGTTGATGAGGGGGCATTCTGAAATATTGAATTGTTCGAATTGGAAAACAAACGCGTGCTGAGTTTGAAAGATTTTCAAATCGTCTGGATTTATTGTTCTCAATGGAGCGCATTTCCCGTTTTTTTTTTCGGAAAGTCTCAAATTTTCACTATGGAACTTTCGATTTTTTTTTAGGAAATACAGACAATTTTTCATTTTTTGCCTTGCTCGAGAAGGTAGTTTTTCAGAACCGGTTATTCAATTTGAGCTTTTTTTGAAATTCTCGAAATCGAATCGCCTTGTAGAATTGTTCTTTTGAAAAAAAAAACCAAAAAAAAACCAGCATTTTCCTGTGACTTCAAGATTTAATGTTAGAATGTCCCAGTATTTCTACTGTAGCAAAGAACAGGAGGTGAAAAGTAGATTACTGTAACTATCGTAATCTGAACCAGATGATCTGACACAGGTAGACATCTGAGTTGAATTACAGTACCTCATCTTAGAATCTGCGGATGGGATTACGGTAGGCGATCTAGTTAAAGTTGGCTGGTTGGGGTTACTGTGGGCACAGTAATCTATTCTAGATTCTCTCGTTTAGAGTACGGTTTAAAAAAAGAGTTCTCTCGGCTACAAAAAATCTGAAGCCAATAAGCTCTAAAGTTGAAAAATTGCCCAAAAAAGGCGAAAAAAAATCTTGTTCCAACTTTTGAGGTTTTCAAACTGGTTCGGATTACGGTAGGCGATCTAGCTTAAGCTGATTGGTACGGTAATTACAGTAACCTATATTAGTTTCCATTTTAGGCTACAGTAGCTTGTCCAAACAAGATATTTTCTCAAGTTTTTTCAGGTTTTGAAAATTTTCGGTCCCCCAATCCCCCCAAAATCCTTACCATTCTATTTCCCGGAGCCGTCTGCTTCACAGTTTTCGGTGCATGAATTCTCTGTTGCTGCTGCTGTTTCTGTAGTTGTTGTTGTTGAGCCAAAAGAAGATTCGGAGCCGATGCAGACGTAGAAGGTTGTTGCTGGGATTGTTGTTGTTGTTGATTCAACATTTTCCACGTGGCAGCCAATTGTTGATTCATTTGTTGCTGCTGCTTCAAAAATGCCATTTGTTTGGCTCTTTGCTCTTGAGCTGCTTTAGCCTCCGCCTGTTTTTTCGCCTGGATATCTGCTTGTCTTTTCACCTCAGCGGCGGCTTTTCTCTGGGCTTCAGCCTTTTTCTGAGCTTCAGCTCTCTTTTTAGCCTCTTCTTTTTGTTTTTGTTGGAGAGCGGCCTGAAATTGTTTGGCCTGTTGCTCTTGGACCATTTTAATCATTGCATCTTGGCTCGCTTTTGCTTGTTGTTGTTGGAGAGCTAATTGGATTTGTTTCGCTTGTTCCTGAGCTTTTTTGGCTTTTTCGGCCTTCTCGGCGGCTTCTTTCGCGGCTTGGGCGAGCTGAAAGAATATGATTTGATACGAAAAGTGGTGTTTTTGTTTGTTGAAATCCCTTTTTATGGAAGATTTTTGAACATTTTTGGTTGATTTTGTCTGGAAATTTCAAAATTGCAGACTTGTCACGGGCCGGGCCGGGCTTTTTTCAAAACTTTCACCGGCCCGGCCCGGTCGGCCCGGGGTTCAAGACAAAACATGTTTTTTTCAGGTTTTTGTTTTGAAAAAATTTTTTTCGCGGTTTTTTTCTAGTTTTTTGGCCTATGTTTTCAGGGAGGAAATTCTGATCTATTTTTGAGTAAAAAGACCCAGGAAAAGTTTCGAAATAGGGCTGAAAATTGGGAAAAACGTGCTTCAAATTTCAAAAATTTTCAAACCCGGGCCGGAGAATTTTTCATCGGCCCGGCCCGGATTTTGACAAGTCTGCAAAATTGGAACACTTCAACATGCTTATTTTCAACTATTTTTAGTATGGATTTCATGTTAAAATTATATTCTTCAAAATTTCCAAAAAAAAAACAGCACATTCTTGAACATATTTTTGTGTCCAAAAGTTACTAGTTTTGTGTGTACAGGGTGCGACATAATTATTGCAACACATTTATGCCGACTTTGAGGGCGAATAGCAAAAAATTGGGAAGCGGTACACTTCCCAACTTTTTGAAAAACTTTTGCTAATTATTTCACCTATATGCCACCAAAATTTCTAAGCTCTATCTTCATTTTCACAGTAGTTGTGCTTCGTACCGTCCGCAAGGTATAAATCGGTTCGCAGGGTTTTGTGCACGCGACTATATGCGCGTCTTACTTTCGTGCCTTCTGACAAAAACTTTTCTGGAGCTGGAGGACTATTTAACTTCTAAACGTTTTAGGAGGTATTTCTAAATGTCTAGGGATAAAAATTGGAAGGATATAAAATCAAGAAATATCTTGAAAACGTTTTGATTCATAGATTTCTGAAAAAACATCAATGACTCTCATCATACTGATTCCTAGCGTTCAAATCAATAAAAACAAATTTTTCTGTGAGCTGGTTTATTTTAGCAGTTAATACGCACTATATTATTTATCAATTTGTGTTCTAATAAAGATTTGCTCTTTTCTCAAAGCAAAAATGGCCAAAAGTCAGTTTTAGACTGATTTTCCGCAGTTTCTTTGAACTGATAAATGATGTTCCCAATCACCGAATTCAAATTCGAGCGGCAATTCATTTCATGGGTTATTGAGATGGATAGTTAGGCTCATTATAAACAATTTTTGGAGTTGATTAAAACACTTTGAGCCGAAGTTTTATTTGGGGTTTGTCAGAAATAGCTGCGTGTCGCAAGTGATTTTAATTTTAGAAACCGACGACTGCTGCTCAAAAATAAGAAAAGATATACTAGAACGGAAAATTGTTATGTTTTCTATATCATTTCATAAAGTTCCTGTCAAAGTTTCAGCTTGATCAAACAATTTTGGAAGATTTTATAGCGAAATGAACGCGTTGCAATAATTATGTCGCACCCTGTAGAGTCTAGCTTTTTATCAGAGAAAAAAAAATTTTTGCATATAATTTTTCGGAGAATTTTTTTATGCCGTAGTCTTGAACCGGCATGGTACGCTATTAGTGTGCCGTTCTAATAGAGGTTTCACAACTTCCCACAATTCCAATAATACCCTCTTAACCTTTTTTTCGAGTAAAAAATTGTTTTCCAAAAATTTCAAAAATTGTTTTTAATTTTTTAAGTTAAAATTAAATTTCCGAGAAAAACTTCCGTAAAAGTTTCGGAATTTGTTTCATTTTTTGCTTTTTCCCATTATACTTTTCAATAAACCCCTACTAACCATCGCATTAGGATTCATCTTGACCGGTGTCGTATTCTGCGAAGTGGGCGGAGTCTGTTTAGTGGGCGTGGCTTGTTGTTTTTGTTGTTGTTGAATCATATAATTGAAAAGATTTCCAGCCATAAGCTTCTTCTGAGGATCCCCAGAATTCATGAATTGTGTTACTTGTTGCATGATTTGCTCAGGTGTAAATTGAGCCAAAATGTTGGCGAATTGGGCTGTTGCTGCTCCAGTTATATTAGTAGACGTTGACGGCTTCTGGGTAGAAGACGTTGGGGGATTCTGAGGCTTCTGTGATGACGTTGACGCCTTCTGAATGCTTGAAGATTTCTGCGAAGACGTTGAAGCTCCAGATGACGTGGAAGGCTTCTGAGACGACATGGCGACTCCAGATGACGTCACTTTCTGCGCTGGATTCGCCGCCTTAACCCCTCCAAAAACTGATGGAACCATTCTGGGCGGAGCCGCCACTGGAGCTGGAGCCACCGGAGCCGGAGCCGGCTTCTTGGCTGGTGGCGGATCTAGACACTGTACATCATCATCATCGGAAATCGGGGAATAGTGAGGTGGGCGTTGTTGCGCTGTTGAAGTAGAAGAAGAGGAAGAAGTGGGCGGAGCCGCCGAGGGTTTTGGAGCCGATGGTGCAGTGGATGATGTAGATGCGGATGATGTTGGCTTGGGTTGAGTTGATGTGGAAGGAGCGGTGGCTGAAAATAAAGAGAAATGATTGGGTGGTAAGTGAGAATTAGTAAACTAGTCTGAGATTGTTGATCTGGGTTACTGTAGGTGATCAAGCCTTTTCTGAGGCACAGTATTACGAAGACACGAAAAAGTGGCGGTTCTGTTTAAAGGCGCAAAGGCAAATGTACGCGATATCTCGCCACGCATACCGTAGTTTAAATGCGTTATAGTCAACAGAAGCATCTTCATACCCGCTCTAATGTCAACCACGCCCACCTTTGTAAAAATAGTTCTCACTCTGAAGAGAGCGGCCAGACACACAGACAGTAACGCATTAAAATTACTGTGAACGTGGCGAGATATCGTGTACATATGCCTCAGCGCCTTTAAGCAGAACCTTCACTTTTTCGTGTCTTCGTAATAGATACAACAATCTGTCCTAGACTATCTGCTAGTATTTATCGTATCGGTCCGAGGTTCCATAATTTGGGTTGCGATAAGCACTAATATCATAGGTCCTTTGGTTCAGAGTGAGGTGCTGTAACCTATCTCAGATTAGCTAGTTTAGATCACTTTAGGTACAGTAATCTTTTATACAGGAGTACTGTAGAGACAAAACAAGCATCCTGGATTCACCGGTGGTACGACAGGTAATCGAACATAGACCCTTGTCCTAGAGTACGGTGGGAACAGTAATCAGTTCATGAATACCTAATCCAGATTACAGCAGTTCCGTCAGTTATGGTCATCTAGCCTAGACTCCTTGTCAGACCAGCGTACGGCAGGTACAGTAACCTGCTCAGCTTAAAAGTACGGTAAGCTATCAAGGATGATCTGTTTTGGATTACTATGGAAACAGTTCACAAAAACCAAAGGGGCCATACATACTTGTGTTTTGGCGGTTCGGCCCGATTTCAAAAAAATGTGAAAAATTGAGATCATTTTTTTCAGATTTTTGTAGTTTTGATAAAATTTCTGACTTTTTCCTCCTAGTTTCGTCTCAAGAAACTAGTCTCAAAAAACCCAACCTTTAGCCTTTTGTTGCTGCTGCTGTTGTTGTTGTGCCGCTTGTGCCAGCTTCAATGCCAGCTCACTCAGCGCCTTATTATTCGCCGCGTTTCCTCCGGCGCTGCTTTGAGCGAGAGCAAGAATTTGTACAGCATAATCATTGAGAGCATTCGGTGTGTTTCCTGTAAGAGCTGGCAAAGGGTTGGAGGGGGATTATGGAGAGGCGAAGAAACTGTATTAGAACAGCAATGCTCTTCTAATACGGGTAGATTGAAAATACAGTTTTTCTATGAACAAAAAAAAAACGAACCCAATTGATTCTGTGCCAATTTGAGAGCAAAATCATTGATAGTCTTCTGTGTTCCTATGGTTGAATTTGCCGCCAAATTCAAATTTTTCAATGCCTGCTGAGCAATTCCACTCGCCGCCGATCCGCCGTCTATTTTCCTTTTCATCATCAACGTCTTCTGCTTCTTTTGTGGATCATTTGAAGAACCATTTGGATGCATTCGTGCACGTAATTCATCCACTGATTTGAATACTCTATTTATCAGATCTTGAGTCTTGGCTTTGATCGTTTTGATCAGTTCTTCTGATGGTTTCGAGCATTTCGATAGGGCAATCCATAGTCTCCATAGTTCTGTTCGAAGGGTTTTCATTTGGAGATGATGAGGTTTTGTCTTTTTGATTGGCTCTGCTTGGGGTCCTGGTGATGGTGTGGAGCGGCAGGATGCTGGAAAAGAAGGCTTGTTATAAGTGGGTCACGGTTTTCAGGCGCTTGTGGACTTTTTTGTGGCCATTATGCACCTAAACTTTATCATATACACTTCGGGTCTTGCTGATTCCATTTCTGAAGTCAAAATCCTCAAATTTAATTTGGACCCAGTTTTTGAGCCCGCAATTTTTTCAATGATCAAACGGCTTAAGAGAATGAAAACGATGGCCTAGAAAACCTCAGAAACGGAAACTAGTCCGAGAAAATTCCAGGCTGAAACAGTGTTCATTTTGTTGCCTTTGTCCAAGTTCATGGCTGTTTTCAACAGTCTTCTAAACTTGAAAAAAAGCACTCTATTGGTATCCAAAACCATGAATTCTAGGCCATTTTTAAATGAAATTTTTGCATTAAAAAAGCCATGGCCTAGAAAACCCAAGAAAGTGTAAATCTAGTCCACCGGAATTTCAGTGGATAATGTTATCATTTCTGTCAGACTACGGGAACTCTGTATGAAAACGCAAAATTTCCTTGAAAATCGGATGTTAGAGACCCCTTTCAGGACTTTATAAAGGGAACATAAGATGGCCTAGAAACCCCCAACTGGAAAACTAGTCCCCAGACGAAGTTTAAATTTAAAAATGAGATGAAAAGTCTTACAATTATCTCTAGAAGAAATGATCAGTTCCATTGTTCCCAAGTATAAAGTGACAATTGATTTCCATTGGATTTTGTCCACGTGTTCTCTGCAAAATGGGAAATTTTCATATTCCAGACCTAAATGTAAGCGTTTTAAAAATTGGCGGTAGGACGTTTCAGAACCGTGTTCCTTATTAGAACTATCACGTATCAGAACTGCACCGCACTAGAACTAAAGATGTCATATTAACTTGAGAATGTTGCTTTTCTCATTCGGGATAGTTCTGAAACGGTACAGTTCTGAAACGGGACAGTTCTGATAAACACCATTTCTGGCACAGAAAAGTTCTGAAACGATATGCCGCCTAAAATTATCAGATTTTCAGCCTATTTCTCTTCGAAAACGCCCCAAAAAACCCTTCAAAACTCACTCATCATCCTTAACAATCACCCCAATCATCGTCAATAGAACAGCCACGACATGATGCAAATCACAAGTTTTCGGTGCGATTTGTGCTCCCAATTTGAGGCATCTGTCGATATGAAAAGAGTGAGAACCGTTTCGATTTATATCACTACATGATATTTCAACTAAATTATCAAACAATCCATCGTCTCTTTTTCGTTTTTTGAACGCATTTTTGAAGATTTGATTCGAAGCCTGATCAATTTCGCCTTTTTCCATGTAGAGTTGAGCCAAACGATAATGAGATTTTGTATGAGGGAAGCGATCAGTGATAAGAGTAAAGGCACGAATACACATTTCTTTGAGTTCGGAGGCAAGTTCATGACGAAGATCCGAGGTGAATTTCGGAGTGATCTGGAAAAGAGGAATTGAGGGGTTTTGAGGTGAAGTTTGAGTGAGAAAAGATAGCTTGGGAGCATTTTTAGAAGATTTTTTCCTACAGAATGATTATTTTTGTTGTTGAAATTACGAAATAAAAGGCTTTTAGGAACTTCAAATGGGCCAAGTTCAAAAAACTTTCAAAGACGATTTTTAGGACCAAAAAAGGGGCGTGGCTAACTGATTCTTCTATCTGTCCGAATTTTTCTAGTGTACATAATGTTTCATTGTGTCCTAAGTGCAAAAAAGCGATGAAATTTTCGGAAAAATGACAAGAAAAACCCTGAACTTTGACGAAAAAAGACTGACTGAAAATGGGCGGAGCTAACTGAAAAAGGGGCGGAGCACGACAGAGAAAAATTCCGAAAATTCGGGTTTTTCAGCTTCTAATTGTTAATTTGAGACTCTGAGCATGTGAAATTAAAATTTTACGGAACAAAAATTTCAACTTTTTTGAAATTTTGAATTTTTCCGTTTCGAAAGTATCTGAAAGCTAAAAAAAAGGGGCGGAGCTTGATTCTCGGCTTTTTATGGCTCAAAAATGCTAATTCGAAGCTCCGAAACAAGAATCCACAAATCTATAAAAAAGAGGACGTTTTTCTTCCAAAAAAAAAAGCGAAAAATGCGAAAAGTTTCAAAAAAGGGGCGGAGCTTCATTTTTTGATTTATTTTTTCACAAGCTTCTCATTGATTGTTTCAGATCCTGAGCAGGCTGGAACAAGTTCTGATAATCCAGTTTAATATTTTTTCCTTCCAAATTTTTTTTCTTGGAAAGTAGTAAATTCAATGATATTTTTAAAACCAGGGAAAATCTAGAATTCTGAAAATCTGAAATTCTCAAAGAACGAAAACATCTGTAAATTTCCATTCAAATCTTACCTCTCCCTTCTCCTCAAAAACCGTATCCATCACCAATTCATCAACAATCGTATACACATCCAAGTTCACTTTAAACAACGAACTATTCGATTTCACAACTTTATGTCCATCATTCATCAATTTCAGCCAAATTTTCAGCTTTCGAAGGGTCTCCAAATCGGGGATATCATTATTGATAAGATATTTGTAGACAGCCGAATAGGCTTGATAATGGACTTCCAAGGGTTCAAAATTCGTCTGTTTTTTGGTTTGGACCTTCTGGGGATAGTAAAAGCCGGCAAGTTCACACCCACAAGCGGCTTCATAGAAGCTTTCCACAACTTTTAGAATATCCCATTGAGCTCTTTTCGCCTCCAGCTTTCCAATAAAATAATAGCAGAGCCATTGATGTTCCGGCTGGGATCCATCCTCACCGAGCTTCGTTAACTCCAGTGCTTTATCAAATTGCTCTCGTGATTCAATCCGAAGTTTTGTAATTTCTGACGTATTATGACGACGTGGATCACCGCGAGGAAGGGTTCGATGAAAGCGGGTTAGAGATGAAGCCAATTGATAGAGCCTTGCTGCCAGATCGAAATGAGGAAGGGGTTCCTTTTGTTGAGCATCGATTGCCATTCGAGATGGCATTATTCTCCATTTCCATTGTTCGTCGATTTCTTCGAGTTCGAGCTGAAAACAGAGGAGGTTTTGTGGAGGGTTTTGAGGTGGCATAAGGAGGATTTCAAGTGATTTTTTGGGTGCTAGGCGTAATTGGAGCATAACCAAAGCGACAATATAGGTTCAAGCTGAAAGAAGGGGAGATTTTGGGAAGGGTTTTACGTTGGTTTTAGTTGATTTCAGATTATTTTTTGAAAGAAAAACGCTTTTATAGAAAGGTTTAGTCATCAATATTGACCAAAAAACTACGAGAAAAGCCTAAAAAAGGACCAGACAACGAACTTTTCAAAAACTGGCGTTTACTGTACCTACTGTAGTCTGAGCCTAGATTCAATTACGGTACCTACAGTAATTGCAAAAAAAGATTATCTGGGCTAGATTTCTGTATCTCTCAAACTTCTCTAGGATAGATTACAGTATCTCGTGAAAAGGCTATATTATCTGAAATCTAGGTAGATTACATTACCTACCGTATCCTCTATCATCGAGCTTGAGCTGGATCGCTTACCGTAACCCAGGCAAGATGGTCAGAAAACTGTACTTATTTCGATTACCTAGAAAATCTAAGCTAGCTTTGACCATCTGATACGATAGCAAAAATACTATATTCTTCACTTCCTTGTCCGGGTTACGGTAGGTGATCTAGCCGAGATCGTCTAGAAGGGGATACTGTAACTACTGTAATCCAGCTGCTTTTCTCGGCCATACCGAGCTATCCGTGGAGCGCACTTGGCGCAATTTTTACGCCTGTGACTCATAATACCATATCTTAAATTACTGTATTTACTGTACCCTAGATTACTGTACCTTTCGTAGTTCACACCGAGTTATCCAGGATAAATTACAGTAGTCACCAGGCTCGCAACTAGAAAATCTAGTTTAGGTAGGACCATCTGGTTCCGAGTATGGTAGCTACAAAACCTTCGCCTGGTTTGGGTTACGGTAGGTGATCTAGCCGAGATCGTCTAGAAGGGAATGATGTAGCTACAGTAATCTATCCAATCATCATCTAGTCTAGATATTGTGGACGTAAAAATTGCGCCAAGTGCGCTCCACGAACGAGTCATCGGCTCGGGGTAGCTGGAAGAGTCGGAACTGCAACCACAGGCCGAGGCTCCGACTCTCCCAGCTTTTTTTTCGGCCATGAGCTATCCGTAGGCGCACTTGACGCAATTTCTGAGACTTATAGTAGGGGCTACAGAAGTCTAAAAAAAACGTCGGTTTCAATTTTTTAATTTCAAGGTTTTCCAAAACCAAATCATCCCATTCAGAGTTGCACGGAAGTAAGACGAAATTTGTCCGGAAGTGCTCCACAGCTCTTTGAGTAGCGGTCAGATTGAAAAATGAAGTACTGACAGAATGTAGAACTTTTTGAGAACAATCTATTGGAACAAAGAACGCCCAAAAATATTGATTCTGAACGAAGTTATGATATTACTTTCGACTTCCGTTTAAATTCCGGAACTAAAGAATCCAGAATTGATGCCATAACTTCATTCAAAATCAATATTTTTGGGTGTTCTTTGTTTCAATCGATAGATCTCAGAAAGTTCTACATTCTGTCAGTACATTCTTCAATCTGACCGCTACTCGAAGAGCTGTGGAGCACTTCCGTGCAACTCTGATCCCATTTCATATCTGAAAACCGCTTACCTGGAACAAATCATGAACACTGGCATGTGCCATCATTCCCCAAACCGAACTTCTCAGCCGATCATCCGTCATTGATTCCTCCGTTAACAAGTACAATTCCGAGTATTTGGCAGCTTCTTTGAAAACGTTTCCCTTGAATGCATTCAAAGCCATTGCATACCAAACAAGAGTCTGTATATAGTCATGGACATCATCCTGACATTTCGATAGACTCGATTCCACGTCTTTGAGGGTATCAGCCTTCTGGAGCAGGGCTTTAAACTCCTTTATTTTCTCCTTCTTTTCTCTCGAGACT
This sequence comes from Caenorhabditis doughertyi, assembly GCA_963572265.1. Classification (NCBI taxonomy): domain Eukaryota; kingdom Metazoa; phylum Nematoda; class Chromadorea; order Rhabditida; family Rhabditidae; genus Caenorhabditis; species Caenorhabditis doughertyi. Next base: position 2,263,193 of record OY751557.1, read on the forward strand.
TCTAGAAGGAATGGGAATTTCGTATTGAGTAATTCCACTACATCATGCATTAATTTCTCTTTTTCATCGTATAATGGAAGTGGTTGGACTAATATCAATGCCATAATCTTCTTTGCAATTTCTGGAGTCGTTGCACATTTCCCTCCGTTTTCATGGTTCTCTTGCAGACGCATTTTCCGCGCGTACTTTCCAAAGAGACAGAAAAGGACTTGAGATATTTCCAAATTGAGATTATTCCATAGATAACCATTGTCTTTTTGATAACAGATCTCAAGGATTGGTATGTTATCGATGACTTCTTGGAGACGATCCACAATGAAGAACAGGAATTCATACTGAAAATAAAAAAAGAGTTATGGAGTCTTTTGGTTTTGTAGGGGGTTTTGCAGGAAGTTTTGGGCATAGAAGCTTGGGTGACCGTGAGACACATTCAAGGCTTTTTATTGGACATGTTCTCATATCTAACTAGGAGATAATCAGAAGTTAAAATATGCTTTTGGACGTTTTCTAGGTCATTCGGAAGCTGGAAACACGCTGATTAGGAATCTGGAATCAGTTTTTGTAGTTGCTCAAAAATAGTGGTTTTGACGAAAATCGGACAGAATTAACACATCACAAAGTTCGCTTTAAGTACAGACCATTCTCAAGTCAATAAACTTGTTTCACCGTTCTTTAAGATTGCGTATCTAAAAACCGGACGGATCAGGAAACGTCTAACATAGTCCTTTCAAAAGACACCAAATTGCAGAAACTCAATTCAAATATATCCGAATTCAGGTTTTTGAAAGATAACTGGTATTTAGACTTCAAGGAATTCAATTAAGACTCTCCATAGTTCAGAAACTTATTGCTATAACTGAAACCATTCACAATAGCAGGATATAGCTTTATGAAAGTCTCAAACTTTCAACTTTTCCTAGACTAATATGTAGAAGTCTTCATGTTCAGTTCCATAGCCAAAAGTAGATTCTTATAGAAAAGTCATGATCTTCACATTCAAAAAGAGATATCTTTGTATGGTAGAGAATTTATACAGCTTCGATCTATGGAAATCTTGTCTCAACATTTGAAGAACCTTGGCCTCTTGATATACAAACACGGCTTTTGTAGAAGGCTCAAAACTGGTTCTGGCTGGGAAATTGTGATCAGAATGTTTTTAGCTTCTGAATGACCTATGGAGTGTCTAGGTACCATATCCCCTGGATGGATCATAACTTCCTCGCTAAGATTTTCCTTTTTTTTTCCAGAACTCTCTTCCTACATTCCTCAATTTTTCACAACCATACCAGGAATAAAACCCATACAACTTACATTTTTCTGTGCACAACAATGATACTCTCCCAATACTTCATGGGCTTTCACCAACAAATCCAATTCCAAAAGTGGCATCACAGTAGGCTCCTCGTTCTTATCCAGTCTCTCAATGTACTCCTTGGCGTCTCCCCGTTGAATTTTGACAATTTCATAGAGAATTTTCCAATTCTTCCAATCTTTTTCAAATTTCTTATATTTTTTGAACATTACACAAATGAAATATCCAATTGTGGAGAGGGTGGGAAGACGTTTTTTGGATACTTTCAAAGATTCTTTCGACGTTAATCCCTGCATTTTATGTAATAAAATCTGGAGATTTTTCTCAATTTTCTCCGCTTTTATAGTGTTTTTCGACGCATTTTCCACAATAAATAGGTAGAAATGCATGGCTCGAGCGATAATTTCCATTAAATCTCCACTTGATTTCAGCTTCTCTTGTGATTGTATCCAATATTCGATAAGCTCAATTGCCTCATCTATTCCCACTGTGGTAAAATCAATGTCTTTCGTGAGAATTTCAACGAGATTCTGATAATTTCCAGACTTCCAAAGGGTTTTGATACTATCAATTCGCTTCTTCTTTTCAAGGCTATCGATAGCAATGTCGACGTCACACGTGGTAAATGAACCACATGACGTGGCGATGGATTCTTCAGGTTGGAGACGATCACGAAGGGATTGCAGGTAGTCGAGTCTGAAATTTTTGAAAGTTTTGAGATAAAACTTCGACTTTTGAAAATTTCGTATCACTGTTTGTGAGACCAAAATGAAGACAATTCAAGTTTTTTGTGATTTTCGATATCAACAATACTTACAATACTCCGATCTTCCTAGAAATTGGTCCATAGGTGCTTTCAATCATTCTGAATTCATTTTTTTAAGTCAAAACTTGCTCAGAGCACTTTGGAGCTGAGTTTTAAGCTCACAAATCGGTTCAATAGAGAATTTAGCTATTTTTGACTGTAAAAATGGAATCAGAACGTTAGGAAGTACGCCTGAAATTCAAAAAACTCAATTTCCGGAAAAATTTCCAGCGTTTTCAGCTTCAAAACCTATGTTTTTACACGGGTATTTTGGGCTTTGAAAATTCCTGTTTTTGCAATTTTCAGTGATTTTTAATTTTTTTTGGATCATTTTTTTTTGCATTTTTCATACGAGCTCGACGAAATGAATGACTTTTCAAAACTAAGAATAATCAAAAATGTTATTCAAAAAGAGATTTCCCCAATTACTGAAAAAAAAAACAGCAAAAAATATTTTTTGAGTGCAAAAATTTTGACCCCTGCGGGATCCGGGCCTGGTCCGATGTCAATTCTCAGCCCAGCCCGTTGCAAGTCTGCTTGAAATTCAAAGATTAAAAGATTTTCTCATTTCCCTTTCTCCCCTTACCTTATCTCATCACTAAGCCCCGTCTGTGTATACTTCCACATAAATCTCAACTCCAGAAGTCGTTCCTCTTCTGAATCCACCTCCTTCACGTCTTCTTTTTCATCTGAATCCTCGACTTCTGGCTCCTTGAAAAAATAAGAAACGTGTCTTGAAACCATCACTTCCAATGCTTTCCGAGCATCCAGCTCCATCAAAATCATATTTAATCGATAGTATTTTCTCAATTTAATCTCCGAAAACAACGCGATTCGATAGTACATTTCCCGGATGACTTCTTTCATTGAGTCTGGAATTGCTCCAAGATTCGGAGAATGTTCAGAGATTATGTGAAGAGTGTGCTCAAGGAAATCGAGAATTGTATGGGATCCATGGGAGAATTGGAGTTGAAGAAGATGAAGAATAGCATCACAATCGATGAATTCAGATGGTTGAGATGGTGGTGGTGTTCTGGAAAAAAAAAGGATTGAACAGCGGAATTAGAATGTGTTTTTTGGTAGGAAAGTGGTCAAAACCGATGAAATTTTGAGCATATTAGGTTGTTAAAATATGATTTTTCGCCCTAAAATGGCTAAAATTAAAAGATTAGTAAGAGTAAGAATTTGAACTTCGTTTTTGCTGCCTATTCACCAGAAAAACTAAAGTTCTCAATTCTGACCGATTTTGATCTTCAATCACTACGTGGCTTGATCCTTGATCTTGATCCAGCAATAGTAGGGTCCTCAAATTGAGTCAAAATGCAAAACAAGCTATGCTCGACCCCCCTCAGAAGTTTGAAACTCTTTCGAAACGAGAATGTTTTCAAAGTTGTTCCCAACTTCTTAGGAAGTTATAAGATAGTTCTGCATTTTGATTCAATTTGAGTGCTCTTCTTTTACGGGATCAAGCTCAATAGCCGTTCCAAACTATGGAACTTCCAGAGTAGTGATTTTTTGAGAGCCGGTCAGAATTGAAATAACAACTTTTTTCGGAAGCATCATATCGGTGTTATATGAGCCAACCAGGTGATCTGAGAACCATGTACTTTGATACAGAGTAACGCCTAATTTTCAGAGCTTTTTCAGAGTTTCGTCTGTAATCCGGCTTCGATCATTGAAATCACTTCAATATCCTGACCCCATATGATTCTAATGACTGTTTATCGCTTGGAATAAAGGGCGTTTAAAACATCTCTTCTGTAAGAAGCTATTGGGCTTCAAAGTTTTCCAAGGTTGAGCCAATACAAAACTGTACAAAAGCCACCATTTTTCCTTGACATTTTTTGATCGCTTTTTTTGCAGCCTTTCCCGACTAGAACTGTCTCTATTTTAAGACGACCAATTTCACTGTTCCCGACTTCTTTCCAAACCGAAAACAGAGCGTTTTTTCCTTCGAAAAACCTACTGTCCTCCCTAAAAAACATACTTCTCTCTCTTCCTCTCGCCACACATAATCGACTCCACATCAGTATAAACCAAATGAAATTCTTGTGCCAACTCATTCTCTGGCATCTCTCCATTCTTCTTTTTCGTCTCTTCATCATCCAAAATCACCACATCATCATCTCCTTCATCAGCTGTCGAATTGGCTTCTGAATCCAGTGTGATGACGTCATCATTACTCTTTTCCACGAACAATCGCTTCCTCCAATTCGCCAAATATTCCTTCTTCTCTTGCATTTTCTGTCGTTTTCCCTTCTTTTTCTTCGCCAACACTTCTGATTCTTCCACTTTTTCAGTTAATTCTTCCACACATTCAACGATATCGACGAGTTTTTCAACGATTTCTTGGACTTGAAGATAATCACTACGAGATTCCCATTCAGTGATTTTGAGGAGTTGATAACGGCAATGAGAGTAACTGTGGATACGATCGAATAGGTCACAGAACACGGTGCAGATAGATTTTAGGCTGGAAAAAACAAGGGTTTAGGAGAGGTTTTGAAAGTGGAATAGCGGATATTTGGGATGTGCTGTATCCGAACCGTGTCCCTAATCAGAACTGTCTCGTATCAAAACTACTTTGCGTGAAAAAATAGTTTTGACGCGGGACACGATTCTGATTAGGGTCAGTTCTAATAAGGGAGAGTTTTGATTCGGCATACCCCCGTATATTTCGGTAATTTTAAAGCTAGAAGTTCAATTTCTGTTGGATTTTGAGATTTTTTTAAAACACATTTTTGAAGTCAGTTTTAGTTTAAATTGCTCGTTTTTCTTGACTAGAAAGACGGATTTTTAAAGCGTGAAAAACACGATTTTCGGCGGTTTTATGATGGGAAAGAATCGCATTTGGGGACCAAAAACAGGAAGAAAGGCGATTTTCATCGTTTTTAACTGAAATAAGTTGTAAAAAGACCGGTTTTTCTACTGATTATGAAAGAAAATCCCGGATCAAAACGAGAGATTGTGTATTTTTTAGGCTAGAAAATTGGCAATCAATGAAAATGTTTGAACTGGAAAGATGCTTTTTCAGACGACTTCTAGGCTTATACTGTCTGGAAATGGGCGATTTCAAACTGCAAATTTCTTGATTTTAGGATTTTAAGCTATGTTTTTCAGAGTTTGTCAAATTTCGGCACTCAAAACGATGTAAATGTCAGAAAATGGATTGAAAGAGTAATAATATTTGGAAATCAACGATTCCAAATTGGAATTTCGTAAATTTAGCTCTCTCTCTCTCCAGCTAAATTTATAGGGTTTTGAAAAAAACTTCAGCTATCAGACTAACATAAAATGTCTGAAAATGATGTGGGAAGATTGAAAAAGTATTAAATTTCAATCATTTTTCAACAGGAAGCCATGATTTTCTAAATTTTCTCTCAAGATTTGAACACACGATTTTGAGCATCGAAACCACCAGTTCCGCTCATCGAACCCCGTTTTCCTCTTCAAAAACTCACTCTTGTTCAGCATAAATTTGAATTGGCACTGTCTCCAATACCCTCTTCTCCTCCTCAAATTCTTCTTCCCTTATCCCAACTTTCTCCTGCACTTTCTTCCTCAATTCATCGATTCTCTCATCAAAATCCACAATTTTTGTGTTATTCAATTTGGCAATATCAATATCAACATAGACCTCATCCTCATCGAAAATCTTATCACACAATTGCTGATAATAGTGATTAGTAGAGCGAATTTTCATCTTCAAATACTTCATTTTATCATTCAACCCATCATTTCCCTCTTGAATTTGCTTCAGAATCTCAAGACATTGAGTGTAATTGCATTTCAAATAAAGCAAAGTGGCTTGAGATTCAAGGGATTCTTTAAGGCTTTCAGATCGTTTAAACGCGTATTCACCAAAGTTAAGATCTCCAAATTCCACACATTTTAGAGCCATATCAAGCCAAATTTCAGAATTATTGGGATCATAGGCTAAAACTTGACGAAGATGTTGAATTTCTTCGTTTTGAAGGTCAGAATCCGATTCTAAATTCGATTTTTCACACAATTTCGCTAGATTCTTATGAGTTGCAATATAGATTTGAAGCATTTTCGCCAGACGAGGCGGCTCTTCGATTGTCTCATAATCCGGGTCATCTATGTGAAAACATGAAATTATGGGGTCTTCGAGAATTTGTTCCAGAATCTTCTGGCCTTTTTCGACGTCTTGATCGGCGATGGAGATGATGGCTTTTTCGAACTTTTTGATGATTTTTGCTTCCTGAAAGTTGATTTTTACAAGTTTTTCTTCATTTTTACGCTTTTTAGGCCAAATTCTGGCTATTTTTATGCAGCTTTCGTTTTTTTTTTCAGACAAAAATCGCTCCAAAATGGCAAAATTGGTTCCGAATTGGTCCTTACCGCTGCTTCAGTGGTAATTTCATCACCAATCTCCTCCCCAGCATCCGACCAAACTGAATCCCCGGAATCCGAATCTGAAGACGTTTCAGAATCATCGTCTTCAGTTTCTTCTTCATCTGAATCCTCTTCATCGTCGTCCACAGAATCCTCATCGTTATCCTCCTCTTCCTCTCCTTCCTCCTCACCATTATCCTCTTTTTCTGTGTCGCTATCCAAGATAATGACGGAATTCTGTGAAAAATCATTCAATTTTCATTTTTTTTTAACAAAAATCAATAAAAAACCTCATCGGAAGACTCCTCATCGTCAATCTCAATTGGTTTCTCTTTGCTTGTGCCTACTTCTTCCGGATTTTCCATGACTGAAATAAAAGAAAATTGTGGATTCATTTAAAGTTTCTGTTTTTCTTTAATTATGCTTTTTTTTCTATAAATTTTGATCCAAATTCAAGTAAAAATCCCTGCGAAAATCATCGCGAAAAACATAAAAACTTTTATTCGCGCCGATTTACGATAAAACATGCACACAACGACACTCCGCAAACCGTGCCGCACACTTGCCGACTCCGCCCACCGGCATGACTTGCGAGAGGCGAAAAGTTTTGCTGGGCCTAAATTTTTTTACCCGTTTTTTCGCCCGTTTTTCTCGGTTTTCCGGCGAATTTTTGCAGTTTTTTTGCGGAAAATGTTTTCGAAATGCCACGAGAATGTAAATTTCAGCGTGTTTTGTGATAAAATCGGCAGATTTATGCTCAAAATTTCCTTTTTTTTAGGAAATTTTTTTTGGCAAAAGAATTGATTTTCGAATTTCTGCGATTCAAATGTTGAATTTTTCTTCAACATTTTCAGTGTCAAATCCTTGTTTGCACTTCTATTTTTGCGAGAAAAACTGGAAAATCGCTGCTTTTCAAGGCCAACGTTATCGATTTATCACCATTTTTTCTTTTCCTTCTCAAACCACGTGTCCGCCTTAGCTAGCTCAGCTCGAATTATGAAATTTTCAGAGGGCTGTTTCTGTAACATTTCGAATTATCGCGAGATCACAAAAACAAATTTCGAAATCTTGCTTAATATTTTGCCACATTGCCGTTCTCTCGTTCTCTGCTCCTTTCCTCCTTTTTAAGCCTCCTTCGTTCCCTCACTCAAACTGATATTTTTGCAGCCAGTACCGCTCAACAAGTGGAATAAAAATGCCTTTGGCCGTTGACCTGCTTCACCCAGAGCCACAAAGGGAGATCAGACGCCACAAGCTCAAGCGTCTCGTTCAACACCCAAACTCTTACTTCATGGACGTCAAGTGCTCCGGATGCTTCAAGGTAAGCTTTGTGATGATAGAAAGTGTTTTCTCACTTTTTGGAGAAAGGTGATGGTGCGCCGGTAGCATTTGAGCAGGAAATCGTGCCAGAATCCACTGATTTTTCATTAGTTCGCGAGACTGGCTCCTCTGTTGAATGGCGCAGCGACGGAAGCCAATTGGCTCCCTAATAGCTATTCTCCCTTGTCAATACTTTTGATTGTGACGGGTTCTAATCAGAATTTATCGTTGCGCCTGTAAACAGGGATGTCACGCTCCCACAATCGGTTGATACAGCTACACTATCGTGCCGTCGCTCCTCCAAGTGTCTTGAAAAAAACATCAGTCTCAAACTCAGCCCGCTGAAAAGTTCTAAATTTTCTCATTTCCAGATTTCGACCGTCTTCTCGCACGCCACGACCGTCGTTGTCTGCGTTGGATGCAACACCGTCCTCTGCCAGCCAACCCGAGGAAAGGCCAAGCTCACCGAGGGATGCTCCTTCCGCAAGAAGCAATAAGTTTCCCATAATTGTTACATAAATTGTTTGTTCACATCTCCTTTTTTGGTTGAAAGAAAAAACAGTTAATTTTAAAGAATTGTTTGAATTGCGTTGAACATTTGACAGATGAGTCTCACTTCCGAAAAACTGCCAAAGCTAATTGGCACCTCGTCTTCTCCTTCCGTTAGGCAATGTCAAGCAACTGGATCCCTTCTCTCGTTTCCTTTCCGGTAATGTGGAAGAAGAAGGAAGGTCGTAATGCCACTTTCAAACAACAATAAGCATGAGGGGTCTAGTATTTTCAGCTGTTATTCTTATTTATGCAGAGAAGTATTCGGTTACATAATGTGAAATGTGAACCTTAACCTGGAAAAAAGAAGTAAATCATATGCCGCTCGGAGGAAGGAGTGCCTCTCCCTCCCTTTTCTCGGAGATTATCACTATTACTACTGTTCCCTTATTATCATAATCCTCTTGTTCTCTTTTTCTTTGTACTATTTGCAATTTCTGGTTCCAAATGTCTGCAACCTTGGGAAGCTTCTTCTTCTCCACTTCAAACAAGTCGAAGTACGAGAAGAAGAAATAGGTAATTAGTACAGTAATTGGGCCCATGTTTCGGGCGGGTTCGAGTAGGCGTGGAAAAGTAAATGAGAATATGAATGTGATCTTGGAAAAGCTTGTTTTATTACTTTTTCTCGTGTTTTATTGGTTTTTTCTTTACTGGTAAGCCGCTCTTCTGCCGGTAGCGCGAGCTCAGGGTTTATCATTGCCTTTCATAACTACAAAGGTGATGCGCGTTTAGTCAAATGGCTAAGCGTTTTGCCTTCCAATCCACCATCCCGGGTTCGACCCCCACCCAATGCCGAACCGTTTTTCTCACTTTCCTCTCCCTCCGTGAGCATCATCCACTTGTTTGCCCAATCCTTCTTCCGCACACTCGTTAGAAAAAACATCCGTTTCAAATGGGAGAAACCGTAAAACTTTCTCTCCAATTTCTTATTTCCCCTTCTTTCTCCCGTGTGTTTTGTTTTCGAAAACCAGTGGCAATGCATCGTGGTTGTTGGCATTAAGCCAAAGAGTGCGTATAATCCGAAAATTTGAATGTGAGGCGGAAAGGTGCGCTTAATAGAGAAAAGAGAGTAGAGAGAAAGTAATAATTTTGTGAAATTGAAACTGATGCTGCTTATTGAGAAGAGTGCTGAGTGTTTTTAGGCCACCCACTTGAGAAAAATTAGGTAGTTTTGTTTTTAATTTTTATGTTTTGAAACTACAAATAGAAAGTTCCAAAGTTACCTGTAGCATAAAAAGCCGTGCAATTCTAACTCTGATTTGGCAAAAATAGAACAACAAAAATAGGTTTCTAGATGAATTTCCAAAAGTTCACGAAACTTATAGGTTCAGATCCTGAAATTAAACAGAATATCTTTACTAATAACAATCAAGAACTTCCGTCTGTCTGTCTGTCTGTCTGTCTGTGTGTATGTCGCCAGCCCTAGCGAACTTTCTACTGAACCGATTTTTCTGAAAAAAAAGACAGCTGGACGTAAAATTCTTTCGCGATGATGCCCGTCTATTTCAATTTCCGAAAGGGAAGAAAATAAAGTCACCAGGTTCAAAAAACCACGTTTTCAGGCCCTTTTTAAAACTTTCATTGAGGAGAGAGACACACAGGGGGCCACGTGAATATTATAAACCCCTTAGAACTTTTCACAGTTTTTTCATTTCTAAAAAAAGTGAACCCAGGCGGTAGGAGGCGCGGAGCGCCGATGACCGACTGGTAGGGAATGGTTCAGCTGTTAGGGATATTCTTTGATTTCAAAATTGTTGCGCTATCGCAGTCAGTCTTTGGGCCTTTATAAAGCTTGGTCATTGGTAAGGTTTCCCTGATTATCATAACGAAAATATAGACATTGTTTATAAAAGGAAAATATATTAGCGAGAGACTCATAAGCCAAAGAAAAGCTAAAAGAATATATCAAAACCTCTTGAGGGTTTTTACTTTAACTTCAAAAGTCTGAAATTGAACATTGAAATATAGGAATTCTGGAATTTTTACAAAGTTACCAATTGAAAACTTTTATTGATAAGCATTCATCTTTGAGCCGTCTGAAACACACCTGAATCATGTAGTGAAAAGAATTCGCAGTTTAGTAATCCGGTGAATTTAATATTTCGTTTTGCAATTTATTAAATCTAGGCATTATCTTATTCAACCCACCCGATAGTTTGAAGTTATCCGTAGCTTTGTTTCCTGAAAAAATCATATTCACAGAATCTTGAAAACTTCCTTTTAGTTGCTTATTACTTATTTGCGAGAGCCTGACACCTCGCATTTTAAATGTTCAACGTGTTCTGCCACGCTTACAGTATTTTTGAACTGCGAATTACTGTAATCGTGGTGGGACCCAATAGACATTTGTCACTGTGCTTCTAAGACTTGATGTCACGACTTGGCGAGCATGTGATATCATTTCAAGGCATAATGACCTTGTAAGACTGATATTTCCCACAGTCCAGTACGAAAAGGTTCGATGACGAACCATTTGGACCGAAATTTCAAAGTCTTTCTCTTTATTGACGGTGCTCCTTTTTTTCGGGTGCAAATATGCGCGATTCAGACACTGTTGAATTTTGAAAAAAGCTATAAAATACAAATTTTGAACTTCTAACCTCCACTATTTTGGTTCTGGTCCCTTTCCCATTTCCTTCTAACCCCAGACAATACACACTTCCGCTAGAAATATCCTATGCCATATCCAATGTTCCTGTTCCGTTTCTCTCCCTATTCATCCCACCTTTTTTGCATCTCCCTCCCTCCCTCTGCCCAATCCCATCAAAAAAAGTTTCTATTTGACCGCGGAGCCATCCCCCTACATCCTATCCTTATTCGCCATTTCACTCGTCGTCTCATGTCAAAAATTTCGAAAAATCTTCGTCGGGTCGAAAATCGGACATGTTTTCATTTTCTTCTTCGCACCCTTTCTAACAACCTTTTCTCCTTTCGAAAAGAGCAAATAAATGTTTTCTGGAGATCTCTTTCTATCGGCGCGGCGCCGCCCGGAGCCAAAAGGAGCCGTTTTTTGTGTGTCGGCTCCAGAGCATATACTGTCATCGTCGTGTTCTGAGAAAGAGAGAGAGAAGGGGGAAAGACATGTGTCGAAACGAGAAGAAAATAACATTAAGACGGTGGTGGTGCTCACCTTTTTCCTGTGGAACTCCCTTTTTTTTTGGTTCGTCACCCTTCTTCTTCTTTTTGGGAATGGAAGAAATCGGATAGCTAAACATAGAGAGTTCAAAATGCAACATTTATTTTTCATTTGGTTTTTTTATTTGGAAATTTTGTCAAATCTCGTCTAAAGTTTAGGCAGGAATCTGTATTTTTTAGGTGTTTTTTCTGCTATTGCTAAGCTCAATCAAACGGGCCTTTTTCGCAATTCCCACCACAATTTCTACCGGACCGTCAAAATGTTATCTGCAGATGGTCAGAGTTCTGATTAGAGACAGTGCCGAAACGGGGTAGCATCGATCATAGCTTATATATAATAGTTTCTGAAAGTTTTTTAAAAATTTGTTCAAGTTTGAAAATTGGAGCCCGAATAGTATGACTTTTTGTGGAATCTTTGGTCAGAATATAATTAATTTCGGAAAAAAAGTAATCTTCAGACGACACGAGCAGGGTCATCTGACATAACCTTATTAACAAGAAGCTCTCCTATTATCAATTTTCATTTTTCGAACGCTTTTTTTCTAATTTTTCAAAAGTATGTTTTAGTTGTTCCAATCGAATATCAGTATATCAGTATCACTACTCCCTTCCCTCACTTCTTCTCCTTTTACATGGCTAACATTTCACTCTCTCCCCCTTACGCATAGTTAGTTAGTCACTTCTTGTACACTTTGTTAAACTGTTGAGCACATATTTTTTTTCGTCAATTTTTTTACCACACGTTACGTCACAGTATATAAAGATCTTTGGTGATTTTGATGATTTTGAGAATTGTTAGGCGTAGTAAGAAATACAGGTAGAAATTCGTAAAGTTCTGAAACTAACTTTTGTTGAAAGGGCTCTTTTGCTCTTTCTGTAAGTTTCCCCGACCTAATTCTTCAGCTGGGTCAATAATGTGTGGTGTCAGGTTTATTACCCAATTTCAAAGCTTTTTGTCTAGTCCCCGAGGTCTAGCTTAGGCTGGTCCGAATAGACTTCTCAAGCCAAAAGCACTTCTAGTCAAGCTTGTGATGGTTTGAGTCAGGCCGGAAATTTTATCAAAATCGGAAAACAATTTGAAAAACTGACACCAATTTTTAAAAATTTTTCAAAATCCAAATAAGCCTTTCCTTGTGTTTTTGGTCGAGCTTCAGCCTGGTCCGGCTCCATCTGTTCGGCCTAAGGGTCTAAGAAAGCTAGACTAGCCAGATCAACTTTTTCATTCATCCCGAGAATTGTTTGAACTATCTTTAGATTGTCTCACCGACAAGTCCATATTGAGCCAATAGACTAGGCCAGCCTTGTCTTAACCAACTGCTTTAGACCGGCCTTAACCGGCACTATAGGTCTGCGCTATTCCAAATTAGTCGGATTCTTTACTTGGACACCCCTATACCTCCAAAGATCTCCACTTTCCCTTCTTTTCCTCCCCACCTTCAAACTACCCAGTTGACACCTTCTACCCTAACGAAGCGTGACTCCAGAAGACGTCTCTCCGAAACCAGAAGCTTCTCCCTCTCTTCGATTTCTGAGAATCATGCAGCCTAGTTTTATTTGTTGTCATTCTCCCGCGTGTAGGTACAATACAATACGTTGTCTCTCCCCTCTCTCTCTCTCTCTCTCTCTCTCTCTCTCTCTCTCTCTCTCTCTCTCTCTCTCTCTCTCTCTCTCTCTCTCTCTCTCTCTCTCTCTCTCTCTCTCTCTCTCTCTCTCTCTCTCTCTCTCTTAAGCAACCAGTTCATCTGCCACTGTCATCATCCCACCACCGGGAGGGTCTCCTGTGTGCTTGACGCTTGACAATCATCCAACCATGTACACATAGTCACCGACACTCTCTCCTTTTTTTGTATTTCACTGAGCGATGGTGGTGGCGCAACAAAGTCTCTTTTCTTTGGATTTCTGCGTTTCCCCTCCCGTATTGTTAGATGTGTTCATTCGTTCGTTTCGGGGGGATAGTGGTGTAGGTGGTTACGTAGAAGAAGAAGAAGTTGACAATGATGTGCGGAGTAGTTCGAAGGGAAAAAGTGTTGAAATAAAAGTGAAATAAATGAAAAAGAGATACTCACAATCAAAGGGATTGGTTGGCAGGGTCTAGCTCCAAAGAACTTTGAGAACGTTTTATCTAGGTTAGCGTCTTAGGCAACGGACGAAAGACTCAAACCGTCTAAGCTTATGTTCTAAGGGTCCTGACCTCAAAGTATTCAAAACTCGTGGATCGAAAGTTTCAGAGCTCTTTGTACCTAGAGTCCGTGGGCTAAACTACGTATAACAAAACGGCTTTTGGACCACAGCGTTAGGCTCGACTACCAAGGAACTAATGACTTAGAGCTTCTAACAATGTATGGAGCAATAGTCTTTCGACCTTTAGAACAAAGGTCTAACGCAGATTTAATAATTTTGTGTCGTTTTTTTAAAGCTGTTTTCAAACAAAAAAGTAGAGAGATTGTACGAGTCTGACTGGTGAAACGTGGGGCAGCGATGTCCTGAGAAAGCCTGAAAAATCCGAAAAAATGAAAAAGCCGAACGGACAAAACTGACTTCAAAAATGGATTCAGCGTGGTCGACACGGTCTGTTCTCAAGTTTTCAGACCGTTCTTGAGTTACGTCCTCAAACACTTCCCTAGTGACTTCTAAGGAAGTCCAGGAAATTCTATCAAGATGAGAATTAAGCTAAAGGTCCCAGAAGAGCTCTACGATCTAGAACTAAGGTCCAAAACTCTAGACATCTACATGCTCTAGAACTATCTAGGTCTCAATTCCCACTTTTTCGAGAAACTGAGCAACAATACTGGTGCCATTCTAACACATCTTCCTCCTCTCGAACTCCTTTTCAATTTGTATCTGTCTATCGGGATTTCCTTCCCTTCCTCCCCACTCTCCTATTGTCTTTGTATAGGAGTCTGTTGTTCTGTATGTTTCCGACTGGCGCCTGGTGTTCATTATTGTTTGTTTGCTTGTTCTTCTCGGGGGAAAGGGATGAGACTAAAAAATCATTGCCGCCTTTTTTTGTGTTGTTATTTTTTTTCGCCAGTGTGGTAGTGATTTTTTCTATGTTACAGCGATTGTTCCGAAATTCGCTTACCTTCGAGAACCTGAAAAAGTGATCCTAGGGTGTCAGCTTTTCTGGAAGTGCTCAATTTTGAGTATTTCGAAAAACTTTTTGAAGATTTTAATAAATTTTAAGAATTTTGAAGAAAAACTTTGGACCTACAGAGCTTTGTGTAAACTATAGTGAGATCAGAGCATTTTGACTCGATTTTTGGTCCTAATTTCGAGTTCAGAGTCATAAATTGATCTAAGGAATTAAATTTGTCTGAAAAACGACGAAATTTCTCAAATTTTGTAATGAAAATAGTATTTTGTGGTCAATTTTTGACGGCTCATACCTTGGTGACACTATGGGGCCGAAAATGTCTTGATCTACAGGAATCAAGTGGTTGAGCGGAGCTAATATCGTAGAATAGTTTTGGAGGTCTGTCGCAGTTCATAGGTTTGCTAAATAATTTGAAAAATGAGCAATTTCATCAGAAAAAACTGGCTCAAGCTCGAATCGATGGTACTGTCTAACCTAGACTTGTCACAGGCCGGGCCGGTGGAGGAATTACCGGCTCGGTCCGTAGGCCCGGAGCTGAGTAGGATCAAAACATGTTTCGCATTCTGAGAAATATTTACTCGATTTTCTATCTTTTTTTAGACTTATGTTTCTAGAAGAACTATCTGAACGCTTTTCAAGAAAGAAAAACTCAGAAAAAAGTTTTGAAATTCAGCTAAAAAAGTGGGGGAAAACGAGCTCAAGAATTCAAAGTTTTTAAACGCGGACAGACCGGCTCGGCCCGTGACAAGTCTGGCCTGCTCGGATTGGACAAGTGTGGTCTAACTTGAAAGTAGGTTTCTAACCCGGGTCAAAAACCGAAACTCTTTTTTCCATTTAACCTCTTTCCATTCCTTACCGTATTCCTCCTTACTTCCACGTCACTTCTTTTCATCTAATACATCCTATTGTTTTCCAATCCTCCTCCCTTTTTTCTCGCTTCCACGCAAACTCATCACAGATTGTTCCGGGCTAATGAAAAAAAGAAGGTAATCTTCAACCCAAATATCAATTGAACCAACCACCATCCTCCTCATCTTTGAAATGCCAAATTGCGTGTGAAAACGTGCTTTTTTTTGCCTCCTCCCTTCCTTCAGAGAGAGTAGTGACCGTCAGTTCTTTTCCGCAGGCAGGCGACTAGCTTCGCCTCCGAGAGACGAAGGAACAATCCGCGCGGTAAACATTAGGTTAGGTAGGCATTTCAAGAGCCACAGACTAGAGAGAGAATTAGGCACAGAAAAACGACATGTTTTAGGTTTCAAAGCCATTTTTTGAGAAGAAGAAAGAAAGCGCCTTTTTGCCTTCTGCTTTTTTGTCTTTTCATGGTTATTGATCATTATGGCGACGTTTTTTGTGTCTTGTTTTGGGGTTACGGTGGTTGGTACTGTAGCTTCTGGGACTAGGACTTAAAAAAAGAGGAAAATTACTTGTTTTGTATTTTCCGAGTTTTTACATATTTTTTTCTCGTTTGTTTTTGGATTTTGAGGTAGTTTTATTAGTACCGTTGTCAGGGTTCTGAGGGGGATCGAAGAATTTTGCACTGAAAAAATGTTTTTTCGTCTTTTTTTTTCGATAACTGGGGGAATGGTTTCCTAGAAAATTGTTTGGATATTTCCATTAGGAAAAAGTCAGAAATTTCGTCAAAATCACAAAAATCAAAAACTGACACCAATTTTTCAACTTTTCTTGAATCCGGGCCGTCTCGCCAAACCACAAGTATGTGGAAAACTGTATGCCTATCTTTTTTTGAAGTTTTTTTTCCATTTACCTCAGGTCCTTCGCGATTTTTTTAACGAAGTAATGTTTTATTAGCAATTCTCTTCCAAAGCGTTTTTTTTCCAAACCTTTTTATCTGTTCGCGAGACTTTTGTCTAGTTTGAATCGTATTGTTTGATCTTACAGTTTTGAATATTGAAACCACTTGATTCTTATTTAAAACGAACTCCTGAAATTTAACGCGTAATTGAGCTGTATTTTCTCTATTTTTCAATTACCATACCATCACAGTGTGAACCTGTAATACAACGACATGCTCTCCATTTGAAAATTCTTGATCTGCTTCAATTTCGAATATTATTATTTTTCTTCTTCTAACTCTATATTTCTCCGAAAATATGCCCTTCTATTATAACCACCTTCTAGCTACTCCTAACTAGTACCTAACCAGTTACCTAACCAAATACAGCTGTTCAACAACTCAAAACGGACCGGTTCATAAGAGAGAGAGAGAAATAAGGGGGTTCCCATAAACCCTCTATTGTTCACTCCTTGGTGGTTACCCAAATATAGGGAAAGTGTCTGTGTTTGCTTTCAACCTAACCTTTTCGATAGTTGTTCGGATCGTGGTGATCAGTAGTATTATTAGGGGGAGGGGCAGATTTTTTAGTATTTTATGACAGCTAAGAAGTTTTTAGTTTTAATTTCTTTTCCTGCAAAAGTTCTTCAAAAATGTGGCAGTAGGACAAAATTTTCACTTTTTCCATAATCAAAAAATAAACCGCTATTTTTTTTTCAAGAAAAACAGTTTTTGGAAATTTCCATATTAGTCCCGACCATAAGGTCCGATCTTGAGAAATTTGAAAACATTTTTTGAGGCGCTTCCTTAAAAGAGAAAGTACGAAAATACCGTAATCTAGGCTTAAGACTACAGTACACATCTTGGCACAAAACACAAGTACGCCTAGAATCTTTGACATAAACAACACTACAAACTACAAAAAATTCTGATCCTGGTCTTCGTCTTCTTATTTTTTTCCTGCATCAATAAAATTCAAGAACATTTCTTCCGAATTCTACCACTTTTCGGATAAGTCTACTGTTTACTATTTTGATGATGAACATCATCATCATAGTTATTACCTCAACGACCTTTTTTCTTTCTTTTTTTGGAATAAAAAAAGAAAAAGAAAGAGATCAAAAAGCTATAAAAATGGGTATTTCTTTCCCCCTTCTTCTTGGGGGGTGTCTACAGGTCGTAAACGCCTTTTAGAAAAAGGAGGGAGATTCGAATTTTTAATTTTCCGCCAATATATTTTTTGTATGAAGGACAATGGGAAGAAGTAGAACGATTAGAGAGGATGATGATTTTCATAAATAGTTTTTTTTCCGTGTTTTATGCCAAAATTTGTGGTGTAGTTTGTAGCCCAATTATAGGAATTTTTAGAAGGTCGGAACCTCTATTATAGGGGCACATAGCGTTCAAGTTTTCCGCGAAATTATAAAACAAAGCAAATTTCCGCTATCCCAGTTGAAACGACTTCTTTCTTTCTATTTGATTTTGAAATCCATCTAATTTCACATGTGGCAGTTGCCTACTGTTAGAGATGCCGCTCTATTAGAGTGTCTACTTTCATTTTGCCTTTTGACTCCAGGTTACTGTAACTGTTTTCGGGAAATGACTAATACGTTTCCGTAAGTTGTAGCGATTAAGTTCCAGACTATGTCCCAAATTTTAAAGGTTCATCCGTCGGTATACAAACTGTAGGTGACTAACCACACATATGTACAAGTGGTCAAAAATCTAGTAAAGTCGATGAGTCAGTTTGAATCAAAACACAAAGGTACGTTTGAATTGGTTAAAAATCGACAAAAATCATGTAGAAATTAGGGAAAATTGGTAAATCGTACATTGAGAATGCTTTGATATGATATCGTGATTTTGAGGTTAATTGAAGACCAGAAGAAAGACGCTTTTTTAAACCTTCTTTTTCTTAAAAGCTTTTGAAAACAGAAATTTCAAAATCTCAACTCAATTCTACACATTTTATCTTCTCGAATCGTTTTGATAGCTCTTCTCCCTGCCTAGATACCCCATGTTGAAGCTTAGCTCCATAGAAGGGAAGAACGCAGAGAAGCGAGAGTGTCTGACTGTCTGCAGTCTCTCCTCTCTTGCGGCTAAGCTTTCACTGCTTGTATATCAGCTAAGGAGAGAGTTTTCCAGATTTCACTACAAAAATGGCGTCACCTACTACAAAAAGACAAACACCAAACTTCTGTTCCACTCCTTTTTTCCATTCGGAAACTTCTAATCCTTTTCTCTCTTGGAACTCTATTCATGGCTGCAAAATGACCACATGTGACATCGTCATCATTCTTATTTCTATAATCCATGCCTCCCTCCTTTCTCCAAAACGAACCATCTGTTGTATTGTATGTGTCCCTTTAAAATTAAAACCTTAATTGAGGTGTTGGCCCTGCGCCAAGCCGATCATGAATAATTTCGAGAAGAGAAGGGCCCCGCCCATTTTATTTGGAGAACCGTCATTTGACCCTTTGTGTTTGTGGGTGAGCAGGTCTATTTTTGCTATTGGCGGCAGTCATATCACTAAAAATTTAGGCTTAAAGTCAAAAATTTAGAAAAAATCATTCAACAAAAGTTTGGAATTTACCGCCGGAATTTAGCCCCATCTTGTCTAGCTGAAAATGTCACACATTTTTGCCTTTTATCCCATTTTCATAGCTCTTCACCCAGCCTAGATAAAACCGGTTGAAGTTCAGCGGCGAGAGAAAAGAGAGCGCAGGCAGGTAGACACTCTCGCTTCTCTGCGCTCTCGCCTTCTGTGGGCTGAGCTTCGAAAGGATGTATCTCAGTTACGAAAATAACTATCAAAATGGGCTAAAATGATAAAATGTGTAGAATTTCAAGGAGAATCTGATGGTCTTGGTCATTTTCCGTTCAGCCTAGTTAAAAATCCCGTGAAGCCCAGGTTTGTTTCGTTGCATTTTCCAATGTTTTCCATCCAAAAAACCCCCCTTCATGATCATTTTGACATTCTAAAGGTCATATTCTGTTGTTCTGTACCGCCTATCCCCCCGTTCCTTTGAATATACATATGCCGTCCCCCTCCCGTCTCTTTTTTTCACCATTTTATGATGATTATGAATAGAGACACCCTTCAGGAAAGGGGGAGGGTAGATCAAAAAAAGATGAAAAGAGAATAGAAGGGGTCAAGGGCTACTATACGTTAGCCAGTTGAGTGGAAATGAATGAGAGAGGGGGATTAGATTTACATATTGAAAAAAATGTATTATTTTACTGTATTTTTTTCTCGAGTTTTTTTTTGAAAATATTGAAAAGTTTTGATAGATTTTTGTGGATTTTTCAGAAAACGTACTTATTTTAGGGTGACTCAATGCTTCTTCCAAAGTTTTCTTATCAGTTTTTTGAGAATTTCCTAACTTGGTGTGTAGGCGAGTTAGTGTTAGGGCTTATCACCGTTTTTTTTTGTTTTCCAGTTTATTTGTGCATGACTAACAGATGTTCTTTTTCCTTTTCCACTAAAGTTTTTCGAGTTTATTACTTTTTTTTTGAAAAAAAAAACAGCCTTTACGATATCGAGTTTTTTCCTTTTTACATTAGTTTTTCACTTTCGGCATCACAGTTTTGGCGCCACAAAACCTTGTCATTCAGTCACATCATTTCAGTCAAAGCTCTTCCTAACGAGTTCTCTCAAAAACTCACGCAGTCGATTTTTACATATACTTGCTCTCCTTGAAATTATCCACATTTTTGTCTCTTGGTCCATTTCGATAGCTCTTCTCCCAGCTGAGATACAATCAGTTGAAGCTAGGTAGTGAGAGAGAAGAGAGCGCAGACAGACAGACACTCTCGTTTCTCTGCGCTCTCGCCTTATGGGGGCTAAGCTTCGAGAATGGATAACTGGGCGGGGAGAAGAGCTATCAAAATGGATAAAAATAGTAAAATATGCAGAATTTTAAAGAGATTTCGAAAAATGTGTTTCAAATAACTTTTGAATAACGGATAACTGGCGAAGTTACGTCTTTTGGACCTAATGTCTATAGTGGCCACCACGGTTACAGTAATTCTCAGTTGAAATTAACTGTAATTTTGGCGGGACGCTGTTGTCGCTGCGCCTTTAAACCGAGGTGCCAGGCTTTTGCAAATAAGTAATACAAGTTTCGAAAAACTGATATCTATGCACTCTCAAAGACAGAAAACCTTCTTTCTAGCCTAATATACATTAATTTTCTGTCGTTTTCTCCTCTTTTTCGAGTTTTTAATTTTTGAGTTCCTCAGAAATTTCAGCTCTTGAATTGTCCATTCTGCAAAAAATATGCTCCCAATTCTCTCAAAACTTGACTTTTTCTCGAAAAACATGCAGCTTTCCTACGTCACCGTTCTCCTCTCATCCCCCGGTTATCCTTTTGAACTCCTTTATGAAACATATTAGCACTTTGCCGCCTCAAAACCATTCCCTCCTTCCCCCTCTTCTTTAGCCGTTAGCCGCCCCTCTTTCCTCTTGACTCACTTCACTTTTTATCCCCTCCCTTTTCTCTCTTTCTCCCCGTATGGCTACTCTCGAAAATCGCCCCCCCTCCTTTCCACTTTTTTTGATAGTTTCCTTTTTGAAATACCCCATCTTTTCTTCCCGAAACATAACCATTCATTTTCAAAAGCTCTTGACTATATTGAGAAGAAGAAGCTTCATTCTTTTCAATTTGGGCTTGTAGAAAGGAGGAGTTTTTTGATGTTTTGTGGTATAGATTTGGTGTGATTTTTTTCGCTGATCTGATTTTTTTCAATTCTGCTTGAAAGTTCGGTTTAAAAAATTATAGCTTGGTCTCGTAAGCCAAACGATCGCTTGAAAAACACTTTAAAAAATTTGATTTTCATCCGGTAAACCGAGAAATTCGCGTTTTTTTCTAACTTATTCTGTTATATGTATGGTAGTTAGATTACTGTTTTTTTCAACGCTTTAGTATGTTTTCAGACAATTTTTGAATAATTTCTAAAACTGGCCGGTGCAAAATAGTCCATTTTTTTCAACTTTATCAAAAACAGGTGAAAAAAGGGACTTTTTCGGAGTTTTTCTTGGAAAATGTCTAATTTTTTGTTTTTGATTAGGGAAATTCTTTCAGATTCCAATATATGAAAAGTTATCTATCTACAGCTATGCTCCAGCATATCCTACATTTGGGGGTACTAGTTTTCAAAATCCCGACTACTGCAATTTAAACTTTCCAATACCTATAACTTTTCCAAATCTTTAGCAATTCAAATATTCAAAATTCCCATGAAATTCTACACATTTCATCTTTTTAGCCCATTCTTATAGCTCATTTCCTAGCTGAGATACCAGCAGGTGAAGTTAGGCCGCGAGAGATAAGAGAGCGCAGACAGACAGACACTCTTGCTTCTCTGCGCTCTCGTCTTCTGCGGGGCTAATCTTCGAAGGGTTGATTCTCAATGATAAAATGTGTAAAATTTCGAGAAGATTTTAAAAATTTTAATTATGAAGATGTTAGAAATAGTCAGAACTGTCTAGAAAACCCCCGATTTCCAGAGAGCTTCGCTCTTCTGCAAAACCCCATATGAACCGATTCAAAATATATTCCGTTTTTCAAAATAAATATTTCCCGCCCTTACCATCTCCAATTATCCTCCTCCCCCCTCTCCATAAATTTCTCCCCCCTCTGCCATTCCATTCAATTCATTTTCTTCTCATTTCAACCCATAATCCCGGCCCTCTGCCTATTTTTTGTCTCCCTCATGCCAAGGACGTTCCACACACACAAACCGTCTCTTAATCGCCCCTCTTTCCCTCTGTCTCGAGAGGGAGAGAAGAGGGTAAAACGACAGCAGATGGGTGTGGTGGTAAAAGGGCTTCACTGGCACTGACTTTCATTAAATCCACAGGGTTTTTACCTGTTTGGATTGTCTTTTTGTCTCGGAGGGAAAAGAAATGGAAACAACACAATTTCGATTTCTTGTTTACTCTAGTTCTCGTGTGTGGACAGGAGGATCATGGCATGGTCGTTAGATTAGGGGCGGGGCTTAAAACTGGAAGATGACAGAATCCTTTTCCATTTTTACCTGCAGAAATGCTCTTTCTTAAGGCACAAAGATTGTTCTATTTTTATCATTTCTTGGAAATTTTCCCATGGTTATCAGAGCGTTAAGAGCCCGGCTTTGCAGGTTTCTGAATTTCAGATTACTTTTTTTTGAAAACTTTTTTGTGTGTGATCTTCTTGGTATTTCTACTTTTCTCGAAATCTCCATTTTCGTCTTTACCGACAAGGTTCTCTTTTATAAATTCCAAATTTTGCAGATTACCAAGCTCATGCACACTTCACGGATTGGATCGAACTTTCTCAAATTAGTTTTTTTGGAAAAAAATTTTGCTCCTGAAACTTCTGAACTTTTAATTTAACCTTTGTTAAATACTAACAGCTCATCATCAATCGTGTCAGTTTGCGCAAAACTTTGATAATCGTCTTTTTTTTACTGAAAACTTCGGTCCAAAACTAGAATTTCAAAATCGTTCACGGTTCTTGACTCCATATTTAGACTAAAGTACACCGGTTTGATTTTGAACCCCATTCCTAGGTATTTTAAACCAGGCAGAAACTCGAAGAAAGTTAATCCGATTTGAGTTTGAAGAAGTCTGGAATTCGTCGAATTCCCTGACCTTTTTCCTAGAAAACCGAGATTTTTTCGTTCAAACCATTCAGTGTGAATATTGTAGCATCCAACTTTTGACTAAGTGGAAGATGATTCGAATTTTTTTTTGAATTCTGACGATGCTTTTTCTAATTTTCTAGCTACTTTTCAGAGAATTCCACAGATTTCGCCTAAAAACTAACTGGTGAATTATCAGCTAATTGCTCTTTAAAGGTTCCTTGTTTTGCTCTAGATAAAGGGTAAAGGATCTGATCTTGCAGAGTACTGAATTTTGACACTTTTTGACAATTTTGACGTACTTTTTCAGGTTTTTTAAAAAAGTATTAACTATGAATCCATTCAAATATTGCTTCAAATCTTTGGAAGTTGAATTTGAAAAATGGCTCAATTACATAATGACGAATAAGAATCGGCTAATTTAGAGCCTAAAAATCTAACAAATCGCGGCCATGAACTGTCAACTTGTCGGGTTCTAGGCCATCAATTTGTAATCAGGGCTCCTATTGAACATGATTCTCTTCCATGTCCGCTTATTTTTTATTGGAAAATTCAAAGCCAAAACTAGAATAAAAGCCTCAAATTCCCACGTGCCCTTCTTCCTCCTATTACTCCCCCGTTCATATATTTTCCCATAATCTCGAAACTTTTCCGGAATCCGAGAATATCCTCTTCTCACTTCTACTTCCAGCAGCTTCATCCTAATTCCCGAAGCTTCTTCTCCATTTTCCTTTTTTCTTCACTTTTAATTCCGTTTCATTCCTCCAAAAACCCGCCATTTACCATATAATCCATACCTTCTAACTGACCACTAGGCTTCTTCTCTACTATAAAATCCCCTTCTCTTCACACTTCAAGAATGATTCTCTCTTTTCCATTCTTTTCCATTCTTCTTCTTAGTATTCTTCATTTGAATATACATATAGATCGGATGGGTGGGTGTAAAATAAGCAGTTAATAAGCGTCAAAGAGGTAGGTCAATCCTCCTGTTGAGGGAGAGAGATGGTTTTGTAATTAAAATAGTCTTTCTGTAAGGGGGTAAAGGGAGGGAATGAGAAAAACAATAAAGTGAAAACTTTAGAACATGCAAAAAGTGGTTCTGTAGGTATTAGATTTTAGGTAGAAGCCGGGTTAGAATCCTTCAATTTCTAAATTGAATTCCAGAAAATTTGGACGGTTTTTTTCTTAAGAAACTCATTTTTCCAAAACTTATTATTCGAATTCAGAAAAATTGAAAAAATCCGAAGTTTTTCTGAATTTTTTGGAATTCGTCAGGATTTCAGTACACCTATTGTCCAAAGCATTTACTCGAAACTTCGATGTTGACAAACGCCGCTATATTAGAGGTTTTTCGATTCGTAAGGCATAAGTGTTTTGTAGGCAGCATTTTTTTGACATTTTTTAAAAGTTTTGTTCTCAAAATCTTGGACTTTCTGACTTTAATCTTCGCATTTACGTCCCAGAATTTTGATAACTTTCTAGTTTTTTTTTGAAAATTTCTAGATTTTTAGAATCCCGTAAAGACAGTTTGTTGTCCGGAGTACTCGTTCTAAATGTCAATTTTTGGAAGGTGCTCTATTAATAGAGGTTTTCCCCATTTTCGAGACACTTTTGGGCTTCAAAATATGGTCTCAATGCCTACCTAATAAGGGTACATGTCTATCAAGAGTCACCCTTCTATTAGGGGTGCAAAACCATACACTTTACAGTCCAAAAATCTGAAATTTTTTAGTTTTTTTCTTTTTCAACTTTTTCCAAATGTTAAACTTGGAAATTTGAAACAAAACGATTTTTTCCAATTTTTTGGTAATTTGCTCAAAAGGCTCTATTTTTGGAGATTGAGTGATTGCGAATGATTCGATGTAATCCCGTATTTTGAATGTGCCTTTCTATTAGGGGTTGTCATTACATTAAAGTTTGGGAATTATGTTACTGTATGTCAGTTTATTTTGTCTACAGTAACCCTGAAATACATTCTTCACACTACGGTAGGTTATGTAACTGTAGATAAGGTTACTGTATCTACAGTAAGGTGACAGGTATGCAATTTTGAAGACACTTTTCAAAAACCTTTTTTCTGACAAAAAAATAGGCGAAAACCTCCTCCAATTCTAAAAAAAAATCTTTCAAAATTCAATTTTTCTGAAAATTTAAGTTTTTTCAATTCGGGTCCAAAGTTTAACCCAAAAACCACCGCTGTTTCAAAAATTTTTTTTTATAAACTCTCCCGAATTCTTCTAAAACAATACCTTCTTCCTCCGTACATTCATTCTCTCCCCTCCCTGGTCACTTTTCTTCATTCTGATTTATTTGATTTTGTTATGATCCTCCTCCTCCTCTTTTCAAAATGTTGTTGTTTGTCCAGGAAGACAAGAGAGAGAGCCAAAGAAACCGGGTAGTGGCACCAGCATTTTTGTTCCCCCCTCCACCTGCTTCACGCACTATTTTATTCAGTGCGGAAGAAAAAAAGGTGCAGCTTTCTTTTTTGATTTTCCTTCGAATTGATCAAACTTGATATGTTTGTTTGTTTGATTCTAGGCCAAACTGTTTTTGAAAACAAGATTTTCTTTTTGAATTTCGAGAAAACGAGGTTTTAGAAACCGGTAAAAATGAAGAGTTTTTGGCAACCTTTGCCCAGATTTTCCCTTGAAATCGGCCTAATTTAAGACATTTTTCCCACTTTCAGTTCATCCCGACTCTTTTGAAACCTTGATTGATGAAATTCTCATGAAATTCTACACATTTTATCTTTTCGGCTCATTTTGATAGCTCTTCTTCCTGTCTAGATACGCCCCTTTCAAGCCCCTAGAGGGATAGAGCGCAGAGAAGCGAGAGTGTCTGCCTGTCTGCGCTCTCTTCTCTCCCGCTGCTAATCTTAAACTGGGTGTATCTCAGCTTGGAGAAGAGCTATCAGAATGAGCCAAGAGGATAAAATGTGTAGAATTTTAAGGGGATTCTGAATATGAATTTTTTCAAGAAAATAGTTGAGGTTAAAGTGTAGAAAAATGCGAATTAGTGCAGGTATTCATATCTCGTGATTGGAAGTCATGTAGAATTTCTTCAATTTCCACTATTTTTGCAATTTCGGACAAAATTTATGATTTCTCAAGACTCTTTCTATTTTGAGATCCATCATGTTTACATTAGGAATCTCTTTTTTTTTCCAGTTTTCACAATTTAGCCTACTTTCAAGATATCAATGACTCATTATTCTAAATTTCTTTTTCCTGATGCCCTTCTATTAGAGACAGTTCTTTTAGGTTAAGTTTGAGACCATCGATCCACTTCAAATATTCTTAAAAACTACCGTGAAGCTGGAAAATACGGAAAAATTTAAAATTTTCGAAAAATGAAGCGCCATTCCTGAAGAAAAACAGAAAAAAAAGGATAAGACGCTGCCCTTCAATTACAGGTTTTAAGCTATATGTCGTTTATAAAGCCTTCTCAAAAGTTTACTTTCTCAAGTCCCACCATTGTTTCTATCCTCTCATTTTTCCCTTTCTCTCCATTCATTCCGACACATTTGTACTTTCTTCCCCCCCCCCCCCCCTTTTCCTGTCCAAAAAGGTCTCAAATTTCCCCCCTCCTCACATACAAACTGTTTCGTGGGGTGGTGTTCCAGGCCCTTACCTTCTCTAGTACTCCCTTTCCCCTCCTTTCCTCCTCTATTGCTTATTTTCTTTTGACCAAAACATTTTGCCAACCGAAGCGGCAAACCGTAACCGACACCCATAATAAAGCTTAGAAGAGAAGAGGAGGGGATACCCCCTCTTCTTTTGATTTCTGGTTTACATGAATATTTTATCTTTTTAGTACTGATTTTTTGTTGTTTTAATGGTTTTGGGTATTGAGATTTTGGATGAATTGGGAAAAAGGTGGAAAATATTGAATTTTTTTTTCGAAAGTTTCCTTTTCGGGTTTTTTGGAATTAAGCATTGGGTTCTTCTAATCCTTCTGGCTGTTAACTTGCCTAATTTTTACAAAAATTGGGGAAAAACGGCTTACCCAAAAATTTTAGAAAAACGTTTATGACACTGAAAAATTTTTCTGAAAAAAAGCTGAAAATTTCTGAAAAAAAAGCTGAAATTGTCCAAAAAAAGGTCAGACTTTTCAACAGTTCAGTTTTTTTCCAAAACTTGCGACGTATTCCTGTACTTCAACTTCAGAGTGTTTAGCACTGTGAAACTTACGGACTTGTCATAAAAGTTTATTAAAAAAATCAAAAATATTGCATTTTTTAATATTGGGCTTGAATTGGCTCAAAAAATGACTGAAATAGGCCACCGAAAGGGATTTTTTCTATACTTTCACTGGGCCGGGCACTTGAAAATTGACCTCCGGCCCGGCTCGACCCAGTTGGCTCGGATCCTAGAAGGGTCAAAATTTTTTGCACTGAAAAAGTTTTTTTTGCTGGTTTTGTCTGCAGTTAATTAGGCCTCTTTTTTAATAACGTTTTTGACTATCATCAGTTGTGAAAAGTCAAACATTTCGTAAAATTCGTATGAAAAATGCAAAAAATTGTCTCAAAATTTCAAAAGTTCTTGAATCCTGGCCGAAAATATTTCAGGACCGGCCTAAGAATTGCAAATATGGAACTTTCGAGACGTTCAGTAACTAGATTCTACTTCCTTTCTCACCAAAACAGTTTCCGCTTATTCCCCAATCAAAAAAAAAACCACCCCTTCCCTCATCTGTCCAAAGTAATCTAATCCTATTGAAGCTTATACCCCCCGTCGAGAAGTTTCCATTTCCATTTTTTTATGTGGAAAAAGAAGAAGATTTCTGATTGCCAAAAACCATTCCTCCTTCTCCAGCTGTGATAATCTCCGCCTTCATGCTAATTTCCTTTTGGCCGATTCTTGACTATTTTTGGCAGTTTCCTTCATTTCCATTTCCTTCATTTCTTCAAAAAATTCTTTTTCTCTTATGAATCATAGTAAAAGTGTACTACTTTTATATAGTTCTTTTTTTCTCCTTTTCCACTAAAAACTTTCAATTTTTCTACTTTTCAGAACACAAAAAGTCGAAGAAAAGATTTTCTGAATTCTCAACTACGCAAACAAAAAAATGGATTATATTGAAGATTGGGTGGATCGAGCAATGTCTTGTTTCTACAGAGATCGGTAAGACAATTTACAATTTTTCCCCTAATTTTTCGGAGGATTCGGGATTCTTGGAAAATTCTAAACATTTTATCCTTTTAGCCCATTCTGATAACTTTTCTACCAGCTAAGATAAAAGCAGTTGAAGTTCAGCGGCGAGAGAGGAGAGAGCGCAGACAGACAGACACTCTCGTTTCTCTGCGCTCTAGCTTTTGATGGCCGTAACTTTGAAGGGGTGTATCTCAGCTAGAAGAAGAGCTATCAAAATGGTCCATGAGAGGAAAATGTGTGGAATTGAAAGGAGAATTTGAAAATTATATTTTCCAAGAGATTCTGAAAGGACAAAGTGTGTGAAAGTTGAGTTTTTTTAAAAATGTATTTGAACTAGAACAGCTCAGTCTATCAAGGTTTCTCAAATAGGCTTCCAAAAAAATTTGGATATATAAGGTTAGCTTACAAAATTTGAAAAAAAATTGGATATGACAATTTTTACCTTTTTTGAAAAAGAAAATTATCTCCGATTTTGAAAATTTTTTGATATTCTGAATCTCCTGAAAATCCTACACGTTTTATCCTCTTGGATCATTTTGATAGCTCTCCTCCTAACCGAGTTACAGCCCCTTGAAGCTTAGCCCCAAGAGGGAGAGAGCACGGAGAAACGAGAGTGTCTGCCTGTCTGCGCTCTCTTCTCCCTCGTTGCTAAGTTTCTACTGCTTGTGTATCAGCTGGTTTAAAGGCCTTCAAAATACAAAAATATAAATTATTTTCAGCGACAAAGACGACCCTGGTAAAGCGCACGTTCATGATGACGTCATATTTGCCCCGCCGGCACCATTGGACCCGGCCAAGGTTGATAAGGATTTTGAGTGTCTAGTGGTAAGGGAAAAGTGGGAGGATCTAAAAAAAAAACTGAAAAAATTCAGAAAGAATTGGGGCTAAGCGAGGAAAAGCAACAAGAAATGCACGACTATTCGATGGAGAAGAAAATGTCATTGTTGGTTTCGCAGCATGTAAGTTTGTAGGAAAGCGTGGCCTAGTAAGTGGTTCCTAGGCCACAGTGAAAAATCTACAGTAACCTCCGTAAATCCACACAAACGAAACATATTTTTGACTACACTAAAACCATATGATCTTGTGTCTCTCTACCAGACTGTTACTGTAAATTGACCCAATTTAAAGGAACATAGACCCCTCTAAAAGACGAGAAAATAGGGAAGAAAAGGGGACTGTTGGGGTGTGACGAGTGTGCCAATTTCTGAACACTCTTTTGACATTGTAAAGAGAAGAAGAAGGGAAGGTTATGAACCGAGTGACATACTCTACTGACTTTGTTTTCAATTCACTTTTTTTTTTGTAAAATTTTTATAAAAAAAGTGGATTTTCCACATTTTTGAGCTAATTTCTAAATACTTCAGTTTGAAAATGTTCTTTTTTTGTGAAAAAATTTCTAATTTTATGGTTGATTTCGGTACATTTAGAACCAAATTTCGTCTCGTTGGGTCAGTTTTTTTCTTGATTTTTAATTTTATGATCCTAATTATGCCGAATGAGTTTGTAATTTTTGGAGCGAGCACTTTTTGGTTAGGTAGTTTTTATGGAGCTTGATCACAAAATTTTACAGCATTCGAACCGATTTTTTTCGCGGCCTATGCACCACTTCGATGGTTCAAAATTATTCTCTTTTTAGTTCGAATTCGGTTTGAGAGTTCTGGAATCAATTTGATTTTCAACTTGATTGAAAAGACTTACTATTTTGATCCCTAGACGCTAATTCCAGGCGTTTTGTTATCCTATTTTCCAGTTTAATTCCAAAGTTTGAATCTAGGAAAACACGCAGCCTAGTATCAATTTGTGAAAACGGTCCTTATTTTAGGCCGAAACTTTCAATTTGGTGAAAAAAGACCGGTTTTTACAGCCTAGAAAATATGGAAAAAATGGCCCCATTTTTTCAAATTTTCTGAATCCGGGTCGAGCGGGTCTTGCCAGGACGGGGCAAAATGGTCCAAATCAGACTTGTCATTGGGCCGGGCCGCTGGAGATAATTCTACCGGCCCGGCCCGCTCGGCCCGGGGTTCAGGTAAAAAACATGTTTTTTTTGAAAATTTTTTTTCGCGGTTTTTTACTACCTTTTTGGCCTATGTTTTAAGGGAGGAAATTCTGAACGATTTTCAAGTAAAAAAAGCTAGGAAAAGCTTCAAAAATGGGCTGAAAATCGAGAAAAACATGCTGAAAAAAAAAACAAAAATTTTTGAACCCGGGCCTACACTTTCGACTACCGGCCCGGCCCGGCCTTTTGACAAGCCTGGTCCAAATCACGACTATGCAAATCTCAACAGAACCTTTCTACGCCAAGCTCCCTTCAACCTACAGATCTCTCCTGTTCCATCAAAATGCTCTCAAATGTTTCGAAAAGTTCATTCCAATAATATTGAATTAATAATAATAAATAAGCATATTATCTGTTTATTTACCCTCTCGCTTGCCTCATCGGCATCATCCCCTCTTCCAATTGCTTCTGCCCTTCACAACTGCACCCCTTCCCCTTTGGAGAAGAAGAGAGGGAAATAGTGTGTTAGATGAAGAGACGGAGGACAGAGAGTATTTGAAAATGAACTTCCCCCTCCCGATTTGATTCCCGCATAATTCTCGCCATTTTCAACCGTTCCCCGCTTCAACCTTTGGGAAGGAAAGGGAGGGGGAAAAGTCTTTTGTTCTTTTTTTTTTATTCATAGGCAGGCTTTGTTTTCAATTGGAGAGTGAGGCTTTCATAGTAGATTGGTAATAGGTAGATTACCTTGTTAATCCATGAGTCAGAGTATTGTTAAAAAGGGAATTTTTGTAAATTGATTATAAGATTGTTGATTTTCGAGTTTAGTGGACCTTAGTGGGCCTTCGCTCTAGCACTCATGCTAGGGACCCACTTTGAAGCGGCTAGAACTTTTTTTTTCAGAAATTTTTGTCTAGATAGATCTTTCTAAAAACGGGTACCTAGGCAAACTCGTGACTTGCCACGACGGACGAGTTTTGAAGCCCGGACATCATATTTTTTGGTTTTTAGTACCAAAATTTAGCATGGGAAGTTCTTTTAGATTAGCCCTTTTAGACTCTGGACTCGATCTGTCTGAAAATTGTGCCTTAGGTATTTTCGAACATTTTTATTTCAATTATAAAATCAAAATATGTCATGTACCATTCTCTCCCCTATTCCCTCTAATCCCGCATTTATTTTCTTCATTTCAGTGTCTTCAAACCGAAGACGCCTCTCACTTCATTGGGTTCCTCAAAAACTTGCAACAGTCGTTTGTGATCGACTCGAACACAATCAGACAACTACAGGATCTGGTCATCTCGTTGCGGACACAAAATTTTAGGTTAGTTAAAAATTTTTTAATAGTGCTTATTGCTCGGGGAGCTTTAAAGTAACCTTGGAAGGTTATTATTTCTGACTTTAGCCGTTTGTAATATTACCAGCTCGTCCCTAGGCATAGACGGTACAACTTCTTTTTTCGAATTCAGATTTTCCTATGGTTCCAAACTGATTTTTGACGTAGGGTGAGAAAGGTTTTTTGGGTCCTAGTAAAGCAAAAAACTAATAGTACTCACATCTATTAGGTCGGCCGGAAAGAAATGCGAGCTAGACGTTTACGCGAATTGGCATATCTCAGCTAGAGTGAGTGATATGAAAAATTGATCAATTAACAAAATGTTGATCATAAAATTTTGCACATTTTACAAGTTGACCACTTTATTTTATCTTCAATTCCAGCCGAGATATACAGATTCGAAAAAAAGTTCAGTGCGCATTTCCTTCCGGCAAACCTAATACTATGACAAATAAACTTGGCAAGGTCAATTTCTAAAAAAAGTACAAAACCGACAATAGGTTTACTTCCTTATTCTCCCACCCTTTCTCCAAATAAGTATTGTCACAAAGGAGACAAAATGCAAATTAGAAGAGATGTGTTCCCCCTTTCCAACAGCTGACGGCCTCTTTTCCCCTCTTTCCCCTTTTCACTCTTTGATTCCTTCATAAAATTTATCACCCAAAACGAGGAACGAAGAAGGGAGAAGGACATCATTTTGGCAAATGGCAACACATTTTGAATAACTATTACATACACAAATTAATTCATCAAATTGACACCAGAAAGAGAGAAAAGGGGGAACATGAAGGGCGGATTTTAGGGGTCCCGAAGGGGGGGGGGGGGGAACATGAAAATGAGGGGGAGGGATTTCATTAGGATCTTTGAGCTCCAATTTTGAAATGGGTTACATGTTTGTTTTGAAAATGTGCACAATGCAAAACCTCGAATAGAAAAGCACCTCTAATAGAAATGCACCTCGGCATCTCGGACCAGCCATTACTAAATTTCGATGCTTTGACTGATAGTTATTGAAACTTCCAGCTTGATAGTGAACAAAATTGTCAGTTTCATACTGGATATGCCGTTCTAATAGAGGTTTTCATAGTCAATCATATCAATATGAGTTCTATGAGTCTGAAAACCTGGTATCAGCAAGTAAGCCAACTATACGGTTCTGGATGTTCCGCTGAAGATTTTAGTTGACTTTCCAAAAACCTGAAATAGAACGGCACCCCGGGTTTCTAGACGAATATACAACCACGACTTCCGAACTTAAGAACGCCTTCATTGACTTCTCTTAAACAACTTTTTATTTTCAGTTACCTGGAAAGTTTCCTCTCCTCATCTGGACTAAAGTTGCTGACGGAGCTACTCAATCAGTGTCATCAGCAATACACATTAGAACAGCCTGCGTTGTTCTTCCTCTACGCACTACGGGCATTGTTGAATTCACCGGTAAGCATGGTAAACGAACTTATGAAAATCTGAAAGAAAGATGTGATCGAACTACAGTATCAACGTTCTTTCTGATAATATGAGTTTATATCTCACATAGCGTTAATTTGTTCGTATAGCCAACTGCACTCACGTGCTCCTGAGCTTGTTGTTTTCATGTTCTAAATACAGGGTGGCTTTTAATTACTATTGGAATCTTTGAAAATTTCCTCACACATTAATCGTGTTGCCTATGTAACTTTGCAACCATGTGAACAATGGTAACTGTTGAAAATCTGAAACTGTTTTCGTTATCTACAATAACTCGGAATATAATAGCCTGTGTTGTGGTTTCTGCCCTACCGTTCTATTATTTTCCTGCAAAAATCACCTTTTTCTCTTTTTCCCTTCCTTAAACCCTTTCCATCCCCCTCAAAAAAACTGTAGAAACAAGGGAAAGAACTCAAACGGAAGGTGCATAAGATTAGGCGGAATGGCGCATGCACAACGGTTTAGGGTTCGGTTCTTTCTTCTTTATCGTTTGCAATCAAATGATAAAATATTTTCGCATTTTTTTCTTTTCTGTTTAGTTATTTTTCCCTTGGGTAAATACAATAAATAGTTCAAGGGTAAAGGGTAAACAAAGTAAAGAAAGGTCAGGTTACCAATTAGTGTAGGGGAGGGGGAATGTTTGTTCTCAAGGGGTGTTCCTGTAATAGAAGGGCACCCTCAACTCCGTGGATTCAAGTTTCGGAGGTTCACTGTTTAGAAAACATCCATTTTTTGTACTCTTGTTCTAGGATGACTATGGGTGCCCGTGTATTAGAGGGACGCCATTGACAGGAATCAAAACTACAAAACATTTGACCGCTCATTGTACGAATACCACATTTTTAAAATATGTTTTTAGGAAAATCCTTTCAAGTTTTGCATTTTTTTTCCAGTTTTGAGCCAATTTTTCTGGTAGAAACGGGAGTTAGGTGTTGATTTTGTCACTTTACATCAATTTTATCAGTTCTACAAGAATTCAGTATTTCTAGGTTGAAAATTTCAAAAACTTTCTAACATCACGATGAAAATTTCTGGAAAAATCTTTTTCGAAAATTTTTTTTGGAGAATTTTGAGGATTTTACCCCACTGTAGAGTTCAAAAAATAATCCAGACTAGTAAATTTTTTTTCCAATTTTTGTCGGAAAAAAGTTTGACGGAACCTGAAATTACTCTAAGACCTGTAATAGAAAGTTACTCAAAATTTCGCTCCTGACTATCGAAAATCAAATTTTTGGGTGCTCTTCTAATACAGGTTTTACATTAGAACAGCACCGAAAAACGGGACTTTTTGCCTATAAATCCAACTTCTGGGTGTCCTTCTATTACAATTCGAACGAGAAATAATGTTCGCAAATTCTACTTATCGTAAACCATTCTAACACATATGGTGTCAGATATGTAAACAATTTGGCTTTAAAAGTCTATCAAAATATCGTAAAACCTGTAATAGAAGGGCATCCAACTACGTGACCTTAAAAAATAGCGCTCTTGATGATCAGAATCAATCCTTTTGTATGCCCTTCTATTACAGGCTCTTTTCAAAGATTAGGTCCTATATTTCCCTTACCATGTTTCTCCCTAACATATTATGTCATATATATATGTAAACAATGTCTCAAGAGTGAGCACAAAAAGTGTCAATGGCTCTTGAGATAGATCCACGTGTCTAATAACCATGTAGACATCATCATTTTTCAACACAAAAAAACCAAAGATTCTTCTCCGGTCTAGCCATCGGAGCCACACCTCGTCCTTAACCGTTCCGAAATGACGTAGGTGTCCCTTCCCTCCTAAAAACGTAATCCTTTATTATTTTCTACGTAAACGGCGGGGGGGGGGGAGCGTCTTTTGGTCTCTCTGGCTCTGTCCCCGGAAGGAAGAAAAAGAGGAAGAACACATATCGGAGCCCTGGCAAGACGAGAGAGCACATGAAACCTAATACTCCTACCCTTTCTTAGATTCAGGTGTCCACCTTCGAGATTTCCTGTCTCTAGAGATGGATGGACACTTGTAAGAGTACATTCCATATATACCTGAAAATTCCGATTACCTAAATTTTTACATAAAGGGGGTGGGGGTGGAATAGTAATGGATATGTTTTTGATTGAGGGGGAGGAGACAGAGAGAGAGAGGGAACATGTGTCGCAATATTTATGATGTCTAGGATAGGGAGAGCAGGTAGAGTAGGATATATATTATACAGATTAGGTATTTAGGTGGCCTAGAGCTTCCACTAAAGGGGAAGCTAGTCGGTCCCAATAGATGGACTAGTGGCCTAGAAATTCCGCTAGGGTGAAAGTTAGTCCATCAATTGTTTTGAAGTTTCATATATGCTCTCTCTGATGACCTTAGGATCCTAGAATGATGGTAGCTAGGTCATGACTAAGACCAGGTCTGGTATTGGTGGACTAGAAATCTCGGAGGTTATTAGGCCGGGGAAACTTTAAACCTAATTTGACTTAACTAGAAGATGATTGGGTGAGCGTTAGAGTTAGGGTTAGGCGCCAGATGATTTAGGTGGCCTAGGAACCCAGAACAGGAAAAAGTTAGTCCATGTGGACTGAAAATGCTATTAGATGAAAAGTTAGTCCTTCTATGATTTCTTTAGCCTAGTTACCCATCCGTGGAACGCTAGCCCATTCTGATGGTCCGCTTCTTTTGAGCACTGATAACGAGTAGAAGATTTTTCCCTTGAACGATTGCGCTCAAAAAAACATAGGAAAACATTTCGACTCACTTACGTGGACTAGAAAAACAGTTAGCCCATGAAGCTTCATTCTGACCTAACCTTAGTTTTCGGCTCTGATTTTCCCAAAGTTTCGAAGTTTTTGCGAAAAAGTTGTCAGTAAAACGATTTTTTCGAGTTTCCGTAAACTAGAATTTTTGCAATTTTCCTAAATTTTTGAATTCTCCTGAAAATTCTACACATTTTACTCTTTCGGCCCATGTTGATATCTCTTCCTGCATCTCAGATGGTAGAAGAGCTATCAAAATGCTCCAAAAAGATAAAATGAATAGAATTTCCTGATTTTCTTACTCCCTTAATCCCTACCAAATTAATTTTTTCCATATTTTCAGAACGGACGAGCCGCTGTCCTACACGATGAGCAGCACGTGTTGGTGAGCATTGCGAGAGCTGTCGATTTTCGAGACTTCAAGTGCAAGGTAAGAGAGGCTCTTTTTAATTGAGTATAACCAGTCCTTTTTTGTGCTTCCCCTCAAAGGGGGGGGGGGGGGAACACACAGTTCAAGTGCAATGACACGATATTAGACACAGAGTTGAATAGTGGGAATATGTGTTCATTTTTTCAAAGTTTTATGAAAGTTTTGTAGGAAAAAACTAGATTTTCAGAGAAAACTTTTGGCTGAAAATTAAAAAAAAATTGAACTTTTGGGCCTAAAATTTTCAACAAAATATCTTAAATTTTCCACAATTTCCCCCCAATTTTTCCTCACTTTAACCCTTATCTGCCTCCCTCTTCCCCTCCCTTTTCATCATTTGTTTTCCATATTTTTCCATACCGATTTCCTCACATTTCATTACCGGAAACATATGTAAAAACAGGAAAATATATAGTTTTTCTTGTTTTTTTTTACTGAAACTGTATACTCGTGAAAAAGTCTATTTTGTTTATGTCTAGTCTTTTATAAGTTGATAAGAAGTGATTACTTCTAATAACTTAACCCATTGTGGTCAGTTTTGGCAGACCAGCTGATTATTTTTTGTAAAATTTCAGAAAATGTAGAAAGTTTTTTCCCCCTTTTGTTGTTTTTTCTCACTTTGCTTTTTTGATCAGTTAGAAAAGTAGTTTTTCTTGCTGAATTTCCAAAGTTAAAACTTTTTGGCTTTAATTTTATAGACATTTTTTCTCAGATAGCATATCCAAACTATAATTTACGAATTCTCCTCGAAATTCCCTATATTTTACCCTTTTGGCTCTTTTCGATAGCTTTTCTCCCAACTGAGATACGCCCTTTCAAAGCTTAGCCCCCAGAGGGCTAGAGAGCAGAGAAGCGAGAGTGTCTGCCTGTCTGCGCTCTCTTCTCTCTCGCCGTCCCTTGTATTTCAGCTGGGAGAGAAGCTATCGAAACGGATCAAAAAGGTAAAATGTGTAGAATTTCAAGAAGATTCTGAATATGAGAAAATTTAGGAAACTTTTTTTTTGGAAAAGTATTCAAAACGTCGTTTTTTTTTCTTGAAAACTTTTTCTCTATAGTCTTAATCCTGTTTTTCTTGCTTAATTTGCACATAAAGAGAGTTATTTCGCAAAAAAAACATTGTACTTCTTGTCTATCCCTGATACGACTATAACTGATAAGAGCCTGATGCGAAGCCATAATCGCCTACTAATAACCCTCGTGGTCAGGTAGAACTGTTCAGTTATCAATAACAATAATAATAATAAACACCTCTTTCCGGAAAAGGGAAAAAACAAGAAAACATTTCGAAATCACACGAAAATAGGTATATAAAGGTGTCATAACATGTCACTTCTCTCATTTTCTCATTTTTGTTTTTGAAAGGAAATGAATTTTTGATTATTTTTGAGAGAGAACCTTTCCAAAATCTAAAATCAAATAAAAACCTGCAATAAAAGAGCACCTGGTCCCCAACCTTGAAAGTAGGTCAATCCCTACCGTAATCCCTTTTTCTATTACCTCACATATCCTAATCCTTCTACGTTCCCTCTTATAATCTATATAATTTCCATTTCCTCTCTCTCTCTTTTCTACATTTCCATTGTTTGCACTTTTTCCACACCTTGTTTTTCCGGGGAGAAAAGTGTTTGTTTCCTGAATTGCGAAAAACCGATAATCGAATTAGAGGCACTTTTTGGGTTGAAAATGGGGAAGGTAGGATCTAGTGGATTTGGATTCGGTGGATTTGGATATTGGATACCGTATTTTGGGTTGTCTGGACTGTCTTTTTGGGAAATTTCGCATATTTTGAGCTTTTTTAATCTGGAATTGACTGAAAATTAGCTTCAGCTAACTGAAAATTTTCTTTGTTGTCAGTTAGCTGAAGCTTTTTTTTAATTTTTTGTTCGTAAAACAAGAATCGGAATTTTTCTAATGTTCAGACTTTTTCCCTGGTTACTTTTTTTTTGAATTTATTGAATTTTTGAGCTGATAAAGTGTTTCTAAGTCTGAAAATATTACGAATTTCAGAAATATCTCTATTTATATTTTCATTCCACTCTCTCACCACACAAGCCCATAAGAAAACTACTCCCCTCAGTTAGCCCATGATTAAAATTTAATGTGGTCTTGTTGGGGGAGTGAACATGCTTTCGCATAGTGGACAAGGGTTCCACGAACCAAAAAGAAAGTTTGTTGCAAAACTCTTTTTTGTTGTTGTTGATCGTTTTCTCTTTTGTTGGGGCGGTATGACGTTCCAGAACTTTCCCGTACCAGAACTGTCTCTTATCAGCACTGTCCCGTATCAGAACTGTGGCCATATCAGAACTGTACTACATCAGAACTGTCCCATGCCAGAACTGTCCCGTATCAGAACTGTTTCGTATCAGAACTGTCACGTATGAGAACCGCGAAATTCCCACGTGAAAATAACATTTTCAGTTCTGTTGCAGTACAGTTCTGATACGGGACAGTGCTGATAAGGGACAGTTCTGATACGGCACAGTTCTGGCATGGGACAGTTCTGATATGGGACACGGTTCTGATACGGGACAGTTCTGGTGAGGGACAGTTCTGATGAGGGACACGGTTCTGGAACGTCCTACCGCCTTTGTTGGGGGTTGATTTCTTGGGGTCAACAAATATATTCGAGATGTTCCCGGCTTAAGGAACTTAGCTCAATGTCTATTAGATTCGTTTTGATAGCAAAACTGTTTTAATACTCCCGAGCCTACCAGTGTAAAAGAACTTCGACGAATTCTTTTTTTCGTTTTCCGCATTCCATGTTCCGGGTTTTTTTTCCCGTAATTTGCATACTTTTTCTTGTAAAAATATTAGAAACTTTGATAGTTTTTAACAGCATTTCAAATTTCTAATTTTTTTGAAAAAAATTTTTGTGAAATTCAGATTTGAAATTTACAAAATTTCCGTTGTTCATAGAAAAAATGTTTTCCATATCCCGATTTTCGTTTTCCGAAGATTGAAAAACTTTTCCGATTTCCGTTTTCCGTTTTCCGAAATCGAAAAATGTTATTCCGTGAAGCTCTACAGTATAAGCCTTATCCGATTTCGAGCAGCTTGCTGGTCCATTTTCTTTTAGGCTAGCTCAGAGTTGTTCTGAAACTAAGCTGATGTCAAGCTTTTTTTTCATTCTGCCTATTGTTTTTACTAAGTGTTTACTCTGAAATGTCTTCCGATGGTACGGAACAGACAATGATTTTTTGCGTTAATTTTTCCAAATTCAATAAAAAAGCTGAAAAATTCCAAAAATGTTCCTCTTCTTTCCTCACCCCTCACTACCAACCACTAGACCACTACACAGAGACACCTCCATGGCGCCTACTGAAAAATGTATGCATAAGAAAAGAAATATTTTTCCGACAAAAAAAAAGTTATGAAATCCGAAATTTATTTCGAAACTTTTCTCCAAAAGAGTACCTTTTGCATTAAAAAATGAAACTTTTCCATCATTGCGTAATAATATAATGTTCCGACATGGAAACAAGGATAAATCGTCCTCCGTTCGAGTCATTGTTCCGGTTTTTATGTACTAGCTATGACAGTTTTAGTAAAGGGAAGAGGGGGGGGGGTCAATTAAATGAGTTTTTGATGAAATGAATGGCATGTCAGTTTTCGGAGAATTACTAGTTGTTCTGATGGCTCGACAACCAAAATTTTTGGTTTTTTGAAATTTTTTTTCTGCCATACTTCACATTCAATTTTTGTTTGATGTTCTATACTCCTGAACTTTTTTCCTGAACTTTTTTTTTCCAAAAATTCAAGAAAAAAGTTGTTACAGGGTTCTTCAATTATGTTTTCTATCAACTTTCCGGAGAAAACTTTCTGTAAAACCTATGATAGAACGGTCCTCTAATAGAACGGCACTTTTGAATATATGTCCACCCATCTAGGAGCTTTGATCAATAAACAGGCATGCCGCTGTATTAGAGTTTTTACGGTATTTTCTAAGTTCAGTCTAAAAATTTACACCTTTTTTCTTTAAAAAAATTTTTTTTTGTAAATTTTAGATTTCAGTTTGAGAACGTATGTATCAAGAGTTAGTTCAGATTTTAATACTTTTGTGGAAAAGTACTTTTATTACAGTGAGCGCTAACTAATTTCCAATACTATCTCCTCCACAACTTCATTTTCTTCTCTAATTCCAAGACAAATCACAGTTAATTCCCGAAATCCCCCCTTTTCCCTTTCTTCATATCTGTCCTTGATGATACCCGACATTGTCTGCGTCTCTTCATCTCCCATACTATCTCCCCTTCCTCTCACCTCCAGAAGACATATCCGATTACTGTTTTCTGAATTTCCTCAACCCCCCTCGAATTGGAGAATTCTTCGGAAAATCGTAAAAACCACACAGTCAGTTCGGAATCGAGGCTATCACACCTTTTCGACACTTTTCTCTCTTTTCCCCAAAAAGAATTTGAAAAGAGGTTTATGCTAATTTTTGGGTGACGGGTTTTCTTGTCAAGTTGCAAAAAAAGTTTTTATTCTATTGTCAGTGATAAGGGAATGGAATGCTTTTGAAATGGTGATTTCTGAGCTTTCTTTGGTCTGTTTTTTGGCTTTTGTGCTTTTTTTTGTTGGGTTTGAAAACTTGGAATAAATTTTAAAAAATTGTAAAAGAGGAACAAAAAACCTGTAATAAAAGGCCACGGTTGACACAGTAAACCAACTAGCCAGCCATAAGATTTATCTGATCTTTCTCTGTTAGTTCAAACGAAAGTTATTTTGAAAACGGAATTTTTTCGTTTAGAGATTTCCAAAGTTCTGAAAATTCTGCATATTTCCTGAACTTGAACCATTTTGATAGCTCTTTTCCCAGCTGAGATACACCCTTTCGGAGCTTTGCTCCTTGAAGGCTAGAGCGCAGAGAAACCAGAGTGCCTGCCTGTCTGCGCTCTTTCCTCTCTCGTGGTGAAACTTCAACTGCTTTTATCTCAGCTTCTAGAATGGCTAACAAAATGGGTCAAGGGAATAAAATGTACGCAATTTTGAGTTAATGCAGAAAATTTTTTGAATTCCATTTCAAACAAATTTTGAAAAAATGGAATTTTCTCCATTGAGTATCAAATTCCTCGAATTGTGTTCTGGAATAAAATTTCTGCGAAATCTGTTGAACTCTCGTTTTCACCAACTCAAAATTTCGAGGTTACAAAAAAAGGAGAAAAGTTTTTCAAAACAAGTTTTGATTATAGAAGCTGATTTCACGATACCTTCTGAAAAATATGATTCGAGATTTTAAGCTAGTTGTCACATTGGCGATTTCCAGACATGTTAGAAGTTTTCATGATTCTGAAGTTTTTCATTAAATTTTTTTATTACAACATGGAAACTGTCAGTTCTATCCTCAAAAGCAGGTGGAACCTCAACTTTTAGAAATGTGCAATCAATTTTTCCTTCAGTAGGAGTAGTCCAGAAAAAGAATTTCGAACTCTGAAGATCAAAATCTCCCAAAATCATATAACTAATGATATTATCATATCACTATATCATCCTCATATCCCGAGTACACTCCAAGTACAATACTATCAATCTCCTTACATAACTTCCCTCGGGCCTTTCCTCCTTTCCGCTTGGCTCTCCCCTCCCCCCCTTTTCCGCCAACTTTTTGTCTCTCTTTCTCTGCCCACTCTCTCCAATCAGTATAGTCTCTGAACCCGTACCAGAAGTGACCATCTTCTTCTTTCGGTTCTTATTTGTACTAGATACACATAGTTTCTGGGGGCAGCTGTCATCTCCAGTTGTTGCTCAGAAAGAGACACTAAATGCACTGGGCTTCTAGACTATTCCTATTGATATTTCTATGTATTTTCACCATTTTCGGTCATTTTCTGATTGTTGGAAATGGTTATTTAAGATACTTGATTATGGTATGGATTTAGGGGAAAAAATTTGAAAAAAAATTTGACCAGGGACCCACTGTTTTGGTCCAGGTCTTCTAGGACAGTGACCTGGATTCCTGAGCTTTCTAGGCCATCAACCTAGACGATTTTTTGAAAATTTTTTCAAAATTTTATATTTTCAGATAGTCGCCATCGAAATCCTATCCGGTTTGTGCTTCATCCCGGACGAAGGACATATTCAAGTGCTCAGAGCTATTACAGAGGTAAGACAACTTCTTTTTTTTTAATTTTTTTCCTTTTCCAAACCGAAAAGGATTACGTAAAACAAACAGTTTTGCACATGGAAAACGGAGGCCACCGGCTTAATAATTAGAATACGTGACCCCGGACTTCCCGGAAAACCGAGGAATTGTTTGTTTTTGGAGGGGTTTAGGTTATCAGAGGAAAGCTTGAAATCTTTTTGGAGCACAAAAAGCAAAACAAAAATGACATAGAGCAAACTTCAAAATATAGAATCAAATTCTTCAAAAAATTCTGCAGATTTCACACTTTGAGCCCATTTGATAGCTCTTTTCCTAGCTGAGATACAGCCATTTGAAATTTGGCGGCGTGAGAGAAGAGAGCGCAGAGAGGCAGACACTCTCGCTTCTCTGCGCTCTAGCCTTGTGTGGCTGAGCTTCGGAGGGCTATATCTCGGCTGGAAAAAGAGCTATCGAAATGGTTCCAACTGTAAAAATGTGTGGAATTTTTGAAAGATCCAGAACGTCAAAAAATTGGGGAATTTTGAAAATGCAGAAACATACAAAATTGCGGGTGGATAAAGCCAAATCCAGTATACAAACAGAAAAAAAAAATCAAAATCAAAACTGTTATCATAACAGCAAAAAAAAAACAGCTAATAACTAGTTTCTCTTCTTCATGATAGAAGCAGAAAAGATATCACTGATAAGAATATCTTTCACACATTCATCACCCCTCCCTATCACAGATATCATTCTTTACATACCAGAAGTCATGTTATGACTATTTTTGGATCTCATTTTTTCATGATTCTCGAATAAGGCGTTCTAGGCGTTTAGCCAATTTGGACTTCTGTGAAATCTGGAAAAAATTGGATCGCCGTATTCTACTGATAATTTTACCCAATTTATCATTTTGGAGCATACAATTTTTGGACCAATAATTACTCTCAATTTTTCGATACTCGGAATCTCCTTAAAATTTCGCCCTTTTTATCATTTTGAACCATTTTGTTAGCTCTTCTCCCAACCGAGATACACCCCTTTCAAGCTTACCACCCAAGAAGGCTAGAGCGCAGAGAAACGAGAGTGTCTGCCTGCCTGCACTCTCTTCTCTCTCGCCGCCCCTTGTATCTCAGCTAGGAGAAAAGAGCTATCAAAATGCTCCAAAAAAATGAAATATGTAGAATTTCCACCTGAACAAAATCAACTCCAAGTATTCCAGGCCAGCACTCTTCTCGGCGAACGAACTCGCTTCCAAACCCTTATATCGGATTTGCATCGCCAATACTCGACAGACAGAGACACCGACAGGGTTAGAACAGCCATTTTCGGATTAATCAATGCATTGTTAAGGACTGGCGCAGCTGAGGTGAGTCAAAAAGAAAAAAAGAAAGAAGAAGATGACTAGTTGAAAAGATTTCATGGATAAATGATCTTTTGAGTGGGGGGAAGAGGGGAAGAGGGGGATGATGTTCACTTTCCCCTTTTTCGATGATCCACTTCCGTACTATTGTACTACACCTTTTTGGATTGACTTTTATTGTTTTCCAGATGTAGGATTTTCTGCTGACTTCAAGTTTTTCTTAAAATTTCAAATTTTTTTCTTCGGAAAATTTTTCAGAATGTACTTTTTTGATAGTTTTTGACGTTTCAACAGAATTTTCAAATTTTCAAAAACATTTTTTTTAGAAAAGCAGAATATTTTTTGATTGTCAAAAAAATTACGGTAAAAACTGAATTAATAGTGCATGCACCACTATTTTTCAACCTCTCCTTCCGGGGGCGCACCACTATTAGAGGGGCACTTTTATTGAAGAGATTTTTGGATTTTTGAATCCTAATTTAGATTCAAAATCCAATATTAAGCTGCAGACTGAAAAATTCCAAAAGTTTGAAAATGGCAAAAATATTACAAAAACCTCAATTTGGACCAAAAAGGCCCTAGAAGAATTTTTTGATAAATTTCTTTTCTGATGAAAAGTATCGATTTTTCGGATTTTTAATTGAAGTTTTTTGAACAAAAATTTGAATCCAGTTAACTTTATTCAATCTGGTCTTTCACTTTAAAACAGAAAAAACATTCCAAAAAATTCCAAAAAATTAAGAGGAAAATAGTGAAAAATTGAAGTAAAATGGCAAAAAATGACTAGCAGAGAAGTCCTAAAAAAGTGATTTTTCTTAAAATTTCAGATATTTTTTTTGGATTTTTGAATAAAAATCTTATTTAGACTTCAACTTTCAAAAGTACAATAATACAATTTTTGAAAATTTCGCTGAAAAAAAAACTACTTTCGGACCTTTTCAATATGAAACCTTTCACAACTTGTACCAAGCAAAATAGTTTTTCTCTCTCAAAAACTGACTTTCCACACTCTCAACTTTGCCTATCCAACCTCAAATTCTCTTCCAGAACTGTGCAATCTACCGTCAACACCTGCGCTCAGAACTCCTAATGCTGGGAATGTCAACCACTTTGGAGCATTGTCGTGGGACAGCTTCTCAACGCCTCGAAGACCATATCGATCTTTTTGAAATGATGAGAAAAGAGGATGAAATCTCTTTGGCAGGCAGTTGTACAGACATTTCCTCATCATCTTCTGGAAGTAATTCCCCAATAGATTTCGAGTCAGTAGTCGGGATGGCTGAGGCCCTTCATCTGAAATTAAAGCACAGCCTGGCTCTTCCACATTTCCATTCTCTCCTCCAACATCTTTTTATGGTCCCCTCCGATGATCAACATGTCCCATTATGGAGGCTATTCGACTTGATTCTTCAACATCTTACT
The DNA here is from genome assembly GCA_963572265.1 of Caenorhabditis doughertyi. Lineage (NCBI taxonomy): Eukaryota > Metazoa > Nematoda > Chromadorea > Rhabditida > Rhabditidae > Caenorhabditis > Caenorhabditis doughertyi. The sequence continues at coordinate 2,308,161 of OY751557.1, forward strand.
CTTCAAACTACTGTAAATGGAATGACAGATGTCAACTCTCCTATTCAAAACCACGTGGATATGCCAGAGATCTTGGCCCGACTTCAGAATCATTGTGATTATGAGAGAATCGCCAAGGAACTAGAGAAGGCTAAAGAGGAAATGGATCTAGAGAGAACCCGGATTCTAGAGCTGGAAAATCGATTGGCAGACTTTTCAGATGGCCGTGCTGGAAGTCGGATATCCCTGGCCTCCACTTCAGCGTCCTCCAGCCCATCGGATCCATGCCCCTCCCCTCCTCTTTTACCTCCAGTTTGCCCTCCAGCCCCGCCCCCGCCTCCTCCCCCGATCAACGGACTCCTGTCAGGAGGCCCTCCAAAAGATGCACCGAAAAACGTTCCGGAACCACCTGGCAATATGAAAACATTGAATTGGCATCGACTAACTTCCGAAAAGACAAAGGGAACTGTTTGGGAGGGAATTGATGATGAAAAGATCTATAAACAATTGGATTTGAACGAATTGAATGGATGTTTTGCGGCAAGTTCTTCGCATAAGGATGAGGATACGGATACGTTGTATGGCACGATTAATAGGAGACCCCAACAGGCTAATGTGAGTTTGATTTTCCGTGCTTTGTCATTCTGATAAGATCAGTTTTGATCCAAGCTTTTTGAAACCTAGATTTTCAAATTCGTCTAGCTTAGAGGTTTCGGAAAAGTAGAAAAAACCCATACTTCCCCCAATTAAAATTTTGGGCTAGAGACGCAGTGTGTCCGGCTTCTCTGACTCTCCCTTCAATCCCGATTTCGAAATTTCCATTCAAAAATCAAGATTTTGTAAACGACTAGACGACTTAGAAACGTATAAAAAAGCTCCCTTTTTGCTCACTTTGAAACTTGAGGTCAAAGGCAGAGAAACCAGACCCTCTGCGTCTCTAGCTGAAAATTAGAAGTGTTGGAAAGTAGGGCTTGTTTATACTTTTCTGAACCGTCTGGATGAGCTGAGATTGAAAATCTTAGTATTGAGAAAATTTGGAAAAGTTTTAAAGGGTTACGGTAGGTTAACCGGAAAATTTCACCATAAAATTATCATAAAATTAACGTTAAAAAAGAATTTTCCGAAGATTTTCAGAAAATTTTTCCAGTAAAAGTTCGGTAAATTTAGCGGAAAATCTTCCCGAAAAAACGCTAAGCAATGCAACAATTTCAGCGCATTATTGCTTGTTGTTTTTTTTCCAATTTCGCGCCAAAAAGCTACTGGTAAAACTTGAAAAAATAGTTTTCGAAAAATTTATCGATAAACTTTCCGGCCAATTTTCCGGTAAAAGTTGGGCAAATTTACCAACCTTTTTCCAGAATTTTCCCGATATTTTTTCCGATAAATTTTTCATTAATTTAATTTTACCGGCAAGGCACACTGGGTCTGATATTTTAAAACTTTATTCAAAAACTATAATTTCCTCCAACAAAAACTTTTCCAGATCACCGTAATCGATCCCCGCCGCTATCAAAACTGCACTATCATGCTCTCAAAACTCAAGTTATCCCATAAAGAAATAAAACAAGCAATGATGTCAATGGATGAAAAATGCAAATTACCCAAGGATATGATAGAACAAATGCTAAAGTTCATGCCGACAAAAGAAGAGTTGTCTCAGATAAATGAAAGTGTTCAAAAGCATGGATCCCCCACTGTCTTGGCTTTAGCCGACAGGTATATGTATGAGATTTCAAGTATTCCAAGATTCGAACAACGTCTTCGATGTCTTCACATCATCAGAAGCTTCCACGATAGAGTTGAAGCCCTGGTCCCTTTTATTCAAGTGGTCCTAAAAGCCACTGCCTCTACTCAGCAGAACAAACGATTCCGTCAAATTCTCACTATTATCCTGGCGGTCGGAAATTATTTGAATTTTGGAAAACGTAATGGAAATGCGTATGGATTCGAAATCGCATCGATTAATAAGATGACTGATGTCAAAAATGCATTGAGAAATGATAGAAATCTTCTTCATTTCCTAGTTCAATTCATTGAGAAAAAGTGTCCAGACTTGACAAAGTTCAAAAAAGATTTGGCCATGGTCACCGAGGCAGCCAGGTTTAGTCAATCTGAAACTGCGGCTGAAATTCGAAGTTTGGAAGAATCCCTTTTGATTGTGAGGAAGGAATTGAATTTGCTGGAATCGTCGGAGCTCCCGGAGCACATTCCAATGGAGAATGATCGATTTGTTCAAGTCGCAAAGGGATTTATTGAGAAGGCAACTGTGGAATATCATAATTTGGATAAGATGTTTAGAGAGATGAAAATGAAGGTTAGTTTGGTTTTTTTTGTGAAGTTTGAGAAAGGACGATAAGTCTTTCAGTTTTTTGCCAAGCTTTTTGAAACAAGGATTTTTGAAATCAGCAGGTCCTGGCGGTTTAGAAAAGTACAAACAAGCCATGTTTCGGACCATTTTGAATTTCGAGCTAGAGACGCAAAGTGTCTGGTTTCTCTGACTATGGCGTTAGCAGCAAATTTCCGGTTTTGGCTTTGAAAACACGATTTTTGAATCCAGCTAGTCCTGGGGGTTCAGAAAAGTATAAACACGCCCTATTTTCGTGCATTTCGAGTTTTAGGGTAGAGACGCAGAGTGCCTGGTTTCTCTGACTCTGACTTTGAGTACAAATTTTTAATTTTTACTTCAATATTCAGATTTTTGTAATCACCTCGCCTAGACAGTTCAGAAAAAATGAACGACCCATTTTCCGCTTCCGTTTTCCGCCGATTTTCAACTCCGGCTAGTGTCAGAGAAACCAGACATTCTGCGTCTCTGGCCTAAAATCAAAGTTTTTCTGAAGTATGGCTTGTTTATACTTTTCTGAACCGCCAGAACACGCTGAGTCGAAATTTTCACTTTTCGTTAATCTTGAACGAATTCTGACCGAGTTGCACCCCAATCCCTGTTATTTTCAGTTCGCCGAATGCGCCAAATACTTCTGTTATTCACCATCTGGAGGTGTGCCTGTACCTGAGGAATTCTTCTCTGTTATCAATAAATTCCTTATCACTTTCAACGAATATCATCAACAGCTGTGGGCTGAAGTGGAGGAAGAAGAGAAAATCAAGAGGCAGACGATAGCAAGATCCTTTTTGGCGAAGAAATGTGAGTTCATTTGGAAATATAACCTTTTTAGAGGGGCACGGGTGCGGTCAAAAACTGATTTTCTAAATGTTCCTGACTAAGGTTCTAATCTATTGCATAACCTCTAATATAGCGGCATCTCTTATTGAATAGCACCCGTCTCGTCCTATTTCTCAAATCTTCCAAGTGTCATATCGAATGAAAATGTAGAGATAATTTGTGAATTTTTGAAAAAACTGACTTCAGAAATTTCAAATTTTAAATTGCAAAAGCTTTGATACAGCGGCACCTCTAATAGAGTGCCACCAACTATTTTTGGTCCTTTTAAGTAGACTTTAGTTTTAAGTAGACTTTCAGATAGTTGGCTTCAAATTTTTTTTCAATTTTTATTGATTTTTTCAGCCACCACTCGCCGAAAAGAGAATCACAAAGAACGAGATTTCGAGCAACTCATCTCTGCTCTTCAATCTGGTGATATCTTCAAAGAAGAGCTCTCACGTCTTCGAACATCATTCCGACCCAAAAAGACTGTTAAACCTTGAATTTTTTTGAACCCTTTTTCCTTAAAATTTTTCCTGTGACTTTTTTCTTCCATCCCATCAAAAAAAACATCCCATTCTAGCTCCTCGTCTCTGCCGATCTCTATCGCATTTCGACACAAAAATCGAACTTTTTAGTATTTTTTTTTGGAAAAAAAAAACGTTTTCTCTTGTCCTGTGGCTTTTAAACACTTGCTCTTAAACTCCCCTCCTCATATCTGGTTAAATTATGACATATTGTGGTTTTTTTTCGAAAATTTTGAGTTTTTTTTTCGAAAAAAAAGTGTATTTTTTGTATATAAAGAACGCATTTTTGTTTTTATCTGTGAATAATGAAAATTATCAACTTTTTTCTTGTATTTTTGGGGACATTGGTGGACAGAAAGAAAGAAATTATAATGAGAATTGTGAAAATTTTGTTTTTTTTTTCTCAGTCTAAAAAAGTTTTTCAGACTAAATTTTCAGAAATTTTTCACAACAACGCCTAGTGTTCAAAAAGGATCAGTCTAGACCCCGAAGTTTCTGGAAAAATAAGGAATTCTTAGAATTTTCAGGTTTTCAGATGTATAAAAGCACAGAAACGAGCTCAAAATACTTCACTTGAGAAACATCATGTGCAGCATGGAGACACAGAGAAAATTTTCTCCTGGACCTCTTCAGCCTAAACACTTCCATAGTTTGTGCTCTTTTTTGTGCTCCCAGCTCTATCTATCATGAATATTGAGGTTTTTCATGCTTCATATTTTCTTCTCGATTATTCTTCGAAATCTTCCCTCCCAATTGTGATTTTTGTTCCTCTATTGCATGCCTGACTCACTTTCCTATATAGCCGAATAAGAATCTGGACTTTTGATTTTGCTGTTTTTTCTTCATTAGGTTCGTGATTATCCTCAACATATGCATATTTATTCGTCTTCTCAGTCAACAGTAGATTAGGTTGGAACTCAATCCTTAGGAACCTAATCTGACGTCTAGGTTTTTCGTAGTTTGGTAGGGTTTTATGGGGATTAGATACATAGGTGCTCAGATAACCTACTCTATTAGGCTAGATGATTGCTCAAACGTTCAGAACTAAAATCAAAACTAAATCAGCTTGAAACCCTAATACAGTTGCTTCTCTGTCAAAGTTCTGAACGATCTAGGTTTATTTCAGTTAACTGGTTGAAAATGGGTATTAACTTTCTTCAAAGTCAAGACTCAAGAGCTCTCGCAATCCTGAAGTTTTGATAATAACGTAGTTCTAAATTCTGTTGCCAACATTCCGGAACCATGCCTTCAGCAAACCACGCTGAAACGAACCATATGTCCTGGTTCACTACATGATGTCCAGAAAAGTGCAGCGATTCAAAACAATTCAAACCAGCGAGTTTTTGTGATTTCGAACAGTCTTAATGTGAAATTTCAGGGAGCGGTTTATTTTGAACGGAATTTTAAAAAGAGTACCGTTCTTGTACGGTCTTGGACCCGTCCTTTCAAACAAGTGCGTTCTCTGTCGTTCTGAGCTCATACATTTTTATGGCTGGCTCTTTTTTGTTTGAGCTCTTCTCATTCGACTAGAACCGGATCTTTGAACCGTTTGATTTGTGCACAAATCAAGCATGTAACATCACAAAGCAGAACATTCTTGTTATAGACAGACATACTTCAATGTAGCCAGTTTTCAACTCGTTCAAGATTCAGTAAATCTGCGTTGTGCTCTTCGCGAGTTCGGGTCCAACGATCTCATTAAAACCTCAAAAAAAAAATGAAGGTGATGACACGAAATGGGTGGGCTGGTACCCGTTCTCGCATCTGACGTTGCCAAAACATATATTTGGAACACGTTGAAAACATTCTGGTCTGTTTTTTGGTCCAAAAAAATTGAATCGAAATTTTAAAACGGACCAAAAAAGGCCAACTCAATTTCCTTCCTGATCTCTGTTACCGTCACCAATATCCTTAATGACTAACCTTTTCTTCTAATCTAATTCTTGTCCAGTCGATTTCTAAAGATTGCTTACTAATAACTTTTTTGTCCTTATCCTGTAAAAAGAGCACAATGAGCTTGTGCTAAGCATAAAGAAGATATGAAAAGGAACATATTCCAACCTAGCATAATCCGTCTACGTACACTTTTGTAGACAAATGCACGTACCTCACAAAGGGTATTTAAGGAAGACAAAAGTTGAGAATCGTTGAAGGATCTAGACGTTTTATTTCAGCCTTTTGTTGCTTTATTTGTAAAAGTGAAAACGCTTCTGAATAACCAAAACTATCAACATTCGAGCTCACTGACATTACTCCGAGCCAAGTTTCAATAAAAAAATGACCGCGCCCAATTAAACAGCCTTGCTCTAGGCTGAAAATCCAGAGTTGTAAACACAGTCTAGATTAAGTTTCATCCTATTTTTTTTACCCATTCCTATGTAGTGGTCTCGATTTCTGATGGGTTTGTAGAATAAATCAGAACTATAGTCAGGCCAACAGGATTGAACATAATGAGATGTTCCTAATCACTTACTTTTTTTCACGAACTTGAAGATGAAAAGAACATCAAAACACAATAAAACGTATATTAAACCCTAAAACCACATTCCTGCTGCCTTTTTTCCCTACTGTTGCTCATATTCTAAACTAACAATTTCAATTCCTGATTTTTCCAGTTTCCCCATGAATTCACTCCTTATCTACGGTAGTGTCCAAGGCAATCCTCTCTACAACTGTTCCTCCAAGTCTGCTGCTCAATGGACCACAGACCTAGGGACCCAAAGATTGGTCCTCGGTATCATTCTGATCATTTTCGGAGTTTTTGTGGAGATCATTTATGTTCCATGCCTATTGGCAATCTACAAACGAGGTCTTCTAAAACATTCCTGCTACAAAATCATGTTCCTGTTGGGGATCACTGATATGATTGCAACTTGTAAGTTTAAACGAAACATGCATGTACATAGCTAAAAAAAGTGGTTCACGACGGACGCTCGAATAATGGCTCGTAAACATTTGATGTGTTGAGGAGAAGCTCACAAACAACGTGTTGAGGAGAAGTTCAGGGAAGGACGTCATTTGTTTACGAACATTTGATGCAAAAATTACAAATAAAATGTTTTCAGCCACTGCCACAATACTATCTGGATATTTGTTCACAGTTGGCGCCGTGTTTTGTACCTACCCAGAGTTGATTTATGTGGCTGGGTGCATTGCGTTGGGTAAGTCGACATTAAGAAAACTGGATGTTTTAAGAAAACTTCCAGCCTGTTTTTGTTTTTCACAATGAGAATTGTAGAATCGTACAATTTTTTTTTTGATAGCAAGTGTAACATTAGTTTACTATCGTTCCAAAATAATACAGCAATTCACAATGCCGGTTTAAACTGCCGATCTAAAAACTGTGTTTTTTTGTTTAGTATCAGTTTCCGATATTCTCGAAATTTTCGAAAGTTTCGACAACTATCAACCGAATTGGATTGTGAAACGCTAATAAGGTTTATTATTTTATTCACTTTGTCGTTCAAGACAAATCATAGCAGTGAAAAATTCGTACAAATGATTCCTCAAAGTCTCCTGAACCAACAAAAAGTTCAATATTTCCAGGCGGCTGGGTGTGCTCCTGTGCTCTAACCCTTCTCCTCGTCATCAACCGTATCTCTGATATCTTGGCTCCAACCATCTCCGAGTTCCTATTCTCCAAAAATCGTACCTGGATTGTAGCCCTAATCCCTATCTTCTACACTTTATCAGTCATCATGTTTACCCCTGCCATTATTTTCAACTCTACTGTAATGGCATGGATTGGGGACCCAATGATTTATGAAGGGAAATCTAAGGAATATTATAATCCAATTCAAAATTTGAATAATATTGTGTTTATCACCGGGACTATAGTTTTTTACGGAGCATATTGCTTTTTTATGGCAAAGAAGCAAATGGGATACAAGGTGTCGGCTGGGAGAAATGTAGGTTTATCCATATTTTTGAAGTGGACAGCAGGAAAAAAACGGTTCAGGTGTTCATTCAATCTACGTTGATTTGTTCGATTAATTGCTCTTCGGCTCTGGTGTATTCGTCGATGATGTTTATAAAACCAAATGAGTTGATTGTGCTATTTGGGGAGCTGGCTTGGTCTTTAGTGCACGGTAAGTGGGTTCGAGCTTCTTATAAAGAGGAACCATGGAGGCCGTCAGCGGTTTTCTAATGAAAAAGTGTCCGTTGGAGTGCACTGGAATATCTATTTTGAAACGTTTGGTCGATGAAATCGGGTAAGGAATAACTGAATCCGTGAATAAAACCCTTCGATTTACTTTTGACTCTGTCCGCAATTCATCAGGTTTAGTTCGGTCTACAACTTTACGTGGTGTAATCGGTCAACGGCAAAATCCCTTTTCATGTTGCAGGCTGCCCGGCCATCATCTACCTTACCATGAATCGAACCATTCGAGAAGAAGTGCTCTGTTGGTTTCGAAAAAGTTCTGCTGTCCGGGATAGCGAGAAATACACACATTCGGAGCAACGGTCAACCAGAGGAGATACTTATTAGTGGAAATAATACCTATTTCAAAAATTGTTCGAATAAAGTCTGCATTGTTTTAATTGGTCACCTCCGTTCTTTCATGTAATAAAGGTAGCTAGGTTCTTTGGCGATTGGAGAATTCGAGATGTTTTCCGCCAGTGGAATGAGTGCTTTGTTTAGGGTATTTTCGCTAGCTTTTATGAAATTTGAAAAAGTGTCTGAACTGTTTTCCAATCAACCCATTTTACTCAAAGATTTGTAAGGCACTTCCGGATACATTTCGTTTCATTTCCTCACAGCTTTGGTCTCGAGCTATTTACGGAGGAATTATTGAAATTTCATTTGATGTTCTTACCAAATTGTATCGTTCAGTACTGAATGTGTCCTTTCCGAAGACGTTTTGATGTAGTCGTGGGTGCCAAATGAATGAAATTTTGTTATTCTGGACTGGCTGACTCAGACATCAGGAACAGTTTGCGTTTCTTGGGAATACGATTCAAATTCGAAAATTTTTGTCGGATTTCGCTTGTACTGAGAAGTGAGCAGCCATTTGTCTGCTCAACGGCACAATTGACGCTACGTTTAGAATACAATTTCAAGACAACCGTAAGAACTGTATCCGAAGAGCCCCAAGCGCTCTCGAGAGGGTTCAGACAATGATAGACAAGCATCTCTATTAGAGAAGATAAAAAAAACCACACTCCTCTAATACAGTATTTGAGATAATAGCCAGGCTTGTAAGCGCTCCCCACCCTTTTGGTTTATGCAAAACCCAAGCAACAAACCAGTAGGCACGTTATGTATTTGAACTAGACAAATAATTTCGATGTGCTTCAGAATATTTATGATTCAGTAACTTTACTCAAATTTCAATTAGTCATTATATGGATTCACCTATCTATTCAGGTCCAATGATTCTAGTTTCATTAAAAAACAAAAAATTTATTTAAGCGGACAGAAATCGAATGAGAGGTGCATGTGTGTAGAGCATGAACCATGTTTGTGAGTACATTCAATGTACTTAGCATTTTGTTTAGTTCCTGAATTTTTGAATTACAAAAAAAATCTCTTAGAAATTCGCGACACCTTCGTCATTTTGCGACCTTAGTGACTAACTCAATGTCCCAGCTCAATCCTTGTCCTAGCTTGCTTTCGAATGTTTTTATTTTACCCTTATCCAGTATCAAAAGAACAATGAAAACAATGAATGTGTATAGAAACCGAAAACAAAAAGGGAACTTAGTTTTCAACAACCTAAGCTAATCCGTCTACGTACCTCTACGTAGGCGATTGCACGTACTTGGAGGTATTTAAGAAATCCTTTCCTTTTTCTTGTCTGGTTGCTTTCTGGAGTTGTTTAGGTTTTGGTCTGAAAACTTTAAATTTACAAAAGAATTATTTCTAAGGTTTCTCTAGTTCTATCTTTATATTTGCCACTATCATTCTCATAAAAATCTCATTTAAATGACTTTTTGGTCTATTCTTGTTTTCGGGAACATTTAGATTTTCAACCAAATGAATACAAAAAACAATGATCAGGCACGAAATTTGTAGTTTTGCTTACTCTGGTGTAAAGACAATACTTGGTATAAAAACGGGAACTAAATTCTAGTTGAAGGAGGACGGAAGTCAAGATTCTTAGCCAATTTTTCCAAATCATTCTGATGTATTCAATTATTTTTATCTGTTCCGAATTGCAACTCACAGTTGAAGTTTTCGCACTTTTCCAGTTGAAAACCCAGTCTTCCCCCCTTTTTCCTTAAAAAAAAAACTACTGAACTAGTCGCCTCAATGTTTTTCCTTTCAGTTTCTCCATGAATACTTTCCTGATCTACGGTAGTGTCCAGGGAAATCCTCTCTACAATTGCTCCGCTAAACCTGCTGAACAATGGACTTCCGAACAAGGCACTCAAAGATTGTTTCTTGGTCTCGTACAACTCATTTTTGGAATTTGCGTGGAAATCATTTATGTTCCCAGTCTATTGGCTATCTACAAACGAGGACTTCTGAAACATTCCTGCTACAAAATCATGTTTCTGTTGGGAATGACTGATATGGTTGCTACTTGTGAGTTCGGGGAAGGGGCAAAAAGACGGCAAGCTTAAAAAATTAAACATTTTGGGGACAGGATAAAAACAATCCGAAAGCTCATAGAATTTCAGTCACCGCCACAATAATATCCGGTTATTTATTCACAGTTGGCGCAGTTTTTTGTTCCCACCCGGAGTTGATCTACGTATCGGGGAGTATTGCTTTGGGTGAGTTTTTTAAAGAATACCTGAGTACCTTCAAAAAAATTCAAAATCAAAACTCGGCCATTTCAAGAATCGATAAAAACTCCGATTGCTCATGCTTATCACAAAAACTCTATTACACCTGTATGCCGCTATATTGTTCAAATTTTAGGGGCTGTTTTAATAGGTGCGCCGCTTTATATTACGAACGCTTTTTAAGAAGACCTTTCTGTAAGATTGGGATTTCAACTGGCACAAAAAACAAAACTTGTTCTGATCTTAACTTTTTCTTTGTCATACATACCCATAGGCTTAACTGTTTCCAAAAAACTCATCACCAAGTTCCTGTGACGTCATCTCCTTGAGATAAAGCTGAAATTAAGATTTTCAGTTCCAAAACTGAATTTTTTTTCAACTTTGAGATAACTTTTCAAAATTATTAGGGGTGCATTTAGAAAGTTTAGAGCATATGTAAAACAATTTTAAGCCCGATACAACTACTGAAAACATGTTTTTTAGAAAAGTTTTTCACGTTTTTTTCATTTTTCTCAAAAATTCTCTTCACAGGTTATAAAATAAAATGTCTGGGCAGATTCCCCACCCGATTTGCTACAAAAAAGTCTCTTGGAGTACCCCCAATATCGTGGACCATTTTGCGCTACGGCCGTTTTTCTGAAAATCACATAAGGGTCCCCCCCTTATGAATATTTTTTCAAGATCGAAAAAATTTTTTTTTGCATATCTGAAAAATTTTTTCCAAATTCTCCATTAAATTTGGAGCAGAAAACTCTCTTGGACCACCTTGAAAATCGTGGACCATTTCGAGATACAGCCGTTTTTCTGAACCTTGCCATTTGATTTGATGCGTTTCAGAAAAACGGCTGTATCTCGAAATGGTCCACGATTTTCAAGGTGGTCCAAGAGAGTTTTCTGCTCCAAATTTAATGGAGAAGCTGGAAAAAATTTTTCAGATATGCAAAAAAAATTTTTTCGATCTTGAAAAAATATTCATAAGGGGGGGACCCTTATGTGATTTTCAGAAAAACGGCCGTAGCGCAAAATGGTCCACGATATTGGGGGTACTCCAAGAGATTTTTTTGTAGCAAATCGGGTGGGGAATCTGCCCAGACATTTTATTTTATAACCTGTGAAGAGAATTTTTGAGAAAAATGAAAAAAACGTGAAAAACTTTTCTAAAAAACATGTTTTCAGTAGTTGTATCGGGCTTAAAATTGTTTTACATATGCTCTAAACTTTCTAAATGCACCCCTAATAATTTTGAAAAGTTATCTCAAAGTTGAAAAAAAATTCAGTTTTCGAACTGAAAATCTTAATTTCTTCATCTCAAGGAGATGACGTCACAGGAACTTGGTGATGAGTTTTTTGGAAACAGTTAAGCCTATGGGTACAGGGTGCGGCCAAATTATTGCAACAACGAAATGACGTCTTTGACGCCAGATGGCAGGTGTTAGGACACTCATTATGACCTCAACTTTTTTTTAAAGTTTTACCTATCTATTCAGCATTATGCCCCTAAATTTTCTAAGTTTTATCTTCATTTTAACGAAACTTGGGGTTGATCTGCCAAAAGGGACACTACCCTCATTTTCAGTTTTTGGCACGCGACATAGGGACATAAGAGAAGATCATAAGTTTATTGATAGCTGATTGATAATTGAGACATTTATCGACCCCTATGTTTTTTTAAAGTTTTTCTTTATATTTTGGAATACAAATGAAATAGTTAGAACGCCTAAAAAGTATCAGGAGTGTCTTTATTCACGGGAATTAGCAACGTTGCATTACTGGTACAAATCGATCTGTTTTTTTTAATCTGAGGCATGAAAGTCATTCGAAAGCATTTTTTCGAGCGCGTATAATCTCTATCTGTTCGTGCTAAATGTATTTTCATTCTACCGAAACATTAGTTCTATCAACCATCAAAAATCTCTACATGTCCATTTCAAAAATGCTTTTTGCGGTTTGGGTAGTGGTTTTTAACGATGTTCCTTATAAAGATGAAAATTTTTACCGACTTTTCAGAAATAAAAACTTCGAGTTAGATGTATGAACTAATCACAAAACAATTTCGAAGCCTTTAGAGAAATCTTGAAGCAAGTTGTAAAACGGGGAAAGTCAAAAATACCTCCGTGCCGCAAGCGAGGCCTACCTTGTGGTACATGAGGATGGAATCAAAAAATAGGGAACCGTTATTGGATACCTTAATTATTTTTGTCTTCTAAATCATACCAGCTAACTTGTGTCAAATTTCCAGCCTAATCGGACTAGTATTGGAGATTTTATGACTTAATGAACTTGTTGCAATAATTTGGCCGCACCCTGTATGTATGACAAAGAAAAAGTTAAGATCAGAACAAGTTTTGTTTTTTGTGCCAAGGCCTAGTACAGAAAGTCACGTTCTTACAGAAATTGCTTCTTAAGTTTTCAAGAAGATTAGATGTTTCGAAATTTGTGACCATAATCTCAGCAAAATTGCTGTTTTCTGAGCAAAAAGCAAAAAGGAATTTGGAAAAGAAGGTGTCCAAGTTGAAACATTTTTAGATTTCCAAGCCTGAGGCAATTTCGACTCAGGACGGATGAATATCTGTATAATAGATGACATTCTATTAAGAACTACCGGTCTATCGTCCGGTATTAGAGGAGTCTATAAAGGGCGCCGTTGTATTTGAAATAATACGGTAGTTCAAAAGCCCTTCTCAGAAAACTCAGCTGGAAAACAGTTATATTTTCCAGGCGGCTGGGTGTGCTCCTGTGCTCTAACCCTCCTTCTTGTTATCAATCGTGTCTCTGATATCCTGGCTCCCAAAATCTCCGAATTCCTATTCTCCAAAAATCGTACTTGGATTGTGGTCCTTCTCCCTATTTCCTATACTCTATCAGTCATCATGTTCACTCCTGCAATCCTATTCAACTCCACTGTAATGGCATGGATTGGTGACCCATTGATCTATGAAGGACGATCTAAAGAATATTATAACCCGATTCAACATTTGAATAATATGGTTTTTATCAGTGGTTCCATTGTTTTCTACGGAGCATATTCCTTTTTTATGGCAAAGAAGCAAATGGGGTACAAGGTGAAGGCAGGGAGGAATGTAAGTTTAATCACGTTCTTGCAATGGGGCAGTAAGACAAAAAGTGATTTAGGTGTTCATTCAATCCACAATAATTTGTATTATTAATGGCTCCGCCGCCGGGGTGTATTCTACGATTATGTTCATAAAACCAAGTGCGGCATTTGTTCTTTTCGGGGAGTTGTCGTGGTCCCTGACACATGGTGAGTGAATTTAAGGCTTTAATATAGGGGTTCCGTGGGTTTCGTGTGAATCCTTAGAGTCGATAAAATGAGCAGAAATTTTTGAAAGTGCAAAAAGTTGAGTGTCTTTTCTGACTAGGGAACCTTTTGAACGGAATATTCGCAAATTTGATAAAAAATATATGGCTGGATAGCTGAGATCACGTTGAGAAAAACTGCGCTTTTCGTTTTTGCTGAGGGATCCATTTTCCACGTGAAAATCGGGTCGGAAGATCAGCTTCGAAGTATTTTTTATTATTGACGTGAACTTTAATTTCCTTCTCTTTTCCAAGATTTTGAAATTGGAAAACACTAGGATTGAAAACTGTTAGTGGTGGAGATTGTTCAGTTGTGAAAAATAGAAACAATTAGGTTTATAAAAAAAACTAAACAACAACAGAACGAGCAGGAACACTTTCTTATGGCAAATTGCATAAGTGTTTTTCGGTGACTATAAAGTGGTTGAAACATATATACTCCTTGCACCTTGAACAGCGGATAAATGATTGTTTAGAGCACCCAGTAGCGTAACATTTTGCATCACCAACTTCCTCGAAGCAATATTGAGTTGGAGTCAGAAATGGTGAAGAATGATCTACATATCCTGTTTTTTTCCACGAATACTGCAAGAATGGCCTGAAGTACTCCGATGATATTTGGTGGTAAAGAAGGGATATCATCCAAATTTCATTGTTTCTCTGCGCAATTATATAGTCAGGATGGAACGTTAACGCGTGTGTAGTGAACCGCTTCAAAAAGTTCTGAATTTCTTTTTTTTTTTGGTATAAAATTGTCAGTGACTTACTTTCCACGGCCCATTCCAATGAGCATCCAGAGGCTGGATAATGCCAGTTGTATGTGGTGGAATATTCCGAATAGTGACGTCATATCCTGTTGGCACACAATTCTGGATCGAAATGTGGTCCTTGAAAGAGGGCCAACTATCTAGTAGCATAAACAGTCTTTTTGGAACACCAGAAATGAAAACACATGTTCGGAGCCAATCGAGCATTAACTCTTTCGTCATTATATGACTTTTTGCTGCCCTAACTTCTAGGTTACTAATATTAGGAATAGGCCGTGTTGGAGGGAAATGACCAGAAGCTTCTGCCATAACTATGAAAGCCTTTGGGCCCAATGTCCCGTCCATGAAAAGCATAGGCAAGAAAGTAAATGAGTGCGTAAGTGAAGATTTTGCTTGCACTAGACGTTCGACAATTTTTTCTCCGAGAAAGGCAAGAGCTCTGGCTCCGTAGAGCTCCTTTTGCACTCCAGTTTGGTCAGAGTTGAACACCATCGAAGGGCTGAATAGTGACATTTCCAGTTTTGATGTGGCCACAAAGTTTTCCGCTGTTTTCAGAATAGCATCTTTATCACGAATACACTTTTTTGTAACAAATCGGGTAATTTTGCGACTGAATATTCTGATAAAAAGTATCTTGAAGCAGAATTCCGAATTTATTGGTCAAACCTGTAGCTTTTTTTCCAATTTAAAATCCAGGTGTCACTGATTTTGAAATTTTCCACTTTAGTTTCTTCATTGTTGATGGTCCGTGCAATGGTCTTTAGATCGCGATCATGAAGTGGGTATCCAGCATTCAGTTTTTCTTTGACGATGCTATATAGACGGGCACTCAAAACTTTCAATAAACGTCTCCTACTCTCCTTGAATTCGTCTTTTTCCTTTTCATATTTTCTCAATTTCTGTAAATGTGCAGGAGACACAATCCACCGGAACCTATTCGTCATACTGGCATAAGATCGTGTACCCTTACCACTACTTCGATAATAATCTATAGCTTCTTGAGCCTAAAAATAAGTTGAATTGAGAACAGAACAGCGGAACAAACTTCTTCTCTTGTTACGATCTTGTTTCCGAACTTCAATTCTCTATGAGACGGCAAAATCACATCATCATACGACTTCAAAACTATTTGGTATAGGTAGTCAATTTATTACTTATCGTACCTCAAACTCATTCTCATCCCAATCAACATCATCCTCACATACTAGTTGCTCTTCAACTTCTTCAGTTTCGATTTCTCCATTGATAACTTGCTGAATTATGCTAACTACATGCTCAGCTACTTTCCTCTCCTCTCGAGATATTGATGGATTTGTTGGGATGGGCACAACAAATTGTTGAAGCACCAGAAAAAGAACATGCGACACGTTGAACACCATGTCGAGAAATAAACAGAAGCCACAACAAAAAGTTGTGTCATTCTATTAAAAACGTAAAAAGTTCACAAAAAAAAGAAATTAAACAGCTTTCCTGGCTCATGTATCCAAGCTTCTTTCAAATCGTCTTCTCCTTCCCTATCCTAGTGTTTTCCAATTTCAAAATCTTGGAAAAGAGAAGGAAATTAAAGTTCACGTCAATAATGAAAAATACTTTGAAGCTGATCTTCCGACCCGATTTTCACGTGGAAAATGGATCCCTCAGCAAAAACGAAAAGCGCAGTTTTTCTCAACGTGATCTCAGCTATCCAGCCATATATTTTTTATCAAATTTGCGAATATTCCGTTCAAAAGGTTCCCTAGTGAGACATTTTTCAAAATCAAAAGTTCGGAGGTTTATTTTTGGAACATGGTTAGGACCCGTTCGAATGTCCAAATCCCTGAATAAAACTGTCTTTTTTCGTACAAAATCGACAGGACATAATCAGACAAGTCCTATTCTAACGGTATTGCTTGTCAGCAATCGGTCCGTTCTTGTCCGATTCTGAAAATGTACGTCACGGTGAATTCTTTACTTTGCTTTTTATTGGACGAAAATCGATTAATTATTTGGTAGTATTTCCTAACAAATCGCTTCCTTAGCGCAAATTCCAATAAGTGTCGTCAATTACGATGCCAACTATGCAGGTTCACCGTGACACAAAACTGCAGAATCGGACCAAAGTGGACCACAAAAAGCTTACTGTTCGACCGTTTCTCTTTCTGAGCGAAAGTTGAGCGATTTTGCTTAGGATTTACTCAGGAACCTCTCAAAGCCCGCTCAAAAACAGCCGGGGGCAGCCGCGTAGAGCCTGTATCCACCTTCGTCAGCCAAACCAAACCATATTCAATTTTCAGGTTGCCCTGCCATCATCTACCTTACGATGAATAAAACTGTCCGACATGAAGTTCTCAGTTGGTTCCGTAAAAGTTCCGCGGTCCGCGACAATGACAAGTACACGAACACTAATTCGGAGCAACGCTCCACCAGAATGGAAACTTATTAGTGGAAATCAAAATTACAGTACTCCCCATTTCGCTTTCCACTATCTCAAGAATTTCTTAAATAAAACATTTGTTTGCTGAGTACACATTGTTTTATTTGATGACTTTCGCTCTACCAGAGTAATAAAAGATGTTAAGTTGGCACAGAAGGAATTTGTTCGTTACAAATTCCTTTACTTGACATTAAAAATTGATGGAACAATAGTCATTGACAAAGCTATCATACAACTGATAAAGCGGAAGGAATTTGAAACTTACGATAAATGCAATAAAATTAAAAATTTTTATTGTTGTAGGGTAGCGAAGGGAAAGTGAGTTCAAAATGTTCTTGTTTGTAGGTCTGTAGTCGTTTGTAGTCTTTGGTTTTTTCTGGATCCCCTCATTCAATCGATAACTCTATCATGATGGATTGGATTAGGGAGTCATTAATGCCCAACATGGTGCTTCGACTGGTCTTCTCGGGAAAATAAAACTTTGTTTAAATCCCTGTCGAGAAAAACTGTCGTCTGTATTGAAAATGGATCGAAAAGTGTTACAATCCGATCCAAAATTTAGAAATATATCGAGAATGTAGCAGATGCGTGTACAAGGCGTCGGCAGGGGAGAACGAAAATTTATATAACTTGTCGCAAACAATATACAAT
Source organism: Caenorhabditis doughertyi (assembly GCA_963572265.1). Lineage (NCBI taxonomy): Eukaryota > Metazoa > Nematoda > Chromadorea > Rhabditida > Rhabditidae > Caenorhabditis > Caenorhabditis doughertyi. The sequence continues at coordinate 2,325,711 of OY751557.1, forward strand.
GATTTCGGCATAACTATTTTTCCACAGAAGCCATTCAGATTTCATCATGCTCACACTTCTGTGGAATGAACTTTGTTCCAGCTGGGCTCAGAAATCGGCAGGGCTGTCGCACGGCCGACCGCGGTTGACCGCGATCATGACGGCTGTAACTAGACCGCGGAATAAGGGATTGTTTCAAATTTCTGACAGGGAACTACTCTTCGGACTGTCTACCAAGACCGCTCGACCGAGGTGACTTTCCATCGCTTGGAGTCTCAATAAAAATTGACTCACGGCCATTCTGACACTTTTGGAAATCGGATCAACACCAATTTTTGTTAAGAATATTATAGCAATGTTGTTCCATTGAATTGTAGAATTAAATAAGTTGCTCTTTTTTTTTCTTACTTAAGTCGATGATCGTTCGATTTTTTGCGGTGGTATGAAAGGTTGAAAATTGATGTCAATTTAAAAATTTGTTGAAAGAATTCAGAGTCTTTGTGAACTAGTTACCCTGTTGTTCTTGGCTAAAAATTGATAAAATGATAAAATTTTGAAGAATGGAGCCTCGCAAAACTGTGGGGAAAATTATTGAAAAATTTCGTAAGGTTTCATAAAACTTGAGTGTTCAATTTCTGTGATTCGGGAAGTCCCAAAGCGCGAAACGAACCAAAAATATAATGGAGGCATTGTTTGCTAACAACAAGGACAGAACAAATCCTTTTTTTCCGAACGCCGAGTTCAATAAACTAATTATCAATGTGGGCGAACTTCCTCCCATCTTCTTCCAAATCGTACTCAAAACGCCACATCACTCTCCCACTTCTGTCAACTTTGTTTTATCTAAAAAATTGGTTGTTGTAATTTCAAAAAGCAAACATTTAGTCATACCAATCATACGGAACTGATGATAAGATTTGCATAAAAAGATGAGAGGAGGTGGGTGATAAGACATTTGAGAAGAAGAAGAAATTGAAGGCGAACTACTGAGGAGCTGAAAGAAAAAAGAAGAAGATGGCGACAACTGTTATTGTTGGAGGACCAAAAGTAAGTGGTTTTTTTTGTATTGATTCAATTCCCGAAAAATATTTGATCACAAAGACAATAATTTTCAGCTCACCGAAACGCTTGATTCGTATATGGAATTCTGTCCAAGATGTCAGGTAAGTAGAAACTTTTCAAACATGGGGTGGTTTGGCTAGCCTAGTTTCGAAAATGATGAATGTAAGGCTCAGTTTCAACTGAAAACTATACAGAAATCGTTAAAATTGAAAGATGCCCGAGCGATGTGAGTGACAGAAACTGAAAGACTTATTAGGTCGTCCCGAAAGAAATCGATTTTTTTTATTTCACTGTTTTTCGGTCAGTTTGGATAGTTTTTGCTTCTGTTTTTCTAAAAGATAACTACACTATAGGACCCCAAAAGTAGAGAATCTCAAGCCAGGGATCTATCAGATTGTTCCACTAGGGAGTCTAGAAATAGAAAGTAAGAATGGTATTATTCGATGGTTTTTAAAATATAGCTGAGAATTTTTTTGTGCTCACGGAACCAAATTTTTTTATTCTCATTACTGACCTACATCAACTCTAGTATGTCATACGTTTCGGATTTGGTTCGGTTTGTACTTCTACTGTGGTTATAATATTTATAGGAAAAGATTCTGGCCCGGGGTTGAACAACTGACAACTGAGCAAGAAAGTGGAGAAGCAAGAAGCACCCTTGCCTAAATTTCACTGATGAATAGGCCATTCCATATTATGTTCACACAAGCCATAAAATATCACTTCTTTAGATTTTGCAACAGGTCAGAAAAATCTAATCAAAATATGCTGCAAAAAAACCGATTACTTTCGGGACGACCTAATACAAGTTGGTTAGCTATGTAATTATTATTTGAAAATGTGCGCTGAAAACGAGAAAGTCTGTTGGTTTATAGGAGGTTTTACCATAGGTAAAACCCAAAGGTTCAGTAGATTTGAACGATCAATAAGTTGGAACAAGAAATTATATTGAAATATTTCAAAATGTTTTGAGGGCCATTGAAGAAATTTCTACCGGCTCGCTCAGCCCCGGGGTTCAGGGCATAACATGTTTCGTTTAGGTGAAAACATGTTTTTTTGTTTGAAATTTTTTTCGCGGTTTTCCGTTTACTATCTTGACTTTCCAAAAAGAAATTTTTATCGGTTTCAAGTACCCCAGAAAAAAGTTTCGAAATTGTGCTAAAAATCAGAAAAAATAGACTGAAAAATATAACTTCTGACGAATTTTCAGCAGAATTTTTGTCTCGTTTTCCGGCAATTTCAAAACTTCTTTTTGCCCGATAACTATTTTCTCTGTTCTATGAAGTTTTTTTTTGCAATTCCGAAAATCGTACGTTTTCTAGCCTAGTTCATCTATTCTCATCGTTTGAAGCTTTTTTGATCAGCGTTTGCTTGATCTGTCGGTTTCACAATCTATCGAACAGATTCCTATTCTGAAAAATTCGAAACTTTTTGTCTCTCGGGCGTTGCTGCCGATTTCCGGGCAAGAGCTGAGTGAATTCGCTTAGGATTTTGTCAGATGCCGCAGAAAATCCGCTCAAAAGCTATCCAACCTTAGCCGGACAAACATTTGTGTGTAGTCAAAATTCGCCAGAGTTCCCCAAGAAGCCGCCAAACTTTAGCTCAGAAGTTGTTAGCAACACCTGAGCTACTTCTGAAATCCCCTAAATTCAAATTCTTAATTTTCCAGGAAAATCGCATGACCCGTGTGGAGACTTCTCTTGGAACTTGCTGGTGGATCGTTCTCCTCCTCGGATGTGTTTTGTTATGGCCATTGTGGTATTGGCTCTGCTGTAAGTCCTCAAAGGACGTCAAGCACTCGTGCCCCAATTGTGGAACATTGTTGGCCGTCAGAAAGGGAGGATGCTAATTTTATTTTCTTAAGGTGTCCAAATCTTGTCTTAAATTTTTGTTGAAATAAAAAATTTTACCTTTTTTTTACGACCACAGTAGTCACCATCTATAAAAAAGTAATAAAATTCTCATTATTTCTGAAAATTTCAATATCAGGACACACTTTTCTTACCGTACTGATCTTTTGATGCCCAATGTCAATGATAAGGAAACTCGAAATAAATATTATAATACTCACCGCCCTGATAATTTTCTGGCAAGACTACATACGTAATCAATCGAGAGTGAAAAATGAATCAGATGTGGGTAAATATGGGAAAAGAATAGTCGAGGACAACGTAATGAAATCAGTTCTTTCTTCATTTTTTAACAATTGATATTTGGAGATTCTCGGGGTGGCAATCACTTTATTACAAGGGCAGGGCTAATACAGGATTTACTAGACTTGTCAAAAGCGCCGGGCTGGGACGGTAGTCGACAATGTCGGCGCGGTCCCGGTTCAAAATTTTTGTTTTTTTTCAGCATGTTTTTCTTGATTTTCAGCCCGATTTCGAAACTTTTCCTGGGTCTTTTATCTCAAAAATAGATCAGAATTTTCTTCCTGCAGACATAGGTCAAAAAACTAGAAAAAAACCGCGAAAAAAATTTTTCAAAAAAAATTGAACAAAACATGTTTTGCCTTGAACCCCGGCGCGGCCCGGCCCGTGACAAGTCTTATTTGAAGATATTCGGTTAATCTATTCCAGGGACAGATCGAAAACAGGATTTCATAGGCGAAATCATAGGCTCTTGTAGGAAGTTCTTCGTTTTTTTCTCCCACTTTTTCCTGATTTCTGGTAAGAAAAAAATCAAAGCAAAACAACACTTTTTGTTCCAAATCGGCTGACAGGAAAAATGTCAATATGTTCATGTCGATTTTCGGTTTCTCAAGGATATCGACATATTTAAGGTACTGAATCCAAATCTGGCGTTTATTTTCGGTGAGCCGTTGGAAAAATTTTCAGGAACAAAAAAAAACGTCCAAAAATTATCAAAAATCCCAAATTTTGCACTACTGGTACTCTTAAAAATCGATTTTTAAAATTTTTGTTCTGAAATTCGTACTCCACGGTGCGAAAAACGTCGGGACAACATTTTTCAAAACGATCGGACCACTTTAGTTTTGGGCTCTTCGATGTGCTCCAGCTCCTGGAGCAAATGAGTCATGAACTCGAAATCAACATTTTTATGATTGTTTGGGTCCAAATGAAACTTTTATAAAGTTTTTATCCAATTTTCGAGAAATAATCGAGATGCAATGTTAAAAATGAGTCATCGTTCCTCAAGTATGATGAGTGGGCGTGGTCTGTGCATTTGCGCGTCAAGGTGTTTGTTACAGTTTTTTCGAATTTGATAGTCTCACGTTTGAATTTAAAAAGAAAAACAGTTTTTTTTTCACGGTTTGGTTTTGTCTGATGAACCATTGCCCCGGTTGACGTGAAACTTGGAAAATGAAGAAAAAAAAAACAAAATCGATTATTCCTACACTAAATCGTCGCCAAGACAAGTGATCATTATGCAGGCTGTTAAAACAACCCAAGGTATTTCGAACTTTCCAGAAAAAAAAAACTTGTAAATTCAGAATATCAAGAAGCCGATAATCTGATAACGTTCAATCACACATTTGACCTAAAACTGAAACCAAATAAAACTTGTTACGATAAAAAGTTCTCGACATGTTATGAGTCCACTATTCTTCAGTGGTGAGCAAACGAATATTCCCATTTTTTTTAACCCAAAATCTACATTTTTTCCAGGGATATTTTGATCCATAAGAGCCTCGAGAGTTCTTCGTGGGTTGTCGAATTGTGGAGAGAATTCGATCGGAGACGCTATCCGAAGTTCCATCGAATAGTATTCAAATTTATTGGAAAGGACGTTGATGGGACTACCATTGAATCAGTTATTCATACAATCGATGGAAAATCTCCACAATATCAAAATTTGTTCGTTATGATGAGTCTGGATTCATTTCAATATAAAACTGATATGAATAGTCCATTTGCAAATTCAATTACCCAGTTGATTGATGAAGCGAAGGAGTGTGAAGAAGAAGATGAGATGATTTTACAACTTGAAACTACGATGGAATTCCAAAAAGATAGTTTTATAGATGCAAAATCTTTATGTGGAGAAGGAGCTCCACTTGTGATAAACATGAAAGAGTATTATTTCGATGCGCTGACCAACAGGTAACTATCCTAATGGCCCCAAAAGATTTCAAACATTCTTGAAGGAGGAGTGAAATCACTTTTTTCATTTCGAATCCTTGTAGAGTGTTTAAAACAGAATCAGATTCTTATCGTCTGAAAACACGGAAACTTCTCTGAAAACCGTGAAGTTGCGTCGCCTGGCATAGATTTACTTTCGGTGGCTGAGTCCACTCGGACTACACGGGCAGGTCGAAGAGAAACCGTGTAGTTCTCGAGGACAAATGCCGATTGTTTTCTCTTCCTTTATTTTTTTGCCGCTTTTCGACGGTTTTTGCCTTTTTCTTCAAGTTTTTCTTCTTTAAACCTAAAATACAGGTCGGAAAGTCGAAAAGCGGCAAAAAAAGAAAGGAAGAGAAAACAATCGGCATTTGTCCTCGAGAACTACACGGTTTCTCTTCGACCTGCCCGTGTAGTCCGAGTGGACTCAGCCACCGAAAGTAAATCTATGCCAGGCAGGGCAATTTTACGGTTTTTAGAGAACTTTCCGTGATTTCAGACAATAAGAATCTGATTCTGTTTTAAACATTCTACCACAATTCGAAATAAAAAAAGTGATTTCACTCCTCCTTTAAAGGAGGGTGTTAGTCTCATTTTTTTGTTTTGGTTTCTAGTTTTCTATGGTGATTTCATCGCACATAAAAGAATTGCTCAAAAAATTGCTCTGAAGCGCACAAATTGCGCCGAATATCGCGTGTTACATATCGGTGGCCGCTGCCTTCTGGCCGAATTTCCGACGGCGCGAGGTTCTTTTCCCCATAGTTTTCACTTTTATTTCGCTTGTTCTACTTTTTTTAGTGAAGAAACATCAATTCCCTTCTTGTTCAACGTCAGAAACGTATGAGAAAACCGAAAAATGTGAAAAAAAATGTCCCCCGCTATCGAAAACTCGGCCGGACGGCCGCGGCCATCATTCTGTAACACGCGATTTTGGGCGCAATTCGTGTTTTCAGAGCAATTTTTGGGCGATTTATGAACAAGGAAACCAGAAACCGAAACTAAGAAAATTTGATTAGTCCTCCTTTAATTTGAAACCAGACCTACGTAAACCGGATTTTCCGAAACCTAGTACAAAAATCCAGGTATATAATGGCCTAGAAATCTCACGATGTATTTCGAGAGGACAAGGTGGGGCAGAGATTTCGCCAGTGGTTCCTAGGCCATCTTGTCGTACGCTTGTATTAATACACGAGAGAGCCTTTCACAGAAAATACTGAAACACACTTTTTTAAACATTTTTTTCATCCGTGGACTAGTTTATTTTCAAAAGCCACGTTCATCGTCTTTTTATACAGCGACGCTCATTATTATTCTCCACGGCAGCATACTGAAACACCGTTGAAATAGGGCTTAACACAGTTTATAAATCAGGCTTAGGCTTCTGAAACACCTACTTCTAGCCGCCCGGAGGGCGGCGTGAGCGAACTTGTGCGAAAAAAGGCTGATTTTGGATAGTTGTTGCAAAATAAGCTGATCAACGTTGTACGTGTGAAATCAATTAAAACAAAATGTTTAGAACTTTTTTCGACGTGATCATATATAATTTTCTTTTAACCATTATATTTTCGTGGCCGAATAGAGCAGTGGTTAACACTCTTCTATTTCGATAGAACCACTCGGGTTCGATTCCGATCAGAATTCCGATCCGATCTGTTTTGTGTGTGTTCCGAGGGAGCTCAGATGCGCAAGGCTCCCTCGGTGAAAGAAAAAAACAAAAAAGGCTCCCTCGTGTAGGAATACGAGCGTGCCATCTTGTCCACCATTACATCAGGACGAGATTCCTAGGCCAGGAGGCCACGGTCATTACGGGGCTGTCGATTTTCAAGCGAGCGTTGAATTTTAATACATAATCAACCCTATCAATCTATTTCCAAACATATGCGCACTTATTTTCTTATTATTTTTTCAGAAGACGTCACGACTTGAAGCTCAAAACGGCTGATGAAACTCAATTCCTGATGACAAACAAGGAAATCCTGTGCATTGCCTCCTGGTTTTTTGCTGAAATCCTCAAAGAAGAAACAGTTGAATACACTGTAGAAGGAGTGAACACATTGGAAGCAATTGATATTGTATGAAATTGAACGAGGAAAATAACAATATCTCTTCTATTTTTTAGTGTCTCACTTATCTGGTCACGAAGCAGTACAAAAAGCCGACACAATTGAGTCCACAAGTGGCATTGGACATCACAAATATTGCCAATGATTGGATGAATGATCGAGATGACGTCACTGAGTTGTTCGATTCGATTCAAAGACAACTTTACGAAGAGCTACAAGAGGTTTTTAGTGCAATTCCTAATTGGTCAAAACGTTTAATTCAGAACTATGATGATTTGGACTACATTTGTCAAGTGCTGATCATGGCTGATGTTGGTCGTTTCGCTTTCAGGTGTATCAAAAGTTGTTGTTTGGCAATCATCGTCCACTATCACTTCAACGACTTCATTCGGGCCTTTTCCCAGGGAGTGAGTTCTTTGTTTTCCGTTGAAACAGAATTGGATAGCAGGTCATTTTCAGAACCATCCGTTGAGAGAGCGTCTCAACCGTCGTGATATGGTCGACAATTCGTTGATGGGGGAAGTAAAAAAGGCATTTGTCGCATCGAAACAAGTCCGATGTTTCCTGAAGTTTATTCCAGCTCAAGGAGAAGATTGATCTTTTTCGGGTTCCTTTGAATAAATGAAATTTCTGTATTTGAATTTTTTTAATCGAGCAACTTAACACGAAATTGAATTTTAACAGCTGGTTCAATTTACAGCTTTTGAAGTACTTTTGAATCTTTTTGGATTAGCGAATATTCAGTTGAAACTTTGGTTTTGACTCAGGTTTTCGAAAAGTTGTGAGGAACAAATCTCGAAAACCCTCTATTATACCGGCACCCCTAGTAGAACGGCAGTCTCCATATACCGGAACTCAGACATTTGTTTTCAGAAACGGAGCGGCAGCCTCTAATTGAACGGCACTTTCAATCAGCCGGCACAGAAACACAAAATGTTACGAACCTCCTGATAAAAACTGATTTTAAAAAACTCGTTGAGAAATTCATATATTCTCGAAATTCCTGTATTAAAAGGGCGCCTGTTTTTTGATCATTTGAAAAACAATTTCAGACCAGTACACATTTTGCCCTTCTCAGAACTATCATCCAAGTTCAATTCGAAAAAAAAGACTCAAAAAACCTCAAAAAAAAAGGGATTTGGTGACCGTTGTACGTCCGATTTTTCGTTTTTCATCCCGCCTCGAGGGAGGGTTGCGATAATCCGAAACGGAAGAGAAAAAAACCGAACGATGAGAGAGGTAGGGAAGTCTGTATATAAAAAGGGGATGAGCCGCTGGGGAGATGGATAAAGAATCATAGTTTTTTGTCGTTTTCGGTTCATTTGTTCATTTATTGTGAGTACATATTTTTTTCATGTCTGTTCGGGGTTTCGGGGGATAATAGTGTAGAGTGTTAGGCGCCTGAAGTTACATGGGGTTACGGTAGTGGGTCCCGCCACGATTACAGGTGTCCCCAATAATGGATAATGTAACCTTGCGAAAATTTATTGATATGCCTTCGAACACCCTATAGAACCAACCGTACTCCTTGATACGAAACTCTGATGTAAAGGGGCTGGAATTCCCCTGTGGGTTACTGTAAGTCTCTGACTCAAAATTATAGTCATGTTCTCGAATCTTGGATTACTGTATCCCTGGGGTTCCTACTGTAGATCCAGGGCAATCGTACTGTCACTCTTTTTTTGTCCTTCTCTCACACTCACCCCTTATCCCCCTCACTTTCTATTTCCAGATAATGGCCAAATTCCTCGCCACGGTAATCTTGGTCTCCTCAATCAGCTTCACTTCAGTGTCCGCAGCCACCGCCACTCGAATGAAGGTGTGCGAGAAGGCCGTCAACCTGGGTCTCACCTTCTACACCGCCAAAGAAGCCGAACCAATTCTCGGGTGTATTGAGCCACAGTTGTACACGGACCCAGAGAACACTGATGCTCTTATTGAGAGTGAGTTTTGAAGAGTTTTTTATGATTTGAATAAAGGATGTTGGTTTCAGAGGGAAAATCGTGTGTGATCAACAACAGTATGAGCAAGGCTCTTCCAGCATTGTCGCTGTACAACGGATGTAAGTTGGGAACATCCTGTGTGCCTTGAAGGTTGTATTTCTAGATTAGACAGAGGATTAAGGTGTAGATGAAGCAAAGGTCTAGCCAAGTAGGATGAATGTTTCGGACTAGGTGTACGGTTTTGACACATCCTTCTGGTGTTGCTTAAATGACCGGTTCAAGGCATCCGCTGAGGCTAAATATATAGTCGTAGGCTCAAAAAACTAAGATTCAGCTCCTCGAAACAAGCCCAACAACAGTTGAAGGCATGGGTTTAGGCTAAGGAAACAGGCATAGATTCGAGGTTCGGCTCAAGCCTTGATCTTGAAAGTCGACTAGGTTTGAGTACCTACTATCAAGACTGTCAAATCTCGCAGCCGGCCCAGGTCGCGGCCAGCGTACCGAGGCGGCAGTCGGACGCGGCCTTTTCCGTCCTGCACCTCACAAGCCGCAGCCGCCTGTCTGATAGCATTGCCTCCGATAGTAATTTGGCTTGAACGAAGTATCTCAGCATAATCTTCCTATACATAAACTTAAACCAGGAGAACCAGCTAACTTTTCCAGCGCTCATGCACGGATGAAGTTTCGGATTAAGCTAAGTTTCATAAGCGACTACACAGGTCATAAATGCAAGCCTCCCAAACTTACTCCAACTTGGGGAGATTATTCAACCTTACCTATTCTCGCCTCCGACAACCCCCATCTCGATTTTTTCAGTCAATGGTTGCACTGACCTCATGGCCCTTCTCACCAAACTTACCACTCCATTCATGAATGCCTGCAAGGTTCCAATCAACAAGTGTCTCGCAGTTCTTAAAAAATGTAAGGCTAACAACAAGAAAACCGGAACCGCCAAACAAACCGCCTGCATGCAATTGGTCTACGGAGAGGGTATCGCTATTGTCACAAAGGCTTTCATCAACAAAGTTTGCACTGCTTTGTCAAAGGTTTGTCCTTTTTTTTGGATTTTTTTGTATAGGTTCTTAGATTTCTAGACTATGCTTTTAATGATCGTAGTGGGTGACTTTTGAAACTAAAAATTGAATTTCAGAAAATGACATCGAAAGAATGGGGATGCTGCAAGACCTATGCACCAAAGGTCGTCAATGTTGCCGGATATGCCTGTTACAATATTGTCGTTTAATTGAAGAAATGATTATTCAATGAAGAAATGTATTGATGGGAGCTATTTTATAGACAATGAACTGTTTTCTAACTGTGAATGTTTTTGAATTTTTTTGGGTTGATTTGTATTTGGAATTGGAAAAAAGAGAAGAGAGTGTAGAGAAACTTTTATAGAAGAGCACAAATTTCCAGCATTTGGTCCCTAAAGTTGAGATTGACTAGATCTTCAGAATGTTCATAGCATTTGGGAGAGTATTTGAATTCTTTCGGGATGCGAATAACTGTAGAAATCGTGAAAGCTTCCAGATTTTCCAGATTCTTGAAGTTTTCAGAAGTCGCCAGGCTGCACCAAAAAATCAGAATAAGTGCGATTAAGAAAATGTTCGAAATTAAAGAAAAGTCAATTGGTTTTTTTTTCAAAACTGCTGGAATTGTCACGACCCTCAATATTTTCAAAGTCTTCAGATAGTTTTCTGAAGATCCGAAACGTTCAGAAAGCTTAGATCTTATCAAAATCTTCTTTTTCAGAAAATCAGGAATCTATAATTTCTTCATTTTTAGGACTATTACGGTATTTGAAATGTTCAGATTTCAAAAATTTTAGGAAACTACTATTACTTATTTGCGAAAGCCTGACACGTCGGTTTAAAGGCGCAGCAACAAATGTTCATCAGGTTCTGTCACGTATACAGTTAATTTCAACTGATAACTACTGTAATAGTGGCGAGACCCGATAGACATTTGTCGCTGCGCCTTGAAGTCGAGTTTTCAGTTTTTCGCAAATAAGTAATAGTATCTCTATGTGCCCAGGGGTGCCCTACCAATACAGCCTTCACAAAATAAATAACAATATTTTCAAGATCAACACCATTCCTTTTATATACAGTACTCCTCGTTGGTTGATCCAAAATCATCTATCGAAAAACCAAAAATTTTGTTGCCAACTTGTTCTTAGGATTATCTTTTTTTGTATTCCGATGATCGGTGAACTACAATAACTACACTGTTTATTGGGATTAGTGCATATTGTTTTTCAGATTTGGTTTTTTGGCTGAAAAACAATTTCGTTTTTAGGTTTGAAATTGTTCTGAAAGTGCTCATGGATAATCTTGCAGGGATGATTGAGAAAAATTGAACATGCCCTTCTATTACAGGATCTTTTTGTAATTGAACACCCAGTTTGATGATTGAACTCTCCGTGAAGGGGGATCACCAGAACAGTTGATCTTTTACACCCCCATATTAAGCCGCACCACTAAAAGTAGAATGTTCATACTTTGTCACAAAAAAAGAACCGTAATCCTTCTTTAATGAACCTACAAAAGTATAAAAAGTAACCATTAGAGGTTGTTGTCACTGGAAAACAAAATGAACTGCCTGTCATATTTTGTTGGACTTCTAGCTGTTATTGGAACGGTTTATGGAAATAATCGAGCAGCAGTTTGTCAAAAAGCAATCAATCTTGGAGTCACTTTTTATACGGCAAAGGAATTGGAACCGGTGGGTTAAGAACAAATATGGAAAATTTAAAATTAGTTGGGTGCCCTAGCAACTACGACGAGCTTCAATATCAAACCCAGGCTTGCAATTTTCTCCGGTTCGGATCCAAAAATTTTTACTTTTTTCACTTTTCACTGCTAAAAATAGCCGAAATTGCCATAGAAGAGACATCATCAATTGCTGATAAGAACAGCAAAATAAAATTTTCAATGCAAAAATTATGACCCCTGCAAGATTCGGGCCGACCGGCCGAGCCGAGTCAAGCCTCAAATGAGCCCGGCCTGTCACAAATCTTGTCAAACCTGTTAGATCTTCTGAGTATTGACAGTTCATTCCAAAACGTTGAGGCCTTTTCGAAACTCCAGAACTATGCCAAAACTATAAGTGCCTTGGTCCAATCTGATCCGTTTTGACGTTTTCCAAACTCTGAGACCATCTCATAGGGCTTCTCAAGTCCCACAAATCACTTTTCCCAACCAAAACCCCCATACTTTCAGATCCTCGCCTGCGCTGACACCCACTTCTACAACGATCCATATGATCCGGAACTGATGTCAAGTGAGTCCAGTGCTCTTCTATTGAAGGTACCTCCAAATGATTACAGAATGCAAGACATGTGTGGTCAATAACAGTATGAACAAGGCACTCTCAGCACTGTCGCTTTATAATGGATGTGAGTTTTTTTTAAGTGGTCATACAGTAACCGAAAGAGCCTGACAACTCGGTATAAAAGAGCAGTGACAAATTTCTATTGGGTCTCGCCACTATCACTGTAAACGGGACAGGACCCGATAGAAATTTGTCGCTGCGCCTTTAAACCGAGTAGTTCGCAAATAAGTAATAGTCATCTGAACCTTGACGGGGGAAGTGACACTACCTTAATAACTGAAGAAAGCTAAAATTCCACGTTTTCAATTAATACCCTTTCCAGTCAACGGTTGCACTGACATTGCTGCTCTCATTGATAAACTCAAAACACCATTCATGAATCAATGCAAAGCAGTCATCAACAAGGCTCTGAACACTCTCAAGACATGCAAGGAAAACAATAAACAGACTGGAACAGCCAAACAGACAGCCTGTATGAACAAAGTGTATACTAACTGCATTGCAATGGTTACCAAGGCATTCGTCAACAAAGTTTGTATTGCTTTGTCGAAGAAAATGAATGCAAAGGAATGGAATTGTTGTAAGCAATATGCGCCAAAGGTTGTTAATGCCAAGGCTTATGAATGTTATAATATTGTCAAGTAAATGTGTGGATTGTTGGGGAGAGATTGAATAAGAATGAATTAGTTCAAATTGAACATTTTGTGTTATGTATGAATTGGATAGAAGTAACAAGCTTAGAATGAACCTTTTGAATTGAATAAAAGTCAGCTAAACTAGTGAAAAACTTGGCTCAAACTTGAAGGAAAGTTAGAGTTTAGGGAAAATAGCTTTTCACAAAAAGAGTGGAAAGGATTCATTATAATTGTTTTGAAAAGCATAGAAGCAAACTAAGAACGGACGAGCAACTCGGCGGAACTGAAAGATTACAAAAGTTGCTATCTTGTTAAGTTAAAACTACATAAACAACACAAGGACCAAGATAGTTAAGCTTCCGAAATTTTTGTTTTTGACTTGTCAGCCCTCGGGTAAGGAGCCGCTTTGCTCAAGTAAGAAGTTAACTAAAATTGGAAAAATTTCAATCTTTTAAAAAAGTATAGATCATTGTGCGCACCCGAAGCCCCATTTCCCGGGAATCCCGGGAAACCTCCGATTTTTCATTCTCGAGGTTCCCGGGAACCCCGGAAAGAGGAAAATAATTTCACGAAAATTCCGGGATCAGCTGGATTTCCGAGACTCCCGGGAACTGGAAACAGAAATTCCGGGAGTTCCAGAGATCGGGAATGCTTTCCAATTTCGCGGGAAATTACTTCCCGGGAGCGCACAGTGGTATAGATCCAAAAACAAATGTTTTTTACTTATAATTTTCCAAAAACTTGACTTTTTTGAAAAAACGGAAGTTTTTTTCTCAGGAAAACACCTAATTTTGGAAGAAAAAAAACCCATTTTATTGATCTAGAAACTTCTTATTTGAAAACTTATAGAAAAAAAGATTACAGTACATATGAACCCGAAAAAAAACACAAGCTATGCAAAAGGTCAAAAAACAACCAAATCACCCTGGTTGCTCTTCTAAAGATCGGGATCAAAGTAATGAGTCTAGACTGACCATTGAGGTCATTCGAGCAAATTATCAGTACAAAGTACGAGATTGCAGCGCAACATCCTAACTGATACCTATAGTTATCCCTTTCTCTTCATCATTTTTTATGCTCCGAATGGCAACACCATAATCCCAGGACTCGCCTCTATGACTCCCTCTCCTTCAATCTCTCTTAATCATTTCTCTCTCTATTGTGTTGTGTGTCAAATGAGGCCCTGTCGACTCACGCGTAATGTGTGTGTGTATGTGTGTGTGAAATTCATGTCAAAACTGTCTTTTATCGGGAGGGGAGAGAAAAACAGAAAAGAGTGTTTGTTGTGTGTTTGGTCAAGGCACCTCCTCTTCTTTGGGGGGAATCACATAACAGAATAGAGAGAGACTCCACTAATAGGATTTCCAACATTGGCTCCAATCATCCAATTGGCGGCTCTCCTTTTCAAGGTTCATACATTGGTTACTGTCCTAACGAGGTATGCAGGGGGTGGTTGGATTACTGTAGCTAGTTACTTTAAAGCCTGTAAGAGAGCGGCCGGCCGCACTATTTTTCATTACCTCTTCAGGAGTGTCGCTCAATCAAAAGGGGCCGTTATAATGGAGGTACCGCTCTATTGTTAACTAGGCTTCTCACCCGAGTTCCCAGCGAGGGTAGGAAACCGCGCTCTAATGATAAATTGATAATTTCGCTGCATACCTCAATTTTGAGCGAATTTTTTCAACCGAATTTTTAGAGAAATGAGGCGAAACTGAGTATTAAACGTGTTTGTCATCAGAGCGCGATTTCCTACCCTCTCTGGGAACCCGTGTGGCGTCAGGGGGGGGGGGGCCGCTCTAATACAGGCCCCGTTCAATTAAAAGGGCCGCTCTATTACAGGTTTTACGATGTCTAGGTCAAGTTTTCATGACGGTGTCCTTTGAGCCAATTTGAAATCCTGACTCATCTCAAAACTCAAAATTTTTAGATTTTCCGGCCCTTTCTATTCAATCCCCCATCCTTTTTTACCTTAAGACTCTCTCCACGAACTCCCCTTATCCCCTCTATTTTCAGATGCGTACCGATGTGGGCTCAATCCCATTAATGTGTATTCTCTCTACACTCACATCTGGGGTATTTGGATATCTACCCACTGAAGATCTTACCAATTCGATTATCCCCGGTAATGGAGTGTATCCCAATCCATCGGAAAACATAATTCCAGTTGATGGTGATGAGGATAGTGAGTTTTTTTTGTAAAATGATCCTAGCTTTTGATAAATACTTTAAAAACATTTGTTCCATGAAAATTATAAAGATTTCAAACATTTAGGATTCCGTAGACTGAGAATTCAAAACTAGAGAAAGTTTGAAATTCAAAAACAGTAAATTTCTAAAATGACTTCCAAGATAATTTTTAAAAATCAAAATTACGAAGAATGGTTTTCTTCAGGACCAGGACTTCGGAAGTGTCCTAGATATGAACTATTGAGCTTTGACTAGAAGAAATTCTAATTCTGCACAGTTTATATATGGGGTACGATCTTCAAACAACCTACCCACCGGGTTCTGATGTCTTGTAAACATTTATAGTTTTGAAAGTGTGATCTCCCGTTATTTCTGAAAACGATCTGTCAAATTATCGAGAAAGTTCTGACACGGAGGAGTTTTGATATACTGCTCTGGAGGCACACTATCCGACTGTCACTCTTAAAAAATTTGAAATTCTTGGAAATTGTGTCCTTTTAAATACAGAAATCTTCGTTATTAGTTTTTAGTTTTCTTTAATTTTGGTTGAACGGTAGCTTTTTTCCTGAAGAAATGAAAATTGAAAAATTCGGAACATTCTTTAACTCCTTTAAAGGTGGAAGAACATGAAAAATTTTTTATCGTAGAAACTTAATAATTGTGAAGAATAGGTCATACGGTGTCCAAATTGGACATTCGCCTCATTGTGATTAGTACAGAAACAAAACTGGCAATTCTAAGATTGTAGGCGCCCCAGGTGGCGATAATTTTGGTTTTACTTCAAAATATTCAAAACTTAAAAAGTAGTGCATACACCACATCTAACGACAAAATGCATACTAATTCCCCAAAAAATTCCCCAAAAATCTCGTGTTCGTCCATCTTTAATTACAGTACTGAATCTAACTGATCCCGAGATTTTAAAATTTCTGGAAACCACTTCCCATTTTCTTCTACTCCTTTGAATAGACTAATTATTTCCAGGTTCCCCAGACGAAGATCCAGATGAAAGTGACATTTATCGAAAGAAGCCAACATCATTCCGTCGTCGTAATATTGCCCCATTCGGTGGGCGTGTCCCATTTGGTCGAATGTCCTATAAATCTGGTTACGGTTCAAATCGAATCGGATTCTCCCGGAATTCCGGAAGTGGTGTTCCCCCTCAAATGGGTGGCGGTTTCTATGGGAACGAAAGGAATGCAAACCCTTATGGTACAGTAAACCTAGGGGGCGGAGCTCCATTCCCGGGAGGAGGAGGACCAGAGGAGTATAATATGCGTCCAAGTGCTCCATATTCCGGATTGATCGGTGGAAGTCGTGCCGGGTACTATGGGAGTACTGTAGGGATGAGAAGGGGCGGAGTCGTGGCGCCAATGAGTTCGAGGAAGCCAAAAATGCCACCGACAGAGTATCCACGTGAGTTATGAACCTTTAAGAAAGGGGTCAAGGGAAGGGATACTGTAGGAACTTTCGTTTCGAGACCTTGAATGTTGGGTTACTGTAACCTTGATAGTTTCCCCGAGAATGTTCCTATAAATTAGGATACTGTAAATATTCGGATATAGTACTTTATCGTTCCGATCCCCAGATGCAAAGGATTACTGTAGGTCAAGTTTAAAAACAATCGTGACAAGGACTACTGTAGCAAAGATTCAAAACTTTCGAAAAAAACAATCGCTTCGATACCCGTTGAATTACTGTAAGGATTACTGTATCTTTTTTAAAGGCACATGGACACAAAGGACTATAGCTAACCACTGTAGCAATATTTCCATACAAGTCGCTTCGAGACCCATGGGATTACTGTAACTCCAATTTTTCAGCAGACTACGCCTCCAATGACCTAATGAACAGCTTCAATGGAGCCACCAATTCTGCTATCCCTTCCCTTCGTGAACTTGCCACGTATGCATCCCGCTATGGCCCCGCCTATCTTCGAGAACGTTTTGGAGCCCATCACGAAACCCCTTCTCCAATGGAACGTCTTCCATATGGAGGTCCCCAGGTCCCTCCTCAAGGTCCACGTGGCGGTGGAATGCCAATTGATTTCAATATGAATATTGCCTCGAATCACTGGAACAAGGGCCCGATGATGGGAGGAATTATGTCGAGAGATGTTGATTCTTATCAACACGACGATGCGGCGAAAACAAACAAGAAAAGCACTACGACGACCGGATCGCCGAGCGCCACGACAAGCACACGGAAACCCAGAAAAGCCAGGAAACCGGTCAAGAAGACCAACTCAAGCACTACAACTACAGTGAAGCCTGTGAAGGCGTTGGCAAAAGATGAGAAGAAAGTTGAGAATAAGAAGAAACTAGAGAAGAAGACAGCCTAAAATGTAAAAAAAAAATCAAAAATGTACAATTAAAAATGCCATACATAGCCTATCATGAAATATAAATTATATTACCGAATAAATTCATTCATCAATAAAAGCCTGAGGAACAGAATTTGTTCTAATAATCTCGAAAAAGGGGGGTCGTACTAGTAACAAACGAAGGGGGACGGATACAAAAAACCGGTAAGGGGGGAAAGCGAAACAGTAGGTACAGAGTGAGGAGAGGGGACGAAGAAGAAAAGAGAGAGAGAGAGAGAGAGAAGCACCAAGGAGGGGGGAGTGGATACATTTTGAGGGGAAGCTCTAATTAAGGGGGATGAGATCTCAACATATTCTTATGGGGTGCTTGGAGTTGGAGTCGGAGATCCTGGAGAGGCAGCCGACGACGATCCAGTTGCTCCCTTAGTTGTAGCCGGATCCTTGGCTGGAAGACAGATGCGTGGCTTGACAGTCGATGAAGTGCGAGCAGACGAATCCTTGTGGACTTCGTATCTGGAAAGAGGGAATTAAGAATAAGGAGAGAAGAGAGTTGGGATGGTATCTGAGTCATTCGAGAGCTAGAAAAGTGCTGATTAAAGCGATTTTTTTTGAAGATAATAGTTTTGCGGTCGCCTGCGAAGAAAATTATTATTGTTTAACAGCGTAAATTAATAGTGGCAGAGTTCTCGGTAAAGCGAAATGTGCCTCGGCACTACCAGATAACGCCTTTTCGCGGAAAAAAGTGCTGATTTTGTTCAAAGAAACACAAAAGTTCACGATATATATCCACAATTACAGTCGTTTTCATGGCGAAATTAATGTAGGTATCGTGCAGGTTTCACATTGAGCCTTAACCCGCCACCTTCTCGCTTCAATTTTTGAAAACCTGAGAATTCAAGGCTTTCCTGGGGAAAATGTGGCAAAAAAACAACTTTATATTCATCATGAGCGCGCTTCTAGCTTCCGATTGAGCTATCACAGAACTCAAATAACGCTTTTCCAGCTCTCAAATTCCCCTTCGACACGTTTCTTTCGTCATTCCAGTACCTCAAAACCTCAGAATCTGGAATGCTGAGCTTTTGCTTCAAGACTTGTCCGATGCGCAAGTTGACATCGTCACGCGTAGCATCACGAGTCCAAAGCGAGACCTTGTCTCCCTTCTGACGAACATTGACGACAGCTCCACACACGTAATCTCCGTACTCGTCGAATTGCTCACCGACGATCGCCATCAAAAGTTCGAGCCAGTAGTGATCGAGCAATTGCTGTCTTCTCTGAAGCTTCTAACGATTAGTGTGACCTGAAACCTATCCGAAATCTCCTTACTTGCTTATCAACGACCACCAACCAACGTCCGCCTTGCACATTGTTCACATCCTCCCACATTGGTTTGATTCCCTCTTTGAAAAGATAGTAGTCGGATCCCCAGTTCAATCCACCAGCAGACTGAATGTGGTTGTAGAGTGACCAGAAGTCTTCGACAGTGTCGAAAAGGGAGACCATCTGAATAGTTTCATGGTGGATTTTCTCTTTCAAAGCATTGGGTTTACCTTCAAACAATCCTCCCACTCCTTATTACGATCGGCTTTCAAGTACCAGAGAGCCCAGCGATTCTGAAGCGGATGTCTGGTGAGAAGCTCTGGTGGAATCGAGGCGTCTGATGCCTTTGCATCGCCGGACGCCGACAATGTCTTGTTTTCAACGGCTGAGGTTGTCATTTTGCTGAAAAAAAAAACAGTTCAATAAGAGGAATCCGAAGAACAGTGAAGAGTAAGCGAATAAGAAGGGAACGAAAATTGCGAACTCGTTGAAATAATAGCAATTCTAGGTGATCATTTTGCGCTTAATTTCCTAGTTTTTCGCAATAAATGAGCGCCGCTTCCAACCGAATAGTGAATTCGATCTCTCTCGGCGCTAAATTGGTTAATTTCTGCTTTAACTTCAGACTTTTTATCATACTTTTCATCGAAAAAACCTGTTTTTTGGCCAATCGAGTGCTCAGAAATCGACAAATCGCCGATTTTCCGACAAGCAGAATACGTTTTGCACAGTTCTTCACGCAAAACTCCATTTCACCGCATGCAATACGTTTTTTGAATCATTTTTTGTTTTTTCTTCGGGATTTTACGAAAAACCCGTTGTTTTTCGCCGATCTCGCGCATAAAATCGACAAATATCTGATTTCCGACACGAAATTAGCATTTTTCACTATTTTGGCTCCTCACACAGAATTTCGCTGCTAAAAACCATTTTTGTTTAATAAAAACGTTTTTTCATAGCTTTTTCCACTTATTTTAACAAAAAAAACGTAAAATCTCCTCGATTCTTGTAGGAAAACTCGGCAAAATCGATAAAATAAACAGACAAAATCAGCCGACAAGCGAAAAGAAGAAGCGGAAACAAGGGGCGCGAAATTCAAACATAACGACACACATGAAACAAGTGCGACCGTAGTTTTGTCGCGGCCAGATATCCTCACTTGAAAATTGCGCCTCCCTTTGAATACAGGCTTTTTGAAATTGGAAATCTGTGCTGAAAATGTCTGTAAATCTGTAAAAATTGCTGGAATTTTTCATAAAAATTTGTTGAAAAAAAAAATAAATTCATAATTGTGTTAAAAATCTGTGAAAAATCTGTAAAAATCATGTAAAGTTGGAAGTTTTTTGTTTTTCAGCGCTGAAAAAAAAAATTTATTTTCGATTTTCAGAATGTTTTCGTAATAAAAAGAGGGAGAGAGAATTGCAACAGCCTATTGTTTACATCAAGTGAGAGAGGGGGCTCTCTCTCTCAATTTCTTCAATTTATCCACGAGTCTTCTATTTTTTTTTTGTGTTGCTCCATCCATTCTCCATCCGCCGCCGCCGTCTTCGTCGTCGTCGTCAGGAATTCATGAGCCGTCTCGGTGTCTCGAGCTCAGCAAGGGGAGACGACGGAGCACACACATAGAAAGAGAGCAAGAGCAGCAGGAGCCTCCACAACATGCACATATAAATATATCTGCCGTCGGTCTCCCCTCCTGGCCAGGCTACTGGGGGCGCCGTGTTGTGTTGCCCTCTTCAATTTATGCACTCTCTCCACCCCGGGGGGAGGCCTCCTTGTTTTCCCTGCCCCGTAAAAAGGTGGCGAGATAGTACTGGGAAACGTGGAGACGCAGGAAGCGTTGCCCCGAGGCGCCATTCATCTAACTGTCTGCGCATGTAATAGTAGTAGTATCCCCTCCCCTCCACCCTCTGTCCGTCCACGACGACGTCGTCTTCCTCTTCCAACGACTTCTTTTTTTCTTCCCTCTCACTCTCACCCACCCATCGATTTTCCCGTTTTGGCATGGTGTGAGCCCATAGTCTGGCGGTGGCAATGGCTTCTTTTTTTTTCGGGCCGGGCGCCGGGGTCTTCTGCGTCTCTTGTTCTCTGTGTCTTCTATGTGTCCCATCTTTTTTTTTGCCCCTTTTTGACCGTCATAATTACCACGTCGGTCCACGTAGAAGAGAGTCTTTGGCTCAGAGGGGGGAGCCACGCCCCCGTCCCTCCCTTAACAACGTCATTGAGAAGGGGGGTTCATTCTGATGTTGAATAATAATAATAATAATGTGTTGACTCCCTAACTATAAATAGCTTTTGTTCTTTCATTTCCTTTTTGGGACGGCTTTTTATCTCAACTTTTTGATCTACTCGACCCTTCCTGGACCAAAAAGTTCCCATCTTTCTGAGCTGAAAAAAACTGGAAAAAAATCCCAAAACTTTTCAACAAAATTCGTTAAAAAATTTCCATTATCAAAAGACCAATAGAAGTAGAAAAAGAAGAGGGGAAGAAGAGGAAATGTTTATTTACACGAGAGGAAATTCTAGGAGTATGCTAACATTAACAAAAAGGTGTGTGGAATTTAGGAAAAGGGTTTTCTTTTTCACCCCAATAATTATTCCTCTTTTTTTTCATCTTTTTTTTTGCTTTTTGCATTTTTATCTTTTTCTGAAAAAAAGTTTTTTTTTCCAAAAACCAGAGGAACACTCCCCACGCACCGTTCTCGAACTGCCGCCATTATATCAACGCCCTCACCACACTAATTTGTTATTGTACCAATGGCGCAGGCGGCAACGCCATTCTTTTTCAATCTGAACACCCAGAGTTCAAACCCCACCCACTTTCATTTCCTTTTTCTTTCCCCTTTGGTCATTCCTAACAACATTTTTCCTTATCAGCAAGTATATTTTAAGCAAATTTTAAGCACCAGCTTAAATTCCTGACCCTTAAAAGCGAACATTCTGTTGTTGAATGAACAAAAAAAAGAAACGGTGATAGCACAGGGGGCATGAGAAAGGGGGGCTCCTCTTGTGCAATACGTTATTGAATTATGCCTGTCAGAGCAGCGACACACACACACACACAAGTAGTCGAGGAGTCGTCGACTCAAAAAAAAGAAGAAAAAAGAAAAAAGAAGATCCACTTCTTCTTCTTCTTCTTTTCGGCTTCTCACTTCTTTCCTCCCTTCCCCTATATCCTCTTCTCCCTCTCAGTTCCCTAAAGATTTTACGGATTTTTTTTTGGCTGTTTTGTTTTCTTTTTTTCTTCGGCTTGTTGTATAAAGTTTAGTCTTGATTTGTTGTACAAAATAGGTTTTTCTTGAATTGTAATTTTGAGATACTGGGTTCAAATTTTTTGAAATTTTTGTATTTGGAGACACTTTTTTCGAATGTAACGAGCTTTTTGTGTTCAGTATTTACATAGTCTGATGTCCTGGTTTTCCCATTGATAATAAGCTTTTTCACATTCTGAAAATATGATTTTGAACAGAAATTCGAAAATTTCATAATCTAGTGTACTTTGAAACGACCCCTGCTACCTGTTTTGTATTTTTTTTATTCTTTCAAATTTGACAATTTTTTGAATTGATTTGGATCCATTTCTAGTCAATTTGGGTCAAAAAGTTTTCGAAAAAACTTGAAGAATCTTGAAAAACTTTGCTGTTTTCGACTTATTTTGTTCCGTATTTCCTAGATAATCTAGCGGCCTAACTTTCCATTGTTTGTATTCTAGGCCTTCTAATTTGGCTTTTCAGCAAACTTTTAGTAATAAGTTTGGTTCTTTTTTTTGGCTAATTTTATGGCTTAAAAATTTCAAATCAGTTTTCAACGTTTTTTTTTGTGAATTCCAAGATCATTCTGCGGACTAGTTCTACATTCTTGCATTTTCTAGGCTTTCCATTTGGAAACTCTATCCAAAATATTGGAATTTTTGGCTTTTTCAAACTTGATTTTCCCGACATTCCGATTTTTCTAGGTTTTCTGAAAACCTGAATTTCTGAAATTCACATTTTTTTTCATATTTAGTTTTCAAATTCTTGAAACTTTGAAATTCTCAAGTTTCCGTTTTTTTTTGTTTCTGACCATCCTCTCAAGTTCGTTCCAATTCAAATTTTCTAACAATTTGGACTTTTTTTTCCAATATTTCCAATTTTCTAGCCCTCCCACCCTATCCATTTCATAACCATCCTAATCCCCAAAATTTTTATCAATAGAGCACATTTGCATCACAATCTTTTTTCCATATTTCTTCCACTTTTTTCTCATTGTAAACGACACCAAAAGTCTTCTTCCCCCCTCCTGTTGTTTGTCTGTTTGTGTTCTTCTTCTTCTTCTATCCAACCTCCCCCCCCCCCCCCCCTCTTCTTATTTCCAAAAAAGACACGAAATTGGTTTTCTTCCCCTTTTCTTCTTTTTTTCTCTCTAAAGTCTCTCAATCTCCAATGCTCTCTCACCTAGTTCTAGTTTTAGATGTACCGCCCGTGATAGGGAGGGGAATGGAATTGTTTTCTTTTTTTCGGGAAAAATCTGAAACTTTCTAGGGGAATTTGTGATCATTGGTATGATGGTATTTGGAGATTAAATCTAGGGATTCAAAAATTGAATTAGTTTTTTTTTGTTTCAACCTTGAGACACTATGTCTCCTCTCTCTCATTTTTTGACATCATCTGTTCGTCTAATTGAAGGGAAAAAAGGAGAGGGGAGAAACCGTTTTGGATAGAAAACAATGCTATTTTCGTTTTGTTCTAGACCCTTTTTTTGGGTAAAATTTTTTTTTGGTTTAAAAAAAATGGGCTTAACCGCATTTTGAAACGCTCTAACCCTCAGAAAAGGTCCGGCGGCAATTTGAATTTCCCGTTCTTTATTCCCCTAAAAATTCTCGATTTTTCTCTCTACAAAATCGAAATCGAGGAAAAAAAAAACAAAGAATTTGATTTACCCATAAAATGTTGTAATTTTCAAAAACCTCCTAATTTCCAAAAAAAAATCCAAAAAGTGGCCCGGCGGTAGTTTGAACTTTCCATTTCCCTGAAGATTCTCGATTTTTTCCACCATGAAATTAAAAAATTCGAAGAATTTGATTTTTTCCCCTCTGCTATAAACTTTTTTATCTGAAAATTTTTAATGTTTTTTTATTTATCAATTCACACTTTAGAATCATTCTTTTATCAGTTTTATCTATCCCCCCATTTGTTTCGTCTGAATACCATCTTTTTCAACTTTTTTAATGGTGACATTAATTGTTTCAGCCATAGTTGAAAAATCAAAAACTTGAATATTTAATTTTTAAATATTTTGAAAACGTTAATTTTGAAGCTTGAAAGTTTTTGAAAGCGTTTTCATAATTTTTTAGGATTTGACCACTCATTGAGCCTTTTCTCGATTAGATCATTTCTTTTTCATTTTTTTTTCCCAATTGAAACAAAACTGGCAAACCTCGTTATTACCGACTGGGCAAACCGTTTTTTCTACATTTTTTCAATCTTTTTTTTATTTTCCTCACAATGACAGCTCACTTTTAGCTCGAGTTAAGTTCAATTTTATAATCTCATTAGCAAAATTCTGATGTTGTTCAGGCTAGACCTAACCTTTCCTTTTGTAGTCTCAAGTCAAAATAGGGAAGCCCTCGATAATAAGGTTGATGAATTCGGATGAATCATTCCTGAAGTACACTTTCGGAACAGCTGAGCGCACCTAATTATCGTAAATTTCACTCCTCTGTAGATCGTTCGGAAGCTTCTCTGTAGGCTTCGTACGCATTCCGTCGTGAGATATGATGTATGCACTAATTAGCTATTTTGGAATTGAAAATTAGCAAACTAAAGTAACTTCCCGGGTTACTGACTCCCTGGGTTGGAAATCATCTTGGTCGGTCACCTCGGCTACTTCGGCTCGGCTCGCTGAAATGGTTTGATTGAGAGCCGCCTGGCGTACACCAACCCTGCTGACTACGGCACCGTGTCTGAAACGAGGTAGGCCCTCTTTGGTCCTTATAACCTTGTCTCTTCTATTCATAGTCTCAGCATTTGTTGTAATTTTGATAACGTACATGTTTTGGACTTCCATGGTTTAGCACACTTTAGTAGACAAACTATCGATGTTCAAATCTTGATCCCTTTATGCTCATCACCTTCATCTCTTACCTTCCCCAAGGGCCCCAGTTCCAAACTCCTCAAAACTATTCTCATTCCAAACATTTCATATGTTTTCCTCCCAATCCATTCTGAAACAAAAGACACACTCCACAATCACAGAGAGCATTTGGTTTTTGTCTTGACTTCTTCTTCCCTCCTCCCCTCCTCCCCTCCTTTCGTCCAAGTGTATGAGACAGAAAGTTGGGGAAAGACCACACGTTTAATGTTCTAATAAAACATGGCCCCGTCGCCTCTTTCTTTCTCTCTCTCTTTCTCGTCTCAACTGGCTCTCCACTTCTTCTTCCTTCTTTTTCTTCATCAAATGCCGCCAGAAAAAAAAAGAGTTTCTTTGGAATTTCTTCTCACTTTTTAAACTCTTCTAACTAAGAGAGAAGAATTGTCGGCATCAAATCAAAAAAAAGTGTTTAGGAATAATAAGAATTTATCTGTTGCACACATGTCTTAATGTCTCTTCCCTCCCCTAAAGAATGAAAAGCATGGAAGTAGAGGAATTTTTCTCTAAGTGAGTCACAGAGAAGAAGAATCAGTTTTATCTTTTTGATGATGATGATGAAAGCATTGGGGTTTTTGATTTCTCGACGTTTTTTTTGTGTAGAAAAATTGGCTGAGAAATGTTGTTTTAGGTTTTGTGAAAAATGAAAATTTTTTTCAAAATCCATCTGATTTTTTCCATCTGAAAACTGGAAGTTGGCTCCGCCCATACTTGGGATTTTCCGGACCGAACCGATGGAAAATTTTGCCGATTCAAAAAGTTCTAAAAAAGTGGGCTTATTTTTCGAATTTTTTGTGATTTTGATGACATTTCTGATTTTTTCCTACTAGAATTATCCGAAATTTTCGCTATTCTTCCAGTTTCAAAAAAAAAGACCAGCCCGACCGGTCCGCAAGATATTTTTCAGTCAGCCTGTTAGTTGAATAAGTGGGCGGAGCCTGTTTACTTTTTTGAAAAATCTTTTTTTTTTCATCATTTTGTAGATTTTTATCCATGGAAACAAAGTTTCTCTAGTTTCAAACTCTGATAACTAGGTATCTTTCAAGCTCCGCCCACTTTAAAAGTTTTCTGCTTTTTTAAAATCATTGCACTTTAAACCAAAAACATTATAAAGTGGGCGGGGCCTATTCCAGAATTCTCGTAGTTTTTTTTTAGTTCAAATCACCAACTCAACCTATCATAATGCCAGCTTTCGAAAGTTGCTGAAAGTGGGCGGAGCCTATTTCAATTTTTTCGAAATGTTGATTTTCTAGGTCATCTTTTCTCTAGACATTCGTAATATTAAAAAAAATCCTCTAAAATCTTTTTTTTTTTCAAAAAAAGTCTTCGTGATCTTCTTCTTTTTATAGACACAATTCATAAAGAGCATAACTACAACTCGTTAATGCTTTCTTCTTGAACTTTGACTACTATTCTCGTATATAACTAGCTCTTTTCTCTGTCATTATCCATCGTTTCTGCCTATTTTCAGCCGAAAAATTCTTTTTTTTTTGGGAAAAAACCGAAACCGCCCGTTCCGAACAACTATGAATGTATGATTCATGATGATCAGTGACCCTCTTCAGAAATTCTTTTTTTTTGCAAAAATTTTTTTTTCTCAAAAAATTGCCATTTTTGTTTCCTGATTCATACATGTGTCCTTCAGTTTTTTAACGACCTAAAATAGGGGAAAAAACGGAAAAGAAAATCTCATAAAATTAGCATTTTCTTCTTGTTTCCAATTCTTTTCGTGACCTTTTTTTGGAGATTTTTGTGGTCAGAGATTAGGGTTTTTCAGAGAATTTCAGATTTTTTTTTGAATTTTTTTTTTAATTTTGAGCTTAAACCAATTCTAAAAATATGGAATTTCAGGAAAATTAGAAAACAATTGTAAGTCCCTACTTCCAAATAGGTTGTAACTTGGGAAATGAACAACATATTCAAAAAAAAAATTCACCAATTTTCCGTTTTTTTCTTCTTGTTTTAGCATTATTTTCAGAGAACTTACATGTTAGGAATTTTTTCATGTTTCAAGCTTAAACCAATACTAAAAATCTGGAATTTCCGAAAAATTTTAAAAAAGAGAATGAAAATTTGAAGTTCCCTCTTCAAAATTGGCGATAACTTGGCTTCCTAAAACCAAAAATTGATCTAAAACTTTTGAGAAGAAAACTTTCTGAAAATTAAAAAATATCTGAAAATCTGAATTTTGCAGAATTTTTTTTGTTTTATTTTGAAAGAATTTTGGAAAAATTAGCTTGATGGTGACGGTGAAGCTTTTGATAAAAATCAGAAATTTTCAGAAAATTCCGTGATTTTTTTGTGAAACTTAGGAACTTAAAAAAACTCTAACAAGACCGATAGCAAGCTTATTTGTGGTCTTTCCCATTGAAATTTTCTGAAATTGCAAAAAAAAAAAAACAAATTCCCCACCAAAAAATTCCAGTCACCCCTCCTCTTCCACCTAGATTGACCCCTGGACCCCCTCCTATTAAGGGGGTCCTTGATTTCCCTTTTTCTTCTTCCTCATTTCCTTCTTCTTTCCCCCCTTCCCATTTTTCGCTCCAATGAAGCTTTTTTCTTCTTCTTCTTCTTCATCTGCTCCATTTTCGGTGGGGGAAACAGGAGGGGAGGGAAAGCGAAGGGACAGAGGGGAGGGGCTCCATCTTCTTCTTCTTCTTCTTCTTCCACATTCCGCTTAATTATTCAGTCAGACTAATGGGAGGAGGAGGGAGAAGAAGAAAGAGAAAGAAGGCCATGCCTCTTCAAGTAGTAGTAGTAGTAATGCACCCCCAGACCTTTTTTTTGGGAATTTTTCATTTCAGGTGTCCCCCTAGACTTCCCAGAACTTTCAAATTCCAAAAATATCCCTCTATTACAACTGCATATATGTTCCTTCCCTTCGTCTTTCCTGTCTCAATCCATTCACCATAATAAACATGACATTTCCGCCCCTTTTGACATATTGCCTCCTTTTGTTTTTCCCCTCTTTTTCGTGCTTCTTCACCTACGATTTGGCTTTTATAGTCACCGAGAAAAAAGAGACCACTTAGCAACTTTTTTTTGCATTTAGTTTTTCCCTTGTTTCTTGAAGGAAAAGTTGTATAGATTGAAGGGGGAGATGTGGTCTAGAATGGGAAAGTTAGGCCGTGATAAAGCTAGTAAATAAGGGGCTAGTTCATCTAGAGGTTAGGTGGCCTGGAAAACCAAAATTGAACAATTTAGGCCATTACAAATTTTGTTTTGTGAGACGAGTTGAACTTTTTAGTGGACTTAGACTCTCTGCAGAAGATGGGGAAATGGGTTTGTGGCCTAGAATGGGAAAATTAGGTCATGACAGTTTCAGTTTATCCTGATCCAGAGGTTACGCATTGGCCTAGAAAACCAAAATTGAGAAATTTAGGCCATAAAATATTCAAAAACATATAACTCATTTGTTTTGAAAGCCAAACTTCCTGACGGACTCTAAATGGACCATCGCTAAGCTTCACTACTTGGGAGTTAATACGATGGCCTAGAAAAACTTGAGTGAGGAAAGTTAGGCCATGAAAATTTCTCAAAATTCAGTTTTTTTCCTTCGTTGATGAGCTCTTTCTGAGGTCGATCTTTTCCTAAAAGCTTGTCAGCTTCGTGAAAAACTAAGTGTACCCTCTCCGAACCGGAGTGGTGTGAAAGTAGGTATGGCTTAGGAAATCGGTACGGAAAAGTTTGGCCATGACTACTTTCTTCGAAATCAGAGCCAAGGACTTCTTCATAGCGCAATTTTTGGCACCGCCTAATAACTAACGAGTAAATAGTGGTCCAGAAATTTAGACGGTGGCCTAGAAATTCAACATGAGAAACTTTGGTTTTTATAAAACATTTTTTTTGAAAATTCTCAATTTCTTACTATTATTTCCCTCACCTCATGCCTTCTCCTTAACAAACCCCTCTCTTGGTGTTCCTATTCCAATTTCGATTATCAATTCTCTTCCATCTCTCTCTCTCTCCCTCTCTTTCCTTCTTCTTTTTCTTCTTCCATTTTTGATTGCTATCATCTGACTATCAGTTGTCGGCACATACACACATACACCCCTTTGCTGACATATACACACAGTCCAAATACACACCACCACTTTTTCGCTTATCAATCAATCTGCATAACTAGATCACTCCCCCTTCTCCCTCCCTTTTCTGCCTACCAATATAACGTTTTCGGTTTCGGTTTCGCTCTTTTCTCTTTCTTTTTTTTTGGGAAAAAAAGTTTTACGGGGTGGAATGGTTCGCAACAAAAAATGAAAAAAGGTACAGTAACCCGATGGAAAACGAGAGAGATAAAACTTATTTTATAGCTTCCGTTTTCCGGTTTTTTTTGCCCGGGTTGCAATAGGGTCAAATGGGGCTTCAAAATGGAGGAGAATGTGTTTCGAAATTTTTGAATTGCTCATTTTTTGGATTTGTTGGCTAACAAGGGACGTCACTTTCCATACCTCTTGGGGATTTTCTATACATGTTACTATAATTACCATAGACTAATTCAGCTTGAGTGAAAACAAAAATCCCGTTTGAGACCTATATTCTGATTTTCAGACGTCGTCCAGTACAAAATTTCACTTAGGACGTACGTTTTTGAAGTTTGTGGGTCGTTTTGAACGGTCAGAATAAAAACATGGGAATTTCAATAGTTTTCAATAGGCTTCCAAAATCAAAGTTTTCAGAAAACTCCCAAGAGGTACCAAAAGTAGCATCCCTTGTAAGGTAGAAAAGAGCCAGGGTACCCCTGGGGTGAAAATATCTCGGAGCGTACTCCCTAAGGTGTTCCCTTTAGCCCTTCTCAAAAGGCTTCACCTCAACTTTCGAGAGGTTGTTTTGAGGCCTAAAATAGCTTGAACCTGATGGAATTTGAGATCCTAAAATGGTTTAAAGTACCCAAATCATCTGAATTTTCAGAGTAGTTTCAGGATCCTAACCCCTATATCTTATCTATACCCTTATACCTTACACTGTTAAAAGCACCCAAAATCCCTCACAAAACAGCTTATTAAAACAACCAAAGTTCGGTACCCACTGTTCGTCCTCCTCTTTGCTTCTCCTGTATAACATTATTGACTTTAAGGATTTCTGCTCCCCCCTTCCAATCGGTTGTTCTTCTTCCTCTCCCCCAAAATTCATTACATTTGTTTTCTTTCTTGAAAAAAAGAAGTTTTTTTTTCCACACAGCAAAACTCGTACTTTTTCAGGATTAATCTAAAATGACATTTGCAATTTGTTCTGAATTAGGAATAATTAAAGGTAAAACCTTTTAGTGGGTAGGGTTTTTTTGTTGTTGTTGTGCAAACTACACATTTGTTGCAACGAAGAAAGAATTAGATGACGTACTTGGTTTTTTGAAAGCTTTTAGAGATTTTTCAAGTAGTTTTATCGATTTTTTCTAAATTCGGGGTTAAGTTATAGCTCTGAGAACATTAAAAATTGGAACTTTTTGAGATCGAATCTCTTTGATTCAATTATCAACAAAAAAGGTTTTTTTTTTCGCGAACTCTGTCTGGATCGCATAGATTTTTGATAAGTTGATAGAATCAATACACTTTTTTCAACTGTGCTCTGTTGGACTGTGATTGAACTGAGGTTCTGGACCACGGGGATCAACATATTCTTTTAAAACAACAGAGTTTTGTTTCTAGTGCTGGAATATGATTTAAAGTTCAGGATCTTAGGGAATGTTTAGGAAATGTTGTGAGCGCATATGTTGCCACCTGGCTATACTTCGATGTTTTTGACTTCAGAAGGCGACCCCTGTGTGGTAACAAACTACTCTAGAGCCAAAGGCGCGTAGTACTAGTTCTAAGTTGTTTTCTGATATCACAACAGCTACCGTTTATGAAAACTATAGCAGGGAAATCCCCCAGTTTCAATAATCCTCAAACATCTCTCCCATTTTTTTTCCAAATACTTTTTTTCTGTCTACACACTAATACACACACACAAACACATAAATTCCTCTCAATATCTATTTCTCTTCATATTTTCCCCATTTCTATCTCTCTTTTTTTCCTCATCCACATCATTTTTCAACGTGATCCTCTCCTCCCTCCCTCCTCCCTTCCCACTGAGTGTCTGATCTGTCAAAACTCTTTTCTTTTTTTGACACTTTTTTGTCTTTTCTTCTTGATTTTATATAATTCTCCCCCTCCACAAATTTTCAAAGGTTGAAGAAATTCGATCTGTTTTGGCCTTTCCCCTCCGTTTTTGGGCTTCCACTTTCTTCTTTTTCCGTTTCCGACGACGTCACCAATGAAGACGTTTCCATTCTTTTTCCACTAATTTCTATTAATTTTCAGCCTCTATCCCCTATTATCTTCACAAGGCTCCTATCATCCGTGCCACCCCCTCTCTCCCCTCCCCACATCATCAACCATAACGGAGGAGGTGTGCCACGTGGCAAGGAGAGACGACGGGCAGCGCGGCGCACGTCGTCCGCCGTCTTCCTTCTATTCTTCTGAAAGGAAGATCTTCTGAAGAAGATCGAGATTCTTCTGAAAAGAATCAATCAATAAATTAGTGATGGCCAAGGAGTTTCAGTTCAATTGGAAACCCAATATACCTAGCTCACTTCTGCAAGGCGCTTGCTTCGATCGATATGATGATGTGAGTTTTGAGTTTTTTTTGGGGAAATATGGGTTTTAAAAGATTTTTAGAGTGATAAAATTGAGTTTTTTTTTTTGGGAATTCGTAAAAAGAAATTTTTCGACCTGTTGACCAATAAAGGCAGTTATCACTTATTTGTGAGAGCAGACACCTGAGTTTAAAGGCGCAGAGATAAATTTCTATTAGGTCTTCTCACGATTACAGTAATTCTCAATTAATAACTGTAAGCGTTGCGGGACCCGATGGACATTTAACGCTGCGTCTTTAAACCGAGGTTTCAGCCTTTCGCGAATCAGTAATGGATTTTTTTCAGCTGCCTGATGGGGTTTTTTAATGGTTTTTCGAGTTTCTATGAAAATTTCTGATATATAATGATAATTGAGAAAAAAATCCGAAAGAAAATTTTGAATTTTTTGTGATCTACTCATCAATAGAGTACCAAAAATTGTGAAAAATTAGGAAAAAAAACTTTTTTCAAAAAACTTTCGGATTTCTCGTAATTGGAGTATTTTCCCATTTTTACATCCAAAACAATAATTTCGACCAATTTTTCACGAATTTGTCTAGAGTTTCTGAAATTTTTGAATCGAAAGTTATTCCGATTTTTCAAATTCCAAAAACTTCCTAAAATTTCCCAATTTCTCCCTCAATTTCCTCTCAAAATTTCCAAATTACCACATGATGCAATTGTTTTTGATACGAAAAAGGGGCACAAACTGATAACAGTCAACCCAAAAACCGCCTTTTTCAAGGCGTTTATGACTCTTCGACACCGGAAAAATAAGACAATAATGGGAGAAATTTGTGAGAAAAGGGGAGAAAACGATGTTGATCTTTTTATGCTCTTTTTTTGATTTTTTTTTCGAGAGGAAAAGTTTTGGAGAAAAGCGAAAATTGAGCTCATGAAAGGGAATAGAATCCTCATTAAAAGAGCAGGGAACTTTTCCAATTTGTTTAAGCCAGACCTCTAATAAAAGGGCATGTCTTGTTTAAAGGCCAAAGTCTTTATTCTTATTTCCAGAGAAAATGTGGCATTTTCCAGAAACTCTCACCCGTTTTCTTCATCGACTTACAATTATAATCCCATTCTCTAGTATTAAAATGATAACGTAGTTTTTCTTTTTTTCCCTCTTTTTCTTTTTTCTACTGACGGAATGAAAGAAAAGAGTATTAGAGATGTGTGCTCCCGATTCTACTTTAATTTTTTAGGGGGAAAACTGACTGATAAGAACAACAAAAAGTGGAGAGGAATTATTGATTTGGAACTAGAAATTTCTGACTACTGATAGGCAAGAACAGGGAGCATGTGACATTTTTTTGAACAGATTGGAGACGAAAGAATGATAATAATTTGAAAATGAAAGGGAATGAAACGTCGAGGAAAGCTGGTTTTCGTTAAAGCTATACATCCATCGAAGCTACAAAAAGTCCAATAACCCCTGCTTCTTCATTGCGAAATTTCGCGATGAAAAGGGGAAAAACAAGGTTCTACAAGAGATGAACTGCGAATGAAAATACCTAAAATCTAACGGTCCCATGCCAATCCTTGTAAAATTTCACGTATTTTATCAGTTGGAACCTTTTTGATAGCTCTTCTCTGAGCTGAGGTACACTCCTTCAAAGTTCAGCAAAGAGAGAGAAGAGAGTGCAGACAGACAGACACTCTCGTTTCTCTGCGCTCTCGTTACTAAACTTTGAATGCTTGTATTTCTGATCCTAGAAAAGCTATCAAAAAGCTTCCAAGTGATAAAATGTGTAGAATTCTAAGAAGAATTGGAATTTCAAAATTTGGAAAAACGCAGACAACAAAAAATTCTCCAACTATTTCAATCTATTTTCGATCCCTTAAAGATCTCTACCAGTTCGTTCCAAAATAGTTAAAAAAAGAAGCCCTAAGTCAGAAACGAAGTAGCACGTCATGTCTAATTCCATCAACGCATCATTCCTTTCTATATCTCTTCCAAAAAAAAGTATGTTTCCGGGGTAAAAACAAAATTAGTCTGGAAATGACGTTGATAAAATAAGAACATCATTCGGAACAAAAACTTTGCAGAGATCCATGTTGATAAACAAAAAAGGGATTCTCAACTCAATTTTTTTCCAGGAAAGCACATGTCTGGAACTAAACGCCCAAGTTCGAATCGACGAATACGGTTTCTTTTTCAATTGGTTAGTCGAGGGAAAAGATGCCGTCGTCTTGGATATGGGCCAAATTTGGGAAGCCCGACAAGGGGGTCTACCCAAAGATGGTCGAATTATGTTCGAATTGGAGCAGCGAGGAGCCAGTGAGACGATAGCAGAAAGAACGATTTGGGTGACACATGGACAAGATTTAGTGAATGTTCAGTCGTTTTTTCTGGTCGCTGAAAGTGTTGAAATGGCGAAAATGTGGAGGACGGGGATAAATGAGATACTGAAGACTTCGAGGATAAGACATGTTTGTCCCACGACACAACTGTTGAAATAGTGAGTTTTTCTAACGTTTTCCAAATTCATAAAAAAGACTATTCTAAACTTCTCATTGAATTCTCCAGAAAATTCTACTCATTTTGTTTTTTTGCAGCATTTTTATAGCTCTTTTCTCAGCTGAGATACACCCCTTTGAAGTTTAGACCTCAGAAGGCTAGAGCGCAGAGAAGCGAGAGTGTCTGCCTGTCTGCGCTCTCTTTTCTCTCGCTGCTAAACTTCAATTCCCCGTATCCCAGCTTGTAGAAGAGCTATCAAAAAAATTCAAATTGATGAAATGCTCCAAATCTTTTGCTCTTTTCAAAGTTCATATTTTCAGCTGGAAATGGCTAACCCTCAACGTCAACGAGCGGCGGAAAATCCCCATCAAAGTGATCATCAAAACATTTTCATCGGGAAAACCCGAGAAAATGGTGCAAAAGTGTCTGAATGACTTGGGTCTCGGTGGTGATAAGGTGTGATTTTTTCCTTTTTACATATAAAAATTTCGATATTTTTCCTGCTAGCTGATGATGCCTGTTGTGCTGTGCTCTGAACTCTATATCTATCCTAATTTTCAAACTTTTCTAAAAACAAAAACTTCCCTTCAAAATTGTTGTTTCAGTGCACGGTATAACAAGCTTCTTATTGATATTGTGATGGTACCTGTATTAGAAGTGCATGGGCTACTATTTCGCTAGCTTAAGGTCATAGAAAAAAAGAGGACTCTGCGTCTCTCACTTGCCCATACTCTCGCTTTTTTCGAATGACTTTTGGTACGGTATCTCTATATAATTTCCATATTTATATATATATATATTGTGTGGTGGTTTGTGCATTGTCTTGTATCATATTCAGTACACGCCGGTTCGAGTCATCAATCGATCAATGGGCAAAAAATTCCGCAATTTCTACAAATGCAGTCGAGGAAGGAAACGAAAGGTTTGACATGTTGTGGTGATTCCCTTTGATCGGAATGAAAGCATGAGTCTCTTTCTATTTTTTTTTCTAAAAAAAAAGATGTTCCTAACGCCTTGTAACTAATTCCCTCCCCGATTTGCAGAAATTTCAGGAGCGGGAAGAGCTCGATGTGGAGATTCTGACGTTCGAAAAGTTTCTGAGGTTGTACAATAAGATTTGTCCGAGGACGGAGGTTCAGGAACTTTTTGTAAAGCTGTGAGTCTTTTTTATGAGATTTCGACAAGAATATTTGGTACTATTCCGGTTTACGGGTCCCATAAAAAAATCCGGGTCCCAACTTTTTGTGTCTGCACCACTCGGGTCCCATCTTTTTATTTACGGGTCCCAAAAAAACTTCCGGGTCCCAACTTTTTAGGAATGCATCACTCGGGTCCCATAAAAACTTTGAAAAATTCTGAAATTTTTCTCGATTTTTGAACGTCTTCTGACTAGCTTAAAACATTTGAAGCCTATTCGGAACTTGCTAAAACAGCGAAGATGTTGAGTTTTTTGAAATTTTTGATGAATGTAGTAGTATATTTGACTCAAAAGTACAAGAAAAGAGATTGATATCAGATTAAATGTCAAATATAGTATGGGAGATATCATTACACCATTAAAAACCGGTGTTACAGACTGATAATTGGCCATTTTGGTTGATAAAACTTGGAAACGTTACACCCTTCAAAGTTCCCAGAATTCATCAAATAGTATAAACCTTTGCCGTAAGCAATAGTTTTTGCATTTTGTGGGCTCAAAAATAGTTGAATCGATTCTGATATTTATGGGACCCGGAAGATTTTTTGGGACCCGTAAATAAAAAGATGGGACCCGAGTGATGCAAATCGAAAAAGTTGGGACCCGGGAGTTTTTATGGGACCCGTAAACCGGAATAGTACCGAATATTTTCATATTTTTGAACTAAAATCAGAAACTTCGAAAAATTTAAATGATTTTTGTTTTTTGGGCCATTTTGATAGCGTTTCTCCCTGCTGAGAAACACGCATTTGAAGTTGGGCGGCAAGAGAGAAGAGAGTGCAGACAGACAGACACTCTCGTTTCTCTGCTCTCTCGCCTTCTCGCGCCTAACCTTGAAACGGCTATAACTCGGCTGGGAGAAGAGCTATCAAAATGGTTCAAATTGATAAAATGTGTAGAATTTTTCACTCGTTTCAATCAAAACATCGAAATGGCAAAAAGTGTATTTTTTGGATTCAGAAAATCTGACGTTTTTGGTCACTTTTCTCAAATTTTTAGAAAAATAGTTTTCGAAAAACAATCTCATAAAAAATTTAAATTTACGACAACTAATCTCAACTTTTTTTCAGATCTGGCCAAAAAGAGTACCTAACAAAGGATCGTCTGATAAACTTCCTAAATGAAGAGCAACGAGATCCTCGACTCAATGAAATCCTATTTCCATTCTTTGATCCCCCACGTACCGGTCAACTAATTGCCAAATATGAAAGTGACAATAATTATATAGAAAATGGAAAAATGTCTGGAGACGCATTCCTTCGATTTCTAATGTCAGATGAGAATCCGCCAGTATTCCTAGATCGAATTGAAATGTATATGGATATGGATCAACCATTATGCCACTATTATATTAATAGTTCACATAACACTTATTTGACGGGACGACAGTACGGAGGAAAATCCTCATCGGAAATTTATCGACAAGTTTTGTTGAGTGGATGTAGATGTATCGAATTGGATTGTTGGGATGGTACAGGAGAAAATAAGGGAGAACCTATTATTACCCATGGAAAAGCTATGTGTACCGATGTGTTTTTCAAAGTGAGTGAATAGAAAAATTGATTTCAGGGGAAAATTTTGATTGTTTCATCATTTTGAACCGTTTTGATAGCTCTTCTCCGAGCTGAGATACGAGAGGTGGCGAGAAAAAAGAGAGTTCAGACAGACAGACACTCTCGTTTCTTTGCGCTCTCGTCCTCAAACTTCAACTGCCTGTATCTCAGCTCAGAGAAGAGCTATAAAATTGCGCATGAAAGACAAAATGTGTAGAATTCTAAGGAAATTCAGAAAATCAACAAATAAGCAGGAGATTTGCTATAATTTTAGCCAACTTACTGTCAAATTAATAATAGTTGTGCAAGGAATT
This sequence comes from Caenorhabditis doughertyi, assembly GCA_963572265.1. Classification (NCBI taxonomy): domain Eukaryota; kingdom Metazoa; phylum Nematoda; class Chromadorea; order Rhabditida; family Rhabditidae; genus Caenorhabditis; species Caenorhabditis doughertyi. Next base: position 2,362,900 of record OY751557.1, read on the forward strand.
CAAATGTTATTTTTCGCGGGTGGTCCGCCCACTTTCACTTTACTGCGTAAATTCAAAAATAGCTTGGAGATCAAAAAAGGCGGACCGCCCGCGAAATTGAAAATTTGAATTCCTTGCACAACTATTATTAATTTGACAATAGAGTTTTGTGAAAATCAGTGAACAGCGATTTTCCCAAAATCACTTATCTGTATTCTAGTTGAAACGTTGAGCATTTTGATGCATTTTGATAGCTCTTCTACCAGTCGAGCTAGCATTTAGCCGCAAGCGAGGGAGAGCGCAGAGAAACGAGAGTGTCTGCCTGTCTACACTCTCTTCTCTCTCGCTGCTCAACTTTATTAGCCTGTTTCTCAGCTTGAAGTAGAGATATCAAAACAATTCCAACTGATAAAATGATTCATATTTTCAACTCTGTCTCATTTTCTTAAAAATTCTCACTATTTCTAATTTCAGGACGTCCTTGTACAAATCCGAGACACCGCCTTTGCCCGATCCGATTTCCCTGTGATACTATCATTTGAAAATCATTGTTCCAAGTCGAACCAACTGAAAATGGCAAAATACTGCATGGATATTTTTGGAGATATGCTGTTATCGAAACCATTTGATGATGTGCCGGTATGTGATTTGACCCCTATTAGAAGAGCAGAATCGTAATTTTTTGTGCTTTTCAGCTCGAACCAGGAGTGTCCCTTCCATCCCCAAATCGACTTCGAAAAAAGATTCTAATCAAAAATAAGCGGCTAAAAACTGATATAGAAAGGCATCAACTAGACCAGTTTTTACGAGAAGGAAAATTAGACGAAGAGGATGAATTAAATGAAACTCCAGAAGTTGTTGGAGAGGATTCTGTATCACCTCGTAAGTCCTTTTTTTTGTTACGTCAATGTGGACTGAAAAACATGCTATAACTTCGGCTTAAAACAATTTCAGTCAACATTTTTTTGGTTCCGTTGCGATTTCAGATTTCACTATCACTATTAAAAAGTCTATCAGTTCTTTTTTTGAGAAAAAAAATTAAAAATCAAAAAAAAATCTTTACTATCGATCTATTCTTTTCGCTTTGATTCTGTTTGATTTTTTGGATATGTCTCTGATTTGATTCAAAACTAATATTGTGACGCTTTTTCTCTTTTTTTTTTCGCTTTTTGAAACCAAACTCCGCCCCCTTTTTTGTACCTGCTACTTTACGCTAACATCCATTTTTTCATTCGAAATCACTGCTTTTTCACCTTTATGTACTTCTATATTCACCCCTTCAACGTAAAACTTTAACCCTAAATATTAGCAATTTCCCTTCTAACTAACAAAATCACTATCTTTTCTTCAGGGGTTTTAGGGCTGTACGCAAATTGTCGTAAGGTTATGGGTTTTTTGAAAGATGCATAAGATCTTACGACAATTTGCGGACTGGTCGAAATGTGATGAACTTTTGGTTTTATTTGGCCAAAAGTTGTGCCACAAATAGAGGGAAAGTTCTTCAAAAATATGAGATTCTGTGAAGTACGCAAGTTGTCGTAAAGTTTGGTGTATTCCGAAAAATGCACAAGACTTTACGACAATTCACGTACCGCTCCAAATAATATGAATTTTCGGATTTTTTTTTGTGATAGAATGCTTCCAATTTCTTCCTAAATACAGGGAATGCTTTCAAAATTTGAAATTTCCCAATTTTTCCCTGTTTTTTTTTCAGTAGAAAATTTTTAAAACCCTCTATTTGTAAGGCACCTCCCAAAGCCCCAAACAAAATTTCATCACACCTCAAGCTTACAACCCTGAAAACCTTCTCACCAACCAAAAAACCAAAAAAACCAACCCTCCCCGTAAAAAATCTCTCTATTCCCAAAACAGGAAGCGGTGGATCCGGTGGAACAGGCGTTCCAGAAGACGTCACAATGGACGACGACACTTCAGATGACGATGATGATCCGTCTGTCCAAACCTCCCTGAATGTAATGCGTACCGTACCAACCGTTAGTACAACCTCAAACAACGGATCAAATCGTTCGGCGAGAAGCTCTTTGGACACTCCATCCCCATCTGGTGGTGGGCTTATGGTACCCGATAGAGCCTCCTCCACAGCTACATCCATCAAAAATGCAGTCTTGGCACGATCCCCGAACTTTTCGTCGTTAAGACAAAAGTTGTCTTTCAAACGGAGACAATCACCGTTAGGTAGGGTTATGATGATCCCATTCCACTGATCCCCTGTGATGATGATAATGTGATAAGGAAAATAAGATGTGCATGATAGAAAAAGACACCGCTGCACCCACACAGAAAACCGCTTGTTGCTTTGAGTTTTTCCACTAACCCATTTGCCTCATTCTATGTTGCAAGAGATTGTGTTGTTTTTGTGATGGGAAAAAAAGTGGTAGAAAATGTGAAAAAAATGAAAAAAATTGAAATAAAAAGTTTTTTGGAGAAGATGGCTTGTCTCAGAGCTAATTTTCGGAAAAAAAACTAGAAAATTTCAGCTTCTTATTTTTGAAATTCCACTTTTTCGAAATTTTATCCTCTTCTGAATATGCCACCTCCTTTGAAAGAACCCAAAAATTCTAGAAAAATGCATACTTTTTGTGGTATCTCCTTTGCCTGAAAAATACACAAAATGCATCCTGATAATGAAAAGAATGCCAACAGAAAAGAATGAATAGGTATGAAAAAGCGTATCGCAACACTTGTGGATCGTTTTGTTCAATAAAAAACAAGAGAACGAATTTTTGGGAACTCATACCTAGAAACAGAAATTTTGAATTCTCCACAAAATTCTGCGCATTTTGTCCTTTTGAACCATTTTGATAGCTATTCTCCCAGCTGAGATACACGCCTTTCCAGTTAAGCCTCCCAGGGGGAGAGAGCGCAGAGAAACGAGAGTGTCTGCCTGTCTACACTCTCTTCTCCCTCGCAGCTAAACTTTAACCGCCTGTATCTCAGCTCGGATAGTAGGTACCGAAAAGCTTCAAAATGATAAAATGTTCAGAATTTTCTGGAGATTAAGAATATCACATTCAAATCAAAAAAGCATCCACTTCTGTACTTCTATCGTACACTCTATTTTGTAAACTTATCGAAAATAAACTATCCTTCTATACATATCACTATTCTCTCTCCTATTTGGCCCTTCTCTCTTTCTATCTCCGCCCCCATCAGCCCCTATCGTTTATTACAGCAGGCGATCAACGTGCCCATCCAGAAGTTGAGCAACCAATAAGCTCCTCCTCCCCCGCAACGCCTTCTATCTGTGGTCCCCCTCCGTGTGGTGCACCGTCATCAGCTTCCACCTCTTCTATCACTATCACGACTACAGGCTGCTCGAATCCATCGACGTCTTCTGGAATTGGAGGAGGCGGAGTCGGAGGACCAAAACCTATTTCAGGTGGTAAGAGACCGTTAACTTTTATATGGAAAACTGTGTTCATATCTGCCCCTGGTAGCTTCTACCCTGACATAATCTCGGCTTATTTTTCTCCTTTCCCTTCTATTTCTCTTTCATTTTTCTCTCTTTTTTCTCATTGGGCTTGGTGTGCCGCCGCCGCTCTGCATAGCTTTTATCACACGCCGATTTTTCGATAATTTTTCGAATTGATTTTTCCTTTTTTCTTTGCAATTTTTGGAGTGTTTGAAGCTCATTTTAGGGGTAGGGTTTTGTACTTCACGTGAAATTCACGAGGACTACAAAATGCAAATTTAAATTTTGATGAATCATTTCGTAATTAAGAAAGTAAAAATGTAGGTCTGAAGCAAGAAAGCTAAAGCCCCTTCAACCCTAATGGTGTGTTCAAAGTACCGCAAAATTTGCGTCTTTTTTGCAAGACATTTTCTACTGAAAATAAACCAAAATTGTGAAATTTACGTGATCTCAAAAATTTTTCTCTAAATTTTTGAATTTCCTGTTGGAAATATTCCCAAAAAAGACGCAAATTTTGCGTTACTTTGAACACGTTTTTTTGTCTTTTTTTGTCTTTTTGTGGTACTTTGAACAAAATTATTTTCATCAATAGAGCGCAATTGCATTGCAACCAACTAAAATCCTATTAGAACTTTTTTTCACATTTTTTGACCCAAAAAATTTTCAAAAAATTCAAAAAATTTCACTTTTTAATCTCAAATTTTCAGGTGAAATCCCAGTAAAAGAAACCGATGAAGCCCATCCAGAACTGAAACAAAATTTCATTGCTAAAAATTTGAAAGGATTTGGATTCTCGAAAAAACAAGTGAGTTCTTTTTTTTTTAAATTTATTTTTCTCTCTCAAAAATTTAGGTTTCTTTCTTTTCAAAAAATCTTGTTATTCTCCTAATTCTAGGTCTGCAAATGCGCTCTATTTTTCAAAAATTTTTTTTTCAATAAAGCGCATTTGCATTTTCTTCAAGAAAAAATGCTTGCGTTTGAAGTGTTTTTCATTTCCTCTCTAATCTGTCCATTTGAAATCCAGTTGATTTGTCTCTCTATTCGTTTCTTTGTTCTCTATTGTAAATATCACTCTTTTTTAGAAGTTTTTGATTTCTCTGATTTTTTGATACGGTCGATCGATTTCCTTATTTTGTCCTGATTTCTCTCTTTATGATTTTTTTGTACTTACTACTAACTATCACCAGTAGTAGTGGTAGTTGTTCTATTCTTTTCAGGAGTTAGGTAAAAAACGCAAAATCTAAAATTTTAAGTGAGGAATTCTAAATATTTTATCCTCTTGCAGCATGTTGGTAGCTCTCATACCAACTGAGATACAAGCTGTCAAAGTTAGGCGGCAAAACAGGTGAGAGTGCAGACAGCTAGACACTCTCGCTTCTCTGCGCTCTCTCCTTCTCGTGTCTGAACTTAAAGGGTGAATATCTCTGCTAGCAGGAAAGGTATCAAAATGCTTCAAGAAGATAAAATCCTCAGAATTTCATGATATTTTTGATAGCAAAGTTTGGAAAATGAAAAATGAAAAAAGTTTAACTTGACCACCAGGATTAGTTGGAAATATGTCCATCCTTGTGGAACTTTTTTCCTCTAATGAACGTCTCGTTTAATCAAAAGAAAATCGTTCGTACTCTCAAAACTGATTCGAGGATTTTCGCATTTTTTTATACGAAGGAAGTTCCACAAAGATACTTGCATTAAAAATACAAATTGTTCATATAGTTCTTCACATTTTATCTTTTTGAACCATTCTGATAGCTCTCCCGTCAGCTGAGATACAAGCAGTTGAATTTTACCCACGAGAGAAAAGAGAGTGCAGACATACAGACACTCTCGTTTCTCTGCTCTCTCTCTCTCCCCTCTTTACTAATTTTGTAACGGCCGTATCTCAGCTGATAGTCGAGCTATCGAAATGCTTCAAAATGAAAAAATGTGTAGAAATTTATGGTATTTCTAATGAAATCAAAATCGAAAAACCCTAACTAAAACCGATTGTTCCAAAAACAAAAAAACAAACTAATCTCTAAAACTCTGCCTTTCTCTGACACAGCCTGACTCATCAACCTCATCCACTACACTGCTAACCGCATCACCAACACCATCATCTTCATCAATGGCGGCTCCATCGTTCATGACACAATCGTCGTTGACGAGCACCGTAACCCTTAACTCACCTCAAATAATGGAAAGGTCTCGAAGCGAAAAACGATCGTTTCGACAGAAAAAGGGCGGCGTTTTTGGTGATGAGCTTCACTCGGATTCGGCGGCACTCATCGATTTTATGAGGACGGCGTCGAGCCGTAAAAAGAAGGTTCGGGCAAAAAAACAAAGGGTGATATGATTTTGAGAAAAAAAAAGATTTCCGGGTAGATTATTATCACCAATTAACACACACGTAGAAAAGCATGAAATATATTTAATGGAATGATTTGGGAGGATTATTGGAATGATTGGTACTTATATATTACATTTTGAGTTTTATGGATATGGTAGACAACTTTTCAGTTTGTATTGATTATTGGATATGTTGATTTATTACTAACACTTTTTCTTCTTTTCTTTGGAAAAAAACCTCTAATAGAAGGTCATATTTTAAAAAAATTTTTGTGCGAAAATAGTCATAGGAAGCTCAATTACGGCCAAATTCAAAATGAATATTTTTTTCAAAAGTCAAAAAATTTTTTTTTTTGAAATTAGTAGAAATCGAAAAATTCCAAATTTGAATTACCGCCAAATCGATTTTCTTTTGACCTAAATCGAAAACTCTTTAAATAGGCGGAATATTTCAAATTGAATTTTTTAATCGCATTTTTGAAATACTTGGCACAAGGACCAAATCCAAAATTTAAATTCCCGCCAAATCTTCCATTGTCAACAGAGCGCATTTTCAGTACACCTATCTTACCTAATGAAACGCCCTTCTATTAGAGGTTTTAGAGCTAGGTGGAATTACCAATACAACAAAACTTCAAAGTAAAAAATTTAAAACTTTTCAAAACATATTTTTTTTCCGAAAAATTTCAACCCTATTTGTCAACTCTGTTTTTCTTACCTACAGTATCCCTTCTGATCTCTTCTACAGTATCCTTTTGTGTCCATTATCCTTTCTTTTTTTCTCTATTCCTCTCTTTGTCCTAACCTCTCTCTTCTCTTTTTCTGGCACGGTTTTGTTTGAAATTTGCATGTAAAGATGTCCTTGAAAAATCTGCTTTTAATCAACGCTTCAGATATCTCACATTTATTTGTTTTTCAATCCAAATGTATTTTTTTTCCTTTTATTTCTAATAATTTCTCTCCTTTTTATCACCAGTTTTTTCCCTCTCTCTTTATCTTCCAATTCTAACCCCTCTTTTTCTTCCCACTTTGTCCTTTCGGGCTTTTTTTTGACCCATTTTTTACCACTTTTTTCCTTTTAAATGTCTGTAATTCTGTGTCAAATTAATTACCTCCTTCCAAATATGGCTGCACTAATCCACTGTTTTTGATTTTTGATTTTTTTTTTCGATTGGAGAAAAAATCAATAATCAAAGAAAAGCATAACCAATTTTCATATGTGTCATGTCAATTCACACCAACGTTTTCCCTGTAAATCCATTTTTTTCCTTCTTAAAGTCACTTTTCGAAAAAAATTCATATAAAAAAAGCTTTGTAGAAGTAGAAAGGTAGAAAAAATTGACTGGAAATAGTTGGGTTTTTAGGCCAAATTCGAAAAATTCAGGAAATTTTGTGTATTTTTGTGTTTTGAACCGTTTTGATAGCTTTTCTGCGACCTAAGATATGAGCAGTTGAAGTTTTCCGGCGAGAGAAAAGAGAGTGCAGACAGGCAGACATTCTCGCTTCTCTGCGCTCTCGCCCTCTCGCGGCTAGGCTTCAAATGGATGTATCTCAGCTTATAGAAGACCTATAAAAATGCTCTAAAAGAATGAAATGCTTAGAATTTTGTGCTCTTTTTTTATATTTTCAGAATTTTTAACTTCGTGAAAAAATGGCCCAGAAACCCACACTATTTTCAGTAAACGCTTCTAGTGATGTTAAAGTCGCCAAAAATCGAAAATTTTCCCGTTTTCTACATGTTTTGTTTGGATTTTCATTACCCTTTAGAAGCTTTTTTTATTTAGTTCCAAACAAAAAGATGCCAAAATTAATAAATTTTTCAAAATCTAAAATTTTTCAGCCGGTGCTAACAAAAGAAGAAGAAGAGCGGATATTTGCCGAGTATCATTATACAGGAGCCACGACGAACATTCATCCATTGCTCAGTTCACTGGTGAACTACACACATCCCGTCAAGTTTTCCGGGTTTGATGTGGCGGAAGGTGAGAATAAAAAGAGCTTCATATTTTACCTTTTCGGCCCGTTTGGATAGCTCTTCTCTAAGCAAAGATACAAGCGATTGAAGTTGAGAGGCTAGAGACGAAGAGAGCGCAGAGAAGCGAGAGCGTCTGGCTGTCTGCACTCTCTTCTCTTTAACTTTGACTGCTTGTATCTCAGCTCGGAAAAGAGCTATCAAAACGAAAAGAGCTATCAAAAAAGATGAAATAGGTAGAATTTCATGAATTTTTCAAAATTCTAAACCAATTTTCGTTTTATTTCCAGTGAACAACCTCCACTTCCACATGTCATCCTTTTCCGAATCCACTGGTCTCGGTTACCTAAAACAATCGGCCCCTGAATTCGTGAACTACAACAAACGTCAACCAAGTCGTATCTATCCAAAAGGAGCTCGAGTGGATTCCTCCAATTTTCTACCTCAAATCTTTTGGAATGCCGGTTGCCAGATGGTGTCACTCAATTTTCAAACTCCTGATGTTTATATGCAATTGAATATGGGAAAATTTGAATATAATGGAGGGTCGGGGTATTTGTTGAAGCCCGACTTTTTGAGAAGACCCGATAGGACGTTTGACCCGTTCTCGGAGAGTCCAGTTGATGGTGTCATTGCAGCTCATTGTAGTGTTAGAGTCATTTCAGGTGAGTTTTTTCTCCAGAATTTTTCCAAACGAACTGAGTTATTCCAGGTCAATTCCTATCCGATCGGAAAATCGGAACCTACGTTGAAGTTGAAATGTACGGCCTACCCACAGACACCATTCGAAAAGAGCACAAGACAAAAGTAATCCCCGGAAATGGTCTTAACCCAGTCTACAACGAAGATCCATTCGTGTTTCGAAAAGTTGTGCTCCCCGAGCTAGCCGTGCTTCGATTTGCAGTCTATGATGAAAATGGAAAACAACTTGGTCAACGAATTCTACCTTTGGATGGTCTACAAGCAGGATATCGGCACATTTCTCTGAGATCCGATACCAACCAGAGTTTCATTTTGTCGCCAGTCCTATTCGTACAAATTGTGATCAAAACTTATGTGCCAGATGAGCTCAGTGGTCTTGTTGATGCTCTCGCTGATCCTCGAGCATTCCTATCGGAGCAAAAGAAGAGGCAAGAGGCTTTGGCTCATATGGGAGTGGATGATAGTGATATACCTGATGTTCCCAATACAAAGAACATGGCATTGAGGAATATGAAACAACCACCAAGGCAAAATGGAAGTTCAGCTGATCTGTTAGCAAATAACAGTCAACCTGGAACTGCGAGAAGTGAACAAGCGTTGATGACTACAAGTACCATAAGATCACCCAATGAGCAACCGGCGCCTGTTGCTGTCGATAAGTTTAAGGTAAGTGGGGTAGAGGTTTTCTGTTGAGTTTGGGGGTTTCATTTGACATTTGAAAGGTATTTGAATAGAAAAATCATGATAATATATTGAATTTGATTATGAAAAAGCACAACTTTTGAGTAAAAAACTTTTAGTCGCTGTTCAGTGGGACAGTTTTGCAAAAATGACTAAACGGACAGTAATAATGTGTAAAATCCATCAGATTCATCTTCGTCCTTGTGAAATTTCGCGTATTTCATCAATTTAAACTATTTTGATATTTTTTCTCCCCGCTGAGATACATCCCTTTGAAGTTTGGCAAGAGATAAGAGAGCGCAGACAGGCAGACACTCTTGTTTCTCTGCGCTCTCTCCCTCCTTTGGCTAAGATTTGAAGGCGTGTATCTCGGTTTGGTGAAGAGCTATCGAAATGCTTCGAAAAAGTAAGATGTGTAAAATTTTGAGTTCTTTCTTTTGAACTTAAAATCAAATTTTTAAAAAAAATCCGGTTATTAACTCAAAACCCCTCGAAAACCTTCCAAAACTTGTTACAAAGGCACTGGCCAACCTAACCCGAACATTCACTCGAAAAGGAAAATCAGCGGATCCTCCGAAAATCGGAATTGCTCATCCTCCACCGGGTGCCTCAAAACCTTCAACATCCGTTGGGGCTCCCGAGAGGCTTCAGGTTACTGTAGAACCCCATTTTTTTTAAATTAAGACTTTTTTTATATGAATCCTGCAACAACTATATGAATGACCCTACCTTTACTGATCCCTGCCATGCTAGAAATTCTCAAATTTTGAAATTCCGCCAGAACACTTTTTTTTGTAGGTCGACCCAATAGAAGTTGACGATTTGCGACGAGATAAGGCTTTTGCCAAATTGCTCAAGAAATTTCAAAAAGATTTGGATGATTTGCGAAAGAAACATCAGAAGCAAAGGGATAGTATTCAGAAGCAACAGGTTGGTTTTTAAATTTTTTTTTTTGGAAAATTTTAGAAAATGTTATTGTTACTTGGCAAATTTGGTTAGGAACAACTATATAAAGTTGATCCAAATCCAATTTTCCGCCCAATTTTATCACAATTTTTAGCTGCTAAACCCCACACAGCTTCTCCATAATCAATCTTATTATTTTCCCTAATCTACCCCCGATCAAAATCAAAATATATCTCACCTTTGTCAGCTTTTTGGCAGATTTGATTATAGAATAGTTTCAAAAAAAGCTAGTCACACTTCTTTTCTATTTTCTTCACTTTTATTATTATTATTTTCCTTAATCCCCCAATCATTTAGCCGGCACGCCGCCGTAATTCGTCTATAGCGTGGATCGTAAGTTTGATTGTGTTGAAAATTACAGAGAAAAAAAAATTGATTTTTGGTTTTTTTTGAAATTGAAAAATAATGATAATCGGTGGCCTAATTTTTCGGGAAATTCTAATCATATTTTTTGCTTTTGGAGCATTTTGATAGCTTTGATACGAGCCGAGTTACAGCCATCTAAAATTTAGCTGCGAGAGGGAGAGCGCAGAGAAGCTAGAGTGTCTGACTGTCTGCGCCTCTCGTCTTTCGCCTTCAGTCTTTAACAGGCTGTATCTATGTACAGAAAACAGCTATCGAAAAAGTTCCAAGTGATGAAATGCTCAGAATTTTCGAGTTCATCTAAAAACCAAAAAAATTAGGCCACCAAAACAAAATCTATGTCACCGTTGTGCCTGAAAAACTCTCTCCTTGGAACCCATCTCTCCTAATGTTAACTCTATTCTCTTTCGGGCCCCCAAAACAGTTTTTTTACATTCCACTTTTCAGTTCTTATAGCTTGAAAATATGATTTTTATTTTAAAATTTCGAAAAAATTTATGCTTTCACCAAATTTTCCGCTTATTTTTGAGTTTCATTTCCATCTACTTCTTCATTTATGATTGTCTCTTCTTAAAGTCCATTTTGTCCGATGTCCCCGATTCTTTGTCCCGATCACTGCTTTGTGTGCAATTGCCTAACCAAAAAATTGGAAAAAAAACAACATGTCCCTTTAACTCAGTTGCAGTTGGTTTTATTTAATTTCAGCTTAAACGAAGAGAGTTTTTTATAATCACCCAATGGCCCCCGGTTGGTATATGGCGAATTGCATGTGATTTGAAGAAAGCAAAAAATTCAAAAAATTCATAAAATTTCACATACTTTATCTTCTCGGAGCATGTTGCTAGCTCTCCCACCAACTGAGATACAGGCAGTTGGAGTTTGCCGGCGAGAGAAGAGAGAGCGCAGACAGGGAGACACTCTCGATTCTCTGCGCGCTCCCATTCTCTTGCTTCAACTTGAAACGCGGGCTCCGGGACATTTCGCACCCAAAAAAGCGCGTTTTCAGCGGAAACAAGTCATTTTTTCGAGTAATTTTTTGATAAATGATATCGTTTTTTGTAATAATCGAAATATTCCATTACTTTATTGATATTTTATCGCTTTCGTCACGAAAAATCATCGATTTTTGAGGTAACAGGCAATAATGTTATAAATTACTGTTTTTGTGGCGCGATAGCGATAAAATACCAATAAAGTAATGAAATATTCTGATTATTACAAAAATAATATTATTTGTCAAAAAATTGCTCAAAAAATGACTTGTTTCTGCTGAAAACACGCTTTATTTGGGTGCGAAATGTCTTGGGTTCGAAACGTCCGGGTGCGAAATGTCCCGGAGCCGAAACGCGCGTATCTCCACTTGGAAAAGAGCTATCAAAAGGTTCAAAAAGATAAAACGTGTGAAACTTTATAATTTTTACAATTTTTTCAAAAAAGCTCTCCCCAAATCACAACCAATTCGCCTAACCCCCTGTCCTCTCCTCCTCTCAAAAACTTGTGAAGACTGCATTCATTTTTTTTGTTTTTCCATTTCTTCAGCTCTCCAATTCTTCCACCTTTTCAGCAAACCAATGTCGACAAGCTCATCACCAACAACCGAAGGTCTACAAAGAAGGAAAAAGGATCCAGAAGGTCCTTAACAGCTTCAGTTTCATCTGGATGTGGAAGTACTTCTGGAACAGTTCCAGTAGGTGTTTGTAGTCCAACTGGTCCAAGTGGAAGTGGTTCTGGAGCTCCATCAACTCCAGGAGCCTGTAATTCTGATGGGACCGGGTCACCGGCAACTACTGGAAGCCCAGTTCCACATGATTTGATTAACAATGACAGGGTAAGCTTCAGAGAATAAAAACAAAAAGTAATTCAAAAAGTTTCAGGTCCGCTCTCTCGTAAACACCCAAACAGGTGAATGGTCCGCTATGGTTCGACGACACGACGAAGAAGAATTTGAGCTTAAAAAGGGGCAGCTCAAAGAGCAATTCGACTTGTTGAAGTGAATTTTTTGTTATAATCCCAAATTAAAAAATAATATTTCAGAAAATTGATGAGTGAAGCTCAGAAAAATCAAATGCAAGCTCTCAAACTCCGACTTGAAGCCGAAGGAAAAGATCTGAAACAGACGCAGACTAAGAAGAGTATGGAAGATGCCAAAGTTATCCAATTGGTGAGGATTTCTAATTTACAATTTGTAAACCCCATTTTTGTAACGTTCAGGACAAAGGAATCAAAACGAAAGCCGAACGTGATCGACGCGTCAAAGAGCTCAATGAGAAGAACTTGAAGATGTTTGTCGAGGAGCGAAAAAGGCTGGCTATGAAGTGAGTTTGCTGAATTTAAAATCGAGATAAAAACTTGAAGAGTAACTCAAGTCCACAAACTTCTCTTTTCGCCTAATTCGTATGACAGGTTTTTATCACTTTTGGCACAATTTTTCTTCAAAAATTTAGATTTTTAAGGGAGGACTGAAGTCCTCTTTTGTGAAAAGTTATATTTCTGGTTTATTATTCATGATGTTTCCGTTCTTCATAGAGAAATTGCTCAAAAACAGCTCTTAACCCCACAAATCACGTTCAAAACCGCAAGTTGCAGACTGGTGGGCGTGGCCTAGAAACTGACAGAGTTCTTTCCATTATTTTTACTTTTTTACATAAGTTTTACATAAAAATAGCCAAAACTTTAAACAATATGTGTAAGTTTAAAATTTATTGTAGAAAAAACGTGCGAAATAACCGAAAAAATCGCAAAAATAACGAAAGAATAGCTCGTCAGATTCTCGACCGCGGCCATCAGTCTGTAACTTTCGACTTGCGATTTGTGCAGATTCATAGCGATTTCTTATAAACAATGTAATCAAAATGAATAAATAACCCCGAAAATTCTAAATTCGACCAAATTCGATCGGTCATTCAACAAAAAAAAAATCATTTTTCAAATTTTTAACAAACCTTATTTCCTAATTTTTCAGAGCTCAAAAGCACGAGGAGCAACTCACAAAACGCCACTTGGATCAACTTGAACAACTCGAGAAAGACTTCCAAAAAGCCCTCGAAGCCGAAGTTGGAAACTACAAAGAAGAACAATTGGCTGCCCAACCAACTTCTGTTGTTTAGTCCCCGCCCCTTTTAGTCCCCGCCCCCTTTTATGACTTTTCTTTTACGTGTGAGTAGGCGAAACTTTAACATTTTAACTTTAATTTTTGATTAGAGACGCACTTCTAGTTTTTTCTCCAAAATATTCAATTAACAAAAAAACAAACAAAATGCTTAATTATTCCACAAAACATCCGATTTCCCTTCTTTCCAATCCGATTCCATCACTCCCACCCGATTTGTTCATTCCTCATTCCTGATTCTTCATTCTTTTTTGGGTAATTATTATTATTATTTTTATTTTTTAACTTTATTCTTTCTCTAGTGGTACATTTTTATTTTTTTTCAAAATTCGCAAAATTTTCTTTTGCCTCTCTCTTTTTTTGCCACTATCCCTTCGTGTCCTTTTCCTCCCCCCGAATCTGGTATTTTTTCGATTTTTTTTTGCACAAAAAATAAATTTTAATTAAATTTGTTAAAAATTTGAGAGTTTTTAATGTGTTTTTATCGCAGAATATTCTTATCTTATCGACTCTTGAAAAAAAAATTCAAAAAGTTTTCAAGATTTTTCAGTGTAATATAATGGAATAGTAACTACAAACTACAAGTTTTTGTTAGGAAAAGAAAATGTCAGAAACATTGATGAACAACACCGTGGTTATTGTTGGAGGACCAACAGTGAGTGAAAATTCATTGTTTTTTTTCAAAAGTCGGGACCTTATGGAGCCAGAAGGACGGGATAAAAACTTGGAAAAAAGTCCTCTCTAATAGAAGAGCACCATCAGTAAAAGAGTAGTTCTATAGATACTTTTTTATAATGAAACATAAGGCAATTTTATTGAAAATCTTCAAAATTCTATCTCGTTCAAATAAAATTTCTAAAAATTTTCGTCATGAAATAGAACATTTTTTGACAAATCTCCGCAATTTATGGATCGAGAGGGAAGTTTATACGATAAATTTTGAGGGAAGTTTTGAATTTTTCGATTTTTTTATTTGGCACGGAGTCTAAAAAACATTGAGAAAAGATCAGCAGACTTACTTAGTTCAGCAGACCGGTAAATTTTCAAACGATTTCCGATGAATCAACTTTTTTTTCGGTAGTAAATTTTTTCAGTAAATTTGTCGAGATATGGCCCGCAGGCATCAGAATTAGAAGGAACCAAAAATGATTTCTGCCAAAAACTATAATTTTCAGCTCACCGATGTTTGCTCCCCATGTATGCAGTTCTGTCCACATTGCCTGGTAAGTCCTTTCAAGTGGTTTTTGCACAATTTGCAAGACTTAAAGTAGGACTGAAATCGGCTTTTTTATTTTGAGTTCCGACGTAGTTTTTCATTCTGATTATTTTCTTTCACTATGACATACCTCAATGGCCTAGGAATCTAAAAAAAAACGCGCGCAAGTCGCACACTTGTCGGATCCTAGGCCATCACACTGTATTGCGTGCTTCTTTCAAACGGCTTTTTCACCCGTTTAGAGTGGTTTTTGAGTGTAGTCGTAGTGAAAGAAAATGATCAGAATAAAAAAATAAGTCAAAATTTAAAAAACAACTCGATTTCAGTCCTCATTTAATGCATTTTGAAAGTTCCTTTAAAATTAGAAGATTTCTTGAATTAGAGAACTACTTTTAATATAAGAGCATGCTTTTCTATTACAGTTTTACCCCCGACACCATGACCAAACCCCTTAGACTCCCAATTTTTTCCAGGACTACCGCAAGACTCGAGTTGAGACCTCCCTTGGAATGTTCTGGTGGTTGCTTTGTATTTTTGGATTCTTTTTCTTCCTCCCACTATGTTTTTGTCTTTGCTGTACATCTACAAAAGATATCAAACACTTTTGTCCAGATTGTGGAACATTGATGGCAGTCAGGAAAGGAGGATGCTGATTTTGGATAGTCTCAAGTTTTTTGGAAGTTTTATGATGATCTCTTTTTTTCTCAGGTTTTATCTTATTTATGATCTCCTATTTCTGAGCTTTGAAATTAATTATCAGGTAAAAATGAATAAATGATTAATGAAATAATGTCTTTGTTTCACAGAAAACATAAAAAATTCCAAAACTTCAATCTTATTTTTAAAAACCCGTAAAAAGTTCAAACTTTTTCTTGAGCTGGAACGAATTTGCAAAAGGGCTTAGGCCGTGGCGTTTTACAAACTGGCCTTCTAGGTGAGGGTTTTTTTTTTGAGATGGAAGAATGGAAGAAGTATTAAAAAAGCCCCCTGTTGGATTCTCGGCCGCGACCGCCAGATTTAAGATTTTGGACGCGATTTACGTGCTTCATAGCAGAGATTTCACCTGTGGTTTCTAGACCTTCTTCTCCTCTCGAACTACACGGTGGGATTCCTAGGCCAGGAGGCCACGGTCATTGTAAGGGATACCTGCACTTCGTATGCTCCTTTAAAACAATTTTCATGGTTTAGAGCAATACGATTTTCGTAAGATTAGGAATACTTTTCGAAAAATTAAACTTTTTATGAATCATAGTCTCTAGCTCAGTTTTAGACATTATATACGTACAGCCCCAACCTATTTATTAACATTTTCTCTCAACATTTTCAACGCGAATTTTTGAAAATGTTGAGTTTCTCGCTAGTTGTAAATGCCGCAACCAAAGCCTTCATTTAGAGGTTTCGAATTTTTTTCTCATATTTCGGTGACGCCGACAAACATTATTTGGTCAATTTCCCTCTCTAAAAATGGACTCATCTGTTGTTTATGACATAAAAAATTGGAATAATGCACTGGCCGCTATTATTATTTTGATGGTAATTCTGGAATTTCGTGTTTATTTATACATCATAAAAATCCAAAATTTCAGAATAGTTGCCTGGGAATCTTCTTCAATTCTGTTATAATCTATAGCTTTGTTGTGAATCAAAAACAGAGGACATCGTTTAATGTGATATGTTTATTCAGGGCAATAAACAATGGAATTCCATTGATCTTGGCTTTTTTGGGGGTCTTCTTGCCAGCTATTGTTATGTAAGTGATATCTGGAGAAAGAGTTTGAAGGCCTGTGAACTTTCTGTTAGGTTTTGGTAAAAAACTGAGATTGAACTAGATTTCTGAGCAAACTTCAGGTGACTTATGAACACAAATTGAGCAACTTGCGATAACTTTTAGCGTTTTCTGAGAAGAAGTTCAAATCTATAATTTTTTTACGTGAACTTGAACAACCCACTGATGTCTGTCTAGATTGGAACAAAATTGAGCGGCTTTTGAAACACCCTGACTCAAATGGATCAATGGATTCAGTGAAGTGAAGTCTAGAGGAAACTGCGACAGCTCTATGAAAGTTTTGTGTTATTTTACAACTTCTTTCTGAACTTGGGAATGTGTACATAGAGTGTGAGAACAGTCAGCGATGTTCAACACAAAGTCTTAAAGCTTGTGAAGGCATACCAGAGCATTCAAGTCTCGTAAATTGAAGACATGGAAATATGAACAACGTGGCCTTCTGTGTTAGGCGCCACTTCACTACTCTATAGATTGTTTATTCCGATTTGCAAACTGCGACAAGCTCTAACACAAGATTTCTGCGGAAACTCGTTACATTCGGAAACCGGTTGGTATTCGGCTCTGTTGATTATTGTTCGCCTGTGCTTCTTCTCGTTCTTGTTACCGATCCGATAAGTTTGCGGCGTCCGGTGCGCCCGTCAAGGGCCAGACGCAAACGATCTGGGACCCGACTGCTCCACCGGACCACAAGGATCTGAGAGCCTCTTTGCCTATACATACTTTTCGACGGGTTTCAGACGTGGTAACCAGGCTAGAGTAAACATAAGAAATACATCAATGTAAAATAAAAAGCACAGACGCTTAAACTTTGTTCTCTTTTACATTCATGTTTTCAGAGGCCACTCAATCTACAGCCCAATTGTTGAAACCATCTTAATCACTATCTCTCTAAACTTCAATTTATTCCACCCACATCAAGGAATCTATATTTCGTTCAATCGCTTCTTTGCTATGTTCTTTCCGGTCATGTACGATCGATATTTCAAAATCCATTGGGATGTATTGTTTCATGCTATTGCTTATAGCATCCATGGCTGTAATGTGGTCAATGAGTTGATAGTAGTATACAGTGGTTTTTAGGAGTAAAAATATAACACAGGGGGCGGGGCTTAGGCCGGTGGCCGAAGCCCCGCCTCCCTGTGTTATATTTTTACTCCTAAAAACCACTGTGGACGTTAAATATGACAAGTTGGTTATTTGTTTTATCAATCATAATGATCTAGGATGACCAATTTCGGTTATTGTTTTCATTCTAATTAGTTATTTTATTATTCTGTTTTTGCTTGTTTGTTTTTGTTTACAACACCAAACCCCTAATCACACAGTTATCAGCAAACCTGTGAAATTTAACTCAAAAACTATTAAGTGATTGCGGAATCACAAAAAAGTTAATATTGAACTTTGACCCGAAAAAATCAGAGAGCGAAAAAAAGGTCACCTACCTGGACGACGACAAAATGAACAAATGACGCTAAAAATGGTTTCCCTTCTCATTAGTACCTCGATATTGTTCCAAGAAAAACCGGTTTTTTGGTCCAGGACTCCAATTAACATTAACATGTTATGAAATACCTGGAAAGTATACTTGTACTATTCTTTGGTATCAACTTGCACGGTTCACTGAAGTGAAATGAATAGAAGGGGACACAAGCTGTGCTACGTAGTGATACGAACGGTTATGGATGCAAAAGTTGAGCTCCCAAGCGTAAAAACTTTCACGGAAGAATTTTTTGCGAACAGCTTATTTTTGGATTTATCATGATTTTTCTAGTTAGGCTCTGTTTTCAACCGTATTTCAGTCAATCTTCGATATTTTCTGAACGTTAAAAAGGAAATTGTGGGCAAACAAGTGATACAACTTTTTGCTTCTAGCGTATTTATTATATGATAACAACCAAAGAGCAACTCAAACAAAAAAACTGACATGAATTTTTTTAAATTATTGCTCAAAACAAACGTCAAAAATAAGGTAGAAACACGAACTTCTAGAATTTTTTACTGAAGAATTCTTGAGAAAATCTCGATTTTGTACAAAAATGACTATTTTTTTTTTGGTTTCAGGGGGTTTTTGAGGCGAATCATGATCTTTTCAAAGGGGTTTTCGTTTTTTTTTTCGCTTGTAACGATGCTAATTTGACATATCCTACTCTTTCCCATTGAATTCACCAATTTTCGAAATTCCGAAAAAAAATTCAGCCAGAAGTCTAATTTGAATAACATGGCTTAACTTCTTAACTTGTTTACTTTTTTTCAAACGTAATTTTCAATAAATATTTCATTTACACTATTTTTGTTAGAAAGAAAGTTTAGCAGTCGAAACTTACTCTAGGAAGTTCTATGTGGAACCGTTAAAATCGAAACATTTCGAAGAAGTGTCCAAAAGAATATTTACGAAATTCAAAACACTCAGTGAACCGAAATTCGGTCAACCAATCAATCAAAAAGACGCCAGTCGACGTTCGAAACGGAGACTCCACTATTTTGAGTGAATCAAGGTCATTGAAAGGAAATTCAAAGTGGGAGACCATATGCAAAATGGTGAAGACATTCATGTAAATTTTTATTATTCCTTGACTTTTGGTTAAATGCATCAGATATTTCGACAATTTAAATGTATGGGTAATCTTCTACGAGTTGACAGTCTTGGTAATAGCCGGACGGTAAAGTTTTACCATCTGGTAAAACTCGAACTTTGTCCATCACAGGTTTCAATTGTTTTAAAAAAGGTTTGCTCATGACGTCACCCAAAACTTTTGTTCGTCTCATTGTTCGCTCTGGTGCCAAAATAATATCAGCGTGCCCTCTGAGAAACTTTTTCACCTGAAGAAGTTTTTTACACTTTTTTTCGTAAATCACATACCGATGCTTCCATTGTTCCCATATTGATGATACGACTTGTTGAAGAATTCAAAACGACTCCTTTGAATTTTGTCACAATCTTCTCTGAGCCGGATTCAATGTGTTTCAGCTGATAGGAATACACTTTTGACGCCATACATACTACTTTTTTCATGCGGTAGCCCATTGGAATTTCCGATTTCAGTTTTCCAAGGCCATCGCCAAGCAAGAAATCGACCGGACTGGTGTCACTAAGCTTTTTCTTATAGATTACACTGTCCGTATCTAAATTTGGTGATTAATAATTAAACCTTTTCTATAACTCTACCAGCATAAATTAAGTTTTCAGGTCCCACTGCTTCCATGGCTTTCAAAAGTCGCAACCGTGCATATGCTGTAGTGTAAATGCCTTAAAAACTGTAAGATTATCGAAATGTACCAATGAATCACTTACCAATCACGATATTAGTGAACTCCTTAGTTTTAACAAACTCCGTTTTCGAAGATCTGGTTATCAATGTTCTTCCTCCATCATAATCGTTGATTCCCTGACACTCGTAACCTTGTGCACTCATGTATTCACTTTGGGCGACATGATCCAGCGTTTCGAAAAGTTTTGATTCCGTCTTTACTGGGTTTTCAGCGAATTTCCCTGAATAAAAAATGCTTTCACCTTTAAATTAATTCATTTATGACTTTAAAATTTTACCCCAACACGTATTTAGAAACAATTTTGCCATTTCCCTCATGTTTTCTGCTTTTCTGACGTTTTCCTTCACCAAAGTAACACCGTCTCTTTGTTTGATTTCTTCGATATAAGCTGATTTTTCGTCATCAGTCATATCATCCCTGGGCCAGCCCGAAGACTCATGTTTGAGTTGAATCATCGGTTTCAGATAGTTCACAAAATAATCTGCTGTTACCCACTGAAAGTCCGGCCACCACCATATTTCATGATGTTGCAGCAAGCGATACCCTGAGAATTATATGTAGCCATCATAAAATTGAACTAACGTACCTCTCTCAATTGCTGCATTCAATTCAATGTGTGTCCAAATACCAGTCAAGTATCGATCAGACACTCTATTATGATTGCAAGCAGCTTTTCTTTTAGTTTCAATGCATGTCCTACAACTGGGAAAGGTCAAAAATCCTGGAATCTTGTACGGCAACACTGTGATTTTAATCCCGGGTGGAGCTAGGACTGAACACATGTAAAGACCTGAAGATTAGAACACTTTTGGAAAATTTTAGCAACTGTTTACCCTTCATGTTTAAAGGCTGCCCTTGTATGATAGGCGGAAAATCTTTTTTGTACACAGTTGGCTGGCCTCTTGGATACTTGTGCATTATGTTCACGGACGGATACAATGAATTAAAATCATCATATCTACATTCTTCATCGTCTTCACATTCTACTAGCATTTGGAAGGGTTGTGTGCGGCCACCAAACATTCCTTCTCTTGGAATGAGATGGGTTGTGTGTCGACACTGAAATAATTTAATACTACACAAAAAATTCTTACATGGCGCACCTTGTTGAAAAAGTCACGCATTGTTGAGTTCTGACGTAACATTGCTTTGATATCGTGCTCCCACCAGCTTATTAGATTGTATCCAGCTGACCTGATTCTTTCTTCTCTCCGAATCGTTCCATCATAAATAGATTTATTCTCAATATTAGGATGGTTTGGATGCTTCAAAGTAGGGTTAGTGCATTTCGGACATCCGTGGTGGAAGCATCCGTGTATTTCATAAACAGTGTTGCTCTTCTCATCAAATCCGTCGACATAGAAACGGTCACCATTAGGCATTTCCATCATCTTTTCCGAGCCTCTCAGTTTGTGATGAATAGTGACTCCAGTTTCTTTTTCGAGCCACATCAACATCTTCAGTGCAAATACTGAATTGTTTCTACCTGGCCAGCCATTCTCCGGTATAATCCCTAAATCACCTTTTCTAAAGTGCTCGAATTTCAGAATATGGTGAACATAACTAGCAATTGTGCAGGCAGACATTATGGGATTCCAATTATTGAATAGCTTTTTACAAATCTGGAAACGCCAAATTGTATAACTGTTATTCACTAAGCACTGACCTTGATATATTCAGCAACACCTGCAGTTAAAATATCAACATCACTCTGACAGTATGCCAATAATTCCTTGTCCGCGTCGAACATGTCGTTTTGATGTTGTTGGTACCATTGTTCAAAAATAATTAGCGGTTCAGGTTTCATGTGATCAGGATCATAAAAGTGTTTTGGGGGGAGTCCGGTCAACACTTTGCCATAGTTTTCTGGGTGATTGAAGTAATATGGGTAATATCCTTTTTTCAGTTCTTTGATTCCGAACGTTTTTGGCATTTTCGAAAGTGCCATTGGAATAAACCGTAGCGAGTCTCGAAATTTCAACCGGTTGAACTTTTCAGTTCGACTAGCTGTCCTGTTGATGTTAGCCATTATAAGAGAAGTGCCATTGGAGATGTAATCCGGAATGATGCCGAACAAAGACATCATTTTGGCCAGAACAAAATTATGATCATAACTGCAAACTTATTTGGGTGTCTTTTATTTCGAATTTACCAGGACTTACCGGCCTCCGTTATGGGCAAGTACATAAGCACCATCGAGCCTTTCGTTGTAAAGCAAAAATTCGACAAATGAATCAAGTGGTATAAGATGGTCTGTATAATGGAAGTTTCCAGTTTCGCAATCGCATTCCGATTTTCCTTCAACACATTTATTACAACACATTTTGTAGCAAATGAGATTGACTTCGTGATTTGGTTGTGGTTTTGAAAAATCTAAAAAATCGTGTAAGAGTTTTTTTTCAAATTTTTCTTTACCAGGGCCTGTCGGGGAGTTGACCACAATCGACTCAACATCGTAACACAGAATCTTGTAGACTTCCTGCGCTTTCATTTTATTATCTCGGAGGCGTTTTCTTGGTGGTTGAAAGCAACAGTCGTGATGCTGAGTCTTATCATACATTTGCATGCATTGCATGCATCTCGAACGTTTTTCGCATTCATGAATGTCATCCTGAGACATCTTGTCCTTGAAAACTCGATAATTACATTCAAGACACCTGAAATATAGTCAACATATCTTTACTAATAACAATCAAGAACTTCTGTGTGTCTGTGTGTGTGTGTGTCGCCGGCCCTAGGGAGTTTCTCACTGAACCGATTTTTTTGAAACTTAGACAGCTGGACGTGGAATTCTTTCGCGATGATGCCCATCTATTTAAAATTTTAAAAGGGTTGAAAATGAGGTCACCAGAATCAAAAAACCACGTTTTCAGGCCTTTTCTAAAATTTCCATTGGGGAGAGAGACACATAGGGGGCCACGTGAATATAACAAATCCCGTAAAACTTTTTACAGATTTTTCATTTCTAAAAAAAAGTGAAGCCAGGCGGTAGGAGGCGCGTAGCGCCGATGACCGACTGGTATATAATATTATAGTCCACTTAGTTTTAAAAAAACATAGCTTACGTGTATCTTTTTTCACACATGGATTTTTTTGCGTTATAAGCACGTTCCAAATGTCCATTGTAGCAGTCTTCGTTTGAGAAATTAGTATTGCATTTTCCACAATAAACTACTTCTATTTGCGTGATGTCGCATTCATAAAATCCGCACTTGTCACACTTGGCATCACAGATTTGATAATGACCTTCAGATGCTGTTTTTTTCTTACATTTGTGGCAAAATCTGAAAAAAATGTTGCCGAAATAGTGTTTTGATGATACTCACGTTGCTTTCATGTATGCTAACGATGGTTTGATAAAATCGTAATGACCGACTCCACTTTCTTTTTTGTATGCAATCGTTATCAATTTTTCCGAGTTCTCATTGCACTCTTTGATGATCTGATATGTCTTTTCGTATGTAGGCCTGCTGTAGACTTCGAATTTGTAATCGGGGAACGCTACCGCAATTTTCTCCAAATCATCAAAATTGAAAACAAAGTCGTTCGTAGAGAGCCCAGCTTGTTTCAAAATATTGTCAGCTAGCTCCAGTTGTCGTTTTTCATTCTGGCTCTTATACTGAAAATTTATCGTTGTTTCTTTATCTAACAACTAGTTTCACCCGAAGTTGAGTCATTTTTTGCCATTCCAGTTGATTTTCTTGGTTTCCTTTTGAAAGTAAATATGCCATACCAATGGCGATTGCCTTTGGTAAGCATTTTCCTGTTCCAACAACGTATCCCGGTATTTTTAGCTGTTCATCGAAAAGCTGAAACAATAAATAAACTTTAACATCAAACCTCAACCTACTGTGCTTTTTGAGCGGGCACCTCCATCGAATTGATTGAAAACATGCATATGAATCAAAAATGTGTCGTCAACGTCCACTGCTTCTTTAGATTGAGAGATGCGCTCCAATTCTTCGAAAAGCACTTGACCATTGAAAGTTTCATATGTCCTTTCATTTATCCAAAACCCGTTTGGTTTATTGAATCCTTCATGGAAAAATCTAGAAAGATGACGGATGACGGTTGTTGACCGTTCTATATAACTTCATACCCAAAACTCATTTTTGATTTCTCTAAATCCCCTCCGGCTTTACCCAGACAATATCGAATAAATTGATCCAGTGTTCTCTGCATTACTTCTGGAGTGCCAATATTTTCTTTGAAGCGAAGCCTTGTTTCCGGTAAAGACACTCGTCTTTCATTTCGATAAACGAACATGGGTTCGTATTCGAAGTGAATGTGGTTTTTCATTTCAGTGATTTCATCGTCTGTGAATTTTTTTTTTGAAAGATTACTATACTGTGGAGAGATAGAATACCTGTCATAAATTGAGTGCCGTCCTTGTTTTCAAACTCAATAGCTATTTGTTCTAGCGGTTTGATTCTCCTTCCAGAACCAGTAATTTGGCGTACCTTGGCACGAACCTCTTCGA
This sequence comes from Caenorhabditis doughertyi, assembly GCA_963572265.1. Classification (NCBI taxonomy): domain Eukaryota; kingdom Metazoa; phylum Nematoda; class Chromadorea; order Rhabditida; family Rhabditidae; genus Caenorhabditis; species Caenorhabditis doughertyi. Next base: position 2,387,185 of record OY751557.1, read on the forward strand.
TGGTCTCGTCGATGGCTGCAAACAGTATAGTAGGAAAAAATGCAGCGAAAACTAACCTTCAGGATCATTCCACTTCCACATGTTGAAATAGCTACAAATTTCTGTCTTTTTAAAGGCAAGAGAACTAGTTCATTCAGCTAACTTGACAACATATGTTTCGCAATACGGGAAGAATTAAATGATGTAATTCTCGGTGATTTGAGATTTAGCAGTACGGAATCAAGTAAATGATGTCATTCTCAGAGTTCATTCACTTGTCAATGTCAAGGAACCAGCATTCTAAAATTGCGCTTGTACTTGACTTGATTGACACAGATTCCCTTCTCATCAACCGTCACATTCATGGAAAAACTCCAGCTCGACAGTTTTGTGAGCAGTGTAGAGCTCTTTTTAAGACATATGAACTTATCACTTAATCACTTGATCATCTAACTACTTTATCATCTTATCAACTTACCAACACTTATCACTTTATCACCTTATCACTTATCACTTTATCACCTTATCACCTTATCACTTATCACCTTATCACTTATCACCTTATCACTTATCACTTTATCACTTATCACCTTATCACTTATCACTTTATCACTTATCACCTTATCACTTATCACTTATCACTTATCACTTATCACTTATCACTTATCACTTATCACTTTATCACTTTATCATGTCATTCTCAGTGATTTGAGCATTTAATCAGCAATAGTATAAGTTACTAGGTTTGTGAGTAGAAAGCGAGCGGTAGCGAAAAATTCCTGGGTACCTTTATTAAACGTTCCTGGCTTTGCATAGATCTTCACATAGTCTCCCACTTTGAATTTCCGTTTCAATGGCCTTGATTCACTCAAAATAGTGGAGTCTCCGTTTCTAACATCGCCTGGCGTCTTTTTGATTGATTGGTTGACCGAATTTCGGTTCACTGAGTGTTTCGAATTTTGTAAATATTCTAAGATTTTGGCCACTTCTTCTCATTTTTTCAATTTTAAAAGTTTCACATTGAACTTTCTAGAGTAAGTTTCGACAGTTCAACTTTCTTTCTAACAAAAATAGTGTAAATGAAATATTTATTGAAAATTACGTTTGAAAAAAAGTAAACAAGTTAAGAAGTTAAGCCATGTTATTCAAATTAGACTTCTGGCTGAATTTTTTTTCGGAATTTCGAAAATTGGTGAATTCAATGGGAAAGAGTAGGATATGTCAAATTAGCATCGTTACAAGCGAAAAAAAAAACGAAAACCCCTTTGAAAAGATCATGATTCGCCTCAAAAACCCCCTGAAACCAAAAAAAAATAGTCATTTTTGTACAAATTCGAGATTTTTAGTAAAAAATTCTAACGTTCAGAAAATATCGAAGATTGACTGAAATACGGTTGAAAACAGAGCCTAACTAGAAAAATCATGATAAATCCAAAAATAAGCTGTTCGCAAAAAATTCTTCCGTGAAAGTTTTTACGCTTGGGAGCTCAACTTTTGCATCCATAACCGTTCGTATCACTACGTAGCACAGCTTGTGTCCCCTTCTATTCATTTCACTTCAGTGAACCGTGCAAGTTGATACCAAAGAATAGTACAAGTATACTTTCCAGGTATTTCATAACATGTTAATGTTAATTGGAGTCCTGGACCAAAAAACCGGTTTTTCTTGGAACAATATCGAGGTACTAATGAGAAGGGAAACCATTTTTAGCGTCATTTGTTCATTTTGTCGTCGTCCAGGTAGGTGACCTTTTTTTCGCTCTCTGATTTTTTCGGGTCAAAGTTCAATATTAACTTTTTTGTGATTCCGCAATCACTTAATAGTTTTTGAGTTAAATTTCACAGGTTTGCTGATAACTGTGTGATTAGGGGTTTGGTGTTGTAAACAAAAACAAACAAGCAAAAACAGAATAATAAAATAACTAATTAGAATGAAAACAATAACCGAAATTGGTCATCCTAGATCATTATGATTGATAAAACAAATAACCAACTTGTCATATTTAACGTCCACAGTGGTTTTTAGGAGTAAAAATATAACACAGGGAGGCGGGGCTTCGGCCACCGGCCTAAGCCCCGCCCCCTGTGTTATATTTTTACTCCTAAAAACCACTGTATACTACTGTTGATTTATAGAAATGCTAAGACTGTCTAAACTCTCTACACTTTCCACACCACGTTTTCAGAAGCTTCCAAGTATCTCCTTTTCTCCGTTCCAAACCTGGAATATAGTGGATTTCTCCCATCTCCAATAAACATGTTCATTGTCTCTGCATTCTATGTGGTAATTCCAATGGCGATCAACATTTTTTCTTTTCTTAAATATTATCATTTGGTAGTTTTAAACAAAAAACCCATAATCATTAAAAAAGTTGTTATTCCAGAAAAAAAGCATTGCGTCAGACTCGGAAAAACAAAAGCAAGCCCGGAAAAATATGATTCAATTCTTGCAAGTTGTGCTACAAGACTCGATATTTTCGATTCAAGTCGTTTTTAATATGGCTTTGCCGTGAGTAGAATCTAGTTTGATCCAAATAGTAAAAAAAATAATTCAGGGGTCTGATAAATGGAAGAATGTGGACATTCTTTTGTCAAGTTTTTGTGTGGCAGTGTCTACATGTTTTGGATGGGTAAGGTTTCGAGCCGGCAAACTTTCTGAAAGATTCGACCTGGATTTTTTCAAATTAATCACTGGGAAATGCGAAAATGGACTTAATGAAGTTATTTTTCTGGTTTGAGGAAAAAATAAATTTTTTTCCTTCAATTTTCCGGAATTTGCCAAAGTTGGTTCGGAATTTTCCAGACCGGCAAGTTTTCCAATTTTTTTTTTCGGAAAATTATCGGAATATTTTCGGAACGGCAATTTTCCGCACCATTCGGAACCCCCAACCCTGAATTGGAAATTGCTTGAATTTCATGTTTGCTTCATTTTCCACTCTGATTCTGTTTTTCATGAAGAAATCGCTCTTCAATTGACAAATCAGTTTCAAGATAGCAAGCTACAGACTAATAATCGTGGCCGAGATTCCGGCAGCAGCCCATCAGTCGGTAACTTGCGATTTTGAACCTGATTTGGAAGCTTCTGTACTGTTTTTGATTTGTTTCTTGATAATCTCAACATAAATATGCTAAACCAAAGCTCAGCATGACTATATTTCAGATTCATCATGTTCATGTTCAACGAGAAATTATCTCTTCTTAAACGCAAACTTTTTAACAAAGTGGCACCGAATCAAGATGGAAATAATGGGAATCCATCTACTTTAATAACTTCTTAAACTTATATTTATTTTCTCATTTATTTTTTTTTACATTAATTTTTTATTCATAAAATGATCCATGTTTTCTAGTCGAGACACGACTGAATTGCTCGATTAATCAAAAAACGATATCAAAGTCACTGCCAGGGCATTGAGATGGCCTAGAAATCCACGGGCTCTAGAAATCCGGAGCGCGGGAATTCAAAAATTATGAGATTTCTTATTTTTCCATCGTGGATTTCTGGACCATCTCAATGCCCCTGGGTTGAGTTCAAGCGCGTTTTTTGCAGAATCGAGCAATTTCAGTCGGGTCTCGACTAGAAAGTACTAAATTTTTTCTGAACAGATACATTTTTTAAAAACTTTTTGAAGTACTTTTATCATCATATTCGAGAAAAGTTTATTACTCCTTCAAAATTACCCTTGTTGGGAGCCCCAGACCATCTAATTTCGTGAAAAAAAATCCACCTTGGTCATGCTTCTGTAAACTTCCTGGCTCTTTTTTTTTGAAATTTTCATATTGAAACATCAAATTTCATCTAAAACTATAGTCCAGACAATATGCACGTACACCTAAACCCCAACCCATTTATTAACATTCTCTCTCAACATTTCCAACAAATATTAGTACAAACTTCTGAGAAAATTGAGTTTCTCGCAAATTGTAAATGCCACCACAAAGCCTTAATTCAAAAGTTTTGGCTTCTTTTTTTCTCATTTTTCGGCGGCATTTTTCCCCCCGACAAACATTATTTGGTCAATTTCCGTCTCCTATAAATGGGCTCACCTGCTTTTTATGATATTAGTGATTGGAATAATGCACTGGCCGCTATTCTTATTTTGGTGGTAATTTTCTAATTTGGAGTGAAATTAAACAATGAAAAATTCCAAAATTTTCAGAATAGTTGCCTGGGAATCTTCTTCAATTCTGTTATCATTTATAGCTTTATTGTGAATCATAAACAGAGGACATCGTTCAATGTGATATGCTTATTTAGGGCTATCAACAATGTGATTCCATTGATTTTGGCTTTTTTGGGAGTCTTCTTGCCGTCTATTGTTATGTGAGTGTTATCCTATTGTAAGGATAGTTGGGTGATAGAGAAGAAACATGGATGTGGCTGTCAGCTTTTGAACAAAATTAAGTTTGATCCAGGAAAGTTGGAGTGCCGATTTGAACCAAACGCGGCCTTTGATGCGAACTTACGGAGTTTGCTGAGCAGAGATTCAAATTTGTAGGCTTCAAGCCAGCTCTTTCACAATAATGCCTGTTTGATATAGGGCATCGGGCCAAATACGCGCGGCTTTTGAAAAATTTTGACATTGCACTAAATTTGGTCGAATACCTTATATACGTGTCCCTCTATTAGAGGGTGTCCTTCTATTTTTCAACCATGCCTTGAGAGTGTCCTTCTATTAGAGGTGTGCTTCTATTGAAGGTGTCATTCTGATACAGTTTTTACGGTACTCGGGTGTTGCTTCCAACTTCTCGGCAAGAGTTGATCTATTCCGCTTAGGATTTTGTCAGAAACCGCTCAAAGTCTCAAAAGCTGTCGCCGGACAGATTTCAGAAGTAGCAACACCCGAGCTAGATGTTATTTATAGTTTTGTGAGCTTTTCGGGCAATCCATATCAAATGGTACCAGAACTGAGAAACTTTAAGAAAATAAAGAAAAAAAAACCCAACGGCGGAAGTTTCCCGTCTTTTGTACAGAATGTACTTTTTTAAATACTTCATTTCCTTATTTTGGGCTTCATACAAAAGAGCTCGAAGATGAGCAACAATTCAGCCTTTAACATCCAGGTTTTTGACTAGTAGCGATTGATGAAACAAATCAGAATCTTGTGGCCTAGAAAACTGACATCATCCTTCTGTACATCACTTCTATCGTCTTCACTTAAGTCTGTTTCTATTCAAAAACTGCAAATTTCTCTAACAATACTACTGACAAACAAGTTTTTTGCAAGTAAGAAATAGCCAGGGCGCCTGCTGGTGTGTGCCTGGTACGAGCGCGAGGTACAAAGGTTGGCTACCCTCGTATTAAAATAATTTTTATTCATAAATGTCGAAAATATGTTTTTCTTGAACTTGGTCGTGGCTTCGCTCATCGATGAAATATTGCAATGAACGAAAATCTTGATCTTCGATAACCTTAGAGAGGGTCTACTACAGGTACTTTTTTCTCCACAAAACGCAACATTTTTAGTGGCCACTCAATCTACACCCCAATCGTTGAAACCACCCTTATCACCATATCCCTTAACTGCAATTTGTTTCACTCATTCCAAGGATTCTATTTCTCTTTCAATCGCTTTTTCGCCATTTTCTTTCCGGTTAAGTACAATCGCTTCTTCAAAATCCACTGGGATGTATTATTTCATGCTATAGTGTATAGCATTCAAGGCTATAACGTTGTCAGTGAGCTGGTTTATCGGCATGGTAAACTGTCTAAACTCTCTACGATTTTCACAGTATTTCACTTTCTCAGAAATTTCCAAATACCTCCTTTTCTCCGTTTCAAACCTGGGATATAGTGGATTCCTCCAATCTTCAGTAGACATGTACATTGTCTCCGCTATTTACGTGGGCGTCCCAATGGCTATCAACTTTTTCACTTTTCTCAAATATTATCATTTGGTATCAGAACTCTTATCAGAATTTATTGAAATTTGTGTTCTTATTCCAGAAAAAAAGCATTGTTTTGGATTCGGAAAAACAGAAGCAAGCGAGAAAAAATATGATTCAATTCTTGCAAGTTGTGCTTCAAGATTCATTATTTTCGATTCATGTCGTTTTTAATATGGCTTTGCCGTGAGTAGAATCTAGTTTGATCTAAATGTGTTAATGAAATTTCAGTGGTTTGATAAATGGAAGAATGTGGACATTCTTTTGTCAATTGTTTGTGTGGCAGTGTCTACATGTTTTGGACGGGTAAGGTTTGGAAAGATTCTAGAGTCTTAGTTCATTTTTTCCTACTAACTCCCTACTACACTCAGTTTTTCAAACTTCTAGTATTATCTTCTAATAGAATGGCATACCTACACCAAAACATATTTCAGATTCATCATGTTTATGTTTAACGAAAAGTTCTCCCTTCTCAAAGGCAAATTGTTTTCTAAAGTGGGACCAAATCAAAATGGCAATCGTGGGAGTCGATCTACATAAACAAAGTTATCGCGGTATGCCGTTCCGGAACTTTCCCGTCTTGGCAATTTTCCGTATCACAACTTTGACCATATCAAAACTGCCCTCCTCGGCACAGTTCTGATATGGGACATGGTTCTGGAACGTCCTACCGTCAATTTTATGTTATTTTTGTTTGAATCGTTTTATTTGTTTTTGGTTATTTTGTGATCAATTTTATAACTGATGATATAAATTTTTATTTCATAGATAGTCAATTGGTAAATAAAATCCAAACAAACATGGCCTCAAAAAAAAAGCATATTTTGAATGTTGATTCCATTAGGCTAGAAAATGGGGTTCTAATCGGACACTGAAGGCTCAAGAAGCAATCCCAAGACGCCTTTCTTGTTGTAAGCCCTCAAATAAATGGGCTACAGTACCTGGGTCTATTCTTTTTCTTGCCATTTTTTATAACTTTGGTCCATCCTTCCCGACGTGAGCCAAAAATGGTCTCGTAAAACTTATAAAAATATTATTCATAGCACAAATCACAAAAACCATCGTCACTCATTTTCACAAAAATTTCTAGAAAAATTCAGAGATCCGCATCGAAAACTGATGAGAAAATGCCAGAATAAGTGCAAACCTACGACAAAATTACCACTTTCGTAAACGTTTTCTGTCTTGTAGAATGTCATTTTGGAACCATAGGACTCAAAATGTGCATAACAATCTGACCTTTTGTTGGTGTATAGTGGTAGTTGAAAGTGCAGACTATATAAATATTTTCGTTTTAGTAATTTTGAAAAAATTTTGAAATTAAAAATGAATTCTCCCGAATACAATTTCAGTGATTGGAATAATGCACTGGCGGCTGTGTTGGTTTTAATAGTAAGTTTTTCTTTCATTTTATTCCAATTCTCATAAAATTGTCTTCTTTTTAGAACTCATTTATTGGAATTTATTTCAATTCTTGTATAATTCAAAGTTTTGTTCAAAACAAACAAGAGAGGACATCATTCAATGTCATATGCCTATTCAGGGCTATCACTAATGTGATAGCATTGGCATGTGCTTTTTTGGGTGTCTTTTTCCCTGCTATTGTATTGTGAGTGAATAGGGAACCTCTAATAAAAGAGCGTTAGGATAAAAACCTTGATTTTTCTTCATAGAGAATAGTAAGACGAATTCAGGGCCGTGACTGTTAGTAGAATGCACTAAATAAACATATCCTCTAATAAAAGGGCATAGAGAAAAAAGCTTGTGATAGAATGACTTGTTCTTACTGTGTGATCTAGATGTCTTAAAAGGAGTTTTACGTAGAATCTTCGAAACATTTGTATTATAAGAGCATAGTCCAGGCATATTGTACGTAGAAGTGCTGTTATAGGGCAAGTTCATAATGTGGTCCAGACCAAAAAGGTTAAAAAAAACTCTGTTAAACGAGAAGGAGAATAATCCATCGGAACCTTCACAAGCTTAAACGGGAAATACTCTATTAGAAGGGCACACTATACGGGTGTAGGTTGGAGGTGGAGCCCCGTTTAATCCATTTTAACTTCAACAGAAAAGGAGTATGCCTTTCTAAAACAGGTTTTCCTTTTTTTCTTTACCACAGAACCTTGTCCTTATATTAAAGGTTCCAATTCCTACCTTTCAGAGGTCACTCAACCTACTCTCCTATTGTGGAAACCACTTTTATCATGATCGCTCTAAACTGCAATTTATTTCTATCATTTCAAGGAATTTATTTATGCTTCAATAGATTCTTCGCTATATTCTTTCCCATAAAATATTACCATTATTTCAAAATCAAATGGAACCTTTTGTTTCATTTTGTGATTTTTGGACTGCACGGTTATTCAATGTTTGGGGAGTTTTTTTATAGATTGGGTGAGTTTTCAGAAAGTCCTGTAATAGAAGAGCAGGGTTTTTTTTCCAGAAAACTCAAGCTTCCTTTTGTTTTCTGTACCCCGTTTGGCTTACAATGGCCTTCTCCTTCTCCGTTCTCCAAGTTCTCCGTTCTCCAAGTGAAATGTTCATTTATAGTGCAATCTTTATTGGATTCCCATTTTTAATTAATGGATTTACTTTTTTGAAATATCATTGTCTGAAAAAACAAATTTCTCAAAACTCTGAAACTTTTCAACAAGCCAAACGGGATATGATTCAATTTGTACAGACCGTCATTCAAGACTCATTATTTTCGATTAATGTTTTCTTTAATATGGGATTATAGTGAGTTTTCCAAAAAAAAAATTTGGGTTAAGAAAGGAACTTTCAGTGTTTTGTTCGACAATCGCATGTGGACATTCTTCTGTCACACTTTTGTATGGCAGAGTATGCATGTGTTGGATGGGTGAGTTGGTGGGAGATGATTATGCTGATTTCTGTACCGGCGCTCTTCTATGAAAGGCCTAATGAAGTGGATAACTTTTGATCTTTTCATGCTGATTCCGATTTTCATAAAGAAAATGTTTAAAAATCGCGAAAAACTGTGTCCGAAATTGCAAGTCACAGAGTGATGGCCGCGGCTTTTTTCTGTACTTTTCGCTTTTTTTTCATACACTTTTTTTTCATATGTGCAAAACTAGTAAGTTGTCACCAAAATGACAGAGAAAAAAGGAGCAACACAGCCACGGCCATCAGGTTGAAACGAACTTTTTCGGACGCGATTTGGGCGCTTTAGAGCTTTTTTTGAGTGATTTCTCAATGAAAAACGGCATGAAAACATGATCAAAAATGTAAGAGGAAGAATTCTTTGGAAAGCATGAAAACGGAACTTAACAGTGATAAGAGTTATGAAAGTATGCAAGTGCGCTCTATTGACAAGATCATTTTTGAGTAACTAATCAAGTCTGATGAAGGACCAAGCGACTTTTCTGTTAATAATTTCATTTAAAACCTGCAAATTTTTTAAATATTAGGTCGTTCGATAAGTAATGTCGTTTTTTTTCGAGGTGGTGTATCTTTGTTTTCAAAAGGGGAATCTTCCTGAAATTTTTTGCATTATATGTGCTATAACGAGTATAGTAAAACACCCAAACTTGGTGTCTTCAGCAAATTTTATCTTGGATTGGCAAGCTATAGAAAATGGTCTGTTTTTTGATCATTTTTTGCTTTTCGTTTTTCTCCGTGGCGGTACGGGTGATATTGATTTTTTGAATGTTTTTATAACAATGAGTAACCGTCCTCACTCACAGAAAACTCCATCTTAGTTTCAGCCGATTCAAGACGAAAATTAGCCGTTTGGCATATTCACTGAAATATGGCTTACGGCAGCCTTCAGTAAAGTAATTTCGGCGGCTATTGCTCAGAAACCAGTTTTTTAACAGTTATAGTGTCTGACTGAATTGTTTTTACCCAGTTCAAAAATGTGGAAAAAGAACTGAAGTGATTTTTCGCTGCTCAGTACAAAAAATGACCAGTTGATTTACGAGTATCTTATGAATAGGACATTATAAAAATGGAGCAACATGTTCAATCGAGCTCTGGTTTTTATTTTCGGTATATTGGACCTTCCAACAATGCCACATAAATCTCTTGAAAGTTTTTCATAGTCCATCTCAGAGCACCAGGCCCTCAAAAATTGGTCCAAAAAATTTCCATTTTTCAAACAATCTTGTTTTTCGCACCCAGTTTCCAACTTTTTTTTTAGTCAAAACAGATAATTAGTGTCACTTTTATGGTAGTTCTAATGCTTTTTAGTTTACTGAAAAATATTTAGTCTCAGCTGAGATATTACCCTTGCAAGACACCTTGAAAAAAACGACATTACTTATCGAACGACCTAATAGTTGGTCCGTCTTCTATAGATTTAGAAATTCAAAAATTCTCATGCCAATAGTGCGCACTTCCTCACCTCCATGTTTTCATCACTCTAGAACGCCCTTTCAGACAGAGAAAAAACTGAGTTTTTTGTCATTTTTCAAATTCCCCCTTATTTCAGATTCATCATGTTAATGTTCAACGAAAGATTATCCCTTATCAAGGCCACATTGTTTGTGAAAGTTGCTCCAGTCAATCCAATTCAGAGTGGAAGTATTAATAGAAATTCTTCAAACATTACCTAATATTTTATGGAGTTTTTTCCATTTTTCAAATTATATATTGTATTTTGAAATTCAGTAACAGGAGCGCAACGGTGCAAGATTTCGGGACACAAGGACGTTCCAGAACCGTGTCCCTTATCAGAACAGTCCCTTTTCAGAACCGTACCCCAGAAATTTTCAAATTTTCTGAAATGAAACTTTTTGAAATATTGAATTTGAAAAACCTCGGAAAAGTTTTGTAATCTGAAAGATTGTCCCGTACCCGAACTGTCCCGTATTAGAACTTTCCCATTTCAAAACTATCTCATACCAAGGTCGTCCTGTAACAGAACTGTTCCTTATCAGCACAGTAACGTATCAAAACTGCCCCGAAGTACAACTGAAAAAGTTATTTTTACGTGATAGTTTCGTTGTTCTCATACGGGACACATTTCTAAAACACTGGCTCACAAATGTTTATTCACTAGAACGGGAATATCACACCAAGCAATTATATCAATTCTTATCACTTTTCTCCTCTCAATCTACTTCACAATATTATAACACTTGTATGGTGTAACATTGACAACCTTCGGTGCATATTGCTTACAACAATTCCACTCCTTTGCTGTCATTTTCTTCGATAAAGCAGTACAAACTTTGTTGATGAATGCCTTGGTGACCATTGCCATACACTGTCCATAGACTTTATTAATACACGCGTTCTGCTTGGCAACTCCGGTTTTTTTGTTGTTGGCTTTGCAGTTATTAAGGACTTTCAGGGCTTTGTTGATGACTTGCTTGCATTGATTCATGAATGGTTTTGTGAGTTTGTCGAGAAGAGCCATGAGATCAGTGCAGCCATTGACTGGAAAAAGGAAGAAATTTTATAGAAGGAATAGTGTGAAGTCAAGAAATTCTAAAGATGTGTTGTTGGATTTGTTCATAATTAAGAAAATGTCTAAAACAGTTAGTAAACACCGTGAACAACCGAAGACGTCCTTCAAAATAGTCTGTACGTCATAATCTTCTTGTAAATCATACTTGTGATTTGGAGGGCTCATTCAAAAAAAAAAATTGAAAAATTGGGGCCTTTTTTTTTAGATTTGTGAGTTTGATGAAATTTTGGATTGTTTCTTTTTTGAAAACCGTTCGCTCAGTTTTCGGAAAAAAATTTCAGTGCGAAAATTGTTGACCCTCTCAGAAATCGGATCGGGTCGAGCTGGCACTGCCTAGGGGAGTATGCGTTCAATACAGTAATCTCCTACAGTAATTGTACAGTAATCCTAAACAATGCGACACCGCTCTCAGCTAGCTTACTAGCTGATACGATCCTGCTAAAAACTAAAAAGAGCTATTTTGCTGAATAACACTTTCTGAAGAATCCTTTTTTTCATGCTTGACTGTTGTACCACCTGTGGCTATGAACACCTTCTATGATATCATACTCCCTCTAATACTAAGGCGCTGTCTTACTGGCAAACTCAAATTTGAAAATTCGGATCTTACAAACAAGCTGACAATAAAGGTAGATCAAAATCATAAGATCCATGCTGATAATTATAAAGCCACTGTTAGATTACTGTAATGGCTAAAACTTACATCCGCTATACAATGACAATGCCGAAATTCCCTTGCTCAAGCTGTTGTTAATCACACACGATTTTCCAGCTGAAATGACCATTTTTTGGAAATTTTCACTTCTAAAAATCTCACTTGAAATTATCGTTTCTGTGTCTTCCGGAGTATTGTACAGCGTTGGTTCGATGCATTTTAGAATCTGAAAATTTTTTGAAATTACTGTAGGTACAGTAACCCAAGGCTTACCGGCTCTAACTCCCTTGCCGTGTAGAAAGTGACACCCAAGTTGACAGCCTTTTGGCACACTTTTGCTCGATTAGCCTGACCGGATACGGTAACCGCGCAGATCAGTAGTACTGTAGATACAACTCTGATCATTTTCTGAAAATTTTTTTCAAATTTTTGAAAAAAAAAATGCAAAAAAAGTATTTGAAATCGAACAATAATGACGAAATTTTCCAAAATTTCATCGACTTTAAAAGATCGTTCCAAACGGATTACTGTAGTTTTTTATAGGGGGTTGACCAAGAGGATTAGTTTTTTTTAAATGATACAGCCCACAGAAAATTCGAAATGAGATCATAACGATAGGGATAATCACATTGAAATGTAGTCCTTTTTTAGTCACGAATACGAAAAAAAGGAAATGGAAATGATTTTCGATGATGAAAAAGGACATGTAAAGATCGAAGAGATTTTGTAGACTTGAACAAAAAAAGAAATGTGTTTTGAAAAAATGAACTATGACGAGGAAGTTCGAAATAACATGAATTTGGATGAGAATAGGAACAGGGGGAGGCATGGTTTTTTTAACCTTGGGCAAATTAGAACAGACTGAGTCAAAACTGTAATTTATCAGAACTGTTTCGGATGAGAACTGACACAACTTTGCTGCAATGGCCTGCAAGATGTGGAAAATGCCCAAATATATGCATTTTACAGTTTATTGCCCGGGGCAGTTTTCAAACTGTCAGTCCTTATATACCGTAAAAACTGTAATAGAAGCGCACCTGTATTTGAAGCGCACCAAATCGAGGCTATCGAGAAATAGAAGCGCACCGTAATAGAGGCGCACGTAGAAACGTTCAATTCTTTTGCGTTTTTATCGAAAATCAGCACAAATTGTTGAAAAACTGGTAGAATTACTAATTTTTTCTGCTTGTTTTTTATGATTTCTGTCAAAAATATGCTATTTTTTCATCCTTTTCGACATAAACATTTTTTTTTCTAAATAATAATATCAAGTACTTTTGGGTTGAAAAATAGTGGCGCACCCTTCAATTGAAGCGCACCTGTAATTGAGGCGCATCAAGAATAAGGGGTTGAGAATAGAAGCGCATGCGCCTCTATTACAGTTTTTACGGTAGGTCAGTTTTGGTTCGTCCAGTTCTGATTCGTCTAAATTTCTGATTCGGGACAGTTCTGGTTAGGGGTCGCACCTCAAAAATTGCTTTGAAGCGCACAAATCATGTCTAAATTAGCAAGTTTCACTCTGATGACCGCGGCCGAGAACCCGAGAGCGTTGGTCCATTTTTCTAGACTTTTTTCCAAAAATATGTGATGGTTCATCACATATTTTTATATGCAAATATGTAAACATAACTGCAAACAGGCCAATGATTAATGGCTTCAGGATTTTTGGCTTCATGATTAATGGCTTCATGAGGATTTTTGGCTTCATGAGGATTAATGGCTTCATTTCACCTAGTTGGATTTTTGGCTTCACAAGATTTTTGGCTTCATGAAGATTAATGGCTTCATATAGTTTTTTTCACGGTTTTTTTCTAATTGCAGATTAGAAATGATTATTTTCACAAATTTTTCCTGTTCTCTGTTGAAATTACACTGCCGTAAATGCGTTTCAGACGTCTCGAAGTTTCGAGTGCCTAGTCAAAACCGTGAACTATATCAACATTCTGTGTTCAAAATTTGGATTGCAAGCCGTAGTAACTTCCATTTGGTGAAAATTTATCCGATTCCTGTAAAGAATGATACAGAAGGTCTGAAAAAATTGAAAAAACTTTTTTCAATATTTCGAAACTATCTATCCAAGCCAATCTCCAACTTCTGTAGTCAGAGAATTAGCTTTTTGGTGCAGCTGAAGTACGAGAATTGGTAGGATTTTCATCAGATGATAGTTATTTCGGCTTGCAATCCAAATTTTAATCACATAATGTTGATATAGTTCACGGTTTTGACTAGGCACTCGAAACTTCGAGACGTCTGAAACGCATTTACGGCAGTGTAATTTCAACAGAGAACAGGAAAAATTTGTGAAAATAATCATTTCTAATCTGCAATTAGAAAAAAACCGTGAAAAAAACTATATGAAGCCATTAATCTTCATGAAGCCAAAAATCTTGTGAAGCCAAAAATCCAACTAGGTGAAATGAAGCCATTAATCCTCATGAAGCCGAAAATCCTCATGAAGCCATTAATCATGAAGCCAAAAATCCTGAAGCCATTAATCATTGGCCCTGCAAACACTTTTGATTCAAACGCGGTTACTGTAACTTTCAGATTATTTCCTTGAACGGTTTGTCTGCCTATGATAGTCGGAAATTTCACGGACTTCTGACTATGTGCCATTAAATTCAACGATTTTTCCTTGAAAAGAAAATACTGAAGTTCAAAGGAAAAAATTCTCGAAAAATCTCGTTTTCGAGCAATAAAGAAGCCTAGAGTCATTTTAAAATTCTGCGCGATGGCCTAGAATCTGTTGGTACAATTTGAAAAAATTTGTCGGATTCTATTAAAAGTAGTTTTTACCATTTAGAAGTATTTCCGAGTGAAATCATAAGCAAAAAAACAATTATTCGTTTTTAATGAAGTGTCACCCATTACGACACTCCGTCGGGGACCCATGGAGAATAAGTTTACTTCCTACTGATGATAATTTTTTCTTCCTACTGTAGATTATGAAAATATATTGTTCGCGCGGGAAAACTGCCTGAAAATAGTTCCCGTGGCTTCCAATTGAAAAATAATCTACAGTAGGAAATAAACGTATTCTCCATGGCCCCCGACAGAGTTTCGTACCAGGTGACACTACATTAAAAACAAATAATAGGATCATCATGAAAGAAATACCTTTAAAAGTTCAAAAAAAGGTTTATGGTCTTCATTTCCCTTGCCATCTTATATACCGTACTCCTCCTCTGTCCGATTTGTCACAGATCATGTTTAATTATCCGCTAAAACCGCCTACACGTGGGCCCCCAAAAAATGTGTTACTGATGTGTCGATTTTCCATTCATTCATTTTTCGAAAAATGATCCGTTTTGGTCAGATAATCCCCTTAAAATCATACTAACTACAGGGGAATAGTTTTTTGAAAATCGTTTTTTTTTAGAATGTGTTTTTTGATCACGGGGGAATTTGAAATTCTGGAAAATTACGTGGTTGGAAAAATTTCGAAAGTTCAAAAAAAGTTTTTTTCAAAAATTTTTTTCATTTTCCAATTTTAAAAAAGCAAATACTCGCCAATTCAATATGTATAACATTCTCATAATTGAACGTAAGCCTTTTTTGAAATTTTTGGGTCTCGACTGGAACATTCTGGAACAAATAATTTACAGTTTTGCACTGGATATTCCTTCTATTTCTACCAGTCTACACAATTCTGATGTGCTCATCAAATGATCGTGATCGGGAACAAGTGCATTTGGAAAGACGACAGGTGCTTTTTTAATAGGGGTAAAAATGTTGAAGACTGGAGAAGTTGTGAAGTTTTGGAGGCCGAGAAATATTGTTTCTGAAATTTCAAAAAAAAGCTTTGGAAATAATTTTTTCGAAAAATTTTCAACTTTTGTGAGCCCCCTGTACTTTTCAACGGGTTTATTTCAGATTATTTTCATATGCTCTTCTATTAGAGGTCCAAATTAGAAAAGGACTGGAAAGCCTCTATTATAAGGGCATCTCTAATAACTTTGGAAAGCAATTTTTCAAATTTGCAAAAAAAAATTTTTTTAATTCTTCGAAAATTTTCTTTTATATAAAAGTTTTGAAGGTTGTTTATGTTGGAAAAACTGGCTGGCTTTTTATAAGAGGTTTTGAATAAACTTAAAACCCATCTAACATAAATATTGTCAAATCCAAAAAGTTGAAATCAGTCAAAAACCAATTAGTTTTTGGAAAAAATTATATCATTTCAAAAAAAAAATTAATCATGCCCCTCTAGAAGAGGGAAACCGAACATAACGAAAAAGAAACCGCGTTGTCGGATTCCCGATCGCGGCCCTCCTTGGGTGTTGCTGCCAACTTCTAGGCGAGAGTTGAGCGATTTTGCTTGGTATTTTGTCAGAAGCCGCTGCAAGTCCGCTCAAAAGCTGTCCTAACCTTTGCCGGGCAGTCATTAGTGTAGAGTCAAATTTCGCCAAGAAGCCGAATTTGCCCAGAAGTCGTCAAACTTTCGCTCGGAAGTTGGGAGCAACACCTGAGTCAGTCTGTAATTTGCCCCTTAGGACGTGATTTGTGCGCTTCATAGTGATTTTCTAATGGAAAATGAAAAAAGCCGTGCCCTTTTATTAAAGGTCCCAATTCCAGGCCCTACGTGACCGTCAACGTGAAGCGGCAATCTCGGGACGAAGTGTTCGAAGTGTGATTGAAACGGAAGTGGAGCCGGAGCCAACACAATGCCCACGTCTTAGTTGTGTCTCTCGAATGGCTCCAAAACTCAAGACTCATAGTGGAGTGAATACTGCAGAAGTGTATGAAAGGCTTAATCAAAGTGATAGTTTAATTCAAAAAATGGATAAGGAAAAACCTCCGTCAGTGGAGATTATTGTGCCGCCGCAAAAGCCATTGGAAAAGAAGGATCTCGGAGGATCAAAAGAGGACGAATTTCCAGATGAAAGAGAAAAATTGTCGGCTGGTAGGCGTGCCCTTTTATTAGAGATTTCTTATTTTGCTCTTTTTAGAAGGAGCCAATCAAAATGGATCGAATAGTGCTGCTAATCCTTGATTACCTTTCAAATTGAACTCAGAATACAAAAATAAAAATTTTTATTCGAAAATTTTATTTTGGCTTCACAGTTGATTGGGCGTCCAGAACTGGATTCGTAATTGATGATGTCTGAAATCAGTGTGTTTTATCGATAAATTATTGAAAAATTTACCGAGAAATTTTATTGGAAAATTTATAGATAAAGTTTTGGTAAATTTGTTGGAAAATATACCGAGAAAAACCTCGGCGAATTCCCCAGTATTATAACAGTTAGTTGGAAAAATCTATCGGTAATTCTGCTAAACAATGCGCACTAGCGTAATATCGGAGCATCGTTGTTGTTCACTTATTTTCCAAATTTGACTCCAAAAATCTACTGCAGAAAATTTGAAATTCACCGAGATTTTACCGGTAAATTCATCAAATTTTATCGATAACTTTGCTGTCAATAATTTGTCTGGGAACTGATAAAAAACTCAATTCAAAATTATTTTTTGCCAAAAACTGAAAAATTACCCTTCGACATGTTCCTTTTGTAGTACATGAGAAACCGGGAGGACAGCAATGGGTAGTTCCGGGACAGCAAGTTCCTTCGGTGAATGGGCAGCAACCTGAAGGAAAGCAAGAATCTACAGTAATCTTGCAATATCCTAGGAACAGTTTTTTAAAAAGCGAATAGGCCGAAAATTAGTTTCAAAACACTTATTTTGGATTTTCGGCCATCGGTACCATACGGTCCTATCCGAAAAGTATTAGTTCCAGAAAAAAAGATGCAGAAAAATCCTCAATATAAGGTTTGCAGTGAAACAACTGACCCCGTGTAGATAACTAAGGCTCAAAAAATCTGAAACAGGATACCAATTAGACATGTAGAGTAATACAATGCAGTTGCTTCCGAAAACTTAGAGACTCCAAGAGCATCTTTAAGTTGTTCTTTCATGCACAATGTTAGAATGTTCCATAGTTTTTCAACTTTTTTGTTTTTTCATTACTGTTTTCCGGTCTATTCCAATTCTACTTAACTTCCGTTTGATTTTGAGACTTCTTCATGAAAGTATTTTTAGGACCGTGGTTTTATTTTTGGAACCGCTATTTTAGAATTGGGACAGTTATTTTATTTTTGAGACGGTCATTTTTATTCTAGCACCGTTATCTGTCGGAGTGGGGTCGTTTTTAGAACAGTACCGCGGATTTTAGACCATAAATTTTCGAGAAAACTCATTGTGATGTTTCATAACTTTCGGTATAATTTTTTTATCTTTAGAAATTTCTAAAAAGTCAATACAAAATCACAAACCATATTGATCATTTCCCAATGCACAACACACGGTGTATTCATCACATTGTGTTGTTCGCTTCTCGTCACACAAATTGGGTTCCAATGTACATTTTGAAAATTTCAGAAGTAGAACTGGAATTATTTTTTAGTTTTAGGCCAAAAATTGTCATGGAAATAAAGATTAAGCCTAAAATTTTGATTTAGAAAAATATTTTTGACTATTTCCTCAAAAAAATTTCAAAGCTGGCTCCGCCTTCCTCAACCAGAATTTCTCATTTTTGTCATGGAAACTATCAGAAAACTCACCGAAAACAAGAAAATAATAAAAAGACTTGGCTGAGAAATATGACATGTTGTATTGGAAAATGATTGAGAGTAGAAAGAAGCAGACATAATTTTTTTCGAAATTATCATTAATGGGTTTATGTCGAGGAGGAAAATGATAAGGAGTAGTCAAGGGAGAGAGTAGAAATGATGATAATAGCACGAAGATTTTTGAGGTTTGTGAAAGAAAAAAAAAAGAAAGCTGAAAAAACGGAAGTTTGACTGACTGTTTTTCTTACATCCATTCTAATTTGGTTTTTGACGGACCTCGATTTCAGGCCAGACTCCCAAAGCCCGGCTAAATTGAAGCTCAGGTTCTGCATAAAATTGCAGATTGAACACCTAAAAATCCTGCGGAAAGACATCCTGTATCCTCACGAAATTCCACAAAATCAAAGTAAGAATTTGTCCGAAATGTGGGACAGCCATAGCTCGGATCTCTCGGACTTCAGCGGAACCGAATACCGAACTCTCCAAAGATTTTCAGAATCAAAGTCTTATTTTCACATAATCCGGCAATTTCCTTCGGGAGCTTGGCAAAATCAAAACCTCAGCTTTCTGAAACTCAAAAAAACGGAATACGGAATAGTCACAAAATTCGGTAAAACCATAGAATATGTTTGGAAAAATATTCTACGAAAGAAATATTTCTCTCTTTGAAAAATTCAAAAACTTTGCTTGAATTAGCCGTTCTGTCCGCCACTATGTCCTATAATGTGAGACTCCGCCCACAATATTCGTTTGCACTGAAATTGCAAAAAATTTTGCTCCAGATTGCTTTAAAAAAAACTCAAATTTTGAAAAAAAAAACGGTCATCATCTTCGAAATGAGCTCTGTCGATTTACGTAAAATATAATTTTGGTTCAGGTTCAACTGCAAAACAACATCGGTTCTGTTCAAAAAAACATCAAAATTACTATGAAAATTATGTTTAATATTTTGCTCTTTTGCATTTCAAATCGTTTTTTTTTCCTATCAAACAATCTTGAAAAATGGTGAAATGGCTGCTCTCTTTTCTTAAAATTAACTTTTCCTTGATTGTACATTTCGACAATACCAAAAAAGTCAATTTTTGAAACGTTTCTTTTTATTTTATTTTTAAACATTAAAAAATATAAAAAGTATTGCTGTTTCCTTCAAATTCTCGCTCAAAACTGCGGTTCCGAAAACTATTTTTGAATTGAGCGGCATGCTGCTAAACAACGCTCGCAACGAGACTCCGCAAATTCAGCCGGTCCTAAAACTTGTTTCATTCCTTCTCCTCCGCTCCACCTGCTTTTTTCTGATGCATTGTCCAAATTGGTATGTTTTATGTCTTTCTCTACCGAAAAAAACAAAATGATTAATCATAATTTTTTTTTCGCAATGAGCAAGAAAATTTTTCGAAATTCCCCAGTAATGAGAAGTGGGAGAATAAGTCAAATTTTGAGATTATTGCAGGTTCTCATTGTTGTTTCGTAGTAATAATTAATCACCGAGAAGTTTTTTGTGTTCCGCGGAACAAATTCGTTGAAAAATCGATTTCGAAAGCGCAAATTTAGTCGGCGCCGAGTAGTTTCGTACAAATTTTGCGCTGGTTTTTCGGTACATCGAAATATCACAAAAAAACAGCGAAAAATTGGGAAAAAATTGACGAAAAAAAAATTTAAAATTCAGAGCTAATCGCGAAAAACCAGAAAAAATTGATTTAATTCAGGAAAAGCATTAAAAAAATTTTTCTTGTTCCAGTTTTCTCAAAATATGCACATTACGCACAAATTTGGCTTCGAAAACTCGAAAAATCGATAAAATCTTATCGGAAAAAAGTGAACACGATTTGACCTACCGAAGAAGGCCGAAAAACTTTGCTATTTAAATCAAAGCAAGTCTAAAATTTTCTCTAAAATTTCATCGAAAAAATCGGGTTAATAAATGGAAATTAATGATTGATGGTAGCCAGGAATGCTCGGAAAAATTAAGATTCTCAAAAAAAAAGAAACCTCATGGAGTACGAATTTTTCAGATGTCGGCTCCAGTACAGTGTCCAGTTCACCCGGATGTTCATTTGATCGAGGATCATCGTGCCGGTGATCTCGTGTGTCCGGCGTGTGGATTGGTTGTTGGAGATCGGTAAGAAATATGTTGGCGCAGTTTGGGTTTTAAAAATATTTGAAAAAAAAAGTCAAACATTTTTTTCAGTTTTTTGGAGAAAAGCCAACTGGGAAAATTTAGCACCTGCTTCCTTCTACAGAAAAAAAAAACCAAAGTTTTTTTAAACCTGTTGGAAGAAGTGTTGCTGAAATAGTGACGGAAAGGCGTTTTTTTAATTTGTGAAAAAAGCCTATCAATAAACTAGCTTAGAAAAAGCACTTTTAGTTTTATCTGGACAATTTGTAAAATCGCCTCTGAAAATCTATCAACAATTTGCACACTTTTTAGTCAAAAAACCAGTTATCAACTCTCGTTCTTTTTGCAGTCTCGTCGACGTTAAATCCTGCGGATCCGATAGTGATAACAATTTGGCACATTCCCAGAGGAAATCAATGAACAATTCTGATCGACAAATGACGGCGGCGATGAGTTTGATTCGAGAAATGAGCGAGAGAATTCATTTGCCAAGAAACATTCAGGTAAGGAATTGAAGATTGAAGACGAGTCGGAATGGATTTTGGTCGAAAAATGTATGGAAAATAATGGAGAAATGATTGAAAAAAAAATGAAAAAACAAATGATCGGAGTGTTTTCTGACAGTGAAATCATTCGAAATCAGTGAATAGGTGCCTACAGTAAAGTGCACTTTAATATACGCAGATGCTCCACATTTCGAAAAATCATATATTCTGAACCTCCTTCAAAATCCACACTTCATCGTTCTGGTCCATTCCGAATGCTCTTCTCCTAGCTGAGATACAGGCATTTGAAGTTGGGGCAGCGAGAGAGAAGAGAGTGCAGACAGTCACACACGCTCGTTTCTCTGTGCTCTTTCCCTCTGGGCTAAGTTTCAGAATAATGTATTGCGGCTGGAAGAAGAGCAAACAAACAAATTAGACTAGACTGGGAAATTTTGCTGAATTTTAAATTTAACGCAAAATACCTTCCATTCTCATCTAATCTTCGCCCTGAAATATTTTTTTTTCAGGAAAACGCTTCTCGTATATTCAAAGACGTTCTCGACAGTCGTGCTCTTCGTGGAAAGAACAATGAAGCTCAAGCAGCTGCCTGTCTCTATATCGCTTGTCGAAAAGACGGAATTCCTCGAACATTCAAAGAGATTTGTGCAGTTTCACGTGTTTCGAAAAAAGAGATTGGACGATTTTTCAATGTAATTATTCCCAATTTTGTAAAAGATTTAGGAATTAGAGACGAAATTTTCCGAAAATTGAAAAAAGTTTTCATTTTTTAACAGTGTTTTGCTCACGGAAACCTTCCATTTCCATTCAATTTTCTCCCTAGAAACAATTTTTTCCATGGGAAATGCTCGAAAAATGACCGCTTTCTGTTTGAATCTCCCAGAAAAAAGCTCAAAAACAAGCGATTTTTCTCTGGTTTCAACAAAAATGTTCATTTTTGAACGCTTTTGAACCGGGTTTCAACCAAATTTTCAACCGAACCCCTTATCAACCCATTTCCTCTCTAAAACCCCATTTTTCTTCCAGGAAAACGCCTCCCGTATATTCAAAGACGTTCTCGACAGTCGTGCTCTTCGTGGAAAGAATAATGAAGCTCAAGCAGCCGCATGCCTCTATATCGCCTGTCGAAAAGACGGTGTCCCTCGTACATTCAAAGAGATTTGTGCAGTTTCACGTGTTTCGAAAAAAGAGATTGGACGATGCTTTAAAATAATTATTCGCAATTTGGAGACGAATCTCGAACAAATCACTTCAGCTGATTTTATGTCTCGATTCTGTGGTAATTTGTATTTGCCAAATTCTATTCAAGCCGCTGCGACACGTATTGCAAAACGAGCTGTTGATATGGATTTGGTTGCTGGGTAAGTGGGGAAAAATTAGAATTTTATAATTAAAAAACTAGAAATTGAAGAAGATTGCACTAATTGTACGTGGTATGAAAAACAAAATCCATTTTTTAATCATATTCATTGAAAAACTTCAAAAAGGGCGAGTCTAAATACTACAAAAGATGAAATGAAAAAAATCCAGTTTTCTGGACGAATGTTCTTTTTTTCAGAAAAATTCTCTAAGGAAGTCTGAAATTGAGGAGATTGATTAAAAAAAACCTTCAAAGTATTCGAAAGTGTGAACCGAGACAGCAAGTTCGAAATATAAGTGTTGAAAAGCGAAATAAAATTTAAAATTAAAAAAAAATTTTTTAACCTACTATTTGATCTACCATTTTCTGTTCCGTTTCGAGCGCCAATTTTGCGTTTGAGAAAAAAAAATTTTTCAACTGTTGGCGGAACGATTTTCTCTCAATTTTTTTTGCTTTTCAGTGGCAAAGAAATTGGTTTGTTAAGCGTTTTTAATGCTTTCAGTGTTTTGGTCGCTAATTTTAAAAGTTTTCTCGGCTTTTGTTTTGTTTTTTCAGCAAAAACGTTTCGACCGTATTTTTTCCTATCATTTTTTAAGAAAATTGTTTTGTTCGGAAAATCGGATTTATATTTAGAATGAAAAGTTTCAGCCATTTTCAAAAACTCGAAAGTTCCCAAAAATGCTGGATTTGAACGCAAGGGCTCTTTTAGATTTCCAGACTTGTCAAAATCCGGGCCGATGAAAACTCCTCCGGCCCGGCCCGGGTTTGAAAATTTTTGAATTTCGAAGCACGTTTTTCGCGATTTTCAGCCCTATTTCGAAAATTTTTCTGGGTCTTTTTACTCAAAAATAGATCAGAATTTCCTCCCTGAAAACTTAGGCCAAAAAACTATGAAAAAAACCGCGAAAAAAAATTATTCAAAAAAAGAACTTGAAAAAAACATGTTTCGCCTTGAACCCCGGGCCGACCGGGCCGGGCCAGGCCAGGCCGCGCCGGGACGCGCCGGTAGAAATTTCTCCAGCTGCCCGGCCCGGCCCGTGACAAGTCTGTAGATTTCGAATATTTAAAAGTCCAAAAAACCAGACGTCCAAATGCAGGTCGGTCCGAGTTCAAAAATTCTGAATTTTTAAGCACGTTTTTCTCAAATTTTATTTTTTTTTAAATATCTGTCCCCGTGGCGGGACCCGATAGAAATTTGTCGCTTCAAACTGAGGTGTCAGGCTTTCGCAAAGAAGTCATAGCTCAATTTTTTTTTTCAAAATTTTCTTCTAGAAAAGTTCTTTTACAAAACTTTATTCTGCCGGGCCAAAACAATTTCAACAACGGCCCGGCCCGCAACAAGACTGCCAGAAACATGTTCTTACGAAGCCAGTTTTCAGTCAAGTTTTGAATTTTTTTCGATTTGAACCACAAAATTATTGAACGCTCCATTTTTATTCCTTTGTTTTCACTTCTTCCAGTTTTTAATTTTTGCTTTTTTCAGAAAGCCGAAAATGGGAGCAAATAATTCAATCATCGATTTCTTCAGAAGGTTAATATCCGATCACTTGAACACTCATCAGATTATCATTTTCAGTTGCGTGCCAAGGCAAGAAGCAACACGTGACGTGCAGACGATCCAATCGACACTTCGCTTCACTACTGGAGCAGTGCTTGAGGCGTTGAGAGAGCAGAACGGGGCCGGTGGAGAGTTGGGGTAAGGAAAAAAATCGAGAATAGCAGAGATGGTACAGGCAGCGTTCAGCGCGGTGCAATTTGGTGAACGCCGGTGTGTTGCAAGCGAACTGCACAGGGAGATAGCGTGCAGTCATGAGAGTGCGCAGAGAAGGACCGCTCACTTTACAAGGGAGTTCATTTTAAGAACCGGTTTGGAACTTACTGAAAATTCGTGAACTAGCACTATTTGATGCTGTGTGAAGGAATCCGAAGTTATTTTCTGCGCGACTCAACCCGTTTCAGAGATATTTCGATCTGAAATTAGCACTAGGCTCCGCCCACTTTCCTGTTATAACACAGGGAGTGCCTCATTCCTCTGCTGCCCCATTCATAACCGCCTTCAACGTGGCTAATCTGCCGAGCAGCGGTGGCCTAGTGGATAGTGCGCCCGCGTTAAGTTTTCATGTTGTGGGTTCGATTCCCACACATGGCAATATTTTTTTGTTTTTCATGAGTTATCATTTTATGGGGGCTTTAACACATATTACTTGTGTTTCCATGGCTTTGAAGTCCATTTCAACTCAAAAAGCAAGTTTTCCAAAAAAAAATTTTTTTCAGAATTTCATGGTCTGTGGTATGAACTCACTAGATATTCCACCCAAAATAAAAATTTTTATAGTCAGACTGCTTCTTTGTCTAGTTTATGATCCTCACGCTTTTTCTCGCTTGTTTCATCTTGATATTAAAGAATGTTGAAACAAGTTGAAGGAAAAGTTCTGTGTATACCCAAGACTCTGTGGCCTAGACCATGAAATTTCGAAAAAAAATTTTTTTTTCTTTTGAAAAACTTGTTTTTTGAGTTGAAATGTACTTCAAAGCCATGGAAACACAAGTAATATGTGTTAAAGCCCCCATAAAATAATAACTCATGAAAAACAAAAAAATATTGCCATGTGTGGGAATCGAACCCACAACATGAAAACTTAACGCGGGCGCACTATCCACTAGGCCACCGCTGCTCGGCAGATTAGCCACGTTGAAGGCGGTTATGAAAGGGGCGTTATAACAAGAAAGTGGGCGGAGCCTAGTGCTAATTTCAGATCGAAATATCTCTGAAACGGGTTGAGTCGCGCAGAAAATAACTTCGGATTCCTTCACATAGCATCAAATAGTGCTAGTTCACGAATTTTCAGGAAGTTCCAAACCGGTTTTCTCAGCCAGTTTTCAATATTTTTCAATCCTAAAAAATTATTCAATAGAGAAAAAGGATCTGCATCGAAACATATAAAAATCTTTTAAAAATAGAAAAAAAATTTGAGTACAAATTTTTTCGAACTTGAAAATTATTTTTATATGTTTCGATGCAGATCCTTTTTCTCTATTGAAATTTTTTTTCAGGACTGAAAAATATTGAAAACTGGCTGAGAAAAACGCGTTCTAAAATGTCTCTGCGCTCTCTCGTACCCGCACTTTATCTCGTCGTGCGTTGCCCAGGTGTGCACCGAAGTCCAGCGCTGCGCAACGCTATCATTCCACTATGTCTGGAAAAAAGTCCGTTGAAAATCATAGTAAGAGCATATTATGTTTTATAATCGTGCCAAACGAAAAAGGTGTAAAATAAGCACGGGAAAAGTATGCTGTTGTTCGAATGGCCTAGAAATGTATGGCCGTGGTCTAGAATTATGGCACAAGTTCAATAATTACTACGATTTTTTGAGAACTCTCATTGCTGCAAAAGAGAATGAAAGTTCTCAAAATATAAAGGAGTAATTCCAACTTGCGTCACAATACTAGGCTGCGGCCGCAAATTTCTAGAGCATTCCAGAAGCCAAACTCAAACCCCGGCTTATTTTGAACCGTTTTTTGAGTTGTTTCATTCATACAACAGTAATTTTCAAATACTCCTGCTTATAGTTTCAAACGAATTCAACAAACCCTTACTATGCTTCTGATCATCGTACATTCGACTGCGTTTACGCCATTGTCTGTTTCACGAGCTTTCAATCGGAAACCCACATTAGACAATAAATAATTTCGACTCGATTTCAGCACTCCACCGAGCCCAGCCTTCAATCAGTTTCCCGGGAGCGATTCCGTGTCGAGCTTTCAGTTCCAAGGACCACATGGAATGCAACCTGCTCCTTAGTAAGGTTTGTCTTTGAAGAATTGGTCTTACTAACTATTAATTTAGAAACTGTTAGTCGTTTCTAGATTGAAATTCCTGATTTTCAATTTTTTTAAAGCTCGTAATCTGTATCTACTCTGGCAGATTTCAAGGCCCCCCGGAAACACTTTTACGCAAACTGACAGACTGCTATAGTTACAGTAAATAAAACCAGATTATCCAAGATAGATTACCATATCTACCGTAATATAACCCAGAGAATATAGGTGAAACTTCAATTTTTTCAGTTATTCGGAAAAGATTAACCAGATTAGGTTACTGTACCTACCGTACCCCCTAGCAGAGGTCTTAAGCTAGATCGCCTACCGTTACCAAAATCAGAGATTCTCAAGATCACTATACCGTACGCACCTCGCGCCACAGCGCCACGGGTTCCTTTCAAAAATTCTCCGATTTTTCACTAAAAACCGTATTTTTAAGCTTCACAGCAAGCAACTGTCCCAAACATCATACGCGGTTCTAGTACCTGTTTCTGATTTAGAAGATATTTTTCGAGAACTCGCATCAAAAATTGTAGATTTTTGGATAATTATCTCCTTTTCAAGAAGCTTTTGGTTTGAAAAGATTTGTGAAAACCCGTTTTCTAAAATTCCTGATAACACCCTGAAATTTTCGGGAAACTCTGAAAACTATTCCGAAATTCGTATTTTGAAAGCCACCCAAAGAGGGGAAAATTTATTTTCAAAAAACCATCATAATATGCTTTTTCATCCCAGAAATGCTTATAGCACCTCTAAAAGTTTTTTAAACGTAAACCTCCAAAAACTTCAAATTTGCTTTTTTGTTCTCATTTCAAACAAATGCAATTTCAGAATGCCACTCCATCAACATCATCCTGTTCAAATGGCGTCCCTTCATCATCCCCGCAAATTTTCCGTCCACAAAGACCACCATTTATTCCTACTTCTCTACCATCAAAACCATCACAGACTACACGGCCCCAATTCCCTCCTCCTCCACCACCTACATCTTCTTCTTTTTCTCCAAAAATTCGTCAATCGACGTCATCATCTTCACTAGTGAATGCAGCATCTCGTCCAACGGCTTCAAGTATTCAAGCAGCGGCCGTACGACAACAACAGATAAATGCACAACAACAGATGACAAAGGAAAATGTGATGAGAGCGTTGAATTCGTTTAAGGATACCATTCAGATACAAAAAATGTTAAAGTAAGTGCATTTAGGGAGGAGAAAAAGGACTAAGAATGACCAAAAACTCGGCTTAAAGCCTCGTCAAAGCAGCGGAAATGATCGAAAATTGCGCTAGAAAACCATGTCAGAATATGCCAGAGCATATGAACCTCAAGATTTTGTCAAAATTTTGCTGAAAATGGTTTTGAAAAATCGGAAAGTTGGCTAAGAACAGATATTTTTGCTTCCGTATTTTTTCGATAACTGTTGGAGTGGTTTTCTAAAGAAAATCTTGGATATTTCAAGCCCGAAAAAATCCGAAATTTCATTAAAATCACAAAAAAAGTTCAGAAGGTGATCCCAAATTCAAAAAATTTTAAAACCCTGACCGACGGGCCGACAAAATTTCCCATCGGCCCGCCCCGGAAAGTCGGTGCTACCCCTTATCAGAACTGGACGAATCAGAACTCTGGACGAATAAGACCTGGTCGGTTAAGAACTGGGCGAATCAGTACTGACACTTATAAGGACCGACCGTTTAAGAACTGCCCCGGATAATAACTTTTCAAATGCACGCATTCGGGCACTTTTCACTGCTCGCAGGCCATTGCAGTAAAGTAATGTTAGTTCTGATTCGTCCGGTTCTGATTCGTCCAGTTCTGATTAGGGGTAGCACCGGAAAATCACAAGTATGGATAATTCAAGCTGAAAATTCCCTTCTTTCCTCCAACACGAATCTCGTTTTCAGATCGAAATATCAGAATGATGGAACGCCTTCTTCTAGCGATTCATCGATCTAATTCTTTTTTTTTCGTTCATTGCTTTCTAGTCTGATTGTTTCTATTTCCTTTTTATTCCCCTTGTCTTCCCCCTTGTCTTATTTTCTTCTCTTCGTCTTTACATATTCTTTTTCATTGTTTTTCTTTCTATTTTTTTCATCTCTTTTCCTTTCTCAATGTATTCCATTTTAATGTTTCTCTCCCTGGGTCTGATGGTTTAAAATAAAATATTTCCCATAAGACCGTTTTTTTTTCAGAATTCGACACTCATTTTGTCAGGACCTGTAATTCAAAACAAGTTTTCAAAAAAAATGGAAAACTGATTGAAATGATTAGAATGATCATTTCATAACTGGGTTTAATGCCATTGCCCTTGAAATCGTCTTGAGTATCTAGCCTATTTTCGTATAGAGCCAGAACATGATAAGACAATAGATAAAGAGAGTTTTAGTGGAAGAATTTACCATCAGTAGTGATGTTTGTGGTAATAGGATTTTGAAAATTGAAGGTAGGGTCCCCAATGAAATCTGTCGTGAATATTTTAAATCCTCTGAACATTTTGGCGGGTTCAGTTTTTGGCTCAATTTTTTTCTTTTTTTGCAATTTAAATCGGATTCTCTGTGGTTATCGAGCAATGGCCGTCCGCACACTTTTCCCAAACCGATCCGATCCAAGTTTTGTATCCATTTTAGCATCTACTAGACCCTTCTATGAAAAAACACAAACGAAATTTTCGGTTCCACCCACTTCTGATTCTGAAAAATTCAGATGACGTCGAAAAAAATTTTTTTCTAGATGAGCTAGAGTCGAAATCGAAACGGAATTAAATTTAACTGGCCTATTGAGGGTTTTTCGTGTCGTGGAAAAATTTTATCACCACGTCTTCAGGTGGGGCGCCCAAAGGGGTGTTTGACGAGACCCACTTAGAATGAGCTGAAATTTTGTGAACATACTATATTGACCCTCCTGAATCCACCTCTGAATTCAGTTTGGTCCGATCGGCCTTTTCGTTTTTTCGAAATTTTCAGGCTTTCTTAGGCCTTCGCAGTCTCACGCTGCAATTACTTTATATACGCCCTCCAGAAACGAGCGGAAAAGAAAAAAATTTCGAATCCGGAAGACGGAAGTCGGGACAGTTTTTAAAAACTCGGAAGACGTGTCGTGACCGACGAGTCAGCTGTTATCGCCACAAGTGATGGAATCTATCTTCCGTTTGGCAACATGGAAAGGTCAACTCGGGGGCGATGTTGTAATAGAAGAGAAACAGCACATGGAGTCATGAGAGACGAGGATTGGAAGAGAAGATATCATGAAGAGATTGAAAGAAGATCAGAGAAAGAGAAGAGGAGAAGCCTCAAGAAGAAACATATATAAATAGTGTTCATTCTACTTCATTCTAGAATTATAGTTTAGTTTTCTTATCTATTCCTTAAGTTATACCAATAAACTTATTATATTAACCACTGTGCCTCCGACATGGTGCATCGACCAAATTAGTTATTAGTTTATTCTGTATTTTTGAAGGAGTAGAAATAACTAAGAGATATCAACATAGTACAGCCTTTAGAACTCTTGAAAGTTTAGAATTCCTTTTGAGTAGCTCGACAGGGATAGTGCAGATTATACATATAAGGATTTCGAAATTTGGATGTTTTTGAAATCTGATCATTTTTCCGAAAGTTTATGGAAAATCCGTAGTGGTCCAGAATTTTCAAGCATTCCGCAGTTTTCGATGAATCGATGTTGTTATATCGGGAATTTACGAAAAATTCATGAAAAAGTTTGAAGCAAAAATGGAACAAAATAATTTCATTGCAAAACGAACTCCAAATTCTGTACAGTCCCTGGAATCGGAGTAATTTTTCAAAACGGGAATATCAAAAAAGAAATCACGTGAAAGCTTTTGAAACTTCAAATCCAAGGACAGTCCAGAATTCGGAGTGTGGGAAAAACATTTAATTTATTATTTCACGTGATCTGGTTCATTGTAACGCCACATTTAGGGCAGTCCGTTCAGTGGAAAATTACAAATTTCCAGAAGTTTCGATGAAAAGAAAATGGCGGAGGAAACCTGTTGCATCAGGAAACAAAAAGCTGAATAACCAGGTTAGTGAAATTCATTCTCGAGCTTTTAGTTACCTGAACATTGCTTTATTCAAAAAACTTTTCAAAAGAATTAGAATCACGTTACAATGAACCAGATCACGTGAAATAATAAATTAAATATTTTTCCCACACTCCGAATTCTGGACTGTCCTTGGATTTGAATTTCAAAAGCTTTCACGTGATTTCTTTTTTGATATTCCCGTTTTAAAAAATTACTCCGATTCCAGGGACTGTACAGAATTTGGAGTTCGTTTTGCAATGAAATTATTTGGAACTACAGAGAATCGAAAAATTTTCTATGAGCTACGAAATAATTGTAGCTATTACCAAAAACCCTGTATAAAATAGAATCATTAACATTTTCCGTTTCTAGCTCCGAAAGTTTTGAAAGTTCTGAAAATTTTTGGCAAAAAAATAAAAACATCCAAATTTCAAAATTCTTATATGAATGATCAATCAAAAATAATAACTTCTTTGGATAAAATTAATTTATACAACAATATAAGGTCTAATAACAATCTACGTTTTTCCAGAGATTCTAATTTACAATAAGAGTGAGATTCAAAATAAGAAACATAGGGTATATTAAATTTTCTAAAAACACAATATACAAAAGATTTCTGAACTGACTCAATTCTTTTAATTTGATTGAGAACGGGAGAAAAAACTAATGAACCATGTTCTAAAAGAGGCCTTACATAAAAAAATGAAACATTTAAAGAAAATATCTAAACAGCCATGGTGGAGAACGTTAAATAATAAGTTGACCCGTTGATAAGTTTTTCTGATAGCAGAATCTAAGTGTGAAGAAAAGGAAAGGTCAGAAGATAAAATGATACCTAAATCTCGAACTCTGTTAATTTTTGTAATGCGTTGGTTATTTATGAGAAACTCAACATTTCTCATTTGTGAACGTCTATTTGCCAATCCAAGATGATAGCGTGTTTAGATCTAAGACAGTAGTTTTACGGCTAACCACGTGTTCAACAGCTTTTGAATCAAATTTTACCTTTTACGGATTTTACGGAAGTTTACGGGTTTTCAATCCGTAAATTTTACGTTTTACGGATTTCGTAAAATAAACATTTTACACCCAGCCCTGTTTCTCATAACGAAATCGTTCAAAAACCGTTCTGAAGCGCACTAATTTTTTGTTTTTCTCATACGTTGTACATTTTAAACTAGGAAAAGATCGATCTTTTGTAGCAAAAACAGGTGAAATGAACAAATAAACACGAAAAACATAGAGAAAAGGACCTCGCGCTGTGGGATTCTCGGCCAGACGGCCGCGGCCACCAACGTGCAACACGCGGTTTGTGCGCTTCAGAGCGATTGTTGATCGATTTCTTCATGAACAATGGAATCAGCATGGAAAAATAAAACAGAAACAAAATTAAAAAATAGTGACTACAGTTTTCTTTTAATGAAAATAAGAGAATTTTACGAAAAAATGGGAATAAAATTAGTAACCATTGGTTGATTCATTTGTTTGTTTGTTTTTCATTTGTATTTGATTCATTTGTTTTCAGATGCTTATTCATCTTTATTAAGGTATTCATTGCCATCTAAATCTGGCCAAACGGCCATAACGAAGCAACTTTTTTCTGCATCGTAAACTAATGTTGCAGTCACTCCATCGTCTCGTTGAAAATGTACATTTGCTGTAAAGGTGACTGTTCCTCCGCTATACCTGACAAACAAAATTTCGAATTGATAGTAATCGGAGCTAAGGGCATCCAACTCTCGGGTTCCGCCTTTTTGAGTTTTAAAAACCGTGAAAACTTACAATCTATATTGTCGGTTATTCAGTTTCAATATACTATAAAACTTGTCCGATATGCCTTCTGTAGCAATCCTCCAATCGAATGATTTCACATTGAGCCACATTGCTCTGAGCTTTGTACTCCCCCCAGCTAACCAATATTTCAAAAATATATTAATATCAAAACTGGTAAGCTCTGATTTTTCAACCACTAGTTCAGTCAAATCCATTGATAATAAATGATCGAGTTGAAACCAGAAACCGCCATTATATATTACCAAAGTGTGACGACTTCTGAGGGAGTCGAGATGTTGGTATGATTCAGGGGGAATTGCCTGGAAATACGTGATTATTGGCAAGTGACATCAAATGATGACTAGGTTAGAACACGATTGAGCGTCCGGTGTCTCTCTTCAAGGATTCAAATTCCCTTACGTTAATGAACAACATCTCTGCGTTACAGTTATCTAAAACATATCGATACTGTTCCCTTTTGACAACTTCTTCTTCTTCTTTGTGAAATAACGCTTGTACCAATCTGTTCTGTCTTTGCTGAACCCAGTCAATAGCCCATAACGTGTGCTTGTCGAAATGAACACTTCCAATATCAACACAAAAAAGATCTGATAACCATTCCATTAATATTTTGAATCCATATACTCGATCATCCTCCCACATGACATCCCAATATCCTTCATTTGACATTGAAATATTTACTCTATGGCCTTGGATATTCACTTTTTCAGAGACTTCCAATGGATTATCGAAAAACTGTTCGAAAGCGAAATTCGATCGACAAAGTTTAAAAGGTATTTTGTGAAAATACACAACTGCTTCGAGAGAATAACTAGTCATTCGAAGTTGAAATTTTTTTGTTTTCTTCCTATATGTTTTAATTAATTGAAATGTTCGTTTGGAGCAAAATGCAAGTGTCACTCTGAAATAAATTTGACAACGTTTTCGTTTCAATCAAATATTTTAAGTAACTTACAACTCATGTGGATTCAATAAACCCAAGACATCAGTGAACACTAGCCGAGGAATAAGTAGTATTGGAAACATGGAATAATCTTGCTTCGAAGTTATGTAGAATATTAAAATAGAACAGAAAGAATCAATAATAGATCACACTGTTCGAGACATAGAGTGGGCCTCTTCACAGGTCTTTGAATGCGTCAGCAGATGCGTTGTGGTTCAATTCGGCTCTCTTCGCGGTCTGTGGGAATATTGCCGGTCCATAGAAAAGTATAGTCAATGAAAAACTTCTTTTCTATTCCGAATTCTGGAACTTCAAAGCACTGTTTCAATAGCCTCATTATGTTCCAGTTTTGATAATTGCATCTAACATTATTTTTTCGAATTATACAAGGAAAATGAGATAAAACGATGAAGAATAAGGAAAATTATCATTTTTCACTAAACCATACAAAAGAGATCTCATTCCTGAGTTCGCGTCGAGTTTGACTCTTCAAGACCACTTTTGGCACCGTGCCAAATTTGAATCTAATGGGGCGCCATTGCATTTAAGTGCTCGAAAAATTGTCGTGCAGCCGCAAAAAACCGTACTTTTATTCTTCGAAAGCTACTGTTGCAAACACTCCACCTTCTTGCTGAATACGAAAACTTTCAAAAATCATTTATTGAGAATTGAAACAAATACAAGAATACAATAAAAAACAAGATTAGTCAAGATTAATGAACGCAGGAGTTTGATAATTCGCTTTGGTTCCGCCCATTGAAGTAGATGGAGACTAAAGCTTAAAGACTGAACAGATTGACAACCTCTATCAATTTTTGTGCTTATAGTCAACGCAAGCATCTGCATAACCGCTCTAATGTTTACCCCGCCCACTTCAGCGAGAGTTTGGAGAGAACGGAGAACGGACACGTAATGTGTCTGTGTGTCTGGCCGCTCTACCCAAAGTGAGAACTATTTTGCCGAAATGGGCGGGGTTGTCATTAGAGCGGTTATGCAAACGCTTGCATTGACTATGCCTATTTCTCATTCACTTTTACATATCCAAATCTTGCCAAACGGCCATGAAAAAGCGCTTATCGTCTGAATAGTACGATAATCCTGCAATTACTCCATCATCTCGTTGAATATGTGTAGTTGAGTCGAATTCGTGGTTGAGTCGAATCACAAATACAGACCAATCAGAGCTGTTTCTGCTGAGCTATTAACAAAAGTTCAGAGGTACACTCACCATTCCCCGCCACTGTATTTCTTCTTTACCGATGAGCCTACTGAGTTCACCAAGTGCGAGGAGCCACACGATTTTCACACAAAGGGAACTATTGGAAGATCATGACTTTATATAAAAATTTGAAAAAAAAACCTTCGAAAACATAGTCAGAAATAGTTTAATAAAAATAAGAGGATATGACAAAAGAATAGAAACAAAAGTAATAACCATAAGGCTTTAGTGCCTTGGTTGATTCCTGTGTTCTAACAGACTTATCCTTCCGTCTTTTGAGTATTCATTGCCATTCAAATCTGGCCAAACGTTCATGATAAAGCACATTTTGTTTGCATCGTGAACTATTGATGCAATCACTCCATCGTCTCGTTCAATATGCATACCAGAGTTGATTGTGTATAAATCTCCACTATATCTGGAAAATAAACGTTTTTTGGACTGACTAATGAGTAAATATTATTGGAGACTCACAATCTATATGTTCGCTGTTTTGATTCCAATTGATAATAAATCTTATCCAGTATACCTTCTGTAACAATCTCCCAATCAAACGATTTCACGTGAATCCACATTGCTCTAAAACGTGTACTACCACCCGCTAACCAATATTTCAAAAATATATGAATATCGGAACTGGTAAATTCCGATTTCTTAACCACTAGTTCGACCAAATCCATTGATATTAAATGATCGAGTTTAAACCAGAAACCACCATTATATATTATCAAAAAGTGACGGCTTCTGAGGGAGTCGAGATGTTGGTATGATTCAGGGGGAATTGCCTGGAAATACGTGATTAAAGGCACCAGACGGTTTTCGGCGTTTTGCTCCTCAAGCTCCTGGCTTCCGCTGATAGTGAGGAACGCGATATTGACTGTGTCCATAGATAGCACAGAGCTTAACGGTGATCTTATCAGAAAACGAAATAAACGGCATCACACGTCAGCATTCTCTACCGATCAGTCGACATTTTATGAAAATCGGTTCAGTAGGAGCTTAGCTAGGACTCCGGACCGGCAGACAAACAAAAAACACGGAAAACTTATTGTAGTAATAGTAAAGATTTCATATCAAATAATGACTAGATTGGAACACGATTGAGCGTCCGGTGACTCTTTTCAAGAATTCAAATTCACTTACGTTAATGAGCAACACCTCCGCTTTGCAATTATCTAGAACATATCGATACTGTTCTCGACTGACAACTTCTCCTTCTTTATGAAAGAATGACGCAAATAGTCTGTTCTGCCTTTGCTGAACCCAGTCGATAGCCCACAGAGTGCGTTTGTCAAAATGAACATTTCCAATATCAACACAGAAAAGATCTGATAACCATTCCATCAATATCTTGAATCCTTTTACACGATCATCATCCCACATGACATCCCAATATCCTTCATTTGACATTGAAATATTTACTCTATGGCCTTGGACATTCACTTTTTCAGAGACTTCCAATGGATTATCGAAAAACTGTTCAAAAGCGAATTTTGATCGACAAATGTTATAAGGCATTTTGTGAGAAAACACAACCGCTTCAAGAGAATAACTAATCATTCTAAGTTGAAATTTTTTTGTTTTCTTTCTATACATTTTGATCAACTGAAATGTTCGTTTGGAGCAAAATGCAAGCGTCACTCTGAAATAGATTAGACAACGTTTTTGGTCTATTTGAATTTTTTTTAAAAAACTTACAACTCATGTGGATTCAATAAACCCAAGACATCAGTGAACACTAGCCGAGGAATACGTAATATTGGAAACATAAAAGCCATTCGATTTGAAATTATGTAGAGGATTAATAAGGAAGGCAGAATCAATAATAGATCACACTGTCCGATACGTAGAGTGGGCCTTTTCACAGGTTTCGAATGCGTCAGCAGATGCGTTGAGGTCTATTTTGGTTCTCCGGGAATCCCTGGGAATTATGACAGTCGATGTCAAAGTCAATGAAAAAAAAAAGAAAAACTAATTTCATTTGGCTAAGTAAAATTAACTTTTTCTGGAACACTTCTCAAGTTATCAAACAATCACAAAAATTTTATATTTAACTCAACCAAAAAACTTTTCCTTTATTGACTTTTCTCATGGTTCCCAGAGATCGCAAAAGTAGAAGAATTAGACCTCATCTGCTGACGCATTCAAAGAAATGTGAAAAGGTGCACTCTACGCCTCGGACACCATTACCCATGCAAAATTATTGATTCTGTCCACTTTATTTTTCTCTACATAATTTCAAATCGAAGGGCTTCCATGTTTCCAATATTACGTGTTCCTCGGCTAGTGTTTACTGAAGTCTTGGGTTTATTGAATCCTCATGAGTTGTAAGTTACTTAAAACATTTTAATAAAACAGAAACGTTGACAAATTCATTTCAGAGTGACGCTTGCATTTTGCTCCAAACGAACGTTTCAATTAATTAAAACGTATAAGAAAAAAACTAAAAACATTCATCTTCGAATGACTAGTTATTCTCTAGAAGCAGTTGTGTTTTCCCACGATGAACCTTATAACATTTGTCGATCAACATTCACTTTCGAACAGTTTTTCGATAATCCATTGGAAGTTTCTGAGAAAGTGAATATCTATGGTCACATAGTAGATATTTCAATGCCAAATGAAGGATATTGGAATGTCATGTGGGATGATGATCGTGTAAAAGGATTCAAGATATTAATGGAATGGTTATCAGATTTTTATTGTGTTAATATTGAGATTGTTTATTTTGACAAAAGCACGTTATGGGCTATAGATTGGGTACAGCAAAGGCAGGATGGGTTAGAAAAAGCAATATTTTCTGAAGATGAAGGAGTCGTTAGTGAGGAACAGTATCGATATGTTTTAGATTATTGCAATGCGGAGATGTTGTTTATTGACGTAAGTGAACTGTACGACCGTATGGCCGACTGACTTCAGTGATCCTTCTAAAAAGGTTCAATGTTTTATTCTAGTCATTCTTCGCATTCAAATTCCGGTAATTATTAGGGTGGAAAGAAAGTTTTTGTGCAATTTTGATTTTGATTTTATTCGAAAAAGAAACATTCCCAGGTTCTGGTTCGTTGATTATTTTTGAACTAGTAAGACTACTGTTTAATATCCAAAATTAGGGGTTCCCTCTTTCAAAATGCGAGTGTCTAGAATTGGAAACAGAAAGTGGTCTATTTTCCGACTGTAGAGTGAGTTTGGATCAGTTGTTCCTTTAGACGTAGATCATGTTGTGAGAAAAATCAAATGAAGAAAAACCACTATTTAGGGAGTTCAAAGACCAAAGAAGAACAGTCTACTATAAGTTAGTCAAAAGATATTTCATGACTTTCGCAACATGAGGTCAGTTTCGGTGTAGGAAAAATGTTGAAAATTTGAGATAGTGTTCATGACTAAAAGTTTTCTCCCCTCCAAGGTTGTTTTGGAATGTGTTGATGCTGCTATAGGTTGGTACTATTGCTTGTGACATTTAACTGGAAGACTGGAATCGATTATCTTACTGTAGCTATCATTATGGCAGAATAGTCATTTTTGTACTTTCATCAATTTCTGAAAAAATTTTCAACTGAGCAAATTTATGTCTGTTATGGGTTTTGTAAGGGACAATGTCCTTCATAAAACCCGCCATAAGTCAAGTGTCATCGGATGATAAGAAGTGAGAAATTAATAAAAATTACAGAACCTTTCGAAAGCCTTCGTAACACGAGTCTAGTGTTAACAGAAGAGGGGCGAACAAAGGGTCTGAATTTCACTATCAGATGTTTTGACTCTTTATATACATTTTGCTGTTACCCTTTTGTCAATACCCCTTGGCGTTCTCAAATAGGAGCAAAATCAAAAGTGCACAAAAACTTTCCGGCCAACCTAATACATAATTTCAGGCGGAGCCACCAGAATCGTACCAACATTTCGACACCTTAAGAAGCCGTCAAATTCTGTCAATAAATAATGGTGGTTCATGGTTCAAACTTTATCATTTAGCATCAATGGATTTGATTGAAATGGCCGTTAAAAAAACAGAGTTAACCAGTTCTGATGTTAATATATTTGTGAAACATTGGCTAGGTGGAGGATGCATACGGCTTAGCATGACATGGATCCATGTAGAACTATTCGATTGGAGAGTTGTATTGAAAGACATTAAGGATAAAATTTATAATGAAGTGGAAGTTAAGATTAGAGAATTTAGAAGGTGAGTTCTTCGAAAACTATATTACTACCATCTGACTCAACAACGATTTCTTTCAAAACGAAAAAACCTTTCTTTTAAAAAAATTTTCTCTCAGATTCGACGGAGGAAGTGTCGAATTCGACTCAACTACACATATTCAACGAGATGATGGAGTAATTGCAGGATTATCGTACTATTCAGACGAAAAGCGCTTTTTCATGGCCGTTTGGCAAGATTTTGATATGTAACAGTGAATGAGAAATAGGCATAGTCAATGCAAGCGTTTGCATACACGCTTTAATGTCAACCCCGCCCAAGTCGGCAAAATAGTTCTCACTTTGGGTAGAGCAGCCAGACACACAGACACAT
Organism: Caenorhabditis doughertyi; assembly: GCA_963572265.1. Taxonomy (NCBI): domain Eukaryota; kingdom Metazoa; phylum Nematoda; class Chromadorea; order Rhabditida; family Rhabditidae; genus Caenorhabditis; species Caenorhabditis doughertyi. The sequence continues at coordinate 2,426,027 of OY751557.1, forward strand.
TCCGTGTCTGGCCGCTCTCTCCAAAGTGAGAACTACACTGCGTCCAATAAGGATAGGACCCCCCTCAATTTTGAGCTCCCAGACAAAACCGTAAGAGATATCAAAAATCTGTCAATGCCATTCGATTTCAAATGTAAAAAAACCCCGGGGCCCAATTTTTCATGATCCTATCACTTCCCGGCTCCGCCCACCATCTAAAACTCACCACTCTCACAATATTTCTTTCGTCACGAGAAGTAACTTTTCGGGGTCTTCCCTTCGAATCCTTGATCTTCTTACGGTATCCCAGTGGATCATTCAAATACCGGCGAATTGCATTTCTGCTCTTCGACAGCATTCGAGACATTGAATGAAGAGACGATCCCATTTGATGCATTACATCCACTTTTGCTTGTTCGGTGACGCTTAGAAGAGCTGCTCGACCCATCGCGAAAGTTGAGAATGACTGATTAGAAATCTTATCCTCATTCTTAAGATTTCGGGTTATTACTTTTTGGTTACTGTACCTGCACTTCTAACTTTCGCCACGATCCAAGTTACGGTATCATCACCCGCTCATTTCAAATGACCTTGAATGAATCCGCACTTTCAAACATACAAAGCGGATGATTACAGTGGAAATTTTATGTGATTTTTGGCAACTTACAGTTCCACTATAGTTTGCTCCATGCGGATCTTTTTTGTCACAACTGTCAATACCTGTCAGGTTGGTATGGCATAATTTTAGAAAATCAGCATAAATTTATATGAAAAATAGCTGAAAACAGTAAAAAAACGGAAAACCAGAAGAATTGAAAGTGAAAAAAGAACGAAAAAATCACCGACCCACCCAAATTGTCAGGGGGTCCTATCCTTATTGGACAGCTGAAAAAGTGAGTTTTAGATGGTGGGCGGAGCCGGGAAGTGATAGAATCATGAAAAATTGGGCCCCGGGGTTTTTTTACATTTGAAATCGAATGGCATTGACAGATTTTTGATATCTCTTTTGGTTTTGTCTGGGAGCTCAAAATTGAGGGGGGTTCTATCCTTATTGGACGCAGTGTATTTAGCCGAAGTGGGCGGGGCTAACATTAGATAGGGTGTGCGGACGCTTGCATTCGCTAGAAACGAAAAAATTTATTAGAAATTATCAATCTGTTCAGTCTTTAAGCTTTAGTCTCCACCTATTTCGATGGGAACCAAAGCAAATTCTCAAACTCATGCGTTCACTATATCTTGTTTTCATTGCATCCTTGTAACTTTTTCCAATTCTCAATAAATGATTTTTGAAAGTTCTCATATTCAATATTCAGTTGATTGCAACAGTAGTTTTCGGCAATGGAATCAGCATGAAAAAAATAAACCAGAACCGAAAAAAAGTGACGAAAGTCCTTCTTTAAACTATTTATGATTATGTTTATGAAAACCTGTTATTAATTTATTTTTTTAAATCATGATGCTTCCATAGTTCTCTTCAATGGAAAATCATGTGACTCTTCGCATTTGGTGAACTCAGCAGGCTCATCGGTGAAGAAGAAATACGCCGAGAAGTTGGCCTAAACTCAATTTTTTTTTGTTTTTTTTTTCAAAACTTCATAGCTTACCACCAACAGAAGACCAGACATGACTAGAAACGCATGGGACCATTGGCTTCTATCCGATTCATCGGATACTGTAGCAGCGACGATGGCAGGGACGAAAAAAAGGGCTAAGCATTTGCAGAATTGAATAGCAGCAATTACAACGTCGGCGAATTGTTGGGAGACGTGTCTGAGAAAGAATTGGGAATCCTTTAATATAAGGGCACACTGTGGAAACCTTGGAATTTATGAGTTTAGTTTCCAAACTTTCCCTAGTTCATTTACCGTTAAAACGCAATCAGAATAAAAATTGGACAAATCAAAACCGGACAAATCAGAACTGACCCTTATAAGAACCGACCGTTTGATAACTTTCCCGGATAAGAACTATTCGAATCTACGTATTTGGGCACTTTTCACATGTTGCAGGTCGTTGCAGCAAAGTTTTGTCAGCTCTAATCTGGGTAGTTCTAATTCGCCCGGCTCTTTTTTGACTAGTTTTGACCTGTTCAGAGTTCTGATTCGGGGTAGCGCCGTTAAAACTGCGGGTGAAAACTCAAAAAATCACATAGCTTTCACTGGTTCATAAATAAATAATATGAACGTATAAATTGCTCTCAGTGTACCATACGGATAACTTATCGATATGGCCGAGTTAAGACGCTGGGCTCTTTCAGCGGCCCCAGACCGAGGAACCGACTTTTCCAGCTTTCCTTTCTCGCTCGTGTCGATGGGTGGGCGCACTTGGCGCAATTTTTACGCCCACAATATGTCGGGATGATGGAAGACTAACTCCCCATCTCTTGCATTTCCTCTTCCACCATCTCACCTCCCACACTGATAAAATCCTGCACAATTAGTGGACATCAAACAATTCACTGCAATCAATAAAAACATTGCAATCCATTTTTGATCCCTAGAAATGAATCCTAGGCCACCGAACAGGATAGAAACTATTCCACATGAGATAGTATTGAAAATGAGCATTTTGGCTTTTGGGTTTATAGATCTGAAAATTTCAGAATATTGGTGATGCTTATCGGAAAAAAAGTCTCACGTTATTCTATCACTGATAAAAGCGGCGCCAAATTTGAATGGGAGTTGAGCAAAGTTGGTGATACCAATGATAAAGGCCGTTTGCTCGATCTTTAAAGGTACATCAACTTTTTTTCAAAATGAAAAACTACAGTACCCACCGGAAACTCTAAAACTGTATTAAAATAAATTGGAGAGTAAGTGATAATCATAATTGACATTGATAAATCCATAAAGGCATTGAACCAAGTACACACCAAAGCACTATTTGTGATCATTTTCAGATATGGGATTTCTCTGAAAAAAAGCCTCTATTAAAAGGGCTCCAACAGCAATTGGCTAACCGTTTCTTATCAAAATGAGCCGCTGATTTGCCTTTTTGAATGCTTGCAAGTTCTTTGGAAGTGACACTTGAATGAGATAAAGGGTCATCTGAATAAATGAAATACCAGAGAATAAAACAAGCGAGCCCTGCTACGGAATGCACGTAGAATGAGGATCTCCATCCGAAACTGGAGGTGCACAGCTGGAAATTTTGTCGAATTAATTCTGTGGAATAAAATCTTCTGAACTATTAAGAGAGCAAGTCGTTGAGCAAGAGGACTTTCAACCCTATCTCTAAAGACAAAAAGTCAATTTTTCAACTTGAACGGAAAGGGGGCGGAGCCTAATTATCTAATAGTAAGCGGTTTTTGTTGAGTGCACCCCAGGCACAGAATAAGTAGATTAGGAGACCTTAAAACGGCAAAGTTTCAATAGAATTGATAAGAAAGAAAATTTACCGGTAAAACTTTGGTCAATTTAGCGACCCTTGATCGGTAACGTTACCGGTAATTCTTTGATATACTTCCAAGTTTTTCCAGTAGCTCAAAAGTTTGGCGGACTTCTTTGAGAGTCTTGAATCAAGACAATATGTTTAACAGTACATTTGGAAAGTTTTCCGGAAAATGTACCGATGAAAATTCGGTAAATTTATCGAATTTTTAATTTTTTTTAACAAATGAGGGGAAAAATTTACCAGTAAAGGTTCGGTGACTTTCACAGCTCCTCCAGTAAATAACTTTTTTGTTTCGAATACGATGAGCATCATTGTTTAAACGCAAGTTTGGTAGATTTATCGGTAAATTTTTCAGAAAACGGTAACTTCGCCGGTAAATGTTTTCCAAAGGTCAAAAACACTAATCTAGACGGGAAGAAGGTGCTGCCCCGGATCAGAACTGGCCGGATCAGAACTGCCCCGAATCAGAACTCTGTGGCGGGAAAGATTTCGAACTCTAGGTCGGTTATTTTGCCGATATTTATTGTTTTGTTCAAAAGATTTTGTAGAGAAAAAAATTCTCTATCGAATGATGTATATTGTGCCTAGGGTTTCTCCGAAAATTATCACGAAAACGGGGAAAAATCAATATTTTCGATAAATTTTTGTTTTCTCTTTTTTTCGACCGAAAGTTCCACAAAAACCTAGGCAAAATATACACCATTCGATAGACAATTTTGTTCTCTACAAAATCTTTGAAACAAAACATAAAAAATCAGCAAAATAATCGACCTGGAGTTTGTCAAATAACCTGCCGCCGGCAGAGTTCTGATTCGGGGCAGTTCTGATCCGGGCAGTTCTGATTCGGGGCAGTTCTGATTCGGGCAGTTCTGATCCGTCCAGTTCTGATCCGGACGCGGTTCTGATCCGGGGCAGCACCGGGAAGAATAGGTCCAAGCGTGAAAAAATGGTCCCAACTTTTTTGTCACTTTTTTAACAAAAGAGAATAGGCCCATGACAAAAATCAGTAGTACCTAAAATTCATTTATTTGAAGATTACTCACTCTCGAAGCGCTTACATGACCAACAGTCTTATTCCAAATGCAAGCCAAGTATACGCATTTCAGAAAAGGGTCTTGGGACTGCCTAAGTCTCCAGAGTGCCTCTGGTTTTTTTCGAGGTCCATTTTTTTTCATTTTGGATTTTAATTTACTATTTATTTTTTTAGCCAGGAATCAAAAAAAAATGGTAATATAGTTCAGTGAGCTTATATTCCGTTTTTCCCAGGAAGGTACGAAAACTGAAAATAATTGAGTTCACTCTTTTTTTCTGGGTCCATCCTTTTCTTGCTTGGGACCATCCTTCTCGAGAAAAAATACTTACAAATCCAGTAACCGCCGTGGTAATAACCGTTGCAAACGGTGAGAAAACAGTGAGAACGGACACGAAGAATGCGACTTCATCATGAGGGGCCCATTTCACACATATTATTCCAATTACTGCAAAATCTGCGGCATATGCGATACCCTGCAATATATTTTTGATTTTTCTTGTACTTTTGTAATAATTCGTTTTCGAAACCACGTGGTATCATCTTTTTTCATTGCCGAAACCTCCTCATAAATATTCAAAACCCCCCCCCCCCCCCCCCCCCCCCCCCCCACCCCTACCTGTATCAATCGAATCGCTAGCAATAGTACAAAATTATTGGCGGCCGCAAATGGAGTACAAGAAGTGGCCAGAAGGGAAATAATCCCTGCTGATAAAAACACATTTTTAGCTCCATATCGAACATACATCCAATTGTAGGGGATGGTTCCAAGGATGGTTCCTATAGCGACGGCCCAGATTAACTGGGCTTTTTCAGTGGACGTGTAGTCATAGATGGATTGGAGGGTCTGGAAATTTAATTTTAAAGTTTCATAGGGGTCGATGCGAGTGCGCTCTACTGATTTCTTCGAAAAATCGCAATTCCGCACGATTTTTCACTTATTGTTTCTCAGTATTCCTGGCAGGGTCCATTAAAGCGCATTTGCGCCCAAAGAGCGTTATATCTCAACTAGTTTCAGAGCTATCAAAATGTTTTCCTTATTTTCCTTGTCTAACAGACCTGCAACTACCAAACTTTTTCTCATAAGTTTTGCGAAAAATAATAAAAACTATCAGGTTTTGTTTTGCAAAGTTGTAAAATAAAATGTTATTTCGATCTTGATTACTTCATTTGGGTAGAGCGCATTTGCACCTCAATTCGAAACACAGATATTTTTAGCGCGTTATATCTCAGCTAGTTTGAGAGTTATGAACATTTTTGGATTATCAAAGAGTGCAGAATTTTATGCTGATAATTTTACCATCTAGCACTTTTTTGATATCTCTACCGCCAGCTGAGCTATACCGTTCTCACTGTATTAACCCGTTGTATTCCCTTTGAAAAAATATTGAACTTTTTTCATGAATTGTAGGAAAAAAACTATAATTATTTTGAAATGTGTATAATTCGGATTTTTTACTTCGTTTTTAAAACAGTGTTCAGTGGAGCGCATTTGCAACTCTGGTCAGAAAAAACTCTCAGAGCGTTCAGCTTTTTTCAGAGCTATCAAAATGTTTAAACTGACGAAAGTTGCAAATTTTTATGCTGATAACTATATCAATTTACCCTTTTTTGATATCCCCATCCCCTGGCCAAACTACAACCTTTTTAATCGAACCAGTTCCCCACAGAAAAAAAGACAAAAAACTCACCCCATTTGCTCCCATCACAGCTCCTTCCATATCATTTTTCATACAAATAAATGCAAAATTCATAATAGTATAATTAGAAAAAATGCTCATTAAACAGAAAAATGCCACCATCATAACGATAAAACGGTAGTAGGGCATTTTGGGAAGACACATTCTGTCACTACTGGCGGCGACTTTTTCGACTGACATTTTTTTCTTTTCGAATTTTTTTTCGGGGAGAATAAGAAGAAAAGAGATAGAAATAGAAAAGATAAAAATCTGTAAAAGGTGAAATGTGTGTATGTTGTTATTCAATAATGAACATGTTTTTTTGGCAGAAAGGTAGAAAAAAGAGGGGAGGGAGGTACAATTATTGACAGGTTTGTTTTGATGATCAAGGAGAAAAATAAAAGCACTTTTGAAAATAAATTTTGTGATCTTTGTGGTGAGGTCATCGTCCAAGAACAGATAACTTTAACAAGTTGTTTTATCGGAACCAGTTGAGAGGATAGATGGCTACTTTCTATTTTTAAACATCTTTTCCCTGGGAATTATAAAAATACCCAGAAAATTGATGTTGTGATGGCATGAAGAAAAGTTGGAAGACAAAGTTTAACGGAACTTCGTATTCCGAAAATTTGGGTGTCATTCCGAATAGAAACTCGCGAAGACAATCATTCCGAATTCCGAAATCGATAAAATTCTCAACAACTCTGGTTGAAAAGACCAAAAAACTGGAAGGTTACTGTAGGTGTGACATGATAAATTCCATTTCAAACTAACTCTTCTAATAGAGGATGACGGAAACTAGAAGATTCAATTCAATCCGGTGTTTACCCAGGAGTGACCATTTCTGTTTCACATGATAAATTCCATTTCAAACTAACTCTTCTAATAGAGATGACGGAAACTAGAAGATTCAATTCAATCCGGTGTTTACCCAGGAGTGACCATTTCTGGTTCACATGATAAATTCCATTTCAAACTAACTCTTCTAATGGAGATGACGGAAACTAGAAGATTCAATTCAATCCGGTGTTTACCCAGGAGTGACCATTACTGGTTCACATGATAAATTCCATTTCAAACTAACTCTTCTAATGGAGATGACGGAAACTAGAAGATTCAATTCAATCCGGTGTTTACCCAGGAGTGACCATTACTGGTTCACATGATAAATTCCATTTCAAACTAACTCTTCTAATGGAGATGACGGAAACTAGAAGGTTCAATTCAATCCGGTGTTTACCCAGGAGTGACCATTACTGGTTCACATGATAAATTCCATTTCAAACTAACTCTTCTAATGGAGATGACGGAAACTAGAAGATTCAATTCAATCCGGTGTTTACCCAGGAGTGACCATTACTGGTTCACATGATAAATTCCATTTCAAACTAACTCTTCTAATGGAGATGACGGAAACTAGAAGGTTCAATTCAATCCGGTGTTTACCCAGGAGTGACCATTACTGGTTCACATGATAAATTCCATTTCAAACTAACTCTTCTAATGGAGATGACGGAAACTAGAAGATTCAATTCAATCCGGTGTTTACCCAGGAGTGACCATTACTGGTTCACATGATAAATTCCATTTCAAACTAACTCTTCTAATAGAGATGACGGAAACTAGAAGATTCAATTCAATCCGGTGTTTACCCAGGAGTGACCATTACTGGTTCACATGATAAATTCCATTTCAAACTAACTCTTCTAGAGAGGATGACGGAAACTAGAAGATTCAATTCAATCCGGTGTTTACCCAGGAGTGACCATTGCTGGTTCACATGATAAATTCCATTTCAAACTAACTCTTCTAATGGAGATGACGGAAACTAGAAGATTCAATTCAATCCGGTGTTTACCCAGGAGTGACCATTACTGGTTCACATGATAAATTCCATTTCAAACTAACTCTTCTAAAGAGGATGACGGAAACTAGAAGATTCAATTCAATCCGGTGTTTACCCAGGAGTGACCATTACTGGTTCACATGATAAATTCCATTTCAAACTAACTCTTCTAGAGAGGATGACGGAAACTAGAAGATTCAATTCAATCCGGTGTTTACCCAGGAGTGACCATTGCTGGTTCACATGATAAATTCCATTTCAAACTAACTCTTCTAATGGAGATGACGGAAACTAGAAGATTCAATTCAATCCGGTGTTTACCCAGGAGTGACCATTACTGGTTCACATGATAAATTCCATTTCAAACTAACTCTTCTAGAGAGGATGACGGAAACTAGAAGATTCAATTCAATCCGGTGTTTACCCAGGAGTGACCATTGCTGGTTCACATGATAAATTCCATTTCAAACTAACTCTTCTAATGGAGATGACGGAAACTAGAAGATTCAATTCAATCCGGTGTTTACCCAGGAGTGACCATTGCTGGTTCACATGATAAATTCCATTTCAAACTAACTCTTCTAATAGAGATGACGGAAACTAGAAGATTCAATTCAATCCGGTGTTTACCCAGGAGTGACCATTGCTGGTTCACATGATAAATTCCATTTCAAACTAACTCTTCTAATGGAGATGACGGAAACTAGAAGATTCAATTCAATCCGGTGTTTACCCAGGAGTGACCATTACTGGTTCACATGATAAATTCCATTTCAAACTAACTCTTCTAATAGAGATGACGGAAACTAGAAGATTCAATTCAATCCGGTGTTTACCCAGGAGTGACCATTGCTGGTTCACATGATAAATTCCATTTCAAACTAACTCTTCTAATGGAGATGACGGAAACTAGAAGATTCAATTCAATCCGGTGTTTACCCAGGAGTGACCATTACTGGTTCACATGATAAATTCCATTTCAAACTAACTCTTCTAGAGAGGATGACGGAAACTAGAAGATTCAATTCAATCCGGTGTTTACCCAGGAGTGACCATTGCTGGTTCACATGATAAATTCCATTTCAAACTAACTCTTCTAGAGAGGATGACGGAAACTAGAAGATTCAATTCAATCCGGTGTTTACCCAGGAGTGACCATTACTGGTTCACATGATAAATTCCATTTCAAACTAACTCTTCTAATGGAGATGACGGAAACTAGAAGATTCAATTCAATCCGGTGTTTACCCAGGAGTGACCATTACTGGTTCACATGATAAATTCCATTTCAAACTAACTCTTCTAATAGAGATGACGGAAACTAGAAGATTCAATTCAATCCGGTGTTTACCCAGGAGTGACCATTACTGGTTCACATGATAAATTCCATTTCAAACTAACTCTTCTAATAGAGATGACGGAAACTAGAAGATTCAATTCAATCCGGTGTTTACCCAGGAGTGACCATTACTGGTTCACATGATAAATTCCATTTCAAACTAACTCTTCTAATAGAGATGACGGAAACTAGAAGATTCAATTCAATCCGGTGTTTACCCAGGAGTGACCATTGCTGGTTCACATGATAAATTCCATTTCAAACTAACTCTTCTAATGGAGATGACGGAAACTAGAAGATTCAATTCAATCCGGTGTTTACCCAGGAGTGACCATTACTGGTTCACATGATAAATTCCTTTTCAAACTAACTCTTCTAATAGAGATGACGGAAACTAGAAGATTCAATTCAATCCGGTGTTTACCCAGGAGTGACCATTGCTGGTTCACATGATAAATTCCATTTCAAACTAACTCTTCTAATGGAGATGACGGAAACTAGAAGATTCAATTCAATCCGGTGTTTACCCAGGAGTGACCATTACTGGTTCACATGATAAATTCCATTTCAAACTAACTCTTCTAGAGAGGATGACGGAAACTAGAAGATTCAATTCAATCCGGTGTTTACCCAGGAGTGACCATTTCTGGTTCACATGATAAATTCCATTTCAAACTAACTCTTCTAGAGAGGATGACGGAAACTAGAAGATTCAATTCAATCCGGTGTTTACCCAGGAGTGACCATTGCTGGTTCACATGATAAATTCCATTTCAAACTAACTCTTCTAGAGAGGATGACGGAAACTAGAAGATTCAATTCAATCCGGTGTTTACCCAGGAGTGACCATTACTGGTTCACATGATAAATTCCATTTCAAACTAACTCTTCTAATAGAGATGACGGAAACTAGAAGATTCAATTCAATCCGGTGTTTACCCAGGAGTGACCATTGCTGGTTCACATGATAAATTCCATTTCAAACTAACTCTTCTAATGGAGATGACGGAAACTAGAAGATTCAATTCAATCCGGTGTTTACCCAGGAGTGACCATTACTGGTTCACATGATAAATTCCATTTCAAACTAACTCTTCTAATAGAGATGACGGAAACTAGAAGATTCAATTCAATCCGGTGTTTACCCAGGAGTGACCATTGCTGGTTCACATGATAAATTCCATTTCAAACTAACTCTTCTAGAGAGGATGACGGAAACTAGAAGATTTAATTCAATCCGGTGTTTACCCAGGAGTGACCATTTCTGGTTCACATGATAAATTCCATTTCAAACTAACTCTTCTAATAGAGATGACGGAAACTAGAAGATTCAATTCAATCCGGTGTTTACCCAGGAGTGACCATTGCTGGTTCACATGATAAATTCCATTTCAAACTAACTCTTCTAGAGAGGATGACGGAAACTAGAAGATTCAATTCAATCCGGTGTTTACCCAGGAGTGACCATTTCTGGTTCACATGATAAATTCCATTTCAAACTAACTCTTCTAATGGAGATGACGGAAACTAGAAGATTCAATTCAATCCGGTGTTTACCCAGGAGTGACCATTGCTGGTTCACATGATAAATTCCATTTCAAACTAACTCTTCTAGAGAGGATGACGGAAACTAGAAGATTCAATTCAATCCGGTGTTTACCCAGGAGTGACCATTTCTGGTTCACATGATAAATTCCATTTCAAACTAACTCTTCTAATAGAGATGACGGAAACTAGAAGATTCAATTCAATCCGGTGTTTACCCAGGAGTGACCATTGCTGGTTCACATGAGAAATTCCATTTCAAACTAACTCTTCTAGAGAGGATGACGGAAACTAGAAGATTCAATTCAATCCGGTGTTTACCCAGGAGTGACCATTTCTGGTTCACATGATAAATTCCATTTCAAACTAACTCTTCTAATGGAGATGACGGAAACTAGAAGATTCAATTCAATCCGGTGTTTACCCAGGAGTGACCATTGCTGGTTCACATGATAAATTCCATTTCAAACTAACTCTTCTAGAGAGGATGACGGAAACTAGAAGATTCAATTCAATCCGGTGTTTACCCAGGAGTGACCATTTCTGGTTCACATGATAAATTCCATTTCAAACTAACTCTTCTAATAGAGATGACGGAAACTAGAAGATTCAATTCAATCCGGTGTTTACCCAGGAGTGACCATTGCTGGTTCACATGATAAATTCCATTTCAAACTAACTCTTCTAGAGAGGATGACGGAAACTAGAAGATTCAATTCAATCCGGTGTTTACCCAGGAGTGACCATTTCTGGTTCACATGATAAATTCCATTTCAAACTAACTCTTCTAATGGAGATGACGGAAACTAGAAGATTCAATTCAATCCGGTGTTTACCCAGGAGTGACCATTGCTGGTTCACATGATAAATTCCATTTCAAACTAACTCTTCTAGAGAGGATGACGGAAACTAGAAGATTCAATTCAATCCGGTGTTTACCCAGGAGTGACCATTACTGGTTCACATGATAAATTCCATTTCAAACTAACTCTTCTATTGGGGATGACGGAAACTAGAAGATTCAATTCAATCCGGTGTTTACCCAGGAGTGACCATTACTGGTTCACATGATAAATTCCTTTTCAAACTAACTCTTCTAATAGAGATGACGGAAACTAGAAGATTCAATTCAATCCGGTGTTTACCCAGGAGTGACCATTACTGGTTCACATGATAAATTCCATTTCAAACTAACTCTTCTAATAGAGATGACGGAAACTAGAAGATTCAATTCAATCCGGTGTTTACCCAGGAGTGACCATTACTGGTTCACATGATAAATTCCATTTCAAACTAACTCTTCTATTGGGGATGACGGAAACTAGAAGATTCAATTCAATCCGGTGTTTACCCAGGAGTGACCATTACTGGTTCACATGATAAATTCCATTTCAAACTAACTCTTCTATTGGGGATGACGGAAACTAGAAGATTCAATTCAATCCGGTGTTTACCCAGGAGTGACCATTACTGGTTCACATGATAAATTCCATTTCAAACTAACTCTTCTATTGGGGATGACGGAAACTAGAAGATTCAATTCAATCCGGTGTTTACCCAGGAGTGACCATTACTGGTTCACATGATAAATTCCATTTCAAACTAACTCTTCTATTGGGGATGACGGAAACTAGAAGATTCAATTCAATCCGGTGTTTACCCAGGAGTGACCATTTCTGGTTCACATGATAAATTCCATTTCAAACTAACTCTTCTATTGGGGATGACGGAAACTAGAAGATTCAATTCAATCCGGTGTTTACCCAGGAGTGACCATCACTGGTTCACATGATAAATTCCATTTCAAACTAACTCTTCTAAAGAAGATGACGGAAACTAGAAGATTCAATTCAATCCGGTGTTTACCCAGGAGTGACCATTACTGGTTCACATGATAAATTCCATTTCAAACTAACTCTTCTAAAGGGGATGACGGAAACTAGAAGATTCAATTCAATCCGGTGTTTACCCAGGAGTGACCATTTCTGGTTCACATGATAAATTCCATTTCAAACTAACTCTTCTAAAGGGGATGACGGAAACTAGAAGATTCAATTCAATCCGGTGTTTACCCAGGAGTGACCATTACTGGTTCACATGATAAATTCCATTTCAAACTAACTCTTCTAAATGGGGATGACGGAAACTAGAAGATTCAATTCAATCCGGTGTTTACCCAGGAGTGACCATTTCTGGTTCACATGATAAATTCCATTTCAAACTAACTCTTCTAATAGAGATGACGGAAACTAGAAGATTCAATTCAATCCGGTGTTTACCCAGGAGTGACCATTTCTGGTTCACATGATAAATTCCATTTCAAACTAACTCTTCTAATAGAGGATGACGGAAACTAGAAGATTCAATTCAATCCGGTGTTTACCCAGGAGTGACCATTACTGGTTCACATGATAAATTCCATTTCAAACTAACTCTTCTAAAGGGGATGACGGAAACTAGAAGATTCAATTCAATCCGGTGTTTACCCAGGAGTGACCATTACTGGTTCACATGATAAATTCCATTTCAAACTAACTCTTCTAAAGGGGATGACGGAAACTAGAAGATTCAATTCAATCCGGTGTTTACCCAGGAGTGACCATTTCTGGTTCACATGATAAATTCCATTTCAAACTAACTCTTCTAAAGGGGATGACGGAAACTAGAAGATTCAATTCAATCCGGTGTTTACCCAGGAGTGACCATTACTGGTTCACATGATAAATTCCATTTCAAACTAACTCTTCTAAATGGGGATGACGGAAACTAGAAGATTCAATTCAATCCGGTGTTTACCCAGGAGTGACCATTTCTGGTTCACATGATAAATTCCATTTCAAACTAACTCTTCTAATAGAGATGACGGAAACTAGAAGATTCAATTCAATCCGGTGTTTACCCAGGAGTGACCATTTCTGGTTCACATGATAAATTCCATTTCAAACTAACTCTTCTAAAGAGGATGACGGAAACTAGAAGATTCAATTCAATCCGGTGTTTACCCAGGAGTGACCATTTCTGGTTCACATGATAAATTCCATTTCAAACTAACTCTTCTAATAGAGATGACGGAAACTAGAAGATTCAATTCAATCCGGTGTTTACCCAGGAGTGACCATTTCTGGTTCACATGATAAATTCCATTTCAAACTAACTCTTCTAAAGGGGATGACGGAAACTAGAAGATTCAATTCAATCCGGTGTTTACCCAGGAGTGACCATTTCTGGTTCACATGATAAATTCCATTTCAAACTAACTCTTCTAAAGGGGATGACGGAAACTAGAAGATTCAATTCAATCCGGTGTTTACCCAGGAGTGACCATTACTGGTTCACATGATAAATTCCATTTCAAACTAACTCTTCTAAAGGGGATGACGGAAACTAGAAGATTCAATTCAATCCGGTGTTTACCCAGGAGTGACCATTACTGGTTCACATGATAAATTCCATTTCAAACTAACTCTTCTAAATGGGGATGACGGAAACTAGAAGATTCAATTCAATCCGGTGTTTACCCAGGAGTGACCATTTCTGGTTCACATGATAAATTCCATTTCAAACTAACTCTTCTAAAGGGGATGACGGAAACTAGAAGATTCAATTCAATCCGGTGTTTACCCAGGAGTGACCATTACTGGTTCACATGATAAATTCCATTTCAAACTAACTCTTCTAAAGGGGATGACGGAAACTAGAAGATTCAATTCAATCCGGTGTTTACCCAGGAGTGACCATTACTGGTTCACATGATAAATTCCATTTCAAACTAACTCTTCTAAATGGGGATGACGGAAACTAGAAGATTCAATTCAATCCGGTGTTTACCCAGGAGTGACCATTACTGGTTCACATGATAAATTCCATTTCAAACTAACTCTTCTAATAGAGGATGACGGAAACTAGATGATTCAATTCAATCCGGTGTTTACCCAGGAGTGACCATTTCTGGTTCACATGATAAATTCCATTTCAAACTAACTCTTCTAATAGAGATGACGGAAACTAGAAGATTCAATTCAATCCGGTGTTTACCCAGGAGTGACCATTACTGGTTCACATGATAAATTCCATTTCAAACTAACTCTTCTAATAGAGATGACGGAAACTAGAAGATTCAATTCAATCCGGTGTTTACCCAGGAGTGACCATTTCTGGTTCACATGATAAATTCCATTTCAAACTAACTCTTCTAATGGAGAGGACGGAAACTAGAAGATTCAATTCAATCCGGTGTTTACCCAGGAGTGACCATTACTGATTCACATGATAAATTCCATTTCAAACTAACTCTTCTATTGGGGATGACGGAAACTAGAAGATTCAATTCAATCCGGTGTTTACCCAGGAGTGACCATTTCTGGTTCACATGATGAATTCCATTTCAAACTAACTCTTCTAAAGGGGATGACGGAAACTAGAAGATTCAATTCAATCCGGTGTTTACCCAGGAGTGACCATTTCTGGTTCACATGATAAATTCCATTTCAAACTAACTCTTCTAAATGGGGATGACGGAAACTAGAAGATTCAATTCAATCCGGTGTTTACCCAGGAGTGACCATTACTGGTTCACATGATAAATTCCATTTCAAACTAACTCTTCTAATAGAGGATGACGGAAACTAGATGATTCAATTCAATCCGGTGTTTACCCAGGAGTGACCATTACTGGTTCACATGATAAATTCCATTTCAAACTAACTCTTCTAATAGAGATGACGGAAACTAGAAGATTCAATTCAATCCGGTGTTTACCCAGGAGTGACCATTTCTGGTTCACATGATAAATTCCATTTCAAACTAACTCTTCTAAATGGGGATGACGGAAACTAGAAGATTCAATTCAATCCGGTGTTTACCCAGGAGTGACCATTACTGGTTCACATGATAAATTCCATTTCAAACTAACTCTTCTAATAGAGGATGACGGAAACTAGATGATTCAATTCAATCCGGTGTTTACCCAGGAGTGACCATTTCTGGTTCACATGATAAATTCCATTTCAAACTAACTCTTCTAATAGAGATGACGGAAACTAGAAGATTCAATTCAATCCGGTGTTTACCCAGGAGTGACCATTTCTGGTTCACATGATAAATTCCATTTCAAACTAACTCTTCTAATGGAGAGGACGGAAACTAGAAGGTTCAATTCAATCCGGTGTTTACCCAGGAGTGACCATTTCTGGTTCACATGATAAATTCCATTTCAAACTAACTCTTCTAATGGAGAGGACGGAAACTAGAAGATTCAATTCAATCCGGTGTTTACCCAGGAGTGACCATTACTGATTCACATGATAAATTCCATTTCAAACTAACTCTTCTATTGGGGATGACGGAAACTAGAAGATTCAATTCAATCCGGTGTTTACCCAGGAGTGACCATTTCTGGTTCACATGATGAATTCCATTTCAAACTAACTCTTCTAAAGGGGATGACGGAAACTAGAAGATTCAATTCAATCCGGTGTTTACCCAGGAGTGACCATTTCTGGTTCACATGATAAATTCCATTTCAAACTAACTCTTCTAAATGGGGATGACGGAAACTAGAAGATTCAATTCAATCCGGTGTTTACCCAGGAGTGACCATTACTGGTTCACATGATAAATTCCATTTCAAACTAACTCTTCTAATAGAGGATGACGGAAACTAGATGATTCAATTCAATCCGGTGTTTACCCAGGAGTGACCATTACTGGTTCACATGATAAATTCCATTTCAAACTAACTCTTCTAATAGAGATGACGGAAACTAGAAGATTCAATTCAATCCGGTGTTTACCCAGGAGTGACCATTTCTGGTTCACATGATAAATTCCATTTCAAACTAACTCTTCTAATGGAGAGGACGGAAACTAGAAGGTTCAATTCAATCCGGTGTTTACCCAGGAGTGACCATTTCTGGTTCACATGATAAATTCCATTTCAAACTAACTCTTCTAATGGAGAGGACGGAAACTAGAAGATTCTATTCAATCCGGTGTTTACCCAGGAGTGACCATTACTGATTCACATGATAAATTCCATTTCAAACTAACTCTTCTAAAGGGGATGACGGAAACTAGAAGATTCAATTCAATCCGGTGTTTACCCAGGAGTGACCATTACTGATTCACATGATAAATTCCATTTCAAACTAACTCTTCTATTGGGGATGACGGAAACTAGAAGATTCAATTCAATCCGGTGTTTACCCAGGAGTGACCATTTCTGGTTCACATGATAAATTCCATTTCAAACTAACTCTTCTAAAGAGGATGACGGAAACTAGAAGATTCAATTCAATCCGGTGTTTACCCAGGAGTGACCATTACTGGTTCACATGATAAATTCCATTTCAAACTAACTCTTCTAAAGAGGATGACGGAAACTAGAAGATTCAATTCAATCCGGTGTTTACCCAGGAGTGACCATTTCTGGTTCACATGATAAATTCCATTTCAAACTAACTCTTCTAATAGAGATGACGGAAACTAGAAGATTCAATTCAATCCGGTGTTTACCCAGGAGTGACCATTTCTGGTTCACATGATAAATTCCATTTCAAACTAACTCTTCTAATGGAGAGGACGGAAACTAGAAGGTTCAATTCAATCCGGTGTTTACCCAGGAGTGACCATTACTGGTTCACATGATAAATTCCATTTCAAACTAACTCTTCTAAAGAGGATGACGGAAACTAGAAGATTCAATTCAATCCGGTGTTTACCCAGGAGTGACCATTACTGGTTCACATGATAAATTCCATTTCAAACTAACTCTTCTAAAGAGGATGACGGAAACTAGAAGATTCAATTCAATCCGGTGTTTACCCAGGAGTGACCATTTCTGGTTCACATGATAAATTCCATTTCAAACTAACTCTTCTAATAGAGATGACGGAAACTAGAAGATTCAATTCAATCCGGTGTTTACCCAGGAGTGACCATTTCTGGTTCACATGATAAATTCCATTTCAAACTAACTCTTCTAATAGAGATGACGGAAACTAGAAGATTCAATTCAATCCGGTGTTTACCCAGGAGTGACCATTTCTGGTTCACATGATAAATTCCATTTCAAACTAACTCTTCTAATGGAGAGGACGGAAACTAGAAGATTCTATTCAATCCGGTGTTTACCCAGGAGTGACCATTACTGATTCACATGATAAATTCCATTTCAAACTAACTCTTCTAAAGGGGATGACGGAAACTAGAAGATTCAATTCAATCCGGTGTTTACCCAGGAGTGACCATTACTGATTCACATGATAAATTCCATTTCAAACTAACTCTTCTATTGGGGATGACGGAAACTAGAAGATTCAATTCAATCCGGTGTTTACCCAGGAGTGACCATTTCTGGTTCACATGATAAATTCCATTTCAAACTAACTCTTCTAAAGAGGATGACGGAAACTAGAAGATTCAATTCAATCCGGTGTTTACCCAGGAGTGACCATTACTGGTTCACATGATAAATTCCATTTCAAACTAACTCTTCTAAAGAGGATGACGGAAACTAGAAGATTCAATTCAATCCGGTGTTTACCCAGGAGTGACCATTACTGGTTCACATGATAAATTCCATTTCAAACTAACTCTTCTAAAGAGGATGACGGAAACTAGAAGATTCAATTCAATCCGGTGTTTACCCAGGAGTGACCATTACTGATTCACATGATAAATTCCATTTCAAACTAACTCTTCTAAAGGGGATGACGGAAACTAGAAGATTCAATTCAATCCGGTGTTTACCCAGGAGTGACCATTACTGGTTCACATGATAAATTCCATTTCAAACTAACTCTTCTAAAGAGGATGACGGAAACTAGAAGATTCAATTCAATCCGGTGTTTACCCAGGAGTGACCATTACTGGTTCACATGATAAATTCCATTTCAAACTAACTCTTCTAATAGAGGATGACGGAAACTAGAAGATTCAATTCAATCCGGTGTTTACCCAGGAGTGACCATTACTGGTTCACATGATAAATTCCATTTCAAACTAACTCTTCTAAAGAGGATGACGGAAACTAGAAGATTCAATTCAATCCGGTGTTTACCCAGGAGTGACCATTACTGATTCACATGATAAATTCCATTTCAAACTAACTCTTCTAAAGAGGATGACGGAAACTAGAAGATTCAATTCAATCCGGTGTTTACCCAGGAGTGACCATTACTGATTCACATGATAAATTCCATTTCAAACTAACTCTTCTAAAGGGGATGACGGAAACTAGAAGATTCAATTCAATCCGGTGTTTACCCAGGAGTGACCATTACTGGTTCACATGATAAATTCCATTTCAAACTAACTCTTCTAAAGAGGATGACGGAAACTAGAAGATTCAATTCAATCCGGTGTTTACCCAGGAGTGACCATTTCTGGTTCACATGATAAATTCCATTTCAAACTAACTCTTCTAAAGGGGATGACGGAAACTAGAAGATTCAATTCAATCCGGTGTTTACCCAGGAGTGACCATTACTGGTTCACATGATAAATTCCATTTCAAACTAACTCTTCTAATAGAGGATGACGGAAACTAGATGATTCAATTCAATCCGGTGTTTACCCAGGAGTGACCATTTCTGGTTCACATGATAAATTCCATTTCAAACTAACTCTTCTAATAGAGATGACGGAAACTAGATGATTCAATTCAATCCGGTGTTTACCCAGGAGTGACCATTTCTGGTTCACATGATAAATTCCATTTCAAACTAACTCTTCTAAATGGGGATGACGGAAACTAGAAGATTCAATTCAATCCGGTGTTTACCCAGGAGTGACCATTACTGGTTCACATGATAAATTCCATTTCAAACTAACTCTTCTAATAGAGGATGACGGAAACTAGATGATTCAATTCAATCCGGTGTTTACCCAGGAGTGACCATTTCTGGTTCACATGATAAATTCCATTTCAAACTAACTCTTCTAATAGAGATGACGGAAACTAGAAGATTCAATTCAATCCGGTGTTTACCTAGGAGTGACCATTTCTGGTTCACATGATAAATTCCATTTCAAACTAACTCTTCTAATGGAGAGAACGGAAACTAGAAGATTCAATTCAATCCGGTGTTTACCCAGGAGTGACTATTTCTGGTTCACATGATAAATTCCATTTCAAACTAACTCTTCTAAAGAGGATGACGGAAACTAGAAGATTCAATTCAATCCGGTGTTTACCCAGGAGTGACCATTACTGATTCACATGATAAATTCCATTTCAAACTAACTCTTCTAAAGAGGATGACGGAAACTAGAAGATTCAATTCAATCCGGTGTTTACCCAGGAGTGACCATTTCTGGTTCACATGATAAATTCCATTTCAAACTAACTCTTCTAAAGAGGATGACGGAAACTAGAAGATTCAATTCAATCCGGTGTTTACCCAGGAGTGACCATTTCTGGTTCACATGATAAATTCCATTTCAAACTAACTCTTCTATTGGGGATGACGGAAACTAGAAGATTCAATTCAATCCGGTGTTTACCCAGGAGTGACCATTTCTGGTTCACATGATAAATTCCATTTCAAACTAACTCTTCTATTGGGGATGACGGAAACTAGAAGATTCAATTCAATCCGGTGTTTACCCAGGAGTGACCATTTCTGGTTCACATGATAAATTCCATTTCAAACTAACTCTTCTAAATGGGGATGACGGAAACTAGAAGATTCAATTCAATCCGGTGTTTACCCAGGAGTGACCATTTCTGGTTCACATGATAAATTCCATTTCAAACTAACTCTTCTATTGGGGATGACGGAAACTAGAAGATTCAATTCAATCCGGTGTTTACCCAGGAGTGACCATTTCTGGTTCACATGATAAATTCCATTTCAAACTAACTCTTCTAAATGGGGATGACGGAAACTAGAAGATTCAATTCAATCCGGTGTTTACCCAGGAGTGACCATTACTGGTTCACATGATAAATTCCATTTCAAACTAACTCTTCTAAAGAGGATGACGGAAACTAGAAGATTCAATTCAATCCGGTGTTTACCCAGGAGTGACCATTACTGGTTCACATGATAAATTCCATTTCAAACTAACTCTTCTATTGGGGATGACGGAAACTAGAAGATTCAATTCAATCCGGTGTTTACCCAGGAGTGACCATTACTGGTTCACATGATAAATTCCATTTCAAACTAACTCTTCTAAAGAGGATGACGGAAACTAGAAGATTCAATTCAATCCGGTGTTTACCCAGGAGTGACCATTTCTGGTTCACATGATAAATTCCATTTCAAACTAACTCTTCTAAAGGGGATGACGGAAACTAGAAGATTCAATTCAATCCGGTGTTTACCCAGGAGTGACCATTACTGGTTCACATGATAAATTCCATTTCAAACTAACTCTTCTAAAGAGGATGACGGAAACTAGAAGATTCAATTCAATCCGGTGTTTACCCAGGAGTGACCATTACTGGTTCACATGATAAATTCCATTTCAAACTAACTCTTCTAAAGAGGATGACGGAAACTAGAAGATTCAATTCAATCCGGTGTTTACCCAGGAGTGACCATTACTGGTTCACATGATAAATTCCATTTCAAACTAACTCTTCTAAAGAGGATGACGGAAACTAGAAGATTCAATTCAATCCGGTGTTTACCCAGGAGTGACCATTACTGGTTCACATGATAAATTCCATTTCAAACTAACTCTTCTAAAGAGGATGACGGAAACTAGAAGATTCAATTCAATCCGGTGTTTACCCAGGAGTGACCATTACTGGTTCACATGATAAATTCCATTTCAAACTAACTCTTCTATTGGGGATGACGGAAACTAGAAGATTCAATTCAATCCGGTGTTTACCCAGGAGTGACCATTACTGGTTCACATGATAAATTCCATTTCAAACTAACTCTTCTAAAGAGGATGACGGAAACTAGAAGATTCAATTCAATCCGGTGTTTACCCAGGAGTGACCATTTCTGGTTCACATGATAAATTCCATTTCAAACTAACTCTTCTAAAGGGGATGACGGAAACTAGAAGATTCAATTCAATCCGGTGTTTACCCAGGAGTGACCATTACTGGTTCACATGATAAATTCCATTTCAAACTAACTCTTCTAAAGAGGATGACGGAAACTAGAAGATTCAATTCAATCCGGTGTTTACCCAGGAGTGACCATTACTGGTTCACATGATAAATTCCATTTCAAACTAACTCTTCTAAAGAGGATGACGGAAACTAGAAGATTCAATTCAATCCGGTGTTTACCCAGGAGTGACCATTACTGGTTCACATGATAAATTCCATTTCAAACTAACTCTTCTAAAGAGGATGACGGAAACTAGAAGATTCAATTCAATCCGGTGTTTACCCAGGAGTGACCATTACTGGTTCACATGATAAATTCCATTTCAAACTAACTCTTCTAAAGAGGATGACGGAAACTAGAAGATTCAATTCAATCCGGTGTTTACCCAGGAGTGACCATTACTGGTTCACATGATAAATTCCATTTCAAACTAACTCTTCTAAAGGGGATGACGGAAACTAGAAGATTCAATTCAATCCGGTGTTTACCCAGGAGTGACCATTTCTGGTTCACATGATAAATTCCATTTCAAACTAACTCTTCTAAAGGGGATGACGGAAACTAGAAGATTCAATTCAATCCGGTGTTTACCCAGGAGTGACCATTTCTGGTTCACATGATAAATTCCATTTCAAACTAACTCTTCTAAAGGGGATGACGGAAACTAGAAGATTCAATTCAATCCGGTGTTTACCCAGGAGTGACCATTACTGGTTCACATGATAAATTCCATTTCAAACTAACTCTTCTAATAGAGATGACGGAAACTAGAAGATTCAATTCAATCCGGTGTTTACCCAGGAGTGACCATTTCTGGTTCACATGATAAATTCCATTTCAAACTAACTCTTCTAAAGGGGATGACGGAAACTAGAAGATTCAATTCAATCCGGTGTTTACCCAGGAGTGACCATTTCTGGTTCACATGATAAATTCCATTTCAAACTAACTCTTCTAAAGAGGATGACGGAAACTAGAAGATTCAATTCAATCCGGTGTTTACCCAGGAGTGACCATTTCTGGTTCACATGATAAATTCCATTTCAAACTAACTCTTCTAAATGGGGATGACGGAAACTAGAAGATTCAATTCAATCCGGTGTTTACCCAGGAGTGACCATTACTGGTTCACATGATAAATTCCATTTCAAACTAACTCTTCTAATAGAGATGACGGAAACTAGAAGATTCAATTCAATCCGGTGTTTACCCAGGAGTGACCATTTCTGGTTCACATGATAAATTCCATTTCAAACTAACTCTTCTAATGGAGAGGACGGAAACTAGAAGGTTCAATTCAATCCGGTGTTTACCCAGGAGTGACCATTTCTGGTTCACATGATAAATTCCATTTCAAACTAACTCTTCTAATGGAGAGGACGGAAACTAGAAGATTCAATTCAATCCGGTGTTTACCCAGGAGTGACCATTACTGGTTCACATGATAAATTCCATTTCAAACTAACTCTTCTAAAGAGGATGACGGAAACTAGAAGATTCAATTCAATCCGGTGTTTACCCAGGAGTGACCATTTCTGGTTCACATGATAAATTCCATTTCAAACTAACTCTTCTAATGGAGAGAACGGAAACTAGAAGATTCAATTCAATCCGGTGTTTACCCAGGAGTGACCATTTCTGGTTCACATGATAAATTCCATTTCAAACTAACTCTTCTAATAGAGATGACGGAAACTAGAAGATTCAATTCAATCCGGTGTTTACCTAGGAGTGACCATTTCTGGTTCACATGATAAATTCCATTTCAAACTAACTCTTCTAATGGAGAGAACGGAAACTAGAAGATTCAATTCAATCCGGTGTTTACCCAGGAGTGACCATTTCTGGTTCACATGATAAATTCCATTTCAAACTAACTCTTCTAAAGAGGATGACGGAAACTAGAAGATTCAATTCAATCCGGTGTTTACCCAGGAGTGACCATTTCTGGTTCACATGATAAATTCCATTTCAAACTAACTCTTCTAATAGAGATGACGGAAACTAGAAGATTCAATTCAATCCGGTGTTTACCCAGGAGTGACCATTTCTGGTTCACATGATAAATTCCATTTCAAACTAACTCTTCTAATGGAGAGAACGGAAACTAGAAGATTCAATTCAATCCGGTGTTTACCCAGGAGTGACCATTTCTGGTTCACATGATAAATTCCATTTCAAACTAACTCTTCTAATGGAGAGAACGGAAACTAGAAGATTCAATTCAATCCGGTGTTTACCCAGGAGTGACCATTTCTGGTTCACATGATAAATTCCATTTCAAACTAACTCTTCTAATGGAGAGAACGGAAACTAGAAGATTCAATTCAATCCGGTGTTTACCCAGGAGTGACCATTTCTGGTTCAAATGATAAATTCCATTTCAAACTAACTCTTCTAATAGAGGATGACGGAAACTAGAAGATTCAATTCAATCCGGTGTTTACCCAGGAGTGACCATTTCTGGTTCACATGATAAATTCCATTTCAAACTAACTCTTCTAATGGAGAGAACGGAAACTAGAAGATTCAATTCAATCCGGTGTTTACCCAGGAGTGACCATTTCTGGTTCACATGATAAATTCCATTTCAAACTAACTCTTCTAATGGAGAGAACGGAAACTAGAAGATTCAATTCAATCCGGTGTTTACCCAGGAGTGACCATTTCTGGTTCACATGATAAATTCCATTTCAAACTAACTCTTCTAATGGAGAGAACGGAAACTAGAAGATTCAATTCAATCCGGTGTTTACCCAGGAGTGACCATTTCTGGTTCACATGATAAATTCCATTTCAAACTAACTCTTCTAATGGAGAGAACGGAAACTAGAAGATTCAATTCAATCCGGTGTTTACCCAGGAGTGACCATTTCTGGTTCACATGATAAATTCCATTTCAAACTAACTCTTCTAATGGGGATGACGGAAACTAGAAGATTCAATTCAATCCGGTGTTTACCCAGGAGTGACCATTTCTGGTTCACATGATAAATTCCATTTCAAACTAACTCTTCTAATGGAGAGAACGGAAACTAGAAGATTCAATTCAATCCGGTGTTTACCCAGGAGTGACCATTTCTGGTTCACATGATAAATTCCATTTCAAACTAACTCTTCTAAATGGGGATGACGGAAACTAGAAGATTCAATTCAATCCGGTGTTTACCCAGGAGTGACCATTTCTGGTTCACATGATAAATTCCATTTCAAACTAACTCTTCTAATGGAGAGAACGGAAACTAGAAGATTCAATTCAATCCGGTGTTTACCCAGGAGTGACCATTTCTGGTTCACATGATAAATTCCATTTCAAACTAACTCTTCTAATGGGGATGACGGAAACTAGAAGATTCAATTCAATCCGGTGTTTACCCAGGAGTGACCATTTCTGGTTCACATGATAAATTCCATTTCAAACTAACTCTTCTAATGGAGAGAACGGAAACTAGAAGATTCAATTCAATCCGGTGTTTACCCAGGAGTGACCATTTCTGGTTCACATGATAAATTCCATTTCAAACTAACTCTTCTAATGGAGAGAACGGAAACTAGAAGATTCAATTCAATCCGGTGTTTACCCAGGAGTGACCATTTCTGGTTCACATGATAAATTCCATTTCAAACTAACTCTTCTAATGGAGAGAACGGAAACTAGAAGATTCAATTCAATCCGGTGTTTACCCAGGAGTGACCATTTCTGGTTCACATGATAAATTCCATTTCAAACTAACTCTTCTAAATGGGGATGACGGAAACTAGAAGATTCAATTCAATCCGGTGTTTACCCAGGAGTGACCATTTCTGGTTCACATGATAAATTCCATTTCAAACTAACTCTTCTAATAGAGGATGACGGAAACTAGAAGATTCAATTCAATCCGGTGTTTACCCAGGAGTGACCATTTCTGGTTCACATGATAAATTCCATTTCAAACTAACTCTTCTAATGGAGAGAACGGAAACTAGAAGATTCAATTCAATCCGGTGTTTACCCAGGAGTGACCATTTCTGGTTCACATGATAAATTCCATTTCAAACTAACTCTTCTAAATGGGGATGACGGAAACTAGAAGATTCAATTCAATCCGGTGTTTACCCAGGAGTGACCATTTCTGGTTCACATGATAAATTCCATTTCAAACTAACTCTTCTAAAGAGGATGACGGAAACTAGAAGATTCAATTCAATCCGGTGTTTACCCAGGAGTGACCATTACTGGTTCACATGATAAATTCCATTTCAAACTAACTCTTCTAATAGAGGATGACGGAAACTAGAAGATTCAATTCAATCCGGTGTTTACCCAGGAGTGACCATTTCTGGTTCACATGATAAATTCCATTTCAAACTAACTCTTCTAATAGAGGATGACGGAAACTAGAAGATTCAATTCAATCCGGTGTTTACCCAAGATGGCCCCTTAAATACCATTACTAACTTCTGTCTCTAAAGCTTCTATTCTTTCAAATAACCCAAAAATTCACCCAAGAATTTATCCCTAGACAAGTCCACAAAATGAAAATATAATAGGAATAAAAAAGAATCGTAATGAAAAAAGAAAACGCGTATTCGTTACGCGACCAGTGTGCAGAATGATCGAGACGGTTTGAAAGAAGACGCGCTGTGTCTGACCCCTGTGAGACGTGAAGAAAAGAGACAAAGGGCTAAGAGAAGATGGTGACGTTGAAAAAATCAAAAATTTGTACTGAAAGGAATGGACGCGCGTGCTCGGGAGTGAAAGAGTGCACTAGTATTAGAGTGTTAAAAGGGCTCTTTAAGAGAACGGCTATCGCGGGGTAGCCGAAAGCCAATTAATGCAACTTCGTCATTTTTAATTATTGGCACTATAACAACTTCATAATCAACTGGAGTCCAGTAGACGCGACACTTTCGTTCAAAAAATAAATTTAGCGGGCTCAACAAACCGGCGCTTTGGCGACCCTGTGTGCTATCGATAAGCTAGTTTTCTAGCTATGGAATCAAACATTTTCGATCTTATTCAAGACGGTTTTACCTTGTTTTAAAAACATTGAAATGGTAGCGAAAGGAGAAAATAAGAAACTGAGAAAATAAAAAATCGATAAACTGCAGATGGTGCATAGACAGTGAGAAGAATGGAAGACGAATGAACAGAATGGTGTACGCTACCTGTGCAATGCAATAAACATTCACATGTACACAACCAGCGTTTAGGAGGGGGCGGAGTCAGAGATGTGAAGATAAATTATCCAAAGAAAGGACAACGCGTCGTTAAAAAAATCAATAAAAATTGTCTTTCAAATAGTGGAGTGAACCAGAAAAAAATATAGAAAGGAAAGTACAATCATGATAAATAAGAAAACACGAGCTAGTATTAGGGGTTGTTCCAGAACCATATCTAAAGCTTCAATTCGGACAAAAACTCAACCGGCCGCGCCCTCCGGTGATCGAGGTTCTTTTAGGACCCGAAGAATCTGTTCTAAACTTTTAAAGCTCTTTTTTTTTCAAAATATTTTTATTAATCTCAAACAGGATTGGTACAAAAACCACATGTAGCCGCACACGAAAATTCGGCAATAAGGGGAAGTTGTGAGGTACACATTCCGTTGGTGGAGAACGTGGAGCATCTGGAATGAAGAAGGGATTAAGACCTTTAATATAAGAGCAGTTGAAATTTTCTGAATAGTTCTGAAGTGGTATAGCTTTTCAGATAAAAGCTCCTAAAAGATCCCTCAAGAAACAATAGAAGTACATGTTTTTATAATTCCGTTTTTACTGTATATTGGCTCAATACAATTTGAAAAACTCACTGGCTCTGTGGAAACCTGTCCACACAAGTTCCCTCGGCTGACACTGATTTCCCACACAAATCCATTGTCACTGCACACATCACCTTCAACTGAGCATCATCATAAATACTACAACCGGTTTCTTTGGCTGCCTTTAGTTGAAGACATGTGGTTGTATCAACAAGGTCCACACAAGAAGTGATGTTGGAATCGACTGAAAATTTATCCGTTTTGGCGTTTTGGTTTCTTATAGGAAAAAAGAGCTGATACTCACCATATCGATATGACCAGGCATAAGTTGTTACATAGTACCGATTGTAGGTGAAGACTGGCATAGGATTGACCTCAGCATTCATCACTTCTCCATTGAACTCGTCACAGCAATATCTGGAGAGTGGAACTTGTGGGTTGGAAGGTAGTTCCAAAACGGCCGAAATGACAGCGATCAATAAGGGATAAGTATTCAATTGACAATATTCAATTTCTATACATTTCTCGATTAATAGAAGCTTTTGATGAAACTAATACGACACCAATTTACCACACAAGACTGAGCCGTCTCCGTTGAACCATTTAGATAGCGGATGTCACCTAGCGTGTAATAAAAAAGAACCTGCTGCGTTTTTTTGGAATCTCATCATTCAAAAGCTAAAAATGTAGCAAATTTGTCTGTATAAATGGGATAGTTGATAGTGTTTACCAATATGCATGGATCAATTGGCCAAGTTGGCCAAAGTTGGCCAAGATGATTGGCCAAGATTCATAATTACAGCGCTTCATTGCTTAACTCACCGTGCCTGTGTCGCTGTCATATCACTTTTTAACTTTGGTTCAATTCCATTGAAACTGCATCCATACCCACATTGAGTGTTGTAAGCAGCATCGATACGGAATTGGATCACTTTGCCGACAGGGGCCTAAAACCTGGTTGATGAAAATAACTACAAACTACTAAAATTTCCAATTAAGAGGGCTCAAACTAACCTTAATCCAATGCGTACAATACATAAAACTTGGCCTGGCTGCCGCTGAGTTCGAAACATTTCCAAATGTATAATTCTGTTGCTGCCATGTATCCGTAGCTGTCAATTCTGCTCCACACCCATAATCTGCTCTTTCATTGCACAATGTCCCACCGAAACCATAAGGACAAATACATTTCGTGCAGTCCGCTGGGTTCGCATACCCTCCATTTCCACAAGGGAGAGAGGTTGGACCTGAAATGTTCATGGCTCTGTGAGCTTCAAAGAGTTGATAACCTACAAGAACAAGAATAATGTGTATTGAGCATTTTCAGATCCAAAAATGTCACTATCCGGCCGCCCATCGTGTAAACCATCACTGACTCTTTTGGGACTATCGAATCGACTCCACCAGAGGTAACAAACCTGAAATTATTCAACTTTTTAAATTTCATTTTGTCCAATTATAACCCACGATCTTCCAGAGTAATGCATAAAACTTCCATACTCATAATCCACTAAATTAGTTGATTCTGCTGTGGTCATTTTGTAAAAATTGGGTTGAGAGGCTATCGGGACATCAGTCAAATCGATGGTAACATAGGTATCTCTGTCGGATCTCATTTGAGTATGGAACACTCCAAGCGTATGGGAGAGTTCATGAGCGGCGGTACCGACCTGAAACCGACGAGGGTGTTTAAAATAAGAGGATCGGCTAAGGGGAAGTTGGATGCGGCTCATCAAAAGCACAGCAATCCTTAGGTCTTTGGAACAAGAATCTTACCAATTCACATCCAGATCCAAGTGACAATGTTTGCTCTCCACCCATTCTTCCAACATTCGAATAGCACCCGACTCCGTTGATAATCTGTAAAAAGAGAGTAGGAATTACCTTATAATAGCGGAACGTGGACTTTCGTTTGCCTACTATTCAGAATTGGAGCTACTGCTATTGTTATTCAGGTTCATTTTCAAAATCACCAATGATAAAAACTTGCCATCAGATCAGATTGCGTGAAACCTCCCAAAACTTTAATTGAAAATTTGAAAAAAAATAGTGCTTATTTGCGGTAAAGTGTTCTATTTATCAGATAAAATTTCGAAAAGTCGTGATTCATTTTAGGAATTCCGACGTATTCTTACTTGAAAATCACTATAAACGATAGAAAACGGCATTTGAAAACATGGCCGCTTACAGATTGATGGCCTAGGAAATTGAAAGCCTCCCACATATCGGATTGTAGGTCAGCAATCTGAATTCGGCCATGCTTTCAAATGCCGTTTTCAGCCGTTCAGAGGGGTTTTAAGTGAAGTCATAATGTAAGGAGGGAATCAGAATTTAAAAAATAACGTCGGAGTTTATAATAAAAAGTTCTGAGTTTTGACCTCCTTTAATTTTACGCTCTGCTCCACTTACCTTAACTCGGCTCGACGCAGTACTATCCAGCTTAAACTTGACACATGTGTTCTGCTCCAGGAACTTCATTGCATCCAATACAATTTGTTGCATATAGGTCCCGAGACTCGAATCAAAATAGTAGTAGACAGTGTTATCAGGCCAGAATAGAGCCGAGTTTTGAACTTGTCGCTTTTTCCGTGATTTAGGGTTATGAGATGTGGTAAACTCGCGGATTTGGGATCTGAAAGCAACAATTAGAAGGTGGCCTAGGAATGCAAAAGTGGGTCACTAGGCCATCATAAAAACTCACTCATCTAAATTAATATCTCCTTGAAACAAATAATCATTAAGACCAGCTCTCTCGTTAATTTCAAACATATCCAATGCCGGAGGATTTTCATTCACTTTTACTTTTCGATATGTTTTATGAAGTTTTTTGGATTGTGCCTTGGAAATTTTTTCAATTTTAATCTTTTTTCCCATTTGAGCCAATTGCTTCTTTCGTTTTTCAGGCGTGCATCCTCGGAGGGACTGAAAAGGTTCGTAGGGATTACCCTTTCTTGAAGCGCAGGGGGACTTACATTTCTCAGGGATTTTCTGGCAGCTTTTTTCAATATGTAAACTGGTTTTTTGGTTGTTTTAGGGGATTCAGTGGTGGTTTTTATAGAATTGGTTGTAGTTTGTGACCTTGATGAAGTTGTCAAATTAATCTTTGAGTTCCATGTCCATTTCCACATAAAAGGTCCTTCTCTGGGTATCGTCACCGTAGGCGGTGGAGGGCCTTCCGGTCTGTGTTCCTTTTCTTTTCCATTTTCAAACTCCCACTTGTACCTCTGGTTTTGTACTTCGCCACTGTCCTCGTTCTGAAACAAATCTTCGTGAAACCTGTATTAGAAGGGCATGCTCTTGTATTGTTCTAGTCCGTCCTACAGGCTCCTAGCAGGTTCCTGAATTGAAAGAGTACTTTTATTAGAGGTGCTTTTTTGATACAGTTTTTACGATATTTGTTTATAGAAAAGTTCAAAATGAGATCATAATGATTCATGTAGTCGTAGTTTGGTATTTTGAGGTTAAAATCGGTCGGTGATTCAAAATTTATTTCCCTTTTTTGAACAAGTTTTAACAAACTCTGAAATTTTTTGATTCCAAAAAGTGTTTTGGCTTTGAGTCTCTTGAAAAGGACCACTGGCGTCAAGAAAAGTAAAAGTTTAGTTCTAGCTTTGAGTCATTCTGAAATAATACTCAGATTTATGGTCATGGGAAACTTTGAGGAAGTAAAAAGGAGCGGAAGTTGAACGAGTTCGATGAACAATAAAAATCATGTTCTACTTTTTGAAATTGAACTATGAAACGATATAATTTTTGAAAGATTAGTGATCGAGATTAGTTTTTATTGAGTGTTCAACTGTTTATTCAGGCGTTTGTTATCATTGGACCTGTAATAGAATTGAATGAACTTGGGAAGTTTCTGATTGGAAGGTGAGCTGTTCAATAAGAGGGTTTTCCCAACTAAACAGCGCATCTTATAATCAGAACAATTTTTAGTTAAAAAAAAAACTTATTTCAACAAGAATTTTCATATAAGACATACAAACTCATTCATCTTAATGCCCCTCAGCTTTCCCTATCTCACCTTATCAATAGCTAAAACAACATTACATAGAATAAATGAGAGACCAACAAAATAGATTACAAATCGAGGCATATAGAGAGTGCGAAGGCATTTCCAACTCACTAGCGGACATACCCCCCGATAGAAGAGGGGGTTTCGATCGAAATTCGGTTTTAATCCGTCAGATGTCGTTTTTTTAATCCTTTTGATGAAGGTTAGAGGGGAGATGGGGGAGAGGGAGAAGTGACGGGATTTGTAGCTTCTGAGACCTTTTATTAGAGGTGCTATCATTAGAGACAATTTTAAGATTCCAATTAAACAAAGCACTCCTCATACACAAATTTATTTACCATCAGCTTTTATTTCAAAAAACCTATACTTCATTTATTTAAAAATTTCCAGGAGCAATTCCACAAAGAGCTCCGAAATTAATATAAAAAGCTAGGGGAAGAGAAGTTACATCTTGGTTACAGGTAAAGTCATTTAGAAGAAGGTGAGTATCACTGGGAGGATAATAATTGAATTCAACGCATGATTCCATTTCTCTGTAAACTTATTGCTTTCCTTCTAGTTAGTCATCAACTTACCCCCCATAGACCATGCTTGATGGTTCCCCAGGCGCCCACAAGGACCATGCATAGTCTGGAGATGTATTCTTCTGAGCAAGTTCGAAAGCTTTTGTAGGGCTACACATATCTGTACTCAAATTGGGGCCCGGGATAATGCATTCTGGAATACGGTATCCATCAACAACAATTGATCCGAAATCATATCCGAATGATGTGAGAGTATCCCCCAACTGAGCTCCGAAGAAGTCCCGTTCCTCCATTGATCCAAAGGTTGTAAGGGAGGATCCATCTGTGCACAGAGACTTGGCATCGTTGAATGAGATTGGTTCCTTCTGAATTACAGCCTTCATACACCATTGAGCAGTGTTCAAGTTGCTAGCAGATGGGACACGAGAGAACATAGTGAAACCGGGTGGACATCTTAGATCTGAATCAGTTATTTTAGTTTGTTTATTCTGTACTTGTTGACAGCCGCTTTTAAAAAACGCTACATTTTTTTGTATTTCGTTTCAGATTTGGTTTTTCATGCTGATTCCACTGCCGAAAAAGAAATTGCTCAAAAAACGCCTTAAAGCGCACAAACTGCGCCCAAAATCGCGCGTTACAGACTGGTGGCCGCGACTGTCTGGTCGTGAATCTGACAGCGCTGGGCTTTTTTCTTCATATTTTTCGCTCTTCTCATACGTTTTACATGCATATGTGAAATGAGTGAAAAATATGGATAAAAAGACCCCGCGCTGTCTCGGCCAGACGGCCGCGGCTACCAATCTGTAACTTTCTGAGACAAACCAGAATCCGTTTTCCCACCAGGAGTCGTTTCGGTTGATTCCATCCCTTCCATGCTGGTAGTTTCGTCTACAGTAGTGACATCCGTAACAGATTCTTCAGTAGGTAGGCTAGCAGCAGTTGAAGTAATGTACACCTCTTCAGGCGGTATCATTCTCATGCAACCTTTGGTAAATGAGAGGAAATGGGATATAACAATGATGGATGATAACGAAGTTAGCATTTTTGCAACTGATGCAAACGATAAATGTCCTTTTATAAAGGAACAAGAAGTGTGTCTTTTCAAAGTCAAAAAAATTATCGGAAATTTCTTCATAGTAAAAAAAATCGACTTTGTGCTTGACTGGCTATTAATCACAACTTGAAAGGCCATTAATCACACCTTCCTCTAATCCGATGAACCTATGGAAAGATACAAGAATGATAAATCGGAACCTGTGTTCTATATCTTCATACTTTTTTGTTAGTGGGTACGTGAGAATAAGACACGATGTGATAGTTCGTTATCTTATTGTTCAAAAATCCGTTCTCAGATTTAAAGGTGCATGACTTCACTCAGCCAACTTTTGTTATAAACAACCTTTATTATCTTTTTTTCATATTACATTCTCAAAAACTTATTTCGGAGCAACTCCACAAAGAGCTCCAAAGTTCCAGTAAAGTGGGTCATTTGGGTAATGTGGAGAAACTTCTCTGTCACAGAAGAAATCATTGAGGCGAAGGTTTCGGCCTCCATTGTTTGGATTATACGAGATTTGGACGCATGATTCGATTTCTCTGAAAAAATTTTCATGAGTTTTGATTCCCTGTAATAGAGCGGCATTATCTTTAATATAGCGGCTTTAAGTCATTTGAACTATAATCCACTATCAGAAGCCATTATAATCGAGGTGGCAACAACTTACGGTCCCCAAGTAGTGGTGGATGGTTCTCCAGCAGCCCATTGAGTCCAAATAAAGTCGGGAGCAGTGTTCTTTTGTTGGAGTTGATAGATGTTAGTCTTATTGCATGCATCACTTTGCAAAATATCCCAATTAGTGGTAACACAAACCGGAGTACGTCTTCCATCAACAGCAATTGATCCAACACTATATCCAAATGACTTGAGAGCATCCTTCAATTGATTTCCAAAGAATGTCTGCTCTTCAGCGGATCCGAAAGTTGTAAGGGTGGATCCATCTGTGCAGAGGTTATTGGCATCTTGAATCAAGATTGGATCCTTCTGTAGCACTGCCTTCATGCACCATTTAGCAGTGTTCAAGTTGTTAGCGGCAGGGACACGAGTAAACATTGTGAAGCCCGAGGGGCATTTTGGTGCTGCAGTTGTGGTGGTGGTTGGTGTTGTGGTTGTAGTTGATGTGGAAGTTGTAGTTGAGGTACTGGTTGGTTTTGGTGTTGTAGTTGTTGTTGTGGTAGTAGTGGTAGTGGTGGTGGAGGTGGTTGTAGATGTGGACGGCTTTTTGGTTTCACAGTCATCACTTCCTCCATATGGTGGATGATGATTGCCGCCTCCGTTGTAGACTGAAATTTGGAGAATTATGGTCGTTGTTGGGCCAAGATTTGATCGTTTACTATCAGTTGTTATCATTATGGAAAAGCTTGTTTGTAAACATTAGAACTGATTTTTGGCTGACAGCCCAGTCCTTTATCTTTGAAAGTAGCTAATGTGGGTCCAGCTATTTTTTTTTACGTTTTTGGATCTTTTTTTACGATTCTGGGAAAGTTTTGAAAACAGCTAGAAGTATCTCTAGCGAACTATTCGAGCAACTTTGAAAAAATCACAGGTTCTACGGTACGTACCTGGTCTAAAAATAGCCTCAACTGGTGTACAAGCCACCAAAACGCCGAACACAACCAAAATAGAGAAACGCATTCTGAAATACAACTTTTTCACCGGAAACTCCTTCCTTAAATACAAAAAAGCAAACTCTAGTTTTCCTCGAGTGCTGTTTTTATTGCAGTAAGTTTCCGCTTTTTGCGGGGGGTTATTGTTTTTTTGCTGCATCATTTTTGCTGAGGAATTGCAAAAAATATTGGATGTTTCTATGAAACAAAAATGAGTAAAGATCGAAAGTTCGAAATATGAATCGGAAGTATTCTGAAAGTTTTTGAAATTTATTCTACATATTTCTATTCTGAAAAGTACGAGTTACATTAATCCCAGAGTCTCTAACTGAGGATTTTTGAAAAACCTGCTCATATGCATTTCTATTAAAGGTGAGGTTGAAATTGAACTTTTATTCCACATAATCGAGGTGATTATATCCTCAAACGGCTAAGTTTTCTGCTACGACAAATGAGGATATTTTTCATATTTTATGGAAAAACATCATAGAAAATTTATCGATAGATTATGGTAAATATCACTTTTGTTATAATTAATTGATGTACTTCTATTTGTTGATATCGAGGGCTTCAAGTTCCTGATTTTTTTGTGGAAGTGTCATTGAAATGAAGTTGTTTGTGATGATTCAGGATAATTTTTTTTATTCGTAAAATTTATCAGTTTTTTTCTAAAAATTTTCATTATAGATCTATCGTTCGCGAAACAATGCAAAATTGAAGATTTCCACATTCAGAGGCGTTTTTAGTGCCGAAGAAAATGAAGTAAATTTATCAAAAATTTGTCGAAAAGATCCATGATAAAAAATGTTATGTATTTTGTTTCCGGTAAGGATTCACTCTGTATAGACACATCTATTGACATCGGCAGCTTTATTTATTATCAACTTCAATCAAAACAAACAAGAAAAACATTTATTTGGGAGCAACGCCACAAAGGGCCCCAAAGTTCCAGTACAAGGTGTCTCCTGGGGAATGTGGCGATACATCTCTATCACAGAAAAAGTCGTTGAGAAGGAGATTCCGGTTTGCATTAGATGGCATATAAGCGAATTGGACGCATGACTCAACTTCTCTGAAACTCAGATTTTTTTTTCTAGCTATAATTTATCAACTCACGCTCCCCAGGTAGTGGCCGATGGTTCCGCAGCAGCCCATCGAGTCCAAATGAAGTCTGGAGAAGTGTTCTTCTGTTGGAGTTCAAAAGCCTTGGTTGCCGAGCAAGTTGCACTTCCCAGAATGGTGGAATTCTGGGTAACACAAGCCGGAATACGTCTTCCATCCAAAGCCATTGCCCCATTCTGATAACCAAATGATGCAAGAGCATCTTTCAATTGGTTTCCAAAGAATGTCCGTTCCTCCCCAGATCCGAAAGTTGTAAGGGTGGATCCATCTGTGCAAAGGTCATTGGCATTTTGAATCAAGATTCGATCTTTTTGGAATACTGCTTTCATGCACCATTGAGCAGTGTTCAAGTTGTTAGCAGAGGGGACACGAGAGAACATGGTGAATCCGGCTGGGCATTTTGGTACCGAAGCTGTGGTAGAAGTTGGTTCCGGGGTTGTAGTCGTAGTTGTTTCACAGTCATCACCGCCTCCGTGGTGGTTGCCGCCACCATAATGACTTCCGCCACCGTAACCTGAAACTTATAGAGTTTTTCTGAGCTACCGAAGTTGCTGGGTATATATATATATAGTGGCAAGTGATGTTGGAGCTAGAAAAAAAAAGCGAGAAAACCTCTACAAAACCTCTAGTTCTAAAGCATTCCAATAAAGAAAGATTGCGCAAAAAATCAAGATGGTTGAATGTTTTTTGAAAGATTTAGAAGCCCTAAGAACCATTTCAGATAAAACTTCAATTCTGCACAACAAAGTGTCCCTTGTGTCGTTTCTCCATTAGCTAGGTAATCCTACATCACAGAAACACAGTAGCCTTAAACGACGGTAAGCTCCTATTCGTCCTTACAGTAGTCTTCTCTATGTACCTGGTCTGTAAATAGCCTCCAGCGGTGCAAAAGCCACCAAAAGTTCGATCACAACCAAAATCGATGAAACAGAACGCATTTTGCAACGCTATCATTTCCGGAAGTTGCTCCATTAAATACGAGTATAAATGTTTGTAGGTTGAACGTTCATTGAGAACGTTGCGAGTTCAATCGTTTATTGGCAAGTAACGGTAAAGTTTTTTTTTTTGATTTGCGGGGGTTTTAATGCTTCCCGTGTTTCGTTAAACTTTCTGCAATAAAGAATTGGATGATTCTTTGAAACAATGTTGAGTGAAGATCGAAAGTATTCTGAAAACTTTTAATGCTCCTATTTCCTTTTTCCGTATATTCAATGCCTTTTCATTCAAAAATTATTTGACCTCAATAATTTATTCAGTTTCAAACAGGATTGGTACAAAAACCACAAGTAGCTGCACAGGAGTACTCGGCAACCAATGGATTCAATTTTGTGCACATTCTGTTGGTGGAGAAATTGGCGCATCTGAAATAAACTTAGATGTTTTGAGAGACCTCCATAAAAGAACTCACTCGCTCTGGGAATACCTATCTGCACAAGTTGCTCCCGACACTGATTTCCCACAAAAACCAAATGTGACTGCACACATTGCCTTCAACTGAGCATCATCATAAGGACTACATCCTTTCTCTTTTTCTGATTTCAATACAAGACAAGTTGCGGTGTCAAGGAGGTCCACACAGGCAACTGAAAATAGCGCCGAAGTTTGGATTACTGTTCAAATGGGGTTTACTGTATCGATATGACCATGCATAGGTTGTTGTCGAGTAACGGTTGTAGCTGAAGATTGGTAGTGGATTGGTCTCCGCATACAAGACTTCTCCATTGAATTCAGGGCAACAGTAGCTGAAAACTTGATGCTTGACTAATTTTGTGACTAATTTTGTAAGTTGAAAGAGCTTTTAACTTCATCAAGTGAAGCTCTTTCGTAGCCACTCTTACATAGCCCAAAATAAACATAATGCAAAAAAGCGGATAATCATCATACTATCTCTCTCAAACCACATTTTATATTCCGAAAGAACTGAGCACTTACTGAACTTGTGTCATTGTCATGTCCGGCTTCAACTTTGGCTCAATTCCATTAAAAGTGCATCCATAGTTGCATTGGGTGTTGCGTCCGGCATCGATACGGAATTGTATTTGTTTTCCGGCGGGAGCCTGAACGGAGTGTTTTATAGGGGGATGGGATTTGAAAAATGCGAGAAATGAAAAAAGTTTTGTTGGTCGGATTAACTTTTGTTTTGTCAGATTTTCAAACGTAGCATTAGTCGGACGAGTGATGCTCAATGTGCGCTCTACTGCACTCAGTACTTCGAGATTTTCCACTTTCGTCGCCAAATAGTTTTTTTTTTCAAAAAAAAAATGCTTATGTTTTTCAAAGCTATAAGTGTTTTTATGATATTTTCTGCAAAAAGTAAAAAAAAAAACTTGGCGACCAAAATCAGAATTTCTCAGGGCTAATTTTTCACTTAGTACAGTGGAGCACACAGTGCCCGTACGACTAATGAAGAATGAATTGGAACCACACCTCACTTAAAAGGGGTTTCTTTTAAATTTCAATACCCCGTCACTAAAAACTCAGCCCACCTTAATCCAATGCGTACAATAGATGAACATCGGCCTGGCTTTTCCATTCTCTGATACTTGTCCAAATGTATAATTCTGTTGTTGCCATTCGTGTGTAGCTGTCAATTCTGCTCCACACCCATCATCTTGTCTTTCATTGCACAATTTTCCTCCAAAACCATATGGACAAATACACTCGTCACATTTTGCCGGGTTAGCGTACCCTCCATGTTCACAAGGTAGAGAGGACGGGCCTAGAAGTTTGAATTTTTTGAAAAAGTCCCATATGTTTTAACTTACAAGTACAAGAATAATGAACATTCAACAATTTGAAATCATTAAAAGACACAATTCGGCCTCCCATCGTATAGACCATTCTAGGCTCTTTTGGAACAATTGAGTCAACTCCACCGGTGTTAACAAAAGCTTTGCCACTATAATGCAAGAAACTGCCAGGCTCATAAATCACCTTATTTGTTGATTTATCCGCTTCCATCATGATAAAATTGTGATGTTTTTCTTGGTCAACATCAGTTAAATCAACAGTCACATAATCATCACGATCAGATCTCATATGGGTGTGCATGATACCCAAAGTGTGACCCATTTCATGAGCGACGATTCCAATCTGAACAAATGAAGTTTTAAAGTTCAAGAACGTTTTCGACCTATTTGGTGTCCTTCAGTTTTTACCGGTTTACCTTTTTTGAGAATGGAACCAGTTTTTAGGAACGGTTTCGAGGCGCGTTTAGAGTTTGGAAAGCGGCAGCTAACGCTCCAATACAGCTGAATGAAGCAGCCGACATAATCCAGGTTTGTGATATGAACGTACTTTCCGTGCAGAAACTAAACTAGTCTTAGATTGAGTACGTGGAGCTACGTGCAGCTTGACAGAGCTCCAGTTGAAATATGGAAAAAGTGGGCGTGATCGCGGGAAAATACTGTTTTGGCCAATCTCTACTCTATAAAAATCGGATAGTAGGGGGAACTAGCGATCCAGCGTCTAGCGTCGGCGACGGGAATCTTCATTGAAATAATGAAGCGCATTTTTGAAAATAAAAAAACCCAACCGTCCAACATCCATCCCCAAGTGACATTGATTGCTCTCCACCAAGCATCCCTACGTTTGAATAGCAACCGTCTCCGTTGAAAACCTGCAAGACATCCGCGGTGTTCGGAAAAAAAGAGAATCTCATACTTTGACTTTATTCGCCGCCGTCTCACTGAACACAAACTTTATACAAGTCCTTGACTCCAAAAAATCCATAGCATCTCTGAAAATCTGTCGTCCCGTGTCGTTAAAACCAGGATCGAAGTAATAGTAGACAGTTTTATCAGTCCAATACTTCTGATAATTTGGAATTTGTCTTTTTGTTCGGGATTTTGAGGAAGGGGTGAGACTAGCGATTTGGAAGCTGAAATAATTGTTTGAGGACTAGGTTTTCAGATTCGGGGCCCTAGGCCACCTTCAAAACTTACTCATCAAAGTTCATATCACCTTGAAACATATAATCATTTAGGCCAGCTCTCTCATTGATTTCAAACATATCCAAGGCTGGTGGCTTATCGTTTACTTTCACTTTCGGATAAGAATTATGAAGTTTTTTGGATTGCGCCTTGGAAATTTTTTCAACTTTAACTTTCTTTCCCAAATCAGCCAGCTGCTTCTTTCGTTTTTCAGGGTTGGTTCCACGGAGGGCCTAAGGTAAGGATTATTGAAGAACGGGAAAGATCTCCTAATAAAAGG
Organism: Caenorhabditis doughertyi; assembly: GCA_963572265.1. NCBI lineage: Eukaryota > Metazoa > Nematoda > Chromadorea > Rhabditida > Rhabditidae > Caenorhabditis > Caenorhabditis doughertyi. The sequence continues at coordinate 2,466,194 of OY751557.1, forward strand.
GAATCCTTAACTAGAAAAAAGCAAGTGCCGCTAATAAAAGGGCATACCTTTTTTAATGACTCTCTGGTCTTCGCCTTCAGCTTGTATTTTGGTGATTTAATAGTTGTGTATGAAGTTGAAGGGGTCGTGGTTTTTGTGGTCTTTGTGGTTTTTGTAGTTTTTGTAGTCTTTGTAGTCATTGTAGCCGTAGTCGTATTCCTTTCCCATGGCCACCTCCATGTTACAGTTGCCTCCTTTGTCTTCACATTGTCCACTGATCGTTTGAACTTTTGATTTTCATCATTATTCTGAAAATGCCCTTTCATTACAGGGTTCGCGTAATTTAGAAAACCCCATCTAATATAAGAGCATCTAACATGAGACTCACCTCTTTCTCATCAGCTAGAATAACATTGAAAACGAACAAAAGACCAACCAGATAAACAACCAGTCGAGGCATAAAAAAGTGCGAAAACATTCAATTCAATCTAACAACAACCGCCCACCGGAACTTTTATTTAATCCCTCATATGCCTTTTTTGAACCTTTTTTGATTGTTCAAAAGTATAAAAAGTACTGTATGTAGGTTGGGTCGTGACCGGTGAATTTTGTGAACGGTTACTTGGCGGGCATCCCCAGATTGTTTTCAAATTCAAAAATTGTTTTGATACATTCATTTTTAAGGCTATTTAGAACTGTTTGGACATAAATGAACATTGCCTTTTATTCTGAAATCGAATACAAATAGATTCCCGTAATATAACAGTGCCCCGTAATAAGGAAAGTCTCTTACATTATGAGAAAATCAAAAAAGGACTATGGTCCCATTTTTTATTTTGTTTCTTGTTCATTTTTTTTTAATGCTGATTCCGTTTTTCATAGAGATACTGCCCAGAAATCGATTTTCGGACAATTTCTTCATGAACAATATAATCAGCATGGAAAAAAAACGAAAACCGAAAACAAAAAATGTGACTATATCTCTCCTTTAATTTCAACATTTTTTTGGTCTGAAGAGGTCTGAAAAATGTTTCATTCAAAGTTCAATTATACAAAAAGTTCTTTGAAAATAAATTAATTTATTCAGTTTTAAACTGGATTGTTACAAAAACCACAAGTAGCTGCACATGAGTATTCGGCAACCAAAGGGTTTAGCGAAGTGCATATTTTGTTGGTGGAGAAACTTCCGCATCTGAAGTTTATAAGAAGAGAAGCCTCTATTATAAGGGCGCTGAAAACTCACTCGCTCTGGGAATACCTATCCTTACAAGTTGCCCCTGACACAGATTTCCCACAAAAACCAAATGTGACTGCACACATTGCCTTCAATTGGGCATCATCATAAGGACTACACCCTTTCTCTTTTTCTGCTTTCAGAACAAGACATGAGGCTGTATCAAGGAGGTCCACACAGGCAACTGAAATTTCATAAAACGCTTACTTCTCCATTTTAAGGGAGCTTACTGTATCGATATGACCATGCGTAGATTGTAGTGTCGTATCGATTGTAAGTGAAGATTGGAAGCGGGTTTGTTTCGGAATACATTACTTCATTATGGAATTCAGAGCAACAGTAGCTGAAAATATTGGATTTGAAAGTGCTTGTGGTGAACTTTGGAATTCTAGAAATTCACTGTAACCACTTTTCTCAGTTAGCCAGATTTTATTTTTGCACAAAACAACGTCTGATTCTACAGAGCCTGAACTAGCTCAGACTTTTCAGACCACTCCTTTTTCCAGTTAGCTTTTTTGGGAAAATTTCAAACATTTCAAAATCTGTGTTTTGACTTACCGAGCCTGTGTCATTGTCATATCCGGCTTCAACTTTGGCTCAATTCCATTGTAAACGCATCCGTAGTTGCATTCAGTTTCATATCCGTCATCGATACGGAACTGGATTTGTTTTCCAGCAGGAGCCTAAGTAAAACTTTTGGAGATTATTTTCTGGGATACTATCAACGTTAAACGCCTAAGGAGTTCATGTCACTTGATTATCACTGAATGAACTACAAAAACTTAATTCTTATCCCTGTGGCTCAGTCGGTAACGCGCCCGACCACCAATCAGAACGGTAGCTTAGTTCGACTCGTTGTATGCTAATGATATTTGTTTTTCTTTAAAATATTCAAAAATTAAAAATTCGTTTATACACTAAGTCTCATGACAGAATGCATACAAAGTCTACAAAACTTTCTTATCCCCTGCCTTTAAAAGTCATACCAACCTTAATCCAATGTGTACAATAAGTGTGCATTGGCCTTGCTTTTCCATTTATCGCTGGAGAACCGAGACTATAATTCTGTTGTTGCCATTCGTGTGTAGCTGTCAATTCTCCTCCACACCCATCATCTTGTCTTTCAGTGCACAAAGTCCCAGCAAAACCATATGGGCAAATACACTCACCACATTTTGCTGGGTTAGCGTACCCTCCGTGCTCACAAGGCAGAGTGGAAGGGCCTGAAATGTTCAGTTTTTCAAAAGCTCTTGCGTCAAAGAAGTTGACTCACAAGTGCAAGAATAGTGAATATTCATCAGCTTGAAGTCATTGAAAGTCACAATTCTGGTGCCCATTGAATAGAGCATCGTCGGATCTTTTGGAACAATTGCATCAACTCCACCGCTATTCACAAATGATCTTGCAGAATAATGCAAATAACTTCCATATTCATAAGTCACTAAATTCGTTGATTCTTCTGGAGTCATTTTCAAAAAATTGTATTTATTGTCTTCTTCCACATCAGTCACATCAACAGTTATATAATCATCACGATCAGATCTCATATGGGTATGCCTGATACCTAATGTGTGGCCGATCTCATGGGCGGCGACACCTACCTGGAAAAATGAAGGATTTGAAAGAATGGAATAAAATGTAGGTCACACCGTTTTGCATCCATTCCCTAGGGACAGTGTTTGCTCTCCACCAAGCATTCCAACATTCGAATAGCAACCGTCACCGTCGATAATCTGTGAATACGATGGGTCAGGATTTACGGAAAACTAAGATTTTATGATTTCTCATGGTGCCTCAATCCGGTGTCGCTGAGGATATATCAGGGTGTCAAAGACAGATCCCAAAACCAAGAAAGGCGATTTCTTGAAAGTGGCGAGACATGTAATAATTTTTTAGTAGTTATTGTCTATTACCAAAAATGACCAATCTTGACTCATGTTCGCTGTCTCTAGATTTTGGACGAGAGAGGCAGATTCACAGGCCTCCAGAGAAGGCGTCCGCGTTTTTGTCCCTGTGACTCAGCCGGTAAAGCGCACTACCGCCGATCAGTACGCCAACTTAAGTTAGTTCGACCCTTTGTACGGTAATGGTCTTTGTTTTTATTGAAAATATTCAAAATTGAGTGTGTACATCACATATTACGACAGAATGCATACAAAGTCTGCGAAAAAAGTCGACGAAAAAGCTGTCGTGTTCTTGGGACATGTCTCTTATGTTGAGACCCGGATATAGAACTAGGGACCAAGCCAATCGAAAAGACCCAACAATTTCATAAAGGATTCTATCATTGGATCTTTTGTTTACAGCCTCTCAACTTACCCTGACTTTATTTTCCGCTGTCTCATTCTGCACAAATTTGATACAAGTCTTTGACTCAATTAAATCCATTGCATCTCTGACAGTTTGCTGTCCCGAGCTAAGAAAACCCGGTTCAAAATAATACTTGACAGTTTTATCAGTCCAGTAGTTCTGAGAATTTCGAATTTGTCTTTTCGTTCGGGGTTTTGACGAGGGCATCATTTCGGCGATTTGAGCACTGAAAAAAGCTCGATGGGGGGGGGGGGGGGGTCAGTCCAAATTCTAAGAACTCACTCATCCAAGTTCATATCTCCTTGAAACAAATAAGCGTTCAAGCCAGCTCTTTCATTAATTTCAAACATATCTAATTCTGGTTGTTTTTGATTCACTTTCACTTTTTTATATGATTTATGAAGTTTTTTGGACTCTGCCTTGGAAATTTTCTCGATTTTCACTGTTTTTCCTAGCTGTTTCAATTGCTTTTTTCGTTGTTCTGGGGTGGTTCCACGGAGGGCCTGAAAATGAAAGACAAGCCTTCAATATAAGGTCACTCTAGACGGTTCTCTAGAAGGAAGGTAAGAACCTTTATTATAAGGGCACTCTAGATCATCTTACCATTTTCAATGACTTCCTGGTCTTCGGCTTCAACTTGTATTTATGGGGTTTAACAGTTGTGTAGGAATCTGGAGGGGTTGTAGTCTTTGTAGTCTTTGTAGTCGTTATAGCTTTTGTAGTCGTTGTATTTCTTGCCCATGGCCACCTCCATGGTCCCTCAAGCTCCTTTTCCACTGACCGCTTGAACTTTTGATCCTCATCCGTTTCATTGTTCTAAACCAGTTTTCAATGATGAGAGATCAATATGTGTCGATCAGATATATAGTTTGTTCAGAGAAGATTAGTGATGGGTTACGTGTGAATGAGAGTACAAAGTATGCCAAATCATTCAATTGTTTTATTTTTCATACCTAAAAGTTTGTTTGGATGTTTTCGGAAAAAAAAAAACTAAATCAGCGTTATTTTTCGCGTCCTTAGATAAATTATGACTTTCTGTTTTTTTTTTTGGTTTTTAAAATTTCACTCTGGCACTTGTATTAGAACAGCACTCTTCTCAGTTTATTTAAGCAATGTTCTCTGAGAGCTCTTTTGTTAGAGTGAATCTTTATGTAAAAGTCTCAAAGTTGTTAGAATTGAGCTAATCTTAAAAAGGTCGCAAAATCCCGAAATGATGTTTCAAATCGCGTTTTGGAACAACTATAAGAGAATTAGTGTTCAGAAAAGTTTCTCTAATATAAAGGCTCCGAAAATGAAAATCAGGACAAAGGGGTTTACGAACATGCGCTTCTAATAAAGTTTTTACAGTGAACTGTTTCCAGCGTTAAAAAAAGAACCAAGCAGAATTTGAAATACATTGAAGAATTTGAAATTCCGTTTCTGTTTACGAAATTTTGTGAAAAATTGAGTCAGAAGGGATTTTCATGCTACAGAATATCATACTCACTTATTTCAACTATTAACGATTCATATAAACTTATATAAAGAAAAAAGCAGGTTCAACTGTTACTGTTTTGAACCACCCTGATATCTTTTAATTGAACCAATACGCTCCCAAACTGAGTTTATTTCAAAACTCAAAAACTGATATTTCGATTTTCTCATAATTCCCAACCATTTTTATCATCGAAACTTACCTCTATCTTATCAGTTAGAACAACATTAAAAACAAATAGAAGGCCAATAAAATAAATAACCAACCGAGGCATTTGAAAAGTGCGAAAACGATCCTGAACTCAATTCAAACCTATCGACCACCCCTCTTTTTTTATTTAATCCGTCAAATGCCTTTTTGTAATCTATTTGGTGGTTCAAAGATATAGAATATATTGTATTTAGGTTGTGTTATAGTAGCGAGTATGGAAGAATATGTTCAATTGTGTTTTGGTCAAGCCTCTGCTTAATTTCTAGTTAGTTTCAATGAGAAATCAATTTTCCATCTCTCAAAATCTTTATTCTACACAAACGAAAATTTCGAATGAGATCCTCTAGTGAACACTCTTCAAATACTTCTCCGTGAACTGAAGAAAAGGCATTTTGACTTCCTCAAGCAACTTCTTCTCCATAAAATAGTTCATAATAACTTGATGAACAAAAAGATATTGTTGATCCGTCTGAATCGAATTGTTTCGTTGATCACGAATCTTCTGAAGTATTTTGTCGCTTTCTTCGATGATTTGTCCAGAGTTCAATTGATCCATAATGTATTCGATCATGACGACCGATCCGGTACGACCAATGCCAGCAGAGCAGTGAACGACGATAGGGTTCCTGAAAATTGGTGAAATGAACGAAATGTGAGGGTTCGGTGAGGCCCAATTTTAGTCTTTGTAGCGTACGCCTCTACAAAACCCGTTCTGAAAAAAATAACTAACTTCGATACCCGGGCCTTTTCCAACAATTCCAAAATTGCCATATCCGCAGTTGGGACTCCACGGTCCGGCCAATCGATCCAGTGATAGTGAGTAGTCTTCTGGGTAAGACCACCGGGTCCTTCCACCGAATAGACAGTCTCCGTCACTTTCGCATCACTCGATTTGGTGAATTTTACCTGTAAAAGAAAAACGTTTGTATAAGGGTTAGAGGATTCCTTGGGCGGTATGCCGTTTCTGACATGGGAAAGTCCTGATATGGGGTACGGTTCTGATGTGTGGTAGTTCTGGTACGGAACGCGGTCCTGGAACGTCATACCGCCGTTTTGGCGCTCTGCCTTTATATGCACCCTTTGGGATGGGCGCCTGGCAATGTTCGCGTGGCGCACCCGGTAAGAGGTTTGACTGTCACTTTTGGTTCGTTTCCGGGTGCGGTCAAATAGGTTTTTTCAACTTTTGGCGAGTAGATTCCTGCTCCTTACCGGTTTTGAAGACTCAAACTTGACGGTAATCTTTTGGTCCTTCTCCTCAAACTCAACAGTTCCTTTGTCTTTCGACGGAAAGTACTCATAACACTTCTTGGCTCCCTTTTCAGTCAGATTGCAAAGCATGAAGATATTCTCCACTTTTTCCTGAAAAAATTCTGTAAATTTTTGCAAAAACTACTACTTCTAAAACCCACCTGCAAAATCATAAACCAAAAGTCGGCACAAGTCTTTTCCATCGGTGCCTGCGTACAAATGAAACGCTTCGGGTTTGTGGGCGTGGCCACGTAGTTGGCATGAATGTAATCGTGTGGCCATGGTGGATTAGTCAATTTCACACGTTGATTGTCCAAACATCCAACGTCTTTGTACCTATTCTTTCCGGTCTCCTGAGCCGCTTTAAACGCCTTCATCTTTTCGAAATCGTTGAAACGTTTCATGGCGCTGAAGTCGGCACGGAGACCTTGAGGGCCTTTTTCAAGTGTGTGTTTCACAAAGGAAAGAATCTGAAAATGCGAAAAGTTGGAGGTACAGTAACCCGGAATTCAGGCTGATGTACCTGATTCTTCTTTGTTTTCTTCTCCGCATTTGTCGGCTCATCTCCCACCACCGTCCGTTGACTATTCTCCGCCTTGTCCTTCTCTCTTTCGGTACGCTCACGACTACGCTGAGTGCCCTTTTTGACTGGGCGTTTTTCTGAAAAACAAAGATTCGTGGCCTAGGGGATTTCTAGGCCCTCCACCGAACAACTTACTTTGTATTAGGGATTTCATGGACCTTCTCGCGTACTATTTTCTTCTTTGCAAACGCCGTCTCAATCGAAAGAAAACGATTTGGTAATGATGATGATTATTTCAACAGAGCGAGGAAAAAAAAACGATTTTTTGATCGATCGATAGATAAGGAGGCACGTGGTAAATTAGGATTATGGGAAGGTCACGCGGGAAATTTGATTTTTTTTTTTGAATTATTAATAGGGAAAAGTTCGTGAATAGTTTTTATTTTCACGTGACGCATTTTAATAATATTTTTTCACAAAACTTTTCTTCGAACTACCCCCAACAAAACCGGACGACTTAGAACTGGTTGCTTAAGAACTGGACGAATTAGAACTAAGCCTTTTAAGAACCGACCGTTTAAGAATTGCCCTAGACTTTGACTCCCCCTCCCCGAACGGACTTTTCGAACGCATGTACTTGGTCATTTTTCACTTCAAAACTCGAAAGAAAAAAGATTCCATTTCAAAAATTTACTATTTTATTGAGTTGAAAAAGGTACAAAGAGGTACATACAACAAGAAAAATTCAAAAAATTATTCCGAAAATTGACGCAAAGATTTGAGGGATTCGCTTTGTATCCAGAGTCTGAAAATTTTCTTTACAAGAACTATTTCTCCCACTAAATCGCTTACCTTTTCCTCTCCAATTTTTCGAATTTCCGCGTCTATTTCTTTTTCCAATTCCTCACATTTTGGGGAGTCCATCTTCATCAGACATACCACCTTCTTGAAACCTTCCAAAAACTTTTTGGCCGGAATCAAATCGTCCAGAATCAAAAAATCACCATCTGGAACTTTAGCTTCAGCAATTGAAGCCGTGAAAGTCACGCGTAATTGAGCATGAATCTCATCATCAGAAATTATCTGGAAACTGAAATTTCTTTTGGCTGAAAAACAAAACAAGCTCACCCTGCTTCCTAATTCATCCAGTTTCTCTCGCAATTGCCTCCAAACTCGTTCCAAAAATTCTTTCAGGGTTGGATTCCGGGACTTAAACCCGTTCAAAAAATGGAAGATCCAGAATAGGAAAAAGTAGACAGACGAAGGGGGTTCAAGTCTGGAAAAGATGGTTTCACAAAAAACCTAATCTGGAAAAATAGGTACCTTTGGTCTTCTCGGACTGTCCTCAATGAAATAGTGTTAGGCTCAATTTCGAGTTCCTCGGAAACCCCTATGGCTCTCTCTGGAATAAGGCCCTGACAATCATTCACGGCTTCCAGTTCCGGGTTATCAATCATTTGGTTTTCAGATGCTCCTGAGGTAGAAGCTAACTGCTGTCCAAGCTTTTCAGCAATTCTGTGAACATCCGAAAAGGTTCTTATCGCTGGCGATTTTCCATTTTTCGGAATGAACTCATGTGGGGGTGATATTAAATGACCAATTCCTTGTGATTGAGACTCGACGTTTCTCAACATTTGATACTCCGGTGTATTCATAACGGTGTAATCAAGCGCGGGATGAGCTTCCGGGTCATTTGAAGTAGTTGGATGTTCTAAAAATAGTATTTCGGGAATTAAATTTCTTGTCAAGCCTAAAGAATGCACACTATTGCAGCCGGGTGGCGCGGCTAGCCAACGGCTGGCGGCCAAATAACTTTGCTTCAGCCGTATAGAAGCCTTAGTCAAACCCCCATCAAATCATGCCCCCAACGATGCCAGTGTCAGATCAAAGTCTAATTATCGGAGGAAAATGGAAATCAGAGAAAGGGGGATTGGAATCATGATGCTCACCGTGACCTGGCTGCTCCGTAACAGTTGTAGATGGCTGCTCCGTAAAGTTCCCCTCTTGGATCTCATCTTGAGCACCGGGTGAGATTTCAGAAACTGAAACTCTTCAATTATTAACGCCCAAAACATTAGTTGTACCAAATAAATCAGGATCCTCTGAAGTCGAGGTGCCTCTTTTTGGTTCTGGGGATGCATCCAGAGTAATACAGTCAAGAACGACACCAGGTTTGCTGTGTTGCCGGGTCCGTTTCCTTGCTGCTAAAGTATGTCCATATTGTTAAATAGAAAGTTACCATCGATACCTCTGATTGTGGGCATGGATGGTTGAAGTTGATCGCGAGTGCCAGTTGGGTCTTGTGGTACTGAAAAGAAAAGTTTCTATCATGTCATGAAAGATAGCTATTTATGAACAGAATCTTTTAGAGGTATGCGTCTTTAATGCTTACAAGTCTTGCACACCAGATGAGAGAGCGCAGAGAAACGAGGGTGTCTGGCTTCTTTGCGCTCTCCCCTTCAAGCTTCTAAGCCTTGTATCTCGGGAGCTAGGAAGGTTAGAGAGATGGTCAAAAGACAAAGTTATATGGCATTTTTAGCTCTACAAGTCACTCAGAACGGATCAGTGAATACCTGAAGTCGATGGTCCTTGGCTAGACGACCCTTGACTAGCTTCATTCCAGGACAGGGCTTGCTCCATGCTCGTTGCTTGTTCTGATTGTCGGTTACCTGCAATCGCTATCGTACTACTTGAAAAAAATACCCAAATTTTACCTGGACCAGAACTTCCTATCCATTTCCTTAGCTTACTTTGCCATGATTCTTCCTTCTGCTCTCGCTCTTCCACTATCGATCTTTGAACAGTTGAGGAAGTCGTTGGAGCAACCGGCGCCGGTGCGATTTGCCGTTGCGCCACACCAAAAAAGTTGTTGAAGGCTTCTTCGATGGAGCTATCAACCCCCATCGGGAACCAATCATGAATTGAATAACTTTGAAAATTGCAGGCCTTTTGCTTAGTTGAAGACTTTCCTAGCATAACAAGACTCCTATCTTTTGGTTGGAACCTGTGGAGGTCACCAGTAATGCCAATATGGACAGTTCCAAGATTTCCAATTCTGAAATTCCTCGGATTTTATGGATTATTCTGCCACAGATTCACTGAAACTTACTGTAACAAAAAGTTAAAGAATGTTCTGACATCCAATTTGGAAAAGTAGGCAAAACGGATTCTCCTCATCAAATCCCCTCGTTCATCAAGTATCACTTTAGCCACAACGCTTAAAAAAGCCTCTTTCACGTCCTTACGCGAATCTTGAATTCTGGCATCCCTGTGAAAGGTTTCGATCCACTTGACAATACTAAAATTGGTTTGAAGTCCAGCAATGTCCGATTCAAATCTTTTTATTATAAGGGCATCAAGTTGTGCTTTTGTGTGTGCTGGTCTGGGGAGCAAGAAGGGGTATGAATATGCTGAAATATGAAGGATCGATTGGTTAAGAAGCCTGACCTAATTACCTGGAATTGGAGCATAGCTGATTGGTAATTGGCCTGAGGGAGCCCTGGCAATCTCAAGAGCAAGAAAGTCTTGGTAGCTCAAGAAAGTTGGGTTCATTTTGGAAAGAAGTGTAGTTTTGACTCAAAGAAACTTTCTGAAAAAAAAAGATTTTTGGTGTATTGACGCGAACAATAAGATGCAAAGAAAAAGCAGGAACGGTTCAAGGGTTGCAAAAAAATAGCGAAGAAGAAGATAAAATATGGGTAATGGTTGATAATAAAACCCCGCAAACGAACATCAGTGATACGTCACGAACAGGTAAAAAGAATAACGAAAAAGTTATTCAACTCGCTAGCAGAGTGGAGCGGAAACGGGGTTTTTGAAAAGGCGGAAAGCGGAAGACGGAAAGTGGAAATTCAAAGCTTCAAGTGAAGCATTTTTGCTGAAATTTTGCTAACTAGGGAATGGTCAGAACTTAAGGTGAGCTTTTGGGACGTGTGATAGCTCATTTGAACGTTGAGAGCACGCTGATCACGAATCTGAATTCCGTTTTTGCCACCGACCCTTCAGAAAGGAGCTGTGACCTCGATTCTGGCCAAATTTCGTCAAAATTGCTACTTTGGAGCGGATTTCGAGCATGATCCAGAGATAGTAGAGTCCCCAAATTGTGTCAAAATGCCGAACTAACCATCCTCTAACACCCCAAAAGTTTTGGAAAGTTTTTGAAGAAAAAAATTTTTTTCGGCTGAAAAATTTTCTAACCATGGGTATGGGCTTTAAGAAAATTTTGGAGTCCAAAAATTTTTTTCTTCAAAAACTTTCCAAAACTTTTGGGGTGTTAGAGGATGGTTAGTTCGGCATTTTGACACAATTTGGGGACTCTACTATCTCTGGATCATGCTCGAAATCCGCTCCAAAGTAGCGATTTTGACGAAATTTGGCCAGAATCGAGGTCACAGCTCCTTTCTGAAGCGTCGGTGGCAAAAACTGAGTTCAGATTCGTGATCAGCGTGCTCTCAGCGTTCAAATGAGCTATCACACGTCCCAAAAGCTCACCTTAAGTTCTGACCATTCCCTAGTAAGTAGCCATAAATTATGACGAAAAAAGTCGCTGATACGCTGGTTTTGGTTGGAAAGTAACATTTCAAACGTTGTGAAATTTGATGGAAATTCGGCGGAATTTCGAACTTTTTGGCGGAAAGCGGAAGGCGGAAAGCGAAATTACGCTCCACTTTGCTCACTAGGGAATGTTCAGAAATTAAGGTGAACATTTGGTTTGTTTGATAGATTATTTGAAAGCCTAATGAACGCTGATCACGAATCTTGAGTTTGTGTTTGCTGCCGACCCTTCTGGAAAAAGTTGTGACCTCGATTCTAGCCAATTTCTGTCAGAACCACAAATTTGGAGCGGCTATTGAGCATACTTCAGTGATGGCAGAGTCCGAGCCTCCAGCCAAAACTAAAACAGTTATGAAAAATCTGTGATAGCCATTTGATTTAGAATGTAAAATAACCCCCGGGCGCAATTTTTCATGATCCTACCACTTTCCATACTCCCACAGCACAAAAATGTCACTTTTTCGACCGTTCAAAAAGTTTAGGACCCCCTGGAAATTTATGTGAATTCAAGATTTTTTCGAGGTTTCAATAGTCCAAAATGGTTTATTTTTACTTTTTAGGATGTTTCATGAAGTTTTCGAACACTTCCGACCATTTCTGACAAATATCTCAACTTGTCAAAATTCACTATTTTCACCAAAATACACTGAAACTGACTGAAGTCTATGAATCTGTAAAGCAATTCATGTTCTGAGCTCGGTACGTCCCCTGTAGTTTGAAAATTAAGTTCTTGTTCAGTTTCCCGAATGTTCAGGTCGCTTGGTGATGGTTCCAATCCATTTTAAAATAAGATTCATAGACTTCAGTCAGTTTCAGTGTATTTTGGTGAAAATAGTGAATTTTGACAAATTGAGATATTTGTCAGAAATGGTAGGAAGTGTTCGAAAACTTCATGAAACATCCTAAAAAGTAAAAATAAATCACTTTGGACTATTGAAACCTCCAAAAAATCTTTAATTCACATAAATTTCCAGGGGGTCCTAAACTTATTGAACGGTCGAAAAAGTGACATTTTTGTGCTGTGGGAGTACGAAAAGCGATAGGATCAAGAAAAATTGCGCCCGGGGGTTATTTTACATCCTAAATCAAATGGCTATCACAGATTTTTCATAACTGTTTTAGTTTTGGCTGGAGGCTCAAAATTGAGGGGGGTCCTAAACTTTCTGAACGCAGTGTACTCTAAAAGGCGCATACTTTCACAACCACCCTAACCACATAGTGAAATAATAACCAGACGGTTTCCGGCGCTTCGCGCCTCAACCGCCTGGCTTCCGCTGAGGAACGCGATTTTGACTATGTGCTTAGATAGCACAGAGCTTATCAGTGATCTTATCAGAAAACGAAAAAAACATCATCACGTCAGCATTCTCTATCGATCAGTCAAAACTTTATGAAAATCGGTTCACTGAGAGCCTCGCTACGGCATCCGACAAACGAACAAACAGACACACGGAATCTTTGTAGTAATAATAGTAAAGATGATAAATGCGCTAAAATCATAAATTAAACGTTTTTGATTCAAATTACTGAATAATTGGAAAAAAAGGTTATGTTATTAGGTTGGAACATAAGTCTTGCACCTTGATCAAAACTTATACCGCGAAGTTTCTAGAATTCCTCCGATATTTTTTGTATCATATACTGACACTATACTGTATAGGCTTTAAGCAGGAAATTTTAGGGGGTCTTGCCTCTGCCTGATTGTCAGCAGTGGGACTTCCAAGTGATTTTGTCAGAAAAGCTCACTGGAACAACCTTGAATAAGTGACTATTTTCCAGGAAATGATAAGACCAATTTTCTTGAGTTTTTCTTGGTAATGTTACTGGGTCATGTGCAAAAATAATACAGAAGAGAGCAATTGAATTCCTTGTGAAGAAACGCTGTGGTGAAAGATATCCTGAGATTTTCACTAGAAGAAAACTTCACTCTGTTACTGGTGGGAAGAGAGAGGTAGATGGTTCCAGGAATTTTTATCGATAGTTTGCTACTGATATTTACTTTATTCAATCATAGAAATTAGTCAACTCAATCGGATAGAAATGGGAAAAATTTGCGATAATCACTTTGTAATATGTGATTTTTCGACTTCCCATGGAAGTTTGCACATATACAAACCTACGAAAGGGCCTCAAAGTTGCTACTTTTTCTGTTGCATTATTCGATTATATCCTCTCGTACAATAGCCTTATCTTAGCACAAAAATCTCTTCCCGCCGAAAAACAGTGTGGTGATTATAATCGACTCAAAATTGTTATCCTATTTTCTGCAGCAAGTTGTTACGGTCATTTTAGACGCTTGGTTCCATAAATTGGTGGGATCATTGCACGACTATTTAGGGTACTTATAGTAAAAATAAAGAAAATCAGAGTTCGTTTTGAATGGAGTTAAAACATATTTTCGACACTAGTCGCTTAGGTGCAAGACTTATTTTCCAACCTAATAGGTTGGCTAAATTGAAATGCGCGTTGAACCTATCTACCATCCAGTATGTCTCAACCAGAGTATGAGATCAAAGTTTTGTCAACTGATAAAATGTTTATCACGAGACTTTAATCATTTTTTTAGTTGGACAGTTTAGTGATTTGTATTCAAACGAAGATACACACATTCAATTAAGCCAACTTGTAGAATATTGAAAATTTGTATTTTTGAAATTGCTTGGCACATGACATTTGGACAGAGTAGTTGGCTGAATCATTAAACTCAACAGGATCATAGAGGTGATCGTTAAATGAGAGAATTGAGCATATGAGCATCAAAATAGGTGTAGAATAGGTATGTAAGTACATAAGAATGCAAATAGCTTCGAATTGATAATTGAAAAAATTTGAAGAGTAAAAGATAAGATCTAATGATATTTTTCAATTTTGGTAATTTGAATTATGACAGATATCAATTAAGATAAGAAGAGATACATGTGCGGTTTCTTATTTTTCGATTCGACAATTTCAAATAACCTTGAAATACCCAATTTATAATTTTTTATCTATGCACACCATCTTGTTGCGCAAAAACAAATGAAAAATATCTGATTCTGTCAAGCTTCATTGTGTACACAGATATGCAAAATGATAACAATGTGCGCTGGTTCATAAATTAAGAATTAGTTAGTACTTGTCAAAAAAAAGGGAAAAAGCAGTATTTGAATGATTTGAATTAAATTTGAATTTGAATGAATGAGCTTTGCGATCATGTGCGATCACGTTTCGAGAAATGAAAAATGCGAGCATTTGCTTGAACGATCATTTGCGAGAATTGTCTCGCGAGCAGAACTGGGATTTTCGCGTTTACGGATTTTACGGATTTTACGGATTTTACGGTTTTTTGAGCGTTGAGAAATTTCACGGGGACCGTAAAATATAATCCGTAAAATCCGTAAAAAAATTTAGGCCTATTTCTAGCATTTTGAGCGGAAATTTGGCATTTTTGGACTGATTTATAGTGAAAAATTAGTTTCGGGAATTGACGCGGCTTTTTTTTCTTGAATGAGAAAGGTTCGAAGAAGTGATATTTATCAGAATTCCAAGTTAAAATTTTGGAAGCGAAAAAAGAATCATATTCCAAAGAGACAACAGTGTGCTCCGCAGCCTCTTAATCAAATTTTACGTTTTTACGGATTTTACGGAACTTTACGGATTTTCAATCCGTAAATTTCACGTTTTACGGATTCCGTAAAATAAAAATTTTACACCCAGCCCTGTTCGCAAGGCGACACTTTACTGGGAACTGATTGAAAACATCATGTTCAGTTTGTGATAAAAGTTGAAGTTTTGAAAAGGCTGAGTAAGAAATACATTGTGAAAGTTCCCACGATGTATTGATATGCAGAACAAGGCAAACAGCACGATGGTGGAGGTAAAAGCAGCGATGACAAAAGAAAATCTTCACAGTTTTCCAAGATAAAGGTGTTTCAAGCGACAAGAAGATCTCTACTTTCGCAGAATCGATTTACTTGTTTTTGGTAACTCTTTTGTTCGAAATATCTGGTAAAGAAAAAACAGAAATTTCCAGCAATTCATTAAACTCAATATGATACAATGAAGACACATTGATATTGAAACATTGCTTAGAATTAGACGACGAAGTGCTCTTGCCATCCACTAAGGAGATCCCATTTTGAGCCAAACAGGGATGGCCTTGCTCATATTGACCTTGCTCATATTAAGACTGCAAATAAAATCCAAAAATCGGGCCGAACATCTGAGGGACCAGACACGCCATCAACACCTGAAAAACATCTGTTCTCTTTCTTTACAATCATTTTTCTTTCAAACCTCTTTTCCGGTATAAAACCTCAAATATTTCCCAATCACAGACTCAAGTGCTACACATTTTGTTGAAAAAGTCTTCAAAATGCACACAACTCTATTAATTTCCTCCAAAAGATTTTTGGCAACGATGAAATCCTCCAATCCCGTTGCATAATCATTCAGTAAGATTACATGTGTGACAACTATTTTAAACATATTCTTCAGAATACAATAGACGTGATCTGCGAATAAAGTCTGAAAATCAGATGTTTCATTAAATTAATTAGGGCGATGACTTACTTTTTGAATTAAATGAGTCTTGTTCTTATCCCATTTTGTTTGGATATCATCCAGAAATTTGATGAAAATTGAGTTTTGACTTTTCATGTTCACAAAACAACGTCTGATAAAAAATAGGAAAGCGTGGGCCGTCAAGGAACGTTTCGGTCGAGCACGAGCAATCGGCATAAGGTTGAGCAATTTAGGACCACTGGGAGCTTTCTCTAAACATTATACTACAACTCGATTTTCAAAGAAAAGGTACTCAACAAAACTAGAAAAGAAGTTGAAGAAGCTTACCGTCGGAATAAGAAGACATCGACGGTTTCTGCTTGTGAAATCCCGGACAAAGTTCATTCGATGACAAAGGCGTTTGTGCCATTCCTCCCTCCATTCCTCGTTTCCAGTCTTCAAAAAGTTCCACAGTCTCTTCTTCAAATCCTTGAGGAAACCAGTCTTTCAAAGATTCACTCTTGAAATTACTCCGATGCGTGGGTCTTTTTTGATTTGTCGGTCGCTGCCCATATTTTTTATACTTTCGTGTTCCGAACGTAAATGGTACAAAGTAACGGAGGTGACCATCACGACCAATTATGACTTTTCCAAGGCGTCCAATTCTAAAAAAAAAACAGGATAAAAAGAACTTTTCCGGAATGGAGAAACGGCTCTGGGAGCCTCTTAATTTTCTAGGGGTTCCTAAAAAGTATAGGGGTTCCTGAAATATTTCGAGGGTCCCTTAAAACTTTCAACTCAGAGACCGTGATAATTTTTAGGACTCATGGAAAATTTCAGGGACCTTCATATTTCTGAGGGTGTGCTAGGGAACTCTTTAGTTTTTAGGGACCCTTGGAATACTTCAGGGACCCTGGAAATTTTCAGGGGCACCCATCTGAAACAGAGCCGAAAAAACTCACTTGGACAAAAACCCAAAAGAGGATCTCATATCCAGTTTTGAAAGGAACGCAAAACGAATCCTTTCTCCAATATTTTCACATTCATCCGTTACCAATTCTTCTATATATTTTTGATATTTCTTTTTTATCATTTCATTTGTCACGGGAAAATCGAGAGAATTTCTTATAGCAGCATAAAACTTATCGTGATGAATACGACGCTTCCGACCATTTGTAACTTTTTCGAACTCTCTCTTGATGGCATCTTCTAACTGTAGCCAATGTGGAATAGAACCTAAAGGTTTCGTCATAGGAAGACTAAGGCATTCTAATTACCTTGGTCTTGAGAGCCGTCAAAGTTGGAAGACACGTTCATTATCAGATTTTACGTAAGCTTTTTCTTTTGAAAAAATACGTCTCGGAAGAGGCAGGTAAAGTGGAACACGATTTAGTTTTGAAAGTTTTCAAAAGTTTCCCACGCTGCACAACAAGCACGACAATAGGTAAAACGAAAAAAAAAACCAAAAAATCTGTATAGCTTTTCCGTTCGGAACAGGCTATTTTGTTGAAAAGGGTATGTCAGGAAAGTCAAAAAGTATAGGGTTATTGCCTATAAAACTCCGCGAACAGTGACGAAGCGCTTCAAAATAAGGAAAGGAAAAGATGGAAGGGGTGCTAATCTGAGAACATAGCTGCTCCACGCAAAGGCCAGGAGATACATAAAGCTTCAGAACCTGTAATAAGAGAAAATGATTTTTTACTTCCAGTTATATTTTGCATGTTTCAAGAGCATTTTTTTTTGAAAGTGCATAGAAAAACATACGCTTTCAATTGCTTTAATTCATTAATAAAATCTCAAAAATATAAAAAGATACAAAATACATTCTTGAAAAAAAGGGACAATGATCAGTTGAATCAGTAAAATTCAGTAAAATTTCATGCAGTCCTCGGGTTCCCATTACGTCGAAGTGGCACTCTATTCCTTTTTCGGTTTGAGCAAATGCTGGAGAGACATCTGGAGGGTGGTGGATTTATATGAAGCATTTGAAGAGAAGGAAAATCCTCAATACCAAATTGTACTAACAGCAGTCGAAAACGGCTTTGAAATTTTTCACGTTTTCCTGGACGAGTAAAATGTTCATCTTTTGAAAGGTAAGAAAGTTCCGCATAGGTTTACGGACACACAATATGAAGGAAAGAAAAAAGGTAAAATTTATCGTGTTTCCCAAGATGCAAAAGACAAGACAGTGCAAGCAAAACGAAGACTTAACAATAATATCTGTACAATGTTTTGTTTCATTTGTTGGAAAGTGATACCAGGAAAAATTTCAGGTGTAGCCAGAAAACGACCTAAAATGTTTTCTTTTTCAAAAACAATTAGGTTTTTGTTCTGCTTCGATTAGGATCTTTTATGAAGTATTGCTTTGCCATTTTGGGCCTATATTTGTAGACGAATAATGAACTGTTCCCAGATTCGCTTCATTAGAATCTGCAATTTTTATATGAATATGAAACTTTCTAGACAGTTATCCCAATTTCGAACTTATTGTTCAGAACAATGCATCATCAGAACTTTGAATTGCCAAAAGAAGGGCGTTTACAGATGATGCAGTTTAGACAGGGTCACAGAAGACAATAATATTATGATAAGACGAAAAAATTAATATTCCAAAAGACAAGAAGACGAGGAAGCAAATAAAATAGAATGTCAGGGAAAGGGAGAGTGGAAGACAATAAAGCGTGGGAAGATGAGGAAGAAGAGTTTAGACAGTTTTACAGAAGACAGAATTATAAGAGGATGGAATCATTGACCCCGGGTAACCTGTATTTCAAAAGGGAAAAAGATGGGGGAAGTGTTCAAATAGAATGTCAGAGAAAGGGTCAGAAAGTATAAGGGTTGAAGACAATATAGCGTGGGAAGATTGGGAGGAAGAGCTCAGAAGTGACCGATAAATGACACCATAAATGGAAATCGTATGTTATTTGCACACATAAGAATGGTCCAAACGGAAATTATTCGAAAATTTGGAAAAAAGAGGAAGACAGCAGGAAAAACATTGAAAATGAAGGGGACGACTGAGTTGGTAACTGGAGCAATTTATTGACGTTGAGCATCTTTCAACTTCTGGTATTCCTTCATGAGACCATATTCGTTGTACACTGGCAGCCACTTTAGAAGCTCGGCAGTCAGGACAACCTGAAACTATTTTTCGAAATGTATTTTTCGAGACTTTCCCTCACCTTCTTATTCGGGCTTGATTGCTGGCGAACAACCTCAGCGAAGACTTTCTCGGAAAGAACACGAATCTCCTTGTGATAATATGAGAAATGACCGACAAACCGATTGAACTCATTTAGAAACTTTGGGAGAGCAATCATCGCATCCGGAGACACACAGGAAATCTCATCTCCATCTTCTTCAAACTCTTCCGTGTTATTCATGATTGTGTAGAAAATTTGATTCAGTTTTCCCAAAACGACCGAAGAGGACCACTCCTGTAAGTTTTTGATGAATTTTCTAATAGAACTTCCTTTGCTCACCTCTTGAACTTCTGGATGGTTTTTCAGCAATCCTTGGACTACATTCACAAAATCGTGAAGAACGCCGTTATTGGTACCAAGATCTTGCAGAAACATGCCCAATGCCGTCAGGAATGTATGTGCGGTAGTAGGCGGAAGAGTGGCTGGTTCTCTGCAATAAAACATGGAATAATGGGCTCTAATATTGAGGTGACTTACGGTTCTGGAGCAGGGACACCATCTCGGACTTCCTGCTTGATTGGTCTGTGAGCCGGGGCCATTCCAGAGCCACAGGGATCAACGTCTTGCATGCTCCGCTTTCGTGATGATGTTCCCTGAACTCGTTGAGCAGACTCTGGAACTGGATGTTGAGCTAGAGCTTGAACTGGGGGCGTGTGTTGAGCTGGTGCTGGATGTTGAGCCGGGTTTTGAGCTGGATGTAGAATTGGATATTGAGTTAGATGTTGAGTTGAATGTTGAGTTGGATGTCGAGTTGGATGTTGAGTTGGATGTTGAATTGGATGTTGAGTTGGATATTGAGTTGGATGTAGAATTGGATATTGAGTTTGACGTTGAGTTGGATATTGAGTTAGACGTTGAGTTGGATGTTGAATTGGATATTGAGTTAGACGTTGAGTTGGATGTTGAGTTGGATGTTGAATTGGATGTTGAGTTGGATGTTGAATTGGATATTGAGTTAGACGTTGAGTTGGATGTTGAATTGGATGTTGAGTTGGATGTTGAGTTGGATATTGAGTTGGATGTTGCATTGGATGTTGAGTTGGGTATTGAGTTGGATGTTGAGTTGGATGTTGAGTTGAATGTTGAGTTGGATGTTGAGTTGGATGATAAGTTGGATATTGAGTTGAATGTTGAATTGGATATTGAGTTTGACGTTGAGTTGGATATTGAGTTAGACGTTGAGTTGGATGTTGAATTGGATATTGAGTTAGACGTTGAGTTGGATGTTGAGTTGGATGTTGAATTGGATGTTGAGTTGGATGTTGAATTGGATATTGAGTTAGACGTTGAGTTGGATGTTGAATTGGATGTTGAGTTGGATGTTGAGTTGGATATTGAGTTGGATGTTGCATTGGATGTTGAGTTGGGTATTGAGTTGGATGTTGAGTTGGATGTTGAGTTGAATGTTGAGTTGGATGTTGAGTTGGATGTTGAGTTGGATGTTGAGCTGGAGCTGGACGGTGAGCTTGAGCTGAACCTTGACCTTGAGCTGGAGCTGGAGGGTGAGCTTGAGCTGAACCTTGACCTTGAGCTGGAGCTGGAGGGTGAGCTGGAGCTGAACCTTGACCTTGAGCTTGAGCTGAAGGGTGAGCTTGAGCTGAACCTTGACCTTGAGCTTGAGCTGGAGGGTGAGCTTGAACTGAACCTTGACTCTGAGCTGGAGCTTCAACTAGAGCTGGCGCTTCAGCTGGAACTGCATCTTGAGCTTGATGCTCTCCTTCGTCATCTCTCTGAACTGGCTGTTGCTGGATGTTGTTAGCAATTGCTGGTGCGATGACATCTTGTGCTGCAACCTCAATTAGCTTCTGATCCTCCCCTCTGGCTAGTGGGAGTCTCTCATTGGATTTTTCTTCGTTAACTTCTCTGTCGATTCTTTCTTCCGCTTCTCCCACTTCTTCCTGTTTCGGATTGAAAATTGCTGGGATCATTGCTTGTCCTGTAGCATTCTCTGGTTCTTGAGCTCCACCTCCTTCTTCGTTATTCACTGATGGTTCTTCTTCTCCATAGCCCTCTTCCTCTTCATCCTTTTCCTCTTTTCTCACTGCACTCCATACTGACTTGTTACCACATAGTGGTATTTGCTCTCCATGCACTGTGAAGCGAGAGATGGTTCTCGTCTTTTCAGTGAGAACCAGTTGACCAATAGCTTGAAACCTGAAAACTTTTTTGTTAATTTGATGGATGAACATTAAGTCAACTCACTGTGCTTGATACTCGTCTTTAAGAGAGTGTCTCGAGAAGAATGCAGCTTTGATTTTGAGCAAAACGCTGACTTCCGAATCCGGCTTTGACAGCATTAATTCCACTTGTTTCTGGAGATGACGGTTGACTGTGCTCTTATGAAATGGTAGACGAGGACGAAGGTCATTGATCCAAATCTTCAATTTGATGAGCTTTCTTTCATCTTTCAACAACTTCATCAACTCCTCTTGAAGAATTAGGTCGTCGGTCGACTTCCATAGCTTCATACACCTTGGGCACACGAATGGAGTCATGGGAGCGCTTATTGGTGGATTGATGCTCACGCATGCTTGGTGCATCCAGCACTTGCATTCATCACAATCGATCCAGAATGTGCCGGGAGGGTTCCTTTTGGATTTGCATGGGCATCGGATGGTCTCTTGTTGAGGTGGCTGGGTAGATTGTTGGGCCATCTGTAAAATGAGAAAAATTAATCTTAAAAAGATAAATGAAGCAAAAGAAGAAGTACAATTGGAGGATTTTGGAGTAATAAAGTATTGGGAAGAGCGTAAATCTAAGTGAAATTTTACCAGAATCAAATGAGAAGAGACCAAGAGTAAAGATTGATCAGAGCCTCAGATGAGCTTAAGTTAGACATTTGGAATCCTCCTATGTTACAGTTATTTTCCTATTAAAAGCAATTAGATAATATAGTAGGTATGGTGGTAATAAACACCGGCAGTATATACTGTCTGTGATAAAACTCCTCTGTGACGACAAGCCAAAAATTTCATAGAGCAGAGGCAGCGAAAAAAGTCACCGCTCACTAGGACGACAAAAAGGAAGAATGAATGGAAAAAAGCCCTCTCTTCCTTCTGAAACACGTGTCTCTGAAACAGCCCCAACCAATAGGCGATCGACACATGGCTGACACGAATCGAACTGCAAGACAGTTTCAGAGAATTCGATGGATGGCCAACCACCGGAAAATTTTATGATTCGATTTGCATTTTTTTTTGAGGATGGGAATGGGAAATGGGGAAAGAGGGAGGGGGTGGATAGTGTTTATGATGGAGAAGATGAATTGTACAGTAAGATATTTAAAACGTGGAAGACATTTCGAGAATAGGAAATCGGAAATCTTGAGCAGTGAAATTATTAGGTTGGCTGAACTGAAATGCGCGTTGAACCTATCTATCATTCATTATATCTCGGCCAGAGTACGAGGTATCAAAAACTTGTCAACTGATGAAATGTTGTTTATCACAAATGTTTATCACAAAGCTTTACACATTTTTCTAGTTGGTCAGTTTTTTGTGTCTTGTATCCGAAAGGAGATATACACTTTATTAAGAAAGTCCACCGCGCATTTCAATGAAGTCAACCTAGTAGGAATAGAAAGGCTGTAGGACTTTAGGAAGGGAAAGGCGTTAAGTATATCGGGTATCAGTGCAAATTTTCAAAATAAAAGTCAGTTTTTTAGGTTTGGGAGCACAATTCCGTCAATTGATGACATAGAAATGCTCATAAAATCCATTTCTAAGCCTAACAACTAGTGAACTCTCCTACTGAAAGGCCATGTTCATATTCTATTTTTATTAAGGTCTAGTAACCTGAATACTAAGAAAGTAGAACAATCCAAACTCACAAAATTCTTTAAAAGTAGTAAAGTCACAAACTTTTCCTCCAAAAATGATATGAAATTTGTTACACACGCCAACCTCATAAAGAAAAAAGGTTATGAACATGCACACACAAATGGCATTTGGACAGAGTAATGGGCTAGATCATTAAACTCAACAGGGTGATAGAGGTGGTCGTTAAATGTGAGAATTAAGCACTTGAGCATCAGAACAGATATGTAGTACATAAGAATGCAAATAGCTTCAAATTGATAATTGAAAAATTTGAAGAAAAAAGATAAGATCAATTGATATAATTCGATTTCGCTAATTTGAATTATAACAGATATCAAATAAGATGAGAAGAGATACATATGCGGCTTCTTATCGAATGGTTTGTTAATTTCAAATAATTTTTAAATACCCGACTTGTACTTAACTTCTTATCTATGCACACCATCTTGTTGCGCAAAAACAAAGTGAGCAAGATAAGAAGATATCTGATTTCACGGCATTTTTCAAAACTGATTGATGAAAAATATCTGATTCTGTCAAGCTTCATTGTGTACCCAGAGATATGCGGAAAAGATAACTTTGAAATAAATTAAGTATTAGTTTATACTTGTCGGAAAAAGTAAAAAGCAGAGTTCCAAGGATAGAAAATTGTTCTTGACGTTTTTTTCACTGAAATGTGCGCTCAAGTTTTGTCTCAACCTGTGTATCACATCCAGAGTATGAAGTACAAAAAAATGGTCAACAAATAAAATGTGCAAAATTTTATGATAAATATTTTTTTTGTTAACCACTTATTGATATCTAACACTATAGCCGAGATATTCAACTTGGAATAAACCTGTATAGTTTTTGACGTTCAGAAGCACGCATATGATAGGCTCTCACGACTTGGTAAAGCTAAGAGAATTTCAGTTAGAATTTTTCGGCTGTACCAAATCAAAATGCTAGAATGTCGCTGAAAAATTTTTCGAACTTTGGGCTACTTTACTGGATTTTATCCTGGTCTGTGTTTAAAAAAATACATTGTTCATTATTCACAATTTATTAGGCAACAATAAACATGTTCACTCTTTATTTAGACTTTCGACTTCTTCCTTCGTCTTCATCTCTTCTATGACCTTGCATTGTATGGCCTTGCAAACTGGACAAATGTACTCCTCGATATCCTCATTCGGTGGTTCAACCCCATCACATCCTTGATGCTGCCACTTGTTGCAATAGATGCATTTGAACCAGACAGAGTCAAAGCCAGGATGAGTTGCACAGGTGCATTGATCGTCTTCCGAGAGGACAAATGTCACTTGTTTGCTGGACGGTTTGCCCTTGGGTTCGGATGTTTGGGACATCTGAAAAATGAACTTTTATAAAAGAAAATAGATTTGGTACTAGAAGAAGTATAAAGGAGAATCACGCTCAATAAGAATCGACTCAAAAATTGGCTTAAATCCAGGAATTTTTACGAAAATAGGTTTTGAAAAAATCATTTGGATGGAAATTAGATATGATAAAGTTCCACGAAGTCAGCAAAAAAACCGACTGGAATATGTATAGAAGTGCCGTTGCAACTTAAAAAAAAATGGAAAAATGGCGTACCCAGTAGCTGAAATCAAAAAGCAACCGGCCACGTGAAGGACTGCAAGGCATTTCCCTACAAAAAGACAAAAAAGTAGCTGAAACAACTCCGCAACCAATAAGAAAACGACACATCTTTTACCGTTTTATTGGTTCACGAGTCGAACTACATAAAAATTTATGAAAAGAAAAACACGGAAGATGGTCATCTTTCTCTTGTCGTCACCACTCTATTTGCATGTTCCCAGTCTTTCTTTTTGTAAACAAAGCGACCTAGAATTTTCACCGAAATGGACCAAACAATGACATTTCTTTTAAAAATAAAAACATGGTTATCAGCAAGCGTGGCTAAACAGAATGCGACCATCTTTCTCTTGTTTCCCCGACTCAATTTGCATTTTCCCAGACATGTTTTCTTTGGTGAACAGGGCGGCCATCTCATAAAAACGGTAGAATAAACACAGTTATCAATTTATAATCATTTATTAAAATAAAAAGGAGCACTTTCATATGTACAGACAATTGAATTTATAAAGATAGAGGTAATTAAAGTAGCTTCAGGGGCCAGATATTTACAAGGGGGAGAAAAAAGATCTTTGTATAAAGACAAATTAAAAAATGGTGAAGAAGTGAGAAGTAGGGAAAAGTAAAAAGTAGAGCGCTATCAATTGAAGAAATCAGTAGAACCCGTAAGAATAGGCTCGAAAATGGGGGGAAAAAAGAGAGAGAGAGAGAGAGAACATGAAAGAAGAACATGGAAGATTTGCAAGTGAATGGAAGGGATTGTAATGATACAAGTAATGATAAGGAGCGCAAACTAAATTTTTTTGGAAAAATGTGGAGACAAAGGAAATATTACGCCATGAGATGCACTCATTTCGATGAGATATGATGAGGGAGATGATACTTTAATTTTAATCAGGGGGAGACTACGGTAAATCGGGGAGCATCAATTGATCATAAAATTGAGGGTTCAAATACATAACGGCAGCATAATCAAAAGAAGACATCATGAGATGAGGAAGAAACTAATTTAATGTAAAAACTTATCACAAAACTTAGATGTAGCTCCCTATTGTCCTGGACCAGCATCTTTTGCCTCTTCATACTCTTTGTTGAGCCCATATTTTTCGTAGATGAACTCCACTCTTTTGGGGAGATCGGCGGCCAGCACAAACTGAAAAAAAAGTATTGTTATATTTTATGGAATCTGTAAACTCCAAATATTTAGGATTAGGCTAAACGAACCTTATTATTTTTAATATCTTCCAAAAACGCCTCATCAATCTCTTGTTGGAGATCCTTGATCTCCTTGCAGTAAATCAAGAAGTTCCCAGAGAACTCCTTCAACTTCTGCAAGAAGTTTTGAACTGGAATCTCTACTCCAGGTGTTTGACAAGCGACATCTTCTTCTTCTTCAGGATTTTTCGAGAAAGAGTGGAACTTCACGCTTTCAAAAATGTCCGAAAGGTAGTGACAAATTTTTGAATACTTCAATGGCTGAAAACAGTCATTTAAGAGGTTTTCTCAATATAAAAGCTTACTGTATTCTTGATCATCTCGTTTTTATTAATGATGGAGGTCATGCCATTGATGAAGTTTGTGAGCACTGGACTGTCCAATCCTCGCAGGAACTCCCCAAGAGCCCACAAAAAAATGTAGACCGTGGTGGTGGGAGGAGGGAGCCTCGGAATCTCAACTGGGCTGAAAAGGGATTAATTGAAGGTGCATTTCAAGTCGAAAAACTCACGCTTTAAAGGGCATCCTTGGAGCTGTGAGTTTGGTGAGTGGGTTTCTGAAAATAAGAACAAGGTTTATTAATTCTCTATGACAAATAAAAACTCACTTCCTGCTCTTTTTGGTCTGTGGATAACCCTCGTCCGCGGGCTCCTCCTTAAACTCCGCCTTAATGTTGCGGACAATATTTGATGGTCCAGGAGTGTTTGATGGTCCGGGAGCGTTTGATGGTCCGGGAGCATTTGATGGCCCAGGAGTAGGCGGGAAGTTGACGGCGTGCGTTGGCGCAGCAATTGATCCCGAAGTCGGTGCATCAGTGTTCGGAGTGTCGTTGGTTGCAGGATGCGTCGATTGGTGCAGGGGGTCATCGATCGGTGTAGAAATGACTGGCCCTTGAGACGATGAAGGACTTGTAGCTGTATCATTTCTTGGTGAGTCTGGTTGTGGGAGGGGAACATCATCATTGTCTAGCGAATCATTTCTCGGTTCCCCTGAGGAAATGGAACGAGGGAGAGAAACAGGAGCAGGCGGAGACTGACGACGTGGAGGCAGGTTTGGGTGCGGATTGGAGGTGGTTTGAGAAGTAATTGTTCTTGGTTGTGGTGCGATTCTTCGGCGAGGCATCCTTGGTGTTTGGCGGGCGTTGCTGGAGCTTGCAGTTGGATGTGAAGCACCAGACGATCGGCGGGCACGTCCAGTTCCCACTCCTTGAACCGTTCTCCTTCTTTGAACAGTGTTACGTGCGCCTCCACGGCCCAGTCTTGTGCACGGGCCACACGTGTGCTTTCCACGAATCCGGACTCTTGGTGGATTGATTCCCACGCAGGATTGGTGCTGCCAAGTGTGACAGTAGTTACATTCAATCCAGTGATGGGGTCCTCCTTCGGCGGTAGTGGCACCACACTCACATTGGATCTTATTTGAATTGCGAAGGCGTGCTGAGCGACGCATTGTTGGGTGGCTGAAACGTACGGAAAGTTTGGATAAGTAGTTGAGAAAGAGATAATCGGTTAGGTGAATCGAGGTGAAAAGAAATGTATGGAATGCAAAACGTGGGAAAGTTTGGAAGCAAAAAATTAATACGCACCTGTGCCCTAACATTTTTCCATCGAACGCCCTTTTTAGTGTTTCGCAACACAATAACATATGCTTCTACCTAACAAGCTAACGCAACTGACAGGAAAAAGAGAAAGAAAAAAGAAAGGGATAGAGGGCGCTTGTCTCATGACAAATGAGAAGGAAAGAACATCTGTTCGAAAAATACGATAAAATATGCAGACTTTCGAACAGATAAGAGGACCTATAAAAAATTAACCTAATATATTTTTTTTAAAACATTTTTTTCCTATAATAAAACTAATTCAAAAAAATGAAAGAAAAAAGTGTCCTTTTACAAGTGCAAAAATTTAGGACTTGCGACACCTAAAAATTGTCGGACGCCGTTCCCTCCCATGGGCGCGGTTCTCCTGCCCTTATCGCGCCTCCCTTTTGCCTTTCGGGGGCGTGGCTTATTGTTTCGTGTAAACAGTGCCAAGGAGAGAAAGAGGGAAAAGGACATAGGAGCGGAGTGTCGTGTGATTTTTTGCTATGGTATTGGAAAAAAGAAAGTGTATGTTGCTGGATGGATGAGAGTTGACCAATGAATGATAATAATGAGGAAGAGCAAACAGAATGATTTGAATTGAATAGTTAGCATGATTAATATTGAATTGATGCTAAAACGATTGGTTAGCTCTACATTAGCATTTCAAATGTGTCAAATTTTCAAAAAATCATAATGAGTTTAGGGGAGAATTATAAAAACTACCGTAACAACTGACATCACTTCTAGAGGCGCACTATTACTAGAGGTGCAACATTATTTCTCGAACACTTTTCTCTCGAACTTTCCGGCGTTATGGTCATTCATCAACTTTTTTCAAGATTAGGACAGTTTTCAGTCCAATATTCTTGAGTTTGTTGTCGGCAAGTCTAAATTCGAAAACATATCATTTTGAAAAAGGGGCAGCACTATTAAAAGTGCATTACTAATGCAGTTATCATGGTAACTTTGCAAGAGGATTTCAGTTCAAACTACGAACATGAATGTGCAAAACACTTCGAAAATCGGATTTTTTTTCATTCTGGCACAAATACATTTAACAAAAACAGTTTCGATAATAAGTAGTTAGAGCAACCACGTAAGAATGAGCAAATTAGCGGCATCTTTACTATTCAGTAAGCTATGATAAATACTTATGGTGAGCTATATGAAGATGACTTGGAAACTAGAAACGATCTGAACTATACAGTTGAAACAGTAATGTTTTCATGTGGCGGACGTTATGAACTTATGTATGTCTGAGCTTTTTTTATGTGCCAATTCAATTGTGAACTGCAATGAATTGGAAAAAGAAACAGAACATATTCAAAATTTCTAAGCTTTCTACTAGGTCCAAAATGCCGGGAATCTAAGATGGTCAGGTAAGAACGTTTGACTATTTGAAATCAAAATTGACATCCCGTTATGATAATGATCTTGTGTGAAACTAAAACAGGTTTATATCCAACCCACCCAACAAATGAGCAACAGGTACAGATTCAAAAGAGGAGAGAGGGTTGCCTCATTTGTGGGCCACATTCATGAGAAGGTGTCTTGTTTCTGAGCCGGCTGTCTCCTAGGCGCTTTCCTTAATCCTATAATTGCGCATTTTCTCATTATTAAGGACCAAAATGAAACGAGTGTTGCATGATACCTTGGTTTGTTTCAAATCTTATAGTTAGGTGAAGAGAACTGGGAGTATACATGAGTTCAGTCAAAAAACGTGTGGATACTTTTTTCTAATGATTGGAAATTTCAGATTGAAAATGGGTCTCTATCTCTTCAGACCACTCTTACAATGGATAAAATGTCAATCGAGACGGAATCAGCTACTCTTCAAAAGAAGATTGTTTATATCATAAAGAAACTGTTCATGGAATCTTTCCCGCTTACTCGGTGTGACCTCTTTTTGCTCCCTCTGTCGGAGAGCCGACTATCTTTTCGCATCTTTCGGACCACCCACCAAGAGAAAACAAGCAGACAGTCTTCTATATTTCCGCATATTGTCTATTCAAACGTTCCCAACTCTTTACTTATTGTTCCATCTGAAATCTGCTGAAGTGAAATTCCAGTACAAGCCCATTTCGTCCAATTTGATTTTTGCTAAAACCGGGTCCAAGTAATTGTAAGTTTTTGAAAAGTTTCCACAACTCTGAGGCAATCTTATATTGTCGTATATCGTCTGGTCGAGCTTTTCCTACTCGTCGTTCTCCAGAAATAACCCAACTTTTTTTCTCCAATTTGATGATTTCTCTTGTCTTTTTCATCTTGGTTTGCACACGAATCTATTTTCAGAACAACATGCCCAGATGGACTAAAGATGACGGTGATCTTCTTGAGAATGAACAGAAGTCTCACTTGCGGACTATTTTGGAGCCTTTGAATGTTCCTCAGTGGATCACAGAAATCGAAAACAAGTTTCGGGTTCAACCCCCGGCGATCAAGCGTCATTTCCACAAGCTTGTGAAAACTCTTGTGGATAGAGAAATGAATATTGAGGAAAAATTCCGCATAGTTTTTTTGACGGACTCCCAAGTATCGGAGGAGCAGGAGGCAGAGTGAGTTTTTTGGGTTTTTTATTTCTGTGAGGAAAAGTCTTTCCTTGTCGATAGTTTGATTTTCAGATTCCTAGACGAGAAATCGTTTTCTGCCGAAAAAACAGGAAAATTTATTCGTTCACATTGAACGGATACGGGGTTCCTTTGTTCAGAAGAAGCAGAGGACACCCAGCAATCGCTCAACCTCCAATTCTCCAGCCCCGTCAGGTGTCGCAGATGCCTCAGGTTTTTGCTCAAGCGCAGAGTCAAAATGCTCACTTTGGGCTGCTAAGCTCAGGTCCGGTTGTTTTGAGCAACCAAAGTGGGCAATCAGTATCTTCCCACAATGTTTCTTCTCCGACCCTTGCCCCAACAACTTCAGAGTCACGGAGCTCCCAGGGATCTTCTAAACCAAGAGATGTGGAGCTGAAACCGTTGATTGCTCGAGAGGAGGATGAGGACCCCGACCTTACGGGAGAAGAGAAAAGGGCCAATGCCATTGACCGTAGAAAAAGGAAAGCCGCCGAAATTCGGGAGAGAGGGAATGCCAAGTAAGTTTTCCAAAAGGTCAATTTTTGAAAAACTCAGAGTTTTTACAGAAAGCCCAGCATTCCTCGATCCACGAGAAATTTCTACCAACTTTTAGAGCCCCTTTTTACGGGACTTGTTAGTTTGGTCCAAGGGAACCAAAACCTCTGCAACTACCTGATGAAAGTTGGAAATTCATTGGTAAGCAAGAAAACCGAGCTGGAGGCCAAGGTGGGTATTTTTTAAGGTGAAACTTTTTTCTAGGGATTGGCCTCTTTTAGATCGCTGATGACGGGGCCAGTGAGTTCATCATAAATGCTCTCTTTGCCTCAGGATGTCGCGAGATCATCAGAGTCACTGACGACACTGTTGACTTGACGGACTACGTCAGTCCGAAGGCTTTCTTCGGGCAATTGATAAGCCTCGCAAGAGCCATGCAGTTGAAAGAGCTGGAAAAAACTGAGGCTAAAATTGCAGGCAACATCAGAGAGCTTGAAGAAGATGAAGTAACTGAAAATAATCTTAATTTCAAATTGAAATATTGAAAGTTTCAGATGATTCCAGCTGATAAACTTCAAGTGGTGATACCTTTTGTTTTTGCCGCCCATTGCTCATGATGTCCTCAACTTCCTTTTTGGTTTTGGTTTCGACAAAGTATTTTTAGTTTGTTTTTTTCCTCCAATAGTTATTTTTCTCCTCTGTCTTTTGTTTATTTATTTTCTCCATTTTTAACTAAACTAATACCGTCAGTTACGTTTTTGCTCTTTCCCATGTAAATTTTGTTTCAATTCCGTATAGTTTTTGTCGAAATACTCTCTTTATATCCTTTGAGTTCTGCACTTTCTTCGCCTTTTTTGACTTTGTTTTCTTTTTCATTCTCTCTGTTCTTCATTCTCTACTGGTTCGTTTTCTATTTTTGATTTTTTTCCACACTTTCTGTTGTTTTTCATCTTTTGTTTAGTTACGTTTTCATATAAATACGTTTCATGTTATCAACATCTTCGGTTTGCGACCATCCAGAAAAAGCAACCAACAAATGAGCAAGAGGTCTAGATTGAAAAGAGAGAGAGGGGTTACCTCATTTGTGGCCCGCACTCATGAGAAGGTGTATTGTTTCTGAGCCGACTGTCACCTAGTCACTTTCCTTCCTATTATATTTAATTACAAGTGCGTTCATGTTAATGATGGAACTGAGTGCTGAACATTACATGTAGATCAGTTGCAAATGCTTTTGCAGAGGAACCTATTAGGTAAAGATGCAAGCCAACCTTAACTAGCCACAGATCGAAAATGGACCTTTTCTCATTTTCGAAATCTGCTTACAAGATCTCTGAATTGCTGCTCCTCTTCCGAACTATGTGGTTTTGAAGTTGGCTATCACCTGTACTCAAAAGAATCCCTTGTAATCTTTGAAAAAGTATCATAGATTTTAAAGTTTTTAAAGGGAACAAACTTTTCTAGTCGTTTTGTTGCACGTGATCATAATAAAAAAGATCACATATTCCTTTTGTAAGTTGCCAACAAAGAGTTACCAATAACCAATCAAATCAGAATAAACTTCCACTCATAAAAAGCTTGTTTATATCATAATGCATCTGTTCGAAAAAATGGACTTCCTCGGTGTGACCTCCTCTTCCTTCCTTTTGTCGGAGAGCCGACAATCTTTTTTTGTGTTCTCGTGTTCACCGCCCCTAACACTTCATGAAACAGATAGTTTATTGTAATTGTTTGGTAAATTTGATGACGAAAACGGAGGAGAGAAATCGGTAATTGCCAAAAAAAAAAGAAAGAGACAGAAGGGACCAAGAAATAGGACTATCAAAAGATGGGGAAAAGCCAATAAGAAGGAGAAGAGAAAAAACATACGAAAAAGACAAAAGAAATTAATCTAAAAACAAAAGAATAGTTCGAACTATGAAAAAAAAAACAGTTTAGAAAAACGACTAGATTATTCATAGACCAGGAGGAAGATAGCCACTGAAACCAAAACGGACAACTTCGATGAACTTCGTGGCCATGATTACCTAAACTTTTCAAATATTGATTTTCAAAAAAAAAATCTTTTTTTCAACTTACATGAGATTCTCCAATTCGTCTCAACACTCCTTCAACTTTGTCCTCGATCTCATTCAAACCATCTAAATCCATCCGTATAGCCAATCTTCTCAACTGTTTGCATAAATTTTGAAGACTAATGTAGTCATTAGTGCTCCAGATATCATCCACAATTACTTCAGTATCACGGCATGCCGAGTTCAATATGCTGTTGATGACGAACGAAATCGTCTCGTCTGGCAACTTCTGGAAAGAAAACAAATCGATTTGGGAGGTCAAGTTGCGCTCAAACCTTGGCCTCCAGCTCATCCTTCTTCATATTCAGATAATCAGCAACACGCTTCAAGAAACTTTGAAGCTGTGGGTGGGAGCAATCCATTCCCGCTACGACAGTCCAGAGTTTTTCGAGGAGAGAATATACCGACTTCGAGGATCTTGGAATAGTTGGTCTCCTGTAATAAATTTTCTCACTCAATGAAAAAATAATTTAACACTCGTTATTTCTAACTGCTCAACAACCACTGAAGTACTGATGCACCGGCGCCGAAATGTTTTCCGATTTGGTTCATTTTTTCCACAAACCTTGCCTAGGGCCCAAATAGTCAAAAAATGTTGAATTCGAGTCTGTAACATTCTTGCTCCGGGAGCTGGAGCACGAAAAGAGCTCAAAATCGAAGTTGTCCGATCTGTCTCAAAAATGTTTTCTCGAGGTTTTTTGGCCCGTAGATTACGAATTTCAACATAAAAACTTTTGAAAACGATTTTTAAGAGTACCTGTAGTACTAATTTTTCGAATTTTGACCATTTTTGGACGTTTATTTTTGATACTGAAAAATTTAACACTGGACTGGAAAAAACAAACTCCAGAATCGAATTCCCCACCCAAAAATACGTCGATTTCCTTTAAGAAATCAAAAATCGGAGTGTACACCCTCCGAGATAAATCCACTTTCATGCATTTTCAGAACCTACCCCCCTCCGTGGTGAAAAAAGTCATAGTCTCAGATCCGTACAGAAAATTTGTGGAATGTTCCCCTATCCAATTGTGACTCGGTCACCAATTCTCAGCCTCCGGAAATGCGATTTGTAGTCTTGGCACCACTTCAAAAAATCCATCTCTCGATCCAGGATCAAAAAAATCAAAACTTTCAAAACTTATTTTTTCGAGCGGAATTTAGTGGATTATTGCTCCATAAGTCCTAAATAATCATTTTAGATAAAAATCTTCCAGCAAAAGCACTTTTTTCTCGTTAAAGCATGAAATTTTCAAAAATTTCTTCAAAAAGTTGCTATGGTCTTTATAACTGACTGGAAAGAGAGAATTCAGATCAGAATTTTGTCTAAAATGATTATTTAGGACTCATGGAGCAATAATCTACTGAATTCCGCTCGAAAAAATAAGTTTTGAAATTTTTGATTTTTTTGATCCTGGATCGGGAGATGGATTTTTTGAAGTGATGCCACGGCTACAAATCGAACTTCCAGAAGCTGAGAATTGGTGACCGAGTCACAATTGGATAGGGGAACATTCCACAAATTTTCTGTACGGATCTGAGACTATGACTTTTTTCACCATGGAGGGGGGTAGGTTCTGAAAATGCATAAAAGTGGATTTATCTCGGAGGGTGTACACTCCGATTTTCGATTTCTTAAAGGAAATCGACGTATTTTTGGGTGGGGAATTCGATTCTGGAGTTTGTTTTTTCCAGTCCAGTGTTAAATTTTTCAGTATCAAAAATAAACGTCCAAAAATGGTCAAAATTCGAAAAATTAGTACTACAGGTACTCTTAAAAATCGTTTTCGAAAGTTTTTATGTTGAAATTCGTAATCTACGGGCCAAAAAACCTCGAGAAAACATTTTTGAGACAGATCGGACAACTTCGATTTTGAGCTCTTTTCGTGCTCCAGCTCCCGGAGCAAGAATGTTACAGACTCGAATTCAACATTTTTTGACTATTTGGGCCCTAGGCAAGGTTTGTGGAAAAAATGAACCAAATCGGAAAACATTTCGGCGCCGGTGCATCAGTACTTTGAGTAGTTAGAAATAGTTAATGTTAAGCCCTACTTGGCATCCTCTTTCGCTTTCTCTTCTGCAATCCTCCTCTTTCTTCTGGCTATCCCATTCTCTCTCTTCTCTTCCTCTGTAAGACTAGGGTCCTCATCCTCCGCGATCCTCTCTGACTCTGAGGGCTTAAGCTCCAAATGCCTGGGAGCACTGTGTTCCTCCGAGCTTCTTGACGGAGTGATGCCTACCCTCAGAGACGAGGATGCTGCCAGTTGGTTACCGTATTGACCAATATATTGATGGTTTTGAAGATAAAAGGGCTTATAGAATTGGGGAAACGACGATGCTTGCGGATTGGAATTCATGTATGCTGCATAATAATCCACTTTTTGAGGCTCAATTCTCTGCCTTTCAGGCTCAATTCTCTGCCTTACAGGCTCAATTCTCTGCTTTACAGGCTCAATTCTCTGCCTTACAGGCTCAATTCTCTGCCTTTCAGCCTCTTGTATCTGCCTTTCAAGCGCTATCAACCGCCTTCCAAGCCCTTGTCTCGGTTCGCCGGTGTATCTTCGGAACATGTATTGATCGCAGGTGTGGAGCCGAAAGGAGTAAATCTTGTTATAATTCTGACAGAGTTTGATCTCTCCCTCATGTTTCCATCTAAAAATGATTCACTTTGAAGGTAACAGTTCATGGGACTGCGCCAGAGTTGAGCGGAATCCCGCCTTCCGCTCCTTTTTTTCTTCCGCCCGAAATATTTTCATAACGCCTTCCGCTTTCCGCCGAAAAGCTCAAAATTCCGCCATTTTCTCCGCCAAATTTTACAACGTTTTTTGGCTCTGTTGTAGTTGAGCGGTCCCTGGGAATTTCAGCGGTCCCGAGGAAATTGAATGGTCCCCTCAAACATTTAATGGTCCTTTTAGAAATTGAATAGTCCCTTAAAAAGTTTAACGGTCCCCTTATAAGTTGGATGGTCCGTTTAAAATTGAATGGTCCCTTGAGAAATATAATGAGCCCTTTGGGAATTGAATGGTCCCTGAAGGTGTAGCAAAGTTCGCTCAGAAATTTAAAAGTCGGTTAGAATTGAATGGTCCCACTGAAAATCTAATGGGCCCCGAACACTAAAAAGGATTTTTTCTGAAGGCAATCTCGAGACACTTTTCCTACCCACTGCCAAATTGCCTAAGCCTCCTGATACACCAAAAAGAAACCATTTTACATGTTGAAGGACCATATAATTTTTAAAGGACCATTCTATTCCTAGAAGGACCTTCATTTTTACAATATGACCATTAGATTTCTCATGGGACCATTCAATTTTAAAAGGACCATTGAATTTCTGAGTGGACTTTGTTACACCTTCAGGGACCATCCAACTTCCATGAGGACCGTTCAATTTTTCGAAAGGCCATTCAGTTTTCAAGGGACCATTAAATGTTTGAGGGGACCATTCAATTTCCTAGAGACCTCTGAATTTTCCAGGGACCGCTCAACTACAAGAGAGCCCTTTTTTTCTATGAAAACCAGCGGCTCGTCTGTTTTTTCAACTTAATTTATCGCCTCTTAGTAGAATTTCAGCTAGGCTGCTGCACTTTCAGCTCCGAAATTCCGTCTTCCAATTTGTCGGAACGTTTTTTCAGACACTTTAAAACTAGCAAAAAATACAAAAACTCTCACCCCAATATCTGCCTTAGTTCCAAGGTCGAATCGGTCAAGAATAGAATTCGGATTTTTTCTTGAAATACCTTTGCGTGGTCAACAAGACGTTTGATAATCTTTCTGAAATGATAGACCAAAGTCTGTTCGCGAAATGACTTCGGAGGATAATGTGCTTCCGTGAATTTCATCAGCCATTGTCTGTATTTCATGGGTTGGTCAATTCTCTTCAAATGTTTAAGAAGTTCGGTTTCGAGTAGAAGATTGTCCTCGTGAGTCCATCTGTTCATTGTGATCTGGAAAAGAAAACAGTAAGAGAGACAGAGCTAAACTAAATGTTTCTGGGCAATAGCAAACAGGACTGATGACTCATGATATTGGTGATATATTGGTGAATAAATGGTATGAAATTCCTGGAAAAGAGTGATTTTTCAACAGAAAAAACACGAATGCAAAGTGTTCTGGACAAAAAAAAAACAATCTCTCAGACCTTCTCAAAAAACCGATCCAAATCGCAAAAAAAAGTAGATTAGAAATCTCAAACTGAACTGAAAGTTTACAATTTTTTTTGAACAGTTTTTGTTTCATGTTTTTTCATCGGAAGGTCCTTCTAAAACATAGCCGTTGAAATAACATTTGCGTTGTGTCAGACCAAGGATGACAGCTCGAGGACAGAAGAAGACATAAGGAAAAGGAGATGCAGAGGAAGACTAGAAAAGAAAGAAACATGATGCTGATAGAAGAGAAAAAAAGAGAATTCCATGAGAGTGCCTAAAAGAAGGAATAATTGACTTTTTTTGAATCCATCCTTCTCTCCAGAAAAAAGAGTAGGGACACAAGATATTGCAAAAAAGGAGAAACACGTGAAGCTTGGCAGAAATAAAGTTTTTCAATTGAAAATTATAATAGTTTTTTGGTAAAAATATTATAACAGGATATCGCATTTGTAATTTTGAAAATCAACTTTTTGGAAAGTTTAATAATTGTTAGATTTTAGCAGAATTAAACTTGAAAAATAGAGATGTATCAACAATGAGTGAATCACAAACCATGATTATTCTGTTGTTGTTGTTGTTCCAACATGTTAAGTAAATCATTACCCACTTTATTTTAGGGTTTTTCGGTTGAATTTTTCGTTTCTTTTTCAGGCTCATCAACTTTGTTTTAAATAGTCGAAGCATTGAGTTTTTTCTGTTACTGTTTAGGCAACTTTTAATATAAAATATCCTAGTAATTCAACTGTTTCCGAAGAAATTCCTTCCAGGTTGACTGCTCACTGAACTGGTTATTGAAACTGCAAAGTTTTTGAAAATTTTTTATTTCTGGCCATATCTCCGCTAGACACACATGATTATCAGGACGGTTTCTGAGTACCGTTCGCATTAAAAATGCGGAAGTTTTTTTCAGAATGAGGTTTTTGCTTTTAAGTTGTCGGATGACCAAACTCTTTCTTTGAAAACTTCTGGAGATCTAGTTGCTTTTCTTGCAGAGCAGTGGTCCATTAGAAACAATAATGAAAAATCCGTCGTTATTTCTTTTTCTTTTCATTATGTTTAGTTCTTCATGCTGAATCTCCCTTCTCCAATATACTTTCATACTTTACCGTGCTATTGTGCTTATTGTGCTTGTTAGAAAAAGTTTGCACCTTAATGGCTCCAAAATACATATGTACAAACAGACCAGCATAAAACATGGGGAAGACAACCATTGGGCGAGCAGCTGTCATCTAGGAACTTTCTTTTGCTTTCCAACGAAACCTTTCACCTTGTTATGGGTTTAAAGCAGAATTTGCTCCTCCCAAAAGTATTGTTTATATTTAATATATCGGTTTATAGAATCTTCCACTTCTTCCTTCTTTTGTCGGAGAGCCGGCATTCTTCTTTTTTATTCTGCCGTTCCTTCTTTGCCACTCACTTCGTAAAACAGATAGTTTATTGCATTTATCATCATTTATTATCAATAAAAACCCATGAGTAAACATGTGAAAGGCACGATGAAATTGATGATGAAAGAGAAGGACAGAACTCGGAGTCATCCGGGAGAACCAGAGAAAAAGACAGAAAGGGAACAGGGAAAAAGGACCATGAGAAGATAGTGAAAAGCCAAGAATAAAAGGCACGATGAAATTGGTGAGGAGAGCAAATGATAAAAACTCGGAACCAGCCGAGGGAACCAGAGAAAAAGAGAGAGAGAGGAACAAGAAAGGGTGTATAGGGGGAGAGCCAATAAGGAAGAGAAGAAAATGATTGAGAAATAGACGAGAAAGACAATTTTGAAAGACTATGTATATAAACAGAAGAATGGTTCATAACATATTAAAAACAGTTCATGAAATTAGTTAAAGGTAGCCACCGAAACCGAATCGAATGACTTCAATAAACTTGGTGGCCATGATCACCTAAAGAAAAAAAAAATTAATTTTCAAAAACTTTTTTTTCGACTTACATCTGTCTCTCCAATATTTTGCAAAATCGCTTCAACTTTGTCCTCAATCTCTTTCAATCCCTCTAAGTCCATTCTTCTCGCCAGTCTTCTCATATTCTCACAAACATTTTGGAGACTTATGAAGTCGTTTGTGCTCCAAACATCATCAGCAACAACTTGAGCATCTCGGCAAGCCGAGTTCAAGATGCTGTTGATGACGAAGAAGATGGTCTCGTCCGGCAACTTCTGAAAAAAAATCAATTGATTTAAGCAGGTTGCGCTCAAAATACCTTGGCCTCCAACTCGTCTTTTTTCAAATTCAGAAGGTCAGCGACACGCTTCAAAAAACTGTGAAGCTGCGGGTGGGAGCAATCCATTCCCTCTACGACAGTCCACAGCTTCTCAAGAAGCGAGTAAACTGACTTGGAGGATTTCGGGATTGTGGGTCTCCTGTAATCAAATGATTCATTCAATGGAAAAATAAGAAATTAAGACTTACTTGGCATCCTCCTTCGCCTTCTGTTCCTCATTCCTTCTCTTCCTTCTGGCAATTCCATTCTCTCTTTTCTCTTCCTCCGTGAGATTTGGGTCCTCGTCCTCCGCGATTCTCTCAGCTTCCGAAGGCTTCAGTTCAACATGCCTTGGGGATGGTGTCACTCCAACGCTTGTCGACGATGAACCTTGGCCATCATATTGACCAATATATTGATGATTTTGAAGAGAAAAAGGCATGTAGACTTGGGAAGATGACGATGGTTGTGGGCTGGAATTCAGGTAAGCGGCATAATAATGTTGAGGCTCGACTTGTTGAGGCTCTTGTCTCGGCTCGTCAATGGATGAAGAAGCATTAATTAATGCACCATATTGAAGTGCAAGTAGTGCTGCTTGGGCATCAATTCCCATTTGTTGAGCAATCGGTCTTGATGGTCCGACTCTCCAATCCATGGCCTCGATTGGTCTCGGTCTCTCGATTGGTCTCGGTCTCCATGGTCTCGATTGGTCTCGGCAGAACATCGCGGCACTGTGAGTACGAAGTCGGAATGAAAAAATCTTGGGGGTTCTTCCCCATGTTTCCAATTCTCCTTCTCTTTCAATTCTGAAAAATGAATTGATTTTAGTTCCTTTTTTGAGAAAACTCACTCTATTTTGTGTGCTTCCGTAATCGTACAGTCAGAATAAAATAGAATTGCGACTTTCTCTTCAATACTTCCTGCAAGTGCAACCATTTGATATACGGCCTTTTCAAAGTATTTCTTCAACGTAGCATCACAAAAGAGAGGACCATTTACTGTTGAAAATAAATTTCGACGCCAAAATACGGAGTCGATGGGCTCCATTCGGAACTGTTTGGCTTCATTCAGAACTTTATTAAGTTCATTTGTGAGAATGCGATCATGGGCATCTGTCCATCTCATTTTAATGACCTAGAAAAAGTTAAAAGTTAGAACACAAGTTTTATGGTCATGTGATAAAGTTGCGCAAACAAGGAGAGTCGGGAAGAGAAATTATGAATACAAAAAAAGAGAGAGAGAGAGAGAGGGGGGGGGGGGGGGGGGTTGAGAATTGAATAACGAGTAAAATGAAAAAGGAATAGAAGAAACTTTCAAAAGAAGGAATGCCAGAATTCTCTTTGAACTTGGATTTTTTTTTCTGTATCGAAGCAATAGACAAAAAAGCCCAAATATCAAAGTAGTCCTAAGCATGTAACCTAGTATAAATTATATAAATCATAAGGAAAGTGAAAGAAAACTCGCTTTTCTAGATCATATAAATTGAAAAAGTAACTCAACAAACTTGTCCGGTTGATAACAGAACGGTTGAAATGCATGATAAAAAGCAGAAAAACTGAATGAAAAGGGTGACTTCAAAAAGAAAAATAAAAGTTTAGAAATTTGAGAAAGTCCATAAATTAAAGGAGTTATGAGCAGGGGTACATTTGTACTCTTCGTGAAAAAGAAAGACACGGAACAATGGGAGAAATAGAGATGGAAGAAAATCGTGAAAATAGAGTACAACAAAGCATGATACAAAACGAGTGATAAGAGTGATAAAACTCCGGAAAACTAGGGAAGTAACCAGAAAATTGATGATTTTTAACATAAAGGAATTGAGCGGGATCACCTATTTCTCTTTTCTTTGTCATTCTTAAAGCGAGGTAATGAATATGAACAATAAAAACCTCCAGGAATAGTCAAAAAGAAACAAAAGAGAACCAGGCAGAAAAACAAAACAAACAAACGACAACAAAACGCGTTCTTGAAACAGACACACGTGGCTGTAACAGACCCTAGCCAATGGGAGAACGACACGAACATTTACATTTTGACATTCTACAGAAATCGAACTGCAAGACCGTTTCAGAGAAACGGAGAAAAAAAATGAAGGAATCGACGACCCACCGCCATGATATGAATCGCATATTTTCTCGTGAATTCAGAAGGAAAAAACAGAGAAACGAGTTTCGATTTGGAAAACAAAGCTCTTTTTTTTGTCGAACATGGTGTACTTCAATTTTTACAGTTGGGAATGCTCTGTTCAAAAATGACTGTCTGAGAAAATAAAAACAAACGTTTCGCAGTCTCAAATGATGCGAAGTCGAAGCAAACTGAAAAAAAAATTGGATGAGAAGTTTTTCACTAGGAGCGCTATTTTTTTTAAGTTTCAAAACATAACATAACTTAGGACAACGGTATTTTTTACAATTTTTTTTGTTTTCATTCGGCTGTGAATAACCTGTGAATGTCGTGTGCAACCAACAGGTGGTCAGGGCAAGCCGTGGTCAGAAGAAGAAATAAGAAAAAGGAGGAGGAGAAGCAGAGAAAAGAACATGGTGCTGATCAAAATGAAAAGAAGAGAGGTCACACAATGGTGCTAACAGAAAGAGATATAATAATTATTTCTTTTTTACCTTTTCCTACCACCACAAAAAAAGAAGAATAGCAAAAAGAGAAAAAGGCAAACGTTCGGGAAAAAAGAAGAAAAAGTATCGTTTTCGCGACGTTTGAAAGAAAAATTTTTTTTATTAAAAACTAGGTTTGGATGAAATTTTTCTCAAGATAGGTTCAGACAATGAAAATATTACAATAACCTCAAGTTGGTTTGAGAACAGCCTTCGAAAAATGTTGAACAATTTTTGAGCTTGTGCAAAAAAAAAAGGTACATTTTAATCATTTTTGACCTTCATTATCAATAGCGATACAACCCCGAAAAGAAAGGACACATGCTTTTCGGCAAGAAAATCAAGAGACGGGGAGAAACGAACGAAAAAAAAGATAGGATAGAAGCGCATCATTTTCCACAAGAAAAAAAGAGATGGGGCTTAGTGAAACATATTGATGATTGTGGTGTTTGAAAGGAGAAGACGTTTCTATTTGGAACGGAAAAAACTCTGATTAAAGAAGGAACAAGGGCATTGCTCGAGTACTGGAAATTACGTGAAACTGAAAAAAATATCGGGGGTATGTTATTCCAGACCGCGTCTTTAATCTGAACTGCTCCTTATCAGAACTGTCCCGTATCAGAACTAACTCACGTGAATAATGGTTCTGATGAGAGGTTCTGTACGTTTCTAAAATACCTATTGATGGTATAAAAGAAATTGACGAACGAATGTAAACCAATTACAAAAGACTGCAATTTGATTACATCATGACAATGTTTTGAAAAATATCAAAAATTTCATCTTTACTATTATTACTAGGTAAATTCCGTCTGTCGGGAAGTCTGTCGCCGATCCTAGAGCCTTTCCTACTGAACCGATTTTTATCAAATTCAGGCAGAATGATAGAGTATTCTTTCTCTAAAAAGAGGGGACAAATTTAGAAAAACGTATTTTCAAGCCATTTTAAAAAATTAAATTGACGAGAGAGAAATGCAGGGGGCCACGTAAATGTTATAACACCCGTAGCGCTGAGAACCGTCTGGTTCCATACCTATTTATCCTTTTGAATGACAATGTGTTCTAATCTCGTCTTGAAGGTGAAAAAA
This sequence comes from Caenorhabditis doughertyi, assembly GCA_963572265.1. Taxonomy (NCBI): domain Eukaryota; kingdom Metazoa; phylum Nematoda; class Chromadorea; order Rhabditida; family Rhabditidae; genus Caenorhabditis; species Caenorhabditis doughertyi. The sequence continues at coordinate 2,508,812 of OY751557.1, forward strand.
CTTGGAGTTTTCCTAAAATTCAGAAACCGAGATAAACGAAATTTCTGAAAGAAATTCTTTTTGAAAAACCAAATGAACGAAAACCCCTTTTTAGACCACCCATACAGGCCGTCAGCTGCACGAAGAAAGAAGGACGGCATACGAATGGAAGAAGACAGTTGGTCATCAAAGAGAGGAAAGTGTGCGGTAGACAGACAGCACAAAAAAGAACAATGTTTCACGTCGTTATCAAAATGGCGCCACACACAGATGCCGTTTAATAAAGCTTATCAGTATTCCACGTATTCGGCAGTTTTTTTTTTTCGAATAAAAAAAGACTATTCCCTCTGATACAGCCACTGATAATCATAACGTCTCTTTTCAAATGTATTAACTGTACCATTTTACTTGTATTTTCTTTTTCTATTTCTTCGTCACGACTTAATGTTGTATCAATAAATTAAATCAAATTACCGTAAATTCTGTAATAGGCGCACACCCAGCAGTAATTGTTCCTTTTAAAAATCGTTGGTTAAAACATACATCAAATGAGTAAAACACTTGAAAATACAAAGTTTATGATTTTCTGAACTACTCTCAACCGTTTTTTTTACCAAAATTTATGAAAATTAGTCCAAAATGCCTGTAGGAATTGCTTCTGGAAACATGTAATAACGTAATCACAACTCGAAGACAGGGGTTGAAAAATAGAAGCCAACCCTGTAATTGAAGCACACTTGTAATATAAGCCCACCCTCAGAGGGCCTTTGAAAAATTGACGCCCATGGGCTTTTATCACAGAATTTACGGTATTCGGTCTTTTGTAATCAATGAGCAAACCCAAATAACAAACCCAATATGCATATTTTTTATTTTTTATTTAACAAAAAAGCAATTCGAAATCTTAAAAAATCACTTTTGTCACAATACAGAATCAGAAAAAAAATTTCAAAATAAAAAGTATTAGCTAAGACACCCTTCAAGTAAAGATTGTATTATTTGTCAGTCAAACTACTCTAGCTAACAGATTCGAAATCCCAGGAATATACAAAAAGCCTGGAAGATGTGAGAAAAAGAATAATCTACGAAACATCCCTGGGTTAGCTATGCGAATGATTTTGTGTAATAGCTCCTCTCATTGTCGATTGAAGGTTACTGATAACATTCATTATTCTCCCAGTCGTGCAATTGGCTTCTTCAGTCATTTTTTTTTTCTTCTTATCTCATTTTCATAAAGAGTTTCTCCACGTTTACGGAATATCGATGCAGAATACTTATGATCATGAAGAACTCTGCTCTTAGTTACCGAAACTTCTATAGTTTATTCTTTGAAAAAAAAATACTTTGGGAAAGACCTTGCTCCTCCTAGTACGCACTCTTAAAAAGGAGTTATTGGGGCATCACACGAGGAGAAGAACGCGAAGTTCAGTTCTTTTTTTGTGGCATTTTTAAGTGCCTACTTTCTTTTTATTGTAAAAACATATTTCTTTCTTGCTATGCGGTTTTTTAACAGTTTTTTCTACTGAACCAAAATTCATGAGAATTCCTAAAAAAGGGTTTTTACTAAAAAAAAACAGTTTATTTTTAGTTGAAAATGGCTCACAGAAAAGAAGCAAATTTTGCGTTGCTTCGAACACATGGTAATGGTGGTTACAATTTGAAAAAAACTCTTAACACAAGAAAGTACACCTCCTAATCACAACAGTCCGTGTCACAAATCCTCATCAAATTTTCATCTTTTTCATGACCAATCTTTTTTATCGGATCTGAACATAGAACCACTTTCATTTCATCGCCCTCTGGACGCCACACATGTTTCACTGAGCCCCCTACTTTTCGGAGGCGAACTCACCTATCTTCTTATCAATTTTTTTTCGCACTTTTCTCGCTCTCTTTTTATTGTTCTTCTGCGGGAGCATGCGTCCTCTTCTTTTGTTCCCTGTTTAGATTCACATTCGTGGGGGCTGGTGTTAGAGATTGATATCCACTTGATATTGAAGCTAAGAACACGCTTAACCGCTCTGAACTTGGATTTGTTCTATTTGTTATAAGACTGGCTAAATCAAAATGGGCGTTGAACCTGTCTACCATCCAGTATATTTCAACCAGAGTACGAGATAACAAAAATCTATCAACAGATAAAATGTCAATCAAAAAAATTTCCACATTTTTCTAGTTGAGCTCTTTGTGTCTTGTATCTAAACGGAGATAAACACGTTATCAAGAGAGTTAAGCAAAATTTACAGAAATGGCCCCAAAAAGATCAACGCAGAACAGTAAGAAGAATCCTATTAGTAGATATCAATGTAACACTAATTATTGCCGTTGCAAGCCCTCATGGACGGTTCGATGGACTGATAACACGGATGCCGAGCTCATCAGCTTTCTTGAGAAAAAGCTCCAAAATCAAACCACGCCCATTAACAAAGCCGACGTGATGAAGCTGAAGTTAGACTTTGCTGGAGAGTATAGCTTTGAATTCCAAGCTGTGAATCATCATTATGGAGTGTCTCTTGGAAAATACTTGAATAGTCCGTCGTATGATTTGAGTGGTCGCATCAGAATGCTCTATTTGACTAATGTGAAGCCAACTGTTTTTCTTCGGGAGTTGTAAGAAAAATGAACATTTGATTAGGACATAATAGCATTTTTCAGAATCGCATGTCAAGGACAATTGTTGCATCGGAATGGCAAAATAATCGCGTTTGCCAGTTATCATGAGGACGTTGTTCGCTCATATCCACCGAATGCAATGGAAATTATCAGGGGGGAGGAAGGAAGCAAACCGATGAAAAAGGACCAAGAACGGCCTCGGCTTATTGTCAAGATTCCACTGACTCCGGGAATGAAAACCATGGAAAGCCCATGCTCACTTCCTTCAATTGTTCCCAAGCAAGAAGAACCTGAAACGTGAGTTTTTTTTGGAAAAAAAAACGATTCAAAATACTTTTTTCCAGCCTGCGGACCCCAAGTGTCCCTCCTCGTCCGGTGACAAACGACTATATGTTTTTATTCTCCTTCCATCAATTTTTGATAGATTTGACCCAGTCAAACGAAGGGTTCCTTGAGTTGGAGGAAATGATTGGAGAAATCATTGTGATAAGAGAAGATATTTTGAAAAGAAAAGTGAGTTGGGTTTTATTAGGTTTCATGGTTCAAGGGGTTTTAAACATTATCGTTCAAATAAGGGCTGAACTCACTTCGCTAATCACGATTTTCATTGTGATTTTGCTTGAAAATCACTCTAAGCCGTTACAACTGTTTCAAAAAGCGTAAGAACTACAGGTATCCATTTAAAGGCGGACTGAACTCGGGTTTTTTTATTTCAAATTCTGATGCAGTTTTTCATTCTGAACCTTTTTTTATTACGACTACACTCAAAAATCCCTCTAAACGGGTGAAAAAGGCGTTTGAAGGCATGGCCGCGTACAGATTGACGGACTAGGAACTTGAAAAATAGCGCGCGCAAGGCGCAAACTTGTCGGATCCTAGGCCATCACTCTGTATTGCGTGCTTCTTTCAAACGCCTTTTTCTACCGTTTAGAGGGATTTTTGAGTGTAGTCGTAGTGAAAGAAAATATTCAGAATGAAAAACTGCATCAGAATTTGAAATAAAAAACCCGAGTTCAGTCCTCCTTTAATGACAGTGTCTTCCTGGCGTAGTAATCTCACCGTGTAGTTCGAGAGGGTAAGCTGGTCTAAATATTTCAGCTGTAATTCCTAGACTTTCTTTTCCTCTCGAACTACACGGTGGGATTCCTAGGCCGGAGAGGCCACGTTCATTAAAAAGGCCATCTGTATTACGTACGCTTTTTTAAAACAATTTTCACAGTTTAGAGCGATTTTTGAGAAAAATCACTATGAAGATCGTAACCTGCGTCGAATTTTAAAGCAGAAACAATCTTTGATTTATGTGAGTTTTTAATCTTAGAACTTGGGTTTAGACTGTTTTTGTTTTGTTGTGTCATTTTACGCAAAGCTTCATTAACTTTCAGACGCTCACATACGACGCTATTCAATGTTACCTGTCTTTATCTTTCATTGCACTGAAAGAACAATGTGTTTTTCAAATTGAAAATGAAGAAGATGTCATCGTAATTGACGACAACGACTGCATCAATTTGAAAACTTATCTCACCAAATTCAAGAAGTTTGTGAATTGTTGCCCTTTCTATTTTTCAAAATTTGAGGACCTCATCAATGACATTGACATGCTGATAGTCAATGGAATTAGGAAAAATGGAAGAACTTTTTCATCTGATATTTTGGTATAGTTCTATAGTTCTTTAATAACAGAAACTCTGTTTTTTTTTCAGGAGCTGAATGTATTCAAAGTAAAAGGAACTTTCAAAATCTTCATCGATACATTTGAACTTTATTGATTTCATCGACTTCATTGTTTCCAATTTCGTTTCTCACATAAAACCTTCTCTCTAGGAAAAACTCATTTCCCAAAACAAGACATTTTTATTGTGGTTTTACATTCTGTGATATTCACCACATCTCTTGACACCTGTTGCACTATCTACCTTTCTTTGTTCTTTTGGAGTGTCACAGATGTATTCCCGTGGACGGCCCTCGACGTAATACTGTTCATTCTTCCACCATAACAAATACATTCATTCTTTTTCTTCTTGTATTGATTAGTATAACTCATTTTAATAGTAACTTTTAATTGAATTATGAAAGTATTTACCGTCGTTATTAATCTACATGGTGCGGCATAAAGGTGTTTTTGGTGCAACATCTGTGAAGCTTGAGGTTATTGAATTTGATATATATAATCTCTTGAAAAACGTAGATTATTATTAGACCTTTCATTCTTATATAAATTAATTGTATCCAAAGAAGTTATTATTTTTGACCAATCATTCATATCTCTCCCCTTTTTTTGTAAATTACGTCGTCATCCTTTTTATATTAAATCTAACTTATCTAATTCTTCTAAACCCCTTTCCCAATTTTTATGTAATCGTGTTTTAAATTCTTGGAATTCCCTCCCTTTAAATTTTTTCTCCCCCATTCCGTCTTCACTTCACTTTAAATCTTGTATCATATCTTATAATTTTGACAAGTTTCTTTTTCTTAATTGTAATAACTTTTAACTATCACCCTTGATATTGTTAGTGGCTATGCCCTTTTATCAATAAACATATATATATATATTTCGAGTTGCCCAGAAAAACTTCTCCAGCTTCGCCAGTCTTTTTTTCGGGAAGTTGTAAACCTGCCAACTTGTCGTGCAGTAGTGCCAAAACATAATTTTATTTCTAGCGCAGCTGGGTAGAACAAAAAATAGGAATTCCGATGATTGCAGGTTCATATTTCATGGCTTACAGACTAATGTTCAACTCTTCCACATTTCCCCGCTATTCAATCACAACATTCTGATATCTTTTCAGATCAAAATGTCCCTGTGGAAATCGACAGACAACGCTAATCTCACACAGGAGTTGAAAGAAAAATTGAAAAATATCGTGGAACCAATGAATGTTGGCCAATGGCTCAGAGAGATCCACAGAAAGTACGAGTTCGGCGTTCTTCCCCCGTCAGTCAGACTTCATTTCAACAAAATTGTTGACTGTCTTGTGGATGAGGCGCGTGGGAATTACCAAGAGAAGGCGCGAATCCTGTTTCTGACAGACTCAATTGTCGAAGATTATCATTTAAGAGAGTAAGTTCAGTTATTTTCGAAAATAAAGAATTTCAAAATAATTTCAGGTTACAAGGTGAAGGTGAGGTCGTCTTCTGCAAAAACAGCAGGCGCATTTACTCGTTTACCCTGAATGGCTTCACGACTCCAATTTTCCAAAGGAGAACGAGGAAACCCCAGCCTGCTCAGCCGGCACCTCTGCAGGCCATGGGCCATGGGCCGCTTGATAATGGCCAGAAAGGGCAACGAGGCCTTGATCACGATTCGCTTCAAGATCGCATACTACCCGTTCAAATCTCTCAAGACTTTTTGAACTTTTCTCCGGCAACCCCCACCCCAAGAAACTCGAAAGAGAGCGTTACAGCTCCCTCCAGGCTCGTGGAGCTTAAATCATCCGAACGAATCGCCCAAGAAGCTAATGAAAATCAAGACCTGAGTGAGGAAGAGAAAACAGAGAATGGGATTGCCAGAAAAAAGAGGAGGATTGAAGAAGAAAAGGCAAAGGAGGATTCCAAGTAAGTCTTAATTTATCATTTTTCTATTGAATGAACCAACTGATCACAGAAGGCCAACAATTCCGCGATCCTCCAAGTCAGTGTATTCTTTTCTTGAAAAACTATGGACTGTCGTGGAGCAGATGGATTGCTCCCACCCACAGCTTGACAGCTTCTTAAGGAACGTAGCCAATATTTTGAATTTGAAAAGGGATGAGCTTGAAGCCAAGGTTTGTGTTCAAGCACAGTTTGCTAAAAAAAATTGGTTTTTTTTCTAGAAGTTGCCCGACGAGACGATTTCATTTGTCATTAACTGCATTCTGAACTCTTCATGCCAAGATGCCAAAGTTGTTATGGAAGAGATTTGGAGTACTAAGGAATACATCGGTCTTCAAAATGTGTGTAAGAGTTTAAGAAGACTGGCGACAAGGATGGATTTGGAGGAGCTGAAGGATATGGAGGACAAAGTTGAAGGAATATTGGAGCGAATCGGCAAATCTCATGTAAGCTGAAAAAATATTTGAAAATTAATATTTGAAAAGTTTAGGTGATTATGGCCACGAAGTTCATCGAAGTTGTCCGTTTCGGTTTCAGTGGATATCTTCCTCTAGGTTTATGAAAAACCCAACTGATTTTATGGTCCGTTTTTTTTATTTCTAAATTTTCGGAACTTTTTCGTCTATTTTTCAATCCTCTTCATCTATTTCTTCCTGGCTTTGCCCCTATCTTTTCATGGCCCCTTCTTTTGGTTTCTTCTGTCTCTTTCCTGTTTTCGGCAGGCGCCGATTCTCTTTTTCGCTTTCATAATCGACTTTACCATGATTTTCATGTGTTTATTATGAGTTTTTATTGATAATAAATGATCATTAATTGCAATGAACTATCTGTTTTACTAGGTCAGCAGAGTAAAGAGGAGGTTACTGCAGAACCAGGGAAGAGTGCCGGCTCTCCGATGAAAGGAAAGAAAATGAGGTTACACCAAGGAAGCTTTTCAACAGATGCATTATGATATGAACCACTTTTTTTTAGGAATGGGAAGCTGATTCTGATTTGATTGGGTTCATTTTTTGTTGGCAACATACGAAAGGGATAGGTGGCCTTAACGAATATAAACATGCAACAAAATGATCAGAAAAGCTTTTTCCCTTTGACAACTTTAAACTCAAGGCTCGCAGCATATTATGCAGCTGATCTACATACACTGTTTTTCCAAAATAAATTTATCTCCGAAGCTTTTTTCATTCTATCGGTTGATTTTTTTTCGTCCTCATTATCCACTTTGTTTGGTATCTCTTGTTCTTTTTTCTAATAAAAAATAATGAAAGGTGTTTGGTTCCTTCAAATTTTTTATTCAATATTTGCCCAATTCGTTTCTTACATGAATGTTTTTGATAACTTTTTTTGAAATGTCTTTGAGCTTCTTACAAATTAATATTCATAAAAAGTACGGCTCTATTCCAGTTTAGGGGATTCATAAATAAATAGGGGACCCAAGTCAGGGGACGCAAGAAATAGGGGACTCTAGAAAAAAGAGGGGACTCAAGGAAAGGCGAAAAAAACCAGGGGACTCATGTCAGGGGACGTAAGGAATAGGGGACTCATCGAGAGTCCAAAAAAAACCAGGGGACTCAACACAAATGAGCTAGATAATCCAATTTTCTAAAAATTTGTTTCCAATCGGTTTATTTCTTTTTTTTTCAATATTGAAACGGCTTCCTCGAAGTCAGACGTTGTCAGAGAAATGCCCTCAGCCAGAGAAGGAATCAAGACACTTGATGTTGTGATAACACTTGTAAAAGAAGCAGAGACCATGACACTGGAAGTTGCGTTTTGAGCGGTGGAAGTTGGGCTCAGTGAACGGGCAATCAATTGCTGTAACTGTATCCTCGCGTACAATTCCATCCCAATGATAAGATGATTGAAAAGCTTTTCTCTGTCTTGGCGATGCCGAGCATGTAATTGAAAAGATATTCAGAAATCTTTTGATTTGGACACTCATAATTCAAGTTCCGTTTCAGGCTCAACTAAGAAAAAATGGATAGTGAGTGAATTTTCGTATTATCGAAATGAAAAACTGTGATTAACGACAAAATGATCATAACAATGTTACTATTGTTGATGTGTTCTAATGTTGTTTCCAATGGGAAAAGAAAAAAGCCGATTAAAATCAATGAAAAAATCGGGATATTCCAACTCATTAGTTTTGAGTCCCTCGGTTTTTTTGGACTCCCGATGAGTCCCTTGGTTTTTTTGGAGTTTCGTTGAGTCCCCTATTCCTTGCGTCCCCTCACATGAGTCCCTTGGTTTTTCTAGCGTCCCTTATTTCTTGCGTCCCCTGACTTGAGTCCCCTATTTATTTAAGAATCCCCTAAACTGGAATAGAGCCAAAAGTACTATTTAAGAAAAATGATACAGCAGATGATGCTCATTTATTGAAATGAAACAAAACTTATGAGCAATGAACCGCAAAAGCAAAACAAATAATGTCCTTGAAATCGTCTGCGGTGATCATCTGAAACAATTTTCATTTTTCAATTTGAAAATTAGTTATTCTAGAGTTACCTGGTCTTCGCCAAGACTTCTGAGCTTTGCCTCAATCTTCTCTTCTGTCTCCCCCAAGTCTCTCATTTCGCAAATTGATCAGTTGAGCAAAGAACAACTTGGGGCTGATGTAGTCCGTCATATCGATTGCCTCATCAGTGACTCGATAGATTTTGATGCATGCCATGGCAAAAAGAGTATTGATGATGACCTGACTGGCTCCGTCATCGGCAATCTGGTTTAAAAATTTAGTAGAAAACGTTGGGTTCAAACAGACGCTTACAGTGGTCTCCAGTTCAGTTTTCTTGGTCATCAATGATCTTCCAACTTCCATCAGGTAGTTGTGAAGTTGTTGGTTTCCACTCACAAGGCTAACAAGACCTGTCCACAAGGGTTCGAGGAGCTGGTAGAAAGTCTTAGTAGCCTTTGGGATAAAGGGCTTCCTAGAAATTTTAAGAAATTTTATAGAACTTTTTCTGTGAAATCTAACTTGGCATTCTCCCGTTCCTTCTCCTCAGCTGCCAGTCTTCTTCTTCTGAAGAGTCCCAATTCTCTTTTCTCTTCCGGGGTGAGAGTTTGATCTTCGTCTTCTTCTTGGGCAATTCTCTCCTTGGTTTTGAGCTCGATTACGGGGCTCTCGAGCAGTAGTGGGACCACCTCTGAACTCAGTATTTTCTCAGCGATGGGTCTCGTTGAGAAGACAGGCTTCTGGTATCCTGAGATCGGCACGTGGGAAATCTGAAAATATGTTTCTTTAAAAATTGCTCAAGAAAAACTCACTCCATGATTGGCGGGGGGATAATTGGCGGCTCCTCTGGTGTAAGGAGCCAAGAGACCCGTCGAGCTTCCAGCAATTGGGATCAACCCTCTCGCACTAGAATACATTGTTGGTCTTCCATAAATTGCCAAATGTGGGAGCATCCCGATCATTGATGGAGCCTCTCGAGCAATCATTTCTTTCTTCTTCCGCCCATAAGTTCCAAAATCGTCTGACATTGAATTTGGGAACCCACTTTTCCGACAAACAAGAGGGAATGGATGGCCATGGAGTTGGAATGAAAATAACTTCGTGGAACCGCTACAAATTTTCACCTGACCATATCTTCGAAGCCTGGAAAACCCTTTTTAATGTTTTTCCAATCTGGGGACTCACCATTGCCACTGGTCTCGAGTGAGTTTGGCATCGGTGAAGAACAACACAGTCACCAATTGGTGAATATTTCTTGCTTCTCGAACTAAGTTGTTCACAATCTTTCGGTAATATTTCTCAATAATTTGGACGCAGAAGGATAATTTGTGCATCTCTTTGAATTCTGCGATGATCCTTCCAACTTTGATCGGACCATCTCCTTGAGACAATCGTTCTTTGAGAAACGCCTTGAGATCATCATTGTTTTGGTTCGACCATCGGCACATTTTTGCTTGAAAAAAAGATATTTTGGGAAAAAAAACACTAGTGTTTGATGAAAGTGATAAAATGGGGCAACCGAGATATAAAAAGTGAACTTCAGTAATTTTATTCCTGAAAATATCTCGTCCAATTTAAAGAGCCGTTCTGATGAAGGGGACCACTTTTTTTTCCCACTATTCCTGTAGCGGGCCGCTCTAATACATATAGCGGGCGTTCAATAAAGGGGCCGCTCAACTTCAAGATACACGGTAATTATGCGATGAATATGATAAACGAGAAAAAGAGAAAAGAGGAAAATAGGAAAAGATTTATATTTTATTATATTTATATTATATTTATATTTATATTCTATATTTACATTTTGGGAAATGCCATGTCAAATCCAATCTTCTTTGTCTTCTATGTTGATACATAGAAGAAAATGACAAAACAAATTCAAGATTATATGATTCATGTTCAATGATATGACGTCACCAATGTTTATGTTGTCTTTTTATATTTACAAAACATAGAGGAGCCGACCACTATAAAAGGGCCTCTTTGTATACATTTATCCATTCTTTCTTTATTCTTCTCCATTTCATTTTATATTCTTCACCTTTTATATAATAAACTATTTCTTGGAGAGCGTCCATTCGAAGAAGTTAGTTATTTACATGGTGACCCAGCAACCTGGTTCCTGATAACTGCTCTGGTATTCTCAATTGCTTTTCATTTCCGCAATGCTCAATCAGAACGAGAGTCGGCTGGTCCCTGCGGCGGATAAAAAATCTCCTCGAAGAAGATGTGATTGACAACGAAAGAATAGTTATCAAAAGCAAACTTCACGGAATTGATAACGGCTATAAGTGTCACGCTATACCTCGGAGAAAAGCTTCAAAATAAAGTCAATTGGATTAAACAATTGGATGATCAATGGAAGAATCCTGCACGTTCGAACCATTTTGAAGTAGACGTCACGCGACAATATATCTAGTCAGCAAAAATCGTTCCAACTGTTTCATCAACGACAAACACTTTTACAATCATCTCTTCAACAACAGTTCCAGCCGCGAGGTTCAATCTGATGACAATTTCCGACTTCCGAAACGTTACAATTTTCAGTGAAAATTAGCCAAGAATCGAGAATTTTAAAACTTGGTGCAGAACTAAATTGAACTTCATCATGAATAAATTCTCCCAAACAGTAAAAGAAACAATCCTTTAAAACATTTTTTAAACATTTTTGAGACCACCCATACAGGAAAAAAGATGCCCGTAGATGGACAGAGAGAAGAAGACAGTTGGTCGGAAAACTGGAGGCCAAGCAGAGCACACTCACAATAAAGAACACAGTTTTCACTTGTATCATTATGGTGCCACAAATTTGAACTTTTTATGAGGCTTATGGATCCACTTATTCGTATAACCGAATTTATTTTTTGACAAAAAGCGAAAAAGGAGGCTGTGTAAACATGTGAGGTCGAACAATCATAGTGCATTCAGAAGAAAATTGTGATCCATGTGAAGGAATAACGATGCTCCGAGGAAAGGAACCCGTATACCAGAAGTGAGCGGCCACGTCATTGGCTTTCTTTCTTCTTTTCTGAAATTGCCGGGTTTCCGGACTGCATTGCCGTTGCCGGATTGCCGAATTTTTTTCCGGCAATGCATATCGGAGAATTATGATAGAAATCAAGAATTTTTGAACAGTTTTTTAGACAATTTTTTTCAAAAGTGACATGAATTTTAGTATAATCTTCAGAAAATTCCAAAACAACCAATAAATTTCGAAATTCCGAAACAACCGAGAAATTTTGCACACCTTGGAATTACAGAAAATGTTGCTAGAATGGAAGACTAAAATGCTATTTAACACTAGTAGGTTAGTTTCCGTTCTTTTTTCTTTTTGGGTGTCTTTTTTCATCTCTCTTCTTCTTCTTCTTTTTGCAACTATCTTCATTTTTCATATCACCATTTCATCTTTTTCTTTCTTGACCTCTATCTGTTCGGCCGACATAAAAAGAGAGGTTCTAACAGATTTTTTTCATTTTCATCACTGTTCTTGCGGATGATTAGTTATTAACAATAAATTTCGTTCCTATTTGTTTCTTCTAATACAGTTTTTCTTCGCGAATGATCTTTGACATAATTCAATTATTAGCATGATGAGCTTACCTTAAAGGACGACTAAACTCATCTAAATTAAACATTGTTTCTGCTTCAAAATCCTACTCTGACCACGATTTCCATAGTTATTTTGCTTGAAAATCGCTACAAAAATTAGGGTATTTTGCTCTTTTTTCAGAATCTTCAGCAATATGCCAAGAAAAACGACTAGAAAAAATGACAAGATCCCCAAAACTACACAAACATTTCAATGTAATACTGACTTTTGCTGTTGCAACCCGTCTTCGACGGTTCGATGGACTGGAGAAACTGATATTATGCTGATTCATTATCTTGAAAAACAGCTTGAAGGACGGACCAAACCCATTACCCCAACGGAATCTAAAAAGTTGAAAATACAATTTGCGGAATCTTTTGGTTTCAAGCCCACGCCTGTTAATTATCATTTTGGCATCTCTCTTCAAAAATATCTGAATAATCCACATATCGATTTGGGCAAAAGAATATGGATGAACTATCACTGTAACGTCAGAGCTAGTAATGCGATTCGGGAAGCGTAAGAAGAGTTGACTCAGCTGATTCCAAAAGAGTTTTCAGAACACCATTCCACGGAAATCTATTAGTTCGCAATGGGAAGCTAGTAGCTTTTGCAAGTCATCATGAGGATGTTGTCAGTTCGTGTCCCGCGAATGCATTGGACATTATCAAAAAGGAGAATGTCAGAAAATATGGTCGAATTAGCTCAAAAGCTCCAGATGTACCGAAAGCGGAGAAAATGGATACATCCGGTTCATTTTCGTCGATAGTTATCAAGCAAGAAGTGGCAGAACAGTGGGTTTAGATCACTTGAAGGAGGACTAAATGTTGTTCTCAGCATGCGAAATACAGATATCTCTTTAATGACCGTGGTCTCCTGGCCTAGGAATCCCACCATGTAGTTCTAGAGGACATGATGGTCTAGGAATCAAAAGCAAAGTTTCTAAGCCATTCCACCCTCTCGGACTATACAATGGGATTCTTAGGCCGGAGGCCACAGCCACTTACTTGTGTTTTATATGTTTTTTTTTCTATGAGCCGGAACAATTTTCTAGCAAAAGCGTTGTGAAAATCGTGATTTTCAGCAACCAGTTTTCCGGATATCCAAGGTCAAGCACACCGAAATGCCCCGAAACAAACGACTACACATTCTTGTATTTCTTTCATCTCTTTTTATTGGATTTGTGTGGCTGCAATTCTATGTTTCGGCCATTGGAGCAAAAGATTGGTGAACTTATTGTACTCCGAGAGGAAAAGTTGAAGCATAAAGTGAGTAGTAACCCATTTTAATGTACATAATCCCAAACTTTTTTAGGTCCTGACGTTTGATGCCATTCAATGCTATCTAACCCTTTCGTTAATCGCTCTTAAAGAGCAGTGTTATATTGAAATGGAAAAAAATGAAAATGTCATTGCGATTGATGATGATAATTTTATCAATTTGAAAGTTTATCTAACCAAATTCAAAAATTTGGTCATGTGTTGTCCGTCTTATGTTTCAAGAATAGGGGATCTAATCCAGGAAGTTGATATGGTGATTGCGAATGGAATAAGGAAAAATGGAAGAGATTTTTCCTCGGAAGCTTTGGTGAGTTTTCACAAATTTCAAGTGAATAGGTTAATAAAACTTTCAGGAACTGGATGTCGAGAAAGTTCAAGGCACCTTCAAAATCCTTATCGATACGTTTGAACTTTATTGAGATCTTTGATTGTTTCTTACTAGAAATTGTTGTTGTTATTTATATTTATTCAATATCATATATAATTCCTTATAAATATACGCGATTTGCGTATTACTTTTTAATCATTCTCTCTCCTAATTGCCACATTCTATCTCTCCTTTTCCCTCAATTATTATGATTCATAACTCCCCATCGAGAGAGAACAGTCTCTCTCCTCCCTCCATTCTGTCTGTGCAAAGGAGGCTCCGCCCCTTTTTTCCCGCACACCTTAAGCCTTCTCATTCTTCCACTTTGTGTTGGGTCACAGACAGTGACCACTTTTCCATTCCTTTCTTTTATACATTTTGTTAATGCTTTGTTCTTAACTTCTGTAGATAAATTGAGTTAATAACCCAAGTTTGAGGTCTGCTCACATAGCTCATCTGGCCGCCTTCCAGGCCCCTCACACTTGTCCGCCTTCACACTCACAATCACCGCACAGCTTGCCATATCATCTGAATTGGTAAGTTTCCTCTCATTGAGGGATTCTCCACTCGGAACTCCTCTTCTCCCTTTCCATCCAAGGAATAATTCCACACAGGAATTATGACATTTTGCCGCTCTAGTGCGATCACCAGGCAGGACAAAAAAGTCGGACTTGTGCGATCTGTCTGACTAAACCATGATAGGACCATATGGGGTACCCTCATTACAAAAAACCACTTTTGGTTAGGCTCCGCCCCCTTTTTCCAGAGAAAATTCCAGAAAACGGTATTTTTCTATATTTTTTCCTGTAAGAGATAGAGTCGAAACCTGAACGTACGTCAATAATTGGTACATTTTTGATCATTTTTGACAACTTTAAGAAATTCTGAGCCCACGTCTTCAGGGGGAAAATTTGAAAAAATTCAAAAAATTTTCATTTTTTTGCATAAAAGTGATGTTTACGGAAAATCGACTTTCACTTTCAGGGTATTTGATTTCAGATTATTAATCTACGCAAAATTTGACCCCGGACGCGCATGCCACCGTAAAAATCGTATGGTACCGAAAGACCTTTTTTTGACATCGAATATCGTATACTTTTCTGAGTAAAAAAATTTTTTTTTTCTCAAAACCACTTTTTTCCGTACTTGAATGATATTTATTGCAGTTTTGACCATTTAAAATTGTTTCTACACACATTTATCGTTTTATTTTCAATCTTTGGACGTCTGAAAATCACTTTACAAGAGATGCCATACTTCATAATTGAACTGTGATTGTTTTAACACTGTCTCTCGGTTATTACTCAAAAACAAAATTCACCGGCCCCCAAATGTTTTCTGATTTGGCTAATTTTTGCTGCAGTTTGTTACCCAGGACCCATATAGTCAGAAAACTTTAGTTTTGATATCGCTAATGTCTTGCTCCAGGAGCTGGAGCACCAAAAAGAGCCCAAAATAAAAATTGCCCAATCGCTCTGAAAAATGATTTCTACACGTATTTCAGCACGCTGAGCACGAATTTTTTAATAAAAATGCTTGGAATCACTTTTAAAAGAAACCTATAGTGCTAAATTTTCGATTTTTGACAAATTTTGGACGTTTTTTTTTGTTCCTGAAAAATTTAGTATGGGACGTGCACGAATGGAGAATTTGTTAGATTAACGCTCAGTCACTCCTAAATACTTGTTTTAAACAAGAATCTTGCCCATTACACATTTTTTTTCTCAATTTGACATCAAAGTTTCAAAGATTTCTTCAAAAAGGTGCTTTGAATATGATTTCTACCTATAATGTCAGGTTTCAGAAAAGATTCTTGTCTGAAACAACTATTTCAGACTTACTGAGCACTAATATAACAAATTCTACCCGAAAAATCAAGCTTCAGAATTTTTGATTTTTTTGATCCAGGATCGGGAGATGGATTTTTTGAAGTGGTGCCACGCCCACAAATCGAGTTTCCAGAAGCTGAGAATTGGTGACCGAGTCACATTTGGATAGGGGAACATGCCACTAATTTTTTGTCCCGATCTGAGACTATGACTTTTTTCACCATGGGGGGTAGGTTCTGAAAATGCATAAAAGTGGATTTATCTCAAAAGGTCCACCTTTCGATTTTTGATTTTTAAAAGGAAATCGACGTATTTTTGGGTGCTGAATCCAAATCTGAAATCCGTTCGTGCACGTCCCATACTAAATTTTTCAGGAACAAAAAAAAAACGTCCAAAATTTGTCAAAAATCGAAAATTTAGCACTATAGGTTTCTTTTAAAAGTGATTCCAAGCATTTTTATTAAAAAAATTCGTGCTCAGCGTGCTGAAATACGTGTAGAAATCATTTTTCAGAGCGATTGGGCAATTTTTATTTTGGGCTCTTTTTGGTGCTCCAGCTCCTGGAGCAAGACATTAGTGATATCAAAACTAAAGTTTTCTGACTATATGGGTCCTGGGTAACAAACTGCAGCAAAAATTAGCCAAATCAGAAAACATTTGGGGGCCGGTGAATTTTGTTTTTGAGTAATAACCGAGAGACAGTGTTAAAACAATCACAGTTCAATTATGAAGTATGGCATCTCTTGTAAAGTGATTTTCAGACGTCCAAAGATTGAAAATAAAACGATAAATGTGTGTAAAAACAATTTTAAATGGTCAAAACTGCAATAAATATCATTCAAGTACGGAAAAAAGTGGTTTTGAGAAAAAAAAAATTTTTTTACTCAGAAAAGTATACGATATTCGATGTCAAAAAAAGGTCTTTCGGTACCATACGATTTTTACGGTGGCATGCGCGTCCGGGGTCAAATTTTGCGTAGATTAATAATCTGAAATCAAATACCCTGAAAGTGAAAGTCGATTTTCCGTAAACATCACTTTTATGCAAAAAAATGAAAATTTTTTGAATTTTTTCAAATTTTCCTCCTGAAGACGTGGGCTCAGAATTTCTTAAAGTTGTCAAAAATGATCAAAAATGTACCAATTATTGACGTACGTTCAGATTTCGACTCTATCTCTTACAGGAAAAAATATAGAAAAATACCGTTTTCTGGAATTTTCTCTGGAAAAAGGGGGCGGAGCGTAACCAAAAGTGGTTTTTTGTAATGAGGGTACCCCATATGGTCCTATCATGGTTTAGTCAGACAGATCGCACAAGTCCGACTTTTTTGTCCGGGCTGCTAGTGGGCTATGCTCGTTTTTCTAACGTAAAATGTCTTATTTCCTCTCATTTGAGATCCCTTCTTCATCGAGAAAGATTCTCTAAAAGCTAGTAATTCTTTCATAAAAATTATTATATGGTGCATCGACATTAGTTCGATCGTACCCCCGTCCAAAAGTCCCGCGTGGCAAGCTCGTTCTAATCGAACAACCCAACTTCGGCCCTTTCGAAGTTAGCCTTCCCGAAATTTGTCAGACCCATTCTGCGAGTTTCAAGCCGGTTTATCACATTCCTGTGAACACAAACCACTCCCCCTGGTATTCTAGACATCCACTGTCTGGGTCTCACCAGAACAGTAACACAACGCATTGTGTTGCACATTGTTGTTATTACAACAGCAAGCAGTCTCCTTCTTCCAATATATTTGAAAGAAGGTCGTCTACTGTTTAGAGAGAAAAATTTCTATCTCTCAAACACCTTCCCTTATTGTCGTCCCGACAAAGAAGAAGCTGACTCGCTCTCTCGTGAGAGCGTGAGTCACCACAAAGATTGTAATCTCAGCATTACAGTCTAAGAATGTCCTTGACTTCTGCTAAAACGCAAGTTACTAAGACTTGCAAAACACTCACAGAGTTGTATACAGGGATCCTTCCTAATGCAGAGGGATACAAAAAGACAGCTTCTGTTAACCTTGCCTCAGTCATTGAAGCCGTCCGAGATGACTACCGGACACTGGAGCTGGCTGTGCAACGCGCAGACAAAGCCATGACCATGTTCGAAGAACTGTCTGACAAACAGTGCAGCCCAGCAAATCTGACACCGGAGGAGCTAACTGCACAAGAAACATACTCATCTATGTATGTAAAAGCAACAGATGAGGCACAAGTTTTCATGACAGCGCTTCTTATCATCATCGAGAGATATGAAAGAGCTCTCCGCTTCTCCTTCTTCCATCCAAGGAATAATTCCACACCGGAATTATTTCATCTCATTTGAGATCCCTTCTTCTTCGAGAAGGTTTCTCTAAAAGCTAGTAATTCTGTCATAAAAATTATTATAATAAAACAATCTTGTTGAGTTTTATTTAGGAGAATAAAATGTTTGTCTTTTTCTATGTTTCGTTGTTAACAAAGTCGTTGGTAAGTTGTGATTTACAATTTTAGCTCCTTCCTTCCAAATTTCAATAAACTTCAAAATCATAAAATAAATAAGCTTGGTCTTTGTCTCTTTTCAATTCTCTAAATCTCTTAACAACTTCAAACCTCTAATATTTTCTCTACCTCTCACGAAGAGTTTAAATGCCACCCGTTACCATGGACATTGGTGTTGGCATGGAAACATTGCGAGGGGGGAAGCGGCTTATCTTGCCCTTTTTCGAAAACGAGTTGCTCTCTTTCTTTTTTCATTTCAATGCACACTTTCTCATTCATTTTGTAAATGCTTCACTCACTTTTGTTTAATTTGCTTCAATTTTATTTTCTGATTGACCAATAATTTACTTTGTTGTATTAGTAAGGCATATGTTTGAGCAAGCGCGCCCCACTAGACTCAGTACTTTGATTTTCCTCACTTTCGGCGAATTTAGCTTTTTCGGAGAATTTTCGCGTTTTAGACATCAAAACGCCTATTCCTTGCAACAAAAATCGAAAAAAAAAACAAAAATTTTGAGTGAGAAAATCTTCTACATATGTTTTCAGGTTTTCTACCAAATTTAGGTCAAATAGAGGGCTGTTATTTTAATTCGAAAAATGCACATCTCAGATAAAATGACAAAAATATGCGTTTTTCCGGTGAACATCGAAATTATCTCCATCTTTTTTTTCAAAAAATCAACTGACTCTAGTGGGGCGCGATTGCTCATTCATATACCTTCCCACTACCAATTCCAAATTGTAAGGTATCAGTTTCGGATCTTACTCAATTATTGCTTTAGTTTTGTAAATTTAGATTTTCACTTTTCTCTTTAAAATTTAGGAATATCTGAACGGGCTTCTCCAATTATTAGAAATCTTTCAGAAATGGGTCTCCTCTCATCCAAACCAAAACCAAAACCAGAACCAAAGCCGTCGTTTGAAAGAGCTTCTGAAGAAAGAACCCTTCCCGTCGACAGAGAACATTATGGAAGATTCTCCACAGCAGAGACACCAAGCCGTAGACGTATACGTCTCCGTACACTGGCATCAAATCCAGAACCTCGTGTCAGGCACCCTGAAAATCCCCGTCAAGCAAACGCAGGCCGTGTAGTAGGAAAAAGAGAACACATGAAAGAGTCGCATGGTTCATCAGCCGCATCGGAAGATCACATTCCCCCAAAGAAGAAGATGAGAAACGAGGACGATTTGGATGACTTGAGCGTAGGAATGGGGACGATGGATTTGAATATTGGATCTGGGCCCAATTCGGATAGAAGTTCCAGCAGTTCAGATTCAGATGATGATGCCAGTGATAAATCGGAAGCAGACGAAGAGCACAGCAACAAATGCAAGCCGGACAAATCCACCATTGAGGTGAGAGCCAGTTTTCCTTTTCTATTAATTCTATAGATGTCTATGAATGCTCATTTTGTGAAATTTTACAGACCGAAAAGACAGGATCTGGTTGTTCTCTTCCAGCTGTCAACATCAAACAAGAAGATCCAGATGAGTGAGTTTTTCGGCTCGACTGGAGAAGACGGGTCCCATGGAGGCACAGGCCTTAAGGGGACAGACGGGTCCTATGGGAGCAAAAAGGTCCGACTGTACCTTCTTGATTTCTACTTTAAAGTCAGTTAGAATGCCTAGGCATCGCCAGAAATATAGTTAGGGTCTGCTTCTTACAATCTTATATGTTTTTTTCAGACAGGACCTGAGTGCACCCATGAGACTCGTCTCCTCCAGTAGAACCGGTTTTTCTCACTTGAATTCATTAAAATTTGCTGATTTTTCAGGCCAAGAGCATCTCCAGCACGCCCTGAGACGAATCATTACATGTTTTTGTATTGGTTTCGCAAATTTTTGTTGGATTTGTGCGACTCCAACAATGGTTTTTTGGCGTTGGAGACAAAGGTTGAGGGGTACCTTAATCACGACAAAGAGTTTTTGGAACAGAAAGTGAGTTTATTTTTCATTCCAATCCCTTATCTAATCCAACTTTCAGACTCTGACTCATGATGCCATCCAGTGCTATCTCACTCTGTCTTTTGTTGCTCTCAAAGAGCAATGCGACATTGAAATCCAAAAAGTCCAGGATGTCATATTCATTGAATCTGATGATTGCATCAACCTAAAGGACTACCTGACCAAATTCAAGAAATTTGTTGAATGCTTCCCACCATACGTCTCCCGCATCGAGGATCTCAAGAACGAAATCGATTCGTTGATGGCACACAAAATCCGTAAAGGTGGGAGAGCACTATCCGCAGATGTATTGGTAAGGTTATTACACGGTTGGACGACATGAAATTTGTGTTTTCAGGAGCTCGAAGTGTCAGAAGTTCAGACTTGCTTCAAAATATTCATTGAAACGTTCCATCTATACTAAAATCAATTTCTTCCATGATCGTCAACTTAACGGATTCTAACGTTTTACATTCATCTGATATTAATTCTACCTTCTATTCCTGCACTTCAAATGTGTGTATGTATTGTGCATTCCATATACCAAAGATAATTGTTTTTAAATCAAACTTTTTCTGATTATTTTCTGATTCTGACTGAAACAAACAACTGAATTGAATAAATGACTGAATAAAAAACCATCGCGTCTTCAATTTTTCGCTTTCTATTCTTTTCTATTTGCTCCGGCGGTACTACACAGTAGAACAGTGCATAATAGAACAGTATCAATAGCACTGTAAGCAAATAGAACTGGCGGAAATGGATACAAAATAAAACTCGTGTACGGTAGAGCGTGATTGCTTCAGGAGCCGTTTCTGAGACTGATTGGAAAAGTCTCAAAAGTTTGCATATTTCGCTGATGAGGCTTTTTGAAGGCGAATATTTTGAGCGGTCGCTTGAAAAATATCTTATAGAAATGAAGCCAGGAGTGTCGAGTTCTATTTCTCCCAGTTCTGCTCTTCGAACAAACCAAGAAAAAAAAAGCCAGACAAATCTATCATTTCCTTTCATTCGTAGCTCATAGAGGACATGTGATTTATAAGATTTGAATTGCCAAGGATACCTTGGAGTACTGGTTGTCGCATCTCGTGTTCTTCGAAAAAGAGTTTTTCGTTTTTCCTTCTTCGTTCAGATACAAATGTTTCGTTGGTTTATCATCTTTCAAATTTTAATTATAACTCAAGGATATGGTGATTCCATTAATAACAATACAAAACTAATAGAATTTTATGGAAAACCGAACGTTTATTCCAACTTCCAAGAAGTGCAAGCAAACTGGAACTCGTGCCAAATACTTTGTATGCAGGATATTTCTTGTGTGGTTTGTTATTCTGAATGTTGATAAAATCCGTTAATTAAGGTTTCAGATGATTTATGAGGTTTCGGAATCTTCCTGCCAACTTTTTTTATTTGGAAAAATTTCATCCGTAGAGCGACTGTTTTTTGGAAATAGAATTGCTTTCAAGGTATTCGTAAGTAAAAGTTTCTATTAGGGTTTCCATCCGGCTGAAACGAAGCTATTCGGCCGCCAGCCGTTGGCTAGCCGTTTCAGCCGCTCTTAGCCGCGCCTGCATTGATCGTGTGAACGTGATTGCGTACCCAGGCATATTAAATGACGAACAACCTCTTCTTTTTGACATTGTTTTGTGCTAGCTATATATTAGGTTGGCTAAAAAGAAATGCGCGTTTTTACTGTTTAGTTCTTTTATTATAAAATTGGATGTTGGTGAGTTTCATTCAAATGGTGTTTTGCATTAGTATTGGCCTAGCATGGGCAACATTTGAGCCAAGATTCAAAGCCTCAAATGAAGGAATAGGTCCGTTGTAATTAAATGAAAACCAGTAGCCAGAATTCGACATTCCTGAGAATTGTGAGTTTTTCTTGACTCCTGAGGGCAATACTGACGAGACTAAATGTGGTTCAGATAGTATATATTCTAGGCTAATCAGCGCCAAAATTGGAGCTTCTAAGATAGCTGCTCTCATTTTCAGCAATCCTCCATGTCGCTACGGTAGCAATTTTGAGGCTTCAAAAAATCAACTAAAACTCATTTTATTCCGATTTTTTTGTCTAATCACTTTTCTGATCAAACCAAAACGACACTACAGTAACTTTAAAATAACTTTGAGTGGTTGATTAAAAATAAAAACAAAACCATTGTTTTTATTTCGTTATCGGAGACTAGGAACGAATTCAAAGTGAGCTATCTACAAATCGACAACTCTGTGTTGAGATAGGTGGGGTCGCTGCCAGCATAAATAATTTGATAGAAGAAGTTACCCAATTACTGAAAACAAGGTAATTAATTTTTGGGATATTGATTGAACTCTCAGAAATTCTTATGATGACCAAATTGAGAAGCGCGATTTTTGACAAAACATTTTTCGTCTGTCTTTTCTCAATAGAATTTAATGAAAACCTAGATACAATATATATATATATATCAAAATGACCCCCATAATCCCCTCTGTTAACTGAAAAAAACAGATCCTAAAAATGTTTCGTTTTGCGAAAACCGCACGCCTGCAAACACAGCGCGCATTTCTTTTCAGCCAACCTAATAAAAGAAAGATAATACAATAAAATATGTACAATAATTCACATTTTTATCATCAAAGACCATCAGAAAAAATGAATTTAAAAAAATGAAACTGAATTTGCGGAAAAATAAACATGAATTCAAAATAAAAAATGTGACTATAGTCCATCTTTAAGAGCATTTTCAGATGGAGCTTTTAGAAGAGTTATGCCCGGTATTTAACCCAACAGTTACTTCAACACCTCTTGTGGGATACCGTATCACTAATAATGTATTATATACCACTACAGTATCATTTGATTCTGATCAATGGAGCCTTGACTATAACATCACCAGCTGTCCCGGCAATACAACTATTTTTTTGAGAGAAACAACAGCAGTTTGTGTTGGACTTTTCTTTTTTGGTTCACCCCAATGTAATATACAAGCTGAAGGTTCTGCATTGTGCAAAAAGAACAACGGAACACTAACTGGACCTGCTAATAGTGATGAATATACGGTCATACAAGGTAAAAGAACCTTCTAATTTTTAGTTCTCATGCTTGTTCCAGCTTTATCAAAAGAATCTTATAATATCGCAAATCAACCAAAATGGAAATATCTGACATATTGGATCGATGGGACCAGTCGTTCTGAAAAATATAAATACGATTTTGAAGATCTAACTCATAATGGAATAACAAACTATCAATGGTGCACTGGTACACCTTATTTCATTGGAACAGGTTATTGCCTTTACAATCCAAATGCCTTAGGCTTATATATTTCTGACAATACGTTTGTTTGGCAGGCTTAAAAATTGAACTTACAGTTCTTTTCAGATGTAAAATGAATCAAAATGGTGGTGAAATATGCTGGAGAGGAGCATTGTGTCGAGTGGAAACAACAGTGATTAGTGTGTAAATTATGATGTACTGTAAAAACTATATTAGTGTCCCTTTTTTGAAAATTATTTTTGTCATTTCTATAAAAATCGGCAGTAAAACCAGATCATAACAATTCAATTAAAAAAAACGTGATCGAAGGAAACTGGCGTTCCTTTAGTTGTACTGCTCATAGCTCTAGTAGTGCCCTCTGAAAGGAAGAGGTAGAATAATAGTCAAAAAGGAAAAAGTCATAACTCTTAGAGTCCAAAAAGGATACACTATAATATTCCAAAGATGGGTCCACTAAATTTTTTTTGGGTCCACATATACCTTACAGAGCCTAGGACTAGGAACAGTAATATAGTTCAGTGAGCTTATATTTCTTTTTTGCTGGAGCCTTACGACAGAATGCATACAATGTCTACAGAAAAGTCTACAAACGCTTTCATGTACCTTTAAAATATTTTTTTTTCCATTTTAAAAACTCAAAAAAGTTCACAGTGTGTAACTCGATAACTTGTAAAAAAAATCATGAAGAACATTCGATATTTTTGGGAGGACACCCGAAAGACCTTGAGGCAATGACTGTGTAATGGTCCAAAACTCTGCAGAGGAGCACCTCTGCATGTTATGGCGTAGTTTGACCTGACTAGAGTAAAAAACGCAATAAGCAGCAGGATAGAGAGAAAGGAAGACAACTTATTCTCTTCAACCATCATTATGGTTTCGCTTTCATTACAATATGGAGAAACGAGCAGCCTAAAACGTCTCTTTTTCACTACGATTTTATTTGAAGACGGTTCGCGCCTTTCTTGATGTCCTTTTTAGAAGTACACAAGGAGGCGTGTTGAAAAGTGCATTTTCACTTCTTTGTGACCCATCTCCCCGTCTTTTGTCATCTATCACCTTTCACTTTTTTCTCCATTTTTCATTTTCTTCTTCTACAACTTTTTTGAGGAATAAAGGCACTCCAATTGAAGTTAGCATTTTTGCACATTTCTCGACTGCCTAACTAGTAAGTAGAGCACTTTTTGTGATGAACACTTTATTAGCTGAGCTCTTTTAGATACTTCGTCATTAAGCGGGGTTTTGAAGGTTATGCAGAACATTCAGTGTGTTTTCAACTTAGCTAAAAAATAATTCATCCTGAAATTGAAAATCTTTTACTAAACCCTATCGTGTTCTGAATAAAACACACAAGTTAGTGAGATTTCTATTCCCCATTTTGTTTAGACTTTCTAAAACATCTAGCAATAAGGAATTGATAGTGGTGCATCATAAAATGTACAACTCAACAAACACTTTTTACCATTCTTTATTGCCCATTCACATTTATCCCACGCACAACTATTCATAAAAGTGTGGAGTCAATGATAGCATTCAACAAGCCTCATTTGCATACCATCACGAGTGTACCTTTTTAGGTGTGTTAGACTTTCCGTCGGGGCACTTTTTCTTTTATTTGTTAGAGCACTTTCTGTACATAACCATGTCGCCCCGCTCCCATTATTTTTCCCGTTTATTATCCATAAAAGGTGCCCGCCAAAAAAATGGCGAAAAGGCTCTTTTCGGAAAATTTCATAGACAGTACTGTCCATAAAGATGCGTGTTTTCTCTTTTTTTTTGAGGGGAATAGGCACAGAGCTTCAAAAATTATTTGACAGTATTCTAGAACTGAAGAGCTTCACTTTTGTAGTTTATCGCTTTTCTGGATCGTCAATTTCAAAAGACCGTCAAAGAAAAAACAACAGAAAAAAAAGAGATTTCTAGTTGCCGACATGAAATTTTTATGGTTTTTTTTTTCTTCAACTATCCGTATAAGTTTCAAAATTGACGATCCAGAAAAGTCATGAACTACAGAAATCAAGCTCTTGAGTGGAAGAATACCACCGTCAAACAACTTTGGGCTCTGTTTAGGATATCAGGGGTATAGGAAAAAAAAGTTATGGAAAATCGAAGGATTATAGGAAACTATATCCCTTTTTTTACTTTTCGGAAAGTAAGGGTTTCAGGGAATAAAAGAGTTTTCAAGGAAAAAATAGGGTTCTTGTGGTATGCCCTCAGAAAACATCAGAAAACGTTGAAAATGTAAATGAAACACGAGGGAGTTGAAAACTTCCATCTGTTGCGTTTCTCTCTACTTCTCAATGTTTATTTCGTTCTACTCGTTTTTCTTATCAGTTATTCTTATCAGCAGTGGTCATTGCGGCCACTGTGCATGAAAAAAGAAGAAAATAGCCTTTATTTAATTGAAAAATTAACTTTTTTAAATTTCTGTCTGTCAAATAAGTTCTATTGTATGATTCTACTTTTTCTTGGTCCGTGCACAGTGGCCGCAATGACCACTGCTGATAAGAATAACTGATAAGAAAAACGAGCAGAACGAAATAAACATTGACGGGAAGAGAGAAACGAAGCAGATGGAAGTTTTCAACTCTCTCGTGTTTGATTTACATTTTCAACGTTTTCTGGGTGGTACCAGGAATGAGAACTTTACAAATGAAAACTGCTACATATGAAGAACTGCTACAAATGAGAACTCCCTATAAATGAGAACTGCTATGAACGTGAACTGTTTCAAATGAAAACACGACAAATGAGAACGTGGCAAATAAGAACTGTTACAAATGAGAACTCGAGAGAATTGTATTTTTACGTTGAAATTTACCAAAAAACGTACTTTTTTCGAGTTCTCATTTGTAACAGTTCTTATTTGCCACGTTCTCATTTGTCGTGTTTTCATTTGAAACAGTTCACGTTCATAGCAGTTCTCATTTATAGGGAGTTCTCATTTGTAGCAGTTCTTCATATGTAGCAGTTTTCATTTGTAAAGTTCTCATTCCTGGTACCACCGTTTTCTGATGTTTTCTGAGGGTATACCACAAAAACCCTTTTTCTATTAGGGTGGTCGGAAAGTTTTTGTGAACTTTTGGTTTTGATTTTATTCGAACAAGGAGCGCACCCCGGTTCTGATTTGTTGATTATTTTTAAACTAGTAACACTGCTGATTGGAATCCACAATTAGGGGTTCCCTCTTACAAAACGCGAGTGGCTAGAACTGGAAACATAAAATAGTCTGTTTTTCTACTGTAGAATGAGTTGGGACCCATTCCTCCTCTAGTCGTAGATCATGTTGCGAGAAAAATTGAATGAAGAAGAGCCACTATTTAGGGAGTTCAATGGTCAAATAAGGAAGATCCACCTACAGTTAGTCTAAAGATATTCCATGACTTTCGCAACATGAGGTCAGTTTTAAAATAGAAGAAATATCGAAAATTTGGAATAGTGTTCACGACTAAAATTTTTAGCCCTTCCAAGATTGTTCTGGAAGGTTTTAATGCTGCTATAGGTAGGTACTGTTGCTTATGACATTTCACCAAAAGATTGGAATTGATCCTCTTTGTGTAGCTTGTGTAGTACAAAAATAGTAATTTTTGTTCTTCTTTCGGTATCTCAAAATTTTTCAACTGAGCAACTTCATTTTTGTTAAGGGTTTTGTGAAGGACAATGTCCTTCAAAAAACCCGCTATGAGCCAAGTATCATCGGATAATAAGAAGTGAGAAATTAATGAAAATGCCAGAGCCATTTGAAAGCCTTTGGAACACGAGTCTAGTGTTAACAGGAGAGGAGCGAGTAAAAGGTCTGGGTTTCACTGTCAGATGTTTTGACTATCCATATACGTTTTGCACTTACCCTTTTGTCAATACTCCTTGCCATTCTCAAATGGGAGAAAAATCAAAAGTTCACAAAAACTTTCCGACCACCCTAATACTTGAAGACCCTTTTTTTTCACCTGAAAACCTTTTTTCACTTGAAAGCCCTTTTTTTACTCGGGCCTTTTTTTTACTTGAAACCCCTTTTTCTACTTGAAACCTTTTTTTTACTTGAAACCCTTCTTTTTTGAAACCCCTTTTTTACTTAAAAACCCTTTTATTCCCGTATACCATTTTATTCCCTAAACCCCTTATTTTCCGAAAAGTAAAAAAAGGGTTATAGATTCCTATAATCCTTATTTTTCTATAACCTTTTTAATTTCCTATAACCCTGATATCCTGAACAGAGCCCAATTTTGGAGCGATGTGTCGATTTCATGCTATGTAACATGCTCTAAAAATGACTATTTGAACCGCGAAGTAGGTAAACACAACATAAAACTCGCTAAGCCGATCCGTCTCAAAACATGAATCCCTATCACAATCTTTCTTCCAAGTAAGAGCTCCGACTTTTTTGTCGGCTTCCACAAAAGCTCATCTCCCCACCCCCTCACAAAAATTTGTTTACAAGATAAAAGGAGTTGTAAATTACCGCCCGCTTTTCTCGGACCATTCCCCGGTTTATTGCTAGGCGGGTGTCATTTAGAAGGTGGTAATCGGATATGCACTTGCCACCGTATTGTAGAATAGTCACTTTTGAAAACAAAAGCAGTTTTCTTGCCTTTTTCTTCTCGGAATACTTTTCTTTTCATGCTCACCTTCCAAATCTAACGTAACTACTATTTCCAGTATCACTATCATGTCCGCCTCGCCCGCTAACACGTCATGCACTTCTTCTCGGATCTCCACACCATTAGATGTCTGCCAATGCCCTATGAAAAAGTGCAAGTGCGCTACAACCATCCCGTGGAATGCATCTGCTGATGAGCAGCTCTCATTGCACGCTCTCGCAAAGATGGACCTCGGACGGACCACACGTTTCGGTCCTGATGATATCAATGATATCAAAAAAAGTGTGGTCAAAGTTATCCGCCAAGATCGAGACACCCTGAACCGACATTTTGTCAACTCCCTCAAAAATTTTGTTGAAGATGAAGACAAAGATCTGGAGGATAGAATGAAGATTGCATATTTTTGCAAGCAGGTCGTCCCATTCGATCTCTTGACAGAGTGAGTTCTTATTTTATCAGGTAGAACTTTAACCTGAAAGTTTCAGAAT
The DNA here is from genome assembly GCA_963572265.1 of Caenorhabditis doughertyi. Classification (NCBI taxonomy): domain Eukaryota; kingdom Metazoa; phylum Nematoda; class Chromadorea; order Rhabditida; family Rhabditidae; genus Caenorhabditis; species Caenorhabditis doughertyi. Next base: position 2,537,267 of record OY751557.1, read on the forward strand.
GGAACAAAAAGGAAAGGTGCGTTTTGAAGGAAGAAAGTTCTTGGGATTTGTCAGCGGAACCCCCGGTCTCAACTCGGTGCCACACAGAGCTCAGGAAGGAACTCAATTGGATTTGAATGCTCCAGGAAACGATTCACAACAAATGGCTGTTCAAGCTCCTGGAAATCCTGCTCCACAGGTGAATCAGCCACAAGAGGCCCCTCAACAACGTGGAACCAAAAGAGGGCCTGATGCCAATAATGCTGATGAAGTTGCACCGAGAAGAAACAGAGGAGTGGAGCTGTGAGTTTTGATGAAAAGAACGAGCTGAATTGGTTGACTTTTCGATTTTCAGAGTGGGAACGTTCAAGAGGGAGCACGCAGAAGCCAAACCCCTGGTCATAAGAGGGCCACGGGAGATGATTCCTCAGTGAGTTTTTACCTTTGAAAATGATTGTCAAGGGTAATTTATGGCGAAAACTTTTAGATAAAAAAGCGAGATTCCTTATAAATAATGAGCGAATTACGGGCCCTATTTGCTTAGGTTCTTATGAAATGAATCTCGAGTTTTTCTTTCACTGTTTTCTGACATTGCCTTTAAATGTTCATAAGTCCAAACAAGGGACGTTACTTTTGATACCTCTTGAGATTTTTTTTTTAATTTGCAGAGAGACTAATTTTGACCTCCTAAGACCAAAAGCCATAACGAGAAATCACACAAATTCGGTATAAAAACACTTTATTTTGTTGGTCTGGAAATTGTCAGACAAAAATTACAAACTCCAACACTATGATTTTTGTTCTTACCCGGGTCGAATTGGTCTATGGTAAATTTTATAGAAAATTCTCAAGAGGCATGAAAAGTAACGTCCCTTGTAAGTATAGTACACAGTAACCTTCAATATGAGAGCAGTTTTCCGTCAAACGACAAAAAATAATTTTCTAGAGCTCCCCCAGCCCGTCCAGAACTGAGCGCCTACCACTGCCTCTATGTGCTCCACAGAATGTTTGTGAACTTGGAAAGCACAAACACAATCCTCCAAAAGTACATAGACCAAGTTGGAGGAGCGTTGAATAAAGATCAGGCGGACCTCAACAAAAAGGTATTACCCCACTTTTTACCAATTTTAATACTGATTCTAATTCCAGGTTGTGTGCTTGAGTGGGTTGTTTTTCAAGCTTAAGATGACTTTGAACACCGCGAGCACTCAGGGAAGAAACCTCGAAGATATGGATTGTTATGCCGTTGACGTCAATCTCAAAAAGTTCCTCAACTTATTGAAGAACGTAGTGGCCTCATTTGTTCTCTACGACGAGAAGTTCGAAGAGCTTCAAAGAGAGATTCAAGAAGAAATTGACAGACTTGATGGTACAGAAGTGAGTTTCAGAAAAAAAAAACAAAAAAAAATTTGATTGCAGGTTCTGAAAGACAATGAGATGCCTCAGAACTTCGGCTTCATTTTTTCCGATTATTTGAAATTCTCGTAAGCTTTATCTGATTGTCATTTTCTAACTTCCACACTACCACTGACATCATTTTCACTGGCCTATTTCATTTGTTTTTTGACTTGCCGTGCATCATTTCAACTACTTTCCAGTCTAATTTTAACTATCTAAAACCTATTTTACTCCTACTGACCCGAATGTAAGTCCGTTTTTGATTGTTTTACACAATACTTTTGTTGGGCTTGAATCTCATAATATATTACTTGCTCTTGGATAGATCTCCACTATTCAAAACCCCCGTTATCAATGTTCTCCCTAACTCATTCTCGATCTTTTTTCCTTCCTAACTTGTTTTCAATCAATTTTCCCCCGTTAATTCATCATGTTTCATTTTTTGGCGTTTTTGTTCATATTGGTAATTTTTATTTTTCACTCGAATAAACTTCTCGGAGCTATTTATGCTTCTGACTTCATCATTACATTTTGTTCACTACTTACACTTGATAGCACAACGTTAATGATACGAAGAGGGGCAAGTCATCCATAAACACTGGCGGGGTAAATATAAGACAGATTCCCATTATTTCCATGAAATATAGGCAAGTTGCCCTGGTAACAACTAATCTTGGTTTTATATTTTCTACTTTTTCCATATTTCTTGAATTAGAAACTTGTTGGATAAAAAATTTTTATTTCAAATATTGGTGAGCTCGGAAAAAGATCGATCGGAAAATGAAAACCTCAAGTTCAGATGGATTCAAGTCCCGGAATTGTGAAACGAGGCTTCATGATTGCCGATATCTTGAAGCCGGACTCGAAAACTCCTGAGCTTACTATCGGAATTTCGGGCTCTTCCAACTCAGCTCATCCAACGTCCACCGAATCACCTCCCAAACCAATTGTTTCGTGGAATATCCAGGCACATGTTCTACTCATGCATATGGTTTATAGAAACCCACTTGTTTTGGGAAATCTATTGAGGTCTATCAAACCGGAAAATCTGAACCCAATGAATCTAGTGCCCACACCGATACCATTGCCAACGCTTTCAGCTTGCCCAAGCAATCCGTCTATAGAGCAAGAAACACCAAGTTTGCCCAAAAGGATATCAGCAAACGGAAAAGTGATGATTCCGATTAAATGCCGAGTGAGTTGATAAGAGTTCTAATTTTGAGTTTTAAAGGTGGAAGAACACGAAATCGTTTGTTGTCTCTTTTAGATTTTGTATTTATACGACAGAGTAAAATGTGGTGTATAATTTAATTTTTCAATTTTGAACATTTTCAAGAGAAACAAAAACCATTCACAGGTGGTGGGCGATGTATTCTATATGTGTCAGGAATTCCACATTTGCCAAATGTGTTCATATAGGGTACTATATGTGTTGATGTGGAGAAGATGAAGTTTTATGTGTTAGATGTGTGTTGGATGTGTGGATGTGATCATCAACCTTTCGGAAGAGTGCGCGTTGACGCGTGTGTTCCATGTGTGTTCTATGTGTGTTCTATATGCTACAAATGTGCGGATTCCAAGCGACTATGGCCTGGTGGCCTAAGATTCTTATTCTTTTCGCATTATTTTTTTCAAAGCTTCTGAGATTTTTTTTTCGTTTTAATTAAAATATTGATATTGTTTTTCAGCCAAAACTGGTCACTCATGCCACGGTCACATTATAGATGTTTTCAAGCATCCAAAACGCATGGTGAACGATAAGTTTTTTTAGCTGTAGCTCATTATTGATTTTTCAGAAAATGCATCAAATTGTGCTCAAAACCAACCAAGTTATGGGACAGAGAATATGAATAGCGGCGAAATCTCGGATTCAGATTCAGAAGATTTCAATCCGGTAGAATTTGATGACCTGCCAAACGATTCAATGCCACTGGAAGACGAGCAGTTCCTTGCTGTTCAATTACCAGATCCTTTAGAAGATGAAAAAAGCGATGATTGTTATGGTAACATTATTTCTCGCTCTATTCGATTGAAACTAACTATTGGCAGGTTTGAGAGAAGAAGTCAAAAAAGCGAACGAAAAAGTACTCATGTTCATAGTATCTTCATGTATTTCACGCTTTTCCCAACGAGGTGAGCTGAAGTATAGAAAAAAAAAGAAGACCGAAATGCTTTGCAGAGTACGAAAGATTCCTAAGTTTACATCCTACAACTTTCATTCAAGATGTGGAACGACTTTGGAACTGTGATCGAAACGCGTATACTTGTCTCTTCGTTTGCAATAAATGCGGGAAAAAATTCGATCTTGTGGAAGCATGGTGATACATTGTTTCACATTCTAATTTAGAACCAATTTTTATTCGTTTAGCTGCGGAAATATAGTCAAGTTCGTTCGTGTTGGAATTTCGGAGCAATTGGAAGATATTGTGGATCACTATTTAGACGACATCTTGAAAATTAGAGAAGAATTGAGAAGTGGGAGAAGGAGAAATCATAACTTGAAAAGTTGTTTTTTTCGACACTTATGGGAATCTGAAAACTCCAAAGATTCCTTGAAACTGAGTGGAATTCTTTCGATTGATGGAGTCGCAGTACCAGGAACGAAAAAGTACCGAAAAAACTCTGAACCTCAAAGATAATTCGTAGCTTTAGGAAAATTTGGCCCGTCTCCCTGATGCTTGTCGATTTACCAACAGCTGACATGCAAAAGTCTTCGAATATTATGTTGGAAGGTATTGCGGAAGCAACAGAAAATCCAACCGTAGCATTCTGGAACACGATTATTCCGATAATTATGGCGGATTGTGAAACTAAAGAAGGACTAATCCGTGGAGTCCGTTTCAGACTGAAATGTGTGACCTTGTCGGCTGACCAGCCTGTTAGTCCGATTCCACAGATCGTGCTAACTACTAAATTTTCAGGCGAAACGTTCTTTTTTCGGGATGAGAGGTCATCAAGCGACATCAAGTTGTTTCTACTGCCTTTCTCCAGGGACATTTTATAAAGCTGAAGGAGATGGTAAGAAAATAAAATAATAGTTAAATGATTTTCACATAATTCAGCCCGATATGAAGTGAGACCTGGACAGCTAACCTTTTTGGATTCCCAGCATGGTGTTAATGGGTTCAGCTCTACTCCAGCAAGGATTTTGTCTTACATGATGCCTCACCATACGCCCCTAGATGTATTACATGATTGTGGAGAAGGGATCTGTGAAGTAATTTGTAGAGGTAATGAATTTACTTTGCATAGGAAATATAAGAGTCTTACAGAAATGTTCAATCGGAAATCGAATATTGTCCCGAAGTCTACACTCTTCCAGACTAATGAAAGGATGTTTAATGAAGCCGCTTTGGATACAGTGATCCCTTCTCACTTATATAATATTCGTGATTGCAGAAATGGTTCTGACAAAATTCACGTAAAAAAGTTTTTAGAAATCGAAAAAATTAATTTAGCCCTTTAGTATTTTCGCTTGGTTGTTGGATCGGTTGCTATCACTTCCGAAGCGATATGTCCAAAAGCCCGTATGACAATTATTGGATTGTCAATGATGTTGTCGAAACTCTACACAAATTTCAAAGCGTCTTCGGAGTTCTATGAGACACTGTGCAAAATGGTCATAAAATACTTGAAAGAATCATCGGAACGATATTTAACTTGTAAAGTTCACGTAAGATCAGGAAATCCTCTTTGAATTTAACCATATATTTAGGAATGGCTGTATCACCTGCCTTACGTTACGAAACTATTTGGAAACACTGCTTCTCTTTCCACTTTTGCGTTTGAGAGCTCTTATCAATATGTTCTTCTCGGTTATAGTAGCAAGCTGACTCGGAACTTTGCAAAAACAGCATGCACCCGGTAAAAGCATAAAAATGATATCTTCCTAAATCCAAAATTTTTAGAGTTATGCTCCACAACTCCATTAGAAGAGAATTGAACAGAAGATGGAAAAACGAGCCTTCTGAAAGTCTCAAAAAATTCCTCTCGATAACACCAGGAATATCGCATCATCAAGTCACGTGGAGTAATCAAACATCCTGTGTCAAAGAAGTTAATCTTTTCCACGAATTGAAAAATTTCAAGTTTTTCTCTGTTCTGAGAATGTCTTTCGGAGCTTTGAAATCAGAGCTGTATGACAAGGAAACTGTGGACGACGTGTTCTTCAACAAAAACCCAGATGGATCATCTTGTTGTTACCGTTTTATTGCGATCGGCGTGAAAAATAACATTAAAAAAGTTATTGCTGAACCCATCGAAGAAGAAATTTCTATGCGTCGATATCTATCACTACAGAAAGCAGTGTCGGCTATGGATGGAGAAGACAAAATTTTTGGAACTAAACTTTTGGAGATGATTGAGTCGTATGAAGGAATCAAGTATGGGCGTCCAAGTGGAAAGACCGTTTTGTTGTCCATGGAAAACATAAAATCTATAGGATGTTATGTTCCATTGGGAGATTCTTCACTATTTATGGCCGTGTCTGCGTTCCCTGTGCATAACTAACTAATGCATATAATTTAAAGGAGGACTGAACTCGGGTTTTTTTATTTCAGTTTCTGATGTAGTTTTTTATTCTGATCATTTTCTTTCACTACGACCATACTCAAAAATCACTCTAAACGGGTGAAAAAGGCGTTTGAAGGCATGGCCGCGTACAGATTGATGGCCTAGGAATTTGAAAAAAAGCGCGCGCAAGGCGCAAACTTGTCGGATCCTAGGCCATCACTCTGTATTGCGTGCTTCTTTCAAGCGCCTTTTTCACCCGTTTAGAGTGATTTTTGAGTATGGTCGTAGTGAAAGAAAATGATCAGAATGAAAAACTACATCAGAAATTGAAATAAAAAACCCGAGTTCAGTCCTCCTTTAATAAAAATTGGATTTTATTTCGTAACATGTCAACTTTTCGATTTTATTCGCTTTGAGTATTTTTCCCATTGTCGACAAAAAGTTGCTAACCCTCATTTACAGGAGAGAGTCAAATATGAAGACGCGTGGGTCGAATAATGTGGGCAAACGAGACACGGAAACGAAAGATGTGACGGATACGAAAGAAGCGAAGAAGTTGAAGACTAGAAAAAGTACCAAATTGGAGCCAAATTCGCCGGCGTTCGATGACATCGCACAAGGCGAAGATTCTCAGCTTTTGCAACAAATCACAAGACCGTTAATTGATGAGAACGATCCAGGAATGACTCAGTATTACACAGATCTCAAAAAGTGTGAATATTCACTGAGAGCTCCACCTGATAACTTGGCTCAGGCTGTAAGTTTTCTCCTCTTGGCCTAAACATATAATGAAAGCTATATTCAGATTGAGTCCAGTTACCAGACATCTTCAGAATACACTGGTGCGAAACAAGATGAGGAACGAAGATCAGATAAACGTTTCGGAGAAGGAAGTAGTTCCAATATAGTTCGCATGCCCTATACGCCGGTGCTAGTAAAGAGACAGAAAAAGATTTCTCATCAAATCGCTTTGGATGAACCAGAATATGTTAAGAGAGCCAAACTTTCGAAAATCGATGATTCCAGCGCTGATGCCACTTCAACGGTTACAGAAGAATCTTCATCGGACGGAAAATGGAATCCTATTGGCTTTGGAATGACCAATCTATATGATTTTGAAAACGGAATTCCATTTTCTAGATCAACCTGCGAGGTAAAATTACTAGTGTACTGAATAACGCATTCGTTTTATTTCAGGCTAATTTCGCTAAACTCATCAAAAATGAGAAAGAAACAGATTATTACCCGTACTTGAACCTTGCTCATACGTTCCACGGAAAAGATTCTAATATGGAAAAATTGGCTGTTGCCATGGCTATGACAACTCAACAAGTGAGTTCAACTCCGAGATGTTTCGAAATAATTAGGCTGTTTTCAGAATAATCTACTTATCAGAAAGCTGAAAGCAGCTGCAATTAATAAGTCATCATCAAACGTTGGTTCCCCACATAATTCTAAGTATATTTTCCATATTTCTAGGCACTTATCATTCCCGGTCACGGCTTCAATTTGACTGACGCCAAAATAGGAGAAGAACAGATCACACTTCCAAGCGGAAAATGCTTCGTTATCAGTGAATCAATGAGCGCCTATACGGCCAAAGATTTGACTTCTACTGATTTTGATTCTTGCACAAGACGACTTTTCAGAGATGTATTCGGAAGGGTTTGTCTAAATGAAAATATGAAATAATCATATTTTTTATTAAGGTTGCAAAGCGGGACCCATTTTTCTGTGCATACGCATCGACTCGTTCTTCAAGAAAATACCTCGTTCTGGGTCCTGAGTTCTATTCGAAAATCGCTCGTTAGTTTTCTGGAAACTGTTTCTAAAAATGAACCCAATTATTCAGAATTTGTGATTCGTGGTTTCAATCAGAAACAAAGTGACGATCTCGAAACTCGCATCATGAGTTTGGCTAAGGAAACTCTGAACAACCTACTGTAAGAAAACATTATATTTCAATACAAACTCTTTTTTTTAGTGATAGACGTCGCAAACATTTCAAACGAAAGATGCGAATGAATCCAGCTGAAGCTGCTAAACAATTGCGAAAACAGATTAAGGAATATGGATCTAACTTGCAAATGTAAGTTCCATCACTGAACTATTTAGAAACTTCTCAAAATTTGCAGTTCGAAAATGGATTTTAATGAGAAATCGGACTCTGAAGGTAGCGATGAAGGTAGCGATGATGAAGAAGAAACGGAGCAAGTACACAATCAAGAGTCGGATGACGATCCATGTTGAGAAGAGAAAGCAGTTATTAATTTTTGTTTTGATCAATTTTTTGTTGTTTTTGTTGCTTCATGATTTACCCTTGTCTTTTTGTTGTCAATAAAGCTGATATTTCGAGATGTTTTCTCGTTTTCGAGCACAAAAACAACTGAATATGAGGGGGAGAAGCCAACCGTTTCCTTCACATATAGGACACACGCCTATCAGGCACATACATCCACATTCTCGTTTGCGCTCTATATGTTCTCACATCGGGGACACATTGATTCCCTATCGGCTTCCGCGCCCATCGGTTTAAAACACGCGGCGGGCGCATATAGAATACATCGCCCACCACCTGTGTTACCATTCTAGGGGTCCAACTAAGCTACCGTGTTGGTCGGGCGCATAACCGGCTGAGTCACAGGGACCGAAATGCGGTCGCCCTATTTTGGCGCCTATGAACCTGCCTCTCGCGGCCATAATCTAAAGTGCGTGATAACATTAACCTCCTGTTATGATCATCCGGACTTTGAATATGAGTTTAGAATGGTCCATTCTTCATAATGAACAAGTAACTACAAATTCAATTTTCAATGTTGCGGCACCTTCAACTGAAGATCCGAAGTTGTTCGACTTTTATTCTGACCTGATTTAGTAATCAGACAATATTATAAACAAAAAGTTTTAAATGATGTTCAACAATCTTACAATCCGCTTGATAGTATCTGCTCTTGAAACATCTTCCAATAGAAAGTATTATTCCAGAAATGCAACAAAACCTACTACAAGGGAAGAAGAGATTGTCTGATTGATCATGCTCTCACTCACACCTCTACCAACTACATAAAATGTGAAAAGACTGATTGTGAAACAATGTTGAAAACTAGAGTAAGGATGAAACGTCATTTATGGTTTCATCATAGAAGACGACTACAGAAATATAGTATAGAAAGGTGAGTTTGGCATGGTTTAGGATAGATAAAGCTGAAAAGTTTCAGCTGGCCAATGGGAAATCAGGGGTTTGAGAAAGCGGTGGATGAGTGCTTTGGACATGTTTTTGACATTCACAAGTATTTGGAAAATGGAATTTGACCCCAATAATGTTGTTCGATTGTTTTCTTTTTTGTTTTACAAATACCCAATATCTGAGATTAAAGTGGATATTCCACCATATGATTATTCTGATTCTATGGGCTCATTTTTTATTCCGTTCCTTCAAACTATCTTATTTTATTGTGTTTTTTTCTCAAATCTCTTCCCTTTGCGTGAATTGTTTGTAATTGTCAAAAGTTTTGGATCTCGGTCCTAATTTTCGAAAAATAAATCTGGCTGGACCAATAATGAAGAGTATGGTCCATCCCACTTTTTTCAAGTTGGTTTTCTCTGGCTTTTGACCCATCATAGCACCACCCTACAAACCACACAACATGATTAGGTCCCGCCTCCTTCCTACTGTAGGCCACACTTGGTGTGGAAAACTTGGGGTGTTAACTTTACGATTTTTTAAACAAGAAATTCAGAAAAATGAAAGGATGATCGGCCAGATGTGATGAAGGTGAACTCATTTCCGTTCTCTGCAGAATAACTATATAGTTTACAAAAGGCCCCCAAGGCCCAAGATGGGTCCTGACTGTTCATTCTATCATCTTGTCGAGCTGTGTCATTAGTCCTTTTACCCTTTTTAACCAGAAGGTTGTCCCTAAACTCATAATTTCCTGCGTATCCAAACCATTCCATCATATCTTCTAATGTGTAAAGTGACCTTAGCAATCGCGCCCTATTACTATTATTCTGGAACAATTTCATTTTAATGTGCTCCCCCTCTCCCCTGCCACAACGGTGACCATTCTTTTTGCCGTCCACTCTCACTTTTATTTTTTATTTTCCCTTCGCCCCCCCCCCCTTTATCAACCTCTTCCGCAAAACGGGCGAGCTAAAAATTGTGATGGTCGATTTGAAGCGAATTTAGAGTTTTTGATACTTCTGCTGAATGATACCTCTGCTGATCACATTCTTATTGTAATTTCTTCATTTGCATATCAGTATATGCTCTTTTTTGTTACTTTCCCTATACAATAGTAACTGTCCCTGTCTGTGCTTTCTATCATTTCTGTTCCTCGGTTTTACATATCGTGTACACTGCCTCTTTCCGTTTTTCAACAGGACATCCTATACGTTTTTTGTTTTTTCCAGACTTGTCCAAACCCGGGCCTCATTTTTTCACCCACATTTTAAGAAAAATCGGTGCTCTATCTATTAATAACATCAGTTGGAGAACACGGTCATTTTGCTCCTCTTTCGTTTACGTGTTCTTGTTTTTTTTTCTTTTCGGACGGTTTTTAGAAGTCTCTCATGTTCCAATCAAAAATGGCAGCCTAATTTTTTAAAGTTCATGACGATCAATTTTCTTTTTGGAGTATATTCCTTGAAATAGCTGATTGATTCCTTTATACTTTTCCTACATCACACTCTTTTCTGTACCTTTCTTTTGTAGAAAAATGATGCCTTCCACTTTCTGTTCCTCTTTTTTTCATATCATGAACAGTGCCTCTTTCCGTTTTTCATGAGAATAGCAAACGCGTCCTTTTTTATTTCTCGATACTTTTCTGCGCTTTTTCACTGTCGGTGTTTCCTACTTTTTTTGATATTTCGCGAGTTTTGATAAAAAGTTTAGGTTCATTTTATCATTGGAAAAGTAGCTTACAGGCATGAAAACTGGAAATTTTAGAGATTAAGAATCGTTTTTCAAGTTGGCAATTGCCGAGTTGCAAAACCGGCAACGTTCGGCAATATATTTTTCACGATTTGAATCAAATTTACTGTTTTCTAATGGTTTTTTTCTAGAGGACATACTCTAACTTCTTCAAAAACACCCAAAACCTGTACGAAGTTCCACATTTCTGTCAAAGTTCCCCAATGGCATTGCCGAATAAAATCGGCAACGGCAATGCCCACAAAAAATTTGGCCGTTCCGTAGAGCGAAAATTCTGTTGCCACTTTTTCCCTATTCTCTTTCCCGATTCTCGTATTTAAATGGCGGTTTTCATTTTGCTTCATAAATCAAGATGCTTTTTGATCTTGCTCATTCATTCAGAGGCCTTGTTAGTAGTATTGTAACTTTAAACACATTCCTGCTATCTTTTATGTTCTTTTCATCAAACACACAATGTTCCCACACTTTATGAATACTTTTTATGTATGTTACAGTCAACGCAAAAAGTGTGCATGCAAAAGCAAACAAATGTACTACTTTTAACATTATTTTTCTCCCATAAAACTTAACTACAATTTTACCATGAACTCAATTGTTTTTCTTTCAGACTTGGTCACCATCACTTCCTCTCATCCCCCACGATACTATGTCCTTTGCAATGAATCCACCGTACCATCCGAATCAGTGCAACGTTGTTTGTGCCTGTCCTTCAACGACCAAGAAAAGATGGACTGATCAATGTGATGCTAATCTTTTGGCTGCGTTATTGGAAAAAACCGAGGAAAGAAGAACTCCAATGAGCAAAGAGGATGTCAAGATGTTTAAAAAATGTTTTGCCTTCACAAACCAACTAACGTTGAAAACGCTCAACAATCATTTCGATGCATCTATTTGGAAGTTCTTCAATAGTATGGAGTATGATTTGGATTGCAAGATCGCCGTCGCAACTGTTTTTGGAATTAAGCTGCAACCTGATCAACTCTATCAGTAAGGCTAAATCAACCCAAATCTTTTTTTCAGACTTTTTTGTTTCAGAATCCGTTCTGCTTCCTCAACGGGTTTTTGGCCGACGTATCAAAGCCTGATGGGAGCCCAGATGCCAGCACAACTTCTTCCATTGGCTCCTTATGTGGATCTTGCTCAAGTTTCAATGGATCGCTTCGACACCCCGTGCTCCTCTGTCAAGACAGAGCCATCTCCGAGCCCAAACGTGCTCATCAAGCCAGAGCAATCTCGAAAGAGAAAAGCAGAGCAGGAGGAGGTTGCCAAGGCAAAAAAGTGGAGAGCAGAGTGAGTTCTCGACTTTTTTCGATTTATAATTATACACTTTTTTACAGACAGCTACCAACTCCTCCCATCACTGGCCATCAACTCGCTTTCGCCCTCTTTCAGTTTTTTAGTGACTTGAACGAATCAAATGGCGAAGTGGAACGATTCCGTCAGAAACTCCAAACTGCCATTCAATGCCATAGCGTGGCTTTGGGCAATATGGTTCGTTGAGGGTATTTAGTTTTGACTTATAAGACTATAATTTCAGATTATCAGGAACAATGAACTCAGCCCTTTTCTCTACTCCATTCTCACAGAACTCGAGGAGAAATGTACAAATGAAAATGTGAAGGTTGATGGAAATATGATTGAGATCAAGGATGGAGTCCACTTCAAGGTCGTCTTAAAAAAGTTCAAGGAGCTAGTTGTTCGTCTTCGGCACCAAGAGCGCCTTGTAGTACACATTGATGAATTGCTGAGAAATGGTGTTACCAGAAATGGAGTAACACTTTCGGCAAATGATTTGGTCAGTTTTTAAATTGAGTTCGAAGAAACTTAATGATAATGATTCAGGAAGTGGCGCCAGAGGAGTTGGTGGTGGCTTTCAAAGAGATCTGCGAGAAAATTCGTATCCACTAATCATTGTCATAATCGATATTCTGTTGGGTTGATGTCATCAATGCCCAGTCTTCTCATCGCCGTCTTTTTCCATCTGTTCTACATTTCAGTCTTCAGAATTCATTACTGCTGAATCCTAATTTTTAAAATTATCAATTTTTCTTCTCACTTCTTGAGTTTCCCATTCGCTCTACTTGTCCCTCCTAGCTGATTTATCTAAACATTCAGAATCAGTTCTATTGATTTCTGTGTCTTTTTTTTATTCTCATCATTTTTTTCTGGATGTGAGCTTCATGTTTTCCAACTTCATCCCAAATTGCATTCAACTCCACTAAACTTTCTCGTTTTAACATGGGTCTCTTTTTTCCTGAATGTTTTCCCGGATGTCTCATCTCAAATTGATCCCTCAATTCAATTCTTATGAAAATTTTTGTTAAACATGGGTCGTAAAAATTTTTTTCACCAATAAATAGAATAGTATAAAAATCATTCAAATGTTGCCGATTCAAAAAAAAAATGAAAAAATCAAAGACAACATAAATCAAACGGAAAAAAAATAAAAATGCTTTTCCGAACGAAACACAAATCATCGTTTTTCTCAAATTTCTTTTGATATATTTTATTGTTTTTCTACCTCGAAGCTCTTAAGCTCAAACTCTCCACGTCATCACTTCCGCACATTCTCCTTTTTTTCTCCCATTGGATCACGCAACATTTCTCTCAAAAGATAAGTGAACCGGATAAGCACCTCCATGACAACGGGCGGGCTTTAGCCTTTTTGGAAACGAAATGCAACTTTTTCGTTTTTATTTTGTTGCTATCACGAGGCTTAACTCCTCGCTTCTCTGGTTTGGTTTTCGTTTTTTTTTTCAATTTGCACCGAGAGTTTTTTGCAACTGTATCGCATTAGGCTTTGATTTAACTAAAATTTTAGCAATTTTCAGATGATTCCCTACATTGAGAATCAGCTCACGGAGTCCATTTTGCGTGAAAACATTTCTCAAATCAAGATGAAAGCTCCAGATCATAGTTATTCATTACCCGCTCTATCTACTCAACCTATAGCATTGGAGCAAAGTCAAAACCCACTCGGCAATCAATTGGTCACACCTACGCAACTGTTGCCGTCATATCCATGTCACCTCGAAAAAGTTTTTCAAGACTATATAAACCAAGCAAAACTAGAATGGAATGCTTTAGGACAAATGAAGACAACTTCATTTGATCTTAACCTAGTTCGAGCTAATACTCTGATGAAGTTGACTAGCCTGCGTGAGCACCTACCACTTTTTATGGAAATTATGAAACCAGCTGGAACAGGAACTAACCTATTGGTCCTTAACAATCAAATGACCCCAGCGATGAAGCTTATGACCCAAATTACTCCTCAGAACCTTCTGAAGCAAGAAATGCCACCACCAATGCCAAATCCTTCAATTTACTCGAACGTTCAGTATGAGGGAAATTATGTGAAACCACTGTCCATGCCTCCAAATCACCCTCTGAACCCCAACAATGAAACGAAGTCAACGATTGATCCTCTGAGCCAGTTTCCTTCAATCAAACAAGTTATACCACCACCAATACCAAATCCTTCGAATTTCTCAGTGGAACTTCCTGAGGAAAATGACGTGAAACCGGTGCTTTCAACCTTCTGGAGTAAGCAAGCTATAGAAGACAACGTACATCCACCTGAGAAAGTCAAGAAGACAGAAAAGAAAATCGTTTATATAGTCCAATGTGGAGTAAGTTATAAGGTTTGGCGTGTTAAATTTAGGTTATCTCAGTTTTTTGTTTGTCAGCGGAGAGCGGAAGTTAGATACACTGGTTTAATTTCCGGCCTATTTTTTTTCATCTATTTTTTCTTACTATTGAATTCACACGAAACTAGCTCTAAATGGTACTACATCACTTTGAAAATTTGCCTCGATAACAGTTTGATTACCTTTAAAAGAGGACTATAGTCACACGTTTTATTACCGTTTATTGTTTATTTTTTTCATGCTGAATCCATTGCTCATGAAGAAATTGCTCAAAAATCGCTCTGAAACGCACAAGTTGTTGCTCGGCCAAACTGCCGCGGCCGCCAACTCTCAGATCCTTAAAACCCTTACGACCTTTACCACCCTTAAAATCCGATAAGTTAACGTTTGATTGGCGCATTCAGGTTCTGGGTTTGCGAATTCTAGGCCAACATTATGTGAGCAAAACTGTTTCCAAAAGTGATTTTGAACTGTGTAGAGTAGTTTTCGTGTAAAATCACAATGAAATCCAGAGTTAGCACAAAAAAATACGTCGGAATCATGTTTTATGTACAAATGCTAGACTGAGTCCTTTACTGATCAGTTACATCCCTATCAGTTACAAAGGCCCTTATCACTTCCAGAAATGTGAGCAAATCTTCAAATATAATGGCAAGGAGCCCCTCATCATGCATTCTCTCCTCCACTCCTCAATTAACTATTTTAAATGCAGAGAACCCAATTGTGGAAAAATGATACAAACGAAAGGAAAAATGAGAAGTCATATAATGTCGTATCATGAAAATCCATTTCCAAGAGGATATGGATTAGGCTGGTGAGGTTTTGGAAGGGTTTGGAAATTCTGAAAAACAGAAAAATTGCAGCTTGCCAATGACTGATCCGGGATTTCAAAAATTGATTGATGAGTGTTTCGGACAAGTTTTTGATATTCGAGAGTATGCTGCGAATCCGAATAAACAAATTTCCGTGAAGTTTCAAGAATTCAAATATGAGTGAATTTTTTTTTGTTTTCCACTGTTTTCTATTTTGACCTCTTTATTTATCCCATTAATTTTTTGAATAATGTTTCCCTTGAATCTATTCTCGTTTTTGTTTGCTTTGATTAAACTTAACTCTGCAATATAAAGGCATACAACATCCCATCTTTTGCTAGTTATGTAGTTGGCACCGATCCCTTCGTTTTCCCATTTTCTCGTCTTCCGTGCTTTGTCATCCTATTTTCATTAAAAATTGTTGACCCTGTTTCAATTTGTTTTTGACAATTCTACATACAGTTTCGTAACATTTTTCTCAATAAATTTGAATAACAATGAGTCAGTGGAGATTTGGGTCCCTCGTTATTCTCGTGGTCAGTAGAGATGGAATCAATGTCCTTTTAGCTTTGATTTCTTCAGCGTGAAGATCAGAGGAAACCATTGCAATTTTCATTTCCAAAGTTTGTTGAAGTCATGGGACTGTCAGGCTCATGGGACTGTCAGGGTTTCGTTGGTTCTGTTAAGATATACCCTTCCGTTCCATAATATATCAATGTTTGAAAGCTTTTTTTCAAATCAATTTTATTTTGTGAACAGAGGAAATCCCCTTAATTGCCCTTCTGAACCACTTTTCATATCACTCTGTTTGTCCTATTTACGGGGGTTTGTCATCAAAATCATGTCCTGCTTGAGATGTTTTGCCATCTTTATTGAATTTGAGCGATCTGTTTTTGGTTTAGTTTCGTAGTAAGTTGATTTATTGTTTGAAACAAAAAGCAGTGAGTCAGTAGGTGACCACTCTGCTTTTGAACACGATTTGTAGCATTCAAACTGTTTAAAACAGTAGCTTTCAATGATCTCTTTTTATTTGGCAGTTGAGTGCGTGCTTATTTTTTTTTGGGATGCACATATGTACAGTATTACATGGATTCAAAACCGTCACCAAATTTCTCGGAATGTTTTTGATGAACATTTCGTTTCGAATCTTGCACTATAATGTCATCTTGAAATCCCATTTCATCTATCCATTATTACCCATATCACCAGTGTAGTTTCTCATCTAACTCTTACATCACAGCCAACATCATTTGTAACTCTAGTAAGAAAACCTCAAGCTGTTTCGTAATAAACTGATTTTCTCCTAGAAATGAATAGCGATGAGTCAGTGATTTGGGTCGCCCCTGATTGTTTTGATTTTTTGTTTTCGAATATGATCATTGGTTATTCGAATATTCCAGAAGATTTCAAAATGAATCGATGAACCGCCCCTTTTTTTCTTTTCTTCCGGAAGTCATTTTGTCTTTGTCATTCGTTTTGTTTTTCAGCCAACCTATTACGAGATGGTTTTTCGAAACATCTGAATCACTTTTTATTTCCGGTACCCATGACTTCCCCTCCAGTTACCCCGCAAAGCAAGCCCACTAAAAAACCATGGCAAAACGATCAAGTTCCCATTTGGACCACCACAACTGACAAGATCATGTTCAAATTTCTCGAGGAGCTGATCCCCAAATACTCTGGGCCTATCAGTCAGAACTATATCACCCACCGGATCATACAGATTTTGCCTGAATTCTCATTCGGATCTGCCTCTATTCACTGGCCAAGTAGGCTCAGCGGATATTTGGAAGATACCAGTATTCACTTGCAAAAAAGAATCGAAATGGCCTATAAGACCAAAGTGTATTTTTCGGATAAGTTTTTGGAAGAGTGAGTGATTCTAGATTAGATTAGAGAGGGGGAAATATCGGAACGTTTTAGAATGAAGGCTCATGGGAAGGTTCAGTTGTCAAGTAGAAAGAAGTTGTTGCATTTCACAAGTAACTATAGTGGTTTGACAAATGTGCCAGAGAAAAGTTATCTTCCAAAAGGTGAGTTGTAGAGTGTCGTTTCACGAGACTATTCTCGGGGGTCTCGATCTCTCTAGAATGCCACTCATTCTCGTCTTTTCTTACTATTTCTCGCTCTCGGAAAGTCTCATTCTCGGATATTCTCGAATGTTCTCTTTCTCGGGTTTTCTCGTTCTCGGGTTTTCTCGAATCATTTCTTTTCTCTCTTTTTCCTTTCTCTCGAGTCTTACGAAAATGACGAGAAAAATGGGAAAAGAGAATGAGAACGTTTGAGAATATCCGAGAACTCGAGGTCGAGAATGACGAGACTCGTTGATTTTCACATGAGTCTCGGAATGGTTCTCGTTCTCATGAGAAAGGATTCTTTGTGAGACGACACTCTAGTAAGTTTGGTACATGGTCCTGTTAAAAATAGGACATTTCCAGAAGGCCCAAGGTGTAATGCCGAACAGTCAACCCCGACTACAAATCATGTTCCTTCTGATGGTTCCTTGTCCCCCATGAGTCATACGCAGTCATCCAACCAACCATCATCCAGAGTTCTCCATGCCCCGCCCTTTACTTCGAAACCTTCCACACCAGCTCAAAAAAATCCGGACCTTGTATTCCCAAACCAATCCTGTTCTTGCCCCCATCAACCACCGGCTCCCCGCCCAAGTTTTGTCAATGATCGTTCTCATCGCCTTTCCAATAATCAACATCGCAAGATTTTCAAAAACAATCTGATGACTTCCCGTTCCAACTCATCATCACAAGAATCACCGACAACAACTCGTGAGCGAATCATGAATCTCCTTCACCAGGCGCAAAGAGAGCAAGAGGCGTTGGATAACTATGGTGATAAAATCACCACTGAGCCGCCTATTTCAAGCCAACATGGAGTCAAATGTACTGCTCGTGGATGTCAGGAACAGCAGCAAGAATCGGTTCAAAGCTCTGGAACGAGTGGACAAGCTGTTCGAGTCATTCCAACTGCTCAAGATATTCAACATCTTTTGGACTTTGAAATTAGAAATCGAGGCCAGATTCCGGCTTTTCAATTTGATTTTTCGTCTTCAACTCAAGCTCATCACAATGCACCAACTCAGTACTCAATGGCTATATCTGCCCACCCGATTAATTCCAATATTCAAAGCCCATTTCCCATCTCGAACTTGATGTCCACTGGCGAGCATGCTCCAATTGCTCCAATGATTCTTCCCGGTCGTCAAAGACCATTACGAAATGTGATTTCGGATTGTATGAATCAGAGCCCACCTAATTATCAATTTCGCGACCCACGATTTCATTCCGCCCCTGGAAAGCTTACGATTCAAGTCCCAACTTTCAACCCTTTTCTGGCCCAAGACAATCAATTTGCCCAGGCTGGCAGTATGCCTAGTTGGAGTCCTTCTTTGACGAATTCATCAACTCCGGGATCAAGTGGACCTCAGGACAATCCGTGGGACTGGCAAGTGAACCATGGGCCAAGGAAAAGAGCAGCCGAAGAGCAGGAGCCAAGTGCTGTGATCAAGAGACAAAGGTTGTTTGAAATGAGTAAAAAGTCTTCAGTCCAAGGGACAAACCTTTGGGACTTTTTAAAAAATTCGCAATCATTCAAACCGGGCGCTTAACCCACTTTCACCTGCTATAATCTGGAATCAGAATAGAAATCCTTGATCACAAGTCCCGAGCTAATGGTTAGAAGCCAGACGATCTTAGTATGTTCGTCTTCTAGTTTCACAGTTACTTCAATCATTTCAACCATCACTTGACCCGATCTATGAAGCCTTGTATTTCCAGAGCTCCACGTCTTCCATCACCTAAAATAGATGCCTACCTGTTCTTGTACCAACTTTGTTACTTCCTGGATAATGCCAACACTGAAAACAACTCATTGAAAGCTTTTATTGATGGAGTTCGAGCAACCGTTGTAATGAATATGAAAAAGCTTCAAAAAATGGTTTGCATCCCACTACGATTCATATTTATCCCTTGTTTCAGAGCCTAACTTGGTTCAAAGTTTACTATGATCTAGAACTTGCTTTCAACTCAATTAATGACCGAACGATGAATAGATTGAGAGAGGAGAGCCCAGAGATGTTGGACTCCAGAAGCTTCTTCGAAAAATTCAAAGAATACATTCACACCTATTTTTCACTTTCTACAAGATTTGAAGAACTAGCTGGAAAGATTGATAAAGCAGTTCATTGCTCGGAGAATGAGGGAAAAGTAGGAAATTCATTCTATGAATGAACAATTTTGATAATGGATTACTAGTAAATTGGTTTCAGGTTATCCCGGCTCATGTTATCACCCACTTTTTTGCGATCATTTTCTTGGAATTCAAAGTAACTCCATGTGATTCTACAAGTGCTAAGCAGGAATTTCCTGCGGGCCATCGTTAACTTTTCTACTTCCATGCTCTTCACTTTTATACTGTTAATTTTCTTTCGGTGTGTTCAAAGTACCGCATAAAGACAAAAAAAAGACAAAAAACCGTATTCAAAGTACGCCAAATTTGCGTCTTTTTTGCGAGCCATTTTCAATTGAATTTTTAACTAAAAACAAACCAGAATTTCAAAATCGTGATCACAAAAACGTTTCTCTAAATTTTCGAATTTCCTGTTGAAAACGATCGTAAAAATTCGCAAAAAAGAGCAAATTTTGCGTTACTCTGAACACGTTTTTTTTTTGTCTTTTTTTGTCTTTTTGCAGTACTTTGGACACACTATTTACGTTTTGTAAAAAATTCTTGAGATTATCATAATGTCAGACCGTTTGGCACCGGTTTCTTATTGATCCATTCACTTCCATTTTCTGTATATTATTTCGATTCAATAAAGTTACCAACTGTTGTTGGTTTTCATACCTTACCCCTACTTAATTTAGTCTATCGAAGTCATACCTAAACCCAACTAAAAAACATGTACACGAGCCAGTCCTTCTCGATACATTGATCCCTATCACTTTTCCATAAACATTTTCACAAATTAGAGCTCCGACTTTTTTGGAGCATGTCGGCTTCCACAAAAGCTCAGCTCCATACCCCCCCCCCCCCAAAAAAAAATTTGTTTACAAGATAAAAGAGTTGTAGATCGCCCCCGTCTTTTCCCGGACCATCCGCGGTTTATTACTAGGCGGGTGTCACTTAGAAGGTGGTAATCCGATATGCACTTGCCACCTCACCTCCTCTCTTTCTTTGCGGTAACCTCTGATGAGCAACTCCGCCCCCTTTTTATGATCTCGGGGTCTATATAAGTGATTGGCCGATCATACTTTTCACAATCTTCTGATTTTTCCGTACCTGAATCTCTGCTGCTACAACTGCTTGTCGACTTATTGCATACAAAACTTACGACCCTTAAGACTCACCAAATTATTGCCCTCCAGCTTCGAAACTTGGCTCCAAAGGTAGTTTTTTAAAATCTGCGCTACAAAACTGTACGTTTTTCCTTACAGATTTCCCAAAAATGGATCCAAACCTTGAAGACGAAGAGCCCATTTTGGCCCACTCCCGCGAGAAAACCAAATGGACTCCTGACCACACCAATCGCCTCGCTGATGCCCTCCACCAGGCCATAGCCGGAAGAGAAACCCCCATCAAGCACAATGAATTTTTTCAAGAAATGAGGAATAAAATGGGTTTTTCAATATACACTTTGGACACCCATTTGAAGGAATATGCAAAGGAGTATTTTATGAATGATGAAATTGACTTTGAGCAAAAAGTCAAAACCGCATTCCTTGGCTCAGTTTCCATTCCGGAATGGTTTGAGGGAATGTGAGTTAGAAACGTATACAGACAAATAAAATATATCATTATTGCAGAATGAGGGAGAATGGATATGTGGTCCGACTGAAACACCGCCGGATCATCAAAATTGAAAAGAATCCGTCTGGGAGAAATATTGGACAGGCAACAGCTCATGTCGTTCGACGAGAGCCGATTGACCCCAATATTCTATCGAAGCAACTCTATGGAAACTCGTCTTCCAAGAAGGCTTCAAATCATTTTATTGATCCAGAAGACTCCTTGGATTTGGATCCAGCCGGAGGCTTAAATTCCATTCTCCATCAAGCGGAGGGACTCCATAAAGCAGATGATTCTCCTCGAACCTCATCCCTCCCACCAGCTCTGCCCCTATCGGCGCCAAACTTCAAAGTTCTAGGAATTCGCCCTTCTGCTCCAGAAGATCTTGGCATGACCATGCCCACATGCTCAACCACTTATACTCCAATCGACGAGAATGCTCCTGAACCTTCAAAAGTCATGATGCCCAATGAAGTCTCTGGACCTTCCCCTTTAAGAAAGCTCCTTCAAAAAAGAGATTCCTCAGACGCCCAAGCTCTCATCTCGACAAGCCCCGCTATCACGAGAAAACGTGGCAGTCCCTCAGTTCAGGTTCAGAAGCCAAAACGATCAAAAGTGGACATTAGCGTCATGTAAGAGTTTTCAGAATTCAAAAAGTTTTCAATACATTTTTCAGGTTCCCAGAGCTTCCTCCGATCGACACCAATGCATATGCATTTATGTACAAAATGATATGTTTTTTGGCAGAATTCGAGCATGGGCAGATAAAAGATTTTGTGGGAAGACTTGCAAAACATGTGGGGCCCAAGAAAAAAGAACTGGATAGTAAGGTTAGTTTCATATAAATATCCTTTTATATTTACAAGCCATTTGTTTTCAGCGTCTCACTGCTCAAGATTGCTTGGCCCTTTTCGCAGGCCTCTTCGAACTCATGACCTTACAAATTAAGCCAGGAGTTGCAGGGCCGGCAACGGAACTCATCGATTTCCATGAGTTCTTATCAAACTTCCTCGATCACGTGAAGGAATTTATGACATTTGCCCAGAAACTCCCGGAGCAAAACGTCATTGAAGAAATGACGGAGTTTATTGAAAAGCTTGGAACCGGAGAATTGGTAAGAAGAAGAGAGTTTGATCGGTAAATCAATAATTACTGTTTTTCCAGATGGTCCCTGTGTCAATAATTGGAAAAGCGTTTGTATCGTTGATGTATGAATTTGCTCTTCTTTGAAGTCATTATTTTCGGCAATCAAAAAGTTTTCTCACTTTGGGCTTCTTAATTTTCCATAGACCTCTTTCCGATTCTTTCTATGGGCTTTATGATAAAATCGACTTTTCCCTCGATGCCTTAACCCCTCTCAATCTTATCCCATTTTACTTTCTCTTCTCCTGACTTTCTCCTTGACACTTTCAGCCGAATTCTCAGTCATTTCTCAGTCCATTATTATCATTTATCTATATTCAAATGTATAGAATCTAGCCAACAACTTGATATTTTTCCTTTTTTCTCTCTCCAATTACAACTCCACAGTCGCTATAGCTTCCACAATTTCTATTGATTTTCCCCCTTTCACTTTTTCCTACTTTCTACCCTGTCCCTTTGACCCTTTTAGCCGAATACACTCAAATCCTTAGTCTATTGTCCAATCTTTACTCCTTGTTTAGTATATCTCATTTTATCTTATTTATTGTTCGTTACTGTAACTTTCTTGTTAGCTATATCATAATGCATATCCATTTTACTGTACCCCATTCTTCTTTTATTGTTTCGATTTTCCCTCTTTTTCTATTCTATTATCAGATAAAATGAATTCAAACCTTATAGTTAGTGTTCCTCAATTTACAAATTTACCAGTCTCGAGGTCATCATTTACGCACCCCCATCCACAGCACTATAGGGTGTAGAGTCGGTAGCCAATGTTTTCATTAGAGCGCATTTTCCTACACCCTGCCCTCATAGTGATGTTCCTATCTAATCTACCCTCCCCCTTCTTTTATTATCTCAAGACTTCGCTCATTTTCTAGCGCGCTGGTCTTTTGATCCAACTAAGGCGACATTTCAAACCATTCTGTCTTCTTTCGATTGGTCCAGTCTTTTTTGTCCTCATGCTCCATTTCCTTTTTTTTCAATTAAAAAATGCACCGGAATTGTTTTCTTTTTTTTTTAATATTCTAGACCTACAAGAATTTAATTTTTTACTCTTCTGATCTACCTGTTAGTAATGAAAAATGGTCACAAGATTCCATTTTTAAAACCAAAAACGTTTTTGAAAATCTAAGAAAGTGGGTCTAGGATCCTCTGATTGAAGGTTCCAGAAAGTAGATCAAAAAAATTCTGAGAGAAAGTTTTTTTTTTGAAAACTTTTTTTTGATCTACTCTCCCATTTCGAGTGGAGATTGTTGTTGTTTTTTGTAAATTTGATCTTCGAAATTTCTTCGATTTGTTTCATTGATTTGTCATCATTCCTCTTTCAGTTTTTTGTTATTTTGAACGCCCAGGGACCTCTTTTCTTGCCGGTTTTCAGCGAATTTTCGTCGTTTTCAATCAATTTCTCCATTTCTTTTTTCTTTTCGCATCCTTTTCTTCTCGGATTGGAGTTTATTTTCCTTTTTTGCATAGACCGATAAGAAATTCAATTTCTACTCTTTTGATTTACCTTTAAACGAAAAATGGTCACAAGATTTCATTTAAAAAACAAAAAACCTTTTAAAAATTTAGGAAAGTGGGTCTAAAACCCTCAAATGGAAAGTTCCAGAACCTTGGAAAACAGTAGATCAAAACTTAAATTTTTTCTAAGAGAATTTTCTGGAAATTTTTTTTTGATCTACTCTCATTTTTCGAGTTCAGATTGTTGTTTTCTGTAGATTTGATCTTCGCGATTTCCTCGATTTGTTTCAATGATTTGTCATCATTTCTCTCTCAGTTTTTTGTCTTTTTGAACGCTTTCTTAACCCTTTCTCTATGCCGATTTTCAGCAAATTTTCGTCGTTTTCAATCAATTTTTTTGTTCTTTCTATCCTTCCACATTTTTTTCTTCTCGGCGCCAATTGAAGTTTAATTCCCTTTTTTATCTTCTAGGCCGACAAGAAATTCATTTTCTACCCTTTTGATCTACCTTTGAGCACCGAAAAATGACCACGATTCCATATTTCAAACCAAAAGCATTTTGAAAATCTAAGAAAGTGGGTCTAGAAAACTCATTTTTTCAATGAGAAAATACGCCGGAAATTTCGAAAAACTACAAAAATGGGTCTAGAATTTTTCTGATCGAAATTCCAGAAAGTAGATCAAAAAAACAATATATTTTTCCAAGGGAATTTTCTGGAAGTTTTTTTTGATCTACTCTCCCATTTCGAGTGAAGATCGTTGTTTTTTCTGTAAATTTGATCTCCGTAGTTTCTTCGATTTGTTTCATTGATTTTTCAGCAAATTTTCAGCGACTTTATGCCGTTTCCAATCGATTTCTTTCGTTCTTTCTGTTTTTTCCTTTCTTCTCGGATTAAATATTGTTGCCTTGCAAAGGCTAGCGCCAATTAAAATTTAATTTTCCTTTTTCGTATTCTAAACCTACGAGAAGTTCATTTTCTACTCTTTTGATTGGCTTTTAGTAACGAAAATGACCACAAGATTTTATGAAAAACACCAAAAAATCGAAGATTTCTGAAAATAGATCAAAAATTAAAATTTTTTTCTAAAAGAATTTTCTGGAAACTTTTTTTTTTGATCTACTTTCACTTTTCGATCTCAAATTTGATCTTCGCCATTTCTTCGATTTGTTTCATTGATTTGTCATCATTTCTTTCAGTTTTTGTTTTTTTTTTTTGCTGCGGCACCTCTCTCCTTGCCGATTTTCAGCGAATTTTCGTCGTTTTCAATCGATTCTTCCGTTTCTTTCTTTCTTTTTGCATTTGTTTCTTTTTGGATTCTGTTGCCTTTCAGAGACCATTGTAGTTTAATTTTCTATTTTTTTTCGTATTCAAGACCAAAAAAAAACTTTTTCTACCTTTGCGATCTACCTTTTAGTAACAAAAACAGACCACAAGATTCCATTTTTGAAACCAAAAACCTTCAAAAAATTTCGCAAAGTGGGTCTGAAACCCTCATAAAGAAAATTCCAGAACTTTCAAAACAGTAGATCAAACCATAATTTTTTTCTAAGAATTTTTTTTCTGGAATTATTTTTGATCTACTCTACCTTTTCGATCTGAGATTTGATCTTCGCAGATTTTCGATTGATTTGTCATCATTTTTCACTCAGTTTTTTGTGATTTTGAACGTTGAGGGACCTTTTTCGCTGCCGATTTTCAGCGAATATTCGTTGTTTTAGTGGATTCTCTCCGTTTCTTTCTTTTCTTTTCGCATTTCTTTCTTCTTAAATGGAATTTTGTAGTCTTTCAGAGACTTGGCGTCGGCTCGGTGGTGCAACAAGAAGGACAACGACGACACTTTGGCCAAGTATGAGGAACCAAAAGAAGGTAATTTCATTTTTATCAGCGATAAAATTAATTATTATCTTATCTTGCAGGTGTCTAACGCAGCGCCGCCTCGGATCGATTGGAATCGGAGGACTCCACCTGGGAACGAGGAGAACGAAAGCGAGTGAAAGGTGAGTTTTTATTTGGGGTTTATTTTTTTATTTTTTATTTTTCTAACCCACCCCCCCCCCCCCCATTCTTAAACCCTTTTTGAAGATACCCATCTTGTCCCTTGTCGGGCTGGAAAAGGGAATGCTTCTATTATGAAAGGGTTTAGGAGTTTTAAGGAGTTCCACTAGCTCCATTTTTACCTTTTAGCCGAAAAGACCGCAATGACTTTTAGTCCTCTGTGGGCGTGTCAAAGGCTTCAGGGTATCAAACCCCCCCCCCCCCCCCATTCTTAAACCCTTTTTGAAGATACCCATCTTGTCCCTTGTCGGGCTGGAAAAGGGAATGCTTCTATTATGAAAGGGTTTAGGAGTTTTAAGGAGTTCCACTAGCTCCATTTTTACCTTTTAGCCGAAAAGACCGCAATGACTTTCAGTCCTCATTGGCCGTGTCAAAGGCTTCAGGGTATCAAACCCCCCCCCCCCCATTCTTAAACCCTTTTTGAAGATACCCATCTTGTCCCTTGTCGGGCTGGGAAAGGGAATGCTTCTATTATGAAAGGGTTTAGGAGTTTTAAGGAGTTCCACTAGCTCCATTTTTACCTTTTAGCCGAAAAGACCGCAATGACTTTCAGTCCTCATTGGCCGTGTCAAAGGCTTCAGGGTATCAAACCCCCCCCCCCATTCTTAAACCCTTTTTGAAGATACCCATCTTGTCCCTTGTCGGGCTGGGAAAGGGAATGCTTCTATTATGAAAGGGTTTAGGAGTTTTAAGGAGTTCCACTAGCTCCATTTTTACCTTTTAGCCGAAAAGACCGCAATGACTTTTAGTCCTCTGTGGGCGTGTCAAAGGCTTCAGGGTATCAAACCCCCCCCCCCCCATTCTTAAACCCTTTTTGAAGATACCCATCTTGTCCCTTGTCGGGCTGGGAAAGGGAATGCTTCTATTATGAAAGGGTTTAGGAGTTTTAAGGAGTTCCACTAGCTCCATTTTTACCTTTTAGCCGAAAAGACCGCAATGACTTTTAGTCCTCTGTGGGCGTGTCAAAGGCTTCAGGGTATCAAACCCCCCCCCCCCCCCCCCCATTCTTAAACCCTTTTTAAAGATACCCATCTTGTCCCTTGTCGGGCTGGAAAAGGGAATGCTTCTATTATGAAAGGGTTTAGGAGTTTTAAGGAGTTCCACTAGCTCCATTTTTACCTTTTAGCCGAAAAGACCGCAATGACTTTTAGTCCTCTGTGGGCGTGTCAAAGGCTTTAGGGTATCAAACCCCCCCCCCCCCCCATTCTTAAACCCTTTTTGAAGATACCCATCTTGTCCCTTGTCGGGCTGGGAAAGGGAATGCTTCTATTATGAAAAGGTTTAGGAGTTATAAGGAGTTCCACTAGCTCCATTTTTACCTTTTAGCCGAAAAGACCGCAATGACTTTCAGTCCTCTGTGGGCGTGTCAAAGGCTTCAGGGTATCAAACCCCCCCCCCCCCCCCCCCCCCCATTCTTAAACCCTTTTTGAAGATACCCATCTTGTCCCTTGTCGGGCTGGGAAAGGGAATGCTTCTATTATGAAAAGGTTTAGGAGTTATAAGGAGTTCCACTAGCTCCATTTTTACCTTTTAGCCGAAAAGACCGCAATGACTTTTAGTCCTCTGTGGGCGTGTCAAAGGCTTTAGGGTATCAAACCCCCCATTCTTAAACCCTTTTTGAAGATACCCATCTTGTCCCTTGTCGGGCTGGGAAAGGGAATGCTTCTATTATGAAAGGGTTTAGGAGTTTTAAGGAGTTCCACTAGCTCCATTTTTACCTTTTAGCCGAAAAAACCGCAATGACTTTCAGTCCTCTGTGGGCGTGTCAAAGGCTTCAGGGTATCAAACCCCCCCCCCCCCCCATTCTTAAACCCTTTTTGAAGATACCCATCTTGTCCCTTGTCGGGCTGGGAAAGGGAATGCTTCTATTATGAAAAGGTTTAGGAGTTATAAGGAGTTCCACTAGCTCCATTTTTACCTTTTAGCCGAAAAGACCGCAATGACTTTTAGTCCTCTGTGGGCGTGTCAAAGGCTTTAGGGTATCAAACCCCCCATTCTTAAACCCTTTTTGAAGATACCCATCTTGTCCCTTGTCGGGCTGGGAAAGGGAATGCTTCTATTATGAAAGGGTTTAGGAGTTTTAAGGAGTTCCACTAGCTCCATTTTTACCTTTTAGCCGAAAAGACCGCAATGACTTTTAGTCCTCTGTGGGCGTGTCAAAGGCTTTAGGGTATCAAACCCCCCCCCCCCCCCCCCCATTCTTAAACCCTTTTTGAAGATACCCATCTTGTCCCTTGTCGGGCTGGGAAAGGGAATGCTTCTATTATGAAAAGGTTTAGGAGTTATAAGGAGTTCCACTAGCTCCATTTTTACCTTTTAGCCGAAAAGACCGCAATGACTTTCAGTCCTCTGTGGGCGTGTCAAAGGCTTCAGGGTATCAAACCCCCCCCCCCCCCCCCCCCATTCTTAAACCCTTTTTGAAGATACCCATCTTGTCCCTTGTCGGGCTGGGAAAGGGAATGCTTCTATTATGAAAAGGTTTAGGAGTTATAAGGAGTTCCACTAGCTCCATTTTTACCTTTTAGCCGAAAAGACCGCAATGACTTTTAGTCCTCTGTGGGCGTGTCAAAGGCTTTAGGGTATCAAACCCCCCATTCTTAAACCCTTTTTGAAGATACCCATCTTGTCCCTTGTCGGGCTGGGAAAGGGAATGCTTCTATTATGAAAGGGTTTAGGAGTTTTAAGGAGTTCCACTAGCTCCATTTTTACCTTTTAGCCGAAAAAACCGCAATGACTTTCAGTCCTCTGTGGGCGTGTCAAAGGCTTCAGGGTATCAAACCCCCCCCCCCCCCCCCATTCTTAAACCCTTTTTGAAGATACCCATCTTGTCCCTTGTCGGGCTGGGAAAGGGAATGCTTCTATTATGAAAAGGTTTAGGAGTTATAAGGAGTTCCACTAGCTCCATTTTTACCTTTTAGCCGAAAAGACCGCAATGACTTTCAGTCCTCTGTGGGCGTGTCAAAGGCTTCAGGGTATTAAACCCCCCCCCCCCCCATTCTTAAACCCTTTTTGAAGATACCCATCTTGTCCCTTGTCGGGCTGGAAAAGGGAATGCTTCTATTATGAAAGGGTTTAGGAGTTTTAAGGAGTTCCACTAGCTCCATTTTTACCTTTTAGCCGAAAAGACCGCAATGACTTTTAGTCCTCTGTGGGCGTGTCAAAGGCTTCAGGGTATCAAAGTAGTGTGGGGAGCTAGATTTGCCACCAACCACCACCGCGAGTAGTATGTGGGGGAAGAAAAGGGACACACCACCGTGACGTCAGCTGGCCGAGGAGGTATCCTTAGACAGCTGCGCGGTCCCCCTGGCTGGCTCCCTGGCCTGGCCCCCTGGGGTTAGGGTAGGGGTGGGGGTGGGAGAGAGAGAGAGAGAGAGAGAGAGAGAGAGAGAGAGAGAGAGAGAGAGAGAGAGAGAGAAGAGACGCAGAGAAACAGAGAGAAAAAGAGCGCGAAATTCAAATAAGACGAGAGATTATTCTCAAGAAGAGACGCAGAGAAACAAAAAGAGCGCGAAATTCAAATAAGACGAGAGAGTGAGAGACGCAGAGAAAATCTGAAACTTCGACGACTGATCACCCCAAATATGACTCCGGGGAATACTGAAAAACACCCCCCAAATTTACACACACTTACCCCCTAGTGGAGTGGTGAGACACACAACAAGTGTATTGAGACACGGAACTTTCCTTTTGATATGGAGCTGTCACATAGATGATTTATTACCCCATCGAGATGATTTATTACTCTATCAGTACACAATCAGTGCACAATCTATACACAATGTTTGCACATTCTGCGCACAATGTTAACACAATCTGAACACAATGTTTTCACATTCTTTGTATCGTTTTTACACGTTTTTTCACTGTTTTTACCCGTTTTTGCTCAAATTTTCATGAAAATGGTTGTTTTAGTGCATTTTTGCATTGAAAAACAGCTGACAGGCCCGTCCATATGCATATGAACGCATGTATACACGTGTATGTCTGTAAAATATACAAATTTGGTACCAAAAAACACCTGAAAACACACATTTCCGATGAAATTTCATAGAAAACGTGTCAAAACATGGCTAAAAGTACTAGAAATGTAGTGATATGAACCCCTATATAGCCATATCACAGCGTCTGTATGTTTAGAAAGTGGGGTAAAATGCCCCGATTTCACATAGATACATCAATTCTTGCTTCCTCTTCTATAGGAGGGCGCACATGTGTCTGCACCAACTGTCCATTATTACCGCAACACATTGCATTCAAACGAGGTGATTTATTACATTATACTT
This sequence comes from Caenorhabditis doughertyi, assembly GCA_963572265.1. Taxonomy (NCBI): domain Eukaryota; kingdom Metazoa; phylum Nematoda; class Chromadorea; order Rhabditida; family Rhabditidae; genus Caenorhabditis; species Caenorhabditis doughertyi. Next base: position 2,567,303 of record OY751557.1, read on the forward strand.
GGCACAGTGCCAACAAAAGTTTGATTTCCGAAAATCATGGGAATAAACATAAATGTGAAAGGTATAACAATGTTGATAGATGAAGGCCATATCGGTTTCATTTGCAGATGCATAGCTTGCATTTCCGGCAGTATTGAACTGCTTGCTTTCGGTTCACATCGGTTTGAGCAATGGATCGGCAATCCTTGCAGAATTGTATAGTTAACACGGCGCCATTTTTTCCTGTTCTTCTTTTCTTTGCTGCAAATATAGAAAACGTGTCATGAATTCATCAATAAGGCATACCTTTTTTTGTCCCTGTGTTTTTCTTCTTTGTTGATGTTTTTTCTATGGGGCCAGTAGGAGATTTGGGCTTCTTTGTAGTTCCTTTTGTTGAAGTCTCGGGCTTCTTCTGTACGATAATTTCGGCCAAAGGTGGCTCTGTCTTCATAATCGTCTTCTTTTCGACTTGAGTTGAATCGTGCTTCTTTTGAGTACTCTTTTCGATTGGCGGGGTACCTGGTTTCTTCATAGCTTTCTTTTCGATAGGAGTCTTTACAGGTTTCTTCGGCCATTTGATTGATTCAACAATGTCCTTTTCTTCAGTAGATTTTGCTACTTGTTCTGAAAAAACAGTATATAGAGAAAGTAAGGCAATGCTTTCGAATACCAGTTTTATCAAGTTCTTTGATGAACTCGTTCAATGCCTTCCGATGATCGTCAGGAATTTTAGTAGATTGATCAATTGATGTGGAACCAAGAAGCATACCGATTTGAGAATTCCAAAAAGTAGACAGCAAAGTGAACAAGAACAAAGAATGAGAAGAGTGTTACTGAGGCTTGTAAGAACAAGTCAATGCAACGAGCAATGAGAGAGATCAAGAGTCTTAAGAAAGCTGCGATAAGCTTTATGAAAAAGTAAACTATATTGAATAGTATCTCAAGCAACAAAACCGTCAAAACGAGGTATACAAGGTCTCGCGCCGACCCCAAGACTAGTTTTGCTAGTACACCAAGATAGAAGAAGAAAATTTTCAACTTGGAAACAGGAAAACGAGAGCTCAAAAACAGGTCACCTACTCCTACGGAGACAAAAGGTAAGAATGATTTATGACCTCTGAAAGATGGCTTAAAAAACGTCAGCTGACGCTTTTGGATCACAAGGATCACTTTACCGCAAAAACAGTCATTCTTACTTTTTGGCACCGTGCTGGCACGTGACCTGTTTTATGTCCTCTCATAATTCAAACCTGTCAACCAAGGAGTCCTGCTCCCCAAACTGTTCTGTTTCTGCCGAAAAAATGAAGAGAAAACTGATTCAAGAAAGAAAAGATGCCAAAAGGTACCGACTGGAGGCAACCAATAAGCGTTCTTTTCAAAGGCAGACTCTGCGACAATGTAAGTTACTTTGTTTCCTATTCAACCCAAATACCTTTCACAGATGGTGGAGGAGACACTGTTTCAAAGTTCACCAAGAAGACTCATTTCCCGACGACGGAGGAGAAAGCATTCTTTTACAAACACGTGGTACTTACCAAAGATACTCAAATGAGGCGGCAGAATGCCGCATACCTTGCTCTCGACACTACAAGAATGAAGTTCATAGGATTGGATAAAATCGAAAACGACGTTATGCACAATCACATCGCCCAACTAATTGACATTTTTATTCGAATGATGATTGAGAAAAGTCAGGGAAACTTGAAGACTACTCGTTATTGGTTCCAGTAAGCATAATTTTGAAATCTCATATACACTCTTGAAACTTTCAGGATTACACACCCTGGATACGAAAACAATGAGTTCTATGTTACCCACAAAACCTACGATGCTGTTGATGGGGGAGTCATTATGAACAAGATAGCTTCTCACATGCAGTCAAATGAAGCCTTAGGTCTCGATGAACATTTTACTGTCGCTATGAATGTTTTTGTCCCTAGAAAACAAGGCCATATGCAAGGACGCGGTGGGATAAGAGGAACTGAGAAAATTCGAAACAAGCTTATGGTATATCTTGAGATTCATGACTCATTAAGTCTTCAGTATTACAGGAAAACAATTTTGGAATCAAAAACAATCGCGTGATTGGGAGTTCACACTGCGCCGTGAAAGCTTTGGCTTTAGGAAAGATGGAAACCGATATCAAATGTCTAGACAACGGAGATCCAGAAAAGGAAAAAATGATGTCCATCTTCAGAAATTTGACCCGGCAGGAGGTAGACATGCCGAAGAACAACTACCAAACAAGCTATTATTGCAGATTTCTCTCAACCATCGAGAAAAGGCTCAGCTCTTTCTGGCAAAGAAAATGTTGGAAGAGTTCAAAATGGATCCAAATCAAGAAGTTCATGATCGTACCGACATTGTTAAGATTGCTGGATTGCTTCCTGAGTATCAAATAAAATTATGGGGGATGGAAGGATATCAAAATGTAGCATCAGAAATGGAACATTTCAACCCTAACGGAAGTCGATTCATCGGTCTTTTCTACTATAGAGGTCACTACGAATTCATCAGCCATATTCTAAGACCACAACCATCAAGGTGGGGCAAAAACTTTTATAACCCACAACACACCCTTACAACACTAACACATGTGTACATGGGGAGACTCACAAAAAGTGAGTTGACACCTGTACACGATACTTTTTATAGATTCTGCTACAAATGTTCGAAATTCGGTGACACAAATCATTGGAAGTTTTGTCCAAAACGATGCAGGCGATGTGGGACCTACGATTGTATGGCCGGAAGCGAAAACATTCTATGCAATAGATGTAACATATACTTCAGGAGTCAACAATGTTATGATGCACATATCAAAGCGACAAGTAGACTTGCAATTCCCTATTGTAAGAAATTCTTCTAGTAAGTCATCCCTCCAACTTATATTTTAAACCAGACCACATTTCAGCTGTAAAAAATGCCTGATGATAGATCGGACCAATACCTATCGCAAGGCACCACATATATGCGGGACCCAAGAGTTTTGTCAAACATGTCGTGAGAAGGTGGCGCGAGGCCACACATGCAAATATCGTGTACCAACAGAAAAAGAGATTAAAAAGAAACGGAAAGAACAGGAGGATTGGAAAATCATCATCTACGACATGGAATGTGTAGTCGCCGAGTCCGGCGTGTATGATGGTAATTTATGATCTTTCTAAGCCCATTCATCAAAAATTTTCATAGGCAGTTGTGTTCGAGGACCCACCCATGAACCAAACATGATTTGTGCTGATATGTTTTGCAGCAAATGTATCAAAACTGGAAAATGCGAAAAATGCTTACCAAAGTGGAACTATAGTTACAAAGATACCCTTGATGAAGAAAATGGTAGTAGCACTGAGTCTGATTTGGAGCTAGAAGATACAATAGATGACGATAGTTTTGGGGAAAACATGGAAGATATTGATATAGAAGCTTTCTATAAAGTGAGAAAGAAGAGTACACCACTAGCCCGATTCTGTAAATTTTTACTTGAAAGTCCAATTGCGAACAACGCTTACATTATTGCACACAACGGCGGACGGTTAGTTTTACATTCAATACCGAACTACATTGTTTTTCAGATATGATCACACGATGGTTCTAGCAGAATTGGATCGGCAAAGAGGTCTGGATGGTGGAGAACCAAGCATACTATTGAATGGAAACACAATTATTACCGCAGAATTTAGATGCAAAAGTCAGATACTATATTTTCGGGATTCATTTCAATATCTCCCCATGGCTCTTTCTAAAATGCCCCAAGCATTCGGTCTTGACGGTGAAGCTAAGGGGGATTTTCCACATCTTTTCAATCATCCTGATAATTATGGAAAAATTCTATCAACACTACCACCAAAGGAATACTACAGTCCTGAATTCAAGTCGGTTGCCGTCCGAGAAGAATTTGATAAGTGGTATGAAGAGTCTTTCAACAAAGGTTTTGTCTTTTATGATGAATTGCTCAAATATTGCGAGTCCGACGTACGTATCTTGCGACTAACAATGATCGCTTTTATTCAGGTAAGAAAAAGAATTTAATTGATCTCAAGTAAACTTTCAGTTATGTGGGGAACTTTTCAATGGATGGAACCCCATAATTCAGGGATGCACTCTAGCTTCATTTGTCATGTTTGTTCTCAAGCATGAATATATAGAAGATGGAGATGTAGGATACATTCCAGAAAGAGGATACGGCTGTGATAGAAATTCTGCTCTGGCCTTGAAATATCTTCAATGGATCGAAAAGAAAAATCCTAGTCTACATTTACAACATCAGTTACGTGGAGGTGAACACCAAATTGAAGCAAATGATCGAAGCTACAAAGTTGATGGATTCAATGAGGCGACAAATGAAGTTTTCGAGGTTTATGGATGTCTTTGGCATGGATGTTTAAAATGTCAACCAATACGTGACCGTCAAAGTCCAATGTGTAAAGCAACACCAAGAGAGTTGTATGACAGGACAATGAGAAGGGAGAAAGACTTGAAGAATGCTGGCTACACAGTGCATGTCATATGGGAGTGTGAAATTTACGAGTTATTAGAGAAAGATTGCGAAATGAAGAAGTTTTTCACATTGGTAAGGATTTATGAAAAAAATGTAACATAATTGTATTCATTTCAGAACAAGTATACTAGAAGACTTAACCCCAGGGATGGAGTGTTTGGAGGAAGAACACAGGCCTTCCGTTCATTGACAAAAGCAGATGAAGATACAGTCATAAACTTTTTCGATTACAATAGTATGTATCCATATTTGAATGCCGGAGGAACCGAATACCCCCGAGGAAACCCAACTGTTTTGACAGATAATCTACCCGACCCCGCAAAACCTCTCACTTTACGAGGAATTGTGTACTGTGACATGCTTCCTGCCGTAGATGCTGAAATGGGGTACCTTCCTGATAGGTTTTCGAATAAGCTAATGTTCACATTATGTCGTTCCTGCGCCGAAAATCAGAATACCAATGGTCAGTGTACACATCTCAAAGTTTCGGAAAGATATCTCACCGGGGTATGGACTACTGATGAACTAAATAAAGCCATCTCGAAAGGCTACAAAGTTCTAAAGTATCATGAGATTTGGTATTGGAAAGACTGGATGAAAGGAGGTTTTTTCGCTGGATACATTAAACCACTCCTCAAAATCAAACATGAGAGCAGTGGATGGCCAAGAGAAAACATGACCGAAAATGAAAAACAAGAGTATGTTGATAATATTTTCAAGAATGATGGAGTTCAATTGGATCCATCGAACATCAAAAGGAACAATGGTCTTAGGAGTTTGACAAAGATTCTTATGAACTCAGCATGGGGTTCGTAAAAACATTTTATCAGAGAAAATGCTATTATTTCAGGGAAATTTGCTCAAAATCCAATGAAAACCGAAACAAAACTCATCTTGAAATCTGACGCTGAGACACTGACTAACTTTATGAATGATCCAAAGTTCAAACCGAACGGACTGGTTCCATTCGGGGAGAATAAATTGTTCATCTCAAGAATACCGAAAAAGGAGGCTGTTAGAAATGCAAATTTCACAAATCTAGCCATAGGAATCATCACATGTTCTGCTGGACGTCTTCGTCTTATTGAAGCAATCGAAAGAGTTGGTGTCAAGAACACGATATATTGTGGTTTGTGTCTATTTGAGAAACTTTTTCATTAAATTTTCGCATTTTAGACACGGATTCGGTGATTTTCAAGCAAAAATGTGGAGAAGACCCACTAGGAGATCTAAAAGGAGGGCATCTTGGTTATCTTGTCAGTGAAATACCGGAAGGAAAACGAATCAGTGAAACAGTTGTAATGGCACCAAAGTCTTATTGTTTGGAAATTGTCGATGAAAAAGGAACAAAGACCTATAGAGTCAAATCAAAAGGACTGACAATGACTTGTGAAAATGCAAAGAAAATCACGTTTGAGAATATGAAGAAAGCGGTAAGTGATATGTTTCCGAGAATAACACGATTCCGATATTACAGATGACAGAATTCATTGAACATGGTGTGACTGAACCTATGGAGGGTGAGATGCTCGTTTTCAAGCGTGGAGACCACGCTTTGGATGGATTGTGGACATGTAAATTGAAGAAACAAGTTAACCCTACGATGGACAAGGGACACTATTTTGACGGAGTTTCTGTTCCATTTGGCCAACTACCTAGCAATACTGTTCTAGTTGATGATTACCCATTCTAATGAATAAAGCTCTAAAAAACAAAAAAAAACAAAAAACAAAAAAAAAACCCACCAAAATATACACACTACCTACCCTTCTTGAAATCGAGTCGCCGCGGTGAGCGGTGATGAGATGAAAAGAAACAAAACGTTAAAAGAGGTATGCTCAGAGAGGGAGGCACACTTGTTGTGTGCCTCCCTCCTTCACATGTGGTAAAAGTGTGTGTGTGTGTCGGAAAAGAGGGGGTCAGGGCACTAATTTATAGATGCCGACATAAAGTATTGTGAGAAAGACAGACAACACGGAAACAATGGAAAATTCATTCAAATTCAAGGGGCAAATACAACAACAAATACAATCAAACATTTATCATAGAATCAGTATCAATCCAACTTGCGAATGCTTCCGGATATCCTTCCCACAACACTCTGCTTTGACTCCTTCCTTTCCAAACACGAGTCTCGAGAACCTTTTCAATCCTATATACGGCATTTGGATCGTATGTGCATTTGGTTAGCTCGCGAGTATAGAATATACCTTCGACCTTTTCACCGTTCGTATCAACCAAATTGTAGACTACAGGCCTTCTTTTGATAATTTTGCTCACAACGTAAACTTCTGTTGTCCATCCTTGCTCATATCCTTTATCAAATGTCCCCTTCTTTGCCGAAATTCGCACATGATCACCCACGTTGAACTTGATTTTACCAGTCTTTCGATCCGGTAGAGGTATTATGAAGTCTCCATTCTCGACGTCTACAGGTTTCATTCCAATTCCTCGATTGATAGAATTGTTGATTCCTTTCACGACCTTTTGAAGGACATTGATATACTTGTATTTGTATTTCGAAGTCATGTATTTCGCAAGACGTGTCTTCAGGGTCCGATTTGCCCTTTCAATTACGGCACATTTCAAATCACTTTTAGGAGAAATGAGGGTCACTCCTTCTTCTTCAAACAGATGTTTCACATGGGTATTGTAAAACTCTTTTCCCTCATCAGCATAAACACTCATAGGAGATGTTTTCATTTCTTCAAAGACTTCAGCTAATGCTTCAGCTACTTCTTTGCCACTTTTTGACTTTAGAGGTTTCACAAAAAGTCTCCTAGTGTAGATGTCGATAATTGTAAGAAGAAACGTTATACCGTCATTGCTGTCTTTGTATTTTGACATGTCAGCCAAATCGATTTGTAAATCAGTATAGACTCCTGCACCCATTGTTTTTAGCCGAGGGAACCGTTTCTGCGTAGGTCTATGCAGTGTGAATGATTCCACGTCCTCCAACACTTTTTCGACATCATCATATTTTAGTGACTTGAATCTTGATTTCAAATAATTGTGAATATTAGCAACAGAAGTAAATGCACAAGGATGCTTTGTATCGGACCAAGCATCCTTGATTGCGACTTTAGCTCTGGAAGAAACCATTGAAATGATACCAAAACTCGATTTTCACTCACTTTTATACACTAAAGTTTCCATATTTTGCAATACAAACGGGTGCCTGCCGGCGCACCTCTCCCGGTCCTTCTTCGTCCCTCACCATGGGGCTTCTTGTGTTTGATCGATGTCCTGGGCAAATTCATTCTCGCCTTCTTCTCCTCCACATCATCGGCAAATGTGATTTGAGCCTTCTTCTTGAGAGTCTTTCGGAAGTTCTCCTGTTGTTCTTGCTTGACATCTCTTCTAATTTCTTGTTTGATTGGTTTGACTTCCTGCTTGATTTCACGTTTAACTTCTTCCTTGATCGCCTTCTTGATAGGTTTATCTTCTTGTTTCATCTCCATTAGCTCTCTTTTTATTGGTCTGAGTTCCTTTTTGATAGGTTCTGAATCTTTCTTCACCTCTTCCGGTCTTATGATGAACTCTCTGGTGATTTCTTTCTTGGGGACTACCGGTTTCGACTTTTCATAGGGTTCATAACGAGAATTCTCGCTTCTAAGCTTACTTTGGATTGCTCCAAAGTAAGGAGAATCTTTTCCACTCGGTAGGGCGACATGCGGCTTGATTTCTTGTTTAAGTTCCCTCTTGGCATCATTCTTGAGTTCCTGCTTCAGCTCTCTCTTCACTTCATTCATTATTTCCTTCTTCATTTCGCTCTTGATTTCTTTCTTTACTTCCTTATTGACTTCTTGCGCCTTTTCCTTTCTTGCTTTCTTTTTGTCTCTCTTCTTCTGAGACTTTGATACCTTCTGGATAGCATCTCCAATGGGTTCCGGTTTCACTTCGGCTTTGATTACAGGTTGCTCCACGGCTTCTTCTGAATCTTCAAAGTCTTCGTATTCTCGATCCGCCGCTTTGAATCTCTTCAATCTTTCTTCTTCCAAATCTTCTTCCTGAGCATACTTCCTCTTGAGGTTCTTGATTGTGCTCTTCACTGGGTCATCTTTCTTGATTGAATCAAGTGCATTGGCGGGAATATGTAAAGAAGTGCGAGGACGCGAAGCCAAATGTCGTGGACGGGTAAACGATTTGACAGGCGTGTTCTCCCTGGAAGGGGCGGGAGCAGGAGGCATATGAAGTTCAAAGTTTTCACGAATGATATCAAACACATCTTCGTTGACTATCGGGAGATTCATATTTTGTCTGACTTTGTAGAGAAGGTCTTGATAAAAACGGCATTTTGCGGTAACATCGAGGGTTTCATCATTGAGTATTTTTTCCATAAAACGTCTAGCAGATTCAATAGGACCACCTTCATCATATGGAATCATATGATATTTGCGAAGGAATTTGGTCATTGCTTGAGATTTGTAGCAACTAACGCAGGGATAATGAATGCTGCTAGTTGACTTTTCGAGAGCTTAAATAGTATTTTTCTAGCGACCTCAACGGTACTGGCTTTAGAAAGGGCCATTAGCTTTGAGTGTATCGGTCGCAATACAGCAATCTCCTTACCATTAAGTGGTATATTCTTGGAATTTAGCAAATTATGCACAATTTCAACAAGGATATTCACTTGTTTAGGGGTGGCATTGAGAAGAGTAGCTCGATTCCGTCGCATTACATTGTGAAGAAAGTCATGATGAACAATAAGTTGAGCCGCCATTATGTTTGAAGAAGTAGGGGAATCGCTTTGCTTTTATAGTGGTTCGTAAGCGATTGGATACTCATCAGTGAAATTTGAAAGGATCCTCATAGTGGGTGGTGAGATTGGGTCATTGTTGATTAACATTGCTTGGTATGGTTTTGCCATAATTTCTTGGTAGGCTTGATAGGCACCTCTCCATCTAATACCAAATTGCTGGACAAGTAGATTCTTGATTTGAGCAGCATCTGATAGACTCCGCATCAGAATAATGTAGGTACTATTGTTTCGTGTGATTGGAGGAAGTGCAAAAGCAGATTGAACAAGATTGAATACAGCACAATTATAATGGTGTGCATGTACAGTGAATAGAGTGTTGAGAAGATTGAGATTCTCTTTTGTTTTTGAAAATTCAGTCATCAAATCATCACAAACGACAATATTTCGTTGATTTCGATATTCTTTCAGCAATTCCACGTCCGGTATACCTTCGAACACCCGTAGGTTAGGTAGATGATAGGGTATACTATCAGTTTTCACCCCACAGAACCAAAAAATGTTTGATATTGGTTCATCGAAAGTCGATGCACTGTTTTCAATAATTTTTCTCAATAGAGTTGTTTTTCCACTTTGCGTTGCACCAATTATTGTAGTTGTAGAGGGAAATCTGAAGCGGAATCCCGGGTTTAGCGTTGGGGGTTTCTTTTTGCTTGATATCTGCTGAATAGTAGAAGACATGGACATAGGGCAAACAAGAAAGTTAGGCTTGCAAGAATGTTGATAGTTACAGTTGGGGCACTCACTTGTTGGTGAAACGTCTCGTTTGTGAGAAACATCTCGTGAATATACTTATGAATTCTACTCCTTATATACTTTTTGGTCCTCTCCCGCCCCAAAACACTATTTAAACCCGCTAGATCGTCCATAACTCACTTCAAAACATGGATGACTTTTATGTCACCCTTCCCTCTAATGTGCCTAATGCACCCTTTCCAAATACCTCAAGTCGATATGTCACAAGACTCCCCGAAGTTCTTCAACTGAAAAAGGACGAATGGATGGTGGCTCTAACGGATTTGGTCTATCCACACAGTTTTGTCAATGTTGGAAAACCCCTCCACTATTGGGTTCATTTCAAATCGGATCGGAACCCCATCCGCATCACTTTCCCGGCGGCTCATTATAAGGATTTGGCTCAGATCCTGACAACATTGAACAGAGAAAAACACACGCGTATGAAGAGGAGTGCAGTTGATGATTTTATTAAAGAAGGAATTTCAAAGACAAAACGAGAAGCTCCTGCGGTAACTCCTGCTCCTGACCAAACTGAAGAGGAAGAAGATGAAGAGGATATTGTCGCAACCATTGATGCATTTGAGGCAGAAGAAGAAGAAAGAGAAAGACTTGAAGCTAAAAGACGCCAGGATGAGAAGGATGCTGAAGATAAGAGGAAGGCAGATGAGGCTAAAAGACAACAGGACGAAGCTAAGAGACGTCAAGACGAGGAAAAAAGACGTCAAGATGAAGAGAAAAGACGACAGGACGATGAGAATGCTAGGAAGAAAGCTGCGGAAGATGAAGCTAAAAGAATCCGAGATGAAGAGAAACGTCGTCAGGACGAACAGAAAAGACAGCAAGATGAGGCAAAGAGACGTAAAGATGAGAAAGATGTTGAAGATAAGAGGAAAGCTGATGAAGAGAAACGACGTCAGGACGAAACTAGAAGACAGCTAGATGAGGTAAAGAGACGTCAAGACGTGGAAAAAAGACGTCAAGATGAAGAAAATAGAAGGAAAGCGGCGGAAGAAACAGCAAAATCTGCCACTATAGTTCCTCCGACCACAACACCAGCCCCGGAACAAACTGACGAAGAGGATGAAGAGGATATTGTGGCGACCATTGATGCATTTGAGGCAGAAGAAGTAAGTGATATTTACCTGTAAGTGTGTAGTTTCTCTATTCCAGAATGCGTCAAAGAAACCATCCGAAACGAGTGAAGAAAAACCAAAAGAACCCCCTGTTCCGGACCAGACTGGAGAGGATGAAGAAGATATTGTGGCGACAATTGATGCATTTGAGGCAGAAGAAGAAAGAAAGGCAAATGAAGCTCAGGTCATCGAAGAGGAAGCACGATTGAGAAAGGAAACTGAAGAGCGAAACAGACGTCTGAAAGAGGAACAACGTCAAAGAGAGAAGGAGGATGAAGATATTGCCGTGACAATTGAGGAGTTTGAGAAAGCCGAAGCCATGTACCCCGAATATAAGAAGGTATCTCTACAGGTTTTGAATAGGCCAGAAGATCCAACCACCTATAGAGACTTGTTAAATGAATTTGATAAGCATAGATCCCTAGTGAATGTAATTGCGCCTCAATTTGATGCTAAGAATTATTTCAATTTTAGTGAAGAAGATGGTAGGCTCAAAGTTAATATTACCCATCCTGATGTTTTGTTCCTTGAATTTGATAAGGGATGTTCATATTTCCTAGGATTTGACGATACTATTGTTCGAAATACCATGGTAGCCCCACATAAAGTCAACCTTTTCGGTGATGTTAGTGTAATTTATCTGTATTCTGACGTAGTTGAACCAATTATTGTAGGAAATAAGAAGACAAATCTTTTATCTGTTATCCCCTGTACTGGCCAACATGGTGCCGTAGTGTATTATACAGTCCCAAATCCTCGTTATGTACCTCTCATTAGTAGCACTGTTGATAGTATCCGTATTGAACTCTTGACAGATGGTGGAAATCCTGTACCATTCAGTTGGGGTACAACTATTGCTGTATTGCATTTCAAACGTATGAAATAACCCTTTTTCTCACTTTTCTTCTATTTTTCTAATGTTGACCCTATTATGTATTGCAATGTAATCCCCTACCTTACTACACACCTGCCTATACCTCTTTGTGAAGGGGTGAGACACACAACAAGTGTGTTGAACCTCTGAACTGTGTAAGACTGGACCCCTCATCACCGCTCACCGCGGCGATTCGTTGTCCAGTTGTGGGGTGTATAAGGTGTGGTTATGTGGGTGAGATTCTATTTTTTTCCTTTTATTGAATAAACACGGAATAACACAATCAATTGTTTCCAATATAGAAAATAGGACGTCCAGTAGGTGTTCTTTCCTCGTTTTCCTGGCCACTGTGTGGTTGGCTTTCATTAAAAATCGTATCCATCAGTGATGTGAGCTGCCCTGGCATAATCTTCTCCACGTATCGTGCCCAACTTCCAAAGACAGAAGATTCATTGACATGCCTACGTGTTGAGTAATGTGTTGTGAGCATATGGCGTAGACATTTTTCGAATGAAATGAATGATAGTGTGCAGCGGGGACAGGTTCGGTGCATTCTGTTCTGGAGAATCTGAAAAGAACTAGCGTTTTGGTACATGTAAATGTCGAACTTACTAATAGTCCTGTATCCTGACCAAAATTCCGTTTCACCGCTTGTGCCCAGCGATTCAACACATCAATAGCAGTGTGAGCCATGGGGTTTGCAAGAGTACGGACCGGGTGGCAGGTGTGTACATGATCAACCAACTCTGGCATTCTTCTGTAGTGATCAAGACAAACGGGACATGTTTGAGCTTGCTTAGCGGTACTCCAGGTACTCATCAAATCAAACGAAGCTTGATCAATATTGGGTACGGGTTGTGTTATTCCATAGTGAATAGTATTGAAATGGTTATCGAGAGCAGTCTCGTTCGGAAGTGTCAAAGCACAATCGCAACAGTAGAAATCGAGAGACATTTGGAAATACGACCGTCCAGTGTCACGAAAAACAGTAAGAATGATTGATTTCTGTCCTCCTACTTGTGTGCCCTTGGTAACTGATACTTGTAGGTATCCCATAGATAGGTACGTATGAAACTGTCGTCATTCTTCAAGTTATCGAAAAGAGTACAAAGTGTCTTGAAAGAGTAGCCTCGACTCATCATCGCCAGGATGAAGATGACAAATCCACCACAAGTGATCTCATCGACTCTTTGATTCTTACAGGTATTATAATAGACTTTTGGAAAAGTCTTTAAAAAATTAACAACATGTTGGTTTGGATCTTCACCCAGAGAACAAAAGAAGTGACAATTTCGTTTTGAATCAACAGAAATTCCCTGCCAATGTCTCCCGGATTGTGATTGAGTGTCGGTATTAACTACAAGACAGAAATTCTTCTTCTTCGGGATTCGGACAAGTTCATCTGCTGCGTAGACTCCAATGAATGTTTTCTTTGTGTGTGGATCGTTCGATAGAATAGTATCGATCTCGTCGGAAAACATGTATAAATAGGTGAGTTTTTTGTCATTCTCACCCCTTTTTATAATGGCACCGTACCCGGTTGACCTCACTAAAATTGACTACAAAAGCCTTCTCCGCCACCATGTTCCTGGTGGCGGACCCTTTCTGGGAACCCGTTACCAGAGAGGTGGCAACATGAGAGGAGCAGGTCTAGGTGGAATTCTTACCGCGGCCTTGGCCCTGATACCACGATTCTTGAGTTCTGCTGCAGGCCAGCATCTAGTTAGTGCTAGCAAGTCCTTGGCCAATGAGATTGCAAGTGGAAATGATTTGAAATCTAGTATTAAGTCAGTCGCAAAGCAAAAATTGAAGGAATATGGAGGTTCTGGTAGGAAGCGCCTTAGGAAAACTATAAAAGGACCTAGTGTAGCCGTTCTTAAACCCCATTTGGTAGAAGCTACATCTCGTAACATCTTCCTCTAATCATGCTCAGCCGTATTGATCCCAAAAGTCAAGACTATATTTCTGAGGAGTTAGACTTCTCCACCTTGCCTGCTACTCAATGTGGTATAATTAACTCGCGCTATACGTATATACCACTCAAGAATCAACTATCTGAGAATGGTCCTTGGGAATTGGTATTGACAAATAACAATCGTAGTTACCTAAACCCCAAAAAGACATATGTAGTTTTTACTTTTGAAATAACTGATGAAAATGGTAATCATGTAGAGCAAGGAGGGACTATAGAGAATCCACTCCTTTATGCACCTATCAACAACATAGCCCATAGTATTATCCGTAGCTATACAATGCACATTAATGGCCAAATGGTATTCCATAATTCAACCAATTATGCCTATCAAAGTTACCTAGAATCCACGTTGATGTATGGGGCCGAGGCAAAGAATTCTACTCTAACCGCTGCCGGTTATTACTACGATCCACAAGTAGGGGATCCAGCAAGCCCCGGCTTTTTGAATCGTAGTAAAATGGTGAAGAAGAAGGGGCAAGTCCAAGTTGCTTGCAACATCTCTATTGACCTGATGAACCAACCAAAAGTATTGATCAATGCCTGCAATGTGAAATTAACTCTTTATCCGAATAAGAGTGATTTCCTCATCGAAGGATACAATCTAGGAGGCACACAACTCAAATTCCATGTGCGCGATGTGTATGCAATTGTCAATGAATTCGATTTGGCTGATGGATTGGCAAATGAGTTGGAGGCTGCTCTGATTGAACACAAAAACATTCAGTATCCTCTGATCTCACCCCAAGTACGCAGTTTCTATATCGAGGCAGGAAGATTGGATTCACCGGCAAATACCGTCTTCACCTCTAAGATGCCACGACGAATATTCATTGGATTGGTCTCTGCTGATGCATACAATGGAACTTATGACACATCACCATTCAATTTTGAGCACTTTGATTTGACGGATATCCATATCGACTACTGTGGCCAATCGGTGCCTGCACGACCATTCAACTTGGATTTCAAGCACGGAAAATACATTGAGCCGTACATTCAACTCCAAGAAGCACTGGGACATGCAAGGACCAATTTCACTGCAAATTCTATAAGCACGGAGATGTTCAGAAGTGGTGGATATACCATTTACGGGTTCGAATTGAGTCCTATAGCTCAAGATCATAACCTTTTCGAACTGGTACGACAAACAAACGTCCAAGTTCGTCTGAATTTTGGACAAAAGACACCATCTGGAGGCTTGTATGCGATTGTTTATGGAGAATTCGATAACCTGATGAATCTAAGCGATTTGCGCGTACCATTCATCAACACTGTCGTATAGTCATTCTTCATATTCATATCACTATGGAACGACGTATTCAGGTAAGACTCTGTTTTTCTATTATAACAAAGGACTATCATTTCAGCTTTTGCGGTCTGGTCATTCGGATTCTCCACATCAAGTGCCTGAACGCATCAGCTGTTGAGACTCCACCCACTCCTCCATTTCGATCCTCTCATTGTCAAACCCAGTCATTCTTACCTTTTGTTCACCTGGATGACGGTGCTTTTTTCTTCTCCTCTCGTCACTCATGCCACGAAAGTCCTCACCCGTCACTCGAAGCCAGACAACTATCAAGCGACAAAACCGCCAACAACTCAAGACTCAAAGACTTCCATCAGCTCAACCACAAGTGCATCCCCCACTATTCCAACCAACAAATCGCATGTCAACAAGAACACCAAACCAACCGGACCAAGAGACAAACATGTCAATCAAGGAAATACAAGAACCAAACGAGATAACCGTGAAGATGTTTTGGTTACTAAGTCAGTTCAACGAAATACAACAACGATACCTGAAACGCACTCAAAGATGTCACAAACTCATACTCCAAGAGATATACAAGTGCACCAACCAGCAAAAATACGTGAGGTTTGTTTACTACTTTTTGATAGCCTTCCATATTTTTTCTATTCAGAGACATCTTACTGAAAATCGTCCAAACACCAAATCACCTTCAAAACTCGTAATACACATGTCTCTCGATTGTCGTAGCCATTCAGCCAATGCTGTGGGGGATGATAAGGAAAACCACAACCCAGGTAAGCACAATGTTCAGGACCAGGATGGCTAAAACCAACTATTTTCAGTTGTCCATCTCCAAGTCACCGTCCCGTACACACCTCTACCAATATAACCTACCACACCCTATCCTATTGTCCTACCCCAATCAAGAATATCTTATGAGTAATGTGTCCATCCCCACCATTTTATGTATGCCTTCTTCTTTTCTACCTTTCCCTTTCCTATCTCCCCTTCATTTTGAACCCAAAGCCAGGTATTCGTAATGAAACTGCTCATAATAACACAATGTTTTGTGGTAACAACAGGAAATTGACACTCATACACATACATACATACGCTATGATATGGCTATATAGGCCCATATCACTACATTTCTACCACTTTTGACCCTATTTTGACATTTTTTTATGGAAAAACACACACTTTTACACCGGAAATGTGTGCTTTCTGGCGTTTTTTGTGACGAAATCGCTATATTTTACAGACGTACACGTGTATACACACGCCTAGATGCATGTAGACGGGGCTTATCGGTCGTTTTCCAATGCGAATATGCATAGAAACGCTCATTTTCATGAAATTTTGAGCTAAAACGGGTAAAAACAGCTAAAAACACATGTAAAAAGACATAAAGAATGTGTAAACATTGTGCAAGCATTGTGCAAACATTGTGCAAACATTGTGTTTAGATTGTGCATAGATTGTGTAAACATTGTGCATAGATTGTGTACTGATTGAACAATGAGTCATCAATGTGGCACTACCACGATAAGCCACCCCCCCCCCCCCCCCCCCCCTCTCGGCATCACTAATCTTCATCTCTATATCTTTCGTGGCCTAGGATTCTTTCGTGGCCTAGGATTCTCACGTGGCCGAGGATTTTTCTAGGCCACGGCCAGGAGGCCAGGCGGGACGACCAGGCGGGATGACCAGGCGGGATGACCAGGCGGGTAGGTCAGGAAGGAGGTTGGGAAGGAGGAGAAGGGAGGGGTAGGGAAGGGGGTCCGGGCCAGGGAGGGAGCCAGCCAGGGGGGGCCGCGCAGCTGCCTGGGTGTGTGCCATTTTTCCCCCCCCCCCCCCCCCATACTACTCGCGGTGGTGGCGGTGGCAAATCTAGCGTCCCACACTACTTATCAAACCCCCCCCCCCCATTCTTAAACCCTTTTTGAAGATACCCATCTTGTCCCTTGTCGGGCTGGGAAAGGGAATGCTTCTATTATGAAAGGGTTTAGGAGTTTTAAGGAGTTCCACTAGCTCCATTTTTACCTTTTAGCCGAAAAGACCGCAATGACTTTTAGTCCTCTGTGGGCGTGTCAAAGGCTTTAGGGTATCAAACCCCCCATTCTTAAACCCTTTTTGAAGATACCCATCTTGTCCCTTGTCGGGCTGGGAAAGGGAATGCTTCTATTATGAAATGGTTTAGGAGTTTTAAGGAGTTCCACTAGCTCCATTTTTACCTTTTAGCCGAAAAGACCGCAATGACTTTCAGTCCTCTGTGGGCGTGTCAAAGGCTTCAGGGTATTAAACCCCCCCCCCCCCCCCCCATTCTTAAACCCTTTTTGGGTATATTCGGTTTTAACCCCCCGTCTAAGTGGTTAAACGCCCCCCTTGATAAACACTGGAGAAACCCCCCACATGTAACCTCACTTTTTTTGTGGGGGGTCCAATTATATTCGGTTTTAACCCCCCGTCTAAGTGGTTAAAAGCCCCCCTTGATAAACACTTGTGGGGGGTCCAATTAAAATTATGTTTAACCCCCCCCCCCCCCCCCCCCCTCTGCCATGCGAATATGTGGGGGGATTAATTAGAATGGTGATGCATGATAAAGCCCCCCCACCAGCTTCGGATCATAGTGAGCAGCGAAATTTGTTTTTGTTTTTGTTTATTTTTTTACCTATTTTTTTCGTTTTTCTTTCTATTTTTCCCATTTTTTGTTCATTTTTCGACGTTTTTTGTCATAAAACAACTTTTTTATTTTGAAATCAACAAATTTAGATGCTTTCGTCATTGAAATGTGCGTCTGACGTCGCAAGAGCAGTCACGGATGAAGAGAAAGCTCTGGAGCTGTTAGTTGGAGAGGATATTATCAGTATGGATCGTTCATGTAAAAAGTGTGGACAACCGATGGGCTTGAGAAAACGCAAAAATACTTTTGAGGTAATTTTTGTCTGTACTTAGCTCTATTAATTACAGTTATATTTAGTTCCGATGCCGCAAGAGTCGCGAGTCGGACTGTTCTGTTGAAGGATTGAGAAACCATTCGTGGTTCTCCCAGACTCGAGTCCCACTCAAAGATGCTATTATGTTAATTACTCTCTGGATCCAAGAATACAGTTCAAAGCAAATTGTCAAGGAAACAAAGTTATCACCTTCCACTGTCGTAGATTTCAGAAATTATCTCAGAAATGCATGCACAGAGTTAGTGAAACGAATCAATTCCTTCACAATCAATAATAAAGTTTTCAGAATTGTGAAAACTTATCCACCACTCGGAGGTTTGGGAAAAGTTGTGCAAGTGGATGAAAGTGCTGTACACTCACGCAAGTACGGTAGAGGATCAAAGGATAGAGAGCTAACTTGGATTTTTGGAGCCGTTGAAGAAGGATCCCGAAACTGTAAGATCCAAGTCGTAACGAATCGAACTAAGGCGGTTCTGATTCCGATCATGAGAAGCTGGATCGACTCCAAGACCGAAATTCATACAGATTGCCACGCGTCTTATAGAACTCTCGATCGTTTCTTCGCCAAACACCGTTCGGTCAATCACAGCGAGGAATACAAAAAGGTCATGTCTGACGGCACAGTGGTTCATACGAACACAATTGAATCTCTTTGGAAAAGAGTGAAGGACCCACTGAAGAGAGGAAACGGAACTTCTGAAGCTCTGCTGCAGTCCTACCTCGACGAGGTTGTTGTCAGAGAGAAAGAAGGTGCTAATTTCGGAACGGTTATTTGGAAATATATCTCTGATTACTATATCTGAATACATTTTTCCACCGTCTTTTATTGTTGCTGTTGTTGATTCATTCATTGTTTTTTTTTAATTATAAATCATTGTTGAATATCTTGAGAATTTGTTTACATCTCTATGTGACAATATTCATTGTTATACTTCTTAAATTCATCTTTCTTTCCAAGGTCTAAATGCTTTCAAAATTTCTTGGAAAACTTATACTAGTGGAGGAAGGGGGGGGGGGGGTCAAACGTCATTGGTTTTGGGGGGCGCTTGTTGTAACACGTGGGGGGTTAAAACCGAAAATTTCCGGGTATATTTATTAAACCCCCCAAATCTGCTGTGGGGGGTCAAAAAGAAATGCTTTGAACCCCCCACATTTCGCCTTAGGATAAAAGCCCCCATCGTTTTAACCCCCCACTTTTCAACGGTAGGGGGGGTTCATCCGGCATGTGGGGGGACATTTCGTGTGGGGGGGGGGGTAAAACCGAATTTTCCCCCCTTTTTGAAGAAACCCATCTTGTCCCTTGTCGGGCTGGGAAAGGGAATGCTTCTATTATGAAAGGGTTTAGGAGTTTTAAGGAGTTCCACTAGCTCCATTTTTACCTTTTAGCTGAAAAGACCGCAATGACTTTCAGTCCTCTGTGGGCGTGTCAAAGGCTTCAGGGTATCAAACCCCCCCCCCCCCACATTCTTAAACCCTTTTTGAAGATACCCATCTTGTCCCTTGTCGGGCTGGGAAAGGGAATGCTTCTATTATGAAAGGGTTCAGGAGTTTTAAGGAGTTCCACTAGCTCCATTTTTACCTTTTAGCTGAAAAGACCGCAATGACTTTCAGTCCTCTGTGGGCGTGTCAAAGGCTTCAGGGTATCAAACCCCCCCCCCCCCCCCATTCTTAAACCCTTTTTGAAGATACCCATCTTGTCCCTTGTCGGGCTGGAAAAGGGAATGCTTCTATTATGAAAGGGTTTAGGAGTTTTAAGGAGTTCCACTAGCTCCATTTTTACCTTTTAGCTGAAAAGACCGCAATGACTTTCAGTCCTCTGTGGGCGTGTCAAAGGCTTCAGGGTATCAAACCCCCCCCCCCCCCCACATTCTTAAACCCTTTTTGAAGATACCCATCTTGTCCCTTGTCGGGCTGGGAAAGGGAATGCTTCTATTATGAAAGGGTTCAGGAGTTTTAAGGAGTTCCACTAGCTCCATTTTTACCTTTTAGCCGAAAAGACCGCAATGACTTTTAGTCCTCTGTGGGCGTGTCAAAGGCTTCAGGGTATCAAACCCCCCCCCCCCCCCATTCTTAAACCCTTTTTGAAGATACCCATCTTGTCCCTTGTCGGGCTGGAAAAGGGAATGCTTCTATTATGAAAGGGTTCAGGAGTTTTAAGGAGTTCCACTAGCTCCATTTTTACCTTTTAGCCGAAAAGACCGCAATGACTTTTAGTCCTCTGTGGGCGTGTCAAAGGCTTCAGGGTATCAAACCCCCCCCCCCCCCCCCCCCATTCTTAAACCCTTTTTGAAGATACCCATCTTGTCCCTTGTCGGGCTGGGAAAGGGAATGCTTCTATTATGAAAGGGTTTAGGAGTTTTAAGGAGTTCCACTAGCTCCATTTTTACCTTTTAGCCGAAAAGACCGCAATGACTTTTAGTCCTCTGTGGGCGTGTCAAAGGCTTTAGGGTATCAAACCCCCCCCCCCCCCCCCATTCTTAAACCCTTTTTGAAGATACCCATCTTGTCCCTTGTCGGGCTGGGAAAGGGAATGCTTCTATTATGAAAGGGTTTAGGAGTTTTAAGGAGTTCCACTAGTTCCATTTTTACCTTTTAGCCGAAAAGACCGCAATGACTTTTAGTCCTCTGTGGGCGTGTCAAAGGCTTTAGGGTATCAAACCCCCCCCCCCCCCCCCCATTCTTAAACCCTTTTTGAAGATACCCATCTTGTCCCTTGTCGGGCTGGGAAAGGGAATGCTTCTATTATGAAAGGGTTTAGGAGTTTTAAGGAGTTCCACTAGCTCCATTTTTACCTTTTAGCCGAAAAGACCGCAATGACTTTTAGTCCTCTGTGGGCGTGTCAAAGGCTTTAGGGTATCAAACCCCCCCCCCCCCCCCCATTCTTAAACCCTTTTTGAAGATACCCATCTTGTCCCTTGTCGGGCTGGGAAAGGGAATGCTTCTATTATGAAAGGGTTTAGGAGTTTTAAGGAGTTCCACTAGTTCCATTTTTACCTTTTAGCCGAAAAGACCGCAATGACTTTTAGTCCTCTGTGGGCGTGTCAAAGGCTTTAGGGTATCAAACCCCCCATTCTTAAACCCTTTTTGAAGATACCCATCTTGTCCCTTGTCGGGCTGGGAAAGGGAATGCTTCTATTATGAAAGGGTTTAGGAGTTTTAAGGAGTTCCACTAGCTCCATTTTTACCTTTTAGCCGAAAAGACCGCAATGACTTTTAGTCCTCTGTGGGCGTGTCAAAGGCTTTAGGGTATCAAACCTTCCCCTCTCTCTCTCTCTCTCTCTCTCTCTCTCTCTCTCTCTCTCTCTCTCTCTCTCTCTCTCTCTCTCTCTCTCTCTTTCCTCCCGGCCATCCTGATGCATGGCATGTGTATTTTTATAGTTAGTTCTTCCAGATTGACTCTGTTATTTCATGACATCTGCATTTTATCGTTGGGAATCGAATTGGAAATTTTTAGCCGTTCAGGTAAAAATATAGTGAACATTACATAAACACTTGGCGCTTATTTTCGTGCAATTTTTGCTTCATACTAGGTTGGAATCAAGATAACTGGGGCTTTTTTCGTAGTATATTCGTATAAGAACACGCGTTGTTCTTTTTTCAGTTATAAACCATGATTTTTGGCCTCTTTCATAAGCATGTCACAAAGTAAGGGGGTTAACAAAGGGCTCTTAGATTTTTTTGTCATTGTTCTACCACTCAAGAACTTTCCTTTGGTAGTTCATGGCATTTTTGGATAGTCATTTTTACAGACGGCGAAATACAAAATACCTGAAAGAACGAGATTTCAAATTGTTTTTCTTTGAAGTTGACGATCCAGGAGAAATATGAACTAAATAAGGTGGAGCTCTCGAGCGGTAGAAAACTGGCAAAAATTTTGGAATCCCATGCTCTGTAGCATGGTCTCAAAAATGATCATTGTCGACTGAAAACCTGTTTAGCTTTTCGAATTAACGAAATTTTTTGCTGAAAACAATTGATGAGCTACTATTGAACATAAGTTCTTTCAGGTCCAGGCAGTGTTTCCGAGTTCTCAGCGGTGTTCGTCAGCTTCTTGGCCTTCCTCTTACGACGGTCTGAATATAACTTCACTTTTTGATTTCATTTTTCCCGTTTTCCTTTCTTTTTTTAATGTTTTCTTTATTTTTTCCCCAATTCTCCTTTCCCATTTCAAAACTTTCTCGGATCGAAACCTGCAATTTTGAATTAGTTCTGATCCGGGATAGTTTCTTTTCTTGTTCAATTCCCCCTCTTTCTCTTTTTTCCCTTGTTCTCAATGCGTTCTGTTTCTTTCCATTCACTTTCAGGTCATTTTCAGGCTATTACCAGTGAGAAAAGTTGGGCAAAAGGTCAATTGCTCCGCGAACCCCTATCCGAAAGCAATAAATGTGTCAAATTGATGGGGTTCGCGGGCCTTGGCTTTTTTGTTCGGAAATCCTACTCCAATTCTGTAGAGAGAGACAGTCTGTGTTAATTTCATCTTTTTTGAGCCAAGGAAGATCATCAAAAATGGAGAAAATAGAAATTGAATTTCAAAAAAGCGACGACAAATTTTCTTTTGGTTTGCAGATGACAGTAATCGTGACTAGAAATTGTAGTAGTTTGCCCTTGAGCCTTTAAACGAAGTCGTGATCGTTAATTCTACGACATTTTCTCACATTTGAAAATCTAAAGAAATTGTATGTTAGTAGTGGGCAGAGAAGTTTTTCTTCTAAACTATTTGTGTTTTCATTCGACGAGGCCCTACAAATCGTGGAATAAACAAATCCAAGAGAAACGAATCGTCAATAATTTTCCCTTCAAAATGCACAACTTTTGAAATTCGAACTGTTTTTTTTAAGAACCGCTCGAAAACAGGTTCTCCTTTATCTCTCCTACCGTTCAGAATTCAATAATTGTGCATTTTGATGTGAAAATTATCCACGAATCGTTTATTCCGGATTCATTCATCCCATCGAAACGCTTCTCTCCGATTTGTGGGGCCTCCATCTTTATTGTCAATTTATCTTCTACTTCACCGTCTTACATGTCAGCTATTTCTTGAATTCTCATCGAATGAGACAATTTTTCGACAATCAAAAGATTCTGGAGAGAAATACGAAAAACAGCTCGGTATTTGTGCGAAAACGTGAATGCGGGAAGAAAAAAGAAATGAGAAGTTGATAACATTACGACTGGCTTCTCCTCGATTTTAACGAACTTCTGTCGTTTTTACCTGAAATTCAAAAATTGTGAAGGGAAAATCAGAAAAACACGACAGCGTTTGAATCTTTTTAATACTTTTAGCCGTGGAGGAAAATTGCATTTCCTCTTCCGGCGTGTGTTTCAATGGATTTTAGAATAGAAACGAAGAGGCAAAAATATGCGGCACAAGTCGTCAGAAATTTGTCGAGTGTGAAAATTCTAGAAAGGTACTCCTGAAAATTCAATTAAATAAAGGTTCAAATTAGAATGAACCTATCAAAATGAAAAAAAGAACTGTTCATTAAACTCCCATCACAATCAGAATGGCTAACTCATCGGAAGACCGCGATAGTTAGCACAAACTGATCACAAGGGAGTAAAAACGGATTGAAGTTCAACTCACCTTTCACTTACCGACATTAATGGAATAATAGATTTAATAGGAATAGGGAAAAGAATATCAAATAGTGAATAGTGAATAGAGAATGTAGTAGAAGAATCACTTGTCTACTGACAATATACACGTTGATTGATGGACAAACAAAATGCTTTTTTCTCAGCGAATCTTCCGCCAACAAATCCAATACAAATATCTCCATTAATATCATTTCCAATAGTGAATTCACATTTATTACGATATCCAATGGTCTTTGGAGCCGGAAGAATTGTCTGAAGACGTTCACGAAATCGATTCATCTTTCCTATATTGGCAGTGTTATTTCGACTGAGTTGACCGAGTAGCTCTGAAATGGAAAGAATAGGTGTTTTATAATTAAAAAAAACGGTTTTATTTTGAATGAAAATTGTGTATTTTGACGCTCCCTCCGCCACGGTGTGCTCGATTTTAATGACTACCTTTGTTGGAATAACTGGAAGTGTTTTCGTATAATAAATCCGTTTCAAATTGCCTCATTCATCTTTTATAAAAATCATAACAAAACCGAATTCCATGAAACATCATTAAAACTCTAAAACTTACTCAAAATCCAAAAATCTCTTCTCAATCGTCTTCTGAATCTCTCCTGCCTTCTCCTTATCTTCCAATGGAAATACAGTGAAAATAAGCATAACATCTCTTTCAAATTCTCGAATCGTTAACATTCGCCAGAATCCTTTTCTCTCAAATTCATCAAATGGTTCCAATCCAGTTTCTTTAACAAATTCAGAAGCATCCTTCAGAATTGCCATCATTTGTTCACTGACAATATCCACATTGATTGGTGGAATAACAAAATGTTTTTCCAATTGTTAATTCACATTTATTACGATATCTAATGGTCTTTGGAGCTGGAAGAATTGTCTGAAGACGTGAAGCAACTGGGAATTCTGAAAAATACATTTTTTATGTTGAATTTCGGAACCTTTTCTTGATAATTTTATCCAGAACACCGGATATGTTAGCCTATTCCATTAAATAGAATTCTCTTCGATCTTTTCCTCTTCCACCGGCTTTACAATGACTTCCTTCATCTTAACATCTTCGGCATCTGTCATTTTTACTTGAAAATCAAAAAAATTGTGAAAGAAATGGGAAAGACGCGTGGAATTTCGAGCGAGAACGCGAGGAAGAAATAAATTGAAAAAGGAAAAATAATGCAAACACGCTCCAATGAGAACGAAAAAGGGAGGGGTGTTCAAAAATGAATTATTTTCAGATATTTTCTCTTCCTAAATTCGAAAATTTCAGATCTTTGAAGAAGATTTAAAGAGAAAAAACACCGAATTAGATTCGGAAAAATGCTAATAAAAATTTTTAGAGAAAAAAAAACAAAAAAAAATCCAGGAGTGGCTTCAGTTTTGTACGTCTTCTGGGCAAAAGACTTCACGCCTTCTTTTTCGAAATTCCAACGCTGGTAGACATCCAATCAACTCCAATTCGAATTGTCATCTGGAAAAAATCAAAGTTGATGTGAGTTTTTTGATTTTCTGAAAGTGTATTTTTAAAATAAAAACAAAAAATATCTGCCGGGAAATAGCAGAATAGAGAAGATTCTCTTTTAAAAAATGGAATAATTGAGAGACAAGGATTGATGTTTTCAAGAATATTTCATCGATTAAAAACAAAATATTTATAATGATTCTTCTGATTGCAGGCATCCTCAACGTCTTCATCGTTCTTCATCCAATCATAAAATTCCAATCTCCAGAAGACATCCAACATCCTGCTACCTGCAAAATGAAAATGTGAGTTATTCTTTTCATTCTCATGACAATTTTTTTGCACTAGAACGAGAAATTCGCTCAAATTACGTCTCCAAAATAAGTATGTAAGATCGAGAAGCAAGGATAAGATTGTCTCTGCGTCTCTTAAACTTCCACACTGTTTTGGGGTGTGATTAGAGCGCATTTGCCGGCCGAAAATCGCCATAATAGAGGAGAACATTGATATGATAATAGAGAAAGTTCTTTATGAGCTTCGAAAATAGAAAAACAAATTGAATTCTTGAGATTCTTCTGCTGATCCGACGTCTTCTTCGTTCTTCACCATCGACCTGAAAATTGATAAATTTGAATGTTTCTCATTGTTTTTATTTCATGGTAATAAAAATATTAATTCAATATTGATGCTTCTTCTTCGCCTTCTTCCAAATGTTTCGTTATTTCGACTTAACCAATATCGATTTTTCCATTTTGAGATTGAAATTGATCCTGAAAAACCAGAATAAAAATGAATAAAATAAAAGAAAAAGTCTCTATTTAAGGGTTCTTCGTATCAACACAACCATCAACATCAATATGGCTCAACTCATGTTTGCCGATGAATTGCTCGCATCGCTTCATGCGCAAGGAGTCACTGAAATTTGCCCAAACTTTTCGAGCCTTTGGATCACGGAGTGTCGGGAATTCGAATGTACTATCAAAGCTCCAGTTCAAGAGCTGATGCCCATCGTTGACATCCATCGGGACCGTTTCCAACGTGTTCGGCATGTCGGGCATATGGTGTCTGTTGCGTTGTGGGCATGCCAAAGTGCTCCGTCAGAGCAAGATCATCTGGTGCAAGTCTCGCTGAAGTTCAGGTGATTCTGAAAAAAGAAAAGATTAGGTTTTTATTATAAGAATGAATTCTCAATTTCGATGACTTCCCAGTAGATTGAGTAAGAGAAAAAGGAGAGAGAAAAGAGGGGAGAAGTAGTTTGATGGGAAAGAGAGCGTCATCTCATCAGTACCGGACTCTCTTTCCCTTTTGACTTTTGGTTCAAAAATTGAGATTTTAGTAGGAATTTCTGTCGTTGAAACATGATCCGCATTTGATGACCTAGAAACTTCCGCTGGCCTAACTTGAGCTTTTCCCGCTGATTTTCATGTTTTTGTGGAAGGAAAAACCGAAAGAAGAATATCCAGAGAAGAGGAAATCAGTCAGTTCGGCCATCAGAGGTTTCTGGGCTGTCAAATGTCAATCGTTTCAGAAAGCTCTAAATTCCAAAAATCTATCTTAAAAAGCGTTTTCAGCAAAGGACCAGTTCCCGCTGAAGGGGTTGAACAGCTCTACATCAAGGCTCGTCTCAACTGGATGCCAAGTCTGTCACACGTCCTTGACTTCGATGTAGTGAGCTACACGGGTTCGGTGCCAACGGTTCATGGCAAAGGATCGTCCATTCTCAAAGTATTCGGACCCGGTGAGCTCGTTCTGCCAAACATCAATCAGGTTGAGTAATGGACGCCGTCACCTCCGCCATCAACACGATCTGAAAATTGTTAAATTTGAATATTTTCCACCGTTTTTTCTTCTTCATAATAAATATTTTTTTGTTCAATACTGATAGTTTTTCTTCGTCTTCTTCCACATTTTTCGTTATTTCGACTTAGCCAATATCGCTCGTTTCATTTTGAAATTGAAAATTCACATTTGTCGTGATCGATTCCGCTTGATTATTCATAAAGATTCGGATTTTTATTTGGTGCAAGTCTCGGAGAAGTTCAGGTGATTCTGAAAAAAGAAAATATCAGATTATCATAAGAATTATTTCTCAATTTCGATGACTTCCCAGTAGATTGAGTAAGAGAAAGAAGGGGGAAAGGGGGAGAAGTAGTTTGATGGGAAAGAGAGCGTCATCTCATCAGTACCGGACTCTCTTTCCCCTTTTGAACTTTAGCTTTCAAATTGAAATTTTATAGAGAAAAGATTAGCATTTGATGACTGAACGCGTGTTTTCCCTTTGATTAATTCAAGAGAAAAAGTTCGGCCACCAGGTACTTTTAGACTCTCAAAAATGAAATATGCATTGAAACCTGTGAAAACTTTAGTTCGAAAAGAAATGTGAAAATACAATTTTCTCTTTTTAGCCTCCACTGTTGGCCAACGGCTCCGGACCAGCAGGTTTACGTCATCGGCAGAGCCCTTCCAGAAGACGACGGAGAGCATATTCTGCCGTCTACCGGTACGAGTCAGGAGCGGTTCGTGTGCTTGTTACCGGAGAGTACACTGCAACAGCCATTCAAGGGTAAGTTTATTTCTATTGTGATTTGCTCGGTTTTTTAATTTTTTGTTTTTGATTTCTATTATTTTCTGCTAATTTTTAAAAAATTGTTTTGTACCCGACCTCTATAGTGTTTTAAATCTTATTTTTTTTAATAAATGTCATTCCTCTGTTCAAACTTCTAGATTCTTGAACATTTTGTGTACTCGATCATCGTCGATCTCTTTCTCCTTGTCTTCCATCCTCTCCTCTTTCACTGGCTTCACATCGACGTCCTCCATCTCAACATCTTCGACATTTGTCAATTTTACCTGAAAAACAAAAAATTTGTGAAAGAATCGGGAAACACACAGAGAGTATGAAGCGAGAAAGCGAGGAAGAAATAAATTGAAAAAGGGAAAATGATGCAAACACGCTCCAGTGATAACAAAAATTCGAGCGGCGTTCAAAAATGATTAATTTTCGGAAATTTTTTCTCCTTCTAATTTCAGAAAATTCAGGTTTTTCTAGAAGATTTGAAGAGTCAAACCGAAGGAAATAGATTTAAAAGACATCGAAAATGGAACACAATGGGAAAATTTTTTGAAAATCCGGGTAAAACTTTTAGATTTTCAGCCGAATTTTGATAGGGAAAATCAGTGTCAGAATCCATCAAAACGCTTTCAAATTTTTCTCGGCCGACTTTTTAAAAATTTTTCGATTCCAAAAAACGGATAGCAGAATACTGAATTCCTCTTCGTGACTGTCGCTTGATCTTCTCAGAATTCCACGTTTTCTGCGATAAGTTGTCAGATTCACTTCAAGTCGACTTGTCATCTGCAAAAACAAAACGTGAGTGGTTTTTTGATTTTCTGAAAAAGTTTTTCGAAATTTTGAAAAAAGAAAACAGAAAATATATTTGCCAAGATGGGGCAAAATAGAGACATAAACTCTTTTAAATTAAATAGAAAAAATTAAATCTTCATAAATTTCGAGAAAACAAAATAAGAACTGCTTCTTCCAGGCATCGTCAACGTCATATGGAATTTCAGAAGTTACACGAGAAGGCTTCGACCTGGAAATTTATAATTTAGAAATGTGATATGCTTTTTTTCTTGAAAATAAAAATTGAGTTATATTTTGAATTCTGAAATTTCACCAAATTCTTTTTCGTGTCTCCATATAACACAATAACTATATCAGTACGATTTCCAGCCATTTTAATGCTTCTATATTGTCTGAAAATGTGCTCCAGTCGCACCTCTAAAAGCAGTCACACTTCTCGATTTAAAACAGTCTTTTCGAAAGTGCGATTAGAGCGCATTTTCAGACTGACCATAGAAGCGTCAAAAATAGCGTTATTGTGATGATTGGAGACGCAGGAAAAGTGTAATTTTAAGGCAAATTGAAAACTTGAACTTTCAGGGTTTTTGTACGTAAAAAGTGCTTATAAAAGCAAAAAAATGTCGAGTTCTCTTGATATCAATGCAATGAAGAAATTGGTGCTGGATGAGCTGGAAGCTCGTGGTGTGATGAGGACGTTCCCGGACTTTTCTGAGGCGTGGTTGGGAAAAAGTGACGAATCGGTCGCTGTGCTGGTGGCTCCAATGCAGTCTCTTCTGCCTCTTGGTCCATCTGGTTACCAGTACGGTAACGTGCTTGCTCTTGGGCTTCACTTGGCAATGGCGGTGTGGAGATGTCGAAACCATCAGGAGAGGAGCGAGGTTTTGAAGCAAGGCGCCTTCTCGTATGAGTGAGTGTTTATTCTGGAAAAAAAAATAAGAAAATATTAAAATAGGCGATCTAAAATAGAGAATTCATGAAGAACGTTATGCTCCTGTTAACATTCGGTGGCCTAGAAACCTCAGAGGTTTCTAGGCCATCAAATATCAAAATGCTTTTTACTATGAAATCTCGATTTTAGATTGGGAAAAAAAATTCTGAATTTCGATGACTTTCCGGTAGATTCAGTAACAGAAAAAAGGGAAAAAAAGAAGTAGTTTGATGGGAAAGAGAGCGTCATCTCATCAGTACCGGACTCTCTTCCCCTGGTTTTTGTTTGAAGGATCGGAGAGGCAGGCTTACGCAAATTAGTAATATAGAAAAAAGAAGGAACAACTAAGACATGTTTTGTAAAATTTCAAAATCTTTTTGATTTCAGGCCATACTCCGATCCTCTGCCATCTGATGTGGATCTTTACGTGAAAGGCAAAGTCGAGTTGGGAGAGGATGGTGGGCCACACAAGCTTAAATTCAAGCTGGCTACCATCGACGAGAGCCAAAACGTTTGAATCATTGGAAGAGGATCTTCCTTCATGGCAGTGGTTTCCCAACATCCAATACCACCACCTCCAGTGCTGCTTCAGCCACTTCTTCTTCCGATGCCTTCCAATTCAGCTTCAGAAGACGTTCCAATGACTGCTCCGTCTCAAGGACCATCACCACCACAACTGCCACGTCTGGAGCCATCCATATCAGAAGACGTCCAGCCACCGAGAAGATTGTCAGTCCGCTATGATCCGATTGGTGTGCCATTGAGGCGTCGACCCTCTTCCACAGTGAGTTTTTGCGAATCCTTCTGAAAAAAATTGTATTTCAAGATGTCTCAAGCCCATCCTGAGTCACAAATGTATAGATATTCTTATATCAATGCATATGACCAGCGGCCAAAATCTTATAAAACTCTCCACTGGGATCTGGCTCAACTTGGCATCAAGCCAATGGATGTCTTCTTCGAGGCAATGCCAACGAAAACCCAGAACACTTTCATCTTCAGTTTCTCGGTAGAAAGTTCTTCCGATGCTCAAAAGATCGAGCAAATGATTGTGCCCCGGGAGGATGCTTTTAAGCTTGAGAATTTGAAGACCCCCGCCCCCTTTTTCTACCGTGAATTCTCACTTAAAAAGGTGTTGAAGGCGATCGCGATTTCACACAAGTAAGCTTCATCCTTTTTTTTAACTGAAAATCTAATAAAACTTACAGATATAAGGACCAGTTGAGAAGCGGAGAAGGCGTCGATTCGTTGATTGAGCAGAAGAAACACGTGGCAGCGGCGATGAGAGATGTGGCTGCAATGAATGAAATTAGAGGAAAGTTGAGTCGAAAGGGAGGAATAGCATTTGAAAATTTGCAGCGAGAAATTTTTGGATAAGGGATCATGTGCCATTAAAAGATGTTTTATTTTGTTCCAATTTGTTTTAATTTTGTTAGTTAATCAATTGTTTGTTTTGTTTTCTAATATATTCAACAGCTTTTTGTTTTTTTTTCTCAAGATGAAGTATTTGTTTTGAAGTTCGTGTTTACCTTTTCTGCTGGCTTCTGATCCTTTTCCTCCACTTTTGTATCTTCGACATCTGCCATTTTTAACTGAAAATCGACAAATTGTAAAAGAAATGGGAAAGACACGAGGAATTTTGAGCGAAAAGGCGTAAAGAGCAAGAAGAATTGAATTGGAAAATAAAAATGCGCTCCAATGAGAACTAAAAATAGAGCGGTGTTTGAAAAGCGATAAATTTCCGTTCCCTCGCCTCAATTTCAAAGTTTTTGAATTCAGATTTTTAAAAGGAGGTTGAAAGATGGCGAGATAGAAATTGTGGCGATAGGTTCAGAAGGTACCGAGAAAAAAATAATGAATGATGATTTCAAGAAACCCGACTGTTTAACGTTCTTTTTAGGGGTTTTTCGGGTGAAAATTTCAAACTTCCAAACAAAAAAAAATTGGTTTCGAAAAGCGACAGCCGTCTGAGTTTCTTCAAATCAATTTTGCTTCTCGGCCTGCAAAAAATAGAAAATGAGTAGTTTTCCGGTTCCCTGAAAAGGTCTTTTGAAAGAGAAAAATTGAGAGATATATTTGCCAGAAAGTGGCAAAATAGAGACAAAAACTCTTTGATATCGTTGTAGAAAAATATTCAAATCTTTTTGAAAACAAAGAAAGAAAAAGTTCTAAAAACCAAAGCTGCCAAATGCACTCGAAAATTCATGGATCTTCTTAATTTTCTTCTCAATCTATTCGGTCTTCTCTTGAAAATAAGCATAACATCTCCTCTAAATTCTCTAATCGTTAACATTCGCCAGAATCCTTTTCTCTCAAATTCTTTAAATGGTTCTAATCCAGTTTCTTCAACGAATTCAGAAGCAACTTCCATTGATAATATACACGGAGTGATAACAGTGTACTACTCATCCACGATTTCGTTAATTAAAATTTACTATCCAGTGGTCTTTGGAGCCGTCTCAGAAGACGTTGACGCAATTGGGATTTCTGAAAAATAAAAGGCTTTAGTTCTTGAATTTCAGAGCATTTTTTTGATCCATTTATCCCAAATATTGGGTATTTCAGCATATTCCAACATGTCGATGAGATAACAAAATGCATCGTCCAGAATCGAATGGCCAACAAATCCAATACAAACATCTCCATTAATATCATTTCCAATCGTGAATTCACATTTATTTAGATATCCAATAGTCTTTGGAGCTGGAAGAATTGTCTGAAGACGTTCACGAAATTGATTCATTTTTCCAATGTTGGCAATATTCTGAAATTGAAAATAGGGATTTTATGAGAAAATTTTGTCTGATTGAAATTGAAAATCTGTATGTCATTTGAAGTGAAAAAAAAACATGCTGATCGCGAAGAATTTTGTAGAATTATTTTTTGGTCAACATCATTATTTCTCCGTTCGATTGATATATAATACGTAATAAAAAGCATGTCAGAAATCGGATTAACTTCTTTGTGAAAATGTTGCATGTTTTCCATAAGATTCGATCCGCACTTTTCACTATTTTTCAGCTTCAAATCGAGTTGTTTATTGTATTCCATATCTGGCAAAATAGTTCTACTTACTCTCGTCGTTTTTCGCTTGACTGGCTTCTTCATCGTCGATTCTCATCGCTTCCAAGGACTTCTGATCGATTTTCTCGATGTTTCTTCTCCCTCACACCACAGTGTCGCTTGTTTTTACCTGAAAATCATAAAATTAGCAAGAAAAAAGGGATAGACGCGAAGAAAAATGAGCGAGAATTTGAAAAGAATTAGTTGCAAAATTAGAAAAGTGAAGCAAACGCGCTCCAATGAACTACAAAAACAAAGAAGCGGTGCTTGAAAATGAATAAATTTCAGACCTATTTTCGTGATTTTCTTCACGGAATTCGAGTTTTTAGAAAAGAAAAAAAGCCTGGAACACCAGGAAAACATTGTGATGACTGGAAGCAAGAAAAAGTAAGGAAAAAGAGAAAGAACCGAATTTTGATTGCGTCTTTTGTTGGGAAGAGTCTAGGGTAAAATTTTCAGAATTTTAGAAGATTCAGGAGCTTAGACGTCTTTTTTTGGACGGAAATAGGAAAAAGCGCCTATTCGAATCACTTTGCCAACTCAAAAAATGCAGTGAAAGTGAGTTTTCGGTTTTCAAATTTTCAATTTTCCAAGCGAAAACGGAGCATTTTTTGAGAGAAAAATTCGAAGGAAAAATAATAAAAGAATCTTCTCAATTTAACATCAATCGATTGATTCCTTTCGTAGGAACGTCTCCAACCTCAACGTCTTCGTCATTCTTCGATCATCCAGAAGCTTCGTTGGCCGAACCTGCAAAATTCAAATGTGAGTGTTTTTTGATTTTTTGAAAGAGCTTTTCGAAATAGAAATAATTGCCGAAAAAAGGCAAAATAGAAAAATTACTCTTGATTTAAGAAAAAAAAACAAATTACATGAGCAAAGCAATAGCCTGCTTCTCCAGAAATGGTGTGAGAGAATAAGAGACGCAGAGAATATCACACTATTTCTGGAGGAGCAATTCGAACGGCTATTGCTCTGGATATTCCACAAAAAACAAATCTTTATAAAACGAGAAAGAAAGCAATTTGATGTTCTTTTAATTCTAGAAGTCGACGACGTCATCCGAATTGCCACATCATCAGCGAGAAGACGTCAATCTGAAATATAACAAATTTGAGATGTTTCAATCAATTATTTTGTATTCAAATAAAGTTTTATTTTAATTATCCACTGTTCCTTCTCTTATATTGCTCTAAATGTTCGAATATCAAACAAAAGTATATTCTGAAACAGCGTTTATCCAACCAAAGTCTGGCTCTCAGGGTTTCTCGCTTTAACAAGCCACCGTTTACCACTCGAAATGGCTCTCTACGAACATGAGGACGCAGCTATGCAAGAGCTCAATCATCAAAGAATCCAACAGCTGTACCCCGAGTTCACACCCGATTGGTTCGACGACATCAGGACTCGCCAAATCATCGTCTCGGGGCCGGTATCAGCTTTCATGCCTTTGTTCGGCTCGCCTCATGTCGGCCGATTCCCGCCCATCATCTACCTCCAGTTGAAGCAATTTGGCCACATGCTTTGCCGTGCAGCATGGAGATGCCAACATGGCCATCAAGATGACGTCATCGAGACGAACGACAGGGAGTTCAGGTGAGATTTTCAGTCTGAAAATAGAAAATATTATATTATTATAAGAATAATTTCTCAATTTCGATGACTACCCAGTAGATTGAGTAAGAGAAAAAGGAGGAAAGAAGGGAAAAAGTAGTTTGATGGGAAAGAGAGCGTCATCTCATCAGTACCGGACTCTCTTTCCCTTTTGAATTTTAGCTTAAAAATTGAGATTTTTTAGAAAAAATCATGAATTTAAAATGCAGGATTAGCATTAAATGGCCTAGAAATTTTATGGGTTTTTCCCAATCAAACTTTTAGATTGAAATCAAAAATTGTTTTAAAAGTTCTTTTTTAGAATTGACTATTGGCCAACTGCCCCAGAACAACAACTTCATGTTGTTGCTCGAGCCATTCCAAAGCTTGACGGAGAACATGTGCTCCGATTCGATGTTGTGCAGCGCTCCGACTCCGGAGAGCTCTTCGTCATCGCCTCGGGGCAGTCGATTATGACGGTCGCCCGCCCTCCACCAGAAGAAGAGGCTCCCGTTCCAATCGCCAATCCACCGCTCGCTGAACAAGTTCCAGCTCCACAAGTCTTGGAAGAGCCTATGTCGGATCCAGAAGACGTCGTCGATCAGGATATGGCTCCAGCTGCCGCAGAAGACGTCGTTAACGAGCGAGTCGTTCCAGATGAGCCAGAAGACGTCGAAGATATTCCACAAGATCCTGTGGTCCGCCAGATTGCTCCACAAAATGAGCCCAGGCTTCGATTCGACCCGATCGCCGTTCCATTCAGAAGACGTGCATCGTACGAGGTGAGATTTTGGAGTTTTCTGCAAAAAAAAAACCAATATTATTTCCAGAGGGTACGCAACAGGGAGAATCAAGTTTATAGATTTTCTTTTATCAACGCCGAAGAGCGCAACCCGCACCCGGCCAGAACTCTTCGTATGACTCTCAATGCCTACCACATCAATCCATTCAACGTCCGATACGATTCGATTCCCACAAATACCCCCAACCGATTCACATACACGTTTCAAGTGGCAACACTTCATGATGCTCGTAGAATTGAGCAAATTATGATTCGGGAGGGGGGAAATCGCTTCAAGTTGGACGCGTTGGAGAGATCGGGACCATTCATTTGCCAAGAGTTCCCGCTGCGAAAGGTGACAAAGGCTATCGCTTTGTCACACAGGTAGACTTATTCTTTAAATTTGAAATTTCAAATAAAAACTTACAGATATATTGATGAGTTGGAAGATGGCAATGTGTTTGAGCTCGTCGACGACCGGGACCACATGCGGAATGCGTTGGCAGATGTGTCTGCAATGGAGCAAGTTATGGCCAGGTTAAGTAGGAATGGCAGAGTTGAGTTTGACGCGATGAGAAGAGAGATGCGACAAGCATAGTCGATCATGTATCATAGAATTACATTTTGTTAGTTTTTTATATTGTTATTTTCTAACCTTTTTTGTTCTTTGTTCGTTAACTATAATAAAAATAGCAAAAAAACCATAAATCAGGGCGTCTAAAACGAATACAAATTTGAAAATGAAACGAAAATATTTGAAAACAAGTGCTTCGCGCCCAATTCCGCAAACACCAAACTGTGCAACTGTCGTGAGCTCTTGGGTTCGGTGTTTGCGGATTTAGGCGCGAAGCACTTATTTTCAATTTTTTTCGTTTCCGTTTCAAATTTTTATTGGTTTTTGAAGCTCTGAATTGTGGTTTTTTTCCGAAATTTATTATTAATAAGAAACACGAACAACGGAAAAGGTTAATTTAACAAATTTTTAGCAAACTTAGAACAATATTTTTTATGAAAAACGACTGTATGTTACAGGATATCTTATAATGCGATTTCCGCTGCCATCTTTGTCCACTCTCCATTCCCTTTTCTGCTTAAACGAGCCCTAATTTCAGCCACCGCCTCTCGATTCCCCAATGCCGCCCTCAAGTGCTCCTTCGCGCCAATCATCGTCCTCAAATTTCCACCTGCTTCTGACTCCTCACGATAACTGTAAGTTTTCAATTTTCAAATTGAAATTTGTAAAAAAGCTCACCGATGTGACAGGAGTACGGCTTTCATTAATTTTCTAAGAGAAAACTCCCAGAAAAAGAATGGCTGGCCGTGCTCCAATGTCTCCAACTTGAACTGATCATCCCCCTCCACAATCATCCGTTCGATTACTTGAGCGTCGTGTCGATTATCGACGCTGAAACTGTAGATGAATGTTTCGGGGTTTCTGGTTGGCATTGATGCGAATGTGACATCTTTCGGTACGATGTCAAGATCGGCAAGTGCCAAGTAGAGAGGTGCGGCGATTTGTGGATTCAAATCGTGCGCATTCACATAAGAAAACTTATAAGATTCTTGGTCCACAAATACTCTTATGTCCAACGTGTTCTAAAATAAATAGTATTCATATCAATTTATTTTCAGAATTTCTTCAAATCTCACCTGGAACGAGACGCTTCTTCTGGCTGCAGAAGCTCCGACTCCTGTGTTCTTACGAAGAGCTGAGCGCAGTGTAACTGGCTCAGGCGAGTCTGGACGTGGAACTTCTTGAACTGGCGATGGTTGACGAGGAGGCTGTTGAGGAGGGGACGGTGCTCGATGTGGTTGCGCTTCGGCGGGTGGTTCTGGTGGTCCACGTGGCTCTTCTTCGGCTCTTTGTGGTGGTTGAACAACCTCGTTGACGTTTCGAAGATAGAGCTGCTCATTCGGTCTGGATACGCGAACAATGGATGTTCCTTTTGCATGGACCGTTGGCACCAGACCGGTGTAGCTGATCACGTCGAACTCAGTGAAATGTGCCTGGCCCGGCATACGGTTGAAACGAGCCTTAATGTGGAGCTGCTCAACCCCTTCACCGGGAACAGATCTTACTCTGAAAACGTTTTTTTAGATAGATTTTTGAGATTTAGAGCTCTCTGAAGCTTCTGTTCCGCAATTTTTGAAGCTAATTTCAATCTAAAATTTTATAAGAAACATTTTTTAAAAAGCCGCAGGCATGGTTGACTCAAAAAATGCCAAGAAAAAGTGAAAAAGAGGCCATTAAAAGTGAGTCATGCTTTACATGATCTTAAGTTTTCCTAGAATATCTCTATTCTTGAGCTAAAATTAAAAAGGGAAAGAGAGTCCGGTACTGATGAGATGACGCTCTCTTTCCCATCTAACTGCTTCTCCTCCTTCTTTCCCCTTCTTTCTTTTACTCAATCTACTGGGTAGTCATCGAAATTGAGAATTCACTCTTATAACAATCTAATAATTTCTTTTTTCAGATTCACCTGAACTTCTCCTCATTCTGCAGCACAACTTCTCTCTCAGTGTTGGTTCTGCGGCAGTTCCACACTGCTGCACATAACATGTGGCCGAGAGGTTCGACTGTTGTGAACTCGCCAGCGAACGGCATCAAATCATGGATTGGTCCCGTGATGGTGCATTCGAATTGATCACATTCCGTGATCCAGCGACGAGTGAAGTTTGGGACGATGTGAGTGACACCATAGGCACGAAGTGAGAAGAAAAGTTCGGCGTCATAGCGAAGAAATTCCATTTTGATTGATTTGTTGTCGGTGGTGAAGGAAACTTTTGAAAATAGACTTTTCCTGTAATTTTTTCGAGTTTAATTTTGGTTTTTCAGAATCAAATGAGGGCCGAAGTCACTTATTTCATGCTGGATCCGTTTTTCGTGCTGGAATCACTCAAAAGTCACTCTGAAGCAGACAAATTGGACTTGATATCGCAATGTGCAGACCGATGGCCGTGGCCGAGAATCCGACGACCTCTTTTTTTATATTTCTTGTTTCTGTCATCATTTATTTCATACTTTTTTGCTGCAGACATTCAACCTACATTTACATTTAAAAAAAACAAAAAAAAAACCCAATCAGTTTCTCGGCCGCGGCCACCAGCCTGTAACTGGCGATTTCAAATTTATTTCCAAATGAAAATCCGAATCTTTATGAATAATCGAGCGGAATCGAACACGACAAATGTGATTTTTCAATTTCGAAATGAAACGAGCGATATTGGCCAAGTCGAAATAACGAGAAGTTTGGAAGAAGAAGACGAAGAAAAACCCATCAATATTGAACAAAAAAAAATATTTATTATGAAGAAGAAAAAACAGTGGAAAATATTCAAATTTAACAATTTTCAGATCGTGTTGATGGCGGAGGTGACGGCGTCCATTACTCAACCTGATTGATGTTTGGGAGAACGAGCTCACCGGGTCCGAATACGCGAAGAATGGACGATCCTTTGCCATGAACCGTTGGCACCAGACCCGTGTAACTGACGACGTCGAAGTCAAGGACGTGTGACAGACTCGGCATCCAGTTGAGACGAGCCTTGATGTAGAGCTGTTCAACCCCTTCAGCGGGAACTGGTCCTTTGCTGAAAACGCTTTTTAAGATAGATTTTTGGAGTTTAGAGCTTTCTGAAACGATTGACATTTGACAGCTCAGAAACCTCTGATGGCTGAACTGACTGATTTCCTCTTCTCTGGATATGCTTCTTTCGGTTTTTCCTTCGACAAAAACATGAAAATCAGCGGGAAAAGCTCAAGTTAGGCCAGCGGAAGTTTCTAGGTCATCAAATGCTGATCATGTTTCTACTAAAATCTCAGTTTTTGAGCCGAAAGTCAAAAGGGAAAGAGAGTCCGGTACTGATGAGATGACGCTCTCTTTCCCATCAAACTACTTCTCCCCTCTTTTCTCTCTCCTTTTTCTCTTACTCAATCTACTGGGAAGTCATCGAAATTGAGAATTCATTCTTATAATAATCTAATCTTTTCTTTTTTCAGAATCACCTGAACTTCAGCGAGACTTGCACCAGATGATCTTGCTCTGACGGAGCACTTTGGCATGCCCACAACGCAACAGACACCATATGCCCGACATGCCGAACACGTTGGAAACGGTCCCGATGGATGTCAACGATGGGCATCAGCTCTTGAACTGGAGCCTTGATAGTGCATTCGAATTCCCGACACTCCGTGATCCAAAGGCTCGAAAAGTTTGGGCAAATTTCAGTGACTCCTTGCGCATGAAGCGATGCGAGCAATTCATCGGCAAACATGAGTTGAGCCATATTGATGTTGATGGTTGTGTTGATATGAAGAACCCTTAAATAGAGACTTTTTTCTTTTATTTTATTCATTTTTATTCTGGTTTTTCAGTATCACTTTCAATCTCAAAATGGAAAAATCGATATTGGTTAAGTCGAAATAACGAAACATTTGGAAGAAGGCGAAGAAAAACCAACAATATTGTATTAAAATTTTTTATTATCATGAAATAAAAACAATGAGAAACATTCAAATTTATCAATTTTCAGGTCGATGGTGAAGAACGAAGAAGACGTCGGATCAGCAGAAGAATCTCAAGAATTCAATTTGTTTCTCTATTTTCGTAGCTCATAAAGAACTTTTTCTATTATCATATCGATATATTTCTCTCTATTATGGCAATTTTCGGCCGGCAAATGCGCTCTAATCACACCCCAAAACAGTGTGGAAGTTTAAGAGACGCAGAGACAATCTTCTCCTTGCTTCTCGATCATACATACTAATTTTGGAGACGTAATTTGAGCGAATTTCTCGTTCTAGTGCGAAAAAAATTGCCATGAGAATGAAAAGAATGACTCACATTTTCATTTTTCAGGTAGCAAGATGTTGGACGTCTTCTGGAAGCTTCGAATTTGAATGAAGGACGATGAAGACGTTGACGATGCCTGCAATCAGAAGAATCATTATAAATTTTTTGTTTTTAATCGATAAAATATTCTTAAAAACATCAATCCTTGTCTCTCAATTATTCCATTTTTCAAAAGAGAATCTTCTCTATTCTGCTATTTCCCGGCAGGAATTTCTTATTTTTCATTGAAAAAATACTTTCAGAAAATCAAAAAACTCACATCAACTTTGCTTTTTTCAGATGACAATTCGAATCGGAGTTGATTGGATGTCTACCAGCGTTGGAATTTCGAAAAAAGAAGGCGGGAACTCTTTTGCCCAGAAGACGTACAAAACTAAAGTCACTCCTGGATTTTTTTTTGTTTTTTTTTCTCTAAAAATTTTTATTAGCATTTTTCCGAATCTAATTCGGTGTTTTTTCTTTTTAAATCTTCTTCAAAGATCTGAATTTTTCGAAATTAGGGGGAGAAAAATATCTGAAAATAATTCATTTTTGAACACCCCTCCCTTTTTCGTTCTCATTGGAGCGTGTTTGCATTATTTTTCCTTTTTCAATTTATTTCTTCCTCGGGTTCTCGCTCGAAATTCCACGCGTCTTTCCCATTTCTTTCACAATTTTTTTAATTTCCAGGTAAAAATGACAGATGTCTAAGACGATAAGATGAAGGAAGTCGTTGTAAAGCCGGTGGAAAAGGAGAAGATCGAAGAGAATTCTATTTGATGGAATGAGCTAAAATATCCGGTGTTCTGAATAAAATTATCAAGAAAATGCTCTGAAATTCAAGATAAAAAATTTATTTTTCAGAATTGCCAGTTGCGTCACGTCTTCAGACAATTCTCCCTGCTCCAAAGACCATTTGATATCGTGATAAATGTGAATTCACAATTGGAAAAACATTTTTTTATCCCACCAATCAATGTGGACATTGTCAGTGGACAAATGATGGCAATTCTGAAAGATGCTTCTGAATTTGTTAAAGAAACTGGATTAGAACCATTTGATGAATTTGAGAGAAAAGGATTCTGGCGAATGTTAACTATTCGAGAATTTGGAGGAGATGTTATGCTTATTTCTACTGTTTTCCCATTGGAAGATGAAGAAAAGGCAGGAGAGATTCAGAAGACGATTGAGAAGAGATTTTTGGATTTTGAGTAAGTTTTAGAGTTTCAATGATGTTTCATGGAATCCGGTTTTGTTATGATTTTTATAAAACAGATGTATTAGGCAATTTGAAACGGTTTTATTATACGAAAACACTTCCAGTTATTCCAACAAAGGGAGTCATTAAAATCGAGGAGGGTACTCGATTTTAGAACTGCACAATATAAAACTGCCACAAAATAGAACTCGCTACAGAAAAGAACTGCGTAATTTAGAACTGCTACAGAATATAACTTTGCAAAATAAAACTGCCACAAAATAGAACTCAGTGCGATGGAGCGCGTTTTGTTCTACTGCGTTTTCTGAAGTTTAAAAATTTTCTATCAGATAGTTCACATTCTTAAGCGCTAGACAAGATTGCCAGCTTCATTTTAAGTGGTAATTTGATATGAAAGTTTTCAGAACTAAGACTAGGAGCGCTTTTTAAAACAACGCGCTCCGCTGCACAGAGTTCTATTTTGTGGCAGTTCTATTTTGTGAACTTCTATACTTTGCAGTTCTAAAATCGAGTACCCTCAAATCGAGTATAACGTGGCGGAGAAAGCCTCAAAATACACAAATTTCGTTCAAAATAAAACCGTTTTTTCATTATAAAACACCTATTCTTTCCATTTCAGAGCTACTCGGTCAACTCAGTCGAAATAACACTGCCAATATAGGAAAAATGAATCAATTCCGTGAACGACTTCAGACAATTCTCCCAGCTCCAAAGACCATTGGATATCGTAATAAATGTGAATTCACAATCGGAAATGATATTAATGGAGATCTTTGTATTGGATTTGTTGGCGGAAGATTCGGGGAAGAGAAGAATTTTGTTGTCTCTCCGTGAATATTGTTGAAGATGTCAAAAGCAATTTTGAAAGATGTTTTTGAATTCATTCAAAAAATTGAAGTATAGTCACTTGATTGATTCAAGACAAACGGATTCTGCCGCATGTTAGCGATTTGAGAATTTGAAGATGTCATGCTTGTATCCTATTGGAAAATATAAAGAAGACCGAATAGATTCAGAAGAAAATTGAGAAGAGATACATCAATTTTGAGTGTTTCCTGGAGGGCGTTTGGTGGCTTTGCTTTTGGAACAAGGACGTCAAGAAAGTCAAAACACAAAGCTTGTCACCCATGATAATATTACAATTTTAAATGTCAATTTTCAGGTATATGTCTTCTTGGAATGTTGTTGAAGTTTCAGATGTTGCTGACGATTCCTGGAAGAACCTCATCACACCTTTCTTTCTTCGATATTTAATAAGATTTGATTATTTTTTATAATAATACCAAAGAGTTTTTGTCTCTATTTTGCCATTTTTTGGCAAATATATCTCTCGTTTCTTCTTTTTCAAAAGCTTTTTACAGATAATTAAAAAACTACTCAAAATCTCTTGTTTGCAGGTTACAAGTCGAAATGGAACTAAACTGATGATTTCTGGTGCAAGATGGCGTAGAAGGTTCTGAGAATTCAAAGAATTATTGGAGCCTTTTTCAACTTTTTTCTCCTTACGTTCCCGTTCAAAACTCTCCGCGTCTTTCTTATTACTTTCGCAAATCTTTTTTTTCAGGTAAAAATGGATGATGTCGAAGATGTTGAAATGAAGGAAGTCGATGTGAAGTCAGTGGAAACAAGGAAAGAAGAAGAGGAATAGAAGGACATCGACTAAGACCATACTTTGTTTTTCTTTGATTTTTAATAAGATTTGATTATTTTTTATAAAAACACCAAAGAGTTTTTGTCTCTATTTTGCCATTTTTTGGCAAATATATCTTTCAATTTTTATTTTTCAAAAGTCCTTTTCAGACGATCGAAAAACTACTCATATTCTCTTTTTTGCAGGTTACAAGTCGAATTGCAGACGTCTCCATTTCGTCTCGTGACGACTTCGGCTGCTAAATGAAGTAGAAGATAATGAGAATTCGAAAATTTTCAAGTCTTTTCAAAAAAACATTTCGACGAAAAGCTATTGGAAATGCGAAATTGATTTGAAAAAAAACTCCGACGTCTTTTGGCTGTCGAATTTCGAACCAAAATGTTTTTCAAAACCTGAAATGTTTGCCCGAGAAATTCCTAAAAAAAAAAAGACTTTTAACTTTCGGGTTTTTCGGTGTCTCGGTATCTTCGGAACCTATCTTCACTAATTCTACTCTCTCGAATCTGTGTTCTCTAAAATTTAGACGAGAAAACTAACTGAAAAAGAAAAATATCTGAAAATTATCGAATTTTAAACCCTGCACCATTTCCTGATCTCATTGGACCGCATTCTTAGAATTTTTTCTTTTTCATTCCAATTCTTCTTGCTCTTTTCGCCTTCTCGCTCAAAATTCTTCGTATCTTTCTAATTTTTTTCACAAATTTTCTGATTTTCAGGTACAAAAGGTTGATGTCGAAGATGTAAAATTGAAGCCGCCATTTAACACGAAATTCAAAAAATAAATTTATTTAAAAAAACGCAAAGTTAAAAAAATAAAAAAAAAGATTAGATAACAAACAAACAAGGTTTTTTTCGGGGTTCCTTGTTGGCATTGGTTCGAGTGTCACTTCTTCGTGGTTCTTCCTCGTTTGGTGACGGCTGTTGACGTGGCGCTTCAGCTTGTTCTTCGGCTTGTGGTTGAGGAGACCGCGGCCGTTGAACATCCAATTCGATGTTCGGAAGAATGAGCTCGCCGGGTCTGGTTACTTGAAGAATCGATGTTCCAGTGGCATGGACAGTTGGCACCATACCCGCGTAGCTGACCACGTCGAAGTCACATGCATGGTTTCGACTCGGCATCCAGTTAAATCTGGCACGAATGCACAGATTTCGAACTGTCTCATTGGGAAATATCCTTTTCCTGAAAACGTTTCTTAAGATGGATTTGGAATTAGGGCTTTTT
This sequence comes from Caenorhabditis doughertyi, assembly GCA_963572265.1. Classification (NCBI taxonomy): domain Eukaryota; kingdom Metazoa; phylum Nematoda; class Chromadorea; order Rhabditida; family Rhabditidae; genus Caenorhabditis; species Caenorhabditis doughertyi. The sequence goes on from OY751557.1 coordinate 2,611,181, forward strand.
GAAACTTTTTTGAAAAAATGTTGATCACGAATTTAACTGCGCAATTTTCATAACATTCCCTATAAAGTCTCAACTTTAAACCAAAATTAAAAAGAGGAAAGAGAGTCTGGTACTGATGAGATGACGCTCTCTTTCCCATCAAACTACTTCTCCCCCTTTCCCCTTTTTCTCTCACTCAATCTACTGGGTAGTCATCGAAATTGAGAAATAATTCTAATAAAATTCTACTAATTTTTTCAATTTTCAGATTTACCGGAACTTCGCGTCTTTTTGCATCATATGAAATGACTCCGCTACAGCATTTTGACACGTCCACAATGCTGTACACATCATATGTCCGAGAGCCCTGACGCGTTCCCATCGATTGATGTCATCCATCGGCATCAGGTCCTGGATGGGCGCGGTGATTGCGCATTCGAATCGCCGACATTCTGTGATCCATGGTTATCCGAAGTTCGGGCAGATTCGAGTGACTCCTTGAGCTCGAAGTGTGTGGAACAGCTCGGCGTCATAGAGGAGGAAATCAAAACCCATTTTGATGTTTTTCTTGTTGGTGGTGGTATTACGAACCCCTGAAAAGAGATTTTCAGTTATTTTTTCCATTTTTATTCTCGTTTTTCTATATTAAAAAGGGACCGAAATCACATTTTTCTAACACCATTTCACTTTTTGTTGGGGCATGCCGAATCAGAACTAATCATGTTTAAACGACCGAAATTTCACAAACTTCCTTCAAAATCTCATCTTTTAAACTATAATTGAAAAGAGAAAGAGAGTCCGGTACTGATGAGATGACGCTCTCTTTCCCATCAAACTACTTCTCCCCCTCCTTTTCCCTCTCTTTCTTTAACTCAATCTACTGGGAAGTCATCGAAATTGAATAGTTAATCTTATAGAAATCTAATAGTTTTTCTTTCAGATTCACCTCACCTCAACGTCTTCTCGGTTTGCTCTATATGATCTCGTTCGACTGCAGCCATTTGAGCTGTCCACAAGGCCACGCACACCATATGCCCGAAACGTTTGACACGTTGGAAACGGTCCACATGGACCATGAGTCATGGTTCTCCATGACGGGCATCAGGTCTTCAGTTGGCGCCGTGATCGTGTATTGGAATCGCTCGCTTTCCGTGATCCAATCCCAGTCGAAGTTCGGGCAAATGTCAGCGACTCCTTGGCCACGAAGAGTGTGGAACAAAAACCGTCGAACGTGTGGAAAGCCATTTTTTGTTGTTGATAGCGGCGGTGATAATACGAACCCTTAAAAAGAAACTTCTTCTGTTACTTTTTCCAATTTTATTCTCGCTTTTCAGAATCAAGTAAGGACTGAAATCACGTCTTTCATGCTGAAACTGTGTGTCATCAAGGAATCACTTAAAAACGCGGAAAAATCAGGCCAATAAAGAATGGCTGCAGGAATTTTGGCTGCATTAAGAATGGCTGCATAATGTATTTTGGCTGCATGATGTATTATGGCTGCATTTGGAAGACATGGATTATGGCTGCATTGTGTATTTTGGCTGCATTTTGAAAATATAGATTTTGGCAGCATTGTGTGTTATGTCTTCATAATGCATTTTGGCTTTACGGCATAATTGGGCTATATTTCAGAGAATAGATTACTGAAAATACTCTTCTTGGCTGCCGACCAGAAACCGATTTCATGGTACAAAATGTTGTAAATTGAGTTTTATGAGTATCATTTCTCGGTTTTTTGAACGTTTTTCTTTCTGAATGGCTTCATTTGTGTTCAAAATAACAACGGATTTGTTTCGCAACGATGTATTGCTCTCCTTATTAAAGTTTCCAAAATTTTGAAATTTATTCCAACATCAATTACAAGGAAAATTTATTGACGAAAACATTCTTAGTTTCTTTCCATGAGCAATTCCATTTCTCCGTCTCTTTCTTGAGAGTATTAACACTAAAATCTTTGATTTTGTACCATGAAATCGGTTTCTGGTCGGCAGCCAAGAAGAGTATTTTCAGTAATCTATTCTCTGAAATATAGCCCTATTATGCCGTAAAGCCAAAATGCATTATGAAGACATAACACACAATGCTGCCAAAATCTATATTTTCAAAATGCAGCCAAAATACGCCATGCAGCCAAAATACACAATGCAGCCATAATCCATGTCTTCCAAATGCAGCCATAATACATCATGCAGCCAAAATACATGATGCAGCCATTCTTAATGCAGCCAAAATTCTTGCAGCCATTCTTTATTGGCCGAAAAATCAAACCCGAAATCGCAATGTGTACACTGGTGGCCGTGGCCGAAAACCCTCGGATTTTTCTCTATGCTTCTCGTTTTTTAAAAGCTCATTTTACTTATTTTTGTCGCAAATATTTAACTGTGATTCACATTTGAAATGTTTGGAAAAACGAAAAGAACCCAGTCAGATTCTCGGCCGCGGCCAACAGTCTGTCTCCTTCTTTCCTGGTGTTTCAGGCTCTTTTTCTTTTCTAAAAACTCAAATTCCGTGAAAAAAATCACGAAAATAGGTCTGAAATTTATTCATTTTCAAGCAATGCTCCTTTTTTTCTGTAGTTCATTGGAGCGCGTTTGCTTTACTTTCCGAATTTTGCAACTAATTCTTTTTGAATTCTCGCTCATTTTCCTTCGCGTCTATCCCTTTTTTCTTGCTAATTTGATGATTTTCAGGTAAAAACAAGCGACATTGTGGTGTGAGGGAGAGGAAAAATTTTTCCGAAAAATCGAGAAACTCGATCAGAATAAAGAAAATGATTCTGGCGGATGTTAACGATTCGAGAATTGGGAGGGGATGTTATGCTTATTTTCACTGTTTTTCGATTGGTAAATAATGAGAAAACAGTGGAGATTCAGAAGGCCATTGAGAAGAGATTCATGAAAAATGAGTCCAATCAGAAAGATGATTTATTTTCTAAAAGTTTCAATGTGAACTGCAAAAAAGAATTTCGAGTAGCTTTGACGAATCTGATGCTTTTTCGAATTTTACGCTGACGACATCGAGAAGCAGAAGAATCACTCAATTATTTTGTTTTATAAAGATTTTTTAATTTCCATGCTTGTAAAGAGTTTATGTCTCTATTTTGCTATTTTCCTGGCAAATATATCTGTCACGTTTCTTTTTCAAAAACCTCTTTTCAGGAAATCAAGAATAACTCAAATGCTCTTTTTGCAGATGGCAATTTGACCTGAAGCAATGACCTTGGATGTTTGTTTGGAAACGATTAAGAGAAGACGTGGAAAACACCTTCATTCCCTGTCGCTAAGAAAAGAAGAAATCTGAAAATTAACCAATTTTAAACGCCGCTCCATTTTCCGTTCTCATTGGAGAGCATTCTCATCTTTTCCCTATTCCAATTCAATTCTTTTCGCTCTTTTCGCTTCCTCGCTCAAAACTCTTCGTGCCTCTTTTAATTATTTCACAAATTTTTTGATTTTCAGGTAGAAAAAGCTGATGTCGATGGTTCAAAAGCGGAGGATGTCGAGCAGAAGCCAATAGAAGAGGTAAAAACGGAATTTAAAACAAAAACTTCATTTTCGAAAAGAACAAAAAGCTAATGAAGAAGATTAGAAAACAAACAAACAATTGATTAATTCACAAAGTTAAAACGAATTGAAACAATTAAAAAATATCTTTTCATGGCACACAATACCTTATCCTAAAATTTCTGTCCTCAACCTGGAAAACTGTGTTCTCCCCCTTCGACTCAACTTTCCTCTAATCTCATTCATTGCAGTCTCATCACCCATCGCCGCTGCCACGTGTTCCTTCTTCTCAACCAACGAAACGACACCTTCTCCACTTGCCAACTGGTCCTTATATCTGTAAGTTTTTAAGATTATCAGAAAAAAAAAGTCGATAAAAAGCTCACTTGTGTGAAATCTCAGTAGCCTTTAACACCTTTTTGAGTGAGAATTCACGATAGAAGAAGGGGGCGGAGGTCTCCAGATTCTCGATCTTAAAAGCATCCTCCCGGGGTACAATCATTTGCTCGATCTTCTGAGCATCGGAAGAGCTTCCAACCGAGAAACTGAAGATGAATGTTTCGTCGGTTTTCGTTGGCATCGACTCAAAAACGACATCCATTGGCGTGATGCCAAGTTGAGCCAGAGCCGTACGGAGAGATTTGGCAATATCTGGGCTCTGTTCATGTGCATTGATATAGGAATATCTGTGGATTTGTTGTCCGGGAGGAGCTTGGGAAATCTAGAAGTAATGAAATTTTTTGCAGAAAGTCTTCGTAAGAACTCACCGTGGAAGACGATGGTCGACGTCTAAACGACACTGCGATAGGATCATAGCGAACCGACGATCTTCTGGCTGTCTTCACGTTTTCTGATTGAGGAATCGATGGCGTGGAAGGCTCCAGTTTTGGCTCGGCTGATGGCTGAAGGGGTGGTGGTGTTCCTTGTGACACAGAAGCCATGGGAACGTCATCTGGAGCTGAAGAGGACGGCATCAGATGAGGACGTTCAGAAGAATCGGAGTTGGCCGACGATGAAAGAGGAAGAGGAGGAGCTGGGGTTGCCTGTGGAATAGGGTGGTAGACGTGCAAAGTGGAGGTTCCACGACCGACAAAAGTGATATTCTGGAAGGGGTCGACTGATGTCACCTTGAATTCCAGATGATGTGCTCCGTAAGCTGAAGGCGAGAGCATCCCCTTGATGCACAGAAGATCGGTTTGTGCTGGAACCGAGCCGAAGCTGAAAATAGAGAAGTTTAAAGAATTTTAACGAATTTTCATCATTTTCTTTTCTGAATTCTGAAATTTTTCGGGAGAAGAGAGTCCGGTACTGATGAGATGACGCTCTCTTCTCCCCAATTTTCATTCGAAATTTTCTCACTTTTTATCTTTTTTTCATTCTATCGGGTAGTCATCGAAAATGAGCATATCATTCGTTTTATAAAATATCAATTTTTCAGGTAAAAACTCACTCGAAATGTTGATGATTTTGCACCAGAATCTCGCCATTATCCTGATGCTTTTGACATTTCCACGTGGCTTTTGCAAGATGATGAGCCAGCCATGCCACGGAACCGAACCCTTTTCCATAGGTATCATCGGGAAGAAGAGCCGCCATTGGAGCCATCAGAGTTGCTTCGAAAATCGAGCAATCTGTGACCCAGTCTTCGGAAAACTGGGGGAACAGTGACTTCACTTGTGCTTTTTCCAACTCCACAAGCACCAATTTCTTCATTTCGATCGAATTCATCCTGTTTTAATTTCGCTTTTTTAAATTGCAAACCCTGAAAATATAAGGGGTTTTATATTTCTTTTGGCCTCGAATAGCTGTTGAGTTGTTCTCTAATCGCTCCTTCACAAATCATATGTGAAATCGAAAGCACAAATTTCTCTGCGTCTCTTCTTTTCACATACTGTTTGAGAAGGCGTGATTGGAGAACATTTTCAAGCTCTTGGGACGTTAAATCTTAAAAAAAAACCCCCCGAATTAAAAAAAAAACAGAAAATAATCATTTTTCGAACGCCGCTCCATTTTTGTTATCATTGGAGCGCGCTGACATCACTTCTCCTTTTTTATCTTTTTTTTTCTCCTTGCTCGTCTCGCGTTCTCGCTCAAAGCTATTCGTTTCTTCCACATATCTTTTACAAATTTTTTGTTTTTCAGGTAAAAATGAATGATGTCGAAGATGTGAAAGTGAAGGAAAACAAGCAGAAGCCAGTGGAAGAGTGGAAAAAGGAAGAGAAGGAGAAGGACACCGACTAGGATCATACTTTTTTCTGTTTTCATTTTTCAATAAGATTATGTTAATTTTATCACGATACTAAAGAGTTTTTGTCTCTATTTTGTCATTTTTTGGCAAATATATCTATCGGTTTTTCTCTTTTTCAAAATTCCTTTTCAGATAATCAAAAGACTACTCGTATTTTTTGCAGGTCGAAATGGAATGAAACTGACGATTTCTCGTGCTGGTTCTGATGATAGATGGTGTAGAAGATCCCGTGAATTCGAAGATTATCAAGAAAATTATATATTTTAGATTAAAAAACCATTTATTCATTCCATGAAGATATCAAATTGTCAATTTTCAGATAAATGCATCCTTGGAAAGCAGCTCAACGAACAGATGACATTGAGGATTGCTGGAAGAAGCAATTCTCGTTTCCTTTTTTCCGATTTTATAAAGATACCATTCGTTGCTTATGTAGAAGAGTTTTTGTCTCTATTTTGCCATCTCTCGGCAAATATATCTCTTGTTTTTTTTATCAAAATTTTTTTCAGGATATCCAAATACTATTCACATTTTTTTGCAGATAGCCAAAAAGAGAATTCTGTTATTCTCTTGTCGGTTTTCTGAATTGGAATTTTCGGCAGAGAAAGAATGCTCTGCTCGAGCAAAAAAAAATTTTTGTTCCACTGGCTCTTTATTCTATCGGAAAATTGATTTAAAGATTTTCCGACAGATTTTTTTGCTGAATTTCCGAACAAATGCCTTTTAAAAACAGACATTGAATTCCCAGGTTTATCGGTTTTTTTCCAATCATTTTTCTTACTCAGTCGCTTCATAATTGTTTTTGTAATATCGACATTTCCAATATTCTTCAAATACCTGATTTTTCTGAAATCAAGACGAGGAAACTATCGAATTTCAAAAACCGCTCCATTTTTCTTTTTCAATTCATTTCACCTCGTTCTCTTCGCATTCCCGCTCAAAATTCTTCGTGTCTTTCCCATTTCTTTCACAAATCTTTTGTTTTTCAGGTAAAAATGTCCGATGTCGAAGATGTTAAAATGTACAAACGGATTCGAAACAAAGCCAGTGGAAAACAGCGAAGAGAACTCAATGGCAAAACGCTGAAATATCCGATAGTTTGGATGAAAACTAGCACGAAAAATGCACTGAAAATCTATGATTTGTTTCAGAATCTCGGTTCTAAAGTCCCCAGAATTCCGTAAAAAGTGAGGAATTCGCAGTTGAAAAAGATGTTAATGGAGATTTATGTATTCGATTTGTGGGCGGAAGGTTCGCTGAGAAATCTTACAGAGAAATACATAGAGCAGTGAAATTTTGAAAAAATCTGGAAAGAAAGGGAAAAGAAAAGTGAACAAACAAGACACATTATATAACGAGGCGATTCCGTTTAAAGGCGCGACGGAAAATTTCCATGATATCTCGCCACGCTTACAGTAGTATTGTAATGGAAATGACTGTAATCGTGGTGAGATATCGTGGAAATGCACCTTTAAACTGAACCACTGTTTTGTGCAGATAATAAAGGGAAGAGAACATGAAGAAACAGAGTTTTCTCCTCTGAAGAACCATCCATTGTGAGCAAATAATTTCAGAATTTTTTGTAAACAGGAGGAGTTTTAATCAAAAATATTTATTGAATGAAAACCCGCCAAACAGGCAAACATAAAATGGTTTATTTGTTTTTTGCATCTTCTTTGATCGGAGCATTTGGAGCACCAGACTTCTGTTTTGGTTGTGGAGCATCTCCTCCTTCAGCTGCTGGCTTCTTTTTATTTTTGCGACTGTCTACCAAAATGTAACACATGACACCAAGAAAACTTAATATTCCGATTAAGAGGACAACAATTGAAACGATTTGCAATGCAGAATTTCCAGAATTTTCGAATGGAATTATTTTCATAAACGTATCACACGTGGCATCATCTCCATGTGATTGTCTCGAGACCTTTCGTAAGTTGATGAGATCATTGTATCTGAAAATTGAAAACATTTAGTAGAGGATAAGACTATAATCTTTGGTGAGGCTAGCAGACTACAAATACTACACTTTCTATTAGCCTCACCAAGTCATTAAAAAGAAGAACTTACGCTTCGGCATTACTATAGGCAAGAGTTGGAAATTGATCCTTATTGAAAACAACATCATTCTCCTTTCCTTCCATTCTTCTCAATGACTCCATCTTGATTCTTTTCATCTTTTTATTTCCACTGAAAGTGATAGCTGGTCCTTCTGGATTAATTATCGTTTTGACATTGGATAAGAGGTCAAATATTTCGATATCCGTTCCAGTCACTTCGACACCAGCTTCAATCGTTTCGACGGACGACAGTTTTGATTTGATGGCAGATTCTGGAAATGAGAAAATGAGAATATTCGAGGGGGGTGTGGTCTTTTTTAGGAAAACTTCTCTAATAAAAGAGCTCCTTTATTAGAAGGGCTCCTTTATTAGAAGAACCTCCGTCCTGTGTTCCCAGGAGAGGCCATTTCCACGTAAATTTTTCGAAAAAAAAATTTTTCACGTGACCTTTTCCGAATAACCCGGGTCGTTTTTTTTTGCGCTTCATTAATCAATTAGGCGATCAGGGACGGGCGGTCTCAACAAATAGCCGAAATTCCACGTGGAATCGAGAAAAAAAAGGTGAAAGTGCTCTTTTATTAGGGAGAAAAGACCCTTTTATTAAGGGCCTCCAAAATAAAGGCTGATTTTTTATCAATTTTCACCCGAAATTTCCCTATTTTCAAGCCAATTTTTCCCCTCAAAACTCACCATCAAAACTTCCTTTGATAACCAGTGGTTTATGTGTAATCCTTATGCATTCATCCTTTAAATTCTTCACATCATCTCCATAACATCCACCTTCTCCATCACCACCAACGTCATCATTGTCACCGCCTTCTTGAATCGATAGTGAAATGAGCAGAAAAAGGAGAAAAACGATTTTGGAATTCATCATTTTCTTGAACTGATCGTCTTTCGATTTCGTTTTCGATTTGGGGGGGGGGGGGGGGGGGGGGGGGGAGGGGACACGTGGCAAACGTGGAGGTTAAGGGCGGGATTTTGAAAGTAGGGTAACACGTGAAAATTTTCTATTTTTTAAATATTTTTTTTACGTGAAAATGAATAAATTTTTTGAAAAACGTGAGGAAGGGGCCGCACTTCGAAATGACTCTTTTATACAGAAATCCGTAAAATAAAAGAGCCACTTTTTTGGTATTTAAAAGGAATCCGACGAAAAAACGTCTGAAAGTCTAAAATTCTTATACAAGTCTCTTCTAGAAAAGAAGTTATTCAAATTTTGGATTTTTCGAACTTTTTCAATATTTTTTTTTCTCGCTTTCTCTGGCTTCGTTTCCGCAGTTTTCGATTTTTAAATCTTTCCTAAACATCTGAAATTTTCGAAATTAGGAGGAGAAAAATATCTGGAAATTAATCATTTTTGAAAATCGCTCCATTCTTTTGTTCTCATTGGAGCGCGTTTGTATTATTTTTTCCTTTTTCTCAATTTATTTTTTCTCTCTCTTTTCGCGTTCTCGTTCAAAATTCCTCGTGTTTTTTCCATTTCCTTCACAATTTTTTGGTTTTTCAGGTAAAAATGACAGATGTCGAAGATGTTAAGATGGAGGAAGTCGTTGCAAAGCCGGCGGAAGAGGAGAAGATCGAAGAGAAGGAGATTGATCAAGATCGGGTCCATATTAGGAATATCCCATCCTTTATCGGCTTCAAGCAGTTCAAAAAACTCCTTGAAAAGTAAAAAATCACCATAATATCTAAAATTCATTTCGATTTTTTTCCAGAATTCTCGGAGGAATTAAAACTAAAAAAGTTCGATACATGTCCGATTATGCCTACGTTACTTTCGAGTCGCCAGATGACGCACAGAAGGCTATAAAGCTTTTAGAAGGCTATGAATACAAGAAATTTGTATTCACCGCTCAATTAGCTGCCACAGAAGTCAAAGATTTACGTCCAGAGACTCGAGAGAAGAATAAAGAGCCAGTGGAGCAAAAAACGGCCAGAGAGAGTGTAACTCCTTTGGCAGATATGGAATACGAGAAACAACTCGAGTTGAAGCAAAAAAATAGTGAAAAGTACGGAGATATCTTGTTTTTTTTTCTATAAAACTATACAATTTTGGCCTATTGGATAGCCTGGAACTTTCCATTCAAATAGAGCCACTTTTTCAATTTCAGAACGATGGACAAACTTCACGGTCAACTCAACCGAAATAATATTGCCAATATAGGAAAAATGAATCAATTTCGTGAACGTCTTCAGACAATTCTTCCGGCTCCAAAGACTATTGGATATCGTAATAAATGTGAATTCACGATTGGAAATGATATTGATGGAGATCTTTGTATTGGATTTGTTGGAGGAAGATTTGCTGAGAAAAAGCATTTTGTTATTCCACCAATCAATGTGGATATTGTCAGTGAACAAATGATGGCAATTCTGAATGATGCTTCGGAATTTGTTAAAGAAACTGGATTGGAACCATTTGATGAATTTGAGAGAATAGGATTCTGGCGAATGTTAACGATTCGAGAATTTGGAGGGGATGTTATGCTTATTTTTACTGTATTTCCATTGGAAGATAAGGAGAAGACAGTGGAGATTCAGAAGACGATAGAGAAGAGATTTTTGGATTTTGAGTAAGTTTTTAGGTTCAAATGGGTCTCTGAATGGAAAACGGTTTTGTTACGTCAAAACACAGATGCAGGAGAAGGTTTGGAATAGATTCACATAAAACCAAAGAAACAAACTCTTTCCAGTCTTCGAAGAAATAGTTTCTAAACAAGAATCACCAATAATCGGATAAATTTTTGTTTCATTTTCGAAGAAATGACCTGAATCAGCCCTTCAACCTACCCGAATCTGGCTAGAAACTGATAGAAAGATGACTTCACCCTACCTTCGGCCCAACTTTTCTGAAAGCCATTTTTCGTTGTTTTCTTTGTTGTGAACCAAGGCACTCGAGTCAAAGCTGCCAAGAAAAGTCTAAGAAAACCATCAGTTTGCGGACAAACTGAAAGTATTTCTCTGTTTCTGACAGGCGTATCTTAAAAAGCATCTATTCCGATTCAACTATAGTTTTGAGCTAAGTAATTTGATGGAAAATGAGGGAAGCTATTCCATTTCGAAATAATCTTGTTTGATATATGTAAAGCTTAACCCATTAGAATCTGTTCCAAATCATCGTCTCTCAAGAGATTATAACCAACAATTATCTCATTTCAGAACATTCAAAACGAAACAATATCGAGTGTGCAGTATCTACTGGCAAGAGATGGTTCATATCAGTGATACACCAAATTTCAAACTTCTCGCCGGAACTCCATACATTTATGAATCTCTTTTAGACTGTCGTTTTCGTGTTTCCCCACCAGCATTCTTTCAAACGAATAGCCAAGCAGCTTCAGTTCTTTATTCAAAGATTGGAGAGCTTTGTGGGTTAAATGAGCCGCCGAAGAAGGATTCTGAAGACGTCAAAATGGAGACAGAAGCCTCAGAATCAGAAGTTCAGAAGCCAGTAGAAGCTTCAGAGGAATCAGATGCTCCTCCAGCGAAAATCGCCAAAATTGAAGAAGCCCCGCCCACTGCAGAAGACCCGGGTACCGTACTCCTTGATATTTGTTGTGGAACAGGAACCATTGGCCAGTGTCTTCTTAAAAACATCCAAAATACTCAAAAAGTGTGTTGCATTGGAATTGAAATGATCGCCGAGGCTGTAGAGGATGCTAAACAAAACGCCAAGCAGAATAAAATGGAAAAATGTTGTAAATACATTGCCGGAAAAGCCGAAGACACATTCCGATCGATGCGTTATCACCTTCCACAAGGATTTGATTTGAGGAAATCACGAGTTGTTGGAGTATTGGATCCACCGAGAGCTGGCATGCATGAGAAAGTCATTTTGGCGTGTAGAGAGGTAGACATTTTCAGAGTTGATCTATGGCTGAAATGGCTTTTTGGCTTCTTTGAATGCATATATTTGATTCCAGATGGAAACAATGCGCCGATTGATCTTCGTGTCTTGTGAGCCCAACGCCGCTATCAACAACATTGTGAATTTGTGTCGTCCTGAGTAAGTTTGAACTTCATTTAGATTCCGATTTTGAGGTCAGAGGATTTGGAACCCATGCCATTTCGAAGCTAGAAGAATCTGTTGAGAATCCTTCTCATCAAAACCGCATCTAACTATTTTCTATATCAGAACTCATCTGTCATAGAAAATCACTGAGATTAAAGACAATTCTATCATGGTATTGAGCTTCGATTCTGAAAGAGGACAGCTCTGATCCGATATGTCCATTGAAACTCTATGCCTGAAGCCTTTTGAACATTTGATCATTTCGAAACTTTGATGTTTTAGAATTAAGAACCTTTTTTGAGCATAGAAACACTTGTAGAAAAAAAATCCAGGAAAAATGCTTGTTTCGAATGTGAAAAAAAATATCAAAAGGTGTACGAGAACATCCAAAAGGTGGGCGGAGCTTATAGTGCCCTTGTTTTGTATTTCTAGTGAGAGTGACCTCCTAAAATAGGCTCCTAACAATCCTTCTGTTAACATAAATGACCCTTACCCTCTCTATCTCTATCTCTGCTCTACAACCAACACAAAAACCACGATATTGTCAATAGATTTCTTGTCGTAGTTTCTTTTCTTATCAACAATCTACAATCTCTAAACATGATAACGATCGTTTTCTGGTCTCTTTCCTTTCTCTTTTCGTCTTCCCAATACAACTCAGGTCTCTGATACTTTTTTTTCTTTTGCAAAACCAACAAAATATTTACTTTTTTCTTTCATTCGAACTTTTAAGAATCACTACTGCTCATTGAAAATTGCGTCAACATATCTTATTTGCAACAAAAATCATGTTTTTTTCCTCAAAAATCGAGCTAAAATCTAAAATTCTCCATTTCCAGATCCCGTAAATTCGTTGGCACCCCATTCTCTGTTACACGTGTCCAGCCGGTTGATATGTTCCCACAGACGAATCATATGGAGTGGATTATTCAATTGGATCGTTAAATCTTCTGTTGTTTATTTTTTTTTAAGTTTTTTTTATCTTTAAAACTCTTTTTGTTGTTGTTAAAATTGTTGTTTTTTGAACTATTTTCCATTGTTACTTTTCTAAATTTTCGTCAATAATTCTCTCTTTTTTTTCATTTTTCAATTGTTCAGTTTTCACAAATTTTCTTATTTTTTTTAGCTGGTTTCTCTAACCGTATAAAAATCTTATTGTTCTTTTTTTTCCTTGTTCGTTCTCTTCCAAATCAGTTGGTTTTTTGACCATTGAACAGTTTACTTTAATCTCTTTTTCTCAAATTTTTCCCTTTTTCTCTCTTTCTATTTTTGACATGTGTTGAACACGTTGATCGGAGACAAATTTCGATCATTGAACACTTTTTTCCAGTTCTAAAAATTCCAAAAAATACTGAATTTTTAGGTTGAAATTATTACCACGATTCGAATCTACTGACGTCATGAGCTCAACTGCTGGACAGGTAAGAAAAGCGGGAATTTTGGAAGTTTTTGGAAAATAACAACTTTTTCCAAGCATTTTCCAAACTAAAAGTAGGCACCGCAATGAAGAGGGGGCGGGGCGTCGCAAAAATTCCACCTGGAGTAATTGCGGCACTTTGGGCGCTTGTATCTCGGCTTAAGACTGATAAAGTTGGGATGTTAATATTTTTCCTTACGTAACTTTTTACGTAGAATCTGATGGTATAAACCGTTTTTAGATAGAAAAACTAGTTTTTCTAGAAAGAAGAGAAAACCGGTGAAAATTCCATCCATTCTCAGAATATGAAGTATTTGAATCGGTTGTAGGGACATTGCACAGAGTTTTTTTGCTGTTTTCAGTACTTCTAGATGTGCTTGAATGAATTTGAGTGGAATCTCAAAAATTCATTATCCGCAAAATGATTCAGAAGACGTCAAACTTCTGGAGCAGATTACAAAAAATTTTCAGCGATGACCCCCAAATTTTTTTCTTTAATCATGTTTATGAAACATTCAAATATCCTAATGCAAATTTTTAGCACTATTGAAGCAGTTTGAAGTATTTCAACACCTTCTAGAAATGACTATGATACTGGAAGAAAGTAGTATTTCGAAGTTTTAGGGCTGATGCAGGAAGATTGCACAGAATTTTATTTTAGAATCGGATTCCACACAAAATTTGCAACAAATCCCTTTTTGAAAATCAAAAATTCATTATCCGCCTCTTGAGATATTTCAGTCTGAAATTGTATTTTCGTGACAAAAATCGTCTGAAAAGGGTTGCTTGCGGAGGCGACGCAACGCTTATTTATCTACGCCTTTGGTGTTCGCCGCCACTCGCGGCCGGTTGGCGCAGTGGTTGCGCGCTTGTTCGGTGTTTCTTCGGCGGGGGTTCGGATCGGATTTAGGCGGATTTTCTTTTTGAAATCGGCTGCCGCCGCCCTCGGTGAAACTTTCAGTAGTAAAAAAGAAAGTTATAAATGACAATATCTCCGGAACTACCGAACATTTTCAGAAGATTTTTTGGGAGTTTGCTTATAATTGAAAGTTAAAAACAGCCGACAATAAATTTTTCAGAAAAACGCGGTTTGAAAAATATGTTGCGGTGCCTAACTAAAAGCTCCAAAACAAAGCCACTTAGAAGTTTCAAAAGTTTGAATTTCAACTTTTTCCGTTTTTCAAATGATTCGTTTGAAACTAGAATCACTTTTCATCATTTGAAAAACCAAATCATCTCTTTTGAATTCCCAATCACAATCGTCTTCCTTTTCCAGGTGATCAATTGCAAGGCCGCCGTGGCATGGAGTGCCAAGTCTCCACTTTCAATTGAGACCATTCAAGTGGCTCCACCAAAAGCCCATGAAGTTCGAGTCAAGGTAAGAGAGCACCGCTCACTTTGAGGACTTTTCGGTTCTTCCACGAAAAATGAAAGGAGAGCCAGAACTCGAAGAGAGCTTGTGAGACATATAATGGATCGATTGAAAGTTGTAAATTGGCTAATTTCGAATTGGGAGGACGGTTTTTCAGCAGAAGCTTCTGAAAAATATGTTTTTCCTTATTTGAAATGAAGACCAGAATTGTACATATGATACTTCCGGCCTTTCTGATTCTGTTTCTGAAGTCGGAACCTTCCAATTGGCGTTTCTGAGCCAAGCTATGAGCTCACAATCATTAGTTTCATAGATTAAAGCTCATCCTTGAAAAAAGTATATATAGCTCACAACTCGATCTAGGTCATGTTTAAGAAAGTTTCGCCTTCAAAATGAAATCAGCATGATCGGAAGTACCTTGACACAGTTCCCAGTAGTTCCTTTTTCCCTCTTTTCCTTTAGGTTTTTCTCCCACAAATCTCTTATTTTCCAGATTCTCTACACAGCCGTGTGCCACACTGACGCCTACACTCTCGATGGTCATGATCCGGAAGGTCTCTTCCCAGTCGTTCTCGGTCACGAAGGTTCTGGAATCGTTGAAAGTGTTGGAGAAGGTGTCACTGGTTTCTCTGTCGGAGATCATGTTGTTCCTCTCTACGTCCCTCAATGCAAAGAATGCGAATATTGCAAGAATCCAAAAACGAATTTGTGTCAAAAGATTCGAATTTCTCAAGGAAATGGATTCATGCCAGATGGTTCATCAAGATTCAGTTGCAATGGAAAACAATTATTCCATTTTATGGGATGCTCTACATTCTCAGAGTATACTGTAGTTGCTGATATCTCCCTGTGCAAAGTGAATCCAGAAGCTCCTCTTGAGAAAGTCTCTCTTCTCGGTTGTGGAATCTCTACTGGATATGGGGCGGTGCTTAACACTTGTAAAGTTGAACAAGGCAGTACTGTAGCTGTTTGGGGTCTTGGAGCAGTTGGATTGGCTGTTATTATGGGAGCAAAAGCGGCCGGAGCCAAACGGATTATTGGAATCGATTTGATTGAATCGAAATTCGAATCTGCCAAATTCTTTGGAGCCACTGAATGTATTAATCCAAAAAGCGTTCAATTGCCAGAGGGAAAGAGCTTCCAGGCTTGGTTGGTCGATAATTATGATGGTGGATTTGATTACACTTTTGAGTGTATTGGAAATGTTCATACTATGGTGAGTAAGAGATGTGCCAGGAATTTGCGGTAAAAGTGGGCGGAGCTTCAAGAGATACAGGTCTCATGGTGTCTATATAGTAGCCCGTTGAAGCCTCTCGATTAGTGAGACGAAACTGGCGGAAAGCGGACGGACCTTATGTATCCAGTATTCAGTTTAGGCCTATTTCTGAATATGAATAGTGGGCGGAGCATAAGCTTTTTTTTGAGTCTGCCCCTTTTCTAAGATCTGTTATGCCGTAAGCCAAGAATGCCAATGGAAGGAAAAGCTTGAAACAGGCTCCGCCCCTTCCCAAAACGATGCGGGAAACTTGGAAAAAAATGGGCGGTTCCCATTTCTGAGCGAAGAAGAGAGAGGACCTAACTTTGATTGATGATACATCCTCCTCTTTTCTTTAAAAACTTTGTAAAAGTAGCAAAAAGTAGGCGGAGCCTGAGCTAGCTTTATCTCTTTCTCAGATTCTTGATCTGACTATAATTTCTTATTTTTTCAGCGCCAAGCCCTGGAAGCCGCTCACAAAGGATGGGGAGTCTCATGCATTATTGGAGTCGCTGGAGCCGGTCAAGAGATCGCCACCCGTCCATTCCAACTTGTCACTGGACGTACGTGGAAAGGAACCGCATTCGGTGGATGGAAATCAGTTGATAGTGTTCCAAAACTCGTGGAGGATTATCTCAATAAGAAGCTTCTCATTGACGAATTCATCACTCATCGTTATCATATTGATGATATCAATACGGCATTTGATGTGCTTCACAAGGGAGAATCATTGAGATCCGTTCTGGCTTTTGAGAAGAAGTAAATTGCCCCTTCATGTGATTGTTACCTTTCCCTCATCTGAATCCTACTATTTTTCGTTGTTTTCCATTATTTTTCACATGTTTATATAAGATCACATTTAAATATTATATCATAAATTTCAAACAATTCAAAGAAAGACAAAAAAGCTATGGAAATACCAAATATTGAATAGGAACAGTCTCAAAATTCCCAAATTCATTGTATTTCACAACGACCTGACGACGATTTGGAAGGATTTCGCTGATTGTAGATGCGTAGAGACGACCATCATTCCATGGGGCAAGACATTTGCCACCTACTTTGCATTCGGGATGATCTGGAATAAAAAAGAGATTGGCCACGCCCACTTTCAAGATATTTACTTTGATTAGTAGGTCCAAATGGTGGTCCCGGTGGTCCTTGTTGGAAATTTTGTGGGTGGAAACGGGGACCTTGAGGTGGTGGGGGTGGTGCTTGCTGGAAGTGAGCAAATGGTCTCGGTTGATAATTGTGTTGTTGTTGTTGATTGTACTGATTGCCACGTGGCAGTGGTCCTCCCTGGTTTTGCGGGAAGTTCTGTTGAATTCCACGGGGGTTTTGTGGTCCCTGGAAGTTGCCACGTGGTGGTCCTCTTTGGAAGTTTTGAGCCGGGTTTTGACCCAAATTTTGAGGGACCTGATTCTGTTGGAAGTTGCCACGTGGTCCTCCCTGATTCATTTGATTTCCACGTGGATTTTGGGATGGTCCCTGGTTTTGCTGAGGGTTTGGTCCTTTTTGGTATTGTTGATTTCCATGTGGTCCTCCTCTTTCCTGGCTCATTTGGAATCCTTTGTTTCCATCGCGTGGTCCTCCTCCTCCACCTTTTTGACCGTCTTTTTGATAACCCGAATTCTGAGCATTTACACGTGGATTTTCAGATTTTGGTCCTTTATTGAAGTTGCCTCGTGGACTTTGTGACGGTCCCTGACCTTGTTGGGAAGCCTGGTTGCTACGTGGTGCTCCAGATGAAGCAGTGCTCGGACGTTGATTTTCTGATTTTTGACGGAAATTCTGGGATGATCCACCGGTGGTGTTTGGACGATCTAAAAATAGGAACTTTTGAAAAAAATGCGGCCATATGCCGAATCAGAACTTTCCTGAATTAGAACTGTTCTGAATTAGAATCGTGATCCCGAATCAGAAATATCATTTCACGTGGAGTAGTTCTGATTCGGTAAAGTTCTGATTTGGCACACAGTTCTCGAACGGCATATCCCCGGAAAACACTAGATTCTTCAGGGAAAAAATTTTCTAACAAGAAAAATTTTTTATTCGAAAAACTCACTTTCTCGTTTTTGTCCTTCCGGGAACGTCTTCGGACCTCTCGGTTTTTGATCTGAAATTTCTTGAAATTTCAAAAAACCCAAAATTTTTTAGCTCTACCTCTTCCAGACCCTCCTCCTTCATTCTTTTTGAAATTCCCGCCAGATCCTCCTCCTCCTTTTTCGAATTTCTTCTTTTCATCAGATACTGTCATTTTCGCAGTCATTTCAGCGGCAAGCTCCGCCCCTTTTTCTCCTCCGCCTCCAATAAAATCGAAAAGCGTTGCAGGACCACTTGGACGATGATTCGCATATTCTCCAAGATCAACATCGGGTCCATCTTCTGAATTCTTTCGGCCACGCCCCTTTTTCTGAGGTCTTGGTGGTCTCTCCGCTCTCTCTTTTGGAGGTTTCGGTGGAGCCGGAGCTTTTTGAGGGGGCGGAGCCAAGTTGGGTTTAGAGAAAGTTTTGGCAGTGTCATCCTTTAATTCGGCTATAATTTCAGCACGATTTTTGGAGAAATTATCATCGACATCGTCTTCTTTTAGCGTTTTTGGCATCACTGCATTGGCTTTGAATCCCTTTTCAAGGTGCCCTTGTTGACCACGTTTTCCAAATGAAACCCATTTTGGAGCACCGGTTCCTGAAAAAAAGACGGGGGTTTCTCTATTATAAGGGCATGATGTGGACAAGACTGTGAATTATTATGATAATTATTATGCCGCCACCCAGGCGTTCCGCGCGCTGAGAAACGCGAAAGTCGCCGACCGGGAGCGGCATCGACAGGCGAGAGAGTGTGCAGAGAGGAGAGGGTGGTAGAGAAAGGCGCCGTCACTATATCGCGTTTTTCTCAGCCAGTTTTGAATATTTTTGGATTCTGAAAACAGAATCTGATTCAGAAAGAAAAACTGAAAAGGGACATATAAAAATCATTTGAAAATTCGAAAAAAAAATTTTGTATAAATTTTTTTTCTTCGATATTTCGCATAATTTTTATATGTCCTTTTCCAGTTTTCCTTTCTGAATCAGATTCTGTTTTCAGAATCCAAAAATATTCAAAACTGGCTGAGAAAAACGCGATATAGTGACGGCGCCTTTCTCTACCACCCTCTCCTCTCTGCACACTCTCTCGCCTGTCGATGCCGCTCCCGGTCGGCAGGCGGGAGCGCGATCGACAGGCGCTCAGCGCGGGCGGCGGCATGCCTGCTGTAGGTGCTCTTAAAACAGAACGACCTTTAAAAATCCATACCTTTTCCAACACTAGATTTGAATCCATCTGCCCTTACAGAACTCTTCTCAACATTCCATTTTTCAATCATTTCCTCCACTCGACCACCCAAAATTTTCACATTTTTTCGTTCCAAAATCAAGAAATTTCCTTCAATTGGCACTGTGCCAATTATTTGAATCTTTGTTCCTGGTGGAGTTTCTGAAGTGATTCCTGGAATCGATTGAAGGATCAGAGCGGAGATTGCAGTGTGTCCATCAGTGAGAAAAAGACGAATGATCGAATGGGCAGGGTCCGTTTGGTTTAGTTCTTCCTGGAAAATGGGAGAGGATGAGGATTTTGTGGCCGAAGAGCTTTGAATGTAATTCCAGGCTGAGATGTGATTTCCTTATAAAAGACTGGGAAGTCTAGGAAAGAGCTTGGGAATTTTCAAAATTCCAAAGGAAGAACTTTGGAGATCTCTGGGTTACTGTAGTTTTCATAATATTATGGTGATTCCGAATCTTACAGTCCAGGTACTGTATGGTGCGGTTTCAGGTGTACTGTAGCTCATGTTTACTGTACAGAAGTACCAATGTAATCTGGCCTGCTTCAAGAAACTTGAACAATCAAAATTAATCAAGATAATAAGGCTTACAGTAGAAATAAGAGCTCAAATCCTGGGCTACTGTAACTACATTTATTGTCTTTCATTAGTTTTTTGATATAGTGAACGCAAGCGTTTGCATAAGCGCTCTAATCTAATGTCCAAAAATAGCGTTCAAAATGAAGAGACGCAAAGAAAAATTTCTCTGCGTCTCTTCACTTTAAACGCTATTTTTGGACATTGGATTAGAGCGCTTATGCAAACGCTTGCGTTCACTATATCTTATGTTGGATAGGTTACTGTAGCTCTATGTGTCCAATGGGAGTTTACCTTGGGCTTAAAGCAGCCCAGGATATTTGAAAATGAGAAGGATTACTGTAGAAACGAAAATCTAGGCTGGCTCTTAGTAATCACAGCTCATGATTACTGTATTATGGATATCATATTCAGATTCAGCCCATTTTCAGGTTTTCAATGGCCTAAAAACCGAGCTAATCATAATTCCCCATGTGTTCCAGAACATTCTATCCTTACCTTAATCCTGGGCACAGAAACATTTCGATAACGAAGTAATTGGAGAACACATGGTCCCTCAAAACTCGTCTCCTCTTTTTTATTGATAATGGCTGCTTCGGCGAAATTACGAAGATCCTCATTGAGAATCGTTTTTAGAATTTCTGGTCCTGATTTCGGAAGAATTCCATCGTCAAAATAATCAGAGACTTGAGTCTCATTGATGTTCCAACCCTCTTTTCGAAGTTGGTCCATTCTGCGAAAAAGGGGATGAAAATGACAGGAAATTGAAGGGAAGATAAGTGAAAAAGGGTAGCAGAAACCCAATTGATAAAAAAATAATTGATGAAAAAAAGAATGATAAATGATAATTTTTTCAGAAACCGACCGTTAGTAAACCAGGAAAAAAATGAATGCAGAAATGAGAACATGAATTGTGAGAATTTTTGCATAGAATAAAGAAATATGAACATAAGTAATCAATCATCATCATCACTGAAATCGAATTGTTCATACGATGGAAAATCCAATTTTCCACAAACGAAATCTCGTGGACATTTGATTCGTTTCATGAGAATTTGACTACCGATTACAAGGGATTCATTGATGTCATTGAGTTGTGGACGATAGTAGTAACAGACAGGGGTGTATGGAATGAAGAAGTCACAGAAGTAGGTATGTGGTTCCAGTGATATCAACTCATGGATGTTACCTGGAAAAAAGGGAATAGATTTTGAGGGAACTTTGACGTTTTCTGGAGAGATATCGAGTGAATTTGTTCTATGGTGAGGTTCTAGGCTAGGCTTGGTTGTTGGAAGGTGTTTCTAGTACCCCAAGGTTCTTTTCGCAAGCTAGAAAATGATCAGAGTTTAAGGAGCGCTTTTGGGACGTGTTGTAGAACATTCCTAAACTGGAAACATTCTGGGCACATCCATTCTTCCTGCCGCAGACCATTAAGGAACTTCATATACCTGTTCCCAAATGAATCAAGCGTTATTCGTAAACTTTACAGACTACTGTACCTCAGCGACTGTGATGAAAAGAATGTGAATCAGTTTGAAAGTCTAAACCGTTGTAATTGGAGGCTTCAGAACTTTCAGATGCTCATAAGAACTCAAGAAGAACTTCTGACTTGTTTCCCTTGATTTTGACATTTGGAAAACCAGAAAAATTACTGTAGCTTTTTCTATCCTCTCCTTGCTTTAGTTTTCAACAGATTCAGAGCTTTTCTCAGAACTTTCTGCTTCTTATCAGCGTTTTCATAGAAATCTTCATAATAACTATACCTTTCTTGGGCCCAACCACTGCCGAATTGTGTCCACTGGCAACCACTGTTTCTCCCTCGTATTTAACCATAATCGAATTCGTCGGAAGCTCTTCTCCACCTCCTTCTAAAATCGAAAACGATCGAATTCTCACAGATCCTTGGAACACTTTCATAATCGCATTCTGTCCGGGATGATCGTGGAGTGGGAGTTTCAATTCGGCTTTTCTGGAATTATAGATTTTCAGAAGTTTCTGGAAGGCGTGTTGCTGAAAATAAACATACAAAAATCCAAAAGCATTGACATGAAGAAAAGGGTCACAGTAGACATCTTTGTAGAGGATTCCAGAAGAAGAAGAAGAGGGTAGGCTTTGAAGGACTGGTTGAACGAAGCGGGAAAGGGCGCCAGGAAGGAATCTTTCTGGAAAAAGGGGTCTTAATTAGAAGGGTACAGGGGCAACCTTGAAAATGAAGACACTCTGTGAGAACCTCTTTTAAAAGGTCACCCTGCAGACACCTTTTCAGACAGGGCAGCCTATGGAGACCTCTTTCAAAAGGCATCTTCAAGAAACCTCTTTTAAAAAGGCTCGCTGTAGAATCTTCTTTCGAAAGCCCACTTTGAAACCCTCTTTTAGAAGGTCATTTCTCCGATAAACCCCTAATAAAAGGGCACCAACTCACGTAGAACAGTGGGATCAAGACTTTCAACAAGGGTTTTAATCCCTTGAACCCCTTCTTCAGATCCATCAAAACTTCTGGAAAGTACTGCCACTTGCCGAATGAATCTATGAAAATGTCGTGTTGGAGATTCCATTTCTCTGAATTTTAGATTCTGAAAATTTTTGGCTGAAAACCTCAAAAGTTGGATTTTGTCAAATGTATAGTAGGAAAAAAACCATTCAGAAAAAAATATCAAAACATTTTCGACTGGAAAAAAGCTCAAATTTATCACAAAAGGGGAAGAAAAAATGCCAGTTGGGGGACCCGGGAAATTCGAAAAAAACTGAATTATTATGCTGCTTATCACATTTTTGGAGATATTTTTGGGAAAGAAAAAAAAAGACACTGGAAGGGGGAAAAAGGCACTGAGGCAATTCAAAATGCTAGGTGAAAAACTGGGAAAATTCAGAGGGGAAAACTGGGGGAAGAAAATTACAAAAAAAGTGGATATTTTGGGATGCAATAATACTATAAATTAACACATAATTAGGGTGAAAAAACATTGATATAACACTAGAAAAAACTGGAAAAAAAATCTGAAAGTTTCAGCTTTTTTACAATGAAAAAACATGAGGATTTTGATATAAATAACTCTAGATTAAGCTTTAAAAAAATCTGAAAATTTCAGTCAAAAAAAATCTATCTCAAAATTTTCGTCTCCTCATCGTATCCAAAAAGAATATCAGATTTTGGATCCGGATAACTACTACTCCAAATCTTCTCGTTACAAGCTTCATCTGAAGTGCAGAAATCGATAATTTCGAAAAACTCCTTAAGATATTCCACGTGGCACGGGGCATTTTGCTCCGTATAAACTGGGAAACGAAGTGTGGCAATTGGAGATTCTTCAGAAGACTTTGGGGAGAAGACGTCAACGAAGAACTCGTCACAAGTGGTCAGATTGGAGAGTCTGAAAATTTCGGTTTTCTAGGCCACCAAAAAGTTAGTCCACCAACTTTTTTCCAACATTCCAACTATCAAATTGTCCTCCAAACACTGAATCATAGGGTTTTACTAGGGACTTGTCGATAATTTCTTCAGAGCCTTTTCGATATTTGAACTCAATTTCTGGACTAGTTTTGTCTCCGTTCTTTTTGACACGTTCGGTGACATGCCATTCCAAACGAGTGTGAAGAGTGTCTTTCTGGAAAGAGAAAAAAGAGGATTACGGTAGGTACTGTAGGTCTTGTGAGGTGAGGGTTACTGTAGTTATTTGGGTCCGGAAGCCATCTAGGATTACTGTAGTTATCTGAATCATGAGAGGAAGGCCTGTAGTTGTCTAGGATCCTACTATAACCTGGAAGATTCCGAAAGTTCGTCAAAAGTACTGTAGACTCCAGATAACTACAGTAACCACCATCCTAGCTGTTTAGTGATCCTGGAAGAAGATTACTGTAACTATTTCTTAGCAATCTTCCGGAGCACCTGGATTACTGTAGGAACGATTGTTTTACAGTAGTACCAAGATATGGCCACTATCGCTCTAATGAGAATTACCGTAGAATGTGGCATTTTTTTGGGTCATACTGTAACCCAATTCTGAGACTACTGTACCCATCGTTCGTCTACAGTAACCCTCCAAGATTACTGTAATTTTCCCCTCTCCAAAACTTACATCAGTAACAAAGCCCATATACTCTCTACAAATCTCCTCTTTCCATTCGAATCGTGTTCCATATGTCATCTCTTTTAATAAATAACCATTAACCTCCAGTAGTTCACCACTACTATAATTGACATGAGACTTTCGATGAATCAAAAATTCGAAATTCGCGCCGCCCGTCGTCTCCAGCTTCATTACGATTTCGATTTGAGCATTATGATGAGCACGAAGAGCATCGATTTGCACAATTTTCTTCAGATTTTCATTGGATCCAGCGAATTGTAAAGCGAAATTGGCAAGACTTTTGAAATGGATTGATTCTTGGTCGATTCCATTTTTGAAGATATTGGCAGAGGCAAAGTGATAAGTGGGATGGTTTAGTTGAAGCTTCTGAGGAGACATTGATTGTAATTCAGCTGCTTCAATCGATTCAATGTCAATCATACTGTCGAATTTGCGAGCAAAGTAAGTGGGTTTGGCGATGGCTTTCTGGAAAAATAGAGAGGTTTAGAGCATAAAACGGGTACTTTTTCACTCAAAAATCGCTCAGAACCGCACGAATCATGTCCTAAATCGCAAAATACAGTCTGACTATCGTGAAAAAGCGAAAAATAGTCTCGGCTACGGTCATCAGACTGTAATTCGTGATTTTGGACACGATAAGGGCTTTTGAACGAGTTCTAAGTTAATTCTTCATGAAAGACCGACTTGGCATGTTTTGAGAGGTTTATAATAGGCTTGAGCAGGCCTCAATGCGCCTGAACTAGCCTGAACAAACTGGAGAATGTTGAAGTCAGCAGGCTTTTCTCTAAATCATAAGACAGCTTATACCCCATTTAATAGTAAGAAGGTCATATTAAAGGGCTGTTAGATTTTTCAAAACAGCCGGATTTTCGATCAAAAATCAGCCTGGAATAACCTGAACCAGTCTCATCTAGAGCAGTTCCAGCTGACAGATTTTACAGCCCTAAAACGGGCTCAAGACGAGCCTGAACTTGGACTATTTCTGAGCCAGTCTAAGCCGGAAAGTATGAATAATATAAACTCAGCCCTCGAATTCTCCCCATACCTGAAGCTCAAATTTCTTTCTCGTATCCTCGCGAAAAACCAACGGTGAACATCCACACCAATCGACAATTTGTTTCAATGAAGCACACCGACATCCTTGTTTCCTATACCAATTAGTCAATCTCAAATTGCTCATCATTAAATCATCACAGAATTTCGAATTGAATGCAAGTGTATGATAAAAACTCTCAAGAGGAAGAAGAACACTTTCGAAAGTTTTCCGGAGTTTCAGAGGAATTTCTTCTTGAGAAATTGAGTATTCAGCAAGATCTCGATGAATTCCAACCCAATCCGAACCACCGTCGATTCGAACATTCTGTGGGAAATCACGTTTTCCGATACGGAACATTCGTTGATCACATTCTGAGAAGACGAATTCAAATCCTTGTTTTTGAATGAATTTTCCAGTGTTGTAGCCATGGGAGGCAAGGAAGGATTTTCCCTTGTTTCTGGAAAAATGGGAGGAGTTGAGGAAGGGAGTAGGGAGGCGAGAGGTATAGGGACAAGTCGAGGTGGCCTAGAAACCTATAGGTCTCAAGAATAGAGAAAGTTAGGCCATCAGAGGTTAACTATAAGAAAGCGAAGTTAAAAACGGAGAAAGCTAGGCCAACGGGAGCCAAGTCTAGGCCACCTAGGAAGAGATAGTGTAAGTTAGGCCACTAATAAGTAAACTACGCCACCATAAAGAACGCTAGGCCACCGAAAGCCAACTAATGAAACGTAAGGGCACCTACATTAAAAACTGGTCAAATGCTGCCATACGAGCCTGGCTCTGAGGTCGTCATTGAATTTGTGAAAACCCGGTTAAAAACTTAGGCCATCCGACCAATTACAAGCTGAAAACACTCCCATGGCCTAACTTTCCTCTGCGTCTTTTAGGCCAAATTTTCTCTTCCATTCATTTCCCCCCTACTTACACTGTAATCAATCTCTCAAAATCTTCAATCGGCAGAATGGGAAAATCAGATTCGGAAAAATTAATAATATAATCCCAATCTTTGAATTTCTCAATTTCCATCGAATCTCCAATCACTTGTTGAAACATTTGAAGCAACGAAGCTCCGCCCCAAATTGTACTGAATCTTCGTTTTGTTACGTGAATATTTGGCACTTTTTCAGCGACTTTTTCCATTTCAGAGAACATATAATTCTGTCGTTTGTCCACATGAATATAATAATAGTGATGAGGTAAATAAATGGATTTGATGAATCTTTTGACTTGACGTTCATTTCGACCATTTAATTGGAGAAGGAAAAGGATTTTGATAGGAGAAGAACCATCGGGAAGAGGATCTCCAGGAGGTAGATACTTTGGCTTGAGATGGGTGACTTTGTCTGAAAAAAGGAAGGTGTTTTTCAGCTTTTTGTAAGAGCTAGTAAGGTCTATGCTTTGTGGGCGGACTCCGTGAATATCAGGCTGAAAACAAGTTTTCAAACACGGATTCGTTATTTGGAACATACAGAGAAAATGATGATGTTTTTCTTTCTGTGTTCACCCGGAAAAGGCTCTCAAAATGATTATCTCCAAAATTCCAATAACTTTTTTCAGTTTCGACCAAATTCTTCGGTTCAACGCCCAAATTGAAGCTTGAAAGATGCTCTACAAGAACTAGCCAGGTGTTCAGGGAAAAGTCTAACATTAAATTCTTAGATTTCATATAAAATTCTACTGGCAATATGGTATTGCGAAACACAACGCCGCGGGACATAAAGCGCGGACGTGGCGGAGGAAATTCGTGTCCTGTTTTGTTTTCTGCATCACCTTGAAAAGCCACGCAACTCTTTGGAGCATTGCAAACTAGCTTGAGATGCTTTTCATGAGCTTTTTGAATACAGTTCTTTGCCTAAACTTTTCGCTCGCGCTTTTTGCACTGATAAACTCGTTCTCGAACGAGTTTTTCTATCAAAAATGAAGTCATTGAGTGGAACAATACTGTCAGAAACTTGGCGAGTTTTGGCACTTCATTTTCCTGGATGTTTTTAAAAATGAGCAACTTTTTTACTGGAATCTTGTTTAACTGGAACCTAGACATCTGGCTAGCCGTGCTTAAGAGAACTTTCGTGTATTTTTTTTGTTTTTTATTTTATTTTATTTTTTTTTTTTGGGAATCTGGATAGTTCATTTCCTAGAGTATCTATTCAGCTTATAACGAAGCTTCAAACCAAGCAAATTGGTTGAAAATGAAGGAAGTTACCGCAGTTTTCGCATATTTCTATTCTAAATCATCTCCTTTCTTTTTTTTTTTGACATCCAAATTCTGATTAGAAACTATTTGAACGGGCTCTTTTAAAGCCGTTTTAGAGGCCTTCAGTGGGCCCAAACTGCGTGTTTTTGTCCGCCACAAGGAATCTTTTCAGGCCGCTCTTTACGCAAATATTTTCAAAAAAAAAATCACTTTTAAATCCGGTTCTAAAAATTTCGATAGCATTGAATCCGCCACAAAACTCTTCCTCCTTCTCTTCGCCTTCTTTCCTCGGACACTTATAAGCCTGACAATCCTTATCATCCAACTTTGTCACATTCTGCCCAATATCATTTCCACAAAAACATTCTTGTCCAAATTCGAGGCCATAATACAAAAATCCAGCTTTATAACAATTCTTTCGACACGTGGATTTCCCATTTGATTGCGGGAATTTATATTCGAATTCTGTCAACACTCGAGCCTCTTTTTTATCCGAAAAACAGCCAATTCGAATGTCAATTAGGCGATTTTCATGATTTGAACATTGGCTTTCGGGAAATTTCTCCGAAAATGTTCCGTTTTTTAGGAGACACGCTTCCAATTGTAATTTGGCTTTGCAAGATGGAGAAATGGCTCGAGAAATTGCACTTTTTGCCAGGTCATCAGTGATTTCACAGGTTGGAAGGGAAGAGAGGGTTGGAGCAATCTGAAAATTTTTGAATGTTTTTTCCAATTTTTTATCACTTTTTCTAGCCCCAAAAACCCTCAAAAACTCACATTTTCCTCCTCCTCTCCGACAATTTTCTTCGAATTTTGAACCGTATTTTGAGCCGAATACAATAAATAGACATTTAGAAAGAAGAATAAAACAATGACAATCGCATAATGTCGATATTTTGTATTTACACTGAACAAGACCATCGGAAAGAGGACCAAGTCCTGAAAATTCATTTTGTTTTAGGATGAGATTTTCTGGGATATGAAGGGCGAGGGAAATGTTTATTTTGAACGGAAACACATGTGGAAACGTAAAAATGTACGATTTTTACAAAAAATCTGTTTAGAAATCGCTTAAAATAAACAAATTTGTGGTTTCCCGGGATTTAATTAGACTAAAAAATATATAAATGAAATTATCCGAGTGAACTTCACGGGGTAAAAAAGCAAGCGCGCTCTACCGAGCAGAAATAAAAAGAGCGGATGTTCGAAAACCAATTTTTCCCGTGAAAATTTTTTTCAATTTTTTGCTTTTTTTCACGGTTTTGACAAAATTCTCCTATAAAAAAGAAGTTTTAGATTCAAATCAATTTATTTCTTCATATTCCAATGAGCACAATGTAGTTTTTTCAATAAAAAGTTAACAAATAATTTCTCATGCTGCGAAGACGACCCGAACAGAAATACGAGCCGAACAACATGATTTTTTGGAGGAGGGGATAATAATTTGAAAGAAAAAAAAACACTTTTTACATCATTATGAGCATTAGAGCAGTGCCAGGGGTGAGTGGGGGGAATTTGAAAGTTTTCTTTTCAAAAATTCAAAATTCCCGCTCAAAAAATAAAACAGAACCAATAAAAAACATATTAAAAATTACATCGGTGAGACAAAAAAGGAAGGGTTGAGAGTGTGTTTTTCAGCAGAGACCTCGTTTCAGACAAATTTTTTTTTTTGCGAAAGATTTTTTTTCATAATTTGAGGAGGGTCATGATACAGGGAAATGGAACAAATTAAATGCAATTCTTGGATGGAAAAAAGAGATTAAAAGACCCGAAAAATGGGTGAAAAAATGAGAAAATTCAGGATAAGAATAATAATGGGAGGGAAAGTGGAGGGGAGAGAGAAGCACCGTCATTCGAACACCATTTTTTTTTCAAAAAATTATTATTATATGAGACAAAAAACTGAAAATAAAAGGAAAAAAGTCTATCGTCGATTAATTGCAGTCACAATTGATTCTATAATTTCTTGCTTATTTTGTTCCAAAAGATTCATCATGTCTTGGCGGAGTTTGTTGATTTCCAGACGGAATTCCACCATCAAATCGGCTCGGAGTCTGAGAAAAAGAGGATTAGGAGGTGCTCTTATATTAAGGGTTTCGAAAAATAATGGAATTAGTCTTACCTTTCCAATTGCTCATTCTGAACACCTCCCGATACTCCAGCCGGGGTTACTGTAGACGACGTTCCATTTGACATTGAAGTGCTCGCTTTGGAAGTCGTCGAAGAGCTATCATCCTGTGAGAACAACGAGGAGGCGGATGGGAGTCTGCAAATGTGCTCTATTGATAATTTTTCCGGAAAATTCAAATAACTCACTTTCTATGAGCTTTTGGGCTGTCCAATGGCTTCGAGGCGTCTGAAACAGACCATTTTTTGGCTGCAGCCGATCCAACGGATCCACCATTAGAACCATTTGAAGAGGACGTTCCGATGCCACATCCACTATCCGAAGAACCATTACTTGTATTGGATTTCGAGTCAACGGCATCGGATTTGGCTTGAGTCATCTTGCGTTTGTTGAGTTGAGCATTGAGTTCGGACATTAGATCGACGCCTGGAAGAGGGAAAGTTAGGTCATGAGAGGGGGAAGTTAGGTTATAGAAAGCTAGGTTATGGTTAGTTTGGGGACTGGAAAACTAGGCTATAAATGTAGAAAGTTAGGACAGCAGAGCTACGGAAAGTCCGGTTCTGTTGTGGAAAGTGAGGCTATCAAAACTGAAGGAAGCCATATCTAGGGAAAACTAGGCCATCATGACATAGAAAACTAGGTCACCATAACGTGAGAAACTAGGTCATGGTTTGGGAAGTTAGGCCGTGAAGGACTAGGCCACCATGATCTGGGAAGAGATAGGCCACTAGAAGTTGAGAAACTAGAGGAAATTAGGCCATGAAATATTTTCAATTATGTTTCAAAAAAGGGAAACACAAATGTTCAAGACTCTAACACTAATAGAGAAAACTTGGCCATCAAACACAGAAAGTTAGGCCACCCTATAAACCGAAACCAAATACTCACCTCCTTTAGGTGCAACTGGTTTCTCTTGTTGTTCTCCTCCATTTGTGCTCCTTAATCCATTACTCGTCGTCTTCAATCCTTGTGTCTTCATTTTCAATTGATCCGCCAAACTCGGTGCCCCATTTGAAGCCATCAATTGAGCCGGTGGTGGCGGTGGCGGAGGTGGTGGAGGTGCTCCTGAACTAATTGGTGGAAGTGGTGGTGGTGGTGGGGCTGCTGATGAATTCGTTGGAGCAATTCCTGATTGTGGTGGTGGGGGCGGAGCTTGTGGAATATTCGAGACGGGCGGAGCGGCAGGTGCAATTGATGGTCCGGCGGAGGTATTGGAGCTCTGGGATGCTCGTCGTTGTTGTTGAGTGAGAGCATTGGCACTGGAGAGAGAAGATGGATGTTGGGAGGCACGGCTGGAAGAGGATTTGGATTAGAGAAAGATAGGCCATAAAGGTTGAGATATTGGTGGAGAAACCTAGGCCACTAAAAAGCTCTTGAACCCGTATCATGGGAAAGTCAGGCCGCGGATAAGGAAACCACAGAAACCTAGGCCACCAGGAGGCCAAGGATTTTGCGAACACTGAAAACCTAGGTCGCTGAGATTAAAAGTTCGGCCGCCGATAGCGAAGCCGAGGCTATTATAGTAAATGAAGAAGACTTGGTTAGAGCTAGGGAAAGTTAGGCCACTAGTAAAGAAAGCTAAGTTAGGGATAATGGAACCTAGGCCACTGCTAGAGGCAGTTACCAAAGCCAGTTAAAGAGAAGCTAGGCCACAGATAGCAAAACCTCGGCCACCGAAACTACCAGTACTTTTCAAGTTTGGCCACCTATGGAAAACTAGGCCACCTATACCAAAACCTAGGTCACCTCTTACAGTACCTTTCAAATTGACTGATACAATCAGCAACGGCTACAGTCATCTTCTTTTTTTTAGTGATAGAAATGACGAATATCGCCAATTTTTTGATAATATAAACACCTTTTTTTCTGTCTATAGACTATAGTAAATAAGAAAACAGACACTTTCGTCAAATATCGATAATGAGTCATTTAGATCAACACCTATAGGAAGGAGGAAGAGGAGGAGAAATCATAAAATTATCACCGGAAATCAAGTTTTCTTTTCATGGGGAAATGTGGAAGAGGGGAATCTCAAGATATAAAAATACAAATTTGAGGAAAAAATTTGGCTGAAAATTCAAATTTTTTGACTTACCGCATATTAGCACTGTGATTTTCCTCATGAAAATTTGGAGCTGAATGAATGTGCATCATGTGTTGATGGGGATCCTGGTACACGTTGTCGGTGGCTGGAAATAGGGGTGCCGTTTTAATAGAGG
This sequence comes from Caenorhabditis doughertyi, assembly GCA_963572265.1. Classification (NCBI taxonomy): domain Eukaryota; kingdom Metazoa; phylum Nematoda; class Chromadorea; order Rhabditida; family Rhabditidae; genus Caenorhabditis; species Caenorhabditis doughertyi. Next base: position 2,642,587 of record OY751557.1, read on the forward strand.
TTTTTTTATTTATTTTAGAGTCCATAGTCTGTGATTAAAAGCACTCTAATAACACTCCCAGAAAAATGTGAAACATCGGAAGACACTTATCTCTCCGCCTCTCAATTCCACACACTATTTCCTGAAAATGCGATTAGAGCGCATTTTCCAACTTCAAAAAACCGTACTTTTTATTTCCACAACTTCGCCACCTCTTAAGGAAACTGTTTTAGAAGGACAACACCAGAAGTAGCTCATGTGGACACGTGGTTGGAAGAGAAGGGAATAGAATAAGAATATGTTTTTTGGATCGACTCCCTCTCGGAGCCGATATCTATGGTTTACATCACAGAGAAAAGCTTCTTATCTAGGGCGAAGAGAGGATTGAGGGGATTTTTTATTTTGAAAAAAAAATTTTAATGGAAATTGATTTTTGATGAAAGATTTTTTGGGATTGGGGGAAAGATAAGTTTTGCAGTATTTGAATAAGCAGCTTTAAAAAAATTTGGCCGGCTTGATTATTTTTTTTTTTAGACTAAAACTATGATTTTTGTAACTTCTGAAATCATAAGTTTGTAAAAGCCAATATTTTGAAAAAGTAAACATTTTTCTAAAAATTCAAAAAACTGATTTTTTGTCTGAACTTTCGGACATCTTCCAGTAGTAGAAGACTTCAAAAAACCCAAAAATTTTTTCAAAAAATCGCATTTTAAATAATTAGAATTTCAAATAACTAGGCATTTTTGACCAAAATTTGTAGAAAAAGTGAAGTTTCCTATAATCGAAAAAACAAAGTAAAAATTATTAATTTTTGAAAATTTTTTTTAAATGTGTCCACGAAAAGAACTATGGGTTGCTACTACTTTTTGCGAACGCTTGACACCTCGGTTTAAAGGCGCAGCGACAGATTGCTATTGGGTCCCGCAACGATTACAGTAATCCGCAGTTGAAAATAACTGTAATCACGGCGGGACCCGACGGAAATTTGTCGCTGCGCCTTTAAGCCAAGATGTCAGGCTTTTGCATATAAGTAAGAGAGTTTTCAAAAATCCGAAAAACAAGAAATTTCGGAAAATGTTTTTTTTCAAATTTAGAGGTTTTATGTTTCTGACAAAATTATGACTTCTTTCAGTTTCGACAAGCCCAAAATCTACACAATAAAAACTAATATTTCAAAAAAACCCGAAACCTTGAAAATATTCTTACCATGTTGTTGAAAGTCCAAATTATTGATTCCTCCATTCATTGCATGATAATTCAATTGTTCAATAGCCTGTGTAACAATACTAAAAAAGTGATCAGCCTCTTCATTCTGTTGAAATTTCAATCCAAAAACTCTTTTCTGTTCATCTCTCCATTGATGAAAATCTGGTGTGGCACGATGATATTTCTGTCGTTGAAAGATGTTACAATTCAGAATATTCACTGAATTTCGTTCAGTTTGGCGACTTGAAACAATTCGAAATGTTGAACGACGTGGATCTTGAAGAAGTTCCACATTTGTCATTGATCCATCACCTCCTACTGGTGGTTGCCATTGATTGATTGCAGCATTGTGGACCATTACGGTGGCCACTGCTTGGGCAATACATGTTTCACTGCTGAAAGAAATAAGAAGATTAGGAAGATGACGTTTAGATATCATTAAGATTATGGGAACTGTTTTGCGGGCGAAGGCTGCGATGAACTGTTGTGGGTTTTATGGTGACCATAAGTACATTGTTTAGTTTTCTGTTGTTCTTCTATTATGCCACCAAAATACAAAATCGGTTTCGATGATTGAAGCCGTTCGGCTCAACTTCATATGGAAATGCTCTTTTTCGGATGTTAGAAACAAATGAAGATAGCTTGAAATGATGCTTTCGATTAGAGGACCGTGAGACTAATTCCATGTCTGCGCTTACGCAGGCACTTCCTGTAAAATTCGTAAAAACTCTGAGCCAATCCGAACTTCGCGGATCAAAACTGATCTCAATCAGATCTCCATATGAGAATCTGCTTTTTGGGATTTTCCCAACAATGAACTTGTCAAATTGTCGTGATTCCGTAGGTCAGAAAGAGTAACATCATGAACGTTTGGAGCACCATGCAGGAGAATATTCCAGTAAAATTGCACGGTACTAAAGGGCTTACTAAATCAGAATCGAGATGATCTGAGCTTTTTGTGGGCTTTATAATATTTCCCCCTGTAAACTGATTTCAAGATGGCTTTGCTCTCACTATTAAGTTTAAGGTGGATCTTTCGAAAATGTATCTCATTGTTTTAGTTGTCAAGTGGTCTTGCCAAATGAAAGCCGGACTTACTAAATCCGATTCGAGAAGAGCTAACAATCTGTTTCAGTGTGAACGTGCTTTTCACTTCTCGCTTTTGGCGAAAATGTGGTGATTCTCGTTGAAAAATACCTCTAAATCTACTGTAGCAAGCTCGACTTTTGAATGAAGCTTTTATTGGCCTAACTGACCAAAAATTTCTCCAAAACGTGATTTTTGGAACTCCTATGACAATCACGCTCTACTCTCATCATTCCAAGAACTCTACCAGCTGTCCCCTCTCTCGATGAAGGGAAACATTTTTATTCATTGTTCTGCCATCATTTTAACAACCTTTTTTTCCTATCCCTTCCGACCCGGAGGTCGTGATAAGTGGGGAAGTATCTCTCTCCGGAGGGAGCAAATTGCTCTCTCTCTGTGCCAATGGGCTCATGGTTTTCTTTTCCTGCTTTTTCTTCTCACTCTATGTCCTTTCTCTCTATAGGTATTTGTGCAAATAGTGAGCCCCAGAGGCTAGCCCCTAGCGATCTTCAATGTCAACAAAACTATCCCTCCCCACAGGTTCTGGTGGTCATAGAAAGAATCAAGAAGACCATGAGTCAGATGGTACGTCACTTTGGTTTGCAAACGCGCTCCGATGCAAATTTCGAAAAAAAAAGCAATTACCTCATTTCTCTTGTCTTCTCTCAAAAAGTGCACTTCCACTTGGAAAAAAGTGCAAATGACTTTTTGAAAAACTAAAGTGAACAAGCGGGTTTTTAATGTCGAATTGTCAGCCTTTCACGCATTCGAAATGCACAAATCTCTCCGTTTTTCTCGGGGTGTTGAAGACGGAGAAGAGAGAAGACGACGACTTCTGAAAATGCATTTTTTATGAATTTGAAAGTGAGAATTGAAACAGAAAACGAAGGAAAATGGGAAGAAAACGATTTGAAGGGGAAAAGAAGAGATTTTCAGAGAGAGAAATGACTGTTTGGTTGGGGAAAAACAGAGAAAAAACGGTTGTTTATAATAATTTCGAAAATCTCAGTTTTCGAGGTTTTTTTTTCTAGTTTTTATTATGAATCACAAAATTTTGAAATGTATTCAATTTTTGAAAGTAAAACAAGTGAAAAATTCCCTCATTTTACTTCGAAAAACCGCTTGTCACCAACAAGAAAAAATAATTGAATGAGAAGTTACGGTATAAATTAAAGGCGCATGCTCTCAAATGATAAATCGGGTTTCGCCACGCTCATTCAATTAAACCAAATTTTATTCTTCAAAATGATTTTTCGATTCAGAAAAGGTGTGAAAAAGATGGGATGAGAAAAAGAAAGAAATACAAACTGTTCAAACAAAACGAAGAGAGACAAAATATCGAATATAATTTTTATTCTTTTGTGTCTTCACTCTTCACTCTCCGAACTGGACAGTCTGCTCTTTTTCTTCTTCTCCGGGACGGAGTTTTCGAAAAAAAGAGCAAAAAAAAATAAAGAATGGAAAATGTTCAAAAGAGACGCAGAATGGGTGAAAGAAAAGAGAAAAATGAAACATATGCGAGTTGGGAGGGGAAAGAGAGAGAGAATAGAGCGGAATTAGTGTGGGAAGAAAAAAAAGTTTAAGACTGGGAGCTTGGGTAATTAAGAAAAAAAGAAAAAAAAGCATCAAAAAAAAAAGATCTTGAAAATTTAGTTCAAACTCCCGCCAAATCACAACTTTCAGCACTTTGCCAATGGGGCGCACTTACTGAAACTAGGCCAAAATTTTCAAAAACCACTGTTTCAACCTAGTTTTTCTCTACTAAATTTGGAGAAGGCCTACAAGATTAGAATCTAAGTGAGAACTGTGTAAAAGTGAGTCATTTCCTTCACTTTTCTCACAAGTGCAAACAGACATGCAAAAACAGACATTTGATTCTACAAGGGGGGAGTGTAGGAAAAGAAAAAGAGTGGTGGAAAAAGTGGAAAAGAACACACAAACAGTTTTCTCAAAAAGAAAATATTTGCGGAGGTGGAATGACTAGAGAAAGTTAGGCCTTGGGAGCTAGGCCGCCGGGAGGCAAAGGGGTCAAAGGGGCTAGATAGGGGTTATCAAGGGGCTTCAGGTAGGGGCAATAGGTTATAAGGTAATCGGCTAGCCTGGCCTAGGATCCGAGAAAAAATTAGGCTATAGGAGCTAGGCCATCTTTCCACAATTGGCGGAAGGGGCTAGTCAAGGGTCAACGAAGGGCTTCAGGCAGGGACAGGCGATAAGCTTAAAGCCAGGAAGACCTAAAACTAGATAAGGCCGTAGGTAGCAAAATAAGGGATCTAGTTGGTGAAAACTAGGATCGGCCAGTCTGGCCTAGAATGAAAGGGTTAGGCCACGAAAGATGAAGCCCGCTGACCAACTAATCCCCCTATGGGTACCACCCGTATCCAAATTAAAAATTCCTCTCGATCCCCGAAAAACTACTACTACTATAGTGGGGAGTATATATAAAGAATGAAAATAGTGAAGAGAGAGTATCCCTTCTCTTTTTCCCTCTCACTACTATCTTTTCCTCTCTCTGTTATGAGATGAGCCCTTCTCTCGGAAGAGGAGTATGTAGACGAAACGAAAGAGAGAAACTACTCGAAAAACGAGGAGAAAACGATTGGAAAAAAAAGTTTTTCGGGGAGGGCGAGAAGATGGAGAAGAAGAAAGAAGGCTCCTCGTGATGATTCTCTCTTTTTTCTTCATTCAGGAGAAGGCGAACTCGGAGGGTCCCTTTAATTCAGGGAGTGAACTTTTTGTTCATTTTGCAGGGAAGAAAATCGGATTTGGGGATGGAGGGAGATGCTGTTAAAAGGGGTTACCGGTGGTATAAGGGTTAGGACTGATGATATAGAGATATAAAAGTTCCTATAGGCTTAAGGATCCCTACTGATATGAGGGCTCACACTGCTGGTATAAGGTTCGATTTTGATATAATAATTTCTGCTGTTAAAAGGGGTTACCGATGGTGTGAGGGTCACCACTGTAAGTGTAAGGGTACCTACTGATATAAGGCTTCTGTTGATAAAAGGGTCTACGATGGTATAAGAGTCTCGATTGTTCGTCTAGGGGCCCCCATTGCTGGTACAAGAGTCAATTCTTATAAATGTGTTTCCGATGGTATAAAGGTTCCCACTGCTGGTATAAGGGTTACGCCTGATGATATAGGAACCCCCTGTTGATAAAAAGTGAAAATCTGATAAATGGATTTTCGATGGTATAAGGGTTTTGCGAAAAGTAGATGGGTTTCTGTTGGTAAAAAAGCTCTTGGCCACAATAAGAGTAGCCAGTGATATAAGGAATCCTACTGATAAAAAGGTAGAGGCCCCCGGTGGTATAAGGTTCCCTACTGATACGAGGGTTCTCACTTCTGGTCTATGTAAGGGTCATCCTGCTGATATAAGAGTTCCATGTGTGATCTTTCTCTCTGATATGAAGGCTTTCTGTTGATAAAAGGGTTCCCGGCCGGTACAAGGTCTCGGTCTGGTATATTGGTTCTTTCTGGTATAACATAAGGGCTACTGAGGATAGAAGGCTTTCCAATGGTATAATGGTCCGCTATAAGAGCTTCTCAAACTTTGCCCGATCTTTGCACCTAGCACCAAGTCCATTAAAGCCTATAAAAACTTTTTTTTCCTAAATTACACTTCAAGTGCATCTACTAGTACTAGACATAAATAGCCTCGAGGGATGGATATACGCGTGTGGGACGTCGTCGTTGCATGTGTATTGGATAGGATGTGTTAATGTGAGCAGATAATTGGAGGTGTCATTTGCAGAAGCAGTCAGTCAGTAGACTCTAGAGAGAGAGAGAGAGAGAGAGACCACAAATGGAAAGACGCAGATATGAAAGACTGTAAGGGCGCATCATCATAGTATGCCGTATGCCCCCTCTCATGGCCTCATCATCATCAGTGTCATCCACCCAGCACTCTTTCGGATATGTATATAGTAACGCCATATTGTCAAAATGGCCCGGGGGATTAGGTCAGAGGGTTATGACAGTTCATCAGAATTAGAATGAAGGATGTAGGACCAACGAAAAATGAAAAATGGTAAATGAAAAGAGTATATCATAAAGTTTTCGTAACCTTTCTTTTACATAGAACCGCTGCTTACGAAAAAATCGTTCTTAACAAAAGGATTATGAGAAAGTTATGAACTTTGAAAGTTCGAATTGATATATCAAGACTATAAAACTTTGCCAGGAAGCTCGGTTCAAAAGTTACTGGTACGAATCAAACTGGTCAGGGGACAGTAGGACTATCAAAATGATGTGAAAAAAGAAGAAGATTTTGAGATTGTTCAAGATAATGTTTGTTCATTCTCTATTCGACCGATCTAGTTATTATGACAGTTGTAGAACGTCAAAATAAGAACTGCAAGACCTTTTCAAAAGCAGATCTTGCTCGAAGGGGTGTAACGCAGCTGAAGGTAGCGTTCAAGAAAACTGGTGAATTGGAATAGTGTTTGAAACATTGTAATGAACTTTTTCCAGTTGGCACTATTTTAAAAGCTCAATTAGGTGCCGAGATAAATATGGAACTGCGATAGGAGCTTAACCGTAGTAAACTATCTATGACATCATTCTAGTCTGCTAGACACCAAGTTTTCTGAGCTAATATTTTTCAAAACCATCCTTTTTCTACCTTATCCCAAACTATTCGCCCTTATCACAAGTGCTTTGTTGACCATTTTCTAACAAAAAGTTTCCGAAAACATAATAGTTACAACAGACTCGAAAAACAAAACCATAAAGACAACTATTTTTGAAATTTCGACAAAAAATTAAGTAAAGCAAACATCTAGGTAGAAAAGTCAGGAGAGCTCGACAAACATGTAAGAAACATAACATAAGAATTTAAGAAAAAATAGGGGGAGGTGGTGTCAACTTACCAAAAAAAACGGAAGTTGAGAAAAAAGGGTGGAGGAGAAAAAATGGGTTGGAGGGTTGGACTAGAATGTTTCCTAAGTCAAGTAGATTCCACTAAATAAGTTTGATCTACTTTTATCAATAGAGCGCATTTTCCCTAACTAGCCATATCACCCATTTGCCATAACTAGTCTCTTTACCTTCCAGGTCACGCGAAACCCTCTCTAACTAGTTGAATCAAAAGTATTTAGTAGTAAGAGAGAGAGAGGGGTATCAAGCTGAACAAACGGAACGTTTTGGTGGGAGGGGATAAATACAATATCTCTCATCTTTCCACTTGAATCAAGAGAGAGGAGAACCCCCTTCCAAACATAAAAACTCAATTGGTTCCAGATGGAACCACTTTTCCATGATATTTTTCTGATCGATTTGTGATTTTAAGGTTTATGAAAGATCGCAGAATTTTGATTGGATTTTTAGAGTTTAAGATACAAAAAGTCCAACAAAAGGCAGATCGATTGCTTGTGGGAGGTGGTATGAATGACGGCATGTCACTCCCTATCAGAGAGGTGGTTTTTCCCAAAATAAAACACAAAAATAGGAGGTTTTTGTTTGTCTATTTGTGGAGGAGGTGTTTGATGTGAAACAATAAGTGATAAGAAGAAGAAATGTTAAGAAGGGCACTGATACTCTCAAAAAGTTATAGTATCAAAATGGGAAAAGGGGTAGAATGAGTGATAGGGGAAAGGAGTATTGTAGGGTTTGGGGAGTTGAATGAAAACCGGCTGTTTTGGCAAATTGATTTGGTTGAAAAAGGAAAAAGGAAAGTTACGAATTGAGAATTGGGTCAGCCTTGTTTTATAGAAATCTGTACCGATCTACTTTGAATATTACAGGGTTTCAGCTGATAAAGTATAGCGTTCATAGCAAAATGGCACCAAACTCTATCAAAAAATTAATTAACATTAGAAAAGCTATTTTCGCAAAATTTCAAACAGTCTTGAGTTTTTCGCAAGGGCAGTTACTTTAGTTAGTTCCACTTTAAACTGGTATGAAAATCAATTCTTTTAGGTTCAAGCAAGTGTAATGTTCTCATTTCTAAACAGAAAGTAAAAAAGTCCCTTTCAGTTTAGAATCAAAAACTTATTTTTTGAAAGAATATAACTGAAACCGTTCCAGCTAAAGCTCAGTACTTAACAAAAGGAATTTCAGCTTATTTCAAAACTAATTCAACAAAAATTAGCTTCAATAATAAGTAGAACGATCAAGTTAAAGTTGCAAAAAAGCTCGGATTCTATAAATAAGGACTTTCGAAAATATTAGTTTCCGGCAATAAGTGCAAAGACTGATTGTTGAGCTTTAATTTGAGTCAGAAGAGAATTAGATGAAGTTTGACTTACAAATTCAAAAAAAAAATTTCCCCTGGAACCGTTCCAGCCTAGTCTTAGTTCTTTCTTATACAAATTTCAGTATAAGCCGAAACTAAACCCACAGAAATCCCTGTCCAAAAAGAGAGACAGGAAAATGAAAAGTCACGTTTTTCGAAAGTCTACGAAACCTAAATTCTCACACTTTCGGGTCTAATCTCCCCTTCAACCTCCCCAAAAAAACACTTCAAAAAAAGGCTAACGTACAAGTACAAAGTGGGTATCAAAAACCAAAAAGTAGTCACACCAAAAGCAAAAAAAGGCCGCGACCACCAAGTCAAAAAGAGATAGTGAAGAGAACAGAAGAGAACACTTTTTCTCTTTCTCTCTCTCCCTCTCAAAAGTAGTACTAAAGGGGGACCTCGAAGGAGATGGGAGGGAAAAGTGTCCACACACACAGTGATGTCCGGCGGCCCCTCACGTCCCTCCAGATGGCTGTTGTGTTGGGATGGAAGGAAAGAGTGACCCTTACTGACCATTGGCAAGTGCAGAGAGTGTTTAGACACCCTTCACCTGTCTGCTTCTCTTCAAATCACAAACTATTTCCCTTCAGGGAACTTGTCTGTGTCTCTTGATATCCTCTTCTGCGCAAGAGAGACGAGGAGCGCATTGCGCTCGTATATATATATGCAAATGCCATTTTTCGGGTAGAACGAAGAAAAAGAGATGCGGAGGAGGAAGGGAAAGGAAGGAAGGACGAACGAGGAACGATGAATGTGTCCTCTTCTTCCTTTCTTTGGCCATAACAGTTTACGAAAGAGTTGTTGTACTTCGCGAAAAAGAGAAGAATGTTTAGACTATTTTGGAGAGGGGGAGGTGTGAAAAGGAAGTGAGAAAAGTTCCATTGGAAACTGGTGAGCCAGTTGCGGTGGAAGCTGTTAGGAAGACAAAAAGTCTAGATACAGGCCTGTATCAAAATTTTGATAACCAGAACCAGAACTTCGACCACCGGTCCTAGAAAACTTTGACATTTACTTTGGTGATTTTCCAGATATTTCATGATGTGACCGGACCATTTTGTTAAGGTGCGAAAAAGAGAGGACTCTTGACAGAAGGGACTGGTTAGGTAGAGCTAGAATATGAGCCAGACTCTACATTTTCAAAAAGTAAACAAAGTTGCTAGGTGATAGGAAAAGTTGATAGACAAAAAGAGAAAACTTTTCGGGTGTCTATCTAAACCTAGTTTTCATCAGTAGTACTGCACCAAATCAGAAAAACGAGTTCAATTGTTTCTTGCCCTTTAACTGACCCACTTTTTGATAGTAAATGATTGGAGCAATTCATTTTGTAGAGCAGAAAATTCTCTATCAAATGGTATACGTATTGTCTAGGTTCTCACAAGGGACGTTACTTTAGATAGTCTTTGGGAATTTTCTGAAAATTTGCAGAGAGACTAAATTTGACCCCCTGAGAACGAATATCAACATTAGAATCGCCACAAATCCCGTTAAAAAATTTTCATTTTTTTGTCTGGAAATTTTCAGACAAAAAATTAGGACCATGATTTTGCTCCAGAAACATGATTTTGGGGCTTTCCGTAAGTGTCCTGAACACATCATTGGCGATTTTCGATAGTTTTTCGATTTTAAATGCTCTTTTTCGAAAATTCGCAGATATCGAAAAATAGCTGGTTTTCAGAAAAATCATAATATCTCCTCTGAAAATGGTTTGTGGTGCGAGAAAATTTGTGAGGAAACATTTCTAAACCCCCTGATAACACCCACAAATTTTCAAACAATTCTGAAAAAATTTTCGAAATTTGGATTTTGAAAGCCATCAAAAGGGTGGGTCCCATTATGCAAATTTTTTCAAAAAATTTTTTTTTTCTAAAAAGTATCAGAATCTGATTCTCCATGTCTGAAATGCCCGTGTTTTCTCTAAAACCTTCTGAAAAGTCCTAGAAGCTTCAAAAATGCATGTTTTTATCGAAATTTTGTACTGGACGACGTCTGAAATTCAGAATAACGGGCTTAAACGGGATTTGTGGCCCTTCGCACTATGATTTTTGTTCTCACCCGGGTCGAATTGGTCTATGGTAAAAATTATAGAAAATTCTCAAAGACTATCTAAAGTAACGTCCCTTGTCAGTAGGATATCCTGTCTAAAACCCGAGAAATTAAAATTTCTGGAGAAAATATTTTTTCTCTTTTTGAGCCTATTTTTCACAGAAACCCTATGACATTGTATACCGTTCGATAGAGAACTTTCTCTTTCAAATTCGTTTCTTCAAATCCTAAAACAACCGAAAAATTTTCGATTCTGAAGTCAAAACAAAAGTTCAGATCCATCCGACAGCCATTAAGCCCATATCAAGGTTAAGACTGTCAGATCTCAAAGATCATTCCCATTCCATAAAATTCAAATTCTTCAAAACGGTAAAACAGAGAGTCCGACAGATGTCTGGAGAGGGGGGAGGAGGCTAACCTGTGAACGTAATACCTATGGCGCCTGGCGTCAAAACGTACAACAATCGCCTCCTCCTCCTCTAAAGTCTAGCAGCTAGTTATGTTTGAATATGTGTTCAACACACATTTTTTTATTAGCCTCAAGTTTGTTTCTGTTAATCCCTCATTGTGGAGGGAGGGTGGGTAAAAAGTTTCAACAGTTATGGGTTACTGTAAGGAACCTTTGTGGGCGGATCTTAAAAATCCAGTCGGATACTACTAGGTAAGAATGATTTTTTTGTTTCCAAAAAGTTTTTGAAAGGTACCGAAGGTGCTTACAAATATGGGTCAACCAGACATCACAAACACTCGACCCCTAACAAAAGGGCACCTCGGCATTTTCCATTAGCATACCCTACTCCTGCATAGGTCACACTCGGACAAGAACAAATAGGCTGTAGTAACACAGTAAAACCATTAAGCCACAAGGGGAGGTAAACAACTGTCTAGCAGAGAGAGAGAGAGAGAGAGAGGGGACTCTACATGCTAGAAGGTCATGGGAATGAATCATAGAAGCTTTTTTAATGTTAGCTGGAGATGATGACTAACTCAGTTGGAAATTGGCTTAGTTGTAAGGGATCATGGCTTGAAGTTTGGGTGAGGGATTGACTGAACAGCAAGGTTGGGAAGGGTTAGGGGGATACGGAGCTGATAAGGTGGGTTGGTGAAAAATCTAAGTTTGAGTAGAAAAAAAAGTAGAAAAAGCTAAGCTTATGTTAGGATTGAGTAGAGGTAGAAAAACTTCGAATTTCGCATTAGTTTGAAAAACGCATACAAAACTTACAGAGAGTTCGCGAAGCTTCTGACGTAATTATGAGCTTCATTCAAGTTTGACTAAAGCAAATTAACTGAGCGTCAATGGAATTTACGATACGGAGCCTACATATAAGGTTTTGGCCCAATTTTCCAGAACGTATGCAAAATAAAAATCATATGGATTCGGTTAGGGTTTCGCTGACTAGTTAGTTGCAGGGGTCAGGACTAGAAATGTACTGGTTAGCTGAGAGATTCGCTGAGCGGCAAGGTTGGGAAGGGTTAGAGAGATACGGAGCTAATCGGTGACTTGATTGAAAAAACCAGGCTTGAGTAGGGGTAGAAAATGTTCGAGTTTCGCGGTTGTTCAAAAAATGCACAAGCTTTGCAGAAAGTACGAGATCGTTTACGTCATTATTAAGTCTATTCATGTCCGACTACAGCAAATTAACTGCGCGTCAATGGCTTTAACGATACAGAGCCTATAAAAAATATTCCAGAAAGTCTGCAAAATAAAAATCATGAGCCGCCACAACAAAAAAATCGTCGTACACACACATGCACACACCAATCACTGATAAATCACTTTTTTTCTTTTTTTCTTTCTTTTTCTCTGTGTATACACAATGGTTTGAAACATGTGTTATCATCAACATTTTGCGGCTCCTCTCTTCTTCATTTCCGAGAGAGAAGAAAAACGGATTAGCGGGTTGAGGTTGGAAGGGTGTTGCAAAGAGAGAGAGAGAGTCGGTAAGTCAATGTTTCGGAGATTAAACTATACAAAATGAATGGAATTTTAGGAGAAGGAATTGGTTACAAGTGTTGGTTTTTGGAATTACAGGGGAGGAAGCTTTGTTAGAAAACAAAAAGAAGGGAAGTTCACGAAAGATCACGGAAAGGTTGGAAAACAAGGAAGACCCGTGGTATGCTTTGGGGGGGGGGGGAATTTCCAAACGGACGGTATGCCGTTTCAAAACTGCCCTCTTTCAGAACTGTTCCGTATGAGACAAGCGATATTCCCACGTGAAAATAACAATTTCAGTTCTGTTGCAGTACGGTTCTGATATGACACCGTTCTGGTTAGAGAAAATTCTGGTAAAGGACAGCTCTGGACGATTGTCGCATGGGACAGTTCAGATAAGGGGCACGGATCTGGGACGTCCTACCGCCTCCAAACGGAATTTGTATTGAAATAGAACTTTCCAGACCGATTTTTTTGGAAATTTTAAAACCTTAAGATCTCCAGAACCATCTTCCCCTCGTATTTCCTCAGACTTCCGGCTATGTTTTTTCCGCCCCCAAGTCATTTATCGTTCGGGTGTCTCCTCCGTATCGTTGAACACTACCACCGGCTGTGGGAGGAGGAGGAGGGATATCCGAGACCCCTTCCGAAAAATGAATGATTCATTTCGTTTTGCTTCGATTTAGCGGAAGAAAAGAACCAAGGGGAAAAATGAATGGTTTAAGGAGGGTGAGTTATACCTGAAGACAGGGATTGTAAGCAGGGGGTTCTCAGTACGGAGTTAGCCAGAGCTACAGTTATCCTATTCTACAATATCTGGAGCTTGGAGCCAGATGGGTACTGATCTTCTAAGACCACAGAGTTCTATAAGTATTAGAAAATAGCCAAAAAAAAGCTGACCAAATTTTGAAAAATTACGAAAAAAGGGATATGCCGAATCAGAACTTTCCTAAAACAGAGTCGTGCCCCGTATCAGAACCATTACGAAGTAGTTCTGATATGGGACAGTTCTGAGTTCACGGTTCACGGATACGGTTCTGGAGCGGCATACCCACAAAAATGGTGTCAAGCTTTTGTTGCCAAAACACCAAAAACTTTCGATTCTCGAGAAAGTTTTTAAAAATTCCGTTTTTGTTTTGCAGTAGCTTTTTCTTTTTCAAAACGTCAATTGTATTCACAAACAATACTTTGGAATTTTTGTTCGGTACAAGCAGCAGAATGTTAGTTTTTGAAGTTAACAATAGCTTAGAAGGTTTGGTAAAGCTTACATGTATTACTTCCCAAGTGACTCCCACCGTTTTAGACCGGACTTGGACCAAAAGTTAGGCCCCGGCGAGGGTATGAAAACCCACCAGTCAAATCTGGGCCAAATTCATTTTTGACCGATTTATCGATTTTTTTAGTTTTTCTCAAAATGCTCAGATTTTTGACCATAACTCGGTCAATTTTGAAGATTTTCAAAAAGTTAAAAAACGAAATTGTAGACAAAAATGAGATACGTTTTTTGAATTTTGCCAAAATTCTGGAGACTTTAGATGACGTTACGAAAATGTGCCTTTTGTAAAAAACGAAAAAACAAAATCCATCAGAATGTTTTGGAGTTTTTCTCAAAAGATTCAGCATTCAAAATGAGGCGGAAACCCAATTTTTTAGACAGATCTATCGATTTTTTTTCGAGAAAATGAGCTATTTGTAAGAAAAATTCATTATTTTAGCATACTTGTCTAGATTTTCAGACTTTTGTGACATCTGTGTAGGTTAATTTTTGTGTAAATTATCATTTTATGCCACCCTTGTGTTGTATTTAATCATTTCTGTGATGATTTCTTACTTTTGAGAATTTTGAAAATTGACCAAAAATTTTCCAAAGGATTTGGGATGAAAATTCAAAATTCTCAAAACTAAGAAATCATCACGGAAGTGATTAAATACAACACTAGGGTGGCATAAAATGATAATTTACACAAAAATTAACTTACACAGATGTCACAAAAGTCTGAAAATCTAGACAAGTATGCTAAAATAATGAATTTTTCTTACAAACAGCTCATTTTCTCGAAAAAAAAATCGATAGATTTGCCTAAAAAATTGGGTTTCCGCCTCATTTTGAATGCTGAATCTTTTGAGAGTAATTCCAAAACAATCTGATGGATTTTGTTTTTTCGTTTTTTACAAAAGGCACATTTTCGTAACGTCATCTGAAGTCTCCAGAATTTTGGCAAAATTCAAAAAACGTATCTCATTTTTGTCTACAATTTCGTTTTTTAACTTTTTGAAACTCTTCAAAATTGACCGAGTTATGGTCAAAAAACTGAGCATTTTGAGAAAAACTAAAAAAATCGATAAATCGGTCAAAAATGAATTTGGCCCAGATTTGACTGGTGGGTTTTCATACCCTCGCCGGGGCCTAACTTTTGGTCCAAGTCCGGTCTGAAACGGTGGGAGTCACTTGGGAAGTAATACATGTTAGAAAGTTACGTTAGTATTGTTGTTAGCTGGTGTGTAAACGGTTACAGCGCTTAGAGATTAGTGGAGGAAAGATAGAAAAAAAAGTTGCCACGGACATTCTGGAAAGAAGAGAACATCCTGGAAAAGGGGCGTGGCTTGTTACAACATGGGCGGGGTCAAAACCCTTTTCAGCCAGTTTCCATGTTGCAGATCAGAGCTGGGCGGAAGTGAAAATTTTTAGCCGGAAGTCGGAAGTCGGAAGACGGAATTCCGCCCAGCTCTGTTGCAGATTATCCAGATCAAAAACCATGTCCATAAATCCTCGCGAATACTGACAAACAACAAAATGGATAGGGGGATATGTCCTTCCTCTTTCCGACGGAAAAAGAAATCTGTCTCAGAATGAAAAAAGGGAAGAAGAAGACACTTTTGAATTGTGGGAATGATGATCATTTCATTTCAAAAGGGGAACGGAGAGATGCAAATAACGAGGCTGCCCTAGATGGGCAGCCAACTTTAGGGAGACGAAGGAAGAAATAGGGAAGGAAGGGAAGGGTGGTGGTCCAGAAAGATTTCGAAATTTCTGGAAAAAATGGATGAGAAGGATGACGCAGGGGTAGTTAGTGGGTTTGTAATGATTATGAAATGGGTTTTGTATTTGCAGAAATGTTTATTCGACACTGTCAAAATTTTTCGAAATTTTCAGAAAAAAAAGGGCGGGCCCTAATTTCACAGCATCAAAACCTATAGCCCCGCTCCCTCTAAACATCACCCGTGAAGAACCAGAATAAAAGCATGGAAATATGATAATGAAGTCGTTCCGATCTGTCACTATAGCTTCATTTCAATCTCACACGCTATCCATCTTGGTGAATTGGGGTGGGAAGGACGTCTTTTTCAACGAACTTTTGAAGGTCACACTTCTTTCGAGGGGATAGTGTTTATTTTGATGACTTGGGATATAGGGGTTTAGAAGGGAGGGGAGATAAAGTCTTGGGGAAAGTTGGGGAGTAAAAACTTTTGAGTTCTGTAAGGTTCAAAAGTAATATGGAACAAAGGATTATGAATAAAATTCGAAGATTAACAAAGAGCAAAAGTACCGAACTCCTGGTAATTTCTAAAAGCAGGTGAAGTTTATGAATATTCCGAAATCAGAAAATGTGAAAAATGAGATTTCTGAAATTGCGAAAGAACGGATATCCTTCGAAAAGAGATAATCAAGTGTGTTTCTGAAAAAAAAATTGCTAAAAACTATCAACCCCAAGGCTGAATTCAGAAAACATTACGCTGTTTTGATAAATTCTAATTCCAGACATTCCATTTTCTAGATCATCCAGATATGTCTTTGTCAGTACTGAAGCAATTTTAGATATCTTCTTGTTTTGGAATTTTTTCAAACTCAGAAAAAAGTCTTTCAGCGACTAACAGAGATTCAGGCATGTTACAGGTCTTTCGAAAGTTGAAAGGACGCTGATTGTTAAATAACGTTCAATTTTACCATTGATCATTCAGAACAAAGCTGTTATTTCAGACTGACCGGCCTCAGTTTTCAAAGTCAATGCTTTGAAGCTGTCATGCACTATACAAAGGTAGAACTATCCTCGAATAAAACTTCATTCAGAACTACTACGAGAATAACACAGGACATTAGAGATGGTAATTTATCAGAGAGCCTACTTCAGTATCAGTAGTCTCCAGACTTCCAGATCCTCATCTGAAACCCAAAGCTGTACGGTATCTCCTTTCCCTTACTACTACTATCCAGCCTATCCAACCATCACGCTTCTTCTTCTCCTCCTACTTTTTATATTCAGATGACACAAAAGTAGTAGACGTAGAGGGGAAGAAAGGAAGGAAGAGAAACAACAATAAATTTAACAATTCTCTCCAATGATGCAAAAGTATGTATTATTCGTAGAAAGAAGTAGAAGAAGAAGAAGGAGAAAACTGATGAAACTCGTTGGGTGGTCCTCTCTCCTCTTTCCGTCCTTCTTGTCGACGACGTTGCACGAAATCCTATTATCTGACGGCTTCTACTTGAAGCTGTCAGATAGTATTGTTGGAGAGAAGAGACGACAGAGAAACAACACTACAATTTAAAAGAAGAAGGGATGGACATGAAGAAAGAGGAGGGAAAGGGAGCACGCAAATCAAGCGTTGACCATTCAAAGATGGAAAGGAAAAGAGAGAGAGGGACCAGATGATGTTATCTATTCTCCAGATGGTGTCTTGGGAGATGGAGAGAACGGTTGAAATTGATAAAAAATCGTTTGTTTCTGAGAGAGAGTTTCGTTGGGACAGTCAGTATGTCTGTGAGTCGCAAGCCCTTTCTTTGGAGTCGGAGTTTGGTGAAACTTCAGAAACCCAATGCCGAATTTTAAGTAGTTCTGATACGGGGAAGTACTAATTAGGGATACGGTTCTGAAACGGCATACCCCCAAATAGTCCCATGAGATTCAAAATGAACTTCAAAACCTCTTTATTTTCAGGTCCATTAAAATTGAAAAGGACCCGGAAGCTATTCAAAATCCTCTATGGATAGTTTCGTTACGTTTAACTGATGATCTGCGACTAAATCCACCCGTCAAGCAAATACAATTCCAAATTAATGAGATGGATAATGATGGACATAAAGTTCATTCATATAGATATTCACTCGATGGAACATTACCCGAGAATAAGGATCTTTTTGTTGGAAAACGGGACCTCCCATTAATCCATATCACTCCGGAAAACTGTCGATTTATCAGAGGATTGTCTTTGTTAATGGAGAAAAAAGAGGTGAAGCTGAAGTTTGAGACCATGATAGAATACCGAAAAAAAGATTTTGGAAGTGCAGATTATTTGGTGAAAGAGGAGGCTCCAGATGTTAAAGACATGCCCGAATTCGTTTTCGGTTCTCTTAATGATAAGTGAGTTCTTTCGAATCAGATTTAAGAAGCATTCCAGTTATTTCCAGAAGATGTCACGACTTGAAACTGAAAACTTTTGATGGGACTCAATTTCTCACAACAAACAAGGAAATCGTCTTAGCTGCGTCTCCATTCTTTCGTGATATTTTGACAGAGGAAATGACAGAGTTTACTGTGGTACGAGCTCATTATTTGGCGACTATTGATATCGTAAGTGATACTATTTTGAAGAAATAATAACATTTTTCGTAGGTTCTAACATTTCTGATCAGTGGAGCCTACAAAAAACCAGCAATGATGACACCAGAACTTGCAAATGAAATCATCAATTTGGCAAGAGATTGGGTCACTTGGCCATATCATCATGAATTATTCCGTTCTATTGAAAAACATTGTTACGAGGAACTTCAAAAGGTATCATTGAGTAGTTCTGAATCGAGATTCTGATGAAACTTTATGAAAAAGCGATTTATTCCAGAATTATGACGATATGATTTTCGTTTGCAAGATGGCAATTATGGCCGATGATGTGTGGTTGAATCCCCTCAAAGATTGTTGTATCGCTAATATCTGCTCCTTTCATTTCAATGATTTTAATAGAACATTTGTTCATGGTGTGAGTTGTTGTTTTGAAGCACTTCGGCACTTTGGTTTTGGCTTTTTACTCAAACATTTGAAAGAAAAGCCGTTGGACCAAAAATTGAACACAGCACAGCACGAAACACCTAATAATATGGCCAGGACAAAAGTCTGAATGTGCGCTCTAACCTCACCTCAAAAAACAGCGTGTAAAATCGAGAGACGCAAAGAAATTTGTGTCAATTTGTATTTGCTCAAGATGCGATTAGAGCGCATTTACTATCCTGTCTATAACTTTAATTTCATTTTTCAGCAACATCCATAAGGAGAACAACTTCATCTTGTCCGATTTATGAGCGATTCCGATTCGATTGTGAACACTGTCAAATATGTATATCGCCATACAAAAGAGACTCGTTCCTTTCTCAAGGTTGTCCCATTCGATGGTGAAGAGCTCTTCTGATCTATTTTCATAAAATAAATTCGTTTTAGTCTCTTGAAAATCTTGAAAATAAAAAAAAACAATTAATCATCAGTGTAATTGAGAGGAGGTGGAAAAAAAATCAAGCAGCTAGCAGCTACCATCGGATTTTGAAAACTTTTGCTTCGATCGAAATTTGCCTTATTTTCAGCCAACTTTTTCACGTTTTTAAATTTTTCCTAACACTCAAATGCATATTCAATTGAATGCTTCTGTCATGATAGGAAAATTCCAAAAAAAAATCACCAAAAATCGAAGTTTTAATATAAAGACGTGAACTACTCCAGTGCACCGAAATTGTAGAAAATGGTGCACTACGTAGGAAGGTAAATAAAGCGAGAAAAAACAATTTTTGGATTATTTCGAATAACACTTTTGCCGCGAAAATCGATTTTTACGATAGAATCGATTAAAATGTACCAAGGTAGATCAAATCTCCTCAACAAAACCATTGAATTCTGAGAATTCAGAATATCAAGAAGCCGATGGCGTCATCACATTCATTCATATTCTAAATATCAAGGAGTTAGCAGAAGATGGAGCCAGTGCGAAGTTTGCCACGTGTTTTGAAAGCACATTACTTGAGTGGTGGGTTGAAATGAGAGCTGAAAGGAATTCCGATTTCCGTTGTGGATAAAATACTGGCGAAAGTTGGAAGTGTAGAAGAGGAAAAACTTCCAAGAAAAACGCGAAATTTTTTGAGAAATAAAGCTCAGGAACTCGTTGGAATTAGCATAAATCAGCGAAAATCAATGGTGCTATACCTAATCACAACTCTGGACGAATTGGAACCGAACAAATCAGAACTGCCCGGATAAGAACTGACACTACTTTGCTGCAAAAGTCTGCAAGAATGCCCAAATACGTACATTTGAAAAGTTCTTATCCGGGGCAGGTCTTAAACGGTCGGTTCTAATAGGGGTCAGTTTTGATATATCCGGTTCTTATTTGTCCAGAGTTCCGATTCGGGATAGTTCTGACTAGGGGTAGCGCGCGTAGAAATGCTTTTTTTGCCAATTAAAATATATCCACATGTTTTATTTTCAGGGACGTAGGAATCCGTCATTCTGGTGGTGGCTCATGGTTTCTGAATGTCGACGGACAAACATTCGGCCACCTGTTTCCACCAGCGAAGCGATTTGGATTCAAGCTGAGCCAATTGGATTCAAATGGAAATGTTATAAAATCATTGAGAAAATCGAATGAACCAAAATTCACTGGAGACAAATGGGAAACAATTGGATATGAAGTGGAAGATCTTCCAGGATTGTCGTTATGGATGGATGGAGTAGTGAAAGAAAAGAAGACACATTTACGATTGGAAACGACTTTGGAATTCAGAAAAGAAGAATTCGGGAACTCTAAGTATATCGTTGAAAAAGATGCTCCCATTGTGATGAACCAGTCTGCATACTTTTTTGATGCACTTACCAACAAGTAAGTACTCTGAAAATGACATAATCCTTCTATTAGAAGAGCAGGCTCATGAGCTTGCTGGGCGGTATGCCCTTCCAGAACTGCCCCGAAATTCCCACGTGAAAATAACATTTTCCGTTCTGATGAGGGACAGTTCTGGCTAGGGGAACTTCTGGAACTGAATACCGCCACTTGCTGATATATGAGAATTGTTATTTACAGAGATCGTCATAACTTCAAACTGATGACTTCGAATGGAAATAATTTCTTGATGACAAACAAAGAGATTCTGTGGGCGGCGTGTCCCTTTTTCTGTCCAATTCTCAAAACAGGAGCAAATGAGTACATTGTGGACGGAGCCAACTCCATTGCATGTATCGATATCGTAAGTTATATTTTCAAAAAAAAAACTTACCGTGTTATTTAGTGTTTGACTTTTATCGTCACTGGAATGTACAAAAAGCCGGCACATATGACACCAACACTTGCCAGGGAAGTCATCAGAGTTGTAGAGCAATGGATTCCGGATACAATGTATGATAATGCATTGAAGAAATCAATTGAGAGGCATGGATACGAAGCAATATGCCAGGTTTCAATTCACTTTTAGTGGTTCTTTTAGCAAAGTTTTCATTTCAGAATTATGAAGATTTGATGTTCGTGTTGGATTTTATGGTGATGGCTGATGACAATAGACTAAAGAGTCTGAAATCCACTTGTATCGCCAATATCATCTCTTATCATTTTGCCGATTTCATGAGAATTTTCCAGGATGGAGTGAGTTTTTTTTCCAAGTTAAAATTGAGAACAATAATTATGATTTTCAGAACCTCCAGATGAGAGAACGTCTGAGACGCCGTGCAAATGAATGGACGGGATCTATCTTGATGGAAGTCAAAGATGCTTTTGCTGCTTCGAGACAATGTACATCGTTTTTGAAGTTTATTCCGAAACCTGGAGAAGATTAATTACTCGAAATTAAGCGCTTTTTTTTTTAATAAATATTATGAGATTCCAAAGGTTTTTTTCCTTGTATTTCTTTCAGATCTTTTTAAAAAGTGGGTCTGAGAATCAATCATGCTTCTTCACGTGTAAGGGTGCTACCCCTAGTCAGAACTGGACGAATCAGAACTGTACCTTATCAGAACAGCCCGGATGAGAACTGACACAACTTTGCTGCAATGGCCTGCAAGCAGTGAAAAGTGCCCAAATACGAGCATTTGAAAAGTTTTTATCCGGGGCAGTTCTTAAACGGTCAATTCTTATTAGGAGTCAGTTCTGACTCGCGCAGTTCTTGTTTGACCAGTTCTGATTCGTCCGGTTCTGATTAGGGGTAGCACCGCGTAAAGTCCGCTGGAGCGAGATTGCTTTTTGAACACGTGGAATTTTCAAAAAAAAATTTCAACTTGCCCTTCAGATTTTTTCCCCGCGTAACAAACACATTGACCCTGCCACGTGGCCAAAAAGTTCGGATAGAAAAAAGTAAACAGAAATCGTTTATTCCTTATCCAAATCCATTGTTTTCAACAACTCCCCAGCATGGAGTCTATCAACACAAAAGTGCTTTCATTTTGTCATACTCTGAATATCGAAAAGAGGTCAGACAATCTTTACAAAAAGGATTTTTCGACTTTGTTTGAAAATACAATGTTAGAGTGGTAAGTGAAAGAAATCCCTATTAAAACTGCAGTTGTATTAAAAACCAGAGCTCCTTCTTTTTTCTTCACCAGTCGGTCATCGGCGCTGCGCGCCTCCTACCGCCTGGCTTCAGTTTTTTTAGAAATGAAAAAGTTGTGAAAAGTTCTACGGGGTTTATAATATTCACGTGGCCCCCTGTGCGTCCCTCTCCCCAGTGGAAAATTTTAAAAAGGCTTGAAACCAAACCATGGTTTTTTGAACCTGGTGACCTTATTTTTCTTACTTTCAAAAATTGAAATAGACGGGCATCATCGGGAAAGAATTCTACATCCAGCTGTCTAAGTTTCAGAAAAATCGGTTCAGTAAGAAACTCGCTAGGGCCGGCGACATACACACAAACACACACACACACAGACAGACACACAGAAGTTCTTGATTGTTATTAGTAAAGATATCCACATATCAAAAGATCTTTAAAAAAACCGAATTTTTCAGGGAGGTTCGAGTCGATATCGATTCTTTTGTTGACGAATATCCTTCGTGGAGCGTGGAATTAAAATGGTTTCCAAATCGAAAACTGAATCCACCTGCCAAACAAATCAAATTTGAAATTAAAGAAATGGATAATGATGGATCCGTAATTCAATCATACAAATATTCTCTCGATGGAACATTGCCCGAGAATCAGGATCTATTTATGGGGAGAAATCGGCGACGATTGTTTTATAGAACACCGGAGGATTCTGAATTTACAAAGGGATTGACTGCTTTGATAAACAAAGAAAAGGCGATTTTGAAATTAGAAACTACAATTGAGTACAAGCAAGAAGACTTTAGTAACTCGAAATATTTGGTGAAAGAGGAGGCTCCACGTGTCGATGAATTGCCGGAATTCGTCATTAATTCTCTCAGGTAATTTTTTGTCAAAACATGTTTCAAAATGGTGCCGCTCCTAAACAGAACTGTCCCAAATCAAAAATCTGGACGAATCAGAACGGACCCTTATAAGAACCGACCGTTTGAGAATTGCGATAAGAACTTCTCAAATTCTCGTACTTGGGCATTTTTCACATCTTTCAGGCAATTGCAGCAAATTGTTGTTAGTTCTTATCTGGGACAATACTGAGAGTTCAGATTCAGGACAGTTCTGATTAGGGGATGGCACCTCTAGAATACTTTAAAATCAGAAACTTTAGAAAGACTTTGTATGTATTCTGTCGTATGATGTGGTGTACTAATTGGTTATTTTTGAACGCACGAAATTTTGAGCAACTTTTGGGCAGCACAATTTCCATTGTTTTTAGAGCGCATCATTCCGGCAGCGCTGCTCTTGCCACGGCGCTAGGACGTACCGGAACCGTGTCCCTTGTCAGAACTATACCACGTTAGAACTAATAATATTATTTTCAATTGGGAGTTTTGCTCTTATTAAACGGGGTAGTTCTGGAGCGGCATCTCTGCTCTTGCCACGTGGCAGTGCTGCCCAAAAAATGTCGCTCCAAAACATATGCATTTGGCATGAAGTCTCTGTGAGCAATCTATCCTTTTTCTTTTTTCCAGAACTCGTCACGATATCAAAATCAAGACATCTGACGGCAGCCAATTTCTGATGGCAAACAAAGAAATGATCTATGCGGCGTCTCCATTTCAACGGAAAATTCTAACAGTGGAAATGACAGAGTTTACTGTGGAAAAAGCGAATTACCTGGAAACCATTGACATTGTATGAAATATTAATCGGGACGAACAATAAAAATCATTTCGTAGATCGTCACTTATATGCTCTCTGGAAGCTATAAAAAACCGACAATAATAACACCAGAAATTGCATCGGAATGCTTTCATTTGTCAATAGATTGGATCACCACAAGAAAACGCTTCAATTTGTTCAGTTCCCTTGAGAAGCATTGTTACGAGGAGCTTCAAAAGGTTTGACTTTTTCACGGGGTAGCCGAGGGCCAATTAATGCAATCTCGCTCCATCTCATTTTTAATTATTGGCACTGTGCCAACTTCATAATCAACTGGAGTCCAGTAGACGCGACGCAAAACGCAACGTTTTCGTTCAGAAAAGAATTTTCGCGGGCTCAACGAACCGGCGCTCTGGCGACCCTGTGCTTTTTCTTTCGAAGGGGGGCCAATATTATTGATTTGAAATGAATTGTCACCTCGTGACGTCACACTGCCCGGGACCCAAAATGGAAAACTTTCATGGTACTTTTATTTTGATTTTTTTTCAAGCAGGTTCCGCACGCAAAACAAACTTTTTTTGCTCATAAATTTTATTTTGGGTAGAAGAATTGAATGTGCGGGCGAAAACTGCCTGAAAAAAATCCCGAAAAAAAACTAATAGCTACCATGAAAGTTTTCCAACTTGGGTCCCCATGAGAGTGACGTCATGAGGTGTCAGTTCATTTGAAATCAATAATACTAATACAGTTTTTACGGTATTTCAGAATCATGGTGATTTGATCTACGTTAGCAAGATGCTGATTTTTGCCGAAAAATATTATCATAAAGGACTCAAACTGTGTTGTATGGCCAATATCTGTCATTTCCATTATGAGGAATTCATCAAAGTTTTTGTCGATGGAGTGAGTTTTTTTAGAAACCTGTAATAGAAGGGCATGTAAACACATGCCTTTCTATTACAGTTTTTTGATTAACTTTTATTGGTTTTTAGAAGGAGCATCCATTGAGAGAAGAAATGAATAGTGTTGAAGAATATTGGAGAAAAATTTCGATCGTTGACCAGGTCAAAAAGGCATTTGCCTCTTCAAAAGAAACTCGTGTCGTCATCAAGGAGATCCCAGTTCCCGGAAAAGATTAGCTAAATTAGAGTATTTTATGAAATAAACTTGTTTTAGTCTTTTGAAAATCTTGAAAATCAAAAAAGAAATCAATCAATCACCTCAAACTGTTTCATTAAGCATTCCAACGTGATGATTTCGCTCATGAAATTATATTTAGCTCTTTCAGCAATTGAATTTTTCTGTTATAATATGAAAATTTCAAAAAAAAAATCTCCAAAAATCGAATTTTCAATATAAAGACGTGAACTAATCCAGTGCACCGAAATTGTAGACCGAAACACGAAACACTACGTGGAAAGGTCAATGAAGCGGGAAAAAGCGAATTTTGGATTATTTCGAATAACACTTTTGCCGCGAAAACCGAAATTCACGATACAATCGGTTGAAATGTATCAAGGTAAATCAAATTCCCTAAACTAAATCATAGAATTCTAAAAATTCAGACTATCAAGATGCCGACGGCGTCATCAATTTCATCCATATTTTCAATATCAAGGATTTAACAAAAAATGGAGCCCGTGCAAAGTTTGCCACGTGTTTTGAAAGCACATTACTTGAGTGGTGAGTAGAAATCAGAGATGGGCGGAATTAGGACTTCCGTATTGGGACCGAAATTCTGGTGGAAATCGGAAGTGTGTTTTGTGAGAAATGGAGCTCAGGAACTCGTTGGAAGTAGGAAAAATCAGCGAAAATCAATGGTGCTACCCCTAGTCAGAACTCTAGACGAATCAGAACTGTACCTTATCAAAACTGTCCGGATGAGAACTGACACTACTTTGCTGCAAAGGTCTGTAAGAATGCCCAAATGTGAGAAATGCCCAAACACGTGCATTTGAAAAGTTCTTATCCGGGGCAGATCTTAAACGGTCGGTTCTAATAAGGGTCAGTTATGATTTTTCCGGTTCTGATCCGTCCAGAGTTCTGATTAGGGGTGGTACCAAATCGATAAACTATCCGGATTTTCACTTCCGACTTCCGTCTTCCGGCTTCCGTCTTCCGGCTTCCGATTTCCGTTCTAAAAATTTTCGATTCCGCCCCAGCTCTGTAGTAGAAATTGTTTTGTGGCAATTAAAATTTGTTCAAATGTTTTCAGGACAGCAGGAATCCATCATTCTCCTGGTGATCCCGATGGCACGTGGTTCATACAGATCGACGGAAACAGATACGGTCCGCGCAAAGCCAATCCACCTGCCAAACGATTTGGATTCAAGCTGAGTCAACTGGATCCAGAAGGAAATGTTATCAAATCATTGAGGCAATTTCAAGAACCGAAGATCACTGAAGAATATGGGGAAAGAGTTAGGGGGTATGACGTGGTGGGTGTCCCTGGATTTGATAAAGCAATGGAACTATGGATGGATGAAGTATTTAAAGAGAAGAAGACACATTTACGATTGGAAACTACATTGGAATTCAGAAAAGAAGAATTCGGGAGCTCGAATTATATCGTGAAGAAAGATGAAGATCCTCCAATTGTGAAAGACCAATCTGTATACTTCTTCGATGCACTTACAAACAAGTAAGTATTCTAAGATGTGCTACCCCTAATCAAAACTGGACGAATTGGAACTGATCGCCTAATAAGTGCCTCAATCAGAACTGTACCGTATCAGAACTGTCCGGATGAGAACTGACTCAACTTTGCTGCCACGGACTGCAAGATGGGAGAAATGCTCGAATACGTGTATTTGAAAAGTTCTTATGTGGAGCAGTTCTGATTCGTCCGGTTCTGATTAGGGGTAGCACCCTCTGAGAATGGACAAAGAGTCCCTCTATTAGAAGAGCAGACTCGTGAAATATGAGAATGATCATTTACAGAAATCGTCATAATTTCAAACTGATCACATCGAATGGCCAACACTTTATGATGACTAACAAGGAAATCCTCTGGGCTGCTTGCCCCTTTTTTCGTCCGATTCTCAAAACGGGAGCAAGTGAGTACATTGTGGGCGGAGCCAGCTCCATTGCATGCATTGATATTGTAAGTAATATTTTCAAAAAAAAGAATGTTTTGTTTTGTTTAGTGTTTGACTTATCACCTCACCGGAATGTACAAGAAACCAGAATGTATGACACCAACACTTGCCAGGGAAGTTATTATGGTTGTAGAGCAATGGATGTCTGATAGAATAACTGAGAATCCATTGAAGAAATCGATTGAAAAGCATGGATACGAAGCAATATGCCAGGTTTCAATTCACTTTTAGTGGGTACTTTTAACGAAATTTTCATTTCAGAATTATGAAGACCTAATGTTCGTTATCGATTTTCTGATTGTGGCTGATGATAATAAAATGAAATGTCTCAAAAGCTGTTGCATTGCCAATATCATCTCTCATCACTTTGGTGATTTCTTGAGAATTTGTCAAGACGGAGTGAGTTTCTTTTTTCTGCAAATTAAGAGCAATTATTATAATTTTCAGAATCTCCAGTTGAGAGAGCGTCTTGGCCGTCTTGCAGAAGACTCGGAGGAATCTCTCTTGATGGAGGTGAAAGCTGACTTTGTTGCTTCGAAAAAATGTGCATCATTTTTGAAATTCGTTCCGAGACCTGGAGAGGATTAGATACTTGAACTTGAGTTTTTTTTCCAATAAAGATGATGAGATTTTAAAGTTTTTTTGCCTTGAACTTCTTTCAGTTTTTTTTTTTGAAATTATGTGGATCTGAATATCAATAATGTTTTTACTACGTGGAAAGTCCACTGGAGCGAGAACGCTTTTTGCATCACGTGGAATTTTCGAAATTTGTTTAACTTGCCCTTCCAATTTTTGCCCCGTGTAACAAACCCATTGACCCTGCCACGTGGCCAAAAAGCTCTGATAGAAAAAGAAAACAAAAATCGTTTATTCCTTGTTCAAATCAATTGTAAATCAGCTTGTCGCCATGGATTCTATCAATACAAAAGTCCTCTCGTTCAGTCATTCTTTGGAAATTGACGATTCTGTTGAAAAGAAGATCATCACTTCGTTCGAAAATACAATGTTAGAATGGTAAGTGACTTTCTTTTTCTCTTCATATTCACACTGCATTTTTCCAGGAATGTTCAAATCAAAAAGGGTCCAAATGCTGTCGAAAATCCGTCGTGGGTTGTTCAACTGATGTTGTATAGATATCCACTTCTGAATCCACCATTCAAACAGATCAGTTTTCAAATTAATGAAATGGATGAAGAGGGATCCGTAATTCAATCATACAAATATTCGCTCGATGGAAAATTACCCCAGAATCAGGATCTATTTATTGGGAGAAACAGGCAAGGGATGGTTTATAAAACACCGGAGAGCTCTGAATTCAATAAAGGACTGAATCTTTTGATGGAGAAAGAAGAGGCGATTCTGAAATTAGAGACTACAATTGAGTACAAGAAAGAAGACTTTAGTGATTCGAAATATTTGATTAGAGAGGAGGCTCCACGTGTCGATGAATTGCCGGAATTCGTCATTAATTCTCTCAGGTACTTTTTTGTCACAATATGTTCTAAAATAGTGCCGGTCCTAATCAGAACTGTACCAAATCAGAACCCTGGACGAATCGAAACGAACCCTTATAAGAACCAATCGTTTAAGAGCTGTGATAAGAGCTTTTCAAAAGCACGTATTTGAGCATTTTCCATTTCTCTCCGGCCATTACAGCAAAGTATTGTCAGTTCTGATTCGGGACAGTTCTGATACGGGAAATTTCAGGAATGGCATATCGTCCTTGCCACGTGGCAGCGACCGCGCAAGATTTGGGCAAACTGCTTATGGGCAGCTACTAGGCAGGGATTGCGCAAAAAGGGGCAACACTTGAAGAAAGCATGGGCATCATTGCGCGCCCGTATACCCCGAGTACCTTAGGAAAGGGCCCAAACTTCGAAATCGGCGTTATTTTTAGCATTTTCGAATCATATACAAAACAGGACCGGTTTCGGTTGGAATCGAACCCGAGACGTTCTGATTAGAATAGGAGGGTGTTAACCACACTAGGGAACGCGTAGTCTTCATGAAGTTGCGCAGTGAGCCCCAGCATTTCATCAGAATTTAGGTTTGCAGTTACCTCTCTCCGGCACTAACTTATGATTCTAGGTAACAACACGCTCCCGGGAACCCTGTTTGAAAGTGTCCGCCTTTCCCTGGCACTATGCTTACTTCTAGGCATCAGCAAGCTCCCGGGAGCCCTGTTTAGAAGTGTCCGCCTTTCCCTGGCACTATGCTTACTTCTAGGCATCAGCAAGCTCCCGGGAGCCCTGTTCGAAAGTGTCCCCTTTTCCCTGGCACTAAGCCATGCTTCTAGGTAACAGCAAGCTACGGGTATCACATAGTGTATAATATTCTGATTCAAAACAAAGGAAATATCATGCAGAAATTATCATGCAGTAATGTTTACCAGTCGGTTCACGCCGCCTACGGCGGCTAAACCTCCTGGCATCACCTGAAATCAGTGAATCCTAATGGAATTTGAATAGTCACAATTCGGCCGAAATTCGTTTTATCATAGAAGAGCAAAAACTAAGCATTGTTGTGAAAAGCCCGCCTCAAAAAGACTAACGAACAAAATCGGGTCTATTTTTGGGAATAAACAATTTTGGGAATAAACTGTAGAGGGAAGATAAAGACAGAATCGAAGAATGATCTACTTGAGTGTGAAGAAGTGGTGGAATAAAGTTCTGAACCTCCATGAGCTTCCTAAAATCACATTCAAGTTAAATAATCACATTGCCCCTGTCCCGTATCAGAACAATTAATTCGCGCACAGTAGCTATGATTCGGGACAGTTCTGATGAGGAGGCGGTTATGATTAGAGACACGGTTCTGATAACCCCAAAATAACCCCAAAAGCAGTGCCAGACCTTTCCAAAAAATGCAGGATCGTAGCCCAAACCCCTCGGGAAATCGAAAAGAGCATAGCCTAAATGCCCCAAAATCCAGCGACAAAAATTTGCCCGAACTTTCCATAACCTGGAAAAACCATAGCCCAAATTGTTTTGAAAACTGACAAAACCCAAGCCTGAAAGTCTCAGAAACAGGTAGAATCGTAACCTGAACTTTTCGAAAGCTCAAATCACTCCTAAATCTGGTAAAATCAGATCAAAACCTCCGAAAAACCGGTGAAAGTTTTGCCGACTTAAACGAAATCTATGCCTCAACTTCCCAAAGTTTGGCTGGATCATAGCCTAAATCCTTTTATAAATCAAAAAAGAT
Organism: Caenorhabditis doughertyi; assembly: GCA_963572265.1. Taxonomy (NCBI): domain Eukaryota; kingdom Metazoa; phylum Nematoda; class Chromadorea; order Rhabditida; family Rhabditidae; genus Caenorhabditis; species Caenorhabditis doughertyi. The sequence goes on from OY751557.1 coordinate 2,672,539, forward strand.
CAGAACCCAATTCTCTCGAAATCCATCAAAGACTCTGCCTGAACTTCTAAAAACCTGACATAATTGTAGCCTCAAAGTGTGGCCCACAAAATGTTAGTCCCAATCCAAGCCCGAATTTCTCCTAAGTCGTTAACGTCGTGGCCTGAATTCTTCGAAATATCTAAAAAGTCGAGGCTCGGTTCATTCAAAATACAGCAGGATAAGCCTCCTATAACTTGGCAGAACCGTAGTCCAACTCATCCCTAAACCCAGCAAAATCAAATCCTGAACCTTCAAAAAACCGTTAATAATAAAGCCTGACATCCTGACGCTGAGCAAATTGTTGGGTGAGAATTTATGCCCCGAAACGTCAGCAAAAAATCAAAAAAATCTTTCCTTCAGTTTCCTATTCTTTTCTCTTATTCTTTCCCTCAAGTCTGACAGAAACATTGCTTTTAATCTCAAGTATTCATTGAGATTATAAAGCAAGCCAAATGGCAGAAACTGTCTAATCTTCTCTTTCTTCATTATCAATCAAAATTCAAACTTCTCTCTCCCTTCTCGCTCTCCATGATCTCTACACTTTCTTCTGGAGATTTCAAAGCTTCTCTAGAAAATTAGAGAACTTTCTAGGGGAAAGCTCTTACTCTAACTAATTCCCGTTTTTTATCTCAACCTTGCCCTGTTTTCTTTCATTCGCTTTGTGACGACTGGTGACGGTCAGTGGCGGAGGTCTCTCAATACAGCAGCCGACATCTGACGGGTTCCGCGCGCCGCTATGCTTTCGATTACGAAGCTCCGCCCACTCCCGTCGCGCAATTTCGCACGACAACTCCAGTAAATTCGCTCCAGAAGGCTTCAAACTTTGAATTTTGAGACAAAAAAGATGACGGGCATCATCACGTCAGCCTTCTCTATCGATCAGTCAAAATTTCATAAAAATCGGTTCAGTAGGAGCCTCCCTAGGGCCAGCGCCGGACGGACAAACAGACACACAGATTCTTTGTGGTAATAATAGTAAAGATTTTTCACAGCCTTGCAGCCTTTCACCTTGCGTCCACGTTGTCCAACTCGAAAAGGTCAGGGTCGCAAAAATTTTCATACGCCCCAGTTTATGTTGAAAAAAAATATCACGTATAAATCTTGATTTTACGTTGGGCCTTTTCCTAAGGTACTCTGGAAATACGGACACTCGGCATCATTCGGGCATCTCTGCTTTTGCCACGTGGCAACGCTGCCCAAAACATGTCGCACGCCTGATGCATACGCATTCGCCCTAGAGTCTGTGAGCAATCTATTCTTTATCTGTTTTCCAGAAGTCGTCACGATATCAAAATCAAGACATCGGACGGCAGCCAATTTATGATGGCAAATAAAGAAATGATATATACGACGTCTCCATTCTTCCGTGATATTCTAACAGTGGAAATGACAGAGTATACTGTAGAAAAAGCAAATTATCTGGAAACTATTGATATCGTAAGAAACACTATATGGGATGAACTAAAATTTGAAAAAAAAAAATCATTTTGTAGCTTCTCACTTTTATACTCACTGGAAGCTATAAAAAACCGACAATAATAACACCAGAAATTGCATCGGAGATTTCCAATTTGGGAATATATTGGATCCCCACTTTACATGGCTACAATTTGTTTAGTTCCATTGAAAAGCATTGCTATGAGGAGCTTCAAAAGGTTTGACTTTTTTTCTCGCGGTAGGACGTTCCAGTACCGTGTCCTTTATCGAGAACTAAGGATTTATATTCTCACGTGCCAGTTTCGCTGTTCTCAAACGGGACAGTTCTGGCAATGGAAAGTTCTGAAACGGCATACTGCCCTTGTTCTTTTGGAAATTTCAAAAAAAAAAAAGATTTTTTTCAGAATTATCATGATTTGATCTACGTAAGCAGAATGCTGATTTGTGCCGAAAAAGATTATTACAAAGGACTCAAATTGTGTTGTATTGCCAATATCTGCCACTACCATTATGAAGAATTCATCAAAACTTTTGTCGATGGAGTGAGTTTTTTTTTGCAAAACCTTTAATAAAAAGGCATGTAAACACATGCCCTTCTATTACAGGTTTCTTGGATCACTGTTTCTGGTTTTCAGGATCATGAATTGAAAAAGGAAATGAATAGAGTTGAAGAATGGCTGAGAAAAATTTCGATCGTTGACATGGTCAAAAAGGCATTTGCCTCTTCAAAAGAAACTCGTGTCGTCATCAAGGATGTCTCAAGTCCCGGAAAAGAATAACTAATCTGTGTATTTTATGAAATAAACTTGTTTTAGTCTTTTGAAAATCTTGAAAATCAAAAAAGAAAACAATCAATCAATCACCAGTATAATCGAGAAGAGGTGGGAAAAGAAGAAATCAAGCAGCTACAGATGAAACTAGAAATATACGAACGATATATGAAAAGGGAAGCATGAGCAACGGGGATATAAAATAGTTCACACGAGAGAAAGGACTGTACAGATAAATTGATATATAAAAAGAAGAAGAATCTATACTAAACTTCCAGTCTGAAAGTTATTTATCGATGGTTGTGAGGGATTAGAAGATGTTGGCGGTGGTGGAGAGGCAGCGAGTAGCTCATTTCGACGCATTTCAAGGAATGGAAGAACGTTGTGAGCATCTTGAATTGCCACTGATGCCATTCCCATTTCTTGGTTGAGTTTCGCATATTCACGGTCTAGTTTCCATAGGAGACGCATCTGAAATAATGGATTGGTTATAAAGGGGTTTTGTTAGGGTTGGAATGGGGCATTGAGACTCTGAATCTGTCTGAAAACAGTACCAAGGATCATGATGTTTCTATTTTTGAAATCAAAATCTGCTGAACGATCAGAAAACTCATTTCTGGAAAGCCAGTAACAAAAATAGACTTCAGATTCGTTATCAGCGAGGAATCAGCTTTCAAATAATATACTCTTTGGGTATCAGTTTTCACAAGTGCTTCTGTAGAATCTATTGACTTACATCTTCAAGTGACGGTTCATCTCCTTTCTTATCAAACAAAATCATTTTCTGTTGATCAATGGCCATTGCACGTTGCCTTAATGAATCCATGAGTGGAATAGACCGTTCCAGTTGGAGTTGCTTGTCTCGAATGTCTTTTGATACGAGCCATAGGTTCTGAAAATGAAGGAATTTGAAGTGAGAAGGATATTTCTCGCCTTGAAAAGCTGTGTTTTTTCTCTTAATCATTGTTAAAAACGAATGATTTTCGACTTGACTTTTCAGCCTATTTTGCCCTGTTTTTAGCTTCTAAGCTTACACTCAAATGCTCCGGTTGACTATTCTTCATGTTATTCTGCTGATTTTGATTCAGATTTCCCTCCAAATCCGACGCTGGCGTTGATGACGAGAAGCTTGGGCAATCGGATCGCTGATCATTCTCAACAACTTCTTGTTTGACACGCTTCAAGCCTTGAGCCGGTGGTTCAGAAGACGTCGGAGCAGAAGTTGGAGTAGAAGCTGTGGAGGCCAAGGAGACATCAGTCATTGATTGAAAGGGGATTCCCCCGTATGGCATTGGTGGCATTGGAAACATTCCTCCAGGATTCATCATTCCAGAAGGATTCATCGAATGATTCATTCCAGAATTAAGAGTATCTGCGGAGAAATACATTGTGGAATCAGTTCGATTTTGGATATTTGTCTCTTCAGAAGTGACCATACAAAATGATGCTTCTGAGATACTTCTGACATTGGAAATGGTTGGAGAATCCCTTTGAAATGATCCGGATCCGATTAGACGTGGAGTGCTCGTGAAACTGGGACCACTTGAAAGCTTTTGTTGATTCTGAAAAAATGGGAATAGATGGGTTTGGGTAAGGAAGAGTGGAAAGAGAAATGATTTGAATGAGAGGCTTGATTTCTTTGAACTGTGATAACTATCTACATTTTCAACCAAATGAATTCGTACAAGGCCCTAATTGGAGCTAGAAAGATGCTTGTTCGAATGAAAGCCAGTTCAAAATGAATATTTTTTTTGTTTTGGTAGCAGAATGAGCATAAAGGTTGCGCTTTTGTCTTTATTCAAGCTGGAGATTGTCATTTTAAGAAGCACATTGAAGCTGACTGATATTCGAAATGGGTGGAAAGCTATTATTCTTTTTTGATTTTCATACAAATCTCTTCGTTTCGAGCGCAAATTGAAGCTGGAAAGATGTTCGAATGAGGCTTCTGTCTGGAACAAAAAAACGCAACAGAGGCTCCACAATAAACGAGTTTCCAGTGAACAATTGCCCCTACTGACGTTCAGGGAGAACTTTGGCTCAGAAAATGCTCTCAAAAACGAAACTTTTCAACTTGAAATTAGGCCAGAGGGCCATTAATAAGCCTCATACTGCATTCTCATACTGTTAGAGTGTCTAGTTAGCTGAACATTCAATTTTTACGAATCAATTTGGTTGAAAATGAAGGAAGTTATTCGAGCTTCGGAAAATATTCTACAGAAGCTCTGAAAAAGAAGGCCAACGACTTTCTGAGCTCTGAAATCTCTCGTTTTTCGACAAAACTTACTTTAAACTGTGCACTTGTCATTGGCTTATTGGTCAATGAATTCTTAAAAACCGGCTCAACATCATCATCAGTCATCGAAAGAGACGTGCTTCTTCTGGAATCCGGTGTGGTATTAAAAACCAACATACTATCGATAGACTGATTAGAAGCAGCTAAAGAAGCTCTTCCAGGAGCCTCTTTCGATGGAATCAATGAGAAATCTCTTTGACGTTCTCTTTGCATTCTTTGAAGACTCGTCTCTTTCATCGCCTGTTGCCTGCCCATTTTTTGGAACATTTTCATTCGATCTTCAGTGGACATTTTGAGAGGGACTACTTGGGACGTCTTCTTCTTTTTGGTAGGACTCGGGGATTCAGAAGTAGATGACGTCGTTGATGTAGAAGACGTTGAAGGAATTTGAGGCTGTGAAGATGTGCTGGAATCCCCCAGCTTCAGAGTTGGAGCTGACATTCTATTGTTGGTATTGGAAGGTGTCTTATTCTTCGAATTCTTTGAATTTCCCTTGAATTTATTGGTAATCTTCTTGCCAAACTCCATAAAATTGATTTTGGGCCGACTTTTTTCCTCTTCCTTTGAAGCTCCGCCCCCATTTTTCTCGAATTTCTTTGCCGCCATTGAATGAGTTCGTCTGAAACGTGGTTCATCTCCTGAAGGGGGTGCTGGGACCTGGAATTTCGGTGAGGTCCATGGTTGCTCGTAATTTGTGGCATTTGACACGTGGCTTTGTGTTGGTGAGTTGCCATTATTTTGATAACGATGATTCCGGGGGTCTTGTGGAGAGATCGGGTTGAAACGCGATGGCATTGTTTGCCTGGAAAAAAAATGGATAAGTTTCTGAGGTTTTTAGAGGGGGAAATGATGGTTTTCAGCTGATTTTTGTTACTACTGCTTTCAAAATTCAAATTTTTGCCGTTTTCTCATTGTTTTTTTCAATCAATTTTTCACTTTCATTCGCAGCCAAAAAACCTCACAAAAGCTATATTTTCCCAAGCGGAAAATTGACTTTCAAACCAGAAATTTTATGAAATGGGCCAACTTATCGTGCTTTTGCCCTCAAAATTATCTTTTTCCTTTCCGGTTTTCAGTGAAAAAGGCGGTGTTCTGGCAGTTTTCTGACTGTTTTTCTGCTCGAAATGTTGGCTTTTTTGATGGAAAACTGGCTTCAAAAATAACAAAACAAGTAGAAATATACTGGATTTAGCTGACTTGTGTTATTCAGCCCTTTAAATTCATCGTTTCTGGCGGTTTTTCTGCGAAGAACATTTTTGAAAAGATGAAAATTTCCGATATAAAATTTACGCAAATTTTGAAAAATAGCCACTTTCAGACAATATTTTCGCTTTTTTCGACATCAAGTTCCTCTTTTTCCAGCTTTTCTCACTCCAAAAGTCGTTTACTAAGAGACTTTTTTTCGTTGTTTTCCCACCCATTATTTTTGTCATATTCCCCTCTTTTTTCCAACTTTTTATGTGATTTTTTTCTCTACTCCATCATTTTCTTTCCGATTTTTGCATCGTCTTTACCTATATTTATTCCTCTCAAAATTGTTCGCTCCCCAATCGTTTTTCTCTCCATCGTTTCCCTTCGGATTGCGATTCGCCATGATTTTGCTGCAAGTAAACTGGATTTTTCAGCAAAAAAGGTTTCCAACAACGAAAAATTGATATTTTTCATCGAAAAATCGCAAAAAAAAGCAAAAGGAACTCGTTTATTCTATAAGAAACGAAGTTTTCTTCGGAGGAAAATAAAAAATAAAGTGATCGCTAAACAATACACTTTGGCGGGATATCGGAGTGTCGTTTGCGTAAAAATACAGTTTTTGAGAGAATTTTTCATTGGAATCTTAAGTTTTTGGACCGTTTTTTCCGCAGAGAAATGACATGGAGATCACAAAAATGATAACAAAAGTTGATAAAAAGTAAGAAATACGTAATATTTTCAAACAAAGAAGTGACAAACTCCTGCCAATCACTTGAAAAATTGTTATCAGTTTGCGTTACTTTTTGACGTTACGAATCGTACGTTTTAGAAAAATATGTCCTATGAATGATTTTGTACTAATATTCTGGTCTACCATGTAATATTTTGTTCTATACTGGACCGTTTACTGAAGGCTCAAGTTTATGTGAGATAAGCTTTTTATGCATTTGTGACATTAGAATTCGGCTCTAATATCAAGGAACGATCTTCCTTTTCTTCCTAATGTTTATTCCAAATTTCATATTTTATTACAGTTCTTGAAATTGATGACAGTTTCGTGACACTTTAGAAGATTCAAAACATATTTACTTCAGTTTCCTGATCTTATCCATTTCTGCCTTGTTTTTATCCTGATTGTATATTCATAATCAACAACTTCCCACCTCATTTTATTTTCAATTTTCCCTTACACTTACCTTGATTGGATATGCACATTCAACAAACTAAGTCTTATGGCTATGTCACAAGTTAGAGAGATAGATTTCAAATCTACAATTTCCGTTTATCCACTCTTTTTTGTCACACTCATTGCTTTTTTGGTCAGCAGCTATCTTTTTTTTTCTATGATTTTTAGTCATTTGTAATATAGGGCTTTGGTTTCAATTAAAAAAAGTCCGTTACTTGTTCATTTTTCTTTTCTTAAGACCACATGAATGATGAACTTTTTAGAGAATCAATGTTTGCCCGATATATCTACATATTTAACACTTCTAAAGTCAACATTGGCTTTTCTGAATGTTCACATAACAGGCACATACATGTTGACTCTTCATAGAGTTCATTACTCATTTCATGTTATGTTTATTACTAATCCAATCTTTTTTCCACATTTTTAGGTTTTCGAAAGTTGTTTAACTTGTCTGTTGTCACCTTATTCGGAATAATATTTTTGCTCTATACCACATTACACGGCTGAAAATAAAATAGAATAATCCAATTTCCGTTTTCTCATGTCCCTTCTCCCCTTCATTACATACAAACACATATCCCTCCTTTCTCACAAAGCATATTACATCTTCTATTCGAAATATCCTTTCAAATCCTTTCCCTTTTCAATTTCACTAATGAATGTTCACATTTTCAACTTCTTAGCTCCCTCGTACCAGTTCTCGTGCCTTTCCCCTCTTCCCCTAGTTGCCATGGATTACTTCAGGTGCTTCTTTATTTCCGGATATCCAGTGATCCATTAGAGAAGCTAAAAGGGATCTCATGACCTACTTTCATGCTCGTAACTCTCATTGCACTTTTAGAAGTTTGACCTAGTTTTCAAAGTGTGCTCAGTGGTCCAAATGAAATATTGAGCAAGACTTAGGCCTCTAATTAGAGAGAAGATGTCAGGTACACCCACACATGGACAAATTTATCATAGGATATAAAGTACATTTGGTTTTGGTTTGGTGAACTAATGAGCTCGTGGAGAGAAAGTGAAAAGTCCATATTTGGAAATAAGTTTTCTGTGACTTTGAGATTTCTTGACCAGTAGACATTACGCTTTTTTGGACTCACTGGCTGATTAAATTTATAGTCGGCACCTCGAAAATTTGAAAGGGAAATCAGGATGAAAATGGGGGAACAACTATAATATTAAGTAGGCTCTACCTAAAAAGTTTATACCGTAGCTCAAAATCAGTTGACATGTACTGAACAATATCTCAAAAGGACCGTTCTGAAGTAATTCATCCGTGTATATAGCATTATTTTGAAAGCCTTATCCACAATTCTTTGAACTTAATACACTGTCCTGATTCAAAGGGCTTTCATAATTGAACTTATCGAATAATATGACGGTTTTCCACAAGCTGATAACACCAGCCATCAAAATTCAATATTCGGAGAGAACCCCTGCTTTGACTTGCAAATAAGACCATCAACAGTTCTTTTTCTGTGCGAATCTCACCCTATCACCTCTCGATATAAAAGTCGCTCTTATATTTCTCCGAACAATCATTGTTTCTGTTCCCCCCATCCATAAAAAAGTCAACTCAACCCCTCTTCTCCTTTCATGTTTATGGTTTCCCTTCCCCCCTCGATTCATTCATCCTCTCGGTATTTGTTTATGTGGCCATCTGGTGACCCCCTCTCTCTTTTTGTTCTGATGACAAGTCGAAACAAATTGATTTGTGGGCAGAGTGAATGATTTGGCAATCTTATTCATTCCGAGTAAACATTCCTTTGTTAATTGGATTTTAGGAGATTTGTGATCAAAGATAACATAATATCTCCATCACATCCAATCAACTTTTCCGCAACAAAATCGCGTCAATAAAAAAAACTTCAAAGAAGCCGTTCGTCCTTGGCAAGCTTCTCTCTTCTCTTGACCTCTACGAACAAGCTATCCTCCTTCTCTTTCTGTCAAGATCGTATCTTTTTGGTTTTTTTTTCAAAAACCATGACACATAGGTGCTTGATGCGATTGGAGAAAAAAAAATAGAAGAATTGTTGCAACCCGTCCACTTTTTTTCTGATTGAAAACAGTACTAGGGGCTGCTGGTGGGGAGCGGAAAAGAGGATGATTCAGAGATTGCAAAACGGATTGCTTTTTCTATTGGAGTATAGTTGGCGATAGTTTTTCATAAGATCGGAATCTCTTGGGATAGTGCAGAGTTGAATTTTTCAAATTAATCGCACCGCGTGTGACGGCGCGGCTCCGGCACCTTGGAGCCCATCATCAAGATCGTTAAGAGTACACTGACTGCGGCTTGGCTCCCTGTGTAATTTTTGATTGACTATTATTGTTTTTTTTTGAAGCCAGGTCATGGTAGAACCATATGGTGAGCTCAAACAACGCCTTGAAGCCTATGCCGTCAGTGTTCAGTTTTTCTTGGTTGGTAAATTAGAAATGTGCCAACAGTTTTTATATCCACGTGCATATCTCAGCCAGAGTGTGAGGTACAAAAAAGTGATCAACTAATAAAATATGCATAATGTTTTGCTTAATATTTTGTTAGTTGATCACTTTTTGATATTTTCCATTCTAGCTGAGATATACACATTGGCATAAATGCATTTCTTATTTGCCAACCTATTGATTTTGTAGAATCCCACAGTTGAATTGGACCTCCATCGAGTCCACTACCCACTTTATATGTTACTCAACATATCTTTTTCTGTTAGATGTCCTGAGTCGATTTTTACCTCATCTAATCCACCCTATACGTAACACTTTCTTTTGACAAAGAATCGTCTTCCATGTTGCGTGTCTGCTATATTACCCCCGTAATCCTTTCCATTAGATCCTGTACTCTTTTTTTTACCTCATCTAGCTGACCCCACGCAACACTTTCCTCTCAGAAAGAATCACTTTCCTGTGTTGCGTAACTAACATGATCCTCCCTGTAATGACACCGTTTTCGTTAGATCCTCAACTCAATTTTTACCGCATCTATTCCATCTTACGCAACACTTTTCCCATTATCGTTTTTCTTTGTTACATGATGCACCGGGTCTTTATAATGTATATTGCGCAGTTTGATCCCTAACCTGGCAAAATTATTACATCATCCTCGGCAGATGTAATCGCAATGACCACTTTCCACAGGTGTGTTCTCACTCTTTCCCACTCTTTTTTACCCATGGCATTTAGAATCCATTTCTATTATTTTAACGGATAGCACTAATGGGTTTTCTAATTCATCATATAAATCTATAGGTGTGGGAATGCTATTAATAAAGATCCGCCATGAAGATACAATTGTCACCAATAATAAGAGTCCTATCTAGATCATATTATAGACACCATGCTTACCCTCTAAGACCCCCCGCTGTTGACCAAACCCCTATAAAACTCCTCTTCGTTCTTCCAATGCATTCGGTTGTAATATTGATAAACGATCGTGCAGGCAAGCGGTGTGCTCCCTTGTGTACAGCCCCCTCCCAACACAAAAAGTTTTTGATAACGAATCGATAAAAACATTAGGTCGAAAGGTCGATAATTATCAGAGCCCTTCGTCAAGAATTAGAAGTTTGATATAGGTTTTGTAGACATATTAGGTTGGCCGGAAAGAAATGCGCAATGAACTTTCATTGAAGTTCAGCGCTCATTTCTTTCCGGCCAACCTAATAATTTCGAACTTGAAAAAGCTGTAGGCAACCTGTCCAGATGGTCCCAGGATTATACAGGTGGTCTTAGGATTCGTTTTTTTTTCGTTTTAAAAAAAGGATACGCATGGATTTGTAGAGCCATATGCTGTGGAGGTTTTTAATGATGAGCCACCTAATGATGAACCGTTTTGAGCCCCAGCGGATCATTTATCCCGAAGTAAACTAACTACAACGTGATTCCTATGTCTCAAAAAGAGCAAATGGTATCATTAAGTGCTCAAGTGAAAAGTTTTACCTTATGCCTATCCATATTTTACCAGTGAACCTTGCATTCTAAGTATGTTCTCACTGGGTGTTAACCTATTCAGAAAAACAAACAACGCGCGTTTTTTACTCTCGGACAACCCAAAGTAGTAAACAAAATGCATTTTTGAATTTGATCAGGTTGTATCATTTTCGACGGTTAGAAAGGCATTACCTCCAAAGCTACCTGCGCGTAATCCGGCTGCCTACAAAGACAAATCCTTAATGCCCTTTTAATCTCTGGAGCATCTCAGACAGGTGTCAGGAGCCCCGCTAATGAGCCCAGGAGGATTTTGAATATGGCAAATCTTTCATGGGTCCATAATTATAGAGTACGGCTCCGCTCTATGTCACCTTATGATTCAAAAAAGAGTGTCCATATGTTTTGGGATCACCGGTACTGGTTCATTCACTTGTTCGATCTAGTTGGACCAGATGTCTGTCACTCATGGCTCCAGTGAGATAACCAGTGAGAGTGCATCACTAAAACGGGGAGGAGTTCATTCGCACCCTTCCCCGAAATCGATAAACCGGAAGGCTCCTCGAACACATGAAATTCTAATTTTCTTCGCTTTGGCTCCACCCCTCTCTCCCTCTCTCTCTTTCTCTCTTTCTCCTTATCCTTTTCACTGGTCCCCGAATTCAAAGTGGTCAAACCCCTCCATCCCTCCTCTTCCTCGCCCCTCCTAACCCCACCGGCCGGCCAGTTGGTTGGGTGCTGACCTTGGCATCGTACGCAGCACAGCAAAATGCAACACACACTCCCTCCTCCCCGCCGCATTCGTTTCTCCATCCCTCGACTCTCCGCCGGGGCAACTCTCTCTCTGCTTTTGAGGGAATGGATCATGTGAGAATTGGAGAGTGGAAGACGGAGGAACTCTCTGCTGCAGGGCCGACCCTCTCTTTCCCTCTATTCATTCGCATTTTCCCTCTTTTCTACCAGTCGAGAGAGGAGAGAAACCGAAGTTTTTGTTTGTTCCTCGACGGAAAATGTGGAATAGGGAAAATGGGTTTCGCTTTGTTCGGGTCTCTTTTGATAACAACAACTGATAAGATAAGAAGATCCCCATTAGCATCTGTACAATCACTTTCATTATTATTATTATTAGTTGCCTGGTCTTGGTGTCCCTTATCTTGGTTCTTCTCTTCATTCCATTTGGTAATTTTAGTACATTCTGTGACTATTTAGCCGTTATCAATTCAACTGATTTCCGTGACGAAAAAGTTGGCAACTTAGTAGGTTAAGGCCGTCTATCTAACCATCTATTTCATTCAAATCCTCCTCCGTCTTTTCGCATAGTCATTGTCGGATTTCAATTTCATTTTGTCCAGTGGACAATGTTCACCTATTATAATAATGTTCAGCTTGCCTCTACGAACATTTTCCGTACACCGTGGACCCCTTCGAAGCGCGTGACATTCATTCCTCTGGACGCTCCTCTATCTCCTCTCCGTCCATTTTTTTTCCTCTTCTGCGCTCCCCTCTTCGCCTCTTTTTTTCTGTTTATTGAAACCCTTTGCTCTCATCCTTCTGACTATAGATGGCAACGTTTCGATGAGTTAATCGACAAGATAACAAGATCTTGACACTATTCTTGTCCAAACCAGAACGATAACTTGAGTAGATACTGATCCATCAAAAAGAACATATTGACTGGCATATGGCACCCCGTCTTACCGCACCAGATGCATTTTTTTAAAAATTGACTCAGGCCACCCGCGAAAGTTGAAATTCGAACTCCATCCACATGCTCGCATAGTTGAACAGGCCCTAGTTCTCAGCTTCTAAGATCCGAATAGGCAGACTTTAGGAAAGATTGTATCTTGTCTGGGTAAGTACGCTCTTTACACATGCCTTCCCTGTTGTCCTCTAGAGTTTCTAGTAGGGCATGTTGCACATCGTAATTCTTGATTTCGTATTGCCAGCATATTGGGGTCTGGCTCCATTTGAACTGTCCTTCCAGAGATTTAGAGGTAGTTGAGCTGACTGAAATGGTAGGAAATCCATTTACTGCTACCATCGAATCCCCGCCCTGAAATCGGTTTTAATCGTATCAAACAGGCTTTCAGTACTCTGGAAACTATTCCATAATCTACAAAATTCCAATAGTTCTAAGTCTCTAATTCGTTTGATTTACCCTGGCTTTTCTACTCTTCCTTTTCCGGGGCTCTCTCACCCATCCATGTCCCAAAGCTCCGCCCCTTTCTACCTGCCTATCCATTTCTCCTCCCCCTTTTCCTCATTACCACAATTTGCTTCCTGCCTACTCTTTCATTATCCACTGGCAGATGTATTTTGCCCGCTCTCTAGGTTGGCACCTAGAATGAGCTCTAATCTCAACTCATCCTAATCCTCATATATTCTACTTTGTTCAAAAACATTTTCATCTTTTTCAAACGGATTATTTCTCTTTTCTAATCCCATTCAGATAATCTGCTCTTTTACTCAATCTTTTCCCGGCAGAAACTTTTAAATCTTGACTTTACATCCAGAAAAAAGCTTTTCTTTCTTCAATCTTTTCTCTCTCTCTCTAAAAATCGTTTTTTATTCCTAATTTCATATATTTCCAGATCAAAATCATCAAACAATGAGCTACCAAGGTGGAGGTGGCCGCGGAGGTGATCGTCGTGATGACTATGGAAGAGGTGGTGGAAATGATCGTCGTGGTGGAGACTATGATCGTCGTGATGATGGATACGACCGCAACAGAGGAGGAGGCGGAAGATATAACGACAGCCATTTAGACAGCTCTGGATCATCCAGATACGGAGGCTCCCAATACAGTCATCATTCCGGAACCTACGGTGGTGGTCGTGATGGATACCAAGGACGTGAACACGATATGGCCGATGATATGGGCAGAATGAATATGGGTGGAGGCCGTGGTGGAGGAGGACGTGGTCATGGTGGAAACATGTATTCAGATCGTTCAAATCGACACGATCCAAGAATTCAACGTTCGATTGGTGCAGACGAAATGGCTGACGCCGCCGGAGGAGCTCATGCTCCCAGACAACCAATACCCAAAAAGGATTTGATTTATAATACTCAAAAGTTTGCTCCACGCCCAAAAGAATTTGTTTTCGATAAGAAAGCTGTTGGAACCAAGACAACTCTTCTTACCAATCATGCTCTTGTTCATCTTCCAGAGCAGACACTTCAAGTTTATCAATACAATATTGATGTCATTGAGAACAAGAAGAAATTGGACAAAAGAGAGAAAGCTGCTCCAGTATTCTGGGATATCGTTATGCAAAATAAACGGGACATGCCACCCACCAAATCGAAATTTTATGTCTTCAATGATGTCAACATCTTGTGGACTCTCGATCCGCTTCCACATGGAGAAGGAGAATTCCGCGCAAAACGATGCTCTTTCTACTACAAGTTCGCCGGCAGAATCGACTTGGGACAAATGGTTCGAGAGGATCAGGACAAACAAGTTCTCGCTTCTGTCATCGATGCCATCGCAACTCAAAGAGCCAGACGATTGTGAGTTTTGAATAGAGATTTGAAGCATTAGTTTATAAAATAAAATATTTTTATAGGAGCAAGAAGTTTGTCGTTTGGAAGAGAGGCATGTACATGATTCAAGATCTAGGTACTGAAGCGGAAAAAATTGACCATCCACTCACTGTCTTGCTCGGACGCGGAACCGATGGAAGACTTGGCGTCAACATGGGAATCAGAATGAATTTGAGAGCTGGTGTCACAGCCTGCTATGATGGTTAGTTGCTAACTTACTAAAATACATCTCCTTAATAAAAACAATTTCAGTCAGCCACACAATGTTCACTCGTACCGGATATCCTCTCATTCGTTTGCTTTGTGAGCTCATCAACCCTGGCCCAATTACTGATGAGGAGTTCGAGGATATTTGGGACGAACGACTCAGAAATGCAGAGTTGACCGAAAGGAATCACCAAGAAATGCTGAGAATTCTTGGAAAGATGAAGCTCCGCTACTCAACAGAGACTGGTATCAGAATTGGAGCTGATGGAATAGATGCCAATGTTCCATCGCTTATGAAACACGAAGAGCGAGGAAAAGAGTTCAAGTGGGAGAGGATCACCTCAGCTCCAGCCGAAAAGCAAGATTTCACAGATAACAACGGTAAGAAGTGGACGATTGCCGAATACTTTTTGGCATGTGGAATTCGCCTTCGTTATCCCAACTTACCATGCGTTGTGAAGAAGCCAACTAAGATGAACAAGGCGTTTGTTGCCTACCCAATGGAATTCGTTTCGTTCGTTCAGGAGCCGAAGAGAATTGAAAAACCTGGGGAAGAAGTCAAAGCGGATTTGATCACGAAATGCTCTTACAATGCACCTCAACGTGCCGCACTACTCCAGAAGATCATGTCGCAAGTGGGAATTGCTGATACTCCACCCGCTATCTACAACGAAGATGAATACATGAAGAAATTTGAAATTTCCATTGATAAAAATATGTTGGAAGTCAATGCAACTGTCCTTCCACCTCCAACTCTTGTCTATGGAGAAGGATCCACATTCAAAGATGAAGAAAGGCTCGGAGAATGGACAGCCATCACTCATGAACCAATCCGCAAGGTTCTCGAAGGATCTACTCTACTCAGAAACAAAGAAAACAAGGATGCTCCACCAATGAAAAAGAGACTTTTAGGATCAATTATGCAAGTTGGATCTCCATACAACAAACATGCCGATATGCAATATGATCCGTAAGTTTCAGACTCGAAGTCTCCGATATCTTATATTTTAACTTTTCAGACATTGCTATCACTCATTGATGAGAGCAATTGAGGCTGCCGGTCAACCAGTTGCTTGGGAACATGAAGAAATGGGACAGGCTGCCATTCAAGATGCTTATCTTCACTGTCAAGGAGTCACTCAAGTGGATGACATCCGCAATTTCTTTGATCGACTCAAGAACAATATTGATGACAAGTACAAGCAGGCTGAAGATGAAGTTCTTATTCCATTTGTTTTGGTTATCTTTGAAGCCAGATGCTCGACACTCAAAATGCGCAATAAGGACCTTATGAATGATTACAATTTCATCAAATACCTCGGAGACAATGAACAGGGCATTTACACTCAAGGAATTCTGATTGAAAATTTGAGTGTTATTCAGGTATGTTCTTGAGAATAGTTAGCAGAATCAGTTCATATATTTTCAGCCGAATCCTATTTACTGCAAGCTCACTCGTCTCATTGTTGAAAAGATACTCGGAAAGGTTGGAACCACCCACAGAAAATTGGAAAGATGTGGAGACCACAAAGCTTGGACAAAGCTCACAGATCCAAATGAGCCAACTCTGATCCTTGGAGTCGACGTTTCCCACCCTAGTACTGCCGATTTGAAAACCGACGATCGGGATATGGACATCCGAAAACTTTCAGTTGCCACTGTCGTCGGAAACATCGATTTGGACTGCACCGAATACCGTGCCTCCTCAAGAACTCAGGAGCAAGGGGAAGAAAGAATTATTAAATTCCAATACGAAGTCAATCAGCGAATCAATGCATTCATCCAGAATACTGGAAAACGTCCAGCTCACATCGTCCTTTACCGAGATGGATTGTCAGAGACCGACTTCAAGAGAACTCTTTATGAAGAGCGCATTAATGTTGAGGATGCCTGTCTTGAAGTGGATCCAGCATATCAGCCAACCATCACCTACATCGTTGTCACCAAACGACACCATACCCGATTCTTCTTGAAGAATCTGTCCGAAGGAATTGAGGAACAGGGATTCAATATCCGTCCAGGAACCCTTGTCGAGGACACCGTCACCACCAATGAATTCTATGACTTCTTCCTCAGCACTCAAGTTGGAGAGAAAGGATTGGCTCGCCCTACTCATTACTATGTGCTCCATGACACCTGGGCTCCATTGGTCTCTTTCTGGCCAACAGTCACTCATGCATTGACCTACATGTTCTGCCGTTCCACAACCACCGTCGCCCTTCCGGCTCCAGTCCTCTATGCTCATCTCGCCGCCAAAAGAGCTCAGGAGACAATGGAAGGAGTGTATGAGGATGCTAAGTAAGTTTACTCTTGATTTGGAATTTCTTTCATTTTATTTTTTTTTCAGGTCGAAGAGACAAGAGGTGAACATTCGCAACTTCCATCATCTCCAACATTTGAACAAATCGATCAATGTTCACAAGGATTTGGATGGAATGACTTTTGTCTAATTCTTCATTATTTCCTGTCCCGTCTTATTGAATCTCAATATACAGATTCTCAGTATTCTTGCAATATTCTTCCCTGTCTTTATATGCCCTTATTAACCCGGATTCACTTTGTACCTTATGCCATCTTCTTGATTCTTAACCTCTGTCCATATTGCCTGAATTTCAAAAAATTGCATTTTAATCTGTATTTGAAAAGTATTCTTGCTTCTACTACTGCCTATCCCACTTCTATTTATCTTTATCTAGGCCGCAAAACACTGTCTAATATTATATGACTCTTTGGGATACATAAATTGATAATCGGAAATCGTTTTGACTGTTTTTTTGGATGTTGTGATTCGACAATCTGATATATCGATATCTTTTGGGTTGAATGTGTTGTTTCAGCTTGTCGTGATGTTGTGCTTTTCAGCCAAGTTCTTTCGGGGTCAAACTCGCCTACAGAATGTTCTTTAGCATCCTTCATCTTGTGCTGATTCCTTTGATGACTCATTCCTTGACAGCTCTGCTAGCCCCGCCCTTTGAGGCGACCTCGCTCACCAGCTTGCCTCCAGTTGAGCCCACTATTATAGTTTTTGACAGCTCGTCACAAGCTTTCGAATTCCAGCTGAGACCATTTAGATAGTTTTCGATAGTCCCCATCCTCAGCCAAATCTAGGAACCATGATCAAACTCTGACTCGACCTCTAGATTCATTCCGAATTTTCTGGTTCACTATTCCTCCCCCTTTATAAATCCGGGTCATTACATCAACTCATCTGTTTTTAAGGGTCACATCCTTATAATCTTTTTCATCCGAACTCTTTTGATTCCAATCTTCTCACGGCTTCTTCATTCCTCTCGTTCTCTCGTTACGATTACTTCATCCAGTACGAAATCCTACCACTTTCAGCCAAACCCTCGAACTATGAACTACGGCGGAGGTAATCGCGGGTACGACGATCGGCGCGACGATCGTAGGGATGATCGACGTGACGACCGACGAGATGGCCGAAGAGATGATCGTCGAGATGACCGTCGTGGTGGCGGAAACTACGACGATCGACGTGGAAATGGTGGAAGAGACTACGACCACCGTCGCGATGATCGTGGAAGAGGTGGCGAAAACTATGGGGATCGTCGTGATAACCATGGAAACCGAGGTGGCGGAGGCTATGAGGATCGTCGTCAAGATGGAGGCCGTGGTGGTAGAGATTACGATGATCGTCGCGGTGATGGCCGAAGAGACTATGAAAGCCGTCGTGATGATCGTGGACGAGATGGTGACTATGATCGTCGTGGCGATGGTGGCCGAGGTGGAAGAGATTACGACGATCGTAGAGGAGATGATCGTCGTGGTGATGATCGCCAAAGTGGTCGAGGTGGAAACTACGATCGTCGTGACAACGATGGGTATAGAGGAGAAGATAGAGGAGCAAGATACAATGATAGTCGTGGTGGAGATCGTGACCGAGGCCGTGATCTGGCTGACGACATGGAAAGAATGAACATGGGATCTGGTGAAGGCCGAGGAGGCAGAAACATGTACTCGCAACATTCCAACCGGCAGAATGAGTCAAGAATCCAACGTCCAATCGGTGCAGGAGACTTGGCAGATGCTGCCGGTGGAGCACAGTTCCCAAGACAGCCAATCGCCAAGAAGGATTTAATCTATCGCACACAGACGTTTGCTCCAAGGCCAAAGGAATTCGTTTTCGATAAGAAAGCTGTTGGAACGAAGACCACTCTTCTGACAAATCATGCTCTTGTTCATCTTCCGGAAGAGACGATCCACATTTATCAATACAACATTGATCTCTATGAGAACAAAAAGCTGGTCAACAAACGTGAAAAAGCTGGTCCAATGTTCTGGGATATCGTTCGAAGCAACAAAAACATCTTCCCAGTTCAACACTCGCAATATTATGTGTTCAATGATGTGAATGTATTATGGACCATTGATCAACTGCAAAAAGGAGAAGGCGAAGTACGTGGAAAGCGATGCTCAATGGTCTACAAGTATTGTGGACGTTTGGATTTTGGAAAGACTATCCGGGAAGATCAGGACAAGCAGCTTCTATCCACATTGATTGATGCCATTGCAACTCAACGAGTTCGGTATTAGTGAGTCCAATCTTTCTTTACAATATAAAACAGAAAGTTCTGATTTTCAGCAGCAAAAAATATACTGTCTGGAAGCGTTGTATGTTCGTCATCCATGATATGCCTGAGGGTAGAGATGAAGTTCTTGGCCATCCGATGACGGCCCCTCTCCGACACGGAATCGATGCTAGAATCGGAATAAACATTGGAGTTCGAATCAACTTGAGAGCCGGAGTCACCGCTTGCTTTGATGGTGAGTTTCTAAATTCTAAACATTTTCTTTATTATCAAAACGCTTCAGTCAGCCACACAATGTTCACCCGTTCCGGATATCCTCTTATTCGTTTGCTTTGCGAGCTCATCAACCATGGTCAGATTAGTGATGAGGAGTTCGAAGATGAATGGGACGAGCAGCTCAGAAATGCAGTGTTGACCGAAAGAAATCGTCAGGAAATTGAAAAGATTCTTGGAAAGATGAAGTTGAGCTACACAACGAAGACAGCTATCACTATTGGACCGGATGGTGAAGATGAGAATGTTCCTAGCCTCCTTTCATACCCAAATGTTGGCAAAGAATTCAAGTGGGAGGGAATCACATCGTCTCCTGCCGATACAACCATGTTCACTGATCACAATAATCGCAAATGGAGTGTTGCTGAGTACTTTCTAAAGATACAGAACATTCGTCTGAGATATCCAAATCTTCCGTGCTTGATCAAAAAGAAAACCAAACAGAACAAAAACTTTATTGCCTTACCAATGGAATTTGTTTCTTTCATCGCAGAGCCAAAGAGATATGAAGGTCAACCATCGGATAGACTCAAATCAGAATTCATCTCCGTTTTGGAGTACACTGCTCCACAACGTTCGGCAATGGTAGGAAAGATTATGTCACAGGAAGGAATCGCTGATGCACCACCATGTGTACTCAATAGGGATCAGTACATGAAAAAGTTTGGAGTAACTTTTGATAAACAAATGTTGGAAGTCAATGCAACTGTTCTTCCACCACCAACTCTTGTCTATGGAGAAGGATCCACATTCAAAGATGAAGAAAGACTCGGAGAATGGACAGCCATTACTCATGACCCGATTCGCAAAGTTCTTGAAGGATCTACTTTGATCAGAAACAAAGAGAACAAGGATGCTCCCCCAATGAAAAAGAGACTTCTGGGATCAATTATGCACGTGGGCTCTCCTTACAATCATCATGCTCGCATGGAATATGATCCGTAATTTTTCTGATAGAGCCTGGAAATCTAATTCAACATTTTCAGAACCTGCTATCACTCTCTCATGAGAGCCATTGAATCCGCTGGTCAACCAATTGCCTGGGAGCACGAAGAGGCTGGACAAGCAGCTATCCAAGGAACTTATGAGCATTGCCAGGGAGTCAATAACGAGGATGGGATTCGTCGTTTCTTCCGGAGCCTCAAAGAAAGTATTGATAACAGATACAAGCAAGCTGAACATGAAGTGCTCATCCCATTTGTCTTGGTTGTTTTTGAAGCCAGATGCTCCAATCTCAAAACGCGTGATGACAATGTGATGAATGATTACAATTTCATCAAGTACCTCGGAGACAATGAACAGGGTATTTACACTCAAGGAATCCTAGTTTCAAGTTTGAGTGTTATCCATGTAAGTTTCAACTGTCTTTGGAAGAATCATTCCGAAAAGCCATACTTTTTCAGCCTGATCCATTCCACTGCAAATTGACAAGACTAATTGTGGAGAAGATTCTTGGAAAAGTGGGAACCACCCACAGGAAATTGGAAAGATGTGGAGACCATAAAGCTTGGACAAAGCTCACAGATCCGAATGAGCCAACTCTCATTCTTGGAGTCGACGTTTCCCACCCGAGTGCTGCGGACCTAAAGAGTCCCGTCAACGATGTTCGAAAGCTCTCCGTAGCAACTGTCGTCGGAAATATCGATGTGGACTGCACCGAATATCGTGCCTCCTCAAGAACCCAAGAGCAAGGAGAGGAGAGAATTGTCAAATTCCAATATGAAGTCAATCAGAGAATTAATGCATTCATCCAGAATACTGGAAAACGTCCAGCTCACATCGTCCTTTACCGAGATGGATTATCGGAGACCGACTTCCAAAGAACCCTTTATGAAGAACGAATTAGTGTGGAGAATGCATGTATTGAAGTTGACCCAGCCTTCCAACCCACTATCACTTATATCGTTGTCACAAAGCGCCACCATACCAGATTCTTCCTAAAGAATCAAGAGGAAGGAATTGAGGAGCAAGGCTACAATATCCGTCCAGGAACCCTTGTCGAGGACACTGTCACTACCAATGAATACTATGACTTCTTCTTAACTACCCAAGTTGGAGAAAAGGGTCTGGCTCGTCCAACTCATTACTATGTGCTCCATGATACCTGGGCTCCATTGGTCTCCTTCTGGCCAACAGTCACCCATGCTCTCTCCTACATGTTCTGCAGAACTACAAGTACCGTTGCTCTCCCAGCTCCTGTTCTCTATGCACATTTGGCTGCAAAGAGAGCTAAGGAGACCCTTGAAGGGGCTTGGCATTCTGCTCGGTGAGTTATCCTCTTTTATTTTTAGATAATAAGCTTTTTCTTGTTGTAGACTCCGTCGTGAGCACATCAGCGTGGACAACTTCCAACATTTGAGTCAGCTGACTCAAGCCATCAATGTTCACAAGGATTTGGATGGAATGACTTTCGTCTAATTCTCTTGAATAATGATTGAAAATGTATTTAAATTAGAAAATGTATATTCTATTATAACGCTATGATAACCCGGATGTTCCTTCTAAGCCCCGCCTATTACTCTTGTAATTCCAGTTTGATTGCTTGCCTTTTTTTGTGATTATTTTGTAAACCTGCCGGTTCCAATACCCTTCAAAAAGTTGTAATAAACAAATCAAAAAACCAAAAAATCTTCATTTTTCCAAATCAAATCATTTACTTTTTGCCCTCCTTCTTCGCCTCAAATCCCAAACGTTTCAAATCATCGGTGGTGAATCCCATGGCAGTGTTGCAATCGTCGTAACTGCAAAAAAGTGTGCTGAAAACTTTCGAAAAAACGAGAAAATCCATACTTGTAGTCATATGAAGTCGAGTATCCAGATCCATACTCCAATTTGGTATGGGAAGAGGAAGTGCTGAAAACATTGAAAATTTCTGAAAATTCCAGATTCAAAGAGAGCATACGTATTTGATCTAGAAGCCATCGATGGCATGCTCATACAGGTTGGATCACTGTTGACAAATGAGAATGTGGAGGAGGTTATTCTGAAAGATTTCTCTGCGTCTCTTGGGGGCACACACTCTCTAACAAAACTTACTTGCTCGGTTGCTCATGACCAGAAGAGTCGGCATAGGTGAACGAAATGTCGAGCTGAAATAGACAAATTGAGCTTAGAGGAAGTGATTTTAGTGGTGAATTTGCTTGAAATTTGCTCTAAACTCTGAAAATTGTTCTTAAAAAGAGTACAAAATATAGATGTCCCACCGTGTAGTCCGAGGGGACAAGATGGCATAAAGATTTTACCTGTGATTCTTGTTCTTCTGGCCGGGAAGGCCACGGCCATTAAAAAACATCGAAATTTTGCACGGTTTTTTAGAACTATTTTCAAACAAAATCACTATAAAAATCGTGAATTTTAATTCAAAAAAACAATGTTTTATTTAGGCGAGTTTAGTCCTTTTTTGAAGGTTTTCTATGAAAAAGTTCAAAATTGAAAATTAGTGCAGACACCTAATCTTACGACAAAATGCATCCCGCCCCAAACCCTACCGTATCATTCTCGCCTCTCTTCAAACGAACACATCTTCCAACCGTAACCGGAATAGCCGTCTGAATCAACGAGTTACGAAAAGCGACCAATTCCGCATAGGTCATCGAACCAAAAGTCAATCCTTGAAGGATACTCGATGCCTTATGATCACTCAGACGACGTTCATAAATCCATTTCAGGCACAAATTAATAATATCCAACTTTTGATTATCCGAGATTCGTGAGGATAACATTGTGATGATGGAATTGGTAGAGAGTTTGAGAGTCTCTTCGTATGGAAATTTGGTAGAGTTGATCATTTCGTGAAGGATTGAGACAATGTCACGGACAGTCTCATCGGATACGGCAAGAGTGGTTGATGGGGAGTGAGGGATCTGGAAAAAGAGGGGTTGGGCTTGTATATTTTACCATGTTGAATCAGTTTTTCCTAGAGAAATCATTCAAAATCGTACAAATCGCATACAAAATCGCAATTCACAGTCTGGTGCCCGCGGCCGATAATCCGACAGCGTTCTTTTTTCCATATTTGTTACAAATCTTCAGCTTTCTACAACTTTTCCATGTCAAATTTATGACAAAAGTCCAAAAAACTATTTTTTTTAAATATGGCTCGTCGGATTCTCGGCCACGGTCCTCAGACTGTAACGTTCCGGCGGTATTCCGTTCCAGAACTTTTCCTTGCCAGAACTGTCCCGTTTCAAGTCTGATCATATCAGAACAGCCCCGTATGAGAACCGCGAAACCCGCACGTGAAAATAACATTTTTAACTCTGGTGCGGCTTTGATATGGGACGCATTGTAAGGGACAGTTCTGGTGTAGAACAGTTCTGGCATGGGACAGTTCTAATACGGGGTACGGTTTTGATACGAAACAGTTCTTGTTAGGGATAGTTCTGATGCGATTATTGATTTCCTCCCAGCTACCCACCGTCTTCAAATTAGTTGTCACCAAATTCAACACATCTACACATTTTCCTTGTTTTGCCAACTCGATCAATTTCTTCTCAATTTCCTCTTGTAATTGTGGAATTCCAAAATAGGCAACAGCCTCCAAATCATCTTGAAGTCTACCCAAACGGAACGAAACCTTTCCAAAATAGATGAAATCCAAAACTTTTTTGACAGAATCCATATCCAGAAATTTGAGTTCCACGACGAAACCATTCGATTTCTTTTTGAATTTTTCCGAGAATCGAGACGAGAAAGCGGCCAACATCACCGAATGAACCATAATTGTTTGGGTCTCGAAGCGAAGAGAAACGTCACAAAGTTCACGACAAGTTGAGAAATCAGAGCGAAGGAAATGGGCGATTGATTCGAAATGATTTGTTGTACCGGTTACATCGACACTATTCGTCATGTCGATGCGATGATTTCTTGTGCGGACTTTGCAAAAATCGTTCATTTTGCCTAGTGCTTCTGGAATGAGAAACGTATTTTTAGGAGTCAGTGAAGTTTTGGCAGGGAAGTTTCAGAAACGAAAACGTGTTTTTGTCTTTGTCTTCTGTCGAATTTTGTTTTGCCGAACTTTGTCGAATTTTCGTCGAAAAAGTGATAAAATTATAAAAATGATTTTTCTTGTTTTTCGACAATGTTTTCTACTAAAACCTCAGGCAGGATTTACACCAATCTATAGAGAATTTTTTGTTCTACAAGTTCATTTTTTGAAATTTTGAAAAATCTAAAAAATGACCGACGTAGAGGCTAAAAACTGACTGCCGGTCGGAGTCCCAATTTGGGCGGTTCTGATGCGGGTAGCGCCTCTGCGCAACGCGTTTCCACTGTCATTTTACGATAGTTTGAGTTTTCAGAAAACGAATTTCATTTTCTATAAATCTCTCTATTCAACCATTTGAGAACCAGAGAAATGCCTCAGTGAAGAGCCCCGGATCCAACACAGGCACCATTGCAAACTCACTTCTTTTCTGTCCGGCTTTTAAATTCTTGATTCCGGTTTACGTTTTGAGAAATGATAGTGTAAACCCCAAGAGCTTTTGAAAAATAATGAAGTTTTTTTTTATTCTGGAAAAAAGAAGGGGGGAGGATGACGTGGGACAAAGGTCATCGGGGTGAAAATATAATTTTAAAAATCTGATTTTTTCAAAAGTTCACGTCACTTTTATCCATACATAACTCCATTATAACCAGAAGAAGGATACATTGGATAATAAGGTTGTGGTGGAGAAGGGGGTGGGGGCGGAGCTTGAGAATAAAGAGGCGGAGCTTGGTGATAGTATTGTGGAGGGGGCGGGGCGTACATAGGAGGTGGCGGAGGTACAGGAGCCGGTGGTGGTGGTGGAGCCATCGGAGCAGGTTGAGGGGGTGGAGCAATATATTGGGGAGGAGCTTGATGGACGATGATAGTAGGTTGACCACATCCACAGCCACCGATTCTAATAAAGGACTAGTTTTTTTGGAAGTTGGTTTTCTAGGCCACTCACCCACAGCCACAGCCGCCGGCCATATATTGAGAATTCGCTTTTTCTAGGAGTAAAATAAGGTGAATAAATAGGAAAATTCCACTCATTTTCTAGACAAAACTAAAGAAAAAAAAAAGGTTTTTATACTATCAGAGACCGCCCATGTCCATTAGCAGCTGTCTTTTTTATGGAAAACAAAGACCAAGATTTCACTTTTTTCTATTAATGGAAATATTATTTATTCTATTCTTTATTCAATTGGAATTCCAGAATTCATCAACTTTTCAAATTAGCCATCGTATTTGTCAAAACTGAAATATGAATATCATCTGGAGTCTTATTCTTCAAGAAATATTGATCGAATCCCTCGGTGATACCCTGCAAATTTCAAACTTTTTGAAAATTCAAATTCCCGCCAAACCCATCTACCTGTATAATAGTAATAACCAATGTGATAATGGGTGCAATTTGATTCTCATGATAAGCCACTGATATCGCTGCACTTATGAACAATGCCACTTTTACGGCGGCTTGAGTGAAATTGATGACGTCACGAAGCCACCATCTTCTTTCCGTCTTTTTGTCGATGTATTTCATTAGGTTCTCCACCATATCAAAAACTTTTGAAATGTTGTCTTTAAGAGATCCCACATCAACAGCTGGAGCACTTTCACCAGAACCAATGTCCCTGGTTTCATCGCCTTCTGTGCTGGTGTGGACGGTCTGAAATGAGAGGGATTTTAGTGATAGATAAAGGGAAGGGAACTGAAGAACTGTAATCATTTTAAAAACCAAGACTCTGGTTTTTCAGACAAATGAGAATGTGGATTTATGAAAGTTTCACTTGTTAGACGGATGAGAGCTAGAAAGGAGCCAAAATCTCCCAACCAATAAAATGCTAAGGAGCTATCAGAATCTGACTGAAATTAGAACCAAGTTTGCCCACCAAGTTCCAGCCAACAAAGTTGTTCAAAAATTTTACATCTGATCAAAATTTAAAAAAAAACCGATCTTATTCCAGAAACGTTGATCCAAAAAAAAGTTCAAAAAACGTCTCACCGGCGCTGAAATAGTCAACCTCGCAAAGGAATTCGATCGACTTTTGGGTTTATCTCCTGCTTGATTTGCCACTTCCTCAATTATCCTGGCAAGGAGAGCCATTTCATAGGCAACAGACCGCAACATTGTATGCTCATCAGGGGGAATGTTCAGGTCCCGGTGCACTGGAATAAGTTGTGAGGTTCATGGAATTTTGGAAAAATTTGGTTTTTGACAGTTTTCAATCTACCTGACGATCCTAGTAAGTATTTTTGATCATGCTGAATCATTTTTTGAATGAAATCCTTTGGAGTCATGTCCTGAGGCAAAATCATGAGAACAGATTTTTGGACTAAAAGTCTTGAAATGACTACAATTTATACTTTAAAAATGATCTATGAGGACCTTATGAGCCCGCCTTCAATGCAAAACAAAACTCACTCGAAACATGATTAATTTCAATGACACAATCCATCACATGTTGATACGTTGCCATGGAAGACTGCTTCGTTTTGATATCCCTTTCTAATTCGAATTGGAATATTTTCAATGCTTCTTGACATCTCAAAAGGTATGTACTAATAGGACGAAGTTGAGTGATATAAGCAGATTGACGTGTTCCAAAAACATCACACATAGAACTCCAGCAATCCCGATTGGAGACGGGCGGTTCACTCCTGAAACAAGTTTTGGAAGTTTTTTAAATATAAAAAATTTCAGAAGTTCGGTAGAGCGAGGTTGCTATTGCTCAGTTTCAAAAAGTAAAGGAAACTCACTCAATGATAATCTGTGTAGTTGAAGTTCCAATATCAACTGATCGCTTCCGCTGATTTCCATCTGGCGGGGGGCTTGTCTGAAACTATTTTCAGCTTAATGCTCGGACTTCTTTTATCTGCTTACGGTCCCATAAGTGGTTGGTGTTGCGGGTGTAACCGTAATCTCATCGTGCACAAATCCTTGATTTGTTGACATAATTACACTCTGAAAAACCTCTTTTAGAAGGGCGTCAGGATTGTCACGAATTGGTAAGAAGGCAATTTTTTTTGTTTCGAAAATCTAAAGAAAAAACTGTCGAAATAACAAAATTTTGACAATAAAAAAGTGGAGAGAATGAGAAAAGGTTTCACAACTCTCTCTATTTGTTTGCCATCTATATTATTACTCTGACCATTCCCTTTTCCGCTTTTTTGTTGATAAGAGGGAAGAATATTACATTTTGATTGGTCAGCAACTTTGGTTGGATTGTCACGAGGAACTTTGTCGAAATTTGGAGATTCTAATAGAGAGGCACCTCTAGGGGAACTGGAATTGGAATCTTTTCTCACAAGTTGAGAAAATTCATAAATCACAAAACCGAATGAAAGTTAGAAGTGTTTATACAAGCGCATATAATTTTCCAAAATGATTCAAATGAAAGAATTCAGACCATATGGAAAACATATGGATACACTTTATTAGAAGGGCACCCTTGGCAATAGCTGTTGTAAACAAAAGGGATTTTATGATGCTTTTCTATTACAGGTTTGACTTTATGCTTGTTTCTGGGAACTATCTTCAAATGTTTACTAAATTTCAGCCAGAAAAAGTCGTTTTCCAATTTCAGATCATCAAAAAATGTGATGAAATCTTCTCGTTTTATGTTCTTAGCCTTGATGCAGCTGCAGCCGGTCTTTTTTTTGCAATTTCTATTTAATTTTTTCCTTTTTCTCGAATTTTTCATCAATTTCCTGTTTTTCCATTCATTTTCTCGACTAGAAACCGCTTTTTCCGTTTCCAAATCTTTTATTTCAATTTTCCCTCTTTTCAACTTAGAGAGCACACATTCCCGAAGAGACGCCAGACATTTGCAACGATGCTCCGAACTAACGCGATGCGCAATGTTTAGCCAAGCCTATTTTTAATCGCTTTTATCGAGTTGTGCTCCAGAATTTGCAGTTTTCTCGTGGTTTTTTCGTAATTTTGGATGAAAATATTGATTTTCAGAAAGATATTGTGCTAAATCATTCATTTTCAGCATCGGAAACCCCTAAAATAGTGGATTTTTCATAAAAACAATTTTGCAATGATGAAAATTGAAAAAAAGGCATTTTTTCACATTTACCAGTATGATCTATGATAAAAAACGCAATTTCGACTCCTGTTATTGTTAATTTTCTCTTAAAAATTCTCGTTTCTTCTCAATTTTCCCACCAGAAAACATTGAAAAATAATTTTTTCTTCCTTTTCAGACCATGGGTTATTTACCGCTCATTCTACTATCCATACTCCTACCGGGAGCCCTTGCCAACGTCTACAGTTGCGCCGGATTCGTCAAGTCCACGTCGCAAATCGATTTTTCCGAGTTAAAGGTACCCCGTCTAAAAATTGAAAAAAAATTCAATTTTCAAAAAAGTTTAAGGTAAAATTGTTGACATTGGAAGGGCATTTGAAGCATGAGGAGGAGGTGAATCCATCGAATGGATATTTTATGATTCCAGTGTATAATAAGGGACAATATACGTTGAAAGTTGCAGGACCAGCTGGCTATTATTTTGGTAGAAATTTAAGGAATAAAATTTATTTTTGAAAATTAAAATTTGCAGAACCCGACACAATTGACCTGAAAATCGACGGAAAAACCGATGCGTGCTCTCTAAACGAGGATCTTAACTTCCAATTGACCGGTTTCTCTGTTCGTGGGCGTGTCGATGGAGCTCCAGCCGGTCTTTCCCTTGTTTTAACTCAAAATGGGAAACAAATTGATTCGACAAAGACTCTAGAAGGTGGAAAATACGAAATGAGAGCTCCCCCGGGTAAATATGAAGTTTCAACTGGCACCGACTCAACAGAATGTATTGCACGTGGAAAAACTGCAGTGGAAGTGAAGAACTCGCCAGTTTTGGTGACTCCAGACCTTAAAATCGCTGGATATCAATTGGAAATCGGCACGAAAACCGCCGCTTTAAACCCATTCGTTGATGCTGAAATGACACTTTATGCCACGTCTTTCATTGATGTAAGTCTTGAAAGAGACATGTTTCCCTTTACCCAAATTAGCTCTATTTCCAGCTACCAAACGTGAAATGTGAGCAATCTGAGGGTGGAATGGATGTTCCACATACTCATAATGTCAAATGTGCACTTGGAAAGACGGATCCACGTGGAAGATTGTCTGTGAAATGTGTGCCAACTGGTACTTATTATTTGGCGGCTTCTCATGAAAATGGACCAACATCAATCAATTTCTCTCCAAATCCACAGCTTTTTGAGATTTCACAGTCTTCTTATGAAGTAAGATATCTGTCTAGAGCGAGTACCGAGATTTTGAAAATTCGGCAGTCTTGTGTCATTTAAAAGCTGGAAGAGGGGGGTTTGTCGCAGAAGTCACTATTTGGAAGCCATAAAAGAGCATTAACTGATAGTGATGCTGTCACGAAATGAGCTTAAACTGTGCTTAGCTTTGAAGCAAGTCCCAGGTGGGATCTGGAAGATAAAAACACGCTGAAAACGAGTTTGAATTCAGTTTTTGCTGTGTATTCTTCAGAACAAAGTTGCACGACCGAATCGTCTCCTTCAAAATATCCATTCTGATTCCTTTGCGAACTGAAGCGAGCTGAGAAAGGTCAGAAACATTTTTTTGACAAAGTTTACTTTATTCCGAAGATTCTACAGTCAAACTGGCTACAAGTTCGTTCTCAGCTTTATTTTAGCTTTGAAACGGCCTATGGCACGTACTGAAATGTCCTGGACAGTCTAAAAGTTGATTTGAAAGAGTTACCGCTGTCGTCTTATGCTCCGCAGTGCATTGAATCGCGTATTCCGACCTTTTAACTTTTTCTGAACCGTCTACAGCGAAAGCAGGGCATAAGGTCATTATTAGCTTGTTAAAAGATAACAATTGAACTGAAACACGTTAGGAAAGGTCCTGGCTGTTCAGGGATTAGTTTGGTGACTGAAGTACTGCTGGATTTTGCTGCCTCACAAAATCACCTTGACCTGCAATTGGCGCTTTTCCATCTTTCAAATGGCCTACTCAATGCTCAACTCGCGCATGTTCTACCCCAGAACCCCATTTCCCACACTAACTTTCCCATTTTTTCAGGCCAGATTCGTCGCTCAATCGGCCACTTCTCGTGTTCGTGTCCTCTCAAAAGAACTGCCAATGTCCGGTGTGGAAATCGTTGTCGACGGAAAACAAAGCGGAAAAACGGACTCGGAAGGATATCTTATCATTGAGAATTTAAAGGAAGATGAGCACATTATCTCAGCTAAAATGGAGCATGTCACA
Source organism: Caenorhabditis doughertyi (assembly GCA_963572265.1). NCBI lineage: Eukaryota > Metazoa > Nematoda > Chromadorea > Rhabditida > Rhabditidae > Caenorhabditis > Caenorhabditis doughertyi. The sequence goes on from OY751557.1 coordinate 2,703,145, forward strand.
TTCAATGCAGTCCGTACCTCAGTTCAATTCCCAAGAGTCAATATTGATGATATCCATGTGCAAAAGTTCGATATTTGCGGACAAGTTGAGAAGACAGAAGAGGGAAAGCTGGAAAAGTTGATTTTCACAAGAAAAGATGATAAGAGATCACTGGTGATTGAGCCAAAGCCAGATGGCTCCTTCTGTCAAGCTGTGAGCCCTGGACAATTCACAATTGAGCCCAATGACAAGACTTCTTCCCTGACTCCACGCCTTCTGGAAATTGACGTTTTGAAGAGACCGGTCACCAATTTACGCTTCACCCACTTCAAAACCAACGCAAATGTGCACGTCTCATGTATTGGAGCCTGTCCAACCTCTACAATTTCTCTGTATCTCCCTGGACAAACCCTCGTGAGAAGTGTAAAAGGAACTGATGTTTTTGTATTCGAGAACATTGGCCCTGGCACCTACAGTGCTCGTTTGGATGATAATGGAAGAGGATGTTGGGAGAAGTCTGAAATGACTTTGAATGTTGTTCAGAGCAAGACACAACCCACAATTCACTTCAAACAAAGTGGATTCGCAGCTCAGATTGAGATCTCTCACCCAGCAGATATCGACTGGAAAAATGGAAAGCTCAACGGAAAAACTACTACCAAGGGAGGAGAGGTTATTTCGATTTGCGTGCCGACTTCTGGAGTCTACGATGTTTCTTTGAACTCCTGCTACAAATTCGAAAGACAACAGTTCCAATTGACTGTTCCTTTTGATGGAGTTCATAAGGAGAAGGCCGTCGCTGCTCGTATCACTGGACAAATTGATTTGGATAATGATAAAAATGCAGGAGTATCGATTAAAGTGAAATCAAGTGCCGGAGAACGTGAAATCCAGGTCGCCGACACTGGAAAATTCACTTTTGAAGAACCATTGGCAAGCTCTGGAGAACAACTTTTGATCGTTCCCTCATCGAAACTTCGTCTTTTTGAGCCGACTTCAAAGAGTATCACTGTCACTGGCAAATGTATTGATAATGCTGTTAGCTTCAAATCATTCCGTGGAATCTTTTTGGATGGATCAATTAAGCCACCAGTTGAGAATGCTGCTGTGAAGGCTGTGTTAAAGGCGGATAGAGATGTTGTTATTGAGACGGTGTCGAGCAAAGATGGAAAATTCAAGTGAGTTTTGAGAGCGAATTTCACAATTTCAACATGAGAAATGGGCAAAGTAGATAACTTGGTCCAGCGTTTTCGCAAACCTGGAAAAAATCCTTCTGACCAAATTTTTTAGTTCGAAGCTCAAATTGAAGCCAGATCGATCCTTTACAAGTAGCGACAACCGATTCCATGGTTTTAGTAGCAAATTGTCTGAAAAGCTTTAATTTGGGCTTTGAACCAAGTTAATTGACCAAACATAGTTACTTCAGTTTTAGGAAATTGAGCTCTCAGAAAGCCTCGCAATAAGAGTAAGAAGTTCTGTTCCCCAAAACCTGTTCTTGCCGTTTTTTTTCAATGAAATTCTGAAAGACAAGCCATTTTCAGACCCCTCATACCCCTCAAAAACCCATACTTTTTTCAGAATCGGCCCAGTGAAACGTGTCGAGGACTATGAGATCACCGCCACTCTCGACGGCTTCAAGTTCGCTCCAACCTCCACACCAGGCCATTTCGAATCTGTTAAACTCTCCCAGCTTTCCATTAAAGTCGTTGATGAAGTGACCAATGAGCCTTTGGACGGAGTTCTTCTCTCCCTTGTCGGTGGAAAAGGAGCCGGTTCCGATTATCGATCCAATAATGTTCTCGATGAGACCGCCCATAAGAATTTTGTGGCTTTGGCTCCAGGAGAATACTTCGTTAGAGCTATTCTTCAAGAATACAAGTTCACACCTTCAACTTCCACAATTTCTGTCAAAGAAGGAGTACATGAGAATGTTGTCTTGAAAGGAAAACGTGTCTCATTCAGTGCGTATGGAAAAATGCGTGAAATGTCTGGAGCCGCTGTGAAAGACGTCGTCATTGAAGCCCTTTCCGAAGGATGTGACCTCCATCAATCAGAGGCTACATCGAATCCAGATGGCACCTATCGTCTCCGTGGACTTCTTCCAAATTGTGAATATAATGTCTATGCCAAATCCTTTGCCGATGGCTCTCATGCTCCACACACTTTCCCACGTCAATTTACCGTATCGATGACTCCAGAAGACGTCAAAGGCTTGGAATTCATGGCCACACAAACAGTTAAAACTACTGATATCGCTGTGGAAATTGGAATGGATACCCTTCCGGAGATTCAATCAGTGCGAGTTGTTATCACTAAAAACAATAATGAACACGTTCAAGTGGCCAGTGTTGCCGCCCCACAACACCTTCATTATTTGGTGAATTTGCCACGTGATGGAGTCGAATACGCGATTAGAGTGGAACCAGAAAAGCCGCCACAAGCGTTTGCCGCAAAGACTGTTAGAGTTTTTGCTGATCAAGCAATGAAAGTGGCCAGAGTTCCATTAACGACGTCCAAGAAGTTGAATGATGTGGATATCAGTGTTGGAACACTTCTATCACTTCCATTCTTTGTCTCGTTGGCGCTGATTTTCTTCAATCAGGTAGGGAAAAATCGAAATGCGGAAGAAATTCGGGTCAAAATAATCGTGCCCGTCGACTGTAAATTTGAGATTGGTAGAGCCAAATATTTTCAAAAACTCAAAAAATAAAAACGAAAAAAATCCTGGTTTTGTGTCTTCCAGCTGCTCCGAATGCTTCAGACTGACATATCCCGAGAACCGTTTTCGGTGTCGATTTACGGGCTCTTTTTTCAAAGTTTTCTGTGCCGATTGGCCCTTTTTCGGCCTCAAAAGTCCTCTTTTTTTTATTTTTCTGTTTGGTTAACCGATTTTGAAAGCCGAAAAACGCACCGATCTTCCTTAATATCGTTCAAAAATCAGCCCGCAAATCGACAACAAAATCGGCTCCCGGAAGGCAATCTACTTTAAAAGTCTCTCAGTGTGCCAATGCAAACTAACAAAACAAATGGCACTTAAAAAAAAAACAGCAGATGAAAATCTCTTATTTTCTTCCAGAACCGCGTTTTCGAATTCCTTGAAGGATTCTTCGAATGGACTCGTGCCACATTTGCCCCAACAAACGGAGATCAACATCATAGAAGACGGAAATAAACTATCTAATTAATAATAATTCATGTGTTATCATTTCTTCCTTATTGTTTTTTTGACACACATTCCCCTTTAGTTTTGCTCCTGAATTTCTCAATTTTTTCCATTTTTAATTCAAATTTTTCTTTGCAAAAAATCGCAATCTCAAAAACTTGTTGACACATTAGTTGTTTTAGGCTCCTCCCCTCCACTTTTCGGTGTATTCCTTTCTCTCCAAATTCAAAATTTTCAAAGAACCTTTTCGTGTATTTATTTATCAGTTTTTGTTTGATATCAGAGCTTTTTATGGTAATAATTATGAAACTTTAATTTATTTATTTTTTTCTAGGTTTTCCATGTATTATGGCTCTTCAACTATACGATTTGTCATTCCGACCCATTTGGTGTGACCTTTATTTTGGGAGGAGAAACGACCTGAATTATTTAGGGATCCCCCCTCTTTTTGTGGCCTTTTTGAGCTAAATTGGACCCATTTTCAGAGCACCATAGTACTACTTTTAACATCTTTTTTCTTTTCATTTCGAAAAATTTTTGGATCTCAGAACTTGAAGTACTGGAATTCCCAACCAAACCTAAAACGACACATCACTCTAAAAAAGTGGAAATAGGAAATTGAGCTTCGAAAAAAACTAGTTTCCTGGATTTGACGTTAATTCCCACATAGCCCGTTTCCACCCACCCAATTTTTATTTTTTTTTAGGGAACACCCCCTCAAAATTTATTTGTGGTTTTGATTTTTTGAACATTTTTAGGTCAAAACATTTTATGGATGTTTCTATCCTCGATTCGAAGTAGATGGGTCCGTCCCAAACTCGAAAAACTTTGATGACTCTGAAACCTGATAACACAAAAAATCAGCGTTTGGAAATCAAAATCATTCTGAATTCCGAAATAATAGAAACTCTGCAAAAAGAAGTAACAAAATCAGTTAAGCATTAACTCTTTCTATAATCAACACATACTGGCCTACTCCTTATTATTAGGTCGTCCCGAAAGAAATCCATATTTTCACTGACTTCATTGACTTGAATTTTAAAAAGTTGTTAGGAAATTTCAATAAGTGGTTTATTGTGTATTATAGTCCCATATGTTAAGTCAACATCATGGAGAAAAATCTGAATGATTCGTTTAAAACTGCGTTAGTTATCACACCAAATCCGAGGCACCTTGCGTTTGGAGGGAGTCACAACTACGGAATCTCTTTCCAGCTGGGGGATATGAAATGATCTAATCTTTTTATATTTTTAGAGTTCCATCATGGGGTGATACATTAGAAAAAAGACGGGTAGGATTTAACAGTTATTTAATCTTTTATTGACTTTCAAAAAAATTTTCAGTTTTTTTGTACTGTGATTTTTGCTCAAAAACAGGGGATTTTTGTGGTTTCTCAAATTTTCACGATTTTTTCGTTTTATCTCAAGCTAGGAACTTTAAAGTTACATAATATTGAGTGACCCATGTCTCAATGTAAGACAATCTAGACAGCTTCTCGGCCCCTCACCGTCTTGCTGTAGATTAAGTTTCTCGAACGAGGCTCACTACTTTTTCTTAAAAATATTATAACTTCCGTGAAATGACAGACCAAAATAAACTGGAAAAGTATGTTATACTAGAATTGGTAGATGTCAAAAAAGACATAGATAAAGTTTGTTTCGGAAACCAGAACAATATTTTAAACTAAAATGAAAAAAACAGCAAAAAATACACTTCTCTCTATGCTTGATAACAAATTATTCTGATAGACTTTTGGCTTGTATTTTGCAGCGTTTGTAGCCCTATAGTGGATGCATCTTTTGGAAAAAAACAGAGCAAGAAACTATAGAAAATGATTGATTTACAGTGAAGTCAAAAAAATATGGATTTCTTTCGGGACGACCTAATATTATTGTTTATAGTTCTGAAAATCCTGAAATCTCTTTTTCGAATTTAAAATGTTCTGCTTGAGGCTGTCTCAACTCTTGAAAACGTGGGAGGTTTTTTTTTCAGAAAAGTTTCTCTTAACTGAAGTTGACTTTCAGAAAAGGGGAGGTATGACGTTCCAGAACCGTGCTCCTTATCAGAACTGTCCCTTATCAACACTGTACTGCATTAGAACTGAAAATGTTATATTCAAGTTGGAATTTCGCTGTTCTCATATGGGTGAGGGAAAGTTCTGGAACGGCCTATCGCCTCAGAGAGCTTGTGGTGTGATGCGGAAAGTTCAGGCAAAAAAAAATTCTAAATGTAAACCTATCTCAAATGATTTCGTCTATTTTCCATTCAAGTCTGTCCTAAAACCAGACTCTTACAAGCCAGTATCGTAAAATCTCCATTTTCCTGGCGTCACCCTCTATTGCTCAATTATTACTTTTTAATTACTTTTAAAAAATATTACTTTTTAAAAAAGGTTCTAGGTCAGAATAGTTCATAACTAAAGCTTCAGAATCATCCAAAACGTAACATTTGCAAAACCTTGTATCTGATATTAGTCGGAGAGGTGTTTTTGTTGTTTCCGACACCACCCATTAGTCGAAGAAGTTTTCAAAAAGAAACCCCTGCTACTTTTATTTTCTGTTTTTTATTCTTTCATTTCTGACATGACACATTCCTCTCGATCAAGACCTTATTATCCTTATTATCCCCCTAACCTTCTTATCCAAATGATATCAGATTATTAATAACATTTTGACATTTTCTTTCCCTCCCCAAGTAAAAAATCCCTTATCCCATCCTTTCCAATAGTAATTCCTTAATCCACCCCCTCCTACAAAATATTTCATTTAATCCACAGAAACCTGATCCTCCTTATTTTTGGGAGAAGATGGTGAAGACTAATATTAATTCAATATGCAACTCCTTCTCTTTCTCTCTTTTTTTTTGTTATTTCTGCAACAAAAGGGCATTGGTATGTACCTGGCACCAAAACATATGTAAACGAGAAGACATCAGTGTCCAAATGTAGGGTGTCTGGATGAAGAAATGTGTGGGAAAGTATTGGGTTATGATGTTTCAGACTTTGCAAATAAGGGCAGAAAGGTTATGAAATACTCATTTTTTAGTTTAAATGTTCATTTGTTGGATTGATACTGAAAGTTCTAAAGTATTTCAATTTCTAGATAGTGATCGTATCTAGGGAATGACTACAAACTTTAGTCCCGCTAGCCGAGTACTGTAATTACGAGTTTGTCATTAAATGATACGTCAGATAGAGAGATACGATAAACCATTCTTGCCAAGATATAATCCAAACTGTTCGTGACTTTGCCATTTGTGTTATAGGCCATTTGAAAGATGAAACCAAGTTGATCTCAACCCATTTCCGCAGCGAATCTTCCAAAACATTCATTATTATACTGTCTTGAATTTGTAATTTTGCAAATTTTTCCTGAATAACGCTGTGTTGCAATTCGAAGAACATATAATACGTATTGAGAAGGCGCGGACATTTCAGTCAGTTCCGGCAAGGGTTTTCTACTTTTCGCTACTGGATACCAAAGATTTAGCATAGGAACGTGTCAGATAATTGCCGGCGGTGGAACAGCCTTCCAATGATACACCGATTCCACAAAAAAAAATACTGTAGAAGAAAGCGACCAGTGAATTACGATGCTACAGACAACTTTAGGGGTGTTAGACATTTGATTGATCTATGACTTTGGATGTTAAAATTACTGTTCTTGAACTCCGTTAAAAAATCTGAACGAATATATAGCAAAATTGTGCTCTAGAAAAAATTGGAAATTGGTTTGGCTTGAAGATCCCGTGCAAATAAAAAACTCTGTTGTTTTTTAGAAGTTTAACGTTATCTATTGCTTCTATCATAACGACATTTTCCTGTACAGTTTGAACTCGAACAAGTTCAGAAACCGAGTTTCTGGAAACCTATGATAAAACTTTCAACTCCCACATCATATGTTTCGTTGTTGCCTCAACTTTTGTTTTTCTGATGTTTTGGTTCATATTTTGCAAGATTCATAAAATGCAATCTGTACTATTTGACGTATGAGAAAAGCATCATAGTTGACAATTATTCTGCAAAAAGTGTATAAAAACGCTATCAAGGGCTTTTAAAATTTCTGAAGTTTTTAGAATCCCGAATCTCTTTTCGTCTTCCCTAATGTCCAAGGCTCCAACACTATGGATCTCCGATCCAATTTTATTTCTAGATCTCTATTTTTAGAGGTGTGTCCCACACAAAAAGGGAACCTATTTCTGGACTTATTTTTTTCTCAGGAAATGTTGCTACGTATTTTGTTTGTTGTGCTCTAAGCTATTCAATAGATCCAAACACACACAATACCATCAATGGAAACATTCCCCATGAGAAAAGTTATTTTTGGAAGGAAAGGTGTCCAAAAATAAATACTCCCCTTCCAAAAATAGAGAGACAAATTGATGTGGATATGAATGTGGGTGGTTGTAGAGAGAGTGGTCAATGACGAACAATAATTATCTCTTTCTTTTTTCTTGTTGTTGACTCAAAAAATATTTTATTCCAATTCAATTCAAAATGTGATCTAGTTGAGAGAGATCCAAAAGGATTCAGAAGACGTGTCTTTTGTTATGGAATTATTTATATTTTACTATTAGTAGGGATGGAAAAATGAATGACGATGGATAAATGACTACTACTAATGGTCATTGTAGTCGTGAGAAATTCAAAACAATTTATGCATTTTTGATGGATTTAGAGAATATAAAATTTATCAGAATCCATGGGAAAGTATGCGCGAGGAGGGTTGTAGCCCCTTGGTCCCTTTTGTTAGAATTGAACATTTGAATTCCAGCCAGTTCCCGCCAAATTTGAATTCTCGCTAGAACAGGTCATTTTTAGGCCAGTTAGGACACTAGCCCAAAACATAGATTTTGGATAACAGGAGGAGTTCGGCAAAAACGGGCTTATTGGGATGCCAGACCAGGGACTAAATTTCAGTTTTTGGATTTCTAGGCCAGCTGGATCTAGGAGGAAACAAACACGCTTTCAGTCTTATTAAAGATATTTCGTCTCATGGACTTGATTCTCGTTTTGGAATTTCTAGAACCATGGAAATTCCACATGGGTCCTTTTACGCCATTGATCTTACAACCATAAGGGCTGTTTTGGTCCATACCCTAACTTTCCATTTTCAGGGTTATCTAGGCTGTAGGAAATGATTTCATGAGCAGTATCCCTCGTTTGGCCTAGTTTTTGAAGCCGAGCATTATGAATTATTTGACTGTTTTTTAGCTGAGGGACTAGTTTTTAACTTTTGAAGATTTCTAGGCCATGAAGAGTTCAAAGTAGCTACGAAAACTGGGTCGAAATTGGTGGAAATGTGGACGAAGTATCTAGCCCTTCTGATCCAGGGACTAGTTTTTCGATGGTTTTCTAGGCCAAACGTTTGTTACATGTATTTCTGAGCAACTAGGAGCAGGATTTTTTTAGGATTTGGAATTATATGATAAAAGCTTTCTTTGCCGAGTTTTAGGCCAAGAAAATCCTGGTCTTATCGTTTCCTCTATGAACTAGATTTCTATTTCTGAAATTTTTAGGCCAGCCCCAAGTCTTCCCCGTTCTTCCCCTTTTCTCATTTTCCATGATACAGACATCAGTTCCAAAATCTCAAGATATTCCTCCACTTTTTTGGAAACCAAAGTTTCCAATTTCAATACATTTTTGAATTTCGTACAATTCTCTGCAGCTCCTAATCCTGCTAATCCTCTACTCCATCCTTGAAAAGTTTTGAAATTTCTACAAAATGTTCTCACGAGCATTTCACCGAAAATCATAGTCCCGTATGACACCATTTTATTCGTTTTATGTACTCTACAAATTTCCATGTGCCCTTCATTTATTATTTATTCTTATATTGTGATGAAATTTGTGGTGGAATAAAGGAAAAAAAAACAAAAAATAAAGAAATTTCCAGAAAGTAGCTAGAAATACAGGGAAAACAAGGACTACAATTTGGGACTTTTTGAGAATCGGAATGAATTTGAAGTCATAGTTTTTTCTTGTTTTCTCCACGGAGGCATTCCATATTCTGTTAGATATGGAGTCCCAAAAAATTGAGGTTCTTAAAAATTGGAATTTCCCGCCAACCCATTCCGTAGAGCGTACTTTCCCTTTAAAACTTCTTGAACTCCTTTTCTTTCCAGAAATAATCTATTCTAATCCCACTCAAAATAACTTTCTCTCGGAGCACAAAATGCACACAAAAAACCACAAATTTCCGTGAGAAACTATCCCAAAAATAGCCATAAGATTATCCAAAAATAAGTTGCTCCATTTATAATCCATTCAGATTTTTTTGTACTCCACGTGAAGTTCACGGGGGTACGCCCTACCAGAGCTGCCCCTAATCAGAACTGTTATTTCACGTGAAGTAGTTCTGAAACGGGACAGTCCTGATTAGGGGCAGTTTTAATTCGGCATAGCCCCAAGTTCATGAGGACTACACAGTAGCTTTTCCGTCATACTTTTGGTCTTTTTTTGAGGATATTTGACCTGGCCATCGACTACTTCCCAATGACCAATTATTAAAAATTCAAAAACAATCATTTTTAGTTTTTCTTTGTTTTCTGGAAAATTAAAATTTCAAACCAAACATCTATCATATTTCATACCACCCTCATCTATAGAAACTTTTTTTTTCTATCTTCATTTCGAAATTTTTTGAATTTCAAAAATCTCTTTTTTTTCCCTTACCATCCCATCGTCAACCAAAATGAATATCTCATTATTATTATGAGAAAATGAATCAAAGATGATCTATTCGTGATGAATTTTTGATTCATTTTTTTTCTTCTCAATGGCTTCTTCTTCTTCTTCGGAGAATGATTCCCACGGATTCAGAATCCAGATGATGTGAGGGGAAGGGGGGCGGTTGAGCCATTGAGCCAAAGGAGCCCGGGCGGCCACACCCCATAAAAGTTTCCGCTAGAGAATTGGGGGAGTGGTGGGGGTGGGGGTGGAGCATCTGATTTGTGCTCCGAGAGGGGGAGGGAGGGAGAGGATAGATTATAAAAGAGTTTCAGGATCTCTCGTTAGTCCTTTCTCTTTGGCGAACTAGATTGAAATTGAATTTTGTAAACTCTATTAGAAGGGCAAAAACTGTGTTCTCTCTTCTTTCCTTCTTAGTGTTTGTATTGGCTATTATTTGAACTCATACCTCTATTAGAAGAGCCTCCCTCCCTATGTTTTTATTCAAACAGACTTTTTGCTTTTTTACAATATTTACAACCTTTTTGACATTTTTCAATTTTGAATCTCTAATATAAGAGCACCTCCTTTTTTTAAAAAGTTTTCAGGCATTGTCTTTTCTGGCAAAGATTAGATTGTAGTCCTACATTAAAATTTCGTACCTTCAATAGAAGGGCACCCTTGATTGACATAATAATTTGGCACCTTACCATAAATAACCTTATCATCTCCTTTCATAAAATCGTATCATATTTTTTTCAATATAATTGCTTGAACTTGAGTGTTGTAATAACAATAGACAGTATTTTCTGGTTCTTGAAATTTGGAAGTATTTCGAAATCAAAAAAGCTTCCAGACATAAAAATTCCGATTCTCCAACGTCATCTCCTTATTCTCTACCCTATGATTACAATATTCCCATTCATAGAAATTCAACCAATTGCTTATGATTTTTTGATTTTTCTTTCAAAATCTAGAGCATTTTCAACGTCATCCACATATTTTTTACCCTATGATTACAGAATTCCCACGCACAATTCTTCAGAAAACCAACTAAACTGGGTACAGTTTTCTAGTTTATAAACTTTTGAGTTTATTTCAGGATCTAAAAGATTCTGTGCTTTTTTTCTCGAGTTTTCTAACGTCATTTTTGGATTTTACTCATCAAAACTTCCTAAAAAGTCGATCGAATTATTTCTCACACTATTCCAACATTCCTCCTGATTCTTCTTTCAACTATGTATTCAAAAAGGGCATGTGAACTCGCCCGATTCTAAAACACACTTCTCTTTTGGTATGCCCTCTAGTTCTCTAGTAGATCATCCACAATTTTTTATTCCATGAAAATGTGTTTTTTTGCAACTGGCCAGTGAAGAGGATAAATAAACAAACTTTTTTCTCCAAAGCAAAATGAAGAAGAAAAAATGAATAAATAATTAAAAAACGGAGGTTTGCGTGTGTTCAAAAATCTGTTGAGTAGAGTGTATTCCTTGACCTGCGGTGTAAAGGGGAGGGGGGTTGAGTCATAGTTTAGAAAAGTGGAAAATGCGCTCTAATGACAATTTTGGATTTTGAAATGATCCGAATCTGGTCCTGACAAGACCCAAAAAACCCTAAAAGTTACGATTTTCTGATTCTGGTCCTAGTTTTCACTATGAATTATTCAGTCAGGTTAATGGCCTAGAAAACGTTGGCCTAGATTTTCCAGTCGTCTAGTATTCTATTCTAGTGTTCTAGTTTCCACAATCCATCTGCTCAAAATCATTCGAAATAGTTCAAAACTGCGTTTGTTTGAAAGCATTTGGAAGCCTTAGTGGTCTAGAAAACGCTGGCCTAGAATCCGACAAGTTGACAAATCTAGGCCAGCAGGTTCTAGGCCATCAAACCAGCTTCTTTCAAATGCAATTTTGTACCGTTTCGAAGGATTTTTAAGCAATTTCATAGTGAAAACTAGAATGCATAAAACTAGAGAAATTAATTGAAAAAATGTAAGTTGAAAAGGCGCTCTAATGATAACTTCTGGATTTTGAAATTTTTTCGTCTTTGAACCCTAAAAAGTACCGAAAATGTCTTTGTTTTTCCAAAGAATTTTAAATGAGAATTTTCATGCCAAACTTGTCATTCTCCTTTCTTACGAATTTGATTTATTTTAGGCCAATTTGTCAAATTTCGTGCTCCTCCTCCTCCCCCTCAATTGTTCCTTTCTTCTTATATTTCCCAATTGTCTTTTTCTCTTGTCCAAAAATTTCGAAAATTCCAATCTTTGTGCTTTTTTTTCATTTTGTAACCCACTTGAAATTTCAATTTGAGCCTTTCCCCAATCAGAACAAAAACAAAACCCTCAAAACGAAAAAAAATCGAAAAATCAGCTGTTTTTTTTGGTTTATTTGTTCTGAAATCACTCTGAAAATCTGAAATCACTTGTTTCTGAGAAAAACTTCTCGGAAAATCTCGTCATTTGAAGGATTTTGAGCTTTTCTCCTTTTTTTGCAAGATTTTGAGCTGATTTATTTATAATGGACACACATTTTTTTCCGGGTTTTGAATTGGAAAAAAAAAGATTTCCTGGAATTATTTGGATTCAGAAAAGACGGATTAGGAGTATGATGGAGGCCAGTGAAAAGAACAGATCGAGCCCATATGTTTAAACTTTTTGAAAAAGATGTCAAAAGTTTAGAGGATTACTGTAGGCCAAAGTTCTTGGATCAAACTGAATTCCTTTCAGTATAATTTTTTTGAAACTTGAATTTTAGGCCAAATGTGTTCTGTTGACCTGAAATTTGAGATTTTTCGGACAAAGTCAACTCTTGGGTTCCAATGAAACACAAGTTTTTTGCTACACCATTTGATGTAGATGGAAAACCAGGATGAAAAGTCCAAAGTTTTTCGTGAAACCTTTAACAAAAGAGCACCTCTCTTAAATGTCACTTTCAGTATAAGAAAACCTTAAGGTTGCTAGATAAATAGGATGGAAAGATGCCCTCTAATATAAGGGCACTTGCTTTTTTTTTCGAGAAAAATTTCTCACATCTCTAGTAGTTTTACTGGTCCCATCAGAGTGTGATTGTAGTCCACAAGCGATCTGTAGAGTAGGACATCCTCTAATAGAAGGGCACCTAAAAAACTTTCATTACTTCTAAAACTTTGGCAGATTATTAGCAGGTTTTGGTGTTTGTATACTAGGGATTTGTACAGTCTGAAATGCGCTGCAAAATTTGGAAAATCCTGCTGAAAAACTGTAAGAAGCGACGCTAAAAATCCGAATCCAAACAGTACACGGTTGAAAAAATAACCTGAAAAATGGAATTGGATATCAAAATTTTTCGCCTTTCTCTTTTTCCTAATCCCCAAAACTACCGTAATCCCCTCACTTTCTTTTTTTTTATGAATCCCTTCTTTCCATACCTTTGATCTTTTTTTACCTCTCCTCCCGAAATTTGAGCTCATCAAAATTTTTTTGCTTCTCCCCGGAAATTGGACACATCGCCGTCACTTCTCTTCTTTTCCCCTTCACACTTTCACATACATAAACGTTGGTTTACGTGCTTTTGGTCATTTTTTGAACCAATTGAACACCTTTATACGTCAATTCGTCGTCTAGAAAGGGGGGATGTTGATTTGTTTTTGATTGATGAGCACCTGCTGAAAAGAGGAGGAAATGAGGGTAGAAATCATATGATTTGTACCCTAGGAGGGTGGTTTTGTAGTGTCTGGTGTGGAGGGGTTTACGTCAAAGTAGATCAACGAGGAGAGATGATCTGAAATTTGATGCTCCAAAAAATGTTAAGTGGCTCAAAGTTGTCTGAAGTTGATCAAAATGATCATGAAGAGCTTTAAAGTGTCTAGTCGACGAGCCAGACTTGACCTAGAAGCCGGACCTAGATTGATCTGGAGAGACAATGGGAAGGATATCCGGAGCTTGGCAGCACACCGCCACACAGCTTTTTTGTAAAACGGAAATTGGAGCATTTTTTCGACCTGCACTTTTCCAAATCCGGAAAGGCTCGGACATTTGTCAGTGCTGATTCAGGTATCCTCACATTTAAAAATCGCAAAAAACCCTCTGTTCTAAAAGTCCCCGTTCCCTCCATTTTCTCCTTTTTAAGGTGCTGTTTTTTTGTGATTTCACATTTCCAAATTTTGGAATTTAGGATAGAAAAACATGATCAAAAGTCCTGAAATACCTTGAATTTGTGCTTGGAAAGTTCTAGATCCCAAAAATGGAAAACATGATCAAAAGTTCTTACCCAGAACAAGAAAAGCCAGAAGATGATCTGAATCTGATCTGGTCCACAGCTTTTGGGAAATAGATCTAGTTATTAGAAAGCGAGGTTATAGGAAAACGGTCTATGCTATAGTTAGAACAGTCCGTAAACATGAATAAAAAACCAAAAGTAGAAGTTATGTACCTCTCAGAATAACTGGATCAGCTAGAGTAACCAGAAATCTTATCACCAGTAAAAGATGATCGGATAGATTTAGATCCTAACCAGGAAATTGTGATCTAGTCTTGAGTTGTTTGTGTTTTGAATATGTCAATACATCACAAGACTAGGAACAGATTCAGTTTTTTCAATTCAATTCCTTGTAAGCTCTTACTGATCAGTTTGCTTTCGACGTGCTTTAATCTGGAAAAGGGATTACTGTAGAAAAATACCTGTGTTATTAAAGCTTTCGAGAGACTGCTCGAATGAAAGAGCTCCCTCTAATAGAAGGGCCTCGTTGAAAGAAGACCTCTCTAGGATGATACAAGTCAAACTTGGGACCACTGTTTCCTATTGCTCCCCATAAGAAAACTTTCGTTCCCAGGACATGCTCTTCTAATACAGGTCTTGAGGTTTCTGTAACAGAAGCTTGAAATCTTAGCTTCTAGTCCCTTTTTCTAAAGTCTTCTCGATCTCTAATTTGTACCCTAATGGATCATCTTTCACCTTCTTTAGTGCGTCATCCTCATCACTGAAAAATACCTTCATCTTGTTTACAAATTTCAAAATGATAACAACTACTAGAGAATTGTGGGTGTGTGTTTTCTAGTGAGGTACGTAGATAAGAATTCGTAGTGATACCTGAAAAAGACGATGATCCTGGGAGGATGATCAGCTCAACTTTTTTTTCGAAATTTCAAAAAATTTCGAAAAAGCAATAATAAGGGAACCCCTTAGGACCTTGAGAGTGACGTTTAGGTCCTGATTACAGTAGTCATAAGATTACTGTAACATTCTACAGTATGACGTGGGTTACTGTACCCTCATTACCTGCTTTCTGATTCCTTATAATTATGACTAAACCTTAGACTAAAAATCGAAAAAAAAATTTACCACCTGCTCTTTTTTCATGTTGCAAAATAGACTAAAAGTACCCCAATTTGATGATCGAAAAACAAAAAAGTACTCTATTAGTTCAAGGTCATTTAATCCCACCCCCAAGGAAATAGGATTAGATGAGAAAAAAAGAGCAAAAGATGGGCTCATTGGTGTCTCGTGGTCCTTTTGGTCTAGAGCTTTTTTGAATTCCCGCTCAATCTTTTCTTTGATTCCCCTGCAAAACTTCCCTCTTCTAGACCAATGATTCGATTAACTTTTGATTGATCAAATCCGTCCCCACGCAAATTTATTTTGTTTATTAATTTGTTGTTATTTTTGCTTATTTTCTTATCAAAGATAAGGTTTTTAATCAATCACTGATAGTCAAATTACGCCCAAAATTGATGGATTAATTTTAGGGGAGAGATGACAAAAATAGGGGAAAACTTGGTGTAGACTACAAAGACTATAGACCGTCAAAAAAGCCTGAAGAGGTCCTGAAATAGTCTAAAACTATCTAGAAGCCTAAATTCGATGTGGACTGCAAGCAGTCTAAAAATGACCCGAATATCCTAAAAAAGGCTAGTCTAAAGTTGGCCTAATCAGTCCAAATGCAGTCAAAAAATGGTCAAAAATGGGCTAAAATAGACCAGAAATCCGAAAATCTCAAATGTTCAAAAAGTTAATTTTATTTCCTAATCCTTCTGAAAAAATGTAGTTTCATCCAACTCTTTTCCTTCTTTCCAAAAAGAAAAAAACTATACTTTGATTTCTTTTCCCATATAATCCCATTCACACCTTCTTAGAATAATCGAGCTTTGCAAAAAGAAAAAAGCAGGAACCTTTTTTTTTCTCATTGTTACCACTGACCTACAATTATACATAGAACACAGAGACACCTACACATATTTCCAAAAAAAAGTATTTTGGAAATGGGAGAAGTCGATTTTTTTGTTTGCTTTTGGAGAATTAGAATGACACTTGATGAACCTCTATTAGAAGGGCTCCCATTCAAAGAAAAGTCGGAAAACAATTTAGGTAAATACCTTTAATAGAAAAGCTGAAAGGTGGAAGGGTCACCTTCATTATAGCGGCCTTTTCATTTGCAGCTTCTCTTTAAAACTAGAACCCTCTCTAAAACTATTATAGACTTCACCAAAGACATCCCTGAAAGACCTCTTGTAGAAGGGCTAAAAGACTAAAATATGTCGAATACCTCTAATATAAGGGCACCTAGCTTTCTATAAAGTCTATAGTCACATCACTTCTTTCCAAAATATATAATTCTAACTTTTTTCTTTCCGAAAATCCCATCATTTTTACTTTTTTTCCTTAAAACATCTGTACATTCAGGACCAGACTATATGTTCCCATGCCATTAGTTTTTTCCTCATCACTATTTATTTTTATTCGAAACTTTAAAATCGTATAGAAAAATTATATTATATTGGTTGACATCATTTCCCTTCTCTCAAATTAAAATTCACTAAACAATTGGGAGAGTCCTCCGAAAATGGAGACAGAGAAAAGGAAATTGTTGGCGGCGGGAAATCTGAATTTTAAATTGAAACATATATAGTCTCGGACCACCGAATAGAAACAATAAAGAGAACTTTTCTCATTAATATTCGATTTTGAATCGAATTTATATTTTTGGTTTTTTTTTTGGGATTTCACGTTTTTTCCTCATTTTGGCGATCTTGAATTCTACCAGCTTATTCTCTGATTATTCGACTTCAACCTTGTTTTTCTAATTTTCTAATCCAAAATTTTCCAGGTACCCCCCGTCACACAAAACACAAACCCAGAAAAAATGCAGAGCTTCACATGCGAATTGATCATCTTCTTCACCATTCTTCTCTCAGTCAGGTACGTTAAAGGACCTTATAATAGAGGTATAAGCCGAAATTGAGAAGATTGCACGTTATGTTTTCCATGCCCTTACTTTCTAGAAAAAAGTTGCTTATCTTTAGAAAATGGAAAAGGGAAATGCGTGAACATGTACCGGAAGAAAGTCATAACCTCCTCCTTCGTAAATGATCTTGAAGTATCAATGGGACATTTCCGCAAAGCGTGGTTTAATAGGTTTTTACTGGTTTTTGAGAAGAACAAAAACTGGAATAGTTAGGGGTACTGTAGATTTTAAGTTTAGCTTGAGATAAGGCTTATGACTTCGGCCTGAAAAAGGGACTTGTATAGGCTCGGGTTTGAAAGTTTTCCATCTATAGGTTAGGCTCAGGCGTAGGCTTAGGCTTCTGTCTGTGCTTTAAGCCTAGGCCTAGGCTTACCCCAGTTTGACCTTGTTTAGAGTTTGACTCCCCCCCCCCCCCTTGTTTTGGCCTTGTTGAGACTATATTTCCAACTAATGCTGGGTTCTTTTTGACCTCTCAGAATCTTGGTTTTAGCCCTTTCAAAAAAATATTCATCGGCCAAAAAAGTTCAAACTGAACACAAATTTTTACCTGCTGACCTAAATTCTAACACTGGTCCTTTTCATAATTGCCTCGCTCTTCAAGAGTTTCTCAAGCTATTTGGACTGTGAACTTTACAATTGCTGTTCTGAAAGGTCCTGTAAGAACATTCAAAGGCTCTTTTAAAGATACGTCTTTCCTGAGATTTTCGTCTTAAAGTCGAAAAAAATACTTTAAAATTGTGGCCCCAATTCCTAAAAACCCCACTAGATCTTTAACCTATATAATTTATAATTCAATAGGGCCCTAACCCAAAAACCAAATAACCCAGAACACCCTAAAAGTATATTCCGTTTGACACCTTCAAAAACAGCACAAAATTTCAATTTCCGGGTACCATCCAACAACCCGAGGAACAAAATATTCGAAAAACAATAATTTTTCTTGTTTTGATGAATTTCATCAATTTCGACTATAAAAAAATGACGTGGAGCTTGTTGACTTCATTTCAAAAAAAATACGAAAAAACCATTAAATTCCTCATTTTTGGGCCAATTAGCCCAACTCATAAAATTCGTATAGTAGATAAAAATACCGTATTCCCTCCCATTTCAACCCACTTGTTTTCTTCTTTTTTCACTTAGGAACCCCCCATTAAAGTTCCTCTTAATTCCATCCCAATTCAATGACGTGCCGCACGCGCGCAGCGCACTTACCACCCCACCGAGGCTCCGCCCACTTTTGGCTCCGGCTCCGCGGAAGGCGGGGACACGCGAGCAAGGAGCAAGAGAAAGAGCCCTCATTCTGTTTTCGACACCCGATACATTCACACACATTTTGTTATTTTTTGGAAAAATGATGGAGTTCAAAAATTTGATGGCTATGATTTTGGTGGCACTTGCGTTGACTGAAAGGTATGTTTAAATGTTTAAATGTTTATTTACGATCGTCTAGATCGTGAGGATGAAAAAAAGAGAAAAAATAGAATCATGTGGTATGTGGGTTGCGGGGGGTTTTGGGGGAAATTTTTGGGTTAAGGAGTAAGGATTTAGGCTTATTTGGGCCCTTTTTTCTGTAGAGCCTAGACTTCTGAATGGGTTTGGAAATTGTTCAAAAGGTCTAGAATAGCCCTTGAAATGGCCTTGAACGGGCTCTGAGAAACCTGAACTAGGCCTTTGACAGGCTTCACATTGGACTCAAGTAACCTTAGATGGGCTTAAACTTGGCCTTCAAGAATCTTCACACAACTTTATGTGGGCCCTCAAAAGGCCTTGAATGGGCCTAGATAGGGCCTTAAAAGGGCTTTAGGCGTTCTAAAGTGTCTTTGGGTGGACCTTAAAATAGGCCTCAGACTTGAAACTTCACGGTCCTGACCCATTTTAATCAGGTCCTTTTTCGATTAAGGTCTTGATAAATCCAGGCTTTTTAGGCTTATTCAAGCCTATTTGGACCTTGTTATGCCTCTCTTTGATCCTGATTTTGGTCCTCTCCGGCACATTTTTAGCTCTATTTCAAGCCTAATTTCAACCTAGTTTTAGCCTATTTTCAGCCTAATTCCGCTCTAAATCCGTCCTCAATATTTCGTGCATATCTAATATTTTTCTGAACGTAGTAGTAGTAGATGACTCAAAATGTCAAGAGTCGACAGCTGAATATTTCATGTCTAGAAATAGAGAGAGAACTCCTGAAAATGGAACCCTAAAATCTCCGAATTTTTTGAGCCGTGTGTCTTGGTTTTTTGGAACGGTATGATCTCTGAAATTCCAGAATATTCAAATTCCCGAAAAACATTTTATAATGACGAGTTTTCAATTTCCCTCTTACAGTTTTAAGTCATAATCCCTCTCCCTATAGATAAGACCCAGTACGTTTTGGCCCATATTTATGATCGCCAAATTGAAAAAAAAATTCAAAAAGATTACTCATCTTTGAACACCTGGTCATGACTAACAGGTAGATTATCCCATGAGGATTACTGTTTTTTGAAAAATTTTGTGACAAAAAAAAACAAAATGATTCAATATGGGAGAATGCTTTTTTGAACATTGGGATAAGCTGAATCATAGAGTATAGTTTTTGAACCGGGGGATTAGATTTTTGGTGGGGTGGCCGAGAAAACTCAAGAGGGAAAACTCGGTCAAGCTTGGGTTCGACAAAATTTGAACCCGAGGCAGGTGAAAGAACTATTTTAAAGGTATAATTAGAAATGACAAATTATGGGATTTCCACCTGGTGACCTAGAAAACAAAAGTTAGGCCACCGAACCCAAAATTTCCAAACTAGGCCATGATTATACTCATTTTGAAGCTCTTACCGAGCCGAATCCAAATATTTTTTTCAAATTTCAAAAAATTCATTCTTGCAGCGTCCTCTCCCTTCCACTCGAGAAGAAAGCCGACATCAACACATTCGCCTCGGCAATCAACAATGCCGGACGTCTCCGATACGGAAAACGATCGGATCCAGCTGTTTGGGAAGAGAAGTGAGTTTGGGTTTCTAGGCCGCAGGGGTTGATTTTCTAGGCCATGAAAATGCTTTCTTTCTGACTAAGAATCTCCCCCTCTAAGTTCGTGAACTTTCGCATATAATTTCATTAGATTCCGTCTCCTTCTTCTTATTTTAGACCGGAAGTTTAGGCTCCTCGCCACATATATTCTACTGAAAATCACGTCATTTTTATTTATTTAGACAAACATGATGACCTATTAAAAAATGAATCTTTAAAATCTTCGTGGGGGAGATTTGAAAAAGTTAAAAATCTGAAAATTTTCAGCTCGGCTATCTACCCAGTCGCCGATCAATACATCTATTCGGAGGAAGGACGTTATCCATATGGATTGTAAGTTTAACGATAACTTTTTTGATCTACCTAGGCAAAGTACAGTACGCCCGTCGAAAAGTTTTCGTGGCGGGAACCAGCCAGTTCCTCATTTTGAATATGGCACCAAACATTTGGGGTGCAGGTGAAAAGTCTATAATTTTGATTAGACATATTTATAGAATTTTAAATGACGAATTGACAAAAGATTTATTTTCACCTGTCAATTTGATTTCCGCAATGTCAAATTGTCAAAATTGAGTTGTCACTTTGGCGGGGGGAACTTGCTAGGCGACCGGGGGACGCCCAACTTAGGATTAGGAACAGAAAGAGATGGAACCTGCAATAGAAGGGCACAGATTCAGTGCCGTTCTATTACAGGTTTCATGGAAGTCCGCAACTTGTGGTAGAATCCTGTGCATTAATTTTTTTTATTTTCAGGATCAAACGTGCCCTCAACACTGACTCCCTTGTTGCATCACTTAATGGAGCCGAACGATTACGTTTTGGTCGCAAGTAACTCCTCCCCTTCGTCTATGCAGATACCAAGTCTCTAGCGATCTCTTCCAAAAAACCTTAACCTATTTATTTTTGTCTCCCAAAAATCCAGCCTCAATTAATAATTCGCTTTCATTTTGTGTTGTTGTGTATCAATCAGTCCCCCTCTCCCTTATTGAATCCCCCCTTCCCAACTTTGCGTCGTCGCCTACAATAAAGATTTCAACTTGTGAAAAGTGTTTTTTTTTTGGATTAAAAAAAGATTGATGATCCGAAAACCGGACTTGTCAATGCGGGCCGGCATATTGCCGTTAAAACCCTGAACCCTGAGCCGAGCGGGCCAGGCTGGGCCGGTAGAAATTTCTCCAGCGACCCGGCCTGGCCCGGCTTATGACAACTCTGCCGAAAGTGCTCTAGTCTGGTGGTCAGACTAGAAATGTTTAAAAGTTCAAAAATGAGTCTATAAGCTGCCTAGAAATTATTTCTTTTCATACTAGAATGAATAGACCTGGAGGCACAAAATGTCCATTTTTCAACTCTGAATTTGGAACCTTTACTTCTTTAGACATAGTTCAAAAGGCAAAACAAATTAAGTATAGAAAAGCTCAAAGAGTATGAAAAGATGAATAAGAACGCCTTACTCAACAAAATTTTCATGTTATTTTCACAACACAGACCCTATTCAGAGGTCACAAAAACAACCAAATATTTCAACATTACCAAGTCCTTTTTGCAAGACTTTTTTGCCAAACTTTGCACTCATCTTTTTTTCAAACATAGTTCAAATTCCAGAACAAATTTTATGCAGAAAAGAGTACGGAGCACGTATAAGAATTTTTTTTGAAAAAAAATTTTTCATTGCATAAAGGTAATTTGAGGTAGGGAAAACATCAAAAATGGGACCAATGAAACATCTTACCATGACATTGGTCAGTCTGTTTCTATGGAACTGAAGTTCATTGGGTTCGAAACTGAATTTTAGTTTAGAAGAAGGTCGGACAGGGTTTCATTGTGGGGGCCTTGACTTCAGTAGAACCTCTGATAGAAGGGCATCTTCGGGACATCATTTAAGAATTGAAGGACATCCTCTAATTGAAGAGCGCCAAAAGAAAGAGGGTGAGGATAGAAGGACATGTTCCCCTATTGCTGGTTTTCTATCTTGTCAATTTCCCTAATGCTTCTCGTTATGTAGCTAAAACTTTGAATTTTCGAAGAAAAGCCAAAAAACTAATTCATTTCCAAAAACCAGAAATGAATTCTCAAGACATGGCAGGACCCACAAAAGCCAGTATCTTAAAACTACCCCTATCAGAATGGCACTTGTCAATCCTGTTTTCATTTGTGCCCTCCGATTCCTACGGCATCCAGTACATTATAGGGAAACACTGGTTGAATGAACAATCCTCCTAATAATTTATTAAAAATCACTATTCTTCCGATTTCTTGGAGTTTGGTCTGGTCATCATTCTGGTTATGTCCTTCTGGTTTTATTATTATGATTTCTAAGGAATAATTAATGAAGTGACTTCATGAAATATGAAATTGGAACTATGAAATAGGATCAAAAAGTTTTCATGTCATTGAGGCAACTGTGGACTTCCGGCGATCCATCACCATTATGGAATTTCTTTTTTTGGTCTTGAAGCAGCAAAATAAGCAATTTCGATAATCTTTGATTTGCCAGATAATAAGGACAGTGTTCACTGCAGGGTACATTGGGAGAAGGGTGGCCAGGATGAAGGGAATTATCTGAAAATCAAAAATTAATGAAAGTACGCTTTATCAAAGGTGTCATTCCGGCGGTATGCCATTCCAGAACTTTCCCTCGCCAGAACTGCCCCTTATCAGCACTGTCTCGTAAATCAGCGAAAAGGGACACGGTTGTGGAACGTCCTATCACCCTTTGAAAGTCTCAAGTTTGATACTTACCTCTCCCAAAGCAATGCCAAATATTCCAGTTATCAAATTGAAGGTACATGGAAATATAGTGAAAAGCGTTGGAGCTATGCACTGAACCAACAACAATCGATAAATTGATGAATAGTGATTTCGATTTGATAAGTCTGAAGACACTTTTCGAATGATACGATTTGCACAGAAAATAATACAAAATAACAGTATTAAAAATAATAAGACCATATTAGAAATAAAGACAAAAAACCAGACATCTGACTTTTGAATATCCGAAGAGAACCCGAGAAAAGCACGGTTTGTCAAATTGATTTTCATGGTTTCTGATACAAAATCGGATGCTTTTTGTAACTTTTGATCAGTGGGAGTGAAGCAATAGATCACTGATATTAACCAATCCGCAATGATAAGGAGATTGATTAAAGGTGTAATGAAGACGATGTGAGGAACAGTGCGAAACCATTCTGATCTGGAAAAAGAAAAAAGTTGAGATCAGTCCAAAACAATGGGTATCGATTCTTGATTTGGGGTGAAAGACTAGAAATTAAAGGACATTCGCATTGCTTTTACTTGGAAGACTCCTAGGATTTAGCAGAGATCTATGTTGGAAAATTTCGATCACTTCGGGCCCATTGGTCAATTTTCAAACTACACCATCACTAGATGTGCATCCTAAACTTTGATTCAAAGAATATGTCATTCTATTCTCAACTGGTCTATCTTCTGGTGCCCTTCTAATAAGGCCGTCCTAATATTTTCCGAAGCTAGAAAAAGACTACAAACCGTCGCCGATTTTGTATTAAAAACCGTTATTTTTTTCGGTTTTCAACCAATAGCGACTGAACACACGAAAAAAAAAATTACTATCATCTCATTTTTACTTGACTCAAAGTTGATCCTAAATTAGAGCCCGACTTTCGACTAAAAGTGTCTTTTTAATCATTTGATTATCAACATTAGTAAGATGCCTTTATCAGAAGGGCATACCTTTTTATAAAAAATTTTACTTTTGACTTTCATCATTCCCTGACTAATCATTTGTTTTAGTGATCACTCAAAAGTCCATTTTTCGATTCTTGGCTCTTTTCCAAATATCAACTTCATAACTCTCAATTAAACTTTTACTTGTGACAAATTCTTATCAGAAAGTTCAACTTTTTTGGACGTTTCTCTATTTTTCGAACTTTTCATATAAATATGACGATTCTTGAACCAAAAGTACAAAATTTCAAAATAAGACTCACCTACAAACCTGTGCATACTGAAAAGCAAACGAATATGAGATCAAAAAAAGAGATTGCATGAAAGAAATTGCAAATGTCAGAACCAAATTCTGAGCAATTCTTCCATTTTGAATGGGTCCCACCGCGAAAAGTACAAAATCACCATCAGAGACATACCAGTAGGGTACTGTACATATTTCACAGATACTGTAGACCACACCTGTTAGGGCAATGGCTACAAGAATATGTTGATAGCGGAGGAGATAGGAGGGACGGACTCTGGAATGTTGGGAGAGTTAGGCCACCACGTGGCACTTTCTTAAAATTAACCTCATGGCTAAAAAGACCAGAATCCCACTGAAAACCGCTGAAATTGAGCCAATTGTGACTACCACAATAGATAGTTTTGATTCCAAATTGTTCATTTTTATTTTTTTTTTATTTAATAAAAAAAAAAAGAAAATATATAACAAAAAAGCGAATGAAGTTAGCCCAAAGAAAGCAAGAGCGCGGGGGAGAAAATGATAGACTAGACACTAGTAATCATTTGGAAATATATCAAAATATGAATATTAGAACAAAAAACATGTGATATATATATATTATGGGTTTAATTGGGTTTTTGAGAGCTGACTTTTTTGCGGGGTGTTATAATATAAAAAAGAAAGTGAAATGATCTGAAATTGAGTTAGAACGGAAAAAAATGAGAAATGTTTAGTGTGATTCTTGGTTATGTGTTTTGCGCTTTTTGTGTGTTTATGAATGGAAAATTGAACGGTGCTACCCCTACTAAGAGCTGGACGGTAAAGAACTGGACAAATCAAAACTGCTTGAAGCAGAATTGTACATTATCAGAACTGCCCGGATGAGAACTGACACTACTTCGCTGCAATGGCCTGCAAGCAGTGAAAAGTGCCCAAATACGAGCATTTGAAAAGTTCATAGCAGGGGCAGTTCTCAAACGATCGGTTCTTATAAGGGTCAGTTATGATCCTCATTTCAGGCGAAATCTCGCGGAATATTTGAAGGTTTTTTCCTGTTCCACATTTCCAACTTCCGCGAGAATTCCATCTCAACGCGAAAGAATTCCACTCAGCTGGAGGCTCTTTGTGAAGAAAAACGCGCTCCATTTTGAGAATTTTATAACTAGAAATAAAATCTAAAAATTCATCTCTTGGCTTTAAGCCAGAAAAAAAACACTGTTTCCGATTTGAGATTCAAAACGGGTTTCCATTTCATCGAAAATTGCCGGAAAAGACATTTTCAAGTTTCGAACATTTCAATTCTAAAAAAATGCCTGAAAAATCTTGAAATTCCAAGCCCAATTTCCTTCGAATTCCAAAATAGCAATTCCAAAATAGTATCCTCTTCCTCACGTTTTCCAAAAAATTTATTTATTTTCACGTAAAAAAAATATGTAGATAAAAAATAAAAACTTTTCACGTGTTACCCTATTTCCAAATCCCGCCCTTAACCTCCACGTTTGCCACGTGTCCCCTCCTGTCCCCAAATCAAAACAAATCGAAAGACGATCAGTTCAAGAAAATGATGAATTCAAAAATCGTTTTTCTCCTTTTTCTGCTCATTTCACTATCGATTCAAGAAGGCGTTGACGATGATGACGTTGGTGGAGGAGAAGGTGGATGTTATGGAGATGATGTGAAGA
Organism: Caenorhabditis doughertyi; assembly: GCA_963572265.1. Taxonomy (NCBI): domain Eukaryota; kingdom Metazoa; phylum Nematoda; class Chromadorea; order Rhabditida; family Rhabditidae; genus Caenorhabditis; species Caenorhabditis doughertyi. Next base: position 2,728,784 of record OY751557.1, read on the forward strand.
ATTTAAAGGATGGATGCATAAGGATTACACATAAACCACTGGTTATCAAAGGAAGTTTTGATGGTGAGTTTGAGGGGAAAAATCCAGGAGAAAATAGGGAAATTCCTGGTAAAAATGGACCCAGAAAAAGAGAAAATCAGCCTTTTTTCAACTTTTAAAGGCCCTAAGTAAAACGGTCTTTTCTCCCTAATAAAAGAGCACGGGATAATCCAAGTAGAAGCCCCCACCCCAATAGAAACCCCCACGTTGATTTGAACCTAAGGAGAAACCCCCACTCAGTACAAATCGGGTGGGGGCTTCTTCATGACGTCGGGGGCTTAAAATTGGACCAGCCGATCCAATAAAAAACCCCCACCAGTACAAAGTGGGGGCTTCTTTTTTGAGAACCTGGGATTCTCCAAATAGAAGCCCCACCCCTCCAGAGCCCCCCACCGTTCGCAAATCATCACTCACCATCCAGTATCTAGACCCAAAATTAGGCCCCCACCGTCCAAAATTAGGCCCCCACTGTCCAAAATTAGGCCCCCACCGTCCAAAATCAAACCCCCACCATCCAATGTCTGTCTTTCATCGTTCAACTTCTTCACGCCGCCCTCCGGGCGGCTAATAGTAGGTTTTCAGAGGCCTAAGCCTGGAAGAAAGTCTGACAATGGGAGGACGTTGTAAATTTTGAATTAAAAACAGGAAAAAACCAGAAAAATTGAAATATTGGATGGTGGGGGTGTGATTTTGGACGGTGGGGGTTTAATTTTGGAGGATGGGGGCCTAATTTTGGACGGTGGGGGCTTGATTGTGGATTCATTACTGAAACGGGAAGTGGGGGCTTTTACTAAGGTTAAATTTGGGGGTTTCTAATTGTATATAGGGGGGGGGGGGGGGGGACTTTTTTTGGATTCTCCCAAGAGCACTTTTACCCATTTCTTTTCCAATTCTACGTGGAATTCTGACTATTTTTGTGAGACCGCCCGTCCCTGACCGTCCCGCCCGGGTCATCCGGAAAAGGTCGCGTAAAATTTTTTTTTGGAATTATTTTTTCGAAAATTTACGTGAAAATTATCTCCCATCCAAAACCAGGGCGGAGGCTCTTCTGATAAAAGAGCCCTTCTAATAGAGGGGCTCTTTTATTAGAGAGGTTTTCCTAGAAAAGAGCACACCCCCCTCGAATATTCTCATTTTCTCATTTCCAGAATCTGCCATCAAATCAAAACTGTCGTCCGTCGAAACGATTGAAGCTGGTGTCGAAGTGACTGGAACGGATCTTGAGATATTTGACCTCTTATCTAATGTCAAAACGATGATTAATCCAGAAGGACCAGCAATCACTTTCAGTGGAAATAAAAAGATGAAAAGAATCAAGATGGAGTCATTGAAAAGAATGGAAGGAAAGGAAAATGATGTTGTTTTCAATAAGGATCAATTTCCAACTCTTGCTTATAGTAATGCCGAAGCGTAAGTTTTCTTTTTTTATAACTTGGTGAGGCTAAGAAAAAGTGTAGTATTTGTAGTCTTTTAGCCTCACCAAAGATTATAGTCTTATCCTCTACTAAATGTTTTCATTTTCAGATATAACGATCTCATTATTCTACGAAAGGTCTCGAGACAATCACATGGAGATGATGCCACGTGTGATACGTTTATGAAAATAATTCCATTCGAAAACTCCGGAAATTCTGCATTAAAATGGACTTCAATTGTTGTCCTCGCAATCGGAATATTAGCTTGTATTGTTGTCGGCTATTTATATGTGCAAGACTGTTACAAAAATAGAAAGAAGCCAGCAGCTGAAGGAGGAGATAGTCCACAACCAAAACAGAAGTCTGGTGCTCCAAATGCTCCGATCAAAGAAGATGCCAAGAATAAATGAACCATTTTATGTTTGCCGATTTGGCGGGTTTTCATTCAATAAATATTTTTGATCAAAACTCTTCCTGTTTTCAAAAAATTCTGAAAATATTTGCTCACAATGGATGATTTTTTAGACAAGAAAATTCTAGGCAAACTCTTTTTCTTTATGTTCTCCTCCTTTTATTATATGCGAAAAACAGTGGTTCAGTTTAAAGGTGCATTTTCACGATATCTCACCACGATTACAGTCATGTCCATTACAATATTACTGAAAGCGTGGCGAGATATCTTGGAATTTTTTGTTGCGCCTTTAAACGGAATCGTCTCGGTATATAATGTGTCTTGCTTGTTCACTTTTCTTTTCCCTTTTTTTTCAATGCATTTTCTTGCTAATTTTATCCGAATAATCGGATATTTCAACTTTTCCAACAGCTTTCATCCCATCATCGGTGAAGTTTTCTCTGTCGTTTTTCGTGTTGTCCATCGGTTTTCGACCGATTTCCTCCGATTATACATCTTCGACTTTCGCCATTTTTACCTGAAAAACAAAAGATTTGTAAAAGAAATGGGAAAGACACGAAGAATTTTGAGCGAAAACACGGAAAGCGCGAGAAGAAATACATTGAGAAAAAGGAAAAATGATGTAAACGTGCTCCAATGAGAACGAAAAATGGAGGGGTGTTCAAAAATAATTAATTTTCAGACTTTTTTCTCGTCCACGGCCTCCCGCACGTCGAATGCGCCAGTGCCTTCCATTTTTGCCTACATTTTTCGCGTCAGCAAACCCCTGGCGCCGGGCGATTTACGGGCGAGCCCGACTTCGTTTTTAGTACTGAAAAATTGCTTTCCACTGAAAAAGTAAACGAAAAATGATTTTTTAATAATTTTAATAACCAACGTTTTATTAAGCACATTAAAAGCTACAAAATAAGCGCAAATCGGTCACATTTGGTTCACAATGAACGACACCCAATTCATTTGAAGTTTGCAACATGGCGAAAACTGTGTCTTATATAAGAAAAACACGAAAATTACTGAAAGGAAATCGTCAAAAAGTTTTTATCTGTTAGTTTTTCATAATGTTGAACATTTAAATATTTCGAAAACTAGTGTCCACCCGATAAAATGGAAGAACTTGGTCTCATTTCGACACATAAAATTTGAAGACTAGGTATGTTCAATCTTTCTCATTACTATGATTTCAGTCATAAAACAACAAAAACTTTTAGTATAACCAACATTTATTAGTTCCAATTACATAAAAAATATAGTTTAGAATTTAATTCAAGGAAGTAACTAATCTGGGGCCAGAATGGACATGAAGAGCACGATGTCGGTGTCCATCATCTTCTTTTTTCAACTGTTTATATTTCGAAGAACCTGTAAGAGCTTTACGGAGAAGTATTTTCTGTTATTATCAACTAACCGCTCGAAAACGAGTTGTTGACGGCTTCTCCTCGGAAAATGCTGTACTGTCTCGAAATCTGCAAAAGAAATGTCGAATAGAAACGCCAGGGCTAACTTTGAACGTTTAAGAACAATTAAATAATCAGAAAACAACAAAAACATGAAACAAAACTCATGAAAAAGCTTAATTTAGCGGATTATCGCAGAATACACCTCTTAAAAATCGTGTATCGCGAATCGCGCCAGCACGAGATGCGTGTCAGTGAAATTGCTGGCACATTCGACGTGCGGGAGGCCGTGTCGTCTTAATTTCAGAAAATTCAGGTTTTTAAAGAAGCTTGAAAATGCGAAAACGACGGAAATTAATGAAGGAATAAGAAATGATTGGAAAAAAATTCGAAAAATCCGAAATTTGAATGCTTTCATTTTTAGGAAAAACTTGAGTAAGAATTTCAGATTTTCTGACGGTTTTTCGTTGGACATTCAAACCAATTTTCTACTAGAAAAGTCGGGAATTGAGAGGATTATTTTAGGACTTTTCGAATTTAAGACGATAAATTTTCGTCGAAAAAAAAAACAAAAAAAAATTCTTGAAAATCTCCAAGTTTTCAGAATGATCCACGTCTTCTGCTCGTCGCGAATCCAGCGTCAGAAGTCACCAGGGGCCCTGCGTTTCGGCTTGCCGCCTGCAAAGAGAAAATGTGAGTAATTTTCTGAGTTTCTCAAAAGGTTTTTGAAATTAAAAAGTGATAGATATATTTGCCGAAAAATGGCAAAATAGAGACAAAAACTCTTTGGAAAAATGCAAAAAAAGAAATCTTTATGAAACAAGAAAAAATTAAGTGATTCTTCCGCTTCCAGATGTCGTCAACGTGGAATTCAAAGAAGCATCAGACGACGTCAAAGCCACTCGAAATCCGCTTCAGCCAAGAAGACCTGAAAATTATAAATTTAAATTTTTTTAAAATTCGATTTTGTAGAAGCATCCGATGTCGTCAACATCACCACTCGACCTGAAAAATAATAAATTTTATTGGTTTCAATAAATTTTTTCTTCTTCAAAAAATAAAAAATTTGTATTTAACATTTTTTCGTTGTCTACTATCACTCCAATTGTTGAAGATTGGCCAATCAAATATATCGTATGAATATACTGGGGAGAGACATTTTCAGCGAGAAAAAGTCAGAAATTTTATCAGACTCACAAGAAATATTTGAAAAAATGAGCCCAATATTTTAAAATTTTTTTGAATCCGATAAATTTTCCAGGGTTCACAAAATTTGCAAAAAATGTCGCCACCCCATTTTGATGGAAAAGCTCTGGCTGGTTTGAGATCACTCCGCGTCAGAGACACCTGCCCCGAGTTTCAAGACGATTGGGTAGCGGAAACTCTTCCATTTCGGATTACTATCCGTGCACCATTTGAGGCATTATTGCCACCAGTTAGTGTCTATCGAGACCAATATGAGAAGGTGCGAAATTTCGGATTCTTGCTGTGCCATGCCGCGTGGCAGTGTCAAAGGAAAAGCACAGCAACGGATAGGCTGTGTTGTTATTCCGAAGCTTTCCGGTGAGTCTTTTTTTTCTGTACTTGACTTTTGATGGCCTAGAAATCTCTGGACTATTTTTCTCGTCCTTGATATTATTTCAAATCAAAAACATCCAAAAATCTTGAGAAAAAAAAAAGAGAATCAGCGAAATTTTCAGAGTTCGGCCATCAGAGAATTCTAGGCCATCGAAAGCAAAAAATTCTCTATTTTTTTGTCAAAAATAAAACCGTTTCCAGTGATCCAACGGAGCCCATCGAACCGGCTCAAGATGTCTACGTGGCAGCACGTATCTCCAGAATGATCAGCGGTGATCACATCATGCGATTCGAGGTGGTCACATACAAAGAGGACGGTGTCCCCACAGTCCACGCCACCGGCACCGGGAGGTTCAACATCTTCACCACATACGGCGACACTCCTCTCGGACCTCGATTTCTGCCGGTTCGAACGGCTCCAGAAGTTGCTCCAGTGGCTCCAGTGGCTTCAGAAGTCCCACGCCGATCGTCTCTCCGAAGCGAGCCGTCCATCAGAAGATGTGTATCATTCTCGGTAGAAGATTCTCTGAAAAAATCAAAATATTTATCTTTTTTTTTAGGAAATCTTGGATACAAGATCCTATCCTGCAAGAGAAAGTTTCCGATTCTCGTACATCAATTGCAAAGAACGTCATCCAAAAAATCCGCTCTTTTTGAAATCAGTTCTGGCTGAAATTGGTGTTGAGCCATTGGATATCACCTATGAATCGATGCCAATCAAAGATTGCACTGATTTCTTCCTATTTTCATTCTCAGTTGATAATCGGAATGATGCTCGAAAGATCGAAGGGAGGATTTACGAGAATGCCAATCAGTTCAAAATTGAGAATTTGGAGTTTTTCGGGTCATTCTTCTATCATGACTTCTCTCTCCGAAAGCTTTTGAAAGCTATCGTTTTGTGTGAGAAGTGAGCTTTTCACCACTAATTTCAGGCTAAAAATTCTGAACTTACAGGTATTATGATGAGATGAATTGTGAAGGGGGCGTGGCTCGGATGATCGCGGATCGAGATCATTTGCAACGTGCAATGAACAATGCAGCTGTAATGAAGGAGATTGAGGAGAAGTTGACGCGAAACGGAAAGAAGGAGATGACGTTGTTGAAGAAGGAGATTGGACACGAGAATGTGCAATGAATAAGTTTTTTTTGTTCTTTTTTTTTCAAATTTCCCTATTGTTTTCTAACTTTTTTTTCAAAAATAGTTTCACATTTTGTTATCATCTAATCATTTCCCGTTTTGTTCGTTTTGTTTTTAACTTTCCTAAAATCTTTTCTTTTTTTTTGCCTTCATTTTTCACTTAAAAAAAAATTTTTTTTTGCTCAATTCAGCCCTGTTTTCTTTCCATTTTTTTTTCCAAAAATAGCTTCTCATTTTGTAAAAATTTAACCAATTCCCGTTTTGTTCGTTTTTGTTTTTTTTAACTCTTCAAAAATATTTTTTTATTTTCGCATTTTAATAATTTTTTTTCTTCAGTTTCCCTTGTTTTTTCTCACTTTTAGCCTAAAATAGCTGCTCATTTTGGTATAATTTGACAACTTTCCGCTCTGTTCGTTTTGTTTTTTACCTTTTCAAAAATCTTTCCCTATTTTCGCATTTATATATTCTGTTTCTTCAATCCCTGTTTTTATCACTTTTTCTCAAAAATAGCTTTTCATTTTATTATAATTTGTTAATTTAACCACTTTCCGTTTCGTTCCTTTTGTTTTATAACTTCTCAAATAGTCTTCGCTGTTTTTGCTTTCAATTTGCCACTTTTTAATATTTCTCTTTCTTCGTTTTGTTTTTTTGCATTCATTTCCCCATAAAAATTGCACAAAAACCCAATTCGAAGCTCCAAAAAACCCGAAAAAAAGAAAAAACCCAGACAAAAAAAAATTAAAAATAAATGTTTCGCGCCGGTTCCGCAAGCACCGCTCGACATACTTTACGACAGAATGCACAGCTGAAATGAAAATTGTTTCTAGTTTCAACTTTCTAGTTTGAAACGACTTTTTGACCTACTTGCAGTAGAGATTATGTTTTTCTGATCAGAAAAAAAATAATTCTTTGATCTCTTCTTCACGTTTTGACCTGCGCGTTTTTTTTTTTGTATTTTCTTTTGTTACTTTGTTGTTGTTTTTCTCAGATTCGCTCCTTCTGTTCATTTCTTCTCCGATTTTTGTTCGTTTTTTGTTCGTTTCGCGTCCGCAATTTGTAATTTTTTAGAGGAAAATGTAGTTCGAGCGATAATTTCCGTAGTTTTTCCTCGAAACGTTGAAAGCCTAGACCAGCTTTGCTTTTCAATTTCTCTTTGATCTACTTCAATTAAGGCGGCAATTTTCCAGTTTTTTCTTTGTTCTCTTTTTGTTTCTTTTAATCTCGATCATTCTCGATCGAGCTGGGTGACCATTTCTCTTCAGTTTTTCGTTTTTTTTCGCCGTTTCATCCTCACAATTTTTCATATTTTCAGAAGAAACGCTGCTCGAAAAGATGGTTCAGGCGACAAAGGATGGATAGAAGCGAGCAGAGGATGCGTGGATTACAGGCAAGATCAAGGTTTTTTCTCGTGCTCTCTTTGTCGGAATTTCTTTCAGATTAGCTCTTTTCGAGGAGAAGCCGGTCAGCGACGAGAAGATTCAGCGATGAGATGTCGAGCAGCGACGAGAAGGTGCTCAGATGATGTGAAGAAGAAAGCGTTTAGCCTTTGAGACCTGTTAAGGTAAAAATTGGTTTTCGATTGGACTAGAATTTATATTTTTTAGGTTCGATGTCGTGCTTGGAAGCCAGTGAGAGGGTTAGAAGCCTCCAGAGCCAGCTAAGGTGTGATTTTCATAATAATTCTGTTATAATATTGTATTTTCAGGTGCTTTTGGCGCTCCGAAGACCTCAGAAGACCCGGCAGCTCTCCTCCAGGGAAGAAGAAGAGTATTTAGCGACTAGACGACGTTTGGCGATATCGAGAAGGACGAGCCTTCTTCAAGGACCTTATCGGATCGTTATTTTTGAATCATTCCTTACTTTATGTACTTCTATTTCCCCTCTTTGCTCCCTTTTCTTTCTTTTGATTTCTCGAGGCTCCGGTGTGTCTGGTCTTAATCGATATTTTGTGTCGAACTATCTGCCCGATTCTCGGTGTCATTCATGTCTTCGAGGTGTATACCTGTTGGCAGAGAGTGGTAACTGGGTATCATATGGGAAGTGCTCAGTTTCAGACTGAACCAAGGTTCTATCTGGCTGGGAGGAGGTTGACCGGAGGGGATGCTGAGGAAGAGGAAAATAAAGAATCATGACGGTACCCGGTGCGGGTCCGTTGATCCCGCTGTCTTCATCGTTTTGTCTGTTGTTTTGTCCCATTTCCATCCCATCTGAAGTCTGTTGAAGGCCCCTTCTCGTTTTGAGTTGCGACTGATAGGGCAGATGATGGTTCCTCCAATCTCTTTCATGTCATTTTGTCCTGGTTTCGCATTAAAACTTCCTTCAGTCCCAGTCTTCGGACATGACTATGAATGCGAAACCTTGTCCATTAACCTGTTTGTCTGTTTCTTCCAATTGTTTGTCCGCCCTTTAAGTCATTTCTCGAGTCGTTTTGCATATCCGATAGTTTCGAAAGATGGAAAATCGAATGCGATGCGGTGAGTTTAGATTTATGAACTTCAATTGTTTTCATCAGTATTATTATTTCAGGACCAACTTTTCTTCCAGTGGCTCGGCGTCAAAGTGGAAACATGAGTAGCAGATTGAGGTGAGAATAGACTGAACACTTGGAATGGAGCGGAAGAGCTTCACTTCTCAGAAAATATGCTGATTATTGGGCAACACGGTGCGAAGTATCGCTTAGGAATTGTGCATTTGATACTCAGCCACATCTTCAGAACCTGTTTTATCACTGGGTTTTCAGAATGAATATGATGTTCCTCATGCGAGTTCATCTTCTGAAACGTCACCGGTGGTGGGCGATGAACTCGATAGGGAATCAATGTGTACCGGATATGTGGACACATACAACACATTCAGTACAGCTTATGTGGACCGATCGCATTCCAGACACAAATTTGACACACAAAACAGCTCGAACACACGTGAACGCATTTCGTCCGCTATATGAAGACACGCGTGTTCTTAGTGCAAACTGTCCACATAAGCTGTATTGAATGCGTTGATTGTGTCCACATATCCGGTACACATTGATTCCCTATCGAGTTCATTGCCCACCGCCTGTGGTGCCATTTTCTCCAAGATGGTAGAGATGAAATAAATATAGCTTCAGTCATTCTCGAGAGTTCTTCCCTTCCCTTTTTTTCTATTTTCTTATTCAAGTTTTTCAGTTTCCGACAGTCGCTTCTTGGTGTTTCAATGGGCAACTCGATGAGCACAGTCCGATGGACACTGGACCTCCGATGGCTGCTCAATCTGCAATGATAATTATCTTTTTTTCTTTTCCCACCCCTCCCTTCCTTCCTTCTTCTAGCTTTTTTTTTCTCGCTTCATCCCATCTGACGTCTGTTGAAGGCCCCTTCTCGTTTTGAGTTGCGACTGATAGGGCGGATGATGGTTCCTCCATTCTCTCTTCTTTGCCGTTTCGCATTATTTCTTCCTTCAGTCCCAGTCTTCGGACATGACTATGAATGCGAAACGGCTTCCTCCTCCTATCCTTTTTCTTTCCTTTTTTGTTTTATTTTTCTTTTGTTGTCGTTTGCTTGATGGTTGATGGTCCTCCGTGTGTTCGAAAGATGCTGGTCAGATAGCCGAATTTGGATTGAGATGTGGTGAGTGGAGACAACCAAACTTCAATTGTTTTCATCAATGATATTATTTCAGGATCACCTTCCTTTCCAGTGGCTCGTCACCGTCAGGTTGGAAACAAGATTAGCAGTGAGAGGTAAGAATAGAATGTACCTACGAAATGGAATCGTAAAAAAAGGAATCTCTTCCAATTGGAAAAGCTTGTGATCTTCAGAATGTGAGCTTCCAGGAAGAATATAATGCTCTCCAGAAGGATTGATCTTCTAAAACTTCTCATTCTCACCGAGATAATTGAAAGAGAACGAAGAAAAAATGACGGAAATATTGTATTAGAGGCGCTCCTCTAGAAGAGCCACCCTAGTAGAAATCACCTGTGTATTTTGGTTTGAAATATGACAAATTTCGCGTGGTTTTAGTCAATAATTCTTGAATAGTTGTTTTGGTATGGATAGAAGAGCCTCTTTGGTATCAAGTTTGCCTTAAAGAGAGAATATAATCGTCCCCGGAAGGGTTGACCTTCCAAAACTCATCATTTGACCAATTTCGCAAAGTTTACAACAACATTTCCTAGATAATTATGCTAGTAATAATAGAAGAGCCCATTTAGTATCAGTATCCACACAACGCTGTTTGTAGCGATAGAATAGCATGCCCTTCTAATACAGTCAGCCGTCCTTAATAGTTCGTTTTTCACTTCAAAAAGCGCCTTTTCTCTGGGGAAGTCAAATCCATAAAGGATATAACTAAAGATTCCTCTGATAAACGAAATCTTTTTCTATTTTTCATTCAAGTTCTTCAGGTTCCGACAGTGGTCTCGAGGTTCAATGGGCAGTTCGGTGTGCAGTATTGAATGTTGAAGAGCATTTCAGGATCGAACCAGCGAAGGTATAATTGTACTATTTAGCTATAATTTCACTTTTCTTATTTAGGTTCCTTCTGAAAATCGCTTAGGATTCGATGGACACGGTGGACTCTTCACGATGCCTGCTTGATCAGGATTGATAATTTTATTTTCTTTCTTTTCCCACCCCTCTCTTCCTTCCTGCATTTACATTTTTTCTCTTTCTCCATCCCATCTGACGTCTGTTGAAGGCCCCTTCTCGTTTTGAGTTGCGACTGATAGGGCGGATGATGGTTCCTCCATTCTCTCTTCTTTGCCGTTTCGCATTATTTCTTCCTTCAGTCCCAGTCTTCGGACATGACTATGAATGCGAAACGGCTTCCCCCTCCTACCTTTTCTCTTTTCTTTTTTTGTTTTATTCTTCTTTTATTGTCTGCTCAGAAAGTCGGATTTGGAATAGGATATGGTGAGTTTAGGCAACTAAACTTCAATTGTTTTCATAAATTATATTATTTCAGGAACATCTTGCCTTCCAGTGGCTCGACGTCGTCAGGTTGGAAATAAGATTACCAGTGAGAGGTAAGAATAGACTGTAACTTATGAAATGGAATCGGGAAAGCAGCTCTTCCCATTGGAAAAGCTGGTGATCTCCAGAATATGAGCTAAAAGCAGAGAGAATATAATGCTCACTAGAAGGATTGACCTTCTAAAACTTGTCATTCTCACCGAGATAATTGAAAGAGAACGAAGAAAAAATGACGGAAAAATTGTATTAGAGGCGCTCCTCTAGAAGAGCCACCCTAATAGAAATCAACTGTATTTTGATTTGAAATATGACAAATTTCGTAAAGTTTTAGTCGATGTTTCTTGGATAGTTGTTTTGGTATGGATAGAAGAGCCTCTTTGGTATCAAGTTAGAGCCTCCCTAGTTGAGGAGAATCTGCACATTTTTATTCAAAAAATGATCAATTTCGCAAAATTTCAGTCACTATTTCCTAGATATTTTTGCTCGTAATAATAGAAGAGGTCCTTTGGTATCAATAGCCACAGAACGCTGCTTATAGCAATAGAAGAGCCCGTTCATTTTGCACAATGAAAGCTCATTATCTCTGGGGGAGTCGAATCTATAAGGGTATCATGAAGGAAAACTTCATTTAATGACTGAAATAGAACTGAAACTGAATTAGTGATAACCTATGAAGAAAATGTCTAAAACTGGGTTGACCTCTAGTAGAATCACCCCGAAACGATGGTTTAAAAAAATGTAATGCAATTGTAATAGAGGTCCCTCGGTAAATGAGAGAACTAAGTGAAGATAGTTGTTCTGAGTTGAAACCCAGCTTCAGATATTCATAATCGATCCATTGTTCACTCTGAAAAGCATATATTCTCTGGAGAGTGATATCAGTGAAAGTGGGAACATATTTTGTTCCGAGAAGATTCCTCTAAAAGTTATTATTTTTTCTATTTTTATTCTAGTTTTTCAGGTTCCGGCAGTCGCTTCTTGGTGGTTCGATGGGCAGCTCGGTGATCAGTGATGGATAGTAGTAGAAGAATCAGTTGTCAGATAATTGTATTTTTTTGTTCTTTCCATCCCTTTCCCCTTTGTCACCCCCATACTCTTCTTTCCCCACATCCCCCCTTCAGATGCTCAACGGACAATTCGGATAGAAGTGACGAAAGGTGAGTATAGACAGAAAAATTGGAAAAATGTATCGAAAAAGTATCAGTTCTTGGTCGACGTAGATAGAAGTTCGTTCTGCAGAAAGTGGAATTGGGTCTGGTTTTCCAGATAAAGAAACGTTTTAGGCCAAGAGAATTCGCCTTCCAAAACTTCTAATTGTCACCAAAGTTCCGCTAAACCTGTATTAGAAGGGCAGCGTCTATGATAAGCACTCGTCTAATACAATTGACTTGAAGCCAGGCTTTTGAAAAGAACAGTTGCTCTTTTATCAGGATTGCTCTTGCAAAACGCAACTTTTTTGAGCTCAACTGCCGAAAACTCTATTTCACAGGCACTTTCTGTTAGAAAAAAAAGCTAGAAAATGTGTTTCTGACTAAGTTTTTATCATTTTCTGGTGTTGATAAGCTTTTTGAAAAGGGAAAGAGTAGGATGACAAGATTGAAGAAATTACCTGCTAACTGGCTTCTAATGGAGAGTTGTCCCTCTAATAGTATTGCTCTCAAGCTATTGTTCTGAAAAGAAATATTGTAAGCTCTTCTAATACAGGTTTACGGTAGCTATTCTGAGCGAATCGTAGCTTCAGCTTTTCAAATTTTGCATTTACAAAAGGAAAATTTCTCTGTAAAATCGTATCAGTGACAGTCTGAAGAATTGATTTCCAGAAATTAATTCAGATGATGATTCAATTCATCTAAAACTGTTTTCTTTTTCAATATTTATTTCAGTTTTTCAGGTTCCGATGTTCGCTTCTTGGTGGTTCGATTAGCAGATCGGTTGATGGGATGACGTAGAAGAAGAGTTGATCGTCTGCTAGTGATTGTATTTTCTGTTTTTTTTTCTTGCTTTTTTCTTCTCTTCCTTATCCCCTCTTCCCTTTTTCTCTTTTCTCCCCTGTTTTCCAGCTTCCCATCTTCTCTCCCATTATTATTCTCTTTCCCCTGCTGATTTTCTTCTTCTCACTCCCTGTGTATTGTTAATTTGATCCTCTTTTCATGCCCTTCATTCATCCTTCCCCGTTTTCTCTTCCCCTCCTTTCTCATTCTCTTGCCCGTGTTTCCTATTTCTTTTTTTTTCACAGGTCGCTTTCAGGTCATCGCCGGCAGAAAATCATAATGCTAAAAGCTCTAAAAACTCCTCCGCGAGGTCCATCCAAAATAAATAAAAGTGTTGAAATCGAAGGCTTCGCGGAGGAGGCGTGGTGGCGAATCTTCTGTTCAATGCGCTTCTCTGGCTTTCAGACGAGAGAATTTTGAGTCGAGGTTTTTCGAATCTCAAAAATTGTGCGGTGGAGCGCGTTTTGACGAGTAAATTTAGAAAATTGGCGCCAAAAATTTGAAGGAAATGTATCTGAAATAAACGCGTCCCACCGCACAATAGCTCCTCACTCATCTCGGAGCAATAGAAGCGCTAAAGCTGAAAACTGAAAAATAGGCGGAATATTGGCACAGTGCCAGACTTCAGGAGCTTCTGTCGATCTGAAATATCCATTGAATTCGTCGTCGATTCCTCGCCTTTTGTCATCGGAATCTCCATAGCGTCTCGTCCAATTCCTACGCGATTTCTTTGTCGTCTCGGGTCGTTTTCCACCTGAAAATCAGTATAATTGATAAGGAACTTGGGTAGAGAATGTGAAGCAAGAGAATGCAGAGAATCACAGTTGATATCAGAGAAAGAGTCTCCAAAAATAGCGTGTAAAATCGAGAAACGCAGACGAGAAAGCACTCGATTTTTCACACTATTTTGGAGGTGTAAAAACTGAAAGTAAAAGATTTTAAAATAACGAGAACAATGTTTCGATTTGTTGTCTTCTTCCTTCCTATGTAGCCATCGTCGATGTTTCTGCTTGCCCGTCTCTCACGCTACTCTATTTTCAGTCGATAATCCTCTCAGAATGTCCTGTATTTTCCACGCATTCCAGTCGTTTTGTACTTGCAAAAATAATAGTTTAGAAGGGAATTGAGAAAGGCACGAATAATTGGAAGGGATCGGAAATAATGAATTGAAAAAGGCATTGAGAAAAAATAAAGGAAACGTGAAACTCATTGAAGAAAATGAGAAGAGAAACGGAGTAAAAGTTATGAATTTGGAGGAATTCTGAGACGAAAAAGTGGAAAATAAAAGGTTTGCAGGTACAAATCTAACTGATTTTCCTTTTTTTCAACGATTTGATCGTTGAATTTCGCATTTTTCATCGCCAACCCCTTCTATTTTCTTCGAATTCTCGTCGATTAATTCGAGCTTGAAACTGCTACACTTTTCCACGCACTCGGAGGGCGTATAAAACCTCAGAGAAACGTGAGACTGCGACGGCCTGAGAAAGCCCAGAAAATCCAAAAAAATGAGAAGGCCGAACGGACCAAACTGACTCCAGAAATGGAATCAGGAGAGTCGATATACCCTACAAACCAAATTTCAGCAAATTCTCAAGCGGTCTCGTCGAACACTTCCCTAGTGAAATGACTTGAACTCTATCTGAAATTAACTAAAGTATCGCTTATTCACTTTATGATCTTTGTCTTTTCATCTTTTTGTCGTCTCTAAACTATTCTAGTTTTCAATTTCCGTGACCCCTATTATTAATTCATTACGTAGAAAAGGGCAAAGTTTGTGTTATAATTGTCTGTGTCTTTTGGAATTGAAATTCACATCCTTATTGCCTTTGACTTCAGCTCGTTAGCCATCGGGGGGCTAATCCAAATAAGGACCAGTCTATTTTTAGAGAAATCAAACTGTAAAACCAATTTATTCATCATCACCATCATCATCATTGTCAATTCAAAAAAAAAAGTAAAGTCAAAAATTCTCAATGCCAAGGATCGGGTTCATACTCGACGAGGGGTCTCAACACGACTCTCTTGTCATCCGCCGCCCAATTTCGTGCCAATTTTCCAAACAAGATTCCACTGCGTCGAAGGCGGATCAGTGGGGATGAGGAGTCATCTGGGAGGTCTTCTGGAAGGATTTTAATTATTATTTTGGAGGGTTACGGTAGGAGACGTGACAAGTCCCATGTCCCTTTAGTCTAGTACCCCGAAAAATCTGGAAGGAGTTTAATTATTACTTATTTGCTACAGTCTGACACCTCGGTTTAAAGGCGCAGCGACAAATGTTCATCGGGTCCTGTCACGTTTACAGTACTGTCACGTTTACAGTCAGTTGAAAAAAACTGTAAACTGTCGCAAACAAGTAATACTGTTTTCAACGGTTACGGTAAGAGACGTGACAAATTTCATTTCCCTTTAGTCTAGTAATAAAAAGTTCGCATCATAACGGACCCACCACCCACATTTAGCTCCCACCGACCCACCGACCCCAGGTGTGATGTTGTCTCACATGAATAAAAGATTAAAGTGGGGGCCTACTACACTTCCAATTTCCTCTTTTTTCATATTGTTTTTTTGGATTAACCCCTCCCCCTCCATATTTGGGGAGGAAAGTGACGCTTCAAATTTCCGGGTGGCTCTCCGGAAATTTGGATGAGCTTTGAAGGTTAGCCAAATGAGTCAAGGGGGGTTGTGTTTTGACCGTGGTCAAAATGAATGTGTCAGTTGCAGCTTCAGTTTTTTTTTGGATTTCCGCCAATTTTTTGGATTTCCATGAGTAATATT
The DNA here is from genome assembly GCA_963572265.1 of Caenorhabditis doughertyi. Lineage (NCBI taxonomy): Eukaryota > Metazoa > Nematoda > Chromadorea > Rhabditida > Rhabditidae > Caenorhabditis > Caenorhabditis doughertyi. The sequence continues at coordinate 2,744,478 of OY751557.1, forward strand.
GGTGGTCGTTTAGGTCTTTCACCAACTAGAACTAGTCATCCATAACTCATTTTCAAAAAGAGAAAGTTGCATCATTTTTCATTTTTGCAGAATGAACACGAAATATTGAAAAGTGTGGGATGAGTCGAGTGGGAGTCGTCGAGGAAAAAGGAAGGATGATAGAAAGGGTCAGGTGATGGATCTATGGAAAGAGTTTCTGGGGGTCAAAGGCATTTTTTGTCTATGAAATTGGCTGAATAGGAAGAAAGACTTTGCTAACCATTTTATCTCACAAAGGAGGTTCGTGATGACACGGATCAAACTTTTCTGAGAATTGTACCGAAAGTAGAAAGTACCTGTGGTACCATTGTCAGAAAGGTCTTGATCGGTGTCATCGCGAATCTCCCTTGTCCGTTTGAAAAGTGGTCAACCATTAAAATGAGCTACTCTCCATGACTTGTTAGTTTATACTTTTTGATGTTATTAGATACTATCCCGTACACTAGCTGAAATATACAAAGTATCGAAAAAGGTCTGACGCGCATATCAACATAGCGAACCGGAAAGACCTCACTCATTCATGCAAACTAGACTGCCCTCGGTCCAGGCTTTGTTGGAGTCAGACATTGGCTTACTAGGGATTAACCAACACTTAGCGGGGAAATGCATTGTTTTGGAAAATGAAGGGGTCAATTGGAAACTACAACCACACTGATAGTTGTCATTATAAAATGGGTTCCGCTCAGCTAAGTTTTCACGAAGAGCATTGTAGTAGAGCTCTTGGAAAAGCATAGAGAGTCATCTTGGAATAGTGTTGGTCAGATCAGACTCTTTTTGATAGAATCTCTGTTGATTTCAGATTGGACTTCTCTTAAGTTCAATCTCTTTTTTGAGTTGTAGCCAAAATGCTTTTTCTTATGGCTAACCATTGACCTCCCTCATTGATTCGCTCAAAATTGACAAGATATTACGCCTCAGCAAGATTGGAGCAGATTTTCCAAAAGATCAGATAAGATTTCAGGAATCATTTTTGGCAATATCGTCCTGAAACTTATGTTAGCTTCATGACGACTACTACACCTTCTACTACAGATTTCCTAAATCTGCAAAACCACCCAAAAACTTGCAAAGATCTTCTCATTATTTTCTTGAACCTTGCCCCTCCACCTTCTACAAGGAAGCGACTTTCTTACGATTCATAATCCCCTCAATCACTCTAAATTAGCACAATCTTTTACGATGCTCCGTATTCCGAGATTTGGCCAATTTGTATCCCCTGACGCCTACTGATGACGATGCTTTTGATGATCATCATCAAAAGAAGATTCAGAAATTCAGAGATTTTCAGATGACGTTGGTTATAACTAGAATCTAGAATCCCGTGGTCCCCTCTCAACTGACCCTAGGAGGGTTTAACGACGTCCACTATTTATACACATGTAGGGGGTGGTGTATTTCGGAAATTGAGTTGAGAAAAAGGGATAGGGTGGAACGTTGGAAAAGCACGTCATCTGAAGAAGACGTCAGATGATTCTTCAGTCCTTTTGCCTCCCCTTTTTGTCTGTTGTAAAACCTCAGAAAGAGTGGTAGTATTGTTTCAAAGACAAAGAAAAAAGGAAGAAAGCGAGCCGGAAGAAAAGCGAAAACGTGATTGAATTCTCTTAGTCCAAAAGGAAATTGAAATTAGAAATTTCCATTTGGAAGGGAAAAAAAATGGACATCGCCTACGTAGGGATTCGGACATTTACTTATTCATTATTCGCTTTTTAGAAATTCATTGGGTTTTCTCACATTTTTAAGAGGGAACGTGCCGGTTTAAAATTAAATTGAGTGGGAAAAAAGGGGGAGATGGGATCAGATTGGGTTCAGAGATAGATGGGTTACGTAGGCAAGTAGTTAGGGTTATCTAGATTTAGGTTGGTAATTAGGAACAAGCAAAGAAAACGTTCTGAAGAATTCAGAAAAAAAATTCAATTTCGGCAAACTTCAGAGTCTAACCTTACAGTTGTTGTAACTACAGGAAAAAGAGCATTCTGAAAAGTTTCTTCAAATTTTGATTCAATGGCTCAATGCTCTGAAAAACTGATACATTTGATTGACAGAAAACATATTTTTTCATAAAAATTGTGCCAATATTCCATTTCGATAGAACTAAGAAGAGGAAAAGAGCAAGTTGCAAGTTTTATCAAAAACTGTAAAAGTTGCTTTACTAGCATCAGTTAGCATCATTATTAGAGACTGTGTGCAAGAAGGATACGTAGAAGAATGTTTCAGATTTCTCTGCGTCTCTCACTTCTCCACGTTCTATATAAGCCAGGAAAAGAAAATAACGCACTACAAAAACAGTCAATTCTTGACGGCGTCGCTAGAAAGAGTGCATGCGAAGTAGCAGACTTGAAACGAAACGGATATGATTAGGCTGAAGTTTCAGAACGATTTAGAAAATAGGTGCTTTAATTTTGTGGGGAATTTTCAAGTTCACTGATCGGAATTAAGAAAAAAAGAAAAAAAAAGGGAATTCCGCTAAATTCAAAACTTTTTTTTCACTTTTGGCAAGCTCTAACGCCACTGACTCCACTGACTACTTGTCCTGATCAATTTCAATTTTCTGAGATTTTTTTTGTTTCCCCCCTAATGCCAAGTTTCCAGGCATTCAGAAATTTTCTACAAACCCGATCTGCACTATCTATTTTCAACCCAAAGTTCCTTTTTCTTGACAAGTTCAACTTTTTGCCTCCCCCCCCCCCCACCCTAATTCCCAGAAACTAATAAAAAACTCTCTCTTACTTACCTCCTTGACTTCTCAACACATAAAACGCTGAAACGGCGCCGATGACGTTAATGAGAAGAAGAACGACAGCGAGGAGACGCATCCTTCCTCCGTCTGCTTCGGGGGGTAAACTCCTACAAGTTGGAGAAAAGTATAAAATGAGTCGTGGAGCCTTCAGAAGACGTGGGGGTGGTCGTTGAACGATTCTCTCTCCCCCCTCTCTCATTCACTCGCCTTCCGAAAAAGGGGCGGAGCTTCGAGGATGATGAGGGATGGGGGGGAGAAACAGAAAAAAAGAAACGAAATAGGAAAAAAAGAAGGGATTTGCACATTGGGATAATTAAATAATATTTATTTAAAAAAAAGATAAAACAAAAAACTGAAACAAGGAAAAAAAAGACCAAAAACTACTTTTTTTGTGAAAGAAAAGGTAGGCGGATGGAACCAAGAAAAAACGGAAAGAAAAAGAAAGGTTGATGTATTTTTAATGAAATAAACAATGTGTCTGGGGAATAAAAGAGAAGAAGAAGGATAGAAGTACTTGGTTTCAAAATGTGTTCTGGAAGTTCTGGGTACAAAAATAATCTAGAAAGCTGGAAAAAGAAGTCGGGACTATACGAACTACAAAAGGGATCTTATTGTGGAGTATCGAGGTGAATGAGGTTTGAAGGAGGTCTAAACATACCTAAATCAAACATTGTTTCTGCATGAAATTGATCACGATTTTCATAGTGAATTTGGTTGAAAATCGCTCTAAACCGAGAAAATTGTTTCAAAAAAGCGTACGAAATACCGATACCCCTTTAATGAACGTGGCCTCCTGGCCTGGTAATCTCACCGTGTAGTTCGAGAGGACAAGAAGACCTAGGGATTTCACCCGTTGTCGTGATTGATTTAAACTTTATCAGTTCAAGCTTTAGATTCAAGTTGGTATACACCGTCTGGAACGTTGATAACACAGGTCCGATCCTAGTTAACGACATAGAAACGGCCCGAAAAGCGCTTATAAAACCTCGCAAAGAAGAAGTAAGTGGGCTTGCAAATGAGAAAAATTGTTATCAATCTCCAGTAGAAACTTTAGATTGTAATGATGCATTTTCATTGGGTCTCGTTACGCTTACAGTTTCTCTCACAGCTGTAAACAACTGTTATCGTTGCGAGCCGTTTGAGAATTGTTCTATGTGCCTTCAAACAAAAACCACCACTTTCTTCCAAGACGCACAAAAAGAACATTGGCTTAGAAATATCTAGAAAAATACCAGCGAAATCTCGAAAACAATGAGTTTTGTACCTTATGACGATTCCTCTCCCATCCGCTATATGCTAGAACAGAGGATACAAAAGTGACCAAACACACGATTCTATGGTCAACTACATGTCTTTTTCGACGAACAGAATGGTTAGTTTCAGTGATAACAAGATCAATTATCATACGTTCAGACTACAGAAGACATAATGGGAACAGAAGGCACAAACTTTGAAATCATGAGAAAATGGTTGTGGAAACTTCTAGAAAGGGTCTTTTGGGCTCATTTTATACCCATCGGATCATAGACTTTCAACCGTAAATCAATCATTTTTTGTTCAGAAACGGATGAAATCACCCTCCCGTGATATCATATGAATTATCATCCATAAATTATCCAACTTCTTTCCCATAGTTTTCAGCGTTTTTTTCAGTTTTTCTTGACATTTGAACAGAGATTGATTTACGGAGAAAATGATTTATGAAAAGTGATATCAGTTTGAAAGATACGATGATAAACAAACAAAATCTAAACTTAGAAACTTTTTTATCCTGGCTGAACTATAGTGTAATCTGGAATTTTCTGGATTTTGAGAAAAAATAATGATTTTTGAATTTTTGAATTAACGTCACAAGTTCAATTTTATTTTGCATAAAATGTATGTGAGTTGAGGAAAGCAATGAGAAGAGAAACACGTGGTAAAGCAAAATTTTTCGTGACATAAGCAGTAGTATGACAACTAACGGGTAGTTGTAGTATGGTTAGCCAAGAAAAATACAAAATTTTTACATGTTATTGAAAAATTGTTTTTGTGAAATTACTCTAAAGTAAGGATGATGTGAATAACAGGAAGTCGAAAATGGGAAAAAATATCGGGATTTTTAATAGAGAAGCACTGTCACTAGTTAGAGGAATTCGAGAGAAGGATTTTTTCAATGTTTCGCCTGTAATAGAGAAGCATACCGGTCAAATAGAGGTTTTACGACAAGTTCAATTGAGCTCAAGCTCAGCTAGTTTCACCCTATTTTACAGGTCCTATGAATTTCAGACGAAAACTGAGCTATCGGTTTGGTTTGGGCTCTAAAATAATTGGTTGCAGCTGTAATAGAGCGACGTGCCCGTGTAAAAGAGGTTTTGAGTTTCGTCTGATTAAGCTTGAAGAAGGACTAAACTCACCACATTGTTCCTGCATTAAAATTCTACGCTGATCACGTTTTTTCTAGTAACTTTGTTTGAAAATTGCTCTGAACCGTGAAAATTGTTTTAAAAAAGCATACGAAATACATATATTCTTTAATGACCGTGACCTCCTGGCCTAGGAATCTCAACGTAAAGTTGGAGAGAAAAACGCGGCCTAGTGGTTTCACCTATAATTTTCAAGCAAAATCACTATGGAAATCTTGATCAGCTTAGAATTTTAAAGCAGAAACGATGTTGAATCTGAGCGAGTTTAGTTCTCTTTCAAGCCCAAAGTCCTCATAAAACTGCACATGGAAAAGTGATGTGCCGTTGTATTAGTTCAGGACTATCGCATGGGTCCAATATCAAAAAAAAAAACTTAGCTTGGGCTCCAAAAAAATGAGTTGGTCTTTGAGAAACAAAACAGCACCAAAATTCAAGTTTAAGCTTGGATTGACTCTTAAAAACCGAAATATTCTGAAAGTCTCCTAATCGTACAAGACAGCAAAATTTCTGAATTTTTAGAAAAAAAGAGTTTAATAAGGGTTTAAGGATTATAAAATCTCAAAATGCCGGAATTCCGAAGGGCTGATGACTAATTTGTAAAGTTCAATACTAGTTTAGGCTCTCTACCAAAATCTGAAAAAATCTGAAAATCCGTTTCGAAACTCTTCTAAAACTACAAGTCCTACTTAAAACCAGAGATTTCAGATTTTTGAGCCTTCAAAACTGAAAATGGCTCCAAAATGCTCCTAGAATCACGTCACGGGTGTCTATCGGTGCCGGTGTTCGTGACACTTTTTTTGATGAAAAAAAAAGGGAAAAACAAACGAAAATGAATGAAAAATAGGGAGGGATTATCCATCCGGAATGTTTTCAATAAAAGGGCATGCCCTTATAGAGTAATTTTCTTCTATTAGGGGTCAAGATCAAAATATTTGATATCAAAAAATGAAAATAAAGGGATTAACATTCATTTGGGAAGCCCTGAATTGGAGTTTGTGTTAAAATTGTGCATGGGAAAAAAAGGAAAAAAAAGAAAAAGTGAAGGAACAAAAATATTATTTCTGATCAATTTGCAGAAATCAAATTAGCCTAGAAATAACTTGTGACGTAACTTTTGGATTCTATAAAAATTATAGAAAAAGAGAGGGAGGTGGGCTCAAAATAAACAGGAAATGAAATGAATATAAGAAGATTATACGGGGAGGTTTTTGAGTCCAAAAAAAGTAGGGGAATTCCTGGAAATTTTAGTTTTTTTCTAGACATCTAGTGAGGATGAATTGTAACAAAAATGGACAAGTCTGGAATTTTTCGAAGTTTTACCTGAAATTCGTTCCAGATGGAATTCACGAGTCTGTCTAAAAAACTTCCAACGAAAGCCGGTTCAAAATAAATTGGAAACCTGTAATAAAAGGGCTCTTCTAAAGCCTTCAAAGCCTTTAGTGAGGTGAATAAACAAAATAAAAACATGACCATCTAATACAGGTAGCTGAAAAAAATATTGGCCTATTATGCATAACGAAAATTGAGAGGTCTGGAATTTTCAAAAAGTTTTTCCTGGGAATAGTTTCAGACGGTGTTCCAAAAGTTTTGTCTAGAGATATTTCAAATTCCGAGTTTCTAATAAGGATCATTCGAAGTATTTTGAGACTTGTAATAAGAGAGTTTTTCTAAGTTTCAGAAATGTGTACTGAACAATGAAAAGGAGCATGCCTTTTTAAATCGGAACAAAAAGTGCAAAAAATTCCGGTTTGTAACAAAAGTTGACAAGTCTGGAATAAGTGTTATCTGGAAATGGTTTCAGACCGAATCCCAAAAATTATTCCTAGAACCGTTTCAATCTTCAAATTTCCAAAGAAAAAACAATTCTAAGTATTCTCCAGAAATGTATACTAAACAGTGAAAATATCATGCCCTTCTAATACAGATTGCTCAAAAAGATTTTGGTCATGAAACGATTCTAAAATCTCATTAAAATTTTATGAACTATACAAAGAAACCATACTTTTTGTCTTCCAATTTTTTGCAAAATATCCGTTCATTTCTTACAAATGCTAACTAGTATCAGTCATATTTTGATATTGTAAAGGCTTCATCGAAACGTGCCGTTCCGAATTCTATTAGTGAAAAAAAAAAGTGAGCAATAAGAAAATTTGGACTCAAAATAAAACCATAATGAATATGATTTATCCTTGAAGTGTGGTGACACTATGGATATATATTGACATAGCAAACAACCAAAAAAAAAACAACTCAGAAAAAAGAAATCCAAGAACATAAAATAGACTCCTGAAGTTTGATGAGAAAATTGTCAAAATAATTCAAAACTCGAGGCGATGTTGTCTGATAAAATCTTGCTAAACGATCACAAAGGGGTACTGAGCTGTCTCGGATAAGAAATTTGTTGAAAAAATCCAAAATCCAAAACTTAGGACCAACCCGCAAGTTTTGGCTTCCCCTCCCACGGTCTTTGTTTTGATTTTGATAAAGGACACTTTATGAACTTTGGCTAGAAAAGTTTCTAAAATGTCAAAAGATCGCTTGGCTTAGGCTATGAAAATTGTGATCTTGAATCAAAACAAACTGACTATGTCAAAAAGGCTTCTTTGCAATACTGGACCACCTGGTTTTGCAACTGCTAATCTATTCTCCAAAATGAATGAATTAGTCATATAGCATTTGAAAAATTATGAAACGGAAGCATTTAGATGAAAACTAAACTAGAGACTAAATCTTTTTCAGATTTTTGTTCATTTCACGAAACTTGGTCTAAAAATCTATGCTAAGACTTTTTCAAAACCGCAAAATGGAAGTTTCTAGCTACAAATCAATCCAGATACAAAACCTGGAATAAATTTCTATATTTGGTAATCCACCCAAAAATAAATAACTAGCGAAAAACGCTATTTCCGGATCCCCTTAACTCTTCTAGAACAATACGAAAATAGATTACTACTGGAATCACTTTTTTTTTCGATATCCGGTTCATTTTTCTATGTTGATTCCGTTTTTCACAGAGGTTTGCGGAATCAGAACTGCCCTTTATCAGAGCCGTGTCCCGTAGCAAAACTATCCGGGACACGGTTCTAGCGAATGGTGGCCGTGAGGCCGAGAATCCCACAGCGAATTTCTATTTTTCTTTATTTTTGCTTTTTCCTTACATTTATCCTGTTTTTTTTTTCAATTATTCAATTCTCGACAAATTCGATTTGTGAAATGCATGGAAAAGTCAATAAATATTCGAGAATGGTGGCTGAGAGATGCTGGGCCGCGGCCACCAATCTATCCTGTGATTTGGGACGCGATTTTTGCTTTGTAAAGCAATTTTTGAAAAAAAAAACAAGAAATCAGAAGAAAAAGTGTGATTACAGTCATAATTTAAAGGCGCAACATGTAACATCTACGATATCTCGCCATGACTACAGTAACCTCCAATGCAACATAACTGCTCAATTCCAAACCAGACAAAACTTGGTCTAAACATCTCTGGGATAATCGTTGTTTTTGTTTCATCCGGATAAAAAAGAAAAAGCGATAAAAATGGAAACAAAAAACACCCCCCCCCCCCTTTCTTCCATTAAGCAGATCATCAAAACACTCTTCTCTTTTTCTGAACAGAAAACTGAAAATAAGTGTTCCCAATAGACGTGTAACTTCCTTCCAACTCATCTGGGAGAGATAATTCTCTCTTTTTTAGAAAAAGAAAATGACTCTTTTTCAATGTTTTTCCGAGGAAAAAAGAAGGTTCCGGCTCATTTATTTTGAGGGGAATTCAGTAAAAAAAAGTAATAATTTTTAGAAGAAAAAGTTTCAAAAATGAGTTTTTTTCCAAAGAAAAAAAGCGACAAAAATAACCGGATATAATGCGAACTGATCCCTGGTTTTGTTATTACTTGTTATCATGATATTTGGTATCCGGAAGTATAAAAAAAGAGAAAAGTGTGATGTTGATCAGTAGTACTACACTTTATGATCTCATTTTGAGAGAGATTTTATGGAAAAAATGATAAAAAAACATATAACTTTGGAAAAGATAATGGAAGAAAATGTACTAAATTCGAAAAGTTTTGGCCAGTTGAATTCGGAAATACAGCTTAAAACCAAACTATACATTTTCAGAATAAAAACTGGAATTTTCAGATTCTGAGAAATTTTTTACAACACAAGTTATGCGAAATTCTGGTCCGTATTTTCATATGATTGAAAACTTTTTGAAATTTTTGGAAAAGTAAAGTAGAAAACTGAGCAACTTTTGTTTGAATAGAGCGCATTTGTAGAGGATACTTGTTGAAAAACGTTTTTTGAATTCGCTCACTCGGTAGAACGCATTTTTAACGGGCATTTTTTTAAAGGAGATTTTTATACTCCTTTAAAATTTCCAATTTGAAGTCTATGGACCAACATGCGCTCTACCGACAAATATGCGCAAAAATTGGAAAAAAAAGAATGTTTTTTATTCTGCTGAAAATCTTTTTAAAAACTAAAATATTACTCTTATTACAGCACTTTTGGATATTGATTCTGGAAAAATTATCAGAAAAAAAACTCGTGGAAAAATCCGAAGAATTAAAAATTTTTATTATCACGTTTTTTCCCAAAAAGTTCAAACCTACGAATAACCTTTTGAACCCCACGTGAACTATTCCAATAACCCCTCCCCCCTCATCTTTTCTCTCCACACCGCCCATCTTCTTCGATCAGTTTTCAATTTCGCGATTTCCCACACACACTCCATTTTTCCAATGAATCAATCCGCTTTGGATCGTCTTGAACGTCTTCGTGTTCTTTCCGGTAAATTCTGAAACTCTCTGAAATTTTCAGACAAAAAACCATCAATTTCAGAAGCAAAACCTGCTGGATACTTTGAAAGATTAAAGGAAATTCAAAAGGGAACGAGAATGATTGGTCAAATATTTGGAATTTACGGTGTCACCGATGAGAAAACGTAAGGGCTTTAATAGAAGGGCACGCATCCAAATTTAAATTTTCTAGAAAACAAAAAGAACAAGAATTGGCACTGGAAGACGTCAAAAAGATGTCATTTGAGGAGAAGCGTAAGCTCTATCAAGCCGAATTCCCTAATAAAGTGTCACCGGAAAAACGGGCAAAAGCCAGAGAGTTGCTCAATGAAATTGCAAAGAATCCGGTAGAGCGCACTTTCTTATCGAATCGAAAAATTTGAATTTTCAGCAACTCTTTGTCACCAATAACCCGGCTCCTAGTTCCAATGCAAAACCCGTCATCGCCAATGTTATCACCTCTCGTTCGTGGCCTTCCAGTGCTGAAGAGGAATCGGATGAAGAGCAATTGTTGACGGCTCCAAGAATTGAGAAGAAGGTTACACTTTCGGATGATGTTAAGACAATGTCTATCAAGAGTGCATCGAAGGGTAGCTCGAAGGTAAGATAAGGCAAGATAGGGAGTTAACTGATCATATCAGACTTTTCTGATGGGGTATGCCGTTCCAGAACTTTGCCAGAACTGGCCCTTGTCAGCATTGTCAGCAGAACTGTACTGATACATAATTGCTCTCTTTCAGAATTGTACCGCTTCGGAACTGTCCTGTGTGAGAAAAGCAAAATGCACACTGGAAAAATTTTATTTCTAATGTTTTACAGTTCTAATACGGGATGGTCCTGAATTAGGACAGTTACGATATGGGGTACGGTTCTGATGCGGGGCTATTCCTGTTGGACACTGTTCTGGTGAGCAACACGATTCTGGAACGTCCTACCTTCCTGCCCATGTTACAGACCAGTCATAAGTTCCTATCAGGACAGCTCTGATAAGACCTAGTTCTAATTCAGGCAGATCTAACATGGTCAGTTATCATTAGACCAGTTCCAAACCGTCCAGAGTTTAGGCCGGGCGGTAAGCAGAAGGTTCTTACATGACTTATTCTGATTCATTCTGATTTTTCAGTCATCGCCAAACTTAGTTTGATTCAAGTTATCATTAGTGATAGTTTTAACTGATCCGCTAACGGGTATCACGAAAACCAGAGCTATAGAACACAAAATTCTTTTGCGATCAGTATAATTCATGCCTACCTTCGTTGTAAAGGGAATGGCCCAATCATCTGATTTCTGTGAAAATTTTGGGCGTGTTTAGTATCTTTTCATTAAATATTTTGAAACAGAAGTTATTATATAAGCTATCACAAATGCCAGAATGATGTAGTATGATGTAGAGCACAAAATTACCTTTCCTGTAAAAGAACTTACAAAATAATCGGGTTTCTGGAAAAGCTGAACACATAACTTGATAGTAAATTCGGCAAATTTTCATTTTCTGCTTCCAAACCCCAATTTCAAACAATTTTCTTTCAGACCACCAAATTTTCCTCTCGCTTCAAATCTCTTCCAAAACAGCCAATCGAAGTGGATTCCCGTTACAATGGCACGTGGAAATTTGGAAATTTTGACAATTTCGCCAAAATTGTACCACCGGAGAGAGATGATAGTGATAATGAGTCGACGGCTACTTCCATTTACGAAGGACACATTACACCAATTGAATATGATGAGTTGAAAGCAACTCCGTTGTCAACTTGTTGGTGGTAGGATCAACTCGAAATGTTTGAAGGAGAGGAAATGGGATCTTAATTTTTGTAATTCGGATATTCGAAATGAATGATTTTTTTGTGTATAAAGGTTCATTCATAAGATATAATATACACGTTAGATTACTTTCCAATATTTTTGATTGTGCTCCATACTTTTCCGAAAAAAGATGGGGACGTGGAATCTTGAGAAGTCTTGGGGGAGTCTCCTGGTAGAAGGTAGATGAATTCGGCTGGACAGGGCTGAAAATGAAAAAGTTTAGCATGCGAGATGATGGAATTATCAGAATCGTACTACATCAGAAATACCCGCTTTCAGCACTGTCCCGTATCACAGTTTTGATATGGGGTACGGTTCTAATACGGAACAGTTCTGGTTAGGGACAGCTCGGATAAGGGACACGGCTCTGGAACGTCCTATTGCCCAAAAATGAAAATGAAGTTACCTGGAAGTTTGGCAGTGGTGGTTGTCCGTGTCCTCCTCTTCTTGTCGATCTCTCGAACCGGTTTACACGATTCAAATGAGAATCGTCATGGTGTCCAGGGCAATCACGAAGGCTCAGGTCCTTGTTGAGGCAAAGACGGATGTCACCGAGAAGAAATTGTTTTGTCTGAAATTTCAGATTGCTGACATCATTCGGAGCATAGCCACAGAGGGTCTTAGAACCCCAGAAGACGGAACGGCGGCTCAACTCAAAAAACGGACCAGCCGGGCTTTTGGATCCGAGCTAAACCTAAAAAGTCTCGGGAGAAACTGCCAGAGTCCTAGTTTTTTTTTCTATTCATTAGACCTCACCTTCTTATCTCTCAAGCAATTGAATTGAAAACGTCTTCCACTGAGAAGTCTTTCCAAGGCATTAGCCACATCACTGGCACCAATTATTTTCTCTGATGGTCCAATTGATTTAAGAGCTCCGGCTACGTCAATAGAGTCGAAAACTTTAATCACCCTGGAATCCAAAAAGTTTTTCAAAACCTCTATTAAAATTGCACTCTCACTTACTCTGTGAAATAAGACAACTCTGACTCAAAGAGCTTTTCGCTTTGAGCACATGTTCCGTGCTTGTCATACTCGTGCTTCCAGAAAGATTGAATCGTTTTCTTAGGGTACAAGTTGGGCCATACCTTTCTAAAACATCATAACTGATCCCAAAATACTGAAGGAAATGACTCACGTAAGTCTATCCTCAATAGATTTGATCAAGTTCTCATCGAAATGTCTCGGGGTTCCATGACAATTTTGTGGGTAAGATCCATTTTCAAAGTTTGGCCAGAGTCCGTGAATTGACCATTGGGGTGTTCCATCTGGGATTTCACAAGATTCTGGGACAGAGTCATCATCGGCACGGCAGACAGCGGTGGGGTAGATTGTGGTGAACATTAGGTAGTCGAATGGCTCGCCATCACGGCAGAGGGCCGAGGGGGATAAGGTTAAAAAGAGTAGGAGAATGAGGGGTTTCATTATCTGAAAATAACTTTTGATGAGATTTTTCGGTGCTACTTCTAATCGAAACTGGACGAATCAGAACCGGACGAATCGAAACTGGTCGGATAAGAACTGGAAGAAACAGAACTGTACCTTAACAAAACTGCCCGGACGAGAACTGGCACAGCTTTGCTGCAATAGACTGCAAGATGTGAAAAATGCACAAATAGGTTCATTTGAAAAGTACTGATTCGGTACAGTTCTTAAACGGTCGGTTCTTAAAAGGGTCAGTTTTGATTCGGGGTGCACAGATTTTTCAAAATTTGAAAGAAATTGAACCGTTTTGAAAAAATGCAGCTTTCGACCAGAAGGCGTCGGCCCAAAGTCAGTTTGGCTCTGTTCAAGATATCAGGGTTATAGGAAAAAATAAGGGTTATAGAAAATCGCAGGGTTATAGAATTCTATATCCCTTTTTTTACTTTTGGGAAAAAAAGGGTTATAGGAAAATAAGGGTTATAGAAAATTGGAGGGTTATAGGGATCTATAACCCTTTTTTTACTTTTCGGAAAATAAGGGTTTTAGGAAATAAAAGGATTATAGATTAAAAAAAGGGCTATTGAGAATATGTGTATAGAAAACGCTATAGAATGTGTAACAGACGGTTTTTCAAGTTTTTCTATTCATTTTCAACACTAACTGTGCTTATTTTTTTGTTTATGATTGTTTGATTATGAGCTTGTTGACTTGTAATTCTGGCGATTGTCTTTAGTTGAAGACCTTCGTATATATGTAACCTCTTTTGGGAAGTGCTTTCAAACTATTCACATCTATCCGGATAGAAAAGTTTGTCAAAATACTTTCCTGTGAGCTCCTTCTCTAAGTTATTCTCGCATTGTTCTTATCCTCAAACTTTTTATGCTTCTTACATGAACTCACATATATACGAAAGTCTTCAACTAAAACAAATCGCCAGAATTCCAAGTCAACAAGCTCATAATCAAACTATCATAAACAAAAGAATAAGCACAATTAGTGCTGAAAATGAATAGAGAAACTTGAAAAACCGTCTGTTACACATTCTAGAGTGTTTTCTATACACATATTCTCAATAACCCTTTTTTTATTCTATAGCCCTTTTTTCAATCTATAACCCTTTTATTTCCTAAAACCCTTATTTTCCGAAAAGTAAAAAAAGGGTTATAGATTCCTATAACCCTCCAATTTTCTATAACCCTTATTCTCCTATAACCCTTTTTCTCCCAAAAGTAGAAAAAGGGATATAGAATTCTATAACCCTGCGATTTTCTATAACCCCTATTTTTTCCTATAACCCTGATATCTTGAACAGAGCCGTCAGTTTTTCCCTAACTTTACAATTCAATAACAAAAAAATAAATCAAAAATCAAAGCACAATGCGAGAATAACTTAGAGAAGGAGCTCACAGGAAAGTATTTTGACAAACTTTTCTATCCGGATAGAAGTGAATAGTTTGAAAACACTTCCCAAGAGAGGTTATATATATATACCAAGGTCTTCAACTAAAGACAATCGCCAGAATTACAAGTCAACAAGCTCATAATCAAACAATCATAAACAAAAAAATAAGCACAGTTAGTGTTGAAAATGAATAGAAAAACTTGAAAAACCGTCTGTTACACATTCTATAGCGTTTTCTATACACATATTCTCAATAGCCCTTTTTTTTTTCTATAACCCTTTTATTTCCTAAAACCCTTATTTTCCGAAAAGTAAAAAAAGGGTTATAGATCCCTATAACCCTCCAATTTTCTATAACCCTTATTTTCCTATAACCCTTTTTTTCCCAAAAGTAAAAAAAGGGATATAGAATTCTATAACCCTGCGATTTTCTATAACCCCTATTTTTTCCTATAACCCTGATATCTTGAACAGAGCCGTCAGTTTTTCCCTAACTTTACAATTCAATAACAAAAAAATAAATCAAAAATCAAAAATTTTCAAAAAAAAAACTAAAAATCGATAAAAAAATGTTGGCTAAACTAAACGGATTGGTCGAACGAATGAATGAGAGCAATATGACGAAGAGAGGAAGAAGAGGGAAGGTCACACCTTGAGTGCTAACAGTTGCCACCTGATTTATAGGCGATGATGATGATGACGATGAGGGGCTAACAGCTATTTTCTTCTGTCGTTTTTTTGTCTGTTTAGAATGAATAAAAAGAATGGAAGATAAGTCGATTTGTTAGATAGGAGAAAGATAAGATAGTGTGGTTCAATATTTCATTTGAATGGAGAGAAAAGAAGGAAGGAAAGGTCAGGTTAGCTGGGTTGATGATAGTAGACGGATGGGAGAGATAGTGTTGTTTATAAGATAGAGAAAAAAAAAACATGAGGTTTTTCTCCAAAATTTTAGCTTTTCAAAGCTTTTTTACAAGGAAAGTTACTTTAGATAGTCATCAAGACTGTCAAAATCGGCCGCGGTCGAATTTTTATTAATGCTTTTTGCCATGGAATGTTGCGGCGTACAATGTAAAGAAGGGTTCCTGATAAAAAAATCCGTGTGACAGCCTTGATAGTCATAAGGAATTTTTTGTTGATTGGCAGAGAGACTAATTTTGATCCCTTAGAACAAATCAATACTTCCGAAATTCCGTTCAAAAAATTCTTGTCTGAAAAATTTTGTGTTCGCCGGGAAACTTTTTTGGGGGTTCTACGACCATATCAGAAATGTGACCATATCAGAACTGCACTGTATCAGAATTGTCTTCTTTCAGAACTCCCGTATGAGTTCTGATATGGGACAGTGCTAATAAGGAACAGTTATGATACGGGACGATCCTGTTTAGGGACAATTCTGATAAGAGGCACGATTCTGAATTGTCTCACCGCCACTTTTCCGGATCATGTTCCGGACAAACCAAATGCATCAAATAGAAACTTTCATCTACTTTAAATTCAAAAGTGAGATTCATTTTAATTTTTTTCAAAATCATTTCTTGAATTATTTAGTTATCTAAATGCATTATGATCTACCATCTTTTTTTTCCTTATTTTTCATTTTCCGTCTTTCACCCACAGTTCAAATCCCATTTTTCTCCAGGTACATTCCAGGTACATAAAGTCTCTCTTCCAAAAAGTGGCTTTCTTTCAATCACACCTGATCCATTTTCCCAATGATTGTAGCCTGAGAAAAGGTCATAATTCGCAAATGGGAATAGGCTAATTCAATTATCCAATTAACGGTAAAATTTATTGAAATTAGCTGTGTTGGCTGATGCAAGAAGCCGGCTTATTCAAGAGATGTCTTCATGGAACCGGGTGGAAAACTGGAACCTTTTTTTTAGGTGCCCTTATATTACAGTGATTCTTAAAATTGAGTACATGGGGATGATCTGATCTGAAAACAAGGAAAATATTGATGTTTGAAAAAATAAAAATCATATTTATTTTCAGATGGAATCTGAAAGTCACAAGATATTGTTTTTATTATCTGTTCTATTATTATTTATCGTTTCAATATCTCAAAATAAATCACTCATATCCTTTCATAATCCCGCCACACCCATCATTTCCGATAAAAAGTTATAAATAAACATGTTATTTTTAGTCTGGCAAAAAATCAATAGATAATTAGGTCAAGATAATATTTTGATCTTTAAAGAATGGTATTCCCCTTAACTAATAAAAAATAAATTCGTCATTTTAATTAGATCTCAAAGATCATATTTGTTTGTCTTTCTGTCTGGGTGCGGTTATTATGAGAAGAGAGAGAAAGGAGTATAATATTTACTCGAAGACCTTTGACTTTTGTCTGTGTAGCTTGAACAAGTTGAACCTCTTATAGAAGGGCACTTATTTAGAACATTTGCAGGGATTAGGTCATTTTGAAAATGCCGTGATATTTGTTTTCCAAAATCTTAAATTTCGCGCCCAATTTTGCAGTAGCAAACATTTCTTTCCACAAAACTGCGAAACACAAAAAACTGAAAATTTTAAACATCCCGCCAAAACTTCCAAAATTAAACTTCTAAAAAAACGGACTACCTTCCTTTTATTTATCTGAATCATGTTTTTTCCAACTTTTTAGAACAATATACTGAACATTTTGAATTTCCCGCCAAATTTTTTAAAACAGAATCTGCTGCTTGCTTGCTGCTTGTTCCCGAACTTTTTTTTGTACAAAAACTCCAAATTTCAAATTTCGCGCCGAATTTTTCAAATAAATTGAGATTTTAATGAATCGACGGCAAGAATCCATTTCGACCCTTTTCAGTTTTCAAATAATCAAAAATTAGAATTTTCCGCCACAATGTTCAGAATCGAAGCCTGAGAAATGCAACCATGATATCTGATGCGTTTTTTGAACTCTCTACAATTTTTGTAAAGGATGAATCGAAGGTGAGTCTAATTCAACACTTTTTTCAGTTTTTTACTTTTTTAGTTCTCAAAGTTTAAAAAATTTGAATTTCGCGCCAAAATGTTCTTCTCATTTCCTTTTTCTGTGGTCAATCTAACAAAAACCACTTTTAAAAATAAAAATATGTTCATATTCGTTGCAAAAAAAGCAAAAACCATTCAAAAAAATATACAGTAAACTCCGAAAGAGAAAAAAAAAATGTATGTACACGTATCTAAAGCAAATGGGGGAAAGAATTTCGTGAAGCTACCGTATCAGTAAAGCAAAAATAGTGATAAAAAAGAAGAAAAAAAGCTATTGTGGAATGAGAGGGGGACCCATGATACATGAGAATTGAAAAAAAGTGATTTCTAAGAGGAGAAAGAGCAACGGGGAAGAGGAAGAAATGTATTATAAAAAAGGAAAATGAAAGATGCCATTGGGATTGGAAAAAAATTATGCGAGAGGGGGGCGCACTTTTTGAGAATAGTACCTAACAATTTATACATATGAAATTGGTTTATATTTGCATCAAAAAATCAAAAAGTTTACGCTCGAACTTTGGCAATTCTAACGTGTTGCTCCAATTGAAAAAGGTGCTCATCCTCGTCATCCGGAAACAATTTTCTCAAATTTTCAGCCAAATTCAGCACGTACTCGCAATTCGGACCGGCGCATCCTTTGGCTCGGACAATTTCCCGGGCCATTTTGATCAAGTCATCTGGTCCCAGATACAGATCATTGGTGATGTCGGCGACGCAAGTCAGGGCCATGACTACAGTAGGACGACGGGATGAGGTGGCAGAAGAATCGATTTGGACTGGAACCATTCGGAATGAGTAGCCATTGTCGATCTGAAATTGAGTTGATGTTTAATCAGGTCAGGAGGATTGGAGGGTTTAGGAGGCAAAGTACAACATGCCAGACAGCTGCTCAGGGGCAAAAAAAATGGCTCACCTCTCTCTGCTCAAGATATTTGACGGCAGTGGCGATGGCAGTCTTTCCATCGACCCGGAACACAACTCCATTCGTAAACGAGTTGGTCTCTTCGATAAGGGTGGCGACGCGTCCAGGCTGGAAAAAATGAAAATTTTAAGAGGGGTGGTTGGAAGGAAAAAAAAGGGGGTGGGTCAAAAAAAGTGGGTCAGGGTTGGTGAGCCCAAGGTTTTTCGGGCCGAGTCTTGAAGCCTAAGCTGGCTGAGCCTAGAACACTGGAAGCAAACCCAAAAGACCTAAGCCTTAGGTAAAGGGCCTACCAGCTAACCCTAATGTAAGGTCAAAGAGCCGGGC
This sequence comes from Caenorhabditis doughertyi, assembly GCA_963572265.1. Lineage (NCBI taxonomy): Eukaryota > Metazoa > Nematoda > Chromadorea > Rhabditida > Rhabditidae > Caenorhabditis > Caenorhabditis doughertyi. The sequence goes on from OY751557.1 coordinate 2,763,310, forward strand.
GACCTAAAATCCTACAGCCAAACCCTGAGGGCCTAGGGCCTGCACCTAAGGGTTCGCGACCTAAGGTCTGAAAGCCTAAGCCTAATGTCTGAGCCTAAGGCCTAACCCTCAGGTCTGACAGCTTAAGCCCAAGTCCCGCCTCCAGCCTAACCCTTACATTTCTCGACTTTGACCCCAACCCCTATCTCTTTTTTCTCAATTCTCGAAGTCATTTTTTATCTGCCATTTCCATTCTGCTCATCATCCATGCTTCATGGAAAATGACAGCCGCGGGAGGGGAGACAAAAAGAAAGAGCAAAAAAGAGCCCCGAATGAAAGGGAAAGGGAGTCACACCCCACTCGCTCTCTTTCTCTTCTCCAAGAAAAAAGCTAGAGCAACAACTATACGAAAAAATGGCTGACCAAAAGAAAAAGGACCACCCAAAGCCAAAAAAAAAAAGAAGGACCCTTACCAATTTCTCATCACCACGATGATACGTATTTCCTTGATACATTCGACGAGCCCATCCAATCGCGTAGGCTTTACGGGACGTCGAAAACGCGAATCCGGGATTCCAGATGAGACTTCCGTAGCCGAAAATCCAGAGTGATTGAGTGGCGGAGGAGGATTCCATTTTGAATGTTTTTGTAGAAGTTAGAGTAGTAGTAGAAGACCACGGAGGCGGGGGTGGGGGTTTCTGGAATGATTTTAGATCATGTAAGGGGAGGGGTGAAAAAAACAAGTCTAGAAGGAGATTAGATTAGAAAAGTCTGGAAAAGAATCTGGAAAAAAGAAGGCTAAGACCAGAGATAAGATATTGATTAGGCCAAGCCGGTCAGCTAGAGGGGGAATCCCCATCCACTTATATAATGCGACTTTTAAAGAACCAGAACAAACAAAAGAACATCTAGAGAGATAGAGAGAGAGGAGGCGGAGAGAGACTAGGAGGCGGATCAAACAAAGATCACATGACTAATAAAAGTCGAAGAGAGAGTTTTCAGAAGACAAACAAACATCAAGAAGTCAAGAAATGGAGATCAAAAAATCACGAAAAAAGCCCTTCTGGAGACTATAAAATTGGCTGAAAGTGGCTGAAACCTCGCGGAAAGCCTAAGCCTACGCCTGCGCCTAAGCCTAAGCCACGTGTAACTACATGTGGCTCAAGACCAAAAGAAAAAGAAAAGTTTAGGAAAAGTTCGTCTGTGTACCATTCTACAAGTCTCAAAACGATTGCTTTTATATACACGCCGAGAAAATGGAGGAGAAAGTGGGCGGAGCCTCGAATGATGGCTGATGACGGAGGTGATAGCGATGAACGCGGCATTGCATCAGACACTCTCTGTCTCATTTGGTACGACAAAAGACACATGTGAAAAATAAGAGAGAAGAGAAATAGAAAGAGAAGGGAAGGAAAATTGGATAGAAACACATGGAAGAAGGGGAAGGGGTGGGGGCGGAGTGAAGAAGAGAAAAAGGGGAATGCCCTCGGAAAGCTGCAAAGAAGAAGAAGTAAAAAGAGAAAGGACCTAAATTTGTACTTGGAAAGAGGAAGGAGTAGTGAGAATAGACCCTAGTTCCATTTAGAAATGACGACAGAGAAGAGAAGAAGACGTGCATTTTCGTTCAGTTTTTGTTCTACACAATTCTGAAGAAGGAGAGAAAATTGGTTCTTCAAAAAGAGATCCGCGACGTCAGTTTAGACCAAACCAACTTGAAATACGAGAAGCTCTTTTGGGTCGACGCCCCCAATCTTGACCGGTCTAGGATTCTTCAATAATATTGTTGTTTACGAGAAGAACATGTGATAATTCTTCAAGAGCTCCGTAGTAGTAGTAGAAACATTGCACTTAACAGGCGCTTGACAGGGGTTCACTCGATCAAGCTAAGGAACAAATTAAAACTCCAGACTACTGATGTTGAGTTCATAAATCTCAGAACCCATGAGTGATAGAACATAAAACTGCCGAACTCTAGCTCTAAATCTTGGCTTGTTCACCTCAAATCGACGCCTTTTCTCTTTCAGAGCAGAAATAAAAGTGGGCAATGAAATACACAGCCGTTAAAGGCTATTGAACTTTCAAAATTTCCAGAAGTGCACGTATCCATTCCGAATTTTTCAAATTGAGTATGGAATTCAGTTTCTGAACAAAAATAGTATCGGTGGAATTTCGCCCTAACTTTCCACGCGAACTTCAAAACAATGGGCCATTATCAGAAACCAAAGAGCCCTTTTTTAAGCTAACTTATTTCCGATTTCAAAAATATGCCAGGATTCGAATGCTCCGTATGAAAAAAAACTTCCGAGGAACCAAACTTCAACCAAGACACACACACAAAAAGTACCCGTTCACTCTGCGCCTTCAACCCGAGATCACGTGCTTTGTGCCTCAAGAAAAACGGAACAAAAAGTGCCGACCACTTTTCTTCTTCTTCCTCTTCTCAACACCAGCTGTAACGGATACATACACAAAAAAAGAGAGAACGTTTTTAATTGAATTCTTTTGGTCTTTCATGTGACTGGTATCCCCTCTCTCTTCAAATTTGACCTTCATAGAAAAGTGGTTAGCGGCTTTCGGGGAATAAAGGTCCCGTGACTCATGTATAGGAAAGAAATGGAAATTATAGAAGAGAGAGAGAGAGAGAGATTTGTGAGTCAGATGGGGAAGTTATGGAAGGTATAATTTTTGAGAAGGAACTAGGAATTTTCAAGTTGAAAAAGTCCAAAAAACAATCTGTTGTCTCATCAGAAAACTAGTCATCTAAAACGAGGAAGGATCAATTACAGAAAGTGATTTGAAACTGAAAAAAGTTACCGCAATCCTAAAGTTTAAAAACGGATAACAGACTTGATTTGTGCCAAAAAAAACTACAGTAACCAAAGAGTTCAAAAACCGAAGAAGAATAAAAATTTCCTGAAACACTCTTCCTTGGCTTCCTGCTGATAAGCACACCCTGACTCGCGGAAGAGAGGGGGTTATGAAGTCGTAAAATAGCGTGTACGTATTGGTTTGTTGAACTTTTTTCGGAGGAATCGAGAGAGCTCGAAACTTTTGGACAATAAATTTGGCCTCCCGAATTGCAGAAGGTTGCAAAACATGAGGACAGAATCGGAAGAAAAAAGGACGGAACGGCTTGAGACCAGGACGATATGCTAGCTTTGGGGCGTAAAAGGATTTCGAGATAGGTCAGATCAAAAACAACAGTTGTGATACGGTCTCGATTCTGATACAGTTCTGGAGAGGGAAAGTTCTGGAACGGCCTACCACCAAAAAAAGCGCCAAGAAAACCAAGTCTACAGTTCAAAATACAGAGTTACCAATCGACAAAACTCAAAAAAAAGAACTCAAAATCTTATCAAAATGACACCACAAAATAGAAAAACTGAATACCGTGCAAAGTGGTGTGACAGGTACAAAAAACAATTGAAAAAAAAATGAAATCAAAACATGAAAAAAAAGTTACGGTCCTTTGTCCCACTAATCATTTTTGACCTCTCCCCCCTTTCTCTCGCTTTCACTTTTGACCTACTGTTCATAGTACACAGTTTGGTGGGTCTACAAAAGGGAGGGGATGACCAAAATAGAAAGATATTTTTTCTGCGAAATTTCTTTTCCTTTCCATTTTTTTTCTTTTTGAATCACTGATAAGGGGTGTCAAGTGTCAAAATGCCAGATGCCAATAAAGTAGCTGCTGGCGGAGATAACGGAAAAAGAAGAAAATAAAGAGTTGGAATTGAGAGGGAAAAGGGAATAGAAACCAATGAAGAAGGGGATCAGAAACCAGGGCGCGGAGTCCTGGAGGGTGCCCTTCTATTTCAGGTATCAGTTCAAGCAAGCTATAATCTAATGAAAAAGGTTAAAAAAAACCGAAAGATCGCCGAACGACATTATCAATTTGACTGGCTTCAGGAATCAGGCCTCAGGTGCCCTTTTATTACAGGTATCACGATAAAACCAAAAATAGTATTATCAATTGACTCACATATGAACTTGACATCATTCTTATTTGTCTCCGAGAAACATATGTTCCCCCCCCCCCCCCCTCCCCGTAAAATGACCTACAGGAAATGATGCGAGAAAAAGGGGATAGTTCATATGATTTGAGTCATATTTGATCTATAAACTATCGAGGCGGATCGTTCAAGAAACAAGGGTGAGGATGCTTGTCTTGTTGCTATCTGTCAGAGAGGGATATGAAATTAGGCAAATAATTAGGCAAATATGTAACCCCGGGTGATAGATCTCTCCCCCAGTATCTAGTTAAATTTAATGAAAAGGTTGAAACAAGCTATCAAAGAGTTGTAGCTACGCGCAGCCAGAACGATTTCATAGAATACCTATATCTCGCCCGTAAATATCGTAAAAAGCTTTTAAAATTCCGGCGTAATAGCGAGTTGCAATGTCTCAAATCACGAGGCCACAGTAAATTTTCACACTTAGCAAAAAATATTTTGAAACCTAAAAGAGCAACTGTTCCAAACTTAATCAACAGTAAGGGAATACCAACAAGTTCAAACAAAGAAAAAGCCGAAATTCTAGCTGACAGTTTTGAATCTCAGTTCACTAATATATCCTCCAATTCTTTATCCTTCCCACCCGGATATCTTTCTACTCAAATTCTGCCTTGGATGCTAGACAGGGACTTACTAAAAATCATTGATAATAGTAAAAACTCCTCAACTATAACATCTGACAGAATACCCCACTCCTTTATGAAACAAATAGGGCCATTGATAGCAAGTCCTTTGTGTCAAATATGCAACTTATCTATGATGAGGGGAGAAGTTCCTGAGAAGTGGAAACAATCCATAATAGTCCCACTTAATAAAAAACCCAAACCTGAGACAGCTTCAGATTTTCGGCCAATATCCCTCACATCTCAAATCTGCAGAAACTACGAACGATTTATTTTGAAAAATTTGACGACCCATTTAGATAAGATAAATTTCTGGAGAACAGAACAACATGGCTTTAGACCTAAAAGATCCACAGTCACTTATATGTTACATGCGCTAAATGAATGGACTGAAGCTATAGATAAAGGAGATCAAGTTGACATTGTTTACCTTGATTATGCAAAAGCGTTTGACAGAGTCCAACATGACTTATTATTAGAGAAACTCATAAAAATCCAAATAAACCCCTACCTTATAAAATGGATATCCAGTTTTCTGACCGGAAGGACATTTAAAGTAAAAGTTTTGAATGAATTTTCTGATCTAAGAAGTGTACCTTGTGGTGTTCCTCAAGGATCCGTACTTTCTCCTATTCTTTTTGGAATATTTGTAAATGAGCTACCTGAAATTCTACCTAAAGGAGTCAAATGTCTTCAATTTGCTGATGATCTTAAGCTCTATACTTTGATTAAAAAACATTCACAAACTAGTCCAATGCAGGAAGCTTTAGATACAGTAATAGATTGGTCAACAAAAGCAAAATTAACTCTAAATGATGACAAAACTGAACTTATAACTCTAGGGACCAATCGAAACTCTTTCAAATATACCATCAACTCAGTAGAGCTAATCAGACAACCAATTGTTAGAGATCTAGGTTTCTTAATTTCTGAAAAACTCGATTTCAGTGAACACTGGCGCAAAGCCACAAATTCCGCCAAGTTTTTACTATCTAGAGTCTTTACCCATTACTGTACTGGCAACACTAGACTTTTAGTTCTACTTTATAAAATTTTCATTCGCCCGATTTTAGAATATGGCACAGTAATTAGCAACCCTACAAAAAAGAGCGACATTAAAGCAATTGAATCAGTTCAAAACTCGTTCACACGCCGCCTCCTTAGTAGACAAAAAGGAAAATATCTGACACCAGAAGACAAGGACTATCTTACAGCTCCACAGCGTAACGAAAAATATAACTTACAAAGTTTAGAATTGCGAAGAAAAATTATAGATTCGAAATTCCTAGCCAAAATGCAACTTAAAAAAGTAGATCTCGATTGTAACACCTTCTTCACATTACAAAACAGCAAAACGCGCCGCAGTCTGAACTACCATTGGAAGCCTGGGAAATCCAAGATTAGGCGTCTTTTCTTTATTAACCGAGTACTAAGTCGAATTAATTAAGCCAATAGCCGATCGAACATTAGACTCATTTACACATATGCTCTAATTTTTCCTATTTTTCTTTCATATGTATCCATTTCATATGTTATTTCTCTTCTTTTCCACCCCGGCCACTGATACTACCAATACACTTTCCCACTCATGAATAATTATACCGCTCTTATTAATTGTATTACCTATACCAATTTACTTGTATACTTGTATTTTCTTCGATACTGATACTTTCTTTTGCTATTTCTTTCCACGACTCATTGTCGTATCAATAAATAAAATAAAATAAAATAAATAGCAAAGGGGGGGGGGGGCAATCTAGCTAATAACTAGATGAATATGCAGGTGTTATTGATAGGGATAAGAGGGGGATTTTCACCAAAAAACAGATTTTTAACAGATTTTGATATGGACCAAAGAGGATTTTGAACAGAAACAAACGCATGAAACGAAAAACATTTGGTTTTCCAGAACGAGTCTTTAAAAATAGGTGAATCGCAAGATTTTTCCAGTAGTATTTTGGCAGATGAAGATTTTTCAGAATTCTAGATAAGGTATCGTAAATCCTGCGCTAGAACATTTCGTTTAACACAAAATCCATGAAAAACAGGTTGAAACATCAGAAGGGCATGCTTTTCTAATACAGGTTCAATCGTAAATCCGATTTTTCCAACCTAATGACCGCCAAGGTAATTCAGAGCCCCAAGGTGACCTTTATACTTATCCTCTTATATCCTCCCAGCTGTTCTCCCTTCTCCCTCTTTCTTTTCCCGTTCAACGCCACTGAAAACGTGCATTTTGGAAAAAAATGTCCAGCAAAAAACTCATCTCAAGTTACTCTAGGGAAACTTATCTGCAAATTGAGTACCCTCGTCCGAACTAAATCACAGGTGGTAAACATTAAGGAACGTTCAAGTCCAAGTAGAATTAGGTTGATTGTTTCTTTATGAAGTTTTAGAATTTGGAAAAAATGAGGATATAAAAAAAAACGTTTTTATCAAACTTATTCTAGGCTTTATATAGGAAAAATTGGAAAAGTCCTTTCTTGAACCAATTTTCCGGAGCTTCCTAGACAGAATTACCATGGTTTGATAGAGAAATTTTCCCTCTATAAACTCATTTGCTGCAATTTTTAAAAAACTAAGAAGGCTGCCCTTTAAATACAGGTAACCAAAAAAATGAATCTAGTATCTGAACCACTAGCGCCCTAGTCAGCAGCCCTCTCTGAGTACCCAGATGTTCCAGAACCAAAACGTTCTGGCGGCTGTTCAAACATCTCCATTCGGCTCCCTTTATCTAAACTTGGCCTAATCCTCTTCTGTCGGTTCCTAGGCCACCTAGCTAGGCCTGCCCACCCTACTCTCTTTGATTTCCTCTTTCCACTGTTACCACCCCACAATCACCACATTTCCCATGATCATAAACCAAAACAAAAAAATACCTAAGGAATTCCAAAATTTAACGACCTGACCTAAATTTCTTCAACTTTACATCAGCCTAGTTTTGATTTTTCTATGTTCCCCTGATTTTCTCTAATTCTCCCTGGTTCCAATGCTCTTTTTCTCTAGTCCATTAAGAACCAAAGCTTCAATGGGTGGTGGTCTACTGTAGTTATACTTTGTGGTTGCTTCTTTTTCTTATTTCTAGGCTGATGCAATAGTTTTCAAAAGCCCAGTCAGCAGGGGAAAAAAGAACTGAATGCTCATGAGGGAACTGAAAATAGATGGGGAGGAAAAGAGATAGAGAAAGAGAAGAAGGGGGATCAAAATGTATACAAACAACTACATGTTTAGTGTTGTACTGAACAAATATATCATCAAAAATTTAAAATAATAATGGAGAAGAGAACAATGGGAATTAGAAAAGTTTAGGAACAACTAATACTGGGTTTAAGACGATTGGAAAATGGGAAGACGGGGGTGGAAGATGATTATTACTTATTATTTTTTAAGGCCATATGGCTGACATCCTCACAGAGTTAGGGAGGCCATGGCCTAGAAATAGGCTAACTGGGAAGTTAGGCCGTCTCGGGTCTACTTCGAGGACTATTGAATCATCGAACCTAGCTATCTCCTCTTACAAGCAATATCATCCTTGCACCTATGGATTATCAATAGAACAAAAATCCTACATTTTCAGGTCATATGGCTTATATCCGGATAGATTTTTGGAACGATGGCCTAGAATTTTTGAAATTGAAAAACTAGGCCACGAAAGTAAAAGGTCCAACCACAATATATAGATTTTATTTGATAAGCTTCACATCCCGACTTTCATAAAACTATGGGGTAGGGGCCATGGCCTTGAGCTAACAGTGTGAAAAAACTAGGCCACTTGTTTTTAAAAATTTCTTTTTCAAAAAATCGTTTAAGGTCGTATGACCTAGAATTGTTGAATTTGAAAATTTAGTCCTCAAAGGTGAAATGGTTCACAGCAGAGTTGCACGGAAACGGAATTTTTCTTTTCGTGTTTCGGAAATCGTGTTTCGGAACAGTGTGATAATTTTCGTATTTCGTGACGCGTGCTTCGGAAGTACCAAAAATTTTTCGGATCTCGGAAACCGTGCTTCGGAAGAGAAAAAACCGCGGAAAACGTGTTTCGTGTTCCGTGTTCCGGAAAAAAAGTGCTCATATATCAATTCGGTTCGGGTGAAAACGATTTTTTACTCGATTTTTGAACCGAAACTGATAAATTTACTACAAATTCAGTCGATTTTCGAAGTTTCGGCGTCAAAAAGCGAGGCCCAAATTATTACAAATTTTACGGAAACCTTTTTGGTTTTCCGTGTTTCGGAAGTCGTGTTTCGGAAATTCGCAAAATTTTTCGGATGTCGGAAAACGTGTTTCGGAATTCCGTGCAACTTTGGTTCGCAGGTTATGAAAGCTTGACTCCCTAAATGTCAGGAAAGGGTTATGGCCCAGAATCCTCAGGCGGAAAATCTAGGCCACGCGGAATTTCAGAAAAACTACAACAAAAAAAACTCACAAAAAACAATCGAAACATGGTTAGTAGTTGGGAAATTATCATCGAGTTGAAATGAGAAAACCCTGGAAAACTGACCTTTACAATGCGAGGACGGGGCACGTGTGCAATGTTGCGAAGAATTTTCGACTTCATTAGCATAGAATTATTTTGAATTGTCTGAAATTGTGGAAAATTTTGAGTTTGGGATTGTAATATGACAGAAACATAAGACGAAAAAACGGAATTTCGGAAAAAGTTTATGGATTTTTGAAATTCTGTTGAACCTCTTATTCACCTAAAAGTGTATGAAAAGACAATCTCGAATGGGAAGTTTCAGATTTGGCGGCAATTCAAAAAAAAAAACAGATTACTTCCGAACGAGATTTAGGACCAGACGACGATATACTACTGCCCTTATATTGCAGATTCTGAGATAAAAAATTAGGATTTTTTTATTTTCAACCCTTCTACTTTGGTGTCCTTTTATCAGATGTGTCCTTTTATTAAAAGTCTCTTTCTAATACAGTTTTTACAGTATAAAACTTTGAATATTTTAATTTTTTGCTTACACTGGGACTCTAGGCTAAAACTGAGCTTACGTACTATGGAAATTAAATCTCAAAATCTCTAGGCGGACCACTTTGAACTTAGCCTATATATACATCTTCAGTTCTTATCTTCAGTGCCCTTCTATTACAGGTTTTCACCCAAAAACACAAGAAAATCATAGAATCTTCTAGAAGAAACAAATGGCCTTATCTCCTACACCCACCCGCTATATGTATACCCTCTAAATCAACGTGAATATGCAAATGAGGCGAGCGGAACACAAGCCTACGTGACTTTTTGAACGATTCATTCAATCTTCTTCCCCCTTCTCACTAGACACTTATTATACGTCATGTTGTTCTGTTCTTCTCCTTCTTCTCTGTTCATTTGATTCCGTATTTTAGAAAAGGGGGGGGGGTTTATACTTTGTGGCGTTCAGTGGAACTTTTCTACGTGATTTTCATCAAGATTTTTTGGGTATTATCTTCCTATCAGACTGTTTTTTGTTTGATCTATGAAAAGTGTTTTGTTGTATCATGTAGCCAAGAAAACCTATTTTTTAATAAAAGCCGATAACTTAAGATAGGGACCGGAGGCCTAATTTTTTCAACATAACAAACGTTATGACAACTTTTTTCACTTTCTTCGTTAGTGGAAAGCTCATCTGGTGTGGCCGAACTTTTCGCAAAAATTGTTAGGCCATTTTTAATGGACCAGCTTTCCGTGGCCTAATTTTCCAGCTTACCTAAAGTTATTCCAGGAATAGTGGCCTACCTTTTTCAACCTAGGAAGATATAGCCGATCATTCCTAATGTTTTCTATTCATGGGAGGTTATCGAGCCAGTTACCGTTTAGAGCTAAAGCTTGGCCTAACTTTTCCGATTTGCCAAAACCTAGGCCACCCTTTCTTAAATGCCATAGCTATTTTTAGGGATCGTGGCTTACATTTAGTTTTCTCAATCTTGGTGAAAGTCAGGCCAACAATCTTGTTCCGTTTTCAAGGCACTTTTAAAAATGGCCTAGGATTTTCAACTCGGAGAAACTAGGCCCCGGTTCATTCTTCTGCAATCTTTATTTTTGATGGCCTAGAAAAACTGGTGGAAAAAGTTAGGCCATATCCGACAATGTGAAAATCAGCATAACGTGTGAATGTAACTACTTTAAATCGGCTATACTTAGCTGGCCTAATTTCCCATTTCTTTTAGTCTAGGCCATATTTCCCCACACTATTACTGGCCTAACTTTTCTCCTCTTGCAAAAGCTAGGCCACGCCATTGAACGTTGCTCTTCCGATCAAACTTCAATACTCCTCGTGAACAACTGTTCCATGTCTCTAATTTGTCACCTTCTTGCATCAGCCACCTAATAAGATAATTCAATTAACAAAGTCTTAAACAAGCAATACGTCTTTATTTCTACCTGATTGACAATATGAATAAATAAAATAGTTCAAAAACAAAACCAAAAGGGAGAGAAATAACAGTTTAAATATCATATTCCGATTCCAATTGATAGGTGATTCCAAAACTGGCCAAATAGTCGTAGATCTTTGAGTCACCGAAAGCAGCGGCAGTGGTGAAGACGCCTCCTCTGAAAACAAAAATGGTTTTTGGGTCCGAAATTTTGGATTCGGGGCGTTTTGAAACCGGACGTTCCGAAACCAGACATTTTCAAACCGCTGAAGAAATCGTGAATCGTGAATCCAAATTTCGTATTTTTTTCGGTTTCGAAATGTCGCGGTTACGAAACGTCTGTTTTTGAAATGTCGGGGAAATGCCAAATCAGAACTTTCCCGAATCAGAATCGCTTCTAGAACTGTCCCGTGTCAGAACTGCCCCAAATCAGAACCGTGTCCCGAATCAAAATTATTATATTACGTGAAAGTTCTGATACGGGACAGTTATGATTCGGGACAAGGTTCTGGAGCGGCATACCCCCGAAATGTCTGGTTTTGAAGTGTCCCGGAGCCAAAAATTTCAGTTTTTGTCTGAAAATTTCAGACAAAAAATCTGAAAAAACTCACTCTTTCGGGAGGTTTTCCTTATCACGAATCAGAGTCAAAGCAGCCGAGAGAACACATCCACTGGTTGCAATATATCCAGCATCTGGTCCCTTACACGTGGCAACAACCTTCCGATTTGGCTTTCCCTCGTGTTGTTGATCAATTGGAAGAGTCTCCTTATATCCATAACCAAAGAACCAATAAACGAACGAAGCCTCAGCCATTTGTTGAGTCGAAGGACCAGAGTTTTTGAACATGTAGAAACTGCATTGATCCGGATATTGTTGAAGGATTCGACGAGTGATTGGATATTTGACAAAGATTGATAGGAACATAATCCAGAGTCCGATGAGGTAACCATAGAATTGAGATGAGAGACGAATGTAGGTTTCCATGTGAATTGGACGAGTATGACGGACAGTTGCATCGTAGTATTGTGAGCGGTTGATGATTGATTTGTCGGCTCCAGGGAAGGGAACGGCCACACCGTTGAGCTCTTTTTCTGAAAAATGAAAGTTTTAAGAATTTTGTTACTTGGAGCAGTCTGAAAAGTCTTTTAAGAGCTATTTCTTGGAAACTTTTTGCAAAAAAAAAAACGGCGTTCAAAGGCGCAACGGCAAATGTTGTCACGATTACAGTAACTTTTAGTGCCATATTACTGTAATCGTGACGAGATTTCGTGGACATTTACCGTTGCGCCTTTAAATGGAATCGCCACTTTTTCGCAAATATGAAATTTCTGTTTATCAGCGGAAAATGCTTTCTGAAACAGGCTTTCCATTGACAGTTCCGAAAAGGGGCGTTTTCGAGAAGCACGGTTTTGGAACAGTCTGACATTTTTATACTGAAAAACTGCCTCTTTTTTTGAGATAATCTTCCCAGATGGGCTTATCTTATGTAGAATGCGGAACTGTTAGAATTGCTAGAAAAATGAAAGCTTTTCAGCTTCTCTTCCAAAAAAAAAACCTTCAAGAATGGCACTGTTTTGTTCATTCCAGAATGATAGAAACCGAAAATTGACAAATTTTTTTGCTTTTTTTCTCAGAAATACGGCCAGAAATTGAGGCTTTTTGCACTTTTCGACATCAATGAAATTGAAAAAAGGCTAGTTTTTTTTTCATTCTGTTTCGTACATTTCAAACTGACAATCATTGGAAAACTGGGCAATTTTCCAGCTTTTTTCAGGTGTAGTCGTCGTATAGAGCAGCTTGTCCTCTTGTTGAAATGGCTCTATGATTCTCAGTTTTGGGCCGTTCCAGAACTCGTTTTAAAACTACCCCGAATTGGAACTGGTCTCGCTATAGGTCGGTTAACATTTATAGGCCCTTTTAAAACTAACAAATCCAGTTAACAATGCCTTAATGAGTGTCTGTTTTTGTAAAAAACACGGAAAAGCTCTACAACATCCCAAGGTTCAAAATAAATCCGTGAGAAACATTTGGACCAGCCCCACAGGGTCCGAAATCGTATTCGGATCGCTTTTTCTCTAATTTCAAATCGTCTTTCCTTTGGCTTTCTATCCCTTTCCATCTCCAAACTCACCCTTAATCTCCCACAAAGTGGGTCTCTTTGGCACTTTCACCGCTCCTCTAACAATCTTCTCTGGCATAATCTCCTTTCTAACAGCCCCCAATTTATCCGTAGCAGCACCATTCAATCCAAGAATCAATGTCTGATAAGTTCCCGCATTAAAAGAGTATCCAGATGGACCAGTGAGTAATTGAACAAATGATTCAACGTGATTCAAGTCTCCATTGAAGTTTTTCTTCAAATAATTCACTCCTAAATCAGCTGGAATTGAGTCCCATCCACATGCGGAGACCACATAGACACCCTGTTTTTTGGCCTCTTCTCCAAATTTCAATTGCATTTTTTCAATCCACGCTGGCTCTCCGGAAATGTCCACGTGGCTTGCTCCGTTTTCGACGGCGGCTCTGACGACGGCTTCTCCATACAAGCGGTACTGAAACTTGCACATTTTTAGAGAGTTTGCAACGATGCTCCGATGGGGGTGAAAGTTTAGTCGAGAGCCGTTTTGGCGTCGATTTACGCGCTCCTTAGCCAGTTGAATAGAGCGGGTTTGTACTGATTTCAGATTAAATAATTTTTTTGTTTTCGAAACTTGCAAAGGTGCTCCGCTAGGTGTTCTCTTCAGTGGCTACTGCTGAGAGCCGTTTTTGATGTCGATTTACGGGCTCATTCTTAGGAAATTTTGAGGGTAAAAAACGCGCTTTTTGGCTCTTCTGCTCGGTTTTCCAAGTCGAAAATCAGAAAATTCCTGAATTCAATGAAAAATAAGTTTGCAACGATGCTCCGCTAAGGGTGATAGTTTAGTGGCCACCGCAGACTGAGAGCCTTTTTGTGTCGATTTACGGGCTCATGAGCCGCTAAATCGACGTCAAGTGCTCATTTTTACGGGTTCACAAGGCTCAAAATGTGTTTATATGCTCTCTCGCTTGGTTTTTTGAGCTGAATTTGAGCAAAACAACGAGTTTGGAAGCAGAAAATACGATTTTTCGCATTAAAAAACATCCAAACCGAAGCTCGTAAATCGACACTAAAAACGGCTCCCAAACTTCTATCTGATATTTCCACTGAATTTAGGCTGAAAGCGCCTGAAATTGAGCCTGAAAAAACATGGCTCTTTTTAGCCAAATTTTCTGCAAAAACCTCTAAAAATCTGTAATTTTCTCTTACCGGTCCAACAGCATTAATGACCACTTTTGCTTGTCTTGCCATCGTGTTCAACGAGTTCTCGTCGGCCGAATCGGCAATAATCACAGCGGCGTTGGACACATCTTTTCCTGGAAAAAAAATTTTGAAAGATTTCTCTAAAAAAAGATTCCTAGGATCAAATTTTGTGTTTAGACGCGATTTTTGCATAATTTCGAGCCATTTTCGGTCCCTTTAAGCTCATTTCTTACCAGTTTTCTGGCTAACATTCTTCAACACTTCTCTCAATTTCTTCTCGCTTCTTCCGGCGACAGCGAAGGACAAGCCTTCGAATTGTTCAGAATTCACCAAATATTCGACGACATAGGCTCCGGTGAAGCCAGATGCTCCGTAGATGACGACGTCGTAGCGGCTCATACTGAAAAAGTTTTGAATTTTTTCTAGAAAAAAAAATTTTTCAGGAAAAAACCAAATAGAAACTTCCAGAAAAAAAAGGAGAAATGAGTGTTTGCAGAGAGCGTTTTTATCGACAATATTTGCCTAGTTGTAGAAATATAAAAATGATCGCTTATCAGTTGGCAGGGAACACCTCATTTTGGTGGTGCGATTCCATGTGAAAATCAGCGATAAAATGGGTGAACTGTGGTCGAACAATGATCAGAACTGATCGAAAATTGTGAAAATGCAAAAAAATTCGAGAAAAATCGAAGTTTTCGGGTTGAAATTCAAGTTTTTAGAACAGAAAACAAACTTTTGCAAGTTGTCCACGTGAACTACACGGGGGCGGGGACTAACTTTCCCCGCGATGCTTTTCAACGGGAACCTTAATTTTTAAAACAATTTTCAGCGTTTTTCAGCAAAATTCTCCAAAATTAGCGAAAAAAGCCGATATTTTCCGAATGAAAAATTTTCCAAATGAAAAACACAAAACAAGTGACACCAAGCGACCTCCGAATAACAAAAAATCGACCTTGAAACACCGAAAATCAAACGGGAGGAGGCGACTTGTTTACTATTATACGTTCTCCTCCGAAATTAGGAATTTCGAAATGAATAAAATTGCAAAAAGAAAACTAGGAAATAGAGGGAAAACTTGAGAAAAAGGAACATTTTATTGGGATTTTGTATGGCAAAGAAAAAGTGACAATTGGCTACAATATAGTGGCGAGAAGATGACATTGCACTTTGTACATGTCAACAAACACGGAAAGACACAAATCGAAAGAAAAAAAAAGAAACATTCTTCTTATTATCTAAGAGAAAAAAATATACTTTGAACTTTTTATAATATTTTGAAAAACCGCCAAACCAAAATTTGTTCGATAGAGCGCGCTTTCTCTCCAAGATCGCTTCAAAAAGTTCAAATTTCCCAATCCCTCTCGTATTTCCAGCTTTCCAATCCCATTTTTTTGACTCCCGAACCCCTGTGACAGATGGTGTTTCCTTTTCGGAAGAATAATGAAGACGTCGGCGGGCGCCAAGGTGACGTGCCAGCTGCGCCATTAAAAATGACTCGGAGCTTGGTACCGGACTTAGAACGCCCAAGACCAAAAAAGTGAGCAGATGTTCATTTTCTTTCTTCGTTTTCCCGAGAAAAGTCCGGAAATTGGATCATTCATATTCTTCTTTTCCTCCCCGGATTGGCGAGGTTTGGAAAGGAGCTCTTGACTTCTTATACTCTATCTTTCTACTGCTACAGTAATTCAAAATAAAAAATTCCGAGAGACTTGGGGAATTGTGATATGCCCTTCTGTCATGATGATAACCCTCAAATCATTGTTCATCTGACGGACGGTCATATCTCGACTCCCTTCGAGAGCTCTGAAATTGTTTTATTTTATTTAAAAGGTTGTGAGATTTTCCAGGAGTTTCAGACTGGACTTTGTATTTTCTGTATGACATATGTAACATGCAGGGTTTATACAGCAAAATAATAGAGTACATATCAGAGTTGCACGGAAATGGAAATTTTCTTTTCGTATTTCGGAAATCGTGTTTCGGAACAGTGTGGTAATTTTCGTGTTTCGTGTAACGTAATTCGGAAACAACATACTTTTTTCGGATTTCGGAGACCGTGTTTCGGAAGAGGACAAATCGCGGAAAAAGTGTTTCGGAATTCCGGGCAACTCTGGTACATATGTATGCCAAGTAGTTACACAAGTTGAAACTTTCCAAAAATTGATTTAGAGTGTGCCCGAATGTATAACACAGTCTGTTAGGGCGAATTGAGAACATGTTGATCATCTTCTTTTCTATTCATACCACTTAAGTTATGTCTGTGTTCAAGTATGTCGCCAAGGATAACAGGTCCGTGATACGATTTTTATAGACTTTTAAACGATCGGTATATTCTGAATTAAGAATGAATTATATTTTTATCATTTCATGTTCTGGTTGAACACCTGATAGGCTTTCTGCATGCTGTGAATCCATTTCTTCTCAAAAGGCATGGGAGAAATGACAATTATACTTTATAAAGGTTCTTGAAGTTATTTTTTTGGAAAGTTCGTCTAACAACATTTTGCCTCAACTTGAAAGATACAACCGTATCCTTGTTAAAGGTTTCATTTTTATGCTCCCTTTCGTACCCCTTGTTTATTTTTGAATCCCACAATTGTCCTGACTCAACCGAAGTGATCCTTTGTTGCTCTTTTGTTTCTATGGTGATAGTCTTGTTTTGGTTGTCCCCAGTCGTTTGATGCATTAGTGATTAACACATGACAAAAGAGTGAGCGATAATACTTTGTTAGCAGAACTTGTTCCCATGATCAGTTCATTGTTTTAAAACTGAAACTTCTAGAAAATTCAGAGCAAAATATATCCTTTGAAAAAACAATCAAAACTGATAAGTTCTCAATTAGAAAAAGACAGAAAACAAGTAAAATGACAGCTATTGAAAAAAAATGAAGACTATTTTTTGCTTTGTTTTGTGTATTGCCTTCAGTAATTCCTTTCTGATTCTGAGCAAAAAAAGATGTTCAGATTGCGATATTACGAGCCTGAGCCTTTTGTGAAGTCTTATGCCTTTACCTTATGGTTTTGCCTTATGCCTTTTGTGAAGAATTAATGAGCGAAGCAAGACCTAATTTTGAAGTAATTTTTAATGTGTGAATCTTCTAAAAATAGAAAATTGCCAACGTTTTTTGAATCTACAGGCAATTCCTCCATTTGAGGCAAAGTAAGACTATAGTCCATGCGCGCGGCTCGATGTTCAATTCCCTCTAATTGAAAAGAATCTAAAAATACAAAACCTCGTCCTGCATCTGTTCTTATTATCTTTATTGAATCAAGGTTTTAAATTGAAAAAGAAAATAAGAATCAGAAAAAAATCAACCGGATGATAGAAATAGAAGAAGAAGAAGCTCCGGGACAAACAAAAATCATTGGGAATTACTTTTTTTAAAATTGGTTCTGGTGGTTCTGATAATTGACTGATTTGACTGATAATTGATGTATGGTGGAAATGAGTTGAAATGGGATGAAATGAAGAAAGTTGGGACAAGGTATTAGTTGGGACCAGGAAGAAGGTTGGGGAAAAGAACACTGGGGAGTAGGATAAGGTGGGAACACTTTTTTTTGGGATTTTTAAAATTTTTTTTTGAAATTTTGGAAAAATAAAAATAGACGGTTAATGGCGAGGTAGCATACTTCTCATTCATGGATTTGGGCCAGAATTAAAAAAAAAATTTCAAAAACTTTTCAAATTCCTATACCAAATCCACGAATGCCCTGAGGTGTGGAATGACTAAATATCGAGAAAATTTTCAAAAAAATTAAATGGTGGCCGAGGTTTCTACGAGCTAGGCCACCAAAAAATATTTCGAAATTTTTTCCAAAAGACTAGAAAAAAAGAAAAAAAATACTCTGGGTAAAAAAGGGTAGGTGCCATCTGAATCTCCATTACATTTTTCTCAGAAAAATTTCTTTTCAAAAAAAAAATTCTGATTCCTGTAACTTCGAAAAATGACACAACTACACCTCGGTTTCTCGGTTAGCTCGGCTGTAATCCTATTATGATTAAAAAAAAAAGATGACTAAAAACTATTCCCTGAGGTTATAAAAATTAAAGGCGCATGGCTCAAATCATGGGATGCGATGCGCCTTTAATTTTAGTGGCACAGAAGACGAACTCAAATAGTGGGGGTTAAGGGGTATAAGGCGGTCAACTCCAAGGGGTACAGTGCATTTGAGTTTAGAGTCTTCGAGGTAAAAAAGATGGGTTAGGCCCATTCAGAAAAAGCTCGGCTGGGGTAATATGGGTCAAAAGGGCAATATGGGCAGCCTAGGTTGGGGTCTGTACAACAAAAGTATGGCACAGAATGAATGAATTAACGATGATTAAAACTGATGAACCCTGAGGTAGCGGCGGTTGCTTCCTGGAATCATTTTACATGGCCTAGAAAAAATGTTAGGCCACCTTTCCCTTACCGTTTTTTGTGTCTAGATAGCGATGGCAAGAATATCCTCGACCAGCAAATCTCTCTTTCTCTGCTCCACTTTCTTCCATTCATCTCGATGAATATCCTGACACTTTTTTTTCATTTCATCTGATATTTCATAGATTGTATGGGATTCCATGTCGAAAGTGTCACGAATCTCTTTGCACCATTCAACTTGACACTTAGGATCGCGACATTTGTTGGCGTGGATGAACATGCAAGTGATGAAGAGACCACAGTTTGAGCAGGAATCTTCACTCCAAGCTGAAATAAGAAAGTTGGGGAATTACGGGGTTGGAGAAGGTTTTATAGAATGAAAATAAGGGGTGTGTCCGAAGATTCTTTCAAGTTATGTCGGAAAAAACTTCTTGGGGCTTTTCATCCGTTCATTTTACAGAAAATTCAGACAAATATTGTACCGTTCGATAGAGAATTCTCAGCTCTACAATTTGAACAAACGAAGACATGGGATTAGTGAAAAAAAAATCGTTCAAAAAAACGCGAAAAATATAAGCTGACTGATGGCTTTGTAGAATGAAAAAAGTGTTTCCGTAGAACATTTTGGCGAGAACGCCTTTTTTGCAGAAATTTCTACAGAAATCCTAGACATATTTTATACCATTCGATAGAGAATTTTTAGCTCTACAATCAGAGCAGGAAAACGCATTGAAGTAGTAGAAAACAACTATAAAAATACTAAGTAAGACCAGCTCCTGACAATGCTGACTGTTCTGGGGCTTCGATATCTACCAAAACGCTGTTTTTTTTTGTCAATTTTGTCCAAACTTCGTACAGAAACCCTATACAAAACCTATGCCATTCGGTAGAAAATTTTCAGCTCTACCCGCTACTGACTACACCTATTTGAAAACATGCCTCTCCCATCACTCACCATCAAACTTCACTTGTCCATCCTCAATCATATCTCTCAACTTCTGTGGACGTCGCTCATCACAATACATGAAATGGATTCTGGTGTATCTGGACCGTTCACACGTCTCCAAGCAGATTGCATTGTTGCAAGTGACCATGTGTTCGTAGTAGGAGAGAGTCAGGTGCTTTTTGAGCTCGAGAATTTGGTCGTCTTTAGGCCGAAACGCTTTCAAAGGGTGCGGATGTTTGGCACGACGAGCGCATTTTTTGCAGTAAACGGCGTTCTGGAAAGGTAAGGGATTGGAGATGGAGGAGCCAAGTCGATCGGACCTAAAGTCTAAGGAAGAGCCTGAAAAGAGGTAAAATCTACGTAAGGCTTAGGGATGAGGGAGCCAAGTAGACTAAGTCAGAGCTTAAAGCCTAAGCATAAGCAAAAAAAAAGCCTAGTTTCGTAGTGGCAGCCCCCAAATCCGAAGTCCGGACCCTGTCCTCAGCCCAAATAGCGCAGGCTGAAGCCTAAGCTCAAAAGAGGTAAAACCTACATCTGTGCACTCCTTGCATATCAAATCCGGCTCCGCCCCACAATTGACACACCGACTCCGTTGAACTCTAATGATCGGCGGAAGCAACCGTTCACCCGTATTGGTTTGTACCCTGCAACTTTTCTGTTGAAACGGTTTTTTTTTTGATAAAAAATGAAGAAGAGGACAATGGACGGAACTGAATATAAGAAGTGAATATATATGAAATTGACTGCACTTTTCTTTTTCCATACAAAAAGTGAGTCAGAAGGCGAAGCAGGTGAAAAAGAAGAAGAAGAAGGGAAAGTGTAATAGTGTTCTCTCTCAAAACCCTCCCGTCATTCAAAGAACATCTGCTCAGCGAGCAGAAGCAAGATATTGAGAAGAAGAGGAGAAGGGGTGTTTGTGTGTGCTGGGGAGGATTAATCCTCGAGAAGTGGGGAAATCATATTGTGGGATGGATTAAAAGGGTGAAAAGTGGGAGGAGAGATACGGGAGGGAAGAGGGAAGGAGATTCCAAAGATTTTTGATGAAGAGATTTCGTTCCAGAACTTTTTGCAATATATTGAGAAAAAGGGAGGAATGTAAACATTGGAAGATTGTCAAGGGAGAAGCTGCAGTTTCAGATGAAGAGAGGGGAAATGAAGGAATGTTTGGGGGCTTGGCTCATGCAGGGGTTGATTTTGGGTGGGCATGCGAGATCAACGAAACAAGTTACTCAGGAGTGACCTAGAAACACGAAAATGTGGCCTAGGAAACCAAGAAAGCATTCAAACTACATGCAACCTCATATCAAAGTGTACACCTTCAGGGTGACGGATAAGTATGAGAAGCTCAAAACCTTCCAGAAAATCAGTTTCAAACAAAAAATCTATGTGGACCAGACTTTTACGGAATAACATTATTTCCGGAAAACGAAAATCGGAAAAATTTTACCAACTTCGAAAAACTGGAATCGGCGAAAATTGAACTTTTTCATCAAAATTAGAAACATTCAGGTGTTTTCCGTACATTTTTTGAGTGAAAAGTTGTTCAAAATGATTAAAATTTCACACTTTTCTTTCCGGAAAATATAAAAAAGTTTCGGAATACGGAAAAAGGAAAACGGAAGTTGGAAGAGCGTTTCGATACCGGAAAGCGGAAATATACGGAAATATACGGAAAACGGAAAAAGGGATTCCATAGAGCTCTGTAGACAACTTGCGGTTAGTTGCTAGTAAGTCGAAACACACAAAGAGGAACTTTCCGTTAGTTTTTTTTTGGCTCAATGAGGCTTTTGGCTCAATGAGGTGGTTCCAGAAAGTCAAACTAAGGGTTCATACTTCTAATTCTAACTTTTGCACTACTTTTTTTTTGAACTTAAAAGTCTAGCTCACTATCATACCTACCAGCTACTCTCTAGGGAACCAACAAAAATATCTCCAGTCCAAACTGTTTTGAGCACAATCCCTCCAAATTAACATAGCTATTCCCCAGGCAGCATAACACAAAAAAAAGCAAAAAAACAAATCCAAAATCTCATGCACATCTATCTTACCTCTCCAAATTAGTCTTGTTAGTAGCATTATTATTAGCCTCTGGCGAAGATGATTCACCCTTCTCTTTTCCCCCTAAAAACACCTCCAGAAGTACCGTAGTTTCTGGAAGTGCAGAATACTTTGAAGAAGCTTGAGAAGCCATCAGAAGAACAATGAAGCATGAATGACCAAAAAACTGACATTCGAAAAAAGGCGGAGCCCAAATAAGGAGAAAAAGGGGCGTGGCTAAAAGAAGCACGCGCGCTAATTAAGAACTTGTGAGTTGAGATGAATCAAATTTCTGTTTTGAAGTGGGATCTGCACTTTTTTAAGAGTGCTTTGGATGGATGTTTACGGAAGTTGAGGGTGATGTATGTATAGTGCAAGAAGATTCTGGATTTTGTTTAATTAAGAATTTAAAGCGGAGAAAAAAGTGCATGTGTCCTATGGATTTTTGCAGAAGGCGTCAGAAGTTTAGATGGTGTCGCCAGGGGGATACGGTGACAAACTTGTTGACGTTGATACTGATATAAGCGATAATATGATGACGTCAAAGTTCGATTAAAGGAGGGCTAAACTCGATTCTTCGAATTTCAATTTTCTGACGTATTTCTTCATCTTGATTTTTTTCTTTCACTATGAATTCACTAAAAAATCAATCTGAACGGTAGAAAATGGCGTTTGAAGGTATGGCCAAATACAGATTGGTGGCCTAGGCTCCGACAAATGGAAGACTTTTTTCAAATTATTATACCATTAATCTGTACGCAACCATGCCTTCAAACGCCGTTTTTTCACCATTTAGAGGGATTTTCAAATGAAGTGAGAGTAAAAAGAAAGAATCGAAATGAAAAAATACATACGTCAGAATTTGAAATTTGAAACATCAAGTTCACTCCTCCTTTAAGGTTTGCAGAAGTCTCTAGAAGTCCTCAAAATCTTAACTAAAAACCTTACCTACCGTTAGAAAGTAGGCCAAAAAATTGAGTCCACCATACAGACTGCACACACATAAACTGACGGAATGTGTATAAACTGAGGATCATTCCAGAAAAATGTTTATATTTTACAAATGAAAGAAAAATAAACTGTGGGCTCTTATTTCATAACAAATTTCTTCCGTGTTTAGATTAACGACCAAGTGAGATCAGGTAACCAAAATCATAACAAACTATGCGCCTTTAATAAAACTACAGTTTCTCATTTTATGCCTTCAGTCATTTCCATTTAGAACAAGCTATTATCTAGTCTCTCCGCCTCATAAATCTCATTCGTTCCCATTCTCATTTTCAACCGCACACTCACACCCTCTCATTTCCCCTTCAGAGCCTCCTTCTGCTCTTTTTCTGTTCGGAGCACATTTTATGTTCGCAAGAGCAAATGAATGGATGCGGGAAGGAGTCAGTTGTCAAGTGAAAGTGGAAATGGAACAGTTGGTTTTGGAAACGGCCCATGGCTCCCGAGTTTTTGATTTATTGGATGGGGTTTTGGGGTCAGGTTGCAAAAGAAAACGGACGGGAGGACGGCAAGCAGGCTAATGGATTTGATCGGTCGAAGGAGTCGATGGTTGGGATGGGATCGACACGGTTCATACATCGAAGTAAATGGACTAGATTAGAACTGAACGGGGGTTATCCCAAAAGTAAAGACCGGCTGGGATGAAGCAATGGGGCTAGACGATGGTGACTTTAGCATGGAACGATTCAGAATGATAGCCGAAGTTTGAGGAAGGGCGGATTGGACTACGCGTGAGCTGCTGAAAATTAGACAGGAATGCCTATACTCGGTACTAGATGTTGTCGATATGCCGTTGCGCAAAATTCAGGCCCTCTGAATCATAGCAACATAAGGTGGACTATATCAGATGGTCACGGAGTTAGGTAGGCTAAGCTCAAATCAACCAATGTTAGTGGTAGGACGAACTTGATTCGAACAGGATGAGTGAAGTTAAAATGATCTTCAGTGGCTATTAGACCTGTTCAGTTGAAAGACATGGGTTGAAATGGATTAAACTAGACATCCTCAATCAAAATTGAAAAAGGTATTTCTTAAAGCTCAAGTTAGATTGAAACAAGATCACGAATTCCTATAAGTTCAAATCCGCTGAGATAAAACAACTTTTTCTGACAAACCTGAGATTTGGGAGGGCTGAAACGGACTAGTCGAATGAGAAGTGACTAACAAGTAATTATAGAATGTTTAATGAACTTGATAACTGCCGTTCACCCAACTACTATCCAACGTGACTTAAACAAAAACGGAAAAGAAAAGAAAATTATCAAAAAAAAATTATCAATCAACTAACATTCCCCAACCCCGCAGGCGCCACTGCCGACGAAAGGGAACATAGACACTAAATGAGAGGAATTGATTAGTATCATCATCATCATCTTCTAACCGCTCCCCTTATCACTTTTTGCCACCTTCTTTTCTCTCTTTTCTCCTCCTCCTACTTGATTTTTGATCACAAAGGGCGTGTGAAGAGAGAAGGGAACAAGCGTTAGAAAGGACATAATTATTACACACTCTCTGATTCTATTTTGCTTTTGTATAGGACGTGTGTAGGTGCCTAGAAAAGCTAACTAGGGACTGGTCAGAACTTAAGGTGAGCTTTTGAGACGTGTTAAAGCTCCTTTGAAAGTTGAGTTGTGACCTCTTTTTTTGGGAACTCTACCATTACGGGATCATGCACAATGGCCGCTCCATGGTAGTTATTTTGACGAAAATTGGCCAGAATTAAGGACACAGTCTTTTTCTGAGAGGTCGGCAGCAAAAATTTACTCCAGATCCGTGATTAGCGTGCTGTCAGCTTTTGAGGGGACTACAACACGTCCCAAAAGCTCACCTTAGGTTATGACCATTCCCTAGTAAGTTATTCTTAGAAAAAAGTTAATTAACATCGTTTAAGCTCAAGCTAAATTTAAGATCAAGCTAATAAATCAATGCCTTATGTATTTTAACAAAGCCAATTCCAAAAACTTTAGTAAAGTACAGTAAGCCTCAACTCACCGAGCCGACCAAAAGTAATAATGTTTTCTGACTCCCGGAGGCTCTTTTTATACTAACCATGATAAAAAAAATTACTGAAAAAAGCCAACAATATGGCGTGACTTTCGGGTGATAACGAACGTCAAATTAGAACAAAAAAACTGAAGAAATTTGAGTTGGCAATCGTGTTATCAGTCGTTTTTTTTTCTGAAGGGAACAAAGAAGGACGGCGGAAAAAAAGTGCAGATTGATCATAAATCATTTACGTAATAACTTTGGCACTTTGTACTTTTGGTGGACTTGATTTATTGATAAAGTGATTCAATGAAATATTGTAAAACATGTATCAGAGCGGCCTCCCGAAGAAGACAGTGAAAAATAGTGCAACCGGCCGCTCTATTACAGGTTTTACGGTAATTTATTGTGCAATTTTAAAGAATCTCTGGAGCAAAAACATAGTTTTTAAATCCACAAATATTGACTCCACGAGCCATTCTCAAATATCCATTTTCGCCCCAAGTGGTTGCCCAAGAGTTTTTAACGATCCAGTATTTTTGGTTGCGCTCTATCCCGAATCCAACGATAGTCATAACGTGAACACCGACGGCTTGATCTCTGCATATAGCCATGTTGGGATTGAAGATTCCACTGTGGTAGTACATGATTTGTTGGGGAACCGGCATGACTGGAAATTGAAAATAATGTAAATACTTTGTTAAGAGAGCTCTTCTATTTTTCCAAACAGTGTTTGGAGGGCTCTTAGGAGGTCTTCTAATGAAGGGGATATTCATCCAAGCACAAACTTTCAAAGCGGAACTGAATTCACATTAAAAAAAATCATCAATTTCAAGTTATTTTTCCCTCTTACATATTTTCATTTTTCATTATGAATTCATTCAAAAATACTCTAAACGACAAAAAACGGCATTTGAAGGCATGACAGGTTGATGGCCTAGAATCCAAAATTTGCTAGGCCCAAGTTCATTGAATATCCTGGTAAAATTTCGGTAAATTTACCGGTATAATTCCGTTCAAGTTCCGGTAATATTTTGTTAAATTTACCGGTGAATTTTGCGGAGCATTCCAGTACCTTTCTGGCGCGAGGTTCAAGAAAACAACGAGTATCGACGCTCCGAAATTACGCTATGGCTTTTTGTTTAACGCGTTATCGCGTTGTCAAAAAATTTATCGAAACACCTGTTTAAAAATACGTTTAAAAACGGTAAAAATTTGAAGGGATAACCGCGTATAGGTCGATGAAATAGAATCCGACATTTGCTAGGCCAAGTTCAGTAAACTTTTTGGTGAAATTTTGTTAAATTTACCGATAAATTTTTCGGAAATTTCCAGTAGCTTTTCGGCGCAAAGTTTAAAAAACAACAATGCTCCAAAATTGCGCATTGTTTAGCGGAGAGTTTTCCCGATAAACAAACACCCGTGCCATAAAATTTTTTTCGGTAAAGCACACTCATTTAGAGTGATTTCTGTGTAAATTGAAAAATGGAATTAGACGACAAAAAATACGTTGAAATTAATGACAACGTCTTTTTTTTCAGTCCTCGCTCAAGTCCTAGCCGTTAACTTACCAAACGAGACAGGTCCTTTATTTGCCACCCAATTTGCAATAAAATCCTCATCAGCTGGCAATACCCACACTTTATCAACCTTCACTCGCATTTTTGACACTTGAAATGCACAAGTATTGTGCTGAAACCCGGCATACGGATAGTCAAGTTCGGCTTCCAGTCCGCGATCTTTGGCAAATCTGAAAACTTTTGAGTTTGAAATACTACTGTAGTTGATTTGGAGCTCACTCACAGCAAGGAACTTTGCACATAGCCCCCATCACATCCTTTGCTATGCACATCACAATCTAACAGCTCTTGCTCTGATAGCTCCCACAGCTTTCCTCTCTTAATTGCATATTGAGATTCAACGCTGGCGACTGCAGAAAATGCCCAACACGATCCACAATTTCCTTGGTTCTTGATTCGAGTGACCATTGATTTGGCTCTCCAATCAAAACTCGCTGGTGGTCCATTTTGGAATTCAATATCTGGAGTTTCAGTGATATTCAAAGTGAGATCTGAGAGTGGTTCTTGCATGAATAAGCCCATAATTTCTTGAGGGGTCCAATCGGCGAACTGGTTTATGGAGTACTTGACCCCGGTATTTCCGCGATTCATCTCATCAATTTTCAGTTTATTCATAAAAATGGCCGTGCGAACTAGAGAAACAGGTTGGTCCTTTCTGAATTCATTGTGGAACTCTTCGTACGTGGGCTTGTTGGGGGAGGCTTCTGGTGTAGACTTTTGGATTTTCGACCCAAGGTAACAGACAAGTGCCAAGGAGACCAAGAGAATTGAGATGAGACTGAGCCATTTTATGTGGAAGAATGATTTCTTGCGTGGTGGGTAATCTCTGAAAATTTGAAACTTCGAAGTACGTCTCATTTTTGGTGTGGCGTTTTGTGTTGGTTCTGTTTTTTTGTGCAGGAAATACTCAAGAATCATCGAGAAACGCTCAAATCGAGCCCAAAGACACTAGTTACAATCTAATGGCCGCGACCGAGAATCCGACACGACACGACACTTTCAATTTTTCGCTTTTTTCCATCATGTCCAATGTTTTGATTACGATTCTTCAATTTTCTATTAGATTTACAAGTAAAATGCATGGAAGAAAGCGGAAAACATAAATAGAGAAAAGGCCACGCGCTGTCGGCTTTTCTACACCGCGGCCACGGCCTGCAGTCTGACAAATTTTGATTTTAGACACTATCTGTCCTTATTGAGACTATTTTCAGAGTGATTTCTCTATGAAAAATGAATCCGAAATCGGAAAATAAATCAGAAATTCAAATAATTCAGCCACTATGTGCATAGTCCTAGTTTTAAAGTTTTTGGTTCCGTGGAAGTTCGAAAACGTAGAAAATAGACATTTTCCACAAACAGTATGTATATAATTCAGCTCAAACTCATCTATTTTTTCTACTTTCAGCAAAATATTTCAATATTCTCTGTGGCAAAACATCTGATTTTCAAAAAATCGATTTCAAAAAGAAACTCACGGATCCAACTGAAATTGCTCTCGAAATCGAACGTCATCCAAAAGTTTTCCATCTTTTTTCTCCAAATTTTCAAACAATTTAGCACTGACCATTTCTATTTCGAAATGAAGTGTCGTCTTGTTGACAAATTTCAACAGTTTTTATTTCACTTCCTCTCTTGTTTGCTCTTCAACATTGCTATTCCTTAAATGACTAACCCCCTTCTTATCTATTGGGGTTGTCATATAAAAACCTTTGTATGGGTAAAAAAAATAAATATTTATTGCTCATAATAATTTTTTTTCGAAAAAAGAACTTCTATTACTAAAAAAGAGATCAAATGTGAAAATAGAGCCATTCGTTTTTTTTTATTTTTAGACCATCCGGAATTTCCCACAGGTTCCTTCAGTATTGGGATACTTTTCATTCATTTCATTGATGTAGCGTTCACCGGCTCTGGAATAAAATTGTTGGGGTTTAAAGGGTTCGTTAGGGTTACTGTAGTTCAGAATATAAAAAACCAAATTCTCTATCGATTGATATAATTTATACGGTTACTGTAGAATTTGTGGTGCTACGGTTACTGTAGAGTTTGTGGTTGAAAAAGTGAAATAACGAAAAGCTTGCGGTGTGGAAAATCGCCTTTTTTTCAATTCCTGGAAAAATTCTCGCAGAAATTCTAGGCAAAATGCATATCAATTGATATTAGGAAAGTAGAAATCACACCAAGTTTGTCCCAATGCAAATGTTGTCACGAGGGCTTTTTTAGCTGAAAAAGCTCGGCCGCGACCACATCTATGGGCCATGGCTGCTACCGAGGGTTCTCAGCTGAGAGCCCTCTTGACAAAATTTGCATTGGGACGAACTTGGTGTGATTTCTATTTGCCTAATAGCAATTTTTTTCTACAATTTGGCATTTTCAAAAAAAACTAAAAAATTCCCGGCTTTCGACCGCGCCTGCGTTTTAATGGACAAGGTGAAGTCTATCGCGCTCCACCACACTCTGTCTAAACTCTCTCATCTTCTCACACTATTTCCTGGAAGATCCAAAAAAGCAATTGAAACCAGAAGAGTTTAGAAAAATCCCACAAAAAATACTCACTTATTCATAGCATAAGCCTCCTGATGGGCTATCGTTGCCTTGGAATATTCTGTATTTGTATGCTTAATCCCTTCATGCACATCAAATACATGTGATAAGACATAGAACGTATACTCAGCTCGGCACAGGGCATAGATCTGAAAATCCCTTGTTTAAGGCTGAAAATAAAGAAAAAAAAGTACCAATGAATGCATAACTTTGATCCTAGACGGGAAATAAGCCGCGTTGTAAGGATCATTTTTATGGAGAATTACTTGAACTTCCCATTCAAATCCGCTGAAAATTTCTTAAATTTTGGCTTGAATTTTCCCCTGATGGACCCACGCATAAGGAATTTCCATAGTGCTAACTTCATCCGTATCGGATGAAATTTCAAACCATTTCTCTAAATTTTCAATGTGATGACCTTGTGGGAAGAAGCGATGGTGGAATTCAAAAGTTCTGGAAACCTCTTATATAAGGGCACATATTTCCCTTTGAACTTACTTTGAGTACAACATAGACTGCTTCAGCTCAAAATGAGTTCTCGGCAAATATGTTCCATTCACGCTCTCGAATCGTCTGACAGCTAACACCTTTTTGCTTTTCCCATCAATCATTTCATTGGCGATTTTTTTGGTTTTCTGAGCGAACCCTTCACTGACTATCATATCAGCGTCCATGATGAAATGAATGTAAGACTTGGCTCCACGACGCGCCACATTTCTCATAAGGTTGCTGGGATAGAGTTGAAATGGACCCGAGAGCTGGCTGCGGAGAATGTCTTCTGGAATTTAGAGATTGGGAAAGGAGAGACAAAAATGAAAAACAAACGCTCGGCTCTGAACTTCCAACAAGTTCTGTTCGATTCGGGAATTCGAATAGTTGGGCAAGATGTTTGGAAGGCTGACTGGCGAATAGCAAAGTGGACGGTCATCTGGAAATAAGAGACTACGTTTCCGGGGTTTAAGATTGGATGAATTTGAAGCAATATAGACGGTTTCAGCCGTTTTTTTTTCCAATTTTTCTGGTTTGAATCAACTTACATCGGACAAGGACTCTTTCGAACTGGCTAAGCTAGCCTAGACCCGGCTGGACTAGCTTTAACTATTCTGACCACAAACATGGGTCTTTTCAATACAGGGTTAGACTTGGCATAGAGCCAGGAAAATGACCGTAGAGCCCTCGTAAGACTTTAGAAGACCGAACTCGAGCCAAAACTTTCAGAGCCAAGTCGAATCGCCTTAGCTTTCTGGGACCGGTTCATGGCTCTGTGCCTAGTGCTCTGAATTTCAGAAAGCTTAGAACTCACCTTCCTCCTAAACTCCTCATCACATCTATGAACTTCCGCTAGGTACTCCAAGGCCTGCTTCGAATGATAATCAATAAAAATCCCCACTGATATTGGTCCATGCCACATTGACGTCATCTTCTCCAAAGTTACCATCATATCCGACGTGGCATGCGTGGCAAGAGTAATAGGTTCTAAGCCATCGTCACGAAACCTGGATCTCATATCTGATGAAACGATTTCAAAAAGTAACGACTTACTCATCGGTTCCCTCCAAGAAATTGTACCCAATGCAATATTGATCTTCGAAAATTTCTGTTGGCACAGAGTAATTTTTGGAAATTTCATCTGGATAGTCGGGTTGTTCTACCCAATAAGTTCGAGAAAACTTTTTTTGCTGAAAATTTCAGTTTGATCCTAAAATCTAAAATTTGAAAACATACATTAGATTGAAACAGGAAGAATACAAGTACGAATATACAAGTATAGATTATCGTCGTTTTCAAAGAGCATCTCCTCATGGTCCTCTTTTTTTGGATAGGTAGAACCTAAAATAAGAAGTCGAAGATCCAAAAACCCACGCTTTGTTGCTTGATTCACCAGCTTTCTCCAAAAATAAATGAAAAAATCGAGTTGAAAGCGTATAAAAAGATGGTTATCCCGAAGGAAAAAATCTTGGCAAGATGGGGGATCCTACACTTTTTATCTGATCCAAAGGTAGAGAAAGGAAAGGAGGGAAACAGGAAAACAGGAATACGGAGAAGAGAGGGTGTGGAGGTTTTTTGGTGATGGTGTTGGTGAACTGGCCGAATAAGTGAGCTTGTTTTA
This sequence comes from Caenorhabditis doughertyi, assembly GCA_963572265.1. Lineage (NCBI taxonomy): Eukaryota > Metazoa > Nematoda > Chromadorea > Rhabditida > Rhabditidae > Caenorhabditis > Caenorhabditis doughertyi. The sequence goes on from OY751557.1 coordinate 2,794,138, forward strand.
TTCAAAGTAAAGCATTCTTAGCTGATTTCATATCAAAGTTCGAAAAGTGACCTTTTGGAGTGTATTTTCCAGTTCCAACCTTGAGAGCTTCAATATTATGCCTATAAAAGTGTTATGTTTGATGAGTTGTGCCAAGTAATTGAAACTCTCAGAAAAAGCTATCGCAAGCACAATTGTAATACTGCATCGAATCGAAACAAAAACAAATTGAAAACTTTATAAATCACATCATGAATCATTCAAAATTTCTTGGAGTTATGAGATTGTATTTAACATAATACATTCGATTTCCAGGAAATAATTCTGCTCCATCATTATCGTCGATGAGAGTTATTCCATCTTTTGCAATGCTTTTAATGACATTTTGGTCTGTTTGCACAGTGATGCCGAATCTATTCAGTCTAGAATGGTACATTCAAATATACGTTCTCATTTTATTTTAGAAAATGCTCGAGAATCACAAACTCACGTTTCTTCAAACTCGTCGCTGATAGGTCTCCTTGTAACATAAGCTATCTTGGCTTTCGTTAAGGGAAGGAACAAGGAAGATTCAAATAGGTTCATACCAAGAAAGTTTAGCCTGGAAACAGAAAGAAAAAACCGTCTTTGAATTGCAGATTCTGAGTAAACATCACCTTTCTCGTAATTCGTCAACATTTCTTTTGGTTCCGCTAAAACATATGTAACTTTCGAAAATGTCATCATTACGCTCCACAACGAAAAGTTGTCGGTGGTCCGCCTTACTAGCTATATACCCCAAGAAATCGTTATCTTCGGTCTCGGTCCAATCAATTTCGTTCGGTGGGAAGTTTGTGTTGTCAAGAGGGCGAGCATGTACTCTTTTCAAAATGTAAACCAATTCCAACTCCATATCATTTTTCTCTGCATGTCCTTGCAGCCTCAAACATATGCTTTATGAAATTTCTGAAACATTGTAAACTTTACTCACATAGTTAGAAAAATCTCATCAATTTTTGTTTTACTTATCATCAATAACCTGGCGCGGGTATCCAAATCATACTCCGGATCATCATGCTGCTGAATACGGTGTCTCATGTGAACGCGGAAGCTGATATATTTCTTTTGTATAGTTAGTGTATCAAGAATAAAACACTCACTGATTTTCTATATCAACAGCTTCCGGGACAGAATAACTTCTACCTTCGGAATACTCTTTTCTAAACTTTTCCCAAACTTTTTCAAGATCCAGGATGCGTGGTCCTTGATTATAAATCAAGTAGTCCATCAAGGCATTTTCCAGTTCGGCAGGCCAATTCGTACTTTCATTACTAATTTTAGGACGATTTTCAGATCGTTCGACATAACTTCGACGACAATATTTAGTGATGTAGGCTGAAAGTTCTATCCGAAACGAGGTCTTTTCCAACCTGAAATTTACTTTTCGAATAGAGTTTCAGCAATGGAAACTCACTGATCAACTAAATTTTTTGAGACTGGAACAGATGACAGCTTTGTAGCATAAAAAATCTCTGCTTTACTCTCTGATGCGATTTCGGCCTTCTCAATAATGTGGACCAATTCTTTTTTGAAGCTGGAAAGTATTATGTTGGAGCATAAGTCTTGCAGATAAGCGGCTAGTGTCGAAATTATGTTTTACCTCCATTCAAAACAAACTCTTGATATCGAACTTTACCAGCGCGTCGTCGCGCCTCAACCGTCTGAGTTTCCCTCAAATATCGCTCAGGCTTAAAAATCGAGCACAGGGAGGTTCATAGAGCTCGTATCAGAAAACAAAAAATATTTTCCCATCAATGAGATTTCTAGGAAAATTACTCATAATACGATTCCCAGTCGTTAAGACTTTTTCATGTAAGAGCAGTGAATAAGTCACTTGGAATAAGTCACCTTCTTTCTATTCACACAAAAATCTGCAAATTAGTCACACAACACTTGTTTGTAGTGTTACCGATGAAAGTCATGTAAGCCGAAAACAGGAACTCACTTCTTTGACACGTTTTCCCCTTCTTTTACTTTCCTCCTTTCCGTTTGACTGACTTGCATGTATTCCTCGCATAAATCTACCACATTCAAAAATGTCTCTGGTACGGCACGCGTCCTGTAGAATAGTGTTTAGTTCACAACTGAGTTTCCTCATTTCAACCTTCTAAACGCAATCCACATCTGCACTCTATTCGGCACTGTTCCAGAATCGGGGACCGAGTGTTAAAATCGGGGACCGAAACATCGGAGACCGAGAAATCGGGGACTGAAAAATTGGGGACCTAGGAATTGGGGACCTAGGAATTGGGGACCGAGAAATCGGGGACAGGGAAAAACTAAACATCTATTTTGATCTCATGGTAAAAACAAGAGAACTGTACCCGCAGGTTTTTCCGAGTTCACAATTCCAATTAACTTATCAAAGACTAGTATCAGAAGTCGCAACAAGGTAGATACAAAATTTTTGAGTCTTTTCAGAAATTTTTGGTTGAAGATAACTAAACCTAAAGCTCAGGCTGATAGTATTTCAAGCTACAATGAATTTCCTGACCTTCAGTGAAGGCTTAGGTAATGAGTAGAACAGTCCTTGTCGTATACTGCACTGCTATGACTACATGAGATGATACTATAACAGAAGAGCAAAGATTTGTCTGATTCATTCCAAACTAGTGTCCCGTCTCTTACTATATCATTGAACTTTTTTCGCTTTCATTCTATAACTAGGCTCATAGTTTGAACCACCTTGACAAACTTCTGATTTTCCTTTTAATTTCGGTCCCCGATTTTGACACCCGGTCCCCGATTCCGGAACAGTGCCCCGGCGCAATTTCATTGATCAAGCAGCGAAGTGTGTTTTTTGACTAATTACGCGAAGGTTCGAGAACGGAGCTCTTGAACTTTTTGCCACGTCTTGTTTTTTCTATAATCGTTTTGAAAGAGGATATCTTTGAATCTAGCCAGATTTATCTGTGATAAACTTCGCTTTTTTGCTACTGTTGCCATTACGTATTTCTAGTTATATTGCTTACTGACCTGTTCCTTCTGACCGTCTCGTTAGATCTCTCTGCAATGTACGACAAGAAATCGTTCTTTTCTTCTTCAGTCCAATGGTCAGACCAATCGCTCAAATCGAGTTCCAAATTGGTTTCGATAAATTTCTCAAAAAATGAGTCTGTTCGAAAAGTCTCATCTGCGACTGTGATTGCTGTGATTTGACCTTCCTCTCTGTGAAACGTCACGCCGTCTTTTTCCAATCTTTAAGAATATTTTGTATTTGTTGCAAAGATTATACTCACTCTTCTTTGAAGTTGTGTAGTTCTTGAGTTGACCACAATGTTTTCGCTTTGGTCAATGGTAGAAATTGTGATGTTCCAATACTTGGGAGCAAACTAGTCAGGATTCTAAAATACATACTGGTATTTTGAAAATTTCATATTTTTAATACCTTTGGGAAAGTTCCTCTATTGAAAGGTTTGTTCTATCAAAAACTATATAGTAACTTAAAACATTTGTCATGTTCAAAATTTTTGCTTCTCTTGATTGATAAACAATATAATTCATCAAATTTTCATTGATAAGATCGTCCGACACGTTTTCAACCATATCCACAATTCAGAGGTTATCTCCGAGAAGCCTAAAGAAAGAAAGTTTGAACATTTCCTTGTAAAAAAAATAAAACAGAGAAAAAAAAGTTGAATAAAATATTTGAAATAAAACAGAATGAGTCGGCTGCAAAAATTTCTTATCTGAATAGTGTAACTGATTACAACTAACGACTGTAAGGCGGGCTTGAACTTCATTCATAGTTTCAAAAGTTCTGTTGGATTTTTGAACTATAGTGAACATACACCAATAGCAACGTTATAGATATAAGAAAAATGAAATTAGAAAATTTCTTATTTTGTACATGAGGTTTTCAATTTTTCGAAAGTTCTGTCTTTTTGGACAAATTGTGCCGCAGCATACATAACTCTGCCAAGGGTAAAAATTAGCGTGAAAAGACATCAATTGGAAGAAATAGAAAATCTCGCTCTCAAAATAAAAAATTGTCAAGTTTTATCTTTCTTATATTGTGGATACCTGCTTGTTTGTGTCAAAAATCCTTGAACACTTAAGTCGAATTATTGAAAAAAACTGAGGCTTAGTTTTTGTTTTTTAAAGCGTAGTATGCCGCTCTTTTTTCAGCTTGCAGTTTTAGTTGCAATTGATTCAAATGAAATTCTTATATGGTGAGTTTTTGTGAATACACCACGCAGCGGAATCTTCACCCTTTTCCTGATCTGCTCATTTGAGAGATTTTGTTGCCGATTTTAATCTTTAGTGGCTTTTTTATTTGTTTTGGGTTTTGAAATATTAGCTTGATGGAAAAAACCAGAGTTTATTGAGGAAAACCACAAACTTTCTATTGTTTTTAATATAGTGGAAAAAGAAAAGAAAAAAAGAATGCCACTGGTCCAAAAAATGTTACTAATCATTTCTAAATAATTTTGTTTACGTTTGCCATAATATTGTGAAGAAATTACAAATTACAAACAATTGAACTCAGAGCATTCAAAAATAATACACTGATAATATACAAAACATAGGTATAATTCAACAAATACGGAGTTACTTTGAATTCAAAATATGAATACACAGGTTACTGAATAAAAAAGAGGTTACGTTTAAAACGTTTAAAAAGTCCTCTCATCATGGCAATTCTTTCGAGTCGAATATGCCAACGATGGTCGTTTTTATTCACTCCCCAACTATAGTCGAAACAATGTCCGCCGCCTTCATTTTTTATTATATCAATTACATTTTGATTGTTAGTCTTTACGATGATTCCGATAGCTTTCAGTCTAGAATAATAAAAAAGATTATATGTCAAAAAAGCAAGAGCAAATTTTTTACTTTTTAAAGATTGTTCAACACTCGTGAAACGTAACTATCTGTTGCCTTTCTGCTAGAACTACTGTTTTTTTAATTTTTCCTTTTTTCACGCTGTTGAATAATCTCTGTGAAAGTTTTTTTCGTCTGTGACTCACCACAGAATGTGAGTATCATAATCTCCCACTCTACTTTTCAAACACGGGAAGCATAAATAAAACTAAACAAAAACATACTACGCCTAGGATTAAAAATTTCTTTCCAACCTGATACTTACGCTTCTCGAAAATTTGGGCTGATAGGTGTTCTTGTAACACCCAATATCTTGGCTTTTGTCAGAGGAAGGAATAGGGAGTCTTCAATTTGAAACTGCAAGAAACTATCAAACCTGAAACCGGAAAATACCATTATTAAATGGCAGATTCTGAGTAAACATCACCGCCATTGTAATTCCCCAACGCTTCTTCTGGTTCCGCTCAATTCATGGTAATTTTTAAAAATATTGTTAACATCGTTCAAAACCCAAGCTTGATAATTGTTTCCCATACCAGCTATGTGCCTCAAAAGATCGTTATCTTCAATTTCGGTCCAATCGTTTTCATATAGGTCACGAGAATGTACTCCTTCCAAAATGTAATCCACCTTCAACTCCATATCATTCTTCTTTGCATGGTCTTGCAGCCTCAAACATATGCTTTATGAAAAATTTCTGATACATTGTAAACTTTACTCACGTAGTTAGAAAAATCTCATCAATTTTTGTTTCACTGACCATCAATAACCTGGCGCGGGTATCCAAATCATACTCCGGGCTGTTAAGCTGATGAATACGGTGACTCATGTGAGTGTGGAAGCTAAAACACTTTCTACCAAAAATTTACATATTCGGAAAGAAAACTCACTGATTTTTTATATCAATAGCTGCAGGGACAAAATCATTTCTACCTTCGGAATACTCTTTTCTAAAATTTCCCCAAATATATTCGTGATCGAGGCTATGTTGTCTTTGATTATCTATCAAGTAATCCATCATCGCGTTTTCCAGTTCGGCAAGCCAATGTGTCTCCATTACTAACTCTTGGTCTCCATTACTAATTCTTGGTCGATTTTCAGCTCGTTCGATTTTTTTTCGACGACAATATTTAGTGATGAAGGCTGACAGTTCTATCCGAAACGAAGTACTTTTCAACCTGAAATTTACTTTTCAAATAGAGTTCCATCAATGGAAACTCACTTATCAACTAAATTTTTTGAGACTGGAACAGATGACAGCTTTGTAGCATAAAAAATCTCTGCTTTACTCTCTGGTGTGATTTTGGCCTTCTCAATAATGTGGACCAGTTCTTTTTTGAAGCTGGAAAGTACATTGACAAAGTTAATATCGGACTGTACCAGCGCGCGCCTAGCCTCAATCGCCTGGGTTTCTCGAAATATTGCTCAGGCCCAAAGCATCGAGCACAGGAAGTTTTGTAGAGCGCCTATCGGAAAACGAAAAAGATAAGTATCATCGCGGTAGAATTCTGCATCAACCAGTCTTCCGCTATCGATCGGTTTTCTAGTAAAATTAGTTGTTGTTATGTCTGAACATGTAATCAGTCTTTTTTTCCTGGGACTAGTCTTATTTTTGGTTAAGCTGACACTAAACTTTTCTTGTAGTCTCCGGTCAATTTTTTATTGACAATTTCTGTTTTTTGTTTTTCTATAAGTTCATTCAAAGTTATTACAAAAGTATCAAGGTGAAAACTCTGAGGAGTATAAAAAATAGTACAACCGCAACAAGTTGTTATGAAATTCTGAAAAATCACAGCTTGAGCGATTTGTAGCTATTTGTAGTTGAAGCTTTTTGCCAGGGAATCAATGTGTACCGGATATGTGGACGCATGCAACAATCATTACAACTTGTATGGACCGTTCACATTCCAGACACACACTTGACACATAAAAAGGCTCGAACACACGTGAACGCATTTAGTCCTCTTTATGAAGACGCGCGTGTTCTTAGTGCTAACTGGTCACACTAGTTGTACTGAATCTGTTGCATGTGTAAACATATCCGGTACACATTGATTCCCTATCGTGTTCATCGCCCACCACCTGTGAATAACTCACTAAATTTCCAACTCATATTCACTTTTTCCCGTTTGACTGACTTGTATGTATTCTCTGCATACGTATTCCATGTTTAAAAATGTCTCTGGCCTCTCACGCGTTCTGTAAAATAATGTTTAGTTCACAAGGACATTTTCTTCTAAACCCAATTTGTTTCTTTTTAAAAATTTACCAACCTGACATTCTGTATGGCCGTTTCTTTAGATCTCTCGGCGATGTATGAAAAGAAGTCATTCTTTTTTGCACTTGTCCAATATTTTTTGTTCTTCTTTTTTCTGTTCAAATCGAGTTCCACATCGTTCTCGAGTAAGAACTCATAAATTGACTCTGTTCGAAACGTCTCATCTGAGACTGTGATTGCTGTGATATGATTTTCTTCTCTGTGAAACTCCACGCCGTCTTTCTCCAACCTTTAAGAAAATTTCGCATTTATTACAAAGAATATACTCACTCTTCACTGAAGTTGTGTAATTCTTGAGTTGACCACAATGTTTTCGCTTTGGTCAATGGTAGAAACTTCGATTTCGCAATATTTGGGAGCAAACGGGTCCGGATTCTGAAATTCAAAATATCTTTCAGAAAAGCGAAATTTTTTGATACATAGAACCCAGCCCATCGACCGAAAGATCTGTTCCATTCACACGGTTATATAAGCACGTGACATTTGTCATGTCCAAGATGTTTGCTTCTCTTGATTGATGAACAAGAAAATTCATCATTTCATTATTTATAGGATTGTTCCAAAAGTTCTCCGCCATATTTTCTAAAAGTTTAAAAAAAGTTTGAGTTTCGAAAGCAAAAAAAACCGATTTTAAAAAAGTATGGAAAATGTTAAACTATTCAAAAAAAAAAACAGAATGAGTTGGTCGCAAAAACTTCTTATCTGAAAAGTGCAAATGGCCAAAACTAACGACTGTGAGTGTGTTTAAACATCTGGTTTCGAAATTCAGTTTCCAACGGAAGCGCAGTAAAAGTCTGACTATAAATGTCTTGAAGTTTTTGTAAGAAATGTCTTGAAGAAAATATACTAAAATACTGAAATGAAAAATTGGAAGTCCATCACCATCTACTGTAACAGGTTGTGTTATATTCAGACGTTATATTCAGACGCTTTGGGTATCTATATTCTATTGTTCTATTGTTGTTCTATTTTCTATTAATATTCTATTGTGGGTTTTTCCATTTCCAACTGACTAACTAGGCTAGTCTACTCATCATACCTTTCTTGCTAATGTTAAAATTTTCAAACATTGATGAAAATGTTTAACATAGTGTGTTGAATGGAAATCACAGACAATAAAATTTTAACGAGCATCTGTTGAAGGAAAGGTGACGTGCATAATAATGTGACGATAAAATGTGGAAGAGGAGTGAGAAAGGGGAAATGTCTTGTTTTACAAAATAGGAAAAGTATAATGGGGGTTTCCTTCTGGAGAAGTATAATAATTTTACCACTGTGATTTTTCTGATGTTCGAGATATTGTGTTAGAGATATTGTGAACCCCTTTTTAGACAATCATGCTCTTTTAGTGTTCCGAAAGCTATTCCGAAGACTGGAATTTCCAATTATTTTTCTAAAATTCTCTTGTATTGTGTCAATAATGAACACAAACCAATTGGAATGCTTATAAATTTTATAGAAAACACATCAAAATAAATTATTCAAGACAAGCGCCATTCTTGCAGAACTTGCAGAAGATTGAGCAGAACATGGCCTTCTTCTTTTCCGCGTGACGCTTTGATTTGACGCACTTCGAATCGATGCAAATGTAGCCATTGGGGGCTCCCACTGAGCAGAGTCCTCCATGACCATTATCCACCACGCACTTTCCGTCGACACAAATTTTTGGAATCCACAGTCAGCTCCAGTTCTATATGCCTCTGGAAAAATAAAATTTCTTCAGTTCTTGGAAGTGGGTAAAATATCTGAAGGTGGACTTATTTAAGCAGTTCTCTTCTTGAAGTATCCAATTATAATTGCAGTCTTTCCAAAAAAAAAAAAAAAATAGAGTATAAATGTTCATATAATTTATTAATATACAGGGTGGCCCAAAAGTATAGGACGTTTTGATTTTGCTATATTTTTGGGAAATTGTACTGAGGTATGGGAACAACTTGACTAATAAGTGAAAACAGCTCTGTTAATTTGGTTTTTGAAGAAAGATCCACAATTCAAACTTTTGTTTCCCATTCAGCATACAAAAGGTGTGAAAACGAAATTGGCAGTGCGGCGCTGGTTGCCATAGCTTAAACGCAACTTGAAATTTGTCGAACAGTAGCTCAAAGCATTTCTAAGAAACGCAAAAATAGCCCTTCATGTTTTTGTTTTTATTTTATAAACATTGAAGCTCAATGAATGCTGATATGAGTGAAAAACGGTTTCAAATTCATGAAAAAGTATCCATAGTGGAAATTTAGTGGTAGATACTATGGTGTCTAGGAGCATGGTATTCTTCAGAATAGCATAGGAAACGGTTGATAGCGTTTCAAAATCCCCTTTCCAACAAATTGAGTTGGTTTGGGCTTTCTAAAAAGTGTTCGTTTGTGAAATTTTAACGACACTGTCAGACCACATCTGACTAGCGCCGCACCCTTTTAACGTCTCAACACTTGACCTTTTCTGGGAGCTCGCACTTTATTTCCGGTTCTGACAATAATTGAATTAAACAGACCATGTAACTGGCAATCTCCAAAAAAATTTTCTTGAGAATCTAAGAAGGGGCCTGGATAATATCCAGACCCAAAGTATGCCAAATTAGGCCTGAAATCGACATTCGGTGTGATAATTTCATGATTTCTCAAAAACTACAAGAGAATGAAATATTTGGTTTTGTGGGGCTCTTGTTTGAGTGATTAACTTTCGAAAAAGAGAACAAACTCCTGAGAAAAGGATTTGGGGCGATAGCAACAACAGCGTCCTATACTTTTGGGCCACCCTGTAGAATCAGAATCAATTATCATCCAATCGGAAGACATGCTCCATTCTTGCAAGCCATACCATCTGGGCATCGGATTGGGCACGACATCTTCTTCTTCTCATGGAACTTCGACGACTTCACGCATTTGGCATTCACACAATTGAAACCATTCGGACAGTGTGCTCCAACACTACACTTTCCACCATAACCATTATCCACCACACACTTTCCGTCGACACACACACTTTGGGATCCACAGTCAGCTCCAGTGCTACAGGCTTGAAGACGTCTTGGCTCTTCAACAAAGTTCTTAACGGGGTCCGAGTGACGAGAAACCGGCAACGCGTCCACAGAGTAGTATCCACCAGGAAGAATTTCGATACATTTATAGTTCATAAGAACGTATCCATCCGGGCAGTCACCTCCAACGAACGTCATTTTTATGAGCTCAAGGGCACACTTTCCATTTATGAGAATTGCGTCCTCTGGGCATTGGGGCTTTGGCGACTCAACGCCAGCGTTACAGGCTTGAGCAGGAGGGAGTGGTTTAGCGCCATCCGATTGAAGGGTTGAAGCAGAGGTTGTAGTTTCGCTGGAGGCATCAATATCTGGGAAACAGCCCCCGCGGGGACAATGACGGCTTCCTTGGATAAGTTGATATGAGAGTCCGAGAATAAGGATGATCTGAAAGTGGTCAAAATGAAAATGGAAAATATCAGAGAGAAATAAGAAACTCACCAGTATGGTCTTCATGTTGAATGAAGAATGAATGATAGAGGCCTTTCTCTCTCCTCGTATGGGGAGGAAGATTTGATTAGGAGCCACCTTTCCGATGGGGGAGATGGTTGGTTTTTTATGACCATGAGAGCGGGCAACGAGTTGTTGATCTTTTGATTTGAACACGTGGAAGTGGTAAGAATACGGTATCGAAAGAATGGAAAAAAAACGTTGAGTTCAAAAAAAAAATGCACAAAAACGCTCTGGTGAACATCAAACCAAAAACTAACAAAACTTAAAGTAACTGGAGGGTTCTTAGAGCACCTGACTTTTTCAGTTCTGCTTCGATTGGATTTCACAGGTACAGTAAGGCCACTACCGTAGTGTAAGCGGAGGAACGTGTGGAGGTGGAGCTCAGAATTTCAAGAACAGCCACAAGAAAAAAATAACGCCAAGTGCACCCCACGGATAACTCGATATGACCAAGAAAGGAAAACTGGAAGAGTCGATGCTTCGGCCTAGGACCACTGGAAAAGAGTTATACGTGGAGCGCACTTGCGGCAATTTTTTCCCGAGAAACAAACAGATTAATGCGCATATACTTTATTAACAAAAAATTAGAGTCAATTATTATCCAATCGGAAGACAGACTCCATTCTGGCAAGCCATACCATCTGGGCAACGAATTGGACAGGACATCTTCTTCTTCTCATTGAACTTCGACGATTTCACACACTTGGCATTCACACAATTATAGCCATTCGGGCAGTGTGCTCCAACACTACACTTTCCACCATAACCATTATCGACAACACACTTTCCGTCGACACAAACACTTTGGGATCCACAGTCAGCTCCAGTGCTACAGGCTTGAAGACGTCTTGGCTCTCCAACAAAGTGCTTTACGGGATCCGAGTGAAGAGAAGAATAGTCCTTACCATCTTCATTGAGGAAGCTATGAAGCTGCTTCTGAGGAGCACGATGAGATTCAGCGCCATGCGTACGGAGGATAGGAGTCGAAGTAGTTTCATTGAACAAAGCACGGGGTTTACAGTGTCCGTGGTCGCAAAACCAAGTAGATGAGCACATCGTGTTGTCATCGCAATGCTGATGAGGCATTCCTTGGATGAGTTGAGAAGAAAGACCAAGAAGGAAGAGGATCTGAAAATTTTCAAAATGAAGAGAAAATCTCAGAGAGAAATAAGAAACTCACCAGTATGGTCTTCATGTTGAATGAAGAATGAGTGATAGAGGCCTTCCTCTCTCCTCGTAGGGAAGGAAGATTCGATTAGGAGCCCTCTTTCGCTACACCCCTTTCCGTGGCGGTCGGTTCGGTTTGGTTGGTTTTTTATGACCATGGGAGCGGGAGAAGAAAACGAACATTGATCCTTTTGTTTGAACACGTGGAACTGGAAAGGTTACGGTTCTTGAAACAGAAAGATAATAGAAATGAACAGATTTAGAATAAAGTCGGATCATTAAAATAAGAAGCTCTGATAAAAGCGAAGGAGAGAAAAGATAGCAGTAAAAATAACTGGAAAAGTTCTGAAACTCATTCGTTTCATTGAATTTCACAGGTACCGTAAGACTTCTATCCAAGTGTCTTTGCTGTTGGATTATAGACCAATTATAAACCGAGTCTTCTAACATCACAAAAACAAGCTATTTTAGATTCTATTAGTTTTGATCAGTTAGAATGTTTTGGTAAAAAAGCGGCAATTGAAACAGCGAAACCCTTTTGGGTGGACCATAGTTGTCAAGGAACGAGTACAGCATTCACGGCCAGAATTCCGGATTTTAGACGGTAAGTGGGAAAAGATTCTGAATGTTGTCCGGTTTCTAGACCTGATGAAGCTGGAAGACGGCTAAAATGTGAAAAATGACACTAGTAGTCGCTGCTGTCCGATTTGTTAGGACCAAAATGTCTCCAGGTGAACTTATTTTTTATGGACCTTTCTAATGACGATCGCTTCTTGTTGAAACTACGCTCAAAACAAACAGATTATAATGTTCATATACTTTATTAACGAAAAATTAGGATCAATTATCATCCGATTGGGAGACAGGCTCCATTCTTGCAGGCCATACCATCTGGGCAACGGATTGGGCAGGACATCTTCTTCTTCACATCTTGAGGCTCCGACGGTTGAGCTTGAGCAGTACGTCCACGGCTTCTTCCAAGGCCCACTTGAATTCCATCCTCATCGAACGAGACGGACAAGTTCTTCAAAATAGATCCGAGCATACCTCCGCGTCCTCCGCGACCTCCGCGACCGCCACGTGAACGGACTGAAGAGGGAGCAGTTCCGGTGGAGTCGGTGGATTCGATGGATTCAAAATGACGTCGTACATATCTACAGTGTCCATTGACACAATGGGAAAGAGGAGGGCATCCATGGTTGCTATGGCATTGCTGACGCTGGGCTTGAATGAGTTGACAGGATACTCCGAGAAGGAAGAGGGCCTGAAAATGGGGAGGGTGAGTCAGTCAAAAAGGAAGGGGGAAGAGAAACTCACCAGGATGATCTTCATGTTGTCGAAGAGTGAATGAAACCGCTCTTCGAGGCTCGTTGTATAAAGAGATTTGATTCGATTAGGAGCCCCCTCTTTCGATACGCCCCCTTTTCGATGGGGGGAGGTGGTCGGTCGGTTTGGTTGGTTTTTTATGACTATGTGAACGGGAAAGGAAAACGAAAGAATGATTTTTTTTGTTTGCACACGTGGAACTAGGAGGGATACGGTATCTGCAAGAGAAAGAAAGTGAATAATTGGAACGAGTTCAGAGCAATTTCAAAAGAAGAAGAGGACCTGGATAGAGCTGAATAAATACATTTGAGGCAAAATAATAAACGTGGAACAGATTAGGATACTCTTGTCAATCTAAAAATTAGCTAAAAGTTAACACGAATCGTTATTGCAGTCGGACCATATGAAGAAGAACTATTAAAGACCCTTAGAAAATGTGGTTGTTTGAGCCAAAGTTAAAGTTTTTGACTCCTCACTATTCAGTTCAAAACACCTCATTGAACAACCAAAATTCAAATGAGATTTACAGTTTACTCATAACTCGCGCGGCATTATGATGTAGCCTTTTTGGTATCTGAATGGATCTGAATGAATTTCTAACGGAGTGATGGTCCATAATCCCGGGCTTTTTCCAAACTTTTAACAAAGTTCCAAGTCACGTTTCGATTTGATTATTACAAGCAAATAGTTGTTGTTGACGACTTTTTGAAGAACTATTCAATTAGAAGTTTCTAAACCTGAAAAATACCGTAAAAACTGTATTAGTAGTGCCCCTTTAGTAGTAGTGCCCCTCAAATAGTGGTGCCCACAGATAAGAAGCTTGAACAATAGTGGTGCCTCTCAATTAACAGTGCCCCTTCAATAGTGGTGCACCATTTTCAATATGATTCCCCCTACAAATTTTTGACTTTTCGACTATAAATTCAAAAGTAATTGACGGAAAACGGTCCTAAACTTGAAAAAGTTGATGAAAACTGGAGAAGAGGTTCAATTGACTCAGTTATTTCCTTCATTTTTCATAAAAATCGCCGAAAAAACCAGATCATAACATCTCAAAGTTTGGAGAAAAAAGTGATCGAAAAATAATGGTGCCCCTCTAGTAGTAGTGCCCCTCAAATAGTGGTGCCCTCCGGATGGATAGGTTGAAAAATAGTAGTGCATGCACTACTAATTCAGTTTTTACGATAGTTCAGAATAAGTCGTGGTTGTAATTGTCTAATCCGAAATAAAGTTCTTCCGTTTTTGGAAGTGGCCTATAGAAAGATACCGGAAATATACTCATTTCTGTAGGCCTTTCGGAAGCTTCAGACAAGGCTTGTATTCTTTTCAACCAAAAACACACGCTTTTAAAAATGTTCACAAACTTTATTAATATAGAATCAGTATAAATTATCATCCAATCGGAAGACAGGCTCCATTCTTGCAAGCCATACCATCTGGGCAACGGATTGGGCAGGACATCTTCTTCTTCTCATGGAACTTTGACGACTTCACACATTTGGCATTCACACAATTATAGCCATTTGGACAGTGTGCTCCAACACTACACTTTCCACCATATCCATTATCCACCACACACTGTCCGTCCACGCATACACTCTGGGATCCACAGTCAGCTCCAGTGCTGCAGGCCTGAGGAGCAGCAGCAGAACGGCCACGATGTCTTCCTCCCAGATTCAAGTGAACTCCATTGTTGTTGATCGACAAGGTAGCTCCTTTCAAAATTGATCCGATTCCATTTCCACGATTGGGAGAAGCCTGGGTAGTCTTGTTGGGCGAGTTGAGATTGAGTGGTCCAGGTCTACAGTATCCTTTGACACAAGCGAAGGAAGGCTTGCATTGTTGGTTGGTCTGACATTGCTGACGCTTTCCATGGATGAGTTGACAAGTCACTCCGAGAAGGAAGAGAATCTGAAAATGGGTAGAATAAGTTAGGAAGGAAAGGGAAGGGGATCGAAACTCACCAGAATGATCTTCATGTTGAATGAAGAATGAATGATACGGTTCTCAGAGGCTCCTTTTATAGTGGCGAGGAGCCCCCTTTCAATACGCCCTCTTTTAGATGCGGGGGTGGTCGGCCGGTCGGTCGGTTTGGTTGGTTTTTTATGACGATGGGAACGGGAACGGAAAGAGAATGATGGAGAGTTTTTTGTTTGCACACGTGGAACTAGGAAATGTACGGTATCTCAGGAGAATAAAGGAGTAAATCATTCAAGAAAAGTCACATCGAATTGAAGCAAGATTATATTGGAAAGAAGTTACCACATAATTTTGGAGTGTGGCGTTGTTGAACGGAAAGAAAAGTTTGAAAATAATTGAGAGCTAGATTCTGAACTCTACAATCAAAATTTCACTTTGATCTGAATAAATCGCGCTTCGTTCAGATAAAGTCATTCTGGTAATTGCAAAAATCCCGGAATTCTCGATGTGCAACATCAAGTCCATTAGTTTGAGCTCCGGATGTCCACACTGTGTCGATGTTTATGACGTTTTTATGAGGATATACCAAGCTTCTTCCGTGAAAGCTATCCAGGACAAAGGCTCAGCCCCGATTGATAGAGAGGAGTAATAATCCAACCGCCAGAAAAGTAAACGATGATATTGAGATTCCTAGGGTCAAACATATTTCTGTAACTCTTTTGGAATTTTAAGTGATTCGAGCGTCCAGCGGAAAGAATCAAGCTGAAAATTTTCCTATCAAAGGAGGCTTTTTATTAGAAGACCCTTTCAAGCGCTTTCTTGAGGCCCTTCTATGTTGTATGAAATCAATTCAAAACAAAAACTGGATGCATTGCTTATAAACTTTATTAAAATAAAACATCAGAATGAATTATTCAAGGCAAACTCCGTTCTTGCAGAACTTGCAAAAGATTGAGCAGAACATCGCTTTCCTCTCAGCCTGACGCTTTGACTTGACACATTTCGAATCGATGCAAGTATAGCCATTGGGGCAATGGGCTCCGACGGAGCACAGTCCTCCATGGCCATTATCGACAACACACTTTCCGTCGACACAAACGCTTTGGGATCCACAATCAGCTCCGGTACTACAGGCTTGAAGACGTCTTGGTCCTTCCAAAAAGTTCTTGCTTCCAGGCCAGATGCGATAGCATTGCTTCCCGTAATTGACTTGTCCTTCTGGGCATGGATTCGGAGTGGTCACGGGTTCAGCATTTGGGGCATTGAAGTCATTGGCAAATCCTTCTGGAAGGCAAACTCCATTCACGCACTTTTGACCTTCTGGGCACTTGGGACAGACTGGCTTCCCGATTTGATATCTGGTCTTTCCGATATACCCAGTGAACACCTTACTCGGAAGACAGACACCATTCTTGCAGGATTGTCCGGGTGGGCAAAACTTTGGGCAGACAGGCTTTCCAATTTGGTATCTGGTCTTGCCGATCGTCTTGGGGTCGTTGAAGAAACGGCACTTTCCATCGACACATGGTCCATTTGGGCAGAAGAAGGGACATTGCTTTGGTGAGTTGAATCCGTGGTGGTCATTCGATATACTTCCATGCGAGGTACGTTCCACATCGAAGTTGGAGAATCGACATTTTCCGTTGACACATGGTCCGTTTGGGCAATACAATTCACATTCTCCTGGGGCATTGAAGTCATGGTGATGGTCCTCATGGAAGCTTCTCGACTTGATACACTCGTTGATGACAAAGATCTCCCCTTCTGGGCATTGAGCTGGTTGGCCAACGACTCCAAGAACAAGAACGGTAAGGATCTGAAAGTAGTCAGAATGAAAATGGAAAATATCAGAGAGAAACAAGAAACTAACCAGTATGGTCTTCATGTTGAATGAAGAATGAATGATAGAGGCCTTCCTCTCTTCTCGTATGAGGGGGAAGATTCGAATAGGAGCCCCTCTTTCGATACGCCTCCTTTTCGATGAGGTGGTCGGTCGGTTTGGTTGGTTTTTTATGACCATGGGAGCGGGAGAAGAAAAAGAATTGATGATCTTTTGGTTTGAACACGTGGAAGTGGAAAGGATACGGTATCGAAAGAAAGGAAGAAAATGTTGGAAATGATCGTTGGTTCCTTGATATTTTATGAGCAATAAAAATCAGAATGCTCGTTTGATTTGCATATGTATGTACGTGGAAGTGGAAATGAAACTGTATTTCTGAAAAGGAAAAAAAAGTTCTGTGATTGGAATAAAATCCTAACTGTAAGACTGCTTGAACTAGAGAAACTTGGCGGTAGAGCAGGAACATCTAATAGAGCGGTATGGGATATTTCGTGGATTATCCATGGACGGAGGTTTGTATCGTTTCCGTCCAAGCCGGTATCTATGTTAACGGAAACATTCAAAAATTCCGAAAAGAAAAGGTTGAGGGTGCCCTTCTATTGAACGATATATCTCAAATTCTCTAACTGCTCCATGATGTTGCTCTTCCATTTGAATGACCCCTTTCAAAAAGGGGGTTAACGAAGGTGACCTTGTACTGCAAGTTATCTGGATTATCTGAACCAACATTTTCATTCCAAACATCCTTTATCAAAATCTGAATGCGTTTCAAAACCACTTTGTGTTTAGCTATAGATCCTATAGATCGAGCTGCGCCTCGTTCCTCAATACCAAATGAGGCTCTTCTGATAGAAGGTTTTTTTTCCTTGCTCTTACTCTCTTTCGGTAACAATTCAGAACAGCAATTCATTGTAAAGTTCATATACTTTATTTTTGAAAAAATCACAAGCAATTCAATTATTCAAGGCAAACTCCATTCTTGCAGAGTTTGCAGAAGATTGAGCAGAACATCGCATTCTGGAGCTTCGCCTCGGCCAACTTCGACGACTTGACGCATCTGGCATTGACACAGTTGTAGCCATTGGGACAGTGGGCTCCAACACTACACTTTCCTCCATGACCATTATCCACCACGCACTTTCCGTCGACACAAACGCTTTGGGATCCACAGTCAGCTCCAGTGCTACAGGCTTGAAGACGTCTTGCTCCTCCAAAAAAGTTCTTGGAGGGATCCGAGTGAAGTGAGTGTCCATGATGCTTGAGTTGTGGTCCACGTACACATTGATGATTGATACAGATGTGAGTA
The DNA here is from genome assembly GCA_963572265.1 of Caenorhabditis doughertyi. Taxonomy (NCBI): domain Eukaryota; kingdom Metazoa; phylum Nematoda; class Chromadorea; order Rhabditida; family Rhabditidae; genus Caenorhabditis; species Caenorhabditis doughertyi. The sequence continues at coordinate 2,812,304 of OY751557.1, forward strand.
GGCTTGCATTCATGGTTGGCCAGACAGCGATTGGCTTGAACGAGTTGGCAAGTCACTCCGAGAAGGAAGAGGATCTGAAAATGGATAGGATAAGTTAGGAAACAAAAGAGGTATTGAAACTCACGAGAAGAGACTTCATTTTGACAAAGAATGAATGGTACGGTGTCCAAAGGCTCCTTTTATAGGGATGTTGATTCGATTAGGAGCCCAAGTCACGCCCATTCCCAAATGCGGGGGTGGTCGGTCGGTCGGTTTGGTTGGTTTTTTGGGAATGGAAACGAAAACCGGTCAATGATCTCCTAGTTTTTAGCGGAATAGAGACGTGGCTTGTCTTTCTATAAAAGGAGCCGCAAAGCCCTTGAAACCATACATCGTATCATTCAATCAAGTCGACCATCCATCCAACATGAAGATCATCTTGGTGAGTTTCCCTCTGCTCCTCTATATTCCTACCTCTTACCTTAAACTCTTCCAGATCATCGCTCTCCTCGTTCTCGGCGCATCGTGCATGCCTCCAAAGAAGTCTCGTGGTGTGTCATGGCAATGGTGCTTCTCTGACGCCGTCTGCACTCTTCCAGAGAAGTGCAACTTCATTCTTGCCGTCTGCAGAGATCCGGCCCGTGATGAGTACTTCGGCAAGGACCAGAACTCCTTCGCTCCACAACTCGGACCACCCGTCTGCCCAAAATCGTGCCCACCAGGACAAAAGTGTGTTCAAGGAGTCTGCATCTCGAGCAGTGGATAATAATTTTCTGCTGATTTTTTGACAGAGAATAAAGTTATTAAGCATTGAAATCTGTTTTTGAGTTGTTTTCATGATATAAAAAGAGCTGCGAAAAGCTCATCTGGAAACTGGAAGCACGCTGAATATGAAGTGGGGTCACAATCGATAGGAGGTCTTCCAGAAGGAAACCTGTATCAGTAGGGGCACCAAACGTAGCACGGGACTTGAAAGGCGTGACAGATCACAAAAGGCCACTGATGTTTTTGAATTAGGAGTCAGATTCCGATGAAGAATGAAAACTCTGCAACGGAAATCACTGGAAGACATATTTTTCAGAACTTCTGAATGAGCCTCGATGGGCCTCGACGCGTAGTTCGGAATTTCAGAATTCGGCCACCAATCTGTAACGAGTGATTTTGGGCCCTTTTTTGCCCGTAAGAACAATTTTTCGGCAATTCCTTTATGAGAAATTGAATCAGCATGGAAAAATAAATAAGAAAAGAAAAAAGTGTTTATAGCCCTCCATCAAACTCATTTTTTATGAGGGTCATAAAGTTGTCAAGAATTTCACGAGGTTACTGTAACTGATGAATCATCGAAGTTCGTTTTGAAAAAAAAAACCATTTGTTTTAATTCATTTTTTCAGTTTTCTGAAAATGATCCGTATCTTCTTACAGCTCCTTATTCTATTCAATTATATTCTGGCTTTGTTAGCTGTGTTCTTTGTCTACATAGCTGTACTCGATTCATTCGAATGCATGCAAAAGACGGCACGTGGCATTATGAGGACCCATCAGTCGGCTCAAGAACCCGTTTACAGTATTGATTGATTAAGTGATGAATAAAGTTGTGAAAGTTTTTGTTTATGAACTGTTTATGCGCCATTTTACAGAACCTTCCCGTCAAGAGTATAGAAGTTTATCTCATCAGATTGTGGCACATAATGATAAAAAAGCAATCCTGGTTCCCTTTTCTCAGAATTACAGGATCTGCAAACCAATACTACTTCCATGAACTATTGATTGAGGAGACTGCTTCGAGATGCCATTCTATAAGAAGTTTCTGTTATCTTTGCTCAATATCCTTCTTTCCACTACAAATACATCGACAATCATCTCTGATACCGTATCCCTCCTCTTTCTCTTTGTCCAGATCAAAAGATCATTCGTTTTCTACTGCTCATAAAATATTAAGGAACCAAACATCATTCTCAACATTTTCTTCTTTTTTTTTTGATACCGTATCCTTCCCACCTCCACGTGTTCAAACCAACAGATCATAAATCGGTTTCTTCTCCCGCTCCCATGGTCATAAAAAAACCAACCAAACCGACCGAACACCTCATCGAAAAGTGGGCGTATCGAAAGAGGGGCTCCTAATCGAATCTTCCTCCCCACACGAGGAGAGAGGAAGGCCTCTATCATTCATTCTTCATTCAACATGAAGACCATACTGGTGAGTTTCACAATTCTCTCTGATATTTTCCATTTCCATTCTGACTACTTTCAGATCCTTACCTTCCTTGTTCTTGGAGTCGTTGGCCAACCAGCTCAATGCCCAGAAGGGGAGATCTTTGTCTTCAACGAGTGTATCAAGTCGAGAAGCTTCAATGAAGACCACCATGACTTCAATACCCCAGGAGAATGTGAATTGTATTGTCCAAATGGACCATGCGTCAATGGAAAATGTCGATTCTCCAACTTCGCTGTGGAACGTACTTGGCATGGAAGCGTCTCGGATGACCACCACGGGGTGAGCTCATCAAAGCAATGCCCCTTCTTCTGCCCGAATGGACCATGTGTCGATCGAAAGTGCCGCTTTTTCACGACTGGAAAGACTAGATACCAAATTGGAAAGCCTGTCTGTCCCAAGTTCTGCCCACCTGGACACTCCTGCATGAATGGTGTCTGTCTTCCGAGTAAGGTGTTCACTGGATATATCGGAAAGACTAGATATCAAATCGGAAAACCTGTCTGTCCAAAGTGCCCAGAAGGTCAAAAGTGTGTGAATGGAGTTTGCCTTGGACCAAAAGGCTTCGTTGTTGAAGATGACTTCAATGCCCCAGGAGAATGTGAACTGTATTGCCCAAATGGACCATGTGTCAATGGAAAATGTCGATTCTCCAACTTCAATATGGGACGCACTTGGCGTGAAAGTGTCTCGGAATTCCTCAAGAACTATTATGAAGGAGCAAGACGTCTTCAAGCCTGTAGCACTGGAGCTGATTGTGGATCACAAAGTGTTTGTGTCGACGGAAAGTGTGTTGTCGATAATGGACATGGAGGACTCTGCTCCGTCGGAGCCCATTGCCCCAATGGCTACACTTGCATCGATTCGAAGTGTGTCAAGTCCAAGCGTCAGGCTGAGAAGAAGAAGGCCATATTCTGTTCAATCTTCTGCAAGTTCTGCAAGAACGGAGTTTGTCTTGAATAATTGATTCTGATTTGTCATTTTAATAAATTTTATAAGCATTACAATTAGTTTTAATCGAAATTGATACCATAGAACATAGAAGAGTCTCAAGAAAGCGTTTTGATAATGTCGATTCTATAACTTCGATGCTGAGCCCGTGAAAACTCTGAATCCAGATGGACAAGACAACTACGGTAGAAAATTCTATTGCACCTGGCCTGAAAGCTTCTCCAAGGAGCACAGTGCTCTTTGCTGCTCAGCTGGACAGTGTGTCGATTGAAATTGTCGCTTCTACAGTGATAATCTTTCTTTGAGTTTTCCACACGGCCTCCAGATTCGGAGCAAAAGCTATTCGCTTGAAAATTTTTTTAGAGTGTCTTGGATCACTGATCATTCCTTTAAACTAACAATAAAAAATCAGGCCAATGATTAATGGCTTCAGGATTTTTGGCTTCATGATTAATGGCTTCATGAGGATTTTTGGCTTCATGAGGATTAATGGCTTCATTTTGGCCAAGTGGATTTTTGGCTTCATGGGATTTTTGTCTTCAGAAGATTTTTGGCTTCATATTGTTTTTTCGCCTTTTTTCCCACTATTTTCGCTTTTTCCGTTTTTTTTTTCGTTTTTAGAGACGTTTTCAGAAGAGATTAAAGATTCAAAACCGGTCGAAAGGGAGAAAGTGCAGTCGAATTATGAGTTGTGAAAAATGTTGTTATTCTGAAGAAATTGGTTCAAAGTTGGAGCATTTTTTCGGTGGCAGCTGGATATTTCCCAATCATTTTTCAGAATCATTTTAATTTCTGTTCTGCTGTTCACCTCAAACAGCAAAAAGAGAAACTCAGGTTCTGATGCGTTCAAACAAAAAACCGCTTTTCAATGTTCAATTCCCGTAGTACGTTAAAACAAAATCTTTGAATGGATTCACATTTTAAAAATACAATTTTTTTTCAAATAAACCCTGATTTTTAAATCATGATAATTAAATATTCTACGGGAATTGAACATTGAAAAGCGGTTTTTTGTTTGAACGCATCAGAACCTGAGTTTCTCTTTTTGCTGTTTGAGGTGAACAGCAAAACAGAAATTAAAATGATTCTGAAAAATGATTGGGAAATATCCAGCTGCCACCGAAAAAATGCTCCAACTTTGAACCAATTTCTTCAGAATAACAACATTTTTCACAACTCATAATTCGACTGCACTTTCTCCCTTTCGACCGGTTTTGAATCTTTAATCTCTTCTGAAAACGTCTCTAAAAACGAAAAAAAAAAACGAAAAAAGCGAAAAAAGTGGAAAAAAAGGCAAAAAAACAATATGAAGCCAAAAATCTTCTGAAGACAAAAATCCCATGAAGCCAAAAATCCACTTGGCCAAAATGAAGCCATTAATCCTCATGAAGCCAAAAATCCTCATGAAGCCATTAATCATGAAGCCAAAAATCCTGAAGCCATTAATCATTGGCCAATTATTTCAGTTTTCTAGGGAAAGCGCCAATAAAGGCCCCCTAGGTTTTTTTTCAACAGCTCGTCTTGGGTTTGAAACAGTTACCGTTTCATCACTGTTTAGTTTTGATACATTTATCTGACATATTGGTATTGCGACGTTTAGTTGTTGATAGAAATTACCTTTCTGATCTCTCCCTTCCTAAACTCACCCGAACAGTGGTTCGCTTCCTTTTCATGACAATAAGCTACAGAATTTTAACGATCCTCGACATTTTTGGGCCAATGATTAATGGCTTCAGGATTTTTGGCTTCAAGATTAATGGCTTCATGAGGATTTTTGGCTTCATGAAGATTAATGGCTTCATATAGTTTTTTTCACGATTTTTTTCGAATTTCAGATTAGAAATGACTATTTTCACAAATGTTTCTTGTTCTCTGTTGAAATTACACTGCCGTAGAAGCGTTTCAGACGTCTCGAAGTTTCGAGTGCCTAGCCAAAACCGTGAACTATATCAACATTCTGTGATCAAAATTTGAATCGCAAGCCGAAATAACTATCATCTAATGAAAATTCTATCAATTCTCGTACTTCAGCTGCACCATAAAGCCAATTCTCTGACTACAGAAGTTGGAGATTGGCTTGGATAGATAGTTTCGAAGTATTGAAAAAAGTATTTTCAATTTTTTTCAGCCCTTCTGTGGAATTCTTTACGAGAATTGATAGGATTTTCATCAGATGATAGTTATTTCGGCTTGCGATCCAAATTTTGATCACAGAATGTTGATATAGTTCACGGTTTTGGCTAGGCACTCGAAACTTCGAGACGTCTGAAACGCTTCTACGGCAGTGTAATTTCAACAGAGAACAGGAAACATTCGTGAAAATAATCATTTCTAATCCGAAATTCGAAAAAAAAACCGTGAAAAAAACTATATGAAGCCATTAATCTTCATGAAGCCAAAAATCTTGTGAAGCCAAAAATCCAACTAGGCGAAATGAAGCCATTAATCTTCATGAAGCCAAAAATCCTCATGAAGCCATTAATCATGAAACCAAAAATCCTGAAGCCATTAATCATTGGCCAAAAAATCACCTGCGCGGCACATTTCCTGTCTTTATCCAGTTTTATACTTCACTTAGCAGACAATGAATACTGCTATAAATTTGGGTAGTCTTAGTCTGGAAGAGCAATCAGTAAACTCCACCCATGTTGAATATAAATTAGAGTTTTTCAAAGCCTATACAGTGCTGACAGCTTTTCTAAACAATTTCTCATTCTTTTTCTTTTTTCTTTATCATCGTCGAAAAAAATCAACTCCGGAAAATGAGAATAAAGAGCCGCACTCTCCGATATTCAATCAACTCTTTTATATCTCTGCAGTTTGTCTTTGTTTGAATGATATTTGCATGTTGTTAAGACTTTTATCGTGTATATTGGAGTGGAACATTGTATCTCAACCCATGATTGTGGCACTAATCTTTTTAGAGATTCCTGTGGTATATTACTACAGCGCGTTGATTGGAGTTATATCAATGTTTTCTTTTTTGGCAGTGATACAAAGATCAGTTTTGTTTTACAAGAAAACATTTGAAAACTTGGTTACAGGGTATGTTGTTTCTCAAGAATGTGAAATTACATAAAATCTGGGTTTTCAGAAAATGGCTAGATTGGGAAATTAAGCTTAATTATTTATTAACAATACTTCATCTGATCGTCAGTTGTAAATAACACTCTTATTTTTTGGTTATAAAGGAAGGGTTAGGTTTCTGGTTTATTTTTCCATGCTTATTTAATTGTTCATGAAGAAACTGCCCAAAAATCTCACTGAATCGTAAAAATTGCGCCCAAAATTGCGCGTTGAGGATTGGTGGCCGCGGCCGTCCGACCGAATATCCGATAGAACGGGGCCTTATCTCCACATGTTTTTGTAGCAAAAATCAATTTTCTTCTAGTTTAAAATGTAAAGCGTATGAGAAAAACAAAAAATATGAAGAAAAATAACCCGCGCTGTCAGATTTTCTGTCAGACAGCCGCTGCCACCCATCTGTAACGCGCGATATTGAGCCCGATTCGCGCGCTTCAGGGCGATTTTCGGGCAGTTTCTTCATTAACAATAGAATCAACATTAAAAAATATACCAGTAACAAAAACAAAAATTTTACTACAATCATCCTTTAAAAAATTGTCAAAAAATTTTTCAGATAGATGCAATTACCACAAAGGTGCAAAATTTTATTCATGTTTCGGAGACAACTATTACATCATGCGAGTGATTTTTAACACAATTTTTACAATAATTACAGTTATAACAGGAATATTTTATTATCATATCTATAAACTACTTACTGGACTATCTGCTGTGAATCGCTCTTCTCGATTACATTTTCTCTACCAACTTGTGCCAATTTACACAGTTCAATTGGTAATCTACATTTTAATTCAAAGACGCAGCGACAAATGCCTATTGGGTCCGGCCACGACTACAGTCATTTTCAACTGGGAGTTACTGTAATCGTTGCGTGACCTAATCGACAATTGTCGCTGCGTCTTCAAGCCGAGGTGTCAGCCTTCTGCAAATAAGTAATAGAAGTATCTTTTTGTTTCAGCTACACACAATTTTATTTTTTATTGGTTCAATTATTCCAAACAGTTTGGTGTTTAGTGATATCAACTACTATTTATATTTCTTTGGCTTCTCTGGAATTCCACTTGTCATTTCTTTATCTTATATTGCCTCGAAAGAAAATGTGAGAGTAGTAGTTTCGACGATTTGGAGACCAATTTGGAGGGAACTGACATCATAAGGTTAGAAAAAATCATATTTGAGAAGCCATCTCGTTGTTGAGTAGTTGATCGCTTGAGAAGCTGTTGTTGCTTAGTTAGTGAGGTAATGCCTGCAAAAACAAGATAGATACTTCCGCACTTGCACCTGTGCAACACATACAGTAGCGAGCAAAACTGAGTGTCCCTTCCGTATTTTGCTATTAGGTTGAACACTAATTTTCTTTAATTTTGAGTGTTGTCACTTTGACTAACTGTCATGAGACGATGAATTAATGAAATGGCAAGAAGTTTTGGGTTATAATAGTCCCTTATATGTTCCCTTTATACGTTCAATACCAGCTCTCAACAACTTTCCAGTCTCGAGATTTTAACATTTCAACTGGACGTATTGAAACAATGTTTGGAAGAAGATTTTTCTTTCATTTTTTAAAACTATCTGATGGAGACAAATTCTGACGGTGAATAGCCTAAAGTGACATACTATTTTTCCAAACTTTACATGGAAAAAGACTTGGTCCCAAAAGCTAGTAGAAAGGAGTGACAGAGGAAGCTACAACTGACAGTAGTTTTCAGTGATGTCACATTAGGCGGCATATCACAACTTTGGGAGTGGACCTAGATGAAAGTTATATTATGTAATAGTAATGACAGTTATTGAACTGTATCATGCAAACAATGAACCAAAACCAAGCTCTTTTAACATCGGAAAATATAATAAACAATCATTAATCACTTTCTGGCATAATCCTAGAACTGCGTTGTAGTGAACAAGTAACCTATAGTGTTGGTTATCTTGAGAATAGGAATCGTCCAATATTAAGTGTTTTTGTGGATGGAATGAGTACTCATATGTCTACAATATACTAGAATCCCTTGTATATTATACACGTGTACTCGGTGATGATCGCCCATAATGATGATTTTCTCATATCTTGTGCGTTGAGCTCTATTTCACAAAACGGAAAAGAGGGAAAGGGGAATTTCACTTATTTTATAAATGTTGAATGTCTGTACTGTATAATAGCTAAGACTGATAGACCTTATCCTCCTTGAGTAGCAAAAAGGAGTTCATCAAACGGAAAATACAAAGTGCTGAAAATTTCCATACGGAATTGCACAAATATTTTTTTTTCTGTGAGTAGGTAGAAATGATCAAATTTGATATTAATACAAATTGATTAATGGTTGATTTAACCAACAACATTATCAACAGATTTCAAGAATTTTATGGTTCGAAAAATGGGAGCGAAGTCGGTATATCAAAAATGAGATTCTAAGAGTAAGCCTCTCTAAATCTCTCTAAACTGCAAGCACCGACTAGTAAGTTGGTGGTAACAATATCATATCTTTACCATAAACCAACAGCAAAAATAGCAGTTCCTGCTATTTCTATTCCCAAAGATTTTTGGCTTTGAAAGCAAGACCGAAAATTAAAGAAAATTAGTGTTCAACCTAATAATAACTAGGTCAATAATGGTTCGATTAGTCTGAAAATTTTTGTGTACACTCCTGAGATAACTAGGAACACGATCCTAACTTTCTTTCCCGAAAAAGTTTTCTTGACCTGAAAAGATTTTGTGATGACTGCTGAAATTTCAGGTGACAATTTTGAAACTTTTTTTTGGTCAACTGGAGGTATTCTTTTTTCTGTCTCAAAATGTTGTCCCGAGTCCCAATGAAACATTTCCGTGAAAATATCAGGTATGCCGCTTCCGTCCGTGACCTTATTTCAGTCAACATCCGAACAGGGGCATTTGTTCCAGGCAGAATATCTCGGCTGAAAATGATCCGAATGGGCTAGAAATTTGAGAAAAGGTCACTTTTGAAGTCCTGAACGAAGTTCTATGGATAGATTTGGATTATGAAAAAATCCATTTTTCGACTTTTGTACTGATTTTGGATAATTTTGAAAATCAACTGAAAAGTCAAAAAATGAATTTTTCTGAAAACAAAATCTATCCATAGAACTTCGTTCAGGATTTCAAAAGTGACCTTTTCTCAAATTTCTAGCCCATTCGGATCATTTTCAGCCGAGATATTCTGCCTGGAACAAATACCCCTGTTCGGATGTTGACTGAAATAAGGTCACGGACGGAAGCGGCATACCTGATATTTTCACGGAAATGTTTCATTGGGACTCGGGACAACATTTTGAGACAGAAAAAAGATTACCTCCAGTTGACCAAAAAAAAGTGTCAAAATTGTCACCTGAAATTTCAGCAGTCATCACAAAATCTTTTCAGGTCAAGAAAATTTTTTCGGGAAAAAAAGTTAGGATCGTGTTCCTAGTTATCTCAGGAGTGTACACAAAAATTTTCAGACTAATCGAACCATTATTGACCTAGTTATTAGCAAAATACGGAAGGGACACTCAGTTTTGCTCGCTACTGTACGCTTCCTTTCTCAGAGCTCAATCACAATTATGATAGACATGAAGAAAATGGAGGCTGTAAGTGAGAATCGAGAGCCGCTCTCTGCGAGATTCAATAAACTCTTCTATATATTTTCGTACATGGCTCTAAAAGAGATCACATGTTTTCGACGCTTTTGTTTCCGAGATGGAGGGAAATAACGTCTTAATTCGAAAGTCTTCCTCAAGTTCTGTTCACCTGGTCAACCATGCAGAAGTGGTGTGTGTCTCCCGAGTAAGACGCACCGAAAGAGCTCCGTTTAATGCGCAATTGATCGGAAGTGTTTGACCTCAAACATCCTAGATGAACCGGCACCTCATGTGATTGATGACTTATGTGACTGATGACTCGGTCGGCACGACAACTAGTTTCGTTTTTGCCAGTTTTCTTAGACTTTTTAAAGGTTTAGACACGTGACAAGTTTCTGGATACACAGTCAAAGATTTCGTAGAAAGCACCTGCTCACGTTTGCGGCTGACTTCACAAACACAGTGACTCTATTTCTCTTTACAAAAATGAACTGGGAGATTGCGTTTTCAAATGTTCTCATGGAAACAAAACCAGAAAATGCAACGCATTCTAAGGAAACCGTGAGGTTTATGGAAGCATACTCTGGGCTAACGTTATTACTCAGCAATGGGCTGTTCTTTTTCTTATTTATGTATCTATCATCGTCGGAAAAAGCATGAAGCGAAAACAGAAAGTGAAGAACCACATACTAAAATATTCAACCATATCTATTGTATTACCTTATTTTGTTTACTTTCTAATGATTTCTGTATGGCTTTAAGAGTTATTGCCGGTCTCATACCTGGAATTTTCGTATCCAACTTGATGCTTCTCGTAATTGTTTATGTGGAAGTGATATTCTATCAGTACTATAGTGCACTTATTGTCATTATATCCATGTTCTCATTCTTGGCAGTCATTCAGAGACTAGTAATACTCTATAAACCCCAATTCAGGGGGGCTGTGATGGGGTAAAAATGAAAAATGATGTCCGTCCTAGAAATTTTGATTTCAGGCGCTGGTTGAACTGCGAGATCATCATAGTTTATCTGATTTTATGTTTTTATTTAATCGTCGAGTGTAAGTTAAGCACTTTCGTGTTGGAACTATCATTCTTGGATCGCACAAACCTTAAAATCCGCCAGATGTACGGATAATCTTTCAATGTTTCAGTTGAGTGCAGTCTCTGGAAGAATGGTGAGGAATTCCGGTGTTCCAGACCAAAATTCAGATATCTCTTGACGGTTTTCGATGCTTTGCTCCTGATTATGACAACTATCACTGGAGTTTTCTACTTCCATATCTATAAACTACTCTTGACTTTGAACAACGTTTTAGGTGCTTCTAGATTGCACTTTTTGTACCAACTTGTTCCAATTTATACAGTTCAATTGGTAGGCGACAAGCCTCAACTTTCCCAACATTAAAGTTTTTAGATTCACGTCTTCCTATATTTCATCGGCATATTCGTTTGGAACGACATGCAAATTGAGTCTTACATTAATACCATTTCGTATTACTTTTTCTCATCTGCCATTCCTATAGTTGTATCATTGTCTTATATCGCTTCAAAAGAGAACTTTCGAGTGATCGTTTCCACATTTTGGAGTCCGATTTGGAAGGAACTAACGTCTTGAAGTAGGCTACAAAACAACTTGACTATACTTGGTTAAATCTTCCCACATTTTCGTTTTCATTGTAGTTTGTGAAAGTTTTTCCAAGAAAGCGAAGAAATTGAAAATGATTCAAAAATTCCGAAAAAAAAAACACCTGCGAACGTTTCCGGTTAACTTCCCCAACACATTTGCTCCATTTCTCAGCAATTACAACAATGGAAATGGACATAGCGTTTTCGAATGCTCACATGGAAACGAATCCAAATGCATCTAAGGAAACCGTGAGGTTTATGGAAGCATACTCCTGTCTGACATCATTACTCAGCAATGGTCTATTCTTTTTCTTATTTACTTATCATCGTCGAAAAAAGCTGGAAGCCAAAACAGAAAGTGAAGAGCCACATACTCAGATATTCAATCATATTTATCATATTACATTGTTTTGTTTACTTTCTAACGACATCTTTATCGTTTTAAGAGTTATTGCAGGTCTGGCACATGGAAGTTTTGTATCTAAGTTGATTCTTTTTGTTCTTTATTGTGGCGGATCAATATTCCTTCAATATTATAGTGCACTGATCGTCCTTATATCCATGTTTTCATTTTTAGCGGTTATCCAGAGACTAGCTATTCTTTATAAGCCCCACTTCAAGTGGTCTGTGACGGGGTAAGTTTTTATTGAGTTTATGAAACTGAATGTGGTGCAACAAAAAAGTTCTTATCATACATGCAGTCCGGGACGGGCTACGTGCCCAGTAACATAGCGCGGACCGGGCCGACCATTTTTGCCTTTTTTGCCTTTCTATCCCGGCCCACGTTATGTTACTGGGCCCGTAGCCCGGCACGAACAACGTAATGTTGTAGAACTCGCCGAGATCTACATTCTGAACACCTTTTGTGTTCAAAAATGTTTCCTTCCAACGGAGTTATAGCCCAGCACGGCGTCGGCCTGGTCGGCCCGGATTGCAAGTATGGTTCTAATCATAGTGATTTCTGTTTGAAAAAGAAATAAGGCTTTCATACGGCTGAAGCGAAGTTATTCGGCCTCCAGCCGTTGGCCAGCCGCTTCAGCCGCTCTCAGCCGCGCCACCTGTCAGCAATGTTTACGTGAGCCTGGTTGCGTACCTGGGCATTTCAAATGACGATCAAAGTGAATTTTCCTTCATATTTCCGCACGACTTTAAAAAATCGCTCAAGTGTCGTCAAATAGTAGGTAGCGTACGCAATCACTGACACGCTAAGTCACAGACGACTGGCCCGGTTGGCCGGCGGAGGCGCGGCTGACAGACGGCACGGCCAGCTAAATTCGCCACCGAATGGAAGCCTCATAAAGAAAGGATTATTGTAAAGCCATATTTGAATTCCGAATATTTTCTTTATCTGAATTTCGAGGAAGTGATGGATTTTGTTTTTCTTCAAAACATTTAAAAATGAAAAAATAGTGTATGCACCACAATTTACGACAGACCACATACTCAGTCGCCAAAAATTTCCAGTTCTGCCCCCTCTAAGTTTGATTTCAGATACTGGTTGAACTATGAGATCATAATAGTTTATATTATCTTGTTTTTTTATTTATTCATTGAATGTAAGTTGTAAGTTAATCCAAAAAAAAATTCTAATAAATTTTCAGTTGAGTGCAGTCTTTGAAAGGATGATGAACGCAAATGTTCCAAACAGAATTTCAGATTTCTCTTGACATCTTTTGACGCTTTGTTTCTGATCATCACAATTGCCACTGGAGTTTTCTATGCTTACATCTATAAACTACTTTTGACTCTAAACAACGTTTCACGTGATTCTAGGTTGCATTTTTTGTACCAACTTGTTCCAATTTATATAATTCAATTAGTCAGTAACTTGCTCAAACTTTCCAAACATCGAAGTTTTTCAGATTCACGCCTTTTTATATTTCATTGGTATGTTTATTTGGAACGACACGAAAATTGTATTTTACATTAATATTGTTTCATATTACTACTTCTCATCTGCCATTACTATAGTCGTATCACTTTCCTATATCGCTTCGAAAGAGAACTTTCGAGTGATAATTTTCACAATTTGGAATCCGATTTGGAATGAAATAACATCCTAAAAAGCGATTATTGAAAATGTTCAAATTTTTAAATGTTTATTTACGATCGTGTAGATCGTGAGGAAAAAAAAAGAGAAAAAAATAGAATCATGTATAAAAAAAGAGTGGGTGAGGGGTAGTGCAGTACAATAGAATGCTAGTCGAGTGAAACAGAGAAAGAAAATGATGGGAGAGGGGCAATGGGACTGGACAGTGTGCAAATCAGATTGGCGGAGTTAGTTGGTTAGATTGAATGAACGATTTACGAAAAATTGGCTGCGTCTCTTAGTTTTACATTTTCTCCAAGAATACGTAACTTTTGAACGGGTTCTAGTGTTTGAGATGACTTTAAAAAATCGTCATTATTTATGTCTACCTTGGTGGCTTTTAATTACTTGAACCCACTATATAAGACACTTGAAATTTGGATATTTTCAAAATTTTATCTTCGTTCTGAAAATTGTCGAAAAATTCGTAGTGGTCCAGAACTTTTTAGTAGTCGGAAAGTTTTGATAAAATGATGCAGTTCGATATTGTTTCTGTTCAAAAAGTTACTCCAAATTCCGGATTGGCCCTGGATTTGGAGTAACATTATTTGAATTGAAAAATTAATAAAAGAAACACGTGAATTATTTCAAAACTCCGAATCCAGGGCCAGTCCAAAATTTGGAGTACGGGAAAAATATTCATTTTGTTTATTCCACGTGAACTGTTTATTTGAAATGCCACATTTAGGGCAGTCCGTTCAATAAAAATTTGAGCGTTTTCAAAACTTTTTGCTTGAAGCAAAATTACAAAGTTTTTTTTTTGCAACGAGCAACCAATTTCTGAACCTTCAAACGAATGGAGTTCCTACTCCTACTAGTAACTGAAGCGGTTTTCTTCTGAAAAAACTTCTGAGAGAACAGTTCACTTGTGCAAGACAGCTGAATTGGTAACGAAAGCTAGGAACTCCATTCGTTTGAAGGTTCAGAAATTGGTTGCTCGTTGCAAAAAAAAAACTTTGTAATTTTGCTTCAAGCAAAAAGTTTTGAAAACGCTCAAATTTTTATTGAACGGACTGCCCTAAATGTGGCATTTCAAATAAACAGTTCACGTGGAATAAACAAAATGAATATTTTTCCCGTACTCCAAATTTTGGACTGGCCCTGGATTCGGAGTTTTGAAATAATTCACGTGTTTCTTTTATTAATTTTTCAATTCAAATAATGTGATTCCAAATCCAGGGCCAATCCGGAATTTGGAGTAACTTTTTGAACAGAAACAATATCGAACTGCAGATATTCGAAATATTTCTCCAATCGACAAATTATTAGTAGCGTCTACGGAAATCTAGCAATGAATCAAAATCATAAACATTCTCTGTATAGAACTCCGAAGATTTGGTAGGTTTTGTGAATTTTTGGTTCAAAAATAAAAATATCCAAATTTCAACCGTCTTATATGGCACTTTGCAATGTCATATCTATTCGAAAACATTTCGAAAGAGCCCTATATCAAACAAATTGCTTATACTAACATCAAAAAAGAAAAATCAGTTGAAGTTATCTCATTCGATCAACTCTTGCCTGGATGGCTACCCTGATACCGAAAAGTGTTAAATCGGTACACATTGATTTTGGCTCGCTATTACATTTAGGGGTTTGTGCTCGGAATAAATTAGGCTAAAGTGTTCTATTGGTCTTAAAACTTTACTTTGTTAAACCAGGAACTATTTTGGAATAAAAAACCAGATCATTAAGGCTATCTTGACCTCTTAAATGACGCCTGTATTCACTACATTTTCATCTTCATTTTCATGGAGAAAGAGGTAAAAACCCGATTAGGAACGTTTTTAAATCAAATCTTGTGTGATTTTCACTGTTTTTATAAATAAAAAGCTTGTTTCGTTCAATTATGAGTGGTTTCAGCGAGATCGGAGGACATTTCGTGACTTTTAGTTTCCAACATCATTTCATCAAGTCATTATCCTGGTGTTATAATGATGCAGAAATGACCAGTGCTCTGGCCAAATAATTATTTGCTTTGCTATCCCGTTTGAAAACATGAAATATATGATCTGATTGAAGTTTTGACTGAATTCGGTGGTCATAGGAAGAATAATAACTGAATAGTGAACCAAGATCCTCAAAAAATAGGTGCGAGCCAAACCGATGTTCACTTGCGACGTTATGAGACTGAGGCGGTCCTTGAAAATTGCGGAACCGGATGGTTATTTTTACTCCGTCTTCCTAAACTATCAGAGAATGTTTTTGTTGAATCTCATCTTATTCACATCTATATTCGAGTAGATATTACACCATATGTGGGTTCAAGTAATTAAAAGCCACCCTGTACTATCATTTTTCCTAAGAATTTTTAATCTAGAGAATTACGTATGTATATCTTCTAATGATTCTAGTTCGAAGAAAATGTTTCTTTCAGATTTGTAGTCTGGATCCGTAGGTGTTATATATCTCTATTTTTGTCTACTGTATAATCTTCGGGTAAAAGCGATTTGAACAGATTCTATCATCTTTATATCTTTCTTAGTAGTTGGTGAGCTTATTACAGGTCCGTACTCTAATTTAGGCCTGATAAAAGTTTTATAAGTTGTATAAGTTTTAAAGTTTTATAAAGTTTTTTTAAAAGTTATAATGTTGTTCTCATATTCTGCCTCTAGCAGAAATAAGTCAAGCTGAATATGGGCTGACATTTTTAGATGCGTGACAAACCTCCAGAAATAAAGTCAATGGTCCTGAAATAAAGCACCTGCTCACGTTTCCGGCTAACTTCACACACCTTTAGATTGTATTTATCAACGTTTACAAAGATGAACACGGAAATTGCGTTTTCGAAAGCTCTCTTGGAAACGAATCCAGAAAATGCAACAAATTCTAAAGTAACCGTCAGGTTTTTGGAAGCATACTCCGGTCTAACGTCAATACTCAGCAATGGGTTGTTCTGTTTCTTGTTTATCTATCATCGTCGGAAAAGACAAGAAGCGAAGAAAGAGAGTGAAGAGCCACATGTTAAAATATTTGACCATATCTATTATATTACATTATTTTGTTTACTTTCTAATGATATCTGTATCGTTTTAAGAGTTGTTGCAGGGCTGATACCTGGAAACATCGTATCCAACTTGATGCTTATCGTAATTGTTTATGTGGAAGTGATATTCTATCAGTACTATAGTGCACTTATTGTCATTATATCCATGTTCTCATTCTTGGCAGTCATTCAGAGACTAGTAATACTCTATAAACCCCAATTCAGGGGGGCTGTGATGGGGTAAAAACAAAAAATGATGTCTGTGCTAGAAGGTTTGATTTCAGACACTGGTTGAACTGCGAGATCATCATAGTTTATCTGATGTTGTTTTTTTATTTAGTCGTTGATTGTAAGTTAAGAATTTTTACGTTTTAACAGCGTTTCCGTGAGATATTCGAGCTACGGCCTCTTGTGGTCGGCACAGTGTTTTCAAACTTTATATTTCTCATTGATTTGTCATATGTGCATAGTTGTAGGTCATCTGTGTAAACAAAAATACAGTTTTTGCCCATATGACAAATCAAGGTGAAATAAAGAGTTTGAAAATACTGTGCCGACCTTTCCACGATAACCTCATTGAAACCCTGTTAACTGTCATTCTTGGATCGCCAGCTGTACGGCTAATTTTTCAATGTTTCAGTTGAGTGCAGTTTTTGGAGGAATTCTGGGGAATTCCGGTGTTCCAGACCAAAATTCAGATATCTCCTGACGGTTTTTGACGCTTTGTTCCTGATTATGACAATTATCACTGGAGTTTTCTATGTTCACATCTATAGACTACTTTTGGATCTACATAACTAACGTTTCACGTGCTTCTAGATTGCACTTTTTGTACCAACTTGTTCCAATTTATATAGTTCAATTGGTAGGTGACTAGCTTCAATTTTCCAGACGCTAAAGTTATTCAGATACACGCCTTTTCATATTTTGTCGGCATATTTATTTGGAACGACACGCAACTTGAGTTTTACATTAATATCATTTCATATTACTTTTTCTCATCTGCCATTCCTATAGTCGTATCATTATCATATATCGCTTCGAAAGAGAATTTTCGAGCGATAATTTCTACAATTTGGAATCCGATTTGGAAGGAACTATCATCCTGAATTATCCATTTTGTATTGCATTATTTTTCTTTTATTAAGCAAAAACAAAATTATGTAAAAAAAAAGAGTTGCTAGTCATTTAAAATGCCGAGGTACGTCATCACGCGCAAGTAACATCACAGACGGCCGGCGCGGCTGAGAGCGGCATGGAAGCCTTACAGCTGACACTTCTAGACACGTGTCAAATCTCCAGAAACATAGTCAAAGATCCCGAAGTAAAGCACCTGCTCACGTTTCCGGCTAATTTTACACATGCGGGCTTCACTTCCTGGCTTTTACAGCAATGAACACCGTTATAGGCGCATTGAGTGTTCATATGGAGAACAATCCTAGCAATGCAACTACTGATAAAGTGTTCGTTAGGGTATTGGAAGCGTATTCAGGTATGACAACAATGATAAGTAATGCGTTGTTCTTTTTCCTGTTTCTTTATCATCGTCGAAAAAGACAGGAAGCCAAAAAAGAAAGTGAAGAGCCACATACTCAGATATTCAATCATATTTATCATATCACCTTATTTTGTTTACTTACACATGATATCTGTGTCATGTCAAGAATACTTTCCGGTCTTGTCTCAGGAAGCTTTGCATCCACTGCTATGCTATTGGTAGTGCTTTATGTTGATGTGTGGTTTTTCCAATTTTATGGGTCCATTTCGGCCAGTTAGACCCGCTCAAGGGAGAATTGGAAACCCGTTTTTCAAAATCATCCAATTGGTTGGGGATCGTAAATAATAATGTGCAAAAATTACACTTGGAAACTTATTTTTGGTACTAATTAGATAACTGAGTTTATCAACAGAAAAAATAAAGTTTTTCAGATTCATACTTTGTTATATTTCATCGTTTCACTTGCCACAGAAGAAATCGATGCTATATTCATAATTAACGGGTGGTCGTATATTTTTGGATCTACCGCTATACCTGTGGTTGTATCATTATCATATATCGCTTCAGAAGAGAACTTCAGATTGATAGTTTCCACGATTTGGAGACCGATTTGGAAGGAACTATCGTCTTGAAGTAAGACTACGAATCGACTTGATTCCACTGTTTTTTCGATGTTCAAATGTTTCTTGTAGTCTGTGAAAGTTCTTCCAAGAAAATGAAGCAGTTTGAAGTGATGGAATAGAAGAAAGCGGTTTCAAGAAATCCGAAAAAAAGCACCTGTTTAAGGTTTAGTTTAACTTCACGCATATTGGTTCAACTCCTCAGTTTTCAAAGCTATGAACACGTTTATATTGGGAGTGAATTACAATATCGAATATCAAAATGGAACGAACGACAAAGTGTTAGTCAGGATGACGGTAGCTTATTCATGGACGACGACATTTTTTAGCAATGGACTGTTTTTTTTCTTATTTCTTTATCATCGCCGGAAAAAGTTGCACGCTAAAGCAGAGAAGCAAGAACCGCATACTCAACTATTTAACCATATTTATCGAATAACTTTGATTTGTTTACTCACAAATAATATATGTGTTATATTAAGAATCATTGCCGGTTTGCTGACAGAAAAATATGCATCTCTCTGGATATATATCGCAGTTGGTTTTGTCGATAGCGCATTCTTCCAGTGTTATAGCACTCTTATTGCCATTATAACCATGTTTTCATTTTTGGCAGTCATTCAGAGGCTGGTTATACTTTATAAGCCTCAATTTAAGTGGGCTGTAATGGGGTAAGTTGTCATGTAGTTTATGAAATTCGGGCTCTATTTTCAGTTACTGGTTGAACTATCAAATAGCTTTGATATACATATTATTTCTACTGCACTTAATTATTACTAGTAAGTGATATTTTACGACATACATACGAACAGGGTTGAGAAAGACCGGGCCAAGTCAATTGTTTTGGCGGGTCCGGTCCATTTCGGCCAGTTAGACCCGCTCAAGGGAGAATTGGAAACCCGTTTTTCAAAATCATCCAATTGGTTGGGGATCGTAAATAATAATGTGCAAAAATTACACTTGGAAACTTATTTTTGGTACTAATTAGAAACACTGATTTCTTAGTCCTAGAAGGGTTTTTTTCGAATTTTTGAAGAAAAATGTCGCGGAAAATGAGATGCTTCCTACTTGCGCGGGCCGGACTCTGACAACTTTTTCTCAGGCTGGCTATGACGATTTCCAAGCAGGCATACAAAAACAATTAAGCTTTGCAGTTAAATGCACTTCATTGACAAGAGATGATGAAAACAAATGTTTTGGCCAGGGTAATAGAAATTTCTTAATTTCTCTCAATGGATTCTTTCTTGTTTTGACAATTATCACTGGGGTTTTTTATCATCATATTTACAAGTTACTAGTCACTTTATCAAACGTCACACGATCATCCAGATTGCATTTTTTGTATCAACTTGTCCCTATTTACACAGTACAATTGGTCAGTTAAAAACGTTTTTCAACTCCATGTGCCATTTCAGCTTTAACTGAATTCTTCCAAATATTAATATTTTTTAGGTTCATAATATTTTATTTTTTATTGGCATATTTGCTTGGAACGACACAGAAGTTCTATTTGAGATTAGTTTTATTTCTTATTTGTTTGGCTCATCGGCTATCCCTGTGGTAGTATCATTGTCCTATATTGCTTCAAAAGAGAATGTGAGGGTGATGGTTTCTACGTTTTGGTGGCCAATTTGGAGAGAACTGTCTTCCTGATTGATTCTGGGAAAATAATTGAAAACGCATTTTTATATTTTTGAATCTTAACAACCATGAAAAATCTTCCCAACTTTAAATTGAAACTTATTCATGTATTTCAGTATAATAATAGTAAAATAATGTTAAACCAAGAGCATGCCTTCCTAGCTTGGTTAGACTTTTTCAAAGTTTTTGTTTCAAAAAAAAATCCAATGTTTGCTCGAACCAGAGTTGTTGACATTGAATGCAGCAAAAATTCATAACTTGAGCACTGATTCTAACATTTTTAGTCTTAAAAAAGCATCTGTTGTTCTATTTTTCTCCTTTTTGCCGCATGAAACTATAGTTGCAAAAAAGTCCACGGGCGAAAAAGGTTGGAACATGAAAAATTGTGCCCGGTGGTTATTTTGTATTTGGAATCGGCTGACATTCACAGATGTTTCATGGCATCTCTTTTTTTGTCTGGAAGCCTAAAATTAGGGGGTGTCCTAAACTCATTGGGTGCACAGTATAATAAGATTGGAGTTTTTGAGATTAAAAGTGAATTTTTCTCATGATTAACTGCTGGAGAGTATTTACTCACTTTTGATCAAGTATAAAACTAACTCTGATAGCTTCACTTATGAGATCCCTTGCTTCAAAAACTTGATTTTCTCTATTCCCGTTCCTATTTTCTCATCTTCTCCCTAAAATACAAAAAGTGCCGGCGAAACCGGATAAAAGGTACACATCCTTTTCAATCTGCACCTTTAATCTCTACTCAAATCTCCGAAAAATCTTGGCTTTTCTATGAACAGGATAGACAAGAAGATGTTCGAAATTTGACGGAACAAATTGTTTTGATTGATCTTTAGAACTTTTTATTGGGGAAAAATCACAATAAAAATTGACAATAATAAAAACTAGAAAATGGGGAAAAAAGACTACAAAATACCTGAATTGGAGAAGAATACACAGAAACCTATGACTTAAAGCTCAATAAAAACATGCCCTTATAATAAAGGGAACTACTGATAACATCCAATTTCATTAGTAAAGAGTGCATCAGTTGCCCAATGAAAAGTGATTGGGAACATGGGCGGTCCAGAGTGATAAGTGGCATCAGAATGGATACAAGGCATATCAGCCTTCTGGGGTAGCTCACAATCAAAAGCGTTGACACAAGTGACGTCATTCATCAATGTTTTCGTATCACGGAGGTGATAAAATGAGTCATTGTAGCATTTGAAAATTATTGGCATGTAATAGTCTTCTCGGGGGAGGGTGGCAGAGAGTTGGGCTATGGGTTCCAGGGAGAGAATGCTGGAAAAAGGTTTTTTAGACTTTGTAGAGATTCAGAGGTTGATTTCAAATAACTGAAGCATGACTAGGGAAGTGTTTGAAGACGTCACTCAAGAACGGGCTGAAAACTTGAGAACAGAATAAATCGACCCTCCTGAATCCATTTTTGAAGTCAGTTTGGTCCGATCGACCTTTTCATTTTTTTGGTCTTTTCAGGCTCCCTCTGGACTTGTAAAAATTTTTAAACCAAAAAAAATTTTTTTGAAAAAATTTTCCAAACAAGTCGAAAATGGTAGAGAAAAGTCAGAACATGGGCTCAGTTTTGTTTTTAGGCCCTATCAGTGCAAAACGACTCTTAAATACGGTTTTGGAGTCAGAACTAGCTGACAGGCGTCTAGTAAAGTGTGCTTTAAAATGCCGATCGGACCAAACTGATTTCAGAAATGGAATCAGGAGGGTCGAAATACCCTACATAAAATTTTCAGCCCATTCTTGAGTGACGCCCTCAAACACTTCCCTAGTGAAGCCGAGAAGTGAAAAAATGGGAATTTTTCTACCGATCCGGGTTGGGGAGGTTCAAAACATGTTTGACACCCCAAAAAAGTTTTCTTGTTTTTTGATCTACTTTTTTGGTTTATGTTTCCATAAAACTTTGACCGCCGCGTCGGCCCGCGTTTTGACAAGTCTGATTTTTCTTTTTAGGTCTAAATAATGGTCTGAAAAATGGAGGAAGGCTCCTTGAAAATCGAAATCGAAAGATGAAAAAAAAATTTCCGGAGGCCAAAAAAATTGAACGAAAATCTTGGATTTGGCTTCAGTAGTTTGACAAAACTAAAGATGTCAAGAACAACGTTTTTTGGTTATCTGAAGTCTATTTTCACCAGGAAAAGAGGACTAAAGAGGCCATAAGCGGTCCCTAGTCCTTTCGAAGTATGAAAAATCCAGATATTAGATAAATAGAGCCTGGAAGTCGGGAAATCAAGTATAAATATTCTAGAAACGTTCAAAAATCCTTGAAAAACTCCTCCAAAATTGGAACCGAACCCACCTCTTCATTTCTGCATCAATCTCTTGCAAATGCTCCTCACTAATCAATTGAGTGATATTATCCCCAGGATTCAACGGCACAGCTCCATCCCTAACATCCGTCAAATTCTTCAACCACATATTCTTCATATGAAATATCCCATTAAATTTCATCTGCCGCTTTCTCATCATCAACGGCACCGTCTGTTTGGGAGTCCAATAAATGGGCTTATTATCAGAATTTCTTGAATAATGGGACCAAGATGAATTGAATCTTTCAGGTCGGACAAAAGATTTTCCTTGGTCTTTAGTTGGAAGTCTCCGAGCATTTTTGACAATTGCAGATATACTTTGATGTTCCAACTCTGCCACTTTGATAGTGTCAAAATCAGCTTTTCCATATTGAAGAGCACTAATAAACCAACTGCCACCATATTCTCTTTCGAATTCTTCATAATAAGAATTAGCGTTGTTAGGGATCAAAATATCATCCATATCGAGAATTCCCACGAAGCTAACGGCTTCTTTATACATTAGAATACAATCCGTGTGGGCAGCTGCCTGATTTCTAAGCTCAACATTTCGATTTGGCTCCAGATAAGGTCCATCAGTTTCAGGAAACTTGATAGTGAGCCATGGTTCAACGGACACTAGGCCAAGTTTTTCGTATTCTTTGATGAGTTTGTAGTAGGATTCAACCATGGAGACAACGTAGAGTTGGAGGTGAGCTCCGTATCTGGAAATAGGACGGTTATGATTGGAAAAGAAGGGGGCGTGTTATGGGGGTGAGTGGGCGGGACCAGTGTCCGCTCCCGAGAAATGCGAAAATCCCGATCCCGCGAACTTTCTCGGAAGTCTCGGGAATCCCGGGAATTCCCGGTAATTTAAACTTTTCGTCCCGGAAATCTCGAGAATGAAAAATCGGGAATTTCCCGCAATTCCCGGGAAATGGAATCCCCAGTGCGTACATTGGGCCTTACTTAGTGATGGAGTTTGGGTTAAAAGACTACCGGATACTAAGCTCAGCTTTTGAAACCGTGATATTCAGTGAAAACGCGCTCCAATCAAACTTTTTGGACTCCATTTCTCCCGCGGAGCGCGATTAAACACCCTTCGGATTTCACCAAACTCAGTCACCCAGACTTGTCGCGGGCTGGGCCGATGGAAAACATTCTACCGGCTCGGCCTGGCCCGCGTCGGCCCGCGTCGGCCCGCGTTTGGACAAGTCTGAAGTCATCTCCGTTCGAGAATACACCCTTACCTTTTCGAAATGTGCAACTGCGTCAAAAAAGTTTGCCATTGCTCGGCGGCAAATTGTGGGGAAACACAGAAGACCACTGGCTTTGGAGCTGAATATTTGGGGGTTTTGAACGGAATCTGAATCTTTCTTTTGTTGTTTTCCGAACAAATTTTTTGAATTTACCTCTACAAAAACTCCCTCTGCTTCAATTTCCAGCTTTGTCATGCCCGCAAGTAGGTTCGTTTGAATAAGGACTTGCGAGTAGTCACATCGATCGTTTAGCAAATGTTCTCTTAAAATTAAAATCTTTTGAAGGTTTTTGGTAGTTTTGGGGACTTACGTCGTCAAAGTTCCCTCTTTGGCAACGCGATTCTTGAGATTACTTCCATGAAGATTCACTTTATAATCCGTTATCACTGGTACTGTCCGTTTATTCATGGTGGTCACAATGGCAACCGCATTGTTACCAAGTCTGAGAAAAAGAGTGTTGTGAACATAGAATTTGGGGAAAAATGTGGATTTTGAATAAACGTAGAATAAAAAAATCTTTATCGAGTGGTATAAGTTGTCCCAAATAGGCCCAAAAAGTGATTTTTTTGAAACTCTAATAGTAAGGCACTAACATTTTTTGGTTTTTTTTTGCATTTTCAACCAAAATTTTAATTGAATTTGCAAAATTTTATTTATCGGGATTTAATTTTTGATTGACACTCAGCTTTAAAATAAGTTAACAATTTCAGCTGTTCTCATCAAAATATGGAGGTCCAGGAAGCTACAATTTCATAAAACTCTAATAGAAGGGCACAAACGTTCAGATTTAGGAAGATCCATCCCATTCGAATACAGTGCTTGGATTTGTAAAAACATTTCAAAATTTCAGTATTTGTTTCCCAACTCTAATACATAGAGGGGCACTAGCGTTTTCATCAAAATTTAAGCAACTTCCAATAAGATCAGAAACGTTGCCCGTATCAGAACTCTACCGTATCAGAACTACTCCACGTGAAATAATAGTTCTGATTTGGCATACCCCCCCCCCTTTGAAAATAGTGGTTACTGTAAGAAAATCAAAGGTATCCCAACCCTATTTTCAAAAAAAACTTACGACTTCGACACCGGATAATAATAAGCAGAATGAATAAAAGTATGAGTTTCCTGTAGTATTGGTACCTCTTTCGGCACGTTATACAACAGTTCTTTATGTGATAATAGGGGAGTGATAAGAATAAAAGAGACGATAATCACAAAAAATATAGAAGCAATAAGTTTGAAGATTCTTAACGGATGAAGTTTATACCGATATTTTCTGAGGCTAAGTAAGCTATAAGCAATTGGATGTAGAAAAGCGTCCATTTACGACGGCAGAAGAAATGAAGAAGCAAAATGTTTCCTGAAAGAAAGAAAAGAAGAAGATTTTCCGAATTGTTGAAATTAGAAGGGAGGAGAAAAGACGAACTTCGGATCAGATAACAGGCAAAAGGTGTCCTGTTCTGGAGTCCCCCCTTCGCTTGAGAAAAAGATGCCGTTAGCTTCAGATGACGTTGTGTAGTGGGCAAAAAAAAATCGGAGAAACAGATACAAAAAGTGGCCATCACGATATTTGTATAGGTGGGGGAACTATTCAAATTAGAGTGTTACAGCGACAGGAGGAAAAAAGTGTTCTAGATCATTTAGTAAAGTTTTGAAAGCGGTGTTAAAAAGTTTGAATAAGAATTTGGCATTCAAAGCTGAAAAAACGAATAAAACACCATTCCAGTGCATCTTTGGATAGCAACCTAGTTCGAGATGGCCTAAAATTCACTGCCAAAGTTTCTAAGCCACGTCGTCTTCTCTAACAACACGGTAAGATTTCTAGGCCACGGCAACTAGAAAGGAAATTGCGTCTGAAGTAGTTTTTTAGGCAAAATTACTAGGAAAATTGCGATAAGCGTTGAAAATGTGGTCACATTTTTTATTTTTGTTTCTGCTTTATGTTTTCATGCTGATTCTATTGTTCACGAAGAGCATGCGCCCAGAATCGCGCAGTACAGATTGGTGGCCGCGGCCGTCTGGCCGAAAATCCGACAACGCAGGGGCTTTTTTCACTGTATCTTTCGTGTTTATTTCTCATGTTTTTGTAACGAAACTTCAATTTTCTTCTAGTTTTTCACGTATGATAAAAGCGGAAAATATGGAGAAAAAAGTCCAGCGGCATTGGATATTCGGCCAGACGGCCGCGGTTTTTTTTAAAGGAAAGCCCTGGAATCTCCATGGGTTCTCAGGACATTTCGAATCTCTTCATTGTGAAGGATATTAAGAACATTCCTAATGATACCGATTTTCAAAACGTTTGATATTTTAAAGAAATTCAGAATCATCTTTTGATTCTATGTATGTCCGAGAAGGCTTCCTTCCTTTCTCATTTTTTCTCATACTCGCCACTTCCGTCTCTCCTCATCGAATTCTCTGATTCTGCCAATCAAGATTTCAATCTGCCCATAATGAACTTTATGCTACAGATTTGAAAAAAATGAAAATAAAGGCTAAATTCCTGTTTAGGACAGAAATTTATGTACTTTTTTGGTGTCACCAAGCTAGACAGAGAACATTAGGCTAGACACGTACACTTGGCGTTGTAAAGATGGGAGTGAGTGCAAAACACAAAAATTGCCGGTTTACATTTAGATTGCATATTTCCTAGTCAGATGATAATCAACTTGCTATTAAATTAGAGGAACTTTAAAAGTCTCTGAGACCCTGAAGCTTAGAACGAGTTTTCGGTCCGAAGGAATAAGAAAATTTTGGCGAGAACCTTTTCACAATAACTAAGATAGAAGGGCACCCATCACAGCTCTCTAATATAAGAGCTTCTAGATCCACAAGCCTAGACCCTTTGTTACTTTTCCCTCTCCGGTCTTTAAAGATGTCCAATCTTTCATTTACGTTTCAATGTTTTAAAGATTCATTCAACAACAAAAAAACATGTTTTTCCTCCAATTTTCGAAATCCAGAAACTAAACAAATCCCCTTTTTCTGTTTCAATGTTTTCTCCAAAACGGTATCTATGTAACAATCTCTCTCTCTCCCTTTTTGCCTATCCTTTTCTTCAAAATGGATTTTTCGTTTTCGGAAAAAGGTGAACAACAAGAAGAAATTTGGAATCTCAAAGATCCAGATGAACATTTGCTTTCTGGAGTAATGAAAAGGGGAATAAGGTTTCGAAAAAAGATAAAAAAAAACATATGAAAAATAGGAAAATGGCTAGATGAGCTAAGGTCAGAGAATGACTGTAGAGTTTGTGTCTGTAAAAAGTGTTTCTATGTGGGACAGGCCAACTACTGTGAATCCTGTAATAGAGCGGCCCCTTTAATTGAACGGCCCCTTTATTGATGCTCCTCTAGAAGCCTAATGAACAATAAAGCGACCTCCTTTTTTAGAACTTTCATTTCTTGATTTTTGGCTAATTTTAAGTGAAACATCGCACTGTTTTGAATATCAGAAACCGGCCCCTCTAATATAACGGCCCTCTGTGATACAGCATCTTCCAACTCGTCTACCTGCATTTTTTGCAAAATCCTCTTCCACCAAAACCACAACATTCACACATAAAAATTCTTTATTTTGATACCAATTCACAAATTTATTTTTAAAAAACGAGATCAAAATACATAATTTCCACTCAAACATCCTTATCGATACCTACTGATAACAGCCAATTTCACTGGAAAATCCGGCATCCGAAGCATAATGATAAGTGATAGGCCACATGGACGGACCCGAGTGATAAGTGGCATCAGAATGGATACATGGCATCTCCTCTCGTTGGGGAAGTTCACAATTGAAAGCATTGACACAAGTGATATCATTGTAGAGCCATTGGGTATCACGAATGTGATAAAAGGATTCGTTGTAGCAGGAAAAAACGATATTCATGTAGAAATCGTCTTGAGGGAGAGATGTAGAGAGATTGGCGATCCGAGGAAGGGAGAGGTGTCTGGAAATGGAAGAAATTGAGGTTGGGTTGGGCATCAATCTGAAATTTTGATGACCTAGGCGATGATGCCAAGTTTTGGAAAAGTAAGCGTGACCTAAAAAGTTAGGCTGACCTAGACACGGCTTTGAATAAACGATTTTGAACAACTCGGACAATTAAGGCTGACCTAGGCAAATAGGATTGATCTAGACTATTAAGCTTCAGCTTGAGCTTGAAAATTAGGCTTGACGTTCGGCTCAGTAGTGGCTGTTCAACGGAAAGTCGGCCTAATCGTGTCAAGACTTGATCCTTAGTCCATACATTTTATCCTACGACAGAATGCATTTAAGATAGTTTTCTTTCCTCAAAAATTTAAACTTATTCAATACAATAAACCTTTGCCAGTTTCAAAAATTGAGATTATCAATAGAGCACAATTACTTTCAAAAGCTTTAACTCTTCATTTACCTCTTCATATCCTCATCAATCTCTCTCAAATGTTGCTCACTTATCATCTCTGTTATATTATCCCCTGGATTCACTGGCAACGCGCCTCCAGGCACATTCCCTGACTCGATGAAAAACATTTTCTTTATATGGAACAATCCATTACTTGACACGTATTTTTTATGAAAATAAACAGGCCCTCCATCCGGTGTTATATAAATTGGCTTATGATCCGAATTATGTGAGTAATGGGACCATGTGGAATTGAATCTTTCTGGTCTTAAAAATGATTTTCCAGCATCTTTTGTTCCAAGTCTTTTTGAGTTTTTGACAATCGCAGATATACTTTGATGCTCCAATTCTGCCACTTTGATAGTTTGATAGTCATATTTATCGTAATGAAGTGCACTGATCTCCCAACTTCCCGCGTATTCCCTTTCGAATTCTTCATAATAAGAATTGGCAGTTGGTATCAGAATATCATCCATATCCAGAATCCCCACAAAACTGACAGCTTCTTTATACATCAAAAGACAATCTGTGTGAGCTGCAGCTTGGTTTCTTAGCTCTACGTTTCGATTCGGCTCAACGAATGGTCCATCAGTTTCAGGGAATTTGATAGTGAGCCAAGGTTCTATAGAAACTAGGCCAAGTTTTTCGTATTCTTTGATTAGCTTAAAGTAGGATTCAACCATGGAGACAATGTAGAGTTGAAGGTGAGCGCCGTATCTGGAAACAAGGTTAGAGGATTAAGAGGAGCATAGTGCGTGATATGGGAGATATAGGTCTATGGTCCCCATGGCTACTAACTACCCCGTGATATTTAATGAAACAATGAGCGCTATAACGTTTTTGGGAGACATGAGACAGACATGATTCATTGATCCTACGCTCATATGGGCGGCTCACACAGGTTTCCTGCAAAGGTAAGAAAGCGCGCCCTAATGCTAAAATATTTTAATACTCAGTATTGGCATATTTCCTTGGAAGTTCGGACCAAACTGAGGTACGAAGCCAAGTCATCAATTTAGCATTGGCGCGCGCTTTCCTAGCCCGCGGAGAGCCCGTTGGGCTGCCTAAAACTACCCTTATGAGTTTCAATGACTATATGATTCCTATGGCTACTTGAGGGTATTCTAAAGAACCCTCTGAGCCTTATAGATCTTGAAGGGTCTTTTAAGAATTTTCATAGTTTCAGGTTTAAAAATTCCTTTTCCCTCACCTCTTCGAAACATGCAATTGCACCAAAAAAGTCTGCCATTGCTCGGCGGCAAATTGTGGGGAAACACAGAACACCACTGGTTTTGGAGCAGAATATTTGGGCTTTTTGAACGGAACCTCCATCAAAATCCCATCGGCTTCAATTTCCAACATTTGCATATGATCAAGAAGATTGGTTTGGGCAGTGATTAGGGAGTAGTCACATCTATCGCTTAGGCCGTGTTCTCTGTAAGGATTACTGTAGGGGTAGGGTACCGTACTCCATAAATACTGTAGCACTATCTACAGTATCCCTCGCTCGTACTCACGTGGTAAGCGTTGCCTCCTTTAACCATCTGGCTGTCCGACTGGTCCCTATCAAGTTAATCTTGTAGTTTGTGATTTTCGAAGCTGTCCTTTTATTCATAGTGGTCACAATTGCAACTGCGTTTTTCCCTAGACTGGAAATGGCGGGAAATTCGAAATTTTGAAAATACAAAAAAAACTTACGACTTAGAAACTGGGAAGTAGTAAGCCGAGTGAATGAAAGTGTGAGTATTTTGGAACAGTCGGACTTTTTGTCTGAAAAATTTTGAAAGTTGAGCTTCAACTCCTAAAACTGACTCTGGCTTTGGCAAAAACTTTGGTAATACCACTTTCCAACTAATATAAGATCCAAAAACAATAAGAACCATCAAAACTTTAAAAACTCGAATCGGATGTATTTTGCATGGAAAATTCCTTAGAATCTCTATCAGTGACGTCATCAGAACAGAAAATGGAGGCTCCATTTTTCGGGGAATAAACCAGAAAAGAAGGACAAAGACAAAATGAGAAGGGGGAATTTTCGAAGATCAGATAAGAGTTTGGGTGTCCTGTTCCGCTATTTTTTTAATGAAGTAAGGGAAATTTTCGGAAAAATGAAAAAAAAGGTCCGAGAAAATAAATGGACAAAATTATATGGAGAAAAGTTGATTCTTGGTCAATTGGTTGTGGATCCAGAATCATGGGGGATTTCTGTAGTAATCGTACTGTATTATGGGTTACTGTAGCTATGGATTACGGTATCTTTAGTTTGCTATAACTATGGAGTACTGTGTCTATCAATCACTGTTACTATAGGTTGCTGTACCTATGGATTACTGTACTTGTGGACTAACGTATCTACCGTATCTTTGGACGAAGGTTACTGTAACTATTGATTACTGCATCTACAAATCACTGTGTTTTTGTTTTTGGATTACTGTAGTTTTGGGTTACTGTATCTATAGATTTCTGTATTTTGGACTTCTCTGTCTACATTGTCTGTTATAGAATCTTTGCGTCAAGGTATCTATGAAATGATGTAACTATCGATTACTGTATTTATAAATCACAGTATCAAAGTATGAATAACTGTATCTATGAGTTACTGTATCTAAAACCATTTATTTCTCCATTTGCTTTTCAAACATTTTAAAATACAAATCAGTATGAATGGGGTGTCCTCGGAGTGTCAAGGCTATTTTTCTTTTTTGCTCTCCATCCAAAACCCGTAACTTCCACCAGACACCAACACAAACTACAATCCCATAGAGCGGCATCGCGTGGGTTACTGTAAATAAAAGTTTTTTGGGAAAAAAAATTTATCGATAGGGCTCACATTCAACTATAGCCATATGATTGGGCTTAGTGAAGTAACCCGATGTCCAATGAAGCAATAC
Source organism: Caenorhabditis doughertyi (assembly GCA_963572265.1). NCBI lineage: Eukaryota > Metazoa > Nematoda > Chromadorea > Rhabditida > Rhabditidae > Caenorhabditis > Caenorhabditis doughertyi. The sequence goes on from OY751557.1 coordinate 2,843,417, forward strand.
GAGACCCATAAAAATAGTTGAGACCATTAGACAATTATAATGGATAAATGATTTCAGAGCGACAAAAGACCGTTTTCCTTGATCTAAAGTATATCGGGTGCTCAGATTGACATCGATCACTTCGCGGAGTCTCTGAAATGAGAAAAATTAGTATAGAGAAAAAAAGACGAAATTACCATATTTTTGAATTCCAAAAGATGGAAAATTGGTATAGAGATAAGTTGGAAGAAGATGATCATGACCAATGGAATAATTGTTTCTGCAGTGGAGATGGTGCTGGAGACAAGAGTCTGAAAAAAGTGAACACGAATAAATGACTCCAAAGTTTGTGCAAAGATTCATGAGGCCAAAAACGTGTATTGTGATGGAAGAATGGAACTATAGGGTTATGAAAATATGGGATCATAGGATCAGAGGATCATGAGGACATAATGGTACCATAAATCTGAAGGGCGTGTAGAGTAAGAGACCTATAACCTAAATATAGTCAAAAAACCTTGAAAAAAAGAGAGTCAAGTAACCTCTTCCTCTTGACTGAGGGACCTATAAATGAGCTAGACGACCTATCACATCAAGTTAAGGGACCTGTATCTAAAAGGTCATATCTATGAAACAATTGAACAACACTACCATATGGTCTAGGAAGATGTGCTATTTGGACGCGGGGTTACAAAAGGATCCATAGCATTACCAAATCGTATATTCATGGCTTTATGACATCATGTAACTGTGACGCTGTGGTACCGTAACCCAGTTTTGGTACACTCATTTTTCCTATATGTCTCACCTGGCAATAATAAAAAGTAAAACTGCTCGGGCTGAACGCTGCGTGAACATATCTTGTAAACAAGTACCCAGAAGCCAAAAAAATTTGAAGGAATCCCAAAGCCACTCCAAGGTTTAACGAAAAATTTTCATAGGCTCTATTGTACTTGACAGCTATAATCCGTTCTAAAGTGATAGATATAGGGGTCATAGAGACCACCGCTTGGCCAGAATTGTACAAGAATCGGAAGAATAGGCATCTGAAATAAGAAGAAAAGGTTTGTAGGAAGTGAAATAAGTCAATGTAAGTCACCTATAAAAGTTAGGAAGGGCCTCACAGCCATTAGAATATGGGTAAAAGTAGTTGAAGAGGTCAGCAGAGTGGAGAATGAATCTGGAAAAAAGTTGAATGAATGAGTTGGAGCCAAAAATCGACGGGGGGAGGAAAAAAAAAACTTTAAAATGCCTAAAAACAGGCTAACAAGGGACCTATGGACCTATGCCCAAATTTCAAAAACTCTTTAGAAGCAAAGTCCTCTTTGAAACAGCATCCTCCTTGAAGGGTCCTCCTTAAAATGACCAAATTCCTCTTACCTCCCCGTACAATGAACCAACAATGCTGCCAAATGAATTGTCACTTGCAACTGTGTATTTCTGTGGAATAATCGTTGAGTATATGAAAAATAAAAAGAATATCCAATAATTGGGAAAGCTGGGAGTATTATGAACCAGTTCATGAGCAATGATAACCGAAGAGGGATTGAAGTGGAGTAGGTCAACATGGTTTCGCAAGTCGCGTTGGTGATATTCATTTTTATTAAGCTGGAATTGAATCTTAAATAACAACGAAGAAATTTGCAGAAATTGCTTCAAGAAATTGCTATAAATTCATGAATTTGGGGTGACCAGAAGGCTACAAAAAAAGTTTTTCATAAATCCAAAAATGACGTGAAGAAGGCGATCTGACTACTTTCGCTCTTTTCTATCTCTGAATGCTAAAATAGCAGGAAATGATTCAACTAGTAATTATGCTCATATAGTAGGAAAGGAGAAGAAAAGTGTGCTCGTTCTTTTGAAATTTTGATCGGTGGGGTTTCAGGTTGTAACAACCTTCATTAGAAAGTGCTCTTATATTAGAGGTTCCAAATTTTAGAATATAGAATTCAAGATGCTTCGTATGACTTAACAACTCTATGCAACGTTTTCTAATAACAAAATCAACCTAGACATAAAATTTTTCTGATTTAGTTAATTAGAAACTTGGAATAACAAAACTACGTCGCGCTCTGGTAGGTATGAATGTGCATACAACTAGATTCTTTAAAAAAAAAAGGTGATACATACGTTACAAAAGAGCAGAAGATGATTCAGAATATGACAAGGAACAGGTTTATTAAACATTTCAAGGTTTTTTGAGTCATCTTGGTATTATAACACTACTTCTGGTTGAAGTTTCTACGCGAAATTTGGTTAAAAAACTGTTTGAAACTTCGGGGTTTTTCGAAAAAAAAAGCGGAAAGCTCAAACTGGATCTAGACTATGTGATATCAGAAAGAAATTTTGACTCTTTACGGCTTAACTGGTCCTCAAAAAAAGTCTGGCCCCAAAAAATAAGACAGATCCCAATGACGAAGAATGGTCTCAAAAGAAAAGTAGTTCAAAAAGAGAGAGGTCCTATTGGAGAAGACTGGTCCTAGTCTCCTTTGTTGGGACCAGTTTCTTTTGTGAGACAAGTCTTTTTTAGAGGGTCCTTTTTTCGGGACCACTCTTTTTAGCCCTGAGAACAGAAAAATAGAGGCAAATCTAACATCATAAATCTATTCGAAAACAACATGAGACGGTTTGAAATTGCCTTTTCAAGCAGCCTCAAGTACAGCCTAAATCGGAAATGAAAGTTAAGAAAATTGCAAAAATCAAACTTTCAAAAAAGTTCAAAAACTGTGCAAAAATACCTATAATTTGTCAAAGAAACGTCAAAAATCTGTCCTTGAGACGTCACTTCCCAAAAAGGATGTGTCTATGTGCTTGTTATTTATGCTAACTGATTTTTATTTTTTGTTTTTGTGATAATCCAAAAAATTCAAGTGATATTTGATCAAAAACCCATTCCACAAATACAAAACCGTCTTGCACTTTTTAAAGATCAAATTGGGTCCCAATAAAAATTTTGAATTTCGAAGAAAAAAGAGCACAAAAAGAGCCGAACTATAAAATGTGTCTGAGACAGGTGATACTTGTGACTAGATACCCCTTTATTTCGATTCAATGAGCATGAACTTTTGATTATAGGGCTTTTTTGAAAATTTGGGACAAATTTGATAGACATGACGCTGTTCAGATAAGAATAACAAGGAAAAAAAATGCTTTTGAAAAATAAAGCGAAATGCAAATTTTGAAGTCTTGAAAGGGGGATTTTTGACCGCATACAGTCTTTTTTTCCAAGATTTAGCTACTTTTTGAGCCAAAAAACTCGAAAAACTAACCATGAAAACAGCAGAAAAAGTCAGAAATTGATATCATATCTCCAATTTTAATCAGTAGTTAGACCAGACAAAGTACGCCATTTTGTAGGCGGAATTGACAAAAGTAATAAAAATTTTCAAGGTAGAAATAAAAAGTCTAGATAGATCTGGAAGAGATTGGAAAGTGACTAATTTGAACTTAACTTTATTGGGAAAATTTGGTTGAAACGGGAAAAATTTGGTTCGAAAATAAATAATTTAGGGCTTCCGTTTGAAAGTTTAAGCTCAAAACTTGGAATTTTTGGCTTGAAACTCGAAAATTCAGGCTGAAAAATTAAACATTCAGGCTTAAAACTTGAAAACTTAGGCTTAAAACTTGAAAATTTGGTTCTCAAACTTGAAATCTAACAGCCTGTTTCTCAAAAACATGGCTCAAAACCTATAATTTCTTGAAAAAATGAGTTCACAAACCTGAAAATTATGGTGTTAAAACTAGAGGTACCAGGCTGATTCTCGCAAAATTTAGCTCGAACCTCGGAAAATTACGCGAAAATACACTTTTTTTTTCTCAAAATGCGTCATAAGACTTCTGTAGTATAGTTACAGTAACTCATGTGACAGGAAACTGAAGGAAACTGAAAATTCTTATTATCTAGACACTCCGCATTATTAAAAAATGGTAAAAACAACGGAAATTACAATATTATTTTATCTGCTGACGAAACTGATCAAAATAGTTGTCGGCGTTGGCATTCATCCCTTTTGTTATCAACTTTTTCTTGTTTTCGGTTATCTGAAATTTGAACGATGAAAGCGCGCTCTAATAACGATCATAAGGGGGCTAAGAAGAGAAAGATACACAGACAACGAGAATGTCTAGTTGTCTGCGTCTCTCTCCAAATGTGCGATGGATCGCGATTCCAACTCACCACTCGAAGTTTCAAATGAACTCCATAGCAAACTGCAATCCCATAGAGTGGTAGAATGTGAACGGCTGAAAAATAGAGTCTAGTTGAGCACAAAATATGAGTTTTTCTTTTCCATTTTAAGAAATAGCTCAATATGATTAGTATTAATTTAATTCCTAATTCAACGTAAAACTTTGCTTTTTTTGATCTTGTGCACTTTTGGGCGTATACATAAATCAGAATTCAAACCAATACCTTCAACTAATGCCAAGTAATTCTGTCTTGTCAATGAAGCCGCATTGAAATGAAGGGTAGTTGTAACAATGGATAAAAGAGCAAAAACGATTGTATTGGAGTTGACAAGAAGTTTGAGAGCTCGGAGGGAACGAATGCTTTGCTCCAAGTTGAAGCGGTTGGATAGGGTGAGGTCATCGGTTGATCGGAGGTGCTGAAAAAGAGACAAATGAGATTCTCGGGATCGAATCGTCAGAATGTCAGAAGCTTACAGACAGGACGAGACTAGATTAAACACAGATATGAATTACGGACATTAGCCAGGTACTACTCTTTCAAAGTTTAAGGATGGTGCCTTCAAATCAAACGCAGATCTGATAAATGCCCTCTAACAATTCCTGACGCCATTCGGTCATAAAGCTCACCACCTTATAGGTGGCTTACCTTACTCTTCCACATCAATGTTTGAAACATCATCCTCGATATAATTTGAGCTACCATCACAGCATACAATGGACCAATAACAAACCACACAGATCCGCTAGAGGTTGCTAATGTTTGACAGTAATATAGCGTAAAGTTTCCAGGTTTGAAAGCGGCATAGAAATACAAACTGGTCAGGTAGCACATTGAAAGGAAGATCTGAAACCTGGAGGTTTTGGCCTGAATCCCGGATTTGAAAAAAAAAACACATTTTTTAGCTTCCTCTTAACTACTGGACGTCATTAACAACTTATGAAAATGTATTTTTCAGAATCTTCCAATTCTCGTCTTAAGGAACTCTTATTATTTTCCTTTTCTTACCTGAAAAAACACCAGCAAAATCCCAAAAGCCTTTCCACAATGCTCATATTCCGCGGATAACAAGTACGCGGCGATTCTCTCGAGTACTAAAGCAACAGAACACATTGAGGAGACTGCGAGACCAATATTGTAGAAACCACGAAAAATTAGACATCTGAATCATGATTTGGGATGTATCAAAACGTGAAATGTACAAGAGTTACCTATAAAAATTTGGGATAATATCACAAGCGTTGCTTCCCACGGTAAGATAATTCATAAGGTCTATGGAGTGGAGGAATAATCTGGAATTAATTTAAGTTTAGTTCTTATACAGACAGTTGGACTAGTTTAGGGAAATTTTTGAAATAATATAATCCCAGAAGCCTAATTGCAATTCCAAATTCCGAATTGTTTCAAAAATAACAAACCTTCCAACAGAATGTAACAACAACCCAAATAAATGAACTTGAATTTGAAACCGTGTGTTCCTGTGGAACATTTCTGTAGATCTGATGAAACCGATACTGTATATCAATATTGGAATAGCAATGATAACAATGATCAAGTTGATTGCAAGAGATATTTGGAGTGGAACGGAAGTTGTGAAAGCTGCCATAGCGGTGCAGTTTGGGACAGGTGATGACATTTTGGAAGGGTGAGGAAGTCTGAAAAAATGAGTCTGCTAGGATGAAAAGTTACGGAGAAAGTTATTGAGTGTAAGACCAATTGATTGGAAAAGTTTTTGAGTGTTGATAAAAACTGAAAAAAACCCGCCCACAATCTGAAGATGTTTTGTGCCTTCTGATTATCGAAATCCCTAAAGAACAGTGCCCGGCACGAGCTGTTTTTGATTAAATGATGTCTAATGTCATTATCATTTGAATTTTTTTTTGTTTTTTTCACAGAAACCGAGACGATTCCTCAGAGATTGAGGACAACGTCAATGTGTTTTAGCCCTGGTTTATTGGTGAGATGACAATAGAGTCATGTAAGTGAACTTTATGGTTGAAAATATAATAATAAATGAACAAAAAAAACTGGAAGATTCCCCCAGAGATTCAAGATAGCTTTAATATATTTTCAATGTTTTATTGGTGAGAAAATAAAAAAAAGTATAATAGAATTAACAGTTGCAGGTGATGAGAAAATAAAAAAAAATTATGAAAAAAAAGGCGTTCGTCGGCTAGTTCCGTTTTATGATCAGGTTGGAACAACATATCCGCTTATTTTTTTGCCATTGCAGACACTGAAAAAGAAAAAAGAGCTATGTATGAGCAATATAAAAATGATTTGATTCAGGTGAATATAATAAAGAAATGTCGCAAGGCGGTTGATTTGGAATAGATTAACACGTGGAAATCTTTTGAATGAGTACATTGATATATCTGGAACGAAAAAAGTTTTTTGCTTTTTTATGCAGCAGGAGAAAACACAAGGAGAAGTAAATCTGATATTTCAGGAACCATGTTATTTTAATAGAGAAAACATGGATTCCTAACTGTGTTTTAAAATCGCGCACCTTGAAAATCTGCTCTAGTTGGATACAATTATACCCTCTCGTTCTGATCCCATTTTTTACCTTATTTGGGGCCATGTTTTTTGGCATGAACCCATTCTATCTCGACAAATTTGATCTAGTTAAGAAGTATAGACCCGAAAAAAGAATGGACACGATTTTTTTATCAACTTTGAAAGCTTAGGCTGTCTCAAGGCACTTTTCTAAAGGTTTATTATTAGTTTGTTTCTGGAATGAGACTATTGGTCATCTAAGCGTTCCGAGAGTGCCTATGCTTTCCAACGAATGTGTTTTAAGTGTTACTGATTTTGGTCATGAGTCCATTTTTTATAAATTTTGAGTCCATTCTTTTTTTTTTTAGCTCGGGTCTATTCTTCCCGACTAGACCCGGCAAATCTATAAAAAAAAACCAGACTTGTAATCAAACAATTCGACTTACTTCCTTCCAAATTCACATGAGTTATTGAACAGCTAGAATATGACGCAAGTTTGTTTTGCCCATCCTACTTCCTCTGGTTTTTGTTCCTCCAAAACTTCTCCATCAGTTTTCAAAACTCCTTTCCTTTGAAAATGGCTAAAACTTTATCAGAATACTATTCCACTAATTACACTCATTGCCACGTGGCATCCAGCTTTTTTGGTTCATGGCAAGGATTAGCATATACCAGTCATTTCACTCAATTCATTGCTGTCCCTGTTCAACTTCTGACTTTTTACTTGATTTTGCACAAGACTCCATTTGAGATGAGATCTAGGAAAATGCCATTGCTTTTATCTCATTCTTGGTGTATTTTGTTGGATTTCAGTTTAGGAACACTATCAACCCCATATATTTTCTTCCCGAATAGTGCGTTGTTTGGATGTGGGTTGCTGAATTTTTTGGGAATTCCTATGCTGGTTTTAGTACCTTTAGGTTTGATAGTTATTAGTGGTAAGTTAACTATCAGTTTTCTAAGTAGCAATGATAAAAAGTATCATGAGATACGGAGTGAAAAATTCGGCTCTGTTATCGAATGACCGTCCCAACCGAAAAAATACCGTCCCGAAAAAAAAAAGACCGTCCCAAAATAAAAATAACCGTCCCAAAAAAAGACCGTTCCCCAAAATTTTTGAAAAAAAAGAAGACTGTACCAAAAAAGAATGACCGTCCCAGTTTTTTATCACTGGAAATTTCAACTTTTTCAATGTGGGCTACCCTGGAGCCATCAATAGTCAACAAGTTTTTTAGGGATGGTCATTTTTAATTTAGGACGGTTTTTTTTTGACGGGACGGTCATTCGATAACAGAGCTGAAAGTCTCTATACGCAGCTTTTTGTCCAGGCATGGCCATCTCCCTGCTCTATCTATTTGAGAGCCAGAGCAGTTCCATTCCGGATAATAAATTCAAAATCCGAAATTCAAGCACCAAAATTGTCTATTATACTATCAATTGGTTATTCTATACCCCATTGGTCTTACTTTTATCAAAGGTTCCTAATAGTCAAGAGCAGGCCAAGCTAGAGATTTTAAAACGGACTCCGTGCCCGACAAACGAGTTTTTTACCCAGCCAACTTTTATATTATTGTCTGATCCATTCTGGGAAAACTTTGTGGCTTATGTCATACTTCCAATCCATTTATTTATTAATACTATTCAAATTTTATTTTTTGTTGGATGTTCTGTTTATTATTTGTATATCGAGCCGTCCTATGTGGTCTCGTCTCAAACTCGACAATTTCAAATTCATTTTTTTATCGGAAGAATTGTTCAGACAGGTGTTCCTCTTGTTGTTATTGGACTCACTTACATTGTAGTCCTAGCTTTTATTCTATCGGATGGCTTAACCCAAGGGATCGTCAATTTGAGTATTATTTTTGTGGGGATTCATGGATTTGTAGAAAGTTTATCTATTATTCTGGTTCATGGTCCTTATCGAAAAACTGTGTGGAGATCTTTAATGAAAGTTAAAGAGCAAAAAAGTGATCTCAATGTTCAAAATGTTAATGAACTAATTTTTTTTATCAGCAGATTCCAATAACAATGTCCACCCTCAATCGAGCATAACAATTTGAACCTTTGCAGATGTTTTCTCCTAACATCAAAGACCTCCAAGTTTTAAATATTTGCAGGGAGAATAATATGATTGTTCATTGATATTCAAAATAATGTTTTTTAATGAAAAATTGATCAAGAACATGTTGTTCTCATCTAAGTTAAGGGTATTTAAGGATCAGAAAGTTATAAAGAGATCAAAATTTTCAGCATTTTGAGAACTATTGAGCAATTGATTTTCAGAGAATTGAATCATTTGTCAAAGCTGGGGTGATAAATATAACTGAAAAAAAAACACATTTTCTTCTGGTTAATCTGAAAAAAAGCATGATTATAAAGTGGTTGTTATGGCGCTTATTCTGATTGTCAGATCCCTTTTTTTTTAACTTTCCGACCCAATTTTCGAGCCGAAATAGCAAAAAAAAATATTTTTAAACATAAAAAGCTCAATTTCAGACCATAACACAAGATACGTTTCGCATCAAAAATCTTCTTTTTTTGTGTTTTGACCCGTTTTTTTTTTTGAAAAATCACTTCCCCGACCTCCATTTTTCATATTCCGTGCTCTCAAAAACAACATTTTTCAGCTTTTTCCACTTCCAAAATGGCTAAAACTCTATCAGAATATTATTCCACTAATTACACTCATTGCCACGTGGATTCCGGTTTCTTTGGCTCATGGCAAGGATTAGCATATACCAGTCATTTCACTCAATTATTTGCTGTCCCTGTTCAACTTCTCACTTTTTATTTCATTATTTTTCAAACTCCCGCGGTTATGAAATGTATGAAGTGGCCATTGCTAGTTTCGCATTTTTGGTAACTCTAATAAAAAGGCATAACTCCTAACAGAAGGGCTTTTTTATAGGTGTACCGCGTTGGATTTCAGTTTCGGAACGTTGTCAACACCATATTTGTTTTATCCTCAGGGAGCTTTGTTCGGCTGTGGGCTGCTGAATATTTTTGATATTCCAATTTATTTTTTGATCTTCCCAGGCTTGATTGTGATATTCAGTAAGTTTGATATGAAATTGGCTGAACAGCAGTGACAAAAATGCAAAAAGCGATACGGAGTTTAGTCCTAGTCTTGCATATCAACTGAGCGGCGCGATACGGAGACCTTATTCTCTGTGATTTGATTGAGCGGCAATGATAAAACAGAAAAGTGAGATACGGAGTTTAATCCGCGTTTTCCTGGTCTATAGGTTCGCAAAAATAATTCGATACGGAGCTCAACTGAAAAATTTTATTTTTCAAAATTTAACTGAGCAGCGATGCTAAATGTGATACGAAGTTAAACCAAGTCTAAACTGAGCAGCGATGCTTTAGGTTCTGATTTGGATACGGAGTTTAATTAAACTTCACTAATTCGCTGAGTAGCAATGCTAAATGTGATACGAAGCCAAATATTTTTCCAGGCATGGCAATCTCCCTTGTCTACCTATTCGAAACTCGGAGCAGTGCTATTTTCAACAACCGCTGGCGATTCGAAAATCAATCTTCTCGAATTTTCTACTACATCCTCAACTACCTTCTGTATTCCCCAGTTTTTTATCTATTATTCAATGTCCCTGAAGATCAAGAAGCCGGAAAATTGGCCAGTTTAAAAGAGATTCCATGTCCAACAAAAGAGTTTTTCACCGAGCCAACTTTCATTTTATTTCCTAATTCTACATGGGGAGAATTTGTAGTTTTCCGTGTATTTTCCACTTACATCGGGATAAATGCTCTTCAAATTGCATTTTTTATCACTTGTTGTGTTCATTATCTGTTTGTAAAGCCCTCCTATGCAGTGTCTAATCACACCAGGAGCTATCAAATTCATTTTTTTATTGGGATCACTATTCAGACTTGTGTCCCTTTAGTGGTTATTGTTCTGACTTATGCCATAGCTATCATATCAATAACATCAGGTGGAATGTCTCAAGGAACTGTAAATATGTGCATTGTCACTGTCGGAATTCATGGATTCGCTGAAAGTGTGGCTATTATTCTGATTCATAGACCTTATAGAAGATTTATTATGGAATTTAGAAAGGAGAAAAAGGAATCTGAGAAAAGTGAGGATTCAAAACTGAGTATTTCTATTTAAAAAACGCTGATTTCAGAACCAATATTTTGTTTGGAGAAGCAGAAAAGTGTGTACCCGAGAACTAGTATTTCATTTTAGTGTCGTGTAAGTAAAACTTTTCAATACTGTACTTGGTTACTGTACCTTCTACATAAATAACGATAAATTCAGAATAATTGATTACCGCGAAAATTTTATTAGAAGAGCAACGTGTGTCTCGCCGGTGAAATTCCGTTAAATTTACCGGTAAATTTATCGGAAAAAATTCCGGAAAAATTCGGTAAATTTGCCAACTTTTTTACAGAAAATTTTTTTTCAAAAAATTTACCGAGACGGTTTCCGGATAGGATTCGGTAAATTTTCCGAGAAACATCCAAATTTTTCCAGTATTTTTTTGTCGCAAAATTAAACAAAAACACCGAGCAATGATGCTCCGAAATTCCTCTACGGCGCTTTATTTAGCAGACATTCCGAAAATTCACCAAACTTTTAACGTTAAATTTTCCGGAAACTCGCAAAATTTTTTTTCCGGTAATTCTCCGATAGTTTTTCTGTAAATTTTCCCGGTAAATTTGATGACAATTTTTCGAAACATCCGTTTACCTGTTAAAATTCACATTTTCATTAAAAACGGTTCCTTTTCCCTTTTCTGCACTTCCCAAAAAGTGTGTGAGATAACTGGTGAGAAGGACAGATTTTCGTTTTTTTCGTTTAGATTTTTTGATTTATCACGTTCATATATAATTAGAATCACACTGAAGGCTTTGGCAGGCAGAAAAAATTTGCTGTTAATGAGATGTTTTGGTTTTCGAGTTCCAAATATTTTGGTTCTTTTTCTCATATTTTAACTCGTCACCATTCTTGATTTTTCTTATTTTTTTATTGAACCAGACTTCTGAAAATGGCCAAAACCCTACAAGAATATTATTCTACTAACTACACTCAGTGCCACGTGGCATCCAGCTTTTTTGGCTCTTGGCAAGGATTAGCATATACCAGTCATTTCACTCAATTATTTGCTGTCCCTGTTCAACTTCTTACTTTTTGTTTCATTATTTTCAAAACTCCCGCGGTTATGAAATGTATGAAATGGCCATTGCTAGTTTCACATTATTGGTAATCCTAATAAAAAGGCATGGTTTTTAATAGAAGGGCATATAAAGTTTTTTGTAGGTGTTCCGCATTGGATTTCAGTTTTGGAACACTCTGCACACCATATTGGTTTTATCCGCAAGGGGCTTTATTCGGATGTGGTTTATTGGATTATTTGGGAGTGCCTATACAATGGTTGGTAATCCCGGGATTTTCTGTTATATTTTGTAGGTTCTAGCTCTTACTTTTAGAAGAGCCTGTCCAAGACGAAAACATGCTCTTCTAATACAGTTCTCACGATACTTATTGGTCAAATTTTTGCAGGTATGGCTACATCTGTAATCTATCTTTTTGAAGTCCGCAGCAGTGCTATTCACAATAATCGATGGAAAATCAAAAAAACAAGTACACGAGTGGCCTACTACATTTTCAATTTGGTTATTCGTACTCCTTTATTATATCTTTTCTCAAATAATCCCAAGGACCAAGAAGCCGCGAAATTAGCCAGTTTAATTAAAAGTCCATGCCCTACAAAAGAGTTCTTTACCGAGCCAGTTTTCATTATGACTAGTGACTCTTTCTGGACAGAATTTGTAGTTTTTCGTGGGTTTCCCATATATATTTTTATCGTTGTTATTCAAATTTTATTTTTTATCAGTTGCTCTCTATATTATCTATTCATATTCCCTTCCTCTTCAATTTCCAGTCAGACTAGGGAATTTCAAATTCATTTTTTCATTGGAATTACCATCCAATTCTGTGTTCCATTTGTAGTGATAGTAGTGACCTATGCATTTCTGATCGGCGCTATTCTAATGGAAAGTTTGACTCAAGGAATTATGAATATGTGTATGGTCACTATTACAATTCATGGTCTCGTCGAAAGTTTGGCTATTATTCTGATTCATAGACCATACAGAAAATGTATATTGGAATGGTTTTCGAAGAAAACGGAAGTGAAGGGTAGGTGAACTTTTAGGGTAAATAAACGAAAAAACAATGGTATTCAGATTTGAGACCACGTGCGGAGAGTTTGAAAGTTCATCCGAAGGCCACATTTATAGCAAAGGAAGCATCTCAAACAAATATTGAACTTTCGTTATCTTGAAACCTCTATTAGAACGGCAGACTTTGCTTTGAATTTGCAAACGAAGACGCCTTTATTGTACAACAGAATTTTGTGATCTACTTTTTTAGCTTTTTTTCAATGTAATCTGTGTCTTTTGAAAAATGTGTTCTTCAAAATAATACAGCAAGATGTTGTTTTTAAAAAGCAAAAAATTGATGACTTCATGTTCATTTTTCATTTTTTGACGTGCCACTAACTAGGAAACTGGTATGAAACATAGAGGTGAGACATACAGATAGAGGTTAAAAAATTTTCATGCGCCAAACAATTTTTTTTTCAAAAACTTGTTTTAAAAAATTTTGAGTGCTAAATGATGATTAGCTCCGCATTTTGACACAATTCGGTGACTCTACCAACAATGAATCATGCTCAATAGCCGCTCCAAAGTAGTGATTTTGAAGGAAACCTGCCAGAATCGACGTCACAGCTCTTTTCTGAAGGGTCGGTGGCAAAAACTGTCTTCAGATTCGTGATCAGCTTGTTCTCAGCGTTCAAATGAGCTATTGCACGTCCCAAAAGCTTACCTTAAAGGAGGACTGAACTCGGGTTTTTTTTATTTCAAATTCTGATGCAGTTTTTTATTCTGAACATTTTCTTTCATTACGACTACACTCAAAAATCACTCTAAACGGGTGAAAAAGTCGTTTGAAAGAAGCACGCAATACAGAGTAATGGCCTAGGACCCGACAAGTGCCCACTTTGCGCGCGCTTTTTTTTCAAATTCCTAGGCCGTGAACCTGTACGCGCCCATGCCTTCAAACGCCTTTTTCTACCGTTTAGAGTGATTTTTGAGTGTAGTCATGGTAAAAAAAAAATGATCAGAACAAAAAACTGCATCAGAATTTGAAATAAAAAAAACCCGAGTTCAATCCTCGTTTAAGTTCTGACCATTCTCTAGTAAGATTTGTGAGAATTTGTCAAAATCAAGGAACTAGATTTTTAGAGATTCTAATTCTGAAACAAAACCAATTCATCTTCTCGAAAAGCGTCAAAAAATAAGCATAGTAAAATTTAAAATTTTATTATGACTATATTTTTAAAAAAAATCAATATGTGCTGCAGTAAAGGAGGTTTTTGATTAAAAATGAGGTTTTTCAGGCAAACTCTTGAACTTTTTTACGTGGCTTTATTTTCAATTCTGAAAATCATCTTTTAATTTGTTTTTTCACCAAAAAAAGGTTGACCTACCCGTTACTTCCTTCTTCTTTTTTAACCATTTTATTATACATTCTCTATACGGTCTATGAATTAAAAGAATAGCCAAACTTTCCACAAGTCCATGAATTGTAATAGTTACCATACACATATTCATAATTCCTTGAGTCAAACTATCCATCAAAACAACTCCCACAAAAAATGTATAAGTTAGTACTATAAGTACGAATGGGACACAAAATTGAATGCTAATTCCAAAGAAAAAAATGGATTTGACTTCTTCTGGTCTGACTCGAAATCGAAGCCGATGGGACTATGAAAAGATAATAGAGCGAGCAAATGATAAAGAACACAATTTGGACAACGATGATCAGAATATATACAGGGAGTGCTCGAAAAAGAACAAATTCTGTCCAAAACGAGTCGCTGGCCACAATGAATACTGGTTCAGTAAAAAACTCTTTTGTTGGACAAGGGGTCTTGATTAAGCTGGTCAGTTTGGCGGCTTCTTGATCTTTTGGAGTATTTGAGAAAAGATATAATAAAGGTGAGTACAAGAGCAAATTGAATATGTAGTACGCCACTCGTGTACTTGTTTTTTTGATTTTCCATCGATTATTGTGAATAGCACTGCTGCGGACTTCAAAAAGATAAATTACAGATGTTGCCATACCTGCAAAAATTTTGAGGCTTTTTATTGAAGTTTTCACACTTGGGATGGGTCGAGTCGGGCCGATTGAGAAATTTCTATCGCTTTGGCTCAGTTTGGCCCGGCTGGCTGGTCACTGAGGAGGGGGGGGGGGGGGGGGGTCAAAATTTTTATGCACTGAAAACATTTTTTTCTTTTTTTTTTTAGATATAGGAATGGTTCTCATGAGAATATTCCGGATATTTCCAATAGAAAACAGTCAGAAATTTCATTGAAATCACCGGAAAAAAATGACCCCAATTTTTCAAAGTTTTTTTAATCCGAGCCAACGGACCGGGCCGGGCTGTCAGAATTTTTCCATTGGCCCGGCCCGGAAAGCCACAAGGATGGAAGTTTTATCAGTAAAACTTACAGAATATAACAGAAAATCCCGGGATTACCAACCATTGTATAGGAACTCCCAAATAATCCAATAAACCACATCCGAATAAAGCCCCTTGCGGATAAAACCAATATGGTGTGCATAGTGTTCCAAAACTAAAATCCAATGCGGAGCACCTACAAAAAACTTTATATGCCCTTCTATTAAAAACCATGCCTTTTTATTAGGATTACCAAAAATGGGAAACTAGCAATGGCCATTTCATACATTTCATAACCGCGGGAGTTTGAAAAATGATAAAATAAAAAGTGAGAAGTTGAACAGGGACAGCAAATAATTGAGTGAAATGACTGGTATATGCTAATCCTTGCCATGAGCCAAAGAAACTGGATGCCACGTGGCAATGAGTGTAGTTAGTGGAATAATATTCAAATAACGTTTTGGCCATTTTGAGTAGTTTGGTTTTGAAAACTCGGAAAAAAGAAGCACTGGGAGGAGTCCGAAAAAATAAGGAAATAACTGCGTGTTTTGGGTTGAAAATCAAAACATCTCATTAAAAGAAAAAAGAAATCTCGGCTGCCTGGGTCTCCAGTGTGGACTAGACTTGATTCCAATTATATGAGAACGTGAAAAGTCAAAAAAAGCTTGACATAAAAACAGAAATCTGTCCTTTTCACCCGTTCTTTGACAAATTTGGAGGCCAGTGCAAAAAAAGGAAAGGGGACCGATTTAATTAAATGTGAACTAACAATTTTTCAAATACGAATTTTTTTTCCAGAGATCTTGAGAAGCTTGGTTAATTTGAGTTTTTTTTGTAATTTCTGATAATCTGAAAAATAGTATAACCGAAATCAGATATGATCTATTCCATGAAGCAAACCCAGTTTTAAGTCTAAATTTGACTCTAAAAAACAAATAAAAACTCCGAATTCCGTATTCCGAAAACTTCGATTTCATTCCAAATCCCGTTTTCCGCGTTCCGCAAAAATAAATTTTATTCTGTTACAACCCTACTTCCTTAAGTCAAGAAAACTAGCAGTTTTTGGACAAATTTCGAGCAAAACTTCTGTACCCAATGCGTCTAGCAAGAAATCCTTCCTAAAAAGCACTAAAAACATAACAAAACTTTGAGCTTTGAATCTCGCCTCGCCTTAAAGGCACATTGACAAAGGGTCCCGCCACTATTACAGTAATTCTCAGATGAAAATAACAGCAAACGTGACAGGTCCCGATGAACATTTCACGCTGCGCCCAAAACCGAAGTGTCAGACTTTCGCAAAAAAGAAATAAAGGACCTGAATGGACATGTGATTTCAAAAGTTGGAGTATAGTCCAAAATCTATAGACGCCTTCAATTTTTGCTACAATTTATGAACATTGGATCATCACGAATTAATTTGTATTATAAAAACTTTTGGAGATTACTGAGGGAAGTTCTTACTATAATAAGTTTTTAAATTTGGATCCATATTTGAATCCAGGTGAAGTTTACGGAGTTCGGACCTAAACGAGCCAAATTTTTAAAGTTTTTCAGATATTCCAAGGTTTCCACCTCACTATTCGAACTCTATAACTTTTCTGTTCTTTTTCCCATATTCATTTGTAATCCATATCTAAACCCAAAATTTCATTCTATCCCAAAACCTCACTTTACTTCATCTTCCCCCTTTCGAAAAATCTATTTCTGTTCATTTAAGGCCAAAAATCGAAAAAGAGACTAGAAATCCGCGGATTTTGAAGTTTTCGATTTCTGGTCCTAAAACCTCACTTTTTTTCAGACGTTTTTGTACAAATCGATAATCCAAGTATACATAATCCAGAAATACAATTTCTTCAATTTTCCATATCTAACTCAAAAATCTCTTTATGCCACCAACAATCTATTTCTGTTCATTCTTCCATTTCGAGAAGGGGAGCCAAAAACAAAGTGCACACATCACACACCCACCGACTAGATTTATATTCCGAATCGGCTTTAGAGCAGAGCGTTGAGCTTTCACATCATTCTAATGGCTTTTCGCCTTTTTCGACCACGGGATCTGCCTTTTTCGGAAGAGAAAAGAAGGGGAACATTTTCGTATCTACGGGCGAGAGAAGGGAAATGTTAGTTTGACATTTTGTCTCTGTTTTTTGAGGAGAGAGGAAGTGGGATTTGTTTTTTTCAAATAGATTTTTTTCTACAGAATTTGTGGCTTGATATTTTTCATTATTTTAGATTCCTGTTGGAAAAAAAATCACGGAAATGCATTTTTAGTGGTTTATGATGTGGATTGATCCTGATAGTAAGTTTTATTACTCTAGAATGGGATAGGTAAAAAAAGCTTACAACGAAAAATTTAAAGAAAAATTGGCTGAAGCGCTTTTTAAAAAAGTGAAAACCAGTCCAAAACAAACTGAACAATGGAAAATGGGCCTAAAATCAATTTTCGAAAAACAAAATCATTTGCTGATGGATGATGTTCCAGAAGTTACAAGATTTTCAAAAAAAGTAATAGAATAAATTCAATTTTTAGAAGGCTCAGAATAGTTCAAGTCTGAAAATGTCTAAAATTAGTCTATTAAGAACCCAAAAAAGTCTCGAGTAGTCTGAAAGCCTAGACAAGTAGTATGGGAGGGTGGAAAACGCACAGCACCACGGTGACGCTTTCATTTTCTGAAAATTTACAAAATTTTCAGTTTTTTGAAAAAATATTTTTGCATTTTTTTCCAAAATTTCAAAGCCCACAAATCTAGGGTTTTTTCCACTCATTTTTGTCTCACATTTTCCACTCTATTTTAGGACCAAAATTTGACGGAATTCCCATTTTCATCTACCAAAGCCCATTTAACCTCCCAAGACGTCTAAATAACTAACTGCACTTCTCTCCATTCTCTTCATTCTCCTTCTTCTCCCTCAAAAAGAACACATTCAAACATGTAATTACCCCCTATCCTTTTCGCTTTCTTCTTCTTCTTCTCCCCCCTCTCCTTCTTCTTTCTTTCTGTTCTCAGGCCATTTTCTCTATACCCTCTTCATTCTCTATACTCTCTTGTTTTGGCTAGTGCCGACGGAAAGAATGGAAGAGGGACACCAGATGGCCGGTCCAAGGTGCGCCTCATTTATTGATTTTCCGAATCGCCGTTTTTTTTGGCTTTATCTAAATTTTTAGGTGAAAAAATAACGAGAAAATTGATTTTTTAGACATTTTTTACTGGAAAAGTGGGGGTTTTTACCCCTGAAACCATTTTTTTCCATTATATAAAGGGTGGCCGCGGCCGTGGGGGACTAGATTTTCCGAAAGACTACCCATTCATTTTCTATAGTGGCATTTTGGAGTTTAGCCTTTTTCTTCATTGCTTTTTAGTCTTTTTCCACCATTTTTTTCATTAAAATACATTTGAAAATTATATTTTTAGGCCTAAAATGCCGCCGGACAAAGAAGGAAAAAAAGAAGATGAAGAAACGAAAGATTTAAATGTTCTAAAAGAACAATATAAGAATTGTATGAGAACGGCGAATACGTTTAAAGCACTTATGGTGTTGGATAAAATAACTATGATTTGTATTGGTAAGATTTTGGAGATTTTTATGAAATATTTGTGAAAAAATTTGGAAAAAAAATTTTTAATGATTTTTTTGTTGTGAAAAGAAACAAAAGCGATAAAAACACTATTTTCGAATGGAAAAAATTATAAAAAAAAGAAAATCGTTTTCATCAAAATCAAAACTTTTTAGGTAAAAATTTGTGATTTTTGACTTTTTGGACAATATTTGAATTTTTTGTTGTAATATTTCTATCTAAAGTTTGATTTTTCGAAATTATTTTAACTTTCTGAAATTATTTTAGCTCTTTGAAAGCTTTGAGATTCATTTTGGCCGTAAAAGTATATTTTTCAAATAAAAAATTTTAATACAAAATTCAATATTTTTTGGGCTTCGATGGTTTTTTTTTTTGAATCAAAAACCGGATTTATAGTGGAAATGCTGGCGTTTTTGTTTTTTATGGCATTTATTTTATAAAAATTCTCAAGATTTACAAAGTTGAAAAAAATGTATTTGAACATTCCCTCAGGTTTCATCGTACGGAAAATTCGAGAATTTTCAAAAAATTTTATTTGAACTTGGGAAGTTTTAGAAAAAAAAATGCTGCATTTTTTGTTTTCTACAAAAAAGTTGATTTAAAATTATCATGGTAATTTTGACAGAATCCCCAAAAAAAAAAAATTGAAAAAGTACTTCGCAATTTTCAGAAAACAACGACGATGTCGCTTGCAATAATGCAGCACAAAATTGTATCAATTTCCTGTCTCCAGAGCTCAGATATGAGAATTTGGTGAATCAATATCAGGCACGAAGGCTTAACGATGTCACTCACTTCTACATGTGGACAGAAATGAGGAAGCGGGCGTTTCATCAGGCTTATGCGCCGTCAAGGACTTTTCTGACACCACATAGAAGGAGGCAGTTGGCAAAGACTAGTAGTGAGTTTTGTATCTTTAGACTTACAGTAATCCTACTGTACCCTTAGTACAGTAACCCTTTGCAGACTACGAAACCCGTATCTTTTCCTTTGGTATCAATGGCCTTAACTGTCTTGCCGTTCCATCCCCAAGCAGTGCCAATATTGAACTTCCAACGCAAATTAAAATCCCGCCAGTTTACGAAATGAGAATGTCAACTGTTCATACTGTGTTTTGGCTTCACGATGGAAGATTCGTTGCTGCCGGAGATGCTAGAAACTTTCTAATAAAGTTGAAATCAAGGGTGGAGCCAGTTCTTTACGCAACGCCAAAAGAGCTGGATTTTCAGATTAAGAAAGGAGAGGTGAGTTTTTTCGCAGTTTTGGGACTACCCGTTTTAGAACTAAGAACCATTCAAACTACCTAATAAGATCATACCAAAACTTTTTCCCTATTTCAGACCGTCACTGGCTTCAAAGCTCTGGAAAACGGTACCTTGTTGGAAACCAACAAACGTTGGTACTTTATCGGAGACTACCCGAGAGCCCGTGACTACCTTAAAACCCTTCACAGTGCTCATTTTGAATTGGCACCTGACATCGTCCCTCCTCATGAATCCTTTTGGGTCTCGAGCTCCCGTCCAAGTGTGTCATGTATGGCTCCAAAGCTTGACGACGTTAAAAACATTGTGCCTGTGAAAATTTTGAACACAAGCTATATGATAAAAGTTTTTCCGAGTTATTGGACTGAACTAAATCCGGGACATGTGAAACGGAGACCTGTGTGCTTTTTGGTTGAAGGTGTGGAAGTGAAGGATGTCAGAATTGATAATATTGCGAGTAACGGTAAGTTTTTTCTTTGGGTTCTTGGGATTTCGGAGCACAAAAAACCTACATTCAGATGTCCTGTGGGCCGTCCATGACGATATTTTGTACCATGGAAGTATGTGGCCGATGATGAAAGAGGATAATGATGGGGATGAGCGAAACTTGGACAATTATATAATGCTGATCGAGTTGAGCGTGAGTTTTTTTTCTCGAAATTAGGGCAGTACCAAAAAAATTTGGCGGTTTTAGGAATACCAAACGCCATCGCCTATACGGTGCACCGGGGTGCAGGCCAACAACAATTTTGGAATGATGTTTAAGGTGAGATTTTGAATCGTTAGAGTTTCGATTTGAATAACACTAATCTGGGTTACTGTAAAATTACGGTAGCTGAAAAATCTGAAAAAAAAAACAAAAAAGTCATGAGGTTACTGTTGGTTATTACCATATGGGTAATTGTCGGTGTACTCGAAAACGTATACTGTAGTTGTAGTGTCTCCATACTGTAGGTGAGCTCGGTTACTGTAGTCTGAGGAACCAGAATTACTGTAGTCTGAGGAACCAGAATTACTGTAGTCTGAGGATCCTGGTTTACTGTATTCGCATTTATTAAATTAAAAATTTTAGTTTATCACTTTAGTTGTAAAGTATTTATGGACATAAATATAACTTCTGATTTCCAATTTCATTGATAAATTTTCAGTTATTCTGTAACAATTTCAACCAGTTTTTTAATGCTAGATTACTGTTGAATTACAGAATATACTGTATCCATATAACACTATCAAAATTTGGATCTG
Source organism: Caenorhabditis doughertyi (assembly GCA_963572265.1). Lineage (NCBI taxonomy): Eukaryota > Metazoa > Nematoda > Chromadorea > Rhabditida > Rhabditidae > Caenorhabditis > Caenorhabditis doughertyi. The sequence continues at coordinate 2,864,666 of OY751557.1, forward strand.
TTCAAAATTCCCACTCCTTTGTTAGAAATGAATGAAATCGCTGGACCTGTCCAAGACATTCGGCAATTTAGAAATTTATCGTAATATTAGTAGGGCTATCGGTGAAATTGCAGGTTTATTGATGATTCTCAAAATTTTGCTCATTCTCTGCTTTCCTATGAACTTCAAAACCAAAGTCTGTATTTTATATGGAGTTCAATTTGAAAAACCAAAAGAAATTATTTTTTCACGTGAACGATTTATTTTTCTCAAACTCCAAAACCAGAGTTTGTATTTATTTTGGAGTTGAATAAAAGAAATAAAAAAAGTATTTTAACGTGAACTTTTTTGGTGGCAATAATCGACGGTTTTTTTTTGACAGTCCGTTCCACGTTTCACTCAGAATTGATTTTCGAACAAGAGTCTGGCCAATGAGAGCGTGAGAAAAGTAATTGGAGTGGTATGTGGGTGAAAATCAAAAACAGAATTCGACTGCTTTGGAAAAGTAATTTGATAAAAAATTTTGGACTTTTTCCAGTTTCCACGAAACTGTTAAACAATCTTTGGAAAGATGTTTCTAGAAACTGACAAATCGAATTCTGTTTTTGATTTTCACCCACATACCACTCCAATTACTTTTCTCCCGCTCTCATTGGCCAGAATCTTGTTCGAAAATCGATCCTGAGTGAAACGTGGAACGGACAGTCAAAAAAACCGTCGATTATTGCCATCAAAAAAGTTCACGTTAAAATACTTTTTTTATTTCTTTTATTCAACTCCAAAATAAATACGAACTCTGGTTTTGGAGTTTGAGAAAAATAAATCGTTCACGTGAAAAAATAATACTTTTTGGTTCTCAAATTGAACTCCAAATAAAATACGGACTTTGGTTTTGGAGTTTACAGTGAAGCACAACTAATCAATCAATTTACTACAGAATTTTAATGAAAATAACCGAAATGACAAAAATGAGATGTTTCTACATAAAACAGGGATAAAATCAAAAAGCTAGAGAAGTACCGTAGCTATCTACAAAAAAATCACTGTTTTTGGACATTTCGCTTCGAAAATCAGAAACATCCAAATTTCAACCTTCTTATATGGTCTACAAAGACTGACAGTAATCCGTACAATATTTCCACATTTCAGTGCGGTGACTACCCTGACCAAAAGTACGACTTCCTGGAAATCCTTGAGAATCGATATCGCGGAAAACACATCCAGCGAATGATGTTTGAAACGATAGAAACCTATCAAAAATACGGCCCCAATCACGATGGGTACACAGTTAAACAAAGGCTGGAAGTGGGAGAATATGATTATGATACTTTAACATCAATTGATATTTTGATAGCAGAAGCAAATACTGCGTATAGATCAGTTCAAATGACAATGCCTCTGAAGATGGATTGGTTGGGAAGTGAGTCTCTGAATTTGTGGAAAATATCATAACAGAGTTTCAGGAATCGAAAAAGAGTATCGGTGGGCCAATTTCTATGGCTTATTGGCCTATATTTCAAGACCGCGACTACCAAATCAGCCGCCTAAATGCTTTTATGGAGATATTGATAGTGAAATTCGAGATAGGGATCCAGTTGTGGTCGCTAGGCATCGAATGAAATCACTTTGCGAGGAATTCGAAAGAGTGAACTATCCGGGGACAGATGTCTGGAAGCCAACTGCTTTTTTGAGGCAACATCCAGAACCAGTGGAGGATAAGAGTTCGGAGTGAGTTTTTCTTTTTTGGAAATTTTCAGGAAGTATCATACTTGTAATGCGCCGGGCCGCGCTGACTAAGAAATGGCTACCACCGGGCCCGGCCGGTTGGTAGACGAGGCAGGTCAAAATTTTTTACAGTGAATAAAATTTTCTTTTCGTCCTTATTCGATAACTGGGGGTATCGTCTTCTTGAGAAATTTTTGATATTTTCTAGTGAGAAAATGTCAAAAATGTCATCAGAATCACAAAAAAAAAATTGAAAAAATGACCCAAATTTTTAAAAATTTTTTGGAAGCTTTCAGAGGTGAATATCGTGTGGCCGCTGTTCGATGGGCAATGAGAGAGTTTGGAAGAAATATAAAAGCCTACAAAGCTTCTGAACTTCACCGACCGGATGATACAGTTAATCAACTGATAATTCAATAGTGAGTTTAGTTTTTTGAAAGTCTTTCCATATACCGTAAAAACGGAAGTTGTGGTGCATGCACCATTATTTTTCAATCTCTTCATTCGGAGGGCACTACTAATAGAGGGACACCATTATTTCTCGATCACTTTTTATTCGTAATTTCGAGATGGTATGATATCTGATTTTATTGGCGATTTTGGTGAAAAATGGCGAAAACAACTGAGAAAATTTAGTCTGTTTTTTAGTTTTCATTAACTTTTGTTTAAGTTCAGGACAATTATCAGCCAAAAATTCTTGAATTTCCAGTCGGCAAACCGAAAATTTGAAGAAAAAATAAATTCGAAAAAGGGGCACCACTATTAGAGGAACACTTCTGTCAAAATGGCACTACTAGTATAGCTTTTAAGATAGACTTATCCGATTTTCAGCATAATGCACACCATCTGGTTTGCCCAAGACCTCACCAAAGTCATTTACAAGTCCGTGGATCCTCCGAGACCCCCTGATACTGTCACAAAATTTTTGGATAGCATCGATAACACTGTTCCTGATAGCGAGCTTCTTTACCCATCAATGAATCCTGGAGAAATTTTCAAGAATCGTTTGAAACGAGGAATTCTAGATTTTCATGACCTGGATGAGAAAATGGATGTTAAAGTGACATTTTTAATGGAACACCGAGATCCTTCATTGAGGCCCACAAGGTTCACCATAATGACTTGCCCATTGTTACTATCGGCTCAAAACTCGCATTTGCTAAAATATATGGATGAGAATAAGGTGGTGGACTTGAATAAAGTGTATCCGAATGATAAGAAATTGCATCGGTTGATTGTGCAAACGCATTTTTATACTCATGGATTCACGGATGCCGAAGGGTTTATTCAACATGAAGTGAACTCGTTTGTCCCGTTGGGATATCGGTTTTATCCCGTGCAGCAGTATTTGTGAGTGGTTTTTTGGCAATTTTTGATGGAAAATGGGGTAAAACTTGAGATTTAGGGGTGATAATGCTATTATATGATAGTGTCCGTTTTTCAATTTCTCTATTACACTATGGGCCACAGTACCTAGGAACCACCAGACTACAGTACCATCAGTGTGCCTTATCAAAAAAGAAAATTTACCGATTAACGGGTGTTTTGATAAATTGTCGAAAGATTTATCGGAAAGTTATCGGAAAAAAAGAATTTTTAAAATTTAAAAAAATGAAATAAATTTCCCAAGAGTTTTCAGAAAAATCTTTCGGTAAAAGTTCGGCAAGATTTCCGGGAAGGTTCAATTTAAATTTGCTAAAGTAGCGTTGTTTCGGAGCATCGTTGCTCCGTTTTTTTTTCCATATTTTGTGCCAAGAAGTCACTGGAAAATATTTTCGAACTTTCCGGAAAATTTTCTGAAAAGCTTACCGAACTCTCGCCGGAAATTTTGTCGAAAAACTTTTCGATAAATTACTCGGTAAATTTAATGGAATTTTACCGGTAAGGCACACTGAGCACCATAATACCAAAGTACCACAATACCGTACTACCATAGTACCATAATACCGTAAGCCAACTCATGTTTTTCAGAAAACGAAACCGTCCTCGATTTCGTGGCTTTCTCACTCAAGTCCCAGATTTCCCGAAAATCCAACTCGTCGGTCTAAAACCTGCATCTCAAAAAGACATCCCCTTGGAAACAAACGATGGAACCTTCGTATACTGTAACCGTCTTCTCCGTGCTCTCTACTCTGAAATGCCACGTGGCGAATCTCTTCCAAACACGCTCAGCGCTAATCTAATGCTCATCGCATTGGTGGGACTGTATGATCGGAGAGTATTTGAACCATTCCGGATAACAGAACGAGTGGAGATTTGTCGATGGTATAAAGAGGCAAAAATGTTTGAGGCGTTGTACGATTTGTTGAAAATGAATGTTCTGGATGGTAAGTTTCACATTGAAATCATAATAAAAAAAGAGAGAAGTTTCAGCCCGGGTAGATGATGTTCGAGAAATTCGTTCTTTGGTTCGGGATTATCCAACGTGGATGGAGCGGTTGATAGCACAGTATCGGCCGGCAATGCTTCTATGGTATAGAACGCCGGTTCCAAAACCAAGGATACGACATGTGCAAGTGTGAGTTGAAACTGATAGCAATGATAAGACCATGAAGTAGGACCCTTATAGACAGTTCAGAAAACTTTGGATTTTTCAAACCTCTAGGGGTCCCAAAGACCGATCCTTCGGACTATTGGGACCCGCAGGGACGTCAGGATGCTTAGGATCATATTTACTATTTTAATAAAATCTTAAACGACCCAGAGGATCTTCGAGGCCTTCGGGACCGTAGTCCATAACTCCCCCATAAACCACATAAACTATTTTCAGCATAATGGAAATGTTCCCGAAAAACGAGTTCGACCGTAACACCCGAGTGCCCCGCAAACAACTCACCAACAAAGATGGGACAGTTGAAGACAGTGTTTTCCAACAAATTGGAACGAGAGAGCTCCGAAAGTGGTTCACAAGTGAAGAGGAGCGACGGTGTCCGCGGTTTGCTAATTCTTTGCAGGTATTTGAAAACATTTGAGGATAGAAGGGCCAGTTTTTTAATATTTGTTAAATTGCAGCACGACTTTCCCATCGATTACCCCTACAAACCCTTCAAACCAAATTGTGAAAAAGTCGAAGCTATACCCCGAATTGGGGGAAGAGCTCCAATTATGATAGACAATCAAAGGCTTAAGACCCTATCTCTGAATACCACCACACCAGCTCCACCTATTGAGAAAACTCAAAGGGAGCTAAAAGAAGAGCAATTAAAAGCGTATCGCCAGGAGCTTCAAAGGTTGGCTGATGATCGGGCGAGTCATGGTAGTCGTGTTAAGAAGAATAAAAAGTATCGGAAGAAGTAATTTGAATTTTTGATTTTTTAGTTTTTTTTTCTCTCAGAGTATTTATTTTCACATTCTCGGTCTTTTCAACATTTTCAGATTTACAATAATTTTTACATTCCTTTCAAATTTTTTGATCGATTTTGACATCTGGTTTTTTTTTCAATAGTATCTTTATTGCTTGTGAACCCAATGAATCCATCAACGCTTCAGATCTGTTTTTTTTAGAAAACCTGTAATAGAAGGGCATAAAAAGAAAAAAGAGGGTCAGTAAAATTATGAGGCCTTTTCTGGTTGTAAGTTACAAATCACAAGTATGATTGTCAACTTGTAACGGTCATACTTGTGATTTTCCGGCCCGTCGGCCCGGATTCAAAAAATTTTATAAAATTGGGGTCATGTTTGCAGTTTTTTTCGGTGATTTTGATGAAATTTCTGACTTTTTCTTACTGGAAATAACCAAAATTGTCTCTAGAGAACACTCCTACAGTTATCGAAAAAAAGACGAAAAAAAATTTTTTTTTCAGTGCAAAAAAATTTTGACCCCCCCTCAGAACCGGGCCTCAGTCGGCCCGTAGAAATTCCTCAGTCGGCCCGGCCTGGCCCATCACAAGTATAGTAACGGTACTTATAACTAACATTCGTAAAATTGTCAGTACCTCTAATAGAAGGGCTCTCTGTTAGAGCGAAACATACCCCATCAGTTCCTGCTGATAGTGAGTCTTCCAGTGAGGTCCATTGTCGGTGTAAAAATGAGATGCCTCTAATAAAGGGACATCCCTGAATATGACTAAAAATAACAAAATTTCATTTAAAAATTCAACAAGTTCGTTAAATTAAAATACTGGAACCGTCCCTGCCACTGAACACCTTCTAGACTTCCTACTGAAAATTCCAATTATCCATTCCCGATACGGTGGATGCAAAATGACCATAGCAGTTGTAGAAAGCAACCCGTTTAAAGATAGGATTATAATGCACAAGTTATTGAGACCTGAAAACTTCGTGATTCTTCCAAAACCTCTATTACAAGGGCACCTTGATTATAATCGTCTAGGAACATGGAAAATGTAAACATGCTCACTGGAATTCCAAAAATTGTCACAAATAATAAAAATTGGCCAAATAACGCTTTCATAAATCTCTTTTGCATTTGAGTCGTGTTTTCTGATATTTTGAACCTTTCAGCTTGAAAATGATTATATATAAGGGCTATAGTTATAATCGCTTGGACTATCACCAAAAATATCACATAAATCATTGGAATCGCCAGGTTTTGATCAAAGATGAATATAGAGGATTTAGGAATTTTTTCGAGAACACATGAGAATTTTGAGTCTAGAAGCACGGAACTTGTATCCGGAGCATGTAGAATTGGATACAAAAAACATAGAAAAGCAGAAAAATAGTTGAAGGAAATATATGGGATTCGAATTTTTCTCCAATAATTATTGTTGCAGATAAGGAAATATCGGTTTTCAAATACTGCGACGATAGTAATACCAGTAACTGAAAATAAGTATTATAACCCTGAAAAGTCTATTACACCGGCACATAGCTCTATTGTTCAAAGTACATGTCCGAGTGCCGTTCTATTAGGGGTTTTTGCTTCATTTTTTTAAAATGTTCTAATTAAAGTATTTTTCCTAATTGAAAATCAAAGTCTACAAAAACAAATGATTTTTGAAGGATTCAGGCCACTATCATCGAAAATGCGATATTTTTCCATTGAGCATATAAAATGGAATCATTTTTCGAGAAACTTTTAGAATTTCCAGAATGAACATTTTTCAATTTTCATCGGAAGTACGCATTCGAATACCGGTCAATTAGAGGAAGTCGTTCTATCCGGGGTGCCGGTATATTAGAGGTTTATGTTTTAGTTTATCATAATATATCAGTGATATCATATCACTTGCTTACCTGCTGGTCCAGTAACTGCTAAATACATTTGAATGGCCAAAGAAACATCCCAATCCTCTAATAATCCTAATGGAGCCCCTGCTAAAGCTGGTACCATCATATATGGAATCAGAAGACAACTCATAATGAGATTCATACAAATAATAGAGAAGTGCATAGTAAACAAACTAATTTTCACATTCTTCATTCTTTCCGGTGTCTTGAGCGCTATGCAATAAAGACCAAAAATATGAAATGGGATTTCAATAAAAGTTATGACGTGGCAAATGGATTTGAGGGATTCTGGGGAGGATAAGAAGGGTAGAAGAGAGTTATTGCACATTTTAAAATAATTCTAGGGAAAGTTTGAGAGAAATTGACGAAGTACATGATACATATAAAGAATAGGAAGCATATTATTAAGATTTTTGAGATATTGAGGTTATGTCTGAGTCTACATAGACCAAGAAGAATAAATAAGTGGCAGGTGGAAAGTTCTGAGTTTTTGAACGCAATTTGATTTATGAAATTATGATTAGAAATCAGGAAGTTGTTAACCACCCGCTGAATATATGTAGTAATTTTGGTACTAGTTGGGGAGAACGGACCCAAGTTAAAAATAATGAAGGAGGACCCAAAATGGAAAAATAATAGGACTAAAATACAAAGAGGATGGACTCAAGACCAAAATCAGAAGTACCTAAAATGCATTAATTTCAACGCTTAGATACTCTCGAAGCGCCTACGCGACCGAAAGTCTTATTCCGAAGGAATACGAAGTGTACACAGGTTTAGGATTGCCTAATTGTAAGCCTTTAAAATAACGAATTTTTGGTTTTTATCTGGGCCTATTTTTTTGGGTTCATTCTATTCCCCTTGAGCCCACTCTTCTCAACTAGAGCCCTAATTTCAAACTGCAGTCGTCACAAAAGAAGTTGCTACAGTAGAGTCAGTAGTGGATTTCTTGAAAATTCCGCTCAATGCCCATTTCCGATATGGTGGATGCAACAGAATCATGGCACATGTGGAAATTGAAGCGTTCATAGATAAAACTATGATACACAAGTTATTCAGACCTGCAATTTTCGAACTCGTGGCCTCGTTTTTTTTCTAGTCCCTCTTCCCACCTTGATCATAATCATTTGAAAACGTGGCAAGACTAAAAACGCTGACTGGTGCCACCAGAACCAAACTGAACAGAACCCTTTGAACGAGTAGAGCTATCATAAACTTCTTTTGCATTTGAAATGTGTTCTCAGATAACTTAAGTCCTTTTCCGATAAAAAATCTATAGGTTAAAATCAAAAGTATAGCACATTGCACAAAATTGTTGACTATCTGTCCTAGCATTGGTCCGGCCACTGCAATAGGATAATAGGTTATAACCACTATCGAATTGATATCGATATTTGATTTTGATAAAATACAAGAGTATTGATTGATAATAAATTGAATTGCGGCACTTTGTTCAGGTTTTTGTAGAACTGGATATATTTGTAATTTGTAATTCATTTATTCATTTCAATTATACAGGAAAATAACAAGCGAGGCTTAGAAGCCACCCCTCACGAGGCGAATCTAAGAAAGATAAGAGCGGTGGATAAAACAACAAGGAAAACCGAAAATAGGGAAAAAAAAGACCGGGATAAAGGATTAGAAAAACCGGGAGGGACTAGAATCGTGTGATTTGTGAAGTGATTAGGGTTTCAAATTCAGAAGGGCATAGAAAAAGGGGACAATTAATGGTAATAGCATTCCATGTGGGGACGGTGGTGGAAAAAAAATCTGAGATATGGGGGTTAAGCAAACAAGATTCATTGGTCTACGGGACGATACGGAGAACTTAATGTAACTGAACAGATTAGGGAAATGCGCTGCACCAGTAATTAATTTGTAAAGGAGCAGAAGTTGTGCTTTTAGTCTGCGGTGACGCATCGAAAACATGTCGAGGTGGTGGAGTCGGTCTACATAGGAAGAGGGTATATGCAACAAGATAGGGCGCAAATGTAGTTGAGAATTATATAAGGAATACGCATTTTTCTCCACGAAGAGTTATCGCAAAGGACGAAATATCGATTTTCAAATACTGCAAGGATGCTGATGCCAGTAACTACAAATTTTTCAGTAAAAGGACCAATCTTCAACGTTTTCACCTGCCGGTCCAGTAACAGTGAAATACATTTGATACTCTAGTGGGAATCCAAACCAGCTTAATAGTCTTAACGCTTCCCCAGCCATAGCTGGTGTAATTGCATATGAGGTCACCAGAAAACTCATTATGAAATTCATAACCACCGTGGAAATGTGCATCACCAACATACTAAATTTGACTCTTTCCATTCGCTTCGGTGTTTTTCTCAAGATACAGTAACCACCAAAAATATGAAGCGGAAATTCGAATAAAGTGATGGCATGGCACACTGTAAAAAGAATCAATGGAGAGACTAAAAAATCTAGCAACTTTTCCGAGCAAATACTTTGGCTCATTTTTCCTCGAAACACAAGACCTCTGGTGATGGCGCGAATGAGAAAATGTGCTCTGGAACAGGTGGAAAAAAATAGAAAACCAAAAAAAACTGCTTAACAAATTAGGACTTGTTGAAAGTGGTTTGAAATAGGAAACACTATGTATTGAAATTTGATAACTGTTTTTACATTCGAGAAAAAATGCATAGCCTTACCAAACCAACTCCTTAATCCCTTAAAATATGTCCAGTTGATCTGGTGTATGAAACTACCCACTATTGAAAATAGCAGCGTAATCGCCGAATCCATGGATAGCCTTACCAAAATCAACTATGAAACCCTTAATCCTGTTAATTAAATCCAGTTGATCTGATGTATGAAACTACCCACTATTGAAGATAGCAGCGTAATCGCCGAATCCATGGATAGCCTTACCAAAACCAACTCCTAAAACCCTTTAATTATATCCAGTTGATCTGGTGTATGAAACTACCCACTATTGAAGATAGCAGCGTAATCGCCGAATCCATGGATAGCCTTACCAAAATCAACTCCTAAAACCCTTAATCCTTTTAATTAAATCCAGTTGATCTGATGTATGAAACTACCCACTATTGAAGATAGCAGCGTAATCGCCGAATCCATGGATAGCCTTACCAAAATCAACTCCTAAAACTAGAGGCCGCAATGAAGGAGGGCGGGGCGAGTCGTTTTTTTCCGCCGGGGGCACCGCGCGGTGTTTGACGGTGGATAGGACCGTCCGGATATGTTAACTTGATATGGATTCGATAAAACTTTATGTAATCGACTACGTAGAATTCAATGGAAGTAGTTTCAAGTCAGTAGCTTTGAAACTAACGAAACTAGAAGAAGGAAATCACTCGAAATTTCAAATGAGGCTCGAAAAACCTTCAAAAAAAGTTTTTTCTAGGTCGAACACGCATGTTCTCTAAATCGATTCTGATAGTTTTTGAGGTGTAGAATTCGCCTATACCTTCAGAATTTTCGTAGGAGGTCGCAGAAAAAAGTTTTACCTACTCAAACTGCCATGAAAAAGTACGGAAAAATTCAACTGTAAGACCAATATTTTATGACCTGTTTCCATCCACCTACCTTCTAATACTTCTCAAAAAAATTTTCGTGAGTTTTGGTTAACAGGAAGTTATATATTTTTTCATTCAAAAATGGAGAAAGTCTAGAACATCACAGTTTTTCAGTTTTGTGGCTTTGTACATATATAACACGCACCTAATCTCATCAGCATCCCGTTCTCCAGTAAATTTGCCACAAGTTTTGTACAGAAAGTTAAGCTGCCAGAGGTCGCAGAAATTTTTTATTTCAGTTTTTCAAAGAAAAAAAACTATGGAATTGATAGAAAAAACTTTAGGGTTCGGAGGCCGACTATGCCCACTATATAAGGACATCCGGTTTCGGCGACGCAGCCTCGCGCATGGCCTAGTGGCTAGTACGGTTGGCTGTTGTTTTGGATACCGTGGTTCGAACCCAACTCCGTCAAAACATTCTTACGAACCATGAAACTTATCTAGGATGGTTTTGTTTTTTCTGAAGATGTCATTTTTGTAATTTTCAAACCGTTTTCAGACTATTCTGAAAACCAGGCAAAAACCGCGCCTCGTTCTGCGATTTAAGCGCCGCCCTCTTTTTCGTGCCGCCGACAACGCTTCGATGGAAATTCAGTAGTAAAAAATGCGTTATAAAAATGACTGTAACTCGGGAACGGATGAATATTTTTGAGAAAAAATTTAGGAATGTACTCAAATTGAACCTGGGAACACATTTATATTAACAGATTTTCGAAAATTTGAGTTTCATCAAACACGTTGCGGTCCCTACCTAAAACCCTTTATTTATATCCAGTTGATCTGGTGTATGAAACTACCCACTATTGAAGATAGCAGCGTAATCGCCGAATCCATGGATAGCCTTACCAAAATCAACTATGAAACCCTTAATCCCTTAAAACATATCCAGTTGATCTGGTGTATGAAACTACCCACTATTGAAGATAGCAGCGTAATCGCCGAATCCATGGATAGCCTTACCAAAATCAACTCCTAAAACCCTTAATCCCTTAAAACATATCCAGTTGATCTGGTGTATGAAACTACCCACTATTGAAGATAGCAGCGTAATCGCCGAATCCATGGATAGCCTTACCAAAATCAACTATGAAACCCTTAATCCTTCTAATTAAATCCAGTTGATCTGATGTATGAAACTACCCACTATTGAAGATAGCAGCGTAATCGCCGAATCCATGGATAGCCTTACCAAAATCAACTCCTAAAACCCTTAATCCCTTAAAACATATCCAGTTGATCTGGTGTATGAAACTACCCACTATTGAAGATAGCAGCGTAATCGCCGAATCCATGGATAGCCTTACCAAAATCAACTATGAAACCCTTAATCCTTCTAATTAAATCCAGTTGATCTGATGTATGAAACTACCCACTATTGAAGATAGCAGCGTAATCGCCGAATCCATGGATAGCCTTACCAAAATCAACTCCTAAAACCCTTAATCCCTTAAAACATATCCAGTTGATCTGGTGTATGAAACTACCCACTATTGAAGATAGCAGCGTAATCGCCGAATCCATGGATAGCCTTACCAAAATCAACTATGAAACCCTTAATCCTTCTAATTAAATCCAGTTGATCTGATGTATGAAACTACCCACTATTGAAGATAGCAGCGTAATCGCCGAATCCATGGATAGCCTTACCAAAATCAACTCCTAAAACCCTTAATCCCTTAAAACATATCCAGTTGATCTGGTGTATGAAACTACCCACTATTGAAGATAGCAGCGTAATCGCCGAATCCATGGATAGCCTTACCAAAATCAACTATGAAACCCTTAATCCTTCTAATTAAATCCAGTTGATCTGATGTATGAAACTACCCACTATTGAAGATTGCAGCGTAATCGCCGAATCCATGGATAGCCTTACCAAAATCAACTATGAAACCCTTAATCCTTTTAATTAAATCCAGTTGATCTGATGTATGAAACTACCCACTATTGAAGATAGCAGCGTAATCGCCGAATCCAAGGATAGCCTTACCAAAATCAACTATGAAACCCTTAATCCTTTTAATTAAATCCAGTTGATCTGATGTATGAAACTACCCACTATTGAAGATAGCAGCGTAATCGCCGAATCCATGGATAGCCTTACCAAAATCAACTCCTAAAACCCTTAATCCCTTAAAACATATCCAGTTGATCTGGTGTATGAAACTACCCACTATTGAAGATAGCAGCGTAATCGCCGAATCCATGGATAGCCTTACCAAAATCAACTCCTAAAACCCTTAATCCCTTAAAACATATCCAGTTGATCTGGTGTATGAAACTACCCACTATTGAAGATAGCAGCGTAATCGCCGAATCCATGGATAGCCTTACCAAAATCAACTATGAAACCCTTAATCCTTCTAATTAAATCCAGTTGATCTGATGTATGAAACTACCCACTATTGAAGATTGCAGCGTAATCGCCGAATCCATGGATAGCCTTACCAAAATCAACTATGAAACCCTTAATCCTTTTAATTAAATCCAGTTGATCTGATGTATGAAACTACCCACTATTGAAGATAGCAGCGTAATCGCCGAATCCAAGGATAGCCTTACCAAAATCAACTATGAAACCCTTAATCCTTTTAATTAAATCCAGTTGATCTGATGTATGAAACTACCCACTATTGAAGATAGCAGCGTAATCGCCGAATCCATGGATAGCCTTACCAAAATCAACTATGAAACCCTTAATCCTTCTAATTAAATCCAGTTGATCTGATGTATGAAACTACCCACTATAGAAGATAGCAGCGTAATCGCCGAATCCATGGATAGCCTTACCAAAATCAACTATGAAACCCTTAATCCCTTTAATTAAATCCAGTTGATCTGGTGTATGAAACTACCCACTATTGAAGATAGCAGCGTAATCGCCGAATCCATGGATAGCCTTACCAAAATCAACTATGAAACCCTTAATCCCTTAAAATATGTCCAGTTGATCTGGTGTATGGAACTACCCACTATAGAAGATAGCAGCGTAATCGCCAAATCCATGGATAGCCTTACCAAAATCAACTATGAAACCCTTAATCCCTTTAATTAAATCCAGTTGATCTGATGTATGAAACTACCCACTATTGAAGATAGCAGCGTAATCGCCGAATCCATGGATAGCCTTACCAAAATCAACTCCTAAAACCCTTAATCCCTTAAAACCCACTATAGATCAGGGTCAGTTGATCTGATACTACCCACTATAGAAGATAGCAGCGATAGCAGCGATACTACCCACTATAGAAGATAGCAGCGTAATCGCCGAATCCATGGATAGCCTTACCAAAATCAACTATGAAACCCTTAATCCCTTTAATTAAATCCAGTTGATCTGGTGTATGAAACTACCCACTATTGAAGATAGCAGCGTAATCGCCGAATCCATGGATAGCCTTACCAAAATCAACTATGAAACCCTTAATCCCTTTAATTAAATCCAGTTGATCTGATGTATGAAACTACCCACTATAGAAGATAGCAGCGATAGCAGCGATACTACCCACTATAGAAGATAGCAGCGTAATCGCCGAATCCATGGATAGCCTTACCAAAATCAACTATGAAACCCTTAATCCCTTTAATTAAATCCAGTTGATCTGGTGTATGAAACTACCCACTATTGAAGATAGCAGCGTAATCGCCGAATCCATGGATAGCCTTACCAAAATCAACTCCTAAAACCCTTAATCCCTTAAAACCCACTATAGATCAGGGTCAGTTGATCTGATACTACCCACTATAGAAGATAGCAGCGATAGCAGCGATACTACCCACTATAGAAGATAGCAGCGTAATCGCCGAATCCATGGATAGCCTTACCAAAATCAACTATGAAACCCTTAATCCCTTTAATTAAATCCAGTTGATCTGATGTATGAAACTACCCACTATTGAAGATAGCAGCGTAATCGCCGAATCCATGGATAGCCTTACCAAAATCAACTATGAAACCCTTAATCCTTTTAATTAAATCCAGTTGATCTGGTGTATGAAACTACCCACTATAGAAGATAGCAGCGTAATCGCCGAATCCATGGATAGCCTTACCAAAATCAACTATGAAACCCTTAATCCCTTCAATTAAATCCAGTTGATCTGGTGTATGAAACTACCCACTATTGAAGATAGCAGCGTAATCGCCGAATCCATGGATAGCCTTACCAAAATCAACTATGAAACCCTTAATCCCTTTAATTAAATCCAGTTGATCTGATGTATGAAACTACCCACTATTGAAGATAGCAGCGTAATCGCCGAATCCATGGATAGCCTTACCAAAATCAACTATGAAACCCTTAATCCTTTTAATTAAATCCAGTTGATCTGGTGTATGAAACTACCCACTATTGAAGATAGCAGCGTAATCGCCGAATCCATGGATAGCCGTACCAAATCAACTATGAAACCCTTAATCCTTTTAATTAAATCCAGTTGATCTGGTGTATGAAACTACCCACTATTGAAGATAGCAGCGTAATCGCCGAATCCATGGATAGCCGTACCAAAATCAACTATGAAACCCTTAATCCCTTAAAATATGTCCAGTTGATCTGGTGTATGGAACTACCCACTATAGAAGATAGCAGCGTAATCGCCAAATCCATGGATAGCCTTACCAAATCAACTATGAAACCCTTAATCCTTTTAATTAAATCCAGTTGATCTGGTGTATGAAACTACCCACTATTGAAGATAGCAGCGTAATCGCCGAATCCATGGATAGCCGTACCAAAATCAACTATGAAACCCTTAATCCCTTAAAATATGTCCAGTTGATCTGGTGTATGGAACTACCCACTATAGAAGATAGCAGCGTAATCGCCAAATCCATGGATAGCCTTACCAAATCAACTATGAAACCCTTAATCCTTTTAATTAAATCCAGTTGATCTGGTGTATGAAACTACCCACTATTGAAGATAGCAGCGTAATCGCCGAATCCATGGATAGCCTTACCAAAATCAACTACAGTGCGCCCAATAAGTTTAAGACACCCCTAAGTTTTGAGCTTCCAGAAAAATCTAGAAGAGATATCAAAAAACTGTAAACGCCATTCGATCCCAAATACAAAATAACCCCCGGGCACATATTTTCATGCTCCTACCTTTTTCCTTACTCCAGCAGCACTGAAAACTCATTTTTAAAGCCGCCCAATAAGTTTAAGACACCCCGAAAAAAGGTGTGGATTCATCATTTTTTCGAAGTTTCGACACTTCAAAATTGTTTATTTTCACTTTTTTGGATGTTTCATGAAGTTTCCCCACACTTCCGACCATATCTGACAAATATCTCAATTCGTCAAAATTCCACTTTTCCACTAATTTACGCTATTTTGGGCCAATGTTGATAAATCTTAGTGTACGACGGCTGATTTTCTTATCCAAGTCTCGATACTGCTCGGACATGATGAACATGATATTTTCAATTGAGTTCTTATCAATCATCATCATCTCATTGTGTGAACAGCAGTATTTCTTTAGATTACTCGAAATAGGCACAAAATAGCGTAAATTAGTGGAAAAGTGGAATTTTGACGAATTGAGATATTTGTCAGATATGGTCGGAAGTGTGGGGAAACTTCATGAAACATTCAAAAAAGTGAAAATAAACAATTTTGAAGTGTCGAAACTTCGAAAAAATGATGAATCCACACCTTTTTTCGGGGTGTCTTAAACTTATTGGGCGGCTTTAAAAATGAGTTTTCAGTGCTGTTGGAGGACAGAAAAAGGTAGGAGCATGAAAATATGTGCCCGGGGGTAATTTTGTATTTGGGATCGAATGGCATTTACAGTTTTTTGATATCTCTTCTAGATTTGTCTGGAAGCTCAAAACTTAGGGGTGTCTTAAACTTATTGGGCGCACTGTATGAAACCCTTAATCCCTTTAATTAAATCCAGTTGATCTGGTGTATGAAACTACCCACTATTGAAGATAGCAGCGTAATCGCCGAATCCATGGATAGCCTTACCAAAATCAACTATGAAACCCTTAATCCCTTAAAATATGTCCAGTTGATCTGGTGTATGAAACTACCCACTATTGAAGATAGCAGCGTAATCGCCGAATCCATGGATAGCCTTACCAAAATCAACTATGAAACCCTTAATCCCTTTAATTAAATCCAGTTGATCTGGTGTATGAAACTACCCACTATTGAAGATAGCAGCGTAATCGCCGAATCCATGGATAGCCTTACCAAAATCAACTATGAAACCCTTAATCCCTTAAAATATGTCCAGTTGATCTGATGTATGAAACTACCCACTATTGAAGATAGCAGCGTAATCGCCGAATCCATGGATAGCCTTACCAAAATCAACTATGAAACCCTTAATCCCTTAAAATATGTCCAGTTGATCTGGTGTATGAAACTACCCACTATTGAAGATAGCAGCGTAATCGCCGAATCCATGGATAGCCTTACCAAATCAACTATGAAACTCTTAATCCCTTAAAATATGTCCAGTTGATCTGGTGTATGAAACTACCCACTATTGAAGATAGCAGCGTAATCGCCGAATCCATGGATAGCCTTACCAAAATCAACTATGAAACCCTTAATCCCTTAAAATATGTCCAGTTGATCTGATGTATGAAACTACCCACTATTGAAGATAGCAGCGTAATCGCCGAATCCATGGATAGCCTTACCAAAATCAACTATGAAACCCTTAATCCCTTAAAATATGTCCAGTTGATCTGGTGTATGAAACTACCCACTATTGAAGATAGCAGCGTAATCGCCGAATCCATGGATAGCCTTACCAAAATCAACTATGAAACCCTTAATCCCTTTAATTAAATCCAGTTGATCTGGTGTATGAAACTACCCACTATTGAAGATAGCAGCGTAATCGCCGAATCCATGGATAGCCTTACCAAAATCAACTATGAAACCCTTAATCCCTTTAATTAAATCCAGTTGATCTGGTGTATGAAACTACCCACTATTGAAGATAGCAGCGTAATCGCCGAATCCATGGATAGCCTTACCAAATCAACTATGAAACCCTTAATCCCTTAAAATATGTCCAGTTGATCTGGTGTATGAAACTACCCACTATTGAAGATAGCAGCGTAATCGCCGAATCCATGGATAACCTTACCAAAATCAACTATGAAACCCTTAATCCCTCAAAATATGTCCAGTTGATCTGGTGTATGAAACTACCCACTATTGAAGATAGCAGCGTAATCGCCGAATCCATGGATAGCCTTACCAAATCAACTATGAAACTCTTAATCCCTTAAAATATGTCCAGTTGATCTGGTGTATGAAACTACCCACTATTGAAGATAGCAGCGTAATCGCCGAATCCATGGATAGCCTTACCAAAATCAACTATGAAACCCTTAATCCCTTAAAATATGTCCAGTTGATCTGATGTATGAAACTACCCACTATTGAAGATAGCAGCGTAATCGCCGAATCCATGGATAGCCTTACCAAAATCAACTATGAAACCCTTAATCCCTTAAAATATGTCCAGTTGATCTGATGTATGAAACTACCCACTATTGAAGATAGCAGCGTAATCGCCGAATCCATGGATAGCCTTACCAAAATCAACTATGAAACCCTTAATCCCTTAAAATATGTCCAGTTGATCTGATGTATGAAACTACCCACTATTGAAGATAGCAGCGTAATCGCCGAATCCATGGATAGCCTTACCAAAATCAACTATGAAACCCTTAATCCCTTCAATTAAATCCAGTTGATCTGGTGTATGAAACTACCCACTATTGAAGATAGCAGCGTAATCGCCGAATCCATGGATAGCCTTACCAAAATCAACTATGAAACCCTTAATCCCTTTAATTAAATCCAGTTGATCTGGTGTATGAAACTACCCACTATTGAAGATAGCAGCGTAATCGCCGAATCCATGGATAGCCTTACCAAAATCAACTATGAAACCCTTAATCCCTTTAATTAAATCCAGTTGATCTGGTGTATGAAACTACCCACTATTGAAGATAGCAGCGTAATCGCCGAATCCATGGATAGCCTTACCAAATCAACTATGAAACCCTTAATCCCTTAAAATATGTCCAGTTGATCTGGTGTATGAAACTACCCACTATTGAAGATAGCAGCGTAATCGCCGAATCCATGGATAGCCTTACCAAAATCAACTATGAAATCCTTAATCCCTTAAAATATGTCCAGTTGATCTGGTGTATGAAACTACCCACTATTGAAGATAGCAGCGTAATCGCCGAATCCATGGATAGCCTTACCAAAATCAACTATGAAACCCTTAATCCCTTAAAATATGTCCAGTTGATCTGATGTATGAAACTACCCACTATTGAAGATAGCAGCGTAATCGCCGAATCCATGGATAGCCTTACCAAAATCAACTATGAAACCCTTAATCCTTTTAATTAAATCCAGTTGATCTGGTGTATGAAACTACCCACTATTGAAGATAGCAGCGTAATCGCCGAATCCATGGATAGCCTTACCAAAATTAACTATGAAACCCTTAATCCCTTAAAATATGTCCAGTTGATCTGATGTATGAAACTACCCACTATTGAAGATAGCAGCGTAATCGCCGAATCCATGGATAGCCTTACCAAAATCAACTATGAAACCCTTAATCCCTTAAAATATGTCCAGTTGATCTGGTGTATGAAACTACCCACTATTGAAGATAGCAGCGTAATCGCCGAATCCATGGATAGCCTTACCAAAATCAACTATGAAACCCTTAATCCCTTTAATTAAATCCAGTTGATCTGGTGTATGAAACTACCCACTATTGAAGATAGCAGCGTAATCGCCGAATCCATGGATAGCCTTACCAAAATCAACTATGAAACCCTTAATCCCTTAAAATATGTCCAGTTGATCTGGTGTATGAAACTACCCACTATTGAAGATAGCAGCGTAATCGCCGAATCCATGGATAGCCTTACCAAAATCAACTATGAAACCCTTAATCCCTTTAATTAAATCCAGTTGATCTGGTGTATGAAACTACCCACTATTGAAGATAGCAGCGTAATCGCCGAATCCATGGATAGCCTTACCAAAATTAACTATGAAACCCTTAATCCCTTAAAATATGTCCAGTTGATCTGATGTATGAAACTACCCACTATTGAAGATAGCAGCGTAATCGCCGAATCCATGGATAGCCTTACCAAAATCAACTATGAAACCCTTAATCCCTTAAAATATGTCCAGTTGATCTGGTGTATGAAACTACCCACTATTGAAGATAGCAGCGTAATCGCCGAATCCATGGATAGCCTTACCAAAATCAACTATGAAACCCTTAATCCCTTTAATTAAATCCAGTTGATCTGGTGTATGAAACTACCCACTATTGAAGATAGCAGCGTAATCGCCGAATCCATGGATAGCCTTACCAAAATCAACTATGAAACCCTTAATCCCTTTAATTAAATCCAGTTGATCTGGTGTATGAAACTACCCACTATTGAAGATAGCAGCGTAATCGCCGAATCCATGGATAGCCTTACCAAAATCAACTATGAAACCCTTAATCCCTTAAAATATGTCCAGTTGATCTGGTGTATGAAACTACCCACTATTGAAGATAGCAGCGTAATCGCCGAATCCATGGATAGCCTTACCAAAATCAACTATGAAACCCTTAATCCCTTTAATTAAATCCAGTTGATCTGATGTATGAAACTACCCACTATTGAAGATAGCAGCGTAATCGCCGAATCCATGGATAGCCTTACCAAAATCAACTATGAAACCCTTAATCCCTTTAATTAAATCCAGTTGATCTGGTGTATGAAACTACCCACTATTGAAGATAGCAGCGTAATCGCCGAATCCATGGATAGCCTTACCAAAATCAACTATGAAACCCTTAATCCCTTAAAATATGTCCAGTTGATCTGGTGTATGAAACTACCCACTATTGAAGATAGCAGCGTAATCGCCGAATCCATGGATAGCCTTACCAAAATCAACTATGAAACCCTTAATCCCTTTAATTAAATCCAGTTGATCTGGTGTATGAAACTACCCACTATTGAAGATAGCAGCGTAATCGCCGAATCCATGGATAGCCTTACCAAAATCAACTATGAAACCCTTAATCCCTTCAATTAAATCCAGTTGATCTGGTGTATGAAACTACCCACTATTGAAGATAGCAGCGTAATCGCCGAATCCATGGATAGCCTTACCAAAATCAACTATGAAACCCTTAATCCCTTTAATTAAATCCAGTTGATCTGGTGTATGAAACTACCCACTATTGAAGATAGCAGCGTAATCGCCGAATCCATGGATAGCCTTACCAAAATCAACTATGAAACCCTTAATCCCTTCAATTAAATCCAGTTGATCTGGTGTATGAAACTACCCACTATTGAAGATAGCAGCGTAATCGCCGAATCCATGGATAGCCTTACCAAAATCAACCATGAAACCCTTAATCCCTTTAATTAAATCCAGTTGATCTGGTGTATGAAACTACCCACTATTGAAGATAGCAGCGTAATCGCCGAATCCATGGATAGCCTTACCAAAATCAACTATGAAACCCTTAATCCCTTAAAATATGTCCAGTTGATCTGGTGTATGAAACTACCCACTATTGAAGATAGCAGCGTAATCGCCGAATCCATGGATAGCCTTACCAAAATCAACTATGAAACCCTTAATCCCTTCAATTAAATCCAGTTGATCTGGTGTATGAAACTACCCACTATTGAAGATAGCAGCGTAATCGCCGAATCCATGGATAGCCTTACCAAAATCAACTATGAAACCCTTAATCCCTTTAATTAAATCCAGTTGATCTGGTGTATGAAACTACCCACTATTGAAGATAGCAGCGTAATCGCCGAATCCATGGATAGCCTTACCAAAATCAACTATGAAACCCTTAATCCCTTTAATTAAATCCAGTTGATCTGGTGTATGAAACTACCCACTATTGAAGATAGCAGCGTAATCGCCGAATCCATGGATAGCCTTACCAAAATCAACTATGAAACCCTTAATCCCTTCAATTAAATCCAGTTGATCTGGTGTATGAAACTACCCACTATTGAAGATAGCAGCGTAATCGCCGAATCCATGGATAGCCTTACCAAAATCAACTATGAAACCCTTAATCCCTTCAATTAAATCCAGTTGATCTGGTGTATGAAACTACCCACTATTGAAGATAGCAGCGTAATCGCCGAATCCATGGATAGCCTTACCAAAATCAACTATGAAACCCTTAATCCCTTTAATTAAATCCAGTTGATCTGGTGTATGAAACTACCCACTATTGAAGATAGCAGCGTAATCGCCGAATCCATGGATAGCCTTACCAAAATCAACTATGAAACCCTTAATCCCTTCAATTAAATCCAGTTGATCTGGTGTATGAAACTACCCACTATTGAAGATAGCAGCGTAATCGCCGAATCCATGGATAGCCTTACCAAAATCAACTATGAAACCCTTAATCCCTTAAAATATGTCCAGTTGATCTGGTGTATGAAACTACCCACTATTGAAGATAGCAGCGTAATCGCCGAATCCATGGATAGCCTTACCAAAATCAACTATGAAACCCTTAATCCCTTCAATTAAATCCAGTTGATCTGGTGTATGAAACTACCCACTATTGAAGATAGCAGCGTAATCGCCGAATCCATGGATAGCCTTACCAAAATCAACTATGAAACCCTTAATCCCTTAAAATATGTCCAGTTGATCTGGTGTATGAAACTACCCACTATTGAAGATAGCAGCGTAATCGCCGAATCCATGGATAGCCTTACCAAAATCAACTATGAAACCCTTAATCCCTTTAATTAAATCCAGTTGATCTGGTGTATGAAACTACCCACTATTGAAGATAGCAGCGTAATCGCCGAATCCATGGATAGCCTTACCAAAATCAACTATGAAACCCTTAATTTCTTCAATTAAATCCAGTTGATCTGGTGTATGAAACTACCCACTATTGAAGATAGCAGCGTAATCGCCGAATCCATGGATAGCCTTACCAAAATCAACTATGAAACCCTTAATCCCTTCAATTAAATCCAGTTGATCTGGTGTATGAAACTACCCACTATTGAAGATAGCAGCGTAATCGCCGAATCCATGGATAGCCTTACCAAAATCAACTATGAAACCCTTAATCCCTTAAAATATGTCCAGTTGATCTGGTGTATGAAACTACCCACTATTGAAGATAGCAGCGTAATCGCCGAATCCATGGATAGCCTTACCAAAATCAACTATGAAACCCTTAATCCCTTTAATTAAATCCAGTTGATCTGATGTATGAAACTACCCACTATTGAAGATAGCAGCGTAATCGCCGAATCCATGGATAGCCTTACCAAAATCAACTATGAAACCCTTAATCCCTTAAAATATGTCCAGTTGATCTGGTGTATGAAACTACCCACTATTGAAGATAGCAGCGTAATCGCCGAATCCATGGATAGCCTTACCAAAATCAACTATGAAACCCTTAATCCCTTTAATTAAATCCAGTTGATCTGGTGTATGAAACTACCCACTATTGAAGATAGCAGCGTAATCGCCGAATCCATGGATAGCCTTACCAAAATCAACTATGAAACCCTTAATCCCTTTAATTAAATCCAGTTGATCTGATGTATGAAACTACCCACTATTGAAGATAGCAGCGTAATCGCCGAATCCATGGATAGCCTTACCAAAATCAACTATGAAACCCTTAATCCCTTCAATTAAATCCAGTTGATCTGATGTATGAAACTACCCACTATTGAAGATAGCAGCGTAATCGCCGAATCCATGGATAGCCTTACCAAAATCAACTATGAAACCCTTAATCCCTTTAATTAAATCCAGTTGATCTGGTGTATGAAACTACCCACTATTGAAGATAGCAGCGTAATCGCCGAATCCATGGATAGCCTTACCAAAATCAACTATGAAACCCTTAATCCCTTTAATTAAATCCAGTTGATCTGATGTATGAAACTACCCACTATTGAAGATAGCAGCGTAATCGCCGAATCCATGGATAGCCTTACCAAAATCAACTATGAAACCTTTAATCCCTTTAATTAAATCCAGTTGATCTGGTGTATGAAACTACCCACTATTGAAGATAGCAGCGTAATCGCCGAATCCATGGATAGCCTTACCAAAATCAACTATGAAACCCTTAATCCCTTTAATTAAATCCAGTTGATCTGGTGTATGAAACTACCCACTATTGAAGATAGCAGCGTAATCGCCGAATCCATGGATAGCCTTACCAAAATCAACTATGAAACCCTTAATCCCTTTAATTAAATCCAGTTGATCTGGTGTATGAAACTACCCACTATTGAAGATAGCAGCGTAATCGCCGAATCCATGGATAGCCTTACCAAAATCAACTATGAAACCTTTAATCCCTTTAATTAAATCCAGTTGATCTGGTGTATGAAACTACCCACTATTGAAGATAGCAGCGTAATCGCCGAATCCATGGATAGCCTTACCAAAATCAACTATGAAACCCTTAATCCCTTTAATTAAATCCAGTTGATCTGGTGTATGAAACTACCCACTATTGAAGATAGCAGCGTAATCGCCGAATCCATGGATAGCCTTACCAAAATCAACTATGAAACCCTTAATCCCTTTAATTAAATCCAGTTGATCTGGTGTATGAAACTACCCACTATTGAAGATAGCAGCGTAATCGCCGAATCCATGGATAGCCTTACCAAAATCAACTATGAAACCCTTAATCCCTTCAATTAAATCCAGTTGATCTGGTGTATGAAACTACCCACTATTGAAGATAGCAGCGTAATCGCCGAATCCATGGATAGCCTTACCAAAATCAACTATGAAACCCTTAATCCCTTCAATTAAATCCAGTTGATCTGGTGTATGAAACTACCCACTATTGAAGATAGCAGCGTAATCGCCGAATCCATGGATAGCCTTACCAAAATCAACTATGAAACCCTTAATCCCTTCAATTAAATCCAGTTGATCTGGTGTATGAAACTACCCACTATTGAAGATAGCAGCGTAATCGCCGAATCCATGGATAGCCTTACCAAAATCAACTATGAAACCCTTAATCCCTTCAATTAAATCCAGTTGATCTGGTGTATGAAACTACCCACTATTGAAGATAGCAGCGTAATCGCCGAATCCATGGATAGCCTTACCAAAATCAACTATGAAACCCTCAATCCCTTCAATTAAATCCAGTTGATCTGGTGTATGAAACTATCCACTATTGAAGATAGCAGCGTAATCGCCGAATCCATGGATAGCCTTACCAAAATCAACTATGAAACCCTTATTCCCTCTAATTATATCCAGTTGATCTGGTGTATGAAACTACCCACTATTGAAGATAGCAGCGTAATCGCCGAATCCATGGATAGCCTTACCAAAATCAACTATGAAACCCTTAATCCCTTCAATTAAATCCAGTTGATCTGGTGTATGAAACTACCCACTATTGAAGATAGCAGCGTAATCGCCGAATCCATGGATAGCCTTACCAAAATCAACTATGAAACCCTTAATCCCTTCAATTAAATCCAGTTGATCTGGTGTATGAAACTATCCACTATTGAAGATAGCAGCGTAATCGCCGAATCCATGGATAGCCTTACCAAAATCAACTATGAAACCCTTAATCCCTTCAATTAAATCCAGTTGATCTGGTGTATGAAACTACCCACTATTGAAGATAGCAGCGTAATCGCCGAATCCATGGATAGCCTTACCAAAATCAACTATGAAACCCTTATTCCCTCTAATTATATCCAGTTGATCTGGTGTATGAAACTCGTGTGCTACCCTAATTCAGTTTAATTGTCATACAGACACCATAGTTAACTAGGAACTTTACTTCACGATTCGCAACCTTTTCTCCCGTTTCGAAGTTCACAGTAATAAACCAATCTTTACTAATAACAATCAAGAACTTCTGTGTGTCTGTCTGTGTGTGTGTGTGTCGCCGGCCCTAGCGAGATTTGTAGTGAACCAATTTTTCTGAAATTTAGACAGCTGGACGTAGAATTCTTTCGAGATGATGCCCGTCTATTTCAATTTCCAAAATGAGTAATAATAAGGTCACCAGGTTCGAAAAACCACGTTTCCAGGCCTTTTTTGAAATTCCATTAGGGAAAGAGACACACAGGGGGGCACGTGAATAATAAGCTCCGTAAAACTTTTCACAAATTTTTCATTTCTAAAAAAAAGTGAAGCCAGGCGGTAGGAGGCGCGGAGCGCCGATGACCGACTGGTTAAATAAAATAAAATAAATGTTTTCGCGGGACTCATGCTGCGATCGCGCCTCAAAAGGCGCAAGAGAAGTGAATGCAATGTAAAAAAAAGGTAGACTTCTTCTATGTCGGGGTGAGTTGATGAAAATGAGCGCAGGAGGGCGAAGATTAGCGGTGTGCACTTACCTCATATTGATTGAAACCAATGATGAATGGGAGACGACCCACAGCTCGAGTCAGCATTCGATGACAGAATGAATGACTAAATGACTGTGTACAGGTTGGGTGCGACCCATAAAAAGGGGCGGGGTCTTGCCAGATATGTAGCATATGTGTATACTGGCGTACACAACACGTCTCAACATTAAATCAATAATTCAAAACACGTTGGAAACCTTTATAGAACTATGGGAAATCGACATTAACATTCGAAATTATGAATAATTACCGTAAAACCTGTTTTGGCTTTCTGCTAGAATTGCCCCCACATCAGGCCTTCGGAAAATACATCCTTTATTAATGTTGCTTTTGGAAAACGCATATTTCAACGGAAAACATGAAAAAAAGTGCACAAACCTTTTTTTTCTGTGAGAAAAAACTAGAAAAATGGGGGTTGGACCAAGTTTTTATATTTTTTAATGCTGAAAATCTATTGATAAGTGGAAAGAAGATTGATTTTTAAAAAATGAATTCGGCGTGCCCATTTCATAGAATTGCCCATAGGCTACAGTTTTGAAAAATAGTATTGCATGCATTATTAATACAGGTTTTACAATAACTTGAGACCAATCAGAAAAGTATATTTTAAAACGGAGCAACACTTCTATCTGGACACTTGTTAACTCTATTTCTAAACTTGAAAATCCCTGCAATCCATTCTCGATAATGTTGATTCAGCGCTATCAGGGATACTGTAGATATCAATCCATTCAATGATAATCCAATAATACACAGATTATTGAGGCCTTGATTATAATCATTCAAAAGCATAGAAAAAGTGAAAACTGCCACTGGGGCACCCAGAACAGTGATAAAAAGGATGAACTGAAGTGATAGGGCTTTCATGAATTTTCGTTGCATTTGATATGTATTTTTTGACATTCGAAACTTTTTGTGTGTCAAACATCGGAAAATCAGGATAGTGATAAAGGAGACTTGTGATATGATGAGAGTCATTTCAATAAACATGGGGATGGCAGTGGTAGAAGGGGACCGGGTGATAATGAAGATAGAGTTGATATGAGGGCCAAAGAAGTGAAGGATGCATGGGAAGGTCTGTAATAGTAGAACATGTTCTTGATTTTTTGGTGCTCTTCTATTAGAGGTTCAGTTTAAACCAGTGTCCGAAAAAATTTTCCGATAAGTTTTCCGGTAAATTACCAAATTTTTCTAGTAGCTTTTTCGCGCGGATTTCAAAAAACACAACGATGCTCCGAAATTACGTCAAAGCACATTGTTTAGCGGATTTTCCGGAAATTTTTGGAAAATTACCGGAAATTTTTTTTTGGAAAATTTATTTTTTCCGGGAATTTTGCAATATTCACCGTGAAATTTTTTCTAAGTTTGTCGACAATTTATCGAATCACCCGTTTACTGGTAAAAATTTTTCGGTAAGGCACACTGGTTTAAACCAATTTACCTGAATCAACTCCTTCCTCCCTTGCTCTTGCTCCGGAACTTGACTCATTGGAAAAATAAAAACTGCCAGGGCAGACAAATAGTTTAATGAAATATATCCAAATCTAATTTTCTTCCATTGCCCGAACTCCGTGATTAATGAAAAGCGACTCTCGAAAACTGCCAGGATAGTGACTCCAGTAACTGAACTTCTTCCATTATAAAAGCATACCCTTCTGATAAAAACTCACCAGCTGGTCCGGTGACTGCTATATAAAATTGAATGAGGGTTGTGACCCCTAGCCTTGACAAAAAGCCTAATGGAACTCCAGCCAGAGCAGGGAGCATCATGAAAGGGATCACAAAAAAACTCATGGATAAACTCATCAAAATTGTAGAAAAATGTTTGATTAGCATATTAGATTTGACATTTTTCATTCTCTCTGGGGTCTTGTAAAGAATACAATATATCCCAATGATATGAAATGGGAGTTCTGTGATAGCAATGATATGGCAAATCAGTGATAAGGAATCGGGGGATGATAAAGGCTCTAAGAAGCTTCCAGCACATTCTTGAGCTTGAGTCATTAGAGTGAAAAAATAGAAAAATGCGTGCAAGGAAAGATGTCGAATGAATAAGTTCCCACGATCAAGACATGTGGATTCTGTGTTTTCCACCTGTCTTAGTGCTCAGAGAGGGAGAAAAAAAAAGAGAGATCAAAAAGTCAAATTTGATTTATTATAATAATTTCGAATGAACCCAGAACTAATCTAGACGGGGTTAAGTGATTTAGAATAACGGATCAAGCAGCAAATAAGGAACAAAAATGAAAAAAATTTTTGGTCTGAAAAACTGATGAGACAAAGGGGCCCAAAGTCTTGGACAGCCCTTTGAAAAAATGTAATTTTTTTCAAAAAATCGAACTTTCCAAAAAGATGAAACCACTATTCTTAAAGTTTTTCATTCGGAGTACACTACTATTATGAGGAAACTACTACTAGAGGTGCACCATTATTTTTCGATCATTTTTTCCCGAAATTTTGAGATATTGTTATCTGATTTTACTGGCGATTATTATGAAAAATGACGAAAATAACTGAGAAACAATAATCTGTT
The DNA here is from genome assembly GCA_963572265.1 of Caenorhabditis doughertyi. Taxonomy (NCBI): domain Eukaryota; kingdom Metazoa; phylum Nematoda; class Chromadorea; order Rhabditida; family Rhabditidae; genus Caenorhabditis; species Caenorhabditis doughertyi. The sequence goes on from OY751557.1 coordinate 2,893,100, forward strand.
CTCCAGTTTTCGATAACTTTTTTTCAAGTTTAAGATTGTTTTCAGTCAACAGTTCTCAGTCTATTACATGCAAGGCTATTTTCTTTTGAAATTTTTTTTGAAAAATAGAGTAGCCCCTTCAATAGAACTGCGCCCTTTACTATTCACAATATAAAATACTATTGTCAGTTTCCCATAGTTCTATAGAGGTCTCAAATAGGTTTTGGATTATTGATTTTAGTAGATTAGACGCGCTGTGTTCGTCAGTATACGCGGCTGTGTACGTCACTGCACATCTGGCAAGACCCCGCCTCCTTTCTATATGACGCACACAACCTGTACACAGTCATTTTATATTCATTTTGTCATCGAATGTTGTCTCGAGCTGCGGGTTGTCTCCCATTTTTCCAGAATTATTATGAGGTAAGTAAACCAATTTTGAATGAAAATTTTTTCAAAAACATCATTTTTATTATTTTATAGTCAGTGTTTCAAGAACTGCTGCTTCTTATTTTGTTTAAAACAACTTTCTATTTCCAGGTTCCAAAAATCGAATGGATTTACCGATAGCAAACTTCTGGCACACGCTTTTCAAATGCAGTTCAGCAACACAATTACATGTAAGCTGGATTTTTGTTTGGTCCCTTACAAATTTCAAAACCAAGATTATTGATTGACAAACACCTGCCGAACACCCCCTCCCCCCTCCTCTTTTCTTGTCTTTTCGTCACATTCTCTACAACAAGGTCAACTATGTGACGCTAATCGAGCGTACATTTCTGGTCTAAATGGTCTGGCGTAACCACGTCATTTTATTTTTGGCCCCCACTCCTTCCACTCTCCATTCTTCTGCAAATTAGCTCTGCACACCGCTAATATTCGCTCTCCTGCATTTGTTTTCGACAACTCACCCAGACATTCAAACAGCCAACTTTACATTTTTACATTCATTTCTCTTGCGCCTTTCGAGGCGCGATCGCAGCATGGGTTCCGCGAAAAATAATTATTCTATTTATTTATTTTATTTCATTTCTGCAAGTTTCGAACGAATAAGCAAGGTTGGGAATCGTAGTGAATGAGGGAACAGTGAAAAACAAACAAAGGGTTCTTAGTTAATCATGGTATCTGTATGGCAATCAAGTTGAATTAGGACAACACGCGAGTTTGATACACCAGATCAACTGATCGGAATTGCAAGGTTTTTTAAGGGTTTATATAGGTGTTATAGTTGGTTTTGGTAAGGCAGCCCATGGATTCGGCGTTTACGTTGTTGTCCTTAAGTGGGATGTTTCATACACCAGATCAACTGATCAGAATTACAAAGTTTAAAGAATTTTTAAGGGTTTATATAGGTTTTAGAGTTGGTTTTGGTAAGGCAGCCCATGGATTCGGCGTTTACGTTGTTGTCCTTAAGTGGGATGTTTCATACACCAGATCAACTGATCAGAATTACAAAGTTTAAAGAATTTTTAAGGGTTTATATAGGTTTTAGAGTTGGTTTTGGTAAGGCAGCCCATGGATTCGGCGTTTACGTTGTTGTCCTTAAGTGGGATGTTTCATACACCAGATCAACTGATCAGAATTACAAAGTTTAAAGAATTTTTAAGGGTTTATATAGGTTTTAGAGTTGGTTTTGGTAAGGCAGCCCATGGATTCGGCGTTTACGTTGTTGTCCTTATGTGGGATGTTTCATACACCAGATCAACTGATCAGAATTACAAAGTTTAAAGAATTTTTAAGGGTTTATATAGGTTTTAGAGTTGGTTTTGGTAAGGCAGCCCATGGATTCGGCGTTTACGTTGTTGTCCTTAAGTGGGATGTTTCATACACCAGATCAACTGATCAGAATTATAAGGTTTTTAAAGGTTATTAATAGGCTTTAGAGTTGGTTTTGGTAAGGCAGCCCATGGATTCGGCGTTTACGTTGTTGTCCTTGAGTGGGATGTTTCATACACCAGATCAACTGATCGAAATTACAAGGTTTTTGAAGGGTGTTGATAGGTTTTAGAGTTGGTTTTGGTAAGGCAGCCCATGGATTCGGCGTTTACGTTGTTGTCTTTAAGTGGGATGTTTCATACACCAGATCAACTGATCAGAATTATGAGGTTTTTAAAGGGTTTATATAGGTTTTAGAGTTGGTTTTGGTAAGGCAGCCCATGGATTCGGCGTTTACGTTGTTGTCTTTAAGTGGGATGTTTCATACACCAGATCAACTGATCAGAATTATGAGGTTTTTAAAGGGTTTATATAGGTTTTAGAGTTGGTTTTGGTAAGGCAGCCCATGGATTCGGCGTTTACGTTGTTGTCTTTAAGTGGGATGTTTCATACACCAGATCAACTGATCAGAATTATAAGGTTTTTAAAGGGTTTATATAGGTTTTAGAGTTGGTTTTGGTAAGGCAGCCCATGGATTCGGCGTTTACGTTGTTGTCCTTGAGTGGGATGTTTCATACACCAGATCAACTGATCGAAATTACAAGGTTTTTGAAGGGTGTTGATAGGTTTTAGAGTTGGTTTTGGTAAGGCAGCCCATGGATTCGGCGTTTACGTTGTTGTCTTTAAGTGGGATGTTTCATACACCAGATCAACTGATCAGAATTATGAGGTTTTTAAAGGGTTTATATAGGTTTTAGAGTTGGTTTTGGTAAGGCAGCCCATGGATTCGGCGTTTACGTTGTTGTCTTTAAGTGGGATGTTTCATACACCAGATCAACTGATCAGAATTATGAGGTTTTTAAAGGGTTTATATAGGTTTTAGAGTTGGTTTTGGTAAGGCAGCCCATGGATTCGGCGTTTACGTTGTTGTCTTTAAGTGGGATGTTTCATACACCAGATCAACTGATCGAAATTACAAGGTTTTTGAAGGGTGTTGATAGGTTTTAGAGTTGGTTTTGGTAAGGCAGCCCATGGATTCGGCGTTTACGTTGTTGTCCTTAAGTGGGATGTTTCATACACCAAATCAACTGATCAGAATTATAAGGTTTTTAAAGGTTATTAATAGGTTTTAGAGTTGGTTTTGGTAAGGCAGCCCATGGATTCGGCGTTTACGTTGTTGTCTTTAAGTGGGATGTTTCATACACCAGATCAACTGATCAGAATTATGAGGTTTTTAAAGGGTTTATATAGGTTTTAGAGTTGGTTTTGGTAAGGCAGCCCATGGATTCGGCGTTTACGTTGTTGTCCTTGAGTGGGATGTTTCATACACCAGATCAACTGATCGAAATTACAAGGTTTTTGAAGGGTGTTGATAGGTTTTAGAGTTGGTTTTGGTAAGGCAGCCCATGGATTCGGCGTTTACGTTGTTGTCTTTAAGTGGGATGTTTCATACACCAGATCAACTGATCAGAATTATGAGGTTTTTAAAGGGTTTATATAGGTTTTAGAGTTGGTTTTGGTAAGGCAGCCCATGGATTCGGCGTTTACGTTGTTGTCTTTAAGTGGGATGTTTCATACACCAGATCAACTGATCAGAATTATGAGGTTTTTAAAGGGTTTATATAGGTTTTAGAGTTGGTTTTGGTAAGGCAGCCCATGGATTCGGCGTTTACGTTGTTGTCTTTAAGTGGGATGTTTCATACACCAGATCAACTGATCGAAATTACAAGGTTTTTGAAGGGTGTTGATAGGTTTTAGAGTTGGTTTTGGTAAGGCAGCCCATGGATTCGGCGTTTACGTTGTTGTCCTTAAGTGGGATGTTTCATACACCAAATCAACTGATCAGAATTATAAGGTTTTTAAAGGTTATTAATAGGTTTTAGAGTTGGTTTTGGTAAGGCAGCCCATGGATTCGGCGTTTACGTTGTTGTCTTTAAGTGGGATGTTTCATACACCAGATCAACTGATCAGAATTATAAGGTTTTTAAAGGTTATTAATAGGTTTTAGAGTTGGTTTTGGTAAGGCAGCCCATGGATTCGGCGTTTACGTTGTTGTCTTTCAGTGGGATGTTTCATACACCAGATCAACTGGTCAGAATTATAAGGTTTTTAAAGGGTTTATATAGGTTTTAGAGTTGGTTTTGGTAAGGCAGCCCATGGATTCGGCGTTTACGTTGTTGTCCTTAAGTGGGATGTTTCATACACCAAATCAACTGATCAGAATTATAAGGTTTTTAAAGGTTATTAATAGGTTTTAGAGTTGGTTTTGGTAAGGCAGCCCATGGATTCGGCGTTTACGTTGTTGTCCTTGAGTGGGATGTTTCATACACCAGATCAACTGATCAGAATTATGAGGTTTTTAAAGGGTTTATATAGGTTTTAGAGTTGGTTTTGGTAAGGCAGCCCATGGATTCGGCGTTTACGTTGTTGTCTTTAAGTGGGATGTTTCATACACCAGATCAACTGATCGAAATTACAAGGTTTTTGAAGGGTGTTGATAGGTTTTAGAGTTGGTTTTGGTAAGGCAGCCCATGGATTCGGCGTTTACGTTGTTGTCCTTAAGTGGGATGTTTCATACACCAAATCAACTGATCAGAATTATAAGGTTTTTAAAGGTTATTAATAGGTTTTAGAGTTGGTTTTGGTAAGGCAGCCCATGGATTCGGCGTTTACGTTGTTGTCTTTAAGTGGGATGTTTCATACACCAGATCAACTGATCAGAATTATAAGGTTTTTAAAGGTTATTAATAGGTTTTAGAGTTGGTTTTGGTAAGGCAGCCCATGGATTCGGCGTTTACGTTGTTGTCCTTAAGTGGGATGTTTCATACACCAAATCAACTGATCAGAATTATAAGGTTTTTAAAGGTTATTAATAGGTTTTAGAGTTGGTTTTGGTAAGGCAGCCCATGGATTCGGCGTTTACGTTGTTGTCCTTAAGTGGGATGTTTCATACACCAGATCAGCTGATCAGAATTACAAGGTTTTTAAAGGTTATTAATAGGTTTTAGAGTTGGTTTTGGTAAGGCAGCCCATGGATTCGGCGTTTACGTTGTTGTCCTTAAGTGGGATGTTTCATACACCAAATCAACTGATCAGAATTATAAGGTTTTTAAAGGTTATTAATAGGTTTTAGAGTTGGTTTTGGTAAGGCAGCCCATGGATTCGGCGTTTACGTTGTTGTCCTTAAGTGGGATGTTTCATACACCAGATCAACTGATCATAATTACAAAGTTTTTAAAGGTTATTAATAGGTTTTAGAGTTGGTTTTGGTAAGGCAGCCCATGGATTCGGCGTTTACGTTGTTGTCCTTAAGTGGGATGTTTCATACACCAAATCAACTGATCAGAATTACAAGGTTTTTTAAAGGATTTTCAAGGGTTTTTATAGGTTTTAGAGTTGGTTTTGGTAAGGCAGCCCATGGGTTCGGCGTTTACGTTGTTGTCCTTAAGTGGGATGTTTCATACACCAGATCAACTGATCATAATTACAAAGTTTTTAAAGGTTATTAATAGGTTTTAGAGTTGGTTTTGGTAAGGCAGCCCATGGATTCGGCGTTTACGTTGTTGTCCTTAAGTGGGATGTTTCATACACCAAATCAACTGATCAGAATTATAAGGTTTTTAAAGGTTATTAATAGGTTTTAGAGTTGGTTTTGGTAAGGCAGCCCATGGATTCGGCGTTTACGTTGTTGTCCTTAAGTGGGATGTTTCATACACCAAATCAACTGATCAGAATTATAAGGTTTTTAAAGGTTATTAATAGGTTTTAGAGTTGGTTTTGGTAAGGCAGCCCATGGGTTCGGCGTTTACGTTGTTGTCCTTAAGTGGGATGTTTCATACACCAAATCAACTGATCAGAATTACAAAGTTTTTAAAGGTTATTAATAGGTTTTAGAGTTGGTTTTGGTAAGGCAGCCCATGGATTCGGCGTTTACGTTGTTGTCCTTAAGTGGGATGTTTCATACACCAAATCAACTGATCAGAATTATAAGGTTTTTAAAGGTTATTAATAGGTTTTAGAGTTGGTTTTGGTAAGGCAGCCCATGGATTCGGCGTTTACGTTGTTGTCCTTAAGTGGGATGTTTCATACACCAAATCAACTGATCAGAATTATAAGGTTTTTAAAGGTTATTAATAGGTTTTAGAGTTGGTTTTGGTAAGGCAGCCCATGGATTCGGCGTTTACGTTGTTGTCCTTAAGTGGGATGTTTCATACACCAAATCAACTGATCAGAATTATAAGGTTTTTAAAGGTTATTAATAGGTTTTAGAGTTGGTTTTGGTAAGGCAGCCCATGGATTCGGCGTTTACGTTGTTGTCCTTAAGTGGGATGTTTCATACACCAAATCAACTGATCAGAATTATAAGGTTTTCAAAGGTTATTAATAGGTTTTAGAGTTGGTTTTGGTAAGGCAGCCCATGGGTTCGGCGTTTACGTTGTTGTCCTTAAGTGGGATGTTTCATACACCAAATCAACTGATCAGAATTATAAGGTTTTTAAAGGTTATTAATAGGTTTTAGAGTTGGTTTTGGTAAGGCAGCCCATGGATTCGGCGTTTACGTTGTTGTCCTTAAGTGGGATGTTTCATACACCAAATCAACTGATCAGAATTATAAGGATTTTAAAGGTTATTAATAGGTTTTAGAGTTGGTTTTGGTAAGGCAGCCCATGGGTTCGGCGTTTACGTTGTTGTCCTTAAGTGGGATGTTTCATACACCAGATCAACTGATCATAATTACAAAGTTTTTAAAGGTTATTAATAGGTTTTAGAGTTGGTTTTGGTAAGGCAGCCCATGGATTCGGCGTTTACGTTGTTGTCCTTAAGTGGGATGTTTCATACACCAAATCAACTGATCAGAATTATAAGGTTTTTAAAGGTTATTAATAGGTTTTAGAGTTGGTTTTGGTAAGGCAGCCCATGGATTCGGCGTTTACGTTGTTGTCCTTAAGTGGGAGGTTTCATACACCAGATCAACTGATCAGAATTACAAGATTTTTAAAGGTTATTAATAGGTTTTAGAGTTGGTTTTGGTAAGGCAGCCCATGGATTCGGCGTTTACGTTGTTGTCCTTAAGTGGGATGTTTCATACACCAAATCAACTGATCAGAATTACAAGGTTTTTAAAGGTTATTAATAGGTTTTAGAGTTGGTTTTGGTAAGGCAGCCCATGGATTCGGCGTTTACGTTGTTGTCCTTAAGTGGGATGTTTCATACACCAGATCAACTGATCAGAATTATAAGGTTTTTAAAGGTTATTAATAGGTTTTAGAGTTGGTTTTGGTAAGGCAGCCCATGGATTCGGCGTTTACGTTGTTGTCCTTAAGTGGGATGTTTCATACACCAGATCAACTGATCGCAATTTAAGATTTAAACGCGATTGAAGGGTTGTAGAGTTGGTTGGGTAAGGTTATTCATGGACATATAAAATCCAAAAAAGTTGACTATTAAAAAAATTCATTTAAAAACCGTTTCTCCAAATGTATGAGGCCTTATCAAAATCGGTTTTTTTGGCATCACACATACCCTCCAATAACTCATAATCTTCAAACGAATTTGTTTAGTGAAAAGAATAATGGCAAAAGTGGAAATAAAACCATGATATGCCAAACAAACATAAATTATCGTTACAAAATCTGAAAATGATGGAGGAGTAGAAGGTAATTGTGATAAAACCTACTATCATCATGCAAAACAAACGCTATGTGATAAATTTGGACGCCAACTGGGAAAAGGATCATGGCACTATGAATAAGAGCCTGGAAAATCATCAATCAATTCTGCCCCGTTTAAAAAATTGAAATTGAAGACCTCAAAAACGTGTATTCTTTTTAGTCTATGAATACGAACCGTAAAAATTTTGAAAAAATCCGCGCCAAAAATATTATTTTTGCTATTCTGATCAACGAGACAAATTTGACTCCTAATTGACCGATTTCGGTTTGACCGATTTCGGATTTCGGTCAATTAGAAGTCAAATTTTTTGGTCAATTAGAGATACCATTCTATTGGGGGTGCCGGTATAATAGAGGTTTCCTGTGAGTTATTAATACCGACCAAACTGGTCTTTACCCACTTTTTTCCTGGACTATGAGCCCAGACGTCTCACTCTGGCTTAATGACGTCATGTAGTTATAACGCCGAAATTCACTTTACACCCGTACCTGCGCAAAAAAACTAAACACCAACATCCTTTGCACCTTTTTTGTTTCTTTCGACAAATATCTTGCTTTTTTCAAAACTTGATCAATAAATACAACAGAACTGATAACTCCAGTTGTTATAATTGTGGCCATAATACACCAAATAATCACATTGAAAATCAGTTGAGGATCTTTTGAGGCCAAAATGAACACCTTATAACATAGAACATCTTTTGGAATGTCTGGATGTTTCTAGAATGAATAAAATAAAATTTCGAAAACATTTTTTTGCAGAACTCGAAAAAGTTCATCTTTTCCATTCTGCTGGTAGATCAAAGTCCTTTCATCGATCATAATCCAAACAACAGACATCAGGTGCACTACAGTGAGAACACGGAAAACATAAATGGAAAATTTTATAAATTTCAGCATCAAATTGTTATTCGAATTGATATTCACAGCTTGGAATCGTTGATAGAACATTTCAAAAATAGAGGCACCGATAACTGAAAATATTCATCAGGGTTACTGTAGCTTATCTACCGTACTCACATACTATAAACTGTGCAAACACGGCAAACTGGGTCACCCCACTGACACCCCACTCGGCTAACCATCCGGTGCTTTTATGAACATAATACGGTAGATGACTTGAGGGCAGCCACATGAATGTCGCATAAGCTTCAGACAGAGAATTTCTGAAAGGTTACTGTAGGTTATGGTACCTGGACGCATATTATGACCCACATTATGATATGAACTATCAGATAGTATTTATATTTTTGAAAAACTGAAGAAGTTTCTCGAAACAATGCAAACAAAGTTATAATATATGTAGGGGTACTAAGAAAATGTAAATTGTTCATAATGAATCTGAAAAGTGCTCTTATAATAGGGTAAAAGAAAAAACATAAACTAACACATAAAACTGAGGAGCTGGCAGAAAACATGCCATGAGTAAAATTCAATAACAACTGTTATTCGAACCTTATATTGGCGCGAGGGTTTTGATTGAATTATAAAATCTCTCAATCCAAGAAGCTAGCAAAGCTTTTCACAGCTTAACTAGACCGAAAAACAAGATAAGCCGGAAGTGCCATTTAGACGTTCAAATGATAGAGGTGGGTTGCCAGTCTGGTGATTTGAAGTCTGACGCCATTTTCCTGAAGGCTATTCTTAATCATATTCAGATCAAATTTCCGTCTGCGTAATATAAAGATACCTCAAAGTACACCAGCTCTGAAAGGTGGGAGGACAGGAATGAGTTTGTAGACTTTGTATGTATTCGCTCGTGATCAAAAGGGTCGAACTAAGTTACCGTAGCGATTGGTGGTCGAGCGCATTACCGGCTGACTCACGGCGCCTATAAACTTGCCTATCGCCTGGAAAATGGCGAGAGTACGATATCTTTGACCTCCTAATAGTTATGATTTTCCGGACTTCAAATATCAGTTTAAAGTGGCTCATTTAATTACAGACAAGTAATTACAGCTTTAAGTTTTCGCCACCTTGAAAAACTTCATAAAATTAGTTTCTTGTAAAGTTTAACAAATAAAACCATTAAATGTTGACTATCATAAAATTTATCTGAACACAGTTTCTCCGAATGTATGAGGCCTTATCAATATCGGTTTCTTCGGCACCACCCATATTTTCCAATAACCCATAATCTTCAAACGAATCTGTTTAGTGAAAAGAATAATGGCAAAAGTGGAAATAAAACCATGATATGCCAAACAAACATAAATTGTCGTTACGAAATCTGAAAATATTAGGGGAATAAAAAAGTCATTGTTATAAAACCCACTATCATCATGCAAAACAAACGCTATGTGATAAATTTGGACGCCAACTGGTAAGAATATCATGGTGGCGTGAATCACAGCCTGAAATCAAAATGTTATTATTGACGTCGAAGGAAGATTTTCTGTCTGTCTTCAGCTCTAGCGAAGCTCCTAGATAAAATATTCTCAAAGATTATCTAATAAGTTCCCGTCACATGGGCCCGGTCTCACACACAGAGCATAGCGAACGGCGCAACCCATCAGATGTCGGCTGCTGCCGGCGCGGTCGGCAACCGAAGTTTTTAAGTGATGATGAAAGACAAGTGTCACGGTAGGTAATTCATTCGTAACCTTCCTATTTTGGTTTTTCAAAAAATTTGTCTAGTTTTTTTTCTAGAGTATCTCTAACTAAGTGTACCTACTACATACCTGCGCCGACAGACTCAACACCAACATTCTTTGCAACTTTTTCGTCTCTTTTGACATATAACTCGCTTTTTGCAAAAACTGCTCGATAAACACCACAATACTTGTAATTGAAGCTGGTGCAATTGTGACCAGAATACACCAAATAACCACGTTGAATATTAGTTGAGGATCTTCAAATGCCAAAATAAACACCGTATAACAAAAAATATCACTTGGAAGTTCTGGATGTGTCTGAAACGGAAAATTTATTGTGAACACTTTGTTTCAGAAAAAGAATTACCCGAAATAGTTCATCTTTTTTATTCTGCTGGTAGATCAAACTTCCGCCACCTATTATACCCCAAAGTACAGAAATTAGGTGTACTGCACTAAGAATTCGATAAATATAAATGGATAATTCAATAATTTTTATCATAAAACTACTCTTTTCGTCGATAACAACCACTTTGAATCGATGATAGAACATTTCAAAAATTGAGATTGCGACGACTGAAAATTTCAGGTTACTGTAGCTTACTGTAGCTCTCGTACTTACAAACAACAAACTGTGCCAACACCATAAACTGGGTCATCCCACTGACACCCCACTCGGCTAACCATCCCGTGCTTTTATGGACATCATACGGTAGATGAGTTATAGGCAGCCACAAGAAAGTGACATATGCTTCAGACAAAAAATTTCTGAAGGGTTACTGTAGATTAACGGTACTTCTGATGGAAACTTTTACATTATTATATGAACTAACAGGTATCTGAAAACCGACTCTCCAATCGTCTGGGGTCTTATCAAAATGGGTTTCTTCGGGACCACCCATATTTTCCAATAACTCATAATTTTCAGTCGGATCTGTTTGGTAAAAAGAATCATAGCACAGGTGGACATAAAACCATGATATGCCAGACAAACGAAGAGTATTAATGCAAAATCTGAAACTTTTTTCGAAAAGTTAAAATGCAGGTGCAAAACAACCAACTGTTATCATACATAACGAATGCCATCTGGTAGATTTGAACGCCAATTGGGAAGACGATCATGATGGAGTGAATTGCAGCCTGTAAAAGAGTTGAATCTTTAAAAAAAAAAACAAAAATTTATGAAATTTAAAAAATTTCATGTTGAGCTTAAAAACCAGTTTCAATCTGTTAAAACGCACATTTTAAACCTAATAATCTTCTCTAGGATACTTGTGATTAGGCAGGCCAGCCCAGATTTATCCCGGGACGATGTAAAATTTAGTTAGCCCGGCCTGAATTTTGAAAAAATTGGAAATATTAGGCTATTTTTCCATTTTTTCCCTGTTAGAATTATCCAAAATTTGCTATGTAAAAACCATACCCCAGTTATCGACAAAAAAAAACGGAAAAAATATTTTTCAGTGCAAAAAATTGGGCAAACCTAAGCCCCAAAACCTACCTGCACCAACAAACTCAACACCAACATCCTTTGCAACTTTTTTGTTTCTTTTGACAAATATCTCGCTTTTCTCAAAAAACGATCAATAAATACTACAGTACTGATGATTGCAGTAGTTGCAATTGTTGCCAAAATACCCCAAATAACCACATTGAATATCAGTTGTGGATCTTCCGGAGCCAATATGAACACCGTATAACATCCGACGTCTTTTGGAAGATCTGGATGTTTCTGAAACAAAAAAAACTAGCTCTGAAAATGACTTTTTGGCCGGGGGATTCCCAGAAAAATAAAAAAATACCCGAAAAAGTTCGTCTTTTTTATTCTGCTGATAGATCAGACTTCGGCCGTCAATCATAATCCAAACAATCGATACTAAGTGTATAACACTAAGAACACGGAAAATATAAATGGATAATTTTATAATTTTCATCATAAAACTGTTAGTTTCCTGGATGACAACAGCGTTAAATCGATGATAAAACATTTCGAAAATAGAAATACCAATAACTGAAAGTCTTGTTTACTGTAGGTTACTGTAGCTACCGGACTCACGTATAATAAACTGTGCCAATACCATAAACTGGGTCATTCCACTGACATCCCACTCGGCTAACCATCCAGTACTTTTATGGACATCATACGGTAGATGAGTTATAGGCAACCACATAAAAGTGACATATACCTCAGATAAGAAATTTCTGAAAGATTACTGTAGCTTATGATATTTTACAAGAACTCTTACACTATAATATGAACTATTAGGTAGTATTTATATCTTTGAAAGACTGGTGAAGCTTCTTGAAACAATGCAAATAAAGTGATTATATAAGTTGGGGTACTGAGGAAATGTAGATTGTGCATAACGGATCTGAAAGTGCACTTTTACAAGAGGAAAAAAATGGAAAATAATGAAACTTACACATAAAGCGGAGGAGCTGGCAGGAAACATGTCATGAGGGAAAAATTGGTTCTGAAATATCTGCGAAACGTATTTTGGGGTTTTGGATTTGATTAAACTAGAAAAACCAGTTAGTCCTATAAGGAATTTTATAGGACGGACATACCAAGACCAAAAGCACAAAGAGCCGGAAGTAAGGTAATTATGGGGTCTAGTATTCCTAGAATTTCATAAAATGTTACGTGTAGTCCTAAAGGATTTTCTTAATCATATCAAGACCAAATTATCACAAACCTTTGGAACAAACTACATATTATGACTCAATAATTTATGACGCTTTTTTAAATATGTTGTGGCATAGATCACCAGGGATGGATTCCCATTTGGAAACATCTTCAATGTATTATTATGATTTATGCCAAAACCTGAAGTTTGTTGCTAATTTCAACCTTTAACACCCTCTATGTCCAGTTTTAGGCGCAGGTGAAACATTCTGCGCGTAGGAATTTTCGGTAAAAACCCAATATATAAATTTCCTTATCGTCGAGAACACCCTATTTCAATGCCATGCTTTTTGCCGGCTCCTCAGCTTTATGTGTGAGTATTTTTTTGTTTTTACCCTATTATAAGAGCATTTTATAGATTCATTATGCACAATTTACATTTTCTTAGTACCCCAACATATATTATTACTTTGTTTGCATTGTTTCGAGAAACCTCACCATTGTTTCAAAAGTATAAATATTACCTTATAGTTCATATTATAATGTAAGAATTCTTGAAAAGTACCATAAGCTACAGTAATCATTCAGAAATTTTCTGTCTGAAGCTTATGTGACTTTTCTATGGTTGCCGATAACTCATCTACCGTATGATGTCCATAAAAGCACGGGATGGTTAGCCGAGTGGGGTGTCAGTGGGATGACCCAGTTTATGGTGTTGGCACAGTTTATTATATGTAGGTACGGTGAATACAGTAAGCTACAGTAACCCGGAGTTTTCAGTTATCGGTATCTCTATTTTTGAAATGTTCTATTATCGATTCAGAGTGGTTGTTATCCATCAAACAAGTTTTACGATGAAAATTCCAAAATTATCAATTTACCTTTTTCGAATTCTTGGTTTGATACACTTTATGTCTGTGGTTTGGATTATGATTGATGACAGAAGTTTGATCTACCAGCAGAACGAGAAGGATGAACTTTTTCGGGTATGCTTTTTTTCCTAAAATTTTCTAGCCGGTTTTTTTAAATTCCAGAAGCATCCAGACCTTCCAAAAGATGTTGGATGTTATACAGTGTTTATTTTGGCTCCGGAAGATCCTCAGTTAGTTTTTAACGTTATTATTTGGAGTATTTTGGCTACTGTAGCAACCACTGCAATCATCAGTACAGTAGTTTTTATTGACCGGTTTTTGAAAAAAGCAAGAAATCTGTCAAAAGAAACAAAGAAGTTACAACGAATGTTAGTGTTGAGTTTGTTGGCACAGGTATGTTTAGATTGAGGGGTCCTTGAGCAAATCATTATTATATTTAAAAGCCAGAGGCGTATGTTAGTTGGTCTGTCCGGATGTTTGCACTTTTTGGGCAAAAAGAAAGGGTTTTTGCCCGAAAAGGGTTTGAACTCACCCCGCTCAAACCCTACTGCGCCACCGGACCACGGAAACGTTCAGCGGTTTAGAGGAACGCAGCGACGATCTGTGCGCCGCACGCGCGACAAACAGGCTGTAAAGTATGCATTGGAAGTCTAGATACTGAAAACTGGAAGCATTTTGAACTCATACACAAAAAAAAACCTGTAATAGAGCGGCTCCTCCAGAAAAAATCTTTTTTTCAGGCCACCATTCACTTTGCCATGATCGTCTTCCCAGTTGGTGTCCAAATCTACCAAATGATATTTGTTTTATATAATAACGGTAAGCTCCGTATTCAAATTTGAATCCAAACTTTCCAACTTTTTCCAGATTTTGCCACAGTACTCTTTTTCTGTGTGGCTTATCATGGTTTTATGTCCACCTGTGCTATGATTCTTTTCACCAAACAGATTCGATTGAAAATTATGAGTTATTGGAAAGTTTTGATGAAGCCGAAGACACCGATCCGCCCGAATGTGATTGGAGGAAATTCTACATACATTGAGTCGGTGCATAATTAACTTTGGATGTTCCTCTAACATAATGACATTTTTACGTTTTTGACATTTTTCTTGTGTCTTATGTCAAATAATGAACTTTGTTGCTAATTTTAACCTTCAACATGTTTTATTTTCAGTTTTTGCCCAGGTGAAACATTAAAGACGTCTATGCTAACCCTTCCAAAATTTAGCAATATAAATACTTTCAATTTCATTTCATTCTGACAAGAATGTCATGTTTCCTTCCAGCTCCTTATTTTTATGTGTAAGTTTCATTATTTAAAGGTTTTGCCTCTATTAAAGGAGGACTGAAGTCAGAAATCTTTTCCATTTTTTCTGAATCATTTTGCGATGCTGAATTCAACTAAACTCATGAAATCTGCCAAAAATCTTTCTAAACAGCACAAAGCCGTGTCAAAAAACAATGCGATTGATTCTGATGGCAGAGTTTTTCCTACCGCTGTGTACTACTCTCGGACAATTGGTTTCTCGATGTGTACTCCTCTCGGATAATCGGGTTTCTTAAAACACCACTTTCTGATGGTTTTTCCACTGAAAATACAACAATTGTCAAAGAGTTTGCTCCAGATAAAAGAAAAACAAGGAAAATCATGAAATATCGTACAAAAAACCATCAGAAAGTGGTGTTTTAAGAAACCCGATTGTCCGAGTTTAGTTGAATTCAGCATCGCAAAATGATTCAGAAAAAATGGAAACAATTTCTGACTTCAGTCCTCCTTTAAAAGAGCAACTTTCAGATTTGTTATGCACAATTTACATTTTCTCAGCACCCCAACATATATTATCACTTTGTTTGCATTGTTTCGAGAAATTTCTCCAGTATTTCAAAAGTATAAATACTACCTTATAACTCATATTGTTATGTAGGTGATACTGTAGGTACCATAAGCTACCGTAACTTTTCAGAAATTTCTTTTCGGAAGCTTACGTGACATTTTTGTGGTTACCTATAACTCATCTTCCTTATGATGTCTACAAGACCACTGGATTATTAGCCGAGTGGGGTGTCAGTGGGGTGACCCAGTTTATGGTATTGGCACAGTTTTTGATTTGTGAGTACGGTAGCTACAGTAGACAACAGTAACCCGATATTTCCAGTCACTGGTGTCTCTATCCTAGAAATGTTTTATCATCGATTCAAAGTTGTTGTCATTCATCAATCCGGGAGTTATCTTATGAAAATCCCCAAATACTGTATCCACATTTTCCGGTTTCTTACTGTAGTCCACCTTATTTATATTATTTGGATCACTATTGATGATCGAAGTTTGATATACCAGCAGAATAAAAAAGATGAACTTTTTCGGGTAAATTTTTCAGTCGAAGTTGATTTGTTTTCATCGTTTTTTTTGTTTAGAAAGTTCCGGATTTACCCAATGAAATTGGGTGTTATTCTGTGTTTATTCTGGCTCCAGAAGATCCTCAACTAATCTTTAACGTGGCTCTATGGGGAATTTTCATATCACTTGGAACAATAGTGATAATAACTACTGTAGTATTTATTGATCGGTTCTTGAAAAAAGCAAGGAACTTGTCGAAAGAAACAAAGAAGTTGCAAAGGATGTTGGTGTTGAGTTTGCTGGCACAGGTTTGTGGAATTCGAGGGGTTCTTGGATTTGATGCATGGTTTGCAAGTCTAGATTTCGGAAACTGGGAACAATCTGGATCCGAAATCATACACTGTAAAACCTTTGATAAAGCGGGTTTTTTAGTTCAAAGACCCATGTACTAGAGCTGCCCCTCCAGAAGCCTAGTGAACAATAGAGCGGCCACATTTATCAAAGCGGACCTTCTCAAATAGAAAGTGCACAACCTATTTTTGGCACCGTTCTACAAATCACGGTCCCATCCGAAAAATCAGGTTCCGAAAAAATACTTTCCACAAGAGGTCTCAGTGATTTTATTTTTGGGACCGTGATTTTTTTCTGGGGCCGTGATTTTAGAACAATCCCCTATTTTTGATAGTTTGGGACTGTTTTTGAAATTTCAGGACAATTTTCAAATGAATTTATGCCCATTTTCAGGCCGCCATTCACATGATTTTGATAATTTTTCCAGTGGCTGTGCAAATCTACCAAATGATCTTTATTTTTTACAATAACGGTGATTCAATTGAAAATCCATTCAAGTTTTTTCGTTTTTATGTTTTCAGAATTTGCGACTATTCTTCTGTTTTCTATAGCTTATCATGGTTATTTCTCCACTTGTGCTATGATTGTCTTCACTAAACAGATTCGGGTCAAAATTACATTTTATTGGAGAAAAGTGGTGAAACCAAAGGTGGTGTCGGTCCGTCCAAGTCTTGTTGGAGGCAATTCTACTTACATCGAATCAATTCATCATAACTGATTTGGACAAAAATAACTTTTTTTTCATTTTTTTTGTTCAATCTTTTTGGTTCAAAAAAATTTTGCAAGACAATTTTATTAAAGGGTCCTTAAATGTCTATTTCCAAAAGACTCCCACGGAGACTTGCAGCAAATGTCGCACATTAAAATTTTATTTTTTTCAATCGGGGTTTTATAGGAATTATTCGTATTCATATCCCAAACATTGCTGACGACACTGGCATTCTGTCAATTTCTCGATTCCTGCAAAAAAAACATCTCTGCGGCCCGTGTGCCTTAGCAAAAAGTAGAAAAATAAAATTTTAAAAAATTTTATGAAATTTTATAAAATATAGAAAAATTTTATAAAATATTATGAAATTTTTTTTTATTATGAAAAAGATTATGAAAAAATTTATATTATGAAATTTCATAAAATTTTATAGAATATAGAAAATTTTTGAAAAGTTTTATAGAATTTTATAAAATTTTATAAAATATAGAAAATTTTTATAAAATTTTATAAAATATAGAAAATTTTTATAAAATTTTATGAAATTTTATGAAATTTTATAAAGTTTTATAGAGTTTTATGAAATTTTTTAAAATATAGAAAATTTTTATAAAATTTTATAAATATTTATAAAATTTTATAAAATTTCATAACATTTTATGAAGTTTTATAAAGTTGTTTGAAATTTTATAAAATTTTATAAAATATAGAAAATTTTAATGAAATTTTATAAAATTTTATGAAATTTTATAAAATTTTATAAAGTTTTTTGAAGTTTAATAAAATTTAATAAAATTTTATGAAATTTTATGAAATTTTATGAAATTTTATAAAATTTTATAAATTTTTATGAAATTTTATAAATTTTTGTAAAATTTTATAAAACTTTATAAAATTTCATTAAAATTTTCTATATTTCATAAAATTTTATAAAGATTTATGAAGTTCTATGAAATTTTCAATAGATAGATGGTATCAATCAATTGGTATTATTGGGAAAAGTTTAGAATTTTTTTAAAAAACTTTGGGATTTTTTTGGAAAATTTGGGCCTTTTCTTGGAAATTTTTGGAATTTTTTCAAAAAAATGTTGGGCTTTTTTTGGAAATCTTTGGGATAGAATAGGCTGAAACTTGGTAGAAATACTAACTTTGACACGGGGAATCTGAAAAAAAAATGCCGGGTTGAAAAACTTCAGAACTTTTTTTTCAAAGTCCTCAAATCAAATTGGAAGGACCTTCAAATAGTGTCCCGATCCATTCTGAGCCAAGTCCCAAGTACTCCTTTCCAAAAATTTCAGATGTATGAAAAAGTTGATTTTTTCGAAAACTTGCTATATTTCTCGTTAAAAGTGGTTTGTGCGTCGTAAAAATTTGTTCCAAGGAAGTGGGTGAAAGAATGTGGGTGAAAGAATGTGGGTGAAAGAATGTGGGTGAAACGGAGTGGGAATGTGGGTGAAAGAATGTGGGTGAAAGAATGTGGGTGAAAGAATGTGGGTGAAAGGAAGTGGGTGAAAGGAAGTGGGTGAAAGGAAGTGGGTGAAAGAATGTGGGTGAAAGAATGTGGGTGAAAGGAAGTGGGTGAAAGAATGTGGGTGAAACGGAGTGGGAATGTGGGTGAAAGAATGTGGGTGAAAGAATGTGGGTGAAAGGAAGTGGGTGAAAGGAAGTGGGTGAAAGGAAGTGGGTGAAAGAAAGTGGGTGAAAGAATGTGGGTGAAAGGAAGTGGGTGAAAGGAAGTGGGTGAAAGGAAGTGGGTGAAAGAAGTGAGTGAAAGAAGTGGGTGGAAGGAAGTGGGTGAAACGGAGTGGGAATGTGGGTGAAAGGAAGTGGGTGAAAGAAAGTGGGTGAAAGAATGTGGGAATGTGAATGAAACGGAGTGGGAATGTGGGTGAAACGAAGTGGGAATGTGGGTGAAAGGAAGTGGGTGAAAGAATGTGGGTGAAAGGAAGTGGGAATGTGGGTGAAAGGAAGTGGGAATGTGGGTGAAAGGAAGTGGGTGAAAGGAAGTGGGTGAAAGGAAGTGGGAATGTGGGTGAAAGAATGTGGGAATGTGGGTGAAAGGAAGTGGGTGAAAGGAAGTGGGTGAAAGGAAGTGGGTGAAAGGAAGTGGGTGAAAGAATGTGGGTGAAAGGAAGTGGGTGAAAGGAAGTGGGTGAAAGGAAGTGGGTGAAAGGAAGTGGGTGAAAGGAAGTGGGTGAAAGGAAGTGGGTGAAAGGAAGTGGGTGAAAGAATGTGGGTGAAAGAATGTGGGTGAAAGAATGTGGGAATGTGGGTGAAAGGAAGTGGGTGAAAGGAAGTGGGAATGTGGGTGAAAGAAAGTGGGTGAAAGAATGTGGGTGAAACGGAGTGGGAATGTGGGTGAAAGAATGTGGGAATGTGGGTGAAAGGAAGTGGGTGAAAGGAAGTGGGTGAAAGGAAGTGGGTGAAAGGAAGTGGGTGAAAGAATGTGGGTTAAAGGAAGTGGGAATGTGGGTGAAAGGGAGTGGGTGAAAGGAAGTGGGTGAAAGGAAGTGGGTGAAAGGAAGTGGGAATGAGGGTGAAAGGAAGTGGGTGAAAGGAAGTTGAAATGTAGGTGAAAGGAAGTGGGTGAAAGGAAGTGGGTGAAAGGAAGTGGGTGAAAGGAAGTGGGTGAAAGGAAGTGGGAATGAGGGTGAAAGGAAGTGGGTGAAAGGAAGTGGGTGAAAGGAAGTGGGTGAAAGGAAGTGGGTGAAACGGAGTGGGAATGTGGGTGAAAGGAAGTGGGTGAAAGGAAGTGGGTGAAAGGAAGTGGGTGAAAGGAAGTGGGTGAAAGGAAGTGGGTGAAAGAAAGTGGGTGAAACGGAGTGGGAATGTGGGTGAAAGAATGTGGGAATGTGGGTGAAAGAATGTGGGTGAAAAGAAGTGGGTGAAAGGAAGTGGGTGAAAGAATGTGGATGAAAGAATGTGGGTGAAAGGAAGTGGGTGAAAGGAAGTGGGTGAAACGGAGTGGGAATGTGGGTGAAAGGAAGTGGGTGAAAGAATGTGGGTGAAACGGAGTGGGAATGTGGGTGAAAGAATGTGGGAATGTGGGTGAAAGGAAGTGGGTGAAAGGAAGTGGGTGAAAGGAAGTGGGTGAAAGGAAGTGGGTGAAAGCAAGTGGGTGAAAGGAAGTGGGTGAAAGGAAGTGGGAATGTGGGTGAAAGGAAGTGGGTGAAAGGAAGTGGGTGAAAGGAAGTGGGAATGTGGGTGAAAGAAAGTGGGTGAAAGAATGTGGGTGAAACGGAGTGGGAATGTGGGTGAAAGAATGTGGGAATGTGGGTGAAAGGAAGTGGGTGAAAGAATGTGGGTGAAAGAATGTGGGTGAAAGGAAGTGGGAATGTGGGTGAAAGGGAGTGGGTGAAAGGAAGTGGGTGAAAGGAAGTGGGTGAAAGGAAGTGGGTGAAAGGAAGTTGAAATGTAGGTGAAAGGAAGTGGGTGAAAGGAAGTGGGTGAAAGGAAGTGGGTGAAAGGAAGTGGGTGAAACGGAGTGGGAATGTGGGTGAAAGGAAGTGGGTGAAAGGAAGTGTGTGAAAGGAAGTGGGTGAAAGGAAGTGGGTGAAAGGAAGTGGGTGAAAGGAAGTGGGTGAAACGGAGTGGGAATGTGGGTGAAAGGAAGTGGGTGAAAGGAAGTGGGTGAAAGGAAGTGGGTGAAAGGAAGTGGGTGAAAGGAAGTGGGTGAAAGGAAGTGGGTGAAAGGAAGTGGGTGAAACGGAGTGGGAATGTGGGTGAAAGCAAGTGGGTGAAAGGAAGTGGGTGAAAGGAAGTGGGTGAAAGGAAGTGGGTGAAAGGAAGTGGGTGAAAGGAAGTGGGTGAAAGGAAGTGGGTGAAAGGAAGTGGATGAAAGGAAGTGGGAATGTGGGTGAAAGAATGTGGGAATGTGGGTGAAAGGAAGTTGATGAAAGGAAATGGGTGAAAGAATGTGGGTGAAAGAATGTGGGTGAAAAGAAGTGGGTGAAAGGAAGTGGGTGAAAGAATGTGGATGAAAGAATTTGGGTGAAAGGAAGTGGGTGAAAGGAAGTGGGTGAAAGGAAGTGGGTGAAAGAATGTGGATGAAAGAATTTGGGTGAAAGGAAGTGGGTGAAAGGAAGTGAGTGAAAGGAAGTGGGTGAAAGAATGTGGGTGAAAGGAAGTGGGAATGTGGGTGAAAGGAAGTGGGTGAAAGGAAATGGGTGAAAGGAAGTGGGTGAAAGGAAGTGGGTGAAAGGAAGTGGGAATGTGGGTGAAAGGAAGTGGGTGAAAGGAAGTGAGTGAAAGGAAGTGGGTGAAAGAATGTGGGTGAAAGGAAGTGGGTGAAAGGAAATGGGTGAAAGAATGTGGGTGAAAAGAAGTGGGAATGTGGGTGAAAGGAAGTGGGTGAAAGGAAGTGAGTGAAAGGAAGTGGGTGAAAGAATGTGGGAATGTGGGTGAAAGGAAGTGGGTGAAAGGAAGTGGGTGAAAGAATGTGGGAATGTGGGTGAAAGGGAGTGGGTGAAAGGAAGTGGGTGAAAGAATGTGGGTGAAAGAATGTGGGTGAAAAGAAGTGGGTGAAAGGAAGTGGGTGAAAGAATGTGGATGAAAGAATGTGGGTGAAAGGAAGTGGGTGAAAGGAAATGGGTGAAAGGAAGTGGGTGAAAGAATGTGGGTGAAAGGAAGTGGGTGAAAGGAAATGGGTGAAAGAATGTGGGTGAAAGGAAGTGGGTGAAAGGAAGTGGGAATGTGGGTGAAAGGAAGTGGGTGAAAGAATGTGGGTGAAAGAATGTGGGTGAAAGGAAGTGGGAATGTGGGTGAAAGAATGTGGGTGAAAGGAAGTGGGTGAAAAGAAGTGGGTGAAAGGAAGTGGGTGAAAGAATGTGGATGAAAGAATGTGGGTGAAAGGAAGTGGGTGAAAGGAAATGAGTGAAAGGAAGTGGGTGAAAGAATGTGGGTGAAAGGAAGTGGGTGAAAAGAAGTGGGAATGTGGGTGAAAGGAAGTGGGTGAAAGGAAGTGAGTGAAAGGAAGTGGGTGAAAGAATGTGGGAATGTGGGTGAAAGGAAGTGGGTGAAAGGAAGTGGGTGAAAGAATGTGGGAATGTGGGTGAAAGGGAGTGGGTGAAAGGAAGTGGGTGAAAGAATGTGGGTGAAAGAATGTGGGTGAAAAGAAGTGGGTGAAAGGAAGTGGGTGAAAGAATGTGGATGAAAGAATGTGGGTGAAAGGAAGTGGGTGAAAGGAAATGGGTGAAAGGAAGTGGGTGAAAGAATGTGGGTGAAAGGAAGTGGGTGAAAGGAAATGGGTGAAAGAATGTGGGTGAAAGGAAGTGGGTGAAAGGAAGTGGGAATGTGGGTGAAAGGAAGTGGGTGAAAGAATGTGGGTGAAAGAATGTGGGTGAAAGGAAGTGGGAATGTGGGTGAAAGAATGTGGGTGAAAGGAAGTGGGTGAAAAGAAGTGGGTGAAAGGAAGTGGGTGAAAGAATGTGGATGAAAGAATGTGGGTGAAGGAAGTGGGTGAAAGGAAATGAGTGAAAGTGGGTGAAAGAATGTGGGTGAAAGGAAGTGGGTGAAAGGAAATGGGTGAAAGAATGTGGGTGAAAGGAAGTGGGTGAAAGGAAGTGGGAATGTGGGTGAAAGGAAGTGGTGAAAGAATGTGGGTGAAAGAATGTGGGTGAAAGGAAGTGGGAATGTGGGTGAAAGAATGTGGGTGAAAGTGGGTGAAAGGAAGTGGGTGAAAGGAAGTGGAAATGTGGGTGAAAGGAAGTGGGTGAAAGGAAGTGGGTGAAAGGAAGTGGGAATGTGGGTGAAAGAAAGTGGGTGAAAGAATGTGGGTGAAACGAGTGGGAATGTGGGTGAAAGAATGTGGGAATGTGGGTGAAAGGAAGTGGGTGAAAGGAAGTGGGTGAAAGGAAGTGGGTGAAAGGAATGTGGGTGAAAGGGAATGTGGGTGAAGGAGAAGGAAGTGGGTGAAAGGAAGTGGGTGAAAGGAAGTGGGTGAAAGGAAGTGGGTGAAAGGAGTGGGTGAAAGGAAGTGGGTGAAAGGAAGTGGGTGAAAGGAAGTGGGTGAGAAGTGGAAGTGGGAATGTGGGTAAGAAAGGAAGTGGGTGAAGGAAGTGGGTGAAAGAAGTGGGTGAAAGGAAGTGGGTGAAGTGGGTGAAAGGAAGTGGGTGAAACGGAGTGGGAATGTGGGTGAAAGGAAGTGGATGAAGAATGTGGGAATGTGGTGAAAGCAAGTGGTGGAAGGAAGTGGTGAAAGGAAGTGGGTGAAAGGAAGTGGGTGAAAGGAAGTGGGTGAAAGGAAGTGGGTGAAAGGAAGTGGGTGAAAGGAAGTGGGTGAAAGGAAGTGGATGAAAGGAAGTGGGAATGTGGGTGAAAGAATGTGGGAATGTGGGTGAAGGAAGTTGATGAAAGGAAATGGGTGAAAGAATGTGGGTGAAGAATGTGGGTGAAAGAAGTGGTGAAAGGAAGTGGGAATGTGGAAAGAATGTGGGTGAAGAATGGTGGGTAGAAGGAAGTGGGTGAAAGAAGTGGGTGAAAGAAGTGGGTGAAAGGAAGGTGGGTGAAAGAATGTGGGTGAAAGTGGGAATGTGGGTGAAAGGAAGTGGGTGAAAGGAAATGGGTGAAGGAAGTGGGTGAAAGGAAGTGGGTGAAAGGAAGTGGGAATGTGGGTGAAAGGAAGTGGGTGAAAGGAAGTGAGTGAAGGAAGTGGGTGAAAGAATGTGGGTGAAAGGAAGTGGGTGAAAGGAAATGGGTGGAAGAATGTGGGTGAAAGAAGTGGGTGAAAGGAAGTGGGTGAAAGGAAGTGGGTGAAAGGAAGTGGGTGAAAGTGGGTGAAAGGAAGTGGGTGAAAGGAAGTGGGAATGAGGATGAAAGGAAGTGGGTGAAAGGAAGTGGGTGAAAGGAAGTGGGTGAAAGGAAGTGGGTGAAACGGAGTGGGAATGTGGGTGAAAGGAAGTGGTGAAAGGAGTGGGTGAAAGGAAGTGGGTGAAGGAAGTGGGTGAAAGGAAGTGGGTGAAAGGAAGTGGGTGAAAGGAAGTGGGTGAACGATGTGGATGAAAGATTGTGGAATGTGGGTGAAAGAAGTGGGTGAAAGGAAGTGGGTGAAAGGAAGTGGGTGAAAGGAAGTGGGTGAAAGGAAGTGGTGAATGGAAGTGGGTGAAAGGAAGTGGGATGGAAGAGTGGGAATGTGGGTGAAAGAATGTGGGAATGTGGGTGAAAGGAAGTGGGTGAAAGGAAGTGGGTGAAGAATTGGATGAAAGATGTGGGTGAAAGGAAGTGGGTGAAAGGATGTGGGTGTAAGAAGTGGGTGAAAGGAAGTGGGTGAAAGAATGTGGGTGAATGGAAGTGGGTATGATAGTGGGTGAATGGTAAGTGGGTGAAACGGAGTGGGAATGTGGGTGAAAGGAAGTGGGTGAATGGTAGTGGGTGAAAGAATGTGGGTGATAGGAAGTGGGTGAAAAGGAAAGGGTGGGTGAAAGGAAGTGGGTGAAGAAGTGGGAATGTGGGTGAAGAAGGGGGTGAAAGGTAGTGAGTGAAGGAAGTGGGTGAAGATGGGGTGTAAGATGTGGGGTGAAAGGAAGTGGGTGAATGAATGTGGGAATGTGGGTGATAGAGGGAGTGGGTGAATGTGGGTGAATGTGGGTGATAATGTTGGGGTGTATAGATAGTGGGTGAAGTGGTGGGGATTGTGGGTGAAGGAGTGATGGGTTGAAAGATTGTGGGGATGATAGGTGGGTGATTGAAGGGTATGGTAGGGTGATAGGTAGGTGAGGGGTGAAAGGAACGGGGGATTGGGTGAGATGAAGTTGGGGTGAAGAGGGATGTTGGGGGTGAAAGGATAGGAGGGAAGTATGTGGGAAGTTGGGGTGATAAGGATGGAGATGTGGGGTGTAAGATGGGTGATAGTTGGGGGTGTAGTGGGAAGTGAGGGTGTAAGGATGTGGGTGAATGGTAGTGGGGAATGGAAGAGGGTATAGGGTGGGTATGGAAGGAGGGGGTGTTTGGATGGGGTGTAAGGTTGTGGGTGTATGGATGTGGGTGTGGTATGTGGGGGTGATTGGATGTGGGTGATATGGTAGGGGGGTATGGTTGGGGGTGGTGTAGGTTGTGGGTTGTGGGGGGTATGGTTGTGGGTGGTTAGGTTGGGGGGTGATAGGTTGGGGGGATAGGTTGGGGGTGTTAGGTTGGGGGTTGGTGGGGGTTTGGTTGGGGTAGGGGTTTGTTGGGGGGTTAGAGTGGGTGGTGGGGGGGTTAGGTTGGGGGGTTTGGTTGGGGGGGTTTGGTTGGGGGGGTTTGGTGGGGGGGTTTGGTTGGGGGGGTTTAGGTGGGTGTTGGGGGGGGTTTGGTTGGGGGGGTATGGTTGGGTGGGTTTGGTTGGGGGGGTTTGTTGGGGGGGGTTTGTTGGGGGGGGTTTGGTTGGGGGGGTTTGGTTGGGGGGGTTTGGTTGGGGGGGTTTGGTTGGGGGTTGGGGGGGGTTTGGTTTGGGGGGGTTTGGTTGGGTGGGTTTGGTTGGGGGGGTTTGTTGGGGGGGGTTTGTTGGGGGGGGTTTGGTTGGGGGGGTTTGGTTGGGGGTTGGGGGGGTTTGGTTGGGGGGGTTTGGTTGGGGGGGTTTGGTTGGGGGGGTTTGGTGGGGGGGGTTTGGTTGGGGGGGTTTAGGTGGGGGTTGGGGGGGGTTTGGTTGGGGGGGTTTGGTTGGGTGGGTTTGGTTGGGGGGTTTGTTGGGGGGGGTTTGTTGGGGGGGGTTTGGTTGGGGGGGTTTGGTTGGGGGTTGGGGGGGGTTTGGTTTGTGATATAGGGTGGGTGAGAGAGAGGGGAAGAAGAAGAAGGGGGGGGGGGGGTGTGTGTGATAGATAGGGGGTGTGGGAAGGGATAAATATGGAAATAGGAAGGGATAAATAGGAAGGGATAAATATGGAGGGATAAATATGGAGGGATAAATAGGAAGGGATAGATAGGAAGGGATAAATAGGAAGGGATAAATATGGAAATAGAAGGGGATAAATAGGAAGGGATATATAAGAAGGGATAAATAGGAAGGGATAAATAGGAAGGGATAAATAGGAAGGGATAAATATGGAAATAGGAACGGGATAAATAGGAAGGGATAAATATGGAGGGATAAATATGGAGGGATAAATAGGAAGGGATAGATAGGAAGGGATAAATAGGAAGGGATAAATATGGAAATAGGAAGGGATAAATAGGAAGGGATAAATAGGAAGGGATAAATAGGAAGGGATAAATATGGAGGGGATAAATATGGAGGGATAAATAGGAAGGGATAGATAGGAAGGGATAAATAGGAAGGGATAAATATGGAGATAGAAGGGGATAACTAGGAAGGGATATATAAGAAGGGATAAATAGGACGGGATAAATAGGAAGGGATAAATAGGAAGGGATAAATATGGAAATAGAAGGGGATAAATAGGAAGGGATATATAGGAAGGGATAAATATGGAAATAGGAAGGGATAAATAGGAAGGGATAAATAGGAAGGGATAATAGGAAGGGATAAATAGGAAGGGATAAATATGGAATAGGAAGGGATAAATAGGAAGGGATAAATAGGAAGGGATAAATAGGAAGGGATAAATATGGAGGGATAAATATGGAGGGATAAATAGGAAGGGATAGATAGGAAGGGATAAATAGGAAGGGATAAATATGGAAATAGGAAGGGATAGATAGGAAGGGATAAATAGGAAGGGATAAATATGGAAATAGGAAGGGATAAATAGGAAGGGATAAATATGGAGGGATGAATATGGAGGGATAAATAGGAAGGGATAAATAGGAGGGGATAAATATGGAGGGATACAATATGGAGGGATAAATGGGAAGGG